>JBAJHW010000003.1:42798353-45548353 GCA_037013535.1 Intellagama lesueurii | reverse complement strand
TATATAGGACCAGTTAAGAGGTGGACGTTTGGTTGTTTTATATTTTACATTGTTAATGCCTGTGCGGGGAGAAAAACCATTAATTCCACTATGGGACCTAAAAAGAATCAGGGTGGAAAGAAAGGGAAACAGCCAGCTAAGCATAAAGCCCCCCCGCGTTCGCCTCCAGCCATCTCCTCTTCAGAAGATGAGGAATGGCCGGACTATAGGTCTATATGGGAGAAGCTAAGTATGTTAGAGTGAGAAAGAGCGCAAAGGTGTGAGGGTGATGGTACGCCAGCCGTGCACAGGTCCTGGAGGGAGTCTAAAGTGCAGAAAATGGCTGAGCTCAAAAGAATGGGGGATCTCATGTTGTCTCGTATTGCTGTTTTGGAGGCGGAGCGTGTCAGCCCATCAGGTTTGTCCTCAGTGGTGGGGACACCAGTGACTCAACAAAGCGGACCGCGGGCAGTGGAGCAGCAGCATGGCGGATCAAGCTTGGCATCAACCAGCACGCAAACACAAACAACTGGCAAGGAGGCGGAGAAGGACACATCTGCGGTGGCTGAGGCAGATCAACAAGGATTGGGTGCGGAAGCCAGAGCGGGCGCAGCACTGGGGCAGCCAACGCCTTCAAGTGCACTTTCGGTGTTGCCGGGAGTGGCACAACCAGGTGAGGGTACTGTTACACCGGGCACTACACAATATGGGAGTGTTTGGCCGTGGGGTAGAAGGAGCCTTACGGTGCCGGTCCCTTCGGCCTTACTTCTGCAAACACCAGTTCTAGGTCATTCCACTTTCCAGGGGTGCTCTGTGGGCGCAACCCTGAATCAAGATTATATGCAGCAGGCTGGTGTGATGGCAGGTACTGGGGGTACAGCGCCCCCGACTGTAGTTGACACAGGGTATAATTCAGTGGCTAGGAGTGCTCTCCCGGAAGGTGACCAGTTCCTGCCTTTGGGAGATCACCTTCTTCCAGCCACGGTAGAAAAGATTTGAAGAGGTAAGTATGTCAATGTTTTTGAACTACTAAACAGAAAAACTGAAGAGAAGAAGAAGGATAAGGAGGAAGATAGGGAGAAAGAGAAGCTACATAGACGTAAACCGGATAGATGCTGGGCAAATTGGTTGCCTAGGTTTTTCATTTATGCAGGAACAGTGGTTTGTGCACACCCTGAAAGGGCTTTGGTGTTGATCCAATATATGGACCTTATCTATAGAGCCTACGTGGATTTCCCTGGCCACGCATGGCTTCTTTATGATGAGGGGTTCTGCATGCAGGCTGCGCTGTGCCCCAGCATGCGCTGGGATGTCCCGCATGATGCCCTGTGGCTGAGGTTGATGACCCCATCCCAGAGATGACCACAGATTTGATAGTGGGCATTTGGAGCAAAGGGCACAAGCCAGTAATTCCCGCATTGCAGCAGGTCATGTGGTTCAACCCCGCCTGTTTTGCTGGGAATTCAATGCCCGAGGGTCATGCAATAGGAGACCGTGTAGGTTTCGGCACCAGTGTTCCATCTGTAATGGTCCACATGCCTCAGCAGCTTGTCCAAGGGGCCGACCAGGGGGTAATGTGGGTAGGGACTCCAGGGGTAATCGCAAGCCATCCACAGCCCCAGCCAATGTACAGAAAGGGTCCTAGTCCGATTAAAGTACCAATTTTGGAGCAGTGGCTTAGACGCTACCCAGACAAAAGGGTTGGTCAATTTTTGTTAGATGGTTTCAGGTTCGTTTTTCATATACCGGTCACGGGCAATAGAGTGGCCTCATGGTCCAATAATTTGAAATCTGTCAAGGGACAGGAGGAGATAGTTAGGAAGAAAATAGATAAGGAAGTTAAGGAGGGACGGGTGCTAGGTCCTTTCCCAGTTCCCCCAGTTGAGCATCTCCCTGGTTTTCCTGGGAATTGAGCTCGATACGGTGCATCAGGCTAGTAGATTGCCAGAGGAAAAGCTGAGTGACCTGCGGGTTCGGCTGCAAAGTATGTTAGAGCGGCGCAAGACCACCTTAAGAGAGCTGCAGCAAGTTGTAAGACATTTGAACTTTGCTTGCAAAGTGGTGGCTCCGGGCAGGGCTTTTCTCAGGCGACTATGTGAGGTGATGAAAGGCCTTAAAAGGCCACATCACAAAAGGCGGATAACCCAGGGCATGAAAGAGGATTTGAAGGTGTGGCTACAATTCCTCCAGGGTTTTAATGGAACTTCCTTTTGGAGGGACAAAGTCAGGTTGGGTTCAGATTTTCAAGTGCAAACAGACGCTGCAGGTTCACTGGGTTATGGTATCTTTTTCAGAGGTCACTGGTATGACGGAACATGGCCTGAGGAGTGGCACATGCTGGGATTTACCAGAGATCTCACTTTCTTGGAACTATTCCCGATTGTAGGGGCGATGAGGCTATGGGGAGAGCGATGGGCCAACTCGGTGGTCACCTTCTGGTGCGATAACCAGGCGGTGGTGCACATAGTTCATTCACTGACATCTAGGTCAGGAAGGGTAATGGGATTAGTTAGGGGTATGGTGTTACGTTGTTTGCAGTTCAATGTAGTTTTTCAAGCCCGTCATGTTCCGGGTATTGACAATGCCATAGCTGACACCCTGTCCCGCCAACAGGTGGACCGGTTCAAGGCGTTGGCACCGGGGCACAGGGTCAAGAGGATGTGCTTCCGATCGAGGTATGGACTCTGAGGCACAGAGAGCAATGAACTTAGCTGTAGCTCCCAGCATGAAGCGCAGCTATACAGCAGCCTGTGCGGAGTTCTTCTCTTTTAGAGAGAAAGAGGGACTGCGTCAAGACTGGCCGCCAATGGATGACCATGTGATACAATTTGCGGTGCACCTGCACCGCAGAGGGTTAGCACCTCGGTCGATCCAGGGGCGTATGTCTGCTCTGGCATTTTATGCCAAAGTCCAAGGGTGTAGGGGCTACTCTGTGGATTTTCGCATAAAGAAAATGATAGAAGGTTGGAGTAGGGAGCGAGGGAGTGTGAAGGATGCTCGTACACCATTTTCCCCAGCTGTCTTAGCAAGTTTGGCAAGCACCTGGCCTTTAGTTTGTAGGGATCACTTCGATGCTTGCCTGTTTAAAACTGCAACGCTCATCACGTTTTTTGGAGCCCTCAGAGTAAGTGAGTTGGTTGCCTCCGCAAAAACTGACAAATCCCTATCCTCTTTGCAGAGGAAGGACGTGCTATTATCAGAAAGTCACTTAGTTATTCATTTGCGAAGATCAAGAACTGATCAACAGGAAAAAGGGAAATTTATTGTGCCCGGGTAATGTTCAATAAAGGAAATTTGCCCCTTAAACGCCACACGAGATTATTTACAGCTTAGAGGGGATGATGGGGGTGGATTTCTTAGGCATGAGGATAGGTCGCTCCTCACAAAATATCAATTTTGGAAAGTCACCTCTCAGGCTTTATGCAAGGCCGGGATGAAAGGGTGGTACTTTGGGACACATTCCTTTCGTATGGGGCAGCGTCTACAGCAGCAGCTCTATTTTATTTTATTTTATTTATTTATATATTCGATTTCTATCCCGCCCTTTTAGACAAAGTCTACTCCAGGCGGGTTCCACCAAACATTATAATTAAAACAGTTAAAAACAATTCAAAACAATAATGATTAGTAATGCTCAAGATGGGAAAACACAAAATTATGATAAAAATAAGAATAAGTCAAGTATTGACAGGAGGGAAGGCCTGCCTGAAGAGCCAAGTTTTTAATTGGCTCTTAAAAACACCCAGCGAGGGAGCCAGGCGGATCATTGATGGGAGGCTATTCCATAGTCGAGGGGCCACTGCCGAGAAGGCCCGGTTTCTTGTTCTTTCTCTCCGGGCCTCTCTCGGTGTTAGGCCCCTCAACTGTCCCTCCTGGCTATGGCGAGTGATTCGGGTAGATCTAGGTGGGAGAAGGCGATCTGCCAAGTATCGAGGTCCTAAACCGTTTAGGGCTTTATACGTCATCATCAACACTTTGAAGTCAATGCGGAAGCGAATGGGCAGCCAATGCAAGGCAGCCAGAGTGGGAGAGATATGCTGGTATTTTCTCACCCCACTAAGGAGTCTGGCCGCTGCATTCTGCACCATTTGGAGCTTCCGCATCAATCTCAAAGGTAGCCCCACGTAGAGCGCATTGCAGTGCGCTCTAGGCTACGGACAGGAGGACATCAAGAAGGTGGGAAGGTGGGCTTCATGCACGTATTCTGATTATATGCGCCCCTTGCCATAGTTCTAGGTGCTGCTGTGTTTTTGTTCGGATTCTTTCTTGTTCCAGGCCCACAGAGACTTTTGGCCCGCGTTCGTGTTATGTTGGTTGGGCACAGTTACCTGTTTTGGGCAGCGAAGTACGCCAGTCGGACCAGTTGGGGTCGAAACCTGGGACTTGGTGCTGTAGCTGCATTGGACTGGAGGGGGCGACGAGGCCTGCTATGGGACATGTTCCTCAAAGTGGTCCCACTGGATACCCCACACGTGGTCCCGGACATTTTGGTGATCCACCTTGGTGGCAACGACTTGGCTTCGAAACCAGGTAAGTCTTTGATACTGCAGATTCTGGCAGACCTTAAGGTCTTTGCAGCCAGCTGTCTGGTGACTCATGTCGTTTGGTCAGCTATTATTCCTAGGCGCATGTGGCGAGTTAGTTGTGACCCCAAGCGTATAGATAGGGCACGAAAAGGGGTGAATAGGGACGTTGGTAGAGCCATTAAGCAGGGTTTAGGGTCAGTTATAACACACCAGTCTATTAGAGTCTCCAGGCCCGAGTTGTATCGGCCAGATGGAGTTCACTTATCTGATATGGGGTTAGACATTTTCTTGAGGGATTTACAAGGGGGCCTTCAGGCCGAAATTTGCAGCATAGTGGGGGGCACGGGGCATACGTTGTAGCCCCGTTGCCATGGCCGGTAGTGCATAAGGAATAGGTTCAAGTGAATTCAAAAGTGGGCAATCAGGAGGTGCCAAGCACCCCTCCTCTCAGGTTGGAATTAGCAGAAGTTAGCTGAGGGGAGGGGAAGCAGGGTATCCCGGTTATATTATGCCCGGGGGCGTGCTATAAGGTAGTACAGCATGCTTCCGGAATAGGAATTCACTTAAGCAAGGGTCTGGACCAGAACGTCAAAAGTGACTCTGGCCACAGACCAGAACTGCACTACGGTAGGCCCCCTTGTGAAAGGGGAACTAAAATTTAATAAAATTAATAAAATTGTGGCCCAGTTAACCCATATTACGTGTCTCGTCTCTTTATTCCGGGCTGGGCGGGCAACGTATTATATCTTTAAAAACCTGCAAACGTGTGTAGTTCTTTGGTGCATTTGGCTTTTGGGTGCATATTTGGAGTTTCTGATACCTTTGTTTACTTACATATTACATAAACAGACCTTTCTAAGGAGGAATTGCCCCCATCACCTTAGCGCTGAGGAATGTTTTTCGGAGATTATTGAACCTTCTTCAGTTTTTAGGTGAACATAACTTCTCCAATTCACAGGGAGCTCTAAGTGCACACTGAAGACCCACATTTGTCTTTCTGCACTAAGATGACAAATTTTAACTCTGCAGGACCCACTTTAAAGAAGGGACGTCAAACTCCTTAGTTGGTTCAGAAAGAGGTGTACATTGAATCCTGACTCTAACCCTAACTACAATCCCAATACTACCACTACCCCTCAATATGTTGAACTTGTCATGAAGTCAAATATACCCAAAAACAGAGCACAAGGTTTTTTTTAATCCTTATGGATGATTGTTAATTCATACCAAGGTATAATGATAAATAATTACATGCCTTTAAGTCAATGCCAATATATGGAAACCCTTTCCAGGATTTTCTAAGTATACAGTGCTCAGAAGTAGTTTACTATTTCCTTCCTCTGGGACAGCGGGGGGGGGGGGGGCGCTCTGAAGCTGTGCTTCTATCAGCTAGCTATAAGATAGGGCACTATGTACAAATGCAGTAGTTAATTTTATTCAAGTATAGAACATTGCAGATAGCTTTGCTTACAATGTCCGTTCTGCAAATGAGCTCTTCGTTTTTCTTCAGACTTCATTTTTGCCTTTATATACCATTGGCACCTTTAAGAAAATGAACACCATTTCACTTATTAATATGTCAGAGAATTAAGGATACTGAATTTACATTGTTGGTTGTTACAAAATATAAATTCAGAAACCTTTATTTAACTGAAACACACAGTTGAAGAACAGCAAGCAAATAAAAGAAATAAAAGAAACTGGTATGATTAATACAGTGAACCACAATAAGTCATCTTCATTTGTGAAATATAATGTTTGAAGAGGATCTAAGCAGATGCTGGCTAACTATGTGCCATAGACACAAAACGTTGCACTAGACAAAGTACACTTACTGACTCTTCATCCACATAGTTTTTGATAATGGGAGGCATTTTACTTGTGCCAAAAAAAGAGGCAGGTGGGGGGGGGGAGGCACAGTTTATTATTTATTTGTTTTACATATTTTATCTCACCTTTGTTCTTAAAAAGGACCCAAGAAGGTTTACATCATTAAAAGACAATATTTAAAGCTAAAAACAGTAAGTATACAAATACTAAAAGGATCAAACAAATATCACACTAAAGAACGCCAAATACTTCCTTAGTAGAGATGGGCACAGACCACCAGTTCAGCAGTTCATGCTGGTTTTGGGGATGGCCAAACAGGTGTTCAGTGGTTTGGTGCCCACTTGGAAGCAGTGCCTTGGCTTCCCTGCCTCACCTCCTCTGGGTGCTGCCTCTGAGTGGGTGCCTGACAGAGAGAGTGGGGCACCAAACCATGGAACATCTGTTTGGCTGTCCCCTGAACTAGCACAAACCGCCAAACTGGTGGTTCATGGCCATTTCTATTGCTTAGTTATTCTTGTCACTGGGATCCCTTCCATGTCCCACTTTCTGGGACTTTCAGATTTCTTTCAGCCTTCCTTCTTATTAAAGAAGTTACTTCTGTCTCTAGGCTTATAGTTTCCCTTGCCAGATTGAGCTTTCCTTTCCATCAAAGAAGCTAGACTGTTTATGAACATTATGTTGTTTGTTGCTGATAGTTTCATTTTTTTCCTTAGCAAGAATACTCATGAACTACCATTCTGTGTCATTAAAGGAGCTCAGACACTGCACAGCTTTACTGACCTCCGCAAAACCTCACTACATATTGCAATATGTGATTCTTTTTGTTCACACTAGACTGCACAGTAAAATTTGTTAGTATTTATCTTTCTCCTTCAAGGTTTCTAGTTTTCATCTTTATATTTCATTATCCAAAACTTGGCAAAATTGTCCAGTGTCAGCAGAAAATCATTCAGTCAAGTACAGATGCAAGTGTTTACGTTCTCATGACTCTTCAGTATGAATCGACTCATTAGTATTCAACACTACTTCAAATTGCTAATTTTAAAAAGTGAACCAAAGAACATCTGTAGGATGTAAGACCAATCTTACACATTAAGATTTGCTTCAAACACTAAAATAAATTATTTCTTCTGAATTGTCTTGCCTTATCTCCTTTTCCTGGTGTTTAAGTAACTTCAGGAAATAAATTTAGAACTTACACAGCTGAAAGGGACCATTTAATATCGATTCATTAAAAATTTAAATAGTTTCCAATATTTTAAGGATGAACTAATACATCTGATGGAAATCAAAAGGCAATCAAAATATATTTCTTTTTCTTCTCAATGAAGTGAAAGGCACTGAAATAAAATTTCAATACAGCATTTGTTTGCTGTATAAAATTATTTCTTTCAGTGACCTGGTACTTTTATTATTGCATTTATCCTATTTTCTGGTCTGGTATCTGTTTACATGGACCTCTAGTGCTAAATCCAATTGCTAGTTCCAACTAGAGTAGACATACTTGATGAAAATCTGGGTTGGGTAATATTGTCATTGCCTGGGAGGGGACCAATTATATTGTGCTGGCACCAGGAATCAGCATTCTGCAAGGTGACTGAAAAAATAGTGGTGCCCCAAATGAAAAAATATAACTGTTAAACTGGACCTTGGATCAGCACCAGATTTGGCATGTATGTAGCAGAAAGTCTGCTCTTGCTCTGTGCCAAATTTGGGGATGTTTGGGCAAAGGGTTTTTGAGTTGTGATTTTTTAAAAAGTAACACTGTTCTACCCCCAAGCAGAAACAAGCAACCAGAAATTGCAGCCAATTTAAAACAGATAAAATATGTTGATAAGACAAAATTTGCATATTTGAAAAAAACCCTGCATTTTATCCACTTTTTCACAAAGTGATACCACACAAGGGAAAATTCCAGAAGCTGACTCCTTTTTTCATCAGTTAACCACTTCTCACTCAAACACAAAGCAACTGTCAGGGCTGTTTTTCAACAAGTGTGAATGGTAGTTAGTAGAAGAAGGTATCCTGTAGACCATCTTGACTGCTCCCATTGGTGCTGTCAACATTTAGGCTGCCCTTTGCCATGTACAGCTTGGAATCCTTTTTCCCGCTGGCAACATGGGCACAATATTGTGCAGCAATATTGGGCCATTTCCTGGCTTTTTGAATTGTGATTACAGAAGCGCAATATCCCACATTCATAAAACAGAGGTATTTTGAAGAGTTGATCTTTATTGAATTACAAAGCAGACAAGCTTTCCAGTTCTCGAGAAGCTTTTCTAAGACTTAAATATTGCAATATATGGAAAACTGGAGAAGAAGCAAACATTTTCCCAAATTCATAAAAATCTGGCTAGATGTAGTAGCAATTAAATGAACAGGACCTATGAAGCCAATGTTTATGTAAATTCCATCGGTTCAATGGGTTACTCTAAGAGGATTAACAATTAAATTTAGTCCTTAGAATTTGGTTTGCCATAATTTGACCTTTTGGAATTAATACTCATAATTTGAAATATAAGTAAACAATTAAATGTTGATTTAATTGTGATAGGCTTTTCAAGAAAGTGATAGAGTTATTGTTACATGACAAATGCATTGAAACTTTGCTTCAATTTCCAGAAGAAGCAGAGGATGCCCATCTTTTTGACTCAGTGGTGTATTCAGCTGTAGGCAGGTTCTTGACAAGACCTTTAAGATGTATGAAAGAGAAGGAAAAAAATATCCCTCATTGCCCCATTCTGTCTCCTCCCACTTTTGGGAGGATGTTTTCTATTTTCTTCTTCTTCTTCTTCTTCTTCTTCTTCTTCTTCTTCTTCTTCTTCTTCTTTTTCTCCTTCTCCTTCTCCTTCTTATTATTATTAGTGATGCAGCACATCTGTGCTGCCCTAATAGATTCTTTAAAATGTACTTCAGAGAAGCAGAGGTAGTATGTAATTTGCCAATATCCTGAAGTGGCTCTCTTTTAAAGTCACTTCATGATATGGCAAACTGACAGCAGAAGGACTCTTGATACCCAAAAGTTCACTTTGATTTATTTCCAGAGATTGCACATGCTGAAAATGAACCAAAACAAAGCAATCCTTCCCACACCAAAGAAGTAAAAGCCCCTGACAGAGGCCCAGAAAAGTTCACGTAGGAATGCTCTGGAGATGATGGGCTGGTTTGCTCCAGCAATTACATTGTGTGATCATCAGAAAAAGGAGTAAAGCAACCCATCTCCACAGTGGACTAAACAGCAAGCTAAAAATGTCCACTGGGTTATACATTCACTTGGACTATGAAATGCAACCAAAGCTACTGATACTGGGCTACTGATTTGAAGATGTTTGTAGGTTGTAAAGGAGGAAAAGAGAGGTGCCTTATGGACCTTCATATCACACAGTTTCCCCAGCACTCTCAGCTATTGCCACATACCATCCCTTATTGACTGTGGTCCCTTAAGGACTAGACTTTAGGGTAGAAGTCCAGGTTCCCAATCAGCACAAATGAATATGACTCCCCCAAACTCTCGCACAGTTGGCTTACAATATTTGCACTACATGTAGTAATACATGTTATTACCTAAACAACATCAACCATGCTGTAACACTATCAATCCAGACTCTAACATCATTATTTAATCGCACTACTGGACAAAATGAGTTACCATGTTAACATTACCTTCCAGTGATGAGGAAGAACAGTGTGAGAATGACCAGAAGGGTGAATCCACCTACAGCAGCTGTTGCGATTACTAGGATCTGCCCCTGTTCTGCTGCTATATCTGAAGCTGAAACAGAAGCACACAGAAATAAACAAACAAACAAAGCCGTGTGGTTCTTACACAATACAAAAGTAAGGGCAGGTTTTATTAGATCACTAAAAAAATAATTAAAAAGCTAGCTTTCAACCTATACTAGTCTTCATAAGGCTGTGCACCAATATATTGTAGACAGTGGACAGAAATAAGTGTAATTGTTTTATTTAGGAGAATTTACATTATTCTACCAGAGAGCTGAATTCACTGTTATTACTTTGGAAGCTGCAACTGCTACAGTATACGGCAGGTAGACTGTTAATGGATGCTTTCAGTTGTGATCCCATTTCCTAATACAATAGTCTATATTTGAACTTCTGCAGGCATACTTGAAGTGTGTGGAGCCAAAAGGAAGAAAGACAGCAAGTTCATTCCTCTAATCACAGCAACACAACAGACTGAAGAGGGGAGGATGCTTTATCTTGGGAGCCTCTTCACGTGAGCCAGATTTTTTTTGGTTCATGTGGAGAACTACCCAGATTGAGCAGCCTCCCCCTCTTTATATTATTGTGCTCCTGTAATTAAACTGAGGCTGGGGGCAGTGCTAGTATACATATAAGGTTCAAAAGCTGTAAGCACATCTGAATGGGGCTTGCGTTTTCCTACATTTATACAGGTGTTACTGATGAAGGTGGGCACAGAAGCTGAGGACATAGATTCAACCCTGCCCTACACTTTTGTACAAGCAATTCCCTGTAGATATTAATACACTGAGTATGAAGGTATATGACTAAATGTCCTTGGAATGGAGTGTGTGGCCTTTAGAGCAGGAAGGGCAGATCCCCATCATCTTTCCTACTCCCTACAAGCCTCTCTCTGTTTTTTTAAGTCAGACATTTACTATTGCTTTCCTTCTGATCTTTGCAGCAGAGCTGATCGCAGACAGAAAACCCATGCCAAAGTTTAGAGCATGCCTAGTGTGTCAGCTAAGATCCTACTCTACATAGCTAATCAGGCAGAGTTGCCATGTTTCAATTCTCAAAATGTGGGTGGGCTAATTTGCATATTATCACCAGGCAGCCTTATTTATGCAAATTGGAAATGCTAATTAAATAAAGTTATGTAATTGCTTGTGGATTTTTAAACAATTAATATGCTTGATTATGCAAATTAAGCACATTAATAGTTTTCTTATTTTCCTACCAATATGTTGGAGCTTTGTCATCGTTTATACAGTGACTACTGATCTGAGACAGCCAGTATAGTGTAACTATATAACTAACGGTTTTGAAACAGGGAGGCCCAAGGTCAAATCATAATTTAGTCACCAAGCTTACTGGACTAATATGGTGGTGGTGGTGGGAATCTGTGTATGTTTTGTTTCATGTTGATTCCCCAATGCAAAGTAAGAACAAATAATATAACTTTATCATTTATACAGTTACACAATTTCTACATCAATTATCACTTACAAAGCATAACATATTTGTTTCATTGCTAGGGGCCATACTCTAGTAGGGAATGACATTAAACAGCAAAGCTTGAAAATTATCAGCCAAAGTCCCTCCACCAGAATTGTCATAGATGGTGGCTGAGGGATTCTGAGAGCTGTCGTTTTAGGAAATAATATTGCTAATTTCTGTTTCCTAACAAGTACAAGTATTTCAATTTCTTATGAACATTTAGAGAGCTGCAAAAGCACTTAATTTAATAGAATATATATAAGAGTTCAAAGAGCAATGTCAAAATCCCAGGAAAAATATTGAAAAAGATATTATCAATATCTTTCCAAAAATTAACAATCAAAACAACAAAAACTCAATTGCAACAACAAGCAAAAACTTGTTATAATTTACACTCCCCTCTTGTTTTTTGTCAACTCAGATGCAACCTCCCTTTATTTTGACCAACTTTTCTTTCTGTATGACAGGAGGACCTAGCTAAATTCGCAGTCATTGAGTCCAACTGTCCTACCAAAGCAGGAATTGCAGTGAAATCCAAAATATCAGACCTTGGAAAAATTCCTTTTCTGGGCCCAAGCCTTCATAACCTCCCAGTCAGCAATCACTGCTATGAATTGTTTGTTTTTTATGTCATGTTTACAAGCAGCTCTGCAAAACCAAGCTTTCCCACAGTTGTAACATTTACCCATTAGTCTTTAGTTTATGTAACTGTGAGCTCCTGCTAAAATTGTTGATGTTTAATCATATGAAAAATATTTGTTTCTCATCAAACAATTGGCTAAATGGCCAACACAGTGACCACATGTTTTGTCTTTTACTGTTAGTTTTATAAGGAATGGAGATTCCCCCCTCCCCCCAAATTAGCCATTGAATTTGGGCTGGCTGATGAGCTACATGGGCACTGGATGGCATGTCTAAAACATAAACAAAAGCCAGCTAACCAGGTTTTGTGGGAACTCGACAACTAGGATCACAAGGGGGCAGTCATGATGGCACTCCTTGATCAATCATTCTTTCTGTTAACTTTCCAAAGAGAAGTCTTGTATAGAGTGTTTGCTTCTGGTTTCCAGTTTCAGGGAAAAGGAAAGAAGGCACAATGGCCAGGATACAAATGTTTTTGATCAATTATTCTCTTAATGAAGTCAGAAAGAAGCAAAGCAAGCATAGCTTTGGTTTGGGGTGTTTGCTTTTAGTCAAGAGAAAGACAAGATCCATACAATAAGAGGGTGTAATTTATTTTTTGTGAGTTGGTTTGTAATGTACAGGCAAATGTGTGCTCCAAAGAGTGGCTGGAATGGCATAGAAGAGCTTAGGTAGTGCTGTTCAGCTTTCAGTTTTCCATTAAAAACTAGAGAGAATGAAAGCCTCTCTCATTAGCAGCTTCATTGACTCACCCCTTGCTGGGATCTTGCTGAAAACAGCTTTTGCTGGAGATTGTATGTACCTCTCCTCCCCGCATGCCATATCTTAGCTGCCTTGGATTGTCTTTCTAAAATAAAGTCACTTCAGCTCTATAAATGTGCAGCTAGCAGAAGGAGACAAATGTCTAAATGTACCCGCCACCTTACTGTTCATGTCAATGTGTGCAGCCAAATGGGCTTAAACCCCTTCACAGATCGTAGTGCTAAATATACGACGGTACTTAGAATAATCCACATGCCTGCGAATGTTGGGGGCAATGGATCTATGAATGCTGTCCCCATCTTTTTAGCCCACATATATGTAGATTGAGCCCTATCATAGGGCTACACATTGCTAATAGCAAGTCATGGTGGCAAACAAAAATTTGACAGCAGAATCCAAGGCTAATTGGACAGAATTTGCAAGGCAGAGTGAAACTGCCTGTCCCTGGTTTTCCTCCAATTTGCTAGTATTATTTTGCAGCAGCCATTTATTTTAATTTCTGCATGAATTTGTTTTTATATATTAAAACACAAATTAGTTAAATAAAATAAACAGATGTAAAATAAATGACAAATTAATAAATAAAAATGTCCAAACTGCACAGTATCTGCTTTATAGATACTAGGGTGGTGTACAAAGACAGAGTTCTAAAACAAGTCTTTGAAACCAAGAAAACACACACACACACAAAATTAGCCAGTTAAAATGCCCTGGCAATGAAAAAGATTCTGAACTAGTGCTGAAATAATTGCTATGCTGGTACCAGTCACACCATGAAGGGGAGGATGTGCCATATTTGGGTCACTACACCTGGGGGGCCTCTCACATTTGGTGTCACATTTTGTATCCATAGGACTAGGAGAAGATGATCTTAATTATGTTCTCCAGGAAGCCAGTGGATAACTGTTGTGTTCATGCTGCGGAAAACACCTAGAGGAGTCTTGAGCATGACCCTCAGCATGACATTCCAAAGGTCATCCATGCTTCTAAAAATATTTTGGAAGGAAATGTGGGAGACCATCTGGCATAAGATGCTATTTTCACTGTCCTAATTGTTAGGATAATTGTGTTTGACTTATTCAGAGAGAAAAGAACTGGCCCCGTAAAAGCGGGCCCGACCCCTCCCTTCCTTTTTGCTTTTCTTCTTGACTCAAGGACTAATGTTTCTTGAAAGACAAAGGATCCGTTTACTGAGAAACAACGCTGGTAGTAGATAGAAACAACATGTTTTGTAGTAGATAAGAATGGAATGCAGGGGCCCCAGGGAGAGAAGAAGATCCGGTTATCTGTTCTGCGCATGTTTGAAAGGTGTTTTTACTAATCCAATGAATTTTCGCCAACTAACTTTCTGACCCCTTTAAGGAGATTGTGCGCCCACCCCAAATCGCCCGGAAGGGACAGGCTATAAGAGATTGTACCACTCCTTTTGTTCTTTGGAGAAAAGCCTTTGCCCCGCGTGGTGAATTGTTTTTCTCCCCGCTTTCTGCAGCAGGCGTTTTCCTTTGCAATAAAATAACCTCACAAGAAGCCTTCGTGCCTCAGTACTCTCATTTTGGGAGCTTCCTACCTGGGGAAACCGGATAACAGTTTGGGGGCTCGTCCGGGATTTCCTAACAGCCCCGGTTGGGGCTGGGCCACAGCCCAGTTGAGGCCGAGCAGAACGAGGGCGGCGGTGAAGCGAACCGGAGGGTACCCCTGTCTCCTTTTTGGCAGCCGCTTCCTTCCCGACGCTTCGGCTGCTCGGCATCAAGAACTCGGAAAAGAGGCACGAACGCAAGAGGTCCTCCAAGCCGGCCGGCCAACGGACATTGGTAAGTTAAGGTGGGGAAACTCCGAATGGGTTGGTTGTTGTTGGATGAGTGAAGGATTGAGTGGGCCTGCAGTTCCCTACGGTAGCCGTTGTGTGATCCGGTACCCTGGGTCAGGTCGAGAGAGTGGTTGTTGCAATCCTATTGTGTCTGCGCTCAAGAGACCCCTTACTCTTGTCGCAAAACCCCTTTTCCCTTTTGTATTTGTCTCCCGTGGGATGGGAAACCAGGTGTCTAGGAAGGAAAAGAGGTCCAGCGGGGACCAAAAGGAGGAATTTCGAGGGGGACGCCCCGGCACCAACTCCGAGAGGCGGAGGGGAGCTAGGAATTCCTAGCAACAGCCCATTGGGGAAGCTGTTGCTAAATTGGGAATCGGTGAAAGTACAGGAGTTTCAGTCAGAGCAGGAAATGGTCCGTATGTGCACAGAGGTCTGGACCAATCTAGAAATCAGTCCAAGATGGCCAAAACTCGGATCCAATAATTTCGATGATATTAAAAGGGTGGACAACTTCTATGTTGCTCATCCGCCCCGTACTGCCTATGTCGACTCCTGGATGTGGTACATTATAAAATTTGGACCAGGAGTTAAATTGGCAGTAAGCAGAACCCTATTAGATACCAAGCCAAAGGGTGAGGAAATGTCTAAATTTGACCCCTTAGAGTTTGTTAACTATCAGCAGCCCATAGCACCGCCCACAGCACCACCAGAGGCTGCTGAGCAGTTAGCAGCGCCTCCCTCTTACGAAGAGGCAGGGCGGGAGGGTAGGAATTTAGGCCCAGCCCAGGCCAGTCCCTTAAGCGCTGCCTCCACCATAGAGTATTCCCCCCCTTTAGATCCACTTAGAGAACAAATTAATAAACTACAGAAGACCGTAGAACAGATGGGGCAGACCCCATCTCGACCAAACACCAGGTCTAGGACACGGGCAAAGGAGGCAGCTGAAATAACTGATGAATGCCCCGGTGCATCAGCTCAGTACCCATTAAGGGAAGTCCCAATGGGAACTAGGGTTGGATATGTAGAGGTCCCTTTAACTAACTCCGATATTCGGGTAATAAAACAACAACTGCCTAATCTTCCAGAAGACCCCATTGGGTTCGTGACAGGACTCAGGGACGCTCTAGGGACTATGGTTTATAAGCCCACTGAATTGTTACATATTTGCAAACAATTAGCAGGAGTAACGTATACCAACCAAGCGTTGGGTCATGCTAGAAGGCTTTGGCAGGCGCAGGATGGCGCCCGAACAGAACAGATGGCTAGGGAGAGATTCCCTGAGATAACCCCGGGGAACTGGGATTTTCAGGCTGATAATATTAGGGAGCAGTGTGGGGAAATGAAAGATTTCTTATTAAAGGGACTAGAAGCAACAGTCCCTAAAACCGTTAGCATGAAATTAGCCTTTGGACAGCCCCAAGGAAAAGATGAGAGTCCAGTCGAGTATTTAGAAAGGCTAAAACGAAATATGCGACGGTATACCGGACTAGACCCAGAGGATCAAGCAAATGTAAATATTCTGAGGCTGGAGTTTGTGTCGGGGTGTTACCCGGACATAAAGTTCAAACTACAGAAAATTGATGACTTGACAACTAAACCTATAGGAGATTTGTTAACGGAAGCTCAGAAGGTAGTGGTAAGGAGGGAAGAGGAGAAGGAAAAGAGAAAGTTGAAATTGATGGCACAGATGATGGAAAATAAAAGGAAATAACCCTCCATGGGTCGGGACTCGTGGACGGGGCCGTGAGAGAGGAGTGTATAGTAACCAGGGAGGTAGAGGAAAGCTTGTGGAAGGTAGAAAGAATGAAGAGGGACAAGGGCAGGTGAGGGGCTGCCTGGTAAAAAGTCCTGCCTGCGCAGAGCCCTTGTTAACTTTGCAGGTGGGCAAAGAGGGAAAGGAAATCGAATTTTTGGTAGACTCAGGAGCCACGAGATCTAGCCTGAGCCAACCTACCTGGGAAGGACAACTTCCTCTTTCTGGGGGACATTGTGACATAGTAGGAATAGAAAACCTAACGCAACGGGTTCCTGTTCTAAAACCCCTAGAGGTGCTAAAACCTGGGTCACATGAAAAGCTGTGGCATGATTTCGTGTGGACCCCAAATTCAGGAGTGAACCTACTAGGTCGAGATTTAATGGCCAAATTAGGAATACAGATATTGCTTAAAAACCAGGTGTGTGAGGTCAGGATGGCCGCCCTCAGGACTGAGGATGAAGCCGAAATTGACCCAATAGTATGGGCGAAGCCAGGAAACCCCGGCCTTATGAAAGTTACTCCAGTGAAAATGCATTTAAAAACAGAGGTACCAGTGTATAGACCCCAATATCCCATTAGACCAGAAGCTGAAGAGGGCCTTAAGCCCGTAGTAAAGGAATTGCTGGATGATGGCCTTATTGAACCCAGCGATTCGCCTTACTGTACTCCTATACTACCTGTAAAGAAATCTAATGGGACATGGCGAATGGTTCAAGATTTGAGAGAAGTAAACAAGGTAGTGATCCCTAGGGCGCCCATAGTACCAGATCCCCATACGATCATGCGAAAGATCCCTGACACTCACGTTTGGTACACAGTTATAGATTTAAAGTCAGCTTTCTTCTGTGTGCCCGTGGACTCAGTGTCGCGCCCAATATTTGCCTTTCAGTGGCCTCACCCAGAAACAGGTAAACTAACCAGATGGCAGTGGCGCGTATTGGCTCAAGGCTACACAGAAAGTCCCACTATTTTTGGGGAAATTCTAGAAGAATTGCTTCAAAAATGGACCCCTCCTCCGGGAGTACTTTTAACACAATATGTGGATGATTTGCTTTTGAGTGGGGCGGAAGGGAAAACGGTCAGAAAGGCCAGTATTAGCCTTCTTAACTTCTTAGGCGAACAGGGACTCAGAGTATCCCAAGAGAAATTGCAGTTTTGTGAGCCAGAAGTAAAATACCTGGGATTAATACTAAAGCAAGGAACTAAGTGCATCAACCCCGAGAGGTTGAAGGGAATCCGTAGTTTGGAAATGCCAAAGACTAAGCGACAGCTCAGGAGCTTTATCGGAACAATTAATTTTTGTAGACAGTGGATTGAAGGGTTTTCAGAAATAGTCCAACCCTTTTTGAAGAAATTATTAAAGGATGAGCCTGAAGTATTGGTGCTAGAAAGGTCAGACTGTAAGCTGTTTGAAAGAATCAAAGAGATTTTGTCATCGGCCCCCGCTTTGGGGCTGGCAGACCCAAAGAAACCTAGCCACTTATTTGTAACCGTGGGTAATGGAGTTGCCAAGGGAGTGCTAGCTCAGAAGAAGGCAGGACGATACCAACCGATTGGATATCTATCTAAACATTTGGACGTTGTAGTCCTAGGGTGGCCTACTTGTCTACAGGCCTGCGCGGCAGCGGCAGAATTGGTTAAATTAACTCGAAAACTATATCCTTTCGAGGCAATTGTCCTGCATTCTTCCCACCAACTTAGAACTATCCTCACCCATACGGCTAGGCGATGGATGACGGATAGTAGGTTGTTACAAATTGAGGCTATTCTCCTTGAAAAACCCGATCTGGTGCTAACCACCACTGAGCACTGTGGTCCAGCTGAAGGGTTATCAGAGACTGTCAGGAAAGAAATATGTAATGAGCATGATTGCATTGCCCTAGCTGATCTGCAGACCAAATTTAGAGAAGACCTTCAGGAAGAAGAGATAAAGGAGGCATGGAACTTATACACGGACGGGTCTTCCAGAGTAGTGAACGGGAAAAGAATGACAGGATATTCAGTGGTAGAGGACGGAGGACTCGAGGTTGAATCTGGACCCCTTCCCCCGTCCATGTCTGCTCAGACTGCAGAGTTGTACGCCCTCAAGAGAGCTTTAGAAATTGGGAAAGGAAAATCCGTAAATATCTGGACGGACTCTAAATATGCTTGTGGAGTAGTGCATGTTTTCGGAAAAATTTGGAGTAAAAGGGGGCTACTAACATCCCAGGGAAAGAATCTAGCCCATCATCAGTTAGTACTAGAAACTTTGGAGGCGTTGAGCCTCCCATCCAAGGTGGCTATCATTCACATACCAGGCCACCAAAAAGGAAACGCCCCAGAAATAGTTGGAAATCGATTGGCTGATGAGTTGGCAAGAAAAGCAGCAGAAAAAGAGTTAAACCCTGCTCTCCTGGCAGCTCTCCTACCTACCAGTAAAGAAATATCCACCCCTTTGGTATATTCACAAAGAGAGTTGGAGTTGGCGGAAGCGCAAGGAGCTACAATGGTAAATGGCATAATGGAATTAAAAGATGGAAGACAATGGCTACCAGAGGGGGTGATCAGAGAAGTCCTCAAGGCACTGCATGAGGGAGGACATTGGGGAGTTAAGGCTTTGATCTCAGCCTTTCTGCAACGATATGTGGGGAAGAAAGTGTGGTCACACGCCAACACCATTTTGGCTCACTGCATTCCTTGCCAAAGAGTAAATAAGAACAACCCGAGAAAGGCAGAAATGGGAGGAAGACCTTTGGCCGTCCACCCTTTCGAACATTTACAGTGTGATTTCATTGATATGCCCAAGTCTGGAGCGTGGAATCATTGTCTGGTAGTAACTGATCAACTTACTGGCTGGGTGGAGGCTTATCCTACGACCAGGGCAACGGCAGGGACTGTTTGCAAAATCTTATTAGAACAAATTATTTGTAGATATGGATTGATCCAATCAATAGATAGCGATCGCGGGACACACTTCACTCAGAGGGTGCTACAGCGAGTAGCTGAAACTTTGGGTATAACTTGGAAACTACATGCCCCGTGGCACCCTCAGAGTTCAGGAAAAACTGAGAGGATGAATCAGACCTTAAAGAGACAAATCATCAAATTGATGCAACAGGCGCAATTGCCCTGGCCAAAGGTTTTGCCCCTAGCCTTATATGCTATAAGGACCAAGCCGCATAGCACTACAGGACTCTCGCCCTTTGAGAGTCTATATGGAATGGGAATTTGGGATGTTAGCACACAGAGAATTAGCCCCAACCTAGAACTTTTCAAAGATGCCTTTATAAGAAAATATCTGCTGGCCCTGTTCTCTATTCTCTCCGATAATAGGGAACGAGGCATCGCGGTGCAGCGAACGCCATTGGAGGTAGCAGTGCATTCCTTCCACCCCGGGGATTGGGCTTACATCAAGGCATGGAGGAGTGAACCGCTCGCCCCAAGGTGGCTTGGCCCGTTCCAGATCTTGTTAACAACAGAAACTGCCGTCAGGACCAAAGAACTAGGCTGGACTCACCACACTCGCGCCAAACACGCAACTAATCCTGAAGGACGGTGGGAAGCCGTGCATGTGTCTGAGGACGGACTAAAGACTATTTTTAGGCGACAAAAGTAATGTCCAGCAGGCAATTGGCGCATAAGTGTTGCCCCTTCTTTAGTGTGTTCCTGGAAGCAAGGAAGGTCAATAATCTGGTTCAAACTTGGAAGGTATCCTTAAAAATTAGCAGGAGTCGGTGGGGGTTCTATTTCTTTAAAGGGTATTCAATTGGAGATCAAGTAGTATTGGAAGACGAGGAGACAATCGATAGGGAGGAGGAAAGAAGAATTTTTAACGGGGTTTTTACAGAATTGTGGGATTCTCAGTGGTGGCACAATCAGTACTGTAAGGTCTGCCCTATTACGAAGAATCAGGAACTGTGTGAAATTACCGATACTGAGAGTAGTTCTGAAGGAGAATCAGAGGAGGAGTGTGTGATTTCATTATCTGATGACGAGGAGTTAGATGAGGATTGTCGGATTACATTGTTTGGACGAATATTGTAGAGTAATGTCCATAGTTCCCTATATAACAGGTAGTGTTTGCCGCTGGTTTTCCTGTTCAATCAGTCAAACACCAAAGGGAGAGGTAGAGGCGTGGATAGTGCAAATACAAACTACTTCCTATTGGGACACTGAATACGAGGGGTTGGCCTGGGGCAACCAGTTGATGGTATACCAGGCGATATCCGGAACTTAAAAGATCCCTTGCTAGGGATAGATCCCTTTGAGCCCCATTGTCTACTATATTGCCACTTTTGCCCTCACCATTGGTGTGCCAGAATAACCAAATTTGACGAAAGCCCGACATTGAGGTGGTATGTGCTGAAGGTGGGATATCCCGAGAGGTTGTGGGCCGAAAGTCTGTGGGCTGTGGAAACACCAGTCGCAAGCTATCAGTGGAGGGTTCGACCCGATAGCTCGACGCAGGCAAAAGCCATTCCTAAGGGATGGCTCCGCTACGCATCTTCGGTACACCACGAGACGTGTTGGAAGTGCAGGAGCGAAAGCCCTTGGTCCGTGCCCAGCCCAGACTCAGAGGACGAGGAACGTAACTCCCGCTGCCAGTGGCGGTAAAGCCTACCCCTCTGATGTCTTGGAAAAACATCAGGCAGATGCTTATTGGTAGACCAAGGGTAGACGGCAAAGTGATTACAGTATTAGGGATCTTTCTGAGCCTTATTCTGCAAGCGACAGGGTCTACTTGTCCTTGTGTGATAACTACCAGGAAAGGAAATCAGGAACATCAAACATTGCTCTACAAGTCCGTCTATAAATGCATGGGCAATACCTCTGTATGTCGATTCAATAATGTAGAATATACTGTCTGCAGTAAAAGGAGTCAGGAGCCAGTTTGTTTTGATCCTAAGGAAGATCCTGAAAGGATCTGGGTGGAGATCTACACCCTGGCAACCCTTCAACGACACTAAGTGTGGGGGAATGGAATGGGTAAAATACTATAAGGCACAGCACAAATACATGGGATCCACTAGATCATGCGGCCCCATGGGGGATCATGGATTTGGATTCCACACTAATCCAACTTGCATAGTATGGGCTACCTGGTCCACTGCAGATAAAACTGCAACCTTGAGATCAATACCTGCAAAACCTGACTGCACTTGGGGTACCTGTAACTTTGTTAACTTTACCATATTACAACCAAAGATGTGGGATGAGAAGAACAAATGGGGAACTTCCATGTGGGATCAGACGTTCAGTATACTCATAGAGGGAAAAGGAAGCAAACCTAAAGCGTTCCTTAAAATTGTCCAGACTAAGGAATATAAAATAGGGGAAGATTTGAGGAGATACCAGACCTTCTGGAGAGAGATGGAAACGGATCCTTGGGAACAATCTTTGACTCCCAGGACAACTAATCTGTTTGTTGAACTGGCACAAACAATAGCTACCACTATGAATGTTTCAAATTGCTACATTTGTGGCGGTACTCTTAAGGGAGATCAGTGGCCTTGGGAGGTACTTGAGTGGAGTCATACTGTACCATACAATCTCACAGGACCCCAATCTATATGCTCAATAGAATTATAAGACTCCAAGCTGTAGTAGAGTTGCTCACTAGGGAAAATGAACAAGCTTTATTATTGCTAGCCAAACAGAACACGCAAATTAGGAATGCTATATATCAGAATAGATTAGCTCTAGATTACTTATTGGCTTCGGAAGGAGGTGTGTGTGGAAAGTTTAATTTGACAAATTGTTGCCTTGAAATTGGAGATACACAGGACGCAATTGCAGAAATTACCGGTCAAATGCGGAAATTGGCTCATGTCCCTATTCAAAAATGGGCTGGAATTATGGATGACACTGGGTGGTTAGGAGGGGTTTTCAACAACTGGAAACAAGCACTATTCTTCCTAGGTATGATTATGTTTGGATTAATTCAGCAGTTCAGGCGGCAATGTCAAAAACGCAGATGACTGTAAGAGAAACTGAAATAAGCTACAAAATCATCCCAGCCCAGGACGAAATTTATAATTGTGAATAAGTCAAAGTGTGTAGAAAAAGAAAAGGAGGGATTTGTTAGGATAATTGTGTTTGACTTATTCAGAGAGAAAAGAACTGGCCCCGTAAAAGCGGGCCCGACCCCTCCCTTCCTTTTTGCTTTTCTTCTTGACTCAAGGACTAATGTTTCTTGAAAGACAAAGGATCCGTTTACTGAGAAACAACGCTGGTAGTAGATAGAAACAACATGTTTTGTAGTAGATAAGAATGGAATGCAGGGGCCCCAGGGAGAGAAGAAGATCCGGTTATCTGTTCTGCGCATGTTTGAAAGGTGTTTTTACTAATCCAATGAATTTTCGCCAACTAACTTTCTGACCCCTTTAAGGAGATTGTGCGCCCACCCCAAATCGCCCGGAAGGGACAGGCTATAAGAGATTGTACCACTCCTTTTGTTCTTTGGAGAAAAGCCTTTGCCCCGCGTGGTGAATTGTTTTTCTCCCCGCTTTCTGCAGCAGGCGTTTTCCTTTGCAATAAAATAACCTCACAAGAAGCCTTCGTGCCTCAGTACTCTCATTTTGGGAGCTTCCTACCTGGGGAAACCGGATAACATAATGACACTGAAAATAGAGACAGAGACAGTTTGGCTGTTGTTTGTATGTATGTATGTATGTATGTATGTATGTATGTATGTATGTATGTATGTATGTATGTATGTATGTATGCTATTTATCTTCCACCTTTATCTCCATAGGGGACCCAAGGCCACTCACAACAATTAAACTATACAAGAACCACAAATTTAAAATGCTCTTAAATCTATATTAAAAAACAATTAAGCATTTATCAATATTAAAACCACAAATTAAAAACAATTAAAACATTTTAAAATATATTTAAAATCTCTAATTTCAATAACTACAACCAAAATGGTGGTGCATGGTTCATGGCTACACATGAACCACAAACCATCTGAACTTTTTTAAAAAATGAACCACAAACCAGTTCATTTTTTAAAAAGTTTGTCCCTGGGGGAGGGGAAACTATACCCCACCCCAGCCTGCCCCCTTCCCACTGCCCCTGTCGCCACCCTACCTGGTCCAGCTTGCTCCTCCTCCTCCATTGCTGCAAATGGGTGATCTGGCACCACGGGGCCCCGATTTGGCACCACATGGTACTAGATTATCCATTTGCAGCCCCACAGCCTGCCCACTGCCCCCATTGCCTCCCTACCCGGTCCTGTTGCCTCTTCCTCCTTCTCCACTGCTGCCATCTTGAGAGACAGACCGAGCTTCCATTCCAGAAGGCGGGCCTGTAATCTCTGTGCATGTCCTGTCTATTGACTGATAGGTGGGAGCATGCACAGAGACTGGAGGCCCAGTTCCTAGAAGGGAAGCCAAGTTTGCTGTGTCTCATGGTGGCAGCAGAGCTGTAGGACAAAGAGGAGGTGGCAACAGGACTAGGTAGAGAGGTGACGGGGGCGGTGGGAAGGGGGTGGGGGCAGGCTGTGGGTGCCGAGAGAACAAGCCAGGAAGTTCATTAAATGGTAAAAAAGGTTTGTGGTTCAGGTTGGTTTGGGTTCATTGGTTTTGATGATCCTTAACGAACCTGAACCAAGGAACTATCAATTTTTAATGAACTTCCTGGTTCGTGTTTTAGTTTGTGCCCGTCTCTAAAAACTATCTATGTGAAATACACTTCTCTCCCCCCCCCGCTAAAAATCATGACTATCATTTTCAATTTCCACTGGTTTCAGCACGGCCAAATTCTGACTTTAGGAAATCAGTGTGAAGACTACGTGCAAATGTTGTAGATACAAATAAAAGCAGCAATAATTCTTGTTCAATTTGCGATGCAAACTATTGTTGTATGTCTAACCTTAGTTTCTTGGCACGTGATGACAGTAAATCATTGTAATGGATTTCATGTTTTTTGTTATGATTATATATGAACTATTAGTAAGTCAAGCATTCAGAGTGACTGCACTGTAAGTAAGGAGTTAAGCCTTTTTGTCAAACGTTAAATAACTAATCTTCAAAATAGCAAATTGCTAGTTGTGTTGAACCAATGAGTTTCACACTTCACATCATGTTCTGCACTTCAGTATTTCAATTCCTTAGAAAAACTGAACATAACAAAATGTGATATAATCCAAATAACTATGCATGTATGGTTCTCAGGAATCCATTCCAAATATCTAATGCAATCTTTGAACTACCAATTGCTGTTGCAGAGGTCAATAATAGGGAAAAAAATTAAAGCAATAAAAAGGAAAGGAAGTGGAAACAGTTGAGTGTGCATTGCCATCATTTTTGGAAAAGCAGAAGCTGCAGCTCTCTTTATTTAAGATCAACACAAAAACAAATTTGGCTTGAACTCAGTGAGTACAGAAATAAAATGATTAAAACCTGACTCCAGAGAAGTAGTCAGTTAGCTCTACTTGCCTTGCAGAACTACCAACTTGTTCCTTGTACAATACCCTGCTGAATCAGCAGAGAAGATTGCTCAACAACTTCTGAACATTTTCAAAAGCCAGCTGTGACAAGGCATAGTGACAGGAATTTTCTCTTCCATGAAAAGGAGCTTTGTGAAACACATGCAAGCTCATGGGTGGATTCTTGTTTTTTTGAATCTTTTGCTTAAGATGAAGTAAGTAAACCATCAATTTTCTGATAATATTTAATGTAAATAGATTATTATAGCATTGAATCTTCCTGCTTGGACATTTAATTTCTGCAGACAGCGATGATAACTGGATTCCAGCAACAAAGCACAAGAGCAGACAAGCAGCTACCATGGTGCAGTAGAGTAAAAAAACACAACTCCCATTGCTAGAGCACCCAGTTTGAGATCTCTGGTCTGTGACAGCCACAATATATAGTTTGAGAGCTTGTTTGTCATAGTGGGTCACAAATTGTGTGAGGTGCTCTTATCTAAACTACAGAAAATATGTTCCATATATCTTCATTATTGTAACAGCAGTTAGATTACTAGGCTTTAGTTTGTACTGGCGCTCAAACTGAACATTTGAAGACATCATGTATGTCTCCCACAGTGAGAAAATATATATCAGATCTGTTACTGAGCTACTATGTTATTCAGGCTGCATGCAACTGGGAGGCAGCAGTCCTCTTTCCTTTCACAAGCTTTGGATATCTCTCAGGTTTACAGTAAAGAATGAAAAAAGGTGACCTGAACTTAATTTAAAGGGTGCAAGGATTTTTCTTGCAGTCTGAACACTTAGCTATCTGTGAGCTGGCACCCGATTACCAGCTCAATTTTGTCTGTTAGCTACATGCTTTAGTTATTGCAATTTGACATCTATCAGCCAGCGGACCCTCCAAGAGACTGAAAGATAGGAAAGTGACAGAAAGACAGCTGGACAGATAAAATAGAGAAGCTGTAAGACATATAACTATGGTTTGCAGGACCGGAGCTCCAGTGGGGTGGAATTCACTGTCAACAGGTTAGAGCAGGGGTGCACAATCTTTTCAGCCCTCAGGGGCATGTTTGGTGTTGGCTGAGCAGGCTGGAGAATTTTGAACAAAAACAGGAAATATATAAAACAGGCAAATATATATGTATATATGTATATATATGTGTATGTGTGTGTATATATATATATATGTGTGTGTGTGTGTGTGTGTGTGTATGTATGTATGTATGTATGTATGTATGTGTATATATATATGTGTGTGTGTATGTGTGTGTGTGTATATGTGTGTGTATATATATATGTGTGTGTGTATGTGTGTGTATATATATATATGTGTGTGTGTGTGTGTGTATATATATACAGTATATATATATATCTATATATATATATATGTGCGTGTATGTATATGTATGTATATGTATATATGTATGTATGTATGTAGTATGTATGTATGTATGTATGTATACATGTACACACATGCATACACAGCCTGCCATACCTCTGTAAGCTCTCATTCCTCTGTAATCTCCCCTAATAATAATAATTGCATGTCATCAAGTCAATTCTGACTAATGGCAACTCTTTCCAAGGGTTTCTAGGTAGAGAATACACTGAAGTGGTTTACCATTCCCTTCTTCTGGGGCCACGCTAAGGCTGTGCAGTTTGCTGAAGATCACATAGGCCAGCTCTTCTCCCAGGAGGCACAGTAGGGAATCAAACTCCTACCAATGGGTAAATAATGGTTCCAGATGCCAGAGAATAGTGTCTCTCCCTTTTGGCATCCAAGCCCCTCATCTACACAGGAAGCAGATGGAGCACACAAATTGTACTTCCCTAGTTTAGATAGATGCAAACAAAGTGTGCGGCTTATATTCTGCCCCATGGCACTTCAAGCACTCTCTGGGCGGTTTACAAGTTAATTATGCAGGCTACACATTGCCCCCCCCCCCCCAGCGAGCTGGATACTCATTTTACCGACCTCGGAAGGATAGAAGGCTGAGTCAACCTTGAGCCGGCTACCTGGGATAGAAAATGATGTTTTCAAAAGTGTGTTTTAAAAGCTTTAATTTTCATTTTAAAGTTTCTAAAACAGCTATCTGGTACACACTGGTAAAACCCTATTGATAGCATTTAATATGATGGAAAACACATGGGAATTATTAAAACAGTTTGCAAGCTTACTGCTTCAAAGATTCAAAGGGCTAGCAGGGCAATCTTGGAATGTTTCACGGCAATTACCTGGATTCCACCATTTCCCTTATATCAGATTTTGTGTCTCTGCACAGTGGGAGAAACTACACCATTTTCTAGCATAGGACTGATCTAAAGCTCCATTTCTGATTACTGCAACTCTTCTCCCAGCCAAGATTGTTCCATAGCATAAGGTTTTTAATGTTGTTCCAGGTTTTCTAGCTCCAGAAATTGTATGGGGATGTTTTGACCCAAGGAAAGCACATTCTTTGTCCAGTTTCGGGTGGGACTGGGCACTACCCCAGTACAACAATAAATGAAGATTCCCATTTAACCATTTGTTGCAAATGAAGTTCAGGCCTCTGCATTATAGTTTAGTTCCTGGTGTCATACCTTGAAAGAATTGCATATGGATTTCTTTGTCTTGCATTTTCTAATTTGCTGAAAGAGGCAGGAATTGCCTTTTAGTAACAACTGTAGTGATCAGCAGCTAAGGAGGGAGGGAAAGGGAGGTGGAACAGATCCAGCTTCTTCCTGTGCCAAATATCTAATACACAGAATTACTTTTTGAAGAGGGCTCCTTCCAGACGGCAGCTGGATCCAAGGGTGGGACTGCATGACCTCAATTTTACGTGCTCAGTTCCTGTCCAGCTAGAGAAATGAAAGCAAATGCTTGCTGCTGCACGTGTGTGGCTGCCAGCTGGACCCGGGGGAAGACTATGTTGATAAAATAGCTGAATGGAAACTGCAGTTCTACTGTTCAGTGCCATGTGCGGGAGAGGAGAATAAATTTAGAAGCATGCCACCAAAGTTCCAGTCCTATATTATGAATTCATAACCATCTCTCATGTTGCAGGTCCTATATATTCTCCCCCAACCATGTTTAGCTGATCATTGTTTTCAGTGATGCCTTTTCTAATGTTTGCTCTTGTACAATTTGTAATTATACAGCTCTTTTTTTGCCGCAATGACATGATCTAAGTCAGATTTTCAAAACTATACGTATTTCCATACTATATCATATGGCTAATAACTGAATACTAAAGTTGCAGTGCTACACATAGCGATTAGTGAACAAATTCAACTCAGTAAGACTTCCAAATAAATATGAATAAGATTGGATAGTTCATTCCTTTTTATTCTCTACATGCTCTGATGGCCTCATACTCTTTATTGAACACTCTGACAATTGAGTGAAATGTATTTATCATATTTAATTCCTCCAGGACTAAACAATTGTAATTATCTCCACAAATCTGTACTCCAGATTAGTTATTCTGTACTTCCCAAAAATATTCTGCAATATTATTTCCTGTCTTCCCAATTCCTCCCCTTTGCACAGTTATATAGGTTTCTTTTTATTCCCCACACATTCCTATTGCTCATATACTTCATACAATATCTCATTCAAAGGTGCTTTGCAGTGCCATTCATATTAAGAGTATATTAGTTCAATCCATTTGTTTAGCTGTAGCAAAGGGCTATTCTATTAGCCATAATTTCAGTTATAATGGGACTGCACCATTTTGTGTTGCAAGACATGGGGGCAGTTTGGGTATCTAAACTGGCTGATTCTTTGTGACCCACTGCTGGCACTTTCTGAGAACCAAATAAAGGAATCTAAAGTACTGGATGATTAGCAGAGGAAAAACGGATGAAATAGGCTGGAGCAAGAAAAGTAGAGAACAAAGAGACATGAAAACACAAAAAAATGTATTCAGAACATTTATCTGAATTCTTGAAAGAGGATATGGTCTGTTAGGTTTGTTCTATTATACATCTGCAAGCAAACAAAGAGTCATCATCCCCTAAACCTGCCCAGTTTTGTCTGTCTTGTTTTGAGATTCTTTTCTGGCACGAGCTAAGATGTTTTGGTGGAAACCTGGAAGGAAGGCAAAGACATTAGTCTGTGTTTGAGCAACCTGAAACATTTTATAAGGACAAGAACCCTGAAATCTCCAGGAACCACTTATAACACTTGTTCTTCCTCATTGTTTTTGTGACAACTCCACCATCATCTCAGACATATTTCCATGTCTAATCACCAATACAATCTATAGTGAGAGATAGGGAAAAAGTTACTATGCCCAACAGGCCTGGAAGCAAAGACTTAAAGTATGTTTCCATGGGTTAGCCATGCTGGTGAGTCTTGTGGCACTTTAAATACTAGCACATTTTATCTGGCTTAAAATGTCATGCTTCCAGTCCACATGTGTCATAGATTGTTGCCCACTCACATCTGATGAAGTATGCTATAATCTGTGAAAGCTTATTCATTTCATGGACTACATTCCTGGATTGAATAGATGGAATGACATTAAAAAACAATATATGGACTGCATTCCTGATTTAGGGGGACAAATAAAACTTCTTAGTTCTTATAATGGCACAATGATTCTTTGTTGAAAGAAGTATATAAAGATGAGTGATGAATCAGCACAGGTACAATCAGGAATCCCCATTCCTTTCCTTTCCTTTTTTGGTTCATGTCAGAAGCATAATGGGACAATTAATAAATTTATGAGACAATCTTTTGCTGAATAATGGGCAACATGAAGAGTATTTGTGGCAGCCAGATCAAGTATAGTGCAGTGTTGGATGTGTGGCTGTACGGCTTTCATTTACTGCTCCTGAGGTATACTCTGTGCTGTTTTCCATAGTACATAAACCCACTGATGCTGTGATAAATTCTACAACAAATACAGGGAATGAAACATGTGCAGCTTGAGGCTGCTTTTCATACATGTTTGCATTGACAAAGCAGTACTAAAGCTAATTTCAATATGATCATTCAGTATATACCAGTATTCTTTCTGTGCAGTAGTCTGGTGTTAGAGAAAGAAGAAGCACAAGCCAGCATCTCAAAGAAGAGAATGTGGATAGCATGGAAGTATGAACCAAGGGAACAAGACATTTTCCAAATCCAGCTCAAAAGGGAAATGGGGGTGGGGGAGGAGGAGATTCTCACATGTACACTCAGTTACAATGATCTTTGTGGCTGTATTTCCACACAATTCCTCACCTTTTGGTAGACATCTAACTAGTATAGCAAAATTAGACTTTGTTGAGGGCCACATCCTGTAAGCCTGTTATTGATTAGAATAGTTTCCAGAGAATATGTTATGCTCTACTACATCTCTGACTGTTCATGTAATATAAAAACTGTATCCTCTTTGATTAATTAACTTTTTTTATTACTCCTGCAGGGTCAGACAATTCTTTTTCTGCTTCACACACCACCATTAATAACTACTCCAAAATTTCTGGCTGCTCCCAGTAATGATGTATCTAATTTCATTCTAAATAATTGAACCAGCACAGATTGCATTCCATCCAGCAAACTGAGGAAAGCGCAACACAGAAGTCACCCACGAAGGGATAAAGTGCCTTTAGGACTAGCAAAGAACTGTTTTCCATAGTATATTATATTATGCTTTATGTCCCTTATTGCCTTTTGCAGAAATTGTCATAACACTGTAAAAATCTTATGATGAATCAAACTTCAGAATTCTTTTTTCTTTCTCGAATTTTAGAGAACTATTGTTTCTCCTCGATGTGTGTGGGGAAAATGAGATTTATTTTCCAGACATGCAAATGACTGAAAATCCAGTCCTTTGATGTTTACTTTGAAATACATTCAAATGTAGTCAATGGAGCATGCATCTAAGTAAGAAAGCACAGGATTCCAGCCTTTGCATACGACTGAACAAATACCAACGTATAAGACTCCATGTGTTTACAGGTTATATTCTTGGCCAAGAGAGAAACTGCTCAATATTGGGTCATCCGTGCTCAGCAGAATTTGAGTCCTGGGTCGATAGAGCATGCCAAAGTTATGACAATGGGAATCCACTCACCTGGACCCACATCCTCCCACTAGCAAACAATAAGTTTCTTATTTAGGTAGGCCTTCAGCAATTGAATGACTGCTAAAGCTTTAATGAATGTGATATACTTTTCAATTGTTAATTGCAATTAATATTTTTAACTGAGATTTTAAGGTGGCTTATAAATGCATTCTGTTTTAATGTAAGCGATTTAATTATATTTTAATATTTACAGTGCAGTGCTTTTTAGCTATGTTTCTCAATCATATTGCAAGCTCAGTTTTTGGGAGAAAGGTGGCAAATAAGTCAAATAAAGAAATAAGAAAGAAATTAGCGGTGCATCAGCTCTTTCCAGCAGAATGAGAAGTGACATATTCAGTCACTTTTCAGTTTCTTTCAGTGTCTTAAAATGGTTTGTACAGCATTTCATGTTCAGGAAGGGCATGTCCTGCTTTGGAAAAAAATCATATCTTCTAGAGTCTTTCAGGAGAATGATTCTCTTCCTTTCCTCTAATTTATTTTGCCATGGAAGGAAAAAAAAAAGGGCTTGGGAGCTCCACATAGCCCTCAGGCCAATGTTTCCCATTCTATGTCTCAGGCAATAGAAGCTAATGCAGAGGTACACAATTGTGATTAGTAAACTCAGGGCTGAAACTAGGTGAAGGAAAGTGGTGCTTTGCTTCAGGGCACCAAAATTTATGGGTTACCAAAATCTAGAGGTGAATCTGCTGATGAGTGTTAGAAAAATAAATGGCAAAACCTCTCGACCCTATTCATTTTCTCTCTCTCTTTGTTTTGTTTTGTTTTGTTTTTAAAGTGCAGACTTTCTCATGCTTTTTTTGGGAGGGGTGCCAGATTCTCTTCCCTCTTTTTTTCTGGGGGTGGGGGAGCTCATACCATGCCTCAGAATGAGTAAGAGATGGCGGTACTTTCCCCAGTGGGACAAAACTGCTAGTTATGGCTGTGAGCAACATTTTTAGCAACAGAATATATGTCACATATTTGATATATGTAACAAATTCCCATATATATAGACACACCCATGTCTTGTCTACTATTTATTTATTTATTTATTGGATTTCTATCCCGCCCATCTAGACCAAAGGTCTACTCTGGGCGGTATATGCCTATACCTTACAGACATTAATAATGAGTTATAGTAAAATATAGATGTGTGCAGTTTTCTCAATTACCTATGGTATAATCCTACTCAGAAATCTCATTTCCAAATGGTAATGACAAAAGACTATTTCCATTGTGCAGAGTTTCTAACATCCATAGTTAGAAGGTTTCTAACCTTCCATTGCTATTGCTGAAGAAAGAATATAGGTTCACCTGTGCCTTTGTCTAAGGAAGCAAGGCAGTTGTTAAGCCCTTGTATCAATTCTTAATATTTGCTGTACTTCAGTTTTTAACCCAATGTAAGCAAACCTTGGAAACTCTTAAAGAAGGGTTGTTTAGGAGCAATAAGAGTAACTAATCTCTAATATCTATCTGTGGTTCTAAAGTTTAAATACACTTTTCTAAAAATCTCTTTTACTGTATGATTCTACCAAAACTATTTAATGTATGTAATGAAATGAAATTAAAACTTTCCATTGTAACCTCCAGCCCAAACTCCAGATCCAATTACATCCCTTGATTGCACTTATAGCTTGCATAAATGCACATCAATTCTTTTTTCATTATAAATCCTTTAATTGAATAATTTTCCATCTACTCCTTAGGTTTAAAATTCTCTTATTACATCTACTAAGAACAAATGAGTTTTAAGGAAATTTCTCAAATGCACAGTATGTTTTTGTTTGTACATGTGCACTTGTGCTTGTGTCTGAATTTTAGACAGTGTGTCATCATTTGAATCTCCCTTAAAACTCTTAAGGAAATAAACAAGCAGAAAACTGAAGTACTGAGGAGGTTCTCTCTTACAGCCTAGTATCAGTTGTCACCTGAACTTTGGGGTGGAAAAACTTCCTATTCATTCTGAATGCATGAAAAGTACAGTAAAAATGAATAGACCATGGAAAGTGAATCTAAACAATTTTCATCCCAATCTGAGCACACATATACTTAGTTTAGAATCCAACTGATTTAGATATGGTTTACCTCCACAGATTGCAAACCAAATTGACTGAATCTCAAAGAATAGACAGCAGGTGGGATTCTAAGATGATTTGCATTAAAAAGTCAGATTAATGTCAGTTATTTGCATGGTCATCTGTAGTACACATGCAACCTTCAAAATATATGGTGATGCATAGTTTTGATTTGTCAAGGTATTTTACTATAGCACCTACCATACACACTTGCCATCAAACACACATGCATGGAGAAATGTGCCATATGGCTTAACCCAATGTGTGGAATTTCCAAACTCTAGATGTTCTAGGTACAGATAGAAGTGGCATGGAAACTGCCTGCATGCTGGAAATAACCTCTACACTTGTTCTCTGAGTGAAGCAGTCATGGAATGTGGACTGTTTTGAGATACTTCACATGGTACAGATATACTAACAGATTTACGTATACATAGCAGGCACTCCCCTTTCCCTCCTTCTCCCACAGACTCAGGCATCCCCAAATGTTTTCCAGAGGGTCTCTCTGCAGAGGAATGAGAGGAATCAATCTGACTGTCTATTTTGCTAGTGGAAGATCATCACTAGATACAATGTTATCATGCTGAGATGTTCTCAGATCTTATCTTTATCTGCAAAACCTTCCTTGGATGCAATCCACTTTCTAGAAAATATTTTGAGGAATGCATTTTGTGAATGTTTCACAAGCTGTGGTTGCCCACAGAATATGGACTTGTGGGCACCAATCTAGCGGCTGTGCAACCCCAGCATATAGTATTCATGTTGCAGAAATGCAGCACATGTATTCTGTGTTAAAGCTCCAGCAGAATCAAGGTGAGCATTGCATCCATTCCCTATGAATCAGGGAATTCTGGGACTAATAGTCTCAATCTCAGCCTCCAGGGGAAAAAGATGATCTGCCAGGACATGAGGTGCTCAGAAGGCTGGCCCGAGAAATTTTGTTCCCTGAGGCTGAACAACAACTGATACGTCCCTGCCATAGCCATTCATGTCCAAGTACATAGTAAAGGCAGCCAATTCCATTTGACAAGATATTCTACATGTGCTTCTCTCACTCCCTCTTAGAACAAATACAATAAAAATAAACTAACAACTCACAATGTGAAATCCTTTCAGTACACAAAATGTGCTCACTGATGAAGCCACCTCATCATGCCAAACTGTAGAGCAAGCCGTGGGTTTCCATTACCTCTGCCTTCCCATGCCTGCCATAAGGTGTCACTGGGCTGAGGAAGGGTAACTGACCATGCACTGTTTGAATGTGTCCTTTGTAGAAGCATTCAGGCCAAAACAAAAAGTTTGATCTTTTGTGAGTAGTTGATGTGAATATTTGCAAAGAATTGATTCTTTCCAGTGCAAGCAACAGCAAACTAATTCAGGACTTTAATTTCATTGGATCTTACTGAAAAACAGGATGAATTCATTTGTCATGACTGCTGAATTGCTAAGACTTATGAAAAAAAAAGTAGCTGAAAAAAAATCTCAGGAATGCACAGGAGGTTGGTCCTTACAGGGTCAGGGTTTATTTGTAAACAATATATCCTTAAAGTGGTTTTTAAAAAACACACCTTCAGATTTTGTGTCAGTAATGGAATTTGTTATACCTAATACTCTTAATTTCTAATCTCCATAAGGCTTAGATGCTACTTCTGTCATATACGCCACCTTTCTGTATCTTTAAGACTTACTTTCATCTCCAGTTTCAAATTCAAACTTCTGGCTATAGCCGCTGTATCCTGTTGCAGTCCTGACTCTGATATGAAATATGTACTTGGTGGCTGGCTTGAGGCCTGTGACGATAACACTTGGAGCCTTCGACCTTGTGGAAGAATAGCTGAGCTGCTCATGCTCCTGAGGGACAAAAGAGGGGTGGGGGAAAATGTTGTCAAGTTGAGTTGTGAAAGCTGCATTATAATAATCCTTTAAAAATGAGTTTCTTATGAATGTAAGAATATGTTCATTAAAGGGGCAAAAACTGTTGTATGACAGACTCTTAAGAAATGTGTTATCATTCATAGGGTGAGAAATGTGTCCTTGTGAACTGGGTTAGTAATCACATTGGGGTCAAAATAATATTAGTACAAGACTACATTGAAAGAAAACGTAATCTAAAATGGCAGCTGCATACTTTAAATAATGGACACATTAGGATTTCAGTAAATCAAGAAATCATAATGTGTACATGTGGGAATATTTAAATGCCCACTACTCATTTCTACCCTCAGGTAGTGCCAAAATGCTGGCACTATCCATGGGTAGAGTTGTGGGTAAAACAGAGTGAAAATTAACACAAAAGTAAATTTTGTGTTTGCAATCCTGAAACAGGGCCCTACTGTCTCAATAGTTTGGAAATTTATTTTAAATAAATAAATTAAATTAGTCTTCTTGCGTCTACATAATATTCGCCATACTAATAAATCTGAGGGGTGGGGGAAATGGCTTGTCAAACTGCTCATCACATGGTACAGAGTTCAGGCACATAAGGCTATAGAGGGAAATATGTACATATATTGTACAGACTATGACATGTGAATTTCCACAAAGTCCTACTGTAGCCTAGTGACACATGCCTTAACTACATTCTGGCTGGATTACTGTAACATGCTGTACATGGGGTTGCCTTTGGAAAGTGTTCAGAAACTTCAGTGGCCCCCAAATGCTGCAGCCAGATTGTTAACTCAGGCTGGTTGCAGGGATCACATAATTCCCTATCCCTCATGACAGCAGCTCCATCGGCTGCAAATCCATTTTTGGGCACAATTCAAAGTGCTGGTTCTAACCTATCAAGCCCTAAATGGCTTGAGCCCAAGCGGTCTCAAGGACTTAACCTCCCTTTATGAGCCTTGCCTGAGTGTTAAGATCACCAGGAGAGGTCTCTGTCTCCGTCCCACCACCCTCACAGGTGTGCTTGGTGGGGACACAGGAGAGGGCCTTCTCTGTTGCTGCTCCCAGACTCTGGAACTCCTACCCATGAGAAACCAGGCTGGGCCCATCTTTGCTGTCCTTCTGCAAGCAGACAAAGACTTTTCTTTTCAGGCGGGCTTTCTCTTAGTGACTGAGAGGGTTTTTAAAATGTATTGTTGTGCTTTGTTGCTTTTCAATGTGCTTTGTTGCTTTTCAATGTGTTTTTAGTATTTATTTACCATTTTTAATATACTATTTGTTTAATTCTTGTTTAATATTTGTATATTTATGGTTTTTTCGCTTTTAAATATTGTCTTTTTAATGATGTAAGCCCCTTAGAGTCCTTTTTTTAATGAGAAAGGCTGGGTAAAAATATTTTAAATAAATAAAATAAATGATAATAGTATTGTGCTTTCTTATTATGTCATGATGAGGATCCTGAGCTACTTGAGGCTACACGAATGAAGTATAAGATTGTATCAACTTCTTAAGACTTAGTGTATGGCCTCAGTGACAGGCTGTTTATCTGTCAACCAGGACCAGCCTAGCTAAATGCATAGATGCTCAGAAGGTTGGCACTGGGTGATTAATTGGTCACAGCAACTATGAACATAAGTGCTGTGGAATAGTTGTGATCTACAGTATGTCAGACTTTCCATGCAGATGAAATCACAAATGTTCAAACTATTTCTGATATGACATATGAGGCTACCAGAAGTTTGCATCTTGATATGTATACATAGACCAGAAGCCACTAAGTATGTTGTAAAGTAGGTGGGGTGTATGATCTTCACGCATGATGCTGGAAATGAACTTTTCCCTGCATCTGTTCAGGAAAAAATGTTGTGCTTGAAGTGGCCCCATCCTCTGCTGACAGCAGCATTATTAGGGAAATCAGCTTGGCTACATTACAGTGATATGATGTATTTTGTAAAGAAATAAATAATCATTGGGTTCTCCTTTAGATACTCTTTTGTTTCCAGTGGTTGCAGTGCAACAGAGCCAGGCTTGCTTGAATACGTCAACATTTATAGGCTTAAGTGCTCCTAACTATAACTAATTCCAGCCAGAGCAGGATTCATATTAAACCATTGTCTTTTGTAAGGATCGGAGGGATAAATGACAAAAGGATAGTCAATATACTTAGCAACAAACAAGAACTATATTTCTAGTTCCCTAGTTAACTACATCTCCAGGCTTACTGTTCTTTCATATTTTTCTAATTTGCTTGAGGTTACTGAATTTTTTTGTCAATAATTCAGATGAGGAGAGAATTATCCATAAGCATCCCTATGAGATATAACTGGTACTCAAAAGATACCATAAGAATAGGTAATAAGATAAAATAATGTTCAAGAATTTGGTGTATTAAATTATCAGAGGCCTCTCTTAGGCTACTAATGTGATGAAAATACGGTTCACTGAAAATGTGTTGGAGAAGGGAGAAAAAAGAAATTTTACTGCATTGACAGAATGGGAATTGTTGGATGTGGTTATCTACTATAAAACAGTGGTCCATAAATACAGTTGGCCTTACTGTCTCTACTCTAATACAACTAAAATGAAGTGATTTATGGCACAGCAAAGTTTTTAACGCAGCTCAGGAGGAACAGTGCATTACCCCTATCTCAGCAGCATAAATGAACATAACAATTGCTATATAATTAAGTTGTAGTGTTCAGGGAAAATGAAGCACTAGTGGGGAGGAAAAAAAATGATCTGTGGTGCTCATAATTTAAAATAGGGCAGACTATTTTAAAAAATTGTACTATAGGGTGTCTTCAGGTTGCTATTTATTTTTAATGAAGTCTCCAGCATATTATTACATTTTGCAATAGCAATCAACATGTAAACTGAACAAGAAAAACGTAAAATATTTATGTACATATAAATAGAGTATACAAAGGATACAAACAGCAAACAGACTATTACCATGTTCTCTAAAACCCAATTAAGTGTTGGCCACTCAACAAGTCTTAGGATTAGGGTATAACTAAAAATGCAATCAGACTATGTAAAATTCATGCATGTTTGCAGTGGGAGATTCTATGATTCAAACAATCAAATAAAAGCCAACAAAACAGAATAAAATATTAGCTTACATCCCAGAAAGTCTCATCTGCAGGTGAGTGAAAGTTCCAACATTTAGTTTAAAGGACAAAGAAATGAATAAAAATCTCTAAAACACTGTTCATTTTAGGTACAAATTCTGTCTTACTAGAACATTCTTCAGGAAGACTTTAGAGATAAGATCTAGGATCCAAAGCAGTTAGACATGAATCCCCAGTGCACATGTCCCATGTTGGACAAAAATTTAATTTTATTTGTACGATCAACAGATCAGATGTTGGACAAAAATGTGCTGTGCTATCAGTCCACCTAACCATGGGTTTAACACTGTATTACTGCTATAATCCACATAATCCATGCCTTATTTCTGATAAAAATTACTTCTTTAGTTTATGTTAGGCAATTGAAACACACTAAATGGGGCTAGAGAGACGACTAGGTTTAATGTATCTGTGCAATGTTGAAGTATAGGGCGGAAAACCATTATTTTTTAGGAATAACCCACTGAGTTTTCTTTGGACCTAGGTAAATAAGCTATTGTAAAATCCTGTTGCTAAACAGGTAAGGTTGCATAACTTGCCACAGCTAACTGCAGCTAACTGATGAGGTCAAGGGCACATCTCAGTTGTGGAATCAGGTGTGCGAGCAGACACATGAACAAGATGTACTGTGGCACCTTCTCAGTTAGCTGCAATTAGCTGTGGCAAATTGCACAAGTTTCAAATGAGCACCAACAGTTCTCTTTAAAAAGGCAAAACCACTTTGCAGAGTGGAAACATATTTGCAATTTTAAAAGACACATGGAAAATAAAATATTAAAATGTCTGAAACATGACCCTGATTGCAGTCCAGTTGCAATGGATCCTTGGAAGAGTTGAGCACTTCCATATAACATTTGTAAACAGAAAGGGGAAAATCTCTCTCTCTCTCTCTCTCTCTCTCATGCTGTGCAGGTAAGGTTGCATGACTTACCACAGCAAATTGCAGCTAACTGATGAGGTCCAGGACACATCTCAATTGTGAAATCAAGTGTGATTCCACTTGGAATCAGGTGTGATAAGAACATAATAGGAAAGGTTATCTAGCTTTGTGAACAAATGGCTGATAGTTCCTGCTGTTCATCACTATCTGAGAAAAAGAAAACCCAAGTAAAATGAGAGCAGTAATTACAAAGAAGAGCATAAAGACCAATATATAGAGAAATAAAGCAACATGGCCTCAGGCAAGACAGTAGAGATGATGGATATGGCTAAAAATTATTTAATAGTGGAAATTGATTGGCAATACAACCATACTATCATAAGATACAACAAACAAGTAGAATATGCCTTTTAATGTAGTAGTGAGGAGTCTTCCTATTCAGATTCCAGCTAGGCTGCCATGGCATCTTTCAGGATATTACTGTTTTGTAGGTTCTGTTGTTTTGGCTCTATAAATAGCTAAACTTTGAAAACAAATTAGTGTTAATATAAAGGATAACTGGTTCACTTGATGTGTGAAAGTTCAGATTAGGTGATTAGTTGCTATTATTTAATGTTATGTTATGGATGCCTAACAATTGCTTGCAGGTTTTTTTTTACCCTTGAATGAGTATGAACATTCGTGAGCAATGTACTGGGATAATCAATCACATGCTGGTCACATTTCTGTCTACATCCCCATTGTCTCTAATCTGGAAAAAAAGTTTTGCTGCTTGAAATACTGAATATGCGTTTTGCATTTTGGAAATTTTAGATTTGATTTCCAGCCAGGGCCTTACCAAAGCTGCCAACAAGGTGAGAAAAATATGCACAAATAATTGAGTGAAATCAATTCCACTCAAATATGACTTTAACTAGATTATACACCATGAAGAAAAAAAGAAACAACGAATAAAGATGAGGTGAGTAGAGACGGGGAACAGACAGAAACCAAGAGGGTTACAAACAGTACTTATAGATTGTATTTTCATAGCTAGCAGAACAGGTTATTTATAATTGGTGATATATAATAAGGTCAATTTTTTTAAAAAAATCAGAGTTTACATACTGGTCATGATCTAATGGTGCATTCTCTATTCGGTGAGTTTCTTTCACATTCAATACCAACAGAATCAGAACTTTATTCCTCTTCTGTTTCTGCCACAGCCCTTGGTGGCACCAAAAATCTGCTTCTGAGGGTTTCCCAGCCCTTTGAAGCAAGTTTTTAGGATGCGTAACAGGGGTCTGTGGGGGGCAAGGGGGACGATTACCAGTTCTGATGGAAACAGTAGAACCCATCAGAAATATAGCACTAGATCTTGGTTATTATTTCTTGAGGAACCAGGGATTCAAAGATAGATGCTAAAAACAAATCAGATCTAATATGCAAGGTTCAACAATATTGAAATTCAGGCTCATGTCTTAAATCAGACTTAAAGCAACTGCAGTCAGAATTAGTCAAGATGGAAAGTGGAAAGGATAGGGGGGAAAACACCACAATGGCTCAAATATTGATTACTACTCTTCAAGCTGCCATATAATGCTCCAATAATACTTGTTTTCCTACAAGAAAGGTTTAGAATCAATATGTCAAAAACTATGTTGTGTATGTTTATGGAATTGGCCCAAAATAAAGCAAGTGTTGTCATTAATCCCAATTCCCAATGTTGCAGAGCACAGAGAAGGGAAAAAGAAGAAGAGAGATAGCAATGCTGAAAGATAATGACAATTTCATCCTACAACATGCTTGAACTACCACAAATATTGATTTGAGAGCATTCACCTTCATTATCAGTATAATCTTTGGGATTTTATAAATTTGGCTTCATATTTCTTTGTGGGATTTAAGTTTAGCTGTCTGAATTGAACCAACTATAAACAAACCTTTATTTATACAGTGATTGTAATTCAAATCCCTTCTGTAAGGTATTGCTATTAATATTTTTCACAGTAAATTATCTAGGACGATCGGTTTATTGAATATCCCCATAGTTCAGTAAGTGAAGAACATTTCTTTAAACTTTAAAGCAGAAATGTTTTCCACATTGTCAGGAACTGTATTATCTTCGTCACTGAGAAAACACACACTAATGTAGCCTGTAAAGTTCAGTCTAATCGATGAGGCTAAAGAAAGCCGAGTAGCATGAACAGTAACCTTATTTTCTTTGCCAATCCTAGTATTACCAATCTGAATTCCATTCAAGTAAAAAAGATGAGCAAATATGGCCCATCAGGCTCTTGAAGTGTATAAAATACTACAATATGGTCATGCAGCTTAACTTTACATAAAGCTATTTCCACTTGTCCAAAGAACATTGCATGAAGGAATTAAGTGCCACAGATGTACATGCGAGTCTGTGTGTGGTCCCTCCAGCCTGTCACAGCTACTCAAAGAAGGAACCCTTATGCAAAAGATGAGTATCATGCAAGAGGCATTTCAGGGAAGAAAGGGCTTGTAGAGAAAGACAGAACCTATGCTAATCTCTGTGAGGAACTGGGTTTCTATTGCTAACTAATGTAATCTTCAGCCAGCCAATTCAAGATGGTTCTCTCCATCCATGTTTGCAGAAAAAGCAGGAAAGAGTCTTTATATACAGTAGTAGGGGTAAAATTCCTCTCTTGTCTTGTCCTTGCACATGAGGAATAGGAACTACAGTATTATTCTGCATGTCCTATGAGTATGTGAGGTGGTTGTTGTGGGTTTTTCGGGCTCTTTGGCCGTGTTCTGAAGGTTGTTCTTCCTAACGTTTTGCTAGTCTCTGTGACCGGCATCTTCAGAGGACAGGAGTCAGAACTCTCTCTGTGCTCTGGTTTTTTATGGTCTTTTATGGCACTCTTGACAAGAGAAAAAGATAACTGTTTTTATTTTTCACAAGTTATGAAAAATTGCAGCACATTTCAATGGAAATCCAAGAGGAAACAAGAATTTGCAGGGATGTACAAGTACTAATTTCAGATAATATGCTTGAACAGGCATCAGATCTGCTTTTCATAAAAGGTAAGGAATTTTACTGAAATATTTTGAAATCAGGCCAGTTGTTAATACAGTTTGTGCAAGGTCACTGGAAATACAAGATGTGTCATCTAAGCTAACTATCTCCTATAACAGAATGTTTTTATGAGCAGCAGGTGCATTCCTGCAAAAGACCATAAAGCTATTAAGTGCTCAGTAAGGAATACATAATAATCGGTTATTAACTCAACTGCTATGACAAGAGCAAGGAGAAAGGACACTCTAAAATCATTAGTAAGGGCTGTAGAAAATAAAGATAATCAATACACTATGATTCTGAGTCAACAATGGCTTTGAGTCAAAAAGACTCGAAAGATTAGATCCCAAGATAAGTAAGGTAGTTCACAGATAGTTACTGTGCCTTCTTACCACCTGCAGTTGCAAAATCTTTGTGGTGGATTGGGCCATTGTGAACAAAGATTGAACATGAGGAGAGGAAAAGGATGATCTAGGTGGTGGAGGAGAGAAGAAAGTCCTTCTGTGAATTTTCTTGCATTACAGTCTTAGAATCAAAGTCTGATTTGGGGCAATTCTGCTTTCCTGCATCAGCTAATTATCCCATATCATTTGGAGGCTCCCAGACTCTTTGCAATAATGTTTCAGGGGTTGCACATGCTTGCAGTGGAAAGCAGGGGATGGGAAACGTTCCCTGTCTTAACATTTTAAAAATAATATGCTAGGATCTAAGCCAGTGTCCTCCTGAACCAATATATATTGGGGTACATCTTCTTGTGAATCTTTCTTTCCTTTCCTTTCCACCGATAATGATAAAAAAAATTATTAAATGACATAACATGTCTAGAGCAATGTTGGGCAACCTCCAGAGATTTTGGTGACACACACCTACCACTGGACTTTGGATGGATCTCCCTTATTCTGCCTCCATCTCTCATACTTTTAAATGTATTTTTTTAAAGTCCCCTCATGGCCCTTGGAGGGGAAGGAAGAAATTGTGCTAAGGCCTCCCCCTCTTCTGTTTTAGGCTCAGAAGGGACCTGTTTTATTTGAAAAACACCACTTGGATCTAAAACAGCTTGTGTGGGGCACAGTGATTGCTTTCATGCCCCTTAGTAGGCATAAGGGTCCTTTCTTAGAGGGCAGGGGCACAGGTGTGCTGGGTGCTTTCCTTAGGCTAATGGGGGCTGCAGGTAGTCTGCAAGCTGCATGTTGGCCATTCCTAGCACCAGATTGTTTCCCAGCCCACTGGAGTAGGTTTTAAAGGTTTGTAAGGCAAAAGTGTGGTGAAAGATAGGGGAATTTCCTCTTTAGTCCGCTAGTGGAAGCAGCTTCCACCAGTACAATCAATGCACTGAGTATTGGACTAATTGGCCAATTGCAGGGAAAGCTACTATGAAAATAATGGTGACCTAACACAGTAACAGGCCCACTATTTTAAGAGGAACAAGAAATAAATAGCTACAGGCTATATTGTATGTTGATCTACAGTAAAGTAAAAATATTATAACACAATACTTTGAGGGTTTTATTTCATTTTAGTCAAGACCTACTTTCTCATAGTACTTGATCTCGTAGTCCAGAATGGCTCCATTAGGAAAATCAGGCTGTTGCCATGAGAGGGCAATGCTGTTTTGGGAAGCCCAGTCCTTCCTGACCATACCTATCAAGGAGGGCGCTGAAAGGAAAAGGATAACTGCAGGTTAAAGGCAATGAAACATGTTGAGATATCATAAGGAGGTAATTCTGGATGGTGTCCAAAAAGCATGATCGACAGATCACATTGGCAGATTTAAGATACTGGAAAATGGTGAGAATTAGAGCTATGCATTAGTCAGCTTACTATAAAATTTAGACCCACCCCAGAAATATGTGGGGCATGGTGTTAGCTTGGTTAGTTTGTCACAGCAAGAAGAACAAGGAGTATTGTGGCACCTTAATGACTAACAAGTTTATGTGCCATTAACCTTTCATGGAACGCACTCCATCTGATCAGATGCATTTGTGGTCTACAGTTCAACAAAAGCTTATAGCAAATCACATATATTACTCTTGCCACAAGTCTCTTTTTTTCTGGAAATATGCTGACATGTAATCCAGCAAGTAGTACTGTTCACAGTACTATGTTGTATTATCTCAGTGCCCAAAGTACATTTATTATTTTTAATTCTATAGCAAAATTATTATTCTAGAGTTGTAGTAAATATCTTTATATCTAGCCAGTCAAGGCTTTTCCAGATGTAGCAAAAGTTGTATCCCTTTCCTTTCTCTCACTTGGTTGTGAAGGAGTGTGGAGTTTACCAGGATTTGTGTCCAAACTGTAAAACAAAACACCACGTTTCTTCTTTTTAAGTAAACCACTTTTCTTTATGAAATCTTTAAGCATTATTTGAAACTCTCCTTCTCCACTGGAGAAGCGTCTGGAGCTGCACAGAGCAGTCAATGTGTGTATGAGTGTTTGGTGGTGGTGGGGAGGCAATCACAGAATAATTGGCAGTTTTTTGGTCCTAGGAGAGGGGTGTTGAAATGCTGCACAGAGACTTGAAACCCAGATTAAGGAGGACTTACATCAACTCGAACAGACATGTACCAATAATTTTTGGATTCTTGTTTACAATTTTTGTGCACTATCCATAAAGGAGTTGTGCTAATCTTGAAGAAGTGGAATTTTCTTCACAAAAGCTTGCAAATGGTTTGATTTTTAGTAGTCTAATAAAAGGTATCACCCACTCTCACATTTGTGTGATTCCTGGTGTTTTCTTTCTCCGAGTGATAATTGAAAGCTTCTAACCAGGAAGTTTTTTTCAGTAGACAGAAACTTCCAACTGAATGCACCATAATGCTAAACTGAATACCCTGGAACAAAGTGATACTAAACATTTGTATTGTTTTCATGACTGTGCAGCCTTTTCCTGATTTTTTCTGACCTGTAAGATACCACAGAATGGCCGATCAGAGCATTTATTTATTTATTTTATTTATTATTAGATTTTTATCCCGCCCTTCTAGACTGCGTCTACTCAGGGCGGCTCACATCAAAATCATACATAAAAACAGTTAAAACAATAATTTAAATCAACAATATTAATGTTAATCAAGATGGAAAAGTAAGCAAAAGGCCAAGCAGAAAGTAAAAGTCAAGTATTGGCAGGAGGGAAGGCCTGCCTAAAGAGCCAAGTTTTTAATTCAGCATCAACTGAAGACCAATGTGAGTTCTCGGACATCATGGACTCTTGACATCAAACAAGCAGTATTGCATGCTAAAAACAGCATCCACCAGGTAAAACTATTTATTTGGCCTTAATTTGGCTTAAATTGACTGTTCCTAATGGTTTAACTAAATTCCTAACCCCAACTCTGTTAGAGGCAGGCCATGTTAACTGGGCAGTCTTCACTCCCCCAGCTAAAGAGAAACTCTTTGAGTTTCAATAAGGCAGAAAGGGAGAAGGAGGACCCTCCCCAGATTGCCCGTGACTGTCTTCTGTTTTAAGTGATAGGCCATAAATTCCAAATTGCTAGCTGAAGAAGAGCTTGAAACCAACATGCATGCTGCAGCTGTTTCCATCTAAGCTTACCTGGCTTCTACACCATCAGCCATGTGAATTTGGGATATTAAAAACAGCACATACATTTAGAACTGCTCACAAAAGCTTCATGCACAGCCTTGAAGAAAGTGATTTATCATCCAAAGCTTGCTATTTGTTATTTTGTTTGTTTGTTTTATACCAAAAATAAACTATGCTTTCAGGAGGGATGAAAAGTACAGAAAGTCAAGGAAAATGTTACTGTACTAAGCAAGACAAAAGGAACATGATATGCATAGTGGGGGGGGGCAGTAACATCGGTGCAGAACCTGGTACATTACAGAGAATAAATGCTACATCTGGAAGAGCCCCAAATAAATATAAGAAGAACTGAGATTGGCCAAAGAAATGTTTAAAAAATAATTCCTATAGACCAGAGCTGGGTTGGCTACTTCAGAAAGCAATTAGTAACATTTCTAGTTCTAATTTCTCTTAGATTAGTTTGTTTCATTACAGTTACAATGTTAATTGTCCTGCAGCCACTAGCTTGTACTACAAAACCCACTCTTCCCTCATCAACTTCATGGTCTCATCAGTACCTAGATCACAGATGTGAACCTATACAATTAACTAAAAAGTTACAGTTATATCAAAAAAAGAGTGATGTTATCCCCTATTACTGTAAGTTACAATTGTAATTTAATGTAGTTCTGCCATGATTATTGGAAAAGGAGAATTAATTATATATAACAGTAATTGTCTCCAAGTTCTGAATGAAGATAAAAGCACACTACTGTACTCTGTATATGGGACATGTACACACTGTGCATATACACACATACTATGAGCTGCTTTGAGTCCCCAGATCTCAGCACCCTATAAATAAAACAAATAAAATAAATGCACATACACACATGCCATACTCCTTCGTGTGTGTGTGTGTGTGTGTGTGTGTGTGTGTGTAGGTGAAGAGAATGCTTTCTGTAAATGACAAAGTGGCTTCTTGCTTATACTGCAATAAACTTGCTAGCCTTTAAGTTGTCACAGGATTCTTTGTTGTTTTTGCCGTAACAGACTAACAAGACTACCCCTCTGGAATTTGTTACCTTGCTGTAGCCATCTGCCAAATCACAGTTCTCCAATTACTTTTGAGAATGCCATCTGGAATTGTCAGAGGCCTTGCCAAAGCCATATTACATACACTACATTTCCCTTATCCATCAACCCAATTACCCTGTCAAGGAAGGGAATGAGATATGTTTAGTGATTTTTTCTGCTCCACCTTCCCAAGTTGTAGGAAGTTCAGAGCAGTCTTTAAAGGAAGGAACAGCAGTAGAAAATGAGAGTTTCTAATTCTTTACAAATGTACAGGCTGGGCAGCCATACATCAGCACACAAAGGAAACACAGACAGTATCAAGAAACTGTTTTGCACCTTCACCACCAGCCTTATCTTGGTATAGGAACATTAACATCATCTCCAGAAAACTAGTCTTCTCCGCCCCTGTTAAAATGGCCAAAGAAGCCATTTCTAAATATAATTTTTAAATCTATAAGTTTTATAATTATAATTAAAATATACTCTAGAACTATAGTGCACTGTTGGTCGATAGTTCCCATTGTGCCCTGCAACAGAGTAAGAACAGAAAGCTCACCAGTGTTCTTGACAGTTTCCACAAAAGTGGGCAGGAATTGCCTATGACAAGTATTCCAGCCTAGTCTCTGTAAGCATTGCCTCTGACTCTGCCATTGCCTGAAATGAATCAGAGTGGCAGTGGTAGAGGCTGGCTACGGGAAGGGTTTTTTTTTGCTGGCATACAGCCAAGACTCCCCTAGGCCAGTTCACTACTGTTACTTGTAGGGCCTGCTTGTGTGCCTCTGATTAGGGCCATGCTGGGGCTTTGTCCACTCCACATTCCCCTTTCCCTCTTCTCTTTCTCCCTGTTTGGTTTCCTGCCCCCATGATCCTTTCTCACACAGCTCTGGTGCCATTTCCCCCAATTCATCCTCATCTCTCTTTATATACTCTCAGCTCTGTCCCCTGTCTTGACACTCCTTCTATACCCATTCCTCTTGGCTCTGCCCTGACTTGAGCTCCTGTGTTCTTGACACTTCTTGAAGCTTCACTGCCCCTCGGTCTAACATGGTGGTCCTTCTCTGGGGCTCCATCCACCTCCATGGGTGGATCCACCAGCTTGCTTGCAGCACCTGCCATACTGGCAGCCACCACAGTTAACGTGGTCCTGGCCGTGGGCTGACAGGCACAGAAGGCACAGTGGTTGGTTCGATAATGCATCCTTCCTGGGGTCTTCCACACATAGTCAAACAGGGATTTGAAGTCAGTTCTTCTGGGTTCTAGCCCAACACACACTCCATTACACTAACCTGGCTCTCACTGGTGCCTTTAGTTTCCCAAATCTCCCAATATGTTTCCAAAACAATTGTAGCAGCTGTGAGATAGATTGAAATATTATTATATCAAATCACACCTGCATTTTCTTCCTACATTAGGAATGGGTTGTTTAATATTGGGTGGCAGCACTTTGAGTTTTCCTCTCTGCATTGAAATGTGCAAATATTTTTGTGCATTTTTTCTAATGTGAACATTTGTTTATACATTGTACCTAATATGGACATTCTGTCGTTGATTAAAATGCTTTTGTGTATGCTTCACATTTTAAAATGAATGCATTGTTTTGTGTGTGAATTTTATTTCTTTGAAACATCCTGTAAACCTTGGAAATATGTCTGTTTTCAAGGCAAGGTATATTCCTTGTTGCACTGAATCTCACAAAGTGCAAAATGCTACTTCTGTCAAATCCAATGACATTTCCCTCCACTTCCCCCCTACTGAACGGGGCTGACTGGTGAATTTTACTTCAACACCAGTAATGGGCAGTGTCTTTCACGACAGCTGAAAGCATTCAGGACAGTTTACGGCAGTGGTCGGGAAACAGGGGTAAATTACCCCAAATGGTATAAAAGTGAAAATCCTGGGGGTAATGAGCAGAGTGCTACCCCCCATCCCCCCCACCCCCTGCAGCCAAACCTCAAATTGTAAGCCACCTCTCCCTGTTACTTCCTTGGTTGCAGCAGGGCACTTGTAGATCCGTTCTTTCAGAGATCGGAGATAAGCCTGCTTGATTGGTTACAGCTGTAGAATAGCCCCGGGCAGTCAATCAATCCGGGGCTTGTGAATGACTGCTTCCGCCGGAGATGACTGCAAGCAAGCAGGAGGAGGGAAAGGCTCCAGTTAACGAGGGAAGGAAGGTGCGAGAGACCGACGGCTTCATCAAGCTTGTTTAAATGTATGTAGAAAATGGATGGATGGAGGGTGGGAGGGTGGGTGGATGGATGTGTGTGTGTATGAGAGAGAGAGAGACTGACTCAAAACTATGAAAAAAGGAACAGGCAAGCAAAACAGAAGGCTTGAATTAAGGCGGGGAAAAAAGGGTGGCTTTTTAAGATGCTGTCTAGGTTTGTCATCGCTTTCCTCTCAAGAAGCAGGCGTCTTTGAATTTCGTGGCTGCTGTCACCATCTGCAGTGATCATTGAGCCCAAGAAAGTCAAATCTGTCACTGCCTCCATATCTTCCCCTTCCATTTGCCAGGAGGTGATGGGACCAGTGGCCATGATCTTAGTTTTTTTTTGATGTTGAGCTTCAGACCATTTTTTGCGCTCTTCTCTTTCACCCTCATTAAGAGGTTCTTTAATTCCTCCTCACTTTCTGCCATGCTTTTGCGTAGTCAATGAAGCAGAAGTAGATGTTTTTCTGGAACTCTCTGGCTTTCTCCATAATACAGCACATGTTAGCAATTTAGTCTCCAGTTCCTCTGCCCCTTCGAAATCCAGCTTGCACTTCTGGGAGTTCTCGGTCCACATACTGCTGAAGCCTGCCTTGGAGGATTTTGAGCATAACCTTGCTAGCGTGTGAAATGAGTGCAATTGTACAGCAGTTGGAGCATTCTTTGGCACTGCCCTTCTTTGGGATTGGGATGTAGACTGTTCTTTTCCAATCCTCTGGCCACTGCTGAGTTTTCCATTGATGATGATAAAAAAAATAGCGCACTGGTCCTTTGATATTGGGCTGTGGCACCAGGGTGGGTGACATGACCTTTAGCCTGGTTTGTTCCTTTTTGCACACCACACACAGAATGATTAAAGTGGTAGGAAAAGCCCCCCCCCCACTCTGCCTTGGCTGTCTCTAGCAAGCACGTCATTGCTAGCACCACTCTGGCAGCCATTGATGATGATTAAATCCTCTGCGAGCTAGCAAAAATTTAATGCAACTTGCTAGGCACTGGACACCTTACTACTTCCTATACCACCCCATGGCTGGAGTGCAATGTGTTCCAGCAAAAATAGTGCACATCTTTATTAAATTTGGTGCATTCTGCTAGTTCGGTACATAGCCTGGCAGCCATTGATACTGATGATATATCCTGCTAGTTCAGTACACAGCCTGTGTAGATTCAATAATATTTTTAATTCAAATAATGTATGATTTCCTTCCTTTCAAATCAAGGGGGTAATGTCGGCGTATATAATTTTTTTGGGGGGTAAAAGGTAAAAAAGTTCCCTGACCCCTGGTTTACGGGGTGTAGAAAAGGCTGCATGGCACACAGAGATCTGTCTTCTAACACAGAAAAATGCCCAGAGACTTCAGGATGCATGGTTGGATGCTGCTGCTGGCCCTCCCAGTATCTGTCACCTGAGAAAAGGTCCTCATTTCACTTAACAGCAGGGCTGGCACTGTTTCCATAGCTGCTATTCCACCTATGTTGCTAGAGCTCACCTAAGCTTTCTATATCGCCAAACCTATCAACTTAATTTCTTTATGTTTCAGAATAGAAGTATGTTTACCATGGCAGTGCTAGGAACAGGAAGGCTTCCAAGATTTGCCTATAAATGCTACTGAATGCCTAGACTAGAAATAGTGCATCAGACGTTTTAAACCAGGTTTGGTACGAGACAAAATAACTGCATCATCTGCATACAAAAGTAAAGGGACCTGCATACAGCCAATTTTAGGAGGATGGCCCTCAGTTTCCAATAGGAAAGGGACTAAATCATTCAAAAACAAGTTGAACAGGGAAGGGGCTAATAAACAGCCCTGTTTTACCCCTCTGTTGGTGGGTATCCGGTCAGTTAAGAACCCTGAGTTTGAGCATTTGATTTGGCAGGAGGTTGTAGAATACAGTCTCTTAATAAGAAATATCAGCCTTCTGTCAATTGAGAGGTTGGCTAGTTTGTTCCACAATTTTTCTCGGTCAACTGAATCAAAAGCCCCCCTTAGATCTAAAAAGGCTACATATAATTTAGTTTTGGCCTGCTTTACGTATTTATTTATCAGATGTGCTAAGGTGAAACAGTGATCAAGGGTGGATTTCCCCTTCCTAAATCCCACTTGTTCTGGTCCAATTATTGCCATCTGTTCTTCCCAGGCTGCAAGTTTGTTTAAAAGATGTTTAGTATAAAGTTTTCCTATGATAGATAGAAGACTGATTGGTCTATAATTACTAGGGTTTAGGGGGTCACCTGATTTGTAGATTGGAACTACTATTGCATTGGTCCAGGCTTCTGGTAATAGGCCCGTTTTGTCTACCATGGTAAAAAGGGCAGCCAATGGTGCTGTCCACTAATCCATATCGAACCTTAATATTGTATATCAGATCCCGATGATTTGCCCAGTTTTAACTGAGAAATTAGTTCCTTCATCTCTGTAGGGGTGACCAGAGGCCACTCTGGGATTTTCTTAGGCAGGACTTCACCCTTAACACTGGTGGAGTTTTCTTTATTGTAAAACAAGACTGAGAAATGTCTGGATCAAATATTTGGTTCAATGTTAGCTGGAGCTTTTAGTTGTATTATTCACTATGCCCCCAAATAGTTTGGATTTTCTAAGGGATATTGTGGTAAGTACTTGCTTCCATTGGTTATGAATAAAGGCTTGTCTTTTTTCCTTACACAATATCTGCATCTGATTCTTTAGTTTGTAGAATTTGTGTGTATGTATGCTAGCTCCTGTTCCTTATATTGTCTAAAATCCTCCTTCTATAGTCCTAATCTATGCTTTATGATGTCTAGACTCTGCCACCCTTTATGAGTTCTTTAAAACTCTGACATGACTTGGACTCTGTTTTCTTTTTATATTGCCTGACTTTTAATATTGACCTTTCAAGTCAATATCTTCTTAATGGGATGTCTTGCTAGTGTGTGTTGATCTAATCTCAGGGCTCATTGTTTTTACCCACTAAAGAAATGGCACAGTACATTTTTCCTGGTCTGGATTTTTCTTAAAAATCTTGGTTATGGTGAACCAGCTGGTGAACCAGCTGTTATATAGGATTCAATACAGAACCAGATTGGGCATCCCATTAAAAACGTTACACAGATAGACTGAATAAGACAGTTATAACCACAACAGAGCATGCATGTTACTTGGTCACAACAGAAAGTTAGGAATTAAAGCTGTAAAAATAAGGTCCAATACAGTGTTTGTCTGACTTGTATGGAAGACCAGTCATGAAAGGGACACTATTATTGCAGCCTTGGACAAGCTACATGGTCTCAGAGCATCTACAGAAGGGTGAGTGGTAAACCACTTCTGAACACTCTACACCTAGGATGCAACTGCCCTGTCAAGAGAAAAACATATTTGCAACCACTCGTGTTGTATCACATGATGTCAAGCCCTACTGTGGTTTAAAATAGTGTATATTCCAGTTTTTCTGCTCCAAGTTTTACAGATGCTCTGCAGTTTGTGGTAGTACAAGGATACCCCTTTTCTTTGACTGCCTCTTTTGCCACCCTTTTGCTCATATCTGTTTTCAGGGTTATTTTACAATTAACTTAGTAGGCGTGGTTACTTAAGATAAAACAAGAGGAGCCTCTTGCTGTTCAGAAGACACCCTGCAGAGATGCCAGGGAGCTCAGAATTCAAAGCTGTGGATTCAGCTTTGCCCACCCCTTCCTCATCGTCTCCGTTCAGCAATCACTTGCTCTCCCCTCAACTACTGTCACATCATCAATTCCCCCCCCCCCCCTTTCTGCCTCCATTCACAGTTTTGGACATGTTATTCATTTTTAAAAAAACATATACATTAAATTGCACACCCTCATATGTGCATTAACACTATTTTTAAAAACAAAAAATGGCGGGAACAGGAGCATCATGTGACTTGCAGACATCCTTGACATGTCAGTGACAACAGTGTGCATGCCAACCCACACACACACAAAAAGGGGGCTGAAACTTGGGAATGTGTAACAACCTATCTTGAGCCTATTTGCTGCTAACCCACAGTAAACACCTTTCCTCCAGAGTATTACAAAAGTGCAGTTTAGCCCAAGATAACCTTTGGAGGGTTGTTATTATTATTATTACTTTCCAATTCCTATTTTATAGTTTGTTTTACAAGAATTTTATGAACCACTAAAGAACAAGACTTTCCTGCAGGACAACACTTTTTTTAAAAAAACTTTTCTGTCAAAACCATTCCAATGTAACCCAAAATAAATCAGGTAAAATGTAAAATAAGTAACCTTTCTAGTAAGCTTGCCTGCTAAATATAGTACAATCAAGTCTTACTCCTGTTTTCAGATGGTTATCTCTAAACCATTGATAGTGGAAGGCTGACAGACAAATAAATGCTTACTTATATGAAGAGTGTGTGTTTCTTTCAGCAGGGATATGTATGGCTAGGAGAGAACAAAAACAATTTCTTTTCCTAAATAAGTATTAACAAACATTATTAATTATAAAATGTATTGTACAGTTTTGTGCATGGCAACTTTTCTGCTGAAGTTATCTGCAAAAATATGTACTGTACTTTTAGCAGTTCCAGAAAATACTATTATTTTTATGTGAAGTGCCTCAACCTTGATTTCTGTAACTGGATTCCAGTGTCTATGAAGTTTGACAGTAAGTATAACGTTATCTCATATCCAGCAATAAAGAGAGCCTAAGGTCACTCACAATCTTGAGCTGAGAAAAATGCTATTTCAGTATTACTGCTGCAAAACTATTTATTTCATTTGTTATTTTGAAAAGACTGCAAGGAAAAGCAATAAGATTTTTTTCATTAAAAAGACATTCTTAGATTGGAACACAAAATATTGTTTTACGTGTACCCTGAATCTGATCCAACATACTTTCATACAACACTGTGTTCCAGGCACAGGGCCTCCAGTGTACACTCTGTCTGCAATGCTTTCCTTATTCTTTTCAGTGGATGGATTCATATGCACATTTCACAGAAAAAGGACTTGAAGTGTGGGGTACATTAGAGATTTCTATACTAATCCCAGAGGTGACAATCCAGAAGTATCATTCAAACTTTCATTGGATGCATATTACATTATTCCTATAGTAAATAATGATGATGATCATTTATTTAAAAATACATTAGCAACAGTGTCAATGTTTTTCCATAGCATACTATTGGACGGGGGAGGAAATCTTGTTTTGCTATACTTACTTTCCTCTGGAAATTTGCATTTTCTAATGCCAGGAAAATTATTGATTGCACATGTAAAGGCTAGAGAAACTGACTGTGGAATTATCTCCCCTGAGAGTAGTATTGCCCCCATTCAAAAACATGCACCACAACGTAGCTCTCTTTTCCTGGGACATTCTAATTCTGGATAGCGGTCTGCCCTCCTAGTATTAACCAGGCCCAACCCTGCTTCGCTTCAAAATTCAGATGAGAGAGACTGGCTGTGTTCAGGGTGGCATGGTGACTGTTGAAGATGGTGTGTTAGCAGCAGATGCAGATATACAATACCAGCACTCTGTGCTATGAACTGCAAGGATTTAATTCTAAACCTTCAAACAGAACACAACTGAAGGCTGTTGGCATCACCAGGTGAGTGGTTTACTTATGAGGAGAGTTCCTCCAATAAGTGGTTCTGCATATGGCAGCTGACTGAGCTCACACCCTTAGGCACTTAAGTATATTCCTTAGGGTACGTGGCCACTTGGTTTCCACCTCTGATTCAGAGTGGGAGCTATCAACATCTTGATAGGAACATTCTATCTCCCACAAGGACCACAGAGACCCCTCATTTGCCACAATACTTCCTGTTCTTCCAAAGGATTTGGCTTGAGATGCTCTAGTTCAGCCTCTGAAAGAGATTCCTTTAGCGGGTCTTGATAAGGATAACCTAGTGTACATTCTAATTATAGTCTTGTAAATGTAACTGCTGTAAACCATTAGTTTAATTATATAGTAATAACTAGAGCTGCAAAAAAAGGACTTGTCTCTATGTCACATATACAATAAAAGAGATGTTGATACATAAAAAGCAAACAAATCTATTGAAAAATTGGCTAATGTAAAAAACGCATTATAATTTGTCAAAACTGCCTGCTAATAAGCATGAGCGCTCATAGATGCACACATCAATTTAAACGAATGTGCCAAATATTCCCACCCCCTGATATCTATTTTAAAGGACCTTTCATTACCATCCGTCATGTGCATCATCTGCAGTGAAAATATGAACAACTTAGGAAAGGGATGGTTTGTTAATTAAAAAGCTATTGGTGTCCAGTTCTCCTGATTTAAAAAGCCTATTATTTATTAAATTTTAGTCAAATATCTTTGTTCTAGTGGTCAGTGCCACTCAATTTCATACAAACACTCCATGCCTTTATGAAAGAACAGCCCTAGTAATGATTGAAAGGAAGACTAAAAGTTAAGTCCAGTGGTTAGTTGCAATTAAAGTAGATCCAACAAATGAATTAGACTTGTATAACTTCCACTGATTCAATGGGCCTTCTTTAGCTGAGCTAAACATGGTCCCAAGTTTCCTTTATTCAATCAAAAAATAGCTTTGGAGGATATTGATATGATTAATGAATATATTTTATAGATGTTAGCACCTATATGTATTTTTGATTATCAGTGACTATAACCATATTTGAAACCACTTGCTGACAGTATAATTAGCACAGAATCATATGAATAAATAGGTAATAAGGGATGCTTAGAAATGGTCTCAGCAGTACCTGGCAAGCACTATTTTAGGTCTACTGTTACTTCAGACAAATAATCATTCTATTGATCTATGATGAGCAACAGTACAAACTCTCCAACTATCTAAGGCAAGAAAAGAACCATTTCCTATGGAGTTTGTGTCCTCACCACCATCACTGCCCCACCACACATGACAATACTCACAGGCAAGGGAGGGAAGGCAGGAGGAAGACTACAATGGCATTGGTGGCCTTTTTTCTTCCAATTGCCTACTGTGCACCTCTGTAGTGTCTGCTTCTCATCTGAGTATATGAATAATGCCTAGCTCCACAGGTCCTTGGATTCCAGGCATTGTCTGGGAGACTGGTCAGCTGAGGACCTGAACGTATGAGGGAAATGTTCCCTAAATCTTCCAGTACTTTCCATACCTCTGTTGTACTGAATCGTGGTCACATGGTTTATATATCAGAACGAACGCCCCAAGAACTTTTAGTGGTACTGATTTATTTTCTCCTATTTGAATTGTTATGGCTGGTTACACCATGGTACCAGTTTATTTTCTCTCGTACTTCAAGGGGCGATTTAGCTCCTTGATTTATATATATGTGCAATGGTGCAAGTGCGTGTGACTCCACCCCCCTCCACACAGTTTTTCTCCTCCTCCATGCACCCACAGTGATAGTTTCTGGCCCCTTTCATTCCAGTCACAATGGAACCCCATGGGGGGGAGCGCAGACTCACACAGCGAGGCTGAAAATTAGAGGGAACATTGATCAGGAAGGGTTTTTTGTTTAGGAAAGTGTCCTCTGTTGCACTGGCTGCTCCTGCAGAAATACAGTGCACACAATGGAGATGGGATATCTGCACGGCAATACTGGTGATCACCCCCCTAGTAACACTGGCATGTCAATGTTTCAATGTATCTTCCCATAGAAATTTTTAAAAAATACTTGCCAGTAATGTAATGGAAGCAGCTCCCCAATGACGTACTTTTACCAACATATCAATGTACTGGGCACATTTTTTTTTAAAAAATGCACATCGCAGTAATGGTAACCACCTTCCGGGCTTCAATTCTGAAAAGAAGCAGTCATGCACACTAGCAATCCCTGTAAGGAATGCACTGGTACAACAAAGGTAAAAAATAACACAACCCTCTGGCAATGGGGAAATGTTCCACAGCTATACTACTGGCTCGGAAAATGTCTTGATCTTGACTGTGTGTCGTGTGACCAGAAAAAAAAAAAGCAATGTACTAACTTGGGGATAACTAGAGAACATTTCCCTTGTGTGACCAGGACCTGAGAAACAGTTGTGCTTTAGAAGTAGCAATAAAGAAGAAAGAGGTGGTTAACAACTGGTTCAGACAACAGAGACTGCATGGTAGCTGCAGCTTTGTCACAGCCAACTGTCTCACCCCAGCTAATAGCTGGCCTAGCCCTGTCTGTAGTAATTCCGGAATCACTCAGTACAAAGTGTAGTATTTTGTTTGTAACTTGGTTGATTTTGTTCCTTTATTTATTTTTACTATTTACTGGTCAGTATCACCAGCATCTCATTTTTATGGCAGAAAACATTTACAAATCACAATCTAAAATCAAAACCAACATGATTTTTTTTAAAAAAATGTAATTTATGATGTGTGTTTGTGACAACAGTAAAAATATACTGGAGAATGCAAATTAATAACTTGTGCCATCAGTTGGAAGGTAATCTTTTTTTGTATCTCACTGTGACTTGTGCAACACTAAGACAATTTTGATACAGCATTCTAAAGTTTAATCCTTATACAGAGCAAATGTGATGTTTCAATTTCAGGTGAAGACATAATGCGGCAAAACAGCCTTCAGAGTTCATGCCCACAGCAAGGCAAAGAGGCAAGATGAACATTCATTTCAGGTGCATCTTTGGCTGAGGTTGTTATATTCAGCCACATATTCTTTACACAATCAAGTTAGTATTAATCAAATAGAGAGCCTTTGCTTTTTCAGTCCTATTATTTTAAAAAGGAGGATCAGTGCTACCTACTGGGAAGGTAGAAATGGAGTATTTATTTAACAGCAGCAGCAACAACACTTATAACAGAAAGCAAGTAAGCGAGATCTAAAGGGAGTAGGGAAAAATCCAATGCATTCCAGGCAAAGAAAGTTTTCAAAGATGCTTTTTCATTGTGATAAGAATAGAACACTGTGGGAGAACAATCATACCGTCTAAGAGCATGTGTGACAGTCTCCTTCTCCTAGGGTAGCACTATAAACACTGACCTTATACTCTAGAAGGTTCTGAAGATTACTCTTTCGGGTTACAAAACTCAGCTGTACAAAAAGCAGAAAGACCACAAAAACAGCATAAAGGCTTATGAGCATATGTTTTTAAGAATATTTGGTATTTATGCTAACACAACGCAGTAGGTTAGAGCTGAGTGACTTCCTTCAGAACATTGCAATTAGATAAAAAATAGTTCACTTCAAAAAATCCATTTGGAGATACTAAAGCGGGAAAGAATCCTGAACTTGGCAACAGCAATCCTTAATGCTGGCTCACAAGAATGGAGGCTTTTTTGACAGCTGTTATAGAGAAGACTCTGGATTCTACCTATCTTTAGAACAGAGAACAATAACTGTACTGAATTCAAGGAAGAAGGAGGAAGTAAAGTTTAATTGTGACGCTCTGCAAATCAGCAGATATTTATTCAGAGAAGACAAAGAGCCAGCTCAACTGGCTATGCTTCTGTCTAATGCTCTTTTACTTGTTACTTGTGTTGGTGCTTTAGCTTCCAACAACATTTAGTCATATATGTAAGCACCCTCAAAAACATTATAGATGTGGCTGTAGCAAATGTAAGATTCAGAGTCCAATAGTTAATCTTCTGTTGCCCATCTGACTGAATTCCATTAGATGAAAATGTAATTAAAAATAATGTATAGGAGTGGCTCCGGATATAAAAGCAAGCCTCACCTCCGTATGCATCACCTGTTGTTTTTATTTTTGCACTCAAAAAGTACTTAGATCCACCACAGGTAACTGAAGTCCATAGTGTACTGTTATTTTGAAAAATAATATATTTTAAATCATTCTCTGCTTATCGTTATTTGAGGACCTTCTTTGTTTAAATTTCCTCCCATTAATGTCATGTTGATTATATTTCCCATGAACAATCCACAACTAGACACAAAAAACCTACATGCATTTTTCATTAGCACCTGATGCCGCCACCCCAAGCATGAGACAAAGATTAACCTTCAGAGATTAATGCACTCCTAAATTCACAGAAAGGTTGAAACATTATTTGTTTTTAAAATTATGTTCTATGTGCCTTACGATGACATATTTTTAATGAACTCAATGGCACCTGAAGTATCATAACCAGCAAACAGCTACCATTTCACTGAATTAAAAATGGCCTGCAAGTCAGTGTGTTCCTATGAGGAGACTTATTACTTAATAAATCTCGCACTATGCACTGAGGCAGGAAGTAAATCTTGACATCTTGATTCACTAGTTATATTGTGCAGCACATAAAACAATAATAATGCAGAAACACTCCAAGGATAAAAATTTATTTAAGAAAATAACTAAACATTACAAAAAAATTTAAAGCACTTTGGGTATGTTGAGGTGCTAGGGTTATTTTTAAGTTTCTCTTGTTTACTGAAACACCCTGTTATATGAAAACCACTAAGCCTCAAATGGTTTTCAAAGTATGCCACCATGCATTTGTAATAAAGTATCATTATTAGAGATGGGGGTATTCGTATTTGTATATACGAATACAAATTCGTATACGAATACCCCCGCACAGGTAGATATAACATCCACTCACCTTCTGCTGTTGCCGTGAGCACCACACTCCCTTCCCATTGCTCTGGAGCTCGCAGTCTGCAAGCCACTCCTGGCAGGAGGAGGGAGGACAAGGAAGAGCGGCTCGCAGACTGTGAGCTCCAGAGCTCATGATGAGTACCCCAATCTGCTACTAGTCTTGTTTTGATAGAGAGAATACAGCTTCATTATCTCCTGCTTCCAATACATAATCTATTTGATTTCTATACTGTCTATCTGGTAATGTCCACATGTAGAATAATCTGGTTGGTTGCTTGAAGCATGCATTTATGATAAACAGATTGTTGGCTTCACATAACTCCATGAGTCATTCTCCTGCTTTGTTTCTGACCTTTAGATCAAATTTTCCAACAGTGTTCAATTCTGCTTTGTTTGAACCCATTATTACTACACAAGCATAAATAATGAAAGAAAACAGTTATTATTTATTTGCAGGGCAACCTTATTTTTATGGTATTGTGGCAAAATTTTGTAACTAATGTTTGTAACTAATTCTGTCTGCTGAGGAGTATGTATAGTGAAGAGCTATTCTTATAATAATCTTAGAACTGCAAAGCTGGAAGGAACCCTATGAATGATCAAGTCCAGTCTGTTTGGCAAATCATCTAACATAATGACATGTTGAACTGGACCAATACATTAGCCAGGCTGTGTCAGAGGAACCAATTGAGCCTCTTTCTCTAGGTGGAGAAGCATTATAACCAAGGCCAAGCATATCATCTTGGTACTCAGGACAAGTTCCTTTCCCTGGCAGTAACAATAAATAATAATAATTAAAATAATAAATAGTTTGCTATTCATTTGTGCCCCTTCACGGATTGCTGCCTTGTCGTGGCAAAGGGGCTTGAGTAATTCAGAGAAGCTATGGGCTATGCCGTGCAGGGACACCCAAGACGGACAGGTCATAGTGGAGAGTTCTGACTAAACGCGATCCACCTGGAGCAGGAACTGGCAAGCCACTCCAGTATCTTTGCCAAGAAAACCCCATGAACAGAAACAAAAGGCTAACAGATATGACGCTGGAAGATGGGCCCCTCAGGTCGGAAGGCGTCCAACATGCTACTGAGGAAGAGCGGAGGGCAAGTACAAGTAGCTCCAGAGCTAATGAAGCGGTTGGGCCAAAGCCGAAAGGACGCTCAGCTGTGGACGCGCCTGGAAGTGAAAGGAAAGTCCGATGCTGCAAAGAAGAATACTGCATAGGAACCTGGAATGTAAGATCTATGAACCTTGGTAAGTTGGATGTGGTCAAACAGGAGATGGCAAGAATAAACATTGACATCCTGGGCGTCAGTGAACTAAAATGGACAGGAATGGGCGAATTCAATTCAGATGATTACCATATCTACTATTGTGGGCAAGAATCCCGTAGAAGAAATGGAGTAGCCCTCATAGTCAACAAAAGAGTGGGGAAAGCTGTACTGGGATACAATCTCAAAAATGATAGAATGATTTCAATACGAATCCAAGGCAGACCTCTCAACATCACAGTAATCCAAGTTTATGCACCAACCACCGATGCTGAAGAGGCGGAAATTGACCAATTCTATGAAGACCTACAACACCTTCTAGAACTGACACCAAAGAAAGATGTTCTTCTCATTCTAGGGGACTGGAATGCTAAAGTAGGGAGTCAAGAGATAAAAGGAACAACAGGTAAGTTTGGCCTTGGAGTTCAGAACGAAGCAGGGCAAAGGCTAATAGAGTTCTGTCAAGAGAACAAGCTGGTCGTCACAAACACTCTTTTCCAACAACACAAGAGGCGACTCTACACATGGACATCACCAAATGGGCAATACCGAAATCAGATTGATTATATTCTCTGCAGCCAAAGATGGAGAAGCTCTATACAGTCAGCAAAAACAAGACCTGGAGCTGATTGCGGCTCTGACCATCAGCTTCTTATAGCAAAATTCAAGCTTAAACTGAAGAAAGTAGGAAAAACCACTGGGCTAGCCAGGTATAATCTAAACCAAATCCCTTATGAGTACACAGTGGAAGTGAAGAACAGATTTAAGGAACTGGATTTGGTGGACAGAGTGCCTGAAGAATTATGGATAGAGGCTCGTAACATGGTACAGGAGGCAGCAACAAAAACCATCCCAAAGAAAAGGAAATGCAAGAAAGCAAAGTGGCTGTCCAACGAGGCCTTACAAATAGCAGAGAAGAGAAGGGAAACAAAATGCAAGGGAGATAGGGAAAGTTACAGAAAATTGAATGCGGACTTCCAAAGAATAGCAAGGAGAGACAAGAGGGCCTTCTTAAATGAACAATGCAAAGATATAGAGGAAAACAATAGAAAGGGAAAAACCAGAGATCTGTTCAAAAAAATTGGAGCCATTAAAGGAACATTTTGTGCAAAGATGGACATGATAAAGGACAAAAATGGTAGGGACCTTACAGAAGCAGAAGACATCAAGAAGAGGTGGCAAGAATACACAGAGGAATTATACCAGAAAGATCTGGATGTCCCGGACAACCCAGATAGTGTGATTGGTGACCTTGAGCCAGACATCCTGGAGAGTGAAGTCAAGTGGGCCTTAGAAAGCATGGCTAACAACAAGGCCAGTGGAGGAGATGGCATTCCAGTGGAACTATTTAAAATCTTAAAAGATGATGCTGTTAAGGTGCTACACTCAATATGCCAGCAAGTTTGGAAAACTCAGCAGTGGCCAGAGGATTGGAAAAGATCAGTCTACATCCCAATCCCAAAGAAGGGAAGTGCTAAAGAATGCTCCAACTACCGTACAATTGCACTCATTTCACACGCTAGCAAGATTATGCTCAAAATCCTCCAAGGCAGGCTTCAGCAGTATGTGGACCGAGAACTCCCAGAAGTACAAGCTGGATTTCGAAGGGGCAGAGGAACTAGAGACCAAATTGCTAACATGCGCTGGATTATGGAGAAAGCCAGAGAGTTCCAGAAAAACATCTACTTCTGCTTCATTGACTACGCAAAAGCCTTTGACTGTGTGGACCACAGCAAACTATGGCAAGTTCTTAAAGAAATGGGAGTGCCTGACCACCTTATCCATCTCCTTAGAAATCTATATGTGGGACAGGAAGCAACAGTTAGAACTGGATATGGAACAACTGATTGGTTCAAAATTGGGAAAGGAGTACGACAAGGCTGTATATTGTCCCCCTGCTTATTTAACTTATATGCAGAATACATCATGCGGAAGGCTGGACTGGATGAATCCCAAACCGGAATTAAGATTGCCGGAAGAAATATCAGCAGCCTCAGATATGCAGATGATACCACTCTGATGGCAGAAAGTGAGGAGGAATTAAAGAACCTCTTAATGAGAGTGAAAGAGGAGAGCGCAAAACATGGTCTGAAGCTCAACATCAAAAAAACTAAGATCATGGCCACGGGCCCCATCACCTCCTGGCAAATAGAAGGGGAAGATATGGAGGCAGTGACAGAGTTTACCTTCCTGGGCTCCACGATCACTGCAGATGGTGACAGCAGCCACGAAATTAAAAGACGCCTGCTTCTTGGGAGGAAAGCGATGACAAACCTAGACAGCATCTTAAAAAGCAGAGACATCACCTTGCCGACAAAGGTCCGCATAGTCAAAGCTATGGTTTTTCCAGTAGTGATGTATGGAAGTGAGAGCTGGACCATAAAGAAGGCTGACCGCCGAAGAATTGATGCTTTTGAATTGTGGTGCTGGAGGAGACTCTTGAGAGTCCCCTGGACTGCAAGGAGAACAAACCTATCCATTTTGAAGAAAATCAACCCTGAGTGTTCACTGGAAGGACAGATCCTGAAGCTGAGGCTCCAATACTTTGGCCATCTCATGAGAAGAGAAGACTCCCTGGAAAAGGCCCTGATGTTGGGAAAGTGTGAAGGCAAGAGGAGAAGGGGACGACATAGGACGAGATGGTTGGACAGTGTCATCGAAGCAACCAACATGAATTTGACCCAACTTCGGGAGGCAGTGGAAGACAGGAGGGCCTGGCGTGCTCTGGTCCATGGGGTCACGAAGAGTCGGACACGACTAAACGACTAAACAACAACATTCATTTGTGACACCTGCCTCACACTGCCTAATCATAGAAATAGTCTATTGAGTGCATTTCAGATGCAGGAAGCATTTAGGAAGTTAAAAGGAGTTAGTGATGACACATTATGTACCCCAGTACAAAAACAGATCACTGGCTTTCTAACTTACAATTTGGTTTCCTGGGTTATTAGTTTAGTAATTGTAATTATAAGGTGACTGTTCTGCAGCATTGCCTCCTGACTAGGCACAAAGTGTGTGCCATCCAGCTTTACCTATTTAATTGGTCAGCGTACTACCTGTTTTCTCATTATATACATCAGCTGCTGACGTGTATTGAGTCTGTACTTCATCAGAGTGTGCCTGCCAAATTTATCTACTTTGGCAGTAGGGTGAGGGACGGGGAGCTCTTATGTCGGAAGAGAAATGCACAAAATAAATATCAGACATCTAACTGTGAAAATTTGCATTTAAATTCAAGTTTCAAGAATTCATGGGAAGCGGCTGTTAGCAATGAATGGATGGTGATATGGAAACTATTTTTGTCTTGTATTCATAGCTCTGTATACCAAGAGTGGAGATTTTCAATGCCTCTCTTGTTTTAGAAGGAGAACCATGGAATTACATATACATATCAATGATCAGTTGCAAATAGGATGGTCATTGCCACTGTGGGAGTGAGGAGGACAGAAATCAACAAAAAGGAGGACATGGAGGGCAAGGACTTACTACTACTGCTCACAATATAGCCCAAGACTGTGACTAGGTAACCCCTTTGGAATACAGAATTGCAACAAAGATGGGATATAAATCAAATAAAAAAAATAAGACACAGAGTTTAATAACTCTCTGAAATCCGCTTTGCCTTGTGGTTTTCTGCAGCTTATGGAGAAAGAGAGAGAGAGAGAATAAACAAAGATCACTGTAGTTTTGTTGAAAGATCTAGCTAAGCAACTGTCTGATATTTCATAGGAATGGTCTGAACAGTGCTTTCAGAATGTCTATTCCTGGGACTGACAATTCATACAGAATTGACATGTCACACCATATAATTCCTCCCATTCATTGGTTGTCATCAGTATGTGTGGATTTTGTCTTTTCTTACAAAATGAAGTCCCCAAACCATTTTACTTTTAAAAATGAGAGAAGGCTGATTAGATATGTTAATAATCAAAGCCACTACTTTCCCTCTAGGCCAGGAAAATTCACTGGGGTGGAGTGTAGGGTGGCCACTTACATGCCACCAAAAAGGGAAAGAGGGCTTCAAATAGAGAACTGTCCTCCTTAAAGGAGGACATATGGCTTTAAGTCCACACTTTTGATTCAATTGGACTACTCTTGTTGAGACTAAAAATTGGCTACTGTCCACTGTGGTGAAATAATGTTTGGTAAATTAAAATATGTATGGAATATCAGTGGTGGTAGCACCCTTCTTCTTCAAATGTCCTTACTAGGGACTCTCACCTCCCTGGTATCAAGTCTGCTACAACTTTAGGAACACAGAGATTTTTTTTTTTAATTTTCCATGTGTTTGAACATAGCAGCCAGAATACTATTGCAGATTTATGGGTACATAAATGAAACTGCAAGTGGTATTGATAAATTGCTGCTAACTGAACTTTTGACTTTGTTTCTTTTAAATACTGTAAGCTGCCTTGGATCCTTTGGGACAAAGGTGGTATTTTATTTTAAACAGTTAAATAAATAACAAGATACCAGTCACATTCCTAGTTACTTATCTGTTGTGCAGTAAGAATTCAGCCAGCACCTCACTAATTAGCAGCAATTTACTGCTACAACTTATATGATTAAACTTATGCATGACTAAATAGTCAATAGGACTGGCCAGCTAAATTTTCTTGTTCCTTTCCTTTCCTACTCACTCTTTATAAATATATTTAATTTGAACAGATTGCTCCAACTATACCTCACACCTACAGCACCTAATTTTTCTGTTGGAATGTGAAATTTTCATCTTTTTGCTAATATTTCTGGATGTGCATCACTGAACACTTGTGTCATTCTATTTGCTGGTTAGCTTATAGGCCAACAGTGTGTGAAGTCAGTCTGTACCCCAACTCCAAATATACAGCCCTGGCCCATAATGGCAGTGGTCTTACCATCCATAGTACCATTCTACAGGAGGCATGGTTTTTTAAAAGCTGAATGGCAGAAGTTCAGGATAAAACCCATAGACAAAATGAACATGTCAAGATACAGTCAAAAGTCTGGGAGATTATTAAAGTAACTTAATAAAGACCTAGCTTAAGGTTCTAATAGAAACATTTTTTTAAAAAAACAAATAGCCAATCAACCCCTCATTCAGGGCAACTGAACATCACCATAGGGAATCAGAATTTCAGCTGGAAAGAAATGAGCAACTGGAGACCAATGACATTACAAGACCAATTCAAAAGCTATTTGCAGCTGCAAAAATGGCAAAGCAGCAGACCTGGATGACCTCCATGTAGAACATATAAAACATTTTGACACAGCAACAAAAAAAGTGGCTCCTTAATTTTTTTAATAATTTTCTTGACAATTCATCAATTTAATTTTAAAGAATAATTAAATTGATTGAGGACTAAAATGAATGGTCTACCCAGAACAGTGTACTAACTTATATTTTATTTAACATCTACATCAGTGACCAACCACTTCCTCAGTTTCAGTTATGCTGATGGTTTTGCACTTGCTGCTCAGTTGGGTGGCTTTCAGACAATAGAACATCTTCTGATAGATGCACTGAAACATGATGCATATTATGAAAGAAATCAATTTACACTCAACCCTACTAAGACTCAAATATGCACCTTTCATCTTAGAAACATGGAGCCATCTTGGAAACTTCAGGTTACCTGAAAGACCTAGATCATTGTATTTGCCACCAAATACCTAGGTGTTACACTGCCAAAATACAAAGCAAAAAGTCTTTGTACAAGGAACAATATTCTTTGAAAACTATTGGGGATGAGTTGGGCACACAGCCAGAAATAGCCTTGGCTCTGTGCTACTCCACAGGTGAATATGCTAGCCCAGTGTTCAGCCAGTGTGATGCAGATAGATGTAGCACTCAATGAAAGTTGTAGAATCATTACTGGATGCCTGAAGCCTACCATACTGATAAAACCAATTAATTAATAGTTATTGCAATCAGTGACATATGGAGAGAGGTAACAGCTACGAGTGAAAGATTCAAAGCACCTACGTCAAATGCGCATCCAGTCTTTGATTACATTTTAGGATTTTAGGATCAGATCTTCTTTGTTCCTCTTTCAGTACTTGCTTTACAGAAGGTTAACATTTCCATTCTCTTTCCTTCATTCCTTTTATTTTGCTGCAGTGAACCTGTCCCTTATATTTGCTACTTCTTCAGTAGAATTTCTTCACAGCTGTCTAGATTATCTTGAATCTTGGGATAACCCAATTTATTTGATTGTTAGGTCTATATTATTTGTTGCCTCTCGGGTGTCTTGTTCTTTACTTCTTGTTGTTCAGCAATCCTGAGTAACTTTAAAATCTTTAGTAATATGAGTTTATTTTGGATCTCTATTTTTCCGTTTTTCTCCCCATTATGGCTGGTATTTCTACTGCTGTTGTTTTACATTATAGTCAGCTTTCATATGTCATAACCAACTTTTATCTATTTTTTTCTTGTTCAGTATGAAAAGTTAGTAGGAAATAAGCAAGTTTGCAAAAATCCGTTAGCACAATAGCTCTCAAAATGTAATTTTACTCAGCTATATATAATTTTTACTAAATTAGTATCATATTCATTCCTAGTTTAATTTAAATTATTATTTACTTAGTCCATCTTAACTTAACTATTTACAATAACATATATATAATAGTTCATGTCACCCTCCCTAAGCATCAATCACTTAAAATGTAATAAACCATACATTTTCACTCTGATGAAACAGGTTGTAATAAAATGGCTCTTGCCCATAGGAGTGTGGCTTTATCTGCTGTCTGCTATCTACTTTGATGCAGATGTCTTTGAACCTTCTTTAGTACCTTCTCATTGGGGAAGTAGTAAATCTTTAAATAATGCCAAATACTGTGAAGCAGTAGACCTCCAGAGTAAAGGATAGTATAAACTCTGGGTCAGGCTCTCTCTTTCTGTCTCTGACACAGCCTCCCTGCCAGTGGTGTAGTGTGAGTTGCCAGCACTTGGGGCAAGGCAAGTATTGTGTCCCCTCAAGGTCGCCCTGGGAAGCAGCAAGGGAGGGGGTTCAGAACCAGTGGCGCCCCCTTCCCACACCACCCCTTCCCCGTGGCCGAACTGCCTGCTTTGGTTATGCTGGGGGATGGAGGCAGGGCTGTTCCAGGCTGCCCTTCACCCTCTGAGCTGCTTTGTCCAAGAAGACGGGTCTGCTTGGCCACTGCCAAATCTCTCCGCCCACTGGCCATAGGGGTAAATGGAGCAAGTGAAGCAGCTGAAGCCAGAAGAGGGAGGTGAAGGGAGGCAACACTCTTGTATTTTCTCACCTGCTATGTGCTCTGCCTTGCCTGATGGCTCCATGACAGGGCTGAAATTTTGCACCCCTAAGAATTTTGCACTGAGGGCAACTGCCCCTGTGGCCCTGCCCATGCTACACCACTGCCCCCTGCTCTTCTTCATTCCTTCTCGTCAAACAGCCAATGGCTCAGCCAAGTAGCAATGCCCTAAATAGAATGACATATTGGATTGACTGCCTAAGAGTTGGACTTCTGGTAGGTTTTTTTTTTAATTTTTTTTTTGCTCTTTTTTGTCTGTTTTGTTTGTTTTTCTTCACTCCTTCCAGTTTTTATATTTTTTGTTTTGAATACCATAAGCCACCTTGCATTCTCTTCAGGAGAAAGGTGTTGAAATTTCTGAGGGTTTGTACACAGCAGATCAAGCATGAGTATAAAAAATTGCACAGATCATGAACAGTATTCTCCCTTGAAGTATACACATATATGTGTATGCCAGTAGTTGAAAGAATAATCATGTAGTCATAGCAAACTTTAAAAATGTTTGTTGTATAACATGTTGAAGAATAAACTAGCAGTACTTGAACATTTGACTTGGTATAGATTTTTTGTTTGTTTTAAAGTTACTCTATTAAGTTGATGTCATGAATTTATAATGATACAGTACAGCTCTGTTTATAGATGAAATGGTTTTGTAATCCACTCTTGGGACACTAGTTGGTCACAAATGTCACCAATAAATAAATGCTTGGTCCTGAATGATTAAGGCCACATGGACACACTTTGGAAGCTGGAAGAATGTTGAAACAGTAATGCCCTTATGTACATTTACTCAAAGGTAAATTGGTGAGCTTCATACCAGGTTGCACCATCTTTTTTATTAGATTCTTCGTTTTTATCAACAGGCAAGGACTCCATTTTTACTTTAACAGGTTTATTTGAAACAACAGATAATGCTTCTCTTTCTCCTTTAAGAAACCTCAAGTCTAATACCTCATCTTTAGTATTCTAGACGTCCTTTCCCACATTCTCTTTTTCTTTAACAGCAGATTCAACCAAACAACTAACTGATAATAACGTATCACTAACTAGAGGGCAGAGAGGTTATTCACAAGCTCATATGAGCTTAAGGGTGAAACGCCCATACCACATTGGGTTCCCATACCTTCTCACTGGTATCTTTCTGGACTTTGGGTGGGAATTGGGTTACTCTATGACTGATCCCAGGAAAGTTGAGACATTTTTTGCCTCTCTGTTGTCGGCTTCTTGTTGAAATCTTTCTTTCTTTCTTTCTTTCTTTCTTTCTTTCTTTCTTTCTTTCTTTCTTTCTTTCTTTCTTTCTTTCTTTCTTTCTTTCTTTCTTTTGTGGGTCCCTCTCTACTGTCTCTCCTCAGTATGGAGGCTTATGAACTTCTCTTTGCCTTCACTCTCTTTTGCCTCCCTTTCAAAGGTTCCCATCCCCTTGTCCAGGGGTCTTCTTTTATAATCTCTACCCACTCCTCTTTTATTTTCTCTTCCTCCCCCTCAGCTCACCACTCATCTACCTCACACTGTAGTTCTTCTCCTCCCTTTTTACCTCCCTCATTTCTTCTCCAAAACAGCACCCCCTACCAGCCATTCTGTTCCTGGGCTTTCTACTTGCATTCTGTTCAAAAAGACACTTCTCAATTTTTGCCCCTCCCATCCGTTAACAATTCTTTTTCCTCTTGTGAAGTGGATGGCCCACGCTCAGTCTCTACTTCTTTCTTACAAAGTTTCAATGTATTAAATGGAGCTTACTCCCATGTCAGTGTGCATAAGATTTGTAACTCAAGACCACACATTTAATGAATCATTTGAACTTTAAAAGCAGAAGATATTTTATGTTTTAAAGAAAATAAATATACAGTCTAAAGCAGGGATGTGCAATGCCTTTGGGCAAGTGTATAAATGTGTAAATATGGACCAAACTGAGGAATTTGTGCTTGTGCTGGGTGATCATGGAATGGATCATAAAGCTCAGAGGCATTGACAAGGCAGAATGGCATCCTGTATGGATCCCTCACATTAAATCCAGCATTTGTGAGGTTTAAGTGTTGAAATAAAAAAAGCACAAATGTGATTACTAGCAGGGAAAGGGAAAGACAAACTAAGAAAGACACTGGATTGGTGCCAGTGGATGGGAATTTGTGCTTTACCTTGGAAATCAACTTTTCCTGCTGCAAAATCATTGATTAAATAATCAAAGCCTATGCTGTTTAGAGACTTGTTTCTGTACTCATCCATCATCTTGAACACCAGCAGTCGCAGAGCTGCAGCAGCACTAATTTCAGATGCAGACTAGAGGAGGAAGAGGAGGTAAGAGAGAATGAAAGGGGAGTAAGTGCAGGGATAGGGCTGACCTATTTCTTCCACCTTTCTTTTTTTTTGTTTTTTGCTAGAAATAATTCCCCCCCTTAAATAAACTTATTTGCTATGGTAATGGCACATTTGGAAGCTGGAAAAACATTGAAATGGTAAATGTCCTTATGTATGTTTACTTGAAGGCAGACGAGAGGACTGAGAAAGGAGTGGATGAGGTGAAATTCCAGATAGTGTTGCAAAGAAATAGCATTACCCTTTAAAGATGGAATAACAAGGACTGTGCACACTGCCCCATTAAAGTCTCTCCGTCCCTCACTTTCCTGTGGCTGTCCTAGGAAGTGGCTCCATAAGTTTGGGGCTTCCTCTTGACAAAGGAAAAGAAGAAGAGGGAAAAAACCCAGAGGACCCAGTCATGCAGACTGCTGCTCCCCTGGTCAGAAGCCTGTCTGCCCACCTTGCTTCTCAGTATCCCTCACCTCATCCCACCCCACCCCATAACCTCTGTGCCCTGGTCCATTTGCAGAGCTTGTTATGATATGGTCTTCCAAATTTATAAGAATTGCTGGGGGTTTTTCCCCCCTGGAGATCCAAAAACACACAAATACTCATAGGAACCTAGATAAGCACCAGGCTGGAATGTCTCGAAAGGGCAAATGACAGGTCAGACACTCATCTGTGTGCTCTTATCCATGAATGGACATGGTAAGGTGCAACGCATATCCCTTTGTTGTTTAGTCGTTAAGTCGTGTCCAACTCTTCGTGACCCCATGGACCAGAGCACTCCAGGCCCTCCTGTCTTCCACTGCCTCCTGGAGTTGGGTCAAATTCATGTTGGTAGCTTCGATGACACTGTCCAACCATCTCGTCCTCTGTTGTCCCCTTCTCCTCTTGCCTTCACACTTTCCCAACATCAGGGTCTTTTCCAGGGAGTCTTCTCATCTCATGAGATGGCCAAAGTATTGTAGCCTCAGCTTCAGGATCTGTCCTTACAGTGAGGACTCAGGGTTGATCCCTAGTATTAACGCATATCCATAGTATTATCCAAAAACTTGTAGGATTTCTAGGCCTTCTAAAGGGGGTTTGAGGACATGTGGGGAAATGCAGAGCAGGAAGAGGGTCTCAATTTTTTTCAAGTTTGGAAGTATGTTAGTATATCTTTAAGAGTTTAGGAGCAAATCATATGTACTGTAATACAGAATCATGTAGATTCTACTTCCCTTAGGAAGCAAAGTAACAGAATGCTTTAAGAATAACAGAAAAGCCTAAAGTGTGCATGATCTTTCAAGATACAATTCAATAGCTAAAAAACCTGCACATGCTATGATGAAGGGACCAATCCTCATTATTAGCAAGCCAATGAAACTGTCACTGGTATAAAAGTATTTTTATGCCAGATTTTCTAACAGTAGCAGAAGGAACGATGATGGCTAAGGGCAGTTGTCAAACCAGACATGAAAAATTAATAATTTTATCCTTGAGACAGGACAATTCCAGGGCTATACAGCTTAAGATCCAGCAAAAGGACATTTTTTGAACACTGACAAAGAGAAGGAAAATAAGGTGGGGGTGGGGGAAGAAAAAAGAAAAAACTTCGAACAGCTACAGTGCATTACTGCTTATACAGCAAAGAGAATAATTATAACAATAAACTATATCCTTAATCTTTCTTCACATCAGTGCTTCAGGGAATTGGTTAATCTAAAGCAGCGGTCCCCAACCTTTTTGGGGCCGTGGACTGGCTGGGGGGAGTGAGCTCCATGCGCGGGGGGGCACCCCCGTGCGAGTGTGGTGGGAGTGTCACGCTCGCGTGGGGGCGTGTCATGCATGCGGGGGTGTGTTGCACCCCCGTGTGAGCATGACATGCCCACCATGGGCAGGACACGCCCACCACACAAGCGTGACACACCCACTGTGCATGCTTGCGGGGGGGGGCGGAGATCCGTATCCGCAGCCCAGTTCCGGCAAGCCCACGGACCAGCACCGGGCCGTGGACCGGGGGTTGACGACCCCTGATCTAAAGGTTTTAAGTGCAAAGTGTAAGTAAGGAAAAAAGAGGAGGAAGCAAACCAAAAGACAGGACCCAGATTTACCAAGGCACACACTGTGGCCGGGGTGGCAGGCCAGCCTACCCTATCTCTGGTGTCTCTAACATGGTAGCGCCCATGTGGCAGCACTGCATGGAATCCTGGGTGCGGGGCAACTTGGCTGGCCCTGATTGGCCAGTGGACCTGAGGAGTGGAGTTTTCACTCAGGTCCACTGGTGCAACATAAAAGTGGGCAGATGCCAGCTAGGGCCTCAGTCCAGGTTTGGATGGCATTTTCCCTCTCCCACCCATCCTATTATTCCTAGGCCTAGCCTTTATTTTAATCTGACCGGGAGTACATAATGGATTTCTTCAAGGCAGGGTTGCAGGTTGTAACTGATTTCTGTCTGAACCTGTAACAGCTATCTTGGTGGTTTGGAGCATTGGGATGGTTATGGGGACTGATAGACAGCAGGTGAGGACCTGCCTGTCTTGATTGGTATGGAACCCTTCGAGGGGCCCAGGGAGCAGGATCAGGAAGTGCCCTAGCTTGAGGGCTGGCAGAAGCCTCACCTTGCCCCTGGGTGGCAGGGAGCCATGGAGCGGCATACCCTGTGCGGTTTCCAAGGGTCTGGCATTCTGGGTATGTCTCCCAGAGGGTGGCATTCAGGATGGAACTGGATCCAATCCCAATGCTAGGCCAGGGAAACTGCTGCTGTAATCAATAAATTTGTGGCCTCCTCCTTCCAGTTATGAGTGTGATGTGTTTATTTTTTGGGGTGTGTGTGTGGATAATTTTAATCTAGATAATTTTACCATGGTCACAATTAACGGTGCCCAACATGTGGATGTTGGAAACCAAGCTACATATTACCTTTACCATGTAGCACACAACATGTCTGGTTTTTTTCTTCATTCTATATAAGTGTGGAATATTTAGGATTCTTTAATGGAAAGTGGGTGGGACTGACCCAACTCATATGCTCTCCTACTTTAAATTTTCCTTTTCCCCCCTCTTAAGCAAATTGGGAAATACAGATTATAACCATAGTGGAGGGCAAAGATATCTTTACTGGCATAGGTACCTCAGCTGACTTCATAGAGATAAATTTTGGTTCACAAAAATAGAGACGTGGCCGAAACTTTAAAATAAACCATTTGAACATTAGAGGTGCTGGTATTCTCATACTTCTACAAGTGCAACAGGATTTTCTTTTTTCTCTCTTTTTTCCTATAGCCTTTCACATCATCCCAAAATCTGATCCAGAGAGTTTCCAAGTCATCTGCAAAACAGTTTGAAGACATGCAGGTACTATGTGAAAGAACTGCTTACCTCCTGGTTTTGTCAATAGAACTGTTTCCATTACTTGGACAAAAATGTTGGAGCATGGGCTAAATTTGCCACACACATTGAATCAAATTGATGGCAATATCTTATGGTGTTATTAGCTGTCTACACATATGGGGAAGCAGATGAAAATAGCAATGCATGGTAGTTATTGTTTCTTAATTAGGAAAATTTATTTCAATTTATTACCAGACGTTCCCACCCCATTAATATACCTCTATATATGAACTGCTATAACTCAATGGCTTAAGGATCTGGTTGCAGAGCCATAGGTTGGGAGGTTCCTCACTGTGCCTCCTTGACAGGGGCTGGACTCAATGATCCACAGGGTCCCTTCCAGATCTGCAGTTCTATGATGATGATGATGATTATTATTATATTTTTCAGTTCTAAAGATTATTGGATAGTGAAAGGAGCCCCCAAAACAGCAATGTCTTACTTTACATTTACCACTTCTATTGTAGGTGTGTGAATAAGACAGAAGTCCATGAAACCAAGAGCTCAAACCATCCCATGTTGAAGCCAGCTTGAGTAATCCTGATTTCAGGAATCATATTTTTCCTGAAGCATGTGAATGAGTAAATAACACTGTTCATGGGTTTGCATTCAGTCCTTTATATCCCAATAGTTCGATAGTTAGGAACAAGAAGAATGCAGTCTACCTATTTTGTAGATTTTTCATTGCTTTCTCAATCATCTTGCTTTTTCTGTAATTAATGACTCAGTACTTTTTGATTTTTTGATTCATTATTTAAAATCCACCACAAATACATGTTAATTACATTTACAGGACTACCCTGTGATTAATAAATTTATACTTTCATGAAAGAAACCTCAACAGTTTTTGTAACCAGCATTCAAAATAAAATACAAAGATTAAAATAATACTAGCAAAGCAAGAGTGGAAACCATATCAGAAAAAAAAGATATATAAAACAATTTTTTTGGGGGGGGGGGGGATGACACAGTAGTTATTTCTTTTTCTACCGAGGACAGCTGCTTCAGTTTTTAAGATGAACTTTGGGCACTGACAATTGCCTCTGGGGAAGGGGGCTTTTGGTGGTTCAGTCCATGCATTGCCCAGGTGGCACTCTAGCAGCATGTTGCCTCAGGTCTGCTTTCTAATCTCTGATCATTTGCTCTGAACTACAGTAGCATCCCAAGTAAGCCACACTGTCCTTTTCCAACTATATCAACATGCAATCTTCAATCAACAAATTGTACTTTGGCACAAGCAGAAGGTTTTGGATGGACGTGTGCCACCCTCACAGTCCTGGACTAAATAGCTTTGAACATATGCACAAAGTGTGCTGTTCATTTTCAGGGTCTTTTGATGGCACAGTTAATTGTACTAAAACTGCAGTTGATGGAAAGTGAGTTACAGATTGGACAGGCAGTGCAACAGATGTAGAAGGTCATTCAACAAGGACTACTCATTACTTCAAATTACTACCCTCGAGGAGAAACTATCTTGTATGCCAGGATGAAGCTCTTTCACTGACATCTCATCTTTCAGCTTTGCCCCAGAGGCTTCCTTCTCTTCTTGTTGTTAACACAGCCCAATTAAAACTGGTTGCCTAAATTTATATGAAATCTATTGCCATTTTAGATAGAATTTAGCTAGCTAAATTGTATAAATATTGGATGGCATTATATCAATGGGGAGTTGGCTATCAAAAAGGTTATGAACTATTTTTTTATGCTTCCACACCAACTTTACCCCTTGTCTACCATGAAATTATAATGTTTAAATCTTCAATTTTACTGTTTAAATAAAAGTCACAAACTGTTAGTTGGATTTTTCAAAAAAGGTTTTCATGACTACTGTTTTGCAGTATTTGAAATTCTTCACACTCTTTAAACCTTTTATACCTATCATATCATTTGAAAGATAAAGAGTTCATACAAATCAAAAACTGAGAGAAATCTTGTGATTTGATCAAGGTCAAATAAGGTATTTATAACAAAGCATTCAAAGAACCTGAGTATTTCTATTCAGAAAACAGCCTGCAACAGCATGACATGTTTCATTTCTGAATTATGGTTCTGAAATCGGGAAGGTTAGAAATCTGCTAAAATGCATTCAGATTTACACCCCTTTCATATGACTGAGCGTGCCATCTTTAGATCAATTAATGTTATAATGTGAAGAACTCTAGAAAATATAAGAAGACTAAATGTATAGTATCTGTCTATATGAGCAGTATTGTGTTTCCTTCCAATGATCTGATGAGCAGTGCCTTGCAAATCTGGTCCATCATAAAAGCTGCTCTGTACTTCATCAACTTTAGCCACACATAGTTTATTCTGTTATGATGTACAGTAATTATTATTGTATATACTAAATGGCACACAACTAAGTGGAAGTGTCTGGCTGTGGTATGGGCTGGATGAAGCCAACAAAGTAAGGATCAATCCAGATAAGACAAGAGGTATTGATGGTGGCTCCTTCACGGATTGCTGCCTTGTCGTGGTGAAGGGGCTTGAGTAATTCAGAGAAGCTATGGGCTATGCCGTGCAGGGACACCCAAGACGGAAAAGGTCATAGTGGAGAGTTCTGACTAAACGCGATTCACCTGGAGCAGGAACTGGCAAGCCACTCCAGTATCTTTGCCAAGAAAACTCCATGGATAGAAACAAAAAGCTAAAAGATATGATGCTGGAAGATGAGCCCCTCAGGTCGGAAGGCGTCCAACATGCTACTGAGGAAGAGCGGAGGACAAGTACAAGTAGCTCCAGAGCTAATGAAGTGGTTGGGCCAAAGTTGAAAGGACGCTCAGCTGCAGACGCGCCTGGAAGTGAAAGGAAAGTCCAATGCTGCAAAGAAAACTACTGCATAGGAACCTGGAATGTAAGATCTATGAACCTTGGTAAGCTGGATGTGGTCAAACAGGAGATGAGAAGAATAAACATTGACATCCTGGGCGTCAGTGAACTAAAATGGACGGGAATGGGCAAATTCAATTCAGATGATTATCATATCTACTATTGTGGGCAAGAATCCCGTAGAAGAAATGGAGTAGCCCTCATAGTGAACAAAAGAGTGGGAAAAACTGTACTGGGATACCATCTCAAAAATGATAGAATGATTTCAATATGAATCCAAGGCAGACTTTTCAACATCAAGTAATCCAAGTTTATGCACCAACCACCGATGCTGAAGGGGCTGAAATTGACCAATTCTATGAAGACTTACAACACCTTCTAGAACTGACATCAAAGAAAGATGTTCTTGTCATTATAGGGGACTGGAATGCTAAAGTACTACAAATTTGTTTTGTGAGTTGACAGAAGGTTGAAACTGTCATGTTAGAATTGGCATTAGAAGAATCTTGAAATAAAACTAAGCTCAATATATTTCTACTTGGGTGTATGTGAATTAGGAAGACTGAACATGACTAATTGCCAAGGTACACTTGATTATTAGTCCCATTAATTTCAAAGAAATATAAACCTGATTTCAAATGTATCTTTCTAAGTTATCATTTGATATTTATTACATTTAAAAATCAAATTTCAGAAGCTAGTGTGCTTCCGTTCTCCTGAATAAAAAACATATAGTAAAGAATACAAGAGTCTGGAAATCTAAGCACTGCCTCTTCATTATGATTACCTATTTTTCTGCAAAAAAAATATGCTTTAATAGCTTCAAAAAATGCAAAGAATCGAGGAGAAAGAAAATCACATTGTATCCGTCTGCTTGAGAAGATTCAGCTCCCCAGTCTCAGGGCAGAAACACCTAGACTAAAAACTGTGAGAACAACCTCGGCACTTGATAGCTATGCCACTGTCCTATGATTAATGATTATTCCTGTCGCAGAAACTGTTGAACTACAGGTTTCTTGGGCACCACAGCTGTCAGAAAACAACTGCTAAAATGATAAAGCATTCTCTCAGAACAAATCAGAACAGATCGAATAAGGAGAGGTTTGTTGTTTCATTTCCATCAGTTATTAATCAATCCATACTACCCTGAAGTCTTCACTTTGCACTGACATTTTCAACCATTAAAGGCAGTGTTGTATGAAATAAATAATATAATCAGATATCTGCTAGCTAACCTAGCTTAAAATTTAAAATGTATTGTGGAGCTAAGACGACTTTCACAAAGGCCCATTTAGCAAAACCATGACATTATCTCTATCCAAGTCCTCTTTGATTAATAGAACCCATTAATAGAACAACAGATGTATTGTGGTGTAACCTTTCATGGGCTGGAGCGCACTTTATCAAATGCACAAAGTAAGTTCTAATTCATGAAATCTTACGTCATTATAAATTGGTGAGTCTCTGAGGTGTCACAGACTTTTGCTGCTTTGCTGCAACAAACTAACATTGTTATTTGAATGTATAAATATTTGTCATTTAAAGAAACCTGTGCAAAGTGATGCTAATGTAATAATCAGATTTCCATTGAACCCTACTAAGAATGTGTTGAGGGGTGGAAAGAATGTGAATAATTTGCTCAAAACCGAGGCAATTTAAGTATGCAATTTTACTTAATTTTTTTTGTAAAGATGTTAATAGATAAGGATGAGTCATAATATGATCCAATGCCATTTTCTCCATAGTTTCAATGCTGGAAGCAAAAGAACTAGCAACTGAAGACAAAATCTTCATTGATTCATTTTAAGAACAGTAAGAGACTTAGAAATGCAATATGAAATGCAGTATATTCTTCAAAGTACAACTGCATGGACAATGTCCCCTACAAGCTAGCTGTGACTTCAGCCAAACTTGTGCAATCCTCTTCTCACCTCTTTGAAATATACATTTTGTTAGTCAGGATGAAATATTTACAACCATTTGACAAAAACAGGAACTGTTTCTTGACATTTCAAAGGCCAAACCATACATCACACATCACAGATAACATGTCATTCTACCTGAAATCATGCTTGTGTTCCAGAGCTGTAATTCTGGCAGATCTTTTTGTCTGAGAAATCAGACTGGCAAATGAAGTTTGTGTTTTCATCCAGAAGACCAAAGCAAAGCAAACTAATTTGCAAAGTACAGGAGGTGTGAAAAACTCCTGCTGTGACAATCAGATGCTTTCATACCATAAAGAATCCCCTTTTTAAATGATGTACTCTATTTTACAGTTTGATCCCATGTTCCATAGTAGAATTCTATTCCTGAAGTCACCAGGTGTATTGTATCTAATCAGAGCAAGTAGTTCAAGCCCTGTGGAGTCATATCTACTTCCCCAAGTCCTCCCCCCCACCCCCAACCTCTGTATTTATCAGCCTACGGGAAACACAACCTGCAAAACAAGCTGTGAGATATAGTTTATCATCAAAGTGGGCTTCCCTCAAAGAACTGCTAAAAAGATGTTCCTTCCCTAAATTGGTTTGAACTATACAATTTTGCTAGCATCTCTGCAGTCAGAAGAAAAAGAATAAGGATAGAATGATTTGCCAACAGCTATCGGTATGGACTACCTTTAGCACTCTAGGTATTTCTGTATTTTGTTTTCCAAGATCCTGTAAACACATTTGCTGAACACTGTGAGCTGTTCTTCCCCTTTCACTTACATTTCCTCTGCAGATCCTGTAACTGATGGCAAGGTAGAAGCCGTACATAGAGTACTTTCAAAATGTGATGCTTTTAGTATGGAATATGTAGGTAGGGAAATGGTTTTGATGCAGTTGTTGCTAAATTTAAATTGAATCTCAGGGTCGAAGGCTAAAGATTTGGTCTTAAGATGTGAAATCCAGATTCAAATAATCACTTAGCTATGAAACTCACAGAGCAGTCTTAGGCACAGAACTATCTTCCAGACTGTCTAGTCACTATAGTGGATAATAATGATAACAAAAAATCACTCTGCCTGTAATATTTTCTTATCTGAAGAAAATAAAATCTTATCAATTGGAATGGGGAAATCAGAGTTCAAATCCACTGACTTCTGCACATGATGTAGTTCACACTCATCACCTTATGCACAGTCATGATGCGGGATAAATGGATTCTTTCTTGTTTAGCTGACTGAACATACTGAGATGCAGAAAATCTATTTGGGATGTTATTGATGAGTCAATTGACTTTTTGTTTTGTTTTTAAATTACATTTTGAAAAACTCTGAAGAAGAAAAAGACAGTCTATTGAATCAGCACTGAAATAGTTCAGCACTGATGCATCCTGTGTATTGTGTCAAAAAATATAAGCAAATGATTTCAAACATTCCTTTATACACACAATGCGAATCAGCTTTAGAAGTATGACATTTCCAAAATGATAAATCTTAAATTAAATCATTTTTAATATGAGAATGGAGGAGGGAGCAATCAATAGCTACAAGAGGACAGTCATCTTATGCTACAAGTATCAGCCTGATGCTATTAAAACTATTTAATAGAAATAGTTTAAAAATATATAATGTGCAAAAATTGCTTCAAAAATAGTTTTTAAAAGACTGAGCAGCCTATTGACAGAAGTTAGTTATTAAGCTGTATTTTTGAGAGTGCTGCAAGCATGGGAAGAAACAAGCTTTAAAGCTTTGCAATAACTAATTTATTATGTGCTGCCATATTCTATCTACTTCTTAGCAACTATGCATTATGAACTCTGAATTATGCAACCATCATTCACTGTGGTGCCAAACTGAAATAGGACCATTGTCCAAATTTTCTTGATCCTGGACTGCTTTCCTTGTTTTCTATATTTCTGGTACCACTTTGTGAAATGTTTAAATATGTATTGATGTTATTGTTTAATAGGTTTTTAGTTATGTTTGCTAATTGCCCTGAGTGCTATATTTAGTGGAATGGTGAGACAAAACTGTAATAATATGTACAATAAAATGAAAAAAATATATTCTCAAATATAAGAGATTTGTGGAATTGAGGGAATCCACCACTGTAAACAAAATAAACGGCACTCCGCAAAGGCGCAGAGCTGCCTGGGCAGGGACTCTTTGCCCGCCCACTTGAAGAGTGACAGGCAGGCCTGACTCAATGCGAGCTTTTAAAATGGGCCTAGTGGCTTGCTCCATCCTCTTCCCTGCCTGATGAGCGACCCACCCTCCCACCCAGGTTAAGAATGAGAGTAGCTGGTCGCTTCGGGGCTGGATGGGAATTTTTGACCTGCACCAAATTGGCTCTAGGCTGCAGGTGGTTTTTCGCCCATCCCATTCTTATTCCCAGGGATCACACGGGAGCTAAATAGGTCACTGGCAGTATGGTTACAATGGTGGGTAGTGCTAAACAGGGTAGGTTCAGGTAGTTCCAGGGTGGGCACCTAGAGGGTGCAAGGGATCCCTCTTAGAATTGCATTTACAGAGGTTTGGCTGAGGGGAGGGAAAACAGGGAGTCCCCAGGGGATGCTGGGCACTTGGAGTCTAGAGACTGCAGTAGAGGGTGGCCCCTGGCTGAGAGGGTGCTGGACAGTTCAACAGCACCCTCTCGGGGTAGGAACTCCCAGGGGCAAAGGTCTGGACCGGTTGGTCAAGAATGATGAGGATTCCAGACCTGTTAGCACTACAGCTGGTCCCCTTGTTAAAAGGGGTAGTTAAAAGTTAAATAGTTAATAAAGTTGTGGTCCTAGTTTTAACCCATATTACTGTGTCTTGTCTCATTATCTCGGGTTGGGCGAGCAATGGGACAGTAATTCCTTAACTGGATCCACGTCAACATTTGCAAAGAATTTGCTAATGGATATGGATGTGATATGAATTTGCAAAGGATATGGACGGAGCATTGTCTTAATTGCTTAGGCAACCAGAAGGCATGCTTTCTACAGACAAAAGGGTTCTGCTCACTGATATCACCTCTGGTCTGGGGTCCTTGACTACTGTGCAGCATTTTCAAGAATCATGAGGGGCCCTGGTGCTAGAGCCTTTCTCCTTACATCTAGTTTTCCATGTATAGAGATTTTGGTGAGGAGAAGAATAAAAGATCAAATGTCATCTGATGTATGAGGAGGCAAAGTATAGTTACAGGATCACATGCTATTAATTTAACTCAAATACTTTGCAAATGACACATGTGCAAATGGAAGCCAGCAAATGCAATGTACCCAAGCCATGACAGATGGGAGAATGTAAAAACTAGAGGACCCAGAATCACCACTCCCCACCCACAAGGCATGCAACTAGCTTGAATCTGAATGGAGTAGCAAGTGTGGTTTATAAATCTATTTACTACTGCTTTAAGCATATACTATATTTATGTCTTCCTTTGGGAGGGAATGTTTTCACTCTGTCTCCTGCCTTACCTCCAGTTTTTGACAAAAAGGTCTCAGTTCAATTGTTGAGTCTGAGTTTATATTAACCATTTAAAAATTCCAGTCTTCAAGCTTGGAAAAAAACCCTATGAACCAAAGATTTGCAGAAATGCACAGAAAATAATCTGATGATCACAATCATTTGTGGTTTTAAAGAATGTTACAGTGGAAAATGAATATGGCTGTATAACAACAACTTTTACCACCTGGACATTTAAGGCTGAACAAATAAGAAATGTATGCTCAAACTGGGCACTTGGAACACTCCAATCTCCATCCACCTGTGAAAACAGGTAGATTCAATCAATTCTTATTATTGTTTTTAATGATTTTGTTATTAGCATACTTTACTAAAGAAGAAAATTAGTCCTGTTTTTCCAACTGCGTCAAGAATTACAGAGCTACAATACTGTATGTGTTATGTTAGATAAATTTGAAAAGACAATTAGAACCCAATAGTGTGAACAAAACACTCCTCTGCAAGGTCAAACAAGATGCTAAATAAATACATGCCTTTACAAATATCTCAGAAGAATACACTAGTATGGGTAGAACATTTTATCTTCTTATTTCATTAAAATGCTTGCAGTATAAAAGGACCTAAGCTAAGATGATATTTGTACTCCACAGCAGTAGCTGTCAATGAAAGACAATCTGTTTTATCGCAGTCCTCTGGTGCAGTGGAGTGCTTCACAAGTAAATAAAATAAATGTTTGGAATGCTAAACAGGTTCACTTGTACTACTGTATCAGACTGAAATGATGAGATGACCCAGAAAAACATAGGTCAAGCACACCATACAGCTTGAATCTAAGACCTACTATAGCATGAGTTGTATTTATGAAGAGAGTGCACCAGGGGGTATGCTATCAAAGCAGACTGTTCCACAGACATACATCATCAACACAGGATTTTAATGAGGTTGCTTGCATATTTGAACAAGTTGTCACAGTGAAGACAGGGCAAAAAGAACTTTCACAGAAAGCAGACTACCTTGCATTACCTTAAACATAATACATTTTGATGGAATCAGTTCACACATTCAGGTTTGTATTATCAGGAATCTAATACTCATATGATGTGAATATAACATATTAATTGTGTGACTCAGTGTGCAATAGAAAATGCCTGCTCTGCCTTCTGAAGTTTCAGCAATTTGCCACTGAAACTCATATCACCAGCATTATGCTGGCAGAAAGCCTAGAAAAATAAAAAGGTGTGCTCTTGATAGCAGAATGAAATCACACTGGTGCCTTTGGTGAGCACACTTTGGAAGAGTATGCTGTGATCAATCTGTCATACAGAAAAGGCTGTCTCTTATGTTTAGTGTAGCACTAAACAACAACAATGTGCCATCAAGATAATTCTGACTTATGGTGACCCTTTTCAGGATTTTTCAAGTACAGAATACTCAGGAGTGGTTCACCATTCCCTTCTTCAGGGGGCATCCTGGGACTGTGCAGCTTGCTCAAGGTCACACAAGCTGGCTCTACTCACAAGAGGCACAGTGGGGTACCGAAACCCCAGCCTCTGGCTCCGCAGACCACTGTGCTGTTCAGTCAGCTCTAGCACTAAACAAGGGTCTCTGAATATAAAGGCAGGGAGTGGAAAAAGCATGTTGTATGAGCTGCATGCCGAGGCCTGTAGAGCTTCCTGAGTCCCAATTGCCAAACAAAGAAAATGTTTAGCTTATGGGCCTGCAACTCCAGAAGATTCTAGAACCACTGCTGTCCATTTTAAGATGATTTTGTACTCATCATACTTTTAAATATCCTAGTCTGAAAAATGGAAGTGACTATTGATGGGTTGAAGAATGGGCCAAGATGGAATATGGGGCAGCTTCTACCCCCAGATGTTCCAGCAGCTGCCCATCCCTACATTCAGGCATCATATGGAGAAAGGAAATCCATCATGTTCTGAGCTTTTAAGGTCTCTGCTATCTATCTGTATACTGACATCTCAAACCTATATTTGTTATCACTGTATCTCAAAGATAGTTAATGACTGATAAGTGAGCAGTCTATCTCATTGCGGTACAACAGATGGCTTGCTGAACATGCAGGAGATTTAATTTTTCCTCTTAGGGTTAGATGTGGCTGAAATCCTGTTGCTTAAGCATAGTAAAATACACTAGAGTAGTCCCACTGACTCATTGGGGGTTTGGTGTGTCAACTTTTCTGTATGTTCAACTAACTCAAATGTGCTGGGAGAGGTTGTCTGGTGTTTTGGGGTTCGGTGTCACCAGTATGTGGATGGCACCTAACTCTACCTCTCCTGTACATCTTAATCCGAGGAAGCTGTTTGGCCCTACATCAGTGTCTGATGTCAGTAACGGCCTGGATGCGGGTGAATAAACTGAAACATAATCCAGACAAGGCAGAGGTGCTTTTGTTCAGTTGAAAGACAAATCAGGGAATAGGGATGCAGCCTGTGCTGGATGGGGTTACATTCCCTCTCAAAACACAGGTGTGCAGTTTGGATGTGCTCCTGGATTCCTATGAGCCTGGATGTCCAGGTTTTGGCAGTGGCCAGAAGTGCATTTGCACAGTTAAAACTAGTATACCAGCTTTGCTCATTCCTGGAGAGGTCTGATTTGGCCACGGTGACACATGCCTTAGTTACATCCCAGCTGGATTACTGTAACATGCTCTACATGAAGCAGTGAAAAGTGTTTGGAAGCTTCAGCAGGTCTAACATGCTGCAGCTAGATTGTTAACTTGGGCTGGTTACAGGGATCCCATAACCCCCTATTACAGCAGCTCCATTGGCTGCCAATCTGTTTCTGGGTGCACAATTCAAAGTGCTGGTTTTAATTTATAAAGCCCTAAACAGCTTGGGTCCAAGCTATCTCAAGGAGTACACCTGCCTTTATGAGTCTGCCCAGGTGTTAAGATCATCAGGGAAAGCCTTTTTCTCAGCCCCACCACTTTCACCAGTGCATTTGGTAGGGACACAGGAGGGCCTTCTCTGCCATCGCTCCCAAACTCTGGAACTTCCTCCCATGAGAGTTCAGACTGGCCCTATCTTTGCTGTCCTTCTGCAAGCAAAGATCTTTCTTTCAGGCAGTCTTTCCCTTAGTGACTTGCTGCCTGAGAGGGGTTTTTAGATGGAATGTTGTGCCTTGTTGCTTTTAAACGTGTTCTTGGTTTTGATTTTGTTTACCATTTTTAATATATTTGTTTAGTTCTTTAAAAAAAATTACAGTATATTGACTGTTTTTAGCTTTTACACATTTCCTTTTAATGATGTAAGCCACCTTGGATGCTTTTTAAGAAGAAAGGTGGAGTAAAAATGTTTTAAATGGATAAATAAATAGTTGCAACCTACTGTGCTAAATTAAGTCATAACTAGAGTAGGCCCATTTGAATCAACCAAACTTACAGAAGAGTTGACTTATCAGATCCCCACTGATTCAGTGGGCCTACTCTAGTAGACTTACTATGCTAAGCAACAAGATTTCATCCAATGTGTTTAATTTTTCTTATTTCTTTTAGTGCCATTTATCTGAAAAATTGGGGTGGAGTATGATGTGAGATACAGCTGAACTTCACACCAAAAGCTGTATTATGTGCACCTGGAAAAAGCCATCCAACTTGCAAAACAAAACAAATCATTCAGCTGCTTGCTCCTGCCCCAGTACAGTCAAAGTGTCAAGCCATTGGAGTTTGTGTGAATTCCTTCATTAATGATTGAGCCTACCAGGGAACTTGCAATGTAACAGATAGACTGCTGTTTTTCCAGACCTGGTGGGATTTTTATTCAACTGAACATGGTCAATAAAATTCAAAATGAGATAACATTTATTATCTTCAAAGAGCTTACAGTTCAATACTTTCTGTCAAAATACCTAGGCTTTTACTGTGGCAATTGATTCACAGACACAAGTTTCAAAAACACCATTAGCAAATAAATAGAGATGTGGATGCAAATTGATTTCCTCAAAACAATTGTAATACAGGAATTAGGCTCCAAGGACTAAAGCAAATTTGGCGGGGGAGGGGCTGTAAAAACTGTGCACTCTGGTGATCAGGCATTGTTCACTTCTCTAGGCTTTAAGCAAAGATCGGAATGTAGGCATTTGTAAGAAAACAGAGAACACACATTAGCTAGTGGAGAACAGGTCATGCATTAAAGCTCGCAAAAGCCACAGAAATTAATGTGGGCAGCACTTAACCTGGGAAAATAAGAACTAGTGAAACTTTAAATGGTAATCTTGCCCCTTTGTTCTTTCAAGTCAAGTTATCACAGAAACCTTCTATTGGAACAAAAAAGCCTTTAGCAAATGTATGGAGATTGTTACCAACATCTTGGGTGGGCAAGGAGATCTGAGTTTCATGATATTGAGACAAAGTCATTCTTTGTTGAGCAGGTGTATGCACTGTAGAACCATTTAACTGTTTTAGAGTACAATTCCCATCAATCCTTGTCAGCATGGTCAAGGATAATTTATTATTGATCACTTTAAACTATGACTCCCACCAACCCTAAGTAGTGTGGCCCATTGTTATGGATCAGTTCAAAATATCCATAGAGGGTGCTGATTTCTCCATTCTATTTATTTTGTTTATTTGTTTTATTTATAGGCTTCCTTTCTCTCAATAAAAGATCTCAAGGGGGCTAGGGGACCCATTTTAGACAAGTGGTTCTCAGCCTTTGGTCTTCTAGATGTTCTGGATTTCAACTCCCAGAAGCCACAACCACTGTGGCCAGTGGTCTGGAATTTGGGAACTTGGAAGTCCAAAAAATCTTGAGACAAAAGATTGAAAGTCACTATGATAGATGATACAATAGCTACATCCCAATCATATACATGTTTTCTTGGAATTAGTCCTAAAGTTCAGTATCCCAAATAGACATGTGATCCATCCATAGCAGCAGATTTTGGAGTGAGTAAAAACCTTTAGTGAACCAATAAAAAGTTACAAAAAAGACAAGCTTTGAACTTCAACTGATGAAGAGCTCTACCAGAATGTGAATGCTTGACTTGTTTGTAACATTTTAGTAATCCAATATAATTATTACCCATGCCAGAATTTTGCTTCCAAGTAAATATGGTTCTGATGCTTAGTCTGAACAAATTACTAAGAAGTGATATGATAGCAAGCTTCAGATATTTGCATGGTTGCCATGCAGATCAGTGGGCAGATTTGTTTTTCTTTGATTCAGAGGCTATGACCAATTTGAAACTCATGAATTCAAGTTACAGGAAATGAGAATTTGATTGAACATCAGGAGGAATTCCCTTACAATGTGTTAGGAAAGAGGCAAGGCAAGACTAATTTGGCACTACCAGCAGTAAACGGAGGTAAGTGGAGGTGCTATAGTTTTATGATGTCCACCTACTGATGTTGATTTTTTAAAATACCAGTATATGTGTATGTGATCCACAGGAGAGAATTTAACAATGGGTTTTGTTTGGAAATGTAAAAATGCACTTACTGAAATTGTGTATATTTCTTTTAAAAACAAGAAGAACAATATATCAGTAATGTTCAGTTTTTCACTGAGATAATTGGTTTTCCTTGTTGAATAAAATTATCGCCAACCTTTGTGTATAAATACATTCATTCCAAAGCTAGAATAAACAGTTGTACAAAACACAGGCTCCCTTTAAAGATTTGCTTTCTAAAGAAAATATGCATATGACTGAATATACAGAAATGGTAATTAGAATAGGCAGGAGGAATTCTCTCTTTGGGACTCATGGAAACCCAAGATATGCCTTTTCTTCCTGTGCACAGGCATGAAGTGAGAAACCTCCCCAAATTACTACACCATTGCATTCTACATGACATACAACTTAAATGCCCAATGTAAATTATTTTGTTCCTTCTATCCCAGCTACCTCATGCAAGGTTAGGAGAAATGTGCCAAAATTGCGATGGCATCATATCTACCACCAAACAAAGGCCAAACTTCCTGTTACTCAGGAATTAGATCTCTCAAAAACAGGTTAATTGAAATGAATCAATGTTTGTGTGTGCATATTTGAATGCATCCACTTCCTCACTTACCCCATTGCATGTCCCCCGAGCTACAAAGCAGAAAGGAGGTTGTTAGAAACCCACCACTGCCATCTCATTCAACCCACATGCAGAAAAGGGGAGAAAAGGTCATCAGGGAGACCTGGGCTGGGGGTCTCACAGACTTTCTCACTAAGAAGTCCATTGGTAAGAAACAGACTCATTGGACAGATGTCTTCCCTCCCAGTAAACAGAACTGGGGGCAAAGAGCCTTTAGGCTCGTGCTGGAAGCTAGGACTAAAGAACAGACTATTCACAGAGCCAGTTGGTGTTACCCCCCACTCTCAAGTTCAATAAAACCTTTTCTGTTTCAGGTGTCACAAAGCTTTTGTCTCTTATTTGTGTGTTTGTGAGGGGTTTTTGTTTGTGTTTTTATGTTTTGTTTCTTGATGGATATGCTTGCACAGACCAACACAGCTACCATTTTGAAAACTAGAATTTAAAAAGTGTGAGTTACTTCTAGACCTCTGGTTGTGAGATGGATGCTGAGTAAGCTGGCTCAAGGCAAATATGCCTTGAGGTACAGAGAGAATGTTGCTTTCTTTGCTGGCAGATGAAGGCATAATGTTGATAAAATTGTGGATGAGAATTTGAAAATGTTATAGGAAGACCACAGAAGATGGGAACCTAGAGTGATATTGCAGGAAAGAGCTAGCTGCTGTTTATGCTTGCCTGCCTGGTGCCATGGCTGGGGAGACTGGTGTGGTTATGGTAAAAATATATCTGCACAGTGTCTGTGTGGCAGAGTCAGACACTGGGTCTTCTAGATGCATTGCTGATAATGACTCATGACTCTATGTGGGTGAAAGGGAATGGTCTGTGATGAAAACAGGGTTTGGCAAGGCAGCCCACTTGTTGGAGGCTAGCCAGACCCAAGAGAGGAAGAAGGAAAGAGAAGGCAGTGTATGATGCCAGTCAGTGAAACTTCATGCCTCCTCACCCATTTCTGACCCAGCCTGTTGTATCCTATCTTGCACCCAAAGGGTCACTTGATGATTCAATGATTGTGATATTGATGACAATGATGACAATTATAATTGATGACAATCTGATAAAATAAAATAGTCTCACCCTATGTATGTCTGCTGAATGGTGATGATAATCTGATGTGATAATTTACTTGACGATTCTCTTCATCTGTATTGTTTCATTTCCTGCTGATTGATTATGAAGAATTTAATTTATGCTGTTGAGGATGTGATGTGAATGCTGATAATGAAAACTGTAAGGTGTCTGCTGCCTAGGGCTGGGGATCATTTATATTTTTCTTCAGGCACTATTGTGCTGCCTACTTTTGGGGTTGACTGTCTGTTGCCTTGCCCCCCCTTTGTGAAACAGTCTGAGGTTTCTGTAGAGCTTAATTCAGTCCAGCACCAGAGCCCTGAAAGGAAAAATCGAAATGAAAGCATACGAAAGTATGCCTGGTACCAGGAAGACCCCCTCCAAGTGAAAGAGTAATTTTCTGAAAGAACTCAAAATAAAAGCAAACCAAAAGTTTTTCCCCTGCACATCCCTATTGCTCACTTCCTCTCTTAATTAGAAGCTTGGCCTCAGAAAGCAGGTGGAGTAGCTGAGTGCCCCTATAAATGGCAAGGCATTTCAGGGACAGCACTATCAGTTTTTGTTTCCTTGGGATGAGAGAAGTTTGAGAGCTTTATGATTATTGTATCTTTCATGACAAAGGGGCGAGGACTATAATACCCAAATATTATAATATCTAAAATGAAAGAGTTTGCTAACATAACATCTTGAGCAGTTTGTTTGGTTTACTTCACATCATCACTACCATAAAATACTAAAAACCCTGGCTGAAGTCCAGTAGTAAGTTGCAACTAGACAGGGCCCCATTGAATCAATGGAACTTATAGAGGAGATGACTCACCAAAGCCCAACTGATTCAATGGGCCTACTCTAGCTGTGACTTACTTCTGGGTTTCAGCTGTGGTATGTTAGGTGAAACAACTGCATACACTGTTGGAGCCTGGAAAAATGGATAGAGAAATCAGCTGCATATTTTATAAAAAAGTAAAAAAAAAACCAAAAAAAACCCATACACATACAAAAACAACTTTTTAGACCACAAGAGAAGAGTAAAGGTTGCTTATTCCTTACACTTTGATAATCACTATCAGTATCCATAATAGGGGATGAAAAGTACAGTAAGTTGTGAAGGACCCAGCAATATTGGTAAATAAATGATGATAAATTGAATGATTTTATATTAATTGACAAATATTTAAACAACAGGATGTTGACACAAAAACAAGATGTAGGAACCCTGTCTGTTTTTTAGCATGTTCAAATAGGAATTTTCTTAGTAGAGAGAGAGATTCTTAAGGAACCTAATATTTTAGGAAACATTATGTTCAAGAACTGTATGATAACCTTTGTATAGATATATTATGGAGGTGAGAAAAGACATACATTAAGTAAGCATTGAATAAAATATCTAGAAGTAGTAATTTCAGAACAAAAATGTTTAAAATGTAGATGTCTTTTAAGTCTATTTTATTAATTCTTTCAGTGTGGTAAATACAATATAAAATATTATTTTGTTGGTACTTAACATATGTATGTCAAATAAGCATATGATATTCTTATTTACCAAATTTAAATCCTTTAAATGCCAGTTTGCTCACAATTATTGAAGGTAAATAATTGGCACAAGTCCATGTATTGTTGAATATATCTTTGGGTCAGATGTTTCATTAATACTTTTTTAATAGAAGTCAGATGAGATCTCCAAAAATTATTGTGAATGAATTTATTAATTTCTGCTAAAACTACATGGCCGCAAATAGAAACATTGCCACATCCCTGTCTTTAAAAATGCCTGTGGTTGGATTTTCATGAAATAGGCCAAATGAGATTATTTGCAGCAGACAATAAAGCAGACAAATGGGGTCTGAAAATAGGAATATGACAGAAAATTATTTTAGTAATTTTGTTCTTTTCTTAACTTTGATTTGTCGTCATTCTCATCAACATAATGCCTTCATCCCCAGAAATGGATAGATAGATAGATGTGAATCTAAACCAACAATATAATCAATGTGTAATGCTCAGAATATTAACTCCCTATGTTGACAATGAAGAAAATGAAATAAATAGAGATTTTATATAGTTGGTTCAATCATCAATCCAAATGGAGACTTCAGCCAATAAAACAGAAGAAGACTGGGGCTTGGAAGGGCAGCAATGAAGGAACTAGAAAAGATAATCAAGTATAAGGATGTGTCATTGGAGAGCAAGACCAGGATCATCCACATTCTTGTTTTTCCAATCACCATGTATGGATGTGAAAGCTGGACAGTTAAGAAAGGTGACAGGAAAAAAATGATTTGTTTGAAATAGGGTGCTGGAGGAGAACTTTGCAGATACCCTAGGCCACCAAAAAGATGAATAAGTAGGTCAAGCTGAACTATCTCTGGAGTCAAAAATGTTGAAACTGAGGCTGTCCTACTTTGGGTACATCATGAGATGACAAGATTCTCTGAAAAAGACAATATAATGCTAGGAAAGGTGGAAGGCAGGAAAAGAAGACCAAATATGAAATGGACTGACTCCCTGAAAAAGACCACAGGCTTGAATCTGCAAGATCTAAATAGGGTAGCTGAGGACATGACATTTTCGAAAGTGCTCATTCATAGGGTCACCATGAGTCAGAGGCACATAACAACAACATTGTGGTTACTGCTGCTAACACTGTCGTTGACTGCCTGCTAGATACTACAGTAAATATGTGACTAGGTCAGGAGTATAATGTTAAAATGAGCATATTCTATTTTTTCTCTGTATTTGGCTTGGCTTTCTCTGTAATGAAGTGCTGGGTCTTAATAAAGTAAATTTCATGTGTTTGCTATTGTTCAAGTGCCATACATCCAGATTTCTATTTTCAAATTTATGGGAAGTTATGGCCTATGGTCTCTTCCAACCCAATACCAGTACCAAAAATGTACCCTGGTATAGTTCAGTTGAATCCCTCTCTCTCCCCCCATTTTGTAAACAGTACCATATTTCTTGTGGTATTAAGGCATGCTATCAACTGTGTAAACAAGCCACACTGGATTCAGCTATTGAAGACAGTCTATAATTGAAAGTTTCTGAAAGCACAATACCATTTTGCAGTAGTGAAATGGCATCAGTGGCTACTGATCAGTGGCCCAAATCCTCTTATTTAGTTACACTGGCACAGCACAAATAGTAGGTTTTGGAAGGAAATTCCCGCAAGTTATGAAATCACTGTGGATATTATTAGTTTCATACTGAGGTGTATGGCTTAGCATGCAACTGATGATTTCTTAACTTGGGACACTTTGCCTCCAAACATCATGCTATTTGCATAGGTACTCAAGAGGATTTTGGCCATTGTGTACAAAATTAGAGATTTCTTTGTTTTTAAAATATCTTAACAATTCTGACATACCATAAGTGAATCAAACAGTAAGAATCAAATTTGTTTGTTCTTTGTTTTTTAAGGGATTTTTTCCCCTGCATGGAACTTTATTTGTTGCCCTCCCACATGATTATTACAATTTCCTTCTTGATCCTAACACTGAGAAACAATATTTCTTAGCCTGGCAATGCTTTATCTGCCCCTCTTCTTAACCAAGCAAGGTGTCAGCCCAGAAGAAACCAATATACCATTTGCTCCTTGTTGTTCTTGGCCAGCAGGTTTGCTGAACATAGGCCTGTTTCATTTCCTATTTTGGTATGAGTTCTGCCCTTGAGCAATTACCTAAGGTTGCCAAATCTAAAGTTTGATTTGTATGTTAGATCTTAGAGATAGCTGACTGACAGAACATAAATTAGATATCCTAGTAAATAAATGAAGGCTATACTAACTGGAAACATTTTTACCTCTTCACTGTTTTCATTAATAGTACAGGTCAGTGTGATAGGTAAAAGAAATAGGTGATTGGTACAGATGTTTTGATAAAATTGGAAACAAACATAAGTTATTGCACTCTAGCTACATTCATACAGAAAATAGTTTTTGGAAGCTTATTGATGTACTTCCTTCCAGGATGAAGTGTTATGATTGCAGTATTGACTAACATCATACCAAAATAAGCAGCTGAAAATGTTGAACTTCTCATACTGACAAGTCAAGACTCTTATATATCTCCTGACTACAGAGATGTAACTCTGCCAAGGCATTTAAGTTACTTTGCATTGTGAGCATGAACAATGCCAGTTCTAGAACTGGCCATTACTTGGACAGCGCTGAGACTTAGCATCTCTGGAAGCTCACCTCTGATGCCTATTCAAGACTTTGATATTTACTTTCTGTTGTTTTTCTTTAAAACAGCTGGCTGCCATCCTAGTGTCCCCACAATGGTCTGGGAATTCCCAATACACTATGGAGAAAACTGTGGGAAAAGTAAGATGGTGCCTATAAGACTGCCCAGATCATCACCTGCTATTGGTGTCAAGAAATGAAACAATGAAAGTTTATATGTATGTGCATACATACATATGTGTGCATGCATGTGCAAAACATAGGATGTTTAAAAGTATGCCACTGCTATTATTAGGCATTAGGAAAAATACCTGTCGTAAAACAAAAACAAAACAGAACAGCTCCAGTTTGAAAAAGAAGCCAAAAGCAGAGAAAAGGAGACATGAAGGAGAGGATTGATTCACTACAGGAGGTGTCATAGACATAGACCGACATAACAAAGATTTATTTCAAATATCAAGATTTGGAATTTAATCTCTGAGAAGTTATTTAAGTATTAGGACACTGTATTCAGAACATGTATGATTTCATAGGAAAGATGTAAAAGTAATTCCTATGATTTGTGCAATTCCAATGAGTATACATAGCCTTTATCATAAACAGCTGAGGAGATTGCTTTGTGGTGGGGATATTATTCATATAGAAGGATCCCTTCTCCAATACATCACATGATTGATTAAAAGCAGAACGAAGCTGCAGTCTGTATTGCAGTTACGACGATTCAGTGTCAGTAGATTACAGCTTCATTAATATTATTTTTAGTATTAAAATAGATAAATGAAGTGCTTTATTTCTTTTGATAAATAGTTTTTAAATTCTTCAGATTTCCCTCTGCTGCTGCACCCAGGTCATTGAGGATTTGGACTGTACTTATTTCCAAAAAGCTTTTCACAGTATACTCCATCAAATTCTCCCTGGGGTCTGTAAAATCCAAGGATTAGAGGCTGGGTCCTCTTATGGATTACTAACTGGTAATAATAATGATCAAAGGAAAGTAAGTGGGGGAGTAAGGTGTCAGCTTTCGCAGTGCTGGATATTCATTGCAGGAATGGGGATGCACTCTGTGCATGCTCTAGGAGTATGCTGATGCTATGTTAGTTAAGTATTAGACAGATTAGCTAGCTTTCTTATTTTCTGATTTGTTTCTCTTTATTGGTTTAGCCTTAGATTCTAATTGACTGTTTACACCAATACTTCTGATTCATTTTTTTGAAACTTTTGCTTTTTTTCACTATCTTTAATAAAATATACAAAAATTATCCATCCAATTGTCTGATTTCTTGGCCAAGAGGGTTGGTGGTGCTTAAAACCAGGTCTTGCTTTGACCAGCTGCTGGGATATTTGGTATTTTTGTGGGTGTCAGGTCAGTTCTACCTTGCAGGGTTGGCGTAGTAGTCTTAATCACTTAACCTTGTGGATTTTTGAACTCCCTGAAAGCACTGCTTAATCAAAGGACGGACTAGAGTGTTGGAGGTACTGGGTCCAAGCAGGTTCCCTAGCCATCATCACATATAACTCTCCTGGGTTCACCTATTCCAAGATTAACAGGGTAGTATGGCTAAGTGGTTAGTGAACGATGTTCCATCACAGGTACTTTCTGAAGGAAAAACCAAAATTCTTTCAGGAAATAACTGCTCAAAATGAGTGACAAGAAAACATAGGTGGCAGGATTCAAAATGAGAGCAAAGTAATGCAGAGTCAGAAAGAAATTACTAACTATGCATTTATCAACATTGCATATATATACAACAAAAGTTTAAGGTTGGCACCAATAATGATTTTCACCATAACCATCATGGCATTGGAGGAAGGAGTTAACTGCTTCTCCGCAAACATTACAATTCTTTTATTTGAGCCGTACTCTACCTGGGCTACCACTGCATTATTTTAAAAAGTGCACATAAAGTGCAGAACTGCTTTTGTCAAATTCATGTTCATTTTTTACTAAGACAAAGCAGAATGAAAGCCATGCTGGGTTGAGCATTAATCACCCCACGCCTAGAGAATACAGTTCATAATCTTGAGTTCCAGACCTATCATTCCTTTTTGATTGGCAGGTTGTGGCTGTGGCCAGAGGCATTTCTATAAAGCAGCAGTTCCCAAACTTTTCCCACTCGGGGCTCCCCTGAGTGGCAGTGGAGGCGGTGGCAGTGGTGGCACAGGAAGAGCAGAGAGTGGTGCTGTGTGGAGCAGGAAACAAAGAAAGATGAAGGAGCCAGAGCCAGAGCCAGATGGAAGAGCAGCAGCAGCAGCGCTACCACAGGCTCAGTGAAAAAACAAAGAAAAGCTTCCACGTTGCTCCTGGCTGGTTTGGCAGCACCCCAGGGAGCCGCAGGGCACCATGAGAAGCAAGGGGCACTATGGTGCACACTTTGGGAAGCTCGGCTATAGAGGTTCAGCTGTGGGTTCCTAGCAAACCTGTTTCATATTACTGCTGCTGCCAAGGTTCTGTATGCAACACGACCACTTTCCCACATCTTGGTTACCTCCAAGTCAGTGCTGTTGTTGGCAGCTGATAAGTATATCTGACTCCCCCAGTCCAATAGAGTTTTATAGACCTCCCAGGCAAAAAACAGAAGCCTCTGATTTGTAATGTCTGACATTATTCCAGTAAAGGGTTAATCCCAGAATCAATCAGTGACAAGCATTTCTGAAATCATCTGGGTATCTTATTGTAAGTGTTTTCATTGTTACAATAATTCCAGTCTATTACTTCAAGTTTTGTTAATTTACATTATTTCTAGGTTCCATATGAAAAACATAAAATCCACAAGTATTACAAATGTAACTTTTGAGAAGCACAGGCATGCCACTTTATCTTGCAAAAATCCTCCTTACTGCTATGAAAAAAGCTGTAGGTATAAATACTTTAAAATATGGAAAGTGAACTTAAGTTGTATTTGAATATAAAACATAAGGACATAAAACATAAAACAAATATATAAAAACGTTTCAAACAGCTTAAAATAATATTCATATCTCCCCCCCTTTTTTCCCCCTTTTCCTATTCTGTAAAAGGTTCAGTTGTTCAATATATTGTTATTCTTATTTGCCTAACACTGGTTTTCACATCTATTTTGTGGTATTTCTTTGTTAATTAACATTTTAGGTAAAACACAACACAAGCAACATTTTAAATGTATTTCACTTATTTTTTCATGTTTTCTTGTTCACATTAGATCATCATTCCGTTATTTACTTTTTCTTGCAAAAATTGGCATGAATCTGAAAGATTTACTTCTGCTCTTCTACTGTTACTTCTGCTTCTGTTATGTTATCAGTAGCTTTCTACCAAAACAAGTGAGGCATTTTGATTTTGTAATATAAACTATCTTCATGGAGCACTTTTCTAATTGTACTTTCACTTTTCTCAGCAACCTCTGAGGAATGTTTTAAAATAACTGTTCATTTTTAATGCAACACCGCCACATCCCATAAACCCATTTTTTTAAAAAATTACTGACACTGTTGTAGTATGAGGGAAAGTATCAATTCTCTGAGGCTGCAAGCTGCTTTAACTCTAGATTCTTTCTCCTTCCATGTGTCTTTTCAACAGTGTTTAGTGATGAGCAGGGACGCCTCTACCACTAAGGACAGTTTGGCAAGATCAGATTTTGGCTCTCATGAAAGTGGAATAAATTCTTAGTTGTTTGCTATGACTGTATACTTACTGCCAGGAAGGAAGACAGGTGTTTGTGAAATGTTCTGTCTCAGGTGCAAAAATAACGTCACTGGCCTATGGTGCCATATGCACTTCAACTTTGGGAATGGGAGTGTCAGTTACTGCCTCAGGCAGCAATTATCTTGCTATCCAGGTGGCCCTGGATAGCAAATTTTCCTTAAGTTTCTCATATTCTAGAAAATATTGTCCACGTTAGCAGGTAAAAGCAATCAGAACTAACCAAACAAGCAAGCCAAACCAAACAAAAACCAAATCAAAATCAAAACCCCCATAAAAACATTAAAATTCATGTTCCTTGAATTCTGATGCCAGATTTAAAACAGTCACTCCCAAATACGCTGATAAATCAGTCTGATTTTACCCCACAATTAGGGTGTAGCAATGAGCTAAATTCTGACCTATTTATACAAGGAAGCCAGAGATAAATTGGATCAGGCTGCAGTACATACACACTTACTGAAAATACACTAAGTTAAAATCGAGAACAATTACTTTTGAGTAGAAATGTATTGGAATGCACTGGTAAAACAGCAACAGCTACTTAAGCTGAATTGACTGTTCTGCCTGTACATAGGGGTTATTATCACTGTTAAAAGCACAACACACACATTCATGGGAAACTGGAAGGAACGTATAGGAGTAGAGCTGCTTAGTTGCCTAGCTAAGAGTGACTTGCCTTTGGAGTAAGAAGCTGTTTGTCTCCCTTGTGTGCTTTAGCATTTATTTGCAGGGCTTGAAAATTTTTAGAATGTCTCACCAGTCAGTCAAAAATTTCACCAGTCAGCATGACTGGACTATAGCCTTGCAATTTATTGGGATTGGGAATCACTGATTTATACCCTCAGACTTGGGTTGCTTTATTACCTGCATGCCCGTGGGGTCATGAAGCTTGTATTTTGAATGCCTTTCTTTTGAATGTCTCCAGCAAAAATAAAACTGAAAGCAAAAGCGCCCGGCCTCTTAAGGAGCCATGGTTCCATCCCACCCCAGGATGTGTCCTCGTTCGGTTGAAACTGGGAGCAGGGAATCTCCATATTCTCCAGCATGGGATAACTCTACATTCTCCTGCAGAGCTATATCTCTATATACCGCTCAAACTCTCTTCTCACGAGAAGAGGGCAGTTTTCCTTTTGCAATGGGAGGGGGGAAGGGAGGACTGCAGGATTAGAGAGAGAGAGACAGGCGGAGGGGAAGGAGGCAGGCAGGGAGGGAGCTGTGACTTGTTGAGCAGCATTTTTCACTCGTCACAGACAAGTGGATGAGTGCATTTTTCAAGCCCTGTTTATTTGTTTTGATGCATTATCTGTATTGTGGACATGAAGCTACAGACAGAATATGGAGGGACAGAATGGTTTCTTATACATAAAGGTATCAGACAAGGGTGCATTTTATCTCCTTAGCTGTTCAACATATATGCAGAACATATCATACAGAAAGCAGGACTAGATTCAGATGAAGGAGAAGTGAAAATTGATGGAAGAAAGAACAATAATTTAAGATAAGCAGATGACAGCATCTTACTTGCAGACAGCAGAAATAACTTGAAACAACTTCAGATGAAACTGAAAGAAGAAAATGCCAAAGCAAGTTAAATATTGAGACAACAAAAATGACTACAGGACTTTAATGTTGGCAATCAAGAAATTGAAATTGTTAAAGATTTTGTATACCTTGGTTCAATGAACAATCCAAATGGAAACGGCAGCCATGAAATCAGAAGACTGATACTTGGAAGGGTAGCAATGAAGGAATTAGAAACGATCATCAAGTGCAAGGATGTGTCACTGTAGAAAATGGCCAAGATCATTCACACTACTGTATTCCTCACTATGCAGGGGCGTGAAAGCTGGACAGTAAAGAAAGCTGACAAGAAGAAATTTGATCTGTCGGAAACATGATGCTAGAGGGTAGTTGAAGCACCAGAAAGACAAGCAAGTGGGTCGTAGATCAAATCAAACTATTTCTGGAGGGAAAAATGATGAAACTGAGGCTCCACTGGGAGAGTATCCAAAGGGATGCTGCCACTACCAAGAAGGCCCTATTTCTTGTAGATGTTTTCTTGGCCTCCCTGGAAGTGGCAAGCTGGAGGAGCATGACCTGAGAGGATCAGGTGATGCAGGTAGATATTTTTAGGGGAAAGACACTTTGAAAAGTAGTGAGGTCCCAAACCATGGACGGCTTTGTAGGTAAGAAGCATCACCTTGAATCTAGCCTGGTACAATACAAGTAGCCAGTGCTGACTGGCCAGGACTGGGGAAACGTGATCAAACTTATTCACATTCAACACCAGCCTGGCTGCCACATTCTGCACCTGTTGAAGTTTCTGGGTCAGCTTCAAGGGATGTCCCAAGTAGAGTGCTGCAGTAGTTTATCCTTGAGATCACCGGCTCATGCATCAATGTTTTCAGGTCCCTCAGTCCAGGTAAGGGCACAACTAGGTGATTTGCCTCAACTGGTTAAAGGTTGGTTAAAGTTTAACCTGGTTACAAGCACAATTTGGGATTCCCATGGAAGGGCCAGATCCAGGAATATGCCCACATTGTGCACTTGGTCTCCAAGAGGAAGGGTTGCACCATCCAGCCTAGGGAGACAACCCCCTAACCTGTCCAGAGCCCCCCCCCCCCCCAGTAGGAGGATAACCATTTTTTCTGCTTCATGAGTTATGATGACAGTCATTCCAGGACTGAGGCTAGGCAATACTCAAAAACCCAGATAGCATCTACTGAAGGAGAATATAAAGGAGAGACAGAGTTGTATGCCATCAGCATACTGATGGCAACACACTTTAAATCTCTGGATGATTGAAGGCAGCAGGAAAAGAGGAAAACAAATTTGAGATGGTTTAACTCCATAAGGGAAGCCAAAACCTTGAATTTATGAGAGTTGAGCAAGACTGTTGAGATAGGACATTTCAGAGATTGCTCACTCATAGGACCGTCATAAACTACAGCTTGTAACAAGAAATTTCTAAAAATTGTTATTTAAGGAGGATGAGAACAAAGAGCTACAGCCAGCCAACGTTCATCTCCTACTTGGTAGCTGACCAATTTCCTTCATTAACTGGATTAATCCATAACTCACAGAACTGCATTAAAAGTAAAGCAAACCTATTTGCCAAAAATACCTTTAAACAAACATGTCTGCTGCCATCTATTACTGTCTGTTTTTAATAGAGTTCTTTCCTTGTGGGTTTCAAGCTGAAATATTAAACTCAATGCTTATTATGCAATTTTGATATCCTTCCACTCAGTTGTATATTGTATGGTGTATCTAAATTGGCTGGCATTTGAGAAGTTGGTTATTTTAAAAATCGGAAAATCGGAAAAGATTCACTTAAAAAAAGGTAACAAAACAATGATAAGTTCAGTTTGTTTGAAATTGTTTCAGGCAAATAGACTAGGACAATGACTCCCCATGATGATGACACTCAGACTCATGGGTGCCACATGGGAGGGGAAGGGGGTGTGCCCCTCTAGAATCTTGAATTTATTTATTTATTTTCCATGTATGCAGGCAGACACACATCCAGCAAATCTGTTCTTGGAAATTATGAGGGCTTTTTTCACACACAACCGAAGCAGTTCCACAACATGTGTCCAGTTCAAAAGTAAAGAAATGCAGAAGTTCTTTTATGTTAGCTGTTGTTAAAAAATGCTGATAATGATGAATAGTAAAACTAACGGTTTACCTCCTCTGGAACACTTAAGCCTGAATCCTGTCTCTGCCAATTTCCCACCGATACTCTGTGTAGCCCGCACTGCTGCTCTGCACAGCACACAAGCATTTCCAAGAGGAATGAGATAATTCTGAAACCTGGGGAACATTTTCCTGTAAAGTTTTGGGAAGTTGTCAATGTTCTGATAAGGACCATAATGACAAAAAGCACCCAGTACGGGTCCTGCCTTTCTCTTTGTAAGTTCTTTTTCCTTCTAAAATTTCTCACTTCACACAAACTTTTCTTTCAGTTCTCTTGATGTCTCTTGTCTTCTTCGTTAATGCTGTCAAATTCCAAATTCTGAGGATTTTCCTCCCACTGTTTGTAGACTTCCAAAAGTTATGGAACATAAATTAATGTGAAGACTCAAATAATGTATGCAGAAATACATGTACAATGTACAGGTGTATTGCAGTGATATGTGCTGTGCATTATGCTTGTTAGCTACTAGATCTACTTTTTCCTCAGTCCTGCAAGCAAGAATATAATCAGTAATCACAGCACCTGTTTTTGTTTTGTGTGTGTGGTTTTGTTAATATTTTAGATATTAGGAATTGTACACAGAAAGGAGCTTTAAGCCTGGTTTCCCCACAGCAGTCAATGTAATCATGCCCATGTGCAGCAATAAGTGTTTTTGGTGGGCAGCCCTCCACTGACATCAATGAAATAAGTCATTAGGATTTTGAAGCTAAAACAATAAATTATTACATTGGATTGTAAGAAGGTTAGAACAGAAACAACTTTAGCGCACTAAAATGGGCTGTTTTGTTTTTGTTTCAATTTCTTACCTGTTAGTTTAATGTTGTTTTATCTATATTAACTGGAAGGAAATATTTGTGGATTCAAAGACCAGGATTATTCAGTTTAGAAATATTTTGCAGGCATGAAACACAGCCAATTAGTGCCACAGAAACAGAAACAAATATGGATTTATAACGATATGCTAAATAATTAGAAACAAAATAACAGGAAAGTGAGAACAATGAGAACTGTAGTTCTCATCTGCATATGTGGAAATGCAATTAACTGCAATAAGCTTGTAGATACACAGCAATTCAAAACTGGTCCACTGTGCATTTATACTGCCAGATTGGTTTTCTTTCTGTTCACTCAGTAATGTAGATGGTGTAGGTAAGGAATAACCATAACTGTAAGCTGTAAAAAATAAATGTACAGATAATTCCAAAGTGGGTTCAGCAAGGATGTGGATTCTCCGCCAGTCCCATCCTCTACTGGTTCACTCCAGGCAGGGTGAAGTGGCAGTGGACAAAATGTATTTGGCTTTGTGGTTTCTTTTTAAAATATTATCTTCCAGCTGGTTTTAACAGGGGAAAAACTCCCAAAACACCTGTACGCAATGTGTTCAATGCAACAACCCTGCAGTATAACGGAAGGGCTTTGGATCTAGCAGATCCAATGCTTCTTCCTCCCCCATCTCCTGAATGTGAAAAAATTGAGTCTACCACCAATAGGAACTCTGACAACAAATTTATACCCATTGAGCTTTTGGTGGGCATATTTAAAGCCAAAGGTCAACAAAAAGAGCTTTCATGCTGCATCTCTCAGAATCCCCCAATGAGCCCAGCAGTGGCCATGCTGGTTGGGGGATTCTGGGAGTTATAATTCAAAAGAGGAACTTTTTAACAGATCATTCAGTATTAGGGTCATATGAACATGATTCATGATGCCATGTACCAGTTAGCAACCTAGCTACTACTTGTTGCACCAAATGAAGGGAACCCTGTGGATTGTGTAATTTAGGCAGGGAAGACTGTTGCTAAGTCTTTAATAAGTCAGTATTCTGGCAATGCATATCCAGTCTCCTGGGTGAAGAAACAAAAAACACAAGCAACAAATGTGCATAAAATTTACTAAAATAAAACAAAATCAAATAAAACATGGGTGAAATGTTTTACTGTAATAGAACAATGCAAGTGTAGGAAGTAGTGATACCTATTAAGGGGAAAAAAAAAGATTGAACTTTTGATAATAATTCACCTTCCTCAGGCTCTGCACCAAGTTCTCCTGGGCAGCTCCAAAATAATATGTTTCTATTAAAGTTCCAAAAGTTTCATGGCCACTGTTGGGGGCCAGGCTCAGCTTCTTAGATGGAGATAGCTTTAGTTTGCAGTCTGCAAGAGCCAGTGGTTTGGAATTTATGACCCATTTCTCTAAACAAAAGGTGGCCAGCAATCTGATTTCCCCCCTTCCTCTCCTCCTTTCTGCCTTCGTTTGAAACTCAAAGAGTTTCTGTTTGGCTGGAGAAAATCAGCAGGATAAGAACAGTTTAGGTTAGAGCATAAAAGAAGTTAAAAGAAGTGATGCTGTTCATGAATGGGAGGCACACCAAACCAATGTGAGATATGTCTTCTGATTGAGGCAAAGTGTTTCATTCCATTCCTGTGACTGAAATGGTTGCATTATATTAAAAAATTCACCCATTTTTTTCTGGTTATTTTATCAAATGTTATTGTGAGGAGGACAGTGCCATGGGCACCCCTGTTGGCAGGCTGTTGTGCTCCAGTCCATGGCCTGACATGCCTATTGAGGTACCCCCAGAATCTACCGAGGGTTCGGGAGATCTGGAGAGTAGGAAGGTAAACCCAGAAAATGAGGAGAGGCTCCACTCCCAGGATAGTGGGTCCCAAACTGAGGCTCTGCCCATGGAGGTAGTGGCAGAGACCCTGGGGGATGAAAGATGACCACTGTGGTGGGGAGTGAAGAAGAAGGTTGCTTGCCCATAACTCCTGGGAGGGGATAAAAGCTTCCTTGCCACTGGTAGAGCCAGAAACCCCATGAAGAAAACCTGGCAAGAGATAGGCTGCCAGACTGTGGAGGTTGGAGAACTGAGTTCTGTCTTTCTCGCTAAAGAGGAGGAGGACCTTAAGGAAGGGTTTTGGGGAGATGCAAAGGAGGAATTTTCCGAGACCTATTGGGCTGAGGAGTCCCTGGAAGAAGAGCTGGAGCCCCCAGGGGAATGGAACAACGTCTTTAAAGAAGATGCTTTGAGAGGGCCCTTGGTGCAATTAAAGGTCTCTAAAGGGGAAGAGGAAAACACCAAAACCCCAGTTGCCGTACTGACCTTCTTACTGGAGGGAGAGTATCCATCACCCAGAGAGGTGGAGAAGGACAGAGAGTAAACCTGGGCTGCTGATCTGACACTGGCAGAGAAAACACTAATGAGAATGAAGTGGCAGAACAAGAGTGAAGAGACAAGGCCTTGAGCCAGGGGAATCAAGGATTTCCAGGAAGAGACCTCTCTCCTACTTGCCCTACTTGCAGGCATACCAGCCCTTGCTCCTAGGTACAGATCAGTACTGACTGAGTACCAGGGCTCACTTAAGGACTGACAAGGAACTGGCTTCCTTGGTCATGAAAATGGGTTGTTGAGGAGCACATGGACCTCCTGGTGAAGGGAACCAGGAGGCTACAGGCTCTAGAGCCGGACACTAAACCAGTGAATTTAACTAAGTCAGAGGACTTTAAGTGTATTATTGAAATGTTGAATGTTACCCCTCTCCCAGTTCCAATAAACTCTTTTGTCTTTGAACATTCTCATCTCTGGAGTTTATGGATGAAAGCATGGAGGAAGGATGCCCTGCCAAACAGACCAGAGCTGGTCAGGCTCACGATTATGCACATTTGTGAATTGTGTTTTTTCATTTAGTAATATATCGAGGGACGTGGTGGCACTGCGGGTTAAACCGCAGAAGCCTCTGAGCTGCAAGGTCAGAAGACCTGCAGTCGTAAGATCGAATCCACGCGATGGAGTGAGCTCCCGTCACTTGTCCCAGCTCCTGCCAACCTAGCAGTTCGAAAGCATGCAAATGCATGTAGATAAATAGGTACCACTTCGGTGGGAAGGTAACGGCGTTCCGTGTCTAGTCGCGCTGGCCACGTGACCACGGAAGATTGTCTTCGGACAAAACGCTGGCTCTACGGCTTGGAAACGGGGATGAGCACCGTGCCCTAGAGTCGGACACGACTGGACAAATTGTCAAGGGGAACCTTTACCTTTACCTAATATATTGAAAGGCAGTGTGGTATCGTGGATAGCATGTCAGACTAGGATTCAGGAGACCTAAATCCTTGTTCAAACATGGAGCCTCACAGGTGGATGGCAAATCATCCCTTGAAAAGCGCATAGCTGGCCTTTTCAATCCACTTGACATTTAAAAAAAAATAATCTCCACATCCATATATACTGAGTGAGATCTTTCTATTACTCAAATCAGTGACAAATCTCTCACTACTACTAAAGCTTGTGGACTACATTTAAAATGCTTATAAGAACTTTGCAAAATAAAGAAGTGATTCAAGTGCACAAATGAGAAAAGTCCACTACCTTCATATATGGAAAAATTTTGTTATTTGAGGAACAGGTGTTTTAATAATTCAACAAATCCTTTCTATGGCTTCACAATAAGTTATATAAATAATACAGTTACAAATAATACTGCACATTGTAGATAGGTTTAAAATTATTATTTCATAATAGTTTCTTTTTTACCCAAATGAGAGACAATGTTATCATCTCAGGAAAGCCTATTAACTTTATAGTAAAAATAAAGCTAAATTAATTAAGGGAATTCCTTGAAATTCAATAAAAAGGCAGAAGCATAGTGTTTTGCTTTTCCTTTCCCTCCATGTATACTGCAGCATTCCTTAAATTCACTTCTCTGAATGTTATTGTTATTATAAAAAGAGATACCCCAAAGGTCCAAAACTCCAAATGCTACTCTCAAGATATCTTCTTAATGTGCTTCTGTAATAGAATTTGGGAACAGGTGGCTAATAAATTAACCAAAGGTATGCAATCTATTATTGACTGGCACCATTCCAACCACATAGCTCTCACATGACAGCTTGTTTCATGTAAATTTTATTGTATTGCAGGTTTCATTTGTCACCAAGGGATTGGCTTGTTAATGGGGAGAAAATGCAAATGATATTTTATCCTTTAAGCAGAGCTAAACAAAAGGCAGGTGTGCAGTATTTTATGTACCACGTTACCCTTTATGATGTAAATTAATGAGGAAGTAAGATACGGCAAAAATATTTAGTTCATTAATCTACTGAAAACATTTACATCTAAGCCAATTCCCTGTTTTAGTTTGCATTCTATGTGCAAAGTTTGTTCTAAATGAAACCTTTCTTGTTTTGGGTTTTGTTTTCCTTAACACAGACACAGATTGAATTTGATCTGTGTATCTATCTGTGAGCCTGCTCTTTCACTACAGAAAGGAACAATCTGAAACATGGTCATTCTGTTTTAATCCTCATGCACTGAACGAAAAACATAGAGGGTGTGACTAGATGGTGAAGTTATCCCGAGCTGAATTGGGCTCAACAAAGTCAAGTGAAGGTGTGCTCTGAGACTTAGAATGATCCTTGCATCCACACACAAAGATCAGGTGAGTTCGGGACAGGAAACTGCATCACACTTCAAAGCAAGCTTATTTAGCTTCCATTCCCTGCATTCTCTCCTGTCTCCCTCTCTGTTGGGCATGAGGGGAAGCTGGATTTTGTTTTTCATTTATTGATAAATGACATATCACTTCATCAGCTTGCCACCAAAGTGAAACAGGGCTGCATTGCAAAGAGAAAAGATAAGAAAAGAAAGAGATCCACCTCTTCTTCTTTTTCTATACCCCACCCCTCGTGGGGGTATGGGAAAAGCTGGGGGGCAGGTTCATTTATTGGTAAATGATGCATTATTTCATTGGCTTGCCACAAAATTGAAACAGCACTGGATTGTAAAGAAAAAGAAGGGGGGGGGGAGAGAGAAAGAAATCCTTCTCCACATCCTCTCCACACTGCAAGGAGCAGAGAAAAGCTGGATTTGTTTTTCATTTGTTGATAACTCATTCGCTCACCAATCAAGTGATACAGCACTGAATTCTCAGGGGGAACAGTGTTGCTTTGGTCCAATGCCAGTGATCAAACATGTTTGAATTTGAACTTCAAAAAAAATATTCTGTTTGAGCCGAGTCATCAGGCTGGTTCAATATTACCAAAACTTCATGTAGTCACCAGAAAATAGACTGTGCCAAAATGTGAGATAAAGCATTGTCTGATCACACCCTGAGTCAGTTGTAGGGTATCAACTGGTCTGAAGTAGGAATTCAGTATGGCTGTCTCTATGTTAGCTTCTCAGTTTCATAATAACTGCTCACAAAAAACATGTGACTAAGAGAGTCATATTTTAGTGGAAACTAAATTTAGTTTTCATATTTTAGTGAAAACTGAAAACTCTCTCTTCTCAGGGGCAACTTGGACTCTCACTGCCTAGTGGGGTTGGCTGAGGTTGGCGAATGTGGCAACAATGCGGATAATGGCAGGATCAGAGAAGAAGACCTTGCTGTGTCAATTTTCAATAGATGAGAATCTTTCACTCCCCGACATTTGGCATGAAACACACAGAAAAAATCCTCTTCCTGCAAGTTGCAGTGAGGAAGCCTCAGACCAAAAAACAAACAAACAAACAAACAAACAAAAAAACCATGCAGGATTTTTTAGAAGTTTTGTGGTCATTTTATCTCGAAGAAATACTGAACTCATAGGATTATTACAATTCCTGTGTAGAACAGTATCTTTCCTGCACAGGATTCAACCTAAAGAGCATTAAACTGCAGAGGATTTGGCAGTTTCTGGCATAGAAGAAAAAGCAAAAATATAAAATAAAATAAGAAGTGGGGAAATGAGACCAGGATCCCTGATCATTTTCAGGCCTCATTTTTGCAGGAAAGGCAATACATTTTGCTGGTGCAGGTAGAAGGCTTATTCTGGGCAAAACAAGAGAGAGAAAAAATTGCAGAAAAAATGTTTCAAGTACTTGGCATATTGCAACAATTTTCAGCAGTTTTCAACTTCCTGTTGGTCAGGCAGTCTTTACATGTTGGGTAGCTCAGTGGCTGAGGTCTCTGGCTGCGGAGCCAGAGGTTGGGAATTCAATTCCCCACTGTGCCTCCTTGGGAGGGGCTGGACTTGATGGTCCATAGGGTTCCTTCCAGCTCTGCAGTTCAAAGGTTATTATTTATTATATTTGAAATTAGGCTCATGTATGAAATTTTGACCAAGCAGGTAATGCATTTCAAATTTCATTTTTATCCTTAGATCCAGGTTTCTTTTTTCCCACCAGAAAGATACAAATCAGAGTTATAGCAAACACGTGTCTCAGAAAATTGTATACTTTTCTTGTAGTTACAAATTAATTTTTCCACACCCACTGAAGGAAGTTCACCATAATATCTCAGTGTTGGCTGCTAGTACCAAACATTAAGTAGGAATTAGAATAGGTTGCCAATATGGTGCCAAGAGGAACAACTTACGAAATTCAAGAGACAAAAGCCCATTGTGACTCATATACATTTGCCATTCATGAGTAGTCTCAGAACTAGGCCTGAGTGTGTGATTAACTAAGAAGATTACATCTCAGATCAAGCTCAGAGCAGAAGATATAACCAGGCAAATGGAGCTTGTGGCAATTTAAGATGCCTCCATGGTATCTTTCTGCAAAAATCACACATAATTTTTGTAAAGCACCTTGAAATTGTAAATTACAGCAATTTGGCGGGGGCTTTTATACCTCTTAGATTGCAAGGCCTTTCAGTCTCTTTTACAGAAGTGAAGATAGAAATATATGCCCTCTTATAAATGCACGTCTCTGTCTTTTGCACAGTCTTCTTTATATTTCTTTAAGAAATAACCTGCTGAAGCATTTGCCAGCTTTGAAGGCTTTTAATGGCTTAATCCACTTTCTATTTGTAACACATTACCAATGGATGAACTCAAAATTTGTCACTTTATGAACAAAACTTAAAGTAAAGGAGAATACACATTATCTCTTTTCCTTCAGAGTCTGAAAATTGTGCTATATATTTTGAGAAAGGGGCCATTCTCTGAGGTAGTCCAGCACAGGATGAGAGAATAGTTTGGTGATTTATCTGACAGATTGCTAATTTTGGGATGTATATATGAGAAACCCTAACTAGTTAGTTGGCTCCATTCCCTTCTAAACTGATTCCATACTGAAGAACACTCAGGTGTCCTAAATCAATAGAACTTTGCAGGGAGAGCTGTGTTAGTTTATTGAAAATAAAATAGGGTAGAGACTTGTGGCATCTTAAAGATAATGCATTTTATTTGGCATAAACTTTTATTGATTGTAGCCCACTTCTGACTGAGGGCTACAACCCATGAAAATTCATGCAAACTAAAACGCTGTAGCTTTTAAGGTAAAACAAGCCCTTTTGTTCTTTTAAACTATAGGAAGAGCAAGATTAAAATGAAATGAAGAATGTACTGTCCTTGCATGCTAGGAAAGGAACCACAACATTCTTGTCCTCATTTGTGATGAAATTCCTGATGCTCTCAACAGATGTCCACCATTACTGAAAATATTTGCACAGACGCACCCATTCTTGAGCAAAATTGCACATTTTTGTGCAAGATTGTGCAAGTTGCCTAAAAGTATAAGGAAGGACCACTGTTTTATTTGAGAATGTGAAGCACTAGATGGAGTGTGTGCATCTTTCTTAATAGTCAGCCAGTCTGTGCTTTGTGTATGTGTGTGTGTGTGTGTGTGTGTGTGTGTGCGTGTGTGCGCGCTCAGTTTTTGAAATGGGAAGGATACCAGATACATTTTGCACAAATTAGAGAGAGCTTGAGGTGGGGAGAAAGAACCTTTGTTTTGGTCTCAGCTGGAGGTGAGGAATCTCAGAAGACTTTCAAGGATTTTGTCACACTAAGGGAGCTTAAACTGATGAGAATGAAGAATTCAGTGAGTATTCTTTCCAGTCTTACTACACAGTTGTTTCAGTCTGACATTCATGCCTCTTTGAGTGTACCACAAGGCACCCCTTTTCAAAATGCTAAGCTCCATTCTATGCATGTTAAGCCTCATCTCCAGATAGAAGTCTTGCCCTAACCAAAAATACTACCCTCAGTCAGAAGTTTTCTCTGGAAAGAGGGACATCTGCAGTGACTCATGTGTCCACTCTGAGCATGTGATATCACCGTCGATAAACAGAAGAACTTTTACAACTCCATGTGGGCGGAAATGGCTCCACCAGTTCTTAGACTGACCCAGCAGAGTTACAGTAGCCCCTATGAACTCATGATTACACTTTGAACCAAAAGAAAAAGCTTTTAGAGCCTTGAGAGTCCTGCAGACCACATGCAAGAAAATGGCCACCAAGAGGATTTGCATCACTCTCCTGACTTATTGCTGCAGAGCATGTGATTCTACTCCGTGAATCATATGAACTGGTAAGGAGAAATTTTGAAGTTTTAAAACATATTTGGCATAGGCTGTCATTTTGCTCAATATTTTTTGCTACACGTACATGATATTATTGGGCCAGTTTTGGAATAAGGTAGATGATGATGATGATTTTTATTATTATTATTATTATTATTATTATTATTATTATTAGTTTTATAATTATTAGTTTTATTTATATGCTGCATTTCTCCCAACAAGGGACCCAAAGCGGCTCACAACATTAAAATTCACACAGTTAAAAACACAATAAGTTAAATATTAAACGACAAATTAAACAATATATGATTTAAAATGATTAAAACATGAAAACATGGAAAAGATTAAAATTATCTGCTAAAATGGGGTTCAGGGATTCAGTTATAATTGTTAAAAGCCTGCCTGAAGATGGTTCTTAGAGCTCTATAACCTCTTCCTAGTTGTTCACATTGGCATCGTATTATCATAGAAGTGTTGCATGGCCCACTCCAGATGCCATGCTCTTCAGAAAGGACTTCTGGATGGGAATGGAATTCCTGGCAGTGGGTGGGTCTTTTGGCTTGCAGTTGGGCTTAAGGGCCATAAATCATTAATTGAGGAGGGGCTTTGCATTTTGACAGAGGTAGCCATCTTACTGTTACCATGGTATGAAATCTTGAGATCTTTAATCTGATGGTGTCCTTAGAATTCTAGGGCATAATAGTTCTATATTTCAAACTACCAATCCCAATTTTTCACTGGATGGAACTATGAAAGTTTCAGTGGTACGAAACTACTATAACTGTGTAGTAATGCACTCTAAAGTGGAAGGAGAAACAACTTTCTGAAGTAGTAAATTAGATACAGTTCTACAAAAGAAATAAATTTTCTTTATGCATTTTTATTCTCTAATACAATAGTTATTTTTATTTAAAAAACACATTTCTGTTTTCCAGTCAAATCAAAAAGAAAGTCAGTAGTATTTTTTGCATTCATCATTTTTTTGCTTCCATAAAAGATCAGTCACAAAATGTCAACCTAAGTTTTGCTAATGACTGACACTAAAAGGCTACATAATTGTTAAAAATGTCAAGCATTCATTTGGTTATGATGTGAAATTCTTGTCAACAGTTAGAAATGGGGTCTAAATATTGTCACTGCTTTCAATTTCTTTAAATAGCAAAGAGGTTGAGTAATTTATTTGACACATAGTGATTTTAAATGTCTTGATTTATCATCAGAAGGGCTTGTTGACTGAAATTACTTGCTGGAAAACAAGATTCCTGCAGATATCACTCTATGTGACCCATTTTGAATAGACTTCCTCTAAATAGCATTGCTTTTCCATATGAAATGTTCAACTTAAAAATGAATGCCAACACAGATTAAGGCACTTGAAAAAATTAACTGTTCCTGCTTAAAGAAAAATATAATGTAGATATCAACAGCAGTGTTCCCAAACTTTGCTTAATATATATAAAAAAGGTCAATATATCTGAAGCAAAGCTGAAAATTAAAAGTGACATAGGATCATAGAGTTAGAAACACACATACCTATTTATTTGTTTGTTTATTTATTATTAATGCTGCCTACACCAAATTCAGCCCTAGCAGCATTAGACTTACACCATTATCTGTACATCTCTATGCTTCTGTAGCTACAGTATATAATACCTGCCTCTCTGATCTAAATTCAGTTATTAGTCTGAACTAGAGTACCTCCAACAAATGAACAGGAACTTGATAAATTAGCACTTAAGTAAATTCCATTGATTTAATGGCCAAAATACTGTTGCTTAGTATAGAACATCTTACTAGAGCATGCCAATGGAATCAATGGGGGTTTGGTGACCCAGCTTCTCCATAACTGTGACTTACTTTAGCATAGCAAGAGCAGGTCCATTTAAATCAGTGGAACCTACAGAGGAGTTGATTCACTAAATCCCATTGATTCAGTACTCTCTGATTTACTATACTAAGCAACAGAATACTGCCCAATGTGTCTTTTCTAGTTGAGACTAACAATTCAAATTAGGCCTCTGTATCTATATTCTTTTACACATTAGTGTACAAAAGCACTAAAATACATATGTTTGGAAGGAACAGAAACAAACCCAGAAGCGGTCATGAGATAATCTTCTGCCACCACAAATCAACTTTGAACAAATCCCTATGTCAGATTATATATAACAGCCTGTTATATAGCAGGCTGTTGTGGTTTAGGATGGACTGATGATCTCTTAGAGGTAGGTTAACTGAGACCTAATAACCATGAGGGCTGGCATTTTGCTTTTATAAGTCTGATTGCTATTTCATCTCTTTTCTATTGACTTGTTCTGAACTATTTTGGTACTTGTTTGTCAGGCTGAACTATAAAGAATAGCGAGTCGGGAAGAATGTGAAGAAGAAATTGAGTGCTGGGAGAGTGATAACAGACAAAAGAAAATATTTCTTTACCCAGGGTGTTGCTAGTCTGTGGAACTCCTTGCCACAGGATGTGGTGATGGCATCTGGTCTAGATGCCTTTGAAAGGGGATTGGACAGATTTCTGGAGGAAAAGTCCATCACAGGTTTCAAGCCATGATGGGGATGTATAATCTCCAGGCTTAAAAGGAAGGTACTTCAAATGCCAGATGCAGTGGAGTGGTATCGGGAGACAGGTATCTAGTTGTTTCGCGAGCTCCGAGAGGCATCTGGTGGGGCCACTGTGAGATACAGGAAGCTGGACTAGATGGGCCCTTGGCCTGATCCAGCAGGGCTCTTCTTATGTTCTTATGTTATGTTAATGTGGGTAATGGCTGAGTGGATTTTCCTTTAGCTGAAGATGCCAGGGACAGTGGTGACGAAAGAGATGACTACAAAAGAAGGGAAAGGACAAAACAGTTTCAAAGCCACAAGAATGCAGATGTTGGCAACTGTTGTTGGCTATGAAAAGGTAGTGAGTCTAGAATAGCTCAATTTCTCAAATTTGAGAATAGGGTGCCAAGATGGCTATGAGCAGATGTTCACCCATTACACCATGAATTATACAGGTGAACTGAGGATGGAGAATTGCCAAGAGAAGGCAGAAGTCATAGAAGAGCTGGATCCGAGAAGAGTGATTTGGAAACAATCAGCAACATAGCAGTTGAGACTGAGGAAAACATGTGCTTATACCCTGGTTTCTTGTTTCTTGTGGTTAGCTACAAATTCACCTGACCAGTTAATTTTGTATGCCTGGGTGAGTATGCATGAGGAGCTAGGTTAGTTGCCCTCAATCTGACATGATGATTAATTGATTTGCTTAATAAAAAATAAAATAAAAGCAAATAAGAAATAAAATTATTTTTAGTTGTTCTTAGTAAGAGCTCTGTTAACATTATACTATGTTCTTACCGCATGTTTAAGATGTCTTAGGCAGCATGGGTAAAGGTTCCAGAGGTCTTTTTCATGACACTTAGTCCAAAAAATCCTGCACATATTTGTTTGAAACATTACATGCTTCATCCCCTTAGTGCTACATGAACTGCAGTCTTTCTTCATTTCCTTATATGGTTTGGGAGGGAGACCTCCAAAGCTTTCAAAAATGAATTAAAACTGAACTGTGCTTCATATCCAAACAAAAGCAGAATGCATACGAGAGTTGCTGAGTTGAACTAAGTCTCTGAGGTGTTGCTCTGAACTGGGTTTTGAACCAAATACTTTTTCTGTACAGTCTTTGACTGACAGTCACTCCAGATAATCAAAAGACACTGTGGATTTATTTCATATTTTCCTCCTTAACGGGTATGCATGTATGTGTATGTAGGTGTGATGAGAAAAAGATTAGAGGAAAACATGAAGGATGAAAAGTGGAATATGATAATGTCTGCAGAACCCTAAGACATTATCATACTCTGCTCTCAAGTTATTCCATATGCTTATTTTATGAAAATATTTTCATATACTGATTGGAGTTAACCACCCTCATTTTCATTCAAACTATTTATGATGCCTGTTGAGACAAATATGATCTTAACTAGAAGCTAAACCAAAGTCCACCCTTAGCCGAATACAATGTGTAAAGACATAAAAAGGAAGAATAAAAAGGTTGGGTACTTGTCTGTCATGACTGTTTTAGGAATGAGATCACATTACCTCTACAAAAACAGTTGGAATAGATTCGTTGGGTACCCACAAATATGTGATTATAGGTGGTTTCTAGTCCATTGTTATTATCTGGCTTTCAAAGATGCTAGACAAGAAAGATGATAAAGTAAAAAAACATTTATTGCCTTGGTTCATTTAAGAATTGGAAGCTGATTTTTCTATGTACTGGGACCTCTGAGGTACCTTTTATTATAAAATTTCAGGTAAAACAAATTCTTAACAAATCTCATTCAAAGTCTTACCAAAAGCATCCTAAAGGATATTACAAAGTATTAAATTTAAAGAAAAGAATTTGAAGGGCCTGACCAGAACATAACCAGCATGGCATATTCCATGTCAATAAGATTTTTAATATAGATTCAGCTGTGTGTTGTTAATGAAATGTGCATCATGTAATAAAAAACACAGAAGAGAGAATACTGAGAAAGAGACAAAAGCCTAATATTATCATTCCAGTCTCTGAAGATTACTAAACAAGGACACTTATATTCTGATGCATTTGGACCGAACCAAGTCTGTTAAACACACACATATATAAATAGCCTCATATTTGCTGAAAGTGCTGGAAGGAAACTACTGAGTGATTTTTTGTTATTGTTGTTAAAAAAACTCCCTGAATATTTGCATTCAGTTCTTTATTCCGTATTTTATTTCTTTATTCTTTTAAAACATAGACTCATAATCAACAATGTTTGGCATCCAAGCTAATTATACTGTGGTGACAGTTCTGTCTGTTACACAGCAGTTCAAAAGCAGTGTACCTGCTGCCCATGCTTCCTTCTTCGGCCCATCTTTAATATGAAAAATGAGCTAGGTGAGGTGAAAGAAAAGTTCCTGGCATTATGCAGGGAACTGAGGCAGAAAAAGAGTAATGGGTCAGCTCATATTGTCTGCAGACTGAAATTAAAGGTATATTCAGACATGTAAATATAAAGCATAACTTGCTTCAGCTGAGCTTGTAATGTCTTATGGACCTCATTTTGGGCAGAATATGGGTTGCCAGTTCAAGAGCATCCCATTCTCTGGGATTTCAGTGCCAAACTTTGAGTTGGAGGGGCAAGGCCATGTGATGGCACAGAATCAAAGTCAGGAAGTTTCAGTAATAGGATCCCCCCCCCCCAGGGTTTCTGTTATTGCTATTAGAGTTGTGGAGAAGGTTCATGATATTTGTGCACCACTCCCTGTCTTGCTCCAAATGGTACAATGGGCATAACACTGGATCATCAAAAAGCCAGGAATTAGAAGAAGGGAAAGTTGATGGTTACACACATTTGGCTCCAGCTAGCATCATATAGATGCTAGCTGGAAGTAAATTGAGATGGGTGTCCAGGCTTTAAACTCAGCTCAGATATAAAAATCTAACTATTTGCTACTCCAGGGTAACTAGACACCTGAAGAACTAGAGAAGAACAGTAATTTCCCAAGACTCCAGGTGATGTCCTGAGACCTGGCAGCTCTAGGTAAAATATTCTTCTAATTATAGATCTCTCCCATTTTCTCTGCAATGTGAGGCATTAACTGAAATAGTGTAAGAGAGGCTCCAAAGTAATTTTGAAGGCTCATGTAAAAAAATATTCCAACAAAGGCTCCCAACATGCCTGAAGGAAATTGTATGGGTGAGTCTACTACCAATGCTGTTTCTGAAGATGCTAGGTCTAAAAAATGGGACATTTCAGGAGGTAGGGAAGAAATTAGATGCAGCCGAGGATCTACAGAATCCAAAGTCCTGTATATCCTATGAGAGGCTCTAGGACCAGTCCTCTCACGTATACTAGCCTACATATTTTCTATAGGACTGAACAAGGATGAGAACAGAACAGCTAGAGAAGATATCAAGGAAAGGCTGTTCCTTCCTCTGCCCCCTGCATGCTCTCACTAGCTTTGGAAACAGCTGATGGTCCATCATTTCACTCATCATTTATACTGCTTAGCATTGCTCTGTTGAACTTCAGTAGTATGTTCTTAAAACTGCAGTCTTCTTTAGGGAAGCCATGAAATTCAAATCAGCTTGCTTTAGCAAATTGGCTTGATAGAGTGAATAGCATCTGTCAAATAGAAAGAAGGTTTGTAATATTTGAAAGATTATCTATTAACTTATTATATGAGGAGTCAGCACAGTTGGGAGAAGATTGTGGATTAGCAGAATCTCTCTACTGAGATCTTTTTAAAACTGAAGTCCTTTGTTTTTCTAAAATGCACTATGCAGAGACACATACAGCACATAGAAAAATTCTGAGTACAAACATTCACTTTGAGCACTAGAATTGAATGTGGCTTGCAATCCTTCTACACGAAAATCTACTCTTGATTACATCAAGCTTTCTTGATTTTGGTGAGAGAAGAAAGAAATTCTGCTAATGCTCTTACTAAATACATGAGAATCATAAATACTTGCCTATCTGTTGCAAGTCGCCCAGAAATCTACTAGCAGATCCAGGTATGTATTCTTTCTACATCTGACCTTGGACTTTTAAAGATGATCAAGAAGCATTACAGAACAGGATTTTGCCTTGCAGAACAATATCTGGTAGAATTCTTTGAATACAGAAAAATGTTGCTCTGGGTGAAATAGATGAGTAAAGAGAAAAAAGTAAATAGTCAAAATGTGTGTGCAGCCCCTTTCTTTAGAATTTGGTCTGCTCAGGTTTTGGGATATTTCCTCCTCTAACTTTCCTAGACCTATGCAATAATCAGTTAATTAAGTGGTATGTTGAAATGGAATAAATTATTTAACAAATTCATCACTGGAGGGCTGTACTTTGTTCCTCCTCTCAGTGCAGGCAACAATAATCTATTAAGCCTGAAGGAATGGCAAATCCTATGTTGATGAAGCAAATCTCACACTGTGAATGCTTCACTTCGGTCCATCTATTTCAAAGGCAGACTGAAGATCAAGGAATTTGAATGGCTTCTTATTCAGAATACTGTATATCTGAACATCTGGCAACAATTCACTTTGAAAGCAAAGGAAAAGTGGCTTAACTCTCAATAAAAAACCTTGCATTATATAAGATGTGAGGAATATTCTGACCTCATGAGAATTTCAGTGTATTTAGGTTAGGGTTAAATGTACATGTCTTGTATTTCCTTTATCTCTCTCTCTCTCTCTTTAAATAACTTTACTGAACAAAAGAGAAAATAACGCAACACACAGCCATTACTGTCTAAACCGCTGGCAACAAAAGTGAGTACACCCCTAAGTGACAATGTCCAAATTGGGCCCAAGTAGCTGTTTTTCCTCCCTGGTGTCATGAGACCCGTTAGTGTCACAAGTCTAAGGTATGAAGGGGGAGCAGGTGTTATTGCTCTCACTCTCTCAGATTGGTCACTGGAAGTTCCACATGGCACCTCATGGTAATGAACTATCTGAGGATCTGAAAAAACGAATTGTTGCTCTACATAAAGATGGCCTAGGCTATAAGAAGATTGCCAAAACCCTGAAACTGAGCTGCAGCATGGTGACCAAGACCATACAGTGGTTTAACAGGACAGGTTCCACTCAGAACAGGCCTCACCATGGTCGACCAAAGAAGTTGAGTGCCTCTGCTCAGCGTCATATCCAGAGGTTGGCTTTCGGAAATAGACGTATGAGTGCTGCCAGCATTGCTGCAGAGGTTGAAGGGGTGGGGGGTGGGGCCAGCCTGTCAGTGCTCAGACCATATGCCGCACACAGCATCAAATTGGTCTCCAGGGCTGTCGTCCCAGAAGGAAGCCTCTTCTAAAGATGATGCACAAGAAAGCCCGCATACGGTTTGCTGCAGACAAGCAGACTAAGGACATGGATTTCTGGAACCATGTCCTGTGGTCCGATGAGACCAAGATAAACTTATTTGGTTCAGATGGTGTCAAGCATGTGTGGTGGCAACCAGGTGAGGAGTACAAAGACAAGTGTGTTGTGCCGACAGTCAAGCATGGTGGTGGGAGTGTCATGGTCTGGGGCTGCATGAGTGCTGCCAGCACTGGGGAGCTACAGTTCATTGAGGGAACCATGAATGCTGAAGCAGAGCATGATCCCCTCCCTTCAGAGACTGGGCCGCAGGGCAGTATTCCAACATGATAACGACCCCAAACACACCTCCAAAACGACCACTGCCTTGCTAAAGAAGCGGAAGGTAAAGGTGATGGACTGGCCAAGCATGTCTCCAGACCTAAACCCTATTGAGCATCTGTGGGGCATCCTGAAACGGAAGGTGGAGGTGCGCAAGGTCTCTAACATCCACCAGCTCTGTGATATCATCATGGAGGAGTGGAAGAGGACTCCAGTGGCAACCTGTGAAGCTCTGGTGAACTCTATGCCCAAGAGGGTTAAGGCAGTGCTGGAAAATAATGGTGGTCACACAAAATATTGACACTTTGTGCCCAATTTGGACATTGTCACTTATTTATTATTAGATTTCTATCATGCCCATCTAGACTTAGGGGTGTACTCACTTTTGTTGCCAGCAGTTTAGACATTAATGGCTGTGTGTTGCGTTTTATTTATATATAAATAAAATAATTTTATTTATATATAAATAAAACGCAACACACAGCCATTAATGTCTAAACTGCTGGCAACAAAAGTGAGTACACCCCTAAGTCTAGATGGGCATGATAGAAATCTAATAATAAATAAGTGACAATGTCCAAATTGGGCACAAAGTGTCAATATTTTGTGTTTTATTTATAATAAATAAATAAATAAATAAATAAATAAATAAATAAATAAATAAATAAATAAATAAATATTTATTTATTTATTTATTTATTTATTTATTTATTTATTTATTTATATCCTGCCCATCTAGACTGAAGTCTACTCTGGGCGGCTAACAGCAATTCATAAAATAATAACAATATAAAATAAAACAACAGCATTAATATAATTCAAGACGGCAAGAATAAATTAAGTAATGACAGGAGGGAAGGCCTGCCTAAACAGCCAGGTCTTAGGTTTGCTCTTAAAAACACCCAGCGAGGGAGCCAGACAAATTTTTTTGGGGTAGACTGATCCAGAGGCGAGGGGCCACTGTCGAGAAGGCCCGGTTTCTTGTTCTTTCTCTCTGGGCCTCCCTCGGTGTTAGGCCCTCAGCCGTCCATCCTGGCTAGAACGAGTGATTCGGGTAGATCTAGGTAGGAGAAGGCGTTCCGCTTGATATTGAGGTCCTAAACCGTTTAGGGCTTTATAAGTCATCATTAATACTTTGAAGTCAATGCGGAAATGGACGGGCAGCCAATGCAGGGCAGCCAGAGTGGGGGAGATATGTTGATGTTTTCTCACCCCAGTGAGAAGTCTGGCCGCCGCATTCTTCACCATTTGAAGTTTCCACATCAATCTCAAAGGTAGCCCCAAGTAGAGTGCATTACAGTAGTCTAATCCCGAGACTACAAGCGCATGGATCAGAGTGGTGAGCGCCCCACCATCAAGATAGGGATGCAGATGGGCAATCAGCCAAAGATGGAAGTAGGCGGTGCGGACCACTGACGCTACCTGGGTTTCCATATTTTGAGGGGACAGCACATTTACACTGTTATACAAGCTGTATACTCACTGCTTTACATTGTAGCCAAGTGTCATTTCTTCAGTGTTGTCACATGAAAAGATATACTAAAATACTGTATTTATGAAATGTGAGGGGGTGTACTCAAGTGATGTACCAAAACCAAGTTCCATATTTGTTTAAAATCATTACATTTCATCATTCCTCTACTAATCTTTATTTCACAAATTAACTTATCATTAATTGCCATACTCCACATTTCTTTGTAGCACTCCTCTATACCAAATTGACTATGACTTCTATGGTTTTTTGCAAATTTTAACCTTGCCACCATCACCATTATAATAATTAATTCATTTCTTCTCTCTTCAGTTGATTATTATTAACCAGACTTAACAAAGTAATCATTGGAGACATTTGTAGATCTATACCAACTATTTCTTGTATGTTCAAGATATTTTCAATATTATTATCCATTCCTTCTCCCATATTTCACAAAGCTATCATGTATGTATATACATCCCCTTTCCTTTTTTACATCTTCAACATAGTGAAGGTATATTTTTATTTATTATATTCAACTTTACCGGTGTCATGTACCATCTCCAAACTACCTTGTCTTGTATTTCCTGAAGCCATTGAGAATCCCAGTGTTCTCTGAGTAGGGCCAGCCTATACCACTCCTGCTCCTTGGCATTAAGATTCACTGAAAAATAGCATGTGAAGGTGTATGTGGTGGTTTTTGTTTGTTTTTGTTTTTGGTCCCAATATATTACATTGGCTGGAACAAAAGAGTATCTCAATAACAAAAAGTGATAGATTTGTTAGATCCATGTTTGTCCTATCCTTTTGTTTTGTTTTGTTAAAAAAAATTCTGTACATGGCAAGTGGCTGAAACTTGGGAACATTATTTGAAACTCTTGGTGGGAATTCTGAAACCAAATGTGTTTCTGGGAGACTTAGTAGCCTATCTTGGCTCATGAGACTTAATAATTTTGAATCCCATTAAGGTAACCTTGCTGGCTGGCTCAGTGGTTTAGGTATCCAGCTGCAGAGCTGCTGGTTGAGAGCTTAGTTCCCCACTGCGCTTCCTGGAAGAAGAGCCAGCCTGTGTAGTCAGGGGCAAGGTGCACAGTCCCAGCATACCCCCAGAAGAAGGGAATGGTAAACCCCTTGAGTATTCTCTACCTGGAAAACACTGGAAAGAGTTGTCATAAGTTGAAATTGACTTGATGGCACATTATTATTATTAAAGTACTCTAATTCAATAGAAATTCCTAGTCCTCATAAGGTGTTGTGGAAACAGGTCCATAAATATACCAAAAGAGAGTATGCTCCATCATATTATGGAGTGCAGTAACAACAAGAACAGCAAAAAGCTAAAGTCTATTAATAGGTTATAATTTATTGTATCAATGACAATCATCTGTTATTGGTACTTGATAAATTAACTGTTTGTTGTTATTTTAGAAAGGTTATTCAGTTTGCCTATTTTAAATTACGATATTCTCCCTATGAGAGCTGAGTACAAAGGTAATTAAAATTTCATAAATATAGATTATGCAGATACAATTTTGTTAAGTAACATTGCAGGCTTTTTTAAAAGATCAGAATTCAGCTACCTAGTGAATACAATTAAAGCAAAGAGACAAACAAAAAATCCACTCCAAAATCTCTAGATGAAAAGCCTTGTAATGAACAGAATCAGCAGTTTCAGATACAAAATTGCCCAGTGCCTGCCTTACATATGAAAAATTGATGTGGACAAAGTATTTTAGCTTGAAAGTGTGTCATTAAATTGTCACAGTAAGGGATTCTCTGAAAATCCCCGAACAGATCCAAAGCTCATTCCTTTCTGAAATTCAGACGTAAATAAATACCAGACTTCCCATCCTATAAAATATTCTGCATCTGATTAGTTCCAAGGAGGGTTGTTCTGGAACTTGCTCAGGGGCTGACCTGTTTCTATGCACGCACCGATTGTTAGCTTTTAAAATTCCATTTTTCTTCCAAGAGCTTAGAGCAGCAACAATGAGTTTAGCCCTATAGAAAGAGAGCTGAAACATTTGTACTAGTCCTACAGAGTCCTCTGAATGACAGTCACCACATACGGAAAGGATAATGTGAATAGTCATTACAAAAGAAGGCAGGAACCAAAGTAATTGTTTCCCACCTACCCCAGTCAATACTAGCTCTTTTCTCAGCTGTGATTTCATATGCGAGAGTCCGCTGTCCACTGTACAAAACTCACTTAAGAAAAGAGTTTGCCTTCCTTAAAGAAAGAAAGAAAGAAAGAAAGAAAGAAAGAAAGAAAGAAAGAAAGAAAAGAAAGAAAAGAAAAAAGAAAAACCAGCTTCCCTTCTGCAACAGAAAAAATTCTCTAATTCTCCTTTGAGGATAAATTAGGAAGACACCAAATAATGGCAACTCTTCTAAACAAAGCAACATTTTCAAAATGACTGTTTTTAATTTACCAGTAATTAAGCAGCTCCACAGTGTTCTTTTTGTCATGGGCAAGATCAGATTCTTTTGCCATAAACATGAGAGCAAGTAACAAACATAGAGATATGAAGAAACTATTGATTATGGTCAACAACAGTGTGTGCACAAGAGGTCTCTTATCTAGCAGAGGACTAAGGCAGCAATGTGGAGCTTTTGAAGGGTGTGTGTGTGTCATGAATTCTACAATGTGTGCAAATTGTCTCTAGTTTATTTTCCTTTTTAAAGTACTAATCAACACATGTTGTTGTTGTTGTTTAGTCATTAAGTCATGTCCGACTCTTCGTGACCCCATGGACCAGAGCATGCCAGGCCCTCCTGTCTTCCACTGCCTCCCGGAGTTGGGTCAAATTCATGTTGGTAGCTTTGATGACACTGTCCAACCATCTCGTCCTCTGTCGTCCCCTTCTCCTCTTGCCTTCACTCTTTCCCAACATCAGGGTCTTTTCCAGGGAGTCTTCTCTTCTCATCAGATGGCCAAAGTATTGGAGCCTCAGCTTCAGGATCTGTCCTTCCAGTGAGCACTCAGGGTTGATTTCCTTTAGAATGGATAGGTTTGTTCTCCTTGCAGTCCAGGGGACTCTCAAGAGTCTCCTCCAGCACCACAATTCAAAAGCATCAATTCTTCAGCAGTCAGCCTTCTTTATGGTCCAGCGCTCACTTCCATACATCACTTTTGGAAAAACCATAGCTTTGACTATGCGGACCTTTGTCGGCAAGGTGATGTCTCTGCTTTTTAAGATGTCTAGGTTTGTCATCGCTTTCCTCCCAAGAAGCAGGCGTCTTTTAATTTCGTGGCTGCTGTCACCATCTGCAGTGATCATGGAGCCCAAGAAAGTAAAATCTGTCACTGCCTCCATATCTTCCCCTTCTATTTGCCAGGAGGTGATGGGACCAGTGGCCATGATCTTAGTTTTTTTCATGTTGAGCTTCAGACCATTTTTTGCGCTCTCCTCTTTCACCCTCATTGCAAAGTAGGCATCCTTCAGTCTCAAGAGACTATGGTAACGTGCTCTGTATGGAGGTCTTGGAACAGCGTCTAGTGTGGCTGAGAAGGCCAATTCGAGAGTGACAATCCCTTCCACACTGAAGACAAATACAATCTGTCCCCTGTCCAGCTCCCTGATTTTGCTGGTTTCGGGACTGCCTCTTTGCCTCGGCCTGCTGAACAAGTGTCTCTTCAAATTGGGAAAGGCCATGCTGCACCGCCTGCCTCCAGGCTGAGCGCTCAGATGTCAAGGTTTCCCATCTGTTGAGGTCCATTCCTAAGGCCTTCAGATCCCGCTTGCAGATATCCTTGTATCGCAGCTGTGGTCTCCCTCTGGGGCGATTTCCCTCCACTAATTCTCCATACAGGAGATCTTTTGGAATCCGACCATCAGCCATTCTCACGACATGCCCAAGCCAACGTAGACATCGCTGTTTCAGTAATGTATACATGCTAAAAATTCCACCTCGTTCTAGGACTACTCTATTTGGAACTTTGTCCTGCCAGGTGATACCAAAAATGCGTCGGAGACAACGCATATGGAATGTGTTCAGCTTCCTCTCCTGCCGTGCACAAAGGGTCCAGGACTCACTGCAGTACAGGAGTGTGCTCAGGACACAGGCTCTATAGACCTGGATCTTGGTGTATGCCGTCAGCTTCTTATTAAGCCATACTCTCTTTGTGAGTCTAGAGAACATGGTAGCTGCTTTGCCAATGCATTTATCCAGCTCGACATCTAGGGAGAGAGTGTCAGAGATCGTTGAGCCAAGGTACACAAAGTCATGAACAACCTCCAATTCATGCGTGGAGATGGTAATAGAGGGAGGTGAGTCCACGCCGTGGCCCATGACTTGTGTTTTCTTCAGGCTGATTGTTAGTCCAAAGTCTTGGCAGGCCTTGCTAAAACGATTCATGTGTTGTTGGAGGTCTTCAGCAGAGTGGGCAACAATGGCTCATTGAGAGAACCTCATTAAGAGGTTCTTTAATTCCTCCTCACTTTCTGCCATCAGAGTGGTATCATCTGCATATCTGAGGTTGTTGATATTTCTTCCGGCAATCTTAATTCCGGTTTAGGATTCCTCCAGTCCAGCCTTTCGCATGATGTATTCTGCATATAAGTTAAATAAGCAGGGAGACAAAATACAGCCTTGTCGTACTCCTTTCCCAATTTTGAACCAATCAGTTGTTCCATATCCAGTTCTAACTGTTGCTTCCTGTCCCACGTATAGATTTCTCAGGAGATAGATAAAGTGGTCAGGCACTCCCATTTCTTTAAGGACTTGCCATAGTTTGCTGTGGTCCACACAGTCAAAGGCTTTTGCATAGTCAATGAAGCAGAAGTAGATGTTTTTCTGGAACTCTCTGGCCTTCTCCATAATCCAGCGCATGTTAGCAATTTGGTCTCTAGTTCCTCTGCCCCTTCGAAATCCAGCTTGTACTTCTGGGAGTTCTCGGTCCACATACTGCTGAAGCCTACCTTGTAGGATTTTGAGCATAACCTTGCTAGCATGTGAAATGAGTGCAATTGTACAGTAGTTGGAGCATTCTTTGGAACTGCCCTTCTTTGGGATTGGGATGTAGACTGATCTTTTCCAATCCTTTGGCCACTGCTGAGTTTTCCAGACTTGCTGGCATATTGAGTGCAGCACCTTAACAGCGTCATCTTTTAAGATTTTAAATAGTTCAGCTGGAATGACATCACCTCCACTGGCCTTGTTGTTTGCCGTGCTTTCTAAGGCCCACTTGACTTCGCTCTCCAGGATGTCTGGCTCAAGGTCAGCAACCACACTATCTGGGTTGTCCGGGACATCCAGATCTTTCTGGTATAATTCCTCTGTGTATTCTTGCCACCTCTTCTTGATGTCTTCTGCTTCTGTTAGGTCCTTACCATTTTTGTCCTTTATCATGTCCATCTTTGTACAAAATGTTCCTTTAATATCTCCAATTTTCTTGAACAGATCTCTGGTTTTTCCCTTTCTATTATTTTCCTCTATTTCTTTGCACTGTTCATTTAAGAAGGCCCTCTTGTCTCTCCTTGCTATTCTTTGGAAGTCTGCATTCAATTTTCTGTAACTTTCCCTATCTCACTTGCATTTTGTTTCCCTTCTCTTCTCTGCTATTTGTAAGGCCTCTTTGGACAGCCACTTTGCTTTCTGGCATTTCCTTTTCTTCGGGATGGTTTTTGTTGCTGCCTCCTGTACAATGTTACGAGCCTCCATCCATAGTTCTTCAGGCACTCTGTCCACCAAATCTAGTTCTTTAAATCTGTTTTTCACTTCCACTGTGTATTCATAAGGGATTTGGTTTAGATTATACCTGACTAGCCCAGTGGTTTTTCCTACTTTCTTCAGTTTAAGCTTGAGTTTTGCTATAAGAAGCTGATGATCAGAGCCACAATCAGCTCCAGGTCTTGTTTTTGCTGACTGTATAGAGCTTCTCCATCTTTGGCTGCAGAGAACATAATCAATCTGATTTCGGTATTGCCCATCTGGTGATGTCAATGTGTAGAATCGCCTCTTGTGTTGTTGGAAAAGAGTGTTTGTGATGACCAGCTTGTTCTCTTGACAAAACTCTATTAGCCTTTGCCCTGCTTCGTTTTGAACTCCAAGGCCAAACTTACCTGTTGTTCCTTTTATCTCTTGACTCCCTACTTTAGCATTCCAGTCCCCTATAATGACAAGAACATCTTTCTTTGGTGTCAGTTCTAGAAGGTGTTGTAAGTCTTCATAGAATTGGTCAATTTCAGCCTCTTCAGCATCGGTGGTTGGTGCATAAACTTGGATGACTGTGATGTTGAAAGGTCTGCCTTGGATTCGTATTGAAATCATTCTATCATTTTTGAGATGGTATCCCAGTACAGCTTTTCCCACTCTTTTGTTGACTATGAGGGCTACTCCATTTCTTCTACGGGATTCTTGCCCACAATAGTAGATATGATAATCATCTGAATTGAATTCACCCATTCCCGTCCATTTTAGTTCACTGACGCCCAGGATGTCAATGTTTATTCTTGTCATCTCCTGTTTGACCACATCCAGCTTACCAAGGTTCATAGATCTTACATTTCAGGTTCCTATGCAGTCTTTTTCTTTGCAGCATCGGACTTTCCTTTCACTTCCACGCACATCCGCAGCTAAGCGTCTTTTCGGCTTTGGCTCAACCACTTCATTAGCTCTGGAGCTACTTGTACTTGTCCTCCATGCTTCCTCAGTAGCATTTTGGACGCTTTCCGACCTGAGGGGCTCATCTTCCAGTGTCATATCTTTTAGCCTTTTGTTTCTGTCCATGGAGTTTTCTTGGCAAAGATACTGGAGTGGCTTGCCAGTTCCTGCTCCAGGTGGATTGTGTTTAGTCAGAACTCTCCACTATGACCTGTCCATCTTGGGTGTCCCTGCACGGCATAGCCCATAGCTTCTCTGAATTACTCAAGCCCCTTCGCCATGACAAGACAGCAATCTATGTAGCATGGAGCAAGTACACATGTAGCAAGTACAAAAGCACAGACTGATCACTCACAATTAGCTCACCCAATGCTCCTGGTTTTTACTAGGCTATGCAACAAGGCAGCAGTGAGTGGCTAAAATCCTGTTTATAGTAACTATGTGCATAAATGAGCTGTTGCATGTGCAGTTCCACTTTCATGCCATTTTTGTCAGTGGCATTCACTATCCACTTATGCTAATACAAGTCCCCATTGTTTTGAATGAAGTGATCTTCTGCTCATCCCACTGGGAGTCAGAAATTGCAGAGACTGAAATGCCTGTAGAAGCGTTTCACCCCACAAATGCCAATAAGCTTCTGTCCACTTTAGTTTTAATTTTAAACTGAGAAAACTGTCCCACAATTTTTCTTATGTTCAAGAAAAACTTTGTTGCATTTTCTCATTTAGCACACAAGAATGAAGCCTGTCAAGATTTCTATCCCTGGAAAAGTCAGAATGGAAACAATAGATACCAAGTGGTGCTTATGTGAAACACACAGAATCATAGAACTGAGGGTCAAAGCCACACATTATCTTCAGTACATAACACATAGCTCTTTCTCTCCCCTTTGCCTTTCCCCACCACTTAGTCAGAGACTTCAGGATGCAGAGAGACACATTTGTGGCAAAAGAAAGCTTTTTTTTTTTGAAGCTCTAGTAATTACGGTAGCTTAGGGCATGGGTTTGGATGAAACAATAGCTAGGAAAGAATGTGACAATGTCCTTCTGCCAGCAGAACAGGCACTATTGAAGGACTGAATTGTTCCTTCCCCTGCAGCTTCGTATGTTCCCCAACTTGCTTCTGTGTAGATGGGGCTTGTTGGGGAAAAATTGGTGTGTGTGTGTGTGTGTGTGTGTCTGTTTGTGTGCAGAAGACAGTTGAAGAGGAAGGGAAACTTCTGCTACATGAGCAGAAACTAGAGATGGGGACGACTGTAGCATTCCCCTTTATTATGTCAATGGTTCAGGTTTGGTTATGTTAATCGTTCATGCATATTCATGTTGCTGAGAGGCGGAGCCGAGAGAGATGGTATAAGAGGAGGAGACAGATGGAGAGATAGTCAGAGAGATGAGTAGAGATAGAGTGTGGAGTTTGGGGAAATCTGAGGAGTGATTCTAGTTAGGAGTGTATTATCAAACAGAAGATTGTTATTAATAATAAATTTACCTAAAGAAGATATTCATGAATTATTATCAAGTTCTGTAAACAATAAACACGTTATATTTAAAATACTTTGAAGTGTGGACCTGCATCATCTTCCTGTAGTAATGGTGATTTAGTGACCACCTGGTGGCAGCAGTGGAAAAGAGGGGATTGTTTGCCTTCGTGTGCTCTGAGACTTGACGGTCAAGTAAGGGGACGAGGGTGAACGCCACAATTGGTGTCCAGCGGCGGGATACGAAGGAATCCAGTGAAGCCTGAGTTTGGATACGAAGGAATCCAGTGAAGCCTGAGTTTGGATACGAAGAAATCCAGTCAAGCCTGATTTTAAAAAGAATTTTTCTTGAGTCAAGGGTACCTTTTAGACAGAGTTCTGTGGCTAAGAAGTTTGGTTCCTCACCAGAGCTTTTGGGAAAAGCTTAGTGGTGGGGGCTTCTGAACCCAGATCTGGGGGGGTCTAAGTTAGGGAAAGAAAAGAAATTTGAAAGAAATTCAAAAGAAAGAAAATTCTTATATTTTACCTCATGATTTGAAGACCCAGTGGGCTAGCTTAAGGCTCAAGGCTCTAAGAGTTTAGAGAGCGCTTGTGAAAAAGGCAGAAGCCAGGGGTCAGAGCAGATCTGAAGGAAGAGAGGAGAAAGCCTTTGCTTGAAATAGAATCATTTTAGTGACTGGAAGTAAAAGAAGAAAGACAGGTCCTTTTAAAATCAGTAAACTCTGTACTAATCATCCCAGAAGTAAAAATGCCACCCAAATGTACCAAAAGGGGGAGTCCTGAGGCTGAGGTTTTACCTCAAGAAATGGAGGGAAACGGTGACCTTTGACTCAATTGGACCAGGAGGAAATTGATGAGGGGGCCACTGAGGAACAAAAGGAATTAAGCTCCCAGGAGTTTGAAAAATGGAAGCTGGAATGAGAATTTAAATTTAAGGAACTACAGCTCAGAGCTGAGCAAGAGACCAAACAAAGGGAACTAGAATTGAGAGCTGAGCAAGAGGCCAGACAAATTGCTTTTGAGCAGGAACAAAAACAACTAGAAATCAGAGAAAGAGCTGATCAAGAGGTCAGACATTATGCTTTTGAGCAGGAACAAAAACAACAAGAAATCAGAGAAAAAGCTGAGGCTAGACAATTGGAATTACGACAAAAGGAAATGGACTTTCAATTACAGATGAGACAATTAGATATTTCTGCTCAAAACAATAACCTCAACAATAACACTAGTGTTGGAGGGGGAATTCTCTCAAAAATTGATCTTAAGAAGTTTCCCCAATATAAAAGAGGGGACTGTCCCGAATCTTTTCTCATTGCTTTTGAGCGCGCCTGCTGGGACTTTGAAATCAGAGATGATGAAAGGATGATTGTTTTGAGGGCTCAAATAAGTGGAGATCTGGCTGAGTTGTATTCACAGATGGCCCTAGAGAAGGCCAAAGATTTTGAGGCTTATAAAAAGATGGTTTATTCAAGGTTTTGTCTTAACGCTGAACACCTGAGGCGGAAATTTCGCTCTCTTACTAAAAAGCAGGAGGAATCTTATTCACAGTTGGGAGCTAAATTGCAGCAATGTCTTGAGAAGTGGATGGAAAGGGAGGATATCACTTCTCTAGAACAAATGAAGAATTTGATTGGGTTAGAACAATTTTACTCCATATTACCTGGAGAATTGCGTTATTTAGTTAGGGACAAAAATCCTAAAAATTTACTGGAAGCTGGTGAACAAACAGATTGTATTAATGAGTACAGGAACCCCAGATTCTCAGAGCTAAGATTTAACAGACCAAACTGGGACAACTATGAGAAGCCCTTTAATAAAAATTACCTCAGCAAAACAACAGAAAGAAGCCAGGGTGGTACTTCCCCAAAATTGCCAAGGCCTAGTCCGCCAAAGCCAATAAACCCTGAGTCAAAGTTCAACAAATCACCTCAGAATGAGAGAAAGAATTATAAATGTTTTAACTGCGGCCAGCCAGGCCATTTACAATTCCAGTGTGTGCGACCTAATCCCAATACAGGGAAGAATGATAATCAAACAAAAAAAGTGTATTGTTTAAAACAAGTGGAATCGGCTGAGGGAAGCAGTAACCTGAGACCTGTTTCCATGACCACCACAACTTCTACTGACCTTGAGGAGGAGGATATTCCTGAAGCCCCTGTAGTACATTGTTTTTACATAAGAAATGACAATAACATTCTCAGAAACGCTAGTGAAGAGATAGTTGTGGGAGGAAAGAAATACCTCGCTATAAGAGACACAGGGTCTCAAATTTCCATAGTACATTCTGATCTGATAGCCCAGGATGAGATAATTCCAGGCAGAACAATGACCCTAAAAGGGATTGGGAAAGAAACTGTGGTGTTAAAAGTGGCTGAGATTCAAATAGTCTATAGGAATTGGTCTGGAAAGTGGCAGGTAGCCATTTCAGACGAAATACCAGCAGCTTTTCTACTTGGTTGGGACTTAATAGAGCATGTCAAGAGTGCTTTAGTGCTTACACGCTCAAAGGGGGGTCAAACCTCACCCTCTGCAGCTGAGATTGATACAGTATCAGAGAGAAGCCTGGAGAAAGAGGTTTCCTTGGATACCCAGCTTATTAGTGGTGCTGAAGCTGATCTCATGCTACTGAAGAGTCCCAATAAAAATAAATTTGCTCAGGAGCAGGAGGAGGACACTATTTGGGTAGATTGCTTTGGAGCAGACACCAGTACACCCACTTTGTTGTCTCCTGAATACCCTGAAAGGTCTTGCCTGGATAAGGAGCTTTTATATAAAGAAAAGTCCTTAGAGATGGCAGAGCCAAGCTTGGGAAGTGCTCCTGGAAAAGAGAAGAGTTTGCATGAGGCCCAGGAAAGAGCAGTCTGTCCTGAGGACCTAGTAGTAGGACTGAGAACTATAGAGGGGAGAAAATTGCTTTTGGCAGAGGTGGAACAAGTAGTCATTAAAACCTTGCAAAGCAAACCCTTATCTAGTGTATCACTGAATGAAGGAATAGAATCACATAACACGTGCAGTGCATCTAAAACCAACCAATCGTTTAAGATTGCACTTAAAAGACACTCGCTTGAGAAGCTTAAAGAGACCCTTGATAGTGGTCCCCCCACATAGGGAAAACTTGGTGATAAAAGTACCTGTGGGCGAATGCATGAGTGAGAAGGAGAGGGAACTGCCTATCCTTTCCCCAGCTGAGCAAGTGAAGCCCCGAGCCAGGCTTAAAGCTGACATCACTATAAAACGACCAGCAGATGACATCCTGTGGACAACCGAGTGGCCGATAACCACCAGTCGACGGAAAAGGTTGCGGAGGAAGGAGCCAGTGGTCAACAGAGGGACTCCCGAGTGCCAGCAGAGGTGTGCCCAGCTGAAGGAGATGACCACAACCGAACCAGTCCACGGTGCGCCAGACTACTACAGAAAAGTGAGAGACTTGGACTTTGCAAATTTTGCCTTTGCAACAGAGACTCAGATCTTGCCTCGAAAGCCCACAACGTTGTCGCAGATGTGCTTTCCAGGAGGCTAGATGAATGATACCAGGACTTTTATTATAAACTGAAATGGACTATAATTCTCAGTTAATTATTTATGTAAAAGTTTCATGATCGTGATTTCTGTATGGTTGAAAATGTTAAAGGTAAATAATAAGGTAAAGTATATTGTTGAATAGTAGTGAAATGTTTAGAGTATAAGGTATAGTAATTGTTATGATAAATGTGTTATATGGTAAGTACAGTTAAATGCAAGGGTGCCTGTTTGTTTAGGAGGAAAAACGTGTTTCCCCTCCCAAACAAACATATTTAAGGGGGGAGGTCTGTAGCGTTCCCCTTTATTATGTCAATGGTTCAGGTTTGGTTATGTTAATCGTTCATGCATATTCATGTTGCTGAGAGGCGGAGCCAAGAGAGATGGTATAAGAGGAGGAGACAGATGGAGAGATAGTCAGAGAGATGAGTAGAGATAGAGTGTGGAGTTTGGGGAAATCTGAGGAGTGATTCTAGTTAGGAGTGTATTATCAAACAGAAGATTGTTATTAATAATAAATTTACCTAAAGAAGATATTCATGAATTATTATCAAGTTCTGTAAACAATAAACACGTTATATTTAAAATACTTTGAAGTGTGGACCTGCATCATCTTCCTGTAGTAATGGTGATTTAGTGACCACCTGGTGGCAGCAGTGGAAAAGAGGGGATTGTTTGCCTTCGTGTGCTCTGAGACTTGACGGTCAAGTAAGGGGACGAGGGTGAATGCCACAACGACTCACCATTTTGGCAAGTCATCCTGCTTCGTGATCCATCAAAGTTGAGGAAGCACGAAGCTCCCCCCCATGAACCGACGAAGCACAAATTTATTCGTCGGTTCATGGGAGGGTGTTAGACAGCCAGAGACTGTCTAAAAAACAAAGCTGCCCCCCTACCCCCGCAGCCTGTCCCCCTGCCCCATTGTCTCCATACCTTGGCGGTGGCTGCTGCACCGCTGTCGCTGCCAGACCGCAGCCGCTGGACCACCACCGCCGGGGCGCCGCTGGACCGCCGCCGCTGGACTGCCGCTGCTGCTGCCGGACTGCCGTAGTCTCCAGCTGGCCTCCACAGCCACGGCCTGCAGAAAGGGACACTGGCTGTCCTTTGGAATGATGGAGGCTGCAGCTTCCCTACCCTAAATGAAGCCGCAGCCGCCATCTTTGCAAAGGGCAGCCAGTGTCCCTTTCTGCAGGCTGTGGCTGTGGAGGCCAGCTGGAGATTACAGAGGCGGCGGCGATTGATGATGGTGGTATCGGGCAGTGGCAGATGGTGGCAGCACTAAGGTAGGGAGAGGAAGGGGTGGGGATAGGCTGTGGGGGTCAGTGGCTGTGGTGCTGGCTGGCTGCTGATCGGCGGGCCCACAGGCAGAAAGGGAAGGCCAGGGCAATATTCATCCCTTCGTATTCGTCGGGGTCTCTGGAACTGATGAATATGAAGAGATGAATATTTAATGAATCAGAGATTTTAAACGAATATTGCAATTCATTTTTTATTCGTCTCCATGTCTAGCAGAAACCCATTTGCCTAAAGGGCAGATTAAATCTCTCCCTTTGCACTATGTAGTGCAGATCAGGACTGCTACTGCTTTTGCTCCTCTTCTGATTCTGGCGCCTTCTCACTTCTTTGCCTCCTGCTCCATCCCACACCCCATGCTCCTCCTCCTGCTCCTCTGCCATCACTGCCACCATTCAAGGGAGCTGCAAGTTGGAAAAGTTTGGGAACCCCTGCCCTATGATTACACCACACTAACCCTCAAGCTGTTAACATCTCTTTCTTCAGCTATGCCCCCTGCAATTCCCTTCTCTTATATACCAATGTCAAACTCTCCTTTGTCTTGCCACTTGACTAATTCTTTAGGTAATGGTAATATAATAATGCATTCTGTGCTAAAAATCTTCACTTATTTCCTCTCTTCTTCTTTTGCTGCCATCAACAGTTAGCTCTCCCTTTCTGGTCAGGTACCGTGATGAAAATGACAACAAAGTTCAGAGGGAACAGAGAAGCCCGATGGAGTGGCAGACTGTTTAATAAAACAGTTCAGGTGTTTTGACCATGCCAACGTCTGGGCTCCACTATAACACTAGGAAGTATACTCTTGAGTTCTAACTGGGGACATGAATCTTGATCCGATTTGTCCTTGTCTAGCGAACAGGAACATTTCAAATATTTTCTCTTTACCATAAGAAAGCAGGATTTTTGGGGAGGTGTGATATCAGAGAAAATCTGTGCATTTTGTGAGTATTTTTTGTTTATGTGAACATTTCTGTAAATATTGGAGTCTGGGATTCTCTTTACCTAAAAGACGGTGTATGGGCACACATGCAATGCTGGGGTGGGCAACAGCTTGATGTAGGCTGGGTTTGAGCAGAGAAGCTCTAAGGGATCATTCTAAGGCATTTTGTTCCAACCCACCTGGTCTTTTTGGCAACACTGACAACAAATTAATATTTATTTAGAGTGCAGTTTCCTAGCGTACACAGTACCTTTATTTAAAGTGGTATATGAAGCAGGGCACATTCTACAACAGCACCTTCCTATGTGTGCCTATTTAAAATTAAGTCTCATTGACTTCAGTGGGGCTCACTCCCCAATAAACAAGGAAATGGATCTCAGAGTCAGGTACTGTGTGGTGAATTCCTCCCAGGAGCTTTGTTCTTGCTCATTTAAAAAAAAAAAAAAAGCCTTGTAGAGCTTCAAAGACTGATACAGATGGATGAGCCAATTAATATTGTATGGTACTGAAACGGTAGGAGTAGAGGCTGGGCAGTTCTGACCATCTCACAATTCTGTGCATGTCTGCTAAAATGTAAGTCGCATTACTCCCACTTACGGGTATCTAGGATTGCAAGAGCAAGGTGCCCAAGGAGTGGAACAGCTACCTGTTCTTTATTCTCTGGTAACAAGTGCTGCTGGAGGCTTGTTCTTTCTCTTCCCCCCCCCTCCTAGCATGTAGGAGGTTGCAGTGGGAGTGGCTGAGCATGGTTTGGTGGTGGGATGCCACATGGCACTTTACTTCCCATCATGCACAGGCAAGCTTGGGCTGTATGGCTGCCTGCTCACCACTTCCAAGATGGATCAGCAGAGAACAGGGCAATCACAGCTGTGTTCTCTAAATTTGGTGCATGCTGGAGGTTTTTGTTTGTTTGTTTGTTTTGCCCTAAGCACCAAAATTACTTGTTGTGGGTCTGGAACAAGGCTAGTATTTCCTCTAGGAATCTTTGACCCAATGATACAAATAAGTAACTGTCATTAGTCGTTTACAGCATGGGGAAGATACCAAACATTTCCAGTCATTTTTCTAGGGAATATTAAGTAGCAATACATTCCTAGCTGAGAATACATAGCCACATGTTGCACAGCTTTGCTATAGAGATCCTTTTTATAGGGAACCTAAAGCAGAATAAAGGAGAAAATACTTACGGAGACATGTAATTTACAGTGACTTTTGGTCTTTAAGGTCACAATCACTTAAAGAGCAATTGTTCATCTTGGCACTTGCTGACTCAAGAGCAGCTGACAGCAACTAATACCTACTCAGAAATGATGAGATATATATGGTTCCTCTCAGTAACCTACAAAGCTTAGGTACAAGATTGTGTCTTCCAATTTTCTTCTTTATTTTTAGACTAGCAACTGCATCTTTATACACATGCCCACGACCATGCATAATCAGCATATGATATGCTCGACATCAGTTATAATTATTTTTATCAGTGATCTCCCATTTATTTCAACACATCAAGCATGTTGGTGGTGCAAAACTAAACAGTAGCTTTATGATGCCTTCTCCAATCAGCACCCCTGCATTTTATTCCAAGCCCCCAATTAACTAATTTTTCAGACTTAATTTGAAATGATGCATGCACTGATGGCCACTGCCACAGTCATGGTGTTTGTGCTTGTCTGAGACTGCTAGCAGCAGCTTCAATTTATCATTTGTCATTTACAGTGGCATGTCAGTGATTTTACGTCTTAAAGGCTATGTCAGTTGTAGATTTAAAAAAAAAATCAAAGCAAATCAAAGGCAAAATATACAATGGACAGTTATTTTAAACTTTGATGTACTGTAGTTAAATCCCAGGGGCCTGAAAGAAATAGTTTAGAGTTCTAAACAATTTCTTCCCCTCCAGAATAAATTTCCATTACAACAAGCACTGCAGGATGACCATAGGTAGGACATCAAATATGCCCTGAATGTATATTGAAACAAGAATCTTAAAGTAGACTGTGGCTAATCAAAAGAGAATCATCGGAAATCTTTTCAACTTACTTCCATACTTATTTTTCTTAGAGCACAATTCATGCTTCAACCTTTTTAAAATAAAGAGTAATGTTAGTGGAAGAGCTCACTTAATTAAGTCACTCCCAGCAACTGGGTAAGAAGAATTATTAAGGAAAACAGAATAGGTTTCCAATGATAACAAAAGAATATCAATATTACTAGATGATCTAGTTCACTTACTTGGTGATTTGCAATGCACCTGCTAGTTATTGCAGTTGGCTTGAACAGGCTGCAACTCTATGTTATAACTGGAAGCACACCAGGAGGCATTTTTGATGGCAGTCCTAAACAGACTTACAGGGAGCAAGCCTCACTGAGCACAGTAGGATTTATTTCAAGCAAACAAGCACCACTGTGTTAGGAGACAGCAAGCAAGCAGTTAGTGTGGGAAAACAATATACATGCACTTGACTTCTTGGTTTAAGGAGCCAGGATGGAGTCAACAGCCTTACAGGGTGAGGGGGTGGCTACTGACTTTTTGCACCACTTGCTTTCTATTATTCAAAAGCTGCAGAATTTTTTTAAAAAATCAGCTGTAAAGGAACTTTCAGCATACACAAGCTCAGGTCAGGTCAACCATTTCTCCCTACTTGGCAGCAGCCATGATGGTGCAAGGAATAAGGTGTCCATGCCCAACCAAGAAAGATGAACAAGTGGGTCTTATATCAAATCAAACCATAGAAGCAAACTCTCCGTAGAAGCAAAAATGATGAAACTGAGGCTCTTGTAGTTTGAGCACAGCATGAAAAACAACACTCACTGGAGAAGACAATAATGCTAGGAAGAGTTGAAAGCAGCAGGAAATGAGGAAGACCAAATATGAAACAAACCAACTCAAAAAAAGAGTCACAGCCACAGTCCAACCCCCTGCTCAATGCAGGAATACAAATCAAAGGATATCTGCCAGGTGGTTGTCTAAATTACTTGCATGACAATGTGCTATCAAGCAATTCTCACAGTTTTCTATCTGCACCACTGGTCCCATGTTATCTATGTGTTTTTTGTTTCATGTGCATGTCTTCACACTTTTGTCATATAGTTTTTATCATTTCACTGCCTAGATTCCTGAATTTAAAGGCAAGTTTTTGTTTTCTTTTTATACCTACAACAATTCATTCCTGAAATCACTTCCTGAAAATTATCTTGACCTGTTTTCTTCCTCAGGAAAGATTTCCATCTTGTAAATCAAGACTTTCCCTTTTATTATTTTTGAATTAGATTAACTAGACATCATCCTGGACTTGCCTTGTAAACTGTAGTATTTTGTTTATTCATTTAATCTATTAATTCATTTTTATCACCATGAACCATTAGGGTTCCCACAACTGAAATGATTATAAAAGATTATTTTAATTTTTAAGAAATAAATCCAAAACATACAATCAATTCAGTAAAAACACGACTGAATTTCTGTCCTGTTGTATAACTTTTAAACACAAATTGTTATAAGTTAAGAAATCTCCACAGGCATTATCTGTTGTATACAGAGTTGCATGACTCGATATGAAACAGATAATGTCTACAGAGATTTCTTAACTTAGGGCAATTCATTTCTAAAAGTTACATCGTTTGTGTAATTGTGCAACAGGATTTCAGCTAATAAAACACAAGAGACCACCCTGCCCAGGCAGTAAACATCATCTCACAGGTAAATTGTTAATGGCTCAAAGGAAGAATTGTAACACTCCTGCACAGCTTGGCATTTCTTTCAGAAAAAAATAACTTGTCACAAGACTTCTCAGAAATCCTGATTTCTCAGCAATATAGAAATATGCAGGAAGAGAAGAGAAATCCTCTTAGTTTCCTTCCTAGAGTCATCTTTGAGATACATATTCCTGGAGAATCACACCATCGGAGCTGATGACCTGGAACAGGCCAGCAGCATGTTTTTAGAATTACTAATAGTAACTATTACTGCAACTTTTATTATTTGCGTCATTTTTTTAGCTTACTACTTTTATGCACTGTGATTCTGAGATTGCATATGTTTATTCTAATAATATATGTAACAACTTCCTGGGGAAAAAGACGTAACCACAAGCAAAGCGAAACAAAGCAAAAATGCCCAACACAACAGCTGGAAAACTCTTATGCTAGTTAGGAATAGGCAAATTGTCTGTTCATGGAAATGCCTACACATGACTGATTTTCAATGTCCGTAGGTGCTTCCAAAACCAAGGCAGCCACATATCTTTCCTCTCCTGCACTTCACTATTGCCATATGTGGTCTGCCTTCCTTATTCTAGTTGGTCAGAGGTATGCAGGAGCAGACTTGCAACCGGGTTGTGCTATCTGACACTATGGCCCAATAATAAGGCTGCTCTTGTTGCAGATTAAACAGAATGAAAAGAAGGATTTGCCTACCACAAGGACCAGTGATCACTGCACACAAAAGACCAGCTAACAACACCCATCAATCACAGTGACAGATCATCTCTCCCCCTTATCACAACAATACACCCACAACAAAAAACACACTGATCACCATAATCACCCAATCTCCTGAAAAGGAAAAAAAGCTGATCCCACAGGTATAAATACTCAACTATCCCACAAATTGCACCAGAGCACAGACAGAGTTCTGACTCCTGTCCTCTGAAGATGCCGGCCACAGAGACTGGCAAAACGTTAGGAAGAAAAACCTCAAGAACACAGACAGACAGCCCGAAAAATCTACGACAACCATTGGATCCCAGCCGTGAAAGCCTTCGAGAATACAGATTTGCATACCATTAGCTCTAATTCTGTTTCCCATTTTATTTCTCCATGGCTACAATGCATCTTCGTTTACAATGTCCAATGTACTGTACTTGCTGAGTGCATTTGATCTGAGAAGATCATGAACTAGAGTTGCTACATGCTTTCCTTTCCTCATTTGCTCACGGATCTATGTAACAATCCTTTTCATTTATTTTAATTTATTGGCATCCACATGTGATAGAAGAATGAGCTAGAGCAACTGAATGTATATAAGATTTTTAACTATCAGCTTGGGACAGTGTTGTTATATATTTTAGTCACCAAATAGTACTGGGTTTTGTTGTATAACAGTGGAACCTAGAGTTCCCTGAGCTTATTCTTTTCTTGCTTCAGAGAAACAATAAATTGTTGTCAGATTTCTTTGACTAGTATGCCTTCCAAGCATCATGGAGGCTGATTGAAATCTCACGACAGATAACTAAGTGTGCGTAATGTGCATATAGTACAAGACCTTGACAGCCCTCAGTACAGTTCATAATGCCAGTTTCATATCACTAAACTGAAATAAGTGTAATAAAAAATTATGAAGCATTTTGTAAAATTCAGCGTTAGGAATTAATCCACTAAGCACTGTTTCTACACAGCAGTCTTAGAGGCTTACATCCGAGATTCAGAAGATATGCTGTAAATACAGCAACATATATGAAAAAGATAAGAACAGCAGGACTTACTTAACAACTGGTGGACCAGTGTGGAAACAGAAGTACTTGATCATATAGTTAAGCCTATAATTATGATTCATGAATAAAGATGCACATGAGGCAGAATTAAAGTTCTTGTAATGATGCTAAGTTACTCCAGGGAATGAATTACTACATAACTGGCTATACTCTTTTTTGGATAAACACATTCTGCTTTGAGCTTAATGCAGCATAATACATTGTACAAGTGTTTGACTTTAACTTTTAACTAAGGTTTCAGTTTTAAATACTCTGATTTATAAGTTACATGTAGTGAATTAGTGGGAAATCCAAGTGGCTTAGATTTAGCATTTTTACATACATGTACATCACATATTTTGCCCTAGGCCTCAGGACATCTTACATTAGATTTAAAGAAAAATAAAATAAAAGGAATAAAATTCAGAATCTAAAAACCCACAGATTCCAACAATTTTTTTTAAAAAAAACCCTTCTCAGCACAGCCGCTGATAAACCCAGACACTGAAATCCAGTCTAGTAACATAGGTCCAGAAACTATCAGTGTTATTCCCAGAAAGAAGGAGATACCATAACTGGAAATCCCCACACCCTTGATGAGAGATGATAAATGATAAAGACAAGTAGATGCAGAACATGGCAATTAGACATAGAGAGTGCAAAAATGTACTGTGAGTTGTGCTCAGTGGGTACACAAATCAACACAATAAAAACTCTTAGATACGTAGTGCACTCTAGGTAGGCTGCTGCAATCTGCCTCTAGTATACCTTTTGAGATGAATTTTCAAAGGCAGCCCAGCATGCAACACATTATAACATTTAGTATAATGGCACTTAAAGGACTTGATCATTTTTATTAGGTATGGTTGATTAAATGAACAATTCTTCATTGCCATGTGCCAGAGCCTGAGACACAGAAGTAGCTCAAGTGTGAAGGTGAGTGACAAATGATACTGCCTATGACATCGAATGACATCTGTGACTCATATGCTTTCTCTTCAGCACAGTCTTGTAAAGCATGTGTACAGACAGGGTTTTAAGATTTTTACATTATAAGGGAAAGTTTGTTATTTATTTATTATATTTGTATTCTGACTTTGCCCTGGTAGGTTTTAGGAGGACTACAGAGCTCTCCTCCTTTCCACTTTGTCATTGTAACATGCCTGTGATGTTGGTGGGCAGAAAGAAAGTGACTCAGCATTTCTGAGACCACCTAGGGAACAACTCCAAGTCATCCAGTGAGTTTTATGGTTAAATGAGAACTCGACACTGGAGCTTCCAAATCCCTATGCAACACTCTTACCGCAAAACAACACTGGCTCTATGGCATTTTCTGTTTTCTTAATGATGATCATCATCATCTATTTTACCCCTCGTAGATTATCACACTTGTTTCCAGAAAGACTGAACCAAATAGGTGCATTGACAATCTGAAAACCAACGTAATGCTGTTTCATTATGGAAAATGGTCAATACGATTCTCTTAACATGATTTACAGTGTCATACTCTCTTAGTGAAATCATGTTAGAAACAAGATTCTCATTGTTTAATAGATTAGAGTTTAATGATGGACATAACAAAAGTCTGGCATAATATGTAGTAATCTTAATAATTCTGAGTCACCCAGTGGCCTGCTGTGAAGATTTTACATGACACTTTGCAGAGAAGTCTCTAGTATCTGCTCTGACTTAGATGCTGTAGTTGATGCAGGTCTAATTGATGTAATGTTGGCCCCTGCTTATCCTATTATAATGGATACAATTCATTTGGTGCAGCCTGATGATGTCGACAGGTTCTTTGGAAAGGTGAAAGCCACCACATGTGTGCTGGACACTTGCCCTTCCTGGCTTATAAAAGCATCCAGAGGGGGACTGTCTAAGTGGGTTTAGAGAAGTGGTGAATGCTTCTTTGCAGCAAGGCAAGTACCACAATGTCTAAAAGAAGTGGTAGTAAGACCTTTGTTTAAAAAAAGCCCTCCTTCAATCCCATTGTATTGGATAATTATCAGCCGGTCTCCAATATTCCATTTTTGGGCAAAGTCGTGGAGTGTGTTGTGGCACCTCAGCTCCAGAGATTCCTGGATAAAGTGGATTCTCTATATCCATTTCAGTCTGTCTTCAGACCTGGTTATGGAACAGAGATAGCTTTGGTTACCTTGGTGGATGATCAGTGCTGGGACCTGGACAGGGTATGTGTGTCCCTGTTTGTTCTGCTGGACCTCTTAGCAGCTTTTGATACCATTGAGTATAGTATCCTTCTGGGGTGCTTTTCTGGGATGGATCTTGGAGGTACTGTTTTACGGTGCTTCCAATCCTTCCTGCATGGTCAAACTCAGAAGGTGGTGGTAGGGAAATCCTGTTGACACCCTGCCCATTGGTCTGCAATGTCCTTGAGAGGCTCAGTCCTGTCCCCATGCTATTCAACTTCTACATGAAACCACTGGGAGAGGTTGTCCAGAGTTTGGGGATTTCCCAAGGAAACTGTTCTGTGCTTAGACCAGTGTTTGGTGTCATAAATAGAGTGCATGAGGATGAACAAACTGAAACTTAATCCAGACAAGGCAGAGGTGCTCCTGGTCAGTCACAAGGCAAATTTGTGGATTCACCCTTTACTGGATAGGGTTACACTTCCCCTGAAAAGTCAGGTCCACAGCTTGAGTGTACTCTTGGACTCAACCCTGAGCTTGAATGCACAAATTTCAGCGGTGGCTAGCAGTGGATTTGCACCATTAAACCTTGTGTGCAAGCTGCATTCATTCCTTGAGATGTCAAATCTGTCCACAGTGACACATGCCTTACTTACACCCCGTTTGGATTACTGCAACACAATCTTTGTGGGGCTGTATTTGAAGAGTGTTTGGAAACTTTAGCTGGCTGGTTCAAAATGCTGCAGCCAGATTGCTGACTGGCACTGTTTACAGGGAACATGTACTGTTTTATTACAACAGCTTCACTGGATGTCAGTCTGTTTGGGGGTTTTTTTGGCCCAATTCAAAGCCTATATAGGGTTACTACCTATAAAGCCCTATATGCCTTGGGTCCAGGACATTTGGGAGGATTGTATCACCCTATATGACCCTTCTTGGCTTTTAAGATCTTCTGGGGAGGCTTTTCTCTTAGTTCTACCACTTTCCCAAGCTCATTTGGTGAGCACATGAAAGAGAGCCTTCTAAACGGTTGCTTTTCGAATGCACTGCTCCAAGAACCCTTGTTCGTCCATCATCAGGCAAACACCTTCCTCTTCTGACAGGCTTTTAAGCAGTATGTATTTCAGGAGTGCCTGATTATTAATTTACAGATTTTTATTTTTTTAAAAAACATTTAATCTTGCTTTTTAATCTTAATCTATGTTTAATTATTTTTAATATATTTATATAGTATTTTAAAAATAGTTGTTGTTTTATATGGGTCTGCCTTGGGTTCCCTATGGGGAGAAAGGTGGCATATAAATAATAAAAATAAACAAAATTAATATGCAGCACACACAACAAATTAGGAAAGATATTTTAAAGTAACACCTGGTGTTCTGACAGGAGGGATACTTCCTTATTTGAAGTATATGAATAACACCAAATATCAAGAAAAATTAAGTATCACTTAGTATCATTTATAGAAGCAGGACAATTACAATTATTTACTCACATCTTTTTCTAAAAGCATGAAACAAAGGAAAATTCCATGACGCTAACACAATGTTTCTGTTTTAGTTTATTTTCTCCAGCCACCTAGTACAAATGAGGATAATTCCTGCCTAATTCTGGACTGGATATGGATTTTTCTTTTGGCTGTAAATAATCAATGGAATTATTTGCAGAAGCGGGCATTGTCATGGGCAGTGTCCTAAGCAGGCTGTCTGAGATCACCCAGCGCCCCGTGGAAGGCTTGCTGGACCCAAAGAATGTGGGACCTCAGGCGGATGGCCACGAGGGAGAAGCAGCTGTGTGGGATAAGGATCCACACCTGAGCCAGGCTGAGGGGGCTGGGTTGGGTGAGCAGGTGTGGACCATAAAGGTGTGGGCAGAGGAGGTGGGGAAAGAGAAAGGGAAAGAACAGGAGTCAGAAGAGATTGAGACGGGAAGAGGGAATTAGGAGAGGAAGAGTACTGAGTTGATGTAGAAGAGACTTCCATGCCTGCCTACACTGCAGAGGAGCTCTTTGGATGTGCTCTGGAAAAGGATACCTGGATGGGAGTCCTGGGAGAACTATGGGAACAGTGAGAGCCCATGCTGTCCTGCAGAACAGGATATGCCCTCCCGACTGAGATTAGTCTGGCGCCGACGCTGATGACATTTCGGCGCCAGGTCAAAACCTTCCTGTTCCAGAAGGCTTTTAATTGAAATAATATCAACTGTGGGTCCTGATGGCAATTTTTAGAGTATCTATTTTAATTGTATTTTAATTGTTTTATCTTGTTATTGTATTTTATTGTATTTTAATTGTTGTAAGCCGCCCAGAGACCTTTGGGTAGAGTGGGCGGCATATAAGTTAAATAAATAAAATAAATAAATATCCCCAATGAGGTGCTCTGTCTGCTTACAGGCCAGTCCCCTTCTGCCTCTGCTACCTGCTCTGATTTCAGTGCCCATACAGAAAAGGCGCTGGAGGTGACAAGTCCAGTGCCAGTGAGAATGCCTGCAGTGGCTGCAGGCAAGGGCGACCCAGAACCCCAGGTTGATGGTGATGAAACCAGAACTGTAAACCCCACATTCCTCCCATTATAATTGGGTGGGGATGCCCACCACCCCAACTCTTGGTGTGGGCATGGTGTTCACTGTAATCAGTGCATAATTAATTCTAGCTTAAAGAATCCCTTAGAACTTTATCAATTCTTCTTGATTTTCTTTCAATAGTAAAATTAACATAAATTTGTGATTCTCTGCACATTTGGAGGGTACTTAATGGGTGAACAATAAGAAGTAAACTTTGATGTGGACAGGAGTATTTTGGTATTAAAGTACTCTTAGCCAGCCTCAACTCCAGTAAGAACAAGCTAGGAAATTAAACATAAAATTCATAACACAATACAAAATATTGACATCTCTCAATCAAAATCATAAATAGTAATAATACTCATTCCAGAGGGGTTCTACGTAGTACATTCAAATGTAAAATCCATATACTTCAAAATCCAGAATAACACTGAGAATAGCAACATTAGTCTTAAAGCATAAAAATGAGAAAACGTAATGCCAATTGAGTAAAAGTATATGTATCAGGATTTGAAATCACATAGAGAATATCTACAGATACAAGTGTTTCCCATTTTCACAAAGTCAACCTCTAGCCATACAAGGGGACAGAAAAGATGATGGATGGAAATGTCAAGTGCATTCTTGATCCATGCATGCTAGTTTGCTTGGAATAAGAGCACTGGAAGAGAGCCACTCTGCTCTTCCATCAGGAGAACATATGCTACATCCAGGCAGGTAGCTGACTTTAATTGCATATTTATTGGCTGAGGGATCAGAAAGGTAAATTAGAGCTATGATTCATCCCCTGCAACTCTTACCAATATGTGCACAGCATCCCTAATAACCCAATTCACTGGCAACATAGTACTATGTAGTGGATGTAAGCATTTGGTGTATGTTTAATAGTGAAGTGGGGGGTTCCATACTTCTGCATGTCTATCAAGTTTACTATGAACAGAAGCAAGCAAAGGAGCCTACTTCTGCACATGAATTGCTCACTTCGTAGCTATTCATCAGAGCTGACAATATTTTATCACAGAAGAAATATGATTATATAGAACTTCTTGATAGGGCCTGTTTAACTACTGCTCTGTAGCTGAAGAAACCATATGCACTAAATGTCATATTGTTATGCAGATGTTCAATAAATGAATACTACTTTGTGATGCTATATGTAGCTGATATATAATTGGAAACTCTCATGTAGCAACAATCCATTTACCTAGACGTTGTGAAGACATATATTTTTCTTTTCTCTGTGAGTGGTATCTTACAAAATATTAGCTGTCTTTTGGAAAGAGGACATCTAAGTAATATAGAATGTGAGTGCACTACAAATGTTTACCAAAATTCTGTTGCTTACCATAGTAATTTGTAGGCCAATTGAATCAATAAGAAGTTAGTGAGTCAACTTCTCTGTAAGTCATATTGTTTCAAATGAGCCTACTCTAACTGCAAATTAACATAGTAAGTTGCAGTTAGAGTAGGGCCATTTGAAAAAGTGGAACTTACAGAGGAGTTGACTTAATAAATCCCTATAGATTCAATGGGCCTACTCTAGTGTGATTTACTACACTAAACAGCAGGATTTTGGCCACTGATTTTGTACAACAAAACCTCCAAAGGCGTTGAGGGATTCTGACAAAAAATAGGTAAACATAACTTTTTTAATACATGAAAAGAAAAAAAAATCTAGTTTCAAGACCACTTTTCCTTTATGACAAATAGTATAAAACAAACCTACAAATAGAGCACAAATCTTACTAGCTCAGCAAACAAAAATTATCAGTACCAAAAGGGCAGTCTTCATGGATAACAAACGGCAAAAGCTTCAAAGGATTTTTTTGTAATCTGTGAAAATATAACTGGCAAACTCCAAAGAATTGCAATAGGAAAATAATGACTGTTCTAATTGTTGGTTGTGCAAGACATCTCAAACCACTAAGACTGAAGCACGTGTTGTAACTGCAGGAAGATTGACTTTGAAAGAGGAAATTGAAAAGCCTTTCAGTTGAAGAGCTAAGGAATATTTGAGTATATTAGAAAGTCCAAAAGTCCTCTGTTTTAAGAGATGGGCCATACATTCAAAATTGCTAGCTGAAGAAGAGCTTGAAACCAACATGCATGCTGCAGCTGTTTCCATCTAAGAAACCTGCCTGGCCTCTACACACCATCAGCTATGTGATTTTGGGACATTAAAAACAGCACATAAGTTTGGAACCATCCACAAGAACTTGATGCACAGCCTTGAAGAAGATGATTTATCATTGAAAGCTCGTTATTTGTTTTTTGTTTTTGTTCTTTTGTTTTATATTCTTAATGGCTGATTAAAGGTATCATCTACTTCTGCATTTGTATTGTTTCCATGACCATGCAGCCTTTTCCTGATTTTTCCAAAAGTGGAGTGGGCATTCTCACACTAAAAGGGTACTTGTTGAAAGAAGACAGCTTGGTTTCACAAGAACATGAAGTGCTAGGTTTTTTTTGGAGCCCCTCAACATTTTAAGACTTCTGGAGAAAAACTGACTATATCCACAAACTCAATTGGAGAAATGGCAAATCTGGATGTCTTATCTTCCCTTTTGCTGTAGAAAGTAGGTCTGGTCAATATCACTCTCACAGCAGTGAAGATCTGCTAGAGAAAGAAGAGATGGATAGCTCAGTGGTTTAGGCATCTGGCTGAAGAGACTGAGGCTGGAAGTTCAATTCCCCACTCTGCCTCCTTCACAGGGGCTGGACTCAATGATCCATAGGGTCCCTTCTAGTTCTGCAGTTCTAAGATGATGATGATGAGGTGCATGACACAGTTGCTTTTGTCAGTATTGCCTCGTCTTTCTATGCCCACCCAGGCACAGAAATATGGGGGAAGCCTGATGAAAGCAATCCCCCACCCTGCTGTCTTTGCAAAGACAGCACGGGGATCCCTTGAGTCCGACATCCCTTTTCTTTCTATGCCTGCCGGGGCATAGAAAGACAGGGGAAGCCTGACTGAAGCAATCCCCCACTCTGCTCTCTTTGCAAGACAGCAGGGTGGGGGATCCCATGGGTCTGACTTTCCTTATCTTTCAGGCATAGAAAGATGGGGGAATCCTGATTGAAGCAATCCCCCTCTCTGCTGCCTTTGCAAAGACAGCGGTGGGGCGGGGAACCACTTTGGTCAGGCTTGCCCAAAGGGAAGCCCTCCCCACTGCTTCTTGCCAAAGCTAGGCTGCCGGAACAGAACCCGCAGTTCCGGCAGTCTAGCTTCTGTTTCAGCAGAAGCTGAGGTGGAGCAGGAGAAGGCAGCTGGGCAAGGTAAGCAGCATGGGAAGGGGGTGGGGGTAGGGGGTCAGCTTTTTAAAAATATAGCCCCATGTGCTGACAAAAAAAAAAGACCCAACAAACCAATGATTCTTGGTTCATTGGGCCACCAGGGGAAATTTGTGGTGCGTGGTTCGTCATGGTTGACAACCTACGAACCAAGATGAAGCTCCATTTTGGCGCTTCATCCCCATCCGTAATAAGGACTCTTTGGGTTAGATGAAATGATAAGAATGCAAAAAGTGGACCTATCAATTTTGGGGCAAACACATTCCTGCTAGATCCTCAGATTTTTTAAGTCTCAAACAGAATGTATTGCACTGTGTATTTTGCAAACAAAACCGTTTTTGATATACCCCACTGTTGAAATATGGAATATAGCACTTCTAGATATAAATGGTATTCATGCATTTATAACACCATTCTACTGAGAGAGTCATCAGTTTATTCTTCTCTCTTGGAATATGAATTGCTCTGGGCCACATTTTCCTTTCCAGGCACTAGTACCAAAATTGAATATATCATAATTTTGTGCCACCTTGATGATAGATATAATGCATCACTGTGGTGCTATCTATAGCAACTTGTACTGCATGACCCCTCAAGTAGGTCTCAAATACTCAGGACGATCTCAGAACTCCAGTCCTCTCTATAAAATGTATCTGTCGAGTAAATTCTGTAGGAGACCAATGGCCATGGACTATGGAGGAATGGTGCTGGGTTTCCCATTCAGGCGTAGAGGCATCTGTTATGACAAACTGAGATGGTTGTTTTACTTGGAACAGAATGCTCATACCACTTGTATTCATAACGAGGCACCATCACAAGGATTCTCTTACTGCAATTGGGGTTTTGCCTGTCAAGAAATTTCTACCCTCTGTGACAGATTTCATTTCCAGTGCAAGAATGCAGCATGGACCAGGTCCCCCATCCCCACATCAAGAGCCTATGTAGTTTGTATCATGTACAAAAATCTCTGTACAAAATGACAGTGTTTTCCATTTGTGAAACAAATCACACAAACACAGTCATCAGGCAGAACAAGTGGGTGATGGATTAAAAAAAATCTACGAAGAACCCATCCAATGCTTCTAATTTTAAAAAGTCCATAAAACAAGGCAACTATTGTAGCATTGCAAAATTTGAACAAAAACCTTTCTTGCAAATATGCAGACTCTTGTTGAAAGCACTGGAAAATATCAAGCCACGTCATGGTTATGGAGAATTTTTTTGAGTTTCTTATTCTCATGCAAAAGAATGAAACAACTGAGGATTTACAGTTTTCTCTGAAATACAGTAATGTCAGTTTGAATTTACAACTATAAACCAGAAACAGTACTGCAGAATATATATGGATAAGGTCTCAGATGTAAAATGAAAAGTGACAGTAAATTATTTATCTGCATCTCGACAATACTGAAATATTAAATCTACTATTTTATTTGGTTTTAGAACAATATTAATTCAGCCTTTAATTGATCTCCAACTTTAGCAGAAAGCCACCATTAATTAATGCAACTGAAACTATCAACTTTCATCTTGTACAAGAGCAGTGAAATAAACATAAACCAGTCATCTGAACTACCCACTTCTTTTTCCCCATTGGCATACAAGATAATAGGACTTCCAAATTGTGGGAGTATAAAATGAGAAATTGGCAATATATCTGGTTAGTACCTTATGCGATCACATTACAGATTCTTGAATTGTACAGTAAATCATAATTTGTCGATTAAAACCAGAGATGAAATCTAAACTTGCCAGCAATAGTATGTGTAAATATAATGCCCTCCAAACCAGGAAGAAACGTGATGCAACCTCAGTCTACAAAATGGTACCATTTTCATATCTAACCCTGCAGTCAGTACCTTTGCATATTTTTCTGGTAAATAAACATACAGTTGGCATGTTCATTTTTGGCAGTACTTTAAACCTTGTCCCAAAGCACCCACATGATGAGCAAGCCTGAGGAGGTTCCTCTTGCCTTCCTGTCTGTATGTCTTTCTTGCATATGTTATGCATAAGTGAGATTCAGTTATTTGTACAGAAATGGTCCAGAAGTGAAAGGATACAATATCTGGCCTCATCACATACTATGCATTTCTATCAAATCCTCTTCCACAGCCAGATGCATTTCCATACATAATCTAGTTAACCAACCATAGAATTAGGACATTACTCAATTAATTATCTAATTATTTTTGCTGACAGTTGATGATCCATATTCCATCTCTTTCCTAATTCTAATGCAAAACCTACTGCCTGCTAACTCTGGTAAACCTATACTATGTTAGTATATTCTTCAATTCTTTAAAAATGTCAATTCTTTTCTACCCTTATGCTCCAAGGTATAGAGGCTGAACTTTTGGTTACACTATTAATCTGTATGGTGCTGTTTAGTTTACACACTTACTTTACTGATTTGAATTCAACTGTAATTAGTTTCCAATGTCATCCAATATGTCAAGTTTCTTTGAATTTACAGCTTGCTGGTCTTTCCATTTGTCTTTACAAAGAAAAAAACATTGCAAAGATGTTTACCTTGGGGGAAATGAGAGCTGATAGTCTTGGTTGCCTATTCATCTGCTGTGTGCATGACCATGATTTCAGGCATGATCGAGCATATAGGCTACTGCTTTCTGTAAGAAGCTAGGTATCAGGGTCATGGCTGGGAAAAGCATTACTTCCCAGGGTTTTATTTTTAAACAGTCAAATTGCCTCTGTCTGTTGTATAGTTTTATTGTCTCAGTTCATTTTGTCTGATTATTGTTTTTATTGTATTGTTTTTGCTACAACAACTTTTATGCTATTTTATGCTAAGAATCTGGCGAAAGGGTGGTTTAGAATTTCTCAATAGGACTGTACTCATGGAATGCCAGTTCAAACAAGATAACAACTGACAAGCTGGAATAAGAAAAACAATTCTGATAGCTTTATTTATATATTATTTTCATTATACATATATTCCATATGCAAAAATGTTTCCCTGCAGTTTAATAGTTAGATGTCATACTATGTAAAGACTATGATATTAGATTATGCAACTTTAAAAATAGAATTTTTATTATACCAAGATATATAGTGGATGGTTTTTTAAATCTATTTTTAAAGGTCATAGTTTTCTTGATATGCTATAACAGTGATTATTCCAAGAATAGAGACAGTAGGGTTGCCAAAACATTCAAACAAACATTGATGTTAATGCTAATATGTGATTGCCCAACAGTACTTACAATGATTGATTCTGTTGCTGCATAGTAACATACAGATGATTTCCAAGAGAGACCATGAATCTCTTACTGGATAAAATGCCCCTTAGTGACTAGGCATTCTCAAAAGAATACATATTTCTTTCTTTCATACATATTTGGCAACTCTCTTGGAATGTTGCTACAGTTCATTTGTCCAGAACTTTCTTGCCATGTTGCTTGTTTGTGTTGGGGGGATGGTTTCCAAGGTAAATGTGCTTGAAGTTCCATAAAGCATGTTTATGTATTCAAAAGGGAAAGTTTTAATGTATGTTTCTGGAGTGAAGTCTATCTTCTTGCAAAAGCTATTTCCTTATGTTACTGTTTCTGAAGATGCAAGGTTGAATTCTACTTAGGGATGCAAACATATGCAAAATTGTAATCTGAAACTGGAACAGAAAGACAAGACTTCTTCATTATAAAACCTGATCAGGAATGGGTATGTGCATGCTATTAGAAATACTATTTTGAAGCTGAGTTATAAAACCTGTACAATTTCTAAAGGCTACAGAAGTATGAAAACTTTAGGTCATTTTATATGTTTTCAACACTACTCCAACATGCACAACTTTGTACCATGTGAATATTTTTATTTATTTATTTATTATTGGATTTTTATCCCGCCCTTCTAGACAAGAGTCTACTCATATATAAATATATATATAAATGAAACCAGTCTCTGATCTGAAAGCTGTAGGCTAACCTATATGGAGACAAACACATTAGACAGAAGGAGTTATGGAGCATAATGAAGAAACTACATTTTATGAACCAAATGAATTGAAGTAACCTGTTACAAGCATAATTGCTTTAAGGACCCCACAGCAAACACCAGCAAAATTGCTTTATAATTTACCATGTCCTTCACTTTAAACATGTTCCCTAAAGGTTTGTGTGAAAGTCATGACACCTACAAGCACAATTTTTCCAGACTGACTAGCCATGATTAATGTCTTCTTTTACAGCTTTTGACCAAACTAATTCCTTTTGCTAGGAAAGGAAAGAAACCTTCAGTTTGCTTGTCAAGAAGTCGGAACACGAGAGATCGTGTTTTAATTGAAATCCCTTTCAGAAATGTTTAGGTAAGCTTTGGAAACAGAAGGTTGCTAATTTGACTGAAAAAAAATTCAGCAATCAGTCAATTACGTATTGTAGCAAAGGTTTCTAATTACAGTATTGAAGTCACAGTCTTATCCTGGGAATATCTTGTACTGATCTTAGGCTAGAGCATTCAGTAATGCCTCTTCTAACTGTACCAGTCAGTGATAAAGATTGCCACTAAATGAAGTGAGCCTGATTACTTTAATTTGGTTCTTTGCAGTGGTGGGATTGTGTAACACAAGGTGGTTTGTTCTTGAGAGAGGAGAAAACACTTAATATGCTGAAAACTTTCAACAGCTTCTTGAGGTTAAACATACCACCTTTGCAAAGATATATGCACAATTCTGCAACTACACTGGAAAAAAACCCATGAAGTAAACCTATGCTTTCTTATCTAAAGATATGTTGATTATATACAACAATTTGATCAATATGTCCCCTATATATAAACCTTACTGTATTTAATATAACACACACATATCATATGTAAATCAATACATAATTTAACAGAAATCATAACACATAAAATGGAGAAAGCTAGATAACTTAGGTCATATAGTGAGAAATTAAAAATACAAATTAATACAGCTGATAATTCAAGGCAAAGTAAATATGAAAATAAGTGCAGAGCAGAACAGAAATTACTGATTCAAGAGCAATGTATAACTAGGGGAATGCTTTGGATGCAACACAACATTGTTTTTTCCCCCAGCTATCAGATCCGGAGTCAAAACACCTGTAATGATATCTAACCTCCGGTACAAAAGGAACAAGAAGACTGTAGATGCAAAGCACAACCTACCCTAGGGTCTGTGAGGCACATGAGATGAGATACAATGAAAAATTAGTGTGTCTACTTTTCTCACTTAACATGGCAAATGGAAGTTTACTATCTCTGTTGAGTGAGAAGAGCCAATCTAACATTGTGGCTACTGTGTTGGAGAGTGTTGGAGTAAGACTTAGGATACTTGAGTCCAAATCTCAACTTGGCCATGAAACCCACTGGATGACTTTCGGCCAGTCACAGTCTCTTAGCCACACTTACCCCCACAGGGAGATTGTGAGGATAATATGTGAAGAGCCATGCACACCAGCCTGAGCTCAATGGCCAGAGAGAAATGTAACAAATAAATAAATAGTGATGAAGAAATTCTGTGTGGTTAATTTGGGACTCAAATCCACTTATTTAAGCCCTGTTGCACTTCTAATAACATAGTGTTAATTGCCACCTCTTGGGGGGCAAAAATGACAAAACTGACACGGTTGTACCTATCATGCGAAGGTAAGGTTCACTGCAAAAGGGAATAATACTTGGAAAAGTTGGAAGCAAAAGGACAAGAGGAAGACAAAGGCCACACAGGCAGGCTGTATTCACAGGAGGCACACACGGGGAATCGAACTCCCAACCTCTGGCTGTGCAGCCAGATGCCTAAATGACAGAGCTATCCAGGCAGCTTTCAATCACCAATCCAAATGGAGGCTGCAGCCAAGAGATCAAAAGACTGAGACCTGAAAGGGCAGCAATGAAGGAAGTAAAAAAGATCATCAAGTGTAAGGATGTGTCACTGGAGGCCAAGATCAAGATCATCCACACTCTTATATTCCCGATCACCATGTATGGGTGTGAAAGCTGGGCAGCAAAAAAAGCTGACAGGAAAAAGAATTGTTTCATTCAAAATATAGTGCTGGAGGAATGCTTTGTGAATACCCTGGACTGTCAGAAAGACAATCAAGTTGGTCCTAGATCAAATCAAGCCTGAATTATCTCTGGAGGCAAAAATGATGAAACTGAGGCTGTTATTCTTTAAGCTCATTATGAAAAGACAAGAATCTCTGGAAAAGACAATAATGCTTGGAAAAGTTGAAGGCAGCAGGAAAAGAGGAAGACCCAATACAAGATGAATTGTCTCCCTAAAGGAAGCCACAGGCTTGAGTTTACAAGAGCTGAGTCGAGCTACTGAGGAAAAGCCATTTTGGAGATCTCTCATTCATTGGGCCCCCATAGGTTAGGGGCAGCTTGATGGTATGTAACAACAACAAGGATTTACAAAGTTTTAAAACATTTTAGATTTCCAAGTGTATCAGGTTTAGGATTAATTCACAGTGCAAATCTCATTCCACTCATCCTTGATCAAACCAAAGTTTTCTTTAAAAGAATCCCTGAACTGAAGCACTGACATTTTGCATTCCTTTGCCACATTTTTTAACATCATGCTAGTAAGACTAACAGAAATATTGGCACAAATGCTCAGAATGCCAGTATAAACATGCATGCTCAGAGATGACATGAGATGCAGCTTGTTTTTAAATCAGCAGTCTGTGTGTGTGTGTGTGTGTGTGTGTGTGTGTGTGTGTGTGTGTGTGTGTGTGTGTGTGTTCCTCTCATGTCTACTTCTTGTATCACCATGTTGGTTTTCACTGTAGTTCATCCAAGCAGGGCAAGTACCATTCCTTGGCAATCTATGATAGCTTGACAGTAAAACCCAAGTGTGTACGTTGCTTTCCTCCCTCACAATAATTCTTACATTACTAAAATGCTACTGGTAAAGCTTCAGAGACTTTAAGGATCACTTTTCAGAGTCTCAGTCAGTTTATTTGGATATAAAGGGAGAGTTTTGCAGAGAAAGACATGGTGATAAATGAAATGGCAAGCCTCCATAAAACATGTTTATGAAGGCAACACATTTTTGTTGCTTAGAAATTGTATAGATATACAGAAGAGGGACCATTGAAGACTATATATTTCAAAGATCAAAGAAAAATTCTGTTACTGCCTGGTTAATGGATTCCCCCCCCCCCCCCTTTCTGTTGATAGACATTTTTTAGGAAGTGCAGCAGACAATTTAAAACTGAAGGCTACACATTAACATGTTTTAACAGTGACAGTGCAACAGCACCCCACGCCCCAGTAATCCAAAAAAGATGAAACATAGAGGATACGATGTGAACTAAATGTAAATACAGGGATGAGACACTGGCATGTTTCAAGGACAGCATAAATATTTGTAGAATGGACACACAGTGAGAGAGAATGACAAGGATGAGAAAACAACAACAGTCAGCTAAAAGATGTGCAATAGGGCAACTGAAAGAGAAAAATAACAATGAGAAGGTATCTTATATAAACTACACCAAATTATTTATGTTCATGTTGTCAATTCATTAACATGATTTATCTGTCCTTTATTATATTGTTTCAGGAACAGTTATTATTATTCCCAGTATTAGTAGTTTGTGAATATGGAATGAGTAGCTGAAGGAACACAAGGAACTGGCAGTGGGGATGGGGAATAAATGGTTGGGAAATCCCAGAGCTTAGAAATAACTCAGTTTTCTAACAAGTTATTTTTGTAAACCATTATAATTTGCAATTACAAGCTGGAAGGAAGTTACTTTTTGGCCTGTAATAGCCATGGTTGTAATGCCTGCACAGGTTTTAGTGCAATGTTTCAAATATTTAAGTGTTTTGATTTTTGTTGTTTGACTTTAAATTGTTTTAAATATCTTATGTTTCAAAATTCTGCTCTGAGATCCTACGACATAAGGTGGGCTATGAATGTTTAAACACACACACACACACACACACACACACACACACACACATTTCAGTGAAACAAGAACTGAGTATAACCCTGTTATTAGTCACTTTGGCGTATGTGTGTGTGTTTAGTCTGATCTGTTCGAGGGGGAAGGATGTGTAGCCTTCCTCCTTTTTGTGTTGTGCAGCTATCAAGGATCACACAGTACAAGGCAAGAGGGATTAAGAATGGGCAATTAACAGCAAAGTGAGCCCCAATGGATGAAGAGATGGAGGAGTGAAGTGAACTGATCCAAGGAAAGATTCAGCATGAACAGAAGGGGAATCTTTTGTGAGTAGTGGAAATGAAACTCTTATCTCCCTCTGTGTGCTAGTTCCATATGCTGGCTCACCAGCCACTTTTGCTGCATTTTTCAATCGTGCAATGGTACTGCTAGTGAGTAATGAGCAGTGCAAAGAATTACTCTTTTAGGCTGCCATAATGTTAATGGCTTGATGTTCAAGCTCACTTACAAACAATGCAACATATTCCTTTTGAAAAGTAACATTCAATATTGTATGCTGACAGATGAGACAAAGCTAGGAACATAGGCTCTCCTTGCAACAAACACAAAGTGCACAAACATGCCCTTTCAGAAGGAGTGCAAATCCATTGCTGCACAAGCCAGGCTATCTGTTCAGTTGCTTCATCTACCAAGATTACTTCTGTCTCACCAGGATGATGCTTCAGCTTATTTTGCCTGAACCAGTCTCTCACAGCTGCCAGACAGGTATTAATACCTGCTACTTCTCTAGGCTCAAATGAAAATAAGAGAGCTGCATATCATCCACATAGTGATATCTTGGTAATTCCTAGTAATTCTATGCAGATGCTGAACAGCATTCCTGTTGGGAATGTATGGAACCAGCTGAGCTTCATATTGCCAGTCCCCATAATCAAGTTATGGTCAATGGTACTGAACACTTCTTAGAGATCCAGAGAATCAACAGGATTAAAAGGTTATCTACTAGGGGCAAACAAAGCAGTCCCCAAACTAAACTGAAAGCCAGATTTGAAATGATCCATATGATCAGTGTCATTCAGCTATTTGACGCCACCACATGCTTACATACTTCGCTCAGAAAAAGTATATTTGAAATTGGATAATAATTATTCAGGTGTGAAGAATCCAAACAATCTTTTTTCCAACAGAGGGCATACTCCCACATCTTTCAATATTCTTGGTACACATTCTTCCTTTATTGAAGCGTTTGCTGCATGTGCAAACTTGTCTTTATTGAATTCAGAAGGTGCAGTGGGCAAAGGTCAACTGAACAAGTGGTTGATTGCATTTCTCCAGGGACTCTTATCTACATCCTAAGGGCCAACAAGAACAAACATATCCAAAAATGCCAGATGAACAGACTGTAAACTCTAGCACTGATATTGAGAAAATGGTCCATGGCTAAACAAATCTCGGAGATAATATATCCAAAATACTTCATAAATAAGTCACTACAGTCCTCTGAGTAATCTTCCACTTGTATCTGAGAAGGAAATATGACTCTTTTGAGATCTGCTGACAGGCTTCTACTAACAGTACAAGGACCCAAAAGAATATTATCCGCTGTAATGTGCTCTCCTTAAAAAAGATATTCAGGTTAGACCCATCAAATTTTTGTAATTTTTTTAAAAATTAAATTCAATATGGCTGAATATTACTTTGTCATTAGGAGCATCAAAATGAGTGAGGTTCACACAGAAACAAATCTCACTATATTGTACTATTCTTAATTCTATAAAGTTAAATGGAGGAAAATAAAGAAGTTCAAGCATGCCTTAGAAAATTTAAGCATATACTGTAGGTTATATTGTATCAAGAAAAGTAAATGCAACTTTTTTTTTTTTGCTTAAATAGCCTGGTTTTAATAGCCAAAATCCTGATCTGTAGTTACACCACTGGAAAAAATAAGTAGCACAATTCATGGTGGCTAATTGCTGCTAATAATGAATCCCTACTTGGATTCCACTGTGACTAAGAATCAAATGAGGAACCAGTTAATTAGTGGCTATAAACTGCTATAATCTATTAATCGCTCAGCTGCGTCCCTACCTTGACACTGGGTCCCTCACCACGCTGGTCCATGCACTGGTAGTCTCGAGATTAGACTACTGTAATGCTCTATGTGAGGCTGCCATTGCTGCTGTCATGGAGACTTCAGCAGGTCCAGAACTCGGCTGCCAGACTACTAAGTGGGGTGAGAAGGCATCAACATATCTCCCCCACCTTGGCTGCCCTGCACTGGTTACCTGTTCATTTCCGTGCCAACTTCAAGATAATGGTGTTAACATACAAAGCCCTAAACGATTTGGGACCACGTTATCTGGCAGAATGCCTCCTTCCAACAAGATCTGCCCGTCCTGTAAGATCTTCACAGGCTGGATAGCTGAGAGTTTTGACCCCAAGAGAGGCCCAGAAAACAGTAACCAGAAACTGGGCCTTCTTGGTGGTAGCCCCACAATTATGGAATACTCTCCTGCCCGATATTCACCTAGTGCCTTCATTGGGAACCTTTAAGTGACTATTAAACATTTTTTCTATTTAGACAGGACTTCCCGGACTCTACGACATCTGATACAATAGCACTAAAATAACCAGAATTCACTAATGTTCAACCTCCGCCAAGCTTTCTTTATTTTAATTTAATGTTCTATTGATATTGTTTTTATCTGTTGATATTGTATAATTATTTTATTTTATTGTCTGCTTTGTATTGTTTGTCTTTATATTTTGTTTTATGGTATTTTGTAAACCGCCCAGAGTGGCCTGGGTTGACAGATGGGCAGTATAGAAAATAAATAAATAAATAAATAAATAAATAAATAAATAAATAAATAAATAAATAGATAGATAGATAGATAGATAGATAGATAGATAGATAGATAGATAGATAGATAGATAGATAGACAGATAGATAGATAGATAGATAGATAGATAGATAGATAGATAGATAGATAGATAGATAGATAAATAATGCCATTTTTCTTCTGCTGGTGTAAATAGAGAACAGGATTTTTGCCATTATCTGTGAAGTCTCATTCTGAAACCAAGAAAATCGTAATCAAAAACAAAAACTGGTACCACAGAAGTGCAAATGGTCCGAGTACATACTGATTCAAGCCAGCAGGTGGTGGTCACAGGTGGTGGTCACAGGTGGGTATGAAATAATTACAGAAATGCACAAGTATTGGAAGTAATACAGGCCACAACTTCATTGGTAACAGCTGTCACTAATACTGGTACTAACATTGAAGATGGATCAACATCAGCTGACCCATCTGCTGAGTGATGTTATAACCAAGTGAACTGGAAAATGGGGTTAATCACATGGGCATGCATCACTGTGTGGCCTCTTTCAGCACACCTAGAGTGGAGTGTTCATGGTCTCCTGAGCTGAGCTCTGCAACATCTCTCTGCCCCACCCCCTTAAAGAAAATCTGCTAGAGAGGATAAAACAGCCTGACCCCCATGCAACCTGATCCATCTTCTTCCTTCCAACTGCTTCTAACAAAGCTGTGACAGAACACATGCAACCCCTTTTACTTGCTAACCAAAACACCAGATGATCAAAGAGAGAGCAGGTGAGAGAAGAAACCGAATAGTGACTCCAGGTCTGCATTTTCCTTTTTAAACCATAGATACTGGCCAGATTTGAATCCTCCAATCTGGACTTTCTATAGGAGTTTATCATCACCCACCTTATTAGTCAGGGATCTCCACCACGAGTTCCTCTGTTCCAGTGCACTGCCTCCCGGGAAGGCAATAGCTGGTGGCATCCAAAATGATGACTGACATGGTGCCCCCACCCACAGCTCCCACCGGAACAACAAGTATAGCCCTTCAGTGAGTTGGGGGCTGTTATTCATAATTCACAAAAGGAACTATACACTATAATCACAATTATAGGCTTTAACTGTTTCACAACACAAACTCACCATCTTGGTCCGTGCTAATAGTAATAGCTGTGAACTGCTTCGGTGAAAAACTTAATTCTGAAACTCCATTCATGGCTTCTATTTCAAAAGTATAGTTCACATGGGACACAAAATCAAGCACAGTCACTGAGGAATTGATTAGCCCAGTGTGTCTGGGAATGAATCGGATCCCTCCTCCACATAGTTCACATTGACTGGTGTCAGATCCACATTTCTTACAAATTACACTATAGGTGAGGTCTTTTCTCCCTCCTGTGTCACTAGGTGGGCTCCATTCCAACATGAGAGCTGTTTCATTTATGTTAAAAACAACATTTCTTGGAGCAGAAGGTGGTCCTAAAAAGAAGAAAATAGTTTATGTAAGTTCTAGTGCATATATATATATTTAAACATTAAGAATCACTATCTGGATTTAAATGTGCCAAACAAACATGTCAGGATTCATTTAAATAGTTGAGACACAGCAGGAAAAAATTTCATTTTCCTTTTTTGCATAACTTGGAACATATAGAAGCCTGGGAGAGGCTTGTCACAACTGCCATCCCTGTTACCATGTAATCCCTCATTGTTGTGACCATCTTTGTTGGGGTCATCATGGACCAACTCACTTTCTGGGACTCGACCAAAGAGAATGTCACTGAACAGGTGGGAAAGACCAAGTTTTGAAGGTTTTCTTAATTGTATTTTGCTCCAATTGTTTATAGTGGTTCTGTGTAGTTCAATGTTAAACTTGTTATTGACACGTGTTATGTTTCAATCAACCCTGTTGGTTTTGATATATGTCTGTCTGGTTTCATGGAGCAAAATATAGAATACCATTAGACTCTGTAACAGCCATTGGGGATCACACTAGGATGCAGATGTCTGCCCCATATGTACTATGTCTTTAGCTAACTAGAACAATTATTTTTACTAATGTATGTGTGTACTTTCATACCTCCTAGACTATTTCTATGAATTGAAAACATATTTTGTGAATTAGCCTTCAGTTTAACTTACCACCAGATATAAGTGAAAAGGTCATAATTATGTTATAGTTGCTGAGATCATAGCTTTATGTTATTTTTATTTATTCTGTTTGTATATTATTGTATCATTCTATATTGATGGCACCTGAAGAAACAAACTATGCACAGATTATTTTTTGTCTTACAATCTGCTGGCAATTGGTAATAATTTTTGTGTATCAAAAATATGTACAGGGAATTTGGTTCTTTGTTTATAACAAAAACATGATTTATTATGTATTCATATTGCTATGAATAGGAAAATTGTTATCAATTGTGGCAGTAGTGTTTAAAAAGTTTATAAATGTCCGCCTGCAGACACTGAAGAAATAGACACCCTTCATACTCAAGGGCTCTCATGCCAATTTGCATGACGATTAAATAGCTTTTTAATTGCCATTAAATTATGCCATCTAAACTGTGATTTCATGCAAATATTAAGCTGTAATGACATGCAGTGAATCATTTACTAAGATTTAGAACTTGGAACAAAGAGAGACAATTAATTCTAATCCTCAGATTCTGCTAAATTATGTGTCATTGGGATTTTTATGAATGTGGCCTGATTGCTTTGTTATCACTTATAAATTATACATAGATTATATGTCACATTAAAAAAAAAACCTGGCAGGCATAACCTTTCCACAGACATCTGTGAGCAATATGCTCAGGAACTTCCTTACACTATACATGTTCTTTAGGCAAGTAAATATGCTGATGATTTTAAATAATTAATTTATTTCAGCTACATACATCAGTCATCATGTCTCTTCTAGTTTCAAGGAGGAATGATTAATAATGTAAGTAATGCATGCAAAATACATTTTATGAAGAAGCATTATATCCAGGATCCAGAAAACTAAATGGGACACCAAGAAGGACCTTCATTTATATCAAGAAATTCCTGTTATTTTCTGAATTGCCAAATTCTGAAATTTAGATACAATTCATTGGATCTATCAACCCAAAGAATAGACATGATGATGTAACTCCCCCTGCCCCCATTCTCTTCAGCCCTGCTTCACACCTTCAGATCTGCTCTGGGGGGCTATGGAGCATTTTGGACTTGTTCAAGCAGCAGGTTGTATGTCATTTCTATGATAAAGAGACAGTAACACACTGCACATAACTCATTTATAAAGTTGTGGTTGTCTTTCGGTCTAGGCACAATATAATGGCCAAGTCTTCTCTTTGGGGTAGTGAAACTTCTGAGTTTCTCCTGGATATTCTTTGCCGGGTGAACAACATCCAGAGGAAATGGAGAGGGAAATAGGGCCATGCCATACTGAAAGTCATTGTCAGTTCCCATGCTACATTTTCCAGCTCTAGGTGAAGGAAATGTCCTAGCTGAACCAGAGTTTAAGAAGACTGAAAAAGTATAAAACTATCAGATTACAACTAAAGTTATGGAATGAGGAAAATGTTATTTCCTGCTCTTGCAGATACAAATGTTATAGGCTGATACCTGGCTGGCAAGTACCATCAAGGACATACTGTTTATCAAATAGGAGGTGCCCTCCTAAATGGAAACATAGCTTGTGGGCAAATATAGCTTGAGTAGGAATTAGCCATAGAACAGGGTGACACACACACACCAAACCCTACGGTGACTTCCAAAGCAAAATGTTAAATCTTGTTCTTTTGGACCTCCATCAGCTTGGACGTTGGACTACTGTAACTAAGTCTTGCATTTGGTTCTGTAATGGAAATTGAGATGACTTTTTATACAGTTAGACTAACCTACTTGCCAGCCAAGATTGCCTTAAGGGACAGGGTTTCAAATATGCCCAAGAATGGCTGATTATGTGCTTCTTTTTCCCCCTCATAGTTTTTTTTGCCTATATATCAGGAAGATATTTGTGGAACAGTTACAACATTTTGAGATCATGCCTGAGAAAAAGAGGCTTGATCATAAGTGTTGGCAGAAATTTTGTATTTATTATCAAATTATCACAATATATATTTTGTACAAGGTTATATTTCCCATATCATGTATATTATATATTTCAGTACCCTGATTTGAAATGTGTGGCCAGTTTCTTATTAACAGAAGTGTTAATAAGTACACTGAGTTAATTTTTTTTAAAGTACTTCAGACTGAAGAATATTTTCACTTATTTGAAGGAGTACTGGGAATAAAGGAACACCTAATTTGCATCCTTGATTAACAAAAACATGCTCTCATACTTTCAGGTTTTGTGAGAGGAATATAAAATAACTGCTATTTTTGTCTTTGGAGATAATGAGATGGACAAGGGAAGAATTTCAAACACCAGACTGAATCAAACTTACGGGTACATGCCATAGTTGGTGGATCTTTCTCAGCTCGGAAGTAACCTTTTTCACATTGGCATACAGATGTTGCTTCCACAAAGGTTTGGCTGTGTGGAGGACATTTGGAACACTTTATATTCCCAGCAAATGCTTTATAGAATCCTGACCTGCAAGCTGTAAATAGAGAAACAAAGAGAATGAAGTAAATTTATCCAGCTATCTGAAAAAGTAATTTTCCAGCTTTCTATATAACTCTCCCAGTAATCCCTGACCTTGCAACAGAACACAACATGGACTTAAGACAAGGCCCAGCTTGGGATAGAAATAAGTTTTATTCTCAACAGTCAGAGCAAGCACAGGAAGGAAGGAAGTAGCCTTCACAAGTTGGTTACCAGTGAGTGTTTTACTCTGCATTTCCCACAGAAATGAATATAAGTAATTCCTTATATAAGAGAAAGTAAAGTGGAGGAGTTTATGAAGACGTGAAATTTTGTATGTATAAGGTGTTAACATAATTAAAGGGGTGTAGAAAAGGTAACCCTGCAAATGAACATGCTGTTAAAATTGAGGCTGGAACAATAGTTTACTAATGTCATTGCAAAGTGTTTAGATAAATCCAGCTAACCAAGGCTACTCTACAATAACATCCCTGAAAATTGAACATGTGTATGTTGCAATGTTGTAAAATATGTAGGTGGAGTTTGCAGGTACTATATCTTGCATTCTCTATAATTACAATATTCTAGTTTTCCCAAATTCTGGTATTCCAAGATCCTGATGCAACAGATGCTTTATGCTACAGGCCTTTATTCTTCTAGGCTTTGCAAAGTTTTAGTCAAAACAATGACATTATCATCATAGTGGTGGCTTGCCAGATTCTGAATCACAAGCCCTTGGAATTAAGTAGTGCAACAACAATAAGATTTCTCCAGGACCCTGGAGAAAAGGTTGTTTATAGTTGGAAGGGAAAGGAAAACAACAGAAAGAACTATAGATATAGGGAGATATGACACACAAGCATGAATTTTACTCATCATTACAAGACAACTTCATGCTACACCCCACACACTGGATGCCGAAAATCAAGTAGTAGAGAAACATCAGGCTTCATTCCCAGAAGCCAGCACATAAACAACATATATTTCCCTGGATATGTTGGCAAGTCTTTGGGTCCAAGTCCCAAGTCTGAGTCTCAGTCTTTGGTATCAAGTCCCAAGTTTGAGTCCAAGTCTTTAGTACCAAGTCCTGAGTTCCAACCTCCCAAGTCTGAGTTCTCTACAGGAAATGTCATAGTTTGAGATATATTTTAGGAAGAAGCAGTCCTTTAATAGATGTAATATGTCCATGCACTACATGTTGCAATTGCACATAGCTGACATACTACATCTATGGAAAGGATTGCTCAGTTCTGTGAAATGGTTCTGATAGTTCATTATGGGACCCTAGACTTTCTGTACAAACGATGTGCTCCAAGCCCAAGCAGTTCTGCCTATGCTTTGTTGCAGTAGAGAACAGAAGCCCTTTTCCTTCCACTAAGAACCTACCTTGGAAAGGGTATGAGAGTCACAATTTTTAGTAGGAGAATCATTGTACTTTTTAAGTTTCTTTCTATTTTTGCTAGTCATAAAAACATACACCACTTGTTTGTGTGTGCATTGCGTATCCATATTTATTTTTATCTCTGTAGTTAATTTATAAGACAATCTTCAGTAACAGGCTTCTGAGGGTGACATGCAATTTAAAAATAGGTACAAAAATAGTAAAAGCAAAAGTAAAGGACCCACAAAAGCACAGATGGTGCAGCAAAACTGTTAAAATACACAACAGTAACACTGGATGACAATGTGTGCACCTGCCTTCTCATCAGGTCATCAGAATAGAAATCAGGCAAGCCTATGAGGTGGGGGAAGACTTATTAAAGACAGCAGCTAAGAAGGCCATCTTTTCACTCACACACATATGTTCTGTCCACGACAACTTGCAGTAGTTACAGTTAATTCATAATATAGCTACTGGGCATGTGACAGGTAATATATTTGAAACGATTGTACTCTACATATGTTTCTGGGGACAATTCAAAGTGATGCTTCTTACCTGTATAAGACTTACGACCCAGGCACCTGAAAGATCGCCCATTCCTACACAAAATTGTCCTAGTATAGAGTTAATCTATGGACACTGTTCTCTAGGTGTCCCCACCATCTGAGGTAAACTGAATGGTAACCAAAGAGAGATAATATCCTATTACTGATACTCTGTTTACAAAATTATTTTCCCAGGAATTCCAATTTTGACAATATTTTTGGAGGAAGGGACATCAGACAAACAAGTTTCTTCCCCCCTAAATTTCTCCTGATACCCAGTGTAGTGTAGTGGATAGAATGGAGGACTAGAACTCAGGAGGCCTGGGTTCGAATCCCTACACAACCATGGAAGCTCACTGGAGAGGAGAACGATTAAAATCACTCCTTAAATGTCTCACTTGCCTTGAAAGCCCTGTTGGGGTTGCTATAAATCAGTTCTGAGTTGATGATGATGATACGTAACAAGTTTCTCCTAAACTTTATTATAACACACGATACTTTATTACTTTTTATTTAAACGTTTGCATTTTGTCTTGTTTTCTATAAATCATTCCAGAAGTTTTACTGGAAAAGAGTGTACAAAGATTTCAAATAAATAAACAATTAATATTAGATTAGGTCATGCTGCTACTTGTGTCTTAAGTGACAAACTATGGTCAATTTCTACTCTCATATTCTGGCCTTGGTCCTTAGGCAGAGTGCAATCCTATTTGGAACAGGTTGAACAACAACTCCCTAGTCAAACAAACCACACACAAAGAGGAATTCCATTTTGAGTGGACTGACTTGAATAGTGTCTGTCTGCTACTACTTCAAAACACTAATTCACTGCTTCCACTGTCTGATGGAAAGGAGAAACAAAGCTTGGGTGACATTGGCATGTTGAGGATGTGACTCTGTTGGTTTCATGTGAAAGATCATAGGAGACAAGATGGAGTTGTGTGAGTTCCCTGTGAGCATTAGTTTTCCAGTCATCACCTTCTAGAATCAAGCATGAAATAGGAGCAGAACCAGAGAAGTACACAGCCTCCAACTGCTGACCCCATAAGCCTGAGAGGATATATATATAGGACTTTGAGTGATCAAGAATTAACAGGGTCATATTGTTTCCATCCTGCTCTTGGAGCAGGTCATCCATCAGGTTGATCAAAGCAGTTTCTGTGCAGAAACAAGGACGAAAATGAGATGGAAATGGATTCAGGTCATCAGTCTCCTCCAAAAGTGACTGGAATGAGTTGTATAACATACAACAACCCACATAAATTGCTCAAGGGTATATTTGTGATAATTCTTATAAATCAAACATTACAATTATATACAAGTATATTTCCCCTGGAATTTAGCCCAGAGAGAATCACTCTAGTAGGACAGGATAACATAAACAACATATTTTAGAGTATAAGACAATTTCATTTCACAATAATGTCTGGGTGAAATAACTAGCTAATAATCAAGTTATGACTTTGTGCAAGGTGCTTAGTGCAAAAGCTTTACGGTTAATTTTACAAAACCACTGAAAACCCTAAAATGAAATTGTCATAGTTAAGCAGACACATTAAAATAAAAACCAGTGCTTTGTAGATATTATGTGATAATATGCTGAGAAAGTCCTAACAATCACTGGCTGAAATTAATTGCAGAATGCTGATTGAAGATTCAAGAGGAACATGAGTAAGCATGTTCTTTTTACAGGCCAATGAATATGCAATCAGAATCTGAAATAAGCACCTCAGTGCTCATGTGTAGTGGCAGTGTGTAGGTGATTTTTAGTACTGGAATTTGAACTTCAAACTAATCATATGCACATGTAATTTTTACCAGCAAGATTTTAACAGGACCAGAATCACTACCAATGCTATTAAATGTTCACCAGTAAAGGGGATGGAGGAGATATTTTACAATTATTGAACTGAATAGATGCAAACTTCTACCAGAAAAACAGTGATTATAGGCAACCTGTTGTACATTGCACATTAATAGAAAACAGACTGACTTCTCTAAACTGCCTAAATGACATCTAAATTCACACTCCAAACACATCAATCAATCAGCGTTCAGTCTTGCATTCAACATTTTATCAATCATCCAGCAATCACTCCAGCACTCTATGTATGTATGTATGTATGTGTGTGTGTGTGTGTGTGTGTGTGTGTGTGTATGTATGTATGTATGTATATATATGTGTATATATATAATCATGCACCATTCACTGTAGCATACAAATCTGCTATTATTATTTTTAAATAAACATATGCATAGCTGTTTAGAATTGGTGGAATTGCCACACAAATACAAAGGAATGCTGCAAAGCTGTACGTAATGACACAAAACAGCAAGTTGTCTATACCCAGAAATGATTAATGATTCTGGTTCTTAGTTCAACTCATATAAGTTAGTTTGCATTTTGACAATAGACACAGGTTTCTTAACACATGTACGCCTAGAAGCAGATGAGAACAAAAGTCTTGGTGTAGATATAATAAGCAGTCTAGAGTTCATTGGACACTTACTGCATGTCTTTCATACAACCAAGGTTATATGGTATATGGTAGAATCCTCTGAGTTTTGTTATCCTAAGACTTGTAATTTTATTTCCCAGACAGGAGATGTGCATTCCTCATAGCTAGAGATGTTAGCAAGTACATTAATATTAAGTCAGGCAAAACCAAAACCAAAAGAAAAAAGAAAAAAAAGTTGTGGCACATTAAAGACTAACTGCTATATTTTAATGTGAGCTTTCATGTCCGAGGAAGTAAACTTGTCCATGACTTGCTATTTATATTACAACCATCTGTGCCAGGTAAACGAAGGTAAATGAAAGCCAGTCCTGGTTCAAAACGGGAAGAGTAGACATAATTGCACAGTAGAACTGGACGTTTTAATTGCATTAGATCTACATTACCAAGTCACTAGCACTCTTCACTATCAAGCACCATACTGAAGGTGTTAAGACATGAAAAGGGGACCATTTCATTCACTTTGATCTCAACAAATCATTTGTTGCTGCTAAAGATGATTTTCTTCTTGAGATAAGCTCTTGTGAGACTCACAAGTTTTCTTTAAGGATCTATTTGTTCAGAACAGGTTTTTCATAAATATGTAGGGAAGCCATCTTTTGCTCTAATCAGCCTTTTGACATCTAATAGCTCAACTGTGTCACTTTGTCTGGAAAACTGTAACATATCATGGGAGACAGACAAACATGGGAATTGGTCATTAAATGTATGAGACTTTTTTCTTCTTGGTTCTCTTCTGGAATTCTCTGGCAGAGCACTGAAGAAATGGGATAGCTAGTTATCACATTAGATATACAGGCCACAATACAAATGTCAGTGAAATCTCAATAACTTTCCAATGTAAATACATGTAAATATATTTCCATATTGAGCAATCTAAAGTATGATCACATGTCATCATTTTACACTGACTCAAGTTATCACATGATCTGTGATCATTATAGTTCTTCCAAAAAGTATTATGAAACCATTTATTTGAAAGATACATATAACCATTTTGATTACTCTCTTTTCCCCATAATTGATTGTTTTTATTTTATGCTACCAAAATCTTCTTTCTGTAGTATTATATCTTTGTGTGATTGCACCAGACTAAGTGCAGCAGCGTCTGCAACTCATGTAGCAAAAACAAATATTCATGCTCCACACAGCTGCTCCTGGATTGTAATTTACAGATTAAAATAATTGTGTGCCATCCAGTCAATTCTGACTTATGCTGACCCCTTTCAGGGTTTTCTAGCTATACAGTACTTAGAAGTAATTTACTGTTCCCTTTTTTGAGGGCATCCTGGGACTGTACAGTTTGCCTAGGGCTACACAGGCTGGCTCTTCTGGGATGCATAGTTGGGAATTGAACTCCCAGCCTCTGGCTCTGCAGCCAGATATCTGACTCATTTTGCTATTCAGCCAGGAATGTACAGATTCCCTCCATTAAAAAACACACCAAAAACACTCACAATGTAGATGTTTCATACTTTGTCAATTACACTATCATCATTGTGAGGCAACAAAAAAATATTAACTTAAATCTGTAGCCTAATTTATACTCTCTCCACATGAATAATTTCTGCCTTTCCATTCTGCTTTGTGATATGTAGAGTGTAAGATTGTTTGTCACTTTAACAAAGGAAGATGATTCAATAAATCCAATTTACTTATTTAGTATCTTAGTATTTGTAGCTCATTTATGTAACTGTCATTTTTAGTTGACTTTTGTCATATGTAAAACCAATAAACTAATTGATGGCTGTTACTGCCAAATCCTCAAATAGTCATAGACATACAGTACTTTAACTACACTTACAGCACAATCCTATGCATATCACTCAGAAGCACTTTCCATTTAACTAGTTTAACTGGGAATAAGTCGTATTGTATATAGTAGAACTTGCTTTTGAAGAAGCAGACATAGGATTGGGTTATACTGTGACAATCCTTGCAGTACCAGGCAGGCTGTAAGTAGAAGGAAATGGGATCTACTTCACAATATGCTTCTGACCAAGATACTAGAATAACTAAGGTGCCACATATAGAAGAGTACAGGGCGGTTACACAATAAATAGGCATGTAAGAAGATGTATAAAAATACACATCTCTGGAGCAAGTTCACACAGTTTGACTTGCTCCAAAAATTGCCAGAGATAGAGGTAGTGAAGCAAGTTACCATTCTCACATCAGATAGCCTGGGAAAGGAAGAATAATGATGTTCTGTTTTCTGCAACTGAAAAGGTTTTTTATAAAAAATAAAATAAAATAAAATTGCAGGGATTTCCCCCCACTGCCCCGGACAGTCTGCAGGATGGGGCCACAATACTGTTTTAAAATGAGCAGCCACTGCTTTTGCTCACAGTAAGGTGGCAGGCAGGATCAGGATGGCCAGAATAGTTTAATCCTAAAATGAGGCAGTGCCTCATGTTTCTTGATGGAGAAACTACCACTGCTTCAGTGTTACTCACCCTGAGATTTGTCTGTTTGTCCAGAGATGAATGTAGCGATTCTCAGAGACTTTATCTAATGCCCAGAGACCTAAGAAATCTATTGCACAAGCTTTGTTCAGCTTTGTGGCTAAAATTTTGTTCTGTAGTTATACTGGCAAAAAAGGAAATGGCATCGCCTCTAGAAGGGGCTAGTTGCCATTAATTAATGAGTTCCTGCTTAGATTTTTAGTCATATGCCAAGCCATTTGACTGGCGTGCAATTAAGAAACCAACAGAATAATATTGCAGAGTTTTGAATCTCTGCTAAAATTCTCTTTTTGTTACACCACAGCAGTACAGAGATCCACAGAGAAGAATAGCTACAAGTTCCCCAGAGTCCACTCCTTTCTCATTAACTGGCACTTAAAGTATTAATTACTCATTCTGAGATATTTGTAGAAGAATTTTTAAAAATTCTTTACTTACAGTTGCTTGAAAGTACAGACTAGTGTATGCTGCTTTTTTTTTACTGCACACATACTTAATAACCAACTGAACAGATCAACAGGAAAGAAACAACTGCCATCTACAGGCTCTCTTTAAAATCAAAGACTGGAATGAACAATTGGTTAGTGCTGGACAGATAATCACTCCAGCCCAACAAATTCCTTCCCAGTCAAGCAAACTACAGGCAGCAAGCAAGATGGCAAATAACTCCAACAATAACAACATGAAAATTGAATGCGTTTTGAAAAATTATATTAAATAGAAAGTAATGGAATCTGGAAGACAAGTGCTTCACTCTGACATGAAGAGTCCTTTTGGAAGAGGTTTGAACATTAGGCTTCTAGAACATTTTCATTTAAAAAAAGTGAAACCCAGCTTTTCTAGGTTTTCTGGTTCTTATCTTTATCTTGCAATGAAATTATCTGCTGGAAACTGCATTTATTTTTTTCCATTTTTGGTCATGGCGACGTGCTGCACAGTTGTAAGCTGGAGAGAGGTAAAAAAAAACCCCTTAGAGATACAATTAGATAGTTTAAAAAAGTTTGGGACACATTTGTCATAGAAAAGGTCAGAGAAATGCCAGACTGGATTCTAGTAATTTAACGTTCACATTGACTTCTGTGCCCCTTACATTTGACAAAGTAATCTTTCAAAATTGCTAAGAAGTGCAGGTAAGTACACCCCCACCTTATGAAAATACCTAGCATAGTTGCTAACTGGCACAATTCTCACTTCAATGAGACAGTTAAAAATTTGTGTCTGTAAAGCATCTGTTTGAAATCTTGCACATGATTATTATGAAATAAATGCTGTTTAACTTAGGTGAAAATTTATTATAGAAAACATTTTTATGATTGGGCCTGAACAGGGGCAGCTCAAGGACTGTGATAAAGGGGCACCTCACCTAAAATTTTGCAGGTAGCGGGGGAGGGGGGGCAGGGGGATCCTGCTTCTTTAGATCTATCTTTTTTTGTTACCACGAAGCACTGGTAAACTTGCTTCTAATTATATTGCTTCTCTTCTGCAAAGTGTGGCCTGACGTTTGGATTTTTCAAGGAGAAGAATATTATTTCTTGGGTGGGTGGGGAATCATTGAGTGGTACTGGAAAAAAAGTGAATTTCATTAAGAGATCAATTAGAAAACAAACAACTGCCAAAGATTTTGGAGCACATCTCAAGTGTTTTGGAAAATCGAAACACTTCATGGAGACTCGGATTCAATCAATTCAAATCCAAGCTATTTTGGAGATATTCCACTGAACAAATAATTCACTCAATTTTATGAACTACCATGGAGTTTTCATAAAAGTGCACATATATTTCAGATTCATATTGAAACATGTCTACAATTACTTAAGCTTAAAAACCCTCTGAAAACAACCCATATGTTCTACATATACCAAAAGTCTGCATGACAATGTCTCTGATGAATTGGACTGTAGCCCATGAAAACTCATGCCATAATAAATTCGTGGGATGGTTTTAATATCATGAATTTACTCTTATTTTAATTATATTGCATTTAAAATTTCTATTATTTTTAATTGTTTTGTAAAACACCTTAAGTCTTAAATCTGGGAAGAAGGTGGCATATAAATATAACAGACAGACAAATAGATGAATTTACCCCACTATTCCCTACAATCATTTAACTTTCCTGAGCACATATAAATAACTGTGTAATAAATATGTCTTTACTTTCCCAGAAGACTGAAATATGCCTTTAATAGGCTGCATGGTTGTGGAAACAATACAAATGCAGAAGTATATATTCTTAATGGTCAATTAAAGATATCACCTACTTCTGCATTTGTATTGTTTCCACAACCATGCATTTATATATATATAAAACCAAAACAAAAAACAGATAGCGAGCTTTCAATGATAAATCATCTTCTTCAAGGCTGTGCATCAAGTTCTTGTGGGTGGTTCCTAACTTATGTGCTGTTTTTAATGTCCCAAAATCACATAGCTGATGGTGTAGAGGCCAGGCAGGTTTCTTAGATGGAAACAACTGCAGCATGCATGTTTGTTTCAAGCTCTTCTTCAGCTAACAATTTGGAATTTATGGCCCATCTCTTAAAACAGAAGACAATCACAGGCAATTTGGCGGGGGGGGGCTCCTTCTCCCTTTCTGCCTTTTTGAAACTCAAAGAGTTTCTCTTTGAAGAAGATGTTTTATCATCGAAAGCTCTCTATTTGTTTTCTGTTTTTGTTTTTTTTAACATTCTTAATGGTCAATTAAAGGTGTCACCTACTCCAGCATTTGTACCAAAGTAGAGAGGAAGAAATCCTGAATGTTTCTTCACTTAAACATAAAGTATTAAGAATGTAATTTTCAAACAGTTTTTATCTGTTGATTATAATGATGTATAAACTGACTTTCAGAACAAATCCTAAAAAGCTGGTGTATAAGAAAATTAAAAAGCTACAAAATATGATAAAGCAATGAGAAAATCGGAAGATCAGTCCATGAACTGTCAAAACCAAATAGCATCTTAACTAAGCAGGAATTTATTTCTTACACAATATACTTTGCAGTACCAGGAAGGATATAACCTGGAGATTGGTGGGTATGGAGACATTTAATATAAATCCTAGCTTCAAACCAGGAAGACCATCACTAAAACATTTTACTTGATTTATTAATAGACCAGATTACTAATCAGTGCTTGATTAAATTTGTAAATTGCTAGCATATAATGTGACCCCAGTTAGATGTACCCATTAGTGCTATATCATATCCTACCAAGTGACAGGATAAATTACATTTATTCATTGCCAATGGACAGTAATATAAAAGATAGAAAGATGCATTTAAAACAGATTCCTGCTGCTCAAGGAAAATTACAATGTGTAAAATCTGTTACATAACAGACCTCAAGAACAGAAAACTTCGGTAGAATTCAAGTCTTATATTGAATTTAGGAGTCAAGATGTGAATATACAATGCATATTGGACATTTCCAGAGGACAGGCAATAAAAGTCAACTTTGTTGACTGCCACTGGAAGGAAGTCCCTAGGCATGCTGTTGACTCTATTGTCACTATGAGTGCCATTCAAAAACCCTGAATGTTCTTAGGGATAAGGGTATGCTTTTTGGTGTAGCCAGCTAATGACATGTGTCTCCCAATGATGGGACCCAATCCTACCACAGCCAGACATTTTTGGCCATTCTCCTTGTAGACAGAGGTGAGCCCTCTGGATGTTGTTCAGCTCCAACTCCCTTAATTTCTCACCATTGCCTATGCTTGGCAGCAGTGATAGTAGCTGTAGGAAAAAACATCTGGAGTACCATAGTTGCCTACCCTTTATAGGAAAGGTAAGAATACTGTTGTTGATTTGAAAGAAACTAGCTCCTCCAGCAGAAAGAGTTGAGTAACAGTGTGACATGTATATTGTAGTCGGAGATTGTCCATTCTACATACAAAGGCCAACATCCTGTTACAGCAGATATAAACTTTTTTCTTCAGCATAAGGGATGTGATATTGTCATTTTTCTTCAGCATAAGGGATGTGATATTGTCATTAACTGAACAGTTCCAGTTTTTATCCCAGACCTCACATGACTTGTGCACTGTATGAGAGTCATGCAGGACTCCTGCTAGTAATATCATTTCCCTCACACTGGAATAATTAACACCTGGTTTTCGTCAATAACACATAAAAAAGTGTTTGCCACACACTTCCATAAAACCTCAAAAACAGCGAATAAGCAGTGTTGAGATGTGAAATTTTATATGTATAATATAATAAAGGAGGATATAGCCCTTAAAATGAAAGTGCTTTTAAAATTGAGATTTGAACAAACGTTTTATTATAGTTGTTTCAAAACAATTAACTAGCTTTCCAGACAAACACAGTCATCCTACAATAACATCCAGACAGCTGAACTTGGTTATGTTGACATGAGTAAACACAGAGGTTGTGTCTGTGTGTCCTATAGCTTGCATTGTTTGTAGTTTCAATGTCTTGGAGCTACAATATTCTGGCATTCTAGGACCTTGGAATTACAATACCTTGGCATTACAGGGTCCTTGTACAATAGGAATTTATTCCTCCAAGCTCTTCAAGTATTCAAAACAATGATGTTAATGTCTTAGTGGCAGCTTGCCAGATATTAAGATACACAGACCCCTGAAGTTACAAACTCTGCATGAACAATTGAGATTCTTACTGAATTTTTTTTCTTGAAGCTCCAGACCCCTGGATCTCCAGGAGCCTAGAAAAGAGACTGTGTAGTGATTGGGAGGAGCTGTAAACAACTGAAAAAATTATAAATACAGGGAGATAAGACACACAGAAATTCATCACATCATCACAATTACATGCCACTTTGGGCACCAGACATGAAAGAACAACAGTCAACATGGATTTTCCTCCATAGGTTCAAACTGGTTTGGATAGATGAGTGTTTAGATTTATTTTGTGTGTTCTTAATATACTTTTTAATATACTTTTAAAATATACTTTTACTAATATACTTTTTTAAAAGGGGCTTTAAAAAGTTACTTTCTTTGAATATTCCTATTCTTAGGAACCTAGATGTTTAACAGATGTATTCTCTGCATTTCAGTTTCCTTTTTTATGCTATAAGCTCTTGCATTTTTAGAATGTCAATTAAACATTCTTGGTGATATTTTTATTGTATTTTTTATGCTTTTGTATTTTGGATTGAATTCTGATGAAGGCATTTGCCTGAAACTTTAGTTTTCATATATTTTTAAGTCTTTCTGCCTACAGTTTCCATAGCTGTAAGGCTTTGGGACGTTTTCAGACTTTGAAGTATAAGAACTTTTGCGCATATGGGACATAGAAGCAATGTAGATAAATAAGGCTTGTAGAATTCAACTAGTTGATGTTGCCTAGAATTACTGGAACAATGACTTATACCTTGATACTCAGATAAATTATATTATGATTTGAAATTATTGTTTGGTTTCATTTTGGAATTATGCCAGCTGGGATGAACCCAGTCTTCTGATTTTTCCCTAGAGGTCCATAAAGTTCTCTAGGGCTCTTAGGGATATGTTCAGGTGTCAGTATCCCTGACCTGACAGCAGGTCATGGGTATCCATGGCAGGCAGGGCAAGAAGACTTGCCACCAACTGGAAATGAAAATCATTTTAATATTTAATTGCACACAGACGGATGTGCTGTGTTGTATGGTGCTCACTATGCCTGCAAATTACACCAGCTTACTACTTTGCAGATTTACTCTGTCTCTGGAAAAATCCTAAGGACATTCTTCAGGAGGTTCCATGCAAACATAAAAAAAGACATAAAATTCTAATTTTATTGATGATAAAATCAAGAAATGATAACATGCAGAAAGCTTCTAAGTACATCCTCAACCCTGTAGCAGCAATCCTTTCTATCTTTAAAGAAATCTTATAAAACTATAGTAATTGTGAGAAATTCTTATTAAGTTAAATACGATTAGCAACAAAGTTTGAGAGTTATTTTAAAGATGCATATTAAAATTGCCACGACACATCCTAGAATATCTTTTTAAAAGATATATGCCATGGGATCATATATATTCTCAAATGTTTTATTCTAATATCATAGTACACTCTTTAAAATATAGAGTAAGTAGTATTCCCTACTTTTTGCTGAAGAATCATTTGTGGAACATTTGAGCTACAATTTGTTATACTTTTTGTACCATCTGCATTAAAGTGAATGTGCATATTGGTTGCAAATAGTTTAGATATGGAGTGTCAAAATAGGTTGCTATTCCCATTTCTACTTATAATTTATTGAGTCAGTTCAGCTCCTCAGGGTGGTAATTCTGATAAAGAATTCAACAAATTTCAGAGATTGAAAGATACAGATTCACTTCATTGGCTAAAGAATATTGGGGTTCTTAATGATAAAATAAACCTTGGGTGTACATTGCAGGCAAAAATCTTTCCCCTGTATAGTATGGGTTGTTTTCCTGTTTCTAAATGCAGGACACTTAGGAGTTTGCTCATTCGTAGGATCACCATATGTCGGAGCTGCCTTGATAGCGAGTAACAACAAAAACAACAAATACAGTATGTGATAACCATAGTAAACAAACAATCACCTGAGATGTATGTTTTGGCACTTAAATGGTTTGGTGACTGCCTGAACATTTTTTCACTGGATCTCTGAAGACTCTGTCGCCATTTTGAAAACAAAGATATGTAGAACGTTTCTGCAAGTTTCTAAGAGTTGAGAACAACAAGATTTGCGCAATCCTTTTTTTTTCTGGCCCAGAAATATCTTCTATTCACATTGTCAGTTCTATGGGCCTGATCAAACAAGGCATAGCCCAGTTAGATTGTTGTATAAATTTCCGGTCACACGACGCACAGCCACTATTACATCATTTTTCCAGCCAGCGGTGTAACTGCGGTTTCTTTCCTCCTTGTCAGGAGAAAGCCCCATGGGGCTCAGAACAGGGCGGGGGTGAGTATGTCCAGCCTTTGCTGGTGGAGGAAGGGAGGGAGGCATGGGTTAGGGGTTTTATATTTTTTACTTAAAAAATAATAATAAAGGGGCTGCACTGTCCCAGGAGACAAGTCAGAAAATAATTAAGTTCCATGATGTAGCCAGCCATAATGTTTCAAAAAGGAAGAAATAAATTGGTAATGTTAAAACAAATGAGAATATACACACACCCACGTGACCATGATTCAGTACAACAGAGGTATGGAAAGTATCATTAGAAGTGGGGAACATTTGCCTCATGTGATCAGGCCCGAAGACAGAATTTTCAGAGCTTTAAGAAAGAATAGCCAGTGGAATCAACACAGGGCTGTTGCATCATAACAAGATCCTACAACAGATCCACTTCATGCACTGTGTTTTTCATATTAACAGTGCAATGACATGCACACTCACTTGGGGTGGAGGAGAGAGCTGCTGTCTTAAATAATGAGTACAGAATTTCAGGCTAACTTCTGTATTGGAAGAATGTGTATAAATACATCAACTATGGGATATGTAGGAGTACATGGCTCAGCAACTAACATCAGCCTCAGACATCAGTAATGATTAATTGACAGCCACACTGACCAATTATTGCATCTAATCTACAACCTCTGAGTCCATCCAATTTTGCATTTGTAGCTTACATCAGAAATATATGTGTATGACTCTGAAGCTGATGGAGCAAAATTCAGCATCAGTCGTCGATATCAATAAGCCAAATGTCAGTTTTAATAAATAATACATCATTAGGTGTTATTTCTTGCTAGTTTCAGCGCTGTCTGAAATGTATTAAACAGAACTTCTATTAATTGTCTAGTTCAATTCATTTGCAAGTGATTTTATGGTGTATAAAGCTCTTCATGTATTAAAATATCCCAATAGCTACTTTTCACATATTAAATAGAAAGTCAGAAACAAAATTGCTCCAGGTAAAAGCAGAATGTTAATTGGGTTGCAACAAATAGTTGGCACTGTAGTATTCAGTATCTTTAAACATGGTTCACTTATCTTAGAGCTTATTAGACAGGTTATGTAGCACAAAGACCCTTCTGAACCGCAGACCCCACTCACTCCCAACTATTGCGTTTTCCAGCTACTGCCAACTATTACTCCTACTATTGCCTTTCTCCTTTATTTCCTGTGCTTCCTAGACAAACTGGAGATCTTTCAACATCTTAGCTCATTCTACTACCTTGTGTGTGACTGCCCCGCTTCTATAACCTGAATCCAATAGTCTCAGGTATAGTGGACCCATGATTTACATTAAGTGTTGATTCACCACTCAGCAATTGATTCAATAGGTGTACAATAGTTGGGACTACTGATTAAATATCAGACTTTATAATTGCCCTTTTCTACCTCCAGCTCCTGAGTTCTATAGAGACTGAGTGCACATGTCCTGCTTGCAGCCCTCTTCCCTCTGGTACAAGTTTAATTATGTATTTCTACAAAGTTTGGCCTTATAGGAATGTGGTGCTCCCATTGTTTCCAGTCTGCTTCATAGAACCAATATCTACCATGGCTGATGCCTTTCCCCACTCATCACCTGCACAGTGCAGTGATTAACAGTCTTAATATCACATAGAAAGGGTTTTTCCTCCCTTCATGTGTGAGATCCACTAGGAGGCACATTATAACCCTCTTTGGACATTCTACTGCCTTAGTTAATCTAGTCCAGTGTGCAAGCTCCTCTTCATTCAGGTGAGCTCTCTTCATACTTCTCACTTGGCCCTCACTGTCCCTATTGAGTTCCCCTCAAGTTAGGTTTTCCCCCTTCTTGCCTTGAACTGTTGAACTGGTAGGAGCTGGACTGTGTATCAAGTAAGTCTCAGCCATTCCAGATATGTTTGAATAGTAAGCGTGAGAAGACTCAAGCCCCTCCCAGCCCCAATCTTGTCCAGATGAGGCTCCTAGGTAGGGAGTTGCAGGCCTGCTATGCTTGGGGTGTGTGACAGGTCCTCTTGGTTTCCAGGTTGTTTGACTGCAGGTAGGAAAATGTAGCATTCTTAGAGGAGTACCACCAAAATTCAGTCCAAGGACCAAAGTGGCTAAGTGCCAACCCACAGTGAACAATGTGGGAGAGCATGGTCAGGCCATCTACCTGTTCCATAGGCCAAGCCTGGGTCTGTTTCTACTCCTTCTCTCTCACTTTGGGCCCCTTAGGTTCCTCCTGCACCTTTGGTAGGACTTCAGGGACTCAGGGTCCTAGTTTCATTTTTATTTATTTATTTATTTATTTTCCGGCTTTTACCTTGCCCATCTAGATTCAATTAATCTACTCTGGGCGGCTTACATTCCGAATATAAAACAAAATTTAAAACAAACAATATCAGATAACATAGAGATAACCAAAGTCCAAGATGGTAAGACATAGGGAATTAAGAAATGGAAGGGGGAAAGGCCTGTCTGAAGAACCAAGTCTTCAGCTTGTTCTTAAAAACTCCCAGCGAGGGTGCCAGGCGAATCTCAAGGGGCAAGATGTTCCAGAGGTGAGGGGCCACCGCCGAGAAGGCCTGGTTTCTAGTTCTCTCCTTCTGGGCCTCTCTCGAGGTCAAGCTCCTCAGCCACCCAGCCTGGCTAGATCGAGTGATACGAGTAGGGCTAGGTGGGAGCAGGCGCTCTGTCAGGTATGGAGGTCCTAAACCATTTAGGGCTTTATATGTAAGCATTAACACCTTGAAGTCAATGCAGAAACGAATGGGCAACCAGTGTAAGGCCGCCAGAGTGGGGGAAATGTGATGGTATTTTTTCACCCCAGTTAATAATCTGGCGGCCATGTTCTGGACCAGTTGTAGTTTCCGCATCAATCTCAAGGGCAGCCCCACGTAGAACGCATTACAGTAGTCTAATCTCGAGATTACAAGCGCATGGACCAGAGTGGTGAGCGCCTCAACATCAAGATAAGAGTGCAGCTGGTCAATCCGCCAAAGATGTAGATGGGCAATGTGGACCACAGACGCTACCTGGGACTCCATGGTAAGTGCTCAGTCAAGATCGACCCTCAAGCTGTGGACCACACTCTTTGTGGTGAGAGTCGCCTCCCCCAAAAGAGAGGGAGCTTCCCAAACCACTGATAGGAGGGGCACCCACACTCAAAACTTCCATCTTGTCCGGGTTCAGTCTCAGTCCATTCTCCTGCATCCATTGCAGTACAGCCCCCAGGCAGTGCTCAAGGGACGCAACGGCATCTACTGCTGTTGGAAAAAAGGAGATGTAGAGCTGTGTGTCATTAGCATACTGATGACACAAAGCCCCACACCCCCGGATGACCCCTCCCAGCGGCCTCATATAGATATTAAACAGCATTGGAGAGATGATCGAGCCCTGTGGCACCTCGCAATTGAGGAGCCACGGGGGGGGGGGGGGCGATACACTCTCTCCAAGCTGAACTCTCTGGGAACGGTCCTCCAAGAAGGACCAGAGGCAGGCAAGAGCCAGGCCACCGATCCCCAACTCGGAAAGTCATCCCAGGAGGATACCGTGGTCGATGGTATCAAAGGCGGCTGAGATATCAAGGAGAACCAACAAGGATATTTTGCCCCTATTGGCTTCCCTCAATAGTTCATCAAGCAGGGCGACCAATGCCGTTTCCGTACCGTGACGCGACCTGAAGCCCGACTGGAACTGATCCAAGGCATTGCTCCTCTGGATGTTTGAGGTGTTGTTGCAACTGTCCTGCCTTCTCACTGACCTTTCTTTCCTTCCTTCCTAACTTTGGTTCTATACTACAAGCCTTCCTTGAACCTTATTTCTGCCATGCCTCTGTCCATTGCTCCTCCTTCTCTTTCACTTCTGCCCTGCCACATGTTTGAGACCCAATACCACTGTTCCCTCCATCTCCTGGCTGCCTTTGAAAACTCTGCCCATGAGGCACCCAGTGAAGACATTATTGCTGGGCAGCACAGCTGTCAACCAAGCCTCAGGACTCTCCCTCAGTGGCCATAATTCATTTCTAACTAACACAAAAATGATTTCTTATGACTACTACTCTAACTACCAAAATGGTAAAATAATTGGAAAGTAGCTGGACTAATTGGTTAGATTCAGATATTGAGCCTGAAAGTATGTAGGGATCAAAGGGTGGTCAGGATGGGGCATGTTCTTAATTCTGTTCTTGTATCTCTATTAAAGATATGGAGTTTTGATAAAACTAGCGGTGTCATTTGGAACACTCATACATATCAGCTTCAGTTCAAGGAGTTCAGCCTCCAAGACCTCACATGTGAAACTCCTCACTGGATTCAAAACATGGAGAGCAAGAAGGTGAAGACAAAGAAGCGGGAATGAACCTTACGTGTCAGAGAGCATCTGATTTAGAATAGTCAGACCCCATTAGCTGGAACTACTGCATGTGACATTACAATATACGCAACAACCATATCCCATCAGAAGTCGTGCAAATATTTGTATGTTCAGTTGAAAGGTATTTGAAAGGTCACACAACTGAACATTCTTATAGCTTTTCTATAATCAGTAGCCTTTCCTTACCATGACTATTGATCATAGAAATGCTGACTGCACTTACAATACCGATTGTAATATGGCATATGAAGGTCTGCATGACTTTCTCTGACTGAGGTGGAGACGTGAAGCAAGGCTTACCTACATTCAGCATGTTGCCGCTACCCTTTAAGCTATATGTGCTTTCAGGAGCCTCATGGCACAGTGGTTAAACTGCTGTACTGCAGCAAACTCTGCTCATGACCCGGGGTTCAATCCTGGGTAGCTGGCTCAAGGTTCACTCAGCCTTCCACCTTTCCAAGGTCAGTAAAATGAGTACCCAGCTAGCTGGGGGGGGGGGGGATGCAATGTGTAGCCTGCATAATTAACTTGTAAACTGCCCAGAGAGTGCTTTAAGTGCTATGGGGTAATATATAAACATCATGCTTTCTTCTCTTTGCCACCCCAAAAATGCTGACCCAAAAGATATGAGTAGCACTCATGAACAGAAAGAAACCCATTTCTCAACTATTTGTTTGACATCTTCTATTGCTGTTATCACTATCCAATATAATTCTGCCATTTCTTACAAAGCGTGAAAACACATATATATTCTTGTAACAAAGAAGATACCATAAAACAATTAACACAGACATCTTCAACTCAAATCCATCACTTGGACAGGCCAGATGGAAAGGAAATGTTACAAAACATCCTGGAAGGAAGGAACTTCAAAGAAAGATTTTGTGAGAAAGAAAGCTTGAAAGGAATACCAGTTTTAATTACTTATTTATGATGCTTGTGTAACCATCTATAAAACTATCCTATGCATTCTGCTTTTCAGACTTCTTTAATGCACATTGCTGTGTATGTATTGATTTCCCTGCTGGCATTAAATAAACGCTTTCCTTAACTTCACAACTGAAAACGTCTCCTGGCAGATTTCTATAAGAAAAGTCTCTACACCTCTACATCCCTTCTTTTTAAGTAGTATTACATCCATAAAGTCAGTTTGCACTATTAATGCAAACAAGGAAGGTGGCAAAGATCATTTGCTGCTTTATACAATTTACACAAATATTTTTGTGATTTGGTTCATAAATCAAACAAAAGGTAATATATATTGTTTCCTTAATCCATCAGCTGTTTCCATACTAGCCAGAGGTCTCTTGTTGTCCCCATCGATACGTAGATGATAGCAAAGCAAGCCCAAAAAACCAAAAACTTTTCTAGGCACATCAACGCTATCAGGTGTTCTCAATGTATTTATGACTGTTTTCCTTAAAATGTTCAGATGTTTTAGCTACTTCAGTAGACATTCAGATGTTTTTCTTGGCAGATACAGAAACTCTCTTTGGTTTCTTTGGTCATTCTTGCCTTGATTCTCTTCAATACAATGCAAAAATAATTTTAGTTAAAAGTCCCTGATGTTTCCTCCTCTCGAACATTAGGAAACTCATGTTGGAATTTAGCTAAATTTCTTTTAAAATCAGAATAAGAAATAGCCAACAACTTTAATGTAATTTCCTTCTCAAACCCTATTTCAACATACACATACCTTTTTTCAGAATACATGAACCTTCTTTTAATATACTATGCATTTATCCTTCAAAATACAACTTCCTTACAAAATACAATCCTAGCCTTCATGATAGTGGTTTCATGAAGTTTCTCATCTAACCATTCTGTGATTCCTTCTTAGTCCTCTTAAGCCACTGTGTTAAATTTTGGAACATTCACTTATATTTTTTCTGTACTCTCCACAAGATTTTGATGCATTTCTGAAGAAGTGATTTTTTAAATCATGAAAGCTTATGCTGAAGGTTTGATTTTAGTCGTCTAATAAAGGTATAACCTCTTCTGAACTTCTATCCACTATAACTCCTTTCTAAAATATTTCTCATCATTTCTGTCTATTCTGCAACACATTTCATAAATTTTAACAAATTGTAACTAAATTATGGACAATATCTAAACAGTGAAAAAAATCATAATACTTCTTAGGAATCAGGTATTACATGAACCATCACAGAAACCACTACCTTCCTCTTGTAACAGATAATAATAGTCCATGAAAAAGCACCTGCAATTGTGTACCCAATAACCCTAGAATTCAGTTTTTGTTAATATTGAAAATTAGGCCAATTAACCTTAGAATAATCAATATAGTCTCAATCTTTTTGTTGTTGCTTTGAATGCCAAGCCTCAAAACCATCCAATAGATGTGTCAGAATTAAGTATTTTTTATGACGTAATTCACTCTCAATGAGAAAATTCACTCTCAATAGTGCAACTTTCTGCAGGTAATTTTTCACTTCTATCGATGCTATTGACTTCTAGGTTATCTTAATCTTTCCCTTCAAGTTCTCCTTTTTCAGAATGTTCAGACTGAATTTCTAACCGCATTGAATTCAAGGGAGATTGTGATGATGTTATAGGAACAGATTGTTCAGTGTGGTCTATTGTGACATCTTTTGAGTGGCCAGATCAGAATGGATTCACAGCCCCCACATGTCCAATCTTACCACAGTCATTGTGTCGACATGTCTATCATTTCCTTCTCTTTTCCTACTATGAAAAATATCTATCAGACCTTTACCAATATTACTTGCAGTTTTCATTGTATTATTATTTTTCTTTAACTACACAGAAAATAGAGAATAAGAAAGAAAGAAAGAAAGAAAGAAAAAGAAAGAAAGAAAGAAAAAGCATTTGCAATATACGTATAAAACCTACTTACGTGCTGCTTAATGCAGCAATCTATCCAGGACTTGTGGTTTCTGGCTCATAAATCTAATGAAACTAAAACTAAGGGAAATCCTGTCCAGCAGCTGTGTCCAGAAAACAGGACCAAGACACCATCACACAACAGAAAAGCACAGTCACACAGTTCTGAAGGTAGCAAAAACTCATAGGCTTACTGGCTCTTGTTTTCTAGGGCTCATAGCTAAAGATGAAACAATTTGAAAGGAGAAGAAAACAAATGAGAGAACTTTGAAACAAATATAATGTATAGAAACAGTGTATGTAACAATAACAGAAAGAGCAATGACACAGTGAGTAACTCCAAAGCGCACAGGAACAATACAAATAAAAAACAAATTGCGAAGAAAAGAACAGACTATGCACTCAATAACATCTATTCTTGAGTCATGCACAGAATTTGTTTCTTTAGCACTTCACCCTTGCTTTCAGCAATGGTTCAGACAGTATCTTGCAAATTCACACATCCTCTATTTTGAATGTCTGACCACAAGAAAAGGGGTTGATTTCCCAGATCAGTTTATTGACACCATACTTACAGTGCTTCATACTACAAAATAATCAGGCAAGTAATTAGCAGCAATCTAGGACAATCAATCAGTCAGATTTTCCAGTTTATTTTTTCTGGAGCCCCCAAGTAGTAAAAAAACAAAACAAAAAACCTCAGGCTTCCTTTGGCTTGATCGGTGGCTCCTGAGAAATATCTCAGTTCAATCCTGCAGCCACCAAAAAATGAAATGAAATAAAATAAAATAATAAATCCTTCAACATTATTCTGACCCCTTGGTTTGAACCTGTGGTTTCTGAAAAAACCTAACACTCACATAGCCCGCTCTTAATGTCCAACCAAGCGGTCAGCCCATATCCAGCTAACCTCTCTGAGGTGCCCTTGATTGACCAGAAAGTGGTTGTCACAATTAGCAAAGTGTGTACCTCGCACAAAATTCAAGGACAGTTGCCTAGGAACATCATTACATTTGTATGCTATCTCATTTCAATCTTCATCAACAATCTTCATCAACAAAACAGTATTTGTTAAATATTTGATTGCTTAATCCTAGCTGGGGTTTTCTAGAGCCCCTAATGTACTAGTCTCCCTAAAATGCAAAGCAAGAAAACACAAGACCATCCAAACAAAAATTCCAACAGAAAACCTCAAAGAGCAGCAGCAAACGTATCCCCCCCCCAAATAAAACAAACTTACCCCCCACCTCAAAAAGAAAAAAAAAGCCTGTGGAGAATCAGCTAAATTTTTGGTTCAAATCTGTGTTTCTTCAGTAGCAATTGAAGGAAACAGACAGCAGTTGGAAATTCACTGAAGAAGAAGTCTTTTTAAAAGGGACAAGTTTTTCCATTAGGCCCAAAAGCCGATTCAGGGAGGAATACCCAAATTGAGCTACTCGGTGAGTCCTGTGAATTCCCAGCCAATGCACCAAAATTGTCAGAAAAAAATTAATTTTTAAAATAATGCATCATAATAAATTTCAGACATGGCTGTTCTTCATCAAATGGCACAGTACCCCTCAAGCCCAATCTGGGCAAAGGCACCATCCACCCAAATTCACAGATTTTTATACTTTTGTCAGAACATGGATCCTGGAGGCCATCAACTCCTCGTTAAGAGAGGGAGTGGTCCCCGCCCCGTTAAAGGAGGCAGTGATTCGCCCACTCCTAAAAATGCCTAATCTGGACTCAGGCCTGGTGATCAACTTCCGACCAGTGGCGAACCTCCCTTTTCTGGGCAAGTTGTTGGAATGTGTGGTGGCTGAGCAGCTCCTGGCTCTCCTGGATGAAACGGATTATCTAGATAAATTTCAATCGGGTTTCAGGCTGGGTTATGGGACGGAGACTGCCTTGATCACCCTGCTTGACGACCTCTGCCGGAGGAAAGACAGGGGGAATGCATCCCTGTTGATTCTCCTGGACCTCTCAGCGGCTCCTTCTGGAAAGATTGGCTGGGATGGGAATGGGAGGCACCATTTTACGATGGTTCCGCTCCTACCTGGCTGATTGAGTCTAGAAGGTGGTGCTGGGGGACAGTAGCTCTGATCCATGGCGGTTGTGTCATGGGGTTTCTCAGGGCTCTATACTGTCCCCCATGCTATTCAATATCTACGTGAAACCACTGGGGGAGGTCGTTAGGAGGTTTGGGCTGAGGAGTCAGCAATATGCTGACGACACCCAGCTCTACCTCTCATTCTCTACCAATCTAGGTGTGGCAGTCGCCATTCTGAACTCGTGCCTGGACTCGATAATGGACTGGATGAGGGTCAATAAACTGAGGCTCAATCCAGACAAGTCGGAAGTGCTGCTGGTAGGTGCTCCACCAGATAGGTTAAAGGGCCATTTCCCTGCCCTAGACGGGGTTACACTCCCCCTTAAGGACAGGGTCCGCAGCTTGGGGGTGCTCCTTGACCCGGGTCTGACCTTGGAAGCCCAGGTGGACTCGGTGTCCAGGGGTGCCTTCTTACAGCTGCGGAGAATATATCAACTTCGCCCTTACCTGGATGAGCAGAGCCAGGCAACAGTCACACATGCACTGGTAACAATCAGACCGGACTACTGCAATGCGCTATACGTGGGGCAGCCTTTGAAGACTGTCCAGCGACTGCAACTGGCACAGAACCGGGCTGCGCGGCTGGTAAGTGGTGCTGCCGCATGGACTCATATCACACCGGTTCTGAAAAATTTACACTGGCTGCCAGTTGCTGCTCAGGCCCAATTCACAGTGCTTACTTTGACATATAAAGCCCTAAACGGCTTAGGACCTGGTTACCTAAAGGACCGCCTTCTTCCATACGAGCCTGCCCGTCCTCTAAGATCAGGCCAGGAGGCCCTTCTGAAGGTGCCATCCCTGAAAGAGGTGAGGGGGATGGCATGCCGAAATAGGGCCTTCTCTGCTGTTGCCCCCCAACTTTGGAACGCCCTCCCTATAGAGATCCGCCTGGCTCCAACACTTTTGGCTTTTTGGCGCCAGGCAAAGCCCTTTCTGTTTAGCCAACATTTTAATTAAATAGTATTCTTTAGCTGGCCATATGAGCAGCAGGACTTATTAATATTAATGTTTTAATGACTGTTTTTAATATAGGGTATTATTATAATACTGCCTATTTTTAATGGTTTAAAAGTTTTTAAAGTTTTAATATTGTTGTACGCTGCTCAGAGACCACTGGTAATGGCGCGGCTAAAAAAATCTTGCAAATAAATAAATAAATAAATAAACATGTGTCCATCACAGACATCATTTCACTTACACATTATCAATTAAAATTTGAGACTTTCCAAGTTGCAACCCATTTTAGACAGCATGTTTTGTGCTGTCGATTTAAATTCTGGTTAAATCCCCCTTTTTAACATCTGTTGTAGTGGCTAATTTCCAGAGTGCTGAAACAATTTGTCAATAGCTTCTTGCTCAGGGCCTTCAACTTTGCAAGAGGTCATCCTATTTGCCTGTTATTAAGACATTTCTTGATTGATATGGTTAATAAAAATATTTTCTAATAGGTGATTTAATCCACCACATACAGAAGACAGCTGTTGTATGCTTCCCAATACAGATATGATATCAATATCTAATGAGAATAACGTCAAACAAAAGAACAAGTTACCTTGTATTTTCCCTCCAAAAATGTCTGAGTCATAATGATGCTACCAAAATAGAAATGGTGGCGGGGTGGGGTGGGGAGGGAATACAAGGTGACCACACATTGAAATATTTCTTTGTCTACAGGCAGGGACCTGAACTGAGTCCTTGATAGATGATTCTGTGCCCATTTGTTAATGTGGTTTATGCTTTGTATTTTGTTACTGATAAAGTATGGAATTAGTTCTGCTTCACTGTGGCATTATATCTGGCAGCAGTTTCACTTGGTAGCTGCCAGACCAGAGACACCAGGCTCTCAAGAGAGCTCTGGAACCTGCTGACTGGCAGGCCTAGAAACAACTCAAGGGACAAAGGACTCCCGGAGCAGCAATTTAACACTAAGCACATTCAGGGTTGCTCTGTTTGATAGGGATCCATTTTTCACATGCCATCTTCCATTCCACTGAGATGCCGGTGAGCATGTAACACAGAAGGTTCAGATTTTTGCCAGTAATGAGAAAGAACAAAACAAAATCAAAATAACAGGCTCTCCACCCTTGTGCAGAACTACCGATGGTTCTGCGTTCTTGATCCCTCCAGTGATGAATGCCAATTATTTTTAAATGTAATATATTGACACAGCAAAAATCAGTTATATTGCTTTATAATTGGTAAAAATGTAAAATAGTACTGCTTGAGAAATCTAATTCTTATACGTGGAGAGCTTTGTTTAGGCAACCACAAGCTTTTAAATATCAATATCTTTTTAATATCACCACTAATCTAAGCCTGTACTTAGAACATTTATATATTATTCAACTAGCTTTATTGACTCTTACAAGAATGTTTATAATAACAATGGTTTAAAAAATCCCAATATATTTAATACTTGTGTTTCAAGAACTGAGATACAGTTAAAAGCCACTGAACTGTTTAGGAATCCATTAACATAACTAAGGCTCTTTCATGGTTCCTTTTGTAAGTACAAAATGCACCCACACTGATGTCATAATAAAATTTATGCAAAATATAAGCTTATAAAATTAGTATCTTGATAATATAAGGTAACATGGAGTATGATACACTACGTTAGCACAGTTCCCAGATCTCAGGGCATTGACTGGAGTTTCAATGTTTGAAAACATTTTTTTTAAATGTATGTTGCACCTGTAAAACATTGGTTCACCAGAAAGCCAGGAGCAAATAGAAAAGACTGAAGAGTGAGACAATGGGCTGAAGCAAAAAGGCCAGTCTTGCCAAATGTGATAAGACTGGGAGTAGAGTATCGATTTGTAAGCATCCTTCTTACCCAAGCTTTGACAGCAAGGGCAATAGTCCAGGAAGGGAGGACTCCCAATGAACTGGAATTTTTCAACAATTATAGCAGCAACATAAGGCTTGGGAAACTTGTAGTTAAGGCAAGGCAGCATGGGACACAAGCCCTATCAGAAATATGGAATATGGCCCTAATTTTAAAGACTGTATGTTTCCCATAGACACATATTGGGAAGAGACTATTCCATGCATGCCCTGTATGTGCACAGAGCTTTCACTTTCCATGTGAACCACGGCTTGAATCCTAATTGTCACTGGAGTGTGCTCATGGGGTACTCTGAAGAGCAGCAAAAGGAGAAAGGCACATGTTAGATCTCTCCCCCAGCTCCTTGTATCCCAGAACATCTGCTCCAAATTATTGGGAGACCATCTTAAATAGTGTGTGGGGAGACTGTGGAGGATTAGATTTTTTAAAATAGAAATTAAACCTGCACCCACTTCTTCCAGCAGACACACTTTCTGAGTGTGAGTCACTGCTATAGATGGAGGTACTCAGAAAGTGCTTCAGTTCATAGAAGATGATTCAAGACCCATCCAATCTAAAGGCAGAAATCTTGTTGCACAGCTATGCATGCATAATTTGACGTTGTGGAAACAGTAGAAGAAATTGCAGCAGGCTGCAACTAATATCCACTAAGAACCTCCACAGGTATGTTGCACAACAATCCAGATGTAGACTGTGTGATCAATTGCACAACTACACAATTGTAAACTTCATGACTGAACTGCACAAAACCATGATGGGAACCAAGAAACTGATTGTGAAATGGTGACTATTTAGGCATAAATCCTGACACATTTCTGCAAGTATAACTTTATGTTACATCAACTTGAAAAGGATTTCAGTTGATGTGTTACCAGTTATGCTTAAATATTTGTCATTTCAAATCAGTGTAACTACTCATTCAGTGCAGTGTAGCAGTTAGAGTGTTAGAAATCTGGATTCAATCCTCGGAGAACCATGAACATCAGTGGGTAACTTTGGGTCTGTCACACCCTCTTGTCCTAACCAACCTCACAGGACTGCTGTGAGGACAAAATGGGAAGGATGTAAATCATGTACAATGTCTTGAACTTATTGTATGAAAGGTGGTATACAACTGCAGCAAATAAAAATAAGCAGATGACTAACTAGTAGTTTAAAGAAAAAAATGAGGGGCCCATTTTTAGTAAGAATTTCTACATAAGAATACTTGCTTGCTCTACAGCTGAAGCTCCTTGAGTGAGAGAAGTCTGGCAGAATCAATTTAAGTGGCAGCATGAATTTTGGCAGCTTTCCTTTCCTTCTGTGATTAATCCAGTTGCTGCTGCTGAACTCATTGATCCTTTTGCTCATCGATTGGTTAATTTAATGAAATATGAAGCATTAGAAACCGAACAAATTCACACTGCTGACAAGACAAGATCCTGACAGAAGCTACTTCTACAGCAAATCTGCAACACAAGAATCAAGACAAACACAGAGCCAGCTTCCTTTAGCATTTAACCTGATAATGCATTATTAAACTCTGTCTTATTGCTGTAGAACATGACATACAACCTGGATTTTATGTTGATACAACTATGTAGCATTACTTGCTAACAAAATCAGGATTTTGATTCATTTCCACATCAGGACATCAAACAGGATTTCCTTCATAAAAGTCTGTGTACAACTTAACATGTGTGTGTTTTATGCACCACCTTGCATCTGATTTACAGCAACCTCAATGGAATTTTCACTATATATGAGGCATCTAAGGAATGGTTTAACCAATGACACTCTTTCCCCATGGGTTTCCATGGCCAAACAGATTTTAACGCAGGTCTCATGAGTTCCAGCTCCTTACTCTTTCTACTACAATTTATACCTAAAGCAACATGGTTTTACCCCTAGAAGCCTCCAGGAATGGCAAGTGCTAGGATTAATCTAGTTCTCTAGGTAGTCCACTCAAGAGTTAGATAACACCAGTATCTAGAAGCATGCTGAACAAAAGTCAAAGGTCAAGGGGAAACCATTACTATTATTATTATTATTATTATTCAAAAACACCAGGCACAGTCAAAATTATAAAAACACTGACTGGTATTATATAACAGATACAAGTTTTAACCAAAAACCTAAGTATCTGTTAAATATCTGTGCAGTATGTATGTTGTTCCTAAGATTGCCATTTTTTGTAGCTCTGAGATTTGCAACTGTTTATAGTATTGTGTGAAGTTTCTTGACATTGTTCCCAAAGCCCCAAAGACTACGGGGACCACTGAAGTGTGTTTCTTACAGAGGAGAAATGTTTCAATGGCCAGGTCTCTGTACTTTGTTAGTTTTTCCAATTCTTTATTTTCAACTCTGGCATCCCCTGGAATTGCAATGTCAATGATCCAGACATTTCTTCATTCGATTACTACTATGTCTGGTGTGTCTATCCAAGATGTCTATCAGTTTGGATCCAGAAATCCCACAAGATCTTGACTTCCTCATTTTCTGACACTGTCTCTAGCTGAAGGTTTTTGGAGGCTGGCAAGTTATATTTTTTGCATAATGACCAGTGCACTAACTTTGCTACTCTATCATGTCTAACTTTGTAATCTGTTTGTGCAATTTTTGGACATTCACAGATGAGGTGTGACACAGTTTCATCTTTTTCTTGGAAGAGTCAACATTTGTTGTTAGCACTAATTCCTTCGATCTTAGCTTTCATCATGTTGGTTTGGAGTGCTTGTTCTTGTGCAGCAAAGATCAAGCCTTTGGTTTCTTTCTTAAGGGTCCCCAGTTTTAGCCATGCCCGTGTTGAATTATGGTCATGCTTTCCATCAATATATCTCAGGTGTTGTCCATGTAGTGGTCTATTTTTCCAGCTGTTTATTTTCAAATTGTTGTTTCTTGTATTGAGCCTTTGTTTCTGTTGTTTTCAAAATATTCTCCATTTTCACTGTCTTAAGTAATTTTTCTCTGCTTGTACTTGTCAAGAGGATAACATGGATAACATATGAGAAATACTGATGGCAGTCACAATGCTATAAAATAGAAACATAATATAAGAAAGTGCTTCAAATTAAACTATCTTAAAATAAAAATATAAAAAATTAAAAATTAACAATTGAAAACAGTTAAACCATTTGTAAAGGCATTGGCCACTATGGAAGGTACCTGCATTGTACTCTGAGAAAGAAAGTGAAAAGCAAGCGTGCTATCTACATTTGATGGTGCAGACTTATTTCTGTGACCTATAATGTAGCTCTGCGGGACTTGGGGAATCTTGACAATGCTCCTAGATAGGGGGTGTACATTTCCTACATCTTAAAACAAAGTATTTCCTTGCTCTTACTTCACATATTTTATCTATAGATTGGCTTGAATATTTTTGTATGTAAAAGCTTCAAATCTTTACAAAAATTCAGGGCTTCATATAACTTTATATGATGAATGTTATTCTTAATCTCCTACAAGAAATAAAAAGATGGTGCAAAGACTACCTGCTGTCATGTATGCTGTATCTTACATGGATATTGCAATTCAGAGAGGCAATTTGAAATAATGTTCATTTTTCACGAAGTGCAAAAGGACTAAAATATTAGAAAACATGGCTAAATCATGGTTTTCTTTTTTAAAAAATCTGGATAGATCAAAATGTACACCCAAATGAGCTTTTAATGCTCTATTTATAACTTCAAAAGATGACAAGTCAGCAGCATGGGAAAGGTGGATAAAGATTAATTCAAAATAAAAAAAGAAAAAAAGAAAATGCAAAAGAGTTTCAAATAAATGATTAACTTGCACATCTAACTGAGGAATTTATGAAAATATACCTCCTTCACCCATTACTGAAGTATAAAAGGGAAGTGTATTTGTTCCATTCTTTTCAAAATAGTAATGTGAAAGTAATTGCAATGTTAAAATAATGTAAGATTTATTTAGCATAAAATCTAAGTGGTTATGTTTTGCTTTTTTAAGCAAGGAGTTTTAGCTGCTAAGGTGTGTCTGGAAATATTATGCAATATATTTCCATATGGTCTGGCAAATAATATTAGAATAAGGCATTGTCCCATCCATGCCATCATCTCCTGTTCACAAGCTTCCTGGAAGCTTTAATTGTTGCAGAGTTTTGGATTTTTGGTTAAATTCCTCTAGCTATGCAGCAGAAATGCAGGGATTTACACAGCAGAAAAACCTCAAGTTTCCCAGAGTAGACCATACCTTTCTCATTAACTAGCACTTACCGTCTCAGTAACACACTCTGAGACATTAATAGTAGAAAGAATAGAAACATTTCTTTTACTCACAGATCAACAGCAAACTGACAAAAATGACTGCTTTCAACCACAGATTTCAACAGATTTTAAATAGGGGAAAAACACTGAGCAGAGAAGCAGAGCTTTCTTTGAATTCAGATGCAGGTGGGAATAATTAGTTAGTGCTGAATAAATAGACAGCCAGCCAAGCCCCAAAATGTCCCACCCAGCCACACCTTCTTCAGGAAGCATGCAAGCCTGGAAAATATCCAGCACCCCTTCTCAAACTTGCATGCAGCAACCCTCCTGAAACCCCATCTTGCTTCTCAAATTCTGGAAGTGGTCTCTTGGAAGAGGCTTGGTTAGGATGTCTGCTGTCATCTCAGTGGTTGGACAGTAGACCATCTCGATGATGCCTTTCTCAGTCAGGTCATGCACCAAGTGGTATCTCCTGCCAATGTGTTTGGTGCATGCATACATCTTTTCATTTTGCAACAGCTTGATACTGCTCTGGTTGTCTTTCATCACCTGGATTGGCATCTTTTCATTTATCCCAAAGTCATTCAGCAGCTTCTCCAGCCATAGCCGCTCTCTGCATCTTTCAGCTGCAGCAATGAATTCAGACTTTGTGGGAGACAAAGCTACAACGTCTTGTTTGTGACTAGCCCATGAAATAGGATCATCATTGTACATCAACAGGAAACCACTAGTGGATTTATAATCTGTATTATCCTCTGTCCAGTCTACATCAGTGTATTCTACAAGCTTTGGGTTTTTACTAGCTGGCAGTCTTAACTTAAAGTTCATGGTTCCTTTCAAATATCTAGCTACTCATTTTTACAGGTGTCCAATCACTCTGTGTTGGAGAGCAATTTTTTCTGTTTAACATTCCAACAGTAGTAGCTATATCTGGTTTGGTAGTGGCTGGGAGGTACCAAAGCTTACCTATAGCTGTTCTGTATTTACTGTTATTATTTGGTAGAGGTTCAATTTCCTCCTTCTTCTTCAGAAAATCTGTTTTCTATGGGCATCTTGGAGGCATAATGTTTCCAGAGGCTCAGCTTGCACTCTGTTGATCCAGGTTATAGACACCATTAGATTTGACTGCATGAAAATACATTACACTGTCTATTTTCAAAATGAATAAAAAAACCTTTATCACCCAAAACTGATGCACTTAACATGTTCAGGAACAAACAATACATTGCTTACAGTAATCTCACTTATTTCCTCTTCTGGCAGATCACATTTCAGAATACTAGTCCCTTTACCTTCAATTTTCATGGAATCACCACTAGCAATTTGAATAATCCCAAATATTCTCAAATTTCATTTAGATTTATAAAGAAATCTTTTCCATGTGTACAATGACTAGTGCACTCTGAGTCAATGATCGACTAATTTGATTTCTGTTCACAATTATGGACCGTGCATGCCTTCTATTTAAATTCCATTCCAGCCTCTCCTTTTGTCTCTCTTTTAGCTTCACTTATTACCTGCATTTTTGGAAATAACTAAGAGCTCCACATTATGGGGAATCATAGGATAATTGTGTTGGAAGGGGTGTATAAGATAATTGAGTCCAACCCCCCACTCAATGCAGGAATACAAATCAAAGAATCTCTGCCAAATTGTTGTCCAGTTTTCTCTTGACTGCCTCTAGCTATGGAGTGCTCAGCACCTCTCCAAGTAATTAGTACTATTGTCATACTGCTCTAACAGTTAGGAAGGACTTCCTGATATTCAGCTGAAATCTGGATTCCAGTTATTTGAGCCCATGATTATGTGTCCTGAACTCTGGGAAGATCGAGAACAGATCCTGCCCCTCCTCTATATGACAGCCTTTAAAGTATTTGAACAGTGCTATCATACCTCCCCTGAGTCTTCTTTTCCCAAGGCTAAACATGCACAGTTCTTTCAGTCTTTCATCATAGGTTGTTGTAGGTTTTTCGGGCTGTCTGGCCGTGTTCTTGAGGTTTTTCTTCCTAACGTTTTACCAGTCTCTGTGGCTGGCATCTTCAGAGGACAGGAGTCAGAACTCTGTCATCATAGGGCTTGGTTTCCAGTCCCTTGATCACCCCTTTTGACTTCCTCTGAACTTGTTCCAGTTTGTCTGCATTCATCTTAAAGTTTGGTGTCCAGAACAGGACACAGTACTCTAAATGAGGCCTAACTAGTGCCAAATAGAGAGGAACTAGTATCCCACAGGATTTGGAGACTATACTTCTGTTAATATAGCCTAAAATAGCATTCTTTTGCTATCAGCTAAGGGTTCAAGTCTATTCAAGTATTTTTGAATTTTGTTCCTGTCTTCCAGGGTATTATCTATTCTCTGCACCTCCTCATGCAAGTTATTGATAAAAATGTTGAAGAGCACCGGGCCCAGGACTGAACATCATGGTACCCAATTTTTACCTCCTTTCAATTTGTGAAGGTGCCATTGATAAGCACTCTTTGAGTACAATTCTGTAAACCAGTGGTCCCCAACCTTGGGCCTCCAGATATTCTTAGACTACAACTCCCAGAAGCCTTCATGACCACCTCTGCAGGCCAGGATTTCTGGGAGTTGAAGTCCAAGAACATCTGGAGGCCCAAGGTTGGGGACCACTGCTGTAAACAACTGTGTATGTATCCACCTGACAATTGTTCTATCTAGCCCACACCTACTTTGCTTGCTAAGCAGAATGTTATGGGCAGTTTGTCAAAAGCTTTGCTGAAGTCAAGATATAATACATCTACAGTATTCCCTCCATCTACCAGGGAGTTACTCAAACAAAAAATGAGATAAATCTGTCAGGATTTGTTCATGACAAATCTGTGTTGGCTTCTAATTATTTATGTATTGCAACTGCTTTATAATCTATTCCATAATTTTCCCTGGGATTGATGTCAGGCTGACTGGCCTGTAGTTCACAGTTTCCTCTTTTTTGCCCTTTTTGCGGATAGGGACAAGGTTAGCCCTCCTCCAATCATCCAGCACTTCACCCATCCTCCACGACTTCAAGAAAACAATGGAGTGGTTCTGAGAGTTCTTCAACCAGCTCCTTCAATACTTTTGGATGTAATTCATCCAGCCCTGGAGATTTGAAACTGTTCAAAGTAATAAAGTATTACTTACTTTATATCAATGTCAAGCTGCAATCCTGTCCCTCCATTTGTATTTCATATTTGCCTGGAGGGCCATGGACCACCTTTTGGAGAAAGACTGAGCTAAAGTAGGAATTGAGCACTCCTGCCTTTTCTTTGTCATCTGTTACCATTTCCCCATTCCCACTGAGTAGCTGAGCCACTATTTCTTTTCTCTGTCTTTTGTTACACACGTACCAGAATGTTATTTTTTTTAAAGATTAAAATATATTTTTGCTTTTAGCTTCTCTTGCTAACCTCAGCTTGTTCTTGGCTTTTGCCTTCCTAACAACATTCCAGCAATTCTTTGCTACTTGTTTATACTCTTCCTATGTGGCCTGGCCTTCCTTCCACTTCCTCTATAAGAACATAAGAACATATGTAAGAGCCCTGCTGGATCAGGCCAAGGGCCCATCTAGTCCAGCTTCCTGTATCTCACAGTGGCCCCACCAGATGCCTCTGGGAGCACACGAGACAACTAGATACCTGTCTCCTGATACCCCTCTATGTATTTTTTTATTTTATTTTAAGGTCCTCTCTGAGCTTTTTGTGAAGTTACATTGGTCTTTTTTGCTGTCTTCCAACTTTTTTTCTTGCTGGAATTATTTGTAGTTGTGCCTTTTAAATTTCCTTTGTAAGAAACTCTGACTCGTCTTGGACTCCTTCTCCTGTCAGGATCTCCTGCCATGGGACCTTACATATCATTGTATATGAGTACAGTGGTGCCTCGCTAGACGATGTTAATCCGTTCCACGAAGATCGCTGTCTAGCGAAAACATCGTCTAGCGAAGCACGTTTTCCCATTGGAATGCATTGAAATCTCTTCAATGCGTTCCAAAGGGAAAACTCGTCGTCTTGCGAAATCTCCCATAGGGAAACATCGTCTAGCGAGTGAGGGTCCCCGTCGGAATGCACTGACAGCTGCACTGACAGCTTTTCACCACTAGTCGGCGCATTCCTATGGGGAAACCTCATCGTCTAGCGAAAATTCCCCATAGAGAGACATCGTTTTGCGAAGCGCAGTAGCGATCGCAAAAAGGCATCGTCTAGCGATTTCCTCGTCCTGCGAGGCAATCGTCTAGCGAGGCACCACTGTATATGAAAATTGGTTAATCTAAAATCCAGTCAGTGTACATATGTGGCTACGTATTTGCTTTTGTTTCCTTTGAAATCAAGAACTGAAGCAGAACATGGTAATCTCCCCCTAGAGTTTCTCTTACTGCCACCTCTTCTACCAAGTCATCTCTAATGGTTAGAATGAAGTCAAGAATAGCTACTTCTCTAGTTTCTTTCTCCACTTTTTGTAGGATAAAATTATCAGCCACACAAGCCTGAACTTTCTTGGAAAGACCATGTTTGGTAGAATTTGCCTCTGATTAAGTATCAGGATAATTGAAATTTTCCATTACCAATACATTGTCTCTTTGAAGTTCTTGCAGTTTGTTTTTCAAAGGTTTCATCCACATCTTCTCCTTGATTGAATGGTTGGTAGTAGACTTAAACTACCCTGTTTCTTTCTCTTTTTTTGCCCCAGTTATATTACTCTAGATGGGACAACCAAGCTCATCCTCCTATATTTCTGTACATATGTATTTTTGACATATACTGTGACTCCACTTCCATTTCTATTCTTTCTGTTCTTTTTGAACAATTTATATCCTACAATTGCTGTATTCCAGGGATAGGAATCATCCCACCAAGTTTCAGTTGTCCCTATCAAGTGATATTTACTCTCCTGAACTAAAACTTCCAGTTCTTCTTGTTTGTTTCCCATACTCCTGACATTCATATATAGAGATCAGAGACTATATGATGTGGCTTGCTTTTCTTTATACATTTCTATAACAATTATTATTGGGTCCCATTAGAGCTTCTTGCTCTGTTCCTCTTATTGTGCATAAACCTTCATCTATCTTTGTCTATGAGCCTGTGTCTCCTTTCCCCTTTCAATTTAGTTTAAAACAACTGCCAAGAAGATGGAAAAGTGGGTCCTGGATCAAATCATGCCTGAATTTTCTCTAGAAACAAATATTGAACCTGAAGCTGTAGCACTTTGGGCATGTTATGGTAAGACAAGGCTCACTGAAAGGTCAAGAAGGCTAGGAAACATTGAAGAGGAAGACAACATATGAGATGGAGGCCACAGGGTTTATTTTTAAGAGCTGAGCAAGTCTTTTTTTTTAAAACAGGTTTTGATGGTAGGATTTTAGACTCTTTCTCTGGGTCACCATAGGTCAGAGGTGACTTGATGACACACAGCAGCAACAAAATAATGTGGTGCAAGATAGCTCTTAAAGAAGAAGAGAATTATAGTCAACATTATATTGGAAATCTTACTTCAGTCCTGCTATTTTATATGTAATGCAATCTCCTTTTGAGTTGCAAAAAACTTGATAAGTCAAGGTGAGATGATTTACTTGTATTACTCTTAATAAGAAAGATATACCAGTTCCCTTCTCCTCATCAGTCATGGGGGAATGAAAGTCAAAAGACCATTTCTTCTAATTTCACATCTTAGTTATATCAGTGACAATCTTCCTAGGCTCCACTTGCTCCCCTTTTTAAAATGAACCCCAAATTCCTCAGGGTAGGAAAAACCTTTCTTGAAAATCTCTCAGCAATAACGGTGGCCACTTCTGTCTCTGTAGTTTTAACAGGAAAGTTCAAAACTAAATCTCTTTCCTCTTTTGTGACTGTGAAGTTGCAGAATGTGTCAAATCCAAAATGACAACAGTAGCCTGTAGTGTTTCTACTTTCCACAACCGTTTCTCTTTTATTTTGTGCCCTCCTGCTGTTGCTTTCACTGTCATACAGTAGCCACAGCAGGAAACAGAAATGAAAGCAATAGCCACAAACCGTACACAAGGGGTTGTGTTTTCCTACTGGAACAGCAGGAGGTAAAAATGATAGAAATTATGTTACTACTTCCTGTAGGCAAAATATTAACCTATGAAGATGCAAAGTTATGTCTGGCCCTCTCATTAAAACAGATGGTCTCTGATTTAGGAAACTGACATTTCATACCCTCAAAAAGCAAGAGTTCTGCAGTTTGCAAACATATTGTTTTCTCGGGTTATCAAAATAAGCAGACACGGCCAAAGGCTGAATTCTGCCCATGAATAGCAGCACTGCCTCCCCAGGCTTCAAGGGGTGGCACTACATGTTGCTTTTCAAAGAGATTATGTCGGCAAACATTTATATGAGAGCACCGTTATTGCCAAAGCAAGCATTTTCTCTGTTTTAAAGTCCCACAAGAGATTTGTGGCTAAAAACAAATTTAAAACAAAATGCTGGAAGTCTATTTTTCTATGTCTAAAATATGCTTAAGAACACAACAACCTGTATTGTAAACTAATCTATTAATCACTTAATTCATAGAAAGTCATTGGGCAGATTCTGCTGAATATAATATTTTCTATTAAATGTTCTGAATCTTGATAAACATTACTATTTATTGTTCTTTTTTAGAATCTGCAGGAAGCCAATCATATCACTGTTATTTCAGTCATATATATAGAAATGACATCTGCTAAATTCCAGCTGTAAATTCTGAAAACCAGTTTCATAGTCAATCATTTCTGACATTCAATTCCTTGTTGCTAAAAGTGCAAGCTATGCTTTAGTTCCAAAAGACCTCAAAGGTAATTAATTACAGTAACAATTGTTACCAGTAATGAATTACTTGTATTGGGGAAGTGGGAAGGGACATAGCTGGTTTTGTTGAAAATGCAATGACAGTTCATTTTAGTTCTCCCTCCAAACAACACATTTTTGGCATTACGGTCAGGAGCCTATCCTATAGGATGACCCCCCCCCTTTCTAAACAAGTGAATAATATTCTTGCATAGGAAACTCCTTCAGCACAACCAAACATAGTGTCTTCTAGATTGTTGGAACACAGGAACTGTGGCATATCAGTGCTAGGCTTGTGAAAACATAATTCTCTTTTTCTTGGCAGTTCCCTGCTGGTCAGTGACAGGTGGTTCATGTTCTGGTAGTGATTTGTGGATTATCATTTTGAGAAGCACCAAAAGACCAGAGTCTAGTGTGCTCTCACTTACAGAACTCTTCCATGGAGAAGTTTTGAGGTGGCAGCCAATAGGAGGAACATGGTACCCATGACCCATCACAAAATACAGTGAGCAGTAACTGAAGCAAGAGAAAAAGGGGACAGAAATTTGTGTCTGAAATTCCTTTCCCTCAGTGCAGTAGGGACAAATACTATCATAGTCAGAGACACAAAGCTCCTAGTTATAGCCAGCACATTTCAACGATTTAGTACGCAATGAAATAATTTAGATCTTTGGGAGTATTGGCTGAAGACATTCTGCTGCCCAAGGCAAAGCAACCAGTGGTATCTCCCAAGCATGCAAGTAAAGGTACACAGTACCTGAAGGCAGTCAAGTGATTTTTAGCACAATGCCACTCTCTTCTCCCCTGCAGTAAAAATACACTTAATGTGAACAAATAAACTAACAATTTGCTGCTCACCCAGAATGCATTGCCTGAGATAACTGTTTCATTCTTCCTAATTGTAGTGATGGTCCTAGTCTTTGCTTTCCAGATTGCAGCGTAAAGCTCATGTTCCATGCAGGGGCACAAAACAACATCTGGACCAGGATCCCACTGCTATTCAGTGAGATTTACATAAGTGTTCATTTCCTGTTCATCCGTTGATTGAATGGTTCTACGCTCTAGGCAAGGCTCGTGTGGTGGACCAATGACCACTTGGATTCTTTTTCCAGTGACAGCAGAGACAATTGCACAAAGCTGAATAGGCTTAAGAAGACCAGAAGACAGTTTATTTTTGTGAGCAAAGACAAACTGGTGCAGTCCCAGTAAAATTCAGGAAGTACCCAGGAAGCACACACTTTATTGTGGGCTTACAAGACCTTTCGTGTCTTTTCTAAAACAACGGCAGCAGTGAATTTTTCACCAATCAGAGGAAATATCACAAATGGCTTCTAAACTTCATCAACAAGATATAAAACTGAGAGAGGTAGTGGGTATGAGACTTAGTGAGATCATGTAAATAAGAGGGTATGAGACCAGAGGTGTAGTGGACGGGACTTTCCATACACAGGAGGTTTGAACTATTGTGTTTTTTTCAGAGATGAAAAAGTGTATGGTAAGTCCACTCATAGGTCAGCTTGCATACATGTTTAAATGCTTTACAAACTTTCAAGCCCTTTCTTATATGACTAAATGGATTAATAATTCCTACTGCACACCAAATATAGCCTACATGCATTTATTTTTCTGAAGATTTCCAGGAGGGCCCCCACTTCAAGCATAGCTTATCCACCTCTCTCATAACCACAGCTTCTGTTCTTAAAAAGAGCAGAAGGTATGCTTCTTGGACAAACACAGAAAGTTTTAACTACAAGACCTGACAAGTTATTTTGGTTTGAAAAATAAGAAACAAACGGAAAGATCGTTTCTATCAAGGTTAGCAGATAATCAATAATATTAAAGTGGACAAACATAACTGACCACTGCAGCTAGTAATAGGATACTCGCCTTCAAGTATGTTTGTCAAATGTGTGCAAGTAATATGCATACATACTGTCATACTGGCAGGTAGCTGGATTAGTCCAACTTTTTGTGATTTTTTAAAAATAAACTTTATCCCAATCTTATGACTAAAAAGTGCCACTTAGTTTGAGTGACTAGTATTTTGAAATCTTAGCTATTTTTTTTGTCACAGCAAAATTAGAGAGGGTTAAAACTAGAAGTGCTGTGTACATAAAGATATGAGGAAAAGGTGATTAAGAAATGCATATCCACCACAAGTACAAATAAATTGTCATGATACACCCCACTGAGACTGAGTTTCCGAGAATATAATCTCTTCAGAGAATATAACCTTAAAATCTTTTAAAGGAGAAAGGTGGGATAAAAATATTTTAAATAAATAAATGAATAACCTTGGTCTTCCAGGAGGACATTTTGGTCTTCGTTACTTCCTGATAATTGCTGGCATCACTGAAGTGCCAAACAGATAATTTATGAACTGAGAAGGACTTTAATTAAGTCAATAGATATATTAAGTCCTCTTTGAACTGATTCTCAAAGGTTAAATGAATTAGACTTATCTTTTATTTTCAACACAGCTCTTCCTCAGCTTTTTCATGGAAAATTTTGTAGTAGGAGATATTTTGTTAAGTTTGTAAGCACATTTTTTCTGATATATTTATTTCAAGTCTAGAAAACTGCTACTCAATTGTTAATCAACAGATGTGATATTTCAGAACATTTTTTTTGAAACTTGCATTTCATTTAGGGCAAAACTGATATAAACTCTTAGAAGAAAATTTTCAGAGAACATTTCTGAGGGCTTTTCCCCTCTCTCTAGAAGCAGATGACCACTTTGCCATGCTCTGAAGGGTCTCCACCATTTTTGTGGTGGCTGTCATTTTGACTTACAATGACTTTGGACAATGCTAGGATTGAGACATTGTGAAGAAGGCCCTATTAGAGCAGCAGCCAAAAAAAGGTGGGGTGGGGAAAGGACAACATTCTTCTGTTACATGTACCCTTTCTGCATATTATTTTCTCCACCCTACTTCCTCTTCTCTTGAGAAAAAAAATGCTGGATAGCTCAGTGGTTTAGGCATGGGAGTTGGATTCCTCAGTGTGTCTCCTTGACAGGGGTGGGACTTGATGATCCATAAGGGTCTTCTCCAGCTCTGCGGTTCTAAGATATTATTAAAACTCTGCTACAGGCCTATACTTTTACAATCTTGCCAGGAAGTTGTTAGGTCAGCAGACAGTATTCCCTTAACATGCCCTCAGAAACAGCTCTGGATACTGCTGATCTTCCTGTCTCCACCTCAGTTTGAGAAATTACAAAATATGCAAGCAAGCTAAAATATGACAACTATAATCCAATAAAGGAAAAATAAACCCAGTACTAAGCACTCTCTAGACATAATACATAGCAAGAGCAAAATGAGTAGGGCCCACGAAGTAACTTTCAAGCTAATGCTAGTCTTGCTGCACTCTAATAGCACCATAGCATGGCTAAAATACAGTTCATAGGGAGCTTTCCACAAGGTTAGATGATTCATAGCTCACCTGTTCATCTCTTCTCCAGAAGAGGCTCTTTAGAAAAAAACATGCCGAGAAGCAGCAATGGTGGGAAACAGCAACAGCAAACTCCAAGAGATAACAGTAACATGGCCTAAATATTGCACAGAGGAGTGTTGTTCCACCAAGATAGATGGTTCTTACCATCCCTTCAACTATGGAGGAGACAGGCATGTGTTTCAAAAGGTGACAGGTGAAGTTCATGAATGAATGGGATCCCTCTCGCTTTCTGGTTGTATTGCTCTAGATTCACACACACATGCTATAGCACACTCTTTAATTAAAAGACCTCTTATACCAAGTGATTGCCTGCTTATGGAATTGCCAACGTATTTTTAAAATGAGTACCATGTTGCATGCAGAAAGGGTGCACCTGGCTGCTTGTTGAGAAGCACAAATCAAAACCTTCTCTGAATGTAGATCTAATCTCATATTTCTTTCAGAGTATTTTCACATAGAGATATAAGTTGCACTTTTGCAAGACTAGTTTCTCAGGAAAGTAGAAGTAATTTAACTAAAATGTAATTTGACAGTTCCCTTTCCTTCCCAGCTTAAATGTGCCCACAGCCCATATTTCACTTTCCAATCAACTGTCTGTTGGCAAGATCTCAAATCTATTGTGTCACTTCTGCATGTCAGGACAGTCTGCACAGACACATACATCAGAATTCAGTCTTCAGTAATCATCCTGATTAAATCAGGAGAGAAGACAAGAAAACAGAAGTCATAGTCAAAAGAAAGAAAGAAAAGAAAAGAACACACAAAAATCCTCAATTTCTTTTAACCCGATTAAAGTCATATTCTTTTCATAATCAAAATTATCTTCAAAGAGACTCCACCTCCTGGAATAACAGTTTATACACATTTATACTGCAAGACACAAAAATATTAGAAGAATATGCGATTATTTCATTTATGCATCATTTGGCCTCATTAGGGTGTGTTACTAAAAATGGGAGATGTTCTAAATGCTTCCTGGAAAAGGTGAATTTTGAGAGAGTTTTAAAATGTGTTTAATTTGGGGGATTAGCTTATATTGCTGTTTTAAAGAAAAAAAGTGGGTTGATTTTTTTTTACCACTAAAATCTCACAAATGGATATTAACTTTCAAGTTTGCAGGACTTTTCTTCAGGATAGACACTACACAGCTGTCATGTGTGCAAAAGAAAAATACCCCACGCCCCCACCCCTGCTGGGCTTTCTGGCAGACTATTTTCCCCAGTACACTCATGTGATCACTAAGGTCATCAAACCTTAGCTATGTTGATTATCCAGCAACCCGCACATTGTCATCTGCCAGATGTTGTGAAGTGGCCCTTCTTCATGGTGGCATCCATCTTTTTGAATGTATTTTCATACTTACATAGGAGGCAAGAACTCTGGCATGATTTAGGTCCCTATTAAAGATTAACTTCTTCACTTCGGCATTCCCAAATTGACTGCTGCCTATTTTATAGCAGAGCTGGAATGGACCCTATGGATCATTGAATCCAGCCCCTGCCAAGGAGGCACAGTGGGGAATCGAACTCTCCCAAACCACTGAGCTATCCAGCAATTCATCAATATTTGATTACCATATTCAAACATACATCAATGAACAATGAAAAAAGAAACATTATGACTTGAAAGTGAGACATCTCATATTTTCTGAGTGACTTGTATTGCTGAAATATTTGACTAGGTTTCATTTAGTTGTAGAGAAAAGACAATACATTAAATTCATGATGTAGTGTAACTAGCCCCAATATGTTTCCACAGTAAAATAGCACATGAAACATAGCAGAAATCATAGGGGTGTGTGTGTGTGTGTGTGTGTGTGTGAGAGAGAGAGAGAGAGAGAGAGAGAGATTAGAGTGGGATTTTGTCTATTATTTCTTACTGACAATAACTTCAGAGTGTCAAGTCATTTCCAATTTATGGTGACCCTTTCCAGGCTTTCTAAGTACAGAGTACCCTGAAGTTGTTTGCCATTCCTTCTTCTAGAGAACTTCTAGGTCTGTGCAGGTAGCTCAAGGCTATACACAGGCTGGCTTTCCATCATGAAGGTACAGTAGGGAATCAAATTCCCACCCTCTACCTAACTAACTGAGCTGCCTGTTGTACTTCTGAAAAGGGCAATACATTTCAACAGCAAACAGATTCTATATCTTGCCTTCTCTTCCAAAGAATCCTATGTGTTCTGGAAATCATGTCTGTTATTTGCAGAATATTGTAATGAAATAATTCATGTATTCCTTGAAGTGTATATAATATTTTTCATTTTATGAATATTTTCCAGTATTTGTGTTGATTTTTAAATATCTCCCTTACCTTGAAAACCCTATTAGGATTGCTACAAGTCAGATGACACTTGACCACACATAACACAGATAGACACTTATACTGGGTCCACCCTTTTCAACAAGGGTGTAGGAAAATATGTGAACTAGGGGTGCCTTGTGGATTGTGACAATGAAGTGCTTCATCCCAACATCTGGGGAGTGCCTTCCTGCCCCAGTTACAAGCTGTCTATGATGTAAATACTATCATTGCACACATATTTATGAGAAAAAAGGTTGTTAAAGATTTCAAAGAGGACTTCCAGGGTTTTTTTCGTGATTTGCACATTCTTTCCTTACTTGGAGTTTTGCAGAAGATGCAAACTTGTTTTGTATACTGCTTCCCAGCTGTCACTATCCACTTGACATGAAAATTAAAACTATGATGACACATACTGCTTATTATGCTGAAAGATGAAAACAGAAGCTTGGGAATACAGTGAGCGTCTTCTCATACTGAAAAATAAATAATAAATGCTGCAAATATATATGACAGGAAAAGTATAATTCCTGCTTCATTTTGATTGTCAGGCCCATGTTGCATAAAGTCCATTGATTCATTTAAACAGACAGCTCTTTTAAATATAATCCACATTTATAGGCTTTTTAAAACTCTTCATTCCTTCAGTGTAAATTAAGAAACCACATTTCAGAATATCTGAGATTTTTGGAATAAATGAAACAATACAGAGCAGGTGTAGTAAATTTTGTATATGTGTGTGTGTCATTTGCTATCAGAGAAGAGCATTGTGCACTTAAAAAGGTAGGCTGCTATTTATAAAAAATACTGTCATGGGCTACAGATTTGGAAACTAAAATCATGGATAGTCAACTGACAGGTGAATGGATACTATTCCATCTGACAATTGACAGAGATCTACATGTAATAAACATTACAACCTGGTTGTGGCAGAATGATTAACTACATATTGTGCCTGTTGCACAGAATTTCAGAAAACTACATTATCTAATATCCTGGAGAGATAAGCCAGCTTGGAAGAAGGCCTTTCTATGCATCTATTCAAATAACATCCCATACGACTGTCACTGTGATGCAGCAAGGGGCTGTGCATCTTCCATGTGGCTGGCCCTTTTAGTGTTTTTCTGGACACAGACTGTTTTACAAGGAAACCGGCAACAGAGTTGTTGGCATGTGCAGTTCTCCATTCTGGGAATTCCATCTGACAGATCCATACTTACAAACACATGAATGTGGCTCACTGGAGAAGGGCCTAAACTGGAAGGCTGCATGGCTTGCTTTCCTGTTTGAAATGGAAACTGGCTCAGTGCTTCCTGGGAGACTTACAGAAAGCACTGGGGAAGTTTCCTTTTTGTACTGGAAGCCAGGAAGTTAGGCTGTGAAGTCTTCTGGCTAGGCCCTTCTCCCCTTGAGCCACATTTAGGTGTCTGTAAATCAAGTGGAATTCTCAGAATGGATAATTCTGGGAGATGAAGTAAAAAAAAAATCCAAAAGGCACATCCCTAGTCGAGTTCAATAAAGCAAGGCACAGCACAACTAGCAATGTATTATCTGGTAAGGTCAGATCAGGATCTTGTCCCAGCTGGGTGTTTTCATCAAAGGAGGGTTTAAACAGGTCAGTCAGCTAGGAATGTAAATCTTGGCTTATTTGTTTTTGCAGGTAAGAATGAAAAGTTTCAAAGGCACCTTCCCCCAAGCAAGAGTAGAGAGCAATTCTTGGTGGGGTGGGTGGGTTTGTGTGTGTGTGTGTTTTAGTTTTGCCATGCAGAGACACTGTCCCACATTTTTCAGATTTCTGTGAAAACATGAAATTGGTCTAGTTTCTCACCTTTATTTTCTTGTTTTTTGCCTGCTGTTCTGTGCAAGACACTGCTATTTAATCGTATGGCTTTATGAGCAGAAACTGTAATAATCCTGCATATCTGGATGTATTCTCTGCCCTTTCTGGGTGAATTCTGCACTGGAATGATGCCATTCTTCACAGGAAATGTAGCAATCCCGCACAATTTAGCATCTCTTTCAGCCAGTTTAGAAGAAGGATTCCAAGAAAGTACCATGAAATTCTGGAAGCTCTGTCATGAGATTCAGGGGATGGAGTGGGCATCTTAGACAGATAAATCTTGAGGTGAGGAGAAAATATAGATTTCTGTGTTTCTTGAAGAGAGTAAGAAGCAGGGTATCTTGATGAGGATAAGAAAAACTGTGAGCATTTGTGACTTCCTTAGTTCAAAAAAAGTAAAGCATGTTGCTTATATACCGCCCCATAGTGCTTAAAGCACTCCCTGGGCAGATTACAATTCAATTATGCAGGATACACATTTTCCACACCTCCAGCAAGCTGGGTACTCAATTTACCAACCTCAGAAGGATGGAAGGCTCAGTGAAACTTGAGCCGGCTACCTAGAATTGAACCCCGGGTTGTGAGCAGAGTTTTGGTTGCAATGTTGTTGTTGTTTAGTCGTTAAGTTGTGTCCGAGTCTTCGTGACCCCATGGACCAGAGCACGTCAGGTCCTCCTGTCTTCCACTGCCTCCTGGAGTTGGGTAAAATTTATGTTGGTAGCTTCGGTGACACTGTCCAACCATCTCGTCCTCTGTCGTCCCCTTCTCCTCTTGCCTTCACTCTTTCCCAACATCAGGGTCTTTTCCAGGGAGTCTTCTCTTCTCATGAGATGGCCAAAGCATTGAAGCCTCATCTTCAGGATCTGTCCTTCCAGTGACAGATCCTGAAGTTGCAATACTGTAGTTTAATCACTGCACCACAAGGCTGCTAGTTCAGACCTCTCAGAAGCTCTACCCCTGTTGGTTGCTTTTGTTGTTGTTGTTGTTTAGTCGTTTAGTTGTGTCCAACTCTTCGTGACCCCATGGACCAGAACACGCCAGGCCCTCCTGTCTTCCACTGCCTCCCAGAGTTTGGTCAAATTTATGTTGGTAGCTTCGGTGACACTGTCCAACCATCTCGTCCTCTGTCGTCCCCTTCTCCTCTTGCCTTCACTCTTTCCCAACATCAGGGTCTTTTCCAGGGAGTCTTCTCTTCTCATGAGATGGCCAAAGTACTGGAGCCTCAGCTTCAGGATCTGTCCTTCCAGTGAGCACTCAGGGTTGATTTCCTTCAAAATGGATAGCTTTGTTCTCCTTGCAGTCCAGGGGACTCTCAAGAGCCTCCTCCAGCACCACAATTCAAAAGCATCAATTCTTCGGCGGTCAGCTTTCTTTATGGTCCAGCTCTCGCTTCCATACATCACCACTGGAAAAACCATAGCTTTGACTATGCGGACCTTTGTCGGCAAGGTGATGTCTCTGCTTTTTAAGATGCTGTCTAGGTTTGTCATCGCTTTCCTCCCAAGAAGCAGGCGTCTTTTAATTTCGTGGCTGCTGTCACCATCTGCAGTGATCATGGAGCCCAGGAAAGTAAAATCTGTCACTGCCTCCATATCTTCCCCTTCTATTTGCCAGGAGGTGATGGGACCAGTGGCCATGATCTTAGCTTTTGAATGTAAGAATGTTGGTTGCTAGCTGTGGCCATTAGAGAGCTGTGGCCATTAGAGAATCCATAAACCTACATGAGGTCTGAAGCTTCTTAGTAGCTGAGCAGTTGGGTGTACTGGGAAGGACCTTCTGTGGTAGGAGAAAAGAAAGGAAGGGCTCCATTCATGACCTCAGGAAGAGGAGTCATGCTGACAGTTCTTTGGAGATTGGAGGGGGAATCCTCATATGGCTAAGAGTTTTCTTTGGAGTGATTCCACCCCTTGAACCCTAGGGTGATGACTAGTATGTGCTGCTGTACAGGAAGCTGCTCTACAGACCTGGGCTGCACTTTGTGTGCTCAGTGGGAAAACAATTTGGCTTTTGCTTTGCCTTGTGCCTAGAGCTTCATACACTGACACACTGCTGAAATGCAGCCCCTGAGACTCTTCCTAAACTGGAGTTGGGTCCCTCAGTTGAAAGAAATGTATGTATGTATGTATGTATGTATGTATGTATGTATGTATGTATGTATGTATTTTATTTTATTTTATTTTAAAAACTTTTTAAAAAATATTGCAATATTACAAAAAGAATTAAAGAGAAATCAAATTGAAAATTATTTGTTAAAAACAGTTTAGAAACATTCTGAAAGCACATGTTTAAAAAAAGCAACCCGAATTTCAAGAACTACCTTTTAGTCAGCCAAATAGTGAGAAAAGGCCTGCCTGGAGAGAAAGGTCTTTGCCTGCTTGCAGAGGGACAGCAAAGAGGGGCCAGCCTGGCCTTCCACAGCTTGAGAGCAGTAACAGAGAAGGCTCTCTCACATTTTTCACCAAGCACACCTATGAGAGAGGCAGGACCCGCTATCCCTGATTTAAAGTATGATCACACATATACATGCTCTTCATTTAAAAGCCACAAAAGCTTTTACATTATAATTTACATTCCACAAAAAATCAATAAAAACACTCAGTAATTTTAATGGTAACAACCAACACACAATTTTCCCACCTGTTCCCATAGGTAAGTCTCACTTGTTTCAATTTTTTTTTACGCTGGTAATGAAAAGAAAAATGATGAACCAAGCACCTGATCCAGCTCTGCTGCAGTTCTGAAGTGTACGTGGAGCTTCTGTGTCAACCGCAGAGCTGTAACCAGCAATTTTGATGCTTAGGGCAAGCAATACAAAAGGCACTCTTAAAGGAACCTTGTAATTTATGACGTTTCCCCACCACCACCACTCCAGATACATGAGAGGGGACAGTGATAAAAATCAGTCAGTGATAAAAATGTTATTTGGCAGACCCCACACAGACTCTTTCTCTCTCTTTTGTATTTACATGCTCCTGAAGGAGAGATGCAGCTAAAGTTCATCACTGCACCTGCACTTCAAGTTTCTAGAGCAGTAGTTCCCAAACTTGGGTCCCCAGATGTTCTCGGAAATCCTGGCCAGCATAGCTATTGGCGAAGGGATCTGGGGGCCCAGGGTTGGGAACCATTGTTCTAAAGGCTGAAGAAGGACTGTATAGTGGCGGACATATAAAGACAAGTTGCCAGAGGATGTGGGCAGCATATAGATGCCCAGAACCTGTTTGGCTCAGGTCTGCTATATCATTTGTTTATTTTTATTTGCTTTTAAAATGTATATAGCAGCTTTCTTCCAATGATGTCAAGGCAACATGTATGGTTCTCCTCCTGCTGCTCTTACCTTTAAAATTGCTCTCTTAGGTAAATCACACTGAGACAGTCCACACTGAGACAGTGTGATTTACCCAAGGTAGCTTCATGGCAAAGTATGAATTTGAACCTAACTCCCCTAAATCATAGTCCAGTCTTCTAACCACTACACCACACTGCCACAAGTACACTTTCACTTTATGGTTGCCTTGGCAAGGAAACAGTGAAGTCTCTACTTCAGGAGGTTCTCTACACATTCATCTTATGAACTATGCCACCTGTGCTGTTTCCACATTTCCTACTACTGAGCAGCACACTACTGGGGAATCATTTAGATTTTTCCTGGGCGTTGCAGTGAATTCATGAAAAGCACATGCACACTTGTGGTTAGTAATGAAGCATGCTGCTAATATAATCTGATTTCAACTGGGGCTCTTTCTCCAATTAACGGTACTTAAAAGGTTGGGGTGGTGAACACATAGAAAGCCATTTGATATTTTCAAAGGTCTAATAAAGCAACCCTACAAATCTCATTGTAAGGTCACACTCCAGCTGGCTATACAGTGGTTTTCTCCATGACTTCTTTGTAACGATCTGGATTTTGTTGCTAAATTGATCTTAATGTCATCTAATTTATATTGATCTTGATGGTGCGCGTGTCACACTCTGTTTTTCCAGTGGCTGACTTAATGTAAGAGATTTTTGAACCTAAACAGTAGCCCTCTCTTGTGGCAGTCTGAACACACAAAGAACCTGTTGTAAGAAAACAAAGCTGCCAATGCAAGCAATATTCTCATTTAACAATACATTTGAAATATATTTCAATGTGAAAGTACTAATACTAATAGACTTTAAAAAAACAAATGAACAGAAAACTGGTCCTTGAGGAGTGGAGTGCAAAATATCAACTCAGCTACATCACGGTTATTCACTGCCCACAGCCTGACAAAAGCCCTGGCCTGTGCTCTCATTAGCATTCTTGTGATGTACAAAGGAATCTGGTAACACAGCTGGGAGCAGGTGGCATAGGCACAGGCTTAAAATGAGTTGAAAGATTCATTAGGCTATGGACTAAGTAATTGAAAACCATAGCATCAGACATGGCTGGGCTGGAGAAAGAATACTTTAAATGCTATTGAGAGAGGCCAATTCTCAAAGTGCTACATTCTTGCTGAAATAAGTCTTCTGAATAATTACTATAGGGTAAAAACAGTATGCTTTCAGAAAACTGACACACAAAGACGTATACCTTTTTTCTTAGAAAGTCCAGCAATAAATTAAAGCTGGAAATACATGAGATTGACTGTGACATTGGATTGCAAGAACAAAGCTGGCATTTATTCAGTTTAAATGACTTGGATTTTTCCACGCTAGCAACAGGTACACACAAAGTATGAAGAACATTCTTACTGTATTACTTCTGACATGACAATATCTGTATACAAAGCTCTACATGCAAATTAATCAGCAGACACCTAAATATCATCATCATCTTAGAATTGCAGAGCTGGAAGGGACCCTATGGATCATTGAGTTCAGCCCCTGTCAAGGAGGCTCAGAAGGGAACTGAATTCCGAACATTTGGCTTCACAGCCAGATACCTAAACCACTGAGCTATCCAGCAGATCATAAACTGGTCATCTCTGTCTAACTGCAGCCTTGTTTCACATATGGGCACCTCCCAGGCTAATTCCTATCAATTCACTTAGTAAGTTACACATAGGCCTACTTTTGGATATATTGATGTGAACATCAAATAACCCCAAAAAACTATGTTTCCAGTCTTTTATAAAGTGCAACAGTAGTGCTGATGTTTTATAAGTATGTGGGTTGGGAAGATGCTGTGCTGATTTTAGAACCAAGTAAGCATTATAGTTTAAAAATAATGGCATGACATAGATATTTTTTATGTAAAGTATCCATCATATCAATGGAGACTCATGTTACTTGTTGCAGGTTACACATTATTAAAATGGGAGTATCTTTACTACCAAAAGATGTCTCATTATTGCCACAAAAGGTTTTATACATACTATAGATTGCAAATTATCTTCGTTTGTTTTGTGATTGTTCACTGGAAAGCAAACACGTCTGCAAGTATAAGTTCAGGCACAAACATCTGCCAAAATTGCATTTCTGGAACACTAATGTGCTTTGAGCTTCTAACAACATTGCTGTCTTTAATGTGTACTTTGACCCTAAGGGCACTGTCTTAATTGAACCAGCTGTATCTAAGTTCCATATTCCAAAGGCTCACGTTGTACAAAACGAGAAACCAAAATGAATGATCAAATTAAATTCACTTGCATCATATTCACCATATGATGCACTGGTTTCATGAGACAGATGTGTAAAATAGTACCATTTTAAATGTTTAGATAAACATATATCTATATGGATATTTGATGAAATACAGTTAGTCAGATTTTACATCTTGTAACTGTTAAAAAGAACTGATTTCCCACTAAGTGTTCAAAATCAATTTTGCCAGTAAGAGTCTCTAACTAATTACATGCCGTGAAGTCAGTTCAGAGTTAGGGTGACTCTTTCCAGGGTTTTCTAGGTATAAACTATTCCTAAGTGCTTTACCATTAATTTCTTCTGGGATTCTCTGGCATGGTGCAGCTTGCCTAAGGCTATACAGAATGTCTTTTCTCCCAGTAGGCACAGTGGGCCAACTTTTGGCTCTGCCGCCAAACACCGAAATCACTGAGCTATCCAGTCAGCTAATAATTGTATGCCATCAAATTGATTCTGACTTATAATGGCCCTTTTCAGGGTTTTCTAAGTATAGAGTACTAAGATTGGTTTACTTATCCCTTCTTGTTGGTCTACTGCTAAGGAGGCCCTAGCCCCTCCCCGAAACAACACACACACACACCGTAACTGGAGTAAAAATTGCCACAACTTTATTAATTACAGCAGCAGTTAACCTGGCAAGCATTGGGTTGGATCCTGCTCATCGGGGGCCCCTGAATGCCTCCTGATGTTACCCACTGCCTCCTCCTCCTGTGAGACCACTTGGAATGGCAGATTTTGTGGAGCCACGCAGATGTATGCCACTCCATGGCTCCTCACCAACCGGGGCAGGGGCAACTGTCCCACCTGAGCTGGGACAGCTGAGCCTCCCCCCAGTTCCCGTTTAGGGATTCCATACTGTCCATAACCTTCAGGCTGTCCCGTGACCATTGTGATCCATCCCAGTGCCCAAAACCGCCCAACTGAGTTGTGACAATCGAGGAGAAGTGAACAAACACCTAATAGTGCAACCAAGGAACTTACATAAGAAAGTGCAAATAGTATAACTAGTGAGGGTGGGCTGGGGGAGAAGCTGCTTGGAAGGAACTGGGGCTCAGCAGGGCCCCAGCTCCTCCTTTTCAATCTTGCCAGCAGACTGGTACAGAGACCATGCTTCTTCTGGTCTGCTGGCCAGTCCCGGCTCTCCCTGCTACCCTTCCTGTTGGGGGTGTGTGAGAGCCAGACAACTTCCTGCTGGCCCGAACCATGCAGCTGCCGCCATTATGCAGCCCACAAACTCAGAAGAGGTTTGACTTCTGCACTGGCAACAACACAGGAACTGGGTAAGTCCGTGTTCCTGTCTTTTCTGGGGATGCTGTAGAACTGTGTAGGCTGCCCAAGGCCACACAAGCTGGCACAATGGGGATTGAACTCCTGACCTCTAGCTCCTCAACCAGGTGTTCAGGATTGCTGATCAACTTATGGACTCATGTAAATCCTCAAAACTTTCATACAGCATCCCCTGAGCCCTAGAGGAAAATGAAGACTATCACCCCAAATGTCGATTTCACAACAGTGGTTAATTATTAATAGACTTAATTTTAACTGAAAAACAGAATTTATTAAACACTAGGGATTGGCCTCTCGTATTTAAATAAAAGACCCAACATACTAAAGAGGTGGTTCTCCTTTGCGTAATGTGTGGTTTTTTTCCTGAGAGCCTCTAAAACATGAATATTCTGTTTACAAAAGAAGAGTATATAAAAGTTTCATGTTTATTTTGTGTTCCCCTTTCATGTAATAAAAGAAATACAAAACTTTTTGTCATGTACATGTACACTAATGAATGACACCTTTAGACAATAAATAATGCTGGTATACATCAAGGATAATTTTGAACAAAAAAATTAATAAAAATTATTTTTACCATGAAAAGGAAAGTTCACATCTTCCATTTGAGCAAGGGGGAATTGTTTAGAGGAAATGGCCAACGTAGTCCTGGCCAGTAAGATCATCACCGTTTTATAGCTCAATTGAGATTAAATACTAACAAGGTTGTCCTTCCAGAGAAGCACACCCATTAACCTTTGTTTATGTAGATGAACCCTGAAATCATTGCATTTCTCTATGCAAAGTAGAAATTAGACATTCATAATGCATTAAAATTTTAATTAAAGTAATGCTTTCCGATTACAAAATTGTGAATTATTCTGGTGTTTAGTATAATTCCCCAAATAGTACAGTGATGTGAAATTACACTCTGCGGTTTACAATAAATGCTATATTACATTCACATTTGATTGAAACCAAGAGAAATAGAATATCATTATTTTTCCTCTTTTTGTAATATGGAATGCTTAAAAACATTATCACAAATATTTCCTCTTTGGGACTTTTAAAGATAACATTAGAAGCGATCAAATGTTATGGTTGGTAGAGCATGATGGGTAGGTTTTCAATCTCCTTGCTGAAAATAGATCTCCCAACTGTGATTAACAATGAGAGTGCTTATATTGAATTAATGAATATACATGTTGACTTTCAGCTTCAATTCACTGGAATAATTACTTCACATTAACATATCAACAAGCCAGGAACCAACAGTATAATGTTTCAGGTCAGTGACTATGTATAACAAAGGGTTTTGTTTTGGTGGCTTATTTAAACAGCCCCAAAGCAGGTTTTCCACTCTTCCTATAATTCTAATTCTAAATCCTTGTTAGTTGGTATGTGTAACTGTAAGCATGATCTAGCCAAGACTGAATACTTTTCTGTCCCACTGATTCCAATGAAGCAGACATAAGCATACAGTAGTTTTTGAAGTAATAGGTGTGTTACTTAACACAGTTGATAATCATTGTGAATATTAATAATAATCATGTGCTGTCAAGTTAATTCTGATTTATGGTGACTCTTTTCAGAGTTTTCTAGATAGAGTGCACTCAGAAGTAGTTTACTGTTTCCTTCTTCTGGTGGCATCCTGGGACAGTGCAGGTTGCCCAAGGCCACATAGGCTGGCTCTACTCACAAGAGGCACAGTGGGGAATCAAACTCCCAACCTCTGACTACACAGCCTGATACCTAACTCACTGAGAGATGTATTTTGCTTCATATGGATGGGTAAGGTGAGCTGAACAGCATTTTAAATGTAGTAGGTGGAAAAGGTTTGAACTAAGGCTCAGCCAAATTTATTGTTGCTTAGTCATTATGTCGTGTCCGACTCTTCGTGACCCCACGGACCAGAGCATGCCAGGCCCTCCTGTCTTCCACTGCCTCCTGGAGTTTGGTCAAATTCATGTTGGTAGCTTCAATGACACTGTCCAACCATCTCGTCCTCTGTTGTCCCCTTCTCCTCTTGCCCTCACACTTTCCCAACATCAGGGTCTTTTCCAGGGAGTCTTCTCTTCTCATGAGATGGCCAAAGTATTAGAGCCTCAGCTTCAGGATCTGTCCTTCCAGTGAGCACTCAGGGTTGATTTCCTTCAAAATAGATAGGTTTGATCTCCTTGCAGTCCAGGGGACTCTCAGGAGTCTCCTCCAGCACCACAATTCAAAAGCATCAATTCTTCGGTGGTCAGCTTTCTTTATGGTCCAGCTCTCACTTCCATACATCGCTACTGGAAAACCATAGCTTTGACTATGCGGACCTTTGTCGGCAAGGTGATGTCTCTGCTTTTTAAGATGCTGTCTAGGTTTGTCATCGCTTTCCTCCCAAGAAGCAGGAATCTTTTAATTTCGTGGCTGCTGTCCCCATCTGCAGTGATCATGGAGCCCAAGAAAGTCAAATCTGTCCCTGCCTCCATATCTTCCCCTTCTATTTGCCAGGAGGTGATAGGACCAGTGGCCATGATCTTAGTTTTTTTGATGTTGAGCTTCAGACCATTTTTGGCGCTCTCCTCTTTCACCCTCATTAAGAGGTTCTTTAATTCCTCCTCACTTTCTGCCATCAGAGTGGTATCGTCTGCATATCTGAGGTTAGTGATATTTCTTCTGGCAATCTTAATTCCGTCTTGGGATTCATCCAGTCCAGCCTTTCGCATGATGTATTCTGCATATAAGTTAAATAAGCAGGGAGACAATATACAGCCTTGTCGTACTCCTTTCCCAATTTTGAACCAATCAGTTGTTCCATATCCAGTTCTAACTGTTGCTTCCTGTCCCACATATAGATTTCTCAGGAGATAGATAAGGTGGTCAGGCACTCCCATTTCTTTAAGGACTTGCCATAGTTTGCTGTGGTCCACACAGTCAAAGGCTTTTGCATAGTCATCAGCCAAATATTCTCAGTCAAATTTTTTTTTTGTGAAGAGGGGTTTTGAGGAGGGTTTTCAGATCTTTCTTTACTTGCCTTTTAGCACTTTATTTCAATGCTGTTTTGAGATCTTGGTAGTAATGGTGTTTGTATTCTCTGTACATCCGGGCAGTATTTCCTCTACCCCAGTCACAATAGTAAAACTAGTGTGGAAAACTCAAACTCACCTTTGCTATGTGGCAATGTCACAAAGTCTAGTAAAAACCATTTTTTGTCCTAAGTGAGGCTTGGTTTTCTGACAGTGCCACATAAACAATCATAGCAAATACCACAAATGAGATTTCCAGAGCTTGGAGAAATTAGTTTTTTTGAACAGCATGCCAGAACCCCACCTCCCTTCTTTACTTACATTTTGAAGGCACAAGCACTTCATCATGTTTACAAGGTTCCCCCCAAAACAGATACACTTTTTCATTAAGTTGGGAAAGTATTTTGGATTATATACTTTTTTAACGGAAAAATGTACCTTAGAATGTCCCAAATGTGCACTCATTTGGAACCACTTCCATTGCACTTAAATTGTTGCATCTGCTTTCCATTTAACTTGCTTGGGAAAAAACCTCCAAACCCTTGCATTTAACATCAAACATAAGTCAAACTAATATTTACACACATACACGATGAAGCTTATTTAACTTTATTGTCTTTTTCTATGTTACAAAGGAAGCCAGAGCCAGCTGGTCTCTCAATGAATGTTGGAAAAATTACATTTTAAAACTGTAAGTCTCAGAATACTTTAGCCAATGTGGTCGTATTTGCGATTCTGAGAGTTGTTGCCTCTGAAATAACTTTCATAACCTCTGGATTTGATAAATGCATTTAAATTCTAATGGTTTTCTTCGGACTCTATCCCAACAGCCCTAATAAGTAACAGAGCAAAACAGCCAGAACTTTGTGATCAGGAAAGGATAACCTATCTTGTTTAAGTCAAACCAGAGAGAGCTCAGTCTATTTTAAGCCACAGCTTTTATACTAGAATTGACAGAAGAAGAAAGAATTCCAGTGCTGTTGACTTTAAATGATTGAATAATTCCTAAAACATTTCTATAAATACATAGTGCAAATCAACACAAAAATTTAGACCACTTGCAGCCTACCTTAGGAAAAAAAATCAGGTGTTGAAGCCTGAATTGTAGCAGCTTGCTAGCTGAATCATTTAAACCAGCACAGCTGTTTTCTCACAGGAGGCCAGACTTCTAGGCTGATGGAGAAGAAATAACACTCCCTCTTAAGGAATAAAAATAGTAGCATTTTTTATTTCTTAAAAATAAAACATTCACACCTGCATCTAGGTTTTACAAAAATAATGCATATGATAATGAGATCACTTCATCCACACTGCTTATGTGAAGTTTATGTAAGAGCTATATCACATTTCTACAGTGGATGACTTGATTGCAGCTACCATGTAATGAATGTGAAAAAAAATTCTCATCAGGGAAGTTTGGATAAATCCTAAGATTTTACAGAGTCGCATATACTCTTGAACTATGCATTAATACTTTAAGAAGGTAACTGTTGGGGAGAGAAAATCAATATTGCAAGCCATTTTTGTAGCTAAAAGTCTTATAATACAGTACTGGAAATGTCCACATCTAACCACTCTCAGAATTGAGGAAAGCCTAACCCTTTCAACATTTGAACATGTGTTAACTTTGTATTGATGTAAGTTGGACCCTTGAGCATCCATTTTTTTAAGCTGATGCACAGATATGTTATACTATAAATGTATTCTGTTTTATCCATTTCAATTACAGATTCTTTTCTTACATATCCATTTAATATTATTTTCTTGAAGAATTAAAAAATTGCACCAATAAAGTCCATGGTATAGCTTGTATAAAGGATGGAAATTTCCTTATGCTGTTTTCTGAATTTTGTTTTCTGTTGCCTACTTCTGATATCTGCAATATAAAATGCTATTTCCAGAGAAACAGGACTTTCAACAGGCCACTCCTGTTACGTAACACAGACAAGGCTTTAGGTAGAAATGTCTGGGATTTGTAAACATTAATGAGAATATTACATGACAAAGACTATTCAGCTATTTAATTAATAGCACTATAAATATTCATAAGCCATTTTCAGTTCTAATTATTCAAAGGAGGTCAGAAAAGCACAAGCATTTCACCAGAGCCTCAACCTCCTTTTAACCCTTTTCCAGTGGTATAGTTCTTTCTGGCAAAACATTCCATCTGCCATTCAGCACTGACTACTCATTAGGACTCTGAGAGGTTTTTTTCAGGAAAATGATAATGTCATTGATAATGTTGTATAAATTGTGCAAAAACTATAGTATAGCATTTGTTGATTATTTTAAAAGGGCAGTCAAGAATTTTCAGCCTTATAATAGTATTATTAAAAGTGTTACTGTCATGATCAGCATAACTATGCCTACCAGTATGCTTCTGCCCACATATAAATCATTGTTGAACAGATATCAGAAACTAATAAAAACAAAACAGTTTCTTTTCCCCCTGTAAATTGCTGTGTTGTTGTTGGATGTATTTTAGTGTAATTTTAAAATCTAGTCTCATGTATCAAAAAAAGAAACAAAAGTGAGTATTCCAGAATAAGAGTGTAGAATGAGGCACATTTAATCACACATTAATCTGAAGAAATACAGTGTGGACGGGTATCTGGATGCAGTCATATATTTGAATATGGATTATGATGTATGTGTACATGGGTTGTATCAAAGCTTCCAGCACTGGTAGCAGCTTTGTTTTTGACCTTGCACAAGTGTCTAATATGGTACATAGATGCCACTTGTGCAGGTGCTTGCACAAGCCATTGCACAACCCCTTTACTGATTAATTGTGACTTCAAAAATAATAGTGACTGAAAAGACTTGTGATACCCTCTGAAGAGGAGCAAGTGCTTCTAAGCTCTAACCACGGCCCCCGCGTGGTTGCTTTATGATGAGGGGTTCCGTATGAGGGCCACGATAAACCCCCAGATGCGCTGGGACATGCATCATCACGGGTTATGGCTGCAGCTCATGACCCCGTCTTGCCCAATGTCAGGTGAGCACTTCAACAGTGGGCACTTGATTAAAAAATCCACTAATCTTAATGCTTCCCGCGTTTTGGCAGGCCAGGGGGTTCAACCCCACCTGGTTTGCTGGGAGTTCAATGCTAAAGGTTTCTGCAACTGTAAACTGTGCAGGTTCCGACACCAGTGTTCCATATGTGGGGGCACACATAGTTCCATATCCTGTTTTAGAGGATGCCCAGGAATAAGCGGTGGCAAGGATGGAGGCGGGTCAAAAAGACCTGCAGTGGGTTCGGTTACTCATGCAAAGGGGCACCAGTCCAATTAATGTAGTGGTACTGGCCAATTGGTTGCTGCTTTACCCGGATCGGGAGGCAGTGAGTTTTTTGTTAGACGGTTTCAAATTGGGTTTTAGGATTCCTGTTCAAGGTGATAGGTGTGCAACTTTGGCAAACAATTTAAAATCTGTCAGAGGCATGGAAGATGTAGTGAGAAGGAAGATTCAGAAGGAAGTAGCAGAAGGGAGGGTAGCTGGACCTTTTATGGAGCTTCCTGTTCCAAAGTTGCGCATTTCCCCCCTGGGGGTGGTCACGAAAAAGGCTCCAGGAGAGTTCCGTCTAATTCACCATCTATCGTACCCTGAGGGGGAGTCTGTCAACGACATGATTCCCCAAGAGCTGTGTACGGTTCGTTACACATTTTTTGATGTTGCTATATGGATGGTTAGATCCTGCGGCAATGGGGCCGAACTGGGGAAAGCAGACATTAAGTCAGCTTTTTGTTTGCTGCCAGTTCACCCAGATGATTTTAAATTACCAGGCTTCCAATTTGAGGGTTGTTTTTATATGGGTAAGGCAATGCCCATGGGATGCTCAATTTCTTGGCTGCTTTTGAGCACTCTAGCTCATTTTTAGAATGGGCACTTAAGCGTAGGGCGGGGCTGTCCCATGTTGTCCATTATTTGGATGATTTTTTATTCTGTGGGAAGCCTGGATCAGGGCAATGTGAGTTTCTCATGCAAACTTTTCAGATTGTCACAAGGGAGCTGGGCGTTTCCTTGGTGGAAGAGAAAACTGAGGGCCCATCCACCGTACTTACCTTTTTGGGGATTGAATTGGACACTATTCAGCAATCCAGCAGGTTGCCGGATAGTAAATTGGCGGATCTTTGGATTTGAATCCGGAGTCTGTTATGACACAGCAGAGCTACTCTGAAGGAACTTCAGGAGGTGGTGGGCCACCTAAATTTTGCTTGTAAAGTCATTGCCCCTGGCTGGGCTTTTCTGAGAATGTTTTGCGGAGCCTTGAGTGGGTTAAAGAGGCCACATCATAGGAGAAAATGTCAGCGGGCATGAGGGATGACCTGCGCACCTGGTTGCAATTCTTAGACAGATTCAATGGAATTTCATTTTGGAGAGATGAACTGCACTTGGGAGCTGAGTTCCAAGTTCACTCTGATGCTGCTGGGTCATCGGCACACCTTTAGAGGCTGTTGGTGTGCTGGTCTGTGGCCTGTGGAATGGAGTGACTCCAAAGTCACCCGAGATCTCACATTTCTGGAATTCTTTCTGATTCTGGGAGCCTTATGGCTTTGGGCCGATGTTTGGGCCAATTCTGCAGTCACCTTTTGGTGTGACAATATGGCAGTAGTCCATGTAGTGAATACCCTCACATCTAAATCACTGAGGTTTATGAGACTTGTGAGAGCCTTTACTATTGTCTGGAGTACAATATTGTGTTCCAGGCGTGTCACATGCCTGGTGCAGAGAACGAGCTGGCTGACGCCCTGTCCCATCAACCGATTGACCAGTTCAGGGCATTGGCCCTGGAAGCTCAAGTTCGTCCAGAGATATTGCCTCAAGAGGTATAGAGCATTGGAAGATTGAAGCCAACAGGGTGATAAGTTTAGCTATTGCTCCAAGCACCAGGTGCAGCTATGCAGCGGCATGCGAAGAATTTTTTGCATTTTGCAAAGGTGAAGGCATGGACAGACCATGGCCTATAACGGTGGACCATATGCAGCAATTTGGAGTTCACCTCCATTTTAAAGGTTTGGCTTCTCGCATCATTCAGGGGAGAATGTCTGCTCTGGCCTTTTATGCTAAGGCACATGGTTGCCCTGATCTGGCCAGTGACTTTAAGATCAGAAAAATGATTGAGGGTTGGAGCAAGGAAAGGGGTAAGCAGGAAGATACGGGCACTCCAATGTCCCCCAGAATTCTTATTCAATTAGGTCGAGTCTGGGATGTAGTATGTGTTGATCAGTATGAGGTCAAGTTATTTAGGGCAGCTACCCTATGTGCATTTTTTTGGGCTTTTCGAATTAGTGAACTTGTGAGAGCATCCAAATTGGATAATTCATGTATGGCGTTGCAGATGGACAACCTATTGGTCTCCGAAGACAGGGTTTTATTTCATCTCCACCAATCTAAAACAGATCAATTTGGAAAGGGACAAGTTATAAATTTGGGTCTTTGTTCTGTAAAAGAGCTCTGCCCGGATAAAGCCCTTGCTGACTTTGTATAAACAAGAGGGGATTCTGGTGGTGATCTATTTTGCCACAGGGATGGCTCGCCCCTTACAAGGTACCAATTTTGGACTGTCACTTCCCATGGGCTTCAGGAAGCGGGTATTGTGGGTTGGAAATTTGGTACTCATTCCTTTCGAATAGGTGCAGCATCCACAGCTGCAGCTTTGGGTTATGGTGAGGATCAAATAAAGAAAATGGGGAGGTGGTCTTCACATAGGTTCAAGTCTTATGTTCGTTCCCTCCCGCAATAGATGTGACTCTGCTTTTCTTTTGCAGGCTGCGAGTGGTTGTGATTGGCCACAGCTATATTCACTGGGCAGTGAAACACGCCTTGCAGACAGGTTGGGGTCGTAATTTAGGTTTGGGGGCTTTGGCCACTCTGGAATGGAAAGGAAAGAGGGCATGCTGTGGCTTGAGCTTTTGGAGCGAGCCCTCCCAAGTATTGAGGATGCGCCCCCTGATATCTTTGTGGTGCATTTGGGAAGAAACGACTTGACAATGAGAAAAGGCAAGTAGTTGATTCTGCAAGTGATCCAGGACTTGCAGACATTGAAGGATAACTTTCCTTCAACGAAGTTGTTGTGGTCTAATATATTCCAAGGCTTGTCTGGAGAGCCAACTGTGATCCTAGTTGGATTGATCACTCGAGGCATGGTGTAAATCACAAAATTGGCCAAGCAATGAGGTCGGGACTTGGGTCAGTGATACAGCGTCCTGACATAAGGTTTCACCGGCCTGAATTATACAGAAGTGATGGTGTTCACTTGTCGGAATTGGGTATGGGCCTCTTTTTGAGGGATCTACAAGGGGGCCTTAGAGCCAAAATCTTCGGCTTGGGTGGTGGGCTTGGGGCATATAAATAGCCCCAGGCCGTGGCAGGTAGTGCAAAGAAAAAAGTTGGGATGAGTTCATGGTTGACACGTGGTATGAAAATTATGCCATCTCTCTGTTAGGTTGAGCCAATCAGCTATCAGATGAGAGGTGGTTTTACATGGGAGGACCTTGCAGCCAGCAGCCCACTTAGGGTCACGAGGCTCGGTGGGCTGAGTCGGTGGGGGGTACCCTTTCACAGAGCACCTGAAGGCGTGCTGTACAGCGGACAGCATGATTCAGAAATAGGAGCTCGCCCTGCTTTATGAAACGTCCAGAGGTTTCATAAAGTCCATTATCCAGACAATGTCCATTATCCGGACATTGAAGAATATCGCACTACATTAGGCCCCCTTGTAGTTTTGGGGGATATACTTTAAATAGTTAATAAAGTTGTGGCCCAAGTTTTAACCCAACAACCTGTGTCTCACCTCGTTATTTTCGGGTTGGGAGGGCAATGTGAAAGCAGGAAATCTACTGTACTTATCCTGAGGCTTTTGGTTGGATCCCAGACTATAGGTTGGATTCCAGAAAATATGGATAAAGCAGAGGTAAAATTTTGAACATCTGATTTGAAATTTGAAGTTAGCTCTGGAAAGAGGATCTGAAGCCTCGTGCCACTTTTTTTGTTTGTTTGTTTTTTGTAGAGGGCAGGTTTCTGGGGGGGCCCTTCTGTTTGATAGAAACAACAGTGGTCATTTCTTTCTGGAGCATCAGAGTTCTTTTAAGTGACAGTCATTCTCTTCACCTTCACAATCCATGCTATGTTATGATGTCCCAAGAGGCAGTGGGATAGAAAAGTAGAGGAATCATATGGGAGCCAATGAGAGAGGTTTTACTGTTGATATAACAAAATAGTAAGACTTACCCCAAAAACTTAAAAAAGGGGGCTCCATGAAAGAATGTTAAAATACTTTTCTTCAATTCATCACTTTCCCATATATTCTTCTTCTACACCATGCATGAAAACTCTTTTTAATTGAAGCTAACTTGGGTAGGATATTTAAAAAGTAGGTTGTGATGTGGCTTTGTGTCTCTGTGTTTGTGTCTTTGCTAAACAAAGAAACAAGCACATATACACACCCATAAACACCATATCCATTCCACTGGATACTCTGATAAATATAATGTAGAGGGTTTTTTTTCTTTATCCCATCCTTAGTGCTCTTCTAAACTGGACTTATTACTTACTTGTTTACTCTCTAAATCTACAAGCTTTCTTTCAGAAAGCAATAAATTGCACCAGAGATATAGATATAAATCAAGTCAGAGAAGCTACTTTGTAGCCAAATAAAGCATAACTTTAAATTGATTCTGTTAAATTAAGTATTTGCTTTAAAGTCTAATGCTTTATTTGCATATCACCTGCAAGCATAACTTTCCAATGATATATTACATATGAAGAAGCACACTGTGAAACATATGACGTTTAAGAGATACACACTTCCATACCAAATGAATTTTAAGCACTGTGATATGGAATGATAAAATGTTCCAGATAAGAATAGCTATCAACATGCTTTTTGTTATCAAATGCATGAGCTGTTAAAAGAAAGAGCTAGAGAGAAGTATAGCTAATGGAACGAAAAGCGTAACAGCTCTGAAGAGAAGATTTCTGTTTTGAAGTAGTAATTGGACTGCATTGCAAATATATAAGTAATGGAAAAACTGTGGAAGCAACTAACTCCAACCTACTTCAGATGGGCCATTTTATGCTTCAATAATAAAAGTTTAGGCACAGTGCTTTTAGGAAAATATACACCTTTATCTAGATTAAATATGAATATCTGTATCCATATATATTAAGTATTAATTCAGATCACCATTGATACTTCCTTTGTAGATTCATAATCATACAACTAAATATTTAAATGCTAAACTTAATAAATTGTGATCTGGAAATTCTTTGTTATTAGACATTTGAATACTTGTAAGTGCCCACATTTAATCATATAAAATTGGTTTAACAATTTAGCTCTGTTATCATAATTTGTCATTTTTGGCATCAGATGTTTCAAGTTATTGCATAACTTGAAACATCTGTTTCAGTAGCTGTGGCCCAATAGTGATTTGTGAATTTTTTTAAAAATACAGTCATATCATTACAGTATAGCCATTTCATGGGATGATCTGAAATTGGGCCCCTCACATGTCCACACATTAGTGTAGATACAAAGTTAGCTGAAGGATAAACAGCATCTTGGAACAGAATCCTCATTATCTTTCACTCGTCAATCAGATTTGCAGAGTTGCCAAATTGTGCTTCTCATGTTTGCAGTGCTTTTAATATTTGGTAATATTGCCTTAAAATAAAGTCCAGTTTTGCACCGAGTTCCTTTTTGTGGTTAGCGCCCAAACAATATGCAGAATCTGAAAAGAAATTCTGAAAAGAGACTAACAGTGTGAACGAGCCTCAAAAATGCTCTGGCTGTAAAGCATTAGGAACAGGGAGAAGCCTTTTCTCCTTGCAGAAACACTGTTCTATTGGCAGAAATGCTGTTGTGCTGGCAGGACTCTCTTCTACTGGCTTATTTAGAGATCTGCCAAAGAGGAATCTGCTGACTAAGGTCTGCCAGTAGAAGAGTCCACCGAAGAAATGGAGAAAGGGTCAGTGAGAGAAGAGCAGAGTTATGTCTGATCCAAACCCCCATCACTGCAGGAATAAAGCCACTACTGTATATTATTACAAAGTTATGCAAGGATGAAGGTAGTTGTAGGTAATTTTCAACATCCTTAGACTGGCAGGTGTTTGAATTCAGCGCAGCTTCGGCCCAGGTCACATTGTGCTGAGTCTAAATCCACTCCAGGCTGGGGAAGTTGAAAATGATTTGGGGCTGCCCTCAATCTTGTATAATTTTGTCATCCTGGGCAGCTTGCATTGCACTCATGCTGAAAGTAGGTTCCAGTAAATTCAACAAGATTTATATTTAAGGAGACTGAATCCTTAAGGAGCTTTGTGGGACAGTGCATAAACTTCTGAAAACTCTGCTCATGACCTGAGTTTTATTCTGGGCTCAGGTTGCTGGCTCGAGGTTAACTCCACCTTCCATCCTTCTGTGGTCAGTAAACAGAGTACCCAGCTCACAGGTGTGTGTCTGTAGGCAATGTGCAGCATGCATAATTAAATTGTAAAGTGCTCAGAGAGTGCTTTAAGCACTATGAGGTGGTATATATGTAGTACACTTTGCTTTTTAAAATCACTCTGCCCTTGCTTACTGTGGACAATACAATCAACAAACATTGAGCCACCAAGCTCATTTCAGTTGCTTCCTTCAAAGCAACTACACAGTATCCGTGAAGATTCTCAGTCATCCTGGTGTGATTATCTGGAAGTTGAGTCATGGCAACTAGACTTCTTTCTTGTTAGGTTGAAACGTTTCGCTACTCATCCAAGCAGTATATGGAGGATATATCAGGGATCTCCTACCAATTCTCCTCCAACTGAAGAAGCTGCTTGGATGAGTAGCGAAATGTTTCAACCTAACAAGAAAGAAGTCCAGTTGTCATGACTCAACTTCCAGATCCTGCACTAGTATTGGGTTTGGAGTACTCTTATAAAACCATATACTGTGATTTAGAAGCTAGAGCTATCAGTAAAAAAAATTATAAATGTAACATTTTCTGTGTGAGGCTAGCCCTGAAGAATACTTAGAAATTTCAGTTGGTCCACAAAAGTCTTGTATGAAGTGCTGAGATCCTTTCATTGAATTAGCTTCTGGTGATGTTTCCAGCTGGAACATAAGGTACAATGAAAGTTTTCATCAGCTTTGAACCAAACTATTCAAAAGACCACATTTTCCCCTGTGAATATACCTGTATTAAAATCTGCCACTGGATTTGTGCAATATAGTTTTATTTGTAACAGTTCTCTATATGTGAAACTTTCTTCCTTATTTGAGCCCTGTTGGTATGTAAAGACATTTATTTCCCCAAAAGGCTTTGATTTTAATTATGTTTATTTCTGTTCAGATCTGATGTTTTCTTTAGCTCTGATTCTCCATGTTGTTTAGATTCTCTCATTGCTTTGTGTGCGGCTCATTTTTATTTGTTGCACATTAATTTATTGCAAAGGTTTTTTGTTTCATATTTTTTGTCAGCTACTTTGAATGTTTTTTTCTAAAAAAAAATTTTTAAGCTACTTTGAATGTCTTCATTTGTGTACAAAGAGAGGTATTATGCCTAATATCCAGCTCATGTGGACGGCTGGAATCAGAGACTGTCAGACACACACCAGATATGTTTACAGTCTGAATACAAGAGTGGGTGATACCTTTATTGGACTGCTAAAATCTCACAAACAGAAGATGGCTTTTCACTTCGTAAAAGTCTTCATCAGACTGGACATTAATGAGAAGTGAGTGATGCAGAACAAACATAAAAGTTCCAAAATCCATGGCCAAATGTCTGGGCTAGCTTTCCTTGTTTAAAGAAAGTTCTAAATTGCAAAATGAAGAATCAGCTCAGAGGTGATAGTTTTCAGACCTCTGCTCTGGTAGTGTGGATTACAATGCTTCCCTCCTGAAACCTGTTAGATGAAGAGCTGCCAGTCACTCAGCACCCCTGTTGCCTTCTCTGACACGACGTTAGTCACATTTCTGTGTGTCTCTGTACCCAGCCAAAAAGGAAAAATGTTTTTATAAAAGGCAATGTTTGGGAGCAAGCACCCTGGCCAATTGATACAATAAACAGTTGCTGTGATCCACTTTGCAGTTGCACAGAAATGGATTCTCCTATAAGAGAATGGTAACAGCAGCAGTAATTTTGTGAACTTCTGGAAATCTCCCATTCTGTCAACATAAAATGCTTAAACCTGATGAACATGCAAGAAATGCAACATTTCCCCAAATCTTTTCTTGACCATGCAAAAAAGATTGGAAGAATAATGAGTACACAGAGGTGAAAATCAGGCTCTGCCCTACAGAAAAAAGTGGCATAAGGATAGAGAATGGCCCTCTCCCTAAGAAAAGCTAGTAGAAAAAGATTAGTTCTCAGAGCACATAACTCACTAGCTCAACAAGAAGGTATGGTTCTAATGAGGAAAGCAGTTTAAACTGTATGCAGACAAAACACTGTTTTAGGCAAAAGTTAAAAAGTAATAACAGAAGTTGTGGCGAGACGAAACAGAGAGACCATGTAGGCATTGCCCTGTGACTGGAAGATATTAACTGTGAAGTTGACAATTTTTTTTTATTTTTTATTTTGCAAAGGATTGAAAAATAGCAACAACAAAGGTCCTATCTCTAGATGGTATACCACAATTGCTGCCCAAATTTACTTCCATGAAAGGCTGTGCTCTCTTAGTCTGTTTTCAAATGTGATTAAAAAAGTAAGTGCTGTCTCAGTTGTAGCTGGCTGATATGGAAGGTTTTGAGAAATAGTGGAAGTTATGAACCATGTCAATTTATGAGCATAAAAACATTGAGTGGAGGGTTTCCTTGAAGACCAAAGTATGTGAAGTGTGGCTTGCCGAAATGTTATCATGAACAAGTTCTCCACACTGTTAACTTCAGTCTGTTAACATCTGGGTGTCACTCTCAACCTTTGTGATGAATGAAAAGATTCTGCTGTACAAACTGTTTCTACAACTTCTTTCAGGGAAGAAGTAATGCCAAACCATGGTTGACATAGCCATCATGGTCTTCTTCATTTATGTCAGAAGCAATTCAGTGGTCCCTCCAGAGTGCAAAGACCAGCCAACAAGGCATTGTCATTGCCTAGCGGATGCCTGAATGTACTCAGGGTCCTCACATTCTTTTGAGAGTCTCCCTCCATGTCCACCAATGCTCCCAATGCCATCACGGTGTTTATTATTATGGCATCGGTCCTACTGTATTTGAACTGGACTAATGTCTGAGAAATATCAAGCAGGTGGGGAAAACATAGGGGAACTGCTTGGACCAGTGGTGAAGGAAAACATATCCCCATATTACTAATGGCAACATTTGCAATTATTTCAAGAAATAAACAGGTCCACATGAGGGCAATTCTGACAAAACACTGGTAGATGAAATGCCAATTGAGCAAGTTCCCACTAGTGTGACAGACTATGCTGGCAACTCAAGAAGTCTGCTAACTGATGGTCCTTTCCAGCCATGTGCGTCTGATTGGGAAGACTATGTCTGACTGGCATCTGAATGGTAAATTAAAGAAGCTTCAAAGGATACTTTCCACCCTGCTCATCAACATCATATATTGTGGGTGTGATGACTGTAGCTACATGGATCACTTCACTTCTGATGAAAGTTTTGAACTTTTTCAGAGTCTTGAATACAGCTGGATGTTTCAAGACATTAATGTCAGACTGGAACTCTGACATGGACCACATGGCATATACTCTGTGGCTGCAGCAGTGTGCTCCAGGATCATCATGGATGGATGAGGAAGCCTGAAATATTTTCACATACATATGTGCACTTGGGTTTCCACCACTGAAGATCCTGCTGAATTGAACATGGTAAGGTGTGCACAAGGTAATCAAAACTGTCTAGGAAGCAAATTTGGAGAACTTCTACATGAAGTCTTGCATATTGCACTACCACAGTTGTAAACACCATGAAGTCAAAATATTTATGAATGGTAAGTACAGTTAAATGAGATAGTTGAGTCACGCAATTGACCAAAGTGAGGTGTGAATCCTTGTGGAGTTGCAGTAGATACATACAGGCAAAGTTTTAATTCAGGACTGCTTCTGTGTATTGAATTACTTGAGTTGGTCAAAATTACAACTTCTTTGCATTGACACAAAGACCAAATTGGACAGAAGATGCAGCATGAAACAGAGGTTTTCTGAGTGAATGATGGAATCTGCTAATAAAAACCAATCATGTATATACAGAAAAATGGCAATTCCTTGTACATGAAGACACATTGCTACTTTCTGGAAGCAAATGAATGGTACTGGGACTCTTGAAGCTTCTATTCCTGATACTGTGAGGATGTATGGTTGGAGAAACTTGACTGCGGCAATTAAGACTTGGTTCATTGAAAGGAGTGATGGCAAGGAGTCTTGATTTGCTTGAGGTGGTGCTTTTGCTGAGTCCCAGTGCCCATCTTCTTGGCTATAGTACATTCTTTGAGAAGTTCATTCATAGCATTGTCAGAGCACTCACATAGCTTCATCAAGGACATCACAGTAGACGTCAGACCTTCAATACATATTTTAGTAATCTCAGTGATACATGTGGCTCTGACTATACCTGCCTGTGCAAAGCAGCTGACACAACTGTTGCAGAACAGTTTACTGCATGTCTTGCCAAACACATTTGGTGTGCAGCTAACACATGACACTTTTTCATTCCTTTTTGAAAACAACCTGTCTAAAAATATCTCCTGCCCTGCCCCCAAGTAGCATGAGAAAGTAACAAGCATTACTTGTTACATAGATAGTGTGTTACCAGTTGTTTTATTATGTACAAAAAGGATTTTATTATGACCTCTGTTAGCCCCAAAAGTAATTCATTAGAGTAACATCATTACTTGTGGCACATTACACCCAAGCTTGGCTATCAAGCAGCTGAAGCTGCATGTGTGGTCTGCTGACTTCCTTATATATAACATTAACTTAATGCTTCTCAATTATTATCTTACTATAAATGCAGAAAAAGAAGCAGAAATGAAACAAGGGCATGGGCTGGAGGAACAAAAATAAATATTTAATATTGTGGAATCTAGACATGTGAGCCCTGTGTATCAGGCTAATGCATAAGCACTCTGCCTGTGTGCAAATCATGCTTAGGGTGACAAGGACAGCAAAATGCATTAGGCTATGTAACCCTAATCCCTGGGGAGCATTTGTTCACATCAGAAGGCTACTCCACAATTCAGTATGATTGCTAGTATTTTCCTTAAGAGAAGCTTGAGGCTCAAAGTGAAGGTTTTTTCAGGACACGAATTAGGTGAAGCAACACAGTGTATGGGCAAACACTAGATAATCTAAATAACAGTCACACACATAGCATACCATTTAGCTAACAGGAGAAACTGGAAATATTCCCTAGAAGTACTAGCATGTGAAATAAAAAGTATAATCATCAAACCTTTATATTTCTTTATAAAGATATTAGGACTGGTTAGCTCATGGGAGAAACAACATATCTCCCAGGACACCAAAATATATAGGTCCATAGGTTGGATTTCCACTGCTCTTAAGCAGCTAGTAGTTATTTTTTAAAGGTTTGGCTGTTTTCGTGTGAAAATAGCATACATTGGCACTGCCTAGAAGAAACTCTTCAAGGATTTGCAAGCCAGTAATGGATTACCAGGGCAGAAATGGCTGGGGGGAGGTCTGGTGGTTGCCAGGCAACCATAATATCTTGCCAAAAAGTTGCCCAAGAATGAAAAGGTGGGAAGCTAGCCTGCTCTCTTGTTCCAAACTAAAGGCTATTAGTCTTGAAAATAATGGGTATGTGCACACATAATCTGGAAACTGCACATTTATTAGGACAAAGCTGTTCCACTGCACAGAATTTGGACCATTCACTTTTGTTATTTTTCCTTGCAAAAGGCAGAGTTATTGAGCAAAGTGAAATTAATATCAAAGTGATATAAAACAAAATCTAACACTTTGAGCCCTCATTATCATTTCAAGCTGGCTAAATATATCACAGACCTTACCCATTTCTTGTTAAGCAAAGTTTCTAGACAGTGTTAATAAAGAACAGTCAAGAAGGAGATGTGTGTGTGTGTGTGTGTGTGTGTGTGTGTGTGTGTGTGTGTATGTGTATGTGTGTGTGTGATACAGAAGTCAGTGCGTTCTTCCAAATGCATTTTCAACATTATTTATTTTGGATGCTTTAAACTGCATACTATAACCTGTAATAAATGAACAACAAATATATGAAGAACATTGTCTCAGACATTATCAGTCATAACACAGATGAAAGAACAGATTTGGTGCAGTTGTTTCTTACATTGCTGATGACTCAGAAACCTAGGCAAGAATGAGAAGATCTCCTCTGAGTAGGCAAACCCAGTAAGTTTACTGTTAACTCAGAGCAGGTAGTTTCTCTCTTTTTATTTTCTTGTTCCTTTTTTTTTTTGCTTACATCTGATATTTGCTAAGGTTAGTATCCTGACTTAATAGTGGATGTGTTTATATTCTGCAGAACCAAGATGTATTTTTCTTTGTAGCTGTACCACCTGAGCTTCTAAGTGGAAGACAAATTTCCCAGAATAAAGAAAATGTATACAAAAAGGTGAAGGATGATACTGGTCTAGGAAGCCTAACAAAAGATTAGAATCTCAAGTGTTCAGCACAAGGAAAAAGCTAAGAGACAGCTGGAGGCAGCAGACTGAGCAGTCACAAGGGAGTGAAAAAAAGACACACCCAGAGAAAGAGGATTTTGCAGTGGAAGTACCTGAGGAAAGGAATACCTGTCAGGAAGAAGAGGCGGGACTGGAGAGAGCAGAGCCCAGAGGATGTGCAAAACTACTGACCAACTAGACCCGAGCTGGCACCGGGGGGTGAAGAGAGGCTAACTGGAAAGTTTTGTTTCCAGAATGGGAATTTGACATATTGAAAGAGGCCCCTTTGACAAACAACAAAGGCAGAAAGTGCCACAGAGATTAAAGGGGTGGAGGAATTCTGAAAGGTCAAGACCATGGCTTGACTAAAGGGAGAATGTGGTCAGTACTGTAACCTGGTAAAATAAAGCTGACAAGTTCATGCAGCCTTCTGTTTCCTAACTTATTTATGGATGAGGTCAACAGAACCTAAGACAAAACTTATTTCTTGCACAAACAACATCATAATGTCCTTGCACAAACAGTATCAACTTTAGTATGATTAAAATGTTAGGACCATGTGAATTCAGTTGGTTGGAGCACCTGGCTGTAGGGCCAGTGCATAAGACTTCAATTCCTTACTGTGCCTATGGGTAAGAAAAGAGCCAGCTTGTGCAGCTTTGGGCATGCTGCGTGCTCCAGCACAACCACCAGAAGAAGAGACTGGTAAATCATACTGAGAAAGTGTTGGAATTGACTTGACAGCATCTACCAAGTGACATATTAACCGTCAGTGCCCCTGAACTGAAAGTAGTTACAAAATGTTGCCACAATGCATGAAAGAGTACATGTTAATTCCTTAGCAATGAAAAAATGCCAGAAAATAAAATTTCAAGGGACATTGCAAGCGCAGGAGAGGCATACTTTGACCCTCCAGATATTGCTGGACTATAAGTCCCATCATCTCACATTGTGAGTCAAGCTGGTTGGGGCTGATGGGATTTAGAGCTGAAGAGCACATAGAGGCATCTGTGGTAGAACAGGGTTGGCAACATGGAATCCCAGGACCATTTTATAACAACCTCTCCCCAGTCCTCCTGGGACGACCAGGCTCTCCAAGTACAATTTTTTAAAAACAAATATATTCCTCCAAAAGTCCTCATGTGACCTGTAGAGTATGTGGGCAGCAATTTTGCCATGTTTTGAGGGCCTCGTGCCTCCCGAATTGTTGGCTCCACCTATCCTCTCTTGCCTCTTTGGCCACATTTAGTCCCTTTAGCTCCTCCCTCTTTGGAATGCAGCTGCTGGTAGATCTGAAACATGGCCCTTAGCTACCACTATGATCATCTACCCCTATGCTAAAAGGATTAGAGTTGCACTCCATTGGTATTAAGATCAATTCAGAAGCCTCACACATAACAAAAGCCAGAATTATTGCATCCTGTAATTGGGGATGTAAATCTTTGCTTGTTCTTATTCTCACAGGCACCATCTGAATTGATGACAGACAAAGATGAGGAACTGCAAGTTTATTTTCTTTGCTCCGAAGGAGGGGATTTTTAAATTTTATTTTTAATTTTGGAATTCTCTTAGAGCTGGTTTTGTGCGAACTGCATAACTTGCACAAGTTATACAACTTGTTCAAACTGAGTAAAATTGTTTCAGACTTATAAAAATCTATCCCATCACGTGGGTTCTTTGCATGGGATGGAGCCCTTGTGAGGGGTTATTCCATCTGTTTAAGTGATCAGCTGTGCTTGTTGTATAAATATATTCACTGCTTCTGAAAAAACACACCAGACAATTAGTTTTGTATAGACTGCCCTAGAGGCATATTGCATAAATTATAAATACTTTGATGGAAAAAAGTACATCTTGGCTTGCACTTGCACTGGAGGCAAGGAATCTCATAGTGCCCAAAAATCCTTTGTCTAAGTATCTTGTTCTGTTGAGACAGATTAAAGTGAGAAGAAGGAAGTAGTGAGTATTATTTTAATTTGCATCTGTAACAGTGTGATGGAATGTGTGAATATGTAGGTGTCCCTCTCTTTGATGGTGAAGGTGAGGGAAGCTGAGAGCAATACCATTGGTAGGCTAGACTCAATTAGAAGTCTGGATTCTTAGTAGGGGCACACAAGAGGTAATGGTCAAAGCCGAGACAACAGATTAAAATGTATGCATTGTTGTCAGGAATGCACAGTGACATCAACAGATGAGAATGTATAGTTGTGGTGGGGTCTAAGAAATTCTTGAAGGGTAATTGCTATGTAGCAGTAAAATACTTTAATTACCATAATTTCCCTATGTTGGAACATCATCCACTAGTAGTGATTTTCAATAATGACTTCCTCTTTCTATCCCATGGCTCCCACACAATGAGAAGGATTCCAGGTGAGATGAAAATGTTGTGGGACAGAAGTAGGAAGTTTTTAATGACTGAAAATCATTGAATGTTGGTGACATGATGACTTTTCTACATAACAGGATTTCAGCTAATAATGCTAGGAAAAGTGTATGTTAGTAGGAAAAGAGGAAGACCTATGATGAGATGGATTGGTTCAATAAAGAAAGTCATGTACTTTAGCTTGTAAGAGCTGAGTAGGACTGTTAACAATAGAACCTTTTTTATCGGACCTTTGGCTGTAGAATAAATTTGTATTGTAATAGATTTGGATATCATAATTCAAAAGGTTGCCATAAGTGAGAATGGACTTGATGGCACATAACACCAATGTAACAATGTAGGTATAAAGCCCAACACTTTCATTTACTATTTTATTTATATATGTTAAATTTATTCTGCTCTTCCTTAAAGGAACTCAGAATTCCCACCACTGCTTTATTTGTACAACAGCCCTGTGAAGCAGCTAGCACTGAGAACAGACTTTGGAAATGGTATATTTTTAGATTACAGTTTACAGAAACTTCTAGCCAGCATGTCTGCTTAGCTCTGACTTAAGTCATATGGTTCTTGCCAAGTTACACAAGCTTCATAGCTAAGTGGGGATCTGAATCCAACTCTTCCTGACCTAGGCTGATATGCTACCCACAGTGTCACATTTGCTGTACTGCTGTTACTGTTCTGGGAACTTCAGCAATGCATTGCTTTGAGTACTGGTGTCAGATGCCACTTTCCTCTTTGGGAATCATCATATAAAACTGGCTTTCATGCCTCTCCATTACATGCCAAAACCTGCAGGCAATGCACTGCAATACTGTTATTGTCTAGCTGTTATTCTACCCTCTGTGAAATAAAACCAGCAGCCCATTTTGAATAAACTGTGGTAAATTTCTAATTCACATTTTTATATGACAGGAAGATAAGAGTGTTGTGAATAAGACCTCTATTAGGACAGAAGATACAAGTGGCAATTACAATCATTAAATGTAATTACATTTAAAATGATTAGCACTTTAGCTATCAATTATTGTGCATTGCACAGCAATTAAGGAGACAGGCCAAATTTCAATTTAATTTTTATTACTCTATTTTCCATTCAAAACATTAAATGTGCTGAATATTTTCTTTTTATGTATGCCATGTTCTTTGTTAAATTATCACCATACTTTTTCCTAATAAGACAGTCATCGCCAAAGATACAGATGTCAAAACAATACATTCTGGATTTTTTTTTTTACTATGTAAGGTGAGGAACTAAGTTAGTAATTTTCCCCCACCCCAGGAATATGTATATTTAAATACCTGTCTTTTATTCCCACAGTTGAATAGATTTTCCTCCCATTAAGAACCATGATGTGTTAAAATAATAAATTGGTCAGTTATGATTATTAACAAACTCCTGAATCAAATTTGCTGCCTAGCATTGATCCTGAAAACCTTAAGTATTTGAATGAAAATCTTGCACCAAACCTTGTTACTGCTTATCAGGAAGTATGCAGCTTGTAGGGTGGACTGTCATTGCTCAGAATTCTGCTGTGTACTATCTGGAAACTTCCTCTATTTTTTAAAAAAACTTTTTTTGAAATAGAATTACACCATTTGTTATAAAAATGAATTATTAGTTTCCATCAGTACAGAGAAAAGCTTGCAATTCCAAATTCAGCAACTCTCATGCTGAGAAAGGCGAGGAAGGCTTCAACTTGAACTTGGGCCTTCTCGGTGGTGACTCCCACACTTTGGAATGGCCCCCCTTTAGAGATGAAGCAGGCCTCCTTCCTCCAGAGTTTTAAAAAATAGCTGAGGAAACCTTCAAGGATATCCTCTCCCTCAGTTCATTTAGTCTTTGGCCCTGTGCCACCTGAGGGCTGTCGCTGCCATTGTGTGTTATCTTGTTTGTTTATTTGGTTTGTTTTATTGATTCAGAGGTTATTTTTATTCATCATGTTTTGGGTGGACCCACAGTTCCTGTCACCACAGGAAGTGGAGGCAGCCACATGCTACATGGCTTGCCAGAAGCTGACTCTGTCTGACTCAAAGGAAGGCTTTAAATCAAAGCAATATTTGAGGGATAAGCAGAAAAATCAGATCATGATCACTGAAGGATAAGCTGGCTCTGACTTTGGTTCTGGAGCAGTGAGGGACATTTTTGACACTCCTGCTGCTTTACCTCCAGGGCCAGCAGTCTCATGGTGGTAACTGTTAATGCAGATATCTGTTTCACATGTTAAAACATCTGAAACAATTGGGCAACATGTGGCCCACCAACCCAAGGCAGCCCCCAGGGGACCAGATGCAGCCCCCAGCAACTCTGACCCTCCCTTCTTAAAACCCACCCTGTGTCCATGAGGTGTGGGGGACATTTTATGCCATATTTTAAGGGACTCCAGCACTCCTGGAGCTCCCACCAAATTTCTAATATTTTAAAATATATATTTTTTATCACCACTAGAGAGAGCAGGTGGGCTTTTTCAATTAAAAATTCTGTAAGAAAAGATTTCAGGGTAATGATAATAAAAACAGTTGCAGCCATCTGAGGTCCAGGGACAGCAGAAACAGTATGTGTTTATCTTTATTTTCGACTAAGGCCATGATAATTAATTTTGCAGTAAGATTAACAGTGACAGAAGGATATTTCCACTTTGAGGCAAACATTGGGAAGCCAATACATATACAAAGTTTCTGATTAATATTCTGAGATGCATAGTTGCACTAATCTCCATGGATTAAAGTCTGTTTTTTAAACAATATATAGAGATTACTATCTATATTGGTGGGAAAAATGAGACTTAAAGGCACTCTGAGGCAGTCCAAAGGTGTCTAATACAAAGAAAGCACTTTCAGTCATGAACATTTGAGATTAGTAGCACTAGATCAAAGGAGTCAGCACAGCTGGGCAGAAAAGTCAGTTCTATGACCAATGGGAATGCTCAAATCAGATGGGCTTCCTATGAGACTTGGGGGATTGTGTGAGGTTGAAGATATGTTTGACATCTTACAAAAGGCAAAAGATTCTGGATGACAGAGGAAAGAACAGGAAAGAGGCCTGTGGCGGAATGCCCATGTCCCACCTGTCCGTCATGTATAGCTCTAGAGCTGGAGCCTATGAGAGGACAGGAGGGCGGGGTCAGAGAGACAGTTGGTAACTGAGAGAGGAGGTTTTGGGAGAGTTTTATGTGAGAGATTGGAAAGTTGGTGTGGTACAGTTGGTTTATGGTTTAAAGAATAGATAAAAGATAGAAGTAAAATAAATAGACAGTCATCTAATAGTATTCCAGTGATTCACAGTGATTTATATGAAAAGTACTACCAATAAAGAAGCGTGTCTAATGTCCAAGTAATGAGTACAACACAATACAACATCTATTAAAATACTTATGTGATTCTACAACTAAACAATAAATAATCAGTTATATTTGACAACACGTGTCCAGACAACATTATTGGTAAAGTGTGGATAAAGATCCACTGGTGGCAGTTGGTGTATGGAGAATTAAGAACGTCGTGCCCAAAGGTGGGACCTGGGTTTGAGGGAAACAAACAAGGGACACTGGGGGTGCGCGACATAAGTGGTGGCATCAGCGGTGGGATATGAAATAAATAAATTCCAGTGAGCCAAAGAAAAGAGAACAGAAATTCTCTGAGTCTGAGGGACCTGTTAGTCCAATGAGAAGGAGTGGGGAACCCTAAAAGCTCTGTGTGGATAGCTTGGAAGGGACTCCTGATCGTGGAAAGACTAAAGCAGGAAGAGACTCTGAGGAGAATTTAGTGTTTAAAGTTTACCTCAAGCTTAGGGAAAGACCAAGAGGGCTAACTTTAGATCCCTAGCTCTGAAAGAGGAGCGCAGAAGGGAATAAAAAGGAAGCCAAGGTCCAAGGAAGCTGAGGGGACAAAATCTAAGTGGTGGCTGGAATAATATAAATATTAAAGGAAAAAGCTGGGTGTCTGGAGACTGGAAGAAACAGTGTTTCAGAACCAGAGAAGGCTAGGTGCCTAAAGAAAGAAATAAAGTAACAATCCGCGGCTGCAGCAGAAGGCTACTGTATCTCACTCTCTCTCTCTAACACAGAAAAGGAAAAAAGTGTTTTTAAATTGAGGCTTGTCTATTTGCCTCTATTAAACCAACCAACTTATCCAGAGAAAGACAAATAAACCATGCCTTCTAAGAGGGGGAAACGGTTAACAATGGAGGTATCTGATGAACAAGGTTTACCTCACGCAGAGGAAAGCCCTGAATTAGCTGAGCAATATGATGATGCTCAGGAGGATAGTACCTCAAGGGGAGAAGCTGCTTTAACCTCCCAAGAGTTTCAGAAGTGGAAATTGGAAAGGGAATTTCAATTACAAGAGTTACAGCTTAAGGCTGAGGAAAAAGCTTTACAGCTCAGGGCTGATTCTGAGGCCAAAGAAAGAGAGATGGCCATGGAACAAGAAAAGAGACAGATGGAATACCAACTAGAAATGAGACGATTAGAATTATCAGCCCAGAATAATAATAATAATAATTCCAATACTGAGGAGGGGAATTTATCAAAAGCTGACTTAAAGAAATTCCCTCAATTCAGAAAGGGTGATTGCGCTGAGGCATTCCTCATTGCATTTGAGAGGACATGCTGGGACTATAAAGTGAAAGCTGAGGAGAGAATGATTATTCTCAGGTCTCAAATAAGTGGAGAGTTAAATGAGATTTATTCTCAAATGGCCCCAGATCAAGCAAGAGACTATGAAGCCTTCAGGAAGTTGGTTTACGCGAGGTATGGGATCAATGCTGAGCACCTCAGACAGAAATTTAGAACATTGAAAAGAAAACCTGAGGAATCATATTATCAATTGGGAGCCAATCTGGTCAAATACTTGGAGAAGTGGCTAGAACACGCTAAAGTTGAGACTTTAGAAGAAATGAAAGATATTATAGGGCTAGAACAATTCTATTCAGTTCTACCAGGAGAACTAAGGTATTTGGTCAGGGATAAAAAGCCCAGAACGGTTTGACAGGCGAGTGAAGAAGCTGATTTTATCTCACAAATACGAAACCCAAAATATTCTGAGGTAAAACTTGGAGGTAACAGCTGGGAGGAAAGAAGAAAAGAACCCAGAGATTACCACAAGAACTATCAGAATACTGGAGGCCATTTTAGAAGCAAACCCTCAGAGCAGAATCAACAGATGAAACAAAGCTTTGAAGGGAAGGGAGAAAAGTCCCCTCTCTTTGAACAAAGGGGTCCAAAATTGTGTTATGGCTGTGGGAAACCAGGGCACTTCATTTCCCAATGCCAAACCTTAAAGAATAAAGAGGTTCCACAGAAAGGAGGTGGAAATGTACCCAGGAAAGTGTACTATGTACAACAGCAGGGAAAGACAGTTGAGGCAATTGAAAGTGGCGCTGAAACAGAGGTGGCAGAGGGCCAGGAAAAACAGCTGCCATTAGCCAACATTGTCCAATGCTTTTATATTGAAAATAACCAAGAATTGCTTAGGTGTTCTGGGGAACCCATTTATATAAATAATACAAACTATCTAGCAGTGAGAGACTCCTGCTCACAGGTGACTTTGTGTCATCCTGATATTATCCCTCAGAAAAATATAGTAAGAAATGAATACATAACCATAAAAGGGATTGGGAAAGAATTAATTACTCTACCTATGGCTCAAATACCAATGAAATATCAAGGGTGGACTGGAGTGTGGAAGGTAGCCCTCACGAATCAAATTCCGGCTCCATGTTTGATTGGATTAGATCTATCTGAGCATGTAAAGAGTGTTTTAATCACTACTCGCTCCCAGATAGAAAAAAGAGCAAAACCTGAAGAAAATTGTGAGATCCCTAATGAAATTATAGGAGGAGAGGAAGACAATATAACAGCTGAGGTGGTAGTTATAAGAAATCCTCAGGAAAATGCTTTTAAACAAGAGCAAAGACAAGATTCTACGCTACAACAATGCTTTGAGTCAGCCAGAGAAGGAACACTAACCCCTGAAAGCTTATACGCGTATAGGTCTGTACCCCAGGAAAGCACTGGATTCAGTCCGTTTGAATTGTTATTTGGGAGAAAAGTGCAGGGACCCCTTGATCTACTAAGACTAAATTGGGAAGAGCAGAGGGAACAAGATCCTGAAACTGTGATCCAGTACCTAGATACCCTGATGAACTCCTTGCAGCAATCGCTGAAGTTAGCTTCAGAAAACTTGCTGAGGCAGCAAGGCAAACAGAAGCTATGGTATGACAAAAAGGCCAGAGAAAGATCATTCAGTCCTGGAGATGAAGTCCTGATGCTGAAACCTATTAAGGGGAACAAACTGCAGTTAAATTGGGCAGGTCCTTTTAGAATAATCTCCAAGATGAGTGAGGTGAATTACATAATTCAGGAGGAAGGAGAGGAAGGTCGAAGAGTAGTACATGTAAACATGATTAAACCGTACCATAGAAAAGAAAATATTGTCCTATATGCCATAAAAGAAGCTGACAATGAGAAACATGAATTGCCATATTGGGAAGGGAGAGGCGAACCCCAATATAACCCAGAAGATGTAAAGATCTGTGACACACTAAACCCAGAGCGGAAAATGGAAGCAAGAGCCTTGCTAATAAAATACAAGCAGGTCTTCTCCAATAAGCCAGGTGTAGCAAAGGGAGCGGTGCACAAAATTGATACTGGAGATGCACCCCCTCAAGCTGTCACTCCATACAGAGTCACAGGGCCATATGTAACCAAGGTTCGCCAAGAACTGGATGAGATGTTGAAGGAAAAAATCATTATACCTTCATCTAGCCCATGGTCAGCCCCGATAGTATTGGTAGATAAACCAGATGGCAGTATACGGTTCTGCGTAGATTATAGGAAATTAAATCATGTCACCAAGCCTGATGCATACCCGATGCCTAGACTAGATGATTTGATCGAGACAATTGGGCGATGTCAGTTCATATCAAGTCTAGACCTGACTAAAGGTTTCTGGCAAGCAAGGCTAGACCCCAAAGACCAGGAAAAGACTGCATTCTGCAGCCCTTTCGGATTATATGAATTCCGTGTCTTGCCATTTGGGTTGCGGAATTCACCGGCTACCTTTCAAAGGCTAATGGACCAAACTTTACAAGGGCTTAGGGAATTTACGGTGGCATATATTGATGACATAGGAATCTATAGCCAAACGTGGGCCGATCACCTGTACCATATTGAGAGAGTACTACAGAGGCTAAAGGAGACAAGGTTAACAGTAAAGGCTAGTAAATGCCAACTGGGTAACTCGGAAATAAAATACTTAGGCCATATGGTAGGGGGAGGCATAATCAGACCCCTAGAATCAAAGATGGAAATCATCAGAAACTGGCCTAGACCAACAACAAAGAAAAAAATCAGATCTTTCTTAGGGTTAGTTGGCTATTATAGACGATTTATCCAAAATTTTAGTGAAATAGCCACCCCTTTATTGGACCTAACCCATAAAAGAAAAGCTGACGAGATCCTGTGGTCGAGCAACTGTGAAGAGACCTTCGAGAGGTTGGAGACTGCGCTGATGACCGGTCCTGCCCTGAGAGAACCAGATTTCCAGCGAGGGAGCACCGTCTACACAGAGGCATCCCACATCGGACTGCGAGCCGGGCTGAGCCAGGAGGATGACAACGGGGACCTTCATCCGGTGACGTTCCTGAGCAAGAAGCTGCAGGCTGGCGAGAGACACCTGTCCATCATATACCATGAGTGTCTGGCGATTGTATGGTCTTTGCGGAAGCTCGGACCGTACATATGGGGAAGACATTTTGTTCCATGCACAGACCATTCCCCATGGCTGTGGTTGCGGACTGTCAGAACAATAAGAAGTTGATGAGGTGGGCCATACCCCTACAAGACTGTGACTTTGTGGATCCAGAGTCTAAGGGACTCAAACTGTGGTAGCCAAGGCCGCCTTATCAAGAAGACCAGAAGAATGACTGATGGAAACAAAGAAAATGTAACTTGTAATGGTATTAAAATTGTTCTAAATAAATATTCTAAGAGTATATGTATATGAAATAAATAAAAATGCAATTTATAGATGAACTAATGATAAGTAAGAATAAAAGTGACTGAAGTGGTTTGTAAGTAATAAAAATGTTGATTAATGTTATTTGAATATAAAGTAATAAGAATAATATGCTTTCAACTAAGTAAAAGAGTAAGTATAGAGTAAGTATACATTGCAAATGTGTAAATGAGAATTGCATTGAAAAAAAATGTTAGAAATATTGTTAAGAAAAAGCCTACGTTGTTCATGAGGGTAAACTACCATAAGTTTTACCCCATGAAACAAACTTTCCAAGGGGGGAGGTATGTGGCGGAATGCCCATGTCCCACCTGTCCGTCATGTATAGCTCTAGAGCTGGAGCCTATGAGAGGACAGGAGGGCGGGGTCAGAGAGACAGTTGGTAACTGAGAGAGGAGGTTTTGGGAGAGTTTTATGTGAGAGATTGGAAAGTTGGTGTGGTACAGTTGGTTTATGGTTTAAAGAATAGATAAAAGATAGAAGTAAAATAAATAGACAGTCATCTAATAGTATTCCAGTGATTCACAGTGATTTATATGAAAAGTACTACCAATAAAGAAGCGTGTCTAATGTCCAAGTAATGAGTACAACACAATACAACATCTATTAAAATACTTATGTGATTCTACAACTAAACAATAAATAATCAGTTATATTTGACAACACGTGTCCAGACAACATTATTGGTAAAGTGTGGATAAAGATCCACTGGTGGCAGTTGGTGTATGGAGAATTAAGAACGTCGTGCCCAAAGGTGGGACCTGGGTTTGAGGGAAACAAACAAGGGACACTGGGGGTGCGCGACAAGGCCTATTATAAACTTACCAAGAACAACCATATCATGCAACATTAAAAGACTGTTTGGAATAACTTAAAATGAGTTACCTGTGTTAACAAGCAAACAAGTAGTCATCTCATCATAATGTTTGTTCTTGTAGAGGTGGAATGTTTTCTAGGATTCTAACCTATTCTTTTATAAATTAGACTGTGACCTGTAAAAGTACAAGTATCAGTAAAGCCAATTGCACTGCAACTGGATTTTTATTCTGTTGTTGTACATTCCTAATGATATGGATAACTGTTTGAAAACTATATGGCCAGCTTGAAGGGCCCTGAAACAGCCTGGAAAGGAAGGGCAGAAATATTTAAATTCACCTCCCTCCATGTGTAAGAAATTGCCAGAACAAGAACTAGGAACCCAGCTGGCCTGTGTAGTAAGCCAAGCCACTAGAGCTTCAAACGTTCTCTTGACTAGTCTTCTCCAATCTAGTGCTCTCCAGGGGTGTTGCTAAAGCTCCCATTATCCTCAAGCAGTGCAGCCACCCCATGATAGTTGGAGTCCCAACACATTTGGAAGTCAGAAGTAGGAAGATATAGACCAGTGATGGCTAACCTTTTTGAGCCCGAGTGCCCAAATTGGAAACAAAAGCAAAAACCCAGCAGGCAGCGGCAGGCGGTGGCAGAAGCAGAAGTGGCGGCGGAAGGGGGAATCCTGAGCATGGAGGTGCCTCCAGACCCCACTCCAGATCCGCGTCCAATCATGCCCAACCCCCGCCAGCGCCAGCTGCTCCGGATCCTGGCCCGCCGCCTGTCGGAGGACTAGCACTGTGGCTGCAGCCACCTCCTCAGGTTTGGCTGCCAGGGGTAGCCTGCTCGCCTGCCCGCAGAGAAAGCTCTGTGTGCCAGCTGTGGCATGCGTGCCATAGGTTCGCTATCGCTGATATAGACCATATAGTATTCCTGAATGACTGTCTAAACACAGTGACAATTGATTATCCTTGGAAGAAAGAATTATAAAGGCTTCCATTACTAGCTGGGACTTTGCCAGGGCAATGGTAAGTCCTCCTCTGCTTCCTAGTTCTGATCTCTGGTTTGACCCCTGCCAGTTTCTGGCTGTCACTCAACATCTGTTTGCAGCTGAATTCTAACAACACATCAAGCAAATGGCTAGTTAGCCATATATGGTATATTTGGTATATTAAGGCAACTTTACAAACTACTTGTGCCACTTTTTTGGGACAGAACAAGAGGAGAGCTTTTTGGTACCTTGCAATACCTGATATATGAGTGATGGGCAGCCTTTCATTAGTTGTTTATGCCTGCTATATGATATAAACAACAGTCAAATTCATTTCTTATGGATTCTCATTTCAGATTTATCACACAACATTTGGTTGTTCTGTGTTTAGAAAAGCTTCTCAGTTCCAATTTGAAGTATTCCCATATAAAATGGTGTATTTTTGCTAAGCCTTATCAAGACTCCTACTGCTATCATGCCTCAATGATGGACTGGAACATACAGTGCAACTAAACTGTGTTCCATATTCAGATCTTTTTAAGATCTATAACATGTACTTTGAAAATGTGCAATTATACTCCAGGAATCTTGCTATGAGTTCAATCCAATAATTAATATAGCTGCAAGATGTTTTGTTTCTCTCACAAGATTTGAAATTGGAGCACTGGGTGCCCCAGCAGACCAAGTAAAGAATGGAAAAGACATCTTGGCAATGCAGATCCAGAAATATAGAGACATCATTTAATATATAGCACTGTGAGTAGCAAAATGCTAGAGCCAGAGTATCAAAGCTTCCTTTGAATTAACTCACAAATTACCCTAATTCTTCCCAAAAGGATCCTTGAAGTGCTGAGATAATTTTTCTGAGCCAGCCCCACTTCAGAGGCATTTTTCCTGCACCCATAGGATCTAACTGCTCCATTCACATATATCCATGAGGTAGTTGTTAGACACCCTCTATTAAGCTCTTGCAGAGCCTATTGCACCTCCACAATAAATAATTACTTCTAATGAGGTTGAAAAAAAATTGTGGTGTTGCAAATGAGGTGTGTTGGTGAACATTACCACCATGCACCTACCACAGATAAGCTCATGACAGATAGCTCACCTATCTTCACTTTCATCTTTTACCCAACAATTCTTCAGATTGGCCCATTGTAATCAAACACCCTGGATCCCTTCTGTCATACAGGGCCAATTTAAAAAACCTTGAGGATTTTTGCTGGCAAAGCTACACCAAAATTGGCTGCCAAAATACCAAGAATTCCTACTTGACAAAGGCTTTGATCAGGTCACATAAAACATTTGTCAGATATGAATACTGGCAATTTTAATCTCGAGGCTCCCAAAGACTACCCAGTGGAAAAAGGAGGCCTAGGAAGTGTCTAAATCTGAAAATGGGAGGGGTGATAGGAAACGTTTAATTAATTTAAATTAAATTTTATCTGTGCCAGCTGATGATGTCATTGGCTTCTGCCAGTGCAAAATTATGCCAATAGGATTTTGTCCACTGTTTCTGCACAAAACAGGTGTCTTTCCCTTAAGACACAGATCACACATGCACACACACACACACACACACACACAAACAAACAAACACAAACACCCCAAGCACAGTATGATTGGATGATTATTTAAAAAGACACAAACAACCCTGCAGATTCTTCTATTACAAAGATGCCCATGCAACAAAGGAGCAATAACTGTTTTGTGTAATTTGGGTTAAAGCATTATTTGTGTAATTCTGTGTAATTTCTACAACAAATCATTCCCATTTTCTTCTCTTGGCTACCTCAGCCTCTTCTGAGGCAAGAAGAACGATTTTTCATTTTTTGGATCTCAGAAATCAGGACAAGACAAGTGAGGATTTACATCTATGGTTTTGAAACAGGAAACCATCAGGCTGGAGTTGCAGTACCATGGACAGCTCCAAGCAGACAACTAGCTAATTCTGAGTTTGAGACTGAATTGGAGCAATTTGGCTTTGCTGCAACTTGATGTGCAGCCTATTTTACACTTCTGTTTGGATTAGGTGATCACATGGAGACTGTGGATTGTTTCACAGACAGTGTCCACACTGATCTCTCAATCTGATGCAGTTTGATCCACAGCCCACAATCCACTTCTTTTGATCCCACCCTGTGTTGATCCCCAGCTCTCCTTTTATGATTCAACCTGGTGGACTGTTTAAGCTGTTGCACAGTGCTAGAGAAAAGAGATAGTTTTCAAAAATTCTCCATAATATTCAAACACACATATGCTGGCATTTTTTCTGGTTCATATTGATTTCTCTCTCTCTTTTTTTGTCCATACAGAGGTGATCTAGCACTAAACTAGTATATCAATGTAGTGATAAGGTGATTTAATGCTAAACTTGGTAGTCTGTTTCAATTTTTTTTAAAAAAAAATGCTATGGGGCATCCAGGTTGAAAATCATGGGGGTGGCTTCTTGCTTTCAAATCATCATGCCCAGTTTATGATAACACTAGAATACCAGCCACAATCCAACCTCCTGTCCACACAACTACTGAACACATGGAGAAAAGTCTGTTTGAGTTGTTCTAGCTTGGAAAAAGTAGAAGCGCCCAATGGCAGAGGAAAAAAATAACTCTGTGTCAGGAGCAAAGAGAACCAGATTGATTTGAATTGGCCTTTGCATTATGTGATCATGTAGGAGGATTTCTATGACATTTCATATTTTTTGCTGTAACCTACATTTGAACCCATAAGCAAGTTCAATCATGTTTATGAGTAATCTGGCCTTTCTCACCAGATTATTCATAAACATATTCCAACCCATACATAAAGTCAAAAAGAGGTTGCAGAAAAAAAGATGACATGTCATAGACATCCTCCCACTAGGATCAAAACAAGTCATGCCAGACTAATCTGATCTCTCTTTTTTTGATAGAGTTATAGGCTTGATAGATGAAGGGAACGATGTGGAAGTAGCATATCTTGATTTCAGTAAGGCCTTTGACAAAGTTCCCCATGATATTCTTGCAAGGAAGCTAGTAAAAAGTGGGCTAGACAGTACTACTGTCTGGTGGATTTGTAATTGGTTGACTGACCGAACCCAAAGGGTACTCACCAATGGCTTCTCTTTATCCTGGAGAGAGGTAACTAGTGCCTCAGGGTTCTGTTCTGGGCCCTGTGCTATTCAACATCTTTATCAATGACTTGGATGAAGGAATAGAGAGTATGCTGATTAAATTTGCAGATGATACCAAATTGGGAGGGGTTGCTAATTCCCCAGAGGACAGGATTAGAATTCAAAATGACCTTGACAGATTAGAGTCCTGGGCCAAAACTAACAAAATGAATTTCAACAGGGAGAAATGTAAGGTCCAACACCTAGGCAGAAAAAATGAACTGCACAGATATAGGATGGAAGACACCTGGCTAGACAACAGTACCTGTGAAAGGGATCTAGGAGTCTTAGTAGATCACAAACTGAATATGAGTCAGCAGTGTGATGCGGCTGCCAAGAAAGCCAATGCAATTCTTGGTTGCATCAACAGGAGTATAGTGTCTAGATGAAGGGAAGTGATAGTACCACTCTATTCTGCTTTGGTCAGACCTCACCTGGAGTATTGTGTCCAGTTCTGGGCACCTCAATTCAAGAAGGATGTTGACAACCTGGAATGTGTCCAGAGGAGGGCGACCAAAATGGTCAAAGGTCTGGAAGCCATGTCCTATGAGGAGCAGCTTATGGAGCTGGGAATGTTTATTTTCTTTATTTATTATTTATTATTTAATTTATATCCTGCCCATCTAGACCAAAGTCTACTCTGGGTGGCTAACAATACTCAAGAATAATATAAAATAAAACAGCAACATTAATACAATTGAAAATAACAAATAAATTAGGTATTGACAGGAGGGAAGGCCTGCCTAAAGAGCCAGGTCTTGAGTTGGCTCTTAAAAACACACAGTGAGGGAGCCAGACAAATTTCTGGGGGAAGATTGTTTCAGAGGCGAGGGGCCACTGCCGAGAAGGCCCGCTTTCTTGTTCTTTCTCTTTGGGCCTCCCTCGGCGTTAGCCCCCCTCCCCCAGCTGCCCATCTTGACTAAAGCGAGTGATTCGGGAGTGATCTAGATGGGAGGAGGTGTTCCGCCAGATATTGAGATCATAAACCATTTAGGGCTTTATATGTCATCATTAGTACTTTGAAATCAATGCGGAAACGAATGGGCAGCCAATGCAGGGCAGCCAGAGTAGGGGAGATATGTTGATGTTTTCTCACCCCAGTAAGAAGTCTGGCCGCCGCGTTCTGCACCATTTGAAGCTTCTGCATCAATCTCAAAGGTAGCCCCACGTAGAGTGCATTACAGTAGTCTAATCTTGAGACTACAAGTGCATGGACCAGAGTGGTGAGGGCCCCCACATCAAGATAGGAACGCAGCTGGGCAATCCGCCGAAGATGGAAATAGATGGTATGGACCGCTGACGCTACCTGGGTCTCCATGGTAAGCGCCGGGTCAAGATGGACCCCCAGACTGCAAACTGAATTCTTTATGGTGAGAGTCACCCCTCCAAAAGAGAGGGAGTTCCTCAAACCACTGACATCAGGGCCACCCACCCTCAGGAACTCCATCTTGTCCGGGTTCAGCCTCAGACCATTCACCTGCATCCATTTCAATACGGCCTCCAGACAGCGTTGAAGGGACGAAACGGCATCCACTGTTGTTGGAAAAAAGGAGATGTAGAGCTGGGTGTCATCAGCATACTGATGACACGAAGCCCCACACCCCCTATACATTAGATTTGTTATTAGTTTTAACATCTTTCAAAAAGAATCCTTCATCCTTGAGATTTAAAGATAAAGTCATTCTAAAATAATTCTGTGGGTTTGTAAGGGATAAAACTGTGTTCCTTTCTACTTCTGGAAGTGCCTAATCTGCCCAGTTTACTGTTTAACATCTACTTGGTACACGTTAGCCCTGTTCAGTTATTACTTGCTTGATTCTCAGCAGAATGTTCAGAGAAGACCAATTAGCTGCTTCCTCCTCAATGTGGAAAGCAATGGGTCTGAAGAGGAAAAGGAAATTGCCAGAGAATAGGCTCAACATGTGAACAACACCCCCCCCCCCCCCGGAAAATAGGGCAGTATACTTCTGAGGACCAAGTAAGTAATGACTGAATAAAGGTTATGTGTTGAAAATAGGGGGTATACATTTTATGTTTCTCTTCTGTGGAGACAGATATGGAAAGAAGCTTCTTCTACTCTGGTTCCCTGAAAATAAGACCTAACCTGAAAATAAGCCCTAGTATGATTTTTCAGCATGCTCGTAATATAAGCCCTACCCCCAAAATAAGCCCCAGTTAAGTGAAACCCCGCCCTCCTCCATTGTGCAGCAACCAGAAGATGACATGACTGTATTTGAATAAATGTAGATTGTTGTACATGAAAAAATAAAGCATCCCTTGAAAATAAGCCCTAATGCGTTTTTTGGAGCAAAAATTAACATAAGACCCTGTCTTATTTCTGGGGAAACACAGTAACAACAAGATCTCCTAGTAGGAATATTTCTTACAGGATGTTCTTTTTTTTTACAACCTATGGTACAGAACAGCAATTCTCAACATTTTTTTGGTCATGGCCATAAACACAATATGAAAGAAATATAGGCCAAATCAGGATTGTATAAGTTACATAACAAAACTTATAATGTGGTGTGTGAAGAATTGTTTCCAGTCTGCAGCCCCCTTCAAATGTACCAGGGGAACCCAGGAGGCCATATGGCCACCGTTGAGAATAGCTGGTGTAGAAAATGCAGACTGTGTCTGTTTCTTGTGCAAAACACAATCATGCATCAAATGTAAGCTTGTGAGTAGGCTATGAAACTGCCAGACAGTCAGGAAGGGTAGCAAGCATGTTGAGGGTTTTGTTGTTGTTGTTGTTTTTGGATGGTTTTTGTTGCTGGTACTGGCTAGCTAGCAGAAAATATGCTTATAAAGGATGTGAAGAATACTAACTAAATACCTTGCCTCCAGACCAAGAGGAAGACAGACAGTGTTCCTTCATCAAGATTTTTCCAACTATCACATAATTTCTCTACAGCAACCTGTAAATCCAGTATCTGTTTTCTCTAAGAAGCAAAGCACATACACATAGCTAGGAGAGAAGGATGGACTGACTGATAAATTAGGTAAATAACTCATGATTAAAAATTTATACAAGGCAGCAGATGCCACCTTTAGGAATTTGTGCAAATTGAGTGAAAGATGTAGTTTGTACTAGTCATGTAAATGTTAATCTGATTTAAGCAGAAAGTATCTCCCCACTGGCAGGAGTAGGAGAAAATTCTTACAATTCTTCCTTAGAAGATAGAAGCAAGAATTTACATCCCTAAGCATTTACTATTCACATCAGTGGCAGATGTTTTATAAAAATTTCAGAGGAAGTCCGATTGTTTATGCAGCAATCCATGACTTTCCTGTTTAGAAAATTAGGGCTAATTGGGGAAAAGGTGGGTCATCTAGTATCACACTCCAGCAGCAAATCTTGCAGCAAGAACATATACATTTACAATTTTTGCACCTTGCTTGTGGGTTTCTGCTTCTCTGAACTGCAGACTACACTGCCAAACAGCACATGATATTTGAGGGCAGCTGTCCATAAGGAAGAAAAAAAGAGAAAGAAAGAAGGGGGGTTATATTTTGAGCACACATACTCATTTTAAGGAAGCTGTCTGTGAACGTGTTGTTCTGTAATTTTTCTAGTAACTTGATTGTGCAGCAAATGTCAAAGCCCTATCTCACTGGGAGATTATTGAGTCACTTTATCAGAATGTAGGAAAGCCTGGGTGTTCCTTATTTCCTCTCTTGCCACAGATACATAAACTATGAAATATGTGGAAAAGTCTGTTGGAAAAATCCTTCTGAGTTAGATTAAAAATTTCCCACCATTTTGCCTTTTTGCAACTTGTTATAGAGCCAAAAGAAGCCTGTCACACTATAATTACACAGAACATAGTAATACCACATCATAATATCTACACTGATCAGATGCAATAATAGTTTTGTTAAAGAAAGGCATAATGCAGGAAGATTAAAAGAAATTGATATGATTAATCTGTCAAAATGCCAAAGAAACAGTAGCCAATATGAAAAATCCATTTTCAGTGAATAAGGTATAATGGCTTTAATATTATTGTAATAAATATGCTTGTGATTTGGGGAAATGATACCAGATAGAAAAGAAAGATTAAGCAGTGAATATTGTCACCAGGTGCTAAAAGTTTAATTTTTTTTCCAGAAGTCCATAAGATTCAAATTCACTAAAAGGGAAGAACTGTTTATTCTGCTTAAATGAAATGAAGTGTGTATAAAATAAGAATTAAAACAGTACGACTCATGAACAATTGTTTTATATCATGTATGTTGTTTAAAACTGTATATTGGACATATTAGTCAACCAAAGTTGGTTGGTATGGTATGAAACGTGTATAAATCAGTTACACTAGTCTTAATGGCAGCAGCGGGAGGAGCAAAGCTGTAGAAGCTATTGTTTTTGTCTACTTTTGGAATAGAGGATTGTATGTTGCCTTGTCCCTCCTTTTCTGGAATTGTTTTAAGGGCAATGAAAGGACTGGTACCCAAATGATCTGAAAATGAAGGAGGCACCTTCTGAAAGAACCTGAAATGAATGAAACCTAAATGTTTTCCCCATGCACATGCCTAGTTTTTATTATTAAATAACAAAGCACTGAATTATGCCACTTCTGCTATCTAATAATATTTTGTTATTATTATGGCATTGCTGTATGAAATGGCGGAGGGTGGGGCGGTAAATGATTTGATTAGTACACAGAACTGAAGAATTTCAGGGAATACTTTGACCTGTGTTTATATTATGAAACATGCAGAGAAGACAAGAAAAGCCATAAACTCTCATGTGCATTTTGTAAAGGTAGTATATCTGTTGCGACACTATTCAAAATAAAAACCTGTGCTGTGCTGCTAAATAAGGCATTAACAAGAAGACAAGGAGAAAATAAAGAAGAGTTTTACATAAAAAGTAGTCACTACCATCTAATAATACAACTTTGTAGTACTTTTCTAAAGTGCACAGCGAACTATCTTCTACAATCCTGTAATGCATTGATTATTTGTATTCTGATACAGTTTTGTGTTGGACTTGGGAGAACAGACAGATCACTTGGGATAGGGGCAAGATAGATCTCAGGGAGTGGTAGAAAGGTGAACCTTAATATAATATATGGATCATGAACTCAACTAAAAAGATTATCGTGGAGTTCATCTTTAAGCCAGTTTTGTCAACCAGTGTATTATACCAGCTCTGTAATCTATACCAGTAAAGAAAGCAAAGCAGGGAGGATCTTGCAGGGGTCTAGGCAAGCAGAATCAATTGTGAAACACAAAAGAGAGACTTCTGAAAGATTTAGAATGGCAATGAGAACAAAAATGAGCCATCAATTTACCCAGTCCTCTCTCCCCAGTGTACCTGATGGCTGAGCCTGCCCTACTGGTGGCATAACCACTACAAGCAGATTTACAATGAAATGACAAAAACATCAGTGGCAGTGATGAAGTGAAAGAAGAGCAGGAGTGCTGGAATTGTTTCCTAGTTAATGCCATACTAAATTACGTATAGGATGATCAAATAACCCATTACCCTGGGCAGAGCGCCTTTGCCCATGTGGAATGGAGCAGATAGAAACAATTGAACACGTCCTGTTGTGGTGCACATTTTACAAGGATGTACGTGAAGAACTTGTTTCCCCTCTGATTGGCCGATTTCCCGGTTGTACAGAGCAACAATGTATGCATGTGCTGCTGTCTGACTCCAATCCCATTCTTACACATAGGGTTGCCAAATTTCTTACTGCTGCAATGGGCATTAGAAAAAGGACCCTAAAAGCAGATGAGCCTCTGTAGTTAGAGCATGGTTTGCTAGAAATTCTGGAATTGCTTTAGGGGAGATGTTTTGATGCTGTTGTTGTTCACCTCAGAACCGAGTATTTGCATTTGATCCCAATATTTTTGTATACCTCTGTATATTTATATATTTCGATGTTTTATTTGTGGCTGGTCTTTGACCGTAATAAAGTTTTATCTATCTATCTAAGAACCCATTATAAATTTTCTTGAGTAGTTTCCCATTCAATAAATCATCATCTGAGTAGGAAGCCATGTCTTGGCAAGTTACATTCCCACTGGAATGGGTATGTATGTTTCTAAACAGATCCTAATTCCTAAATGGTCAGTTATATGGTCTATATGTGAACTGTTGGTCTCTCTCTGCCATTGTACTCTTAAAACACAAAACAAAACCCTTAAATGGGTTTTCACTATATGGCAGCAATGAAAACATTGAATAAATGAAATTACTTTCATATGTAGTAAAATGCTGTTTGCTGTACAAAGGAATTGAGAGACAAAAAAAAAGTTAGAACATTCATCCACTGATTGGGGTAACCACTATTTAGTGGCTAATCATACACATGCTCTCTCAGTCTCATAAATATATATAGAAAAAAATCAGTGAAAGAAAAATATTGTAAAATTTTGCTAGTTAAGCTGTTGACAACTTACTGTCATGTTCATCTAGTTCAAGTCATACATCATGAGAATTGCTAAATGCTTTTCAGCATTCTACAAGCAGCTTATCTAAGGCAAGGTCATATGCAAGCATTAAATCACCAAAATGCTAAGTGGGAACATGTTAGCTATATGGTGCATCACTTTATATTTATAGCACCAGTGTTATACCACTTTTATGACTCTGAATGTTCTATCATTTAGAGACTGTTAGTCAAATCCAGTGATTCTATCCATCAAGATAAACAGTAGATTTGACAGAAGAAAGTGCTTGTAAGAAGCAATTTCTATCCCACTCATAAAAAGTTTACTAGTTAGTTTAGCAATTATGAATCTATCATTGCTTTAAAAAATTTTTTTTGGTTAAAGCAGCAGGTCTTAACTTTTTCTTTAACATGGATCCCTTTTAAATATCTCTTGTTGTCACAGACCACCAAGTCTTAACTCAATATTTAAAACCATAAAGTGCATCAAATATTTATTTAAAGTTTCTCATGAAGGCTCTTCAAATTTGGAAAGAAGGGAGAAATAAGTTAATCTGTTAATGCACACACTCTTATTATAATTTATTTACTAGACTGACTGCATACAAATTTAAAATCATCATCATCATCCCCTCCATAGGCACAGGCCTTGTTGGGGCGGAGGGGCTTGTGTGCTTCAGTGAGATTGAGAGCTATGCTGGTGATCGTTTTGCTACTTGAAGGGTCTCCCAACAGCCTGTGCTTTTCAAAAAGGGATAATGAAAATTTGGAAAAGGAAACGCCCAAACAGTGACACAACTGAACAATGATTAATGAACCAGAGAAGGTTTATTATGTGGAATAAAGTGTTTTTAGAACTGGAATTGCAATAAAAGCTGACAAAACAAAAATTAACACAGAACAATGACCATAGTATGGAAGACAAATGGAGGGTAGAGTTGATGTAACAGTGTAAGAGAATGTATCAGTAAAGGGAAAACTTATGGAACAACCCAGAAATTATGAGTTGACAACAGCAGACATGATGGAATATGATGCTGTGCGTTGTCTTATAACAATTAGATGTGATAAACTCAATTCTATAAAAAAGCATATGGATGCTTATGTGTTCTTTATTTCAGTAATAACATACCATTATAGAAGAGAAAAGAGGCTTTCTTTTTTTAAAATCATTATTTTGGAGTTTTTAGATGATTATGACTGAATCTACACACAGATGTTAAGAGTAGGAGAGCTTATGTGAAATTCAGGAGGAACATAGAAGGGCAACAGTTTGAGTATTGTCAGTGATATCAACCCACAATGCACACCAAACAAAAGAAAGGAACTATCCAACTCTGATCAAACATTTGTGTAGCCACAGTATCATTCTGGGACATGTTCAGGTACAAACCATTGACAGGCTTATGTTTCACATGTCTGCACAACATATCTGCCATGAAATGTGTCTGTCTGTCTGTCTCTGTGAGACATGTGAAACTAGTTTCTTAGTTTGGAATCTATGTGGGAAATAAGCATCTTCCTGTTTTCAGGAATCTTCTCTTCCACCTGCACCACAATCACCCACACAGAAGATTCACCTAGCCCTCTATGCAGCATTTCCAAAGGAGTGGAGGGGTTAACATGAGAAACAGGGATATAGCAATCCATTTCAGCCACATCTTTGAACAGACAAGGAAGCAACCCCTAAGAGAATCCAGTCAGGTAAAAAGAGGATCCATTCAGCTTAACTTCAATACTAGGGAAGATGCTAGAATAGACTGCTGAAAAGTTGATCTTTGAGTACCTAAAAAAGAACACAGTGGCTGGAATCCTGTTAGTGGAGCTGCGTGGTTTTAAGGCTAATAATATCACCAGCCATGGATGTTAATCTTGAAAGCTTTCTGTCTCCTCTCAACCCCAGGTTCCAAGGTTCCCTAAAGAACCTGGCCTGGGGAAGTATTTGGAAACCTTGGGACAGGTGTGTGTGTGTGTGGGGGGGGGGTACTGATGGCAGCAATTTTCATCTATTAAAGACTTCTCCCTATATTAAGGCTCCCAAAGTCTTCCCAAGCTCTTTGAGAAACAGTTGAGAGAGATGGGTATGTTTTGCCTGGAGAAGAGGTGTATGATAGTCATATTTAAATATTTGAAGGGGTGTCATTTGGCTGATGTAGCAACCTTCCTTTCTGCTTTTCAAAATAGTAGGACTCAAACTATAGACTCAAATTACAAGAAAGGCAATGTTTGACTAAACATTAGAAGGAACGTCCTGATTTTAAGAGCTACACAGCAGTGGGACAGACTACCTTGGATAATGAACCTTACTTCACTGAAGGTTTTTAAATAAAGATGCATCTGTCAGGGATGATTTAGCTGAGATGTCTTGCATTGGCAGGAAATTCCAGGGTCTGGATTAGATAACCCTTGAAGACCCTTCCTACAATGCAATTCTACAATTCTATGAATCTAAATCTGGATAGAACTCAATAGCTGAAATCCTCTTGTGTAACTTTGCATCATGTCATCATCCAGCAATGGGAATGTTTTAAATAACTTGAAAACTTCCTAACTCTCTGATTCAGGTTTTGAGGCTTTATAGGGCTCCCTTTTGCCCTGTGAAAACCTTTGGCAGTTGTGGAATGGAGAGTAGCCTTTAATAGCAAAAGATTGCTTCTAGATTGCCACAACCAGGCTATTAAAGGCTCCACCTCTGCATCCTGAGACTCTCAAGGATGTCCCCAGGGCAAAAGGAAGCACTAGAGAGCCTCAGAACCTGAAAGGGGAAGAAGCTTTCAAGTAATTTAAACTCAGTACTCCCACTGCTGGATGATAGCTTCATCTGGCTTCCATGGTGTGAGTTACACCAAGGGAAATACAACCAATGTATCAGAGAGTTAAGGTGAATTCTTCAGTCTCATTGGATAGATTTTAATGGGTCACCTTATTCTGTGGCCATTCTGCAGTTCTGAAACAAGGTGAATGGGTGCCCTTGCATTTAAAAGGCCAGGCTTTTATCAAACTGCAAAACTGAAATAATCCAAAAGAAAATTAGTTTAGTTATCAATGTTTACTATGCTGTAATTTACCACATTCTTTGGTTAGATGAAGATAATTTCCTGTTTTCTCACATTACTTCTCATTCAGTGGAATGTGCCTCCACCAGCATGCCAAGCCTGTGAGCTGCAGGGGGGATTGTTACCTCCATCCATGAGAGGGCAAGAGTGATTGGTGACTTTATGAGAATTGTGGTGCTGACTGCATTGGGGCTTCAGGATGCATATATGCCTCCCTACATAGAATCCAGCCCTCTTTTGATTTTGCTGGCCCTGCCAGCCCACTCTGTAGGTCCAGAGCAAGCATAGCTGATCACTTGGGAGCCAGAAAGGAATGTTGTTCCTGGTTCACCTGATTGGAGTATTGAACAAACAGTGGGCATTTTTATTTTTATTTTTTATTTGCTTATCCTGCACTGACTACCCATGGGGCATGAAGGGCAGACTGGATGGCATGGTTAGAGTAACTGGGCACTCACAATTGAGCAGGAAGTGTGGGAATCAGGGGGGTTGGTGGTGAGCTCCAAGCAGCACCATTGGTGAAAGGGAAGACTCAACATGTCAGCTCTTTGGACCTTGGGGTTCAGGGGCATGGCCTGGAGAGCACTGTTTGGGGCCAACCCAGGTAAAGACTATTTCAAGTCTTGAGGCCTGGAGGAGAAATGGACCTGGGAAGGTCTTCCAGTTTGTGATATCTGGTGTTGAGCTGTAGCAACACAGCATGACTCAGTGGCCCTGAATTCATCTTAATGTGACAGGAGAGGGAGTGCAGAAGGACCCCTGCTTTTGTTCTAGGATTTCTGCTATGTTATGCCCCACTGCAGGTAGGGAAGTTAAATAGCTAAAAAAGTATTTGGTGCACTCTTCAGGTCAGCTTGTGATTACAACAGGAGGATGCTCCAAAATGCAGAAGCTGAGATGTCCATCTAGCTTGACCTAAAATCCATCCCAAAAGACACTGTTGCCCTTACACTCCTTTTTGCCACTGTGCAAATGGTTACATTTAGCAGCTGTATGCAAAAGTCTGCAATCCAGAAATTAAATCATTTGCTGCTGAACATGTCACTTTTCTCCCCTTTCCCATCCACATCCCACCCCTGAACTGTCCTCCTTGTTGGCAGTACAGTACAGTCAAGTACAGTCCAGGCACCTCTCTTAATAATCTATTTCAAGTGAGAAGAAAACATTGCCATCTGCATGCAGAGAGCACTGTCTGAGGGAGCTATGTATCTGCTGTAAAGGCTGTGATAATATCATGTCTGTTTGTAGAAACAGAATAATACACATTCACCAGATGTTTCGAATTTAATAGCTACATTTCTAGGGAGCATTATTTGAATTGAAAATGACCTTTTCTAATGTAACGTGCCACATCAACCATTTTCACAACAACTTAAAATCAAATGAAACAGAGATAGCTGGTATTATCCTCTGGTATTAGGTATATAATATGGTATTACTTGAACAAAAGATAAGGTGCTGAGCAGTTTCATTAAATCAGTCTCTCTCCTTCCTACCCCTTTCCTAAAAGTATGCTAAGCATTACAGGGCCAGAGTGAGACACTTATTGTCTTCTAACATCCACTGTGGTTATCTCAGAACTGCAGAGCTAGAAGGGACCCTAAGGATCATTGAGCCTAGCTCTTGTCAAGGGAGTACAGTGGGGAACTGAGCTTCCAACTTCTGCCTGTGCAGCCAGATACCTAAACCACTGAGCTATTCAACAGTTCATCATCCATATTTGATTATCATATTCAAACACACATAAAGTGTTCAACATCTTGCAAAGCCTTTCTCTTTATATCTCTTAACACATAGATTCCTTGTTGTCTTCCAACATGAATAAAGAAGCAAGACTATTCTTGATTGGGACATGAAAAAGACTACCCATGCTAAATTTTACCTGATAATATGTAGGATGAATCCATACCTATAATCCATTACCTGAGGTGCTACAGCAAACCTATATTTGATACTAGGGATGTGCATTCAGATTCAGAAATATTCAGAATTCACTGAAGAATGCTATATTTAGGTAGATTGGAATATCTCTGAATCCAGATTTGATCATTCTGAATATCTGTAATAACAATTCCTAAAATTTTGAGTCCCATTTATTTCTATAGATAACAAAGCTAACCATTCACATTTGTCAAAAAACAGCCCTGACTGTTGCTTTGTGTTTGGGTGAGAAATGAAAAAAGGAGTTAGCTTCTGGGACTTTCCCTTGCATGGTGTCACTTTGTGAATGGTAGTGAGCACAAGAGAGTACCCTATAGACCATATTGACTGCTGTAATTGATATTGTCAATATTCAGGCTGCCCTTTGCATGGGTTCCTTTTTTCCTGTTGGCAATGCAGACACAATATCGTGAAGCAATATCGGACCATTTCATGGCATTTTGAATTGCGGATACAGAAGCACATCCCACATTCCTAAACCAGGGTTTGTTTGTTTTTTATAAAGAACTGAATTATATTAGGTTTAGGTCTCTTTGGGGTATATCAGGCAGTGGAATAGGTTTTTGTCATATATAGACAGTTACACATGTCTCTGTGTGCATGTGTGATTTTCATTGGAAGGGTTTGTGCTCTGCTGTAGCAGAATCAGAAGCTGTTCATTTTTGGGCAGAGTCTGAAAGCAGCATGAAACATGGGGGTGGTAGAAGAAGTAGGCAGCTGGGGAAGGCTGCAGGAGTGCTGCCTGGACTCACTGCAGCACCTCTACTGAGTGGAGTGGGAGTGGGAGGGGCCAAAGTCTACAGCTGCTATTATGAGCCAGCCAAACAAAGTCCATCACCCAGCTGTCTTGATCAGCGCTGACTCTAAGAAAGAGCAGCAAGCAGCAGTACAGGATGTGTCTCTGCTAAGGAGGTGACACAGAAGCCTCTGTTTCAAGCTGGGGCAAATATGAGTGAACCTCTGACATATTCCAGTGATGTCTTTGTGCAATCCAGTCAGGGCAAGGGGCCAAAAAAAGATGGTAAAGAAGGCACTTTTCTCCCAAAGAGCCAGTGTGCCAGATAGGGACAAGAATGGCACTCAGACTGTCACTGTCAGCTTGGGAAACAGTGGTGCTGCTGGCTTTTGTGGTTGGGAAAGAGATTCATAAAGAGTACCGGACATTGATTCCACAGCCATACCATGCTCCATCATAGTCAATAAAGGATTTACCCCCAGCCCCAATTCTCAGCAAATCTCTCCTTTTCAAAGCAGCATTGTGGTTGGTGGGAAATCCCCTTCAAGTACATACACATATGAGGTGGGGGAGAAGGAGACTGGGCAAACAGCAAGAAGTGGGAGGCAGCAAATGCCAGACCCACATCTCAAAAATGAGCTCCAGGCTATCCTGGAGGAATTTAGAGGAGTGCAGGAAAAGGTATTCTGCAAACATAAAAATGCCAGGATTACTCATTGTCTAGGGGATATGATAGCTCTGGATGACCAGTCATTGTCTTTGGTGAGGAATACTGGTATTCATAGGTTTGTGGCAGATCTGGCACCCTATTAACCATTGTCATCCCGAATGACCCTTACCTGCAGGGTAGTGTCAGATTTATACTGAGGTGACGGGCAACTGGTACAGCAGCAGTGATACCTTTTACAAGTGACATCTTGAGCAGCAAGGTTGTCAAACGTGTCTATCTCTCTTTGACAGGATGCTGGTGGGAGGTGGAGGCATCAGGCATAGGGAAACACACAAGGCATGAGACAGGTGGGCTCTGTTGAATGTGAGTGTGATGCAGGGCAGCCACACAACTCACAACATTTAAGAGGCTCTGGGGGACATCATGCAACAGTGAAGTCTAGGTATAGAAAGGTAAGGTCTGTTTGTAAAGACCATAGTGTAAACATGGTGTCAGTACTGCAGGCTGGGAAGATGACAGGGGTGTGGTGTATTGCTCACACTCTCAACCTAGTAGTTTTGCAGAGTACAGAAGACACATGCATACCTAATATAATTGAGTTGACCAGGAAGGTGGCAGGGCATTTTCATCATGGTGTTTGGTTGGAATAGCCACTGTTCCACCAAATCTAGGATGAGGCAACTTGATGGAATTCCACTTTCCATTTGCTTGAAAGAGTGCTGGAGCGGCAAAGGGCACTTCATGATTTAGCACTGAAGACTTCCTTTAATGTAACCACTTCAATGTAGCCACTTTAGTGTAGCCACTTCTGGGTAGAGAAGAGTGGGACATAATGGGTCAAGTGGTCTATGTCCTCTTAACTTTTGAGAGTGCAACACAGATCCTTAATGGAGAGACAGCTATCCTTAGTCAGGTTATCCCAATGTTCCAGGGCTTGGTTGGCATGATGGAGGGCATAATGAGGGGGTAGTCTAGGTGGATGGGGGAATTCCGTAGAGGGTGAACAGCATTTTTTCCATACTGAAGTGGTGGCCCTCACTATAAAACTAAAGGACCAGCTCCACTACAGGTTTGCAACCTAGTGAAAGAATGAGGAGTACATTCTCCAACCCTCTTGGACCTCTGAATTAAACAGTGAGCAATTAAGCAGCAGCAAGAAGGTGGGCATTGTCAGCCAACTTTCCACCATATGCTATGAAGAATGTCAGGCTATCACTGAGGTTCTCACACAGCAGGAAAAAACTAGTGATTCTCATAGTACCCGTAACATCAGGAACAGCAGTTGTATTCGGAAGTCCAAGTCCCTCACCCCTGCAAAAACAGGCAATGCTTTCTGGGACACTGTCTTGACAATCATAACAGGGGCCTGTCCTTCAGAGACACCTCAGAGGAAGGACATGGGTGAGGACGAAGCAAAGGCATATGTGCAGGTGCCCTGCAAACCAAAATTAAGGACAGTATTTAACACCTAGTAATGACTTTTAAGAACCCTATTTGATATTATTGTATAATTAAGAATTATGTCATTTCTACTATTGTTATTCTATGCTAGGGCTCCTACACCCACTAATCACATTTTACAGTACAAAACTTCAATGGAAAAGATCTGAACATCAAACAAATTTCATTATCTGGTGTGAAATACCACATTGACTCACACAACTTGCAACTTATGTTTCTTTATTTTTGTACTATGTATAAAAACTTGTCACATTTTGTACTATGTCTAAAAAAAGTCACATAATCTCACTCTTATGTTTGAGGAAGTGGATTTGATCCATGAAAGCTCACATTAAAATATAACAGTTAATATTTAAGATGCCACAATGTTTTTGTCTTTCTATTTTTTATTTTTTATTTTGTTTAAAACTAAATATGTGTCTCTTTTGGCACTTGCTACTTACTGGAAATATGAACATTAAAATGAGGTTGCATTTATTCTTTTGAAGACCAGAGCTGAGTTCAGTGGCTATTAGCTGAAAATCTTAACTTCAGTGAGAACTGTAATAGCCCCTTTCAAAACAGAATTATTTGTTGTGGAATCTGAGAATATAGCACTGTTGCACATAACAGTAGACAACAGTAGAAAAATTAATGCTTTAGGTGAGAAAAGAAAACTTCATCATAAAAACTTGTGATCCATGGGAGATTCTCTTAAAACTAAGAATAAACCTCATAATAAACAAAACCAATAACTAAAACATAGTGTATAGTGTATACAGAAACTCATCATACAGTAAAATCAAATCCAATACAACATGAGGTATATTTGGGGAAATTCTCCATTTAAAATAAAAGGTCAAGTAGAATTGTACTGAATGAACCTGAGAAAATAATTTTACCCAATTCCAAAGTTCTTATTACAGGAAGATGTTAAGAAACATTACAGTTTTAGAAAAAAGCAAGTTTACTTAAAAAACAACAATAACAACAACAACAAAACCCAAACCCAACAACCCATAGCTGTGACATTTGGCTACAAGGAGCTGAACAACTGACAGCATGAGAATCTAAAGTTCTGAGATAAAGATTTGATATCATTTTTAATCAATACATTTAATAATCAAGAACAATAATGCAGTTGTCTGAAGTCAGATCAAGTACTCATGCTGCTATTTTCAAATCTATGAGAAAAATACGATGAAGTTAATTATTGGACTGGGGAAAGAAATGCATGATGAGGGCTGATGAAGCTTAGGATATTTTCCAAGTTTATTGGGCACTTGACAAATGGAACAGATTGGATTCAAGAGACTATGTTTCATGAGTGCCAGAAGGCATCAAGGATTACAAGCATATGCTCAAGGAGTGTGAGCAACAAGATTTCATAAAAGATATTTGCATTAGCTTATAATGGCATAGGAGTTATATTGAACCCAACTACTTACATACTTCTTGTAACACTTAGAATGTCACCAAATAAGCAAAATTCTTAGCAGTAATTTAACTGCAGTTTCAAATTAGTGCTTTCTTTTTTTTAACTTTTATAAAAGTTCTGCATGTTTTATATAACAATTAACAATTACAATATAACAATTAACAATTATAAAAGCTTTATAAGAAAGGTAGCTAATGTTTCCAATTCAATTGAAGAAATTGTGTCAAAGAGAATCCCCATTGCCTTCCAAGTATAGTGGTTCCCAAATATGGACCACCAGATACGGTTGGAATTCAACTTATGAATTCCTCACCCAGGATATTCAGCCGTGAGTGATTCTTGGAGTTGTAATCCAACAACATCAGGGGATGAAAGTTTTGGAATTTCTGTCCTAGTGCACACTTGTACCAAGTTCTGTTTGCCTGCATTAAATTCTACTTATTTACAGACAAGTTTGACATATCAAAGCACTGGATGAGATATCCTTTCATCAGATGTATGCTGCGCTAGGGTTTATCAGTTACTGGTGGCAACGCAAAAGGTTCCATGCCCTGCCTAGCCTAGCTGTAGTCCTTAACCTTTCTTCCTGATTCTTCACTGAATTAGTCTTTATCTAGGGCTTTACTCTCATACTTCTCGGTGCACCATTCCCTGCTCCAGACTCATGATACTGGTAACTCCTGTTACCAGTATCCATGTCTCTTGTTGCCTTGCTATCTACCTTGTGCCATTGTAATGCTATCTCCTGTTACCAATGCTAATGCTAATGCTAATACATATATGCTGTCAAGTCATTTTTGACTTATAGATGCTCTTCTGAGTGTTTCCTAAGTGTACAGAACTCAGAAATGGTTTATCATTCCTTTCTACTGGAGATATTCTAGAACCAAGGCCATAAAAGCTAGCCACATGGTTCTACAAACTACAGTTGTTCTGTTGATTATACTTTAGCTGATATTTCCATTTAAAAGCAAGGAACTGAACTAAATAACCCTTGGTGTGACTTAAAACCTATACATCTGATTTTTTTAAGCTTTATTGTGTTGATATCTACTAGAGATGGGCATGAATTAAAGCATGAATCACCAAATTAATTCAAAAATCACTAATTCATTGATTTGTATTCATACAAACCAATGACCAATGAATATGAATCAATGAATTTTTAGCAAATTTTGATTCATTGATGTGTTTGGCTGTAAAATGCCCCCCCCCCCAGGTACCTAGAGACACAAAAATTGCAGGGAAACTTCCTCTGACTCTCCTCTCCATTCCCTCCAAGCTTGGTGAAGATTGAATTTCTCCATGTCAGCTGCTAAAGGGCATTTCCTAGGGCATCCTCTTTGTGGGTGTATAACTTGGATGTCGGAAACCCAAACTTCACCAAACTTGCAGAGCTTGTAGAGGACTGTTAGGGAAAGCTTCCCTGAGAATTTGGTGTCACTAGGCACTTGGGGGACTGTTTTATAGGGTTTCAAAGTAAAAATGATTTGAGAAATTGATTCATCAGTACATCAGAAAAAAAAAATCATAAATTTGTAATTTGTGATTCATCAACCTTGACAAATCATGAATCAAAGCAAATCACAATTTTTCTGACTTCTGCCCATATCTAATATCTATGCATCTGGAGCCTAGGAACATTGAGGGGCATACACTAATCCTACCTTCTTTGTTGGTGGTATATAAGCAGCACACTTTGCTTTGCTAAGGAGAAAGTTAAAAAAGGCACTTGCTTCCTCAAAGACAGTGATCTCTCAGGGGTTGAAAATCCCTAATTAGAGTACTCTGTCAAGTTGAAACAGCTTAAATTGATAAGAACAAAAAATTAGTGAATATTCTCTTGATCTCTATCAGTGTGTCCTTTTGTATTTGTTTTGTACATTTGCTTAGCTACACAAAAGGAAAAGATACTAATTTTGCCTGAGGATATTTTTGTGCTAATTCTCCTGTATGGAGAATTAGTGCAGGGAAAGTGCCCCAGAGGGAGACCACAGCTGCGATTCAAGGATATCTGCAAGCGGGATCTGAAGGCCTTAGGAATGGACCTCAACAGATTTGAAATCTTGACATCTCAGCGTTCAGCCTGGAGGCGGGCGGTGCATCATGGCCTCTCCCACTTTGAAGAGACACTTGTTCAGCAGGCCGAGGCAAATAAGCAGTCCTGAAACCAGCAAACTCGGGGAGCTGGACAGGGGACAGTGTGGAAGGGATTGTCACTCTCGAATTGGCCTTCTCAGCCACACTAGATGCTGTTCCAAGACCTCTATTCAGAGCACGTTACCATAGTCTCTCGAGATTGAAGGATGCCTACAGGGGGGATTTTTGTGCTGATTGCATCATACATGGAGAGAAATGTGTTTGAAGTCTCACTCTTGCACTGGATATGAGGTCTCACATAGAGGGTTAGAGAATTCTCAACAGGCTATGTTGAGCAAGCCTGTTTTGACTAAAATCAAAACAATGGCAAAATCTCTTCAAATTCCTAGTATCCAGATTTTTATTTGATTTACAGTACCCTCTTTTTAAATTTTATTTTAGGCTGGAAAAGAGATTATTTTTTTGCCCCCCCCCTTCTTTCTTCTGTAAGAATTCTAGATAATTTTAGAAGTACTGAAATACTTTTAAAAGACAAGTTTCTGAATTGTCCTTTTTGCCTATGTGATTTTTCATGACATGGAAACTATTACTTCTCCAGTAACTGTGAGTGTTTATTATTTGTCTTTGTACTCGGTCAAGCCTCTTGCTAAATTAGAAATTCTTAGTTCTCATATCCTTCAGCTGCTGGTTAAATCAATACTGAAACAGTGGTAGTCTCAGTAGAGTTCTTTCTGATTTTGAGATGACCAGTAGAAAAACAAATTCAAAAAGCTCAGGTGTCTCTTTTGGGAAGCCAAATTCCATAACACTATTGACCTTCTGTAGCCTTGGCTTCCTAGTGTGATGGAACAGTCTTCCAGAGTTAACTTAAAGGTGAATTGCTTAGATTGCAACAAATGTAACCTAAAATAACACCTTTGAATGGTTTCAGTTACTTAATGTTATATGAATGATACAGTCATCTTGTTGGCCTTTTATCACTGAAATTGTCAATTGTCACTGAGACAGAAAAGCAAAGATTATCTTGATAAGGCACCTACAGTGAAAATTGTGCTACTTTTTGTTTCAGATCTAATAAGAGAGATGGGGAGACAGGAAACATATATTTTTGCTCACTTGTAGTGATTAAAATCACTGTAAATAAAATTTATCTGTTTTGTAGATTGTCAATGACAGGATGAATCAGGCTTGCTTTGAGAAAGCAAGAGAGGAATTGGACTGTAGGAAATAAGTAAGTCAAGCTATGTAACTAAATGACTATATCCAAACTATTGACTTAAACCGATTTAGTCATCATTTTGTCTTTCTAGGGAACTCAGGGAATTTTAGTTTTTGGAAAAAGAGGCAGGTCTCTAATAAGAATTGTAACACACCTTAGAGAGCTACAATTTACAAGATTTTTGAAGGAAAAGCTATGTCAATTAAACTGGTATAACATCCGTTCCAGTTTACTGCGTGTAATTGCACTTCAGCATTCACCAGCTGCTAAAAGGGGGGGGGAAGAAGCCACACTGGACCACAGGGGCCTTGATCCACCTCCCAGAAAAACCAGTGAACTCTGGGCCACTTTTGATTCTGATGACAATTCATATCCTTTGTGATGCAAGTAGCAAGATAAACATGCTGCAACAGAAAAATACCAAAGAATATCAATGGCCATGTTAAGTACAATGTAAAAATCAGTTAATACTAGATGACAAGTTTCTGCAGATAAACAGACAAATGTGATTTTTATGAGAACCACCAGTGGAGGTTGTTTTGGTGGAAACTGTTTTTACGGTTAACGGTTTTGACTATACAATGTGACTTGAAATCTGCCCGTACGGGGGAATTTGGAGTGGTCTGGATCACACTTAAAGATTCTTATCTTCAGTGTGATCTATTTATTATTCATTTAAAATATTTTATCCCTCCTTTCTCCTTAAAAATAATCTAAGGTGACTTACATCATTAAAAAAACCCAATATTTAAAAGCTAAAAACAGTAGGTACAGTATACAAGTATTAAAAAAAATTAAACAAGTATTATATTAAAAAGGGTAATAAAATCAATACTAAAATATATTTAAAACAACAGAGCACAATCTATCATTTTGCACTTCAGGATCCTTTCTTTCACACTGGAGATGTTTATTCTCCCATAGAAGGGTTCAGACAGTTTTTTGGATTACTCCAAGTTGTCCCCTGTCCGGTTCTGTTGTTATTGTTGTTGTTGTTGTTACAGATGTCTGTTGTCCTCTGATGGGTTAAACAATGGTTGCTGCTATGACAATGTATCTGTTTTCCCTTCATTTCTGCTGAAATGAAGGGAAGGGGTCTAGTCTGGTCTGTGTAATGTTTGCATTAAAAAGTAAGTGGCATACTTACTTTTTTTCTGTCTCAGTGACAAGTGGCGAAACAGCAATGCATCAATCTAGCATGGTATAGATGGTATAGTTATTATACCATCTAGGATGGCATACATACATACATACATACATACATACATACATACATACATACATACATACATACATACATACATACATAGATGTATGTATGTATGTATGTATGTATGTATGTATGTATGTATGTATGTATGTATGTATGTAGTACCAAAAAGCACTTCAATATATTAGAATTGCACTGTATCAGTTAGGGAAATATTAAAAAAAGAAGCCAAAAATAGAGGAGGTGGTTTCTCTCTCCTCCCTTTTAACTGTCACAATCCAATGAATATGCTACAGGGCCATCATCTCAGACAACACTGCCCACAGCTCCATTTGTGAAAACTAGCCATCCACATGGGCTACATAATGGGATAATTAGAAGCACACTGAACAATGCAGAAGGAAAATACAGAAGCCCTAGGGACGGAAAGGGGCAGGACAACTCTAAAAAGGGGTGGGGTGGAGTGCTCTAGAGTCAAAGCATATGTAATCTGTAATTTGATATAAACCAAACCACATCAAAAGCAATCTGAAGAGTGAGCTATATACCTGTCTGGACAGGTCCCAAGTATTGCTGCCACCTACGGTATAATATAGGCTTTAGGAATGATGTAAAACAATATTGTATTGCTGTACTAAATTAAGTATACCCACTTTTTTATGTTTCCCTGTTTTAAAGCAATTATATATGCTTAAGACATTTCAAAGCTGTTCCAAGATCCATGTACTTGGCGAACATATTTTATCAAACTGCCAAAGCATCCTCATCTGATTCAGCAGTTTCAAACAGAATGTGTGCTCATATTGCAGGAATGGGGCCTGCTAGTATTTTCCCCTTCAGCCTCAATGAAATAATGATGCATAAATGTCTGGAAAAGGATGAAGACTCATGCTTTCATGAATGAAAGAAAATAAGAAACAGATTTCAAAAGTAACCTTGTGAATACACTTTCACACTTTCTCACTGTCACATCTGCACTAGGCTTGTTATGAACAAAACCACTGTATTTTAAAGTGTCAAAATCCAAATGAGTGTGGCTATTATTGTCTAACAACAGGTGTGCTGGGCACATATAGATTTCTGCATACAATTAACTAAAAGCTGAACTGGATTGATTTTTTTTTAAAGTGTGCCACATAGATTGGGCTCTGAACAATTGTATTTCAGGAGACTAAACATGCCAGTTTCTGTACATGCCATCCCAGGGAGAAAAATCGAGACTACAAAAAATATCAAAATGGGTATTAATACTTGAAATTATATGAAGACTGTGTTGTGGCATCTGCAGCTACTACTGAGCAGCTTATTGGGAACCCAGCCAGTGACAGCTGGTCCCCTTCTGGAACAGTACTGTGGAGGGCAGTGAGGTCACAGAACACAATACATCTTTTTCCAGAGATACTGATGATTTGTTAGCTTAGAAGATTCTAAATACCTCTTTGGAGTATGACTACATCCCAAGTGTATCTCTAATGAATCTCTTTCTTGCTTTTCTCTGTTGTTAGCTCTTCTGAGCAAGCTGTCGTTCAACTTATAAGTAGCTCACATTTATGGAAACTGTGGATCTGAATGAATGCACATGTCATGGTAAAGACACAGAGATGTTGCTAAAATTTCCATGGTGGAAATCAGTTTGAAGCCCAATATTTTTGTAAAACTTCTAATCTTCCAACATTTGTGCTGACTTAACAGACAATAAATTAACTTTCATGTCTTAATGAGATAACACAAGCTAAGATAGGATATCCATTCCTTCATCTCCCAGTATCTAGTCCCAGCATTCTAATCATGGAGGTTTGGGATGCTTTGTCACCTACCACTGCCACCAACCCCGGTCCACATAGTCATCTCTTAGCACAGACAATAAAGAAGGGAATTGACTCTCCAGTTACTGCCGCCCTGGCCTGCTTGTAACTTTACTGATACACCAGGGAGAATAACCTGAAGAATTTATTTTACTGCTATTCCTTTGGTAGAATGAACAGGAGACAGAAAGCGCCTGATGTCCAGCTCACTGACCTACCACTTACAACATTCAACTTAAAACACAAAGAGAACAGACTACAGAAGGAGAATAAATTATTCTTATGTCACTGCCTCCCTGAACTACACTTCAATGCCATGAAAAGCGAAGTTGAAAATTTTAATACATGCACACATATGAATTAGCACTGGGTGACTTTGTTTCTTTCATGGAGGTGAACTGTTTAACCTCTTTAGAGGAAATTAATAATCAATTCTTTCTCAGGAAAGGCAGTTCTCATGAAAATGTTCTTCAGTAAACCCACACACAGAAAGTCTGAAAGTGGGCAAACACAGGACAAAATTCATTAATAGCTTTCTGTTTCAGTAATCATTTGCAGGAAATTCAGCAATCCACTCTTCTTGAAAACCTCACATAAATCCAGTATAGCAATGCTTACTTTTTAATTGAGTTGCATTTGATGAAATATAAGATAAAACTTTAAGTTTTAGTAAAGCCATAGATCAATATTTTAGGTTTTTTCAACAGAGCACTAAAATAATCTGATTTCATCCCTTCAAGTACATGATCCAAAAATGGAACAAGACCCTAATTTTGCCATTGACATTCATGGAATTCGTTTACAGTGCTATCTCATTTGTGTGCTGTCAAGTTGGAACTAATAGCAATCTTAATAAGGCTTTCAAGATAAGTGAGATATTTAAGGAGTGGTTTTAGCAGTCTTAACCCAATGGAGATTCTATTGCTGAGCAGGAATTTGAACCCAGGTCTTCTGTCACTCTATCAACTGTATCACACTGAGTAGCCAAGTTTAGTACCATCTGACTCAGTGATGTCACTAAACACTATTATTATGGAATAAGTACTCCTAAACACTTTGTGATTTATATTCAAGTAAATGTACATAGGATTTATCTGATAATTAAGTGAAGAATCCTGAAAAGTTTTATCTCCTATTTAGCACCATCATCATCATAAAAGCTAAGATCCAAGGAATTAGTGCTAACAGCAAATGTTGACTCTGCTAAGAAAAAGATGAAAACTGTGTCACACCTCATCTGTGAATGTCCAAAATTAGACATGATAGAGTGGCAAAATTAGTGCACTGGTCATTAGGCAAAAATATAACTTGCCAGCCTCCAAAAACCTATGGGAACATCAGGTAGAGAAGGTATCAGAAAATGATGAAGTCAAGATTTTGTGGGATTTCCGGATCCAAACTGATAGATACCTTGAACATAACACACCAGACATAGTAGTAACAGAACGAAGAAATGTCTGGATTATTGACATTGCAATTCCAGGGGATGGCAAAGTTGAAAATAAAGAAAAAATAAAGAATTGGAAAAACTAACAAAGTACAGAGACCTGGTAACTGAAACATCTCTCCTATGGATAAAACACACTTCAGTGGTCCCTGTAGTCATTGGGGCTTTGGGAACAATATCAAGAAATTTCACACAGTATTATAAGCAGTTGCAGATCTCAGAAAAAACACCATCAGAACTACAAAATCCAGCAATATTAGGAACAGCATACGTACTGCGCCAATATTTAACAGATAATTAGGTTTCTGGTTAAAACTTGTATCTGTTATATAATACCAGACAATGTTTTTATAATTTTGATTGACTGTGCCTGGTGTTTTTTAACAACAACAACAACAACACTTTTCCAGCTTGACACGTTTCCTACAACTAAAATAAATGAATATAACATTTTGTGATGTTAGGAAGCAAAATGAGAAATATATCTTACTGGTTCCATAATTTGCAAAGGAATTTTTAAAATATGTGTTAGGAAATACTCTTTATCCAGTCTTTCATTTGTTTAGGTGAGCTGCTGCGAAATCTTTGCAACAAATGATATATACTATAGACAGCTCACTGAAAATTCAAAGGAAAAACAGTCTGGTCTTGAAGGACAAACATTTCTTCACTAGTACTCAGTTTTATTTTAAGTCTCAATGGGGAATGAAATCACAGACGGAACCATAAAGTATGTTTACTCATACTAGGCCTTTGATATGTAAATGACTGTTCTCAGAGAATTAGAAATACACTGACCAGTAGACATTCTTTTAGAAGAGAGAAAGCCATTGCTACCTAAGGGAGAAGGGAGATAAACATTCCTCACACCAGACACATGGTGAATAACTGAATACTGACTGCTGGTAGAGTGTTTTCTGGAGGGAGTTGCGATTGCAATGCAACATATTTTCTGTGTTTAAATGCAAAACAAAAACAGGTTATAAAAGACATAAGGAAATTTTCAAGGGGTTTTCTGATAATCATCAAAACAGAATCTTTCAGGTGCCCTATTTTTATGGCAACGTATTAGTTATTCAGCACGTATTCAGAGAAACAGAGATAAATTATATCTTCCATTCATATTTTTGTTTTGTACTGCCACATATATTATTTTTAGAATATAGTGGTTGGGGCCCAAAGAGCTCCATTAGGCATGTCTACAGGCTTTGGCATGTCCAGTGAGATTTTGCGGCATTTTCCTTTGAACCGCAGATCTTCACATTGTATCAGAAAATAACTTCAAAAGTTCCCTTCATTTCAACCATATCTTACTATACAACACTTACAACCTAGGGAATTGTTAGTCAAAGAGCATATACTCAGAGTTATCTGGGCATACATAACAATTACATTCAGCCCAGGCCATGGTACTTTTATAACGAGAAATGTAATTAGTATGGTAGAACACACAGGTAGGTGTGTTCATCTATAAATAAAGTGCAACATTCATATTAGAGTGTTAGGCTAAAGCGCCTCTCCTTGAAAAAGAAAAGGCAATGCAAGAAGACCTTTTACTTAACGGTGCCATAAAAGGAAACAACACCTATAGAAATGTAATTTTTTTACTTTTCTCTGTTTTTTACCCATTGCTTATTCCCTTCACTGCCTTGTGAAACACCTTGCTTGATGAAAGATATTGTGACCGTAAAAGCTTACACTACTCTTTCTTTTGCCTTTCTTCCTTTTATTTTGGTTTCACTAATAAAGTTAGCATGCTATATATTCAATTCAGCAAAAACAAAACAACTCCCCCCAAAAAACAAAAAAGAAACCCTCAGGTTTAAGAATGTGGGATATTGTGTTTTTGTATCCATGATTCAAGATAATGAGAAATGGCCTGATATTGCTGCACAATATTGTGCCCATATTGTCAACAGGAAAATCTTTACATAGCAAAGGGCAGCCTGAATGTTGACAACACCAATGCCAGCAGAATACTCTCTTTTGCTCACTACCATTCACAAGGTGACACCACGCAAAGGAAAAGCACAGAAGCTGACTCCTTTATTCATCAGTTAACCACTTCTCACCCAAATACAAAGCAATTGTCAGGGCTGTTTTTTTACAAATGTGAATGGTAATTTCACAGCTTAAACAAGTGAATTTCTGAATATTTGTTCTCTATTCTTTGTTTAATATCTTTTTAAATATTTTCACAACCAGACACAGAATCCCTTTGCCAGCATTACTTTAGCCAGGAAGGAGTTAAACAATTCTCCTCCTGAGAGTCAGTTAATTGGGTCCTGACTGACAGGGTCAAAAGTACCAACCCACACACTCCTTACAATCAAAGGAATGGTCTCCCACATGGTAGTGTCCTGTTACCATTACTTTTTAACATTTATTTATTTATTTATTTTATTAGATTTATACCCCGCCCCTCTAGACCAATGGTCTACTCTGGGCGGCAACATTTACACAAATGATCAACTACCATTCCCATACTGCAGGAGTTTCATCTACGCTGATGATCTTTCCTTGACAGTCCAGCAGGAAACCTTTGAAGTCATTGAGCATCAGCTAATCTCTGAATTAGAAGATATTTCCTTATATTATAAAAACAACCATCTGAAACCAAATCCTTAAAAAAACAGGTCTATACCTTCCACTTAAAGAACAGACAAGCAGAGAGGAAGCTCTGAGTTAGTTAGGAAGGCAAGATTTTGGAAAATTGCCCTACCCTAAAGTATTTGGGTATCACTCTGGACTGAACTTTGACCTATAAAAACATTGTCTAAACACCAAACAGAAAGTTGCCACAAGAAATAACAGTTAGGAAACTGGCTGGGTCAGACCGGGGTACACACCCATAAACAATAAGAACAACAGCTTTGTCCCTGTGCTGCTCCACAGCAGAATATGAAAGTGTGGTATAGTATAAATCAGCACATGCCAAACAAGTGGATGTAGCTCTTAATGAATCATGCAGGATTATTACTGGCTGCCTGAAATCTACCCCCTTTGAAAAAGTTTATTATTTGGCTAGCATTGCCCCTCTGGAAGTGTGTTGAGAGGTGCTAGCAACTAATGAATGTAATAAGCACCAAACCTATCCACTTCATGGACACCAACATGTTTGATGGTGGCTAAAATCAAGGAAAAGTTTTATGCACACCTCTCAAGCCTAAATATTAAACCAGAAGAGGCTAAGCTAAACCTATGGACAACAAAAACCACAAACTTGCCGAATGGATGAATGCCAAATAATGTCTCCCATCAGGACAAGACTGTAGCTGGAGCATCTGGAAATCACTTAATAGACTTCAAAATAAAGTAGGAAGATCAAAGAATAATCAAGTAAAATGCAGCTGCTTGGATAAAGGAAAAATTTCCACTGTGACTGTGGAGAAATTCAACCAAGGCAGCATTTATGTTACTTTTAGATGGATTGTTATGCTGCTCTGGCTGGGTCTTTAGTACTATTTGTGTTTACCATCTCTTTGAGTGGTATTTGTTTGTTCCTTTTTAGTATTTGCATACTTATTGTTTTAGCTTTAATATTGTCTTTTACTATTGTAAGCTGCCTCTTTATACTCACTGTTTTTAGCTTTAAATACTGTCTTTTAATGATGTAAACCACTGTTGTACATTCATTGTTTTCAGCGTTAAATATTGTCTTTCAAAGATGTAAGCTGTCTTGGGTCCTTTTTAAGGAGAAAGGCAGGGTAAAAATGTTTCAAACAAACAAACAAACAGTGGTAATAATAATAATAATAACAATAATAACAATAACAATAATAACAATAACAATAACAATAACAATAATAACAACAACAACAACAACAACAACAACAACAACAATAATAATAATAATAATAATAATAATAATAATAATAATAATAATAATAATAATAATAATAATAATAATAATAATAATAATAGAACTAGATGGCTTCCTTCAGTATGAGACATCGTATGAATGAGGCAACAATAGATGTAATCTTAATGATAATTGAAATCATTTACAGTTCTTTTGCTAGTCATGGTTACAATCATCATGACTGCATGGGAAGATACTTCATAGTTTCCCATATGGAAAGAAGTCCAAGTGGTTCCATTTATCAATAGCTATCCTATTACGAAAATCTAAAAAAATTAGTCATGGATTCCTATCCTCTATCTTTGCACAATATACTACAGTATTATAAAAGGGCAGGTCTTTATTGCTAGCTCTCTAATTTGTGACAACGCACATAAACCAAACTGAAGCCTATAAACACAAAATTGGTGGGATGGTCACAGAAATATCACAACCCAGAAAGGTGAATTATAACTTGGCAAACATTTCTAAAGTGATTATTGCATGCTTTATCTTATCTCTCTGTAGCAGAGCAACAGTGCTTCATCACAGAAATGGGATAGAAAGGTCTCATTTATATGTTTGATGCAAAAAACAATGAGCATCAATAAAGTGGTTGCTGGTGTTATACTGCAAATAAAAGTATCTTCTCTTGTAGTTCTTATACTTCTAATATAGTACACAAAATCTTGAGAAACTTAAAAACACTTCTGGATTTAGCTTTACTTTGCTCGTGAAAAAGGTAAGTGCAAGGAGTAAAACAATCCCTTTGTAAATGCAAAACACTTTCCTGACAGGGAAAGGGAATATTTGCATCCAAGCCATTATTATTATGCAGAATTTCTTCCTCTGAATTTAGTGATCAGTACTGAAAAGATGGGATACTGTACAGGATATCTTGACACAATGATACTTCTTTTCTATACTTTTCTAAATTTCTTTTTAAGCATTCAGAATCCCTGCAAATTTTCCTTGATTCTACAACTAATACATAACCGTTATATATTACTATTAAAAACCTATGAAAAACAAGTCTTGATTTAAAGTTTATTTAACTTCTGATGTGCTACACTGCTTTAAACAATTTGTATAACCTGAGTAATGGGCGTTTAAAAATTTTGTTACTCCGCAGGGTAAGTAGCTATTTTAAAATGTCATTGATATTTAAAACAGATCTATAAAACCTTCTGGCAGGTTTGCTTCATGCTCTGTCCAGTCGAACTTAGCACATTCATATATGCAGAGGGAGCTCAAGCATAGTAGCTATTACATATGTATAGAATCAACAGCTCACACTAAAGAGATATTATCAAGGTCACTTTCCCTATTGGTCCTTCCTTAGTCCCCTTCACATCATAATTCAGTCATGAAGACATATTCAATAGTTTTGCTTTTGGAGACAAAAGGCATTGTGGAATTAGTTGCACGCATAGTTGATAATCTATTATATATACAGTAGATTCCTGTGAACACCACAGAGATTACCCCTCAATTTGTGATTTAAAGTATCACTCAGTAATAGATTTGACAAAAAAATAAGATCAACTAGGTTTTTTTTAATAATTTTTTTAATTTTTTTGTTTTCAGACCAAAAAAAAACCAAAACAAATACAACAACAAAATTACAAAAAATACAAATAGTGCTTATTACAGACTAAATTCTAACGTGCACCCCATACCGACGGGACCCCCATTTAACAATATTTTTATTACGAACTACCTTTCAAAAATTGTATAGAATATTCTTTAGAGGCTTTCCCCCTTCCTTTCACTAACACAAATTCCACGAATTTACCCCAAATATCATAAAAATTGTTAGAACTTATTTCCCCTCTTTTTATTTTAAGTTCAATAGTCAATTTATCGTTTAATGCAATGTCCCATACTTCACTATACCAATCTTCTAATTTAATATCATTTTTGTCTTTCCAAAACCTAGCTATTAATATTCTAGCACTTGTCATAAAATTAGTGATCAATTCTTTTGAGTAATAATCCAAATCTATGTTATCAAAAATTGACAATAGAGCAATTTTAGCATTAAAATCAATGTCTTTACCAAATATATCACACATTTCCTTAAAAAGCAATTTCCAAAATTTCTTAACCAGTTTGCATTCCCACCACATATGAAAATACGTACCAATTTCCTCATCACATTTCCAACATGCTTTGGGGTATGCTGGATTTATTATATTAAGTTTTACAGGAGTCAAATACCATCTTAAACAGATTTTGAAATTTTTTTCCTTTATCCTTGTCGACATTAATCTTAAAACTCTCATCCTCCACATTTTTATCCAATCTACTAGTTTTAATTTTTAAATACCAGCTCCAGATTATTCAAGTTACGGCACTTTAATGCTTAGGATGTGGTGGGAAGACTGCTTAGACTGTTGGGGAGTTTAAAGCACAACTTGAAGCACTGTGCTAGTAATGTGGACCAACTAGAAGTGTTGCATCAATAAAAGTCTGTGCTACTGTGCTGGCATTGGTTAACATAAATAGGTGTGCTAAGTGGGCATAGCTGATGGCATGGAAATTCTGTTTGGTGGACATGTTAGAGCATTTTGTCAAAGGAACCACAAACCTATTTTTTTAAGCCCCAGCAACTCAAGTGATCCTTGTGCCCAGCAATCCTTGTTTCCTCTTTTCAGGTGATCAATACAATATTTCAATATAACAACTATGGTAAAATATTAATTTAATGCCATTTTGGTATTGTTGTTCACCAAAATCCTGTTAAGAAAAAAATACATGCATAGGGGCATTCACACAACATGATTGATGACCTTTGACAGGCCTGTCACATGACCAATGCCAGAGTCAAAAGGGAGCTTGCCAGCGAGAAATGTTTATGTGATTCCCTTCTGTTCTGCATTCTCTCAGTAGAATTCTCACCATTACATTCTATATTGTAGGAATGTCACAGTTTCTAAAGGACATGACAATTTGATCCATATTAGAGGTCATCCTATTTCTGTAACTTTTCTAACTAATTCTTATTCGAGATGCAATTGGGTTATGCATCATCTTGATTAGAATTAACACTTTCATCTTGTCTATCAAGAACATGTAAGTTTTGAAATACTTAACATGTGGGAAAGCAGTCAAGCTGTCATAGCAGTGTTAAGACATTTTACATATGTAGTGACTATTATATAATAAATAGATTCCAAATAACTAAGCTTTCATTGTTGGCGTTTGGAGTAAAATCCTTCTGTGCATATATTCTCATGTCCTTTGGGAATTTATGCACACTTTGATCATTATCCCTTTGAAGTAATGCTTCTTTAAAGAGAGACATTTCAAGTGCAGTCCAACTCTGTTAGATGTTTTACTAGTAGGTAGGAGACTTATTTTACATAATTTATTCTGCAGTTAGGAAGCATATCCTGGTGAATGTAAAATGCAAAAGATAAGTTTCAAATATCCATCTTTATCTCTAAGGAACATTTACTTTGTGGGTTACATAAATTTCTAATTAGATTTGGGGAGATCATTATTACTAGGTCACCACACTTTCATCACACAATTTGGCCTTTTTAATTATGTCTTCCAGAATTTTGACAGGTTTGTAGAAGATTTAAAGAATGAAGGTGCTTGCCACACTTTGAATGCAGTCCCAGATTATGATGTATTCCATTGTTAAAATATGAAACATGACATATGTTGTGTAAACAGACAGAACTGTTACCTCCCTTCCTCTCCTTGAAATTTCCCTCACCCCTTGAAATCTGTTCCAAATGTTCCCCAGTTATCTGGTTTGGGCAGAGGGGAGGCTGTGGAATCTTGGCCACTTATAAATGCACTTCTGTTGCATGGGATGCAGTATGGAATACAACAGACTATTCCTCTTATCTTACCACTGAGCTTGTGTCTCCCTCCCCCTTCCAATTCAATTTAAAACCCTCCTGATGAGGTTCTCCATGCTATGGTTAAAAAGCTTCTTCCCAGTCCTTGTGTGGTGTAACCCATCAATTGCCTACAGTCCATCTTCCAGGAAGCATTGCTGTTCCACTTCCAGTGTCTTCCTTGGCTGCCTGAGAGTTCTGTCTATGTACTCTTCATCTTCTCTTATAGCCTTAAGTGTAGCCAACTCACTGATATATTCAGAAACCATTTTTTTTTGTTATGGGCTTCTCCCATAAAACTCCCCCTCAGATTTCTGTTAGCAATCTCTATTTGCTCATTCCTTGGGGTCTGTCTCAGTTTTAATCCTCTGCCATGTTCAGTTAGGAGTCAGTAAACAGAAAAGGAACAGAACAAAAAATGAACAACAAGAGATCACTTTTGCAAGATCTAAGGAAGCAAATGGAAACTTAAACCAAGATTAAGCATACTGAAATATAAGCAGTGGAATATATTATCTGATCATGATAAAATAGAAGAAGATGGAAACAATAGTCTGAAGAACAGAGAGAAGCAAGGATAGAATTCTTCAGAGAACCTTTTGATCAATATTACCAAATGTAATTTTAGAAAGTGACATGAAATCTGCTCTCATGGTAGCTGAAGAAAAACATAATTGGGGTAGACGGGACATCAATATAGTTATTTCAAACTCGAGAGAGAGGGCTTTAAATGGATTCTTGTGCTCTGTTGTTTTAAATGTGTTTTAATATTGATTTTATTTGCCATTTTAATATAATGCTTGTTTCATTTTTTAAACTATTTTGTATCCTTACTGTTTTTAGCTTTTAAATACTGTTTTTAATGATGTAAGCTGCCTTGGGTCCTTTTAAGGAGAATTGTGGGATACAAATATTTTAAATAAACAAATAAAATAAATAGAAACTTAATTCATCATAAGCCTAAAACGCATATGCATCTGATACGGAAAACAAAGGAATGCAGCAGTGTTTTCCAGCCACAAAGCAGAAGTAACTGTCCAGTAATTTCTGGTTTCTAAAATAAATGAGACGGTGTGACTAGGAACGGTCTGGAATGATGGTAGGGTGGGTGCAGTTAGACACTTGCAGTTGTCTATTCTATTGTAAACCACAGTTCTTGTCTATGACTAGGTTTCACATTGGAACATGATGTCTGCTCTAGTTATTCAGGTTTCTTAAAAAAAGAGGAAGAATCAGTGATGTACGATAAATACCATTTACCATGTTTGGAGTATAATCTGCAACAAGGGAATTTACCACTTGCCACTATATAAACTAATAAACAAATAAGTAAATGAATACATTTTGATGCTGACTTTACCTGATGTAGCCTTAGAAGACAAAAGGTATTGCTGGAATTCATTTAATATATATCATCTTAAACTCTAGAAACATATTAATCTACTTTGTACCACATTACATTGGTTTATACCGTAAGCACAAATATTTTATTCTCTAAAAGGTATGTGTAGAATGTGAATTTTAATATTATATTGTTTTATGGCATAACCTACAAGAATTGCTGGAGGTTTTCCACCCTAAGAAACTGAGCAGAACACATATTCAATAAAACAGTGGAGGAGGGAAGACTGAGTTAACATTCATTGCCAAAGAAAGAAAAGCAGAGATCTTGTTAGCATTCTGCTGATAATGCTGAGTCTTGTCTAATGACTTTGGAGTCAAAAAGAGCTGAGATTGACAGCATAGTTTTGCTGAAAAGATTGCCCTAGTTTTCTTGAGAAGTTCAGATTTACCACTTTTCCTTCTGGGAGAATAAGATGCAGCTGCTTCTGTGTGAACAAGAAGCTAATCTGCTTGTTTAGGTAGTAAGACTACTGGCCTAAAATAACTATAACCCCCTTTATAGTATAGGATGAAACAGATTTTAAGGAGTTGGGTGCACTGTAGTGATCCCATTAGAACAGGAAAAGTGTGCAGTCCTAATTGTCTTAGGGCTGTGAAGATCTGTATTGTGTTATCTGTGGCTAATTAGTCTATGAATGCCCAAAAACTCTGGCAAACTATTCTGGTGAGTGATATTATCCACCCAAACAGGGACTCCTTAAAGACGCTTCTTTAAAGGACTCTACAGTAGAGATTCTCACACTTTTGTTCTTCATGAGCAACTAAGGGGGAGGGATCCCTCTTTTCTCCTTGCAATAGTACTTTTCTATGCAAGGGTGCAATCAAATAGTAGGAAAGGAACATGTCTGATTGCATCAAAAAAGGCACTTTGCAGGGAATTATATACCCTAAAGAGACTCTTCCATCTGTCAGGGAATTGCTCCTACCCCCCCCCCCCCAAATATAGTATCCCTGCTTCATGGTATTTTACTTGAAATTCTCCATCCTGTATAGTCCTGCTTTGCCCTACTTGGTTGGAAGATTTCCACCCCATGTACTTGAGCAAAACACATATTTGATAAGAATGTGGAGGAAGGAAGACCAAATGGGCATGGATCAGGGTTGAGTGGAGCACAATTTCCTGGACACATGTGATTGCCAGGGAATAGATTACATTGGACTGTTCCAGAAACAGTCCAAAATGCAATCTATTTCTCCATGTGATCAAACCACAAGTCTTTTGTTTTTCCTAAGGAATCCCATGGGAAATTTTGAAGGACATCTTGGATGTTTCATAGTCATTCTCCAGAAGTAATACTGATATCTGCAAAATTCCTGCAATTCCTAAACAAATTGGCATCTTTTCTGTGGAAGAGTCTTGGGGAAAGTACTCAGCTGTGCAAAATTTGGTAGTTTCTTATGAAGAGTAATGGATGGAAAGGGGAGGAAAGGGGAGAAATGAGACTCCTTCACTGCAAGATGGCAGATCTCTCTGGTGCAAATAGATCTCAGCAAGGAGCCTCAGCATGGCATGACCTGGAAAATCACTAAGAACAAATAAATTTTCTAGTGGTCTCCATGTCCCTACTCCATGGGCTCAAGTTAATATTCTAATTCAATAATTGCTGGGATAGAACCAGAGAAAAGCTTGTGGTTTTCAATTTCCAATCTGCTTTTAATTTCCCAATATCTTCAAGTGGCTTAAGCAGACAGTTTAGCCTCTGAATGATACTGGAAAATTAAAAACTTCCTCTGCTTCTTCATGGAGGTGGATAGGAAAGAAACAAAGTTTTTTAAACAGCTTATTAGGGCAGTGCTGATGTGCTGAACATTTTAGCGACAAACATTAAAAACATCCTCCCAGAAGGAGGATGAAACAGGAGGGGTAAAGGAGAGGTGTTTTGTTTTGTTTTTTGGTCTTTTTTCTTTCCTTTTAAAGGGAGGTGGGCCAAATAGGGTTACTTGATGTGTATATGTCATGTGAATGGAAGGATCACACCATATGCCATACTGAACCTCTATGTAACTTTAAGTGGCTTATTTAGCCTGCTCCAGGCTCTTCCAATTTAGCTATCTAGCCAAGACCTTTCTCTTATGAAGCTGCCCTCTTTTCCTGCCTCTATTTCAGTGCTCACCATCTACCCACATGCTTCTATCCTGGCATGAAATTCCCTTCAACTCCTAGCAATACCACAGCACTACAACTACCTGAACGTTTGTATTTCTTCTTCTTCTTCTTCTTCTTCTTCTTCTTCTTCTTCTTCTTCTTCTTCTTCTTCTTCTTGTTATTATTATTAAATTAATTTTCCATAATAATGCTTAAGTACTGAGTGACAAGCACTAATATGTTGCATGTATCTATACACCACTGGTATAAATTTATTGATAGCTAAGATTTATGGATGTTACTAATGGGAAAAAACCAGAAATATGCATGCATAGAAGCTGGGCGGGGAACTGAGGAAGGACAATTGTCATAGCTATTTGAAAGGGGTGGGTGGAATATGGACTTTTTATACAGCATTGTGTTAATAACCACCTTCCCATTAAAAACAAAACAAAACAAAAGAAGGTGAATGCTATGATCATCATTGTATGGAAGAATATAACAGAGAGAAAAAAAACAGAAAATACTCCCAAAGGGTACAGAGAACAGGGGTGTTGAGTGGCAACATCCCACCATGAAACAACACTTCAGGAGACAGTCATTCAAATATTCTCCACAGAGTATGAAGATTAACATCAGAAGATGGAGGCAGATCTTTTGTTAGAATTTGGTTATTCCTTTTTAGGTGCAAAGAAAAGTATGGAGCATCTGCTCAGTCTCACTCACTTAATTAGATAAAGAATGATCAGTCTGGATTAGAGATGTACCACATTGTACGGCTTGCACAGCACAGCACCACAGCTGCTGCGCGTTCCCTCCAACCAGCCCTGGCCAGCTGCCCCACTCACAAGCCTACACACGCAACACCCTGGTTATCCTCTGTTGCCAGCGGCCCAGTCTGAGAAGGAGCTCAGGCTGCCCCTTCCTGCCTCCTCTGGCAGCAGACGACTCAGGCAAGGAGGCGGGATGAGGATTCTCCCTGTGCAGCCATTGAACAGTCCAGTCTCCTTCCTGGACTGGGCAGCTGGTGACCGAGGACAACCTGGGCATCATGCAGAGGCTTGTGAGTGGGGCAGCTGGCTGGGGGGTGGTCAGAGGGCACGTGTGGCAGCTGTGGTGCCACATGGCACAAGTTGTACAATGCAGCATGACTTAAGTCATATCCATCTCTAGTCTGGATGTTTACTGGGTAAAGAAAACAAATATTTCAACTAATAGTACATAGCCATTCCACCCATCCCACCTTCTTTTATATAAGATAGCGCTATATTTTCACATTCCTATCTATAGAAAGTAGAAAATGCTGGAGAGGGGAAAGGAGGCTAACACAGGAGCAGCAGGAAGGAAGGTTGGTGTCAAGGAACCTGTGGTGTGGGAATAAATGTCTCATGTCATTCACAAGTAGTACCTGGGAACTAGAAACAAACAGGGCATGATTCCCACTAACACTGAGTATTAAAGGAGAAGCATACATGATTGCATTTCCCCCCAATATATTTTAGTGGTACAAGCAGCACAATTTTGGGAAGAAATGAATACTGTAGGATTTCTTTGGTATAGGAAAATTCAAGTAATCATGGAAAAAATACTTTTGATATTGATTTAAAAATACTGCCTGGATGTTGAAGATAATCCCTATAAGACAGTGCTCAATGGGGAATTTAAAGATGCAAAGAACGCATCTAAAGGAGCCCTAAACTGATTGGCAAATGAGTGAAGACAGAGAAGGGAAAGTACTTTTGCAAATAGTACACAGTACTAGAATTTTTGGTCACAAGGTGTGGCCACAGCTTTTGATAGTTTTAAAAGTGGATTCAGGACGTTCATAAAAGGTAAAGCCACCAATGGTTACTTGTTATGGTGCCTATGTATGTCTGAATACTAGTCACTGGAAAACAACAGAAGGGCCAGGTTGTTGTCTTGGTATATTGAACAGGGATTTCCCACAGACATTTTGTTTGACCACTATGAAAGCAGAATACTGAACATGACAGATCTTCTGTTTCATCTAACAGGTTTTTGGTTTTTTTTTTTTGTTTTTTTTTTGCATGTCTGACTTCTCAGCAGAATATAGTATTACTCATATTCTGGATTACCAGCACAGATATTTTGATATTTCAATTGATTCACATAAAATTGTTATATTTATAATGAATGCAAAATTAAAATGCATCATAGTGCCATGAAAAAAGGCTGAACATTTACTAAAGCATTATCCTAACCTGAGTATGAATTCTAATCTAAGTAATAAGCTTTAGGCAAGCAGTAGCTAAGTAGCTCATTAGGGGTTGATTAACACATTTTGCAAAAATCTGAAGTGCTTGATAACCTCAGTCAAAAATTTTACAGTTTCTCTTATAACACCTTTCTGGTCACCAGCATCAAGAGGATTATGGTAATCTGCAGCAGATGTGTCCATGTCTCCGTCTCCACCAGCACTGGTTTTACACCACACTGGGTTCCTCAGCTTGGGGTGGGGTTACAAGGTCTCAAGCAGTTTTTCATCCTACAGCAGTCTTCTCCTGTTTTCCAACTGCCTGCTGAACATGTTTTTATAGCTCCCTTCCTGTTTTCTCTTTTCAAGACCAGCAAATGGACTAAAGGAACTATAAGAGTACCAGTCTTAGCCTTTGTATTTTATTGCTCAAAGCAATAAAAAGAGACAGTATGAGGCATGTGAGCCCAGCCATATGGTTGAATGAGAGAACCACATGTTTCATGAGGGGCTTGCTGCTCAATTAAGACAAATGAAAGTCAAGGGCTTGAAGATTATTAGCATGAATTAAGCTGTGGGAGAAAGTAGTGAAGTGTATTCCTCAAGAAATGGAGGCAAAGTCCCTCTCTCACTTAAGACCTATGCAGCTTGTACTTCCTGTTAGTGTAACACACTCAGGTTCTATGGGATTCTCTCTCTCTTCTCCATAAATATACTGAATATGTGTGTGTGTGTGTGTACATACATATTTAGAGAGAGAGAGAGGAGAGAGAAAGAGAGAGTATTGCAAACACATTTACATTTTTTAAAAATATATATCAGTATGTAGAACAAGACAACAACAGTGATATAAACACAGCCCCAAACTGGATGCTACAAACTGTACACCCGAAGTTCTTTTTGCTGGCAAGAGCAAGAGTTGCTGGAAGAAACAAGGAAAAATGCAAATATCTCTTTGAAATCAAGTAAGAACAAAGTAGCAGATATATATTCATAGACTGAGGTAGGAAATCCACAACATAAAAGCATACAGTTTTTAAAGCCCCAAAATAAAATACAAATGCAAATATATAAAATCACTACATGGATTCACCCTCTCAGTGCCCGTCCTGCACAAGCATATTGAAGTTCTACTATCTAAACCAAGGTAGTAAGGGCCTTATTCTCCAGGGGAACAGAAGCTCCTGCCTCCCCTGCTTTCTGAAATTTGAATCACACAGTCCCTTCCTCAAATTTCTCCACCCATTGGGCTGAACCAAATATTTCATAGGGGTTACATTACTAGGGACAGGCCTTTTGTATTTAAATGAATACTTGAAATATGAAAATTTATTTCATATTTTGGTGATTGCTGAAAAAAGCTTCTAAAACATGAATGACTCATGTTACAAAAGAAGAGTAAACAAAAGTTTCATGTTTCTTTCAAGTTCCCTCTTTCATATAAACTTTCAGTACCCTTTACACCTTTGTCAAATGGTCTGAGCAATTTTTCATCTAACAGCATCAGAAGGACTGGCAGCATCAACACTCAATCAGGATGTCCAGGGAGGGGGAGTAAGGATGTTGATGTGAACCCAACAGTTATTTATGCAGTGAGACTTGGAAAGCATCAGCAAGTATCAACAAGAAGCTCGATGTCTTCCAGCAGAAGTATGTCCACCAAATCTTAAAGATCTGATATTTCGATCACATTACCAACGAGGAGGTAATCCGAAAGAATGGCTCATGTGAACTTCATAACATTGCCACACATAGAAGACTCTAACTGGTTGGCCATATTTTTCATATGGAGAATAACTGGATCCCTGAGGTAGCAATGAACTTGACCCTTCTGACGCCAAACAACAATGAGGACACCCTTGAATAACATGGTGAAGAACACTGATCCAAGATGGAAGGCACTACATATTACATGGGAGGACAATTAAACACTTGCACAAGACTGAATGAGCTGGAGAATCCTTGCTGCCCGATACCTTACATAGCATGGAACTGGATCATCACATGGCTTGATTTTCAGCGACTAGCTGAAAAACATTTACTTAGATATAAGTGTTAACTTACATGGAAAGTCTAGTCTTCCACAGAAGCCAATACTGAGTATCACTCCTGGGTTTATTTAGCATTTAGAGTAAATAAAGCCAATATTCATTCAAAATGCCCTGTGAATCTAGAGAAACATGTCATATGTGGGGATATTCAGTCAAAATTAGTGCTACTCTTTTCTTGCATGGGCCAGCGACTCCACAAATTCTATCTAGGAGAATCCACAGACCTGGTTGTGGCTCATCTGAGAACTCATGACTCACAATTCATGCATAATCCTGAAAATACAATTAATTGACATGTGATGGGGAGGCGTGATATTGGGGATGTAATCAATGGATTAAATTAATCAAAAAAGATTGTCAGCAACAGTAAAACTCTAAGGAAATTCTATCTGCGTACTTATGGAAGAGCTGAATTTGCTGTTTGACTAATGTAACAACAATCAGCAAACCTTTCCACAAGAATAAAGAACTTAGCACAGGACTAAATGATCTCAATGGGACTGAGAACCATTTTGCAAATTTGCTAGCAACCGAAAAGCTGCACTCCCAAGGGGGTAGATCTAAAAGGAGTAATTTGGATTTTTTTTAATTTGAAGAAGTAATATATTCTGCATGTTGCTACAGTGGATTTTTGTTAAGTGGAAATGTGTTTTAATGGGAAAAACAATCTTAATTTGACAAGCCCACTTTTATCACTTGCTAAATTTTAAAGAATAAAATTTAAAAATATAATACAATATAATAAAAGGGGAAATGGGGTTCCTGGGGTAAACTTGTCTCCTTATCTTCCTAGAGGGTACAGAAGGCCATTCTCAGCATTTTTTTTAATTGTAAAGGTATTTTGACTTGGCAGTGCTGGGTGTCCCCAAGTGACAGGGTCAGCAAAAATGGCTCATGGGGAGGGGGTGCTGTATGCAGCCCACAGGCTGCATGTTGTCAGCTCCAGGTTTAGTCTTACAGAATTTTTTCACATTTGTCTGAAAACAGCCTGATTCATGTCCTGGTCTGCTGAACATTTTCTGCATATGTACAGCATCCATTTTTGAATTGTAAACTAGGAAACAGGCTTTTTGAATCAGAAACCAAGAAACAAGAAAGCTAACTGCATAATGGTTTTGAAGATTTCAGTATCTGAAAGTGTTGCTACAGACTGGGAAGGAAAAGGTTTATGCCGTCCTTTGTATTATAGGAAAGACAGAAATTCTGCATATGTGGTGATATGAAATTAATGTTTTAGGAAGCAATACTGTGAAAATAATTCAAACATATTATAGAAGATGTATTCAGATGTAAAGCAAGCTCAACATTATTAAAATGTTTGAGAAACTGGGTAAATAGGGAAATTAAGTTGTTGGTCCTTACATATCTCACCATGAAAGCCCTATGAGGGCTGTTATAAATGAATTCTGACCTGATGGCATATAATGTCAAGAAATTGGGAAAACAAGGAATCATGAACTCTGTTGCTATTCTGGAAAAATTAGGCATTGTACACCGTGGGACGAGCTGGCTGAGAGAAGAGGGAGAATGCCCACCAGTAAATGGAAGGCAGTAACACCTGCAGCTTATTGCTGGAAGAGAGATCTTCAAGGCTGAGGTGGGTTCATTCTCTGATACTGGTTTAATTAGGAAAATGGTTTCAGCTGAGTGAGAGGAAGGAGAAGAAGTTACTCTCTTCTTTGTGAAAGTCTGGGGAAATTTGCTCTGATTGGAAGATACTCTGGAAGAGTTTGGAAACTAAAACTTTGGGTATAAAAATGGGGCAAAATTTACTTTAGTTGGCTTAGGTCAGTAGTTCCCAATCTTGGGTGACACAGGTGTTCTTGGACTGTAATTCTCAGAAGCCTTCACCACCAGCTCTGCTGGCTGAGGTTTCTGGGAGTTGCAATCCAAGAACACCTAGGTCACCTAAGGTTGGGAACCACTAGCTTAGTTATATTTTAGAAGAATGGTATGCCAATTTGCTGCCAGGAACACACTTTGTATGTGCTCTGAGACTATGCTGAAGCTATGCTAGGATGGAAGGGTTAGAATAGTTTAGCTAGCTTTTTTATTTTCTTGTGGGTTTGTAATTGCTTCTGTCTCAAACCTTTGATTGCTATTAATGGTGGTAAAAAAAGTCAAAAAGAACAGAAAAAAATTAAAAACACTTCCAGCAGTTACAGAAGCAGTCAAAAAAGCAGTAGAATATTATATATATATAAGTTATTTGATTCTTTTTGATTGAGAGGGTTGGTGGTACTTAAAGCCAGGTTTTGTCTTGACCATATACTAGGAGCCTGTTTGTTTTGTTTTCTAAAGCCATACTGTATTCCTATCTTTCAGGGTTGGAGTAAGAGTTAAAGTACTTAACCTTGAGTATTTTTGGGAACTATTGGAAGTATTGCTTAGTCAGGTCAGACTAAGGTGTTGGGAGGATGCTGGGCAGGAAAATTCCCCCAGCCATCAGCACATTTGGGCCTCCTGCTCTGGTTTCACCTCCACCACAGCAGACAGGATAGTTTATCTCAGTGGTTACTGTGCCCCGCCCCCCCGAAACCTGGAGATCCCTGACACGTAACAACAACAACAACAAACTAGAAGTATCATGGCAAGCAAACTACCAAACCAGAAAAGTATTCTGAAACTGACAGCTGAGAATTATTGCAGAGAAATCAGATATGCTGTAATCCAGTGTAAATAAACTGCTTTCATTAAAGCATGTTTAGGCAGCAAAGGAGCACTTTTGTGCAACAATGAAAGATGTTTATGCTAACTTGGAACAAAAACTATTCCATGGAGAATAATGGTTCTGCCAGCACATACGTTTATTGACGGGCATATTAGTTATTCGCAGATGTGGCTGGTTAATACGTAACAGATATTTTGACAATGTTTATTGAATTGAAAACTACTTTTAAAATAAACTTTAAAAAAAACTATCAAAATTCACCACTACATGACTCTAGTAAACTAGAGTAAACGATAACTTCTCCTTGAGACTGAATATGAGGTAAGCCTCATACAAACTTTGTTGTCAGAAGCGTATTTCAAAACTCCTTCACCATTCTTTTGTTTTCTAAGGCCATACTGTGCAACAGGAAATGTTCTATTGTTTTTGAAATCACATTTCTCAGAATACTGCTTTAATAGCTGAACATGAACCCCAAAGGCAAATAGGTAATAATTTGTGGTTTCGATAAGAATATGCCAGACACTGATAACTTCCTTCAAGGAAAGTACAGATGATTATCATACTTGTATGTATTGGATTTTATGGTGTTTTATAAAGAATTAGATCTGTAGCATCAATAATTGCTCATAAAAGGTTGTGATTGTAAGTCTGTGTTATTAGCCAGTTGTCCACTGCACTACTATGCACCAGTAGAACAAACAATAGAGCATTCCCGGTTGCACACCCAAGCACAAGTCAGACTGAAAGTGACTGTCCTGTTACATAAAATCTTCTCCAACAGGATTTTTGGCCTTTGGCCTCTCCATAATCATATGCCATTGAATTTAGGAGCAAATGTTCTCTTTTTAAAACAACATAATACTGTTTCCTGATTTCCAGCAAGGTTTAGACATTGCATTCTTTCTATTTTTAAGTCCACATTTGATTAAGATCCTGTACATTTTCATGGGAACAATGTAGCATGTAATAATAGCATATGTGTATCTTCTGACAGAACACAGATGGGGAACTGAGGGAAATTGACAATATTGGGTGCATGTATTCCAACTGGACAACATATCTTTATATCTAGGTAATGATTTGAAGCCTCTAAGTAAATAACCATAGGTTTTTACTGTACTGACATTTACAAATTTGGCTATGGATTTCTTTTGTAAAAATCAATAAATGTGCTAATTCCATTTCATTTAGGACTTGAAAAAATCATCATCTTTATTTACTCATGCATCTTACAAATATATGGAAAGATGTTATGAGTTGACTTAACAAATTATGCTAAATCTGCATACTCTTCAGCATGTCTAAGAATGAATGTGCAGCAATAACAGAGTGCTTTTAAACATCTTCAGAATAAATTTTCCACATCAGTGAAAAGTAGGCTTGCCATTTATTAGAGAATTTTCAGCTGACCACTTACTGTTTGAACAACTATTTGATTAAATGTAAATGGATATGTATTTTACCAACACCTCAATATAGTTATATTGTTAAAGAAATTAAAAATTAATGGAAAGTAAAATTAAATTGCAAGTTAGCACTCATTGCTATAAGAGGAAGCCTTTTTAACTTTCTGGTTTCATTTCCTTTTACAATAACACCTACAAACATAAGCATTTCCCCCGCAAAGAGTACACTGAATCCTCAGTTCTCTGACTAAAATTTGCCAGTAACAATTCAAACTGTCTCCCAAAGCTAGACATTTCAATGTTTAATCCTCTGCATGCCAAAAATCACTATCTATCTCCATACAAGCAGGGTCTCCTAATCAAACACACACCTTCAAGGAAATTCTTAACTTCAAAAGAGAAGACACAAGACTTTAGTATTGGGAAGAAGCACCCCCTGAAAGCCTCAAATTATTTACAGCATATGATTTGTAATGTCATACTATCATGTTGAATGAAGTTTCGTTAGTTATGACTTAATTAATGTAGAATTAATGTACGAGTAGTTTTTTTGAGATACAACTTCGATGGAACTAATTTTTGTGTGTTGTTTAAGATTTGCAACCTAATATCATTTAATTACATTGATAGGATTTGTGATTAGGGGCTAAAATACAATCCTGGAAAATCATAATGAATAACTGTGGGCAAATATTTAAAAATGGACTGTGTTAATGTTCACTGTCAATTATGTATGTTTTCAAATGACATTAGGGAATTTCACAAAATAACAGGAGGTATAAGTTAGCCTCAAGAACTACAAAGTGCAAGTGCCTTTGAACATGAACTGAACTCTTCCCATATCACAGGGATTTACTGAGGCAGGCTGTAAAAACTTCCATACTCTAAATCCCACATATGACTCTTGCTTGGTAATGCAAAAATTGCCCTATTTTGCTTGAATGTAAGTGTATACAATAATCAATGTGTTATTCACCAGGACTTTATTGCTTTTCCATCTTCCACTTGGAAGATGGTAGAATATTGGCTAATGAAAAATTTTGTTCTTAAAATAATTCTCACACAAACCTAATCTAAAGCATTTACATTTTACAACAATACTCTTGCTGACCTAAGCAATTTGCACACAGTCTTTAAGGAACATGAAATGAAACACGTGTCTACAGCTGTAGCACCAAGAACATGACTATACTTCATAAACTGTTTCTTAATTCTAAAATAAAGCACCCGTTTATTTTATCAGCGAGTCATAAAACAACCTTTAGCTACCAGTATCAGTTACTCAGAAACACTATTTAGAAAAGATTGATAAACCTGCTCTTCAGAATGATAGCATTTCTTTAGAGGTAAAATGGTCCTCTAAAGCAGATCACCTAAGTTGCAACTTCAGTCAATATGGAGATGCAGGTAATATACATAGTGATATAGTGCTGGAGGTAGATGTTGATGTAAAGAGACAAATACAGGATATATTGACCTATACACAATTGGGTCTAAAAATGATTTTACACTCTCAGTCAATCAGTTCTGCATCTGATTGTAAAACCAATTGCACAATATGTCTCGGCATTGGAAGGCCAAATATGCTACCGCTTGTGCAAATGGTAGGTCTGCTGATGAGCTTGCTTCATCAAGAGGACCCTCTTTGCTCTGCTTCCTGGGATAGCGTGAGAAGAGACAATCACATTCAGCTATTTGGGAGGGGAGGGGGAAGGAGCAGCTTACTTATAGCTGCTGCTTCCCAACATCAGCCTCTTTTGAAGCTTTCAACCCACCCGCCCACCCTCAGTTCTAGTGTGAGTTTTACTGGTCACCTTTGGGGGCCAGATAGGAATTTTTGACCTGCTTCCTGATTGGCTGGTGGGAGCGGGGTTTTTTCACCTATCCCACACTGGTAGAGGGCATCAGGCATGTTAATTACAGGTGGTAATTTTTCGTTGGTCACACTGGTGGGTAGTGCAGAATGCAGATGGATCGGTGAGTTCCCCTTGGAGCACAGGGGAGGTTATAGCCCATCCAAACTCCCTGCACTGCAAATCGTGAGGGGGGGAGGATGAGCTGGGGTCACCTGTGGGCCAATGGCCACCTCAAGACAGGGGGCTTGAGGCTTGGGGGTGGTCAGAGCATAGCTGGCTGGGGCCATGCTGTCTTCAGGACCATGTGACCTCAGGGCATGGGACTCAACCGTTTTCGTGAAGAAAGGGTCTGGTGAGATGTCCATTACAAACCTGATTCTGTACTATGGCAGGCCCCTCTTTTGGTTGGACTCTGAAGTTAATAACTTGGCTAATGTTAAGTGTGGGACTAGTTTTCCCATCACCTGCATCTTGCCTCATTATTCTGGGATGGGAGGCCAATGGAAAACAACAAAATTGTACTAGCGTGCTGTTTCCCCTCTAATAAAGCCTCACAACACGTATTCTCAATTTTGATGAAATTTATGCCTGTTACATTACTTGAGAGGGAAAAGCAGTGTTGAGTTCATAGTCCCATTCCACATATCCCCATTGCCTTTCTATATATATTTAAATCTTTTGGGATTTTTTGCTCCTTCATCAGTTCTACAAAGTTTGCCTAGATGGCTAGATGTAGACAGATTTTGCAATATCTATGCCCGATGAAAACTTCTTTCTAACTTTCTTTGTAACTTTTAACAATTTTTTTTAGTGTTCCAAAAGGGTATTTGTTTCAATGCATACTTTCAGCACCACACTGGGAGTGAACTACAGGAACAGGGACATGAAGTTGATGATGCAGCCAGCAGGTTCAAGCCAGCCATAGTAGAGTAGCTTCTTCTAATACCTCTCAATACTATATAATGTTCAAGGTCAAATGTGAAGAGAGGCCTGTGTGGCAGGCCTCTCTTCACATTTGACCTTGAACATTATATAGTATTGAACAGGCTCCCTCTTCTGGATAGGAAATTATATATTTTCTTTTAACCAGAGTATCTACACATACATCTTTTCTGATAATGCAGTCTTAATAGTTCTTAATTCTTCATCCACAAATTCATTAGTATAGATGTTAAAAAGCCCAGGAGCTAAAGTTGCTGCCAACGTAGTCCAAACTTTGAGAACAGATTTAGTTGAACATAATATCTTTAAATTATAAATATATGATTTTAGTTTACGGCATAATAATCTCCAAAGACATTTTTCATAAATATTTAATAGAAAAGTATTTAATACTTTCTGAGATTAAATACATCAAATCATATCCCAATTATAGGTGGAAATAGAAAGATATATTACAACTTAATCTTGGAAGCAGTCAGTCAGAGTGGGATTGGCTGTTTAATAAAGTTCCTCTAATTCTGATTCATTCAAATCTTAAAGAAAACTTTTTTCAAAATGATATAGCAGTGATACTATAACCTATACAGAATATCTTTCAAAAGAATATGCCTCATTGGAGATGTGGTAATTCAAAAGCAAATTCCCTTCATTTTTTCAGTTTGTTAGAAAAATACAAAAAAATATTGGAGGCTGTATTTGATTTGATTCAAGAGAGCATTGAATATAACATAACAAATAGCCTTTTAAAACTTCTGGATTCACTAGGAACAAATTTAGAAGTATTTCTAACTCTTTTGACAACAGCAAGAATCTGTATAGCTAAATTATAGAAGACAAAGGAAATACATTTGCTTAATGACTATTGAGGGAAAGTATGACAGGTGGTTGAGCGAATTAAAGCAGCATATAAGAGAAGAAAACAATACATGCAACAGGAGAAAAGGGATATAGCTTTATTTTTAAATAAATGGAACAATCAGATTATTGATATAATTTATCCATACAATTTATTCACTGAATTATAATAAAAGTATTCTTGCTTTCAAATCAAATAAATTTATTGTCATTGTAAGTCTATACATAGTATACACATACAACGAAATTCACACAGACACCCAGAGACCAGACCCACATGCACACACATAAAAAATCCCCAAACACTCCCCACCCACTAAAAATCCCCCCCTAAAAATACAAACATCTGCACCGCAGGCTAAGTAACACTGTCCAACTATTCACTACTGGTGGTCTTTAAGTTCATTATTAAGTGCAATTATAGCTCTGGGATAAAAACTATTCAGAAAACGTGTTCTGTAATTGTTCTGTATCTTCTGCCAGACGGCAACAGTTCAAAGAAGTTGTAAGCAGGATGGGAAAAGTCTCTAAGGATGTTGTGTGACTTCCTCAGACAGCGGGATGTGAAGATGTCATCCAGGGTTGATAGCTGGAGCCCGATGATATTCTGGGCAATTTTAATGATTCTCTGTAGGGCTTTTTTGTCCGCTACAGAGCTACTCCCAAACCGTACAAGAATGCCATAGGTTAGGACACTCTCAATGGTGCTACGATAGTAGGACAGAAGTAAATGCTGAGATAAATTTAACTTCCCAAGCATTCTCAGGAAATACAGCCTCTTCTGTGGCTTCTTCACTAGCATGTTGGCATTTATAGTCCATGAGAGGTCTTCTGAGATGTAAGTGCCCAGAAATTTAAAACTACCAACCCTCTCCACTTCCTCGCCATTTATGTACAGTGGTAAATGTGCATTTCTCTTCCTCCTAAAATCAATTATGAGTTCTTTAGTTTTTTTGATGTTAAGTGTAAGATTATTTTCTTTACACTGGAATATCAACCCTTGTACTTCCTTTCTGTAAGCAGACTCATTGTTCTTATTTATGAGCCCCACCACTGTTGTATTGTCTGCAAATTTAATAATTACGTTGGTGTTATACAGTGGGGTGCAATCATGTGTGTACAGGGAATAGAGGAAGGGACTTAGTACACAGCCCTGGGGAGCTCCTGTACTTAGTACCACAGTATAAGAATGGTGAGATCCCATCCTTACTGACTGTGGCCTATTTGTCAGAAAGTCCTTTACCCACACACAAATCTTCTGAGGTAATCCCAGGTTGATCATTTTAAAAAACAACCTATTGGGTAGAATGGTATTAAAAGTAGAGCTGTAATCCACAAACAACAGCCTCGCATAAATTCCCTGTTGTTCTAAGTGGCTCAATACAGTATGCAGAACAATGGACATAGCATCATCAGTAGATCTATTTCTCCTGTATGCAAATTGCCATGGGTCCAAAGAAGGTGGAAGACTAGCCTTAATATAATCCAGCACCAATCTCTCAAAACATTTCATAATAACAGATTATGATAATAACAGATTATTGCTTCACCCATTATAACAGGATAGGTAGGAATTTTTATTAAAAGAGGTATGATTTGCCAAAATAATTTAATATGGTGGATGGGGCTGTGGTGAATAATATAGAATAACAGTATAAAATTAAAATGACAATGAGACTGTGTTATCATACATATAATGATAATGAAGAGTTCTCTGAGAAAAAAATAAAAAAGGCTCACCCTACAATTGATACAGCAGCTCAGATGAACATCGGCTCTCCTAATTCAGAAGTAAAAGATGGTTCCCAGCACCAGAGCAAGGGGAGGAGGCTATATCTTGCTCTACTGTTGCTTAGTATCTATTTATTTATTTTATTTATTTATTAGATTTATATACCGCCCATCTAGAATGTGTCTACTCCAGGTGGTTTACATATAAGATAAAAATAAAAAGGTAAAGGTTCCCCTTGACAAATGTCCAGTCATGTCCGACTGGACATAAAAATAAACTAAGGTAAAATCCAGTATCTGATCTTATGCTCTTCTGTGCATATTTTAGACCTTTCCAGATTGGATTTCTAGACTTCAGTGCAGCACAGCAACTGATTGCTTATACAACCATGGCAACTGAGCCAGAAGATTCAAGCTGTTCACTTTTTAAGAGTTTGTGGACAGAAGGGCTCTGCAGCTTCTCTCAGGATCATTCACACATGCATAAACACCAAGGTTCTGTGTGGAATTTAAAAATCAGAGTAAGAGGAGGCTGCCTCTGCCCTGTCTATAGGTCATCTGCTCTCACCCTGCACCTCCTTGACTGCCCATTGGAACTGCCTTCTGTCAGGCATTCTGGCATTAAAACCAGTCAGCCAGGTCAGGGCTGGGAGGGGAAGCTAATGGATGAGAATGACTTGGGTGGCAGGGTGGGGGCAGAATCCTGCTCCCAGCTAGGTTGGATAAAATGGAAGCAGAGCTGTGTGTGCATGTGGGAGGAATCTGGGAACTCAGAGGAGGGGGCCACTAGGTAGACATCTCAAAGAGTAGGAGGAGGTTCTGCTGGGGGAGGGGGACTCTGACTGTGCCCTTGTAGAAGACCCCTGGACTGGACATTGGTAGATTTGCAACTCCCACATGGCTATGGGTGAGGCACAGGATTTGAGCTCATGCCCAGTAACCAGTGGCGTGGGGTCATTCAACCAACCAGCCGACCCCGATGCAGAAGTGACGCTAAAAATGCAAATATCGAAAGGCAAGACGGCTGCATCTCTGGGAGGAGTTTAAGGGACCTGTAGCACCATGGCCACTCACTAGGACAAACTCTTCTTGAAAAAAGCAACTTGTACGGCTTGGACTAAAGGAGTGTTGGTCTGTGTCAGCCCTGGCAGAGTTAAACAGGGGCTGTCAGAGGGATGGCAAGACCCCTGGGTTAGTGAAAGGAACTGAGCTCTGGAATGGAGCCTGGGAGGATGAAGTGAACCCTAACTTGCAGATTGTCAATAAAACCACTTTGCATTTTGATCCTTAGTTTAAGAGTGAGATTAGCTGGTTGCCGGTTGGAGCCGGATGGGAATTTTTGGCCTGCATCCTAATTGGCTTTTGGCTGAAGGTGCGTTTTCGCCCATTCCATTCTTAACCATAGGGTGTGGTTTATAAATGGTTCATATTGTTAATTGTTGGTTAAAGTCATCATCAGTCGCAGCTTCAGGTAGTGCGATGGAAAAGTGGGGTGAGTTCATGATTGACACGTGGTGCCAAAAATTAGGTCATCTCTCTGTCAGGTCGAGACAATTGGCTAGCAGATGAGAGGTGGTTTTACAAAGGATGACTTCCCAGCCAGCTGCCTGCTTAGGGTCATGAGGCTCGGCGGGATGAGCTGGTGGGGGGCGGCGGCTACAATTTCACAGGGCACCTGAAGGTGTGCTGTACAGCGGACAGCACGATTCAGAATTAGGAGCTTGCCCTGCTCTAGCAAGTGTCCGGATATATATGGTTATCCTGACAGTAAAGAATATCGCACTACGGCAGACCCCCTTGTATTTTGGGGGATATAGCTTTAAATAGTTAATAAAGTTGTGGCCCAAGTTTATAACCCAACAACCTGTGTGTCGCCTCGTTATTTCCGGGCTGGGAGGGCAAAAGTATATGAATTTATATAACCAATTATACCTAAAACAAGTCAAACAGGGAAAATAATAACACAAGTTACCTAATACATGAACTGTTTAAACACTAAATACCTTCTCATTCAGCAATTAAATAAAAACGCTTGAATAAACATGCTTTTACGCACTCCCACAGTTCATTATGGTTCTGCCTAGTCACTGCTTGTTCAGCAGCATATATTATCTCTTTACTTAAAATACACAGTCATAAAACACATGAAAGCAAGAGGAGGGAGGAGCAAAAGAGAAACAAAGTAATATATAAAATTAGATTGTAAGATACAATATTCAAAGTATAATTCTACCTAGAAATGCTGAATATATTTTGTGCATAATTAATAGGTCCATTTTATTGACAGAATTTTGAAATTCTTATCAAAAGAAGATAATATTGTAGTCATATTTTGCATTTGCAGCTTAAAGTACTAACAATTAGGGCTTCACAGTCTTACTGAGCTATGTGAGCTGCTGTTCTGTGGAACAACTCAGTCTGTGCTGGTAGGAGAGTTCACTTGTATTTTTTCAGGAAAGCTTTTTCCATTTGACGTCACCATCTATTGATTTTAAAAACTCCTAATATTTATTTGCATATAGCCTCATATAAAATTTCAGAGAACAAAGGGCCCACTTCTTTGCAATATTTGACAACTTGTTTCTTTAAAAGGAAGGAATCTGGCAAAAATAGATGGAAATCTCTTGGTCCACTAAAGTGCACTATTTTAACCTTTACAGTAACAGTATTTTTGATCATATACCCACAGTCATTATTTATACCAGGAATGCCTTAACAATATATAAATCTCCATTCTTTTCTGAATATGCTTCACAATGAACATTTGTGTTTGTGTGATCAGAAGCATAACTAGTATCAAAGAAACCACATGGCAACATGACATATGGCATTAAATTTCTTCTAGCAAATATCCTGGTGTATTTACTGATTGCTTTTTGACCAGCCCATGCGGTAAAACCAAACAAAAGATGTCTTGAAGTACATGCAAGAACAAATGTCTTACCATGGCAGGAGCCATCCACTTCTTCGTACCCAACACTGCAGATGCATCTTCCTAGAGGAACAAGCCAATCTCCATCTGCTCCACAATATAATTTTGGAGTATCCCTCTCTTCAGCACTCTTCACACAGGAACCTCGTACTTCCACTAAGGAGGAAGAATCAACCCTTGGAATAGTGTCAGGAAACATAGCCAAGTTCCGAACGGTGAAAGGACACTTTTTGTAGTAAACACGGACAGAGACCAAAGCAATGCATGCTCCAATGTCTTGAAAAGCAAGGAAAAATCCTTTCCTGTTTATCGGTCCCACCTCACGTACTTCTGTGTTCAGTTTAAGGATGCGATCACCCAAATCCATCTGAGTAAAACTTTCATCAGCAGCAATAGTATCAATTTTATTGTACTGGTTTGGCTTGAATTTAATTCCATGAGATTCATCTGATTCCAGGTAGTAGAGGTTAAATGTTTCTTTGCATGTTCCCAGTACCCACGGAATGCTGTTGCAGTCCCTCAGTGTAAACTTCATTTCCACATAAATCTTCTGGGCTGCATCACGGGAGATCCAATTTGTACGAAGCCAGTTGTTTTGGTTTGGTTCCATAACATTACATACCTGGTAAGTGTGGATGGGACGATTATATTCATCCATTTCTGTTATGGCATCCCACTAGGGAAAAAAATACATTTCATGAAGGAATATATCTTTATATAGTTATAGATTATACATACACATTATCTCTTTATATAGTTATAGATTATACATACAGATTATAATTAAACTAATTTGAGCTTGAAACTTGTGTTAGTGCAGGAAACTGATCTGAAATCTTAGCCACAGAAATAAAACAATGGGATGCTCTGTCATTCTACTGACTATTGTTTTATTTGAAGGATGTGTTTCCTTAGGATGACATTCCAGCCTGAACCAACCATATGTATCAAAATTTACATTTTATGTATTAAAACATCAATATCTTACTATGTATCAAAAGTTCTCAAGGCATGTGTTTGTGTTTAATAAAACAAATTAAAAGAATAAGCAATTTTAAATGGTTTAAATTATTTAAAACAATTTAAAATAGTGTACACAGTATCAGAACTCCATGAACAATTCAAATCATGATCCCTAGTCTTCAAAAGTTCTGATACGCAAAGTTTAATGTGGTACACTTTTAAGGATGGGCTAACTCATCCATGTGGAACTGAGGTAGTATAGTCATCACATATGAACTATACAACCATAGTTTCACACGGACAAGCATCTGCCTGAAATGATCTTCATGCAAATACTGAAGAATTTACAACAGGGGTTTTTTTATGTCTTCCTTATGTCACGTTAATGTCCATTAGCATGCTTTTATGTCATGACAATTTGAGCAAATGGCTGTACAGGTGAAATGGAGATGGTACAACTGCCAAATCAAGAGGCAATCATGATGGAAACAACAACAACAACAACAAAGGACCCACTTAGCTTCTACAAGCAGTCAAATTCAGACTGGCCTGCTACTTGGAAGGCCTGCACTTTTTCCAAATTGTGCTGAGGTTGCATAGCTAGAAGTAAATAGGGGGAGGGGGTAGTACTATCCCATTATCTCTTGAAAGGAGCAACCCCATTCATTTGAGACAAATTTAGCCCAGCTAGCAGATAGTTCTTCTTGCTTAGAAGTAAACATTACCTTTGCCACATGTCAACCTATGGGAATGGAGAAAACCACTGATAATGACAACAGATACAGTCAAATGGAAAATACTGTATCTATGCCAACTAATCCTATGACAACTAAGTCTTGAAATGTATGCTCTATTAGATGCTAGGAACAAAACCACTAACAGTATGTATATGATCTAAAAAGCACTGGGTTTTTTTATTGGGTCTGTGACCGCAAAATAAATACTACTACTACTGGGGTTTCATTTGCCCTTGGAGACAACCAATAGATATACAGCACCATGCCTGAATATTGATTAACCTATCACACAGGTAAACATATCTTCACAAATACTACTTAACTACTGATATTATTTTCAATTCACTATAACAAAACTCTACAATATCTATTATATAATTGCTTTGAAATAATTCTGAAGAAAATAGAACATAAATTGTTTGCATGTACACTTGCAACCCCTACAGATATCAACAACAAAACACTTTTCAAAATAGTTGGAAAATACAGCAGCCTTATATCATTTTCATGCTTGGTAACATATTCAAAATTAGTCTCATTTTACATTCTGGCCATTGTTTTGTCGAGTTACAGAATTGTGGAAGAGTGATCACACGAGCATAGTTTTCGCTTTGGCAGGATCCCCTTTGTGTGTTTGATTCCACACTAGTTATGAGATCAGTTGAATGACTGGTCACATTTCTGTAGCCAGCAGTCCACTTATGCTGTTGCCTCTCTTCTCCAAATAGAAAACCAATCTATGTGTTTACATTTTTAGGTAACATTCAAGTTATATTCAGAATGTCCTTTCTGCCAGTAAAAGTTAACAGTTATTGGTCAGCTATTTATTCATATTTCTGGTAGAATACTATCTGAAACCAGAATTGATTTTGTACAAGCCCAGTCAAATGCTTGTAACATGTTAGCTTAATACTAGCTACCAACATACACCATTTGTTTTATAAGGACAGAGCTGGTTGTGCACCAATGTGACTATTTCCTACTGAAATAAATTTCTTTTAAGGCTGTTTTGTATGCTATTGTTTTGCATTGTTCTATAGTGCTGCTCACCTATAGATAAAATATCAATGTCAGGCAAAAACAAAGCAAAAATGAAAAAAAACAAAACAAAAACAAAACAAAAATGAAAAAAATAAAGAAGACAAAAACATTGTGGCACCTTGAAGACTATCTGCTGTGTTTTAATGTGAGCTTTTGTGGACAAGTCCATGTCTTCAGACAAGACGATGACACCTCATGTTCATTCATGAAAGAGAGGGATTGCATGTTTTCATAACTGATACTTTCATCTTTTCATAGTACAAGCAGTTATAATGTTGTTTCTAGTTGAACAACAATTGATAGGCTTCAATTAAGAATTACGAATAACCCACAATTTCTCATAACTAGTCAGAAACCTGAAGAGACAGGCAGGTGTCGTCCAACTACTCATCAAAAGCACGGAGTTAGAAAAGTCCAACTGTGGCTTTGCCCTGCTAGAAAGTGCTTCAGCTTATATCTTCTTCTTTGCATTTGGGAAGGTAATGAATTATACAAAGGTAATGTGATATACAAAGGCTGGAGCAGCTGGGGGTGTCACTAAAATCAGATGCACAAACCTAAAAGAATGGAAGCATTTCTTGCTACCATAAACCTGCCATTGGATACCCCACATACAGTCTTGAAATATCTGGTTAGTCCCTGAAGTGTCACTTCACAGTTATTTTCCTTATGCATTGGCCAGATATTTGCAAATGTGTCCAATGTTGGGATTCACTAATTGCACACACTAATGAGGAAAAAAGAGATGGAGAGGCTGTGACATACTGAAACATTTCTGTTAAGCCTACATTAAAGATTACAAAACTGGATCCTTGAAATATTTAAAAGATACTACTAAACACCATAGAATTAACTTTTTGGAATGCTTTACCAGAGCAGGAAAAGGTAGGAGATTTATTAGCAAACATAATGTACAGCGAAAAGAGTTGAAAAGAGGATAACTTATAGCTGTGGATAAATAACCTTTCAAAATTCTTCCTTTGGGACAGAAGGGGAGACCCTTTCATCAAATTTCTCCAGGGAAGGTAAAAATTCTCTAAAACTTTCTTCGGGGCTCTGCATTAGGCATCTGGAAAAGACCCTGATGTTGAGAAAATGTGAAGGCAAGAGGAGAAGGGGACGACAGAGGACGAGATGGTTGGACAGTGTCATCGAAGCTACCAACATAAATCTGAACAAACTCCGGGAGGCAGTGGAAGACAGGAGGGCCTGGCGTGCTCTGGTCCATGGGGTCACGAAGAGTCGGACACAACTTAATGACTAAACAACAACAAGCACAAGCTTCCTTTTCCCAGATGTTTTGTGTTTTGTACTGATACTGCAAGTGGCAGCAATAGCTCTGTACTGGAATCTGAACAGTTTTACTTCCTCCAAAATGCCATCTACCTAGGGGCATTCTAGAGAATTGTGTTAAAGCAGCCATCTCAAATGGTGGAAAAAAAGTGGAATTCTGAAGAGTGGCATTTGATTTTTAAGGGAATAAGAAAAATAAAAAACTCAGATGATGTTTTTGAAAAATAAATACTTTATACATGACATTTCTGTTTAAATTAATTGGAACTAGTTTTGCATGAATCAGGTAGAGGACAGACTTGCACCCTGTTCCCATATAAGCTGATTCAGATATAAGTTCCAACACGTTCAATATACTGACACACATGTTTATCTTGTAGCCTCAGTGAGAAAGATCATTAAAGACTTCCCCCATTTCATAAAAAAGGCAGAAACTCTGTGATTGTACTAGTTTAGACCTAAATAGATTAACCACAATATAGAACTTTGCAGGAATTATTCTAAAGATCAAATGTCAAAAAGAAATCCTTCTTTCACCTTAGAAATAAAAATGGATAAACTATTGCCATGGATATACTGAAACATTCACTTTGAAAATCAATATCCAGGTTTGAACTTCAAAAATCAGATATCTGAATCCTGTTCCTAATCATTTAGTTAATTGTGTAAAACTCCTTTCTTCAAGAGAAAAGTAAGAATCTGAATTTAAATGATAATTGATTTTTTAAAATAAAATAGAGTGGAAGGCTTTATTTGTACTATATTGGAGGGAAAAATTAGAAGCCATACAATACAATTAGAGCAATACAATGATGAATATTGAAGTATTTTAATGTATGTTAGTGTTCTTCCACTGTTACCAGGCTAGGAAAAGAGACAGGAAATAGGTACTTTTAAACGAAGTACAGTGGTACCTCGACTTACGAACGTCTCCACTTGCAAACTTTTCGAGTTACGAACGGCTCCGTTCGCAAAATGTTGCTTCGACTAGCAAACAGAGCCTTGACTTACGAACGAAAAAAAAAACGAAAAAAAAACCTTTCCTGCCCTTTTTTTGACCTAAGTTCATCTTAGGTCAAAAGAAGAAAAAAATAAAAAAATTCTCCCCCTAGTGGTAGAGTACGGATTAACCGGCTTTGCATTAGTTCCTATGGGAACTAATGCCTCTACCTACGAACAGCGCCTCAACATATGAACGAAAAACAGCAGGTATGGTTAAATGGTTTTCAATGCATTCCTATGGAAAAGTTTGCCTCGACTTACGAACTTTTCAACGTACGAACGCCGTTCCAATACGGATTAAGTTCGTAAGTCGAGGTACCACTGTATAACTGAAATGTGCTATGACATGACATGACAATATAAATTGCCCAGTATGGGGGTAAGCACAAATCATTTCCCAGTGTTTCTAGGCATATTTTTACTTTACGAAGATGTGGTCCGTAACTATCCAGGACACACACCTACTGATCCATATATGTAATATTTGCAAAAATGTATGTGCCATTAAGTCAGAACTGAATTATAGTGATTCTAATAAGGTTCTCACGGTAAGAAAGTGTTTAAGGAGTGGCTTTACCAGTTCCACCCCTCAGTGAATTTACATAGTACCACCAGAGAACTGAAACCAGAATCCTAGTCTATTACTCTATCCACTATTCTATCCAGAATTTTCCAGTTTCTGTTGTATGTTATACCTGATTAGTATGCTATAGTACATGATTCTCCACTGGATACAGACTACTACTTTTGCTTCTACTTCTTCCTTTTTTGTGTATTGTTCTCCCCTTGAATGTGACATTAGGTAGAAAACAGCAAAAGGTAGAAGATGGCAGAAAAGACCAATGTGACTTCACAAAAGCTCAGAGAGGAACTGAAAATTTTAAAAAGCACATATAGGAAGTGGAAAGAAGGTCAGGCCACAAAGGAAGAGTACAGACAAGTAGTAAGGAATTGCAGGGACGGTGTTAGGAAGACAAAAGCCAAGAATGAACTGAGGTTAGCAAGAGACACTGAAAGCAACAACAAAACAAAGCACAAGTGCTCAATTCCTACTTTAGTTCCATCTTAAAATGTGAAGTAGAAATGGAGCGACAGGATTGCAGCTTGACATAGATAGTCAAGGAATACCTTATTACTTTGAATGATTCAGATCTCCAGGACTGGATTAATTTCATCTAAGAGTATTGAAGGAATCAGCTGAAGAACTCTCTGAACCACTGTATATTAATTTCTTGAAATCATGGAGGATGGGTGAAGTGCAAGGTGATTGGCGGAGGGCTAACTATCTTCAGAAAGGCCAAAGAGGAAAAACCTGGGAATTACAAACCAGTCAGGTTGACATCAATCCAAGGAAAGAATTCTGGAGCAGATTATAAAGCAGTCACTCTGCAAGCACCTTGAAAACAATGCAGTAATAATGAGAAGCCAACACAAATTTGTCAAGAACAAATCCTTGTAGACTAATCTTATCTCTTTTTTTGATTGAGTAACCTCCCTGGTAGATGGTGAGAATGTTATAAACATAATATACCTTGACTTCAACAAAGCCTTCCAGAAAATTCAAGAAATTAAAGGAAAATTCAAGCCTAGATTAAGAACGCTGAATGATCAACAGGGAAGCACAATATCTGACCAGAAGAAAATAAAGATAAGGTGGGAACAGTATACTGAATACCTATACAGAAGAGATAAAAGGATGACATACTCCTTTAAAGAGGAATTCTACAACAAAAACCCTGCAGTTTTAGAAAGTGAAGTGAAAGCTTTGAAAGCACTAGGAAGAAATAGATTACCAGGGGCACATGGAAGACCAATAAAACTATTTCAAGCCACAGAGACTGAATCTGTGTATAGCCTAACAAGAATATTCCAACAAATATGGAAACAAATGGCCCACAAACTGGCAACATTCAAAATACATTCCAATCCCCAAGAAAGGAGATGCCAAGGATTGCAGTAACTATAGGACCATTGCTTTAATTTACCATGTAAGCAAAGTGATGCTCAAAGTGTTGCAACAAAGGCCTTTACTTTCTATGGAGTAAGAAATGCCTGATGTTTAAACTGGATTACAAAAAGGAAGAGGCACTTGAAATAATATTGCAAATATATGCTGGCTACTGGAGCACTCCAAAGAATTTCAAAAGATCAGTTTATGCTTTGTAAACTACAGCAAAGCCTTTGCCTGTGTGGATCATGAGAAACTATGGGTTGTTCTGAAAGAAATGTGTGTGCCTCAGCATTTAATTGTCTTGCTGTGTAATATGAATTGTGGATAAGAAGCATTAGGATAGAATATGGAGAGATAAATTTTATCCATTTATCTTTTTAATCTGAATGCAGAACTCTGTTCAGTCTCCATAGATAACATATACAGAAAGCCAGACTAGATTCATATGAAGGAGGAGGCAAAATTGGTGGAGTAAAGATATGCAGATGACACCACTAACAGAAAGCAGCAATGACTTGAAATGACTTTTAGTGAAAGCAAAAGAAGGAAGTGCCAAAGCAGGATTGCTGTTGAACATTAAGAAGACAAAAATCATGACTACTGAAGAGCTACACAACTTTAATGCTGACAATGAAAAAATTTGAAATAATGAAAGTTTTTGTATACCTTGATTCAATCATCTTTCCAAGTGGGAACTGCAGGCAAGAAGTCAGAAGAAGACTGAGGATCAGAAGAGCAACAATGAAAAGATCATGGAGTGTAAGGCTGAGGGGCCTAACGCCGAGGGAGGTCCAGAAGGAAAGAACGAGGAACAGGGCCTTCTCGGCAGTGGCCCCTCGCCTTTGGAACAACTTGCCAGTAAAGATCCGCCTGGCTCCCTCTCTGGGTGTTTTCAGGAATAAACTTAAAACCTGGCTATTTGGGCAGGCTTTCCCTCCTGCCATATCTTAATTTCTTATACTTCGCCATCTTGGACCTATAATATATGTTTTGGGTTTTATTGTTTTTAAATTTGTAAACCACCCAGAGTTAGACCTTTGGTCTAGATGGGCGGGATAGAAATCCAATAAATAAATAAATAAATAAATAAATATGTCATTCAAGATCAAGACCAAGATCATCCATACTTTTGTATTCCTGATCACCATGTATAGGTGTTAGAGCTAGACAGTAAGGAAAGCTGCCACAAAAAAAAAATTGTTTGAAATATGGTGCTGGAGGAAAGCTCTGTGGATACCCTGGACCACCAGAAAAATAAACAAATGGTTCCTAGATCAAATTAAGCTTGAACTATCTCTTGAGGCAAAAATGTTGAAACTGAGGCTGTCATACTTTGGGCACATCATGAGAAGGCAGGATTCTCTGGAAAAGACAATGCTTGAAAAGATTGAAGGCAGCAGGAAAAGAGGAAGACCAAATAAGAGATGGGTCTACTCCCTAAAGGAGTTTAAAAGAGCTGAGCAGGGACGTTGTGGACAGGACATATTGGGCATTCCTCCTTCATAGAGTCACCATAACTTGATGGCATATAACAGCAACAAAATCAATAATAAAGTTCACCTGCTGAACATGTAGTTCAGTTGGATGCTAAATCTGCAAGAACTACCGTACAATATGTTAAGCTTCTGATTTGAACCTTATGCCAATACACTGTACGAACAGCTCTGCCTCTCTGCATTGAATATTTCCTTGTCAGAGATCCTCCACTGAAAGAATAGAGCAGTATGTAATATTATTTAACATGTACAATCCTCTGGAGCAAACAGTAACCATCTTATACTATGTATATTTTTTCATTCTGTTGCATGGGCAGCCTCCTAAAGGCAGTGTCAGAACTATTATTTAAACATGATATGAAGCTTCTGCTAAAACATCAGAACTGACATTAATCAGCCTGCATGGGAAACCTTGTGTGAAAACTTGGCTATAGTCAGCACTATTTTCTCCTTCACTTAAATAGAGCATGAAATTTTCATGAATATAAGAGTATTGGTGGAGAAAGATTGAGACAGGATCACAACAAGGAGAAACATTTTGAATGAAAAATTTGATGTATTAACATTTCTTTCATGTTTATAACAACTGTGTTTTCCTGGGCTTGAATGGAAATGCATCACAAAGATCTTCCTGACTTTATGAGTAGTTCAGCAGTTGATCAAAGTATTTGTGCAACCTGTTTTCTCGAAGATATATTTAAAAAAGGAACTGATTTACCTTAATTGTTGAAATCTTCTACGGTTCTGTCTGTTTCACATTCTGACCATGGGCTGACTCAATAGTGGCCAAAATCCTGTTGCTTAGAACAGTAAACAGCACTAGAGTTAGCCCATTAAATCCATGGTGATTTGGTGGTTCAATTTCTCTATATATTCCACTGATTAAAATGGGCCTGCGGTAACTGCCACGTACTTTAGCATAGTAGGTCACAGCTAGAGTATGCTAATTTGAATCAGTGAAATTTATGGAGAAGTTGACTCCACACTGGGAATCACACAGTGACATTAGTGCTGTACATTGAATGACTGTGCCCACAAATTTCCATTTCAAGCAGTCTCCTAAGTGGATGACTGCTTATATGAATGATGACTGTATTCTAAGACCATAACAATATCAAAAGTGGACATCTTTTCTTTTTTAGTAGCCATAGAATTGCATAATTACATAACTACATAAATTATGACAAATCTGCATCTGAGATTAATCACATGAAACAACTTGGATGAGTACTTGTCTGGCTGATTTTGTAGTGATACTGATTGTCATGAAGAATCCCAACTACCATAAATAGGCATATTGCATGAAAAGAAAATAATTCTGATTATTTATGTCTATCTCTATAGTCTTATTATAATCAATAGGAATATAGTGTATTTACCACAACACTCTCCATGCCTCACTGGCTTCATACAGATGAATTGCATAAAACTGAATCCTTTTCCGGTATTTTGCATTTTCCAATTTTAAAGCTTTAGAAGAAAAGTTTACATTAATGCCAGTGACATTCTCTAGTAATGGCACTTTATTGCCATGCTGCTAAATGTGCTTGAATAAGCATTTTTATACTCACAACACTTTTTGAATTGCTAGTTTCTTTTTTAATTTCTACAGATATTTTGCCTGTGTGATAAAATAATCTATAATGTAATTCCTGCATCTTCTTGTTAAAGATCTGTGACTCAGACTGAAATTGAGTACTAATGAAATGTTCTCTTTTGTATAATATACCAGGGGAGGACACTGGATCTGAAACCAACAGAATCCCACAGACATAAAACCTTTAACTCTTACTCCCCATGTCACGGTTATTATAGTCACAGCTTCTGATATTACCTATAATTCAGAGTTATTAACATTTACCTTTAAGAATAAACATGCTCGAGAGAACTCAATATTAATATTTTTGTTTTTCCTAAATTATATGTGCAGTTTTCAATCTTAAGTCATAGAGATCCCAATGCCCCAAATAATTTGAGCAGATATACAATATCTGGCCATCAAGATATAATGAAGACTGGTTTCAGGTTACGACATGACTGGATTAGCTCATTTAATATGGCAAGAGAGCCAGGTGAGCATTTTATTATCTCCACCACTGACATAGCCTGAAGGTGGAAAAAGTTATTCATGCATGTAATAATTTATGTCTCCTTGATCTAAGCAACCTAATTTTGCATTAGACTACGACTTTTTGTCTTGGGGGAGGAACTTCCAACCAGGGCCTGCTGAGAGGGGCCTCTCTTGACTGTGGTGACTGTCAATCAAAGTCAGATGCAGACTTGTTTCATGTAATTCATCTCAGATGCAGACTTGACATTAATAGTGGGATCATGTAGCTCCTATTAAGGATGATTTATGGCCTAAACTGGAGACCCTGCTCAGAAGTCCCACTCCTATAGTGAAATGTCTGAGGTGGAGTGGTGGGCATGTGCTGTGCTCTAAGAGATTGTGAGGTCGCCATGGACCTATTGGCAGAGGTTTTAGTTCCTTGTGGCCATGCAACAGCCCCCGGATTGGCACCTCAGAGTTATGGATGTGCTCACACCCAATAGGATAGATAGATAAAACTTTATTACGGTCAAAAGACCAGCCACAATAGGAAATGACTTGATAGCCTCGTCCTGTAAATAGGTGGTCATTTTACTTGTCTGGGTATGTACAGAGGAGAGTGGGAGAGCTTAGAGTTTTGCAGGTCCAGGCAAATTCTGATGAGATAAGACAGAGGCCCCAAGCACTCTGCAGACAACTCAGCCTTCCTCAACACTGAAAACATAACCCAAAAAAGGTAAAAAGGCCCCAGCTAAAACCTAGAAGGTGTTTGTATATCAAAGGAAACCATGGTCCTGAGAGTATTTCCAAGTCCCTTACACCTTCCAGTATCCAGCCTAGAATGCGGATGCTGACTGCAGCTCCCAAAGCTGTAAGAAAAAAGTGTTTTTCTGCAGACAGCTTGCCTATACTTACAGCACAGCAAGCTTTGGACCCTGAAATCGCACCCAAGGTAGAGTGGAGTGTGGACTGCACCTAATGATGGTCTGATGTATGGTGTGATCATGGCCATGACATAAAACCATTCCTATTGGTCTGCACACCTATGAGTGGACCTGTAACTCTAAAGGACCACTCAACCTTTTCTTTGTTGCTGCCATGAAGTTTGGACTCAGTACTCCAAGCCACTACTCACCACATGCTATTGTTCAATCAGAAACAGACACAGGTCTGCATTTATTTCTGGCACCTGGTTCCTACCACAGTGGTGGGGAATGCAACTCTTGAACTGCAACTCTTGTCAGCCATTGCCAGCATAGCCAATGATAAGGGAGGGTAGAAGCTGATAGATGTTGTAGTCCAATGATATCTAAAGAGCTGATAATCTTTATAAGAAACAGCAGTTGCCTCCCTTTTCTCCCCAATGCAGAGTGACAACCATTGTGTGAGTGTGTAATTACTAAGCATCCTGTTAGAGTAAGGAATCCAATGGGCTAAACAGTGAGTTGTTTGCCTACAGCTACCTAGGGAGTTCTCAGCACATTTAAGATTCAAACTGGAACTTCCTGATTCCTAAGTTACTGCACTACACCAATCCTCACTGAAGCCCAATGACATACAGAATATAAAAAACAAATACAATGAAGAGTAATACACAATCTATTGTTATGTGTGTGCATCCCAATCCCAATTCTGAGCAGCACAAAATTAGGAAGTCTTAGTTCCTACCCTGGTTTCTGCTTCAAGACTCTCCAGGAAGTACATGGACTACCAATAAACATGCACATACAGTGTATGTACATGCATGCACACACAGAGAGAACTTTAAGTGCCTAGAAGTCTCAGTTTTGAGAAATTGATATTTTGAGGTGTTAAATGGTGTATGTGTATGTGGTGTTCGTGGCCAATTTCAATGGTCGATCAATGTGCTTGGAGGCTTCCAGAAGCTGCTATTCATCTTTTTTTGGCAGAAACACAGGAGGTAAGCCTTGGGAGTTATGAGGGGCCCCTGGACTTCACTTTATGCACTTATGGCCCAGCTCTATAGGATCAGATGCCACATTTATAGCCAGCAAAATTGCAATTAGAGAATACACTTATCCTGTTAACTTTCCCAAAATAACCACTCCTAGATGCTCTGATTACTTTCACAGTTTTTGAGAAAGCATTTCCTCCTTTCCTATAAGTAGCTCTCCATCCTTCCCCTTTGTCACCTAGTTAATGAGCAGCAACATAGCCAATGAATATATTTTCAGTGTGCAGCTGATTCCTGCAATCAGGATGAAAAATATTCTTGAGCATGTGTTAAGTGTTGTTATCACACTGGTAAATACTTAACAGTCCATTGTTAACTGTCTCATGTTAAAAATCAGGAGCAAGTTGCCACTAAGTCATTTCAGCCTACAGGTTTCAGTACAGTATAAGAACTAAGCCAATAGTTCTTTTCTTCAGCATAACATCTTTTTTCATTTCTCTCTGTTCCATTCTTAAAATTTCCTATCTCTAGAAGCCCAATTCATAGAATTATTTCTCACTTCCACTTCTGAGAAAACACTTTGCCAGTACTGTGGAAATTGCTTTTAATTTTAGTTCTAATGTTAACTGTTTATCAATAAGGGTTGTCAGTAAATTAAGAATGGTAGTAGAGGGCTCAACCCACATGCTTCTACTCATCAAGAATTACCCTCTAACCATCCTTGTAGACTTGCTTCAGTTGTAACCGCCTCTTCTCTGATTTGACTTGATTGTGAGAAGCAGAGAAAATAAACAAGGAGAAAAATTATCTGATTTTCCTTTAGGACTTGAGGTTTCAAAGAGGAAAGTTTGCAGTATGGAGGAAGCTAGATCTGCTCTTAGAATAATATGTTTTATGCCACTGAAGGTAATGTTTTATTACAATTTTTTTCTTTTCATTTTCGTCATTACATGCAGTCAATGTGTGATCAGAAATGAATATAAGCGTAAAATAAAACTACAAATGCTATCATACAATTTCAGTAAGTGATTTCACATTTTTTAAACATCTCTGCTTTGTATTTCAGGTTTTAGCAAGTACACTGAAAAAGATGCATGTAGCAGTTTCTTTATGATGAGTATGATTGGAAGGTTGGTTTCCCCCAGAGACAGAGCTCTGAGTAGTAGGTCTATCCTAGTTGTAAATATCAGATATTAAGCCTTCTAGTTGGCCCTTTACGCCGATGGATACATTAGAATTTCTTTTCATGTTGCAGACAATTATAAGGTTTTTTTTTCCTTCTGTATTTATCTGTACCTATTTATCTGGGAGCCCTTTCCATCTCCACCCCTTCCAAACTCCTTTCCTCTCCCTTTCCATCTCCGCACCTTCCAAACTCCTTTCCTCCCCCTTTCCATCTCCACCTCTTCCAAACTCCTTTCCTCCCCCTTTCCATCTCCGCCCTTTCCAAACTCCTTTCCTCTCCCTTTCCATCTCCACCCCTTCCAAACTCCTTTCCTCCCCCTTTCCATCTCCACTTCCAAACTCCTTTCCTCCCCATTTCCATCTCCCCCCTTTCCAAACTCCTTTCCTCCCCCTTTCCATCTCCACCCCTTCCAAACTCCTTTCCTCCCCCTTTCCATCTCCACCTCTTCCAAACTCCTTTCCTCCTCCTTTCCATCTCCACCTCTTCCAAACTCCTTTCCTCCCCTTTCCATCTCCACCTCTTCCAAACTCCTTTCCTCCCCCTTTCCATCTCCCCCCCTTTCCAAACTCCTTTCCTCCCCCTTTCCATCTCCACCCCTTCCAAACTCCTTTCCTCCCCCTTTCCATCTCCACCTCTTCCAAACTCCTTTCCTCCTCCTTTCCATCTCCACCTCTTCCAAACTCCTTTTCTCCCCCTTTCCATCTCCACCTCTTCCAAACTCCTTTCCTCCCCCTTTCCATCTCCGCCCTTTCCAAACTCCTTTCCTCCCGCTTTCCATCTCCGCCCTTTCCAAACCTCCTTTCCTCCCCCTTTCCATCTCCCCCCTTTCCAAACTCCTTTCCTCCCCCTTTCCATCTCCGCCCCTTCCAAACTCCTTTCCTCCCCCTTTCCATCTCCACCTCTTCCAAACTCCTTTCCTCCCCCTTTCCATCTCCACCCTTTCCAAACTCCTTTCCTCCCCCTTTCCATCTCCACCCTTTCCAAACTCCTTTCCTCCCCCTTTCCATCTCCACCTCTTCCAAACTCCTTTCCTCTCCCTTTCCATCTCCGCACCTTCCAAACTCCTTTCCTCCCCCTTTCCATCTCCCCCCTTTCCAAACTCCTTTCCTCCCCCTTTCCATCTCCGCCCCTTCCAAACTCCTTTCCTCCCCCTTTCCATCTCCACCTCTTCCAAACTCCTTTCCTCCCCCTTTCCATCTCCACCTCTTCCAAACTCCTTTCCTCCCCCTTTCCATCTCCACCTCTTCCAAACTCCTTTCCTCCCCCTTTCCATCTCCACCCTTTCCAAACTCCTTTCCTCCCCCTTTCCATCCTCACCTCTTCCAAACTCCTTTCCTCCCCCTTTCCATCTCCACCTCTTCCAAACTCCTTTCCTCCCCCTTTCCATCTCCACCTCTTCCAAACTCCTTTCCTCCCCCTTTCCATCTCCACCTCTTCCAAACTCCTTTCCTCCCCCTTTCCATCTCCGCACTTTCCAAACTCCTTTCCTCCCGCTTTCCATCTCCGCCCTTTCCAAACTCCTTTCCTCTCCCTTTCCATCTCCACCCTTTCCAAACTCCTTTCTTCCCCCTTTCCATCTCCACCCCTTCCAAACTCCTTTCCTCCCCCTTTCCATCTCCACCTCTTCCAAACTCCTTTCCTCCCCCTTTCCATCTCCATCCCTTCCAAACTCCTTTCCTCTCCCTTTCCATCTCCATCCCTTCTAAACTCCTTTCCACCCCCCTTTCCTTTTCCACCCCTTTTATACTCCTTTCTGTGCCCAAAAAGCACAGTAATCTGTGCACCTCGGTTAGGCCATTGCATGTAGGTATGGGAAAATTTTTTTAAAAAAATTATATGGTGCACCCCTCCTATGTTGTTTCTACTGCCAAAATATGAATGTACACCAAATTTCAGGTCATTTGGTGATGTTTTGACCACCGCCCAACACGATTAACTGATTTAGTTCATAAACCATTATTTTCCTACACTAAAATCATGCCAAAATATTTGTAATATAAGACAGTTTATTATATAGAGAAGATAAACTACATATGTAGTAACTAACAAGTTTGGTAATAGTATACACACAATCTTATCAAATCACTTTACTGGATCTAAGGTTTTGTGGAGAATGTTAATTTCTTTAATGTCTTTTTTTAAAGTTGGGAATTTGTTTACCGTGATATTCGACCACTTGGAATAAAAACTGTTTTTGTTTTTCATCATTGGTAACACTAGTTGAGAAGTCTTGGATTAGTTTCACAGCCCGTTCCGACAGATCATTCACCACTTTGACATACTGCACATATGTCTCAGCTTCTTGGTAATTGGGATCATTATGCCACTCACTAACAGGTTTTCCTAGCCAGTCGGCACCAATTCTCATGCTGTGAAACAAGAACCAGGATTTAGGCCCAATAAGGGATGATAGTTTTGTACTGTGGCTCAGAATAGGAAAAGTTGGATGGCCCCTTTCAAACTCTTTTGGTCCAGGAATTCGGAGCAATGTTTGAGCAATCTGCTGCTGTTCTGAAGAGGAAAGTCTGTTTGAAAATAGAGAGAACACAGTATATTTTTCGGTTAAGTACCAGAAGTGCCTTTCCATGGCTTTTATGGCTGCATTTGCAACTTGTGGATCATGCTTGCAATACTTGTTCAAGTCATGCCATAGCTTGAGATCATTATACGTTGCATCAGCCCCAATGGATGAAGAGAGCCAGTTTTCAACGTAGAATAGTGCATTAAAGTTGCATAGTGCTTCCAGTTTACTGATCATGACTTTGTCATATCCTGCTTGAGCACTGGAAGCTAACATCTTTACAGGATACAAAATGGATGGCATCCATCAAGCGTGATGCGCTGCTCCTGGTTTCAGCCAGTGTATTCCTCTTTCAGGTGTCTCACCCAGAAGTATCAACATCATTCAGCACACTCCGGATAGCCAGCGCGAGGTAGCAAGTTCTTTCTATTTGGAGTAGAAAGTATTCTCTTCAGTGATTGTATAGAATTTTCCTTAGTGAGTTTCAAAGACCTGTCTTTGATTTCTAGGGTCTTAAAATCAGCTTCTGTTAACAGTTGACCAAATAGGGTCCCTGAATTGAATGAAATTGGTGTTTTCAGGACCTGATGTTGCACCAAACAATTCTTTGTGAACTGAACTCAGGATTCTTTCAAATATGTGATGCTGACAAGCCAGCATAAGCAACTTCTTGTCAAAGTGGTTTTCCAGCCGAACACAAGCTCCAATTTTCCATCCTGAGTTTGAAGCTGTAGTGTCAAAAACAAGGGATCTCACATTATCTGAAATCTCCCACTCATTTGCGAGGGCAAACATAGCTCTTGCTTGTTCTTCAGCTGTTATGTTTGTGATTACTGGGATACCAAGAATTTTGCCGTCTTCAAAGTCTGCCATACCAGATACCAGAATCCCTAGTCTTTCTTTGTTTTCTTTTTTGAAGTCTGGAATCAGTTTACCATCCCAATGTAGTGTTGAATTATTAATTTCAATTTATTTATTGTCATTGAACGTATATACACCACATACACATACAACGAAATTCACAAAGAACACTCAGAGACCAGACCAAAACACACACACCCCCTCGTAACAATCCCTAAGTCCCAAAACCCAACCCAAGAGCTCATAGTATCCACACAACATACAAGTTGAGTGCTTCGGTGCTGTGAATGTAGCCTTAATTGCTTGCGCTGATGATTTCCTAACTTCTTTACCTGCTGTCCATGTGCTTTTAATTGAAAGAGTTGCTTTTTCCAGCGGAACTCCACCTTCTGTAAGAATTGCTCCCATGAATGCTGTTCGTTGACCAGTTGATAGATTAAGCCTGTCTCCCATGGTTGATATGGTTTTCCTTGTAAATGGATTTCTGGGTAGTGTTAAAGCAATTGATGAACTTTTTCTACGAAGTGTTGTACCTGTACCTGTTGCACCACTGCTAGTTGAAGGAAATACAAACTCTGGATCTTCAATTGAATCAGGTTGAGCATCCAAGCCATCCGAATCACTTGAATCAAGGTAACCAACTAAACCAAATTTATCAAGTTCTAGGCTACTACTTGTGTTTATCTTGGTTGAAGCTTCTTCTTGGTGACACTTCTCCCTCGCAGCACGCTCAATTTCTTTTTCATTATGAGATAATGTCGTCATAACTTTTGCAAGGTGTGTCTTATCAAGACCACCTAACTCAATTTTTCGACATGATCTTTGATCTTCTAAGAATTGCAGATCTTCCAGAATCATTTCTATAGTCCTACATCTGTCATGTTCTCTAATAGCAATGGCATTGTCATGTGCTATGTCAAAGAGTAGAAGAAGAGATTTGAGAAAGCTTTCACTCTCAGCTGGGAAGTTCTTCCTTGTTTTAAGTTTCCGGAGATTTTCGTATTGCACAATTAATTTATTGAGTTTTGCTTTGGAACACTGATAGGCGTCACAGGAATGCCAGAATGCTCCCAAAACTGTTCTGCCTTCAGGATAACAAATTTTATAACATCATCCCTTTTATCTTTCTGCATGGGTCCACGATTGAGAAAAACAAAGTAGCGAAGCATATCCCCATTGGTGGGCAGTTGAGATCCTTTTTTCGGGGTCAAATCTTGCAGTAAATTACCTATGAGCCACGCTTCAGACACTTCTCTATCATCCTTTCTAAGTACCAGGTGGTTTGGTGTGGATGAAATTGGAGGAACTACTTCCTGAGGTGGTTCTTTTTCCATATTTTCACTCATTGCTGCCTTGGTTACCAAGTTATAAAAGATAAAGCAAAAAGTTTACAACTTGCTACCATGTTGTCAATGTCTGTTTTGAACAGAAAATTATTTTTGAGGTGGGCGGGGGTCAAAACATGGCTTACAGACCTGAAAATTTGCAGGCGATTATGATTCAGGAATGGTAACAATATGGCAGGGGTGCACAAGGAACATTTGAAAAAAAATTTTTTTTTTTGCAATGGCCTAACCTGACTGGGTGGGACTCGTTAGCCTTGGAAGGCAGCCCATCTAGGAGAAGGAAAACTCCGATTTCAAACCTCCACTTTCTTGTGGCTATATCCACCAATGGAAAAGGCTTCAGGAGTTAACCTCGAGACAAAATCCGGAGTCGGAGTCCCGGAGGCAGTTCGTGACTGTGTACAGTCACGCTCTGGCAACTCCTGCGACGTCGCTGGAACCAGTTGTATTGGCTCTTGCCTTTCCATTGGACTACTTCAGTGACATGGAGAGGGGGGATTTTCTGCTTGGGTAACAGTCTATCCTCCATATTATTTTACCCAGGCTTCATGCTCTGGAGAGGACACTCCAGCTTCGCATACAGCATCGAAAGAACATGGGAAGTAGCAGTTACTGGTTGTAAGTCTTTGCTCGCTTGGCATAGAGCATGATGCCAGGCGCTACTTCTGATGGTGGGAGAGGGCATTGCACCTCACTAGGTAGCTACCGCCCGCCTTAAGCTGGGCAGTCCCCAGCCAGTAAGGTGCTGCCTCGCCACGGTCTGTTAACCTCACGGGGTGCGTGGGGTTTAGGGTGAAAGCTGACAAGCAGATCGATAACCCTGCAACAATCATAAGAAAACTTCTGCCCTAAAGTTGGGCACCTGGAATGTTCGGACAATGACCCCTAGCTTTTCTGACAACCTGCAGGAAATAGATGACGTGCGCAAGACAGCTGTCATCGACATGGAACTGAGTAGGCTGCAGATGGATATTATTGCCCTGCAAGAGACGAGATTGCCAGACTCGGGATCTGTCAAAGAAAAGAATTCTCATTCTTCTGGCAGAGAAAACCACTGAAGGAGACCAGGGAATATGGTGTTGGCTTTGTGGTTAGAAATACTCTGCTGAGATCCATTTTTCCACCTACTGTGGGGAGTGAAAGAATCCTGTCTCTGCAGCTCCATTTATCAGCAGGACCGGTCACCCTTATTAGTGCATATGCATCAACACTCCAGAGGGAGAGCCGCTGTTCATTCTCGGAGACTTTAACGCTAGAGTTGGTGCTGATCACAATTCTTGGCCCACTTGTCTAGGCTGTTTTGGCGTTGGGAAGATGAATGAAAATGGCCAACACTTGCTGGAGTTTTGCTGTTATTATGGTCTTTGTGTCAGCAACACGTTCTTTAATATGAAGCTTCGACACAGAGTCTCTTGGAGACATCCAAGATCGAAGCATTGGCATCAGCTTGATTTGATCCTCACTAGACGCTCTAGCCTTCCTAGTATTACGATCACACGCAGTTATCAGGGTGCTGATTGCGATACTAATCACTCCCTGGTGTGTAGCAGAGTAAAATTGTGAATAAAGAGATTGTATCACACAAAAAAGGAAGGAAGACCACGTATTGACATCAGCAAGACTTGCAATCAGAGAAAAGTGGAGGAATTTGCTCAAGCGCTTGAGGAAACTCTTCCAGACCCAGCTGGTGCAAATGCACCTGAACGATGGGAACATTTCAAGAATGCCATTTATAGATGGTATCAGGCAGGCTTTAGGTCCAATACAGAAGAAATCTGCTCCTTTGAAGACTGCTACAGGCGTGATCATCCAGGACCGAGCACAGCAGATGGAACGCTGGGTGCAATACTACTATGAGCTATATTCTAGACAGAATGTAGTAACTGAAGAGGCATTAAATAACATCGAGTGCCTGCCTGTCTTGGAAGAGTTGGACAGCGAACTAACTTTAGCAGAAATAAAAGTGGCCTTGGATTCCCTCGCCTCCGGCAAGGCACTTCGGAATGATAACATCCCTGTTGAAGTATTGAAGTGCTGTAAAGAGACCATCACCACCGAGCTGTATGAAATCTTTTGTCTTTGCTGGAGGGAAGGTGGAGTACCACAGGACATGAAGGATGCAAACATTGTCACATTGTATAAGAACAAAGGCGACAGGGGCGACTGCAATAACTACCGTGGTATCTCTCTTCTCTGCGTTGTAGGGAAGCTGCTGGCCCGTGTTGTGCTGAAGAGACTCCAGGTGCTTGGAGACAGAGTCTATCCAGAATCACTGTGTGGATTTCGAGCTAATAGGTCCACCACCGACATGGTATTTTCCCTCAGACAGTTGCAGGAGAAATGTAGGGAACAGCGACAGCCATTCTTTTGGCCTTCATAGATCTTACAAAGGCCTTTGACTTGGTTAGCAGGGACGGCCTTTTTAAAATCCTTCCCAAGATTGGATGTCCACCCCGACTCCTTAACATCATCAGGTCCTTCATGAGGAAATGAAGGGCACTGTAGTTTTTGATGGCTCAACATCAGATCCCTTTGACATCCGAAGCGGAGTGAAACAGGGCTGTGTCCTCGCACCAACTCTGTTTGGGATCTTTTTTGCTCTCATGCTGAAGCACGCTTTTGGAACTGCAACAGAAGGTGTCTATCTCTGGACTAGATCAGATGGAAAGCTCTTTAATCTCTCTAGATTGAGAGCGAAGACCAAAGTCCAGCTGAAATGCATGCGGAACGTCCTCTTCACCAATGATGCAGCTGTTGTTGCCCATTCTGCTGAAGACCTCCAACAACACATGAATCATTTTAGCAAGGCCTGCCAAGACTTTGGACTAACAATCAGCCTGAAGAAAACACAAGTCATGGGCCAGGGCGTGGACTCATCTCCCTCTATTACCATCTCCACACAAGAATTGGAGGTTGTTCATGATTTGGTGTACCTTGGCTCAATGATCTCTGACACTCTCTCCCTAGATGTCGAGCTGGATAAACACACAGGCAAAGCAGCTACCATGTTCTCTAGACTCACAAATTGAGTATGGCTTAATAAGAAGCTGATGGCATATACCAAGATCCAGGTCTATAGAGCCTGTGTCCTGAGTACACTCCTGTACTGCAGTGAGTCCTGGACCCTTTGTGCACGGCAGGAGAGGAAGCTGAACACCTTCCATATGCGTTGTCTCTGATGCATTTTTGGTATCACCTGGCAGGAGAAAGTTCCAAATAGAGTAGTCCTAGAACGAGCTGGAATTTTTAGCATGTATACATTACTGAAACAGCAACGTCTACGTTAGATCAGGCATGTCGTGAGGATGGCTGACAGTTGGATTCCAAAAGATCTCCTTTATGGAGAATTAGTGCAGGGAAAGCGCTCCAGAGGGAGACCACAGCTGTGATACAAGGATATCTGCAAGCGGGATCTGAAGGCCTTAGGAATGGACCTCAACAGATGGGAAACCTTGACATCTGAGCGCTCAGCCTGGAGGCAGGAGGTGCAGCATGGCCTCTCCCAATTTGAAGAGACACTTCTTCAGCAGGCTGAGGCAAAGAGGCAGTCCCGAAACCAGCAAAATCAGGGAGTTGGACAGGGGACAGATTGTATTTGTCTTCAGTGTGGAAGGGATTGTCACTCTTGAATTGGCCTTCTCAGCCACACTAGATGCTGTTCCAAGACCTCAATTCAGAGCACGTTACCATAGTCTCTCAAGACTGAAGGATGCCTACACGTATTTATCTGAGCTGTTGAACATTCTGCCAGTTTTAACATTCACCTTTACTTTATTCAGAACTGTGCCAAACTGGACAGCAGAGATGGAAAAGTGTTAGTAAAATTAAAAACAGAATTCATTTATGGTAAAAGAGGCATTTTTTAAAACATTTACATTGATGTTAATTTGCCATTTAAGGCAGATTACTGCAACCTTACAAGGAAGAAGTAGAAAAATCCCATTTGTGATTTTAACTATATCACACCTCCCTTTTCAAGGCAGAAAGTATGGCTCTCCTGCTCCTTACGATATCTTCACAACAATTTCAGGCCAAGAGAACAAATGACTGGCCACTCAGTGAGTTCTGTAGCTCAATAGGGATGTGAACCTGCTGCCACCTTCCAAATCAACAAGGCACTGGCTCTTCTTCAGTGATCTACAGTCTGTCACAGAAGATTCCAGTCACTCTTTCTTGATAGTGAAATATTTGTGGAAGATGTGGATGATTTGATAATTGGAACCTACAAAGGCTTTAGTATGAAGAGCCAGCTCTGTTATGGAATGTTTTTAATGTGACAAAATTCTGGTCTTTTGTAGATTAGAACACCATATAGAACTCTGAACTCATTTTCAGAAGCTAACAAACATGCACAGGTGTGTTTGCAGACAAAAGAAAGCAGAGATTCTCCCTTGCCAAAATCCTTTTTGGGGAAAACTGTGCATGTGAAGGCTGTTGTGCAAGCAGTTAACCACTTTGGCTTTTTGTCTATTGAAAGGCTTAGAATGAAACTATTTATTCAATATGATGGTTGGCTCGCTGAAGATATAACATTGTTTGTGTGATTGGTCTTATGCAATCCTGTAAAGCAGTAGGTTTTCGCACTGTTATTTCCATCAGATCACCTAGTCATGGTAATACAAACTGGAGACATTTTAGCATAAAGACATTTTTCTGTGACATACCACATGAAACAAAAAATGGTCTATCACTGTCCTAGTATTTATTAGTTAGTTCCATTTTTATGAGGATTTTCTCCCAGTTAAGGGACCCAAGGTGGTTCATCATTATTAAAATATATATATACTAAAACATGATAAATTACTGCATTAAAAATAATTAAACACATAATGGCATTAAAACAGTTAAAATGGTTAAAAATACCCTAAGGATCTCACTTGGTGCAGAGCCCAGCCCTGAAAGGCCTTGAGCCCTGTCTGAAGCAAGAAGGAGGTAAGGTGGGTGGACGGAAGACTGCTGAGTGGGCATAGGAGGAAGAGCCATGCCTAGGGTGGTGAAATGAAGCTGGGTCAGCTTGTCCCCTCTTTCCCTGCTTGCCAAGCCATGACAACTTTGGAGGATGTGGAGAAGAGAGGAGAAATGAACTGATAGGGATGTTCACACAAGCAATACTGATAAGGAATTTTTGATACATCCTCAGTACAAAATAAAACAACCCTCTTGGTGAGAGGGAAATTTTTCCCAGTTACCCAATCTCCTGAAAAGGACAAAAAGCTGATCCCACAGCTATGAATACTCAACTATCCTACAAACTACACCAGAACACAGACAGAGTTCTAACTCCTGTCCTCTGAAGATGCTGGCCACAGAGACTGCCGAAATGTTAGGAAGAAAAACCTTCAGAACATGGCCAAACAGCCTGAAAAACCTACAACAACCATTGTTTCCCAGTTACACTGCTGACTGGGAAAATGATTTGGTAATGACTGTGTATTGTGTGACCAGAAATTTATACAGCAGTCTAACTGGGGTATAACTAGGGAACATTTGCCTTGTGTGATCAATCCTTTAAAGACTGTACACTTGAAGCTGTTACTTTTGGGTGTGGAACTTCTGCCTTTTCCCTTATGGTCCAGGGAAAAGAAACAGAGTGCACTCTACTTCATTTTTTCCTACAACCAACTCATGATCTGGCCTAGTGTCAGTGAATGGAACTTAAGGGTGTATAATATGCAGCATCCAGTTTGGGTTGTGTTTCTATTGTTGTTCTTGTTGTTTAGTCGTTTAGTCATGTCCGACTCTTCGTGACCCCATGGACCAGAGCACGCCAGACCCTCCTGTCTTCCACTGCCTCCCGGAGTCTGGTCAAATTCATGCTGGTCACTTCTATTATTGGTGTTAGGGAGGAATTTGCATCTTTTCAGAGTTGTGTTTATAATACAGTAGATCCCCCGTATCTGCTGGATCAGTATCTGCTGATTCACTCAGTTGCGGTCACCTGCAGTCAATGAAACCAGATCCATTCCTAGGGTCCAGGCCAGACTTTCAGAATGCCTGAAGCAAAGTTGCACAGAGAATCTACTGCAAGATTCATACTAGCTTGGTAGAAGGGAGGGGAGGTTTCTTGCAAGAAAAAAATTCCTATCACCATTCAAGGAAGGAATTGAGTATAAACTCTACTAAGTTTGAATCTAGAATTTTATTTTTAGGAAGCTTAGGTGTCCAGAAATAACATTGATGATGAAAGTGAGGTATCAGACCATAAAGTGCGAAGCAGAAGGATTGTCAGAAGGTGAATACGCCTGACACTACATTGCAATAACCACATTCACATAATTTTCTTTGTTCTTCTGTGTTTCATTATTGTTTATGTTTTACTGTGCCTAATTCAAAAATTAAAATTTAAAAGCATAGTGTTAAAATCATAATGTTAAAAGCACAGTGTTCTCTCCATGAAATTCAATCATCCAAAGCAGTTTAAACCCTGGCAGACCCATTATTTGGGTCCAGGACAGATTTTCAGAATGCCTGGAGCAAAGTTGCACAGAGAATCTACATCAGGATTCATACTAGCTTGGTAGAAAGGAGGGGAGGTTTCTTGCAGGAAAAAAGTTCCTCTCACCATTTAAGGAAGGAATTAATAAATTAAACTTTAAAAGCATATTTGCTATGTGGTTGCTACTATCCATGCTTTTCAGTATCCACGGGAGGGCTTGGAACCAATCTCCTGTGGATATGGGAGTTCTACTTTACTTACAAAAAGAAGATACCCCAAAGAACCTAGAGTGGTAAACTACCATGAAATATTCCGAGACATTGTTTTCCTTTCTCATTATTTGTGCACCACAGTGTGACTGAACATTTTCAAATACAGATCAAAGTACTGAAAGTTCCATTAAGAATGTTTAGCTTTTGCTTCTGCTCCTCACATGTCACTATTCCAAAACCAACATCATGAACCAATTGACTAAACTTACAATAACTTTTCTCCACGGGACCATTATTACTGAATGTTATTTTTAATTGAAGGAATGCAGATAAGCTATGCTCTTTCCGTGCCTGAAAAAAAGAGAGGAAATTATGAGAAAGTTCCCTTCTGCTTTTACAGAGGCCAAATTCCTACTCTACTACCTCTATAAATTCACAAGAAGACTTCACATGGTCACACATCAGTATGATGAGCTATCAAGCTAGCTAGTTATTTTTCCTTAATTAAAATCCACTGAGGTGAAAATCATTAGCGTGAAAGTGAAAAAAAAAAGCCAAACAACCTTCAGACTATTTGGCATGGGCAATAAAGTTTTGTTTTTAACTTCATGAAATCATCTTCGAAGGTCACATTGAAGGTTAGCCCAGTGGGAAAAAATGAAGGCAGTTTTTGGACCTTTCTTACCTATTGATCAATATTTCCTTTGTCAATTAGGAGCTGAAGTTCTCATTTGAAGTGTATGCATGTGTGTGTGTGTCTGAATACAGAAACAATATCATAACCAGTCATTTACAGCTTATGATTTATAATTGGTCTGAATTGTTCATAAACTTATATATTGATTTTATAACAATTATTTTGAAAATAGAAGTATAAAGAAACAACGGTAAAAGGTGTAAAACAACACATTTTTACATGTTTTTGAAGGGAAAATGTATGTTAAAAAACAATAGAAAAAAGTCAAACCAATATACTTATACACTTGAATAACAATTTTTTTTCAAAAAAATTCACACACTCTCTTAGCAGTAATCTGCCAATAAAAATGCAAATCCAAAGTATACATCAGTATAAATGGGCCGTTTTTAACTTCAGAATAAAACTGATGCACAGAATCTTTCAGATCTTTGGGTAATTTAAATCCTGATAATGTAACAAGAGTTACTATTTGAATGACAGAGAAAAACCAGTATATTGAATGGTCCATGTAAAATAATCAGAATGCTGTCTGCTATGTTGGCTATTTTTAAAATATTTTCATCTTTTTGTTCTCAAGCTTTTAAAAAAACATTTCAAGCTGTAATCTCAATCTATATATTTTAATATATATATGTAGAATATCATACATTGCTTACAGTTTATCATAAGAAAAAATTAACATTATTAACAGGATGAAGTTTATCCTGGACTGTACTACTTCAGGCCACAGAACAAAGCATGGTGTAACTGCAAATTCCTCTACAACAGGATGGCTAGACAAAATATATAACATTCTAGTTCTTGATATGTAAAGGATGTGTATGGGGGGCATCATTCAAGCATGTAACCTTACAACTGCAGTGAAATGTTACTGCTCAGTTCTGATGATTAATATAATCTCTAAAATAATAGGCCTTTCCACAAGAAATATGGAAACGTGGGCCATGTTAATCATTCTGTGCATTTTTCTATACCATTCCACATACTTATCTTTTGACAGAACAGCTAATATGGCTACTGTGTATCTTTTATATGGTTTCTGGCCAGGCTAACTAGGGTAATCAGGGCCGTATTAACTCATGCCCAGGCCCCTAGGCTTTCAGGTATTTCGGGAGCCCTCTGGCACTTCATTCTTCCTTGGAGCCGTAAGGTACCTGAGCAAATTTTTTTGACAGGCTCACTAGTCCCTGCAGAATATATAGGCAGATTGTTTCCAAAAATACAGAACATTCTAATGTGTTTGTTCTCCCAGACCTCCAGACAACCCTTTTAGCATAAAAACAAAAGAAGGTGATCTGTCTGGCCTCTCTGCAGGAAGGCTATCTTGTGAAATAACTCTCTATCTGGGGTATTCATGTCTTCTACGTAATTTTGATAGGGTTGTTTACAGCAATATTCCTGTCATTTCCTCTTGGGGGCTTGACTCTCTTTGGGACCCATGGCTATTTCTTCACAGCCACTCTTTATAACCTATATTTATCCTTAGCCAAGAGTCATGGGGCTAGACTGGATGTGCATGCTCCTTTCTGGAGACAGTATTATTTTCTGGACAGCTGGGGAGGTGAAGGCCATGTCCACTGGAGCCCACTTTGGCTTGAGAGGGGCAGCCTCATTTGAGTGGAAAGCATGTGAGGTTATATCATGGGGAGGTCTTTTCCTGCCTGATTTGGGAATGGGAAGATAGAGGTCCTCACATTTTGCTGAAACACCTGGAAGTGGCCTGAGGTTGTGGAAGGGCAATGAGCAATTTAGAAGGGATATAGAACTGGTGGCCTGAAAGAGTTTGGTTTGATCTATCATTTTTCTAAAGAGGGTGCGGAGGAGCAAAGGTGACCCCAGAGGTTGGACAGAGCCAAGGAGTGGAAATCAAGAACCAGTTGCCTACAATGATTCACAATGTTTTGTTTTTAACATCCAGACATCTAGTATGATTGCCCTGAGTTGTTTAGGGGTGATGGGCTCCATCTGTCTGAGTGAGAATTCTTTTTATTTCTGGGAAACCTGCAGGGGAGTTTTAGGACCAAGCCTTAGCTGACTTCTGGCTATAGTGGGAGGTGCAGAAGGAGGCATAGATGGAAGTGAGTTCTAGAGGGTGCCAGTTGGCAATTTGGGGTCCTTCACCAGGGTGCTTTGAATCACAGCATTCAGGAGCTCTAGATGTATCAGCCTATAAGTCTAACCTGGAAACTCTCCACAGGGTTTGTGTCATATCACTCTGGCAAAAAATTCACCTGCAATTACATGGAGTATCTGGATTGTACATTGACTTTTGATGCCAGCTTCAGTGCATCTGATAGAGGTTTCAGCACTGGCAAGTACCCACATATTCTAGGTATCCCACATGAATCAGGGAGGGAATTTGGTATCAATATATTATTTTTGATGTTGTTTAGTCGTTAAGTCGTGTCCGACTCTTCGTGACCCCATGGACCAGAGCACGCCAGGCCCTCCTGTCTTCCACTGCCTCCCGGAGTTGGGTCAAATTCATGTTGGTAGCTTCGGTGACACTGTCCAACCATCTCGTCCTCTGTCGTCCCCTTCTCCTCTTGCCCTCACACTTTCCCAACATCAGGGTCTTTTCCAGGGAGTCTTCTCTTCTCATGAGATGGCCGAAGTATTGGAGCCTCAGCTTCAGGATCTGTCCTTCCAGTGAGCACTCAGGGTTGATTTCCTTCAGAATGGATAGGTTTGTTCTCTTTGCAGTCCAGGGGACTCTCAAGAGTCTCCTCCAGCACCACAATTCAAAAGCATCAATTCTTCGGCGGTCAGCCTTCTTTATGGTCCAGCTCTCACTTCCATACATCGCTACTGGAAAAACCATAGCTTTGACTATGCAGACCTTTGTCGGCAAGGTGAGGTCTCTGCTTTTTAAGATGCTGTCTAGGTTTGTCATTGCTTTCCTCCCAAGAAGCAGGTGTCTTTTAATTTCATGGCTGCTGTCACCATCTGCAGTGATCATGGAGCCCAAGAAAGTAAACTCTGTCACTGCCTCCATATCTTCCCCTTCTATTTGCCAGGAGGTCATGGGATCAGTGGCCATGATCTTAGTTTATAGTCAATATATTATAGAGCTCACTAAAGGAGGTGGACGTCCTGTGTCACACTGTGTCATTAATATCTGAAACAGTTCAAAGTTCCACTGGCTTCAGTAGAACAGTCTAGGGATCATAGTTAAAGATTACAGCCCAAATATAGTTTCCCTCCCCCAGAACCAAATTACAATCAATATTGTGACCAAATGAATAACATCACATCAACATGACCGGCAAGTTGTTTAAAAGGTTATAAATGGTTTGTGGCAAATGTTAAGGTAAATGCTATATGGTTTTATTTTCAGTATCTGCAGTCTTTAACTAAAGCATGTTTCCTTTTACATGACTGATGAATCCCATTTGTGTTCTGGTTATTGTCTATTTGCAATAAAATAGTAGCAGCAAATTAAAATAAGATATACAATATCACAGCCATACTGAATCAATGAAATTTCAGCGTAACACTGCGTAGTTCAATATATCTTTCACAAGTCTTTATATTCAAGCAAATGGTAATCTATTTAGCTAGGAATGTTTTATTACATAAATTCAATAAGCTTGAAATAGTTGATCCATAAATGGCAGTTCAAATCTGACATATTTAATTTAAAATTTTAATGTAATAATAAAAGTTTTGCTCAGTGGCAATATGATAAACTGAAATATATCCAAACTCGTTACAATTACATCCCAAACTTCTACGAGCTAAAGAGAAGATGCAAAACAAAACAATTAATGTTGAAAAGAACACCTGTTTAATGATCTTTTCAAGCTATGTTAGGTAACTGTGCTGGGTAAATGATACACTATTAGAAAGTCATGAGGCTACAAGCCTTTGACCTAGTAGTCTACACAATTTTTCTTGGCATAGGAACTTTCCTTGCCAGAGCTATAATGTCTGACATGGGCTTACTACTAGAAACTTCAGTATTTGATGGAGAATTTCTACAGCACAGATAGATGCTATGTGAAACACTGAAGATATTGTATGTAAGGATGTCTCTGTCTGGATGTAAAGATCTTCAGGAGAGGCCCTCTTGAGAAATATCATCAGTTTCCAGCCTAAGAAGCACGCAGAGGAAGGCCTTCTCCTGCAGAGCTCCCTTTGGAGTCGTGATCTGTTTTCACTCTGACTGATTATATGAAGGGAATAAAAACACATCTTTTTAGACAGGCTTATGCTGTCTAATCTGCTCTGCTGTGTTTTAAACTATATCCTTTGCTGATTTGAATGCTTTGAACATAAATATTTGATTTTAATGGTTTTAAAGGAAGATTTGTTTACATGATTTTATGATTTTTGAAAACTAAATGGGGTTTTATCTGTTCTTATTCTTTTAAGAGATTTATAAGCCAACTTAGCACTATGTTTTCACAAAAAATAAGTATAAAAGTAAGAAATAAGTAAATAATAAAACTATACATTTTCAGAAGAATGTCACGTGGCATGTGGCAGCTGCAGTAAGAGGCTAACCAAGGTGAAGTTGGTTTTCTATTGGAGGAAAAAGTAACATGTACACTAACTCTAAAACAAAAGGTTGTTAAAGGAGGAGGAAAATAATGCATTCAAAAGGGCCAAAAGGAATCTATGATGCCTCCACTACTATAGTAGGGGCCGTATTATGCCTTAGAGCAATAGTGAGTCCCAGGAACAATTATGAGCCCTGTGATGCAGTGTTAAACTACAGTACTGCAATCAAGCCTCTGCTCACAATCTGAGTTTGATCTCTCCCATCCTTCAGAGGTCAGTAAAATGAATACCTTGCTTGATGAGGGGCAAAGTGTTCATTGCATAATTATGTTGCAAATTGCCTAGAAAGTGCTCTAGCGCTATAAGGCAGTATACGTGTTGAAACAACAAGAGTAACAATAATCTCTGTGTTGCTAAGAAAATGGAGGGGAAGTCTTCTCATAGTTCTGGTCCTATGAGGTATAACACACATAAAGCCAGCAGGCATGAAAGGAGAACGACTCCCTTGTCAGCCAGCCAACTACAGTCCAAACTAGGAAGGAGGAAGAGAAGAAGTGAAAGCAACTTTTTCATTTCCTGGACTGAGCCCCTCTCAGGACAGATGCAGTCTATCTGATGGCTGGATAGGGGAGGGGAACCCCAGGAATGTGAAGACCTCTGCCTTATTTTTGCAGTGTTCCTCTCACCTGCTTTTCTTCCTGTCTTTGATTCATATCATGTTGCAAGACTTTGTGAGCTTTTCTTCTCAATGAAAATTAATGTTCATTTTATAACACATTTCCCCACATGTACACATTTATTTATGTATTACATCTAACTTACACATTTCCCCACCAGCACCCAAACTACTGCAAGTTTGTGTATATTTTTCAAATTATGCATGATGGCCATTCATATTTTTAAACTATGTACAAAGTTTTCTGTAAAAAAAAACACACACCCAAATTCTCAAGGCAAGATATATTCCTTTTTCCTACAAATCTTCAGAAGTGTGAAAAGGTTACTTTCATTGAAAGTGCTGAATCCAATAAAATTATTTCCCATCCCTGGGCAACCATCTTCCAGACAATTCCCTCACTCTTCTCAACAATGCCTTTCGGCTCACATGGGCAAGCTGTGAATTATACAGGCTCTTAAGCAACAAGATGACGTTATAAAAGACAGCCAAATGTTAACGTTCAATTTAATGTAGAAACATTGGAAGTAAATGCGTATTCATGCCTTCAGTAGAAGGTAGCCCAAAGAATTTGTGCATTTTATGTCTCAAAATGCACATGAAGAAAACAGATTGGTCATCTCTTGTGATTTTGGAACTATGTTGCATTTAACAAGAGCTCTACTTCATGTGATAAAAGATTACCAGATTGGGAAGAATTTTTATATGAAAGATGTTGCTATTTAAGTGATATTGTTTTCCTTGCATTAAATTCATTTGTTGCAATTCTCGGAGAGAATTTGTATTTCTTAAAGGCCACATTTTAAATATATATATATATTTAAAATGTTTACGCACTGTTGTCACAAAATTCTCCATAGAATTTTTCCCCGCTTGGTGTCTCTTTGTGAACGGCAGTGAGCCCAAGAGGGTATCCTGTAGACTAATGGTTCTTAACTTGGGTCCCCAGATGTTCTTGGACAACAATGCCCAGAAATCCTGGCCTTGATGTACCTGGAGGCAACATTCCCTTTTACTTTATTGCATACTGTATATTCAAAGGAAGATTTGCCTTAAATAATGTACTGCAAATGTTTTGTGTGCAAAAAAAAAATCTATCCTAAGCTCAAAATAATTATACAAAACAAAGTTTGACCAGATCATATTGCTTCTTAAGCAAAACAGAAATAAATACAGTTTTAATTCAAAACTCTACTGAAATCTAGAACAAAAACTAGTTAACTCTACCATAAACTATGGTTTGGCTGAACTTTACCAATCTTCACTGTATGTTCTGGTGACTGCCATTTCCCCCCTCTCACAGTTCCACTGTGATGATACTATATCATCATGCATCATTGTTTTGAGACATTTGTGGGGGGAAATGGCAGTTACTCATTAGCATCAACCATCTTTCCCCCCACAGTTCTCTTTTGGATGATAGTACTTGATCATGTGTGCTACTTAAACCTTCTGGCATGTGGGTAAAAGGAAATACTTGAGTTAAGAAAGGGATCAATGAAACTGCAGAGAATCAAACAGATATCAACAAAGGCACTTTCTCTCAACCATTCTCTGAAGAGTTCACAGTTAAAAATTGGCAGTGACAATGTACAAAAACAGTGATCTTGATGTTAGAAACTTTGAGACAAAATTCTACCTGACATGTTGTTACTCGTGTTAAAAGCAGTAGGAAACTGAGCCAGAATTTTAAAAGAAAGAAAAAACTAGGTAAAGAAAAAGAAAATAAGCGTGCTTGAAAGCACGGGGCGGGGGGAACAATGGGAGGAGACCTATGACATGCATTATGGTACCATAGAAGAAACAAAGATAAGAAAAGATGAAAATACGCAAAGATTTTTTTTAAAAAAATGTAGATGGGTTAAAAGAGGCCTTTCACCTACAACATTTCAACAAACTGTTGTTCAGAAATATTACACAGCCATAGAATATTACAGAATATGTACTTTGAATTAGTTTGGCTTACATTTTTATCTTAAAAAGGGAAGTCAGACAAAATGGCTGAAAGATAGATTAATGAAAACTTCAGGGCTTTTTTTAAACTGTGAGATATATTTGCAAAAGCTACATAGGGTAAAGACTTCATGAAAGGAATTGTGATAAAGTGCAGAAAGAGAAAATGCTTTGAAAAAAAATCTCAGATATGAAACTGCACAAAGGCTCATACATAACATTCACTAGCTGTAGCAGTAGTAGGAATCCAAATTTATACTACATATTTATTAGACAGTATATCAGCAATCTTTTATTAATCTTTCCACTGGTTATGCTGTCAGTCAGAAATACAAACAGAAATTTGTAGTCTGCGTTCTGTACTCTAGAAAGAGAACTGATTTCCCTGAAGGCAGGAGAAATGGACCAAGGGGTATGCTATGACTGATCAACTATATGGAATAGTGAACGCAGCACAGGAATTACAACACCATATTGGTTACACTTGAACACATTTTCTGTTAACCTGCTCCGGCAGCTTTTGGAACTCTAATTTTGGTGCAGATGACATTCTAATGACATTCTGGTACATATGGCATGGTCAGTGAAAGAGCACACAACCTCAGTTGAATATATCTATGAAGATTCTCAGTCATCCAGGTGAGGTTATCTGGAAGTTGAATCATAGCAACTGGACTTCATTCTTGTTAGGTTGAAATGTTTCGCTACTCATCCAAGTAGCTTCTTCAGTCTGAGGAGAGTTGGTAGGAGATCCCTGATATATCCTCCACGTTGGTTTCACATCCCCCTGGTCTGAAGTGGTTCATTGGAAGGACAAAGGATCGGGGGTAAGGGATAACCCCACTTCTGCAGTCCTTCTCCACCTGTCCCCAGAAAGATTAGGAACACACACACCAGAAAGATCACTGTTAATTACCATTACCTATGACAATGGGTGGAAAAGGGATTATCCCTCACCCCTAGTCCTTTGTCCTTCTAATGAGCCTATTCAGACAAGGGGGAAGTGAAACCAACGTGGAGGATATGTCAGGGATCTCTAGAGTTGGCACTAGAGTTGGTGCTGATCACAACTCTTGGCCCACCTGTCTAGGCCGTTTTGGCATTGGGAAGATGAATGAAAATGGCCAACGCTTGCTGGAGTTTTGCTGTTATTATGGTCTGTGTGTCAGCAACACATTCTTTAATACGAAGCCTCAACACAGAGTTTCCTGGAGACATCCAAGATCGAAGCATTTGCTTCAGCTCGATTTGATCCTCACTAGACGTTCTAGCCTTCCTAGTATTACGATCACACACAGTTACCAGAGTGCTGATTGCGATACTGATCACTCCCTGGTGTGTAGTAGAGTAAAACTGCGAACAAAGAGATTGTATCACACGAAAAAGGAAGGAAGACAATGTATTGACATCAGCAAGACTCACGATCAAAGAAAAGTGGATGAATCTGCACAAGCACTTGAGGAAACCCTTCCAGGCCCTGCTCATGCAAATGCACCTGAACGATGGGAACATTTCAAGAATGCTGTTTATAACACCGCCTTGTCCACATTTGGCAAGAAGACAAAAAAGACGGCAGACTGGTTCGAAGCCCATTCGGAGGAGTTGATGCCAGCCATCGAGGAAAAGAGGAGAGCTCTAGCAGCATACGAAGCCTGTCCTAGTGAGTACAACTTGCAGGCTCTTCGAGCTGCTCGTAGCAAAGTCCAACAGGCTGCCAGGAGATGTTCCAATGATTATTGGCTTCAGCTCTGCTCTCAGATACAGATAGAAGCGGACACAGGTAACATCAAGAGAATGTATGACGGTATCAAGCAGGATTTAGGTCAAATACAGAAGAAATCTGCTCCCTTGAAGTCTGCTACAGGCATGATCATCCAGGACCGAGCACAGCAGATGGAACACTGGGTGCAGCACTACTCTGAGCTATATTCCAGAGAGAATGTAGTAACCGAAGAGGCACTAAATAACACTGAGTGCCTGCCTGTCTTGGAAGAGTTGGACAGCGAACCAACTTTAGCAGAAATAAAAGCGGCCTTGGATTCCCTCGCCTCTGGCAAGGCACCTGGGAAGGATAACATCCCTGTTGAAGTGCTGAAGTGCTGTAAAGAGATCATCACCACCGAGCTGTATTAAATCTTTTGTCTTTGCTGGAGGGAAGGTGGAGTACCACAGGACATGAAGGATGCAAACATTGTCACATTGTATAAGAACAAAGGCGACAGGGGCGACTGCAATAACTACCGTGGTATCTCTCTTCTCTGCGTTGTAGGGAAGCTGCTGGCCCGTGTTGTGCTGAAGAGACTCCAGGTGCTTGGAGACAGAGTCTATCCAGAATCACTGTGTGGATTTCGAGCTAATAGATCCACTACCGACATGGTATTTTCCCTCAGAGAGTTGCAGGAGAAATGTAGGGAACAACAACAGCCACTCTTTGTGGCCTTCATAGATCTCACAAAGGCCTTTGATTTGGTTAGCAGGGACGGCCTTTTTAAAATCCTTCCCAAGATTGGATGTCCACCTCGACTCCTTAACATCATCAGGTCCTTTCATGAGGAAATGAAGGGCACTGTAGTTTTTGATGGCTCAACATCAGATCCCTTTGACATCCGAAGCAGAGTAAAACAAGGCTGTGTCCTCGTGCCGACCCTGTTTGGGATCTTTTTTACTGTCATGCTGAAGCACGCCTTTGGAACTTGTATCTCCACACAAGAATTGGAGGTTTTTCATGACTTTGTGTACCTTGACTCAACGATCTCTGACACTCTCTCCCTAGATGTCGAGCTGGATAAACGCATTGGCAAAGCAGCTACCATGTTCTCTAGACTCACAAAGAGAGTATGGCTTAATAAGAAGCTGACGGCATATACCAAGATCCAGGTCTATAGAGCCTGTGTCCTGAGTACACTCCTGTATTGCAGTGAGTTCTGGACCCTTGTGCACGGAAGGAGAGGAAGCTGAACACGTTCCATATGCGTTGTCTCCGACACATTTTTGGTATCACCTGGCAGGAGAAAGTTCCAAATAGAGTAGTCCTAGAACAAGCTGGAATTTTTTAGCATGTATACATTACTCAAACAGCGACATCTACGTTGGCTCGGGCATGTTGTGAGAATGGCTGTTGGTCGGATTCCAAAAGATCTCCTGTTTCAAAAATGAACTGAGAAATTGATTCATCGGTTCATCAGAAAAAAAATCATAAATTTGTAATTTGTGATTTATCATCCTTGACGAATCATGAATCAAAGCAATCACAATTTTTCTGATTTGTGCCCATCTCTAATATCTATGCATCTGGAGCCTAGGAACATTGAGGGGCATAGACTAACCCTACCTTCTTTGTTGGTGGTATATAAGCAGTACAATTTGCTTTGCTAAGGAGAAAGTTAAAAAAGGCACTTGCTTCCTCAAAGACAGTGATCTCTCAGGGGTCGAAAATCCCTAATTAGAGTGCTCTGTCAAGTTGAAACAGTTTAAATTGATAAGAACAAAAGAATTAGTGAATATTCTCTTGATCTCTATCAGTGTGTCCTTTTGTATTTGTTGTGTACATTTGCTTAGCTACACAAAAGGAAAAGATACTAATTTTACCTGAGGATATTTTTGTGCTAATTCTCCTGTATGGAGAATTAGTACAGGGAAAGCGCCCCAGAGGGAGACCACAGCTGCGATACAAGGATATCTGCAAGCGGGATCTGAAGGCCTTAGGAATGGACCTCAACAGATGGGAAACCTTGACATCTGAGCTTTCAGCCTGGAGGCAGGCAGTGCATCATGGCCTCTCCCATTTTGAAGAGACACTTGTCCAGCAGGCCGAGGCAAAGAGGCAGTCCCAAAACCAGCAAAATCAGGGAGCTGGACAGGGGACAGATTGTATTTGTCTTCAGTGTGGAAGGGATTGTCACTCTCGAATTGGCCTTCTCAGCCACATTAGACACTGTTCCAAGTCCTCTATTCAGAGCACGTTACCATAGTCTCTCGAGACTGAAGGATGCCTAATCTAATCTATCTGTGCCTTGTTGAATGTGTTTTCTGTGTTGATTTTATTTAATATTTTAGTGTGATATTTGTTTGGTTTTTTGGTATTGATATTTGTATACTCACTGTTTTTAGCTTTCAACATTGCCTTTTAATTATGTAAGCTGCCTTGGGTCCTTTTAAAGGAGAAAAGTGGGGTAAAAATATTTTAAAGAAATAAAGAACAATCAGATACATTTTGGTAGAAGTAAACCAAGACAGTTTACCTAGTCTATGTTCGCTACTGGAATCCTTGGTATCAAAGTTGCAGCAGTTTACTCAGTTTACACAACAAGTTTTGGTCCCCTCTATATAACAAGGAACAAGAACAGCAATGCCTACATAAGGTTTGATAATTCTGTTCCTATGCTGAATGATGTGATGAGTAGAAGCAGGTGTGGTATGATGCTAGCAAATATTCTTTCTATCTTGATAGATATCGATTAGAGCCAGCAGAGCATTCTTATTCTCCAGAATGACAGTAGAGGTGAAATGAAACAAATTTTCTCAAAGAGAGCACTCAACAATCTCATGCTCCAAACAGGACATCTGCTGCTGGGAGGACAAAGGTGGCTGCTCACTATAGTCAGTGTCAACCTTTTCAGCAGGTACTGTAGATTTAATAAGGATTACATCATCTTTTGGCAACGGAGTCTTATGCTGATGGATCTGTGCATCTGAAGAACAAATCTGAACATGCAGAGAACACGCAGTAATAACAGGGTATAAGGGGGAATATTTCTTGGGGATATATTTTCATCTTCTTGTCCTTCTTCCTTTCTCCAACATCTGCTTAGTTTCTTTGATCAGTGGAGGCAAAGAATGCTTAAGCTTTATCTTAGTCTTGACATAACTGGTTATGGATACTGATGGCATTGATGCTGGAGGTATAGATGAATTTATAAGGGTCATCACCATCACAACCAAGGCAGTTGGGTATGAGGTCAAAGATGAATTCAGAACTGAGGAGTGAGTTGTCATCAGAAGAAAGGAAGAAAGAGGTGGATATTTACAGATTACTGATTTCTGTGCTTGTTCTTTAGTGATTTTCTTTGAAGAAAAAACTGTCCTTTTCTAAAGTAGTAATTTAAGTCTTGCATTAGTTTTTCCTGCCTTGGAGGACAAATGCCACACAAAGTTTGCATGTTTGATTGTGTGGATGCAGTTTCCCTAAGCAAAGGAGGCAATTCAAGTATCAATCTTCAAGAGGACATTAGAGAGCATCACTTCTAAAACAGTGGCAGTGATAATGTACAAAAACAGTGATCTTGATGTTGCTGAAAATGGGGAGAAAACCCAAATGACTAGAGATGTATGGCTTTACATGCTTCATCCTTCTATAATAAACAAGAAAGTGGATTTTTTTCTCTTCGCATTGAAAGGGTAATGTGTGCATGTGTGGGGTTAGCAGGAAGTACTTGCAGATATGTGGGACCAATTTTTTGTGCAATCTCAACTGCTACCTTTTTGTGAGATTTTTTTTAAAGCAGAAGCATTAGATGGCTTGTTTTTTAATCTTTCTGAGCAATCACCCTGAATTTGTATGTATGGGGGCTTAAACCTCAGAGAAGGAATAATGGAATCATGGAATTCTAGAGCTGTAAGGGTCCCAAGGGTCATCAAGTCCAGATTCCTGACAGTGAAAGGAAATTCACAGCTAAAGCATTTCTGACAGATGGCCATCCAACCTGTGCTTAAAAATCTACAGTGAAGGAAAGTCCACCATTCTCTGAGGCAGTCAAATTCCATTGGCTCTCACTGTTAGTAAGCTCTTCCTAATGTTTAGTCAAAACTCTCTACTTGTAACTTGAATCCAAAACAAGACTGCTCCACAAACCACGATACAATAAGTGCTTGGTGTTTTCTTCTTGAGCATGCAAGACTGCTCATGACAGTTTCAGAATCCTTGCAAACAATTGCATCATGTCTAAATAGCCTGTTTTCACCATGAAAAATGGAGAAACATCTATAATTTAAGATACCCAGATTACACTATATTACTGGCAGAAAACTAAAAATGATTTGAAGCAATTACTGAGGAACAGTAAAGAGGAAAGTGAAAATGTTGGCTCCGCCGGTGCTTATCACCGAGCAGAGATCCTATGCCGTCCCCTCGGGATAGCGCGAGACGCGCTATTCTCGTAGTTACCCGGGGGAGGGGGGAGCATCCTTAAAAGGACGTTTGCCAAAAATTTGAAGTTTGTTCACGGTATGGAGGAAATAGTTAGACAAAAAATTGAGAAGGAGGTCCGAGAGGGCAGAGTGTTAGGTCCGTTTGTTCAGCCACCGGTCCCGCATCTCCGGGTGTCTCCTTTGGGGATTGTACCTAAAAAGGTCCCAGGTGAATTCAGGTTCATACATCACCTCTCTTACCCAAAAGGTGACTCTGTCAATGACGGCATACCACAGGAGCTTTGCACTGTGCATTATACGTTGTTTGACGAGGCAGTGCGCATGATTAGAGCATGTGGCATAAGGGCAGAGATGGCCAAGGCTGATGTAAAATCGGCTTTTCGTCTGCTGCTAGTTCACCCAGAGGATTTTAAGTTGTTAGGTTTTTCCTTTGAGGGTGCCTTTTACATGGATAGAGCATTACCCATGGGTTGCTCAGTATCCTGTGCAGCGTTTGAGGGCTTTAGCTCCTTTTTGGAATGGGAACTTGGACATAGGGCGGGGCTGCATAGCATGGCCCATTATTTAGATGATTTTCTTTTTTGTGGTGCAAAGGATTCTGGGAATTGTAGGCACTTGATGGAGACTTTTGAGAAATTGGCTCAGGAGATTGGGCTTCCTTTGGCTGAGGAGAAAACAGAAGGACCAATGTCTAACATCACATTCTTGGGTATAGAGTTGGATACCTGCCACCAATACTGCAAGCTTCCTGACAAAAAGCTGGTTGACTTGCAGGCCAGATTGGGGCGTCTATTGAGGCAAAAGAAGGCCACCCTAAGAGAGTTACAGGAGACAGTGGGCTATTTGAATTTTGCTTGTAAGGTAATTGCCCCAAGTAGGGCCTTTGAAGGGTCTCCGAAAACTGTTCCAGCCGTGAAGGGTCTCCGAAAACTGTTCCATAGAACTAGGATTACAGCAGGCATGAGACAAGATCTGAAAACGTGGCAACAATTTTTGGACAATTTTAACAGAGTTTCGTTCTGGAGAGCGGAATTACACCTCCAGAATGAATTCCAAGTTCAAACATACGCTGCAGGGTCATTAGGTTTGGCATCTATTTCCAGGGTCACTGGTGTGCAGGGACTTGGCCTGAGGAGTGGCAAATGTCAGGCCTGACCAGGGACTTGACATTCCTGGAGTTTTTTCCCATTCTTGGTGCCACTTGGTTATGGGCTGAGGAATGGGCCAATTCAGTAATCAGATTCTGGTGCGATAATATGGCAGTGGTGCATGTCATTAATAACATGTCATCCAGATCTGAACGGGTCATGAGGCTTGTGAGGGCGCTTGTATTACACACCTTACAATTTAATATAGTATTTCATGCAAGGCACATCCCTGGCATAGACAACAATATAGCTGACGCCCTGTCCCGTCAACAGATGGAGAGGTTCAGGGTGTTGGCTCCAGGAGCTTGCAGGTGGCCAGAAGTCCTCCCACAAGAGGTATGGCAGATTGGAGGTGGGAGGCACTACGAGCAATAGGGCTGTCTAAAGACAACGCATATGGAACGTGTTCAGCTTCCTCTCCTGTCGTGCACAAAGGGTCCAGGACTCACTGCAGTACAGGAGTGTACTCAGGACACAGGCTCTATAGACCTGGATCTTAGTATATGCCATCAGCTTCTTATTAAGCCATACTCTCTTTGTGAGTCTAGAGAACATGGTAGCTGCTTTGCCAATGTGTTTATCCAGCTTAACATCTAGGGAGAGAATGTCGGAGATCGTTGAGCCAAGGTACACAAAGTCATGAACAACCTCCAGTTCTTGTGTGGAGATGGTAATAGAGGGAGGTGAGTCCACAACCTGGCCCATGACTTGTGTTTTCTTCAGGCTGATTGTTAATCTAAAGTCTTGGCAGGCCTTGCTAAAGGGATTCAAGAGTTGTTGGAGGTCTTCAGCAGAATGGGCAACAACAGCTTCATCATCGGTGAAGGGGAAGTTCCACATGCATTTCAGCTGGACTTTGGTCTTCGCTCTCAATCTAGAGAGATTAAAGAGCTTTCCAACTGATCTAGTCCGGAGATAGACACCTTCTGTTGCAGTTCCAAAGGCGTGCTTCAGCATGACAGCAAAAAAGATCCCAAACAGGGTTGGCGCGAGGACACAGCCCTGTTCACTCCACTTCGGATGTCAAAGGGATCTGATGTTGAGCCATCAAAAACTACAGTGCCCTTCATTCCCTCATGAAAGGACCTGATGATGTTAAGGAGTCGAGGTGGACATCCAATCTTGGGAAGGATTTTAAAAAGGCCATCCCTGCTAACCAAACCAAAGGTCTGCCTTTGTGAGACCTATGAAGGCCACAAAGAGTGGGTGTCGTTGTTCCCTACATTTCTCCCGCAACTCTCTGAGGGAAAATACCATGTCGGTGGTGGACCTATTAGCTCGAAATCCACACAGTGATTCTGGATAGACTCTGTCTGCAAGCACCTGGCGTCTCTTCAGCACAACATGGACAAGCAGCTTCCCTACAACGCAGAGAAGAGAGATGCCATGGTACTTATTGCAGTCGCCCCTGTCTCCTTTGTTCTTATACAATGTGACGATGTTTGCATCCTTCATGTCCTGTGGTACTCCACTTTCCCTCCAGCAAAGACAAAAGATTTAATACAGCTCGGTGGTGATGATCTCTTTACAGCACTTCAGCAATTCAGCAGAGATGTTGTCCTTCCCAGGTGCCTTGCCGGAGGCGAGGGAATCTAAGGCCGCTTTTATTTCTGCTAAAGTTGGTTCGCTGTCCAACTCTTCTAAGACAGGCAGGCACTCAATGTTATTTAATGCCTCTTCGGTTACTACATTCTCTCTGGAATATAGCTCAGAGTAGTGCTGCACCCAGTGTTCCATCTGCTGTGCTCGGTCCTGGATGATCATGCCTGTAGCAGACTTCAAAGGAGCAGATTTCTTTTGTATTGGACCTAAACCTGCTTGATACCATCATACATTCTCTTGATGTTACCTGTGTCCACTGCTATCTGTATCTGAGAGCAGAGCTGAAGCCAATAATCGCTGGAACATCTCCTGGCATCCTGTTGGACTTTGCTACGAGCAACTTGAAGTGCCTGCAAGTTGTACTCACTAGGACAGGCTTTGTGTGCTGCTAGAGCTCTCCTCTTTTCCTCGATGGCTGGCATCAACTCCTCCAAATGGGCTTCAAACCAGTCTGCCGTCTTTTTGGTCTTCTTGCCAAATGTGGACAAGGCGGTGTTATAAACAGCGTTCTTGAAATGTTCCCATCGTTCAGGTGCATTTGCATGAGCAGGGCCTGGAAGGGTTTCCTCAAGTGCTTGTGCAGATTCCTCCACTTTTCTTTGATCGCGAGTCTTGGTGATGTCAATATGTGAGTCTTCCTTCCTTTTTCGTGTGATACAATCTCTTTGTTCACAGTTTTACTCTACTACACACCAGGGAGTGATCAGTATCGCAATCAGCACCCTGATAACTGTGTGTGATCGTAATACTAGGAAGGCTAGAGCGTCTAGTGAGGATCAAATCGAGCTGATGCCAATGCTTTGATCTTGGATGTCTCCAGGAAACTCTGTGTTGAAGCTTCATATTAAAGAACGTGTTGCTGACACAAAGACCATAGTAACAGCAAAACTCCAGCCAGCGTTGGCCATTTTCATTCATCTTCCCAATGCCAAAACGGCCTAGACAAGTGGGCCAAGAATTGTGATCAGCACCAACTGTAGCATTAAAGTCTCCGAGAATGAACAGCGGCTCTCTCTCTCTCGGGGACTTTTTGATAGTACCTGCCAGATCGTCGTAGAATTTGTCTTTGACTTCTGTTGTAGACGACAGTGTTGGTGCATATGCACTAGTGAGGGTGACCGGTCCCACTGATGAGTGGAGCTGCAGAGACAGGATTCTTTCACTCCCCACAGTAGGTGGAAAAATGGATCTCAGCAGAGTATGTCTGACTGCAAAGCCGACACCATATTCCCTGGTCTCATTCAATGGTTTTCCCTGCCAGAAGAATGAGAAATTTTTTTCTTTGACAGATCCCATGTCTGGCAATCTCGTCTCTTGCAGGGCAACAATGTCCATCTGCAGCCTACTCAGTTCCATGTCGATGACAGCTGTCTTGCGCACGTCTACTATTTTCTGCAGGTCATCAGAAAAGCCAGGGGTCATTGTCCGAACAATGTAAAGTAAGCATAATATGACATGTTCGTATCTGAGGGGGGGAACCTGTACTGTCTCCTATCCTATGCACTGCTGCTAGGCAAAGTAAGGTGAACAAGAAAGTGAAGAGTTCTAAGAGACTTCATGATTGCAGCCTTACTGTTAACTGTAAAGCACAACAGAAAGGAACTGCTTATTTCATTTATCTTGGCAACTCTATAGATGCCAGAAGAAAAATAGTTTTCCTTAACAAACAGAGTCACTTAGGCAATAAAATTAGAAAATCTAAGGATTTTTTTATTATAGTGTCCATTTACGTTATTAACTGACTTCTTGTTCTGTTTCAGTCTGTTTCGTTCCATAAAATGTTCAATTAACATAAAAAGTCTACAGAAATTTAACCTTTTTGTGATGCAGCATCATCTCACTCATGTCTACTATTTTAGTTCATTTCATCTCATAATTTGGAGATGATCATCATCATCATCAAAGTGCATTCAAGTCAATTCCAGCTTATGATGTTCTGGATCATTGTGGAAAACTAAAAATATTAAGCACTGTGATGGAACTATGGCGTATTTATCACTTTTCTGTATCTGCAAAGGTTTGTGCTGTGATAAATCTGTCTCAAAAGTGCCAAAAGACTGTTAGTTTCCTTCAGTAGACTAACATGGCTACCTCATTAAAAGTTGGTGTTTGTGATCAAAATATTGGCTGAAATCTGTTGAGTAACTATGTGGCATTCTCAAATTCTCTTTCCTAATCCACTGAAAATCTGGATATCAATTCACATTTCAGGAGGTTCCAGATGAATTGTACTTTTCCTGCTGTAAGAATTTTTAAATAGGCATATTATAATGGCAGTTGCACTATATCACTGTTTTTGTAACTTCAAAACATTTTTTCATTCACCCATATTGTGAGCACAGGAGGAATCTCCTATTACAAAAATGTGAATGGCTTGATGCAGGAGAGTTAACATATCTCAGGAATTAAGATGCCACTGAGAATTCTGGTTCATGTTAAGTTAAAAGCATGGCAGATATTTGATTGGGTGTCGGAATTATGGAATCACAATTTAAAAGGCAAGAATTGTAGCAAGTTTTGTGAATTCTGCTATGTAGCTGCTAATCATTTTCGAAAAGTAAAAGTGGAGTATATATGGAAACTACTGTCTGCAAATCTGCTACGCCTGTTTACATGCATCTCCTTCTTTTTCCACCTTCAAAGTTGCAAGCAAAGATTTTTTTTTAATTAAAAAGATCTTATTATTGTGCACATTTTTTGAAATAGACCGACAAAGTGATGCCTGCTAGCATTGACTAAAATATATTTTTATATGCATTTTAGGAATTCTGACAGCATGGGATTTTGGTGCATTTTAAAATGTGTGCATATCAAACTCTTATTTTTGTTTCACCAGATGCACAACAAGCCCAAAAATATATCCATTTCTCAACACAAGTTGTATTTGGTTCCATCCTCAGTCAAGGGGGATCAGAAATAGATTAATTTATTTTTTAAAAATTGATAAGCCACATTCCTCATACACCCCTAATCAAAGCAGATAAATTAACTGATAAATAGTTTTGACACATATTAAAATCTTAATGAACAGTGCAGAGGCAAAAAAGTCACAGGCCTGAAAATGCTGACTGGTCTTATGTTTTGTTTTGTTTCCTCCAGTCAACAGCTCTAATATGGCAATGTTACTAAGAAGCAGCATTCCTTTAATCTACAGGAATTAAAATAAAAAAGAAAGCACTTCTCAGTTTCTAGCCAGCTTCAAAAGGTATGTCATACTGAGTCATCCGTAGGTTACATAAGTAATCATATGGCAGGAGAAGGGAAAAAACAAGTTCAATAGACTGAAGCTTTGTGGTTCAGTGGAGCAGCATTGCCAGGGCCTAGGGCGAAAGCATTGTAGCACATGTAGGCAGAGGATTAATTGTCTTTTTCTACAATACATATTTGATTTTTAACCTAGCCTAACCTAACCTAACCTAACTTTTGATCTTTACCCTGAACATCTGTTTGGGAAAGGTAGCATCTGGCCTGCAACTAAACACTTCAGTGTGCCATCCTGATCAGATGATCCTCTTTGAAAGCAATGTTCTGATGTATACAGAAAACTTCCCACTCACTTCGACAGAAAGAGCATCTCTTTGCATACAAACATTCCTTATGTGAGAAGTCACATGAGGAGGAAGCTCATGGGGAACTTCTCTTAATCTGAGTGAATGACAAAGCCTTCATAAAAAGAGCCCCATATTCACATCATAGTGCACTTTAAATCTCAAGCCTTATAGGCAAAAACAAAAATAAAAATTTGAAAAGACAAAAAGGTGGTGACACCTTAAAGACTAACTTTTATAATTTTTAATGTGAGCTTTCATGAACAGGTCCTCTTCATCATACATAAGGGAGGGTGATATAACATTGCAAATACTTATAGGCGGCATCAAAGTATCAGAATACAGAGATCTTGGTTGGTTGGTAAGAAAGTCAGTGGGTGTTAAACATTGTGATGATAGTGTCTTTGATATGCAGGTCTTTCGTAGAAGCTTGTGCTGTAAACGATATAATTAACAATGGTAAAATAACAATGGTAGAGTAACATGAATGTTAATTAGATGTGCTATTTACACTTGTTGATGAGATATCCCCCTACAAGCTTTTCTTTCCTATCAGTTACAATGATCTGTGAATTACCCAGACAATGGATGACCACAAGAGCAGAGTAAAGATCTGTATGACCTTAGACATTTCTAGGGTGGATCTGTTAAGGCGGCGGCGGCGGGGGGGGGGATATCTGGGAGATGCTGTACAGTACAACATTTGTAGTGTTTTTTTGTAGTGTTTATATCTGGTATAAGTCTCAACAGAACTAACTTGTCTGTTTCTCAATATTAAGACAAGTTCCTCATGTGAGGCAGACTAAATTCCTTGCCTCAGGTGAAAATTTGAGAAGAGCTGTAGATCATGTGCTTCTTAACTGCTGGGAAGGCTGCCTTTCTTGGCATTGCTGATGCCAGACTCGGCTGATGACTCAATTGGAATTACAGTTCACTCCAAGCTTATGGTCCTCCTAAAAAGTTAGATAATGCAGCTGTCTATAGTGGTTGCTGCTGCTTACCCAGGTCCTCATTCAGAGGATGGCATAGAGTGGGTGGCCTATCCCAAGGGATGCTGTGTGGTTGCATGTCTAGGTTCCTGTGAACCATAACTTCTCTCTCTAAAGGATGATCTCAAAAAGTGTAGTACAAAGGGAAAAGAGGAAGCAGAAAAGGAGGAAAGGTAGCAGGATATGAGAAGGAGAGAGAGAGCAATATCCGCCCATTTTAGAAGTGACTACTGTGTGGTCTTCTCTATAAAGAGAAATGGCAAATAATCCTGCGTTGATTACTGTAAATGCTGTCTGAAATTAATGTGGACAATTATCAGAGATGAGACTGCCATCTGTAGAAGGACTTGTCTGTTATCTTTAGAAATGTCCATTGTTTGGCATACTCTGCATCTGATAGAAGCTCTTTGCCAATTCATATAAATTTTGTTGTCATACAGATGAATTCACATCCCTTCCATCTACCATATACTTTCCCTCATAAATGAATGATGCAAAGATATTGTGGAGGTGGCTATACATTTTAATGGTTACAAATGTACAACTTGTCTGCTTCAGAAAGACTGAAGAAAATACAATATATGCATGGCAGTACCAGTATGAAAGTATATCTGATACCCTTAGGAGTGAACAGTGTTGGCTCCCCAGATGTTCTTGGATTGCAACCTCACTGTAGACTATTCTGATTAGGCATATGGAATATAGAATACGTAGGTAAATAAAGCTTGTAGAAATAGACAAACTGATGTTGCCTAGAATCATTGCAACAATGAAAAGACATATCTTGACACCCAGATGAATTTGATATGATTGGAAATGATTGTCTGATTTCATTATGGAATTAATCCCATTTAGGATTAATTCCATAATGAATCCAGCTGTGATGAACACAGACTCCTGATTTTTCCCCAGAGGTCTATAAAGTTCTTTAGAGCTCTTTGGGAGCTGTTCAGCATCAGACTCTCTGACTTGACACAGCAAGCTACACAAACCTTCCATGAACACCAACAGGATTCTGGCCAAGCTGTCTACAGGGAAGCCTCAGAGCAGTTTCACACATTACCCACATTCTACCAACTCTCCTCAAACTGAAGAAGCTACTTGGATGAGGAGCAAAACATTTCAACCTAATAAGAAAGAAGTCCAGTTGCCATGACTCAACTTCCAGATAACCTCACCTGGATGACTGAGAATCTTCACAGATAAACAGAAGAGGTTTCTGAGGAATCTAAACAGAGACAACTGAAAAACAAAAATCTCCTCATGACTGAAAAACAGGGAGAAATACTGTTTAGAAAATAGAGTACTTTAGTTGTTTTTGTTTCTTCTTTCTCAGAGGAAGGAGGTAGAATCTTCCTCAAGAACCAGAGACTCATGTACCAGCTACCATTGTCCTGAATGTCCTGTAATAAATACATTCAGTTGCTATTGGTTCCTTACTTTTCTTGTGTATTAGCAAATAAATTCAAATAATGAAGAGAGAATGCAGTTTCAGCTCTTTGCCTGCATATATGAACTCTAGAAGTAATTAAATTATGCAGAATGGCTTCCTTACAATAGTGACCTTCCAACAAGGTGGTCTCATCACCTGAAATTACAGAGCAATTGGATGATGACTCAGAATACAACATTTGCAATGTGTTGCCCACCACATCTCTTTAAAAATTAAACACTATTGGACACGCTCAGTTCTTTGCTGACTGAACGACTCATCAGTTACTGAGCCAGGGCTTTTGCACCAGAACTCCAATACTTTGTTTTACAGGAAACTCTGCTGTTTGCATCCTTCTGAACTTGGCTATATGTTGAAGTCAATAAATTAAGATAACAATCCAGAGTCAGCAGTTTTTCTGTGCTTTGTGAATTTGGTCTTTGACTTTTAGTCCTTCACCTTCTTTTTGCAGAGTTTGATTCAGTTTAAGGAATGGTGTGAACTGCAGGGTACTTTAGCGCTTCACATTTGTTACAGAAGCCAAACAAAAATAACCTAAAAACTATTTTTGTTTCTGGCTATTTGGTGAGTAAAGACACTTCTCTAATGTTCAGAGACCATAAATCACTTTTCCTTGGGCTGAGCCCTGGAAGAAAAAGTTTAAAAGTTATTTTTTGAATTGAATTTTAGCAGCTAATTGGGTTAGTGTAGCTAATCCACCTTAAAAAAACACACCTCATTACTTTTTAATCCTTTTTTATCCTGGCATAATATCTGTTTTTAAAGCTGTGCTTTCAATGGTTGGAAATTAGGCAAAAGGTCTTCAAGAATTGTATCTAAAATTGACTTATATTTCTGTGGTAAGGGTGCATACATAAAGAGGACATTAATATCAGTGCACTTGTTTTGTGTGTTTAAGTTGTAACAGAACCTAGGACCCACAGAGCTAGTTCAGTAATATACTAAGACTGGTGTACAGCTAGCAAGAGTTTTAAGTAGGACTTCATCAAATTTTCACTCATTTCAACTTAGGGATCAGGAGTAAGACTTTGAGGTAGGGCAGAAAAGGTTCTGGAAAGAAACCTCTTAAATGTTCAATATCTTCTTTGTTGAAAATGTATTTTAAAAATTTAAATGTGTCACCATAAATTCTATGGAAAGGACTTGAGATTAAAAACATTCAAATGTAGGAGAAAACCGAATGGACAGATCCATCAAGTTCCATCTTCTTCCACTGTAATGCTGCTTTGATAACAGTGTTTTTACTGCTAAGTCTTCTCTCACCTTTTTTTGCCTTATATAAATGTTCTTGACTGTAAATTCCACTACACAAACCTCTACTAGTCTCTTTATTGATTCTTCCTACAATGTCAAGCAAAGCTGTCACACAACCAACAACCTACATGTCAAAATCCTTTTATACCTCTGACTGAATTGTCCTAGCAATCATATTTAATAAAGCTACTTCATAATGAACTACTCTTATTATTATGAGCTACTTCACTGCCTAAGGTGAGAATGTTGACAGGTCACCTCAGCTTTTCAATTGTTAATGACATTATTTATACAGATTTTGTTTGACCTTGTGAATTGTTTCATCTTTTTTCATTGCCTGTATTCATCTTGTGCTGCTTCCCACTAACAGATTTGCTGATTGTCAGCCTTCCTATTAGGATTTTAAAGGAAACGTAGTGTCTGAATTGAGCCTGAAGCAAATTTGCATGAGAGCTTTTGATGTGTGGAGGCATGTTGCTCTATAAAAACAATGCTAATGCTGAATTTTCATTTCTTTGAATCATTTATGTGCTGCTGTTGCCTGCTGTTTACTCTCCCCCCCCCCCCCCCCATTGTTCTCAACCTTTTCTATCAGGCATGGTCAGTGTGATTTCAGGTAAGGGGGAAAAACAGTAATCAGCAAGCACTAATGGTGTAACACTAGTTGTAGCATAGAATAAGAATCTTCTGACAGGTAGGGGCCCTTATAGTTTACTTTTTCCTTTTATAAGTTTAATTCAAACAAAATTATTGTGTCCCACTAGATTTAAGACATTTAAGTTTTGGGTATCCTGGCACCTTTTCCACACCTTGAGTAAAGGTTACTGGGAGATGATACACAATAAAATACAACTGCATTTAAAAAATGACACTTCCTCTGTGCTGGGATATGCCTATTCTATTTACATGTATTCAATGATACTGCATCTTAAACTGTTTTTTTGAAGGAAAGGGGATAGGATAGGAAATTAGTAATTAATAGATTCTAAATATTTAATCATCCTTTGTTGTGATATGAAATAAATATTGTGATCTATAAATATTGTGATCTTTTTTAGAAATACAGGGATGGAAATATGTCACGTTATATTCTAGAACATTGTGTTTTGGTAACAGGAATATGTAAGTATGCCTTGATTTTGTCTTTCAGCTCCATGTCATCTCTTAACCAGTTTCAATATCAAGAAACAAAAGTGGGTGATGTCTACAGTACTTAATCAGTGGATGTAAGTTTTATTAGTTTTGCTGGTTGTCCTTGGAGAGATATAGAAAAACAGAATGATAATTGAAAGATTGTAGCAAACCATTCCTCTATTTCTTTCCCAGGACCCTTAAACTTTAACCTTGCTATGTGACAATCAAGTCTGTGTTACATGATGATGTGCAATTCTTGTTTTTATGCGGAAAAAAAAGATAATAAAGAAAAGAAGCAAAGGGGTTGTTGTTGACAAAACATGGTTGGCATCAAAGTGTGTGCAAGCTGTCTGGATTAATAGTGTTCACCTGCCCATAAGCATTTTTGCACATCAGCTGCAATCATATTCATTCATATGGATAAAAATGAATTGGAAGTAAGAGGACAAAAAACTAGGTGACATACAATACAGCAAAAGCAATGAGAAGAAATAAAAGCTAGAGGAAAATGCAGCTGGCAAAGCAAATTTGGTACAGCAACAATAAAAAAGAACCTCCTGAAGAGAATTTAGCAGCCACTCTAGACAAGAAAGGTAACAGGTTACTAAAGGTAGTTGCCAAATAAGAATTAGTTCATGCTTTCCAAGAAGGAGAAACTGAATTAACATCAAAGCTCCTTAATATAACTGCCAAGTTCAGGAAGAAAAAAAAGATGAAAGGCAAGACAGAGACCAATTTTTAGAAAGGAATTACTTTTCAAGAATAAAAAGTACATTAAGATGACTGGTGTGTGTGTGTAGAAGAAATGAAAATTTAGCCCTGGTTGTCAAAGGAAATAAAATTGGTATGCGCAGTTAAAACAGAACAGTCTTAACTACATGGAAAAACTTCCTGACAATGAAACAAATGTACTTTTCCTTGTAGTGTAGCATATATGGCAAAGAATCATTCCCATATGAAGCCACGCAGGCAGTGTCATAAGCCATATTTATTGATACATGTGTTCAGACTTCCTGAAATTTTCACTAGTTGAACTGAATTTCATGAATTTTCTCCTGAGATTTCTGGGATGTCTAAAACACACAAAAACCCTGATTTTCTCCCATTCAGCCACAGTGTTTCAGATAATTAGAGGAAAAGCAACTTACAAAGTAATGGCTGAAGCTGAGTTAAACCAGACTGTGGCTCCAGGGATCTCATCCAGAAAACATCCAGGTCAGTGATTGCTGAGTGTATTGGGAAGCAAGTAAGAAAAACCTAGCACTGCCAATTTTGTTAGCATTCCCAGTTCTTCCTCACAAAATTAGAATGATAATTCAGGTCTATGTCCCATCATAAACTAACATTAATCTTTGCAAAACTTTGCAAAAATATAACCAAATTATGGTTTCTAGACAGATGCTACCCTAACAGCAGCATTTACAAAATATAATTTATGTTTCATGTAATTTACTTTCTTTTAAAAAATATTTTTATTTAAATGAAAAAGGGAAAAGAAATAGAAATAAATAAAAAAAATACCTAAAATACAAATCTAAGAAAAAAAATTAATAAACACAAAACCAAAAATGATATAAACTATACAATTGCACAAATTATTACACAGTGTGCACCACTCCACTGGGACCACTGGAGATATATTAAATGAAATTTTCACAATTTACTAAGTGGCATTCCCCTTCCAAAATTGCATTGAATCTTGCAAAGGTACACAACTCTTCCTTTTTATTAGTACATAACAACAGTTTCCCCAAATCACTAAAAATACTCTTATTTATCAAACCCTTTTTACTCTCATATTACACATTAAGTTATCATAGTTATATTCCAAACTTATTTATACCAACTATTTAATTGAAAATTATGCTATACTTTCCAATTCTTTGTTATTAATTTATTAATAAATTTATTAATAAATATTAATAATATTAATTTTGCCACTGTTAATTAGTTTGTAATTAATTCTTTCACCATCCAATTCCATTGTTTTCTATCAAATATTGATAAAATTCTAGAGCATATTTGTATACTTAACTTCAATATTCATTTCCTTACATACCAACCTCCAAAATTTCAGTATATTCTTACATTCCCACTACCTATGAAAATAAATACCTACATCCTAACCAAATCTTCAACATATATTGGAATATTTATTATCTAATTCAATTTCACCAGCTTTAGATACCATCTCCAAACTAATTTACAGAAATTTTCTTTTATTCTTACAGTCATCCACTTTAATATTCTTTTATTTCACATATTCTTCCATACTTATTTCCCCTCCCAAATCTGATTCCCATAATACTTTAAAAGTATGATGTTGGTCCTCTACTTTTACCAATATCTTATAAATTCTACTTGTTAGTCCTCTCAGTATCATATTTCAACTTCCTTTTCCTTTTATACTACAATTTCTTCGAATTTTGTAAGATCCCTACATTTACCATTTCTTTTTACTGATTTTTTTAGTCCATTGCTCCAGTTGAATCAAATTAAGCCCAAACATTTTTCCCTTCTAATACCGCCATTACTTGCCCCTTATTATTCATTTTCTCCAACTATTTTTTTAACCTGTTGACTTGCTTTCTCCTTAATATTTTTTCCAAACTCTCTTTCAATTCCCCAAACACTCCTCTAATTCTATTACTAGATATAATTAGTAACATTTTCCTAAGGAAAGGGTTTTCTATATTTTTATAATACTCTTTTTATTTTGTTTAAAGAGAAAAATTTCAGAAAACTCTTCTTAAAATTCCAACTTTGCCCATATTAAATTATCAGGTTGAGATATACCCACTGTGTGTCTCCCTTCATTAGCTATACAATATAACCTTATATTGGGAAGACTTGCAATTTATACCACCTTTTAAAAATTAATCCTCACTCTTTTATCATCATTACAAAATGCATTAATAATATTTTGCCATTCCTTTAGTTTCTTCTAGTGTCTTTAACAGTAGTGTCATAAACAAAAAAATAATTGTAGGTAAAATCTTCATTTTACATATTGCTACTCTACTCTAAACCACAATAATCCAATCTTTCTAAAATCATTCAATTTATTCTGTATTTCTTTTTTTAATATATCAGAAAATTCCTTTTAAAACATTGCTAATTTTATGTAATATATTTAGCTAGATAGTTAATAGTAATGCATATTTTAACCTCACATTTATTCCTAATCTTCTTCTCTTCTTTATTATTTTTAATGTTCTGTTAAAGCATTGTTTAGAGGTTCTCTTTTGTGGTACATTGCATCTTAATTACTGTAATGCGCTGTATGGGGGATAACCCTTGAAGGGAGTCTAGGATTTTCATTTGGTACAAATCGGCTTACTTAAAACCTCTTATGGAATAAATGTTCTGTCCATTCCAGCCCTACACACTATTGCAGTTAATGCCACTACACATATTCAGAAAGTGCAGTGATAATGAAGGAAAATCAACTTCCTATAAATTCTTTCTAAATTGTTGAAATAATTGTGATACTGATATTAGTTAGTTGTATTTATGTTCTGCCTTTCCTCCAGAAAGCTTAAGGTGGCTTATAAGGCTTACTTCCTCCTCCTCACTTTATTCTCACAACAGTCCTGTGAGAAATGTGCTCAAAGTTAGCAAGTTAATTTTATATAACTAACTGGCACCAAACTCTGGATCTCCCAAGTACCAATACAACATGAAATAATATAAAAAACTGGATTAAATTCAGATGAAGGAGAGTGAAAAATGGTGAAAGAAACTTCAATAATTTAAGGTACACAGATGACATCATATTACCAGTGGAAACAGCAATGATTTGAAATGATTTCTGCAGAAAGTTATAAAAGGAAGTGCAAAAGCAGTATTAGACCAGAATTTTAAAAAGATAAAAATTGTGATTACAGAAGAATTATACAAATTTACAGTTGACAGTGAAGAAATCAATTTTTTAAAGCTTTCTACACCTTAGATCAATCATCAATCCAAATGAAAACTGCCATCAAGAAATCAGAAGATGTAAGACTTAGAAGGGCAGCTATGAAGGAACAATAAAAGACCCTTTAATGTAGGGATATGTCATAGGAGACAAAGACTGCCCGTAGTATGGTATTCTTGATTATTGTGTATGGATTTGAAAGAAGGACAAAGAACAAATCTGACAGGAAAAAATCATTTGAAATGTGGTGCTGGAGCCTTTTCCTAGAGACACTGTGAGAGAGTCAAATAAGTGACTGCAAGTCAAACTTGAAATTTTACAAGAATTGCAAGGACTAAACAGAGGTTATCGTGCTTTGGACATACAGTACCAGGGAAAAGCAAGACTAATGAGGAAAAGTAATTCTAGGAAAAGTTGAAGGCAGTAAGAAAAGAGGACATATAAACAGGAAATGGGTTGACTCAGTGGCTGAAATCATGTTACTTAATGTAGTAATTTGCTCTTGAGTAGCCCCATTGAATCTGTGGGAATTTGGTGAGTCCTCTGAAAGTTCCATTGGTTCAAATAGATCTACTCTAGCCCAGAAAGTCACAACTAGTTCAGGCCCATTTGAATTAATGGAACTTACAGAGGAGTTGATTCCCCAATGATTCAATGGGGCTACTTGAGGGCAACTTTTTACACTAAGCAACAGAATTTCAGCAAAAAAAAAAAAATCATTGTCTGTTTGGAAGCTAGAGCTGTCAGTCACACAACAGCTCCTTTTGTTCCTTGTCTGGAATTTTTCTTTCTTGGAGAACTTGACAACAAGCTAGTAATTTTTAAGTGACTCATCTGGGATATTTGTGTCTTTCCAAAAATGTCAGAAGCTAAATCTGTATCATTTCAAAATATTGCATTGTTTCAGACAAAGCTCAGTTCTCTCAAAAGCTCAGATTTTGCGGTGTCCACAGCAGACACACAGCTTTGGTCCCTATGAGGTTTCACAGATACAGATGTTAGTTACACAGTGTTGGAGTATGCAAACTTTGGTGTGATCTAGCACAACTCTTGTTACACTGTATTTTCTAAATAACCTGATGCAACAACATTAATAAAGCAATGCAGTTTTAATCATAACTATTAATGGTGTAAAATTCAAGGGTTACATCATCATCATGGTATCTACTTTGTTGCTAAAAACCAGAGATTCACTATCCAGGTACAAAAGATATACATTTAACAGTTAAACCATACTGAATTCCACAGATTACTTTGAGTACCAAAACTAAACTTCTATACAACAATTCACTTACTATATAGTTCGCTCACCCCTTCCATTCTTAATGTTGGAAGTATAAATTGGGAGATGGGATGAAGTTTCAATTGGTAAATAATAAATCCTTGATGACTCAGTTTAAATCATCCGAAGATCCTCATCTATCTTCAACCCACTCTGGCATTAAGGAATGCATATTGTCGGCTTCCATATTTATTCACACTAGATACAAAGAAAAGTATTGGGTGTGTCAAGCCAAGCACTGTCTACTCCTGACTGCCAGTGACTGTTGCACCGGCCTTTTCCACCCAGCCATCTGATGTTACTCCCTTTATCAGACAAGCAAGGGACAAACAGTTTTATATATGCAGAACATGTACTCTACCACTGAGCTACTGCTCTCTTAATGAAGTGCCATATCTTTTCCCACTGAATATTCCTAGGGTAAAGCACATTAATAAGGCGCATTATCTAGTAGCAGTACATCAAAAAGTCTGCCATTGGTAGGAATTTAAACGCCTATTTAGTGTCCAGTACAAAGCCCAACATGAATTTGCAAATCATCACAACTATAATATATAGGCTGAAATTCTGTTGCACACTTGGTGTAACCTTTGGAAGCAAATTGCTGTAAATTAAGAAATCTCTATAGATATTATCTGTTGCATACTGAGTTACATGGCTTGCAGAAATAGTGTCTATGGAGATTTCTTAATGTAGCATTCCTCTAAAAGTTATGTCATCTGCATAACTGTGCAACAAGATTTCAGCCATAATGTCTTACTTTCTCAAAATACTTTGCATATGTATATTGAACCTTTAGATATTACCAATAAAGTTACAGTCCTTCCCCTAATTATGTATACATACTAATGCCAATATTGATGTCACTAATATTTACTAGTGCAAGGCAGCTTGAAAAAAATGCACTGTATAAGTATAGATGGCTGGGAAATTAAATTGTCATACTTTATAGGTAAAAATCAGGGAAGTCAATGTAAAATTAAGGCTAGTGAAAACCCAGGAAAAGACTCATTCAAAGAGAAAATGTTATGGAATTATGTACATGTTGTAAGGACGCCTGTGTTATATGCTCCTATATATATGCCAAAAGCTGAAAAGAAACATTCACTGGACTGAAATGTGAAGCAGAGGAAAAAGTCTTAGGATGTTATTAAAAAATGGGCTTATTGCACTTTAAAAATTGCCCAACCCATTTTGACCCAATCCACATGTAGCCTTAATCAGGTGCATAAATTTGATAAATACTAACATCCAGTCTTTATCATTGAAAATAAATAGATCTTTTAGATTTAATTGTGAAAAATGGATGTAAATTGTACACAATCCTTTGCCCATAATGATCAGATTGCAGCACATATCTTAGATTTAATCACTCTCACTCTAGATCCTTGAAGTGTACTTCACAGTGTGGTCAGTTCTTCACAATTAAGAGATACTATACCAGAGAGGAGTATTTCTTGTATGGCAAATCAAAAAGAGAAAGAAAGAAAGGAAGGAAGGAAGGAAGAAAGAAAGAAAGAAAGAAGAAGATGATGGGCGGGTGGGGGAATATGATGATATATGCATTCCTTAAAGCCATGGTGGGCTGAAGATAGATGGAGATCTCTATCTTTTTCTTTCCCCTTCTTTTTTTCTTTTTTCTTTTCTCTCTCCTCTCACCCCATTCTTTTGCCTCCCTTTTTGAGAGATATATCTCTTGTCTGAACACTGAGGGAGAATGGAATTGTGAGAGGGAGAACTGAATTGTGACACCATATGGAGGGCTATCTGCATAAGAATATTCCAACTGTGACAGGCAGAGTCAGATATTATGTACACAGGGCTAGGCCTTGATTGTTTATCTGTCCCTTGCTCTAGCTGTCCTGCTGGCAGAAAGGTACAAGGTAACCAGATCTAACCCTCCTATTGTGTAATGCCAGGTCAGCACAAAATAAGACCCATTTAAGCCATGATTTGGTTCTGGATGAAAGAGCTGATTTGGCTTGCATTACTGAGACTTGGGTGGACACAAAGGAGGAGCTGCCCTCTCTTTGCTATGCCCATCAAGTTTTCCATCCAACATTAGGACAGATTGGAGGAGCAGGGTGGGGTTGCCATGGTCTACAAAAAGTCCTTCAAGATCTCTATAATCTCTGCCCTTTCGAGTCCAGGCTTAGACGCCCTTCACTCATCTTGTGAGCCTGAGGGTTAGAATGGGGATAGTACTGGTGTACTGCTCTCCTCACAAGCCAATGCACTCCCTGATGTCACTGACAGATTTCACTGCAGCTTTGGTGTTGAGGTCCCCCAGGCTTTTGGCTCCTGGGAGACTTCAACATCCATGCTGAGGCGGCGGTTTCTGAATCAGTGCTGGAGTTCATGGATACCGTAACATCCTTGGGCCTATCCCAGCATGTCACTGGCCCCATACACATGGTGGGGCATATGTTGGACCTGGTTTTCTCACTGGGACAGGGACATACTGGTCTTAGGGTATCAGATTTGGAGACATCAGATTTGGAGACATCCCCCTGTCACCTGTCATGGTTGGACCACCACCTATTGAGAGTTGGCCTGAAGCTGGCACCCCTCTCTTCACAGGGAGGCTGGACCTCTTAATATGGTCCACCCTCATAGACTACTGGATTCAAAGAGTTTCGATGATACCTTAGAAGGGTTTCTAGCCAATCTAGTTGATGTTCCTGTTGAAACCCAGGTCACTTCATGGTATACTCAGGTGACTTGGGTGGCTGGCACAATTGCTCCCAAATGCCCCTCCAATGCTGAGCCCAACACTCTCTGTGGTTCACTGATGAGCTTAGGGTGATGAAGCAACAGAGGAGGAGGCTGGAGTGCATTTGGAGATAGACCTCTTCAGTGGAAAATTTAGCCTCAGTAAGAAAAATGTCCAACAAATATGCCACAGCAAGTAAAGTTGCAAAAAGGGTGTACAACATCAATCAAATCAGTGAGGCAACTAGATACAACGAGAATTGTATTGTGTGGTTCATGATCTCACTGAATTTGGACATCTAAATTGGCTTCAATTGACAGACATCTCCACCTGTAATCAGTTTGCAGCTCATTTTAAATAAAAGATTGAAACCTTCTGTCAGGTTCTGGACCCCTTTAATTGTTCAGTAGATCAGGCTGAGACATCCAGGGTGCCTTGGCGTAATTTACCGGATCTGTTTCAACCAGTAACACCTGAAGAGGTTGATGCTTGCTCGCTGTAGGCCCACCACCTCTTCTCTGAACCTTTTCCATCTGGGCTATTGAAAGCAGCCAAAGAAAAAAGTGTGGAATGGGCCTTTCATATCATCAATGCTTCATTGCAGGAAAGGGTTTTACCCTCCTGCTTAAAAGAAGCAACCATTAGGCCCATTCTGAAAAGAGTTGATTTAACAACAGATGATCTGAATAATTTCAGGCCTCTCGCAAATAGCCTGCATTGGTTACCAGTCTGCTTTTGTGCTAGGTTTAAGGTGCTGGTTTTAATATATAAAGCCCTGAATGGTTTGGGATCTCGTTACCTGTTTGAACGTCTCCTGCCAAGTTTGGACTGCCTGTTTGACCATCTCCTCAGAGATCATGTGCCTATGGACATTAACACCTCTACAGACCCCCAAAAGAAAAAAACAGAAGCTGCGCCTTCTCTGCTGGGGCAGCACTTCCCTTGGGGAATGCGTTTGCTACCAAAGGAATTATGTCAGGTGTCCTCCCTCTGCACCTTTAAAAAACAACTAAAAACAGAGATTTTCAAGGAAGCTTTTGGGGAAGTCCTCCTCAATTGATTAAATGTGGGGAGAATAAAGATGAGTTCTTCTTTGCTGCCTGACAGCTTCTTGCCACCTGTCTTTTTTGATTTTTTTTCTTATTCTTTATATTTTAGAATGTTTTTATGATTTTTGCTTTACTTACTGTACACTGCTCAGAATAGGCGGTATAAAAATTGTATGTATGTATGTATGTATGTATGTATGTATGTATGTATGTATGTATGTATGTATAAATAAATAAATAAATAAATAAATAAATAAATAAATAAAATTATCTCAATAATTAATTTTTCAACAAAATTACACATTATTAAGTACCACTATATAGAACTGTAAAGTGAACATGTAAAATAGCTTACCATCTATGTTAAACTGATAAAAAGGGAACAGTTGGGTATGTATTTGATAATCAAATGTATTTGCCTTAGAAGACATTGTCTGCAATGCTCCTATTGCCTTCCCATAACAGTCCTCTGAAGTAGATTAGGCAGAGGAATGAAGACAGTCCATAGATTACCTGAAGAATTTCATGAGCAGGGACATCTTTCACATCCAGATCTCTTGATCTGTTATGTCACATTTGCTCACCAATTTTCAGTAAAGAACTGTGAAGGTAAAAGGGAGGTGATCCACATCATGTTCTACTAAAGCTGTGAGGGTGAACAAGGACAAGGAATCTGAGGGAAGGAAATGAAGTAATTTGGTATACAACGTGTTAAGGAATTGCCCAATGAGTGCCATGAAGACACGAGAAACAGACAGGTAGAAAGAAGATGAACTCATGCTCAATGGAGAGACAAGAAGTAAAAGGTATACAGATATATGACGAGGACTGTGAGGTATGCAGCTTTCTCTTTTTTTAAAAAATTCCACGGTATACAGAAAGGGTAGCAGGTTAATACTTAAGGGAAAAAATGAAAGATAAGGTATTATACAGTGTGTGCTAACTATATATACATACAGCTAAACAATAATGATGATGATGATGATGACTTCTTATCTGATTCCAGCAGCAAATAGACAAAAGAGTTTTAAAAGGCAGGAGTTCTCAGTGCAACTAAATGGGCAGCTCCAGTAAATGCCCTTAGTTACTGTGGCATGAAATGAGGAGCTAAAGCTAATCCCTTTAGCTATCCCACATGAAAATGAGATCTAAAGCTAATCCTTTTACAGTAGCTATACCACATGAAATGGGGTATTTAAGCAAATCCCCTTAATCATCATGGCAAGAATCAGGGAGCTAAAGTCAATCCCCTTAGCTATCCCACATGAAACAGAGAGCCAAAGCAATCACTTTAGCTATGCTGGAGTTAAAAAGGAACTCCATCAACCCTTTAAGCTGCTATGACTTGAAATGGATACTAACACATTTCTCAACACAAGAAAGTCCTAATTAGGGAAACAATCATACCTACTGGTGAAGAAGCTGAACTGTTTGTCATAGTAAATTAGGCGATTATTGCTCTCCTTTATATTGTTCTTTTTTCGATATATAACTCACAGCATAAATTGTGCTAAGCAAAATTAAAGTATTTTTAAAAAGCATTTCATAAAAACCAGTTGAGAGTTACGGCTAAATAAACTATGTGCTCTAGTGGTAATTGCCATGAAATCTTTGCTACGAGAACCTTGGAAATTATTCCACATATACATGTATGTAATTTTCGGCCCAAGACTGTGTAGCTCCAAAGGAAGATTTGGTGAATGTGGCCCACGTGTCCATGCCTACAAAAGCACCATATGTGCATTATTCATTCTCAATTTAAATTATCAAACATAGTATAGGATCAAACCCAGATTATTTTAGAAACTTGCCTTCTTTGTTAAACCAGATGTTTTAATGACTAACATTTCTGTTATGTTCCTTCATTCCAGCAACATAACATTTTTTTCATACACAGACAATACTGTTACATTACTTCTGTAAAACTGCTTTGTAGTACACCCACAAATACAGTGTTATACACTAAGATGAGCCACATTGTATAGAGCTGGACAACAGTAGTTTCTGTTCCAATACTGACAGTGGCTCATGAATGCAGCTCTAAGGTCTTTCCCAATGCTGAATTACAATTAATGAATATGTTGAAATTTGCAAATGTGCATTCTATCTTGAATGGCATCATCCATCTCCTACAAACAGACCTACAGAAAATATGGAAGCGTTCCCAAACTTCAGTTTAGTAGTAATTATTGCATAGTGCACTTCCTGATTGTATAAGATCCCAAAATAGGGTAGTAGAACAGGAAAGTGGAACAGGTTGACATAATTTGTTTTAATATATCCATGTTTCTACATGTAATTAGTTACTAAAGCAGTCCCCCCCCCCCCCATGTGATTACAGAAGATTCTTAACACCATTTCAAGTATTTATGAGGTCTGGAAATAATTTTACAATTGACTTCTATGATTTACACATGAGAATTATAAAATTTGCATTGCATTTGCAGCTTCAAAAAAAGTTTATGTAAGGGAGGGCTATTTTTTTTTGTATTGAGCATCTGTTGTTTGCACTGTTTATTAACATGCTGAAATTCATCAAGCTGATATTTAATATTAATTAAATCACAATCTTGTCTTCATTAATTCAGCATTCAAATCACATTTCTCATTTCTTCAGCTAGAAACTTGAGATGAATAGATGTCTCTGGGATAGGGAACAGATTCACCAGTGAAAAATCAGTTGGTATTCTCCATGCAAGTAAACCAGACGTCGTCTTCCTTCTGGAGAATGAAGTGAATAATCAAAGAACGGGAGATAGTAACTTTATAAAGATTTAATTCCTCAGACAATTTCAACAACAGGTCACAGTGTACAAGGCCAAATCTAGGACAAGCTCTGAAGCACTCAGGCAAGATTGAAAGGGACATTGATACAGCTGAAGATAGGTGGAGATCTGGTTTTGAACAGGCAAGGAAGGACATGGGGAGAGGAGCCCATCCAAAACCTTCACTTAGGGATGGGTTTGTCAGTGAGGAGAAAAATTATGCATCACCAGCCATTATCCTCTTTGCTCCTCAGATGACTTGGTTCAGCTGGGATTGAAGAGCAACAGCCACAGCACTAGTCACTTGATTGTTTTTTTTTCCTTTCCTTTTTCCTTTTGAAATACAGAAGAGGATAGAAACCATCTAAACCTAGAGATTTCAGGTCTTACAGAGCATACCTTATACATGTCTACTAAGAACAAAGCCATCCTGATTTCAGTGAAAATTAGTCATAGATATATAGTCCTATATATATAGGACTGCACCCTTAATACAGTCCAGTAGGTCCATTCAAGCCAATTGATTTCCACCACACTCAAATACTGCAAGCAACTGCATAGTATTCCATTCCAAACAATTCAATGTTTTTAGGATAAATGACTATAGTTTCTGTGATGCATAATAGGCTGAGTGTTACATAATAGGCTGGTTGCTGACCAGAGTCCTCCAAAAAAATGCCAAAGCAGCTATTGACTTACTAAATAAGTTGCTATATGTCTCTGCCTCAGCTTCTCATTTGTAAAAGGGAAAACTTGATTACATACTTTTAAAGCTAGGTGAAATAGTTAAAACTGTTAGTAGGTTGACTTATTTTTTCAGCATGTCATTTGACTGCTCTTCAAACTATCTTGATACATGCACTGGTGTGGTGCTAAATTAAAGAGTCAGCTATCTAATTCTAAGGTGCCCAAAGTCCCCACTGGGAGGAAGCTTTCAATCTTTTTGTAAATAATAGAGTCTTTAATGACAAATCCTTGAATTCCCCCCACCCACCCACCCACATTACCGTATCTGGGGATATGTGACAATTTCTGAACCATTTCTGTGGCAGTCATATGAAACTGGTCCACTTGATAACTTGAAGGAGGTGATAGTGAATAAAATTATTGTCCGTGATAGTTTTGTAGCCTCTAAAATGTTAAAACATATAGAAAAATGTTTGCAATGCATCACAAATTTCCATAAACACTGGCTTTATGTTCAATATGCAAGCTCATTTCCCATCTTTTGAAATATTAACGTAGACTTATTATTCCTTATACTGACTGTCTTTTTCGCTATTATATGTGAAAATAATGACACAAACACAGAAGACTATTCTGGCTGGATACATAATAAAAAAGAAATACATTTCTTTCCTCACACCTCAATAGTTGGGTTCATTGGCCTTAAGAGGATTGTTTCTCACAGAACTTGAGAAATAATTTTTGGGGGTGGAAATTGAGCAAAATTGCACCAATAATTCACACTATACAAAATGATAAATGGCTGCTTCTCTGCTGCAAATATTTCTAAGGTCTAAAAGGTATTTGAGACTTCGTTTTCAATTTTTGTTTTTAACAATGAACCAGTCTTTCTGTAGCCTCAGACAACAGAGACATGTAATCTGAGTGGAACCGTTTATGAAAGGCCAAATTCTTAGGTTGCTAAGAATCTGACCGCTTTCACTCCTCCTCTTTTTCTGAACAATCTGATTGCAAAGTAAAGCTGTTGCCATTGTTGTCTTTAAAATTGAATCCTTAAATTCATTCAGAGATTCAGAAGAATGAGCCAGCAAGTGGGCCTTATGCTTCTACTGAATCACAGCATTCTGAAAAAATATTTAAATAGCCTGGATGGTGGAGAGCTCTTTAGCCACATGCAGAATTTACTTTGGCCTTACCTTTGCAGAAACATCTACAGAATTAGATTCCATCCCCTAATGATTTTTCTGAACTTGCTGGAAAGCTCTGGGTTTAGGTATCCGACTGTGCATGCTGCCTTTAGAAGGTTTACAATCTCATATGCTGTCTTCAGCAGGTTTGTCTGGGAGACACATTTCTGGGTTGGGGTGACTGTTAATCTACCCAGCACTAACCAATCATTCCTTCCCTGCCTTTAAATTCAAAGAGATCCCTGCCTCTCTGCTCAGTACTTTTACCCTCTCTAGAGTGTGTTGAAGTCTGTTAGTTTGTTGTTTGATCCTATTTATTGTAAATAAATTAAACATTTTATTCTTTCTCCTACTAACATCTCAGAGTGAGTTATTCAAATTGTAACTGCCAGTTAATGAGAAAAGGGGTGGATTAATCTGGGGAATTTGAAGCTATTCTGCTCTGTGTATCTCTGCACTTCTACTGTATAGCTAGAGGAATTTATGCAAAAATTCAAAACTCTGCAACAGAGAGTTCAACTCCCCTCTGTGCCTTCTGTGAGTAGAGCCAGCCTATGTATCCTTGGGCAAGCTGCACAGTCCCTGATTGCCTCCAGAAGAAGACCAATTCTGAGTACTCTCTACCCAGAAAATCCTGGAAAGGGTCACCATAACTGAGAATCGACTTGACAGCACATAATTATTGCTGATGAGTGGAGTCAGCCTGTGTGACCTTGGGCAAGCTACACAGTCCTAGAGCACCCACCCCTACCCTGAAGAAGGGATTGGTAAACCACTTCTGAGTATTCTCTATCTGGAAAACCCAGAAAAGGATCACCATAAGTCAGAACTGACATGACTACACATGATTATTATTATTTATTTTTCTGCGCCAAAGGTTTAATGTCTAAAAAATGTCCCCCTGTGCAGTGATGAATGCACTGTCCAAAAAAAAAAGGGCATTTCTTCATGAAGGAGATACATAAGTATATCAAAAAGCATGAAAGAAGGAGCACAATTCGTTTGCATATCTCCCGTAGTATGTGCTAAGTAGCTGTCAGTCACAGGTTTTCTCAGAAGATACCAGCACTCTTAGAACAGCCCTTTCTTTTATGTATAAGACTTTTGGCATAAGACCTTTTGTACTGAGCTGGTTCTTCTAGGGTTGGTGTAACTCACTGTAGTTTTGACTGTGCAGTCAAACAAAAATAAACAAACCAATAGCTTGTCCTTCCATCTATTATCCTGCAATACCTGGATAAATATGAACCTGATGAGGCCTTATGATCAACCAAGTGCACATGACTGTGTGTAAAATCTATAAATCTGATGGGAATAGATACAGAGTCTTCTCTGTTGGGGTGCCATCACCAAGGAATGTTCTGCTACAAGATGGACATAATTCTTTACCTAACTGCTTCAAATGCACCTTAAAGACTTGAGTATTCCTGACTGCTTTTATTTTTAAAAATTAGTTTATTGTTATGCTGTCATGGTAATTTTAAATATTGTTTTAATTATTCTTTCACAATTTTGAACTACCTTGAGGAAGCTTTGCTTGAAAATGCAGTACAAAATATTTTATCTGTTAAATAAATATTATTTGGATCCAGACTGTAATTCTTGGTTACTCCCATTGATTCTAGAAGGACTTAAATTATCTGTGACTGAAAATGTAAAGAATACTTGCTAAATTCATCAGTCTCATTGATTTAGAGTATCTCAATAAGACCCCTCCAGGAGGAATGTTCATGCCTCAGAAGATTCCTCACCTCTAGGTGGCAAAAAATCAAGTAGTGCTTCCTGCCCCCATTAAGGTTTGCATAACATGTGCAAATTGTCTCTGAATGAAATTAGTGTCCTTTCCCTTTCAGAAGCAAAACAATCACAGCAAACACAGAACAAATGGCTGATTGTTGAAAAAAGACAAAAAAAATATCTGTGATGTTTATAACATCCTCAAATGTTTACATAACAAAGCCTTGCTCATTGTCATCCTGTGCACTTTGTGTTAAAGCATTGTTGGCATTAAAATACTATTTCATCAATTTTGATTATTGTGGGCAAAAAAGGATTCTTGTTCTCATTGTTTTCTTTTGCTAAGGACTACTCTCACAAGGTTAATTCTGTGTATCCTTCTCCTAGTGCTTGAAAAAGAAGAGAAGCAAGAACTTACATCCATTGCCATGACACATTTATCCCATTAATTTCAAAGGGACTTAAGCACGATTCATTTAGTTTAGATTCAACTGCTCTTGTTGTCAGGCTTCATTTGCTATTTGACAAATTGTCATGCAGTCTGATATAAACAGTATCATGACATTATCACATTCATTTGGTGATCTCTAAATTGTCTGGACTTTCCCATGTAGCAGTAGAAGTATGCAAATTCTAATCTGTTCCATTTGAAAATGGATCACAAATTACAAATATTTTAGAGAACATTCGGAATACTGTTCAATTGGTTTAAAAATTTAAAACTTCATATATAATTTCTAGAGGCTCAATAGCGTATTTCCATCTAACTCCAAAGAAGCTTCAAGGTTCTAAACTGGCATGTTCTGTCAGTAGTGAACAGGATGAAGGCAAACAAACTGAATGTCAGTGCAGACAATACAGATGTGTGCCTGGTCAGTCAAAAGAGAGATTAAGAAATAGACGTTCAGTCTGTGCTGTGTGGGTTACATTCCCCCTGAAAATTCAGTTTGCAACTAGGGTGTACCTCTGGATTCATCCCTGAGCCTGGACATCCTAGTTTCAGTGCTAGTCAGGAATGCATTCACACAGCTATGCCTTTTCCTGGAGATGCCTGATAGGGCTATGGTGACTTATGCCTCAGTGGCATCTTGCTTTACTCTAAAGTGTTGTACAAGATGTGCCTTTGAAGAGTGTTTGGGAACCTCAGCTGGTCCAAATTGCTGCACCCAGACTGCAGAATGGACAAGTAGCCTACAACATCCCTGCTACAAAAATTAACTGGCTGCCAGTCAGTCTCCATGCCCAATTTAAAGTGCTGATTATGATATACAAAACCTTCTATGGTTTGGGTTCAGGTGTCTGCAGTACTGTGTCTCCCCCACAGAGCCTCCCCAGCTTTTAATACCATTAAAAAGGTATTAAAAGGCCATTCTCTTTTTCTTGCCACTCTCACAAGCACATTTAGTGAGGATGCAAGAGAGGGCCCTTTCAGTGGCTGCTCCCAAGGGGTGGCATGCCCTCACTTTGGAAGTCATCTTGACTCCCTCCCTGCTGTTCTTCTGGTGACAATTAAAGTCCTTTCCTTTTTAAAGGTAAGTTTTAATAATTTAAATTCACATAGAAAGGAGCCTTCTTGTGGAATACTGAAGGTTTACTTGGTTTTGTGGTGTGTTTTGAAGTATTTTTAAACTGTTTCTAAATTATTAGTTTTTAGTATTTTACTTTATCATTACAGCTCTTTAGTACTGTAATGTACAGTATAACACATTTTGTTTCATCTTTTTAAATATTTGTGAGCTGTCTTGAGTACCTCCATTGGGAGAATGGTAGAACAGAAATAAAGTAAAATAAACAAAATAAACTTGTGTACTTCAGTCAGCTGCAGTGAATAGTACTTGGCTTTTATCTCCTTCAGAGTTCTTTATGTTAATTGTCACAACAGGCATTGAGGAAGAAAGGAAAGAACAGCTTCCTAGCATGAAGTCATAGAGCTCATAATGCTCAAAAATTAGCAAGGAACATTGTTCAGCTTTGCAGATTCACTGAACTATCAACTGGCAAAGGTAGCATGAACAGCATCCATTACTACAAATATATTGGCCTGTTGCTTAGGGTAGTGAATCACTTATGAAGTATCATTTGGAGTAGGCCTATTTGAATCAATGGAACCTATAGAGGAGTTGACTCACCAAATCCCTACTAATTCAACAGGCCTCCTCTAGTGCAATTTACTATGTTAAGAAACAGGATTTTGGCGATTGATATATTACACCATTCCAGGTTCCTATGCAGTATTCTTCTTTGCAGCATCGGACTTTCCTTTCACTTCCAGGCGCGTCCACAGCTGAGCGTCCTTTCGGCTTTGGCCCAACCGCTTCATTAGCTCTGGAGCTACTTGTACTTGTCCTCCGCTCTTCCTCAGTAGCATGTTGGACGCCTTCCGACCTGAGGGGCCCATCTTCCAGCGTCATATCTTTTAGCTTTTTGTTTCTGTTCATGGGGTTTTCTTGGCAAAGATACTGGAGTGGCTTGCCAGTTCCTGCTCCAGGTGGATTGCGTTTAGTCAGAACTCTCCACTATGACCTGTCCGTCTTGGGTGTCCCTGCACGGCATAGCCCATAGCTTCTCTGAATTACTCAAGCCCCTTCGCCACGACAAGGCAGCAATCCGTGAAGAGTTCCAGAAAAACATCTACTTCTGCTTCATTGACTACGCAAAAGCCTTTGACTGTGTGGACCACAGCAAACTATGGCAAGTTCTTAAAGAAATGGGAGTGCCTGACCACCTTATCCATCTCCTGAGAAATCTATATGTGGGACAGGAAGCAACAGTTAGAACTGGATATGGAACAACTGATTGGTTCAAAATTGGGAAAGGAGTACGACAAGGCTGTATATTGTCCCCCTGCTTATTTAACTTATATGCAGAATACATCATGCGGAAGGCTGGACTGGATGAATCCCAAACCGGAATTAAGATTGCCGGAAGAAATATCAACAACCTCAGATATGCAGATGATACCACTCTGATGGCAGAAAGTGAGGAGGAATTAAAGAACCTCTTAATGAGAGTGAAAGAGGAGAGCACAAAAAATGGTCTGAAGCTCAACATCAAAAAAACTAAGATCATGGCCACGGGCCCCATCACCTCCTGGCAAATAGAAGGGGAAGATATGGAGGCAGTGACAGAGTTTACCTTCCTGGGCTCCACGATCACTGCAGATGGTGACAGCAGCCACGAAATTAAAAGACGCCTGCTTCTTGGGAGAAAAGCGATGACAAACCTAGACAGCATCTTAAAAAGCAGAGACCTCACCTTGCCGACAAAGGTCCGCATTGTCAAAGCTATGGTTTTTCCAGTAGTGATGTATGGAAGTGAGAGCTGGACCATAAAGAAGGCTGACCGCCGAAGAATTGATGCTTTTGAATTGTGGTGCTGGAGGAGACTCTTGAGAGTCCCCTGGACTGCAAAGAGAACAAACCTATCCATTTTGAAGGAAATCAACCCTGAGTGTTCACTGGAAGGACAGATCCTGAAGCTGAGGCTCCAATACTTTGGCCATCTCATGAGAAGAGAAGACTCCCTGGAAAAGACCCTGATGTTGGGAAAGTGTGAAGGCAAGAGGAGAAGAGGACAACAGAGGATGAGATGGTTGGACAGTGTCATCGAAGCAACCAACATGAATTTGACCCAACTCCGGGAGGCAGTGGAAGACAGGAGGGCCTGGCGTGCTCTGGTCCATGGGGTCACGAAGAGTCGGACACGACTAAACGACTAAACAACAACATATTACACCATACATAACATTCATCCTAATATAAAAGATATAAAGCCAATAGGTTAAGCAGAATACTTCCCAGGGGACCCCATATGTAATGAAAGGGCTCACTGAATAAATCCTCATTATACAGGTGCTGTAACATACAGGTACTGCATGCCTATCTATATGTTCATTTTGTGTTGTGTCTTGAACAATGTGGGTAGTTGTTGGGAATACTCCTCTGTCCAAGGCAAGGCCTAGCAGGATATCTATAACTATGAACTGGTTAAAGAGTTTTATAGCAGCATGTATGTCCCCTCGGTTTGTGGCCAGATAGAAATCTTGCAAAGGTCCCTTAATGTGAACAAACATCTCCATATAAGTAAGATTTGTATATGAATAGTTGACACATGTGGGGAGTGTTCCCCCCATGGCTACATGTGGGGAACACTCCTCACTCGGGTGTTATAAACTTTTGAGTTTTGACTCTTTTAAAACAATATTGATATGAGTGTGGCAAGTACTCTATATGTTCTCAAGATGTGAGTATGGAGGTCTCCAAGTAATGTGAATCCATGCCTAAATAGGCCAATTGTGACATGATGAATAAAAAAAGGCAAAATGCTGATTTTATATTAATGCATCCCCCCCACAAAGAATGTTCTATAGCTATATCAAACTGTCAAGTTCTGCCTGATGCTCATTGATCTATTAAAATAAATGGCCATTCAATATATTTCAGTCATATGTTCCAACATTATAAACAATTGTTACCTTAAAAAAAAGGCAGATAAATAATAGTCAGTACATTCCAACATGTTTATCATGTCAATGCTACTGAAACAGGCCCTTCTGGTATTTTTGAAGGATGTTGATTCCCAGATGGACTAAAGTGCAAAGCTGTAGAATTCAACCATTTTAATGCCCATCTTAAAAAAAGAGAGACTTGAATAAATGTGTCTATATATGAATTACTGTACCAAATAAAATAAAATAAAATAAAAATGACACCAGTAGGGGCCATGTCTATTATCTGATAATAACTATTTTAATATAGCTTTTCAAGTAAGCATACTGCTCTAAAACATTCCTATAAAACAAACATTATTTAGTACCTTACAGGCGTAATATATCTTTTTTAAAAATTGTATCTTCCATTAGTTAGCTCTGTTCTGCTTATCACACTCTGGATGGTATCCTACAACTGTCCCTCTATAGTTGACCAGAATCTGTCAGCTGAATATGAAAGGGAATTATTTTTGCTTACAAAATAATACACGTAGATCCCACCAGTGTCTATTTTTGGATATCTTTGTTCATTTTCTCTCTGAGGTATAATATTTACAGTTACAATAGGTTTAAAATAAAAGGATGGATGAAGAGAGTGGAAGAACAGCTGTTGACTTGTAGGATAACTTTTCAGAAAATGTGTGGGTCATTTTTGTTAGATATTTTCAATAAAATGAATGTTTTAGACAATGGACTCTTGACTTTGGAGAACAGTTGATTTATATAACCACAGTGCATCTTCCAGCATTTTTACTCTATGCATTAGGGAGGACTGTATCACACCTTATGGTCACTATACACTTCCATAGTTTATCAGAGTCTTAATTTTATCTGCCACTCATAAGAAATGGAGAAGAAATAGTTTGACTTGCATATGTAGGATGGTTTAATACAACATCAGCTATTTTCCTCTGGTAATACTATTTTGCTAGATTGAATATTTCAACAAAACTTGAATACATAAAAAGCATTCCTAAGGTTTGAATGCAAATGGATGTTCAGCAGGGATTAACAGATTCCTTGTTGTTGTTTAGTCGTTAAGTCGTGTCCGACTCTTCGTGACCCCATGGATCACAGCACGCCAGGCCCTCCTGTCTTCCACTGTCTCCCAGAGTTTGGTCAAATTCATGTTGGTAGCTTCGATGACACTGACCTACCATCTCGTCCTCTGTCGTCCCCTTCTCCTCTTACCTTCACACTTTCCCAACATCAGGGTCTTTTCCAGGGAGTCTTCTCTTCTCATGAGATGGCCAAAGTATTGGAGCCTCAGCTTCAGGATCTGTCCTTCCAGTGAGCACTCAGGGTTGATTTCCTTCAGAATGGATAGGTTTGTTCTCTTTGCAGTCCAGGGGACTCTCAAGAGTCTCCTCCAGCACCACAATTCAAAAGCATCAGTTCTTTGGTGGTCAGCCTTCTTTATGGTCCAACTCTCACTTCCATACATCGCTACTGGAAAAACCATAGCTTGGACTATGCGGACCTTTGTCGGCAAGGTGAGGTCTCTGCTTTTTAAGATGCTGTCTAGGTTTGTCATCGCTTTCCTCCCAAGAAGCAGGCGTCTTTTAATTTCATGGCTGCTGTCACCATCTGCAGTGATCATGGAGCCCAAGAAAGTAAAATCTGTCACTGCCTCCATATCTTCCCCTTCTATTTGCCAGGAGGTGATGGGACCAGTGGCCATGATCTTCGTTTTTTTGATGTTGAGCTTCAGACCATTTTTTGCACTCTCCTCTTTCACCCTCATTAAGAGGTTCTTTAATTCCTCCTCACTTTCTGCCATCAGAGTGGTATCATCTGCATATCTGAGGTTGTTGATATTTCTTCTGGCAATCTTAATTCCAGCTTTGGATTCCTCCAGTCCACCCTTTCGCATGATGTATTCTGCATATAAATAAAATAAGCAGGGAGACAATATACAGCCTTGTCGTACTCCTTTCCCAATTTTGAACCAATCAGTTGTTCCATATCCAGTTCTAACTGTTGCTTCCTGTCCCACATATAGATTTCTCAGGAGATAGATAAGGTGGTCAGGCACTCCCATTTCTTTAAGAACTTGCCATAGTTTGCTGTGGTCCACACAGTCAAAGGCTTTTGTGTAGTCAATGAAGCAGAAGTAGATGTTTTTCTGGAACTCTCTGGCTTTCTCCATAATCCAGCGCATGTTAGCAATTTGGTCTCTAGTTCCTCTGCCCCTTCGAAATCCAGCTTGTACTTCTGGGAGTTCTCGGTCCACATACTGCTGAAGCCTACCTTGTAGCCTACCTAAGTTAACTCAGTACAAATACCTATATCCCAGTGTTAAACACAAAAATAATTCCAGGGAACTAACAAGTAAAGCCACAGCATAGTAATAAAATAACAATAAAAACATCAAATTAAAATTTAGTCAAGACCTTTCCCACAGAGCAATGGATAGGAAACAGTCTGGTCCAGCGGTAACACTTGTGTCACCTGAATTCCTTCTGAAATATTTTCTTCCACGAGTTAGTTCAGTTTTAGATTACATGTTCCAGGAAGTATCTAAGCTCTGCTCCTCCACTGTCAGCCAAAGGAATACAAAAATATTTAGAATTTTTCCTCCTCTTTGCACCCCTCTTGTCCCATTTTGCCCAGGAGAATTAGTGGATACCATAGAACTGGTAACATTCAAAATTGCTTTCTTCTGCATTTTTGATGGATGTCTTCCATTAGTAGAGGTATGCTAATTAGATATCACCTAATGACTTCCACAGAAATAGAAAAAATTCCAAAATTAATTCTGTATTTGAGCACATAGGAGCTTGCTGCAGTTTTCCATTCCTTAAGTGCTTCTATATCTGTTTCCCTAGCACTGCATCTTTTAATGAACAGCATGCACAAACTACTTTCCCCCCAGTGTTTTATAAGGGTTGATGAATTCATGTTTTTGCAAATAGTCATACAAGCAGAGCATGACTTTTTTTCTTTTGCAGAATTCTATCAGTAATGTAAGATGCAGGAAATACATGAAGAAGTGAAAGCCAGTGTAAACTCCACATACAGTGCTTTGTCAAGGAGTAATGCAATATTTCTAACACTTCAACTTGCGTCTGGGAAGAATAACAGGTATTTTGGGACTTCAAATTCCAAGGAGAGTTCTGGAAAGAGAAACATTTCACAAAGAGTCTCTAACAGTTATCCAAAAAGGAAAACCTGCAGTGACCACTTGGAAATAAGGTCACTTTGCCCATTTCTCATCATAGGTGGCCAACTTATAGAGACTTCACTTTTCATTTAAAAAAGAGACTTCCTAGATGACATTCTATGGTCAACATTTGGCTACGCCCCAAAGATTATTTTACAAAGAAGTGAAGAGTGCAAGCTAAAGTACATATATATAAAAAGCACTGACTAAGAGCCAAATTAACTGGGGTATTATGCCCATAGTTTAAAAGTAAACTGCAGTAGGAACAGCGTCCCTTGCACACTCTCTGATTTTCATCAGGAAGGCTGCATGCTTACGAACAGTGAAAAAAAACAAAGGCTTACATGATTCCTAATGATGTGTTTAGTCACATTTACCTTGGTTTCTATACTTTGAGAAGCCACAATTCTGGATCACAAAAGACTGTATCTGACAAACTGCTTATTGTTTATCTCTACTGGTATGCAGTAGTGGATACCAGATAGTTGAACAATGTTATCAAATTAGTTTAGAAGGAGACAGCTATTCCAGTTCCAGGTGAAAAAATATACTCCAAATCGTTATAAAAAGAAAGAGCAAAGACATACATCAACTGGGAGCAAACAACAAACCCCACATCCTCAAAATTGAGAAAGCCAAGCAACTGTATGTATAGAGTGACAAATTTAGAACCATAGACTCTTTCTCAAACTTTTAAAAAGATAAATCAGCAACTGGAAATTATTCAAAGCCTTAGAAGAGCTCACTGGGGAGTGGAATACATTTCTGAAGTGAAGTAATTACATCTGTGGTTAATTTCATCGGAAGCTTGCTAACTGACAAGGAAGCATTTACAATAGCCACAATCAATGGGATTACAAGTTCTCAGGAGTCCTGCTGTAGCCAAACAATACCGGGTGCTCATACTAAAATGTGTAATGCAGATGTGTTCTAATTAGCTATTTTAGACACAGGTGTGCATATAAAAGGTAAGCACAGCTTACTGATGAGCTGGAAGATGCTCAAGAAACTCCCCTTTCAATAGCGGCACCGCATGGATTCCAGACTCAGCATTCACTTAAAAACTATACAGTGTTCGTTACCTTTTCTTTGTAAAGATAGCTTTGAAAACATAGGTTGCAAACTGATCTACTATGATGAGAGGAATCACTCTTGAAGCCATAAGGAGCATGTTTTCCAACCCCTTCCCTGGCATGGCTCCAAATCCTTTAATATGAACTTGCCACCTATTTATTAAGAACTTCAACAAAGATTTTAATATTGTACTTCCCTAGTACAATATTGTCCTTTCCCAGATGTTCACCTTATGGGCAACAGGGGTATCACTTTCTTAGTGGCTGCATCAGTATCTGAACTATGTATCTCTCAAATGCTTTTCAATAAAAAACTTTTAGTCTAGAGGTCATAAATATTCTCATATGCTGAAAATTCTTTTTCTTTCTCAGTCAGCCTAGAAATCACAAACTTTAACTTAACAATTTTGGGTTTACCTTGATATTTTGTACTGTGACAAAATTAAACAAGTGGACAAAAGAGGGAAGGGGGAGAAGGAAAGGACGAAAAGTTGTGGCATCTTAAAGTCTAGCAGATTTGTTTCAATGTGAGGTTTTATGCATCAGAATCTATTTCCTTAGACATGGAGGATTTTCTGCAGATAAGTGAGTTTTGATCCATGAAAGCTCACACTGAAAGAAATCTGCTAGTTTATGTTAATGGATGAGTTTCAGTTTCTGCAGCCTGATGATGTGGTCAGGAACCTTGGGTATGTAAGGACTACTGTATGTGTGCTGGATCCTTGCCCTTCCTGGCTCATAAAAGCTGCCAGAAAGCAACTAGTTGATTGGGTAGGAGTGGTGAATGTCTCCTTGCAACAGGGTAGGAGTCCATCATGCTTAAAAGGAGGCCATTGTTAAAAAAGACCATTGTTAAAAAAAGCCCTCTTTGCATCCCACAATACTGAATAATTGCTGACCACTATCTAATATCCCTAAGGTAATAGAGTGGGTCGTGGCTTCTCAGCTCCAGAGGTTTCTGGATGAGACAGATTATCTAGATCCATTTCAATCTGGCTTAAGGCCTGGTTATGGGACAAAGATGGTTTTGGTCACCTAGGAAGATGACCCGCGCTGGGAATTGGATAGGGGATCTGTGTCCCTGTTGGTTTTGCTGGACCTCTCAGTGGCTTTTGATACTATTGAACATAGTATCCTCCTGACCCATCTCTGGAATGGGACTTGGGGGAACTGTTTTATGGTGGCTCCAGTCCTTCCTGGAGGAAAGAACTCAGAAGGTAGTGTTGGAGGATTCCTGTTCAACACACTGGCAGCTGATCTGTGGGATCCCTCAGGGTTCTGTTTTGTCTCCTATGTTATTTAACATCTACATGAAACCGCTGGAAGAGATTATCTAGAGTTTTGGGGTTCGGTGTCAGCAGTATGCCGATGACACCCAACTCTACCTCTCTTTGCCACCTAAATTTGAAGAAGCTGTTTCGGTTCTAGGTCAGTGTTTTGTATCAGTAATGGACTGGATGAGGGTGAATAAATTGAAACTTAATCAAGACAAGACAGAGATGCTTCTGGTCAGTCAAAAGGCAGATCAAGGAATAGAGATGCAGCCTATACTAGATGGCATTACACTCCTCCTGAAAAAAAAAGAGGTGGAGCTTGAGGGTGCTCCTGGATTAATTTCTGAGCCTGGATGCCCAGGTCTTGGTGATGGCCAGGAGTGCATTTGCACAATTAAAACTAGTGCGCCAGCTACATCCATTTCTTAAGAAGTCTGATCTGGCCACTGTCACACACACTCTAGTTACTTCCCAGCTGGATTACTATAACTTGCTCTATATGGGGCTGCTGATAGAAAGTGTCAGGAAACGTCAGTGGGTCCAAAATGCAGCAGTCAGACTGCTGATTGGGGCTGGTTACAGGTATGACAAAAAACCCTTTTACAGGGGCTGCTGATCAGTTTCCAGGCACAATTCAAAGTGCTGGTTTTAACGTATAAAGCCCTAAATGGCCTGGTTACAAGCTGTCTCAGAGACCATGTCTCTCACTATTTAGTTATTTATTTATTGGATTTCTATCTTGCCCATCTAGACCAAAGGTCTACTCTATGATCTGGCTTAGGTGTTAAAATCATCAGGAGAGGCCTTTCTTGTGGTCCCACCAACTTCACAGGTGTGTCTGATGGGGACACAGGAGAGAGTCTTCTCTGTTGCTCCTCCCAGACTTTGGACCTCTCTTCCACAGGAGACCAGAGTGGCCCCATCTTTGCTGTCATTCTGCAAGCAGGCAAAGACATTTCTCTTCAGGCAAGCTTTCTCTCAGTAACTAGCTACATGTGTGTGATATTTAGATGGATTGTTATGCATTACTGCTTTGACTGGATTTTTAGAACTACTACTCTTCAAGTAATAACCAAGTCCAACCCTGCTTAGCTTCCAAAATCAGACAAAAACTCATGTATTCAGAGCAGTATAGCCCTATGAAACAGAAGAGATTTTTGTACTGGAATAGGTCCAGCCACTTGTCTGTCTTAGACCTCTATGGACCAAAAGAATCATGAGCAGGGCTTGAAAAATGCACTCGTCCACTCGTCTGTGACAAGTGAAAAATGCTGCTTGACGGGCCACAGCTCCCTCTCTCCCTGCCTCCTTCCCCTCTGTCCATCTCTCTCTCTTTCTAATCCTGCAGTCCTCCCCTCCCTGCTCCCATTGGAAAAGGAAAACAGCCCTTTTCCTGCGAGAAGAGAGTTCGAGCGGCACATAGAGATATAGCTCTGCAGGAGAATGTAGAGTAGTCCCATGCTGGAGAATATGGAGATTCCCTGCTCCCAATTTCAACTGAACAAGGAGGGAACCGTGGCTCCTTAAGAGGCCAGGCGCTTTTGCTTTCAGTTTTATTTTTGCTGGAGACATTCAAAAGAAAGGCATTCAAAATACAAGCTTCATGACCCCACGGGCACGCAGGTAATAAAGCAACCCAAGTCTGAGGGTATAAATCAGTGATTCCCAAGCCCAATAAATTGCAAGGCTATAGTCCGGTCATGCTGACTGGTGAAATTTTTGACTGACTGGTGAAACATTCTAAAATTTTTCAAGCCCTGATCATGAGAGATGCGCTTCTATCTGATTTTGAAGTATACCACTGCAACACAATTCACCCAGCTCAACAAGGCCTCCCATTTCTCTGTTGACACATAGTTAATCTCTTTAGACAGACAGAAATAATGAAAAGAAAAGTGAGATCATTGTAAGAAGCATCCGTGTATGTTGACACATAGATGCATTAGACAACTTTTAGAAAATTCACTCATCATTTCCAAAAGAAACAACATACTGTATTTTTCCATGTATATGACCCCCCAATTTATAAGACGACCCCCTAATTTTGTCCCTTGCCAGCGGCGGAGGAGCAGTCAATGGGCAGCCGTGAGGGGCAGCCCAGCGCGGCAGCTCCTCCACCTCCGCCTCCTGCTGCTGCTGCCTCCGCCGTCCAATCCCCTCCTCCAGTGCGACTGCCAGGGCTCACCTCCAGCTCACGTTGCCGCCTTGTCTCCTGCCCGAAGGGAGCCCATGAGTGGCGCTGGAGGAGGCGATCCGGCAGCAGTGGCAGCAGTCAATGGGCAGCAGCGAGAGGCGGACGAGTGCAGCTGCTCCTTTGCCTCTGTCTCTGCCTCCTCCTGCTGCTGCTGCCTCCGCTGCCAGATCACCTCCTCCAGCGCCACTCACAGGCTCCCTTCGGGCAGGGGACAAGGCGGCAAAGTGAGCTGGAGGTGAGCCCTGGCAGTCGCACTGGAGGAGGTGATCGGGTGGCGGCAGTCAATGGGCAGCAGTAAGAGGCAGCTGAGCGCGGCTGCTCCTTTGCCTCCACCTCTTTCCGTGTATAAAACGACCCTCAATTTTTTCTGTAATGATTTTAGGAAAAAGTGTCGTTTTATACACAGAAAAATACGGTATGTCTTGCCTTGCTCAACTTTTCATGCACAGGTATTCTTTCTGTGCTTACGTCCTGCATTTAATGAAGATAAGTAGATTCAAACCACAGTGAAATTACAGTTTTCCAATAGCTGAGTATCCTATATTGTTCAACAGAAGCATAAGATTTTTGCGTAAAAATAAGTTCAGAAAACAGATAAATGTTCTTCTTGCTCATGTGAAGTATTTATAGGTGGAATCTTTATGCACCTTTATCTTTACATAGAATTACAGGGAGGGGGATTCACTTCTGAGTAAATATCCACAGTATCAGGTTGCACATCTAATGGAGTAAACCAAATCAAACTCAATGAGATTTGCTCTGAGATAAATATGGCTGTAATGTGGGTACACTTGAATGCATGCATGCATACTTTGCTTCTCTATTTGTTATCAACTTGTTCTATTTTGGAAGAATATGTCTCTGCAAATGTCAACTTTAAATCTTCATTTTATCCTCAAAGGATGTCTGATCAAGTGGTAAGGATCAGACAAGTCACAACAGCTATCATTTATATTTGACGACCTCTAATCTAATCTAATCTAATCAGATTCTCTGGGAGCAATCTCCTGTTATGAACAACATTTTTCAAAGAGCAGGCAATAGTTCACATTCATTTATCCCCACACTTTCAGTTAAACTCATCCTTCCAACCTTTATTTTGTCCACACCTGCTAGCTAGGAACAGCTAGGAAGCTTGGATAAAGTGCTTGCAGGAGTAAACACCACCCTCCACTGATGGCAAAAAGCAGTCATGCTGCTCTCAGTCTCACTCTGAACAGAAAGATCCTAGTCAAGATCTCCTCTCCATCTCATATTTCAAACTCATTTTACGGCCATAGCATGGTCTCATGTCACTACCTTGTCCAACCTACTCCCAAGAACTCTTGTCTGGCCACCTGCTTTCTACATCCTTGCAAGTCCTGATCTTGCTTGCTAAAGTTATGTTGTGACCTTCAATGCACCCATTCTTCAGATTTTACTTCACTTCTGTCTTTGGCTTGTTTTTAATATAGCAAGGGCAGGTATGTCTTGCTCTTAATGTGTGATGCTCCCAACCCTCTTAGGGATCGCAGGGCACTCGGTCAGAGAGTTCTCTGGCACTTATCTACCACCTTTACACTGGGCTGAGTCCCTAGACCCCAGCAGTGCATAGCATAAGCCCTTCGAAACAAGTCTGACCTAAAAAGAACACTTTGTACTTACTTAGGAACCTAGCAAGTACAGGCACATGGGCTTTGTGATTCCTTAGAACTCACCAAAGCTCTGTGAGGTAGGACTCTTAAATGATAGCAAATCTGTGGCCCTCTTCACCACTGGAATTAGCCAGACCTTGCTGTTCAAGAGACCAGTCCTCAATAAGGATTTTTAAAAGTAAATTTTAATTAGAAAAATAGAGTTTCATAGAAAATCAGTTTATATTGCAAAAGCAGTAGCATTCAAGAACATATTCAAAGATTATTGCAGTTAAATAAAATACTTGTTTCCCATTTAAAATAATAAACTTCTAAAAGCTAACCTAGGGTAGGCTATAGAGGGCTAGCCCCCCCCCATTTCTTCCTCCTTCTAGCTACATGCTCATACCATCATCAGAACAGAAATCCATCATCAGGAATCATTGAACACACTGGAACACAAGTGAACAATAGTGAACACAGAACACATAACCTATCTTCCATTTTCTACTTTCCTAGCTCCTCTCTTCTTCTTGGCCCCCTCTAGCTGTTAACCAATTAACTTTTTGTAGGTTGTACCACCTCTCCCCGCCTATTATTCCCATGAGAGTGCAGGTGTTGTTTGTCTTCTGTAATAGGCTTGGAATGTTGAGTCTTCCCCGGGCCTCTCGACATGGCCTTCAAGATAACAGTCACAGAAAAACAGTCTCATGATGCTTAAGAAAAACACATTCAAAAGTCCTTCAAATCATCTCTACACAGAACCATTCTGACTCCATTTTATATTTCTTCGACTACATATCCTATCATCATGACACACTTCTAACCACATATCCCATGATCATGAGCATTTCAATTTCTTTGCTATCTTTTTCTCCAGCTTTCCTGCACTCTCTTCCCTCTTCTCACATGCTGAAGCATCATTTCACATCTGTCCCTGGCTCACTGCATCATATGCCCCTTCCGAAACAAGCCTTCAGAGGATGGCAGTCTTTGGAATGTCTTCTGTCTATGTTGTTTATATTGCTCTTTCTACAGATTTGGTGTGCATAGATGATTTTTGGGTGTTTTGGTGTGTTTTTTTTAACTCTTGAAAACATCCTTTGATCCACAGTGGATAGAATACTAGGCATATTTTAGAGCAGTGGTTCCCAATCTTGGGTCCCCATATGTTCTTCGACTACAAATCCCAGAAATCCTGGCCAGCACAGCTAGTGGTGAAGGCTTCTGGGACTGAAGTTTGGGAATCACTGAGTAAGTAATCAGGAAATTTCAGTAATCAGGAAATCTCAGTGCATCTATGATAGAGTTCCTCATTTGTTTGTAGTACACTTCTGATCAACAGAAAAGATCTAGAAGACACAGGGTTAGCATTTTACTACAACATTTACAAATAGAGAAAGTGGTTGCCACAGCTGGTATTTGTTCTCTGTTGCTTTTTAGATTCTGTGTGCTTTGAAATATTTGACAGTATTTTGGCACAATTTACACTACTGTTACAGCTCAAACTTCTGATTATGCATGCTAGTGACTCTACTGGCCTTTTAAAAGGACACTTAAAAATGTACTCTGCTATGTTAAGCTGTGCCATTTGGGGACAACTCTGATGCTTCAGGAAACAGAAAGTATTAATCTACCATGCATTTTAAATCCCAGATGTATTAGCGCTGGGCTGTATTGTATTACTATTTTTTTAAAACTATTGGTCTTATGCCTGCTATCAGTCTATTGATTCTAAAATGGATTCTGCAGATGAACATAATGAATAAACTTGCTATATCTTACAGTAAGCATTCACACAACTTTTATTTTACCCATATTTTCTAAGGAACACACATTTTAGAATTCAAAATCTAAACTATAATACCTGCAAGACAAAATGTAAATGCTAACTAGGAAATAAAGTCTGAGAATGAAAAGGACTGTAAACTGCTGCAAAATGTAATCCATAAAGCTGAAAATAGGCTAAGATTAAAAATGCCATATTACTTAAACTCCCTGAAGGCAGACTTTTAAAAATATATATTAAGCTACTAAGAAAGGATCATATATCTTTCTTCCTAGAATAAATAGGTTATTTGCCTAACAGGCAACATTTTAGCATTCTTTGGGCAAAATCCAGTGGACATTCTCCTGTGCAAATTCCACCAACCTGAATGGGAGCTGTGCAAGAGAAGATTCTTCTAGCTTATGTCACATACATCAGTTTATTGGTAGCATCTCAGATATCATCATAAATACTCAGCATTGAAAATATCCACACATAAAAATAAATTAAACTATGGGAACAGAGTTGCTTAATTTAAAGACTTTTCAGGATAAAGAGCTAATCAATAAAATGGATTAAGTGCTTAATTATATAGCATCTTAATTAAAATTTGAACTATACAAGTTTCGCCGATGCGTTGTTAAGTGAACTGGCCAAGTGGAAAGCCTAACCTGATCTTTGAAGTGTAGCCACTTGAAAACTAATGACATCAAGCAGAGGGAAAAACTTTCTTGCTTCCACCCCTCACATTCACTAAACTGAATTATGAACTCAAATCTCTTCCCCATTTTGTGTTTCAATCAAAAGAGTAATCATACCATTGACTTCCTGCTGCAAATGCACACGGCCTATTGCAGCAGCCTTGCTAAGCCTCAGGCAAGCATAATTGATCCCTTGACCCAAAGGTGCCCTCCTTTGGCCACAGAAACCACTTCAATCATTTTTTTAAGGATAAATTAGTATATCCTCCTTTTTCCCCACTCATAACTAATTATACCATTCTGGGATCAGGTTAAAGGGACTGCTGACTAGTGGCCTTCCCAACATCAAAGATACCCATTATGAAAACTGAGTCAATCCTGGCATTACCTCATTGCCATGAATAAAACCCATGTGCCAATGACTCACAAGCATGTAATATAACATCAGAAGTTGCAGCAGGATGCAGAGATTGCTTTTGATATGACACAGGGAGCTCTTATAGATTAGATTTTCTTCCTTTTCCATTTCTATTCATTACATATTTCAAATATAGGACTGCCTAAGTGACACAGGGACGTGAGTGGCGCTGCGGGTTAAACTGCAAAGCCTCAGCAGTTCAAATCCACACGACAGAGTGAGCTCCCATCGCTTGTCCCAGCTCCTGCCAACCTAGCAGTTCGAAACCATGTAAAAATTGCGAGTAGATAAATAGGTACCACCATGGTGCAAAGGTAACGGCGTTCCGTGTCTAGTCGCGCTGGCCACGTGACCATGGAAACTGTCTACGGACAAAACGCTGGCTCTATGGCTTGGAAACGGGGATGAGCACCGCGCCCTAGAGTCAGACACGACTGGACAATTTGTCAAGGGGAACCTTTACCTTTACCTAAGTGACACAACATGTAACAAGCACCGACAAATTTCAGATTGTTTCTAATGAGAGCAGGCACTTTGCAAAATATTAAAAAATATTCCAAACAGTGGTTCTTGTATGCAATTTTACATATTTGCATAACAACATGGTAGAAATCCAGTGGCAGAGTGCTGCAAATATCTCCAATGCTTTCCTCTTGCTATGGAGCAACTTGAAGTATCTGATCTACCGTGTTTCCCCGAAAATAAGACAGGGTCTTATATTAATTTTTGCTCCAAAATGCATTAGGGCTTATTTTTCAGGGGATGTTTTATTTTTTTCATGTACAACAATCTACATTTATTCAAATATAGTCATGTCATCTTCTGGTTGCTGCACAATGCTGCACAATGGTGTAGGGGTGGGTTTCACTTAACTAGAGCTTATTTTTGGGGTAGGGCTTATATTACGAGCATCCTGAAAAATCACACTAAGGCTTATTTTCAGGTTAGGTCTTATTTTCAGGGAAACAGGGTATGACTTCCATAGCTTGTTGTGTAGATGATTCAGTGGGGTGAATATTTGCAATACTGAACCTTTAAATCCAACAAACAGAATTCTAGATCACATTTATATTCATAACACCATGTTTCTCAATTACACTGCCAGAGTAGCCCTACTAAGTAACGTAAATCATGCCAAACATACTTGGAAATATAGTCTCCAGTTTCATTATATATTTTAAAACTTGTGTCAATTGATACATTCAGAAGTTTGCATGAAAGAAAATTTTCATATTAAAATAAAATTGATTTAGTATTGAATATTTCTTAAGAACAAAAATAGTGAGATGGTAACTATATCATGCCATTTCGTGGCTGGAATCTTGTTAGTGTAGTAAGTTGCAACTAGAGTAGGTCCATTGAATCAGTGCAACTTAGGGAGAAGCTGACTCACCAAATGACAACTCATTCAATGGTCCCACTTTAGTTGTGAATTGCTATGCTAAGCAACAGGATTTCAGCCAGTATGTATATTCTTTTATTTATATAGTTCTCTTTTTAGAAATGTTTACCAGAAAACAATTTCACACTGAGTTGAGTAAACTTACCTTTCTTTTACTGGGCCACAAACACAGACATTGCACATTCATTTCTCCTAGTTCATTCTATAACTTCCCAATGTAGAACAATAAAAATCCTTATAAGCTGACTTACCCCATTTAGTGGATAGGTCTTCCATCCAAGCTCTCCAATGGCAGTGGTTGTATCAAGTAATACAACTAGAAATTCAAAACAAAATAAAACACAATAATATATTTTGATAAATTATTTGCAATAAACTCACAAATTATTTGAAAGAAAACCTTAAACATCTATTCAGTTATAATAAAAGCCCTCTTCCAACTTGTGTAAATAAGAGCAGCCTTTGTTTCTCAAGCCATACCTCAAATCAAGATAACTGATTTGTACCAAACTTTGCGATCTTAACTTATTTATTTATTTATTTATTTGATTTATATCTCGCCCATCTGGTATATTCTACCACTCTGGGCGGCTTAGTTGTAGCAAATCTCCTATTTGTCCCATAAAGACCAAAAAATATTCTCTGAATGGAGAATTAAAACATAAAGTAAAGATATAGTTGTCTGTTAAATATAAGCTACGTAAACATAACCACAAGCAAGAAGTGTGGCTTAATTTAATTTAAAGGTCTACTGTGCCAAAAGTTTCTCCCATAAGAATTTTGACCATTCTCATTTAATTTGGCAGGAAGAAAAAATTGCTTTGAAAAGAATTTCCAGTGAGGAGAACCTTCAGAGAAATCTTCACAGTTTCTTGTGCTTTTCTTACTTATGAGGTGGCTGAGCAGTGTGTGTACATGTCTTGTATCTCATTATATAGCCTTCTTTTCAGCACCTCCTCCCTCCAGCTTCCCATAACTGAATTAAAATTCAGGTGAACATGGATTAATGCAATTTTTCACACAGGTTTTTTTTTTCAGGTCAGGAAAGAGGACCAGCCAGGGAACCTACAGAATAATGGAGATGTGTAATTGAAATAAAAATATTGGCTATCTTGCAAAGTTAACAGTTATGTCAAAAAATGTCACGAAAAGATGTTCTAAGGGCTCCTGAGAATGTAACAAAAAACTAGAAGCCTCTTTTATGTGGAAATAAAATGTTTGGGAAATTGGAAGACAAATTATGGCTTCACCTTTTTCCTGGAAGTAGACACAACCATTATCTGAAGCCTATTATTGGCATATATCAGAGTAGGTGCAATAGCATAAATCACAGTGGTGACTTGCTGCTAGTTAAAGAGTAGAAACGTGTATTCCTCATCATGTGCCAGTCATGAAGTTCTGTGCCAACAAGGAATACAAGCAGTGATTCCTTAACTAGCAGCAATTGGTGTATTTCAACAATAGAATTCTGACCATTCTCCTCTCTCACCTCTGAGAAATTGTTGGTGAATTTTTCCTTCCCTGGAAGCATTCAAAAATTTCTCTAATTTCCCTGCTTAAGTAGCATGAATTTTTTTAAAATTTCATGCTACTTTTTCCCCATATTATTATTAGATTCTGCACTGCCTGTTTTATCTGTCCTCCATGTGCCACTCGTAGAAGTTCAAGGTAACGTGAATGGAGGGCATTTAATCACTTTGTCTGGTTGCATTGTTGCTCCAATTCCTGGACAGAGAGACACTGATGTGGGAAGGAGACATGCCACAGACTCCACATATGTAACCTTGCATAGGAAATAGCAGTGGATCACATTACATAAAAAGCAATATTGGAATGAGATCCAAATACAAGCCAGTATTTCACTGCTGGTAGTGAAGGCTTCTGGTGATTGCAGTCCAAGAACACCTGGGTTACCCAAGGTTGGGAACCACTGGTTTAGTGGAACAAGTAATCCATTAAAACTTTTGCTAGTAATGCTAAGGGATGGGCTATAGAATGTAATCTGTGACTATGTCACATACCTATCTCTCCCACCCACCCCAGCTTTGACGCCTACAATTTTATTACAAATTTACACAATAAATATTGAAGAAAGATTGGCAAATGCATTTCATTATGTAAAAACATACTTTTGTATCTCTTTCTACTATGTTGTGAAAGACCATTTATTCTGCCACTGCCATCTAATGAAACTATTTGACTTTGTGATTACATTCTATACCATAATTCACTGTGCTGGCAGAGTATACATAGTGCACAAATATGTATCTGCTTTAATGTAATTCCCGGATCATGCTGGTTATATTCCTCAGCTTTAACTATAACACGTCCTCCAGGAGGGAAAATCTGGTGAAGGTGCAGCCAGGTTAAACAGTGCTGGCCCTCACAGATTCTTAAAGTTGCAAGCATAGTCTTCCCATGAAAACTGATGGCCCTTAAAAAGTGTTTAACTTGGCTGGATAGTAAAATTTCAAAATTCACGCAGTGAATTCATGCAAAATTCATGCATATAAACCTAGAAAGAGGTACTCCCAACTGAGTTCAAATACATTTAATCCCAGGAAAATGTGAATGGGATACAAGTCTCATTTAGCCGGTTATATAGGTATTAGATACAGAGAGACTCTGGCCCATATCACTGGGTGCAAGTTGTCTAAAAATATTTAAAACATTAAATAGGTGAATATGAATGAAGAGGAGCAGAATATAGCAGGGTCAGAGTGGAAGGCCTCACTGAAAAACAGCGTTTTAAGTTGCCTTCTAAACGTTAACAAGGAGGGGCCAGCCTATCTCCACTGGGAGCTGGTTCTACAAGCCAGTGCAACTGTGAAGAATGGATGACTTTCAAGCCTCCTTCAGAGTGGCTACCTGGAGGATCCAAGTGGAAGCGTAGTCTGGGAGGATCTGGTGGGTCGGGCAGATTACACTGGGGAGAGACACTTCAACGAGTAACATGTAGAGATGTTTTGCAGTATCAGCATAGATAACCATCAAGTAAAGTTCTTATTTGCCTATTATTTGGGGAAACTTTTGTTATAAGTCCACGTATTTCAATAATAAGATGTGCCATAATAATTAGGGAACCAAATCACAGTATTAATCAATTTAAAAAATGTAAGGCAGGGATTCTTAGCATATCAATTATACTGTTAACCCCACTGTACTAGTAAAAGTCCAAAACATCTCAGACTACTGGTTGGATATAATTAATTTTCCATCCTTGTCTTTATTCTATTGAATAAAAAATGGAAGAAAATCTCCAGAGATCAGCATTTGTGCCTTTGTGCTAGTCCACAGGTAAAGGATACTAAACATTACATATTACACTGTAAATTATATGAAACACATAAGGAAAAAGCATGTTGGTAATTATTAATAGGGACTGCTTCTTACTATATACTATACCATGTACTATATACTATATAATGTCCAGTATATAGATCTGCAATAGTTAATATGGCTTGGCTTCAGTCTTAGATCCTCATGGGTTTCTTTTTTGTGTTTTTATATTTTAGGTTTTTTTACTATAACTATGTAATTCCTGTAACTTGTGAATTTTGTTGATTTATATTTTAGTTACAAGCTGTATTTCTTTATGTTAAATAAAAAAGTATGAAAAGAATAAGGCGATGATAAACCAAGCCAAACACTGAATTACTTTTAATGGTCTTCATCAAACTGGAGCTTGCTGAATATTACTCCAAGAAAACCTTGTCTGAATATTATGAATGGCCATTTTCCTTCACTCAGAGGACTTGTGGTGATAACTTGGCTTGTATGTCACACGTCAAAGTTATCAAAATTTCATTTCAGATTCATGTAATGCAAGACCACAGAGCTATATAGCCTGGTCATATGTATTTCCAGGAATGCTTTGAGTAATTCCTTGTGTAATGTGGTGAAATCCAAATTCAAAGATATGCTGGTGGTAGTGGGCTTGGAGAGCTGAGTTAATGCCTAATCCAAACCCCTCTCAGTCTCAGACTCATAGCCACTATGTCAGCACAAAGTTAAGCCAGAGTCAGGGTAGTCTGTAATCTCCAACACTCCTAGGCTGGAAGGGGTTTGGATTCATTAGAGCCACAGTTTGCTTAGTGTCAGCTCACCAGCCCTCAGCCATTTTGGCTAGTTAGGACAGTGCCCTTAAAGTGGCAGCCCTAACTACATGTCTCTTTGAACTTTTGTGCAAAGTCACATATTTCTTTCTGAAAATGTACACTTTTAGACACTGGAAGTATAAATGAACAGAAGATTATTAGAGATGGAACCGAGCTGGCCAAGGATATTGTAAAAAACATATATTGTGGAAAAGACATACAAAAGTGACAAAGGTTATAGAAAGCAAGGATGTACTTTTTTGGAGGGTGAGGTGGGGTGGAGAATTATAGTATTAAATTAGATCTTTCTGAGTTGTGGTTTAATTTCTGATTTAAATCATGAAGCAAAATGTGATTTAAATTATGATTTTAATCAATTTGATGTAAATCAAATCCATCTTGTGGCTTGCTGATGCCAAGGTGTTTGGGGAAATTGGTACACAAGCCACAGTACTGTGATTTGCCAAGTTTACATGTATATTTCATTGTTTGGTGTCAGTTTAGTCTTCAACAGTTGATTACAACTAAGAGATGAAGCTTTATAAAGTAAATTGCACAACTGAATAAAATTACTGCCTCTCCACCGTATTATATCTGGCAAATAAAAAGAGGGAAATACATATTTCCTAACAGTGAACATTTTTGATTTCAGCTTTCATTAAACATTTTGATAGTAATTTTTATACATTTCCAGGGACAAAAACCGATCTAAGGGCTTAAAAATTGTTCCTGCTATCAGAAATCCTTAACAACATTTGCATAATTTTTTTTCTAGGATAATGGATATAATACATGCCTACTCAGGGTTAGTATTTTTAACAATAATTTTTACCACTGTGCAAATTGTTCTGCCTGAAGAAAACAGTGTATTCAGAATATATTCAGAAGTCCTAAATAGCTGCCTGTTTTTCAAAAGAGCCTAATCCATAAACATAACAAAAAGCATAAAGGGGATTAAAAAATTTACATTAACACTGAGTGAGGAAGACTTGGCACTTTTTAGGCTTGAGAGTGCTGATAGAAGCTTTCTATTTTCTATATTGGAAATGATTAGGAGATGAAAAAGGAAGAACAAAGTTATATTGGACTCAGCACATAAAAGAAAACATATTGGGTTTACCTGATTGTGAGCAATCAAGAAGTCAGAAGAAAACTGACACTTGGGGTAGATTTTTTTCTCTTACTGTATTAGGATAAAATGCTACATGTTTTTGGTTGAAAACATGATACAGAAAGGAAGGTGTAAGTGGTCAGATGAGAAACAACCTCTCCCACTGCCAAAAAAGAAATAAGGTGTAAGATGGGTGCCACCTGAAACTTTGCCACCCGAATAAACAATTTTCACTGGGTAAGATTCAGAGAAATTAGGAGTGAAAATTCTTTATTCAGATGGCAAGGTTTCAGGTGGTGCCTATCTTCCACCTTTTTGTATGGTATGTTATTTACTTAAATTGAACAGATAAGGAAAAAAATACACCCCATTTGACATCTTTGCCAATAGCAAATCATTTTGTTTCACCACATTCTGTCTTGTCCAGAGTATCAGTTACACATCAAGACTAGAGATGGGCACAGACCTCAGTTCAGAGGTTCGTGCCAGTTCATACACATGGCATCACAGGTGTGCATTCTCTTTCCCCACCTCCCCAGCTGGATCCCCCACCCACCAGCTGGCACGCTGTCTTCTCTCCTCCTCCTTTTTGGCTGTTTGACCAGTCTCAGCAGGAGCATGGGATTGTCTATCCTGCCTCCTTGTCTGAGTGGGCAATCAGCCTAGAAGGGAGGTAGCATGGAAGGAGGAGGAGAGGAGTGCACGCCAGCTGGTGAGTGGGGATCCAGCTGGGGAAGCAGGGGAAGCAGGGGAAGGGAATATGTGGCACCTTTGTTGCTGTGCATACAAACTGGCACGAGCCTCTGAACCAAGGTTCATGCCCATTTCTAATCAGGACAATCAAATGCTGTAGCAAAACAACTTCTTTGAAAATGATCTATTGCTTTCCATATCCCACATAGTCAAAGGCTTTGTTGTAATCTATAAAGCAGAGATTTTACCTCTGACATTTAGTAGTCCACATATATTTGCAAAATGATCTTGAGTGATTCGTGTTTTTCCTGAACTCAGACGGAACATCTGGCACTTCTTGCTCCAAATATGGAATTTTAATTTCAGTTTGTCGAATTATTGTTTATATGTTTATGTTGTTCATCGCCCAGAGTGATCATCAGTCAGATGGGCAGTTTAAAAAATAAATAAATAAATAAATAAATATAGTAAATGTCTTTGTTGCAAAATCTGGAGCACCATTTTCAAATCGTCTTTATTTTAACTCTGAGGTAGAGCAAAGTCTATGGGAGAAAAAACACACCATATAATGGATTACATCCTGTTAGTGCAGACATAACTAGGATTTTGTAAATTTGCTGGATGTTATGCTAAGAAAACAGAGTATTGTGCAATTCAATTTCAATTGCGATTATCGCACAATGCAATGGCAGAAGTGCTTTATGTATACTGTAGCACTTCCACCTGGGTGCTATTCCACATACTGTCGGCATAATATCAAGTCACTACCCACCCCAGCTATGGTACAGGATTGTGATCAATAATGTCAAACTCTTGAAAGTCTCTCCCTCAAAGTTAACTCCTAATCAAGCTTTTTTTCCCCCTACTCCAAATTAGGACAGACTATCTTCAAACAATCCTCTTTGATGTTACCAAATTTTAGTTGAAGTTGTGCAGCTGTTTTCTGAGGATAAGGCACAGAAATTACTTCATTCCTGACTTTTGGTTGCAGTAGTGGAATGAGATGCATCTAAGCCCAGCCTTAACATAAAATTATCTGGGTGTCCCAATAACAGCAACAACTGTTCTATAAACTGATTCCATCTAAAAACAAAAACAACACACTTGTCTTAATCATTACCACAATCAAGCAACTGGCATGAAATATAGGTTAAGTGATCCCTATTACTACTAGCATTCTTTGTGAGAATCAAGATTTTTCTAGATAAAACAAATGGCTTATGTGAAGAAGATAGTCAGAATTAATATTAAATCTCAATGACTTCAATCAGTCTTCCTTTGTCTGAATTTACAACATTGTTTATTATTTTCAGCTGGAAAATGCAAGTGTAAAGGTATACGTATCTGGTTTAAAACATTAGTGTACAATCTATGTTGTAATTCAATAAGGCTTGTTTGCTTACGGTAGCAGTGCTGATTCTATATCTTTCTTGTTACCCTAATATAATAGCTTAGAATCTTGTCAAACATTGGTAGAAATAAGAACACCTCCATTCAGAAACAAACTCCTCCATGAAACTTTAGAAATGTTTGAAATGACTGTTTATTTATTACATATAACCCCTATATTGCAATATCTTTTAAAATATTATTGGAATTTGTATGCTTGCAGCAGAGTTGACTTCATGGTGCTTGCTCTGTGGACAACATGAATTTGATGTTCTTATAACACAACCAAATGCCACTAAGATTCTAGCAAAAACTCTGCTATAATTCTTTAATTGAACCCAAGAGACTCCTGCTGCCACTATTAAAAAATAAATACTTTCTTGATTTCACGTTGTTTCATAGTTAATATGTATTTTGTTTTACAACTGTGTAATATCCTGCAATTTTTCAATTAATCTCATGTATACATAAATTAATACCTATAATGCACATATTCTCTTTTCTAAAAAAGCTCTGTCTTCATTGCAAGTCAATCTCACATCTACAGCATGCTGAACAAGCTACAAAAACAAACACCCCCCCCCCCCCCCAGTAAGGTGCAATCAGACCTGCTGAAAGAACAATGTCATCCCTTTAAAACTCCGCTGGCTATAGCTATGGCCAATAAAACAAGGCTAGTTCAGAAAGACCATTCCATTAGTGTTTACCCAATGAATATTAAAGGTTCTGTCACAGCAAGGGGAGACAGCTGCTGTCCTCCAGATGTTTTTGGAACAGAAGTTTACAGCATCCCTCAACTTTGGCTATGCTAAATAGGGGCTCCTACTTCTGTTTTGTGTGTTATGTGCTCTTAAATCAGAACTGACTTACAGTGATCCAAACAGAACTTTCAAGGTACGTAAGATGTTTAAAGAGTGGTTTTACCAGTCCCTCCCTACCCACTTGGCTATGTTTCCATGGCTAAGCAGGGATTCAAGTTCACGTCTCCTGAGTCCTAGTCTGTCACTCTGTTGACTAAAACTCATTGGTTACCTTGTTTCAGAGTAATCCTTAGAACTTCAGTCACCTTAGCTCCTTTTAATTCTCTGGTCAGCATTCACTTTCAGAATGGCTCATAATCAAAGGTTCTGCTGCCCTTAGGAAACATAACCCAGGTGCCTGTAACTGCCATACATGGTAACCTTTGAAGATGCCTGAACAAAGAAACAGTTTATATAAACAAATAAACTTCTACCACTTGTTTCTCCAGGTCGTATCAGTCTGCCAAAGCAAAATTGTAAAATATGTCTGGATGTATTTCTTAACTTTGTTTCATTTTCAGCTGAGGTATTTACTTTTAAGCTATCATAACTGTAAATATAACAGTCAATTTACATTAAATAATAAATGGCTTCTTCACAAGTTTCCTCCTCTGAGGCTCCAGAAATTAAATGCTGATGGTGGATGCATCCAAGCAATCTAGGGCATGATCTTGTCAATTTTTCTCTGTAAATTTTCTGTTTAGTCACCTGTTTAGCTCACTTTCTGTGCATTTTTTTTCTTTTCTTTCTTTTTAAAATCATACCAATATGTGCTTTGGGAAATGTTTGTTGGCAGCTTTGCTTTGCTCTGGTTTGTTTTATTTATTTACTGAATTGGTGTGGTATAATTTTTAAATATTGTAAACTACCTTGAGCAGTGTGAAGGCAGGATAAACAGACAAAAAAAGTCCTCCAAATAATTAAATTATTAAATGCTGGACTTGAGTTAACAAATTGTATTAGGCTTACGGAAAAAAAAAAACCCAATAACTTGGCAATATATAGGAGAAGGTTCCAGAAGGAAAGGACTCTTTTGATCTTTTTTTGTAAGGGGCATTGATAAAATAGTAAATAATGGGCTAAAAATGAGGATGTGAGAGGAAGAAGCCCATAGGCACAATGTGTAGATTAGCAGTGGCAGAAGATACCTCGAGGTAAAAAGGCAGGTAAATAAAACAGAGGCCTTAGGAAAACAAAGGAAAGGAGAAGGCTTGTTTAAGAAGAGGTGTTACAAGGCCTGAAGAACAGAAGTACGTAGCAACTGGCGGGGCTGCAGCAGAAATGAAAGAACAAGAGATGGATTAGCAGGGAGAGAGACAGAGGACAAGGAAAACAAGAGTAGGTGAGACACAAAGATAAAGCTGCAGGGCCTAATCTTAAGGTTTCTAACACAGTACCCCTATGCCACCACAGTTTTGTATGTGAGAAAAACGCTGCATGAGATGACTTCGTAGTCATATAATAATGGAATTGGAAGAGGCCTATAATGCCATCAAGTCTAACATCCTGCACAATGCAGGAATACAAATCAAAATATATCTAACAGATGGTTGTCTAATTTTCTCTTGAATGTCTCCAGGGTTGAAGCACTTGCGAACTCCTGAGGTAATTGGTTCATTTTTTGTACTGTGCTAAAAGGAATTTTTTCCTGATACTCATCCAAAATCAGTCTTCCTGTAACTTGAGCTAAATATGCCATTTCCTGCATTCTGAAATGATTGAGAATAGATCCTGGCCCTCCTCTGTATGACCATCTTTCAAGTATTTAAAGAGTGCTATCGCATCTCCCCTCAGTCTTCTTTTTCACAGCTAAACATGCTCAGTTCTTTCAGTCACTCCACATAGGGCTTGATCCCATTCCCTGATCATCTTTGTTGCCCTCTTCTGAACTGGTTATAGTTTGTTGACATCCTTCTTAAAGTGTGGTGTCCAGAGCTGGACACAGTACTCAAGATGAGGCCTAACCAGTATACAACAGAGGGGAACTAGTGCTTCACAGGATTTAGAGACTATACTTCTATTAATGCAGCCTAAAATAGCATTTGCACTATTTGCAGCCACATCACACTGTTGACTCATATTCAGATTGTGATCTACAACAATTCCAAGATCTTTTTTGCATGTAGTATAACTGAACCAAGTATCCTCCATCTTGTAATTATGCATTTGGGTTTTTTTTCTAGGTGCAGAACTTTGCACTTATCCTTGTTAAATTTCATTTTCTTCTCTTCTGCCCATTGCTTGAGCCTATCAAGATCTTTTTGAATTTTGTTTTAAAAAAGATCACCATACCTAGGACTGGGCCTTGTGGTATCCCTTGTTATCTCCTCTCAGTTTGAGAAAGATCCAATGATAAGCATTCTCTAAGTATGATTCTGTAACCAACAGGTTTCTTTCTAATCAGAATATTATGGAGGACTTTCTTAAAAGCTTTGCTGAAGTCATTATATATTATATGTACAACATTCCCCCATCTACCAGGGAAGTTACTCAATTGAAAAATAAGAGAAGATTAATTTGGCAGGATGTGTTCTTAACAAATTTGTGTTGGCTTCTTATTATTACTGCATTGTTTTCAAGGTGCTTGCAGAGTGAATGTTTTATAAGCTGCTCTACAATTTTCCCTGGGATTGATATCAGGCTGGCAAATTGCAGTTCCATGATTCCTCCTTTTTGCCCTTTTTGAAGAAAGGGTGTTAGCCCTTCTCTAGTCATCTGGAACAGCACCCATCCTAATAGTGGTTCTGAGAGTTCTTCAGACAGTTTCTTCAATATTCTTGGATGCAGTTCATTCAGCCCTGAAGATCTGAACTCATTCAAAGTAATAAGTTATTCCTTGATTATTTGTTTATCAATCTCAAGCTGCAATCCTGTCCCCTCTACTTGTACCTTACATTTGCCTGGAGGGTCATAGTCTGTCCTATGGGAAAAGACTGAGCTAAAATAGGAATTGAGCACATCTTTGTTTTCTTTGTCATCTGTTACAATTTTCCAACCCATTGAGTAGCTGAATCATTATTTCTTTTCTCTGTCTTTTGCCATGCACATACCTAAAGATTTTTTGTTGCTTTTAGAGTCGTTTGCTAACCTTAGCTTATTCACAGTGTTTGCCTTCCTAATGCCACGTCTGCAATTCTTTGCTACTTGTGTGTACTCTTCTTTTGTGACCTTGCCTTCCTTCCACTTCCTATATGTGTCCTTTATTATTATTATTATTTTCAGGCCATCTCTGAGCTTTGTGGAAAGCCACATTGTTTGTTGTTGTTGCAATTGGCATCTTTTTTTCCTGTTGAAATTGTTTGTACTTGTGTGTTTAGATTTTCCTTTTTAACTAACTCCCCCCCTCCCATCTTGAACTCCTTTTCTTGGCATGATCTTCTGCCATTGGGCCTTTGTAATTGTTGTTTATTAAAAATGGCTTTCCTAAAATTCAGAGTACATGTGTGGCTACATTTTGCTTTGTTTCCTTTGAAACCAAGAACTCAAGTAGAACATGTTCACTTTTCTCCACAGTTCTCTTTACTGCCACTTCTACCAAGTCATCTCCATTGGTTAGAATCAAGTCAAGGATAACTACCTCTCTAGTTTCTTCCTCTACTTTTTGTAGGAGAAAATTATCAGCCACACAAGCTTTTTTCCTGGAAGAGCCATATATGGTAGAATTTACCGCCCAACACTTAACTGAATAATTGAAATCTATCATTACTACTACATTTTGTCGTTGAAGTTCTTGCAATTTATTTTCCAAAGGTTTTACCAGCGTCTTCTCACTGAATGGACAGTCAGTTGTAGACTTCAACTTCCCCATTCCTTTTTTTTTTTTTTTTACTACAATCATATTAATCCAGGCACTCTTGATGGGACAACCAAGCTCATCCTCCTGTATTTCTGAGCAGGAATATGTATTCATGACATTTAGTGTGACTCCATCTCCCTTTATATTCTTTCTGTTCTTTTCAAATAATTTATATCCTTCAATTGTTGTATTCCAGTCATGAGAGACATCCCATCAAGCTTCAGTTATCCCTATCAAGTCGTATTTACACTCCTGAATGAAGATTTTCAAAGCCTCCTGGAACAAACTTCTTGTTTATTTCCCATACTCCTGACATTCATACATATATAGATACTGGGGATTGTGTGATTTATGACCTGCTTTCCTTCTTTCATTTTTTTTTTTTTTGAAGACTGCATTTGATCTTCTTGCTGTGTTCCTCTTATTGTGCATAAGCTTTCATCTGTCTTTTCCTCCAAGTTTGCATCTTTCCTCTCCTTAAAGTTTAAAGAAGCCTTTCTGATGAAATTCTTCATGCTATGGCCAAACGCATTCTTCCCAGTCCTTGTGAGCTGCAATCTATCACTTACTAACAATCTATATTCCAGGAAGTGATCTCAAAATCCAAATACCTCATATCGGCACCATCTTCGTAGCCAATCGTTCAGCTAAAATATTCCCCTTTCCCTTCCTTTTCCTCTTCTGAGTACTGTAGGAAGACTACATGGGCCCCGAAGAACTTGAGTTTTATTTCCAGAGCTTCCAAGTCTGATGTGACTTCTTTGTAGTTCCCCTTAGCTGTGTCATTTGTTCCTACATAGATGAGAAGAAAATGATATGCACCCATGGGTTTTATAAGAGATGGCAATCCTTTTGTCACATTCCCAATTTGTCCTCCAGGAAGACAGCATACCTGGTGGGTCTACGGATATTCCTGGCATACTTCAGCTTCAGTCCCATGCAGTACAGAGTATCCTACTACAATTACTTTCCTCTTCTTCTTTTTGTAGGGTGTGCGTTCAGTAGCTCTGGTTGGTTGAGCTTCAGCCTCTCTCATGTCCTTTCACATGTCCTCTCATGTCCTTTCACATCTCCCGTATATCTTCCTCTGCATGTTGTTTGTTAGACTCCTTTTCAAGAACCTAAAAGCACTTTTGCAGTTCCACTGATGAAAAGTGTCTTCTTATGCTCCTAACTGTGACCCCTTTCTGTAATGCTTCCTCCACTATGTTTGTTCTCTCCTCAGCATTCTGGTACTACTTTGCTTTGTCTTGCTGTCTTCCACTTCCAATACCTCCCTCAGTGGCAGCTGCTGAAGAGTTTTGTCTATGTACTCTTCATCTTCTCTTATAGCCTAACTTCAACTAACATTAATTTTCAAAACCTCTTGGAACAAAGAGCAAGATCTTTGAGGAACCATAAAACTTAACCAAATAAGTCCAGACTTTTCCTAAGTTTTAGGAGGTGATATAGGCCCCAACTGCCCTCTTAGCTTCTGCCCCAAACTGAAAGCACTCCTTTCTGTTCCTCTCACAAGGCTTGCTAGCACTAACGTTTTCTCAGTTTGTCCCTTTAAGAAATAATACACACAACCTGGGTACCCAGTGTGGTGTAATGGATAGACTGGCAGACTAGGACTCTAGAGACCAAGCTTCAAATCTTGGCCCAGTTGTGGAGACTCACTGGTGGAGTAGAACTGCTAAATCCATTCTTTAAATACCTTATTTACCTTGAATGGTTTATTAGGGTCACTATAAATCAGTTTCAACTTCGTGGCACATACCTAACACAAAACATATTATGTTTAATTACAAAGTCCAGGGCTTCTGGAATCTCATATTGAGATTCCAGAAGCCAAGAATAGCAGGCTGTTCACTGACAGATAGATGCATTATAGAAATGCCATTGAAACAACCTCATGGGCTCTATGTACACTTGCCAGAAAAAGAGGTTTTTCCACCAACTGGGAAGATGGGACAAGAAAGTTCAGGTTATTGTTCGCTGAAATGTGAAGATAGAATTCAGAGTTTTCTTCAATGGTGTTTGTAGCTTAACTAGTTAACAGACAGGGTTTTACACAGCTCCCTAGCAGGGCTATTAAAAGGCAGTACTGCAGCAGAGTCTATCCTTTGGGAGCAGATGCTGGGCTCAGCCAAACAAGTTTGTGAAAGGAGAAATCACAGACAAATGTATTGCTTCCTTTTCCTCAGCCTCATCCCCAAATACTCTCCCAATCCTTACAGTTATTACTGTCTGAAATGTTGTAGGTACTGTTTTTCATCTCATGCTATGATGGGAATGGCTGCAGCTGTTCTGTTCCTGCCTGTCACACAGGTTTTTAAAGGTACAGAAGCAAGTTACACAAACCTTTTGGAAACACAAATAGAATTCAAGCAGTTGCGAGTTAAAATGCAAATAACATTATATTGTTTATGGATCTTCTTACCTAACAATGTTATTATAGTCTAATGATTTTCCATAGTCAACATTCTGATACAGCTGTATCATCTGATTTTAGTTTAGTTTACCTTATTTTTAAGTTCCTGGAAACTGGCACATATCTTACTATTCATGTCTCTGATAAGTTGCTATACTTTTTTCTCATGGCTGGTTTTGTTGGCTGAGTTTTGAATTTCTAGTAAATTTCCTTTCATTATGCACCAGAGGTGCAGAGATCCACAGAGGAGAATATCTACAGGTTCACTGAGTCCAGCTCTTTCTCATTAACTGGCACTTAAAGTCTCAATAACCCACTCTGAGACATTTGTAGAAGAAAGAATTAAAAAAAATTATTTACTTATAGTGAGCTTTTCTGCACACATACTTAGCAAACAACTGAACAGATCAACAGTAAACAACAACTGCCACCAATAGAGGAAAGAGAGGGAAAGAAAACACTCAGTAGAGAGGTGGGGTTCTCTTTGAATTCAAAGGCTGGAAGGAATGATTGGTTAGTGCTGGACAAGTAGACAATCACCCCAGCCCAGAAAAATTCCTCTTAGTCACACAAACTACAGACAGCATGTGAGGTTGCAAATAAAGATCTAACGGTGTTTTGAGCTGAAGGTCTGATCCTATGTCTGTTCACTTAACAAAATTGGCTTCTTTCAGTGGGGCCTAAATCCTACTGAAGAATCATAGCCTAATAGCAAAATCTTATATCATACATGTCCACTCAGAAAGAAGTCCCATTGAGATCAATGGGACTGTCTCTCAATCAAGTGCACATAGGATTATGTATCAAGAGTAACATGGGAATTTTAAAATATGTTAGTATGTTTTATTGCAGACAGTTAGAAATCACCGAAGCTATGCCTGTTGATCCAGTCACAATAAAGAGATGCACTTTTAAAAGTTTGCTTTTCTAATGATTCCTATTTCTTTTTATTAAATGCCTGCATAGCTAGGCAGTTTGATGTTTTCTGTTTGCCATAGTCTCTTCACTGATTCAGTCAGGCATTTTTTGCACTCACTGTTCATTTATAATTTACAGTGTTAAGCGCCAAACCTTTACAGCATGTGCATCTTACAGGTGGTGGCCAAGCTGTCAAACTGAAGTACATGCTACTAAGAGAGAACCTAAAAATAAGCAACTCTTATTATTCTAAAGACCACTTGTATTGCTTATATTCTACATTTCTCCCATAATGTGTTTTCTGGTAAAATTATTTTGTGCACACAGGAAAAATAACCCAGATTTTCAAGTTTGTTTATGTACAAATTGAAAATCACCACAATTAATGCTTAATATTTTATGTCCCATATATATATGTATGTATGTATGTATATGTGTATATATATATGTATATGTATATGTATATGTATATGTATATGTATGTGTGTATATATGTATATGTATATATATATGTATATATATATGTATATATATATATGTATGTGTGTGTGTGTGTGTGTGTGTGTGTGTGTGTATATATATATATATATATATATATATATGAGAACTTAGAATGTAAGATATGCAGTAGTTTGAACACACACACACACACGTTTAAACTACTGCATATCTTATATTTTTAAGCCTGTTAAGTCCTCACTAAGAGAGTAGAGATGTTTGGATCAAGAAAGAAGTGAGACTGAAACTAAAGAATTTCTCATTTGCCAGTGCTATTGTGTGAGAGACAACACAGCTTCTTTCATTTTCCTTTCTTTATTGTCCATACTATGTTGAATTTTAATTTGTTGAAGCAGGGATCAGTTATGTCTGTGATAGCTAATAGGAAAGGCAGAGACTCTGGACACAAGCTTAATTAGCCAAGATGGTTGAGGGTCAGCTGAGTAGATGTTAGACTAGCTGATTCTATACTGAAGCCAGAATATCTTCTTCCAACAAGAATTGCCCGCCCTGCTCGTTCATCCAGGCTGGATGTCTGATGGTGCTGATGCTGAGATAGGCCCAGAGGGAGAAAACCAGAAACGGGGCTTTCTTGGTGGTCACACCCTGACTTTGTAATTAACTACCTCTGGATATCCACCTGGCTCCCTTGCTGGTAACTTTTTGAAAGCTTTTAAAAACCTGGCAATTTAGACAGGCATTTTACTCGGTTCCATCAATGAAATCCCAAGAAACTATCAGCCACCAAAACTATCATATCACAGTTTTAAACATATAATGTAAATGTTTAGCTGTTGTGATATTGTAGTAGTAGTAGTAATAGTAGTAGTAGCAGCAGCAGCAGTCGTAGAGCTTGTGCAGTTATTAGCAAATTCTCTTCTTAATATCACTGTTTTTGTTTGAAGATCACAATCATAATCTTAGAACTGCAGAGCTGGAAGTGACCCTGTGGATCATCGAGTCCAGCCTTGTCAATAATGGAGGTAAGTCTAGTGCATGTTCCACATGCATAGAGTACATGAAATATCTGAATAGGAATTGTTTACAGCTCCTTAGACTTCAGCTGTCAGGGCTGTCAAAGAATTACAAAGGATTGGGCAAACCAGTTTGTCCCCAACTGATTGTCCACCTTGATCCCAAGAAGTCAACAAATCTACCATGAGGTGTAACAGCCTTATATGGTCACTGCGTAGTGATCTCTCCTCCAGTCTCAGCACTCAAGTTATCTGTTTTATTTTCTCCCCAGTGTGAATCTGTATGCTTTCTCCTCAGTGGGAAGTAAACTTTCTGCTCTGCCATTAAGTGAAAACACAAGCAAACATCTTAGTTAAGAGCATTCAGTGGGCCAAATCGAACAACATTTCTACAGAATTTAATATTAATAGTGTGCGCCAGCCATTATATGTATTAACTTCATAAAGAATTATTAAAAACCTAAGGTTTCGTAAAGAAAGATGTTTGCAACAAATGCCCTAGGAAAGCAGAATAGGAAGCTGTTCTGAGACTTCCAGTTGTCTGTAATGAATATGTCTGGGGAGAGGATGATTAGGCAGGTAGAGTGCAGCAGAAGCATTGCATCACTACTCTTGAAAATGAAGTAATGTCACTTTGAGTGACTTAGTTCAAAGTAATTCTCCAAAGGGCCACTTCAGCCTTAAGTGCCTCTTATGTAACCCAGTGAGGCAAGGGGAATGTCACTAAGGATCTCTGGAGTGCTGCTGAGTAGCTGTGAAGGCAAACCCAAATATATATGTTGCATGCTACACTGACAATCCATGTTGGAGGGCTTTAGAAATGTTCTATTTGCAGCAGCATCTATTCAGCAAAATGTATTTTTTGTGATTATATACAGAGAGAAAGGCAAGCAGTTGAATAAACAAATTCTCTTCAGGGAGAAAAATGCTAAATGTTCTAAAACACTTGGCAGATTTAATTCTGCAAAAAAAAAGAAGGCAGATATAAGCACAGAGTAAATTAGGTACAGGTATATGTTTTCTTATATTTGTGTGACCTTTCTAAACAACAAAAATCAGAGAACTGTAAATTCTTAGATCATGACTGACTTATAGCAATAAAGCACAGAGAGAACATATTTTGTCTTTGCTGTGCTGAAGTGGCCCTCAAGTGTTTTGTCCTACTGAAATGGAACCCCAGAGTCTCTCAACGCGGAGAGTGCTACAAACAAGAAGAATTAGATTAGTTCTACCCTGTTTCCCCAAAAATAAGACCTAACCTGAAAATAAGCCCTAGTATGATTTTTCAGGATGCTCGTAATATAAGCCCTACCCCAAAAATAAGCCCTAGTTAAGTGAAACCCCGCCCTCCACCATTGTGCAGCAACCAGAAGATGACACGACTGTATTTGAATAAATGTAGATGGTTGTACATGAAAAAAATAAAACACCCCCTGAAAATAAGCCCTAATGCATTTTTTGGAGCAGAAATTAATATAAGACCCTGTCTTATTTTCGGGGAAACACGGTAAGGGTAGGGAATGTAGACAAGAGCAAAATTTAAATTTCAGTTATTTGTAAGATATACTGTATAATCTATGAAAGTTGGAATTCTAAGTAAATTTCACTCTAAGTTGATATGGAATACAGTATCTTTCAAGTACGTTTTCTCCAAATAATTCATAAAGTATTGATTTTTTAAATTAATTCTTAATTCATTGCATGATAGTGAATATGGATCTAAATATATAGGCTGCATTCCTATATCACTGTTTTGAAAATAAGCGCCACTGAACTCAGTGCACCATCTATCTGAATGGACATATATGACTATATTGTTTTAAAAAGCTGCATAACAATGAAAGCCTATATATGAGGAGGGTTAATCTCTGTAACTGTGGGCTCAGAACCAAGATGTCTTTCATAGTCATTTCATAGCAAAGATCAGTGGAGACCCAGTTTTTGAAAGCAGTCCAGCCTATACTCAAAATATCTACCAATAATTTTTTGGTATAATGAATATTGTGTATTTTCCCCGACTGTTGAGTAGATTTGATCTAAATGGTACTACAGTTCACAACACATAATTCATTTGGATCATTACCAGAGCTGTTCCAAAAAGCTACTCTGCAGTAGAAAATGTAGTCTGGTCAAATAAGCTTATGCTGCAAGTATTAAAGTACTGAATAAAACAACAGGAACATATATTTGATACAAATGCTAAGAATATCTGAGCCAAAAAACCTGTGTTTTAGTATTAAACCTACTCTAATTATGAAGTCCTGATCTGCAATCCTACTCACTTGTATATTTGTTAATACCAGAAGCCGCTGATTAATATATTAAGAGGAAACTGAAACAGCCCGGAAAACCCACAACAACCAAACTGATTATTTGTTCCATTAAGTTAAAATGGGTGACAATTAGGAAGAATACTTCTGAAATATATGATCTGCAGAGAAGCTTCACAAGGGAAGAATATGGCCCAAGATCTTCAGTTATATCACCAGAAATGTCAGGAAGTTTACACATACAACATGCCATATTAAAATATAATCACCACCATGGTTTTGAACCTGAATTGAATGCACTCCCTCCCTCTGCTAGTTTTATCACCTCATCTACATTAGCCTTTACAAATCATGTTCTACATTTGAACCCAGGAGAAAAGTATATTTGGAGATAAAAATGAGAATTTATTTGTTGTCAATATATTTTCATATCCTAGGTATGGCATAGTAAATGTCAACATGCAATCAAATCCAATCTCTTACTGATTCTGTCTTCCTGCTTACAAATTGTCAAATGTGTCCATAGTTTTAATATACATATTTTCTGGGGGTTACATATTTTCTGGAGACATACATTTCAATTAAGATACATGATCCATTCAAAGCACAAAATGAAAATAAGTAACACATAAATGCATCATTAAATATTGCTGAATGTTGACAGTACACTGCACTCATCTCCCTGCATTCATATTTTGCTTTAGGAAATCTATTGCTTTTGGAAAACACTTTTCCACTGCCTTTTTTTCCTGGCCCCTCATGAGTGCACTAGCTTAAAAGACTACATACTGACACAAGAGAAGGGCTAGTAACAGTTGCCGCACTCAGAGGTACACTGCCTGATTAATCACTGGAATTCCTGGTTGTGTGTCTGCTCTTGAACTTCTGGTTCCTGAATTCTAGATTATTCTAGAAGAGATTTTGCCAGTGTAATCTAAGCTTGGGTGATCCTGGGTCTCTGGCTCTTTTAATACACTGTGCCTTTTGGTGGATATCTGGAAGTTGAGTCATGGCAACTGGACTTCTTTCTTATTAGGTTGAAACGTTTCGCTACTCATCCAAGTAACTTCTTCAATCTGAGGAGAGTTGGTAGGAGACCCCTGATATATCCTCCCCGTTGGTTTCACTTCCCCCTGGTCTGAATAGGCTCATTAGATGGACAAAGGACTGGGGGTGAGTGAAAATCCCACTTCTGCAATCTTCTCCACCCATTGTCATAGGTTGTTAACAGTTGTTAACAGTGGTCTTTCTGGTGTGTGTGGTCCTGATCTTTCTAGGGAAGGATGAAAGGGCAGCATGATAAATAGGAGACAGATTGTATCTAAGGCCTCCAACCCTGTTGAGGTAGGGATTTTCTATATGCACATGTATGGCCTCCCTGACCCCTCTCTCAAACCACCTATCTTCTTGGTCCAAAATGAGTACATCTTGGTCATGAAATGAATGTCCTTTGTCCTTCAAAGTCCAGTTGCCACAACGTCCAGATAATCTAACCTGGATGACTGAGAATCTTCATAGATATTTTGGTGGATATCTTTGTAAAGCCTTGCCTTCTTCCTTTGCCTCTTTGTAGAGTTTTACCACTACTAAAAGTCCCTATAGCCTTCACAGTATTTTGGACAGAATATAAGGAACAAAGGTTTAATTCTATACCTCTACCCCTCCTCTCATTTTTAAATTCTACTTCCATTTTCCTTCATTGTCCATTTTTCAAAAACTGAATAAGTTACTCTGAATTCTTTACTGTTCATTGTAGCTGTAGCTTTGCCTTTTGCTCCCCCTTCCTCTCTCTGTGTGGCCTTTGCATTTAACTTTAAATCCAGATGTTATCCCCAATTAGGGGATATGACTTAATACATCAACATTTATGAAGGTCCTTTTGATTCAATGGGTCTAATCTAGCTGGGACTAACAACTGGATTAAGCCCTAAATTGCCATTTTTAAACAAAAAACAGTTCCTGGAAAGTTCTAATGCTGGTTGTTTTGCTCCTTGAGCATCTTAATAAAAATTTTGCTACCTAGATTGCATCAGAGTAACAATCCAAAGTTACTCATACTGTGTTGTTAACTTTTAATTAAATTTTTCCAGTTTTTCAACCACGTTTACCAGACAAGACAGCAGCCTTTCTTCTGCCAGTATACAGCCAGGACTACAGTGTAGAATGTGACAATTGACACAACTGAGCCAAATTTTCTCCAGTCATTCTCCATAATAGCTTGTCTTTGGATCTGAAGTGGAGGTTCCCAGTGTTTAACAGCTGCTCTACCATTATAGGATTGTGGTGCTGCTAGCTTAGATTGATAAAACCAATTTAAAGGCACTAAATTAAGACATTACTGCTCCGGTTCTTAGGCATCAAACAAGATGCTAAGAGGAATGTGTATTCCTTACGATCAACACATACTATTTGCTCAGGGTTGGGTCAGCAATCAGTTGCAAAGTTAGCTCATGTTTATCTTCTAATGATCAATAGCAAAGCAAAGCATGACTAAGTAAAAACTATGGGGTGAGAAGATCATGGCCACTGGTCCCATCACCTCCTGGCAAATAGAAGGGGAAGATATGGAGGCAGGGACAGATTTTACTTTCTTGGGCTCCATGATCACTGCAGATGGTGACAGCAGCCATGAAATTAAAAGACACCTGCTTCTTGGGAGGAAAGCAATGACAAACCTAGACAGCATCTTAAAAAGCAGAGACATCACCTTGCCGACAAAGGTCCACATAGTCAAAGCTATGGTTTTTCCAGTAGCGATGTATGGAAGTGAGAGTTGGACCATAAAGAAGGCTGACCGCTGAAGAATTGATGCTTTTGAATTGTGGTGCTGGAGGAGGCTCTTGAGAGTCCCCTGGACTGCAAAGAGAACAAACCTATCCATTCTGAAGGAAATCAACCCTGAGTGCTCATTGGAAGGACAGATCCTGAAGCTGAGGCTCCAATACTTTGGCCATCTCATGAGAAGAGAAGACTCCCTGGAAAAGACCCTGATGTTGGGAAAGTGTGAAGGCAAGAGGAGAAGGGGACGACAGAGGACGAGATGGTTGGACAGTGTCATCGAAGCGACCAACATGAATTTGACCCAACTCCGGGAGGCAGTGGAAGACAGGAGGGCCTGGCGTGCTCTGGTCCATGAGGTCACGAAGAGTCGGACACGACTTAACAACTAAACAACAACAACATGGGGTGAGAAAAAGCATATGCTATGAGAAACAGACATGTGTAATGACTTGAGAGGGCACCATTTTTAAGCATATTGTCTAATCTCATTGTTACTGTTGTTAGTATCTTGGACACTTACACCTGGATCATAAAAGATTCTGGCTGATATCTAGTAGTAAATAAACTCACATAGGCCCATTGAATCAATGGGGATTTAATAAGTCTTTGCAAGTTGAATTGATTCAAATCAGCCTACTCTAACTGCAACTTACTATGCTAACTCACAGCTAGAGTAAGCCTATTTAAATCACTGGAATTTATATAAGAGTTGATTCACCAAATCCTCATTGATTCAATGGTCTACTTTGGTTTATTATGCTAAGCAACAGGATTTTGGCCAATATGTAGAAATCCACAATTTGATTTTTCTAAGTGGTATATAAGTACTGAGCTGATACAAGAACTGGGGAAAAATGGGATAGTAACAATGTTTTTTAAAACATTTAGAAATATGGAATCAAATACAAAACAAATCAGGGATAGTTCATGGTCTAAAAAGGGAATACGATTTACCCCAATAATGCCCCTTTCTGTTTGGGCTTGAGGCTGTCCATCAGCCAAACTTAAATGGCATGTATTTCTGGTGATTTTTATTCTATTCATCTAATTTTACTCTCTCTTTTTTGTTCTTTTCAATCTTACTAGCATTTTTTTATGTTTAAACTATGAGATACAGAGATCATTGCCAGATATTACAAGTGTGAATGGCACTATTCAGGGGAATTATGCCAGTAAGCCAGTCCTCACTCTCTACAGAGTATTTTAATAATCTTGAAATTCAGTTAATGAGACTGCTGGGAGCTTCCTAATACATGTAAAAACTCTTCTCAACTTGGAAGCATTATCATGCTTCAAAGTCATTTAACTGGTCAGTAGGAGGTAGAGATGAAAGACCGGGATCTGAAACCTAATAGAAGCATTGCTTGGAAAAGGCACACATTCAACAGAAATTGATTTAAAGAACATGAGAGACTTTTGCTTACTAGTATGCCACATTCCCTACTTTATTAACACATACACAAGGAAGCAACGCAGTCAGTGTGATTCTGCTTTTTATATTGTCCCGTATGTTATCGTATTCTATAATCAGAAAAATGACTACAGCAATGCAGTGAGGGTAAAACAAGAACTGTTTGCTATCTTTCCCAGAAGAAACTACTGCTCAATTACCTATGCTAATCAATGCAAAAATATATGCACATTTAAATTTGCCTGCTGTTCACATCTGAAGCTGAGCTAAAAAAGTGTGTCTAGCATAAGCACTTGAAAGAATGGTTGAAAATGGACTAGTAGCATGTTTATGGAATACCACAGCTTTTTTTTTAGTTGTACAGTGATTCACAAAGAAATTTAGAACTCCTCAAGAGCCAGTGGGTCTCACTCTCAGGGATACACTTGCATGAACCAAAAATCTTTGATATTTTAGTTCATGGTTTATTTGTGTCAAATAAAATCTGGGCTGGTTGTATGAAGAGGAAAATTGTATAATTGAACTTAAGGAACCTAAGGAAATTGCAGCTGCAGTTCCTTATCGTTTAAGCTCGGAATTAGTCCTTTTTAATTGAAGAAATGGGAGTGCCTGACCACCTTATCTATCTCCTGAGAAATCTATATGTGGGACAGGAAGCAAGAGTTAGAACTGGATATGGAACAACTGATTGGTTCAAAATTGGGAAAGGAGTACAACAAGGCTGTATATTGTCTCCCTGCTTATTTAACTTATATGCAGAATACATCATACGAAAGCCTGGACTGGATGAATCCCAAACCGGAATTAAGATTGCCGGAAGAAATATCAACAACCTCAGATATGCAGATGATACCACTCTGATGGCAGAAAGTGAGGAGGAATTAAAGAACCTCTTAATGAGGGTGAAAGAGGAGAGCGCCAATAATGGTCTGAAGCTCAACATCAAAAAAACTAAGATCATGGCCACTGGTCCCATCACCTCCTGGCAAATAGAAGGGGAAGATATGGAGGCAGGGACAGATTTTACTTTCTTGGGCTCCATGATCACTGCGGATGGTGACAGCAGCCACGAAATTAAAAGACACCTGCTTCTTGGGAGGAAAGCGATGAGAAACCTAGACAGCATCTTAAAAAGCAGAGACATCACCTTGCCGACAAAGGTCCGCATAGTCAAAGCTATGGTTTTTCCAGTAGCGATGTATGGAAGTGAGAGCTGGACCATAAAGAAGGCTGACCGCCGAAGAATTGATGCTTTTGAATTGTGGTGCTGGAGGAGGCTCTTGAGAGTCCCCTGGACTGCAAAGAGAACAAACCTATCCATTCTGAAGGAAATCAACCCTGAGTGCTCATTGGAAGGACAGATCCTGAAGCTGAGGCTCCAATACTTTGGCCATCTCATGAGAAGAGAAGACTCCCTGGAAAAGACCCTGATGTTGGGAAAGTGTGAAGGCAAGAGGAGAAGGGGACGACAGAGGACGAGATGGTTGGACAGTGTCATCGAAGCGACCAACATGAATTTGACCAAACTCCGGGAGGCAGTGGAAGACAGGAGGGCCTGGCGTGCTCTGGTCCATGGGGTCACGAAGAGTCGGACACAACTTAACGACTAAACAACAACAACAACAAATTCAATGATATTTAATTCTGAGTAAATATACGTAAAACCATGCTGCAAGAAATTCAACATGTGACAGTATGCCACCAAATTAGTGAGCCATTTCTGGGGATGTTCCAAATATTCTCAAGAAGAATGTCACGGGATGTGGAATAGGGAGGGGAGAGGGGAGAAAAAGTAGGGTGGAAGTGTGCTACTGATATTTAGTGACAAATTAGAGGGATAGGGCTCAACATTTTTTACTTTTTAGTAGAGACATACAATCAAAGTATTCTTTTTCTTTAGCATTTCCCCTTTTTTTAAAAAAAGTGTTTTGTGCTGCCTCTTTTGTGCAGCAATAGCAGTCATCTGATGAGACATCTGGACGGCATCTGAAACTCTGGGAGCTGTAGTTGAAAATCTGCACATCTCTACCTCTGACAGAAGTAATTTCACCATAGAGTGCTTCAGAGGAAAAACTCCAAAATGTCATTGTGGGGTAATATGGTCCCTGACATTCTGTGCCATCACTTTCACAAAGTTATGGTTTAACCACTTAAACCAAGCTCAAAAAGCAGCTTATACTGTGCTACTGTATGCGAATGAAAAACAGTATATGTCTTCCAGCCTAAAAAGTGTCACATTTGCACGTGAAAGTTCCAATAATGGCTCTCTACATTTGCAGGGTATGAAGAAAACTAAGAAGGTGGGAGGTACTTTCTGATACTTCCCTGAGGTCTGGTTCAATGAGCAAATAATCTATGAAATCATCATCATATTAGAACTGCAGAGCTGGAAGGGACCTTATGGATAATTGAACTCAGCCAGATGCCCAGACCACTGACTAGACATGGGATATTTGTATTCATATTCTTGGGGATACAAATATGAATATCAGCCCCACAGGGGCCTGGGAAAACCAGACCCTCCCCCTTGAACTGACAAGTCCACTTACTGCTCATCATGTGGTGCATGCAGCTGGGCACATGTGCCGTGCAGTGAGCAGTAAGTGGACCTGCTGATTCGGGAGTATAGGGCTGGTTTTCCCAGGCACCAATGGTGCTGATATTCGTATTCATATCCTCAGGGATATGAATGCAAATATCCCATGTCTACCACTGACCTATCCAACAGTTCTCTTCAAGTATATAGCCCTCCACAAAGAAAATGCGTATTTTCACATCTTGAAGATTTTGGGTGGAGAAATTACATCACATATTGTCACCCAGGCATCGGACTTTTAAAATGTGCCACAAGCTTCAACTGTAATTTTAAAACATGCTAATCTGAGATAAAGTCCTACTGAAATGCATGGGGTTTATTCCAGCCACTGAAAGAAGTGGACACATCTTGGATAACAGTATAAGACCCCTTTCCAAATACTGTATAGATAATATTGTAACAGACAAAGAGCACAGCACAAAGGAAAAGCTACAATGTCATAGTATTTTGTATGAAATCAGCAAACACCAGTAGTCTGTGCTGCTAATAAGAAAGGTACAGTTTTATTTTAAATTTATTTAACTTTTAGTACGGGTTTGTCTTGAAATGAACAGGATCTTTCTGAAGCAGTCTAGGAGTTTGGTTCAGAGACACGGAAGATATTTTCCAATCTGACAAAGCTGCTGGTGGTATTGTTTATAACTTTCCTTTTCTTCAAGGAGCTCAAGGCAGCATGAATGTTTTCAATATTTTCCTTTACAATTATGCTGTGAAGTACGTTAAACAGATAGATGATCCTAAAGCCATCCAGTTGTTCACCTCATGACTGAGAGTGTGACTACACTTTACTGCAATTTGATTCACGGCCTGTATTACATTTGAAATCACAATGTGACCCTGATCACCTGGGGGCCCTTTCGTCTGCTCTAGATGGGGTTACACTCCCCCTGAAAGATTGGGTTCATAACTGGGGTATGCTTCTGGACCCAGCCCTCTCAACGGAGAAACAGATCTCAGCCATGGCCATCTCCACCTTTTTCCATCTTAGGCAGATGGAAACGCCTGAGACCCTACCTATACAGGAAGTTCCTGATAACACTAGTTCACACATTGGTAGTCTTGGAGATTAACTGTTGCAACTCTTTCTATATGGGGCTGCCCTTGAAGGCACTATGGAAACTGCAATAAGTAAAAAATGCGGCAGCCAGGCTGATCTTGCAGACGGATCAGATATGATTATATTTCCCTGGTCCTGGCTCACCTACATTGGCTGCCGGTTTGTTTCCATGCCAAATTCAAGATATTGATGTTGATATCTAAAGCCCTGAACAGTTTGGGACTGCACTACCTATCAGAACACCTCTCCCTAAGATCAACTTTCTGTGCCACTCGTACCTCTCAAGTTTTGATGCTGCAGGTGGCCATACTGAAGGAAGCCAAGATGTCTGTGAGTAGGAACCAGGTCTTCTCAGTGGTGACTACCTCTTTGTTGAATGTCCTATCTATGTAGGTGTGCCTTCCCTCCTAATATTCAGAAAGCACACAAAAACATCGCTTTTCAGGACAACATTTCAGGATACCCTTCCTCTCTAACTGTTTGTTACTTACTCTTATTTTGATCATTATGTTTTGTAGTTTGTATCTTGTCTGTTGCCACCATCCTTAGTTCTTAGGAGTGCTATCCTCCTTTTATCTTTTTATATATTTTTATATTTGTCAGTTGGGTGGGGGGTGATTGTGTTCTTTATTTTTATTTTATTGTTGGAAACCACCCAGAGTAGTGGCAATGTCACTAGATGGTGTAGTATACAAATTAAATTAAATTAAATTAAATTAAATTAAAAAATGCTCACACACTGGTTTGGGTGGATGTATTCCAGCCCACAGCTTCCCTTCTTTACTTCAAATTTTTTGTAGCTTTGCTGATCCTTTTATGGTTCACTGTGAAGCTGCTTTCTTATTTAAAGTTTCAGACTACTATATTTCTCAAAAAAAAATCTATAATAAAATTACATGGGAAGGTACTTCACAGTCTAAGAGTACAGAACATCAAAAGTTTGAATAATAATTTTGCAAAATACATCATAATTCACACATCATTATGATTCCATAACCAGGATCATCTCATCTCCTTCCCATCCATTACTCTTTCCCCTTACTTTCAAGCAACACATGCAGGAATTACCTTATCTCTGTTCACAGTTTATCATACAAATACTTTAAAACCATATGTTTAAAACATATGAAATACCTTTCCACGTTATTTCCACAGCAAACTATAAAAGGACAGCAGAGGCAGAACCACTTTCAGACCTGTCAATTAAGTAATTAATAGCACTAAGCTTTTGCTTCACAACAAAATGGCCTTTCCACATGATCTGAAGTTTATTGTGTTTGACAGGATTCAGGACTAGCATCCAATCCTCCACATTAAAATCATGGTGCTTGGCTTTTGCATGCACCCTCCACCCCCAAAGGCCTGAACACGATGCTTCAACTGTCTACATCACTGAAACACCATCTACAGACATACTCCCTGTCTTTACAAGAATATATCACAACTAACTGCATGGGGAAAAGCCCATTCGAATCGTTCTGCTTTGAAGCAGTAGAAGCCCTCCAGCGGCAGAGAAAAAAAGCTGCTTTGGGAGCAAAAAGGACAAGACCAGTTTGAATCAGCCTTTTTTTAATGCGGTCATTAAAAAAAATACTTCGAATTCACCCATTTTATAAGCGGAGTAAATTCCACAGTATTTGACCATGTCATCACACTCTGAGTAGGGAATCTGAACTTTTCTTTCTCAGGCAAAGCCAACTGTTCTATCACCATAAGATAATGGAGCTGGATTGGTATCCAATCTCACATATGCAGTGACTTACAACCATTATTATTATTATTATTATTTTAAAAAGCAAAATAGAAGCAGTATTTTATTAGAGGGCAGTTCCAGAAAATAAGAACTACCTTTGATAAATTGGGACAGTTTGGAACATATAGGTCTAGGAAGCTACCTTACCACTAAGAATGGCTAGGAAACAGCCTCAGACAGTCAAAAATGATATGAATGACAGCTGCAATTTCAATCTAAAGTGAATAACCCAGACATAGCAAATCACTTAACACATGCAACACTGCGGCTGTTTACTAATTGTAGACTCTTCTTTTGTTTTAGGCGCAGAAACTATAAAATGGACTGGGAGTGAAGAGCTTGTGGTAAATATATCTTTCACCATGTTCCAGATTTTGTTTCTGCTCAATTTCCACATTGTGTTTTCTCACAGATAATTCTGACTGGCCTTTCTTCATCTCACTCCCACCCTGAGATGTCAGCTAGTTGCCCCCCTCCCGCCCCAGCTTCCAAAGTATTTATGTTACTATAGTCAAAATCATATGAAAATGAGAAATATAGGAAACAGGTAGCCTTCTGTTTTCTCATTGTACTCAAAGTTGGATATCATTAAATTCTACTTAATGCTACAGGTTGATGAGGGAAAGAGACACACTGCTTCACAGGAGAAACTCCAGGAACACTTAGGCTGTTTCGAAGCCATGTGAGGAAGAAAAAAAAATGTGATAGATTCTCGAAGGCTTTCACGGCCAGGATCCGATGCTTGTTGTAGGTTTTTTGGGCTGTTTGGCCGTGTTCTTAAGGTTTTTCTTCCTAACGTTTCACCTGTCTCTGTGGCCGGCATCTTCAGAGGACAGGAGTCAGAACTCTGTCTGTGCTCCGGTTCAGTTTGTGGGATAGTTGAGTATTTATAGCTGTGGGATCAGCTTTTTGTCCTTTTCAGGAGATTGGGTGATTATGGTGATCAGCGTGTTTTTTTGTTGTGGGTGTATTGTTGTGATAAGGGGGAGAGATGATCTGTCACTGTGATTGATGGGTGTCGTTAGCTGGTCTTTTGTGTGCAGTGATCACTGGTCCTTGTGACTGGGTAGAGTTTTATATAAGTCCAGAAGAAGGGGATCAGGATGGCAAAAGTTCTGAAAACTAAGCCCTATGCAAAACAGTTGATGGAATTCAGTACATTTAGCTTGGAGTAGGAAAGACTGGGAGGCAATATGATAGCCATTAGAGATGGGTATGAATCACTGATTCGGGGGTTCATACCATTTCGTCCATCAGTCCAACAGGTGTTCTGCAGTTCCAAGCCCTACCTCCTCCGGCAGGCACCCACTCAGAAGCAGCACCCAGAAAAAGTGGGGTAGGGAAGCCAGGGCACTGCCTCTGAGTGGGCACCCACTGGAGGAGGCAGCGCTAGGAACCACAGAACATCTGTTGGACCAATGGAGGAACCAGCACAAACCACCAAATTGGCAGTTCATGCCCATCTCTAACAGCCATCTTCGGAAATCTAAAGGGCTGCCACATGGAAGATGGAGCAAGCTTGTTTTTTGTAGCTCCAGAGAATAGGAACCAAAGTACTGGATTCAAATTATAAGAAAGGAAATTATGCTTAAATGTTGGAAAGAAGTTCTTGTAAGACCTGCTTTATGATAGAATAGACAGCCTCGGGTGGGGTGGGGTGTGTGGACTCTCCATCACTGGAGTTTCTAAAGCAGAGATTAGATATATGCTTGTTAGGGACATATTAGCTGTGGTTGTAAGGGGTTGGTTGATGACATTTGGAGGTACCTTCCCGATAAACAATTCGATAATTCTACCATTTTTAATAATTTTCTAAATATGCCTGAATAGGGCTTCAGCAGGATGAAAAAGGAGACAAGGTGAACTAAAAATGAAGTCAGTAAAATTTGTGGCTTTTTCTCCAAAACTCGGGAAATAAAACATAAATTGAATGTGAATGTGGCAGTTCTCTCTTTCATCTACTCTTTGTATTGCATATGAGATCTATTGAGATGGCTGGTTTGCCTGAGTATTCTGCTTTGGGCATAAGATATGCAATAGCTTTATTATAAAAACTCCCAGTGTACCTTAGACTGCAAACCTTTTACCTAAGGGATCCACTGTTCCTTGAACATCTGCATGCAGGGGGAAGTTGGCAGCCATGGTTTCCCCCATTACAGTGTGGCAGAATCAATGTAGGGGGGAAGACAGATGGAGCAATATGTCAACAAATACAACTATTGTCATATTTCTCCACACATATGTTAATGGAGCAGGAAACATCTTTGCATAAGGGCTAGTAACCTAATAGTAGCTGTTTGCTACTTAAGCCAGTGTCGTGGAAATTCCTTAAAACATACATTAGGATAGATTTAAGATTTCTCATGCTAATTAATGATGATACTCTGGCATGAATAACTGTTTCCTTTAAAATTCTAAATGTGAAAGACTGCATGATCAATTTCTGTCACCTTTCAAAAAAAATTCACTGCTTAGTAAGGGAGAGAGAGAGAGAGAGAGAGAGAGAGAGACTCACTATCAATAAATGCATGCAGGTCAAAACAGTGCCTTAAGAATAATCCAAACTGAAATGTGTTCACACATGTTTTATTATTTCCTTAATAAAACAACTCTTAATCCATCAATGTCCTTTTTCGTTACATTTTTATTGTGTCCTTCACAAAGGAACTCAGGGGATTGCATATGGATGGAGATACCCCCTTTTCCTCACCATGGCTTTTTCTTAAGTACATTAGAGGGTAACAGCATTCTGTGTCTAGTCGCGCTAGCCACGTGACCACGGAAACTGTCTAAGGACAAACGCTGGCTCTATGGCTTGGAAACAGGGATGAGCACCGCCCTCTAGAATCGGACATGACTGGACTAAATGTCAAGGAGAACCTTTACCTTTACCTTTTTACACAGGAATTTAGCCCACTGTTTGATCCACTGCAGGGATGGGCTGGTTCACTCCTAAAGATGGTGATCAGACAATGTCTTCGCTGGAGTGAACCAGCCCAACCCAGAGTGGTCCTATTCGCACCTTTCTGGCCCCTGTCACAGGCTTTTACTTTTTTGGTACAGGTAAGATTGCTCTGTTTTTGTTCATTTATAGTGTGTGCAATCAATGGAAATGAACAAAAAATGAGCCTTCCTGTTTGAATTGCCGATATCGTAAAGATAAAAAGAGAGCCACTTCAGGATATTAGCAAATTAAACACTTCCTAGGCTTTGTGGAAGGACAGAGAAAGAGAAAAATAAATGTTTAAGGTGTATTAGCACAACGCATATGTGCTGCATCACTTTTAAAAAATACAAGGCAAATGGAAAACTTCCTCCTGGAGGTGGGAGGAGAGCGAAGTAGGCAATGAGGAAGATTTCTGTTTGCTTTTCTCTTAAAAGTCTGGACAAGAGCCTGCCCTGTAATCTGTAAAGTTTATTATAGCCACTGGCCATTAAAACCATGAACATATACATATACATTAAAACGCACAATATAATGATATAACAATAGTAAGATTGTACATCTGATAAACTATGTAGACTCTAATCAGCTTTATATCCTATACCATACTAGAGATATGGTATAGGACAAGAGGCTGCCAGTTTCACCTGGTCTTCAAGAAAAAAGTAAACAACATTTTGTGTAGCTCTTGGAAAAGATGCAAGTAATTGGGCTAACTTAGTGATTTGTGATGGGGGATAGGTGGGAGGGAGAAAAATGCTTTGTTTCAAGGTGGATTGTGGAGGGAGAAGAAAGAAAGGGTGAACTATTTTCTACCTTCCTAATTCTGTATCAAGGAAGAGATTTCTGTGGCAAATGGAGCATTTGCTTTGGAAGAAGGAGGAAACAGAGGTGTGCATTGTGTTAGGCCTCCTCTCCCTTCTTCTTCAGTTCCTGAAGTTGAGACTTGACAAGTCAGGGTGCTTGTTTTTGCAGTCAGAATGCAGGGAAAAGTGAAGGGCACACTGCCTCAGATATGGGGGCAGGGTTGTTTCCCTCTCCTTTTTTCTATTCATTTCCTGAAGCCACCACCACTCCTCTGTCACAAGGTGCTGGGAATACTTGAACTCAGATGGCTTTTCACTTGATGACAACTGCTGCAGCCAGTGCAGAATTTGCAGATGATGTAGAATTTGCAGAATTTGCAGATGATTAAATGCTAAGGTGTGTGTGAGGTATGTGTGTGTGTGTGTTGTAGCTCTGGGAAACCTTGGATTTCCCAGAGGAAATGAGATACAATTGGAGTCTGTGTGCCATTTGGATGTGAGGATCCCACCAAATGACATACTGGACCATCTAGCAACCTGATTTAGCTTGATCCACCCCTTAGTCTATGAGAAGGAAAATGTCCCAAGCTGATCCAGTCAATGTCACATCCTAAGGCAGGATAAAACCCAATCCTAAATCCAAATACAGTACAGAATCATCTGCAGAGCAGCAATGCATTGGCTTAGAACTAACCACACTAACCATATGACCAGAGACTCCAAGTAGTCATTTGAAATCAAAGTTATTCTAGGAATAGATATCAAAAAGATAATATTTGAAACAGAGAGACATCACCTGAGAATAAAGATACAATCCAGTTTAAGGTTATGAGTAGACCTTAAATTTTGCACATTTTCTTAGCACAAGAATCTGCTCTTGGTCTCAATGAGATTCAAACATAACCTAACCAAGTAAGCTAGGGATTCAGGGAAGGTTCCAGTTGGCGGAGAACTCTTTTATTCTGTGCCACTGATAGAAGACAAATACATATGCCTAAACTTGGGCTCAACAGGAGTAACAAGTAGTTTGGCTGTGTTCTACATAAGCACCAAACTAAAGAACTGATTCAGATGACTAGCAGCCATACATGTTTCATGATTTATTCACAGTTCCTTGTTGGATTGATACCCTGTCATATCCATCAGTTATGGAACTGAACTTAAAACTGCCTAAAAAAACAAAAACAAAACAAAACAACCCCAAAACAAATTACATAATTAAAATAAAGCATACAACTTAAGACGATCTTCTAAATTTACACAATGTGCTTAATTGTTTCTATTTGTGTTTTCTAGGTGTGAAGTTTGGGGTTTTCAGAATGAGGAAAACCAAGCTGTTCCCCTGAGATTACATAGTAAAATGGGTAGGTAACATGAGTTTGGCAGCCAACAAGAAAACTACCATGTATGCATTTTTTAAATTTAACCTCACGAACAGCTTGACTACTGAATAAATAGCAATGACAAAGAATTAGTTTTAAACCAGGGGAGAAAAGCTATTTACAGGCAGAATTCATGCATCTCAAAGATCTTGATTTCAAGTTGATTTTTGATGCAGTGCTTGTGCACAGTGTTCTCTGAGCAATTATCTGGGCTGTCCACAGATCTTCTCAATAGTGGAGACCAGTGCTTACCTTGGTCACAATTTATTTTTGAAGTTACTACTCAATTAAGATGAATGAAGTTCACTCCTTTGTCAATACTATTGTTTCGGTATATCTTGGCAGACACGGAACACAGCACCATCCATTGATTTACAAGGGAGTGAAAAGCATTGAAAAGCTCAGGAAGTAAATTTAAAGAATTAAAGCTTCTGTTTTATTTGAACAGCAGAGAAGAGTGGCTGTTGCACAAATGTTTGAAAATGAACTAAATAAACAGGGATGCATATATCTATGTATATAACTCTGTGTGTGTGTGTGTGTGTGTGTGTGTGTGTGTGTGTGTGTGTGAATAGACACACACACACACTATTAGAATTCCATCTGCTATTTTGTGAAATTATTTTTTCCTTAGTGAAGATGTGTAGATGATACAACCTTTTCTTACGTATGAAGCTATTACATATGACCTGGTATCAGAGAGACTATTTCTCTCTAGCCCAACACTGCCTGTTTTAACTGGCTGTCAGTCTATAGGGTCCTAAGCAAAGATATTCCCCATCTCCTGTTCCTTGATACGATACATATTTTTTAAAAAAAGAAATTGCCCTTGGGACTTTATGTAGCTCTCTGAAGTAGTTCTCTATGTTTTTCCATTGGTGAATAGTAAACTGTTCTTCTTCCAAGGATATAATCCAATATAAATCTGTCTATAGTCCCCTTCATATTTTGATGATGTCAGACTAATTTACTTCAGGATAAAGTTCCACTGATTTCTGTGAGATAAAAGGTTATAAATGTTTCCTTTCTGTGCATAACAACCAATATTTTTATTTTTCAAGGGATCATTCTTGTGCAATGTTTACTTTATGGCTGCATTAAATTGTTACTGTTTCCAAGTATTTTGAAACAAAGGAGGTCCAAGATGTTCAAAGCAAAACCAAGTTCAAAATGTTATTTTAGCTTTTTAGTTACAATAGAACTTGGCTTTATTTTGAACATCCAATACATTAAAATAATTATTTAGTGCTTGTTCCAGCATGTTTATGAAGTCAATGGTTTTATTCTTGTGATACTCATTTATAACATTCTATTTCAGGGTTATATACTGGGGACATGGAAGGAGATTGAGAGGAATGTGATAACATTTGGGTGTTCCCTAGGCTATGACAGCAGCTATCCGCTGATTTTCAAATTCCAGAAGTTTTCTTGTCCAGAAGCACCATTGGATTGTTTCTGACATGAATGAAGAAGAAGATTTTTCAGCTTATTTGGAAAAGAACACTTCTTGCTAACATAAAACTTCTGTGGCATATACTTCATAGTGGGTACTGTGTTATCTCTGTGTTTGAGGAACAAATTAATGAAGTTCTTACTCATGAACAATTCTATTATTTTTAAACTACACAATCAACAGTATGATCTTCCTGCTTAAGACTGATATTTCACAGAATGCAAAAAGGGGAAAAAGTACAAAAGGAGAAAAATTATATTTTAAAAAGCACCACATAAACAGGTTTTTCTCATCTGCAAGGCATATCCTTATATTATGTAGCATGGGTTAATTTAATCATTCCACAATACCATACATGTTTGGTGATAGATAAATCACACCAGATTCACTGACACCTACTTCTAAGAAGAACTTTATACTCAGTCACCTAAACTACCTCCTTTAGAGTCTTACAGTGCAATCTTATTCATATTTACTCATTACACTCTTCCTATATAAAGGGACTTACCGCCTTATAGGTGTGTTTATTGGGATTTCAGCCTTAGACAGTGTAGTCAGAGAATGATCAAAGGATGCATTGGCGAAGACTGGAAGTCACTAGTTACAAATATGTTAGTATTGTTTATATTTATTTATTTGTTACTTTTATAGCTTGCCTTTCTTCCTTTGAGCTCAAGGCAGCATACTTGGTTCTCATTCTCCCCTGCTTTCTAACAAGTTACTTGTAATTAATTTCTTTTTGTAATAACAAAGACATAACTAAATTACATTCAGTGATAATTTTAAAAGGAATATTGTCTCTCATTTTGAGGTAAAACTAATTTTTCATTACTTGTATATTTATGGGCTATATGTGCTCACTAAATGGTGAATGACTAGTACATGACCCATGTCTTGACTCTAACTTTGCCTGGTGCTGTTCACATATGGTTTATTATTGGTGTTAAGATAATGATGAAGAAAATGGAAGGAGAGTATGTTTTCTACCACAAGCAGTGGCTCACAGTATTTAAATTGGAAAAAAAAGCAACTGAAAACTCTTTTGGTTACTTTTGATAAACATGAAAGTAAAGAGTTATTTTTTGAAAATTATAAGAACAACAATAATTGACTGCTTTTATAATTACCTCAGAACTGTAACAGCATTTTTTCAAAAATACTTTTCCAAACGTAGTGGTGACAATATAGTAAGTGTTGAAAATTTGCATTAATTATTGAACTCAATTATTAAAACTGATTATTAATTTGGACTACTGAGTCTGATAACAAACAATAAACAAAGCCTACTTCATCTATGTTGCAGAGCTGATTAACAGATTACTACAGGCTCAGCCTTATGGACATAAGCAACTTGGTCACCATTCCCCTATGGCTTTCCACCCATAGCAATCAGATCAAATTCTGAATGTTATAAATCCCATGGGATAGGTCCTGCTTCCCTGGTGTGGGTAGTTCTGGTACAGGAAGTAACCACCAATCACTATTTGATTTCTTATATACATATATTAGTGGAGCCAAGTGGGGTGAATTAAAAAGAAAACAGCAACCATTCATTTCTGATAACAAAACATCAGACCAGGGATGTATGTGAAATGCCTTGAGCTTCTGGAGAAAAATTGCATAGCTGTTATAGATTATAATTATTGTTGTAGGCCATTTTGCAATACATCATGCACCAGTTAAAGTGGAACATGTAGAAATATATTTTATCTACTAGCAGTTGTGCACATAGCTATTTATCCATATAACAGAGCATTTAAGGAAATATCTTTTTTACTATAGTATGATTCTAAATGGTAGTCAAATGGAGCCTCACTACAAATATATTCCCTGGATATGTATGTGTGTGTCTGTGTGTCTGTGTGTCTCTCTGTGTGTATGTGTGTTTCTATTCATGTACCACACAAACAAAACACAGTAGTAGTATGGACTTTGCACAAAAAGCTAACAGCCATTGTATAGTCAGGTGAGACACAGCTCTTGCTACCTATTTTTTTTTAAATGAAGCTAGACATAGCAGTGTCTTTTGGGTATGAATAAATTGTACAGAGAATGAAAATATAGCATGACAGATAAAACAGCTGAATTGAATCAGGCACATACAATCAAGGCACCAATTCTAAAAGTATTTTGATAATCTTTTAAAATGGTATTTTAAGACTGCAACATCAGCGGGTGTCAATATTCACTATATATAAGGTAATACACAAAAAGCCTTCTGTTGTTTGCTGAAGGTGGAACCAGCCAATCCATGTTGAGTTGCAACTATCTGTAAATTGCATCCTCTGTGTGAAAACTGGATTAGATATAGCCAAAATCCAAGCCTCAAACTGACGTTTAAATTTAAAAATATACTATGTTTCCACAGCTTGACTGTCCTTTTTTTGTCCAGAACAGCTTTTGTTATCCAACTGAAAATTTCTCTAACTAATCCTTAAAAAGAAGAAGAATAAAAACTTGCCTTTAGCCTTACATAAAGCAGTAAAGATTTATTACTGTTTTTATCTTATACTACAGGTCTCTTTATGACATTCTCATAGTTAGAAGGCTTCATCAATTTAACCTTGCTCATATATATAAAGTATATATAAAAGCAAGCAGCCATGTCCCACTATCTCCTGAAGGAGTAGAATTCTGTATTTTAAAATAAAAAATCAATAGGAGTTAAAATGTTGACATTCTGTGGCTTTTTCCCCTCAGCACGAGTGTCCACAGATCACAAAGCAGTAACAAGGCTGGTTACCATGAAATTCCTAAAAGAAAGGAAAGGGGGAACCAGAATGGCTTTGATGATAACTCATATTAGAACAATTATGCTGACAGGCATAATTTGTTTCGAGTTACCCTGAGGTTTCCTGAAAAGAATAAAATCCACCTGAAAGTTTTCCAACTGTGTTCAACCAAGACTGCTAAATGCCATTTCAATAGGTTCAAATGTTTGCATAACCACACACTCATTGACTGGAAGCCTTAGACTTCCATTTATAAATGGGAAAAAGGATAACCTGTATGAAGGACTGATGTGAGGATGAACAAGATAAAGAATGGGAAACAATCTTGTCCTTTGAGAGTATAAATAATCAGGTTGGTAATGATGATCACAGCACAAGCACATGAGCATGTGGATAGGATACCAAGTTTTAAATGCCCACATGTGTAACAGTTACCTTTTGCCACAGAGAGCTAAAGCTGTTGTCCTAATCTTCTATGCATGCACAGGGGCTTGCTGGGGTTTCCCTTACAATTACACTTCTTATGAAGCACTGGAAGCTGCCTCACAGAGTTTTTCTGAAGTGACGAGAGACATTTTGGGGTCAAGGTGGGCCTCAGAAGCCCAAAGATTCCTCCCTGCACCTGTAGAAGCAATATCTGTATCTTTAGAATGACTGTTCCTAGCATCAAATATCTATACAGTCCAGAAACTGATTTGATTAAAGCTTCCTAGCATGCTTGTGTTAGGATGTCAACAGAGGGGGCATGTCCTTGGCATGATGATGAGGCAAAACAAAGAGCAAAAATGAGCAGAAGATTAGAGAACTTGGCTTTGAAGCTATCATTCATATGAAATGAAGGAAACAGGATCCCTCTGTTTTTTAATTAGTTTTTAAAATCCACCCACCCATCTATGAGAAATGGGGTTGTGTGTGAAGGAATAAATGCTTTGGATCAAGAGGTGTTGTGAGCTCCCAGCCTATTTTCACACTCTACTATTTTCACTCCATTTTCACTCGAGCAAAACAAAACTGGAGATCTTTATGTCAACTAAAATGGAGAGCTAAAGTTTCACATAGGTTTCTAATCAGCGACACAGCTTCAGATCACCTCAGCATAATTGACCCACCACCGTGGCTAGGGCCTGGGGAATCCTGCAATTACCACCTGAACCTGACTTCATTTCCTCCATGGATGAAAACATACCCCCTCTGTCAGTCACTTAAGTGGAGCAAGTCAGCTTGGTGTTGGCAGCTGAGATGAAGCAAAGCTCCCTTTAGCCCATCGGGAAGATCCAGGGCTCTCTTTTGTGCTTGTGGGAGGTCGCCCTGATCACCAGCCGCCCTGCGGTGTTAGACAGGTTGTGCCTCCCCCTCCTTCTTTTTTGGCCCATTCAGTAATGATCTCCCAGACAGCCCATCAGCCGCCCTTCTCGCCCGCCCTTTACCTTGGTTGCTGGAGACGTGGCCGCAGCCCCCCGGGCGCACAGTCAAGAGCGGGAAGAGCAGGCTACATTTCCACAGGAAAGCTCTCATTTCAGGGCTGCCCATGGCTGGCGCCTCAGCCCCCGTCTCCTGGCCCCCAGGAGGGGAGCGGGGGGCTTCAACTTCTCTCTCTCCTCCAGGCTAATGGGCTCTGCCTCAGGCCCCAAAGGGAACGAGGGTCCAAGCTCCCAGGCGCCGCCAAAGCTGGAGAAATTCGCATCCAACGGGGGTGGGGGGGGTGGGGGGTGGGGTGGGTCGGAAGGGAACGTCCCGAGAAGACCTCGCCTCGCCTTCCGGCAGCCACCGAGGCCAAGGGGCACGTTTGAGTCGAGAAGGCGGAGGGCTCGCTGGAAAGGCAAAGAGCTCAGCGGGCAAACTTTCAGGCTGGCTCCGGCGTTGTGTGTACGTGCGGGCGAGCGAGCGAGCGAGCGCGCCCCTCTGTGTGTGTATGTGTGTGTGTGTGTGAGAGAGAGAGGGGGGGGAAGGGGGGTTACCCAGGTCGGTGTGCCCACCTGGTTGCCTTCTTCCGTCTCGCTTCTTCTCTCAGCCTTCCAAGAGTAAGGTGCCCCCTCACTGGCAAATCCCCCCACGAGGGCGGCCGCCCGCCCCGGAGCAGCCTCTCCGCCCCGCTGGTGGGCTGCCCATGCCCGCCTCAGACCGTGAGGCGACAGCGCCCGGGAAAAAGGAAATAATTCCTGCCCTTGGATAGGAAGGTCCTTCTCTCCTGAAAGAAAGTGTGTGTGTGTCTGTGTGTGTCTGTGTGTGTGTGTGTGTGTGTGTAAAAGGGGGGGATAGCTTGCAAGGAGGGCGAGGGAAAAACGCTCCTCCGGCCACCGGCTCAAAGGCGCTGAAACGCTGGACAGCTCCGCGCCTTTTGCCCAAGCCGTGAGGAAAACTTGCCAAGCAGGATTTCCCCGCCGCCGCGACGGGCTCCCCTTGGCTGGGACGGGCGCTCCGTGGCGCCAAGCGGTCGAGAAAGCGGCTCAGCTGGGCTGGTCTTCTCCCCGGCGCCTACCGACATCTCCGTGCCTTCCCATCGGCTTCGGTGTGGGGCCGGACCACGGATTCCTCCCCCGCTCTCGTGGAAGGTTGTCGTTCGGAAGCCGAGCAGCCCTCTTTCGGGCATCAGCGAGGAGGAGGAGCAAGGCTACCTGGTGTCCGAGCCGGGCAAGGAGGAGGGATGCTCAGGGTTCCCGGGAGAGAGAGAAACATTCCAGGCAGCGGCCACCGCTTGCTGCGCGCGCGGGGGGGGGGGGGGGAGATGATCCCGTTTTCCGCTTTCCTTCCTCGCCAAAATAAAGGAACGAATGAATGAATAAATATATATTTTAGAAAAATAAATAAATAAATAAATGGGGCGGGGAGTGGAAATCGCACCAGCACGGGATCATGAAAGGAGTGCGCGGGAGGCGAGGCAGGCGGTGAAGGGAGCGGGATTCTCCTCACCTCCTCAGGGGTCCTCTGGAGAAGAGGCCAGACCCCGTTCGTCGGGTTCTGGGTGCAGAAGAAGGCGCGAGGGAGAGACGGAGCCGGCGCCTCGCTCGGAAGCTGCGAGCAGCCCGCAGGTCAAATGCAGCCTGTTCGGCACTAGAGGGGGTTAGTTGACAAGCCAAAAAAAATAAAAAAAAAAAATAAAAAAATTAATAATAATCCCAAAATATCCCTCGACTTTGCTTTCGGAGGGCGGCTCTGGCTAAACTTTAAAATTGTATTAGATTAAAAGGACGCTGGTAATCCTCAGGGCATGGGTGACAATTTATTCTCTTTAGCTTTTCCGTCGCTCCTCAAGACAAGCTGCTTCCTCCTTTGACTGGGGAAGAATGGCTTCCCCTGCTGTTTTCCCTCCCTCAGAAAAGTATAAGGCTAAGGTCGTGTAGGAGCTGGTGAAAAAACACACACAGAATATTGATTCCTTTTCATTGCTAAAACGGGTGTTGGGTGCAGTACAGGGATAAAACAGCTTTCATACCTTATACAATTTATGGAAGGGTAACTATGCTATGTCATCGAAGCTACCAACATGAATTTGCCCAAACTCCAGGAGGCAGTGGAAGACAGGAGGGCCTGATGTGCTCTGGTCCATGGGGTCACGAAGAGTCGGACACGACTTAACGACTAAGCAACAACAACTATGCTAAGTGGAAAAGATAATGCTTGGAAAACATGAAAGCAGCAGGAAAAGAGGAAGTCCAAATATGTGGTGGATTGACTCAAGAAAGGAACCCACAGGTTTATGTTTGCAAGACATGAACAAGGCTGTTAATGATGAGATTTTTTGGAAGTTGTTAATTCATAGGGTCACCATAAGTTGGAAGCAGCTTGATGGTACCTAACAAAATAACTATGCCAATGCATTAGCAGGATATGCTAATATGATTTTTGGGAGAAAGTTGAAATATATGTAAATAAAATTGAATAAATAAATAGTTGTATTTTTTCCCCTTTAAATACTGATCCATCATTCAAAGTACTTCTGATAAATAAATAATTGGATGTATATTTCATGTCAAAACTCTGCTCCTTTAAGTCCCTTGGAGACCAAAAGAAATCATTTCCCTCTGCCCCATGCACTCACCTTGTAAATTAGATTTAACATAACTCATTCAGAGCTCATGACAAATAAATCATTGAAAGTAACAAGTTCTTCTTAAATCTGATCCCCCCCCCCCATTGCACTTCAAACTATGCATTCTGAATTTTTAGGACAGTCCACCATTTTTCTTATAGGAGACAGGGAAAGCTGGTTAGGAGCAAATAGACTAATGAGATGCTATAATGTAGAGGCTATGCACTTCGTGTATAAGCTATGAGTGTAAATTTCATTTTAGCTGTTTCCATTCCCATCCCAAAGTGAAGCACTTTGAGCTTTGAGGAATGTTGTATAAATGCTATACAAAAATAAAGAAGAGATGTGAAAGAAATGTAATGGAACAAATGATAATTACAAGTGTGCAGTGGGAAATCAACAGGGCATAGACAACCCCAGAGAAAATGATGCAAAGGGAAGAATGATACAATAAAATGAGAATGTGCCTCCTATAGAATGACACATCCTTTCCAGAACTAAGAACCGTTTAAGTTCATCAACAAACCACAAGCTGTCTCTTTCAACTGACACTGAATGAGAATCGACACTGAATGAGAACATACAAACAGCCTAATTAAAATATTGTTTCATTTTTGTGTCACAAATTTCAGCAGATTAAAAAAAATGGCCAGAAATCTATTGTGGTGTAAGTGAATCTGGATAAATTGTGGCAGTCAATTGCTGCTATTTAGCAAGTTATAATCCATATTCCTAGTCATGCGCAAGTTGTGCGATTTGGTACATGACTAGGAATATAAGTGACAGCTGATTGATTAGTGGCAATTCACTGCCACAATGTCTAGTATTACACTTATGCAGGCAAAAATCCACAGTAGGCAATACGTTTTTCATCAGAGATGTTAGACTTATAAACCCCTCACATGCTGTATTCTGTTCCAACTTCCAGTGGCTTTCTGAGGCTTCAGACGGGGTCCTTCTTAATCCAACTACTTGAGATCATGTAAAGTGTAGATATCAGGGTCTCTAATCTCAGTGGGACTTCCTGTTTTTTTTAAGCTGCATGCCTTTGACCACTGATGTATAGTCACTTACCCAGTATATTGGAAAATGTAGCAGCACTGGAATTCTTCCACTTTGCAAATTCAGTTATTAGTTACATGTTCTGACTAATCCTAGTTAAAATCTTCAGATGACTAGTAAACAAAATGGACAGATGGGCCCACCGACACATTGGCTACAGACAGATAGTATACTCCAATCTTAAAAACTCTTATAAAGAATTAAAATAAATAAACTATTTTTATCTGCTTCTGTATTTATATTTACATACTATCCCACAGGCTATAAAAAAACACTACAGGGGGAAAAATCATTTTCTGTTTACTTCTACTACCAAACAGAGTAAAGCTGAACTCCAAATAACCTTGAACTCTACAAGATGTAGGAAACAATCATGCAACAGAACAGTGGAAAGAGCTAAGAGTTTAACTTAGATACCAACCAGATTTGTTTTCCTTTGTGTTAATTTCTGGTGATTTGCCTTTGACCACAATTTTAAAAAGAGAATGCAATGCATACTTACATTATTTTTTTAAAAATGTATATATTGCAGATTTAGGTTGATGGATTTTGGATGGTATCTATGGTTGATTAAATATTAGCCTGATTCCTCCATGCTAAAACATTTTCCCCATAGATTTTAATGTGTTGGACCTTGATCTTTAGGTCTGGCTTGCTAAATACTGGGAATTCCATGCATTTTACTAGGCATGATTTATCTCAAGTCCCCCCCCCCTTTATCTCCAATGTATTTGGCTGTTTGGCATTTTATGAGATGAATGGCGTGTTATACCTGAATTTTTTTAAAAATTTCCATACTGTGTTTGGCACTTGCACCTGGGATTTCTAGTGTCCTCTTTATGGGCTTGGCTTGCATGTTTCCATTTGAAAACTTTAGCATGCTTTATCTTGACTACATCATGCGAAAGGCAGGACTAGATGAATCCCAAACCGGAATTAAGATTGCCAGAAGAAATATCAACAACCTCAGATATGCAGATGATACCACTCTGATGGCAGAAAGTGAGGAGGAATTAAAGAACCTCTTAATGAGGGTGAAAGAGGAGAGCACACCAGACCAGAGGGCCTGGCGTGCTCTGGTCCATGGGGTCACGAAGAGTTGGACACGACTTAATGACTAAACAACAACAATCTTGACTACATTTGATTGCCCAGTTCTTCCTATTCACTTTGTACAAAACATAGTAAGTGTCATTGATTGCTTCGATGGAATGCCATTTGTCTTGTGTGCTGCTTCATGAGAAAAATCCTAGACTTTAAGGAGAAAACTGTTTTTGGGTATTATGTCTTTGACTTCAGCTTAATCTGTACATTCAACCTTCACTTGCATGCAGGACATTACATTTCCTTGAATTGTATTGGGCTTGCGTGCTGCATCAAGTACAAAGTGAGAAACTTGCTTTTTGTATTATGTTCTATTTCTGTGAGTTTCCTGCCAAACAAGCTATTAACACTATTTGCTTTAGTCCTTTAGCAGGACTGTGAGAATCCAGCAGAAAAGAGCATCTTGCTGTTTGATGACATATCTGGAGATATTTCCTTGCTTTCCAAGGTGGCATTGCAGGTGTGTTAAAGAAATGCTTATGGCTTTGGGGGGGGGGGGGGGGGTAGTTTCTACCATGTTACAATGATCAAGCAAACTCTGTCTCTCAGATACGATTTCTGACAAATGAATTGTCTATCCAAGTCTGTAATTCCCATGGTTTTCTATTTGAACCTTTATTCTTCTTCCATTTCTTGCCATTTGCTCTCCAACAAATATTTGTACTACATAGTGGTTCTGTTCTTTATTAGCTAGGCATCCCCCTCTAAGATAACACTTGCCTCACTCCCACAACTCTGTTTTATTTCTTCCCTGTACTATTAACAAGCAGTCAGCATCACATTCTGACTTTGTGGCTTAGGAACTCTTTTTCTGCATCATTTGCTTACTGTTTGTGAATAGATTTAGAGACAGATATGAGTCAGATACTTAAAACATCTTTCGGAGTAGATCAAGAAATAATGAGCCATATGAAAATCACATGGAATATGTGCTCAACTTTCATTTTGGGGTGCATTATAGAGAAAATGGATTAAAGATACATGGTTCAGTGAAGAGGCATAAACAAGTAGAATAGTGAGCCAGTGTGGTCAGGATGTTGACTAAGATCCAGGAGACCTGGGTTAATCTCCTTTACACATGAAACCAGCAGGGTGATCTTGGGCCAGGCATATTCCTTCAGCCTTGCTTTCTGTCACAACACAAAGCAGAGAGTAAGGAGGCCATGTATGCTGTCTTGAGTTGGTTAGGAGAAAGCCAAGAAATGTATAATAATTATAATATAATGTGTAATTAATTATATTAATTAATATAAATAAATGAAGGACAGATACATTGTTCCAAAAATCATTGACTGCATATGTTTCTGTGAAGCTTTTGAGCTGCCACTTCATAGCCATGTTTAAATGGAAGATTCATCTAGTTCAAGAGTTTTCAGTCAAATGGTGAACTTCATGAACTCCACCTACATAGTCCTACAGTGTTCAGGGACCTATTGAAGGCCACCCAACATAACTGCTGGACTGGATCTTGACAGTGAGGAAAGGTCACATCAAATAGCATCCGAAGAACACTCTTGTTGTAACCACTGCGACAGATACCATGACATACAGCCAAACCATTGTGGTTTTCCAGTACATTGATGAAGAAGTGACAGAATGCTTTTTCAGATTTATGCTACCAGAAAAACGTTGGGCAAAAAACATAGCTCCAAACCAAGAAGAGTAGCTTCAGCAGCCTTTCCAAATCTACCACTCCAATTTCATTAGTTTAGCTCAGCACACAACGAAGTATGAGAAAAGACCAATATTCTGAACCAAGATAGGAGGCTGTTCTTCAGTTTAAGTGATGACATACTACCTTATGTGTGTTTAAGCTTCACTAGCCTCTCTAAACTCACAAGGTCAGCTTCCCCATCACAGTGTGCAACTGAGTGTGACTGCACTTTCTGAACCAAGGTAGGAGACTATTCTTCAGCTTGGCCCAAGGCATAGCTTAAGTATTCTTAGCTTCACCAGTCTGTCCAAACTCACAAGACTAGCTTCATGAGTATAATACAGAACTGACTGTGACTGCTCCCAGGTTTTGGAATGCCCTGCCCTGAGAAGCCTGGTTGGTCCCTCTCCCTCTTGTCCTTGCATTATCAGACAAAGACTTTCCTTTTCAGGCAGCCTTTTAAGCAATATGCGGGGGTTATTTTTTCTTAAAAATATCACCTTATATGAAATGTGGGGAATGTGGTTTGGTTTTTTGGGGGAATAGTGTAAACTGCATGCTGTGATCATTGTTAAGAGGCAGAGCAGTACTTCTATCATTGAATTCATTCTGCTGTTTATGCCATAGGCCAAATAACTATCTCCGCTCATTTCTGCTTATCCAAGTTACTTTATTCAGTCACACAGATACTTTGAGACAATTGGGTCATTCTGTACTTCATATACAAAGTGAATGGTCTCCAGTTTCCCGTAAATTCTCTTCAAAGTTGTTGTAGATGAGAAGAAATATGAATGTTTAGTACAGGATTTAGCATTAATGAAATGCAATAAATGGCCCTCAAGTTGCTCTCTACACCTCTTATTTTTGTAGTTAAAATGCTGATTGATATTCCATTAATTTGTCAAGTGTTCAGTATTATTAGTAATTTTGAAATTGCATTTTTGGAAGAGACGTAAGTATGTTGGTGGTGAAACAGAGATTGTAAATCTTTATTATCAGTTCTGGAAACATTCAATTTTAAAAACTTAGTATTAAAATAAATTAAATATACATTTTAATTATTTCCTTTTTAATAACCAGCTCTATAGTGAATGATGTAAGAAGTGATATAAATTAGTCTGAGCTACTTTAAAGAAAAATGAAATATGTACAGATTGAGTCTCAGTGAGGCAGACTATGGCTAGAAATGTTAAGATTATTCATAATCTGATCCTAAGCATATTTATTCTGTAGGTTCTTTACTTTCAACAGCAACTCTTTCAAGATTACATTGCAGTGTGCTTTAATTTGTATTGTACTGCAAATCATATGGCCATAAATTATATTTTCTGATAGATTCTAAAAATATACTGTAATTAGTTTGCATGCTATGCTCTATTCTTATCTAATCTGGTATTTTTAATAGGGATGTAAAAAAAATTATTATGTACTATTAAGTCAATCTTGGGTTTTTTAGGTACACATTATTCAAAAGCAATTTACTTTTCTTCAGGGGTACCCTGGGACTCTGCAGTTTGCCTAAGGCTACACAAGGATTTCTGTAGAAGGTACATTGGAGAACTGAACTCCCAACCTCTGGTTCTGCAACCAGATACCGACCTCACTGAGCTATGCAGCCAGCTAGCTACATTTGAAAATGCTGGCTAAATTTTTTGCTCTTGTCAAAATAAGCTGTTGTGACTCAATAAGACATCTTGATGAGGAATATTCAAATCCCACAAGATTCCTTATTTATTTATTTATTGTATTTATATCCCGCCCATCTGGTCAATTGACCACTCTGGGCGGCTTATTTCCTTATTTCCAGGCAACGGCAAGGCAAGGGGCACTATTTAGTTTCATTGAAGTATCTATACTTTGAACAAACTGTCTCTGTGCAAAACTAGTATTCTTGCCTTTCAGAAACAAAGGACAGACATACAACAAGTACCAAAAGACTGCCAGTTTCTTGAGAAAGCTGAAACCAACTCTTCTGATGCTTCTAATCCTTTAGAAGACAATGCAATAAAGCAATAGCCATCCTCATTTTGTGCAATGCATGCCATTTTTGTTAAAATATTTTTTGCTTTAAAGTTTTATTTTGAAATGTTGCTTGCAAAGAAGTTCTCATTCTCTTATTTTTCTTGTTTGGAGAGCTTCATAAAATACACCACCCTCTTATGAGACAAAGAGTATAATAGCGTGATTCTTTGACTTTGCATAAGACAGCAAGACAAGAAAGAATTTATTTGTCTAATTTTTGAGTACCTTGAGGTTTTTTTTAAAAAAATAATGTGTATTTATTTATTACAGTCAATGACCTGGAATATAAAAATACATTATTTAGATAAAATCACATAATATCAGATAATACCAAAAGACATTGGACAAGACATGTCACCATCAATGCACCATCTGGCTCTTTTCAGACATTAAAGTTAAGAAAGAAGTTCTAAGTTAGTTATTTTTAATAGTAATAACTTCAAAACAGCCACAGGAAACTTCACATCTTCTTGGGAAGCCACTTTTACTATACAGTGATGTACTTTTTTTTTTTCTAATGTAGGTGTATTTTTGCTTTAGCTTAGACTCATTCCTTGAAAAAGCTGGCTTGACTTCTTATACCCAGTGGTTTCCTACTATTGTCATGTTACCTGGTTTCAGTTCTTTCATCCTGCTGCTGAACCATCCTTTCCACTGTTATTGTACTTCTCTTCCCCTCTAGGTCATTTAAATTTTTGTTAACTACATGATCAAGACTGGGCACAATATGTTGGATCTTATATTGCCCTTTCAAATGAACGTTGCATCTTTTGAAACAGCAGCTGATAGAACATCTTACTTATACTGTTGTACAGGAAACACAAAACTAAACTGTAAAGTCTTCTGCAGTGCAACAGATTGTGCAAGATCCTGTAGGGATATAATAGATGTTTGAAAATTTTCACTTCCCAACAAAAAAGGAAGTTATGACACATCCCATTTAAAAACTTGGCAAAGAGTCTTCAATCCTGCAAGAGGGTGAAAATACCAGTACCAGTAAAACTTCTGAAGAAGCTTTAGCAAAAAATGGAAATTTCCTCCAAGAAATTGTATTTTTCAGAAAAGCCATATATTTTGTCCAAAACACAGGTTTTGTACAAAAAGCCACTCATGGATTTTTCTGAAAAAAGTCAGAAAATGCAAAACATTCTTGTAATCACAAGAATTTTTGCAGTCTTATTTAGCTTGGAGAAAATTTTTAAAATATTTAGTTCTCAACTGCAAGAAGGAAATAAAGGAAGATTTGCAATGCATCTGGAGGCCTTTACACATGCAGAAACATGAGAACTGATTGTAGGTCTTTCATCTTGTAGTACTGCAAGCCTGGTTTTGCAAACTTCTTCACAACTGTTTGAGAAACAGAAACAGCAGCTATTACTTTAGCTAATAATCCTTTGGATCCAGTTCTTTGGTGTCGATGGTGTCAAGGAAAAAAAGTTATCCCACTACTAATATCTTTCCTGCCAAATATGTACACACATTTCCTGTAATGGAAGCTCAAACAGTATTTGAAGGATGAACTACTAATATTGGGCTGCTGTATTTTAAATGTTTCAAATTTCAGTAGCCGACTGCAATTTTGTTTCCAATATCATTACTCTTCTTTCACCTGTTCATATTTCTCTGTAATTCATCTTCATATAAGCTGGGTTTCAATGTCTTGATCTACCATTTAGTTCTCAGTTGTACAGGATATCATGACGATGATGATGATAAAGGTATATATATTTCAGGAAGTTACAAAAACAATGGAAAATTAAGTGGTGGGAAATTTTGCAGTCCAAGCTGGTGTCAAAAAGACTTATGAAGTTGACACTTCTTTTTAAAAAGCAGAATCCTGTATATATCTACTCAGATGTATGTCCCTGGGAATTCAGTGGATTCTCTTAGATATTCATTCATTCATTCATTCATGCATTCATTTATTCATTCATTGATCCATCCATCCCGCCCAAGTGGATCCATCCATCCTGCCACTACTCTGGGCGGCAAACTAATCATAATAACAAAATACAAACAACCCCAGTAACACCCACATAATCCGTGAATATAAAACATAATAGCAAAAGATAAAATACCTAGTAAAAATATAGCCTTTAAAATATTTAAAATATTAAATACAATAAAGGCTGCAAAAACAGGGCAGGTACATAAACAGAGAGGAGGAAAAAAGCTCCATTGATCAGCAAGATTACTCTGAGGTAAGGCCATAGAAGACTTGTGAGAAAAACCTGGTTTTAACTTGTCTCCTGAAACCAAGGAGGGATGGGGCTAATTGTACCTCAGGTGGGAGTGAGTTCGAAAGTGATGGACCAACCACTGACAAAGCCTGGTTTTTAGTGGCAGATTTCCAGGTCTCCCTCAGTGTCACCACGCCACAACATCTCAGTGTATAAAGTACGGGTGGAGTGGGTAGATGTTTTGAGGGAGACACACTCAGACAGGTAGCAAGGCCCTAAACTGTTAACATATTTAAATGTTAGCATAAACACTGTGAACTTGGCCTGGAAGCATACAGGCAGGCACTGCAGACCCACCAGGACAGGTGAAATATGATTAAATTGTAATGTTCCAGAAACCAGCCTGGCTGCTGTGTTCTGCATTTGCTGCAGCTTTCAAACCGCCTTCAAAAGCAGCCCAATGTAGAGAGTGTTGCAATAGTCTGTTCTTTAGATTACAAGCGCATGGACCAGTGTTGTCAGGGTCTTCCCATCAAGAAAGGTGGATATAGGATTGCAGCCTTTTTTTTTCTTACACAGCTTGCAACTACTATTTCATTTAAGACTATACTGGATCTTACTTTGATTTCAATACGGCACAAACATTAGCTTAGAAACATTAATCTTAATTATTCACAGATGAAATTTGATGATGCATTAGGAGAACATTTGTATAGACACACAGACCTGACATATCTATCACCACGTGATCTTCGTCCCCCAGGTAAATCAGTGACATAGGAAAATAAAGTTAAAACTTCAGTTCTATACATAGTTAATTGTATAGACTAACTCAATACAATAAAGATTCACTTCTTAGTAAGCATGTGTAAGAAGGGGCTATGAAAGACACATGATTAGTGAAATCTCTGAAGAAATTGCAATCCTTTTCCTGATAGCCTTGTAAAATAAATAAATAAATAAATAAATAAATAAATAAATAAATAAATAAATAAATAAATAAATAAATAAATAAATAAACAAACAAATAAGTGACAAGATGAAACTCTTGTGACATATTTTAGTTGAATCTTGCAGTACCTTCATTTTATGGAATAATGGGGAAAAAATCATAGGTTTCTATAATGTACATTGCTTTTGAAATCAATGCATTTGGCTACTGACTGTTTGTCACAAGCTTATAGAGAACCTTCGTAAAGATTTTAATCTTCCCTATTCTTTTACTCCCCCCCACCCCAACTTTCCTGTATAGGTGTCTTCAGCAGAAAATGAGAACACATTGAGGTTGTAAACCACGGCAAAGTACAAATAACAAGAAATGCAAACAACTCGACTTATTACCAAGACATATATCTCTGCTCTTATCCAAGAGAAACATAATGAAGAAAGTGCTTTAGGCCCAGAAGCAGGCACATTTATTGTCACCATAGATGAATGTTTTGTTTGAACAATAACTCTGCCTTTTATTGTGCCTGTGTTATCTTGGTGTTTGGCATGACGTGACATATATGATTCTATGCACAGTGCTGAGGTTGTGATAAAAAGAAGCAATTCTTCCTACAGGGCACTATGCTAATATAAGGTGTGATTGTGATCCTTTGCATAGAACACACCTCTGATCTCAGTTGAAGATTGTTTTTATTATTAGGTTACACCACTCCCAACTTCTTGTAGTCATGTGCAAGAGTCTGTGATTGCAGCATATAAATTAAAGACAAGCCTTCACTCACTGGCTGCACTCTGTGACACTGGCAAAATATTATGCTAGGCAAATATTCTTTCTTTCTCACAGGAGTTTGCATCTAACCCCTTCAGAAGAATTGCCATGATGACTAACTTACAATACAGGAGTAAGCAATATTCTTTAGTTTCTTTTATTTAAAATAGTAATAAAATAAATTAAAGGCAGCTGAATGTAAACAGATAGCCATAAGATAAAGCAGCCAAGCTCAGTTTGGGTGATTCATATGTTTGGCTTACAAATCACACAAGCTGCCAGCAGCATGACCAATGGGCAGGGATAACAGGAGATGTTGGCTAGGGGTGTGATAAGTAATGAAAATTTTTCTTATTATCAGCAGTTTCCTACGTCTTGCCATGCCAAGGCTCCTTACTTGTGTAAGTAAGGAACCACTACTAAGATTTTGCAGGTTCCTGTCATGGTCCCACTGTCCTGTTTTCAGTTGAATCTTGTTTTCCCACTGTTTTTACTGCCCTCCTTTATTTATTTATTTATTTATTTATTTATTTATTTATTTATTTATTTATTTATTTATTTATTTATTTATTTATTTATTTTGCTTCTTCTGTGCATAAAACAGCCAAATTTTGTGCAGCTCAGGGCTCTTTGTTTGGAGAATGTTATGCAGGATTCCAGGTGAAGATGTGCAGGAAAAATGCAGCTTAATGGTCTTTCTGAAGAAAAAAGTGCAAGAAAGATGCCATTCAGCCCATGAACTATTCAACTCTGGGCAGGTTGATGAGCTTTATTTTTTTCTGGTTTGTAAATTGCATGCGTAATTTGTGTATAACAGTGAGAAGTTTCTCAAAAAAAAAAAAAACCAAACCCTACAGAAAAAAAAATCAGCAAAGAATCTACTTATAATTAAGTAAGTAGAAAATCCTACAGAAAAACTCTATCCAAGTTTATTTGTTTGTTTGTTAAGTTAAGTTTTATTATACGGTCATAGACCTGAAAAATTGTTTGTTTGTTTAGTATTATGTAGGTGTCCTTTCTCCCAAAGAGGTTTCATTTACTTGGAAAAGAAGATGTTATGTCATAATAACAGAATCTTCTTAGTTTATGAGCCACATTCAGAATCCAGTAAATAAGTTTTCCTGCCTCTTGAAAATGATGCGCCATAAATACACCATCTGTCACTAAATAGGCTTGGCTTGGAAACAGATTCAAGGCAACATAAGCTCATGTAGCTAACCCTAACCTCCTCCTTCTCCCCAGTCCCCAAAGAAACATTTCTAGTTAGAGATAATGTTTCCTGGAACTCTTTTGGGCTTTATCAGGTGGGCTGCCTTTTGTATCCCCAAACCATGACTCTTTGCAGGCGTCCATGATGCCACATTGAGGCTGCCTGCAACTCACGATAGCCTGAGTGCAAGTAAGTGGCTGCCATCTACGTATAGCCCAAGATAGCGTGACATTTGCATCTAGGAATCATAGCTAATTGCAAACCCTTGTGATCCCTAGGTGATAGGTAAAAGTCAGGAAAGACATGCAGGGAATATGTTAGGAATTCTTTGCAGTACATTTTAATTATGAGCCTCAATAGCTGTGAAGTCTCTATTGAACCTCTCATTGCATTACTTTTCTGTTCTTCTGAACATCAAATGATCAAATGCTTTAGCTGTTTGTTATTGGGAAAGTGCTTTGGTCCCTTGAACATTTTGGTTCTTCTTTCCAGCATCTGTTCCACAGGCTGCTGCACCAGAGTTGTTATTTGGTGGGAAAGAATAATTAGAGGTCTGGTCAATATTTATCAGTTTGTTTTTTAAGAGCTACTGGCTACTGAATGTCTTTTTACAGTGAAATATTTGTAACTGGATTTATAGTACAGTAGCCAATTCCACTGTGTTCATTGGGACTTACTCTCAGGGATTCACACTCAAGAAAATATTGCTCCTGAATTATTTGTCTCCGCTTAAATTACATGACCAATTATTTAACTAGTAAAATTCATGTGTTTTAACAAAGGTGCTATCTATGCCTAATTCCAACACTAATCTCAGTCTCTGCAACATCTGAGTCTTGGGCAGGAAATTGTCAGCCAATTGTCAGCCAATGTTGACTGAAGCAGCATTGTTTTTAAAGCAAAACATATCACCTTACCAGGCAAAATCCAAAGAAACGAAACAAAACAATGCAAAAAGAGAGACAAAAACATGTGGCACCTTAAAGACTAACCATTATATTTTAATGTAAGCTTTTGTGGACATGCCCACTTGGTTAGACATTAAGAGACAGAATGAAATGTATATGAAATATCAGTTTCACATTCTAAATGTTCATCCGTTACATGCAGTAATTAGGTCTGTGTTTGTTTTACAATCCTGTAGTAAAAATACTTCAGGAAGACAGAAAACAGACGCCAGGTCTGAGCAGAGATGCCAACTCTGCCCACACAACTATTCTGGCAACACAATCATGGGACCTAAAATTGTCACACACAATATCAAAGGCAGCTTCACTTGTTCCTCAGCTAATGTGATCTACGCCATTTTTTGCCAACAATGCCCCTCTGCACTCTACATAGGACAAACAGAACGATCTCTATGGATTGACAAATGGTCACAAATCTGACATCAGAAACCACAACACAGAGAAACCTGTCTTCAACCATTTCAGTCTATCAGATCACTCTGTGGAAGATTTAAAAAGTCACTATTTTAGAGCACAAACATTACAAATCAAGAATACAGAGGGAAACAGCTGGAATAAAATGTACGTGCATGATGGACACTCATATAAATGGATTGAATATAAGCCTAGGTTTCTTAAGCCATTACCAAATGTAACACTTATACTGTTATTCACTGCCACTGTTATTTTCTTCACTACTACCATGCCCATCTCTCATCACAAGGCTCTATGGTAAAAACTGTCTATATTCCCTACATTAATATTTCTGTTTTCTGAAGTATTTTTACAACAGGACTGTAAAACAAACATAGGCCTAATTACTGCATGTAACCAATGAACATTTAGAATGTGAAACTGATATTTCTGATGTCTGACAAAGTGGAAATGTCCACAAAAGCTTACATTAAAATATAATGCTTAGTCTTTAAGGTGCCACATGTTTTTGTCTTTGTCTTGTTTTATTTTGTTTTGTTTCTTTGGATTTTGCCTGAAATGCTTGCACAGACGAACACAACTACCTTTTCTAAAACTACACATATCATCTTGTTAATATTGATGGAATTCAGAGGGGGTGTTTAGCTTGTTCATTATATCAGTGAGGCTGACATGGCTTGAAGTAATGCACCCTTTTCTTCCTTTGAACTTTGCCTTCTCTCTCTCTCTCTCTCTCTCTCTCTCTCTCTCAGAACATAACAAAATACAGTACTTTCTCAATTAATTAACTGATATGATTTTTTTAAAAAATCCATGATTAAACTAGGATCAATTAACCTCACCTCTTAATGAAACCTTATAGCAGTAACATTTTATATACTGTAAGTTGCTTAGAAATAAATCAGTGGAGAGTGATATCCAGAAAAATACCTTATACCAATTCAGATTATTTGTCTCAGTATTGACTCCAAAGATTGGTACAGCTTTCCAAAGTTTTCAGGTGGGTCTTTCCAAGTCTGATCTGGAAATGTGAAGAACTGATCCTTGCCCATTTGCACATGAATTATATGTTCTATCACTGAGCTGTCATCTTTCTCATGAAACATACAGAATCAAAACCAGCAATTATGTAGAGCATGATCTATACAAAGTCTCAGTAGTAGATCTAAGCATGATCTCTATTCTGCCCGATTCCCCTCCAATCTTCATGGCACTAGCAATTAATGACAATATTAAAATAAAAACTTAGAAGATGGTGTTGAATGCTTATGCAACTAGGGTTATTAAAATCTGTCAGTTTCACCTTCCACAACATACTGATTTTAGCAAAGGTTTTAAGAATGTATTTTTTTGTTCAAATTGGACCACAAGTGAGATTTTGGGGATTTTTTCAAAAACAAACTGCAGTGAAATTATTCCCCATTTTCACTGGCCAAGTTAAATATGTAGAGCTATTTCCAGTCAGGAAAGAATCATGATGTGTTTGCCTGCTGAGAGAGAGGGATGGCAGGTTAATGCAGGAATTCAGCAACATTTTGATTAGATAAGGATTCATGGATAGACTTTTAACAGTTAAGTCCTTAAAGCCTTGGACTTTTAGGGATGTGTTCATTTCTGGTTTTCCCACATTCAGATTTTTTTTAAAACCTCAAAACATATCAACTTGAATATAAAGAAATGTGCTCTTTGATAATTTTGTATAAAAAAATACAAAATTTGCCCACATCAAATAATACAGTCTCTTTAACATGGGAGAAATACAGTTGTAGTTCCTTTGCTTTCCTGTGGGCACTTCTGAATTGTCTTCTAACTGTTACCACTTCATTAGAGATTTTTGTCATTTGCTTTCTGATTTTATCTGTGCTTGACTCAGATCACACACTGGAGAGTGAATAGTAAGATCTCAAGCACAGATTATTAGCAGTCTCTGTTTAGGTTGGTGGCCTCTTCACCTAATCCTCACAGTATATGAAAGATGTGCGCACAATGTGGGGAAAGATTTAAACTAGGGATGTGCTAAATGCATGGCCAATTCTATTCACTGGCATTTAGCATGGAATGTATAGTATACGATATGACACGGCTGAGAAAGTGCAGGGAAAGCCTCTAGAACCTCAATATGGCTTTGGCATCTCATCCAGACCTTTAATAAAGCTTAATGACATCTTGTTTGACAATTCTTAACTCAATTCTTCTCAAATGTCTTACTGCACATCTTACAATGAGTGGATGAAACTTACAGACTGAACTTCAGAAGTAACTCCCACTGACTGCAAGGAACTGATATTCAATAATCATATTTAAAATTATAGCTAAGACAAAGCAAAACAAAAGGTATCAAGGAATTTTCTGGCACCTAAATGATGGACATTTTCAATTTGGCATTCTTTGTTTTTCTTGTAGCTTGTTTAGCCTCTGTCTTAGTTTGTTAAGCTTTAAAAACAATCAGAAAATAAAGTATTTCTATACTAGTCAATATCTGACATTTTGACATTATATTATTTTATACTGGAATACTTACTGTTATTTTCAAAACTCTGTATTCTTCTTGCCAATTATGTTTTTTAAAATGTTTAATATCTCATTCTTCACACAGTAATGTAAAATAATAATTATAATTCCTCTGTCATGACAAAGTTTTGTATTTGCCACGTTTGTTTAGGAAATATACCATTTGATAGTTACAGTGCTTGTTTTTTAAGATTGATACTCATTCAGTTGTTAACTTATTGAGAAAATCAGAGGGAGAGAAAAGACTGAAAATAATATATTCTGGAATGTCCAATAAAATTGTTTAACAAAACCATTTTTGTATAAATACTCGATCCACTGAGAATTAGATGTTGTAAATGCTAAATTAATACTTCACTCCGACTTTGAATCATTAGAAAGTCAGGTCAGAATATTAATAAAATAAATATTGAAAATATGGTAGAAGGCAACTTAAAAGCATGGTTTACAGTAGATACATTGCTTTTTTTATTTCTTCCTCATTTTTTCTGATACTGATCATTACAGAAAACTATTCCATTCCAATCATGTATCATCACAGTAAATTATCCAACATAGAATAAATGGAATCCATCTAGCTTCCAATTTGACCAAGAGGAAGTAATTTGATCAATTTCAACTATATTCAACCACTTTATGTAAGTGGTAAAACTATTGTTCCTCTACTGTAAGATACTGCACAAGAGATCTATATGCTTCTTGATAGTCCTCATTTGTAAAATTCATCAATAAAACAAATTGATTTAACCCCATGTAATCTCCATGTTGGAGGAGATTTAAACTTACATGATTCTCAAAATAAGATTTCTTTTCCCTTCACAGTTCTTAATCTGAACAATTCAACTTATGTATTGGCAGCAAGGCCACTATTTTTTACCCTCTTAGTGTTACTCCTGGCCATTATCAGGGAAAGATGGCAGCCATCTAAATGAAAATCCCCCAAAGTAATAATCTGGTTTATAGAAAGGGGTAAAGAAAAAAATACATCTTTATTTTTTTTAAGTTTTCTGAATTATTTTGGCTTTGCTGTAGTTGATAGTAATAGCGGTGAAGCACATTCAGTATATTTTCAAAGCTCTCAATATATTTGAAAGCATCAATATATTTTCCCAGCATAATAGGAGTATCTGCCAGAGTCACTTAGCAGCAATGCAAGACAGAATGGAGAAAAAGAAAGGAACAACATCAGGCCTTGTTAAATCACAATGATGATGCAAAACATTTCCCAGAAAGTGCCATCTATGTAGGTTTTTATAGCTAAAGTAGATTGAGGCATGCAGAGATGTGTAAAAGAAAATATCCAAAGTACATATGACATTGTGGTTTGGATAAAGCAAATTGGACAAAGTAGGTTGATAGAATCTGCAGCTGATAATGCTAGAGGTTGAGAAAGACATAGGGGAAGATGAAAACTATCTGCCAACATGGAACAAGCAAAGAATACTACTGACCATTCCTGTGCCACATTTATGGTCAAAATATTAGTGCAGATTATACTATAATTATATGGGCTATGATCCAACTCCCAGCTATTCAACATTGTATGGACAGTCCTAGTGTGATGTGCTCTGTAAGCATCAACTCTTCACTTCCAAAATACAACTAATAACTGACTTTACAGATTGGGAAGGGATAAGATAAGTATTGCTATAAACCCTGGTCCATAGGGATAAACTTGGCAAAAAGTAAATACTAATCCTTCCCACTTCCAATATTCAACCAGCATGGCAATATAAATTCAGTAGTTTTCCCTAAATGGACTGAATTTTGTAGCACAAACACAGCTAGACCCCATGAGAAAATCTGTCCTTTAATTTGCTTTCCATTAAAAACTTCTACTACTTCTACTGTACAAGCATTTGATGAACTCGTTCTGAAAACAACTGTGTGTAAATGCTACAGTTCAGTTTAATAAACCTATTCATTGGGAAGATGATAATGCTTTTTTTTTGTTCCTATGTACAGAACAGTGTAATCAACAATATTCACAGACAAGATCACATATCTACCTATGAAGTAATCACAGATTTAAAATATTTCAAAGTTTATCATAACATACAAATCAAGAATAGGCAATACCTTTACAGACCACTAAAGGTATCGCCTATTCTTGCATTTGTATTTTATTTTGCATGGACGACACGTCTCCCTCTTATTTCAAAGTTTATCATGTGATGTACACTAGTATTTACTGTATCCAACCACTGTAGTAGTTTGTATGCTCAGTGCAGGCAGCTGTATTGGTCATGTATGGATACTGGAAAGCTAGTAATATTTTAAGTGCACTATTCATTTTATCTAGATATTTAACTTTATGGCTTTGTTTTATATTAGCACTTCTATGAGCTTTAAACGTAATCACAGAATCACTGTCCTGAAGGATTTAGACTGCTGTTGCAAGAAAAAGAAATGTGATTGTCTTGTTTTTCCAGCATTTTATAATGCAGCCAGAAAAATAATGGATCAGGAAGAGAGCGAGGATAAAGGAGATGTCTGTATTCTTGCACATTTATCTAACCATTTCATACTGAAGTTATTAATTTTTCCTGTTGCTGTTGTCTATACTTACACTGTTTTCTTTAAAAAAATTAATAAAATTAAAATTAAAATAATTTAATAATTAGATACTGTTGAGCTTGAGGGATTCTATGCTATTATAATATGTGCAGGCAAATATTGTATGGATAATGTGACCACGATGCTTAAAGTCCTAGAACTGGATCTTTTAATTTAAATTTGCCACAGCCTTCAGTATGATTTGACCACAAAATGGAATGGCAATTGTAGATGGCTATTTTTTTTTCAATGACAGTTTTAAAAAGTGCTCTTTATTATCATAGTTAATAATGATGTGGGAGACTTTATTTCAGAGAGAAAAAATTCTTCCCCATGCTTTGCTTTAATTAAAAAAAACACCTCTGTGAGACTACCTTCCTTCAATTACTTCTCAAAATCTGCATTTTCTATTTAGCCATTTAAACAAGCCCCTAGTTCCCAATTCCCTGGTGAACATAAGCCTAAGTATGGAACTGAAATAATTGGAAATTTCCCTGTCTATTTTTGCCTCCACTCACCTCTTTTTAAGTTTTGCATGAGTGTGCTGTTTCTAATTTCTTATACATTGCTCACTGCTTACATTTACTGTGTTATGTTTTGAAAGCCCCTATACATGACAGGAAAAGTATGATCTACATAGATGAAGCACTAAAATTTGCATGAGCACATTTGCTTGCACAAGATATAGCACCTCATTGTTTCTAATGACCTCCAATTCCTGCAGTCCTTTGTCCCCCCTCCCCCCCCCGCCTTGCAGCTGCTCCTCAGGACCTTCTCAAACAGTATGTGTTATGGTGTGGAGAACTGCAGTAGGTAAGAGGGATCAGTGAAAATCAGAGAGCATGTCTTCTATGACCCAAAAGCATATTCTGTTCACATGAATCCATTACTGGATAAAAGGAGGTATGATGGTGATGGTACATGCAGCACTTAAGTTTTCTAGTTTGAGATGGCGAGCTTGAGTTATGATGAAAAGATACATTTTTCCTGCATATAAATATTTCCTTTTTGAAAGCCAGATACTTATATTGTGGCTAATGTTGAATATATACATTTCCAAGTGTATGAAATTCATTTCATGTCAGGAGAGAAAGAACACAGTATATTTATTCATCTTCCTCTTTTGGTTTGATTTTGACTCACTTGTAATCTAGGAGTTCCATTTATTGCAGGTATTGAGAGATTAAAATTGGTTACAAATACGCACATATAATTTACATTTTTATAATTTTTCCTCTGTGCAAGTAGCTGAATTATAAAACAAAAAATCCAACCGAAAACATACTAGACTGTCCCTTTAATTCTGAAATTGCTCATAAAATGGTTTCTGCTGTTCTGCACACACAAGAAATATCCATGCTGGAACATTTTGTATAACAATCCATGCATTGTTTCAGAATATGAATATCTGTCCATGCTTTGTTGAATATATTTGTGTAATATGGAACCTGGTTGTGTAAAATAGACCTATAATCATCAGTTTCTCACAGGACACCACTAGAGGGACTTATGCAGCCAAGATTCTCTTGCACGGACCTCAGAAAGACATGCTGCAAATAGATTGTTATTAAACAAACAATAGACAAATATTTCTTTTCTATATTTAGGCTGCAAATTTCATGGGAATTGAGAAGGAAGGAATTTTACATAATGCATATATCTGTTCTGCCTTTGCAAGATCATGTATACTATTACACTAGAAGATGCACTTACATATTCACAAAGTTCTTCATCTTTGTGATTTTTAGTATTCTTGCAGCATACTACATGTTAGCAACCCTAGCTACAGTATCAGGAAGCTCCTTAGCCTTTGAGAATAAATGAAAGAACCTGTAAATAACAGAGAGTATGGAAAACAATTTGCACAGGTAACAATTTGAATGAATAAGCTTTCGTAAACATAGAACAATAGATTCATAAAGGCATATAACCATACACTGGAGTAATCATAGAAGATGTTAATAATATGTTTTATGTAGACATCTGATCCCCCTCGGTAATAAATGCCATAGATGTGCCTGCATCAATGTATCTAGGTTTACGAGGAATACCCTGTGTAGTTTTCATTTTTCATTTTATCATTTCACTCTCTCACTTTAAACAGTCATTGCTCATATAATTGTTTTATATCAGTTTAAATTCATTTCACATATACATACCTCCTTTTGGCCACTTAAATAATGGTTTCAAATTTAAAATGATGGCTTGCAATCTGAAACTGAATGCAGGAAAGAAGGGAAATGATGAAGAGGAAAATGGAAGAGAAAGGAACATTATAGTCCTAGCTCTTATGGATGGAAAGCCATAGTGAGAGATAGTTCCAGGAAAAAAGAAAAGAAACCCAAAGGCAATTTGTCTTAATCAAGGGACAAACTATACATTACATACAACCCACAATTAGAAGAGGGAATTCCTCATGTGCTGAAAGACATACAATCGTCACAGTAAGAACCTTTTACTCTTCCTGTAGTTTGCAGATTAGTTTGCTTTGTTTGTGATTGGTGTTCTGAACTTTAATATGGGATTTGTTTGCAAGTATGATGATCAGTCATGAAGCTTTACTTGAACCAAATAACAGATTTGAGCTTCAAATGCCAGTATTGTAAAATATAGTTTGGTTCCAGGTTGATAGAGAAGGTTTCCCTTTTTCACCTCTTTCTCTTTGAGACAGTCAGATTATTTATCATTGTTTATGTAATGGACTGGGATCATGCTTGCTAAGCAAGGAAGAGGTATTGATAGAAGGGAAATGAGAGGACTCTGGAAAGATATTCTAGTGTCACAGTCCCTTCCCTTTCTTCTCCCTTTCTTTCCATTTCATTAGTGATCCAGCAGGAGTCCTGTGTACAGGTGTGACAGAAATGTCACTCCTTGCTGCCCTACAGCTGAAGCTTTATTCATTGGTTAAACATAAAAGGAACAAGTTAAACATAGAAGTGTCCAGAAATGATGTTTGTGTGTGTGTAAATGCTTTTGCTAGGCACTTTTCAACTGAATAAGCTCTCAGTATGCTGAATACATACCTCTATACATTGATTAACAGATATTAGCATCATTGCTACTCTTAGTGCTCTCAACCTTTTAAAGAATCAATGAGATCAAACCTTCCTGGGTCCTTGGGGAGGAGGAGAATTCATCCCTGCTGCCCCATTCACACCTGCTTACACACCAACTTCCATCCTATTTTCCAGGTGCTGCTGTAGCTTTGGAGGGAGGGGGGAAGAGAGGAAGGTCTTGGTCTGCCCTCTCTCAGTTCCTTTCCTTCGTTCCCAGCACATGAATTGTTACTGTGTAGAAGGTGCTTGGAAAATTTGTTTTCAGGAGCCTTCAAAAGCAGACCCATTCTCAACAGGACCCAAAGTAATGGATTCAAATTACAGGAAGGGAGGTATTGCCTAAACATTAGAAAAGACTTATTGATCATAAGAGCTGCTTGACAATGGAGTGGAAGACTTGGGAAGATAGTGGACTTTCATTTGTTGTAGTCTTTTAAGTAGAGGTTAGATGGCCACCTGCCAGGATGCTTTAGCTGTAGCTTGCCTGCTTCAATACAGGTTTGGATTGATGACCTGGGGTCCCTGCCAGCTTTGCAGCTCTATGATTCCAGAATTCTGTCATCAAATCAAATTTGGAAGAATTTGAACATCCATATCTACCAAATGCATTAGCATTACAAGGGAATTCAGGTTGTGAAGCTCCTTCACAATATCCATTTTTGCTTTTAATCAGGACAATTAGAGGCTGCCATATGCCTTGTTTTCATTCTGACAGAGTCTAAGAAGAAATCAGTTAGATATCTAATTTGAATTAGAAAAGTTGCAGAGTTTGGAAGTTTGGTTGAATTCCTTTAGTTGCACACCAAAAGTGCAGGGACTCACAGAGCAGAATAGTTTCAAGTTCCCCAGTCCACCCCCTTTTCTCATCAACTGGTACAGCCTCAGTAATTCACTCTGAGACATTAAGAGTAGAAAGAACAAAAAGTTTCATTATTTACAATAGAACAGATCAAACCGCAAGCTGACAAAACTGGCTGACTGACTTTCAACAATAGGCCTCAACAGACTTACTGACTTCCAAGAGACAAAAGAGGGGGAAAGCTCAGAGCAGAGAGACGGGGATCTCTTTGAATTCTGAGGCAAGAGGGAACAATTTGTTAGTGCTGGATAGATTGATAGTAACCGCAGCCCAGAAAGGTCGGTCCCAGCCAAACCTACTACAGGCAGCATGTGAGGTTGTAAAAACAAAACAAACAAACAAAACAAACACCACCCTCCAACAATGAATAACATTGTAATGAATATGGTTGGTACAAAAACTCTCTATGGCTTATGCTTCTGCCCATACAATATTTCATCCCAATAAATTACTCGTGTACTGAACTGAGTAGAAATATATTATATTTTTATTTATTTTGATTTTTAAAATATTATTATTCATGTCATACACCAACTACCCCATCAGTATGCTCAGAACAAAGCTGCCCATTCCTTTGTTGCTGTGAATTTGTAACTCCTCTAACCTCTCCCCCCCAAGATCTCTTAATCTAAAACTCAGGATTCTATCACAACCAAGGCTAAATCCTGATTTCAACAAAGAAAGCTCTTCATGTGTGCCTTTAAAATTGCAATACAATGCTCAGTGTTTCATTTCACCAACGGCCAGTAAATCCAGCCAATTTTATGGAACTCCTCTTGTTTTAATCACTGGACAAAAAAACAACAACTGTTCATGGGATCTTGGACTTCTAGGCATTCCTTTATTTGCCTTACCTTCACACTTCAGAGATCTCTGCCTGTGGGCAGAAATAGCAATCACTGTTCTCAGAATGACTTCAGCTTCTTATGGAAGACACAGAGTGCCTTCATACAGAATTTTGTTTCTCAGTTTTGGAAGTAACTCACTTGAGAGTGGAAGACTACTAAACATAATGTGAACCATTGCTTGCTCTATTCCTAACAAATAAAGGAGGGGGAAGAATACATATTGTCACTTAAAGTAGCTAACTTAGACTGCAATCTGAATTCAAAAGAACTTAATACTGAAGGGACATATATAAGATTACTCTGTTAGCTAAGAATGCCACCAGTTTAAGATTTGTTAAACTAACATCATCGTTATCAACATCACTATGATTATCAACAACAAAGAGAATTACAAAGTCAACAAAAGAAGGAATTGTAATGTTGAGGACTGTCAACTTTTCATATGAAAACAAGATGATCAATTTTAGGCAGTGTTTCTATTTTGGTGTCCACACCAGAGACACATATGTATAGCAAATGCTGGCCCAAAGATGGACATATCTTAGTGGCTGCATAAAGGCAAGTTCAAAGTCTATTTTCCAGTGATATTATTTTTAAAAAAACTATTGTATTGTAAAACTAGGAAAGATCTTAGAGAGTTTCTATCAGTGCAGCTTTAGAGAACCAGCATAAATGACTCAGTGGTCTAACTTAGCATAAAGCTGAATTTCATGTATATGTTCAAATGTCTTCGCTTGTTTTATTAATCTTCATCAAGATTTATACAAAAATGAAAATTGGACTGAATTTAACTGAAGTGTTGGGGCTTATGCAAAAGCAATATTGCAGTGCTTATGTTAACCACACAGGGTTTGAAGCATCATGATGTAACACCTTGTCTGCCTAAAATGAGTTTCAAAAGGCTTGTTTTCATTATGGAAGGAATGAATATAGCCTTGTGCAACATGAGCGTTCTCAACTGAAGAACATCTGATGTGTCAAGCAATAGTTTCCTTTACAAAACAAAAACACAATTGCTGAAGGATAACATGCATAAGCACAGTTTAATAATGGACTTTGATTTGTTAAGAACACTCTGATTAAGTATTCAGACTACACTGTGGTAGTTTATGTTTTCTACTAAAAGCATGCCTCTTGCACCATTTCCAAGTTGTAAATTATTTACAGCAGTTGAGCATTATGCTATTAATAATGTATTTACTTATGAAACTGTAAATTATAATATACTGACAAATTCCATACAAGCTGGTGTAAGTAATCAGATATTTCAGACATAATCCAGGGAAAACTATGTTCCTGAGCAAAGCTGAAAAGTGTAAATGCTTACATGCTTCAACTGCTTTTATTTCTCTGGGACATAAATGTGCCAGACTTACTGTGGTTTGTGCCCAATGAATACTGATATTCATAGGGTGCCAAAGAAATATAACAAATATTTAAAAATTTCATAAAAGTGATAAAAACTTCTTTCACATAAATAGAGCATTTTAATTTTGACAATGGATTCAATCTGGGCTTAGCATTACCCAGAATCCACCACTGAAATCAATCGGAATTAAGTTAGTTACTTAAGTAAGTAACAAAAGTCTTTTTATTTTTGGTAGACCTACTTTGATTAAGTATGGATTAGCCCTGATCTTTATACTTTCAGACTATCTTGGGATATATGTTATGAAGGTTGGTATATATATTTTCTATAAACAAAAATCCCAATCTTTGGCATTTTAAAATTATTTTTCATTTCCCATTATTTCAATTGGCCTCCTCTGTGCATAAGTAGGGCTGCATCCAACCCACTGTGTTTTATACTTTTGTTCGTACACTGATTGTGGATTACGATTTAAAAATCTGTTTGAAAGTAGATGTATAATTTATAAAGACTATAAAGGATCATTTGATTTTATAATTATTTTACGTTTTTAAAAAGCAGTGAGAACAGAGCCCAAAAAGATCTGCAGAAATATCAAGGTTGCAAATACTGCATGTGCAAGTGCATTTAAAAGTATATTAATTAGTCTATAGCATGTGAAATGTTATAATGTAGAACAATATGTTGAAATGTCCACTAACTGGCACTCTGCTTGCCTAGCAAATTCCTAGATCAGTAAATGTCTTTGCCATCAATTTGCTCTCCTGACAGTTTGCTGGGTTCGCAGGTGTTCAGGAGATCTAGTCAAAATACAAACAATGTTTTGCTGTCATGGCAGTTTGCTCTTCACAATTTGCTAAGATGGTGGGTGGCTGGGTTGGTGAAACCATTGTAAGTTCCCATAAAAATTTCAAGAAATGTGTTTAATAGGTTAGCAGTTTGCTCCTCCAGCAGGCTTCAATTGTTGACAGTTGCAGAGGTTAAAAAAATCTCAAAAAGGTATAAAAACCAGCCAAAAAAACAGCTTACGCAAGGAATAAAGGATGACAAGAGAGCACCTGTAGAGGGGAGGAGACTCTGTTGTGGGGTAGGAGGGAAAGAAGTTTTAAAAGAATATAGAAATATATTTGATGTGATTATGAAATTACTTATGCTTTACAATTAAGATAATATTATAGATGTGACTTAATTGAAAGAATATTTAAACTTAGTTACTATACTCTTACAATACTTTTAAAAGTGCCTATTGCTTCACTTTGAAACACTTTATTAGGTTTTCATAGCTACATTTTTGAGACAACATATTAAGCTTTTATAGTCAAAATTTTTGAATATTCAATAGATAGAAGCATATTGTACATATATATATATATCTGCTTACATATGCTTGTTAAAAGAAGAGAAAACATACATTCTTCTGGACATTCAGTTTGTCTACTTTGCATGATGCAAGAAACTTAAAGGATATTCAGAAGAAGAGAGTTTATTGTGCAAGGTACATAATATTTATCTGTTTTACTCTGAAATAAACCCTAAGAGGGACGTGGTGGCGCTGCGGGTTAAACCACAGAAGCCTCTGTGCTGCAGGGTCAGAAGACCAGCAGTCGTAAGATCGAATCCACGCAACGGAGTGAGCTCCCGTCGCTTGTCCCAGCTCCTGCCAACCTAGCAGTTCGAAAGCATGTAAAAATGCAAGTAGATAAATAGGTACCACCTCGGTGGGAAGGTAACGGCATACCAACGCTGGCCACGTGACCACTGAAACTGTCTTCGGACAAACGCTGGCTCTATGGCTTGGAAACGGGGATGAGCACCACGCCCTAGAGTCGGACACGACTGGACTAAATGTCAAGGGCAACCTTTACCTTTACCTAAACCCTAAGAGGGATAATAACAGTAGTGATGAATGCAAGCTTCTGATCTTTCCTAGGAGTCTGTCAAGATATATAGGGCTCTTAGGGAAGGTGTTCAAATGTTCTGACCTGATAGATAACCAGTTTCTGTGATACTTGAATTAAAAAGAATTAGATAGCAAGTGAAGGAAAAGAATTTGGCCTCTGATCTGGGAGTGCTGCTGCCAATCAGAGTAGACAACATTGGGCTAAAGGAACCAATAATCTAATGTGGTATAAGGCATGTGTATGAATATTAAACAAATCACTGTGAGTTAAAAAATGATATATGGTGATATCAGTTTGCGAATGGAATATAAAATGCTGACTCATAGAATTCCTTCTCCCTGCTGGAGACTTCTTGTGTCATCCCTTCTGCATCACATGGTCAGCAACAGAGCTTGAAAAATTTACTGTTTTGGACTACAACTTCAGAATCACCAGCCAGCAGGCCAGGTCACCTAGAGGTTTAGTCCAAACTGTTTCTTTATCAAGCTCTGAAAATTCGGAGGCACAGAAGATGCAGAAGAGGGAAAAGAAGTGTAGATCACATTACACATATAAATGTCCTCACAAGATGTTGAATGAAAAACTAAATGTTATTAAACCCTTCTACGTATTTCAGCTTTAAAGGTGCTTCAAGATACTCACTCCTCCATTTCTGACTTCATACATTTATTGTATACATTCATTTGATATTTCAGAGTTGACCTTGATACGTGAGGTGGGCCCCAGATAATTATAAGGTCATGTAGTACTAGTCATGTAGTACTACTATAAATAATGTGAAGTAATCAGGTGTAAGAGAAAGGAATTAAGCTATTATGATTAGCTTCTAATGTACTCAGCATGCAATGACAAAATTTAAATTCACTGTAGGAGGTCTGAGCAGCATAATGTTTCACTGTACTGTTTTATTTTATGTGTGCAAATCATATACCATGCAGAACGTTCACCACATAATATGACATTAACTGTTGTCTTCTGGACTGTAACAAAAAAGAAGCCAGAAATAGTGACTGAAATGAAGGGTGGCCGTGTGGTCATAACAAAATAAAATCCAAATGCAAAAACAGGTGATACCTTTATATATCACTTTAAAAAATCACACAATAAATGAGCTTTCATGGATTAATCCAGAAAATCACCTATTTTTGCAGAAATAATGATGTAGCACTTGTACCCTGTTTTTCCAAAAATAAGACCTAACCTGAAAATAAGCCCTAGTATGAGTCTTCAGGATGCTCGTAATATAAGCCCTACCCCAAAAATAAGTCCCAGTTAAGTGAAACCCCGCCCTCCACCATTGTGCAGCAGCCAGAAGATGACATGACTGTATTTGAATAAACGTAGATTGTTGTACATGGGAAAAAAATCCCCTGAAAATAAGCCCTAATGTGTTTTTTGGAGCAAAAATTAATATAAGACCCTGTCTTATTTCCAGGGAAACACGGTAAGTGCTGCCTCCTACATTACCTCTTCTGGATTGTGTTTATCCAAGGTTGTGCTACTTATTGTCCTTTCAATTATATAAAATACAAAAAACAAACCCTATTTTATAATCTATTTCCAGATTCCTTCTAATATGCATCAATATTATGGACATCCCTTTTTAACCTATATTTTTGTTTTAAAACCTCTCATTTCCTGTGATGCCGGAATTCATAGGCTCCATGATACTCCATCTATGTACATTTGTAACTGTCAAAGCAGACTGGATGGAGATCCAAATAAGAAGTGGATTTATTTATAACTCTTGTGTATTATCTGAATATTTTATTTGGCCTTTATCTCATTAAAATGAGGTTGCACCATACGTACAATTTTATTAAGTTGCTTACAGGACTTACTGACAAGTTGAAGGATTTTTTGTGTGATTAATTCAGTGTTTAAATTTGTCTATGAGTGTAACAGCTATAAAGAGAGCCATGTGGTTATGACACATTATTTATTTATTTAAAATATTTTTGCCCCAACTTCCTCTTTAAAAGGACCCAACAGAAATGCAGGAGCAGGTAGCAACTTTGTATACCACCAAATAAATCATATAATCTGCTAGCATTTGTGGGTTAAGACCCACTTTTTCAGGATTGCACCGGCGTCATGAACATTTGAAACTCTAAGACACAGCCTGATGAAGTGAGCACTGATTCATGAAAGCTAGCAAATTGTATGATTTATTTAGTGCTCTATAAAGATATAAAGTCAATAAAAGAGTGGGAAAAGCTGTACTGGGATACAATCTCAAAAATGATAGAATGATTTCAATACGAATCCAAGGCAGACCTTTCAACATCACAGTAATCCAAGTTTATGCACCAACCACCGATGCTGAAGAGGCTGAAACTGACCAATTCTATGAAGACTTACAACACCTTCTAGAACTGACACCAAAGAAAGATGTTCTTGTCATTATAGGGGACTGGAATGCTAAAGTAGGGAGTCAAGAGATAAAAGGAACAACAGGTAAGTTTGGCCTTGGAGTTCAAAACGAAGCAGGGCAAAGGCTAATAGAGTTTTGTCAAGAGAACAAGCTGGTCATCACAAACACTCTTTTCCAACAACACAAGAGGCGACTCTACACATGGACATCACCAGATGGGCAATACCAAAATCAGATTGATTATGTTCTCTGCAGCCAAAGATGGAGAAGCTCTATACAGTCAGCAAAAACAAGACCTGGAGCTGATTGTGGCTCTGATCATCAGCTTCTTATAGCAAAACTCAAGCTTAAACTGAGGAAAGTAGGAAAAACCACTGGACTAGTCAGGTATAATCTAAACCAAATCCCTTATGAATACACAGTGGAAGTGAAGAACAGATTTAAGGAACTAGATTTGGTGGACAGAGTGCCTGAAGAACTATGGATGGAGGCTCGAAACATTGTACAGGAGGCAGCAACAGAAACCATCCCAAAGAAAAGGAAATGCAAGAAAGCAAAGTGGCTGTCCAACGAGGCCTTACAAATAGCAGAGAAGGGAAGGGAAACAAAATGCAAGGGCGATAGGGAAAGTTACAGAAAATGGAATGCAGACTTCCAAAGAATAGCAAGGAGAGACAAGAGGGCCTTCTTAAATGAACAGTGCAAAGAAATAGAGGAAAAGAATAGAAAGGGAAAAACCAGAGATCTGTTCAAAAAAATTGGAGATATTAAAGGAACATTTTGTGCAAAGATGGACATGATAAAGGACAAAAATGGTAGGGACCTCACAGAAGCAGAAGACATCAAGAAGAGGTGGCAAGAATACACAGAGGAATTATACCAGAAAGATCTGGATGTCCCGGACAACACGGATAGTGTGGGTGCTGACCTTGAGCCAGACATCCTGGAGAGTGAAGTCAAGTGGGCCTTAGAAAGCATGGCGAACAACAAGGCCAGTGGAGGTGATGGCATTCCAGTGGAACTATTTAAAATCTTAAAAGATGACGCTGTTAAGGTGCTACACTCAATATGCCAGCAAGTTTGGAAAACTCAGCAGTGGCCAGAGGATTGGAAAAGATCAGTCTATATCCCAATCCCAAAGAAGGGCAGTGCCAAAAAATGATCCAGCTACCGTAGAATTGCACTCATTTCACACGCTAGCAAGGTTATGCTCAAAATCCTCCAAGGTAGGCTTCAGCAGTATGTGGACCGAGAACTCCCAGAAGTACAAGCTGGATTTCGAAGGGGCAGAGGAACTAGAGACCAAATTGGAAGGACATATCCTGAAGCTGAGGACAGATCCTGAAGCTGAGGATACTCCAATACTTTGGCCATCTCATGAGAAGAGAAGACTCCCTGGAAAAGACCCTGATGTTGGGAAAGTGTGAGGGCAAGAGGAGAAGGGGACGACAGAGGACGAGATGGTTGGACAGTGTCATCGAAACTACCAACATGAATTTGACCCAACTCTGGGAGGCAGTGGAAGACAGGAAGGCCTGGCGTGCTCTGGTCCATGGGGTCACGAAGAGTCGGACACGACTTAACGACTGAACAACAACAAAAGATATCACCTACAGCTTTAAAGAAGATTCTTTATTTGAGTCCATTCACACACGCATGCGCACGCGTGCGTGCACACACACACACACAGAGAGCTATTTTGTAACTATAGTTGATTGTTTGACATGATTATATACCATAAGCTTTAAGTTGCTGGGGAATTTAAACTAGTGGGACAGGCAGAATCAGTAGGGCAGCTTGGGAAACAAAGGCAACAGCTGTCTCAGTTTGGTTTCTGCTGCTTTGTCCTTTTGAGGACTATCCAGTGTATTGCAGCCTTCATCCTATAGAATTATGTGACTTGAGCAGCCAATCTCATATGACTCTATCAGCTGGCTGGCCTGCTCCCCTATCTTATTCAAGATGTTCAGTGTAGGTTGAACTGCTACAGATTTCTGATCAAGTGGTTTTAACACAAAATTCTATCTATCTATCTATCTATCTATCTATCTATCTATCTATCTATCTATCATCTATCTATCTATCTATCTATCTATCTATCTATCTATCTATCTATCTATCTATCTATCTATCTATCTATCTATCTATCCTTGTTTCATTTAACTTTTGTGCATAGATATTTCTGTTCTAGTCAGTAAATTCTTATCTTCTCAAAGATGTGCTGAATCTGGATCATCGGTCCATCTACATGATTATTCTTAAAGTCTCAGTGGTGACTGCTCTCCTAATGAGCCAAGATAAAAATCATTAAAATGTAATTGTGTGCAGGTTTTACAGATATGTCTCTGCTGTGGGATGAGGCAGTCATGACAGACAGCAATATTTCTAAAGCAATATACTCCTCCCTACCTGTTTAATGAGCCATATATTTTTAATCTGGGAGGTTCTGGTACTCGGCAGAAAGAATACCCAAGAGGTTTTGTCATACACTATTTCATGATGGGCACAAGCCCTTAACAGAAAGGGACCTGATGCAATAGATGATAACCAGAAGCTTTTTCTTTCATCACTTTGCATTCACTTTTCCCATCCTTTGTTTACCTAATATGTTTTTCTGAGGCATGCCAAGGAGCTCCTAAAGGAAAATTTGTGTATGTATCCAGACAGAGGTGTCTTAAAAAAAGAAAAAGAAAAATCACAACAAATCAATATAAAATATGATTTAAAAATTCTTATTAAGTGATGTACGAATTGCTAATTGTGCCACGGTTCAGAAATAATGGCCAATATCCTATTACAGTTATGTCTATCAGCACAATACAAACAGCATAAATTGTGGAGGCAAATTGCCACAAGTTACAAAGACAACATAGATATTTATCTGTTGTGTGCCAAGTCACACAACAAGACTTCACATGCAACAAATGTCTATGCTAACTTCAAACTTGCAGCAAGTTGCCACCAAAATTTGCACTGTTTGTGTTCTTCCACTGTAAAATGATGATAGGACGTCAGCTAAAAAAGAGAATAAATGAAACAAATATTCATAGGAAAGAATTGTAATTTGCTTCCTGTAATAACTTGTACACATGTTTGACAATCAGACATAAAGGAACAGGTTCCTTTGAATCTGTTAGCTTATCTGTTTATACAGAAAATAAGGCATAGGTGTGTAAGAGCAGCTTTAGTGATTGTTGAAATGACAGTGGCAGTGGATAACAGTAGAAGTGTTACATTTGGTAATGGCATAAGAAATTTAGGGTTATATTCAATCCATTTCTATGGATTTCCATCATGTGTATAAATTTTATTTCAGCTGTTTCCCTCTGTATTCTTGATTTGTAATGACTCTGATATTAAATAGTGACATTTAAATCTTCCACAGAGTGACCTGATAGACTGAAATGCCCATCTCTCATAACAAGGCTCTAAGTTAAAAACTGTCTATATTCCCTGCATTAGCACCCGTGATTCCTCTGCTAACTGCTTTAATTCTTTCTTTCCCCTCTTGGAGTTAATTGCATTTTCAACCCCTCCAACCCACCCCCCTTCTCTCTCCTTCTCCCCCTTATCTCTGTTCAGAACTGGTGTCTGTTTTCTGTCTTCCTGAAGTATTTTTACAACAGGACTAGAGATAGGGACGAACAGCCAAAATGGTTGACGACCCACGCATTTCCCCAGGAATTCCCAACGAACCTGTGGATATCTTTTTAAAAGGCTGAGTCCCCCTCCCTCCTCCCCACTGCCCACCTTTGCTTCCTTACCTTGGTCTGCCGCCAGCGGCAGCGCTGGAACTGAAGCTGTGGTCCCAGCAGGAAAGTCTGGTCTCTCTGCCTCTGTGGGTGCCTCAGCCTACACGCATGATTCCAGCCAGCTAGCCTGCTCTCTTTGCCTATGGGCCAGGCCCAAAGGCAGAGAGAGAGAGCAGGCTAGCCTGGCAAAGCCGTGCCTACAGGCTCTGTCTGCTTCCGCGGGTGCCGATCAGCTGAGCCCACCAGAATGGCAGTTTCCTTTCTGCTGGTAGCAAGGGCAGTGGTGACGGGGACAAGACAAGGTAGGGAGGTGATGGGAGGAAGAGGGCAGGGGGGTGGGCTGTGGGGACAGAGAGTACATCCCACTGCATTTAGCAGGCCCGTAAGGACAGTGAGCAAACTAGGCTGCTTGGAACAGCTGTTCCGGCACCCTAGCTTCCTCTTTGGGCCCAAAGAAGGGAGGAATTAAAAAAAGTAAATATTCATCACTTTGTATTTGTCAGGGCTTCCGGAATTGACTAATACAAAGTGATGAATATGACATGAATCAGTGATTTCTGACGAATATCACAATTCCTTTTTTTTCCCCATGTCTAAACAGGACTGTAAAACAAACATAGGCCTAGTCACTGAATGTAACCAATGAACATTTAGAATGTGAAACTGATATTTCATATACATTCCATTCCATTCTGTCTCTTAATGTCTGATGAAGTGGCCGTATCCACAAAAGCTTACATTAATATATAATGGTTAGTCTTTAAGGTGCCACATGTTTTTGTGGATTTTTTTTATTGTTTTGTTTCTTTGACTTTTACCTGATATGCTTGCAGAGACTAACATGGCTACCTCTTCAAAAACTGCTTGAGAATTGATACGGATCACACAACCTGGAAGAAATTCAGGGATTCCTCCAGCCCCCCCCCCCATTGTGAGGTAGTACCCATCTTTAAATAAAATTGACATCTATATATAGAAACTGAATCACGTGCCCAAATTTCTAGCAGACTGATAACAATATACTTTTCTCATGTCCCTATGCACATTAGGATTTTTGCTGCTCAGACAACTGGTATCATGCATGCACACATCTGCTTAAATGACTGTAGCATGGACAAAATGAGAACAGTGGGAATTGGCTCTGGTGACATCTTTTGAGTGATGTTAAAGTGGTGAGTGTGATCACCATTACAATGAGATTTAGATACAAACTTTATTTTGTTCTTGGCTCTAGGATTTTAAAAAGTATTCTATAAAACTGTACTGAAAAAATGGAATATATACAAATTATATGACATGTCTCATAGTACATTTTTAAGCATCTGAAAATATCTGTATGCAGACAATTTATTCATCCCTCCCCCCAATCCTAGGTAATCACATTACCAGGCTGATCCCTTGTCATTGGCCTTATGAGAAATATAGTCAAAAACCATAAGAAATTATAGCACATATATTTTTTCAGTTTTCTCTTCAGCAGATTGATTTTTTTAAAAAAAAAATCAGTTAATTAGTGACATTTAAAATAATTCTGATCTTCATTAACAACAGGAAACATAACTTTAAAAATTCACATGTACTGAGTTTGCCCATGTAGTAAAGCTCAGTATGACTGTATCTGAAATGACCTAATGGATCTAGGTTTTATGTCTGCCTACTTCAGAGAGCCAGATGGATTCAGCTCTTAATTGCCCCCACATCTCAGGACAGGAGTAGAATAAAAATGTAAAATTATAAACAACGTAGCTCTGATTCTTCCATTCTCTCTGTGGTGAAGCTGCAACAGAGTGGTGGAATATGAACTTCTTCCCCTTTTATGCATATACCCTGCAGTGCATGAGTTTAAAAGTTACATTTTGTGACTTTTAAAAAAATATCTGAACGCAGCATCATTTGGCACAAAATGAGTCCATGTTCAAATGAAATAATATTTTTCCTTCACCATTTAGTGAGGCTGCAACTCTGAAACAAAGAAACAATTGCTTTAAAAATTCCAGTTATACTGTACAAGGAGTGAAGTTATATTTTGATAAGGTACAGTTGAAGTGTAACTTAGTTTGACTTTTGTTTTTTGGGGAACGAGTTAATCTTGAGCAATTTGTTATTTGTAACTAACTCCATGCGGATTTTGGAAAAGATGGTATACAACAGGACTCCATTTTATCAGGCATTAATCTGGCAGGTCTGGTGCAATCTGCAGAGGAAGGGCCCCAAAGCTTGGAAAAGTGGACTTTTGGACCCTGTTTTCCAAAATCCCTGATACTAGTATGGGATTCTAAGAGCTATAGAGCAAAAAAGTATCTTTTCCAGGACCTGGAATGGACATCTGATGCAGCCTTCTCTACAACATGATTCTACTGTTGTCTCATATTCAATATTTGAAAAAGGGCAGATTATGAAATTTATGAGATTAACATAGAGCACCATCACTGGCACTCATCAATTATTAAGGAGAAAAGTACAGTCATCTTGGTGAAATGAATTTCATGTTTTCAGTAGGATTGTGCATCCAGTACTACTGAAATATTTGGAATTCACCGAATAATGCCATATTGGGATAGTTCCAAATGTATCTGTATCTGAATTTGATAGTTCCGAATATCTGTAATAATAATTCCTAATGTGTGGATCCCCATTTACTTCTATAGACTAGAAAGCAAAAGGCTAGGTTTCTGTCTGCTAGGGGAAGAAGTGAAATCTTCTTCTCAGACATCCTGGAGTGATTTCTTGAGAAATGAAACTTAAAGACAGTCTGCATCAAGGGTAGCAGGGACAGAGATCTCAGTGTCTCCTGATTGAGGTTGCCATGGGTTTCCCAAGGGAGAGGGTTTGGGGATGAGAGTAAGCCCTGTAAATGATATTTATCTGCACCAGTGAAATCTAGAAGGGGGCACAGAAAACAGCAGGTGTTTTCTCACACTGCTTCTTCCCATTTGAAAGATGGGCACAGATGCTTATAAATCCCCTGAGCATTTGCTGTTAGGATATGTTCTGATACAAGCCTGCACTACAGCAGTTTTCTCTGTGTCCTTTTCTGAACCCTCAATTTACATTTACATTGTCTACATCTCATTGTATATTGTTTACTTAAAATAGTTAGGAATAACTATAATTTGGGTAAAAAGTAATAGTAATATCAACTGCCCAGTCAAGAAGATGAAGATTAAACCTTTGAAAAACAAATTACAAGAATTTCAAAGACACAATATATAGTAGTAATGAGATATTTCACTTATCCTGATATCTGTTGGGAGGCAAAATCTGTCAGATCTGGCTGTTCCAAGAAATTCTTGGCTTGTGATTTTAAATTTTGACTAAAATTTTACCATATGTTAATAGGTAGAATTGTACTTGGGGTTTGGAAATATGTATAGATTATGTCTATAACTCATGCAGCTGCAGTTCCTCTGTTATTTAACTCCTTAATTTGATAACGTGATTTACTGTGGGATACTTACATTCCAATCAAAATTCTCAAGGATGGAATTTGAAGCCTTTACTCCTGATGTGATTTCACAGCCCCCATTTTGAAACTCACTTTTAAGAAAGGAGTTTACCAGGGACATCTGGCCATGATATTTGGAACTTTTATGTTTTTTTCAGTACCATCCATGACTTTGTGGTGCTGAACTGGATGAAGACCTCTGTGGGGTCAAAAGCTAGCATGGGTGATTGCTGTTTTGAAACATGATAAAGAACCTGCAGATCCAAGAAGATTCAGGCTGCTTTCATTACTTCGTCATTTTCAAGAAATCCTGGAAAAAAATGTCTTTTAACTCTCTGATGGATAGCAATATTGTAATATCAATACCGTATTTTTCCTTGTATAAGACTATACTTTTTACCTAAAATAGTTACTGCAAAAATTGAGTGTTGTCTTATACACGGAAGTACGCCGAAGAAGCAGCCGGAGGCAGAGGCAGAGGCAAAGGAACAGCTGCGCTCTGCTGCCCCTCACAACTGCCCGTTGACTGCGGCCGTGGCTGGCCGATCACCTCCTCCAGCGCCACTCGCGGGGCTCACCTCAAGCTCACGCTGCCACCTTGTCCCCTGCCCAAAGGGAGCCTGCAAATGCCACTGGAGGAGGCGATCAGTCGGCTGCAGCTGCAGTCAATGGGCAGCAAGGGGTGGCTGAGCACGGTTGCTCCTTTGCCTCCGCCTCCTGCTGCTGTTGTCACCACTGCCTGATCGCCTCCTCCAGCACCACTCCTCAGCTCCCTTCGAGCAGGGGACAAGGTGGCAGCATGAGCTTCAGGTGAGTCCCGCGAGTGGCACTGGAGGACGCGATTGGGTGGCCACAGCTGCGAGGGGCGACCGAGTGCAGCTGCTCCTTCACCTCCACCTCCACCTCTGTCAAGGGTCAAAATTGGGGGTCATCTTATACATTGGGGGGTCTTATACACTGAAAAATATGGTAGTATATTACTTTAGGCCATGCTGTCTGAGACATTTTGGGAGCTGTAATCCAAAACAGTAGTATTTCCCATCTCGGCCTGGAACCAACACAGAGAAAGGAAATACTATTTCTTTGTTTAGGAATAGGGCTCTAATTTCTATTTTGATAATAAGAGCTGTACTGGTATAGTGGTAAAGTGCAAAAGCTCATTGCAACACTCTGCACAACCAGCCAGCCAGCCAATCAGCTAGTTCTACATCAGAAAAACTCAAAAGTGCTGGCAACTGGATCAGGACATGTCAAAAAATAAGATAACATTTTGTAAAGATAATGGGTCTAAGCTGCCCATTTGAGTCCAAATGCACTCAACGGCTGCCTGCGTTGTAAAAGGCACATCTTTTAACAATATACTATTCTCAGGAAAATCCATTACTTTCCCAGTTATTATAAAGATTTCAGCTAAGCACAGAGAGAGCAGAGAAGCCTGAAGGTGGTGGCAGATGATGCTGTAGTCCTTCATAATTAGAAAACCCTGGGACTTAACCCTATGAGCCCAGGGCATTCTGTGTAGAATGATAAAAATAGATTATGGAAATACACCTTGAAGTGAGATGTGAATCAATTCTTGTCCTAGGTTCAAAGTAAATGCTATTTTTGGAAAGCATTCACTGTTCAGAATTCCTCTGTGGAATTTTTCAGATATTGGTTCAATTATGACAAATATCTTCCTTGGAATACCTTCTAATTTATCATATTATGACTATTTCTGTTTTGTTTTAGTGTCTTCCCTCTGCTGGACTTTGGTTAAATTAAAAACAAAACAAAACAGAATTTGACTAACACAAAGTATAATTTGTGTTCTAGCTTAAAAAAAGGAAACTGTAACTGAAGACAATGTATGTAAGCCGCCCCGAGTAGACTTTGTCTAGGGGGCGGGATAAAAATCTAATAAAGATAAAGATAAAGAAGATAGAATTTATACATCAGTGAAAGAATTGTTCACAAATTCTGGAGAAAAAAGAGCACTTCTATTTCTTATAATATGGGAGCTCTTGTTAGATTGTTCTTGAGATATGAATATATTGTGTCTCTACTCACTATCTGTGTGAAATGGTTTCCAAAGGAGATAATGCAGTCTTATAATATCATGCTGAATTAAAGCATTTAGCAGTAAAGATGTATGCAAACTAAATAAGATAGCATACTGAATTATATTCAAAGACCTACAGAGGCAATAAGCCTTAAATAAGTATAATGGTCACATGTACCTATATATTCTTGGAACTGAAAATAAAATTAGTAGTAAGTAGGACTGAACTGAACTGGATAAAATGTATTAGTTGTTGACATTTTTTCAGTGATTGCTAAAAATTGTCTTTAAAAATAAGCCAGTGCCAGTTTAAGAAAGATGATGTTCACTGAATTGCTTTAGTTCTCCTTAGAGATATCCGATGCCATCTGTTTTGGCAGTTTAACTACAAGCCATTAACTGTATGATCCAAGACTGGTTAGAATCACCCATCTGAAACTACCTACAAGGAATTATCATTGATTCCATAATAGATGCTCTAGTATCATTGGTTCCATTCAAGAAGCTAAGGAAATATCTCTTCAGTACTACAAGTATCTAGTTTGCAATCATGCAAAAGAAAAAGCAATACTTGGTTATAGTGATAGTTCAGTTTTTGGATAAAGACATAATCAGTTCTCTATAATTCATGTTTACTGCACTGCAGTTTCTTCGTGGCAATAGAGAGTAGAAGATGTGTAGACATGGAAGATGAGTATCTCCAAAAATAGCCATAATAGGTAATTCCTCTATCCAATTGGTTTTTTCTCTTAGGATGCATATGATTGTTGTGAATATATTTATAAGTTTTAAAGAATATTCTGTTAGTTGTTAATGTTGTTATGTGCTGTCAAGTTGGAACCAAATTGTACTGACCCTAATAGGGCTTTCAAGGTAAGTGAGGTATTCAAGAGTGGCTTTTCCAGTTCCATACAGCCAGTGAGTTTCCATGGTTGAGTAGGGATTTAAACCCAGACCTCCTGAATTCTAATCCATCATTCTACCCACTGCACCACACAGGGTATCCAGTTGTTAATGAGGATAAGAGAAAGATATGTCACACATCATTAAAATAATCAACATAGTGTATAACTTCTGAGATCTCATAAATTATGCAGAGGGCCATATTGGAGGCCTTCTGTAAAGGCTGGGTTGGATGAGTTGCATTCTACTGTTATAGCCAGAAACCCAGGGGGCAGGAGCTTCCAAGGCTTATTCAAAAATTGGTTCAACGGAATGATTAGAAGATTGGGTTGAAGATGCTCTGTGCTAATCTCAAGGCTTCTCGTCTATTCAATGGGAGTAATCAATCAATCAATCAATCAATACCTTTATTGGCATATACAAAACATCTAGTCAAAAACTATATTCAGTAAAACTTGTTTGCAACTTTCTGGAACAATATCAAAGTTTGTTCAGATTCAATGTAGTTTTACTATTTATGCCGCAAGACACGCTCTCCACCCTATCCTATGTACCTTATAATAATAATAATTAAAAATTTTATTGTCGTAATTAACCCAGTGATAACATCAGAAGATCCTTAAACCTGGCTCAAGGAGGGATTGCTGGTTCAAACTGTGCTATTTTTGGCATGTTCACTATGTGTGCTAAGAAGCATGCTACTTCTTCTCCACCCTGTCTTCCACCCTGTCGTTTAACAGAAAAACGCATTCTGTCTATATCTGACCACCCTCTTACCTTAAGCAATACTGAGCTCAGATATTGAGTGTGGGGTTCAGAATGTTTAAGAACAAGCTGAAGACTTGGTTCTTCAGGCAGGCCTCCCCCCCCCCTTCCATTTCTTAGTTCCCTATGTCTTACCATCTTGGACTTTGTTTATCTCTATGCTGTTTGATATTGTTTGTTTTAATTCTTGTTTTTATTCGAACTGTAAGCCGCCCAGAGTAGATTCGTTGAATCTAGATGGGTGGGGTAAAGGCCGATAAATAAATAAATAAATAAATAAATAAATAAATAAATAAATAAATAAATAAATAAAATAGTGAGGGCAATATAAACACATGTGTACCAGTGACTCAATTCCTCCCAGTTCACAAGAGCAGTTCCTCTCATTGTAAGGAATACCCTGAAACCTGCCAGATAATACTGCTGAAAGCATTACATTAAATCTGGCCCAGGGAACAGGCTCTGCGTTTTTGAGGCAATTGTAATAGATGATAGTATAGGGCCCTCTGGCCCTGCCTAACAGGAATCAGGTGGCTTATGGGGGAACAGGTCTTATTTGCTGCACTTAGGAGATCCTGGAATTCGATATCTAATATCCTGCATTTAATCAGCTGAAATGCTTCCTTGTGGGGCAGGGAGCCAAGTGATTCCACTGACAGGCTATTAGTGAGATTTTCTTTTCAATATAGGCAAGCTCTCTAGCGATGGTGGATCTCGGAAAATGTGGTGTAAAAAACTGCCCTCTTTGAAGTTATAATGGATCTTCAACCAATATTTGATTGATCTCAGCCATGCCTGAGTTGCTACCATATTTTGGCCCATATCTAAACAGAGGGCCACATATGGCACACAAGTTGGTATTTCCAGGATTTTCTGCAGGAACATAGATTGGATTTGCTCTAGGGAATGATCCCAGACCTTTATCCATAAAGGTGTGCCATAACTGTGGAATAATCTTGCATTAAACTATTTTAATGCAGGCGGTACATATCTATTTCCTGTATTAGAAAAGAATCTATGGATTGACTGGGTAGTACCCTTGGCCCGTTGTATTGCTGCTTTACAGTGTAGGACCCAGGTATGTTTGAAATGAAACATAATGCCCAGATACCTGAGGTGTTTAACCTGCTCAATCTTTCTTCCCTCAAAAATCCACCTGAGCAGTTTCCATGATTTTGCGAATGCCACGATTTTAGACTTATCATAATTGAGTTGTAAGTTATTATTGGGCTAAAACTCGAGGCATTTGTACATCAGATGTTTTAAACCAAGTTTGGTACGAGACAAAATAACTGCATCGTCTGCATACAAAAGTAAAGGAACCTGCATAGAGCCAATTTTAGGAGGATGGCCCTCAGTTTCCAATAGGAAGGGGGCTAAATCATGCAAAAACAAGTTGAACAGGGAAGGGGGCTAATAAACAGCCCTATTTTACCCATCTGTTGGTGGATATCCGGTCCAGTTAAGATCCCTGAGTTTGAGCATTTGATTTGGCAGGAGGTTGTAGAATACAGTCTCTTAATAAGAAATATCAGCCTTCTGTCAATTGAGAGGTTGGCTAGTTTGTTCCACAATTTTTCTCAATCAACTGAGTCAAAAGCTCCCCTTAGATCTAAAAAGGCTACGTATAGTTTAGATTTGGCCTGCTTTACATATTTATTTATCAGATGTGCTAAGGTGAAGCAGTGATCAAGGGTGGATTTCCCTTTCCTAAATCCCGCTTGTTCTGGTCTAATTATTGCCATCTGCTCTTCCCAGGCTGCCAGTTTATTTAAAAGATGTTTAGCATAAAGTTTTCCTATGATAGATAAAAGACTGATTGGTCTATAATTACTAGGGTTTGGGGGGGGGGGTCACCTGATTTGTAGATTGGAACTACTATTGCATTGGTCCAGGCTTCTGGTAATAGGCCCGTTTTGTTTACCATGGTAAAAAGGGCAGCCAATGGTGTCATCCACCAATCCATATCGAACTTTAATACGTAGCTCTGGAGATATTATATCAGATCCTGGTGATTTGCCCAGTTTTAACTGAGAAATTAGTTCCTTTATCTCTGTAGGGGTGACTGGAGGCCACTCTGGGACTTCCTTAGGCAGGACTTCACCCTTAACATTGGTGGAGTTGTCTTTTTTTAAAAAAAAACAAACACGTTTTATTAATTTTTCAATCTATCTACATTTAATCGTGCTTGTTAAACATCGTGTTACATGGGTTGCTTACAATCATTTGTTCTTTTCATCTTGGTGTTTTCTCAGTTGTCTCTTCAAAATCTATACATTTTTTAAACATTTAAACCGTTCATGTATGTGTTTTAGTATACAATATTGACTACTTTTATACATATTTTCTTTATATAATTGTTTTAGCCATTTCTATCTCCACATTTTCTATCATGTCTATATCAACATCGTAACTAATATATATTCATTAAGTACTATGTTTTGCCCCATCTTTATATCTAACCTCAATTTACCTTAAAAGCCATCATGTTATGCCTTTACCCCTGATTAATGATCCCTTATTTCAGTTCAATTCCCTTTTTTAATATATAAGATATGCCCCTTTACAATTCCAGAAGTTAAGTATATACATGCTTTCAACAATGAGGCCACCTTAATATTTTCCCCTTTTTCATCTTTTCTAAGTGATTCCGTCTCTAATTTGTATTTTCCCAATTCTTGTTTCTATCTCCCTAAATATTCAGATTAATATTCAGATTACACAGTCCCCTTGTGTAATCTGAAAGCATTTTGTACACTTGATCAATCTCCAATAGATCTTTATGCATTTGATCTATCTCCAATTGGTCTTCCAGGCTATTTTTAATTAATGATGCTGATTTTCCCCTCCCCCCCACATCTTTCCCCAACACAGCCAAGATTCTCTTCGGCTCTCCTGAGTTTCCCCCCTCTGATTTCCTCCAGTCCTTCTTTTCTTTGGCATACATCGTCCTCCACCTTCACATTTCCCTCGTTCAATGTTTTCTGTATCTTCTTGAATATAGTCCTTCTTTAGTTGTTCCATGAACGATTGCATGTCTTGGTTCTGGGATCTCACTATTTCTAAGATTGTTTGCAGGGTAGATTTTGTTTCCTCCCAAAATTTCCCTTGTTGTGACATTATGTCCTCAGATGCCAGGTACTTGTATTTCAAGTGAAAAATGTCTAGTAGCTTAGAGCAGTCAGTCCAGTTCCATCAATAGTTGCCTCAGTAAGTTGATCACCTTTAGAGTTAATTGAATCCTGTCTCTGATGTAGTTTGGCAGTCCCGTTCACTCGATGCTTGTATTAGACTTTCCAAAGTTAATTGTCTATGTTTTACTCAGTTCTCAGAAGAAGAAAAAAACTGAAAGACAAAACAGAGTTTCATATCAGATTTCTAGGCTTTTTCAATGTCATGTTTCTGGGCTATTTGCCAACACTGAAGATAGACATTATTCTGAGCGTTGTTTGCAAAAACAATTTTAAGAGGAAGATTTCTTAAGTTTAGCACCAAAGTAATACAGAACTTCTTTCCTTGCAGTATAATTGTTTTATTAATGGTTGTTGTGGGTTTTCCTCCGGGTTGTTTGGCCATGTTTCTTAAGGTTTTTCTTCCTAACGTTTCACCAGTCTCTGTGGCTGGCATCTTCAGAGGACAGGAGTCAGAACTCTGTCTGTACTCTGGTGCAGTTTGCTTGGATAGTTGAGTATTTATAGCTGTGGAATCAGCTTTTGTCCTGTTCAGGAGATTGGGTGATTATGGTGATCAGTGTGTTTTTCGTTGTGGGTGTATTGTTGTGATAAGAGGGAGAGATTATTTGTCATGTGATTGATGGTCTTTTGTGTGCAGTGATTACCGGTCCTTGTGGCTGGGTAGAGTTCGTTGACCTTTTGCAGGCTGTATTTTTCAGTGCTGAGAGCCAGGCTTTGTTGAATTTTAAAACTTTCTTCTTTTTTGTTGAAGCTCTGCTGGTGTTTGTGGATTTCAATGGCTTCCCTGTGCAGTCTAACATAATGATTGCTGGTGTTGTCCAGTACTTCAGTATTTTGAAATAGAATTTCGTGTCCAGCTCGTTTTAGGGCATGTTCAGCTACTGCCGATTTTTCTGGTTGTTTTAGTCTGCAGTGTCTCTCATGTTCTTTGATTCTAGTGTGGATGCTGCGTTTTGTGGTTCCAATATATACCTGGCCACAACTGTAAGGTATCCCGGTATACTCCTGCAGTGGTGAGGGGGTCCCTTTTGTCCTTTGCTGACCGTAACATTTTTGTATTTTTGTGGTGGGTTTGAATACTGTTTGTAAGTTGTGTTTTTTCAAAAGTTTCCCCATGCGGTCCGTGACCCCTTTGATGTATGGCAGAAATCCTTTATTTGTGGGTGGCTGTTTTTCCTCTTCAGTTTGGTGTTGTTTTCTTGGTTTGATGGCTCTTGTGATTTTATTCTTGGAGTAGCCATTTGCCTGTAGGGCCCAATTCAGATGGTTGAGTTCGGTGCTGAGAAATTGAGCTTCACAGTTCCGATTTGCACGGTCTACCAGTGATTTGATTATGCCTCTTTTTTGCTGTGGGTGGTGGTTGGAGTTTTTGTGTAGGTACCGGTCTGTGTGGGTGGGTTTTCTGTAGACCTTGTGTCCCCAAATAGGAGGTCAGTTTTGCGTATGACCATGACATCTAAGAAAGGGAGTTGGCCCTCTATTTCTTTTTCCATGGTGAATTGTATATTTGGGTGGATGCTGTTGAGATGGTTTAGACATTCTTCCAGTTTTTCTTCTCCGTGGTTCCAAATTGCGAAGGTGTCACCTATGTATCGGAACCAGACTGTGGGTGCGAAGGGTGCCGAAGCCAGGGCCTGTTTTTCGAAATGTTCCATGTAGAAGTTTGCTATAACCGGGCTGAGGGGGCTCCCCATGGCCACTCCATCTGTCTGTTCATAGAACTCGTTATCCCACTGAAAATAGCTGGTTGTTAGGCAGTGTTGGAAAAGGGTCTTGATGTCTTCTGGAAAGATCTGCTGGATGAGTGTCAGAGTGTCCTTTATCAGTACCTTGGTGAATAGGGATACTACGTCAAAGCTGATAAGTTTGTCCCTGGGGTTCAGTTTTAGGGTGCTGATCTTTGAGTTTTAGGGTGCTGTTTTATTAATGTCCAATTTATTTTCTTTTGCTTCTCTTTGTGTCTCTTTCCCCTTCTCCAGATCCACCACTGCTTAATTTAGAGTTGGGGCTAAGAGACCCTCTCTTTTTTCCTGTTAAAGGGATTATTCTGTCCAGGGATAGTTATAGAGTAGTATAATTAAGATTTTTTATCTCACCCAATGTTAAAGACGATGTTTAATTTGGCTGGTTTATCGCTTCTTCTTTTGCCGGCTGCTGACGACTTGCAAGCAGGCTTATTCAGCTGCTTGTTTCTGCCCGCTGGTTGATTGGGGAGTTTCCTGGATCAAACGTGGGTAACCGCCACACACACCCCCGCTTCTCCCCCATTTCACCACCTCTTTGGGGTGGTTTTAACCCCCTGGGGGGGTCCCAAACAGGTCAGAATTCAGCCCAGGAGACGGAGCTCCGTCCTCCTCCTGCTGTCTCGTCGCAGCATCAAGCCAGAACACTGGTGGAGTTGTCTTTATTATAAAACAAGTTTGAGAAATGTCTGGACCAAATATTTGGTTCGATGTTAGCCGGATCTGAGAAATTGCTTTTAGCTGTGTTATTCACTATGCCTCCAAATAGTTTGGATTTTCTAAGGGATATTGCAGTGAGTACTTCCATTGGTTATGAATAAAAGCTTGTCTTTTTTCCTTACATAATATCTGTGTCTGATTCTTTAGTTCATAGAATTCGTGTGGTATGTATGCTAGCTCCTGTTCCTTATATTGTTTAAAAATCCTCCTTAGGAGAACTTTTCGGTCTCTACACTCATGATCAAACCAATCCCATTTGGGACAGTTTGCCCTGTTGTGTTCTTGGGTTGGATTATGACTTAATGTATTACTACAGTTGCCATATTCCAGTTTTCTAAATCCAGGCAGGTGAATCTACATAATATGAAAACATACAAAATTATATACATTTTATGCAAAATAAAGCAGATTTTTCCACATTACACATATTATGTGTTTATTTATTTGATTTGATTTATATACTGCCTCTCTGGTGGACACACTACTCTTGATGGTTTACAAATTAAAAACTCAGAACTCCACATGACCCTAATAATGATACATCAATATGGCAGCTAATTTATCTAGATCTAAAATTAAAACAAACAAAAAAGCATAAGAAAAAAGAGTATTAACAGTATCTAGGGATTTGTTACTGAAGGCAGCTTTGTATAGTTCTGGCTTCATTAATTTTTTGAATGTCAGAAGGGAAGTAGCTTAGCATACCTCAAATTGGAGCTTATTCCACAGATAGGGGGCCACCACTAAGAAGTTGCAATTCCTTGTTGTAGCCTTTTGGGCCTCCCTCAGTGTGGCCACTTTTAGCAATCTTGACTTAGAGGAGCAGGTGAAACAGGTAGCTTAATGCTATAAGGGAAGATGAAATAAACATTAACAGAATTCTTGTGGAGGAGCAATAAGGGAAGTCAGAGGAGGAGAATGCCGAGGAGAGAACAAACATCGTGGAGGAAGCACCATGGAAAAGAGTCACAATTAGGAGCAAAGGAAGGTGAATACTATCTTCACCAGTAGAACTGCAAAACCGCTTTCAGGTTCTTAATGAGGAATCTGGGAGACAGCAAGCAGACAGCATCAAAAAGCAGACCTCACAGGAGTACATGGTAGGAGGAACTGAAACCCAGCCAAGGAGAGGCACTGAACCCACACTCTACAAAAAGGAAGCACAGATTAGGGATGTGACAGAAGGACTCATAAAACCAACAGATACATATTCCCATCCATGTGGTAACAAACGACACAGCCAAGAGCAACTTCAAAAAGATCACATCAGACTTTGAAGCTCTGGGAAGGAAACTTAAGGACTTTGGGGCCCAGATAGTTTCTCATCCGTCCTACCAGTACTCGGAAGAGGAATAGAAAGGGAAAGGAAAATACTCTTCTGTGAAAGACTGGTTACAAAGGTGGTGTTGACGTGAGGGATTTGGTTTCTGGGACCACAGCTAAGCTTCCTGGAAGATGGACAGCTAGCAAGAGATGGCTTGCACCTCACAAGGACTGGGAAGAATGTGTTTGGCCACAGCATGAAGAACTTCACCAAGAGGCCTTTAAACTGAATTGGAATGGGGAGGGAGAAACAAGCACAGAGGTAAAGATGGATGAAGCCTTATGCACAATAAGAGGAACAGACCAAACAGTTATAACAGGGGCCAATAATAACATTCAGATTAATAATCATATTCATCGAAATGTACAAAGAAAAGCAGGTCACAAATCACACAATCTTCAGAGTCTATATACGAATGGCAGAAGTATGGGAAAGAAACAAAAAGAACTGGAAATCTTAGTTCAAGAGGGGAAATACGACATGATAGGAATAACTGAAACTTGGTGGAATTACTGCAATACAGCAACTGAAGGATATAAATTATTCAAAAACAACAGAAAGAATAAAAAGGGAGGCAGAGTTGCAGGATATGCCAAAAATACACACTCCTGCACAGAAATACAGGATAAAGAGCTTGGCTGTCCCATTGAGAGCATCTGGATCAATGTAGTTGGGGTGAAAAACAAAAAGAATATGGAAGTTGGAGTCTACTACTGACTGCCCAATCAAGGAGAGAATGTGGATGAAACTTTTGAAAAACAAATTGCAAGCATTTTAAAGAGACGAGATGTAGTAGTGATGGGAGATTTCAGTTATCCTGATATCTGTTGGGAGGCAAATTCTGCCAAGAATTTCCAAGAAATTCCTGGCTTGTGTGGCTGATAATTTTCTCCTACAAAAAGTGGAGAAAGAAATTTGAGGACTAACTATACTTGACTTGATTCTAACCAACAGAGACGACTTGGTCAAGGAAGTGGCAGTAAGGGGAACTCTGGGCGAGAGTGACCATGTTCTACTCGAAGTCTTGATTTCAAAGGAAACCAAATCAGAGTGTAGCCACACACAAATGCTGGATTTTAAAAAGGCCAATTTTAATAATTTCAGAACAAGGATGAGTAAGGTCCCATGGCAAGAGATGCTAACAAGAAAAGGAGTCCAAGAAGGGTAGGAGTTTCTAAAAAAAGAAATTCTAAAAGCACAACTACAAACAATTCCAACAAGAAAAAAAAGTGGGAGGCAGCAAAAAAGGCCAGTGTGGCTTCACAAAAAGTTCAGGGAGAACCTGAAAACAAAAAAAAAGAAATGTATAGGAAGTGGAAAGAAGGCCAGGTCACCAAGGAAGAGCACAGAGAAGTTGCAAGGAAATGCAGGGATGGCATTAGGAGAGCAAAAGCTGAGAATGAGCTGAGGTTAGCTAGAGATATTAAAAGCAATAAAAAGCATTCTTCAGGTATGTGCGAAGCAAAAGACAAGGAAAAGAAATATTGGCACAGCTACTCAATGGAGATGGAAAAATGATAACAGATTACAAAGAAAAGGCAGCGGTGTTCAATTCCTATTTTAGCTCAGTCTTTTCCCATAGGACAGACTATGACCCTCCAGGCAAATGTGAAGTGCAAGTGGAGGGAGCAGGATTGCAGTTGTAGATTGATAAACAAATAGTCAAGGAATACCTTACCACCTTGAACGAGTTCAAATCTCCAGGGCTGAATGAACTGAGAGTACCAAAGGAATTGGCTGAAGAACTCTCAGAACCGCTATCCATTATTTTCTTGAAATCATAGGGAACAGGTGAAGCTTATAAAGCTTACTTGGTGTCCTTCGGCCCACCTCTTACCCAAACATTGCATGGAGAAATGCCACAAAAAGTCAAATGGCAGAAATCAGGGAAAACTCAATGTGTCATTAGTTACTGTTTTGCTTCACTGCTATGGGTCACACAAGTAGGGAATGAGACTCATATCAGAGCTTGAAATTTTAATTTTTTGATTTTATCATTTAGAATCCCTCAGTTGGAATAGTCGCTGGCCATGCTGACTGGGGACTTCAGGGAACTGTAGTCCAAGAAAGCAGCATTGTCAATATGTAATAATCAATTTCCAAAGCACATTTACTAACATGTAAGACCCATGAATTTTAGTAGGATATATATTTCAGTAAGCAGTTTAAGGTGCTGTAACATACTCCCTGGACAAATACATGTATTATTAATGCTTTGAAAAGGACTTTACCATGTCGTTTTCACCTTATGAGTAACCACTTCTGAAAGTATATGAACATGCCTTTACTACAGTGGATAAGTTCATGTATCTTGGTAGTACTGTTTCCTTCTGTGTACTCATTGATGCTGAAGTCAACTCATGAATCTCTAAAGCCAGCATTGCCTTCAGAAGACTTTGATCTCTGTGTGGAATATACATGGAATCAATCTTTCTGTTAAGCTGAAGATGCAGAAAGATGTTCTACCTTCCTACTTTATGGTGTAGAGATGTGGACTATCTATCAACACCTTGCAAGAAAGTGCAATCATCTTACTTGTCTTCAGAGAATTCTCAATATCAAATGGCAGGATAAAGTCCCTGACATTCACATCTTGGAGCAAACACAGATAGCAAGCATTTTTACAACCCCGAAACAACAACTTCAGTGGGCTGGCCATGTCATCAGGATGTCATATAAATGTCTCCCAAAGCGTATCTTCTATGGAGAGCTTGTTGTAGGCACTCAGTTCCATGGTGAACAAAATAAATGTTTCAAGGATACACTATAAAGAAATTTCCCAAATATGTGACAGATCTAATTTACCTGGGCAAACTTCCCTCAAAAGCCTGCAGAAAAGCCTGCTCTTTTGTATTCTGCTGAAAATACACAGATCAAGCCACCCTGGCCACCATGTCATTTTGATTTTCAAAGAAGTAGCCATTTTAGTCAAGTTCAGCATGTACAACAAGTGAAATGGGTTGACTTGATCCATAAGCATAAACACTGTGTATTAGAGATGGGCATGAAATGAACCATGAAGAAAACAAACAAACAAAACAAAACAAAAACAAAAAGCCCCATGAATTGGGCCATTTTATAGTTTGTTTTGGGGCACTTCGGGGAAACATACCTGCTCAGAACAAAATGAAATGCCAAACTATTATTGGCATTGGCAATTCGTACACTTTCTAAAGAGCATTTTCCTGGGAGGACCTGCTTTGCGAGGCTATAATTTGGACATTCCAAATCTAATCTTCACCAAACTTGGAGAGAATGGAGAGGACAGTCAGCCAAAGACTTGCTTTGAGTTTGGCATCTTTAACTTCTGCAGGGGCTATTCTACTGCTCCCAGAATTCCTAAATTGCATGAACCATGAAACAATTCATTTTGTCAGAAAGTTCGTGGAAGTTCATGGTTCATGGTTTATGAATAGTGATGAACCATCATGAACCACTGTTTTCCCTGTTCGTGCCCATCTCTACTGTGTATACAAACCTGTGGGCTCAACATTGTACTCCATTTGTCTTAGGAAATGAACCATAATTCATGAAAGCTCACACTGAACTAAGTCGATTAATCATGAAGAGGCAGGCTTATGATTTTTTGTTATGATTTAGGTTGTAGGTATCATCACAGTAGGAACAGATGGATGAATGGACTCAGTTCTCATTAACACTACACATTATATAATGGAATTTATTTCTGAAAAAGCCAACGTCGGTTAATGATTCCCCAAAAAACACCATGTTAATTTCAATGGATTTGGAGGCCCTCCCAATCACCAACTCATCCCCGAGATTTCAGGTTATCAAGATTATAGTTCCAGATATGGATACTGCACACCTAGCCACCAAGGTCTCTCATGTACAAATAGTTCATCTTTGATGAATACATATCCTGCACTTCAAAGTCATTTCAAAGGGCTCAGATATGTACCAACAATATGCTTAAAGTATTTACAAATGGATTGATTTTCTCTCTTGGAATCTCTCTGCCTGTTTGCTGTTGATACCACAACTGCTTAGATTGTGGCTTATTACTTGATTTTGGATCATCCTCACTTGTTTAAGTTACTCTCTGGTAGGAGTCTATTTCTAGATCTTGGCTTTGCTCTTTGAATTTTCCTTGTCATCTAACTGTGGAACAGTTCCTTGGCAGTGGGGGTTCAGCCACCCAGAAAGAGGATAGAATATGTTAGGATACCTTTCTGTTTTATGGAGGACTAATAATCTGTTTTGAACAGCAAGAATGGTGTAGTGTTGGCATGAATGATTTTCTAGTACATGATGCTAGAGTTAACAGTAGGCTAGTAATACATTCAGTCAGGTGACTGCTACAAAGAGACTCTGTTAAACAATTTATTTCTTTGCCCAGTAAAGGAATTTGCTGCAAATAATATTTTTATTACGCTGGCTTTCATCAGAAAAACCAATGTCCTGTTCTGTTTAATGGTATACCTATAAAGCATGGAGGTGATCAAGTGTCTTCCTTAAAAACAGGGCTTCAGGTGTCTGTTTTATATGAAAGTTGCTACATTTTGGTATGAGTCCCATGAGGGAAAAGCGATCATTTACACATCAGTTTCTAGGCTGAGTTTATTGAATCCATGCAGAGTGACTAAATATAGTGTTCAAGAGAACAGTGACTGAGCTGTGGCTTAACCTTCTCACTATAGCTATGGGATGATTTAAAGTGCAATTTTTCAATCTTGACACTTAATCCATGGGTGTATATTACTCCAGGGGCCAATCAGTGTTCTATTATTTAATAGAGAAGCTAAATATGATGCTGGATTGCTTGCATCCTCTAAGCTCTTATATGCTGCCCTTATCAAACCATACATCACAAGGGAAATTTTCAAAGCAGACAAACTGAGCTTGGCAATTGGAGCAATTTGAGAAGAAATGTAAAGGCTAATAATTTCTTTGGGCTATATAACAAATGGTACATCTTGCTGAAATGCATTGAAAACTGTAAATAAAATAATATATTTAAGGAACTTCCATGGACCAAAAGGATTTATAAAGAGTCTTCTGAAGAAGGATTTAATCCAGAGGCAGTTAAGAAACTGAAGCACTCTTGATTTCAGTGCGATAGTCATATTTCTCCTAGTCAATAGCATTCATTTGAAGAGCTTGGAAAAAATCCCCCCCCTCTCTCTCTGGGTCTACAGCTCCCACATACTATCTGTGAGATTCCGTAATCCCTCCCCCACTTCAAGTTCCGATTGTAGGCCTCTGGCCACACTAGCCGGGGGATTCTGAGAGTTGCAGTCCAAGAAAGTAACTTTTCTGAGCTCTGTTTATTTATAGGAAGTGGACCTGGTATGCTCATTAACAGTACATGGAGTACTGAAGGTTGTTGTGGTGTGTGTGCATGAGCTACGCCCAGACGAGCTAAGACTGTGGTTGGTCCTGTACCAAATATGTCTGTTTGCCACTTGACAGAGGGTTTTTTTATGAGCACCCATGCTCTGCTGGATTGAGGTTCTTTAACTTTTTGTTATTTGATGGAGATTACATCAATGCATTGAACTTTATTTAACAAATAATTACATCATCAATATTCTACTTCTAGAAGATTTTTGCAGGTGCTCAATTGCATGGTGGACAAAAGAAATGGTTCAGGGATAGACTGAATACAACATTAAACAAAATTAATTTTGGACATATTGGGAACCTGTCACTCAAACCTGAAGTGGCTACTGAAATTCTGTCAAACAAGAGACTAAAAATTTTGAAATATAAAGGATCAAGGATGCACAAAGGAAATGAGAAGGAAGAAAGCAAGGATGTCTTGCAGCCTAACAAACGCAGGATCAGTTAACCTGCTCCCACCACTTCCATATTTTCTGGGCTAGTACTGGGCTAGTTAATCACCTGTGTGCCCACTACTGGTCGAACTCTTCTTCTTCTTTCCCTAAGTGGTGAATCTGAATATGGTGGAGATCATTTTCTTTGGAAACAAAGGACAAACTGTTACTTCTAGACATGACTTCAATACAAGTAGCATTTGATTTTATGACATACTTATAATTCATTAACAGAATATATACACATAATAATTTTTAAAATCAAACTGGAAAATCATCTCCTGCACACACCTAAATGCACAGAGGAAAGAAGTAGCTAAATTTATTTATTTATTTATTTGTGGCATTTTTATATCACCCCACTTAGTGGAAATCCACTACTCTGGATGGTCTTACAACACAACCTTTCCCAACCCAACCCACCCTCACATCATTAAATTTATTTATTTATTTATTTATTGTTTTTTTACCCCGCCTATCTGGTCAGACGACCACTCTAGGCGGCTTCCAACATGCATAATCATACATAACAAAGTATAAAAAATATATAAAAATATAAAATATAACATCAATAGACAAACAGTTCAAGATGGAGAACGGAAAATAAAAAATAAAAAAAATCAAGTGTTCACTGGAGGGAAGGCCTGTGTAAATATCCAAGTTTTTAATTGGTTTTTAAAGGTGCCCAGCGAAGGGGCTGCATGAATCGCCGGAGGAAGGTTATTCCAGAGGCGAGGTCAACACATGACTTGTTAAAGTCAACACATAATAAAAAAGTAAACAAACCAACCAACCAATGAAATTTCCAACAAATAAATAGACTAAGAAAAGAAGCTAAATGGTGGCGACAATCCTCAACAGTACAAGTGAGAGCATGGATCACACAGCTACCTGGGTTGGGGCAGGATGCCCCTAAAGGCTTCTTATAATGTTTGGATTTGAGTAATTTCTTAAAACCCGGAGAGAGGAGGCCTCCTCAATCTCCCGAGGGAGACTATTCCAAAATAATGGGGCCACCACTGAGAAGGCCTGGCCCCTAGTAGAAGTCCTCTTTGCTGGAGTGCCCATCCACAACAATGAAGGCTGGGAGGTGAAATGAGCAGCAGTTGTTTGGGGGAGATACTCCAACAGGTAATGAGGTCCCAAACCATTAAGGCCTTTATATGTTAAAACCAAAACCTGGAACTTAGCTCAGGAAAAGACAGGCAACCAATGCAGATGGGCCAGCACTGGAGAGATGTGATCAATCTTCCTCACTTCTGAGACCAGTGCTATCTCCATCCCATGGCATGGCCTGAACCCAGACTGGAATGGATCCAGGCAGTCCGTCTCCTCCAGGAACACCTGCAGCTGCTCTCAATCACCTTCATCACACAGCCTTTCCTCAAAATGAAAGAAAACAAGCAAACAAATAAAGGCAAAAGCTACAATCACCTTCTGTTATCCCCAGGTAGAACATGCATAGATATAATTTCTTCTATTGAAGAAATGAAAGGGGAAAATCTCTCTCTCTCTCTTGGAAAATGAGACATTTGTGTTTAGACCTGCCTTTCAGCAATCATTGAAATAACACAAATTGCATGTAAGAGAGCCTATTTCAAGTGTTGGGTATTTCATTTGGATAAAAAATGCCCATCACTAGTTAATATTTTTTTCCCTTTTGTCATCATTTTGTTTAGGAGCTAGGAATGTTAGGTCACAGGGCACCACCTGGAGTCTCAGCGGATTGTATGATTCCTCAAGTCTCCAGCTGGGAGACAAATTTCAGAGTGGCTAGTACTGAGATTATTTTGATATGTGAGTTGACTTTGAAACCTGGGTACACTTGTCCATCCATTCCTGGCTCAAACCATGGCTTTCTAGCTCAGTGCAAAAGAGTTTGCATGTGTGTTGTGTTTGCCTGCCTCCCAACCTTTATCTGCATTACCTCTGTGGGATCACAGAGGCCCACCCTGGTTTCTGTTTGCTGCTGATTTAGCAATTCTATCATGTATACAATTGTGCAGCAGGAAAAAAAAATCACAGCTGGTCTTTGTGAACCAACCTTATGTAAATTCGTTTCTTCAAACAATAGAAATAGTTGAAAGCTGTAGACCTTGGCTTTGTGTTCAACAGATGGTCACCTGATAGAAGAATTTCTCCCCTTCCCTGTGAGACTTCCTATATTTTCTGTTGAGCACTATAAAGCCAATCCATAAGTCCAGGAAATCACCCATTCATTCTAAAATCTACCTCTGAAATATCTGCATTATACACTGAATGAATAACTGAAGATTTAGTTGCAAAGACAAGGTCAGAGATATGTGTGGGGGATGGGTAGAAAATGATTTCTTTACATATGAAAAAAAGATAGTTTGTGTATATTTTTTAAAAATAAATTTTCCAGTTTTACAGAGGTTACTGCTTCTATAGACAAAATTATGTACTCCAGTGAATACTGATGTGTGGCAAAGTATAAAGTTCAGTACATTCAAATGTAAATTAAAGAAAAGAAAGGGGAGCCTGTGAATAGCATTATTGTACTGAACCACTTCCTTGAGATTTTACTGAAGCCCATGGACAATCACACTTCATGCAGTAATAAAATAAGCTACGGAAGGAAGCCATGTAGTTCCACTAACATTGTTCAAAATCTATTGTGCTTCTTACTAAGGCACTGTTTGAAGAAGAGTGAGAGCTGGGTTATCATTTTCCCTAGCAAAAAGGACTGGAAATAATCTTTCTCAACTGCTTCAGAAAGCTTTAGTTGATAGTACTTGTTTTAATGATAAAGCTGCCTTTGAAAAGAATGAAAAAGAACACTCCGTAAAGATGAATATGACTGTAAAGAATATCAAATGGTGTCAAAGTATAACCCCCCCCCCTCGAATATATGTTTTTAATTGAATTCTTGATTTAGCCTTTTGGTGATGAAGAAAAAATGTACTTGATCGGAAATATATTAATGCTCTAATGGCTCATCAGAAACAAAAATGCCCATGAGAAAACAGTTTTATCTCAGGATCTGAGGAAGTTTGTTGCACAGACTAGTAAAATGATAGCACTGGCTAGGTTGTTCACGTTTTTGTGAACATTCAGCCTGTCTTTTTGTGCTTGTGATACATGTGCATGCTTAACTTTAGAACAGGAAAAAAACACCAGCATTACTCAGACATTTTTGTGTCAATTGCACTAAACCAAAGGAAAAAAATGTATTTCATGTGTTTTGTCTTGCACTAGACGTCAAAGCTCTTAAAGAGCTGAGGAATTCTAGATAGGCTGTTTCATCATGTTGAAACATTTTTGGCGCTCTCCTCTTTCACCCTCATTAAGAGGTTCTTTAAGTCCTTCTCACTTTCTGCCGTCAGAGTGGTATCATCTGCATATCTGAGGTTGTTGATATTTCTTCCGGAAATCTTAATTCCAGCTTGGGATTCATCCAGTCCTGCCTTTCGCATGATGTATTCTGCATGTAAGTTAAATAAGCAGGGGGACAATATACAGCCTTGTCGTACTCCTTTCCCAATTTTGAATCAATCAGTTGTTCCATATCCAGTTCTAACTGTTGCTTCCTGTCCCACATATAGATTTCTCAGGAGATGGATAAGGTGGTCAGGCACTCCCATTTCTTTAAGAACTTGCCATAGTTTGCTGTGGTCCACACAGTCAAAGGCTTTTGCGTAGTCAATGAAGCAGAAGTAGATGTTTTTCTGGAACTCTCTGGCTTTCTCCATAATCCAGCGCATGTTAGCAATTTGGTCTCTAGTTCCTCTGCCCCTTCGAAATCCAGCTTGTACTTCTGGGAGTTCTCGGTCCACATACTGCTGAAGCCTGCCTTGGAGGATTTTGAGCATAACCTTGCTAATATTAGCAAGGTGTTAATATTAAGGAACAGTAATTATGCAGTCAGGTGATGCCTTCTAGCCCTTCCTATTTTACCATCATTTCAGTCACCTTGGCTGGATAAGTCTGAACAGGAAAGCCTCTGCTATCCATTTGGACTCTCCATGTGAATTAGAACCCTGATTTTTCAGGGTTCCAATACATATAGAGAGCCTTCACAGGTATGTGTTCAGAGCAATGCAAACAGAAATGGAGGAGACCAGAACATGGTGAGTATTCCTTCATATTGATGCCTGAACAGGGCTCCAGTCTCTACTGAAATCTAAAGAATTCACATCCCTACTCTGTAGTGCTAAATTACTATGCAGTTATTAAAGATTTACTGAATACTCACAAATGCTCTTTCTCAACAAAGAAAAATAATTTGGAAAAAATGAGCAACTGTGGCAAGTTTTTTATTCCTATGCAACAGCAAAAAGACCAGGATTTGTTTTCATTGGTGACAACACCGAGGAACAAAACTGTTTTTCCTTTTTAAAGAACATGCATTTTGCATTTAAAAGCATACATTTTTTTACAAAATGCAAGGGTGTCTGTGCAAGTGCACTTTTTAAAAAGAAGTCTGTAAAATTTTCAGAGAAAAATGCTAAAATTGAGAAGTATACGAAGTACTCATTTTAGCCTATGAGGAGAAAACATTTGAATTTGCTTTGCTTTTACTGGTGACAACAAAGGGAATGAAGGCTTACATCCCTATTTATGATATATTAATCAAGATGGAAAAGGCTGCATTTAGGCTCTTACTATTAGTGCTGTAAACTTTGTTATATTTAATTTCTAAGGATGGAATATGCAATGTTAGTGAGCTCTGGCATGATATTATTCTTTTTAGACTGTATTTTTTTCTCACCTAGGATTATTCATTAAAATACAATCGTGTAACATTTAAAATAAGCGTTTCAAGCCTATTGCAAGAAATAGTCATATGTTTTTACAATCCATATATGGTGATTCATACAGTAGTAGTAACTTTACTAGCTTAGGGGCTGTCATTGTTGACCTTCTCTTCACAAAGTAAATACAAGGGAAAACCTAGCCAAAGAGCCACCACATCAAAGTTGATGGGTAGGGGCGTTGACAGCAATTCCTGACTGTCACCTGGGTAGCAAGTAAGCCTGCACTAAATTTGAGGAGCTTGGTTTAATCAGTTAAGAATGTTTCAGATCAATCAGACATATAAATTAATACCATTGCAACCCATTGTGCAATCCAGGTGCTCTCCTATCATTCTGGGACAGTAGAGAAAATAAGAATGATTGAAAGTTGAGTAGCACTCATACTTAACTGAAAAATAGCATGGAATAGTGAATGTCTACGTTGGCTTGGGCATGTTATGAGAATGGCTGATGGTCGGATTCCAAAAGATCTCCTGTATGGAGAATTAGTGGAGGGAAAGCGCCCAGAGGGAGACCACAGCTGCGATACAAGGAGATCTGCAAGCGGGATCTGAAGGCCTTAGGAATGGACCTCAACAGATGGGAAACCTTGACATCTGAGCATTCAGCCTGGAGGCAGGCGGTGCAGCATGGCCTCTCCCAATTTGATTAGACACTTGTTCAGCAGGCCGAGGCAAAGAGGCCGTCCCGAAACCAGGAAAATCAGGGAGCTGGACAGGGGACAGATTGTATTTGTCTTCAGTGTGGAAGGGATTGTCACTCTCGAATTGGCCTTCTCAGCCACACTAGACGCTGTTCCAAGACCTCTATTCTTAGACTTGCTCTCATCTTAAGAGCTTCAAAAGTGATTTGATAGAGACTTGAAACTATCGTCATATAAGTATAATTCCAAGACACCCCCCCCCATTACTGTTACAATAATCATGTGCCATCAAGTCAGTTCTGATTTATGCTGACCATTTCCAGGGGTTTCCAGGTAGAGAATACTCAAAAGTGGTTTTACCATTCTCTTCCTCTGGGGGGTGCGCGCCCTGGGACTGTGCAGCTTGCTCAAGGCCACGCAGGTTGGCTCTACTCATAGGAGCCATAGTAGGGAATCGAACTCCCAATTTATGCTGCTGTAGCCAGAAAGCTAAACCACTGAGCTAACCAGCCAACGAATTACTATTATACTGAATATTTTTGAAAAGAAAACCTTTTACTTTTCTGTTTCTGAAAGGTAATTAAAATAGACTATTTATAATGACTTTAAAAAAAATCTGAATGCTACAAGCTGCTAGACCTGTGATACAAAACACACGTTTCATGTATTGACTTCAATGTGGCCTCAACCCTTACAACAAAGTTAGCCACTGCTACTTGAAGCATGCCACACTCTTCCCCCAGCAGCTCAAAAAATGGGTAACTACTTGATGTTACAATTGCAATTTAAGGCTTGTCTCCACTGGTTCTTTTGGAGCAGGCTGGTGCAGGCTAAACAGAGTTGCTTGGAGTTGGATAGAAGTGCAATATGACATTTGGAATTCAAGTGACACTATTTGGTTAATTTCCTATCACTTGTGTTTCTCAGCAAAGGGATTCCCCCCGTGCTTTGCTGCAGCCACATGGAATTTGGGGAGGGAGGAGACTGGTTGGAGAAAAGGATCTGACTCTTCCCTTGCACCACCAGGAATTCATTCCCCTCAAAAAATAACCAAGCCTGGGTTGATGCCACCTCTGTACATCTCCAGCAAGAGCCCACCAGTTGTGAAAGAAATGGCCCTTATTCCAAGGAGGGGCTTCCCAAAAGTCATGGGGCTGCGGATTGTGCCCCTCCTCCCTCCCCTTTTCCATTCTTCATTCCCTTGCCTTGCGTTGCTGCAAGCATTGTGGCCCAGCCAGATTTCTTGAGCTCTGGGCAGTGCACTTTTCACTGGTCATGCACCTTGGTGGTGCCACCATTATCTCTCCATGTGGAGCTGCTGCCTGGATTGCCATCTTGCGACTGCCGCAGCTTCTTTTTCCTCCACAGACTGCCTATCTGGCTGATGATCGGAGCTCGGGATCAGTGCAGATCTGGCACCAGCCGTCATTGGGTCATCATTGGCCCCAGGTGGTGAGCAGGCTCACCTTTCTGGGATTGTTGATTTTTTAAAAAAAACACTGTAATAAACTATCATTAATGTGTTGCATCAGTTTTATATATAAAACATCAAGGAGCAGATGAATTGTTCAATTTGCTGATACCTTGAAGTGTCTCGCTTATCAAGCCACTTCACAACAGAGCAAATTGACAATCAATGGAGCCTTGACAGCTTTGACAAGGCTCACTTTTGGTCCATTCCCAACAATCGTACATGCTGGAAACAGACCAAAACAGAGCAATCCTACCTGTGCTGAACAAGTAGAAGCCCTTGACAGAGGCTCAGAAAAGTGTAGGTAGGAACACTCTAGGAACAGTTTGGTTCTCTCCAGCAAGTATTTGTCCAATCCATAACATACCATCTTAAGAAAGGACAGTATTAAAAACATGATGTAATCTGATAAACAATAAAATAAAAGCAAGCTATTATATTACCATTAACTCCGCCAACATTGTGAAAATGCTGAAAAACCTTTCAGCTGCATTGATTTTTATAAACAATAAGATGTTATTTATTTAGTTTAACATTGACCCAAACAATCCTATTCCTGTCTACTCAGACGAAAGACTTATTGAATTAAATGGGATTTACTTTCAAAGCATGAAATACAGTGTATGTATGTACTGCTTCAATAGAGAGAATCAGTTGCATGGAGGGACTATATTATTTTAGTTACAAGATGGCAGGCTGTTGCTTAGAAGAGTCATGCTTTACAAGAATCCTGGAAAAAAAGCAATGAGGAATATGCAAGAAAAGAAAATGTTATAGTATGTCCTACTTGAAACAAAGATTCAGATTTCCTTAGCTTCTGGATTCTAACCTTGTTTCTCTCTCTTTTTCCCTTCCTTTTAGCATCCTAGCCTTAAGTGGATTTACTTCAAAATGCATCCCACTGATTCCAATGTGATACTTATTTCCAATTTAGTGTGCTTAGATCTGAGATGAGGATTAGCACTTTGCTTTCAGTCCTCCAGTGGAGGTAGTTAATTGGCACACTTACATGTGCTTCCTATCTGGTTTAATCAGGTCTTCATTGCCTTTGGAACACTAAGTTTTGGTCTCTTTTGAATTTTAACAAGGAAAACCTGTTGATTTTTTTCTTAATCATCATACTTTATGTTGTTTAAGGGATTTATTCTGGGTGAGAATCCACAGTATACTACCAGTGTTACTTCTTGATCAATGAAGTGTCCTCAACAGAAGACTTCATTCCTATATTACATTGTGTCAGCCAGAGGCTTTAACACATTGAAGCCTCTGCTGTGTTATTATTCTCCATTCAGTATATCATTGCCAGAGAGCACCAGGGAACAAATAGATTTTGTGTCCAATATTATATCTGTATTGTGGACATACCAGGCTACTGATGCCACACATCCATTCTCTGGAACAACATAAAGGTGAATCACTGAGGTGGCAATGGAGTCCATGTACTCCTAACACAATTTTAATTTATGGAAACATTAATTTGGATGGTGGTTGTTAGAGATGGGATATTTGTATCCACGGGAGATGAATATGAATATCACCACCACAGGTGGCCAGGCCCTTTGGTCCCACCCCACAGAACCAGCCAGTCCACTTACCGCTTGTGGTGTGCCGTGCCTTGTAGTTCATGCCATGCCAATCGCGGAAGTAGCTCAACCGGCTCTTCCCATTCAGCAGCTGAATGGGGAGATTCATCATCCCACCTCCTCATCAGAGTGGTCAGCAGTGCAGGGAGGTGGGGACGCATCCACTAAGCTACTTCTGCTATTGGTGCAGTGTGAATGACACCATAAGTGGTAAGTGGACCTGCTTGTTTTGGGGGATGGGTCCAAAGGGCCCGGGCACCCGTGGTGGCCATATTTGTATTCATCTTCCCTGGGAGAAGAATACAAATATCTCATCTCTAGTGGCTATCTCTTGGCCCATATTTGGAGATTAAGGCTGCAGTCCAATGCCCCAGGGATGGAAAAGTTTAGTAACTCTGATGGTTGATTTCACCACAAGAATCCTGTGTGGCCTGTGTTACCCCCTATTGTGTTACACCCCCAAACTTCAGCAGCAACTATCTAAAAGCCCACTTATTTAAAACCCAGATCATCAGTTTGCAACTGACATGCAGCAGTGAGGTTTACTGTTGAGTTTAAGCAACTTCTGGGACTGAGAGCTACAAAATGGCCTTGGGGGTGGCATGCAGCCTACAGATGCTTTATTCTTCATGTGATACCCACACTCCTATATCCTTAGGTAAAGGTAAAGGTTCTCCTTGACATTTAGTCCAGTCGTGTCCGACTCTAGGGCGCGGTGCTCATCCCCGTTTCCAAGCCATAGAGCCAGCGTTTGTCCGAAGACAGTTTCCGTGGTCACGTGGCCAGCGCGACTAGACACAGAACGCTGTTACCTTCCCACCGAGGTGGTACCTATTTATCTACTTGCATTGCATGCTTTCGAACTGCTAGGTTGGCAGGAGCTGGGACAAGCGACGGGAGCTCACTCCATCACGTGGATTCGATCTTACGACTGATGGTCTTCTGACCTTGCAGCACAGAGGCTTCTGCGGTTTAACCCGCAGCGCCACCACGTCCCTATATCCTTACCTGGGAATAAGCCCCATGAATTCAATGAGGGCTTCTTTTGAATAGAATGTGTTAATAGATAACTCAAGCAAGCAAGCAAAATAAGTTTATTGCGTGGCACACAGGCCATTGCAACATACATCAGAGAAAACAATATAAAATTGATATCAGCTGTGGGTCCGATGGCAATTTTTTAGAGTATATATTTTAATTGCGTTTTAATTGTTTTGTCTTTTTATTGTATTTTAAATGTTGTAAGCCGCCCAGAGACCTCTGGGTAGTGTGGGCGGCATATAAGTTAAATAAATAAATAAAATAAATAAATAAAATGGTATAAACAATATAATATACTCCATTAAAATATAGTACAATAAAATATTAAAAGCCATTTAGAATCAGGTTGATTTCTATTACAGGACAAAATTTTGACATCTAAGGAGAGGACAAAGACAGATGGAAAACATTAACCAATGCCAGCAGCAAGCACCTATCGCGGGGGGAATAACCCCAAAGATGCAGTTACTTAAGTATTGACTTAATTGGTAGAGGCGGGGGATACAGATTTCATTTTTATCAATGTAGACATAAAGCGTGCCATTCGGAAAGTGACAAATTTGTCTCTGTCGGAAAGTAGAATCTTGAGTTTTTCTTGTTCAGAATTACTAGAGTGTTTTTGTAAAATAGGGTTAAGGAGTCTTTCGTGATAGGTGTCTAATAGTGGACAATAGAGCACTACATGTGCCAAATTCTCCACTGATTTTTTATCACAAGAGTAAGCTCTCTTGTGATACGGAATTTGTGTATAGTGGCCTAATAAACTGGCTAGTGGTAACATATCAAAACGTGCCCGAGTAAAAGCTTTTCTATAATCAGAACTCATTAGATCAGCGAAATAAGATGGATGATTCAAAGGCAAGGATAGAATGTTCTTACATAAAGGGGCCATTTTTAGGGTGTCTAACAGACCTAACTCCGTTTGAACCCAGTGGTCGGACAATCTCTGTTTCAGTAAATGTTTTGCAGCGGGTGGGCCAAGGTGTCTCATACTCTTCTGAGAATCCAAGTTTAGCAACTAGTTGCAACGCAAAAAGTTTCCACGATCCAAAATTCATCTCATATGATGCTATTAAAAATTCTGACTGAGTGATGAACAGAATTTTCAGCCAGTAATTAATTATTAACTTGTAGACTAATGTCATTATTGACATTATTGTCATTATTGACATTAGTACCAGTTCTAGTCTAAGAAATGCTGAGGGGGTTGAAGGGGGGACTGCCAGGAGTAATCGAGCAAATTTATTTTGGATTACTTCTAGGGAGGTTAGGTTTCCGGTTCCCCATATTTCAGCACCATACAGGTTCTGGGGAAGTAGCTTGATTTTATAAATTTCATGGATGGGTGGGACCAAATGCCCTCCTTTAGTTCTATAGAATCTAAGTATACCAAATATGGCTTTTTCAAATTTCTGCTTTGCAAAGTCAATCTGGGCCACCCAGGAACCAGACTGGTGGAACATCACACCCAAATATGTATAATGAGTTACCTGTTCTAATATTCTCCCATCCATTGACCATTTATGAGCCTGAGGTCTTCTGTTGAAAACCATAATTTTGGTTTTCTCATAGTTGATATTAAGGGAATTTTCCTTACAATAGTTACTAAATTGTTTCAGTAATCTTCTAAGTCCTATCTGAGTATGAGATATTAACAGGGTATCATCTACATAGAGTAGTATTGAAATAGCCTTTCCACCTACTCTTGTGAGAAAGAAATGTAGTCCCGTTAACCTATCCACCATGTTGTTGACATATAAGTTAAAGAGCAATGGAGCCAGGATGCAACCTTGGCAGACACCCTTAGATGTTTTAACTATATTGGATAGTTGGCTGGAAACGCCGACTCTGACCTTTAGGGAGGAGTCAGTATGCAGATCTTTAATTCTTGCTAGCAATCTAGTATCTATTCCGAGGTTTGTAAGTTTTTCTCATAGTCATCCTCTTGGAATGGAATCAAAAGCAGCTTTGAGGTCGATGAAGGCCACATATAATTGTCCTGAGGGTACTATAGTATATTTGTTAATTAGATGGTTTAACAAAAAAATATGATCCGACGTGGAGTGACCCTCCCTAAATCCGATCTGTTCGGGAGATAGAAGATTATTTTCTGTTACCCAGACTTCCAGTTTAAGGAGAAGATGTCGTGCATAAAGTTTGCCTATGACATCAAGTAAACTTATAGGTCTATAATTAGCTGGATCCTTTCGTTCTCCTTTCTTGAAAATGGGCACAACAATTGAGGAGGTCCATTCCTTCGGGATACTACCCTCCATATCTATATAGGTAAAGAGAGTGGCTAAAATCGGGGCCCACCAGTCCTGAAAAGATTTAAGTAAATCAGGAGGGATGTAATTTTCCCCAGGGGCTTTATTGCTCTTGATTGATGAAATCAGCAATATTATTTCTTTAGTTGTAACTGGCGGCCAACTAGTTTAGTCACTGGAAAATGATACTAAAGGTAGAACAGTTTCACTAGTAGGGGCTGTATCATTAAAAAGTTTAAAGTAGTACTCTTCCCAGCATTCAGCAGGTACGTAAGAGTCAAAATCATGACTAAGCCTTCCTTCTGCTGAGGCCAGGAGTTGCCAGAATTTTGTCATATCTTTCTGAGACAAGGCCAGGGCGAGTTCTTGATAGGAATCTTTAATTGAGGCTTGTTTTTTCTTTTTAAGGAGTTGTTTATAATTATTACGTAGGTCAAAAAAGGATCTTGTTTATGCAACCTGAGGGCTCTGTTTAATTGATGCTTCATAGTTTCACACTCTTTATCAAACCAGGTAATATTAGTTGGGCAGCTTCTATATGGTATTTTTACATTCTTAGTTAGGAAGGGTCTCAGAGTATCAATTAGTTTGCCATATCCTGTCAAAGCAGACTTAATATTTTGGACTGTCCCAATTTCTCCTTTCAGTTGAAGTATAGGGGTACTATACAGAATTTGTTGCATTTCTTTCTGCAGAGTAGGTGACCACTTCAGCCTAATATCCGCTGACACCAGCACTTGATCCATTGGAAGAGGATTGTCCACCCCCCTTTTTAGTGGTGATTTGGGGGTATACACATGAAATATAAGAGGCTGATGGTTGCTTTCTGGCTGCGTACCTGCTGTAAAATAGAAAATATTATCTAATAAGGAAGGGGTGATGGCTAAGTAATCGATTAAACTAGCTCCATTTGGACTGAAATATGTGAACTCTCCTAACTCATCACCTTGAAAATTCCATTTAATATAACCAAATTAAGCTTATCGATCAGCTGCCAGAGTTTTCCCCCAGAATTATTCAGGTGAGGGCCTTTTGTATTTCTTAGCTGATTATAGAAATCACCAATGTGGTCAGCATAAATAGATCTAAAATAGCCATTGCCCAAACGTGCATTAAAATCTCCAAGTAATATTGTTTGGGCTCGAGGAAATTTTGTTTCAAGATCATATATATACATTTCCAAGTCATACCAACAATGTTCATAATAGAAAGGGGATGAATTGGAGGGGAATATAGACATTCACAATCAAGATTTCCCAATCTTTAAAGGTCAGAACAGTCATTGCAATAGGTCTTAAGGGTGGTAACAACAGAGCCGTACAGACCACTGAGGTAGATATCATACAAGCCAGCCCTCCATTTGGGCGGCCTCTAGCTGCAGGGGAAGTGGCAATAAGAGTATATGAGGTGAACCCATTTAATATCAGCTCAGTTAATGACCACGTCTCCTGGATACAGATAATATCAAAGCTTTTCATAAATTGTAGAAATAATAGATTTTGATTTTTGTTCGACCAGCCAGACACATTCCATGAAATACATTTTAGACATTGCTCACTCTGGCTCCTAGATTGTCAATTTGAGATAGGGTATTCCATTGAAGATTCTAGATCAGGCATTGAACTTGTTGCTGAGAGATGGGGCTGATCCATAAGTAACGGTGATGATGGAATTAAAGTTTGCTGTGATCCAAAGGGAAGAGAAGGAAGATCCTCAGGTTTTGTCAAGCCTGTAGGAGATGAACAGTCAGGTAAAATTGAGGTATTACAGTTGGAGCTAGGATGTATCTGAGACTCTAAGCAAGGATTAATTAACACACTGTGGTTTAGAATAAGAGCTTCAGGTGGAGTAATTCTGATGTTATTTTCTCCACAGACATCATTTGTTTTTGCCACATCTAAATTCTTAGAGTTGGGCTTGGGTGGAAAATGTGTCTCAGTCTGATTTGTGGTAGGCGAAGGGTTTTGTAAAGGTTGAGGTTGGAGTTAGTTTGTCATATCCTTGAGCAAATATTTCCTTTGTAGGGGAGGACTGAGTGACCCAGGGACGAATAACTTCTTTTGAGTGGCCTTCGTATGATCCTTTAGCAGAGTCTCAAAATTCTGTGTCACACGCAGAGAAATAGCTCCTGAGGGGTTGGTATGATGCACACCTCCATCTCTTGATAAATTGGACAGTTGTGTTGATCCTTTGTCAGTAGTTTGAGATGACCTTAATGTTTTAGTAGAAAGGGCTGTGGAGCTTTTGAACTCAAGGCCAGAGCAAAAAGGAAGTCTATCAGCACTATTTTTAATCAATGGCCGCATAGTTTCATCAATAAAAACTTTAAAAGCAGTTATGCCAAAAGAGGAGAGGAATCTTTTCATTTTTAATAACATTAAGGGGATAATAGGTTGATTAAAAGTCAGAAGCACTCTCATCTTTGATGATATTTGTGGCGAAATGCCTACAGGTGACGTCATTCCTGCCTGTCAGTCACAGGAGCTCTAGAGGGAGGAGCCAAGGATAGAGCAGGAGGGGCGGAACCAGGGAGACAGTTAGACAGTGGGAACCTGAGAAAGACAGTTGAGACGTTGGAGCTTAGAGAGAAGAGAAGAATTAGAGTGATCTGAGGAGAGAGTTAGGAAAGTGAATTAAGACCAAGGTTATTAGAGTGAACAAGCAGGAATGAGAACACCTAGAATAATAGAGATATTAAGTGATTGAAAGTATATAACACAAGCCTGAATATATGTCCCGTCCTACCCAAACTTAATCAGACCCCTGTTACAGTGACTACGTGATTTACTTTGTGAAATGATTAATAATAAAAGGTTATCTGTTATTCAAACCAACTGATTCTGTAGTTCAATAAACCTGGCAATTGGCAGCACATGTGTCTAACACTCAGAGGTGGTATTAAGATAATAATACCTGGTGACAAGTGAGAAGAAACAAGAGGGAGAGAACCTTTGTGAGGGCCACAACAAACACAGCCACAAGGGCGATCCCCACAATATTCTTGGTAATTTTTCAAACTTAGCAAGATCAATTTGATAAAAGTCTAAGTGCAGTAGTTGGCAAATTGAGTATTGTATAGGTTTTCTTGTTGTCCGGCGCCCTCGGTTTAGCTCGTTATTAGCAATACACAACACTATTTGTTTGTTCTCTGGTTTTGTCATCTTTCCTGACAATTCACCCCTCCTGATGTTAACTCCTCCAGGGGCTTGTCCATGGCTCAATTCATGTGCATGTTGCAGCTTTTGGGCAAGGGGGCAGAAGTTGGGGATAATAGAACCCATCTGTGTAGACCATGGAGACAGGCTATCCACTATTTTCCGACTACTGTTGTCAAATGCCTGCCTTAGTAGTTCTAGCTTGTCAGAGATAATTGTAAATTGTCGAAATATAGATTTAACCGTTTCAGCAGTAAGGAGGGAATACTCGGCAATTAAATCCGTAGGAGTTTCCCTTAAGCATTCCTGTTTGGCTCTTTCATCCAAGGAGGCCCTTTTATTTGGGGACTCATTGAGGGGGAAGGGCTCAGTCATTCCTTGAAGATTATTGTAATTAGGCATACAGGATTCATCTGTGAGGCCTTGATTTTAATAGATAACTCAGTGAGCTAGCTTTCTGGCTGCGGAACTGGGAGTTCAATTCTCCACTGTGCATCCCATCAGAGCTAGCCTGTGTGGCCTTGGGCAAGCTGCAGAGTCCTAGGATGCCCCCAAAATGTAAATGGTAAATCACTTCTGATTACTCTCCACCTAGAAAAGGGTCGCCCTAAATTCAAATTGAATTGACAGCACACAATTATTATTAGCTCCCTTCAGTTGGATTCTCTTGAAATAAAGTTTTTATTTGAATTAACTGACAAAGTAAATCACTTTCTTATTCTGTTCTGACAGTTACACATGCAGGCTGCAGTGCCATCACTTTTATTTTGTACTGTGGTGGACAACTTTAGAGGATATAAAGGTCATTTAATATTTCCCTTTGTGTGTGTGTGTGTGCGTGCACGCACGCACGCACGCATGCACGCACACACACGCACACACAGGGCCATACTGGTTCCTCCTGTGAAACAAGTGACCAGAATGTCATTTCTGATTTACCCTCTTCCCTCCCCCATTCTAGTGTATGGAGGGGGGCTAAAACAAAGTCGCCCACCAGGGCTGTGCAATTGATTCACCTCAATCCCAAACCAAATTGCTCTGATTCTGACTGATCTGGATCATGTCTGAAATAGATTGGATCAGTCTAAATTGCTTCAGACTTTTTCAGCAATCTGAGCTGTCATAGAATGCCGAAGAGTAAGATTACTCAGTTATTATGACATGGATTGGCTCACCAGACTTACAGAAGTCTTACTAGTCACACCCTTCTCCATCATCACTCTCCTCACACAGAAAGTGATGTGTCTGCAAAAGAGTCATCAATTTTCTGTACCTGTTCCCAGCAGAAAACTGATATTGTGAAAAACAGCCCAGAATGGTGACTTCCAAGTAAAACAGCCCAAGTAAAACAACCCATCCCATCCCAACAGAGAATTGGGAATTGGGTCTCAGATGTGTCATGAATTTGGGTCATTTACCCTACTCAGGAGTTGCCATTCCGGGCCACTGTGTTCTGTTTCAACTGGTTTGGGCAATAAAGGGTTAATGAAAGAGACATATTTTGGGGGTTAGAAGTCTAAAATATTGCTTGGATGTTTTTCCATCACATCCCACTATTTCTTGCATCAATTTTTTTATTATGAAGTCTCCTTTCTGCCCTGTTTCATTCCATCTTTTACCTACCCCCCTTTAAAAATACCTTTTCACTATTTCTGCATTGTTCCATATGGCAGGATGGTGCTGTTTCATGGTAGACCATTGTTTCTATAGCAAAATGATGGGAAATGGCAGGTATTGGGAAAGGACCCCCCCCCCCCAAAAGGGCTCTACTGCCACCATTTTTTTTACAACAACAAAATAAATCTTCCCACTGTTTAAAAAATGAAATAAATAACAAACAACAGGCCATACTATAGCTGCTCTAACCTAATAGGTGAACTCAGTTTTTATTGCTCTTTCCCAGCTGCTGAGATGTTCTCTCTAAATTTCTGAACTTCAATCAGGATAAGCAGTTTTGGCAAAGCAAAGCAGCAGTGTATTCCTTTTTTTTTATTGCAAAGTATTCTCATCATGTCTGGCAGAGGATATCTAATATTGTAATTGCACCAGCTTGTAAAATATCTGAAGTATCATATTACATAATATGCCAATAGGATTGAGCACAATGATAAGTGCTTTTGGGAACTGTAAGGGCCCGGTTGGGGGATACTGCAACTATAGCTGAAGAATCAAGTAATGGATATTGATCTTGATACCTTTGTTAAAGGGGAAAGATTTACTGCTGCGTTATGGACTCATTGTAGTATCTTCAGGTGTTGAATAAGATTTTTAAAAATGTTTTAACAAGCCCATAATTCTAAGTATGTTTGCAGCAGATATTTTAGGTGGCATATATTGAGCAGAGAGTCAAATGATTAGGCACCTTGTATCTATTCTCAAAAAAGTTAAGAAGTTAAAGTTGCTTGCATGTTTTGGAACACTAAGGCTGAGATTTAATTCAACACCAAGAGACCAAAAAGCCTTACTGGTGTTGTTCTACTGCAATGGTTCCCAACTCCGGGTCCGCAGATGTTCAACTGCCAGAAATCCTGGCCAGTATAGTGATGAAGGCTTCTGGGAGTTTTAGTCCAAGAACATAGGGGGGCCCAAAGTTGGGAACCACTGTTCTATTGGATCTGTGTGGAAAGGGAGGAAGGAGACATCTGGCTGATATGGTGGCACTGCTGGCAACTGAAAGCAGCTTGTGGTGAAGACAGAACTGTGCTTGAGCATTTGGTCTCTGGCACCAGCTGTTCTCTGCCTTTCTTTTATACTGCCAATGCCCCATTTATGTACATAGGTCTGGAGTGCTTTTTTTAGATGGGCATGAAAAATGTGTAACCACATGTGTATTCCAGACTTGCATGAAGATTTTGCCAGGGCCAAGTCTTCACATTCTCTAATAATGGCCATTGGGATAGCAACAACTGACTGATTTTAATGGGATTGTGCATATGTAACTACTCTTTAATTTTATCCTCAGTTTTACTAAAGTACAGATGAGAGAAAATTAATTCACTGCCTTACCCTTTACTGTGTTCAACCCCACCCCATCCCTGAAATTCATACATTACAAAGAGACTGTGCAGTCATATAAAGTACATATAAAGTACTGTTTCTTAAACTGTCAAAATCATGGTAATACAATGACATTATTATGTATTTTTTAAAAAATCAAAACAGGAAAATGGGGGACTGAAGGTGTGTATTGTACTGATTTAGCTGCTATTTTGAATATGTTTTTAACATATTACATAACATTGCATCCTGGTTTGCAGCCTTTTTATACTCACATGTTCAAAGAATAGTTGTTTGTGAAGTGACAGCCCAGCTTTATTTTTATGTTTTCCTCTGTTCCTTTTAGCATTTCAGCATGAAGCCTGCACAATACTCAAGTGGCTGCAGGTGAGGTATGTGTAACTGGTACAAAAGAAGATGTTACCAAAAGGTATCAAAAGCATTTCCAAATAATGGCAAGAATCCTATTACTTATGTACATCAAAGTAATTCAAATGGAACACACTGAAGTAACAAATTGCTATCAGTTAAGAAGTTGATGCTTGTATTCCTCATTACACACCAGTAACATGACTTGGAGCACAATGAGAAATACAAGCACTGACCTCTTTGCTAGCATTAATTCACTAGTGTGATTTATACTGTTTGACTTAATTTGGCATATGTGAGTAATAGGATTCTGGCCACTGTAGCTGAGCTAATTGTGCCTAAAATATCCCTTTCTCCACCGTTGGTGAACCACAGGTTAGGAATTCAAGGAAAGTCATTTGGTTCACATCTAAATGTAAAATTACCCAATTCTACATTTTGAACTTTCATTACGTTACACAGATTGAAAATCAGTTATCCTGATAAAGCCACATATTTCTGAAATTTACAGTGGTGTTTTCCAAACAGTAATACCTAGGGGAAAAAGAGTGTATTAGGAAAGATGCTCTGAAAAATGTATAAATTAGTGAATATTTATTCACAGAAAAAAAAGTACAAATGTTCATATAAATTTTCAAGTATGTCGAAGTATGGCATTAACTAAACCTAAAGGTTTGACTACACTGTCATTTACTCCTCTGTTTGTTCTGGAGTTGGCATGGTGGAAATCAAAGTATATGACATAAAGCTGATTGAATGGGCTTTTGATCCCTTTTGATAGGCTGGCAAGGGTTATCACTATTATGTGGTGATCCTGCGTGCAATGCTTTGCTTGGGTTTCTGCAATGTGTGATTGCCTGGATTGGTTGAGAAGGTGCCATTTCAATTCACCTGTCAATTTTTTTTAAAAAAGAAAACAAACTCTTCCCCAGCTAGGTTGAGGACAACAAGAGAGCCCACATGGTAGAGCAGCAAAGTGATCATTTCATTCAATCTCTTTGGAGAAACTTGCCATGCTGCTTGCCAAGAGGAGAGAGTGCCAACAGTCCATGTGGCAGTCACCCTCCTCACCAATCTCCATGTGTTGTTGACACCTATGTTGAAAAAATTCTCATACTTTGGAATCAATTGAACTTAATAAGGGAGAAGTGAAAAACTGAGACAAACTAAAATTGACAAGAGTTGTCCACACCTGCTAGAAAGAAGCAATTGCCAGTTCTACAGATCTCTCTGTTTAGCTGGATCAGTGCTATAGCTATATTTAGGATGCAGTCCCTTGGTTTCTTTAGCATCTATTCCTGGGCTTTTTACCTCTTTCTCTAGCTGACAAAAGGAGGCAGTGTGTGGAACTGGCAGAAAGAGAGAAGAATGATGACAGTCTATATGCTACCTGTATAAGAAGTAAGAAGTTGAAATCTGCCCCAAGCCCCATTGTCACATGTAAAGAATCTTTCTCTCTTTCTATGGCTTGGATAGAAAGTCAATAGTGGCAGACTGTATGAGTCCTCTAACTGTTGGCAGGAGTGCAGGAAAGGACAGAGAATCCAATCACAAGGCCCTGAGACTGTTCTCTTCCTTGGCATACCAGCTTTTGTAGTGCTGATAATGCTGTTCTTTTCTTCTCTTGAGGACCGGGAGACTAATTCTCTAGCAAAGGAGCCCGAGGATCATGGGACTATTCTTATGATCATGTATCTGGAGAAGGAAAATAATATCTTTCAATTCCCTTTTCACATAAGTAATCAGGTGGTTCCTAAGGAGTCTTATAATAGCTCAGTAGCCCTGATAGATGCTGTCAGTTTTAATTAGCTACAATCTGATCCTTTGCCCACAGAGGTCAGTTACAAAATTGCCATTCATTGACGTTTATGCTGGGAGAAAGACTTCAGCAATGATACCTATAAGATGTCTGTGTATCTACATCTGTTGTGGCTGAAGCACTTTTCTTTTTCTTTACTGTCCCTGAAAAATATATTTAGCAACATTCTTCAAAGGTAATATTATACCAGCAACCAGTACAACTGTTACTGATGTTGGTGAAGGATTTCTTTAAAGATTGCAAAATTGTCTTCATGCATGTACAATGATATATTTGTAAACTCTGCAATCCATTTGTTTAATATTTCCCATATGGCAGATTACTGGTATAAGAAAATAATCTCTTTCATGTAATTCAAAGTTTGGCACTGATTCATTGCTTTTATGCCTTCTTTCTAACTTTTTAAAAAAGTTTTTGAGCCATATGCTGTAAATAAACACGGCATACCCATATTAACAAAGTTATAATCACGTCATACGTGTGGTGTCCCAATCATTATAATTAATCAACCACATTTCATGGAAATAAGAATAGCCTTACTAGCATCATCACAGATGGGCAAATCTATCATGTTATTTTTGGGGACAACCTTCTTTCCCTCCTTCCATTCTATTTAATAACTGATCTGAGCATTTCAAAATCTTGTTTTTCCTTATGAGGTTGGATGCATAGGAAGTGTATATGAAATGTATATGATAAGGGAAGCTTTGTTTGAAAATAAATGCAGATTATCAGTCACTTCTTATAATTTGTTGAATGATATGCAATTTGTATTAATGTATTGAACAGATGTGAGACTGACATAGATCAGATGTACACTCATTTATTCATTCTTACTAACTCGGTAGGAAACTTGCCTTTTTCTCACTAATGTGTATGAGGTCCTGTGACTAAGCTTGGGAGCAGTCCTAACTGGCTAAATTGGCTGACGTCTTGCTGAACAGACACTAAATCACGTGACCCTGTGCTGAATCCAAACCCCTCTCAACTTAGAACAGGGGTCTCAAACTCAATTTACCTGGGGGCCGCTGGAGGCAGAGGCTGGGTGAGGCTGGGCCGCATCAGATTTTCCGCCAAGCGGAGCAAGAGCCCGAGGAAGCCGCCCAGGAGTTTCCTTAGCCCGGCTGGGGCTCCGAGGAGGAGGAGGAGGAGGAGGGGCCCGCGAGCCCTCGTCGCTGGCCACGACCCCCTCCGGTTCCTTCTTCACTTCCACCACCACCACCAGCAGCAGGACGAAAAAGCGGAGAAGGGAGGGAGTGCCGGCGACCGCCTAGCGGGGGTGAGGAGGGCACGACATAAAATTTAAAAAAAACCCTCACAGAATCGCCTTGCCAAAGGAGAAAAGCCCCCATTGGTACCCGTGAAATTAAACAGAACGGGGTGGGCCCCCCACAGGTACGTGCATGTGCACGCGTGCACACACACGTGTGCGCGCACACACACGGAGGTCCAGCAACCTTCCTCTGAGGGCCCCCTCAAAAAAAGGCGCACTCAGCAGCAGCAGCTACCCCCACCACGACAGAGGAGCAAACTTTGCGAGGCGAGCCCAGGCAGCCTCCAGAGCTGAGGCGGCTGAAGCAGGACGAGGAGGAGGAGGAGGAGGAAGCACCGCTGGGTGCTGAGGCGGCCGCTGGCTGGGCTGGTGCTGGGGGTGCCAAGAGAGAAAGAGAGCCAGAGAGCCGCTTCCCTGGAAGAGGCGGTAGCGGCAGCAGCTGCTGTTGGTGGCTTGGAGGCGCTCTTCTTCGAGGACGGGCCGGAAGTGAGCTCCGCTCTCAGGCATCGCTCGGCGGTGGCTCGGGTGCTTGGGAAAAAGGGCCAGCAGCGCGCCTCGCTAGCCGGCTCTCCCCCAAGACAGCGCCTCTTGCACCCTCCATCCGGAACTGCAGCCTGCCAGCCGGCAGACAGGCGGGCGGGCTGGCAGGCTGCAGTTCCGGATGGAGGGTGCAAGAGGCGCTGTCTTGTGAGACAGCCGGTGAGTGACACGAGGCTTTTTTAAAACTCTTGACAGCAGAGGGCGCGTGGGCACTTCAGGGGGGGCAGGCAAGGCGGGGGCCACAAACTATCATCCGGCGGGCCGCAAATGGCCCCCGGGCCGCATGTTTGAGACCCCTGACTTAGAGGTATTGGAAGTGCCTGAGAAATAGGTTTCACTTTCACTTCTTCTTTTAGCAAGTAAAAACCCAGCCTTTTGCTTTCTGATCTATAGGAATAAATGGGAGTCTGAATATTAGGAATTATCATTATAGATATCTGGAACTATCAATTTCAGATTCATATATATTTGGAGCTGCCAAAAATTGGCATTATTCAGTGAATTTCAAATATTTCTGAATCCAAATGCACATCCTTAGTATGAAGACAAAGGAATTTCTTTTCACAATTAAAAAGTATCCCTTTGAGGTTTGAGAGGCTTCCAGAGAAGGAAACTCAAACCAGTTCATAACTTTTGATGACCCAGTCATATATTCACATGTCTCCCTTCAGTTCTGGGGTCAAGACACACCATATGGTTAGTATATCGTTTGACAGTCAGCTTCCTTCCCTAACATTACATTTTCAGCTCCAAGTGGTAAATTAGCTTGCTTCTATTTTATGACTGGTCACTGGAAGCTAAACACAGGCTTGTTTTGCAGGCATGGTCACAAGGATACAAGGAATCAGAAAAAGATGAAGCTTTCATGTCATTTTTTTGTGCCCTTAGTTAGGCTTGAAAGGTTACAGAAACTCGTGTGTCTCCTGTCACCTAACATGCCTTAGTTTAGGTGTCTCTGGCACTCCAGGGAGCAGGGGAAGTCGAGTCTCTCCCTTCTTTGCAGCCCAACTGCAGAAATAGAAGGTCTGAAGTAGGAAGGACAAACTTCATCATGATGGTGGTGCAGAAAGAAAGTTAATTCCTCTCCATTTCATTGCGCTGTTGCAGTTCCAATTGAGATAGTGACTTTCTGCGCCTATTTTTAGACATGTGCACAACAGATTGTGCCTCCCTGACAGGGGCTGGATTTGATGATCCATAGGGTCCCTTCCAGCTCTGCATTTCTAAGATGCATTTTACATAACATGTAGTCTGGTGCAGGTTGGATGCCTAAAGATTAGGTTTCTGATCTGTCCATTAAAATCCTATTTGCAGAGTTCACTTTGAATGTATTACATAATTTGGGAGATTTACAGAACTTTTATTCTGGAACGCTAGGCAGCAACTATTATCCCAATGCCCATATGATTTCTCTTTCCTAGAATATTGAGACAATAAGCTATTAAGGGAAAGGAGCATACTACTTACATGTTGCACACTCACACTAACTCATAAATGCATGGTACAATAATTTTCATTGACCATGAATAGCAAATGCAATTTTGCAGCATAAAACAGTTTTTACTAAAATAGTTACTTACTTTCCAGGCATTGGAAAATATCTGGATGGATTGTTTCCTGCTTTAAAACCCTTCTGTGTCAATTGAAAAATAGCAATCAGGTGCTACATCAGATTTATAGGAAGCTAATATTGCATACCAACATGACAGCATGCTACTTAGAAAGAAAAAGTTGTATACTGTTCATAACAAAACCCAATCCTGTAGCAAAACAATGCAGGATCTGGGGGAAAAAATCACTTTTGTTTGCAGAGTGCCTGCTGATTATGCTTTCTTGTACCCTTCATTCCCTGTTGAATTATATATCTTGGGAATGGGCAAAGTCTGACCACATGTGGTCAGATCACATGTGGACTGCATTTCTCCCAATATGCCCTCCAGATCCCCTCCAACTAATAGGAAAAAAAATAGTCCCTGATTCAGTAAACTCTACCCCAGTAACCCTTGGGAAAGGCACGATCTACCCTCTGAATCACCTCTTGGGCCTTTTAAGGGCCAGAAAAGTCCTCTAGAAATAGGACGGGCTTCTAAAGGTCAATTTTTGCCATAGCGGGGGGCTAAAATGATTTTCATTCCTGAAGTTTGGGGGTTAGAAGGAGTATGATCCCTGAAAGTCCAGAAGAAGACAAAAAATGACCCTGAAACCCTCTGAGGTTGTTCACACCTGGTTTATCTCAAAAACTCCACTTGTAATCAAGCTGGGAGTTACTTTAATTTCATGGTTAACGTCTGTCTTTTAAACAAAGTTCACATCAGCCAGTCACGGGGAGTAATTGTTATCAGGACTAAAGAGAATAAGAAAGGACGGTATGATGCTGGCTAGCCTCCTATGCTGCAACCAGCCTTAGAAAAGATTCTTATTGAAGTCAGTGTGAGCCCTCCTCTAAAAAGGTTATCTGTAGGATGTAGTATTGAAGTATTGGGGAGGGTAGAGATAAATCGTGGTTAACTCTTTTAAGACCATCCTACCACTTGGTGGCGCTGTGGGTTAAACCACAGAAGCCTCTGTGCTGCAAGGTCGGAAGACCAGCAGTCGTAAGATCAAATCCAGGCGATGGAGTGAGCTCCCATCGCTTGTCCTAGCTCCTGCCAACCTAGCAGTTCGAAAGCATGCAAATGCAAGTAGATAAATAGGTACCACCTCGGTGGGAAGGTAACGGTGTTCCGTGTCTAGTCGCGCTGGCCACGTGACCACGGAAACTGTCTTTGGACAAACGCTGGCTCTACGGCTTGGAAACGGGGATGAGCACCGCGCCCTAGAGTCGGACATGACTGGACTAAATGTCAAGGGGAACCTTTACCTTTACCTTAACCACTTGTTAAATTTCCAAAAACGCAGACATGGTTGCTACCTATGCAATTCAAGTTCTAGTTTGTCTGTAAGATGCCTCCAGTTACGCAATAATTGACATGCAGCAAAAATAAGAGCACTGCAATACATCCTTAGATCACCTGTACATCCACAGCCAGCTATCAGTAATTTGTTTGAAATCATGCTGAAGTAGATAGTGATGGGTAATCTACCCTGATTACTTGTAACATATTCACAATGCAATATATTTACACTGTAATATCCATCAATAACATAGAATGAAAATGCAATTTTGATTAACTGGAGAGTTCATCAGAACTGCATACCCAGCAAATCTTTAATGTTTGTAGTACAGAAACAACTTTCAGTATCATACATGCCATACACATAGGTTCATGATTCTGCTTGGGATACTGTAACACTAATGATGGAACACTTTTCAAAAACATCTCTCTGCTCCTCAGCTTCCATTTGGATTTCTTTTTGTTTGTTTTCTAAATGCCTTCAGAGTTTTTCCTTCTGAAGCTTCAATATTTTGCAGTTCTTATTTTGGAGCTTTAGTATATACAGAAGAAATTTGCTCCCTTGAAGTCTGCTACAGGCGTGATCATCCAGGACCAAGCACAGCAGATGGACCGCTGGGTGCAGCACTACTCTGAGCTATATTCCAGAGAGAATGTAGTAACCGAAGAGGCACTAAATAACATCGAGTGCCTGTCTGTCTTGTAAGAGTTGGACAGCGAACCAACTTTAGTAGAAATAAAAGCGGCCTTGGATTCCCTCGCCTCCAGCAAGGCACCTGGGAAGGATAACATCCCTGCTGAAGTGCTGTAAAGAGATCATCACCACCGAGCTGTATGAAATCTTTTGTCTTCGCTGGAGGGAAGGTGGAGTACCACAGGACATGAAGGATGCAAACATCATCACATTGTATAAGAACAAAGGAGACAGGGGCGACTGCAATAACTACCGTGGCATCTCTCTTCTCAGCGTTGTAGGGAAGCTGCTTGCCCGTGTTGTGCTGAAGAGACTCCAGGTGCTTGCAGACAGAGTCTATCCAGAATCACAGTGTGGATTTCGAGCTAACAGATCCACCACTGACATGGTATTCTCCCTCCGACAGTTGCGGGAGAAATGTAGGGAACAACAGCCACTCTTTGTGGCCTTCATAGATCTTACAAAGGCCTTTGTTTTGGTTAGCAGGGACGGCTTTTTTAAAATACTTCCCAAGATTGGATATCCACCTTGACTCCTTAACATCATCAGGTCCTTTCATGAGGAAATGAAGGGGACTGTAGTTTTTGATGGCTCAACATCAGATCCCTTTGACATCCGAAGCGGAGTGAAACAGGGCTGTGTCCTCGCACCGACTCTGTTTGGGATCTTTTTTGCTGTCATGCTGAAGCACGCCTTTGGAACTGCAACAGAAGGTGTCTATCTCCGGACTAGATCAGATGGAAAGCTCTTTAATCTCTCTAGATTGAGAGCAAAGACCAAAGTCCAACTGAAATGCATGCGGGACTTCCTCTTCGCCGATGATGCAGCCATTGTTGCCCACTCTGCTGAAGACCTCCAACAACTCATGAATTGTTTTAGCAAGGCCTGTCAAGACTTTGGACTAACAATCAGCCTGAAGAAAACAGAAGTCATGGGCCAGGGCATGGACTCACCTCCCTCTATTACCATCTCCACGCAAGAATTGGAGGTTGTTCATGACTTTGTGTACCTTGGCACAACGATCTCTGACACTCTCTCCCTAGATGTCGAGCTGGATAAATGCATAGGCAAAGCAGCCACCATGTTCTCTAGACTCACAAAGAGAGTATGGCTAAATAAGAAGCTGACGGCATATACCAAGATCCAGGTCTATAGAACCTGTGTCCTGAGCACACTCCTGTACTGCAGTGAGTCCTGTACCCTTTGTGCACGGCAGGAGAGGAAGCTGAACACGTTCCATATGCGTTGTCTCCGACGCATTTTTGGTATCACCTGGCAGGACAAAGTTCCAAATAGAGTAGCCCTAGAAGGAGCTGGAATTTTTAGCATGTATACATTACTGAAACAGCGATGTCTACGTTGGCTTGGGCATGTTGTGAGAATGGCTGATGGTCGGATTCCAAAAGATCTCCTGTATGGAGAATTAGTGCAGGGAAATCGCCCCAGAGGGAGACCACAGCTGCGATACAAGGATATCTGCAAGCGGGATCTGAAGGCCTTGGAAATGGACCTCAACAGATGGGAAACCCTGACATCTGAGCATTCAGCCTGGAGGCAGGCAGTGCATCACGGCCTCTCCCAATTTGAAGAGACCCTTGTCCAGCAGACCGAGGCAAAGAGGCAGTCACGAAAGCAGCAAAATCAGGGAGCTAGACGTGGTACAGATTGTACTTGTCTTCAGTGTGGAAGGGATTGTCACTCTCGAATTGGCCTTCTCAGCCACACTAGACGCTGTTCCAAGTCCTCCATACAGAGCATGATACCATAGTCTCTCGAGACTGAAGGATGCCTAATCAGTATTTCAGATGAAAAATGACTATTGGTAAGGGGAACAAGAAAATACAAATAGTGGCAAGTCCCCTTCTTTCCACAAAACTGCCTGTCACAGGAGTCAAAATCCCCTGTAAACACACACACACACACACACAACAACAACAACAACAACACACACACACACACACACAATTATATATAATTATATATAATTATATATGTAAGATATTTTTAAAATGGAGGAGTAATATTTTCTTTGCAGCAAATCACATTAGTGCTTGGTTCACTAAGTAGTGTTTCTGAAAAAATGAAAAGAAAAACCAGTAACCAACCAACCAACCAACCAACCAACCAACCAACCAACCAACCAACCAACCAACCAACCAACCAACCAACCAACCAACCAACCAACCAACCAACCAACCAACCAACCAACCAACCAACCAACCAACCTACCTTCCTTCCTTCCTTCCTTCCTTCCTTCCTTCCTTCCTTCCTTCCTTCCTTTCTTCCTTCCTTCCTTCCTTCCTTCCTTCCTTCCTTCCTTCCTTCCTTCCTTCCTTCCTTCCTTCCTTCCTTCCTTCCATGTGTCTCATGACAGTCAGGCCCTCTTTTAACCCTGCCAATTCTGTGAAGGCCAATAAAAAAGGATCACTCATCCCAATTTCAAAACTTGTGCCAGCATGTATAAGGCTAGGTATTAAATTAGTGAACTGGGGGCATTTTTGTGATGCTGTCAAAGAAGCCCACTGGCTAAAAGTCAGTTTTGTTGCAAAATGACAACAGTACTCTGCAGGTGACAGGATTAAATAAAAGAAAATCAACCTCTTATCTTAGACAAAAAGGTTTTTTGAACCACCTGAAATGATGCATTGCACCATGGTGGCATAATTTGTCCTGAAATATTTATCAAAAAGAAGACATGAGCCTGACTAATTGAAAATAAGAAGTAAGCAGGTAAGCTAAGATAAATGAACAATGTTTGCTGACTAAATGCACAAACACTTCCATTCTTCAAAAGAATATGTAAAGGATGTCATTAGACCACTGTACAGGCTAACCTTGCCCAGGTCCATGATGAATGCTGCTTGATAAAGGTGCATTCGATGTTCATCAGAAAGAGTTCTCTGCATACAGTATAAGTGCATGTTCAAGGAGTATAGTTTTGAGCAACATCAAATGGATGTTCACTGCAGGAATATGGCACTCTGTGTAAGCAAAGAAAGCCCCAACAACCTATGGCTCTTTCTGAGCATTTATGTAACATTTGTATCTTCCCTTTGGCTTATATGTGGGAGGAATAAGGAATGTCTGCAGCAATATTTGGGGTGGGTCAGTGGATGATCACAGTGAAGCCCTTCTTTACTATGAACCCTTGGAGTAATTAAAATCTTCACATTATGCCACATTAGAGTGAGATCTCTGAGGAATCAGAGCAGATCTTTCTTGGTTTGGGCACCTCATTTTGAAAAGAAATAGAATACAAAACATACCCAATCCAGAGCAGGAAAATCCATGTGGGAGCATCTTTTCAAAAACTAGACTTCTGACATAAACAAGCCAGGAGGACATTTATACATTTTGTTAATGCCACCTTTTTAGTTCAAAAAAGGTTCCTATGGAGTTTGCCCAACATTTGCAATCTGGGATTATACCAAATTAATGTGTTAATTCCAGATGTGCTACTTGGTGCCTCTTTCTTGAAATATTTCCCCCAACCCCACTATTTCAGTTTTTCCTTCTAGTGCTAATTTGGCTTTAGAGGAACTTCGTTCATGGATGTAGCTTTACTGCATGGCCATATATCATGTCTATCTGTTTTATATGCTTGTCTTTCCAAATAGATGATTGGATGATTTCTTATTTTGGCAACCTGGTTTGATTCAGTATGTATTTTGTTTGAGAAAGAAAGAGATTATTCATAGAAAAGGAGTTAACTAAAATGGATGGCATTTCAGGAAGACCTGCCTGTGACTTAAGAGAAAAATTCATATTTTATACAGCTGTGGACAGGAAAGTTTTGGTTTGCTGGACAGAGGGATTTCTTTCCAGCTTTGGAAGTAGCTGACAGGTATGAAAAAGACTTATTCACAATTTGGCTGTTTTCTGTGGTTTTTACCATTTGTTTTAGATGTATGCTATTTTAGATTATTCTCTCTGTTCTGTGAATTTCCCAAAAAACAATGGTTATTGAGCATTGTAGAACTATAGTAAGTAAATACATTTTCAACAATTTGTTTTTTTGGTGAAAGAATAATCAAGAATCAAGTTTGGCCTGTACACATATTTATTTATATATGGTTTTGGACCAATTATACTGCATTTAATATGATTTAGAAAGTACGGTGTTCATTCTGAAAAACAGAACACTTTTTGGTTGTTGTAGGTTTTTCAGGCTGTTTGGCCATGTTCTGGATGAACACAGCCGAACAGCCTGAAAAACCTACAACAACCATCGGATCCTGGCCATGAAAGCCTTCAAGAATACATAGAATACTTTTTGATTGACCTCTTTTGGATATTTGTGTAACTGCTGTATACAAGTGTTTTATTTTCATTTGAATGACTGCCAAGGCCATAATAATAAGTGAAACCATTCACAACATTTATCCACACTGAGCTTTTTCTGTCGGGATGGAAAATCTTTAGTCCTCACTGTTTTCCACTATCTCCCAAACATGTAAAAGGTAACTTAATAAGGTCCCCCTTAATTTTCAGTGGTACATATCATTCAAATTAAATTATAATCAAAATTAGTCTTGCATAGGTAATTTTAAAAATTATTTTAAAATGTATCTCATTTTTTTCTTCATACAGCAATGCTTTTTTTTTTTGCCTCAGAAAACCTTTCATTTTTTTTTTCATGAACAGCAATATGGAGTAGGGTCAATATGATCTTAATGCTTAAAATTTTTCTCCTGCCTAGAAGGTTGCAATTTGTTTCCCGGCAGCACATCAAGGAAGCCTCTTAGCTTTTATTTAATGGTATACTGCCTTTAACTAGGATCTGGTGTTCCCACTAATATAGGTTCACCTGCTCTTCTGTTCAGCCAGGAGCATTTCAACAGAAGTTTAAGATCACAGAGAAGTTTCATAAGTCAGAATCCAACTGCCAATTTACACTTGCATAAAAGATGTGGTGTAAGTTTGTGGTATAATTTAAACAGATGTTTCTACCAAATTGCACCTTTAACAGAGAAATGCTGGTTCAACAAATGCTGGTTCAGCAAAAGGCAAATGTAGATCTTTGCCTTTTGATAACTTCCCAATTACCTTTTCATTCTTATAAATTGGAGAATACAGTAGAAATGGATAGAATCTTCCTGACTGAATCTGGTTCCTCTGAATTTGTCTCACAGTAGATGTTGCACTATTTGAGAGATGAAGTCCACCACACTTAACTGAAACCACACCCCCAATGAGGTTTACAGACTACATTTTAACTCCCCTTAAGAAGCAGATCTGGCACAATTGTCTACTGTTTTTGGGCTCTCATACTTTTTTTTCCCTTTACTATCCAGAAAATCTTGGTGCATAGACTGAGAAAGACAGATTAATGTTGAAAGCTAGCTGTTTGTTCAGTTTTTTAGTGGCCCAATAAAGGTATCATCTGCTCTTGCATCTATATTATTTAAGGACCACATGACCTTTACATTTCCCCCCCCCCCTTAACTATAGAGAGTATGGAGGATGGCTACTTTGAATAGCCGTCCTAGAAGACAGCATGGACTCTTAACATCAGCCAAGCAGGACTACAAACTGAAGAAACATCTACGTACTTCCACCCACTAGATAGCACTATTAATTTGGCTTTTATTTGGCTTCAGTTAGCTTCTCCTAGTGGGTAGACTAAATTTAATTCTAATTATCTGATGGAGTCTTGCCATATTTCTGTATGAGTTTTTCTCTGGCCAAATAAGAACCTTGTGTTTCAAAAAAAAAAAAAAAAGAAGAAGAAGAAGAAGAAGAAAGAAAGAAAGAAAAAGAAAGTGGGGGTGGTGGTAAATGCAGATGATATGGCTGGGAGGGTTTGTGGGTTTTTTTTTAAGAGTTGGGAAGAGAAATCCATCCAACTGCCACCTGAAGTGGTGTTTGAAACCAAATGACATTTGCAGACTCACTTTAAGAAGCAGATCTGACACAATCATTGTCATGAATTTTTTGACTATCATACATATTTTTATTTCCTGCACTATCCACAAAATCTTGGTGCACAGCTGAGGAAGACAGATTAATGCTGAAAGCTGACTGTTTGTTCAATTTTTTCAGTGGTTTAATAAAGGTATCACCTGCTCTTGCATTTGAAGGTGCTGTGATTTAAGGTAACAGTTATCATGCGCTTGGAAGCACAGGTTGCTCTATTATTTCTTCTGGGAGATATAATTATTCTTTGTGCTTTGAGCAAATTAAATACTGACTTAATGACTCACAAGAGAAGCATCCTTTAAAGATTCTATGAAACAGGTTTGTGTACAGCCAGTGCACAACAAAAATGCACAACTGAGTGAAACAGCAGTTTATAAAACCAAGACAAATTAGATGTATCGTCATTGTGAATTTTCTGCATTTGAAAGGGATTGAACTGGATGGTCTTCAGATACCACTTCTACAGTTTTATTCTGTGACAAATCTGCCTATTACAAAATGTCTTACATTTTTGTGGAGTTAATCTGTAAATAGCAAAATTCCACTAAGGAAGTTTTTCTTCCTCAATGTGGCTTTATGAGATGTATCTCAGCTTTTCATGATGATTATTACAACTATGCTCTTAGAAGTAAGCCGCTTTTGGCTAAAAAAATTGCATTTATTATGGATAACTGCAATTCATTCCTCCATTCTTTAGGTTATACCTGAGTGGAAGAAGGAGGGGTATAGGGAACTTATTAACCGTTTAATCTGTCACAATTTTTCAAGTCAAAAATCACCCCCATCTACCTTTTTACCAGTGGGGGAAGAAATGTTACAGTCTTTCAATCTACATAGTATCTTTCTCTCTCTCCAAAAAAAGTGTGTGTTTTTGTTTGTTTTTTAAGGAATAGGGATTTTTATCTGACAGGAATGAACATGATTAATCACCTTTATTCCACTCAAAAACAGGTCAAGCTCATTTCAGGAAAACAGCCTTGAAACTGTAAAATATCTTTATAATTATAAATGTGACCTATGTTGTGTGTTGTATCCTTCCATAATTGATAAAATAGCCTCTACCAGGACAGGGCCATGTATAGTGTGATGGGGAGAGGTTTTAACACTTTTTCTCTGTTGTGTCCCTAATTAAAATGCTGCCTCATGACTGCTATATGGAATAGCAGAAAAGGCTCTGTGGGTGTCATTTCAACTGAAGATTTATTCCTATTAGCCAAAGTCTAGTTGGGTTAAATCTGACCACAGAAGGGCAACTGTGGAGCAGTTTCCCCTTCCTGTGCTTGCCCCTTTGTGAAATCAGGCACACAACTGGCTGCGTGCCCAGTTTCTCAACTCTTGAGAGCAAACATGTGAAGGAGAACCTGCTGAGGGGTGGGGTGATGCTGGTGCAATGTAAGGAAAGACACATATCAAAATCATGGCTAGGAAAAAGGATTAAAGTCTCCTTCTCTATACCATGATCTTGAGCCAGATCCAACTCATTTCCAACACAAGTACTAATGACTGACTTTTTTTTAGAGCAACTAAGCAAAAATAAACGAGATGAAAGAGACTGCCAGACCTGCAGTTCCCAGCCTGAGGTTCTCTCTACTTACTGTTAAAATGAACTGTCTCTGTCCAGAAGTGCTAAGCCTTGTCTTTTTTTCAGATCTTAACTAGCAATAACAGCAGGGTGAAGGTGGCATGGGTGAAGTAATATGTTTAAGAGAAATGAATTAATGTAATGCAATGTAGAAGTGTTTTTGGTTTGGTTTATGTTGCTCTTAATAAAATAAAATAAAATAAAATAAAATAAAATAAAAACAACAGTAAACAAAGAAAAAAGAAAAAAACTTTAAAGGGTCTTTTTAAGAGATCCAATGAGCCTGAGATGGTGAGCTAGTCAATTCCATAAATGGTATTTTTATATACCACATTACTGATGTTTTAGAACATACATTCATGTTTTTTATACTTTTAGTGTACTTGTAGTTTCCCTGCGTGTCCCTCCCCTGCTACGCCCCCTCCATCTCCACCAGTGGCCTGTAGATACGCTACTCCTCTCAGATGGCTTGTCCAAAATCCACATGGACCTGGCTGGCATCTCCCACATAGTGGGGAGGAGGGTGGGGAGGAGTGAGATGCAAACCCTTTTGGGACTTGAGGGAGGGTGGATGCTGCTGCTTCTTCTGTCAGCAGGCCCACTGCTGGTTCTTTAGCCTCCAAACCTCTCAAAACCTCACCTGGTCCCAACGGACCCAGGTGGATTCCTCTGGTGGCACCAGCAGTTTCACCCAATAGCTGGTTGTAGGATCATGCCTCTGGACCATCTCCCAGCCAGCCTTCAACTTCAGTGGCAGTGGCAACACCTCCTAATCTACAATATCCACCCAACAGTCATCCTTTCCTGTCTCTCATTCCTCCTTAAGACCAAGTCCTACCATGGCCACAGCTGTGGCTTCAAGGGCATTGTCCACCTCAACCCCACCAACGTCCCAATCCACAGGTGATCTGAAGGTAGGGAATCCAGCCAGTATTCTCCAGGAGGTGGAGAGCCCACTCTCATGGCCGGAGGGACCCTCACTGGTCCCACAGTGTGTTTTTCTTGCACACTTTTCAGATGTGCAAGAAAAATTCACACATTTCAATATTTTTTTTGCAGATATATGCATAGTCATCTGTTAATTTGAGGATTCTGGGATGCAAATTGGATCTGCCCCATGAATAAACCACAAGCACATTCCATGACAAGACCACTGAATCTCTGGCTGAAACTGGATTCCATATATATTGTCAGTCTTGCTGGATTATACCTGCCAGAGCAGTGTGAAATTCTAGTGCTAATCTTTGCAGCCCAGTGGATCCATGACTTTCTAACTCTGTCCACTCCCACCCTAGGCCAGCAGAATGTGCCAATACACCATCCTAACCTTTCTAGCCATCAGTATTTGGGGTTGCATACTGATATAGTAAGAAATGAACCAGTAAGATGTGGTTCTATGGAATAATTCCTCTGGATGCAGTTGTATGATTGGAACCCTTACACTAGCTACTTGCAGGCTAACTGATAGGTTTCTAACATCACATAAGGAACCAGGAATCTGTAATGTCTCAAACATGTGGTTCATGAAGGAATGCTGATGAAGCAAAAACACAACTGAATGTCCATGGCTGCTCAAAATCCCAGGAATGTTTAATAGCAATAAGATAGATAGCAGCCTTGGTGGCTATGGATAGCTGCTTCCTCATGCAGTCAAGATACTATTTCAAAAGCTTTTAAGAAGATATCATATGCTCCCCAGCTATCTAATCTCACTTTAAATTGTTGGCAGTTTCAGAATGGAATTATGTCAGTGAAGCTTCTGTCCACTGATGATTAATTAGTGATAGATTAGAATGTCCTGCCCATTAAATACATGTCCAGGTTATCTAAGAAGATGCCTGCTCCAAGGTGAACCTTCTTGTATAGCTAGGTCACCAGGAGATATCCTGTTCTTAGTGCCTCAACAGTCTCCATTTAAATGTGTAGCTGCAAGGTATGTATATTTCTCAGTGGTGCTATTCTCATGATGGAGCTCCCTACTAAGACAGGCACATTAGGCTAGTTTTTCAGAGCATTTTGGAGGCTGGCCAGGATACCAAGTTGACAAATCCTCTGAGAGGATGAATAGTTAAATGAGTATTATTTATGCTGAGGCTGTGTTTTTGTAGGTTTTAGATCTTGGCTGATTTTTCTTTCTAAATGTGTTTCAGTGTTTCTGGACTCTAGACTATTCTTTAGATGATGGAGAAAGACATAATGTTAAATTAAGTTGGATTATAGACCAAGAATGGAACCTGTGATGTCTCCTGGGTTTCTTTCCCCTATGGACAGGTGGCATTCTGGAAAGGGAATTGGAAACCATGTCACTCATTTCTAGCAATAGGATGGTGTATGCCAGTCAGAAGAGTCCAGGAGACATGATCATATAGAAGACAAGGAAGTAGAAGACAAAAATAAAATGGGATTAGCAGTGATAATGTTATTCCAATATCAAGTTGCCCCTAATATGTGGTAATGAGTGCTGTGAGGGAATCTTACCATGCATTTTTTGCAATTCCCCTTGCAGCCAATACAAGGAGAGTTAACATATAAATAAGGAAAAATTAGAGAGATACAATAGTTTACTCAGTTTCATTATTTTTTTTATTAAAATCTTTTAACTTGTTATTTATTTAAAAAATTAACATTCATTTAGTTATTCAGTCAGCAAAATTATATATGTTGCTTGCTTTTGTAGGGTTTTCTTCTTGTTGTTCCCCTTTTAAGCAGCTGTTGTTATAAAGCTGATAACAGCCATCCCCTCCCACTGACACTCTGGACACTATAAAGTTCTGGGACACTCTGCAGAAGAGCGCATGCCTATGTATATCAAAATTAGTTCCTGCTGGAGGAAAGGCACCAACCAGGTCTAGGTACAAGCCACTTTTCTTTCAGAAACAAATAAAAGTGGAACTGATTGAGCCCCATTCTGATCAGTTTCTAAATTAGCTATGTTAGTCTGTCTCAGTATGTTGGCAAGAAAAGGGGGAAAAAATACAAATTATTGTAGCATTCTGCTTTCTACATAGGATGAATAGGACAATCCCTGCACAAAAGAATGAATAGACACAAAGAAACTAGTTTCAGAACACATTAACCTCCCAGGACATTTTTCTTATGGATCTCAAAGTGGCTATTGTAGGGGGGGAAAATGGAATTACAGAGAGGGACTTGAGAGGGTGACAGTATAAATTGGCTACATAAACACATTCCAGTGCATCTCTAAGGGCCTAAATAGAGATCAAGGTTTCTTAGTGTGCTATATATAAAAATAACCTTATCTTAAAGGAAAGAAATAATTGTCTTCCTTGACAGACTCTAATCTTTGTTTCATAAACAACTCTTAGATTTCCTATGACAGCCAAGTCCACATGTCATACAGTATATCAACCTGGCTAGGATCTGCTAAGTTACAGATTGATAGTCCGATTCCTGTATTAAGAAACCACATTCACCTTGTCTGTTATCCTCACCTGGGTAAGACTCTTACCACCATGAGAATAAATATAGGGACTATGTATTTGCATTTCCTGTGTCTGAAGATGTGGATTTTGATCCATTAAAGCTCTCAGTGTAATAAATCTGCTGATGTTCAAAGTGCTACAATATTTTCACTCCCCCCCTTGACAATTCTGATCAGTTATTCTTTTGTTCTGAAACAGATATTTAATGCTAGAACACCATTTCCATTTCCCACATTAGAAGGAAGAATTTCATATGGAGGTGCCCTGAGTTGTGGGTGGCAGCCACATTTTGGTTAAGATCTCTTTTAGAATGAATCATAAAAGAGTGAAAGATTTGAATGTAGGAGATAAAGTGAGTAATAACTTAGCTGACTGAAATCACAGAATACATTGTTGGTCACTGCTGATTAAAAGACATTAATTGCTATGCCAGTAAAAGGAAGAAATCTGTACGCAGTCAATTGTTTCCAAATTAATACACATTTCCTCTTCATTTTTAAAGGAAGGAGAAATTAGCACTCTGGCTGGATGACAGATGCTCAGCCTCTAGCTACTGTACCTCCCGTGGCTCTCATGATACCAGTTTGATTGAATATGAGCACAGCAGTGCTTTCTCTCCTTGAGATAGTCTGACAAATGTTCTTTGTGTGAAGGGGTATTTGGTTGCTCTAGTAAACAAAGCCTTTCTCCTTTTCTCCAGATGTCTGTAGATACAATAACACCTCACAGTTACATTCCCATGCAATCCACCGTATCTCATTCTCTCTCGAGATGTGGCAATGTGCAGATGCCATCAGATAGTGTTTGCCAGTGACGCAAAGATGTTTACAGCCATCAGGCTAAATGATCCCTAGTCAAGCACAATCCACAGAAGATAAGAGTAGCTCGTTTCCTCCCACAAACTCTCTTTTATGTCAGTGGTGGCAATGAGCACGTCTAATTCTTTTCTCTCCTTTGTCATTCTCTGCATGGGGAAAGCAGCCTTTGTAAAGGCAAGTCTCCTGTGGACCCTCTCCATGTGTAGATTTTTCAGGGTCTCCAGGTGTAAGGGGTGTGTGTCTCCAAGTGTAGCAGACTTTCTCTTCAGACTGTTACTCTTCACATGTGCAGATTGACAATGAAAAAAATCCTTGCGAATCTTTTTCTGAATACCTGAATAAACTAACATTTCATTTCTAAATGTCTGTTAGCCAAATAGACACAACTAGGGCTGAGCAGCTATTTCGGATGAACCCTGAATCCAGTTGGGTTGAATTGGAGCAATTCAGATCAGATCCGGATTAGATTAGTTGGAACTGGATCCAGAGTGGTGCAGATGATGTCAGACTGATTTGGCAATTCAGACATGGAAATAAATCCATACAGTGTGTTGTCAAAGTGTTGCAAAACAGCATTATATAAGGAACATGCCAGGTTGGTGTGATGAGGAAGGGACAGCTGGGAGGGGAGGTGGACTTTGCTTTTTGACAGCTGTAGCTTGCTGCCTCAGACAATAACCACACCAGCACAGTGCTTGCAGAGAGGCATTGTGTGACATCACTGAAATTATATATTCTGTAATTATATATGCAGCTCTTTATTTTTTTTCTTTGTTAGCAGCAGTTCACTGAACAAGTTGCAGTGAGTGTTTTGAAGGTTGTTGATTGTCTTGATTAGTCTGAATTTGCCTCCACTTCCAAACATTTGGTCTTGTTAGTTTAACCCTCTTTCTGTATTTCTTGTCCATTGGTTTATTTGTTTAATAATCAGTCTATTGTGTGTGAATCTTAACATCTTAGGTAGCAACATCAGTTCTTCTTCTATCACCATCACCACTTTGCCCCTCTAGCTTCCAAACTGGGCTGGGCAAGAATCTCAACAATATTCTCTGATAAGTTTTTGAAATAACTTGTTTGGTGGTAGTTTAGTTCTGTAGTTCTGTTACAGCCTTCATTGTACTGGTGCCTAATGATCAATCTTTCTTTCCCAATGTACCCCTATGCTTCCTTACTCATTGTAATGGTTGCTTCTTTGAATGAGCCCTTGAGGTGTCCTCAGTGTTATTTTAAATGCTTTTTTAAAGAAAAAGACAGTGGCTGTTCTTTGTTCCCTTATATATTTTTGTGCTTGTGCTTGAGTTTGAGTGCAATACATATTGCTTAATCTGTTGCTTTTTTCTTTACAGAGTATTTCATAGTGAATAAAGACCACTCAAATAAGTCACAAACACTATCATAGGACAGATTAGGAGACCTTGCATATTAATGCATATCTAAAAGTTGGATCACACAAATTGCATTGAACTTATTTGTATGAAACTCATCACAAATAGTAAAACTAAGAAAAATTATAAAGTCTCTAGGTAAAGGTAAAGGTTCCCCTTGACAATTTTTGTCCAGTCGTGTCCGACTCTAGGGGGCGGTGCTCATCCCCGTTTCCAAGCCATAGAGCCAGCGTTTGTCCGAAGACAATCTTCCGTGGTCACATGGCCAGTGCTGGACACGGAACGCTGTTACCTTCCCACCGAGGTGGTCCCTATTTATCTACTCGCATTTGCATGCTTTCGAACCACTAGGTTGGCAGGAGCTGGGACAAGCGACAGGCGCTCACTCCGTCACATGGATTCGATCTTACAGCTGAAGATCTACAGACCTTACAGCACAGAGGCTTCTGCGGTTTAACCCGCAGCGCCACCACGTCCCTCGCCAAAGTCTCTAGATTATGTTAAAAAAGAAGTTATGATTATTGTTATGGGGGGGAAACAGTAGAGAACACAGAAAGATCTCATGCAGTTCATTTGGAATTATGTTGGAAAACACATCTCTGAAGGGCCTACCATGTCTCCACATGTAATGTATATCCATGGAAGAAGGAGTTAGAACTATTTTTGTTTCCTAATTCAAAGTGATGGCAAATCCAAATTTTAATTCAGATTTCAGTCTGAATTGAATCACATCAGATCCAAATTGGTCCTGATTGAATTAGGCCTTGATATGAATCTCCAGTTTGGGTCCCAAATCAGGGAATACTTGTATAGCCTCAATCACAACATAGTGGCCAAAGGCTTGTTACATAAATTTGCCAGTGTGTAACTCCATCAGAATAAGTTTCATCCCCCCAAACATTTCATGTATGATACGAAAAACACTTCTGATCTTTTGACTGGTGCCACTTTGTAGCTGAAAGTTGGAGTTAAACTGGTGGGCACAACAAACAGGATTCTGGCCAAAGTCTCAGGATGTAAGTTGTGGACTGAGAAAGGATTCCTTGTTCAAACTTCATCTTGGCCACAATCTTACATTGTGGCTTTAGGCAATATACTATTTTTTCTAGTCCTGCTTCCATTTGTCATGTAAAATACTATTAACTAATTATACACCATCAAGTCAGAACTAACTTATCACAGTTCTCCTAGGATGTTCTTGATATAAGACGCTCAGCAATTGTTTGCTAGTATGTAGGACTGTACGGCACTGTAGGGTGGTGCAGCTTTCCCAAAGTTACATAGCAGCAGGCCGTGTAATCCCATCAATCATGCATGTTCCAGCTGATCTCAGATATCGCTTCTCCCTGGAGGCACAGTGAGGATTTGAAATCCCAGGTCCATCTCTCTATCAGGTGCTCCCAACTCCAGAGTTATACTAGCTTTTAGTTTTGATATAGATCAACTGTCAATATAACTCGGCTGTTAATCATGATAGAGCTATCTTTGGTAGTTTTAAAAGGAAACTAGAGACATTGACGGAAGATACATCTATGCAGAATATGGCCATAAAAATATTGGGTTGAGATAATATATATGAAGACCTTGATACTCTATATGAATGGTTACATCTTATAGTTTTGTTGATTTGGGGCTATTTTGTAGCTTTTCAACTTGAGAAAATGGTGAGCAATTGGGAGGCATGATACAGGTATATAAAATGCATGATGTGTAGAAAATAGATAGGGAGAAACTTTTATCCTCAAACATAACACTAAAATATAGGGTCATCCATGGAGGTTGAATGGGGAAACATCTAAGACTGATAAAAAAAGTATTTCTTGCTGTGTATAGTTAAATTGTGGTATTCACTGTCACCAGATGTTGTATTAGTTGTCAATTTGGACAGATTCAAGAGGGGACTGAATAAATTCACAAAGGATTAGGCCCTCAGTCATTACAAATCATTATGGCTCTATATGGCTCAATGAGCAAAATCCTGTTGGCATAAAGTTCCATGGTGTAAACCAGATCTAGGCATCAGTAATACTTAATTAAAATGAACTGAAATTGCCCTAACCACCACTTTCAGGTTCCCAAGCTCCCTAGGGCTCCCTTTGGCCCAGAAGAAGACTTAGCAAGCTTCAGGTGGTGCTGGTGGGGGAAGTCTTTAGTAGTAAATAGTCACCACCAGGTTGCTACTGGTGGGATCAAGACTGCTGGCAGTGATCCAGAGGCAGTTTTTGATTATTAAAGGCTTCTTTGATGTTGCTTCTGTTTACCAGATTTTGTGTGGTCTTTGTTTGATTCTTTATAGAATTTGTATACATATTGTTTTTAGCTTTGAATATTGTCTTTTAATTATGTAAGCCGCCTTGGGTCCTTCTTAAGGAAAAATGCAGGGTAAAACATTTTAAATAAATAAATAAACAAACCTGTATCCTAAAGCTCCCAAAGGTTTGCCCAGTACAAAGGGGAGTCTCAGAGCCTGAAAGGGAGGGAAAGGAAGCTTTCAATTCATGTAAATCAAATATTACTGGCACTGGATCCAGTTTCTGCAGCACAGCTTTACACAACAGGATTTCCCTACATGACCTATAGCAGTGGTTCCCAACCTTGGGTAACCCAGGTATTCTTGGAATGCAACTTCTAGCAGCCTTCAGCACTAGCTGTGCTAGCCAGTGTTTCTGGGAATTGCTGCTCAAGAACATTAGGGTTACCCAAGGTTGGAAGCCACTAACCTATAGTATTAGAGGAAGTGTGCCCCTTTTATTTCAGTTATTAGACTGCACTCTTCTGACAAGCTTCCCATGGGTAACTGACTGGCTACTCTGTGAGCTTGATTTTGAGATAGAGAGCAAATGTCCTTCATCTATATTTGCATTTATATTCTGCCATAGAATGAATGGATCCACCCTTGATATTTAGTTCTGAGGCTTCCTGAGCTTGTTTTTTTATGTGAACAGCTCTGGTGTGATTTACTTCAATCAATGTAGCTGGTTGGTATGAACATTCCTAATTTTGCTGTAGGCCTATAGAAACAGGCTGGCACAATGAGTCATGTGCTTCGAAGGTTATTATTGTTTAAAAACAGTGGTAGGACTTTAATATCTGGAAAAGTTAAAGAGAATTACCATGTGCTTAAACATGCAAATATAGAACTTCATGACGCAACCAAAAAAATGCAAAGCAGGCTTAAAAGCCTTTAGTTGATTTGCATTTGTAAGGCAAATCTTCCACTACAATATTAATTCACATTGGAAGGAACTATTTGACAATACAGTTGTATTGATGACAGAATGGGGTCTCAGTTTTTGACACCAAACCTGCCAAGAATCATCACTAGAGTATTAAAAATGCAAACCAAAACATATGCACAGAAAGAGAAGTTGGACAGTGTTAGGCAAATAAGTAAGTGGGGAAAACTACTTTTACTTGTGCAGCTTTGCAAATGACTGAGCATTTGGTGCTATGTATATTCTCCCTAATATAATGGATTGGCTAAGAGAATGAGATGTGAGCGAAGGAGTAGGGTTGCCAGGTCTTAGAGCGCCAGCTAAAACTTCCTGTAATTGCTGTGCTTTCCTGGTTCTCCAGGCAGGGAAACAATCTCAGGATAAGTGATGCTGGAAAAAAGGAGAAATGTTGGTTTTTGTGAGAAGTAGATTTGAAACCTTGGCACCGAATTCTAATTATTCCCAGCAGATGTGAAGGTTCATTGGCTGGGAGTGGGTAATCTGCATGTGGTGGCTTGCAAATGTCCATCCCTGGACCTTGAAGAAAAGCACTCTTTCCTGCAACATTTTGATGAGGGCTAGTCCCTTATACTACTAACATTCACCCCATAAAACATCTTCCTTCCTTCCTTCCTTCCTTCCTTCCTTCCTTCCTTCCTTCCTTCCTTCCTTCCTTCCTTCCTTCCTTCCTTCCTTCCTTCCTTCCTTCCTTCCTTCCTTCCTTCCTTCCTTCCTTCCTTCCTTTTGTTTTTTTAACATAAAAAGCTCCTTTTCAGCTTCTAGTGGCAATTAAAAAAGAGAGAAAACAACTAAAGAAAATGTGAGGATATAGTGGGCCCCAGGGATGTTGGTGGCTATGTTCAGACCACAAATGCCTCACTGGACACATGTCCCCACCCCACCCCTTGAAAGCCTAGCACCCAACTCCAACAATTGTCACCTGGTGCCACATCTCAATGGCTGAGTATTAGTGTTTGGGTGCTCAAACATTGCACAACATTAGTGCAACAGAAAGCCAGGAAGAAAAGGAAGGAACTTGGAAAAGAGATGGCAAGTGTATGCTGTTGGGCCCATTGTGTCAAATGGAACAAGGCAGGAAATGAAGTGCCAGCATTGCAACTTCTGAGACTTCTTTCTGTACAAGCCATGGCAGTAGTGATACAGGGTGTGAGGAAACAAACAAACAAGCAGACAAACCACTTCCTTGAGGGCTGCCTATTAACCTTCCAGAAGCCCCAGAATCAATCTAGGCCCTGGAAACACTCTTCACATGTATGTGTGCTATTTGTTAATTTGCATTGGGACATAATCCCTAATAAGAATGGTACCCACTGTTGCCACTGGCGTGGTCTCCGCAAAATGTTTCCCTTGCCCTAGCTCTGGATTGCCCTATTACCTGGTTAGCTTGGTTTTACTCAGATTCTGGGTCCATTAACCTAGATTATCCTCAGGCCTGTTTCAATAATCACCTGGCTGTTTCTAACCCTAGGCTCCCATGTGATGTCACAAGGCCAGCCCTGTGAAGGCTCAAGGGCTAGCCTCCCTGTCTCTGCTTTTGGCACTGAATCTTAGGAAATGAGATGCCGCTCAGTCAGCAACTCTTGCGGGAAGGAAAACATCCAACTTTGAGGGAGCTTGAGGCAATATATGCCCCACAAACCTTTTATGGGAATGGAGGTATCAGCAGGGAGAAAGAAGCACAGCTCAAGCCACCACGTACTACTGTTTTAACTTGACACCATGAAGAGAAGCACTGGACAATGCAGATGCAGTGTCTGTAGGAAGTGAAAGCCAGAAACACTGGAGATAAATCCACAAGAGAGCAGGGACATCATAGATAGGTTGCTTGCCCCACCATCAATTATGGGCAATCTCACCTCGTTCCAGTTATGGGGCCAAGGGTGTCTGTGAAGGGAGTCCCCCCCCCCCCCCGGCTGAACCAAAAGTCTATGTCTCTTCACTGAAGTCTTTCCTCTTCGTTCTTCTAGACACCTAGGCTAAATAATCGTAAGGGGGGGGGGGAAGATGCCTGGGTTTCACCTATCCAGAAGATTCTCCATTCCTATTCTTTTTGCCCAGATGAACCAACTTCACCAGCCTAGTGAGTTGCAGACATTTGAACTTACAGTTAAGCAGGCCAGAAGTAAGGTCTGGTTTTCTTGGGTCTAGTCCTGAACCAGTTGCATTTATTCTGACCTGTTCACAAGATCCCTTGCTGTTACTGCAGACGAAGCTAATGTTGTCACTTAGTGACTTACTGTGGTACTTTTTGAGGCTACAAATACATTTACACTGATTATAATTCATTAATGCATTAAAACAAAAACAACCCCCCCCACCAACTAACCGCATTATATGCACCCTAGGGTCCCTTTACTATCCATTCCAAGGTTCAAATGTGTAGGTTTCATTGTCCTGAAACTGTGGCAGACACACCTTCTGTTAGACAATTAGCTGTTTAGTTAGAAAGATCTGTAAAGCAACTTTGTACCAAGTGTGATAATGGTTTGCAATTTGGAACAAATTCTAAGTTTTGTTTTTTCAGAGAAGTGGAAAAAAAATCCCTGCCATATATTGCTACATTGAGATTTATATAGTGAGAGAAAGTGGGCCTCTATCTTCACCAAACCAAGGAAAACCAACACATATTGCCCAATAAGGTTACAGAAAGGATTATTTTTATTTCTAGACAATCTAGTCAATTGAATTTCCCCTCGTTGTGTTGTCATGAAAGAATGAATGCATAGTAAAAGGATGGTCCCCCCCCCCCCCCGTCCCAAAACAAGAGTTGGAAAAATTTACAGAGCACAATGACAACTTAAGTGTAAAAGAACAAAGTGGGTTGAAAGGACTTTTGACAGTTTTCATTAACAGTGTTGTCTAAGGGAAAATGCCTACTTTGCCATTTTTGGCAGTAAGCTAAGGAAGCAGTACAGGAAGCATAATTACTCTAGGCCCTGAGCCAAGTGGTGAAAGCATTATCATGCAAAACACATTAAAAGTCTATCAGAAATTTGAGCATCTTTGTATATTTCCTTTTTAAAATGTCATGCTCTCAACTTAGAACTTGCTCTGACAGCCATCAGTGGAAGTATTTTGTCTTAAACAAAATAAGTTTTATCTTCTCAAAATTTATTTGATATGAAGATCAGAAAGAGTTCAGTGAAAAACCGAATTATTTTTACTTCCACAAAGCACCATGCAATATTTTTTTTTGTTAAAAAAAACCCAACTTGTAATATGCTCTCAAATCTGCTTTTATCTTTGGAAAGAATCGATTCGGTGTGTGAATTTGCTCATGCTTCCTCAAATGAAGGACATAAAACCAATGAAAGGTGAGCACTCACATCAAACTGAAACCAATGGGAATGAAACTCACAAGTAAACATCCACACAGTAAAAAATAAACATACCTAGATCATCTCCTCAAGTGATTCCCTATGGTAATATTCCACAAATTATTAATTCTTGAACTGTCCTCCTTAGGTTAACTAGGCTGCTCATGAGTAAATGATTAACATCTGATGACCTTTATATGAATACCTGAAATATTCTGTGTAATAATTCAGTTCTTTCATCATCTTTTGGTGAGTTCACATATTCAATTTAAGTCATTACATCGAATAATACATAGATAATTTTGACTGACTTGGTATCTACCAGGATGACACCCCTCCAGGATTATCTCCTGACATAATGAGATGTGATGATCCCTAGTGGTGTATCATGCCATTCTAGTTTTTTAGGCTCAGATAAAACATTATCTGTACTTAATGTTTCAAAATGTATTCCTGTAAACCGAAATTCAAGTCAGATCCAGGCATGATTTTGCCAAATAGTTTTCTTCTCCATTTAGACTGGCCTCTATTTTCCAAATAAATTGTTTATTCTGTGCAAACCTGTTGAACATGGTGTGATTTATGTGGAAATAAGCATGCATAGGAGCAGGTTGTAAGAATATGCATAATACAACAGAACCACTATGGGTACAATTGATGACAGATATTGTCTTTGTAAGAGACAATAGTTCCTAACAGTGATTCTGCAAAGTCAAGGTGATGGTACATCTTACAAGGGTAAAGTGACTTGATTACTATTGATCTTAGTTTCTCTGAATTAGAGCTAGTTAGAAATTGGAAAATGTTTTTTCATGATAGGCTTCACAATTTCCCTCTCAGTGTTCTCTCCATCAGTTTTGCAATTATCCAGCCAATGTTGCCTTATCCTTCTTCAAAAAGGTAAGGTAAGATTGATTAGAAGTAAAGGTTATTGGTGAGCTAACAAATGCTGTCTCTTCTACTCCATGGTCCTTTGCTAATTCCCTCATGAACCTCAAGTTGCTTCATCTGCTTTCCAGCTCATTGTCATGTAATTGACTGCCAACTCTCCCAAAGTGATACCTATATACATAACACAGCAAAGAACGCAGACTATGAATTGTTGCTGCTATTATTTTTGTATCTCTTCTTTACCATATCTACTACATGCAGTTTAGAAAAACACACATAAAGGATAGGATCAAACAAACAAATAAATGAATCAACTGTGCCCTTGCAATTTGAGAATAAACAGTCTAACAAATTGGTACCTCTCCCAACTATATTTCTCCAAATAATTTCACCGATCCTTCAGCAAATTTACTTGGAAGTAAGTCGTCAAGGGACATGGTGGCGCTGCGGGTTAAACTGCAGAAGCCTCTGTGCTGCAAGGTCAGAAGACCAGCAGTCGTAAGATCGAATCCACGCAACGGAGTGAGCTCCCGTTGCTTGTCCCAGCTCCTGCCAACCTAGCAGTTCGAAAGCATGTAAAAATGCAAGTAGATAAATAGGTACCACCTCGGTGGGAAGGTAACGGCGTTCCGTGTCTAGTTGCGCTGGCCACGTGACCACGGAAACTGTCTTCAGACAAACGCTGGCTCTATGACTTGGAAACGGGGATGAGCACCGCCCCCTAGAGTCGGACACGACTGGACTAAATGTCAAGGGGAACCTTTACCTTTACCTTAAGTCGTATTTAGTTCATTGGGGCTTCTGTTTCAAATTTTCTTGAATTCAGAAAGTATCCCTGAACAGAGCTGAGAAAAACAAAATGTAGCTTTAAAAAGAGAGCATTTTGAGGTGGATGAAATAGCCCTTATTAAGTTTCTTCCAGATCTGGGTGGAGGAGCTAAGCTCTCAAATGCACAACACCTCTCCAAAGATAAAGGTCCCAGTTATCAATATAATATCTCCTGTTCACCCCCATTATAAAACAACACCCTAAGATAGGAAAATTTCTGGCTCTAAAAGCATATTGAACACTTGTCACCATGTAATGGAAATATAGTCTTCTTAGTATTTCAATTTCTTGGATCTCTTTTCCTGGGGTGGGGAAGAAGAAGATTCTAGGAATGTAAAAGGCATAATATATAAATGTTAAAAATGGTTAAAACCAACATATAATGCAAACAGCAGCACTCCTTCCTTAGAACAAATTACAAGGAAATCAAGTGGCTTAAAGCTAATATATAAAACTGGCAGATCATTATATCCCATGAAATACCTGGGAAAAGATATTCAGTAATGATTGCTTTTGTCACTACAGATGGCAGACCATGAGAACAAAAGTTACTAAATACAGCTAAGTCATAGCATTAATAAAATCTGCTCAGTCACAAAAATTTATAAAATTATTATTCCACAGTTTTTCAGATGAAAGAAGCAAGGAAATGTACCAGGAACTTTACATTGTGTGAATAAAACATTCTGCTTTTTCAGCATTTTTTTTTTTACTTTTGCTGAGTTCTTTTGTTGTTGTTTTTGTTTAAGTAGCTTTATATTAGTTTCCCCACTGTGGAATCTTTTATACTAGTAGCTTTATGCTTTTCTCTTTATTTTTATGACTATTGTTTTCCTCTTATTTTCCTTCTCTTTGCCTGTTTGCCTTTTATTTCTTCTGTACAGAAATATTTGAAAGAACTGCTTCTTGAAGATAGATGCTGCAGGGGTTTTCTCCTCCCTATTGCCAGCTGAAAAATTAAATACTTGGTAGAGAATGTTTCTGTCAGTAGTTCATTGAAATATTCCCTTCTTCTTAGCAATAACAAAAATGAAAAAGAGAAGAAATAATAAATAATGAAAAGCCCGTTTCTATAAAACAAACAAGTTGTTTCTTCAAATGTCATAAATACGCTTATTTAAAACAACAAGACTGCACTGTCCAGGGCACTCAGGGGGACAAGAGAGTGATAAAGAACCAGTGTGGTGTAGTGCTTATGGTGTTGGGCTGATACCCACTAAGCGATGAAACTCTCTAAGGCCCCTAGGTTGGCTATTTTCACTCGGCCTGACCCATCATATAGGGAGTTGTGTAGATAAAATGGGGAAAAATTGATATGGTTGTTGTGGGTTTTCCGGGTTGTTTGGTCGCGTTCTTAAGGTTTTTCTTCCTAACTGTACAGTTAGAGTTCTGACTCCTGTCCTCTGAAGATGCCGGCCACAGAGACTGGCGAGATGTTAGGAAGAAAAACCTTAAGAACGCGGCCAAACAACCCAGAAAACCCACAACAACCATCGGATCCCGGCCGTGAAAGCCTTCAAGAAAATTTGATATCCTTGGAGTAAATGTGGAGAATATAAATGTAGATGAAGTATAGATGAAACATCACTTTGGGCAGGAAATGGATACTCAGTGATAGAAAATATGCTGTACGCAAAGCAGATCCTAGATTCAGCCTCAGGATCTCCAGTTAAAAATATCATATAGCAGGTAATTGCCCTCTCTTCATGAGCCTGCGAGCTGCTGTCAGTTGGAGTAGAACAGGGAAGGGCAACACATGGCATACAGCCTTATCAACTCCTAACTGTGGTGTGAACACTATGCAACACCATAGAATTTTGGTATCAAATGTGTTAAAGCACTTTAAAAAAAGCATTAAATGTTTGTGTTCATGGCTTTTAACCTGTTTGCTACTGGGGATGTTGTTCATGGTAGATCCCAAGTGGCTGAAATTTGCCCCAGATCTACCAAATGGCCCACTTGTGGAGTAGTCAGTATTGAACGAGATGGTCTGACTCATTACACACTAGCTTTGTATATTCAAACAGTAAATGCACTATGATGATAGTGTGAGGTCCAGAAGAAGATTTCCTGGGGACATCTAGTTTTCAAAATTTCTGAAAGGTAGCACAAGGTTTTATTTCTTGAAAACATGATTTCTAGCAATGAAAATAAGAGAAACCCATTCATCCAAGACTCTATTTAAGTCCAAAGGAAACAAAGTTCCAAGTCCCTATGAAAGCTACAGTGATATATTGGATAGAGTACTGGACATGGGCCAGGTATATCTGAGGCAAGATCACTGTTCAGCCATGTAGCTTGCTGAGAAACTTAAGAGTCAGACATTGCATATCTCTCAGTCTAACTCAGTTCAGCAAATCCTTATGAGGATAAAATAGGGAATTGGAAGAACCCATATGTGCTGCTGCCTTGAGCAAAGGGTGGGGTAAATGGACTAAATGCATAATAAAAATAAATCAGCCTGGAGCAAGTGCCAACCAACCAGTTATATATTGCACTAAGGTTGAGATCATGTGTGCCCATTCATAAGTGGTAACTGTCAAAGAGTCGTTATGTCTGTCTAAATCTGCAGAAAGGCAAAATACTCTTACAGGTGTCAATTGCTTCTGATATTTTGATGCTTTGCAATTCAGAGGCAAATGATGCTTTAAATGTCAACATACTAAACTGTTTCACTGGCCATTAACTCATAAATCTCATTAATTTTCACAGGGCACAGTGTAGGAAGGCAATAGATAATGAAGGTTTTGAGAGGGCACTGAAGGGAACAGGCATCTGGCTTAATTTCAGGTTCTTAGAACATACTGCCAAATTTTTCCATAGATGACCGAGGGTCTTCTCCTGTAGAAATGACATCAAAAACAAAGCTTACCATGGATCACTGGCAGACAATGCTTGGAGAGTTTTATAACTCAGTCTAGGTATGTATACTTAGAGATAAGTAAGTCTACTCCCAGTCAAGTGCCTTACTTCTTCATGAAAACAGTACCAGAAGTTATTATTTAGTTCAGTGGTCCCCAACCTTGGGTCCCCAGATGGACTAAACTCCCAGAAGCCTTCCCCACTAGCTGTGCTGGCCATGATTTCTGGGAGTTGTAGGCCAAGAAAAGGTAAAAGCCTCAGAAATCTGTGTATTATCTATGTATGGTACCCATTTCGAAATATAACTTCTCAGTAGGAAATGAGACAGGAAAGATATGGGAAGCTTAAATATGGAGAGAAAGGTAAACAGAAAAGATCTTATTTATTATATATTTATCTGCGTAATGTATTTTGCCCAGAACTGAGACTCAAGACTGATTACAGTGATAAACTATATTCACAGATGGCTTGAGAACCAAGAGGAGTGTGCATATGTGTGAACATATGTGCATTTTGGGAAATGCGTTGCCTCCTGTGCGTATATTTACCCTCCAAATACGGAATTTCTCTAATATCCTAAGCTATTTCATAAAGAAGCAGGTACAGGTACAAGTAAACAGGTACACTAAGCAAGTAACTAAAGAATTAAATGCTTCTTCATGTGCTTACATTAATGCCAACATTCCCGTATCTTCCACATCATGTACTGGACATAGCCTAATATTATTAGGCTGCCAAATTAAGCCATGAGAAGCTAGCTATTCTTTCCTACTATGGATGTAAGAAATAGAAATGACATCTCTCATGTTCAATTGGACACATGAACATGAGATAATTTGTACACATGAACGTAATTTCCTGTTCATGTGTACAAATTCTCTCATATTCATGTGTACAAATGCACACAACACATACAGAGCTGATTAGCTTCTGGAAACACAATAGCAACATTTTAGTGTTGATGAAATTTTGTTTGTTATCTGTTCAAGTTGTTTTTTTAAGAAAGTTTTACCATAAAAATGTTATTTGTATGTATGAAGTTTGGAGTAAATTACATTTCATCCAAAAGGAAAAGTCTATGAAGAGTTAATATAAATGAAAAATGTATCGGAGTTACAATATTAGACTTATTTCCATTGTTTCACAGCATCTAAATGACCCTGCCGTAAATAACTGCTTCCATAAGCAAGGTTTTCCTACTCCTCAGATTTCAAGATTTGCTAATAAAGTAGCATTAATCCTTGTGGTGTCCTTTTGCTTGCTACTCAACTGGAAGTATCGGAGGATTTTAAACTGAAGCTGAACCTCAAAGGATTGCATTTCAGGTTTGGATTAATGTTGTCCATTATCTCTTGCCATTAAAACTTTTGAAACATGAGCCTTATACAGAGTGCATGACATAGATGGAGATCTTATGTCTGACACAGAGACTGAGTATTTATGTTACTAAAATTGGATCCCTGCACCAAAGCTTCATGACGACTCTTAGGAAGGGCCAAAATGAAGTTATTTTAACAAGCTCCATGACACTTTGTCACTTTCTTCCTTCCTAATAGGAATATGGATGCTCTTCTTTTCAAACAGATTTATACAGCAATGAACAAAAACCTCATACAATTAACCATGAAGGAAATGATCTTGAGTTCTGTATGGGTAATGCATTAGAAATGACCTTAAAATTTTCTTTCCCGCAACTTCTTTCCATTCAACTATACAGCATCTTTTTTTCCCACTCAACTACATTGCATCTCCTCTCTCTCAAAATTAGACCTTCATTGTGAGTAGCTTTGGAGGAAAAATGAAAGTTTAAAAAGTACTGTGGGATACTTGACAGTGCAGGTTGATTAATGAACTTTTCCATTAATTTTAAAGAGCATATTCAATTCTTTTTTAAAACAAAAAACAAAAAAATGGTCTATAAATGTGGGATATTGTGCTCCTGTACCCATTCAAAAAAGCCAGGAAATAACCCAATATTGCTGCCTAATAACGTGCATGTGTTGCCAGCAGTAAAAAGGATGCCAAGCTTTACATAGCAAAGGGCAGCCTGAATGTTGACAACACCAAGACTTAGTGAGGATTGTTTTAAAAAAGCATTTTTGCTGAATTGTGTACAGATAAGGTTTTAAGATTTAACTTTCCCACCTACTCTGCTCACTTTTAGGTAGGACTTGGAAATGTTACATTTTTAAACACAATTCCGAGAGACTTGCCTGATGAAGAAACAGTATTCTTGAAAGCTTGCACTTTTTGGTTGGTTTAATAAAGGTATCATCTGAGCATGGATTTTGGAATTTATTATGTGCTGGCACAGTTATCTCAACTTTCAATGTAAGCTTGTTATCGACAGTACTATAATGTTTTCCAGGTATCCTAGAGGTACACATTTTTGGGTTGTGTATAATAAAAATAAAACAAGAACAAAAGCAAAAGCAAAAATATTGAAGCATCTTATAGACTTAATGTATTTATTTTAACAGGTACTTTCAAGAGTTGTCAGAGGAAGTGGACTGTAACCCTCAAATGTGGAAAATGAGAAGAGCATGAATAACACAGACAATGAGTTTTCAAAATGCTAATAGGGTCAAGAGAATCATAGTGGAAGAAGGCATTTGGAGTGTAAAAAGCCCAATCCCAAGTGTTTTAAGGGCAGCAGTATGCTACCCACTTACCTGAAAGTACCTCCTAATGAACTCAACACAGCTTACATCTGACTTGACAGGTATAAGATAACGGTACTACAAATTGTCTATGCACTATACCTATATTTTAGGATACAGTTTTCTGCACATTTTGCTGAGTGAAAGTAAACATGCACTGCACTTCCTAAAGAAATTCTGAATAAATTAAATATAATAATTTTCTTTCATATTGATATTAATAATTAGCTTCAAAACGGGAAACGGAAAGAGCTGCCCTGTAGAGCAATGGCAGCACCTAGTTGGCTGATCCTTCTGCTCCAGAAGCACTACAAGATCGCTTTTGACATGAATGAAGAAGTCTCAAAACACATTTCCCAATCTGTAAGTGTTCCTGGGACACAGTAGTTGGCCCAGATTCATTTTCCATTTACAACTATAATTCAACCTAATTGTACCTTTCTTATTTTAATAGCATCCAATTTTAAGGAAATGTTACCTTGCTTTTAATATAGTTGCAGTAATTAAACATTTAATCTAATCTTCTTCAATGAACAGAAGTATGCAATAATGAATGTACATATAATATATTCAATTTGCTATAAGACAGTATATGAATTTTCCCCCTACTCCTTTCAGTGTTAATGTGTATATATGAACTATCTCTGGCAATACTGTAACCAGAGCTCCCTAAAAGGATTGTTAATTGCTACACAACATTCCGAATTATGGTGGAAATAACACTATCTCTCTGTATTCTTATTCAAGCTTGTGGGAGAATATTAGGAGATAATTTCTGTACGGAATATGTATGGAATCTGCAAAGTATAGCCCTCCCAGTCTTGGATTGCTCTATTCTGTTCAGGACCCATAGCTGCAATCCGGTAATGCTAGAAGGGGCATGCTTACTCCAGCTCTGTTATAAACAGTGAAAAGTAATCTGCAGTGCAATCCATACAAGTCTGCTCAGAAGGAAATCCCATTGAGTCAATGATTATAACACTTAACTTCCCTCATAGATGAGATACATTATTTTTAAAATGGCTTTATTGAAAATGTAAACATTTTTGTACCATTTACACTTTCTATAAACTGTATGTATCTTCCCCCTTTTCAAGAAAATATCAATGTCTTAGATAAACCATATCCTTCAGTTCTTCCAATTATCTGTTATCTCCTGTTAATTGCTGATAGAAAAATAAAACAAAATGTTACATAAATAATAAATAAGCTACACAATGTAGTAGACGCAGGAAGAATGGAAGGCGATGATTTGATTGTTTTTTTATAATATGCTTTATTGAAAAAGCAAAATATATTACATTATATTTGTAAAAGAAAAACATACAGCTAAACTGTTTTTCCTTTTCAAAGGAAGTATAGATATTTAAAAGCTATTTACGAAGCATGGAAACAATACTAACTTAAACAAACGCTCTCCTCTAACAACAGAAACATCGGAGGATCGCATTAGACCGTCTTGCTGTAGCATCGCAAGAAAAGCTGGGCTAACCATCTTCCTGAAGGCGTAGCCCCGCCCCGCCGTCCCATTGCCCGACGCCAGGTGTGGGTAAACAGCGCGATGCACCTGCGTGATCACTCCAAGGCCTGGGAGACAAAGCGGCCCCTTTAAGAGCTCCTTTTCCCCGTCCTCCCTTCAACGGGCGGCAGCAAGCAGAGGAAGAAGGGGAAAGGGGGGCGGGGGCTCGAGGTCACGTGCCGCCGCCCCCTGCCGATGCGCTCCGCGGCTGCAGGGTCACGTGATTCGCGGCCTCCGCTCGGTGCGGCCGGGCGCAGATGGCGGACGCCGATGCTTGGCGCGGCCTCGCAGCTGGAGCGGTAGCGGCTGCCCCGCTGCCCTCCGCACCGGGTTCTGGCCGTTGCAGGCGGAGCTGAGCGAGCAAGGGGTGGCCGAGGCTTCCTCAAGCGCCTACTGCCGCGGGTGAGAAGAACGTGTTTGGGGCGGCCCTAGCTTTTAGAGGGGGGCGGGCGGGCTCGGTTCCCTTGGATTCCGTTGGTCTCTTGGAGGAGACTGGCCGGCCAGGCCTGGCGCCGCCGGGGACGGAGATGGCGGGGATCCGCTGCGTGGTGCTGGCGCTGAAGAGGCGGGCCTGAGGGACCGTCTCCAGCGGGGGGAGGAGGAGACCGCGCAGTGGCGTCGCCTTCACTTCCTCTCTCCCCCCCCCCCCCCCCGGTATTCGGCTTCGCGAAAAAAATGGGACGCTAGGTGGATCGCTGGGGTCTCCAAGGGAGGAGGGTCTCCCTTTTTGATCCCCTATTCGATGGTTAAATTATAGGGGTTGTCTCCGAATGCAGTGATGGACAGAGTCTCCTCCCGCCTTTATTTTTCTAGCGGTCCTAGAAGTACAGTATGGGGTAAAATTTACTGTATTGAGGATGTATCACAAGGAATAAATGCCTTTGACTAGTTTTCTCTTCTGTACTGGGAAAAACACATTTTTCTAGGGTTTTTGCTTTTCGTTCGTATGTATAGTTTTCAGTACAAGTCTGTCAAGTATGTTGAGGTCCTGCTTACCCTGTTTCCCCGAAAATAAGACCTAACCTGAAAATAAGCCCTAGTATGATTTTTCAGGATGCTCGTAATATAAGCCCTACCCCCAAAATAAGCTCTAGTTAAGTGAAAACCCCGCCCTCCACCATTTGCGCAGCAACCAGAAGATGACACGACTGTATTTGAATCAATGTAGATTGTTGTACATGAAAAAATAAAACATCCCCTGAAAATAAACCCTAATGTGTTTTTTGGAGCAAAACTTAATATAAGACCCTGTCTTATTTTCAGGGAAACACGGTAGTTGGGTGGTGTTTATGTGATGACTGCTTTATTCTGGAATCCCTTTTAGACAATAATTGTCTACAATTAGTTAAATGTTGAACAAAAATGAAATTCATAGTTGGTATTAATTATGCACAGTAAATTGTGTGCTTTAGGCTAGACTCGCTATTTTGAAGGTACAGATATACCTTTAATTTTTATTGGAATACTTTATGTCGCCGTATCTTTTGTAAGTAACATTGAAACATCCATTTACCTTTGCAGTGAGAAAAAACAGAGTTTATAATTTAGTCCTTTCCTACTTGGAATTATTAATACTGTAATTTTATTTGCAAACAGGGCTCATTACTTTTCTTTCTATCTTGCCATATCTATGTGTATGAAAGATATATGGGGAAAAATAGTTCTGTGCTGGTCACTTTAATAAGGTATTGGAATTGTAGGGATGGAATTTTTGTTTGGGGCATCCATATTTTTAAAATTTTTCCTTATGGAATGCTTTTCTGGTCCTCAGCCATAATATAGTAAGATGGTTCTCTAGTCTCACTTTTATGTTTGAGGAAATGGGCTTGATCTATGAGAGCACATATTAAAATATTGCTGTTAGCCTTTCAGACACTGCAATGTTTTTGTCTCTTGGTTTTATTTGTTTTTGTTTTGTCTGATGTGCTTGCACAGATTCATGGCTCGAAAACTACAGACACAAGGAGAGCAAACACACATCTTTGACGTTTGTACATAACTCCACGGTACTGAGACTCTTGAACAGTTTTTCAAGGTTGCATACAGGACTGGTTTTGCGCTGCAAAAACAAGGCATCTCACGTGCTGGCCCAGGAATACACATGCCGGGAACTGTAGTCTTCCGTTCTGCTCCTCTTCCTCGACCCACGGTCAGGGTCCACTGAGCTTGCACAGAAGCGGCCTAGGACCTTTCGAAGGGAAGCCTTGGAGGGAAGCAGCAAGTGAGTGAGTTTGCTTCCTCCTTGTCCTCCAAGAATGCCGGCACCTGTGCTGTGTTCGAGCTGTGGGGCTCAGCGTGCTGCGCTTCGCCGGCCCAAGACGGGCCAAGCGCTGTGCCGGGAGTGCTTTGTGGCAGCCTTTGAGGCTGAGGTGCACAACACCATTGTGGCAGCGCGGCTCTTCCAACCAGGCGAGACAGTGGCCATTGGGGCCTCGGGTGGCAAGGACTCCACAGTGCTGGCTCATGTACTGCGGCTGCTGAACGAGCGCCACGGCTATGGTTTGCACCTCCTGCTGCTCTCTGTGGATGAGGGCATTGCCGGTTACCGGGATGACTCGCTGGCAGCTGTCCGCCGCAACCGGGGCCGGCTGGACCTACCGCTCCACATAGTCTCCTATCAGGAGCTGTACGGGTGGAGCATGGACCGCATTGCTCGCCATATTGGACCCAAGAACAACTGTACTTTTTGCGGTGTCTTCCGACGACAGGCACTTGACCGAGGCGCTGCTTTACTTGGAGCAGATAAGATCGCCACAGGTGGGCTCAAAAATGGGGAGGGGAGTCAGAGGCAACATCACTGTGCCAGGAATATGTGTGGAAAGGCCATTTGGGATTCCTAGGGAGTATGCAAAGCAAAGCAGCAGTCTCTGAGTAGCTGCAGAGTGCCAACGTGTACAGTGCTTTTCATACAACCTTTTAAGAGCATCTGGGCTTGAAGAAAGGAACTCATGCAACAGTGATCTACTGAAACCTCAACAAGGCTAATATATTAATTACAATTGATTTTTTTATTTGTAAAGTGACCCAGGAAGGAATATGGACCTTGTCTTTTTAGATGTTTTGCTGCATAAACCCCACCAAGCCCTACCAAGCATGGCCAATAGTAGGGCATTATGGGATTTATAGTTCCAGACATTTTAATTGTTGAAGCTTTCACATCCCTGGTCTAAGTCTGATTAGGGGTATTATATAGTGCTGTGGCAGTCCTTCGTAGGTATTCTGAGAAGTGAGCCTTAGCATGTATACCTTACTGAAACAGCGACGTCTACGTTGGCTCGGGCATGTCGTGAGAATGGCTGATGGTCGGATTCCAAAAGATCTCCTGTATGGAGAATTAGTGCAGGGAAAGCGCCCCAGAGGGAGACCACAGCTGTGATATGAGGATATCTGCAAGCGGGATCTGAAGGCCTTAGGAATGGACCTTAACAGATGGGAAACCTTGACATCTGAGCATTCAGCCTGGAGGCAGGCGGTGCAGCATGGCCTCTCCCAATTTGATTAGACACTTGTTCAGCAGGCCGAGGCAAAGAGGCAGTCCCCAGACCAGGAAAATCAGGGAGCTAGACAGGGGACATATTGTATTTGTCTCCAATGTGGAAGGGATTGTCACTCTCGAATTGGCCTTCTCAGCCACACTAGACACTGTTCCAAGACCTCTATTCAGAGCATATTACCATAGTCTCTTGAGACTGAAGGATGCCTATCTGAGCCTTATTGAATTTAATGGCACTTGTGCTCACACAAGTGAGCACATGACTTCTGCCTAAGGCAGTCTTGGATCTTTATAAAGATCTGGGTAATTATAGTAATTTTACTGGCACTGCTGTTGGTAGTTGTGTATTCTGAAGGTGGCAGTGACGGAGGAGCTTTTGGGAGTCAACGATGGGGAAAAACACTAAAATACTGTAAGCAGAAGCTAGCTTTCAACTCCCCAGGAGTCTTCATCAGGCGGGCATTATAGATGTGAGGGTGGTGTAGAAAAATGTTCCAAAATCCATAGCCAGATGTGCAACCCAGGTCTGTAATGCACAGCCTGATGAAAAATCTTGTGGAATTAAAAGCAGGATAGACTTGATTTAAATCAAATTGATTTAAATAATAATTTAAAAATTGGATTTTTGACAGTTTAAATAAAAAATGATTTAAATCAAGTTAGTTTTTTTTAAAAATCATTGATTTTTATCCACTCTGATCAAAACCTAGTGTCTACTGATAAAGGTATCACCTACTTTTGCTTTTGGATTGCTTAGGAGGACCATATATATACTTTCCCCCTATATTTCTTAGTGATAGGACATGTGTAAGGTTTGGATTTCCTGCCTGCACATACTAAGAGAAAACAAAAAGAGTATACTATTGGTTTGATTAAATTTATTGCTTTTTTATTCTGTTTCCAGGTCATAATGCAGATGATGTCGCTGAAACAGTGCTGATGAATTTCCTGCGGGGGGATGTAGGGCGGCTTCGACGCTGTGCAGAGATCCTGACAGGTAGCGAAGGGGCATTGCCACGCTGTAAGCCACTCAAGCATGCCTACGAAAAGGAGATTGTGCTGTACGCTTACTTCCAGGGCTTAGACTACTTCAGCACTGAGTGTGTCTATGCTCCTAATGCCTACCGGGGCCATGCCCGCACCTTGCTGAAAGACCTTGAAGCCACACGATCAAGCGCAGTGGCCGACCTGGTACACTCTGGTGAGCGGCTGGCAGTGCGTGGGGATATTCGTATGCCCACACAGGGCACTTGCCAGCGTTGCAGCTATCTCTCCAGCCAACCTCTCTGTAAAGCATGTGTGCTGCTTGAAGGGCTTAATCGTGGTCTCCCGAGGTTGGGCATTGGCAAGCCCAGCCGCCTGCAGAAGGCTTTGCTGGATGGGGAAAAACCACAAGACAGCCTGCAAGGAGAGGAAGATTCTCGGCAGGCAAGCCGGCACCTCAGAACTATAGACTTTTGATTCTGGCCATTTCCTTGGCTCATTTTTCTGCTGAGATATGCTTATGTTGTCTTAGATCATTCAAGAAGTTACCAGTTTTATGCTTTAGTAATAATCTGTGTGGATCAGGGTGGAGAGTGCTAGGCCTTCCAGATAAAGCTGGACTCTCCCAACTCCCATCAGGGCTGGCTAAGATTGCCAGCAGTGTGAAATTGTGGGAGTTACAGTCCAGTAGTATTATGAGAAGAGGTGGGCAAAGTGTAACTGCATTTAGCTCCAAAGATCCCAGTGCTGGCCCCCAAGTCTCCGCAGAGCACTTCAAACCCCCAAATACTCAATTTTTGCCCCCTTCCCACAAATTGCTCCCTGAGAAGCCTCGGGGGCCACCATCTTCCCTATCAAACTATTCTTACCCTCAGACTTTGTTAGATTTTAAAGACTTAAACAAAAACAAAAACAGGAGTACATTTTGGGGGTATAATGTTTGGGAGTGTTGGAGGGTGTGTGTGGCTGTCCAAAGTCCAGGGTAGGGCAAATATGGGCCCACAGATTCAGGGAAACTGCTCACCTGGATATAGAGGGACACAGGTTTTCTATTCCTCATGTAGAAATTGGTCTTTTGAAATTAAGAGGCAAGTACATTTGTGTCAAGAATGGGGAATAGGTTGCTGCCCAGAAGCTGGACTGTGAGCCATATGATTCCTCACTTTTGGCTGTACTAACTCAGGATTATGGGAGTTATGATCCAACAACAACTGGAAAATCAATGTCCCCAGTCCCTACTTTATTCTCCTTTAGTCATTGTCAGGTATGGATACAAATACAACAGGCTGGAATATTTGTGTTGTTGAAATGGCTGTTCTCCATTGGACAAGGAGTGATTGGGAGAAATTGCTTCTAACATAATCAGTTTAAATGATATTAAACCTGACTTTTGACTACCATCCAGCTTTTGTCTTTCATTCTAATCTGGAATTTTGGATTTGAGGAAAAGAGAGGAAACTCAGTTATATCAGTATAGATTATTAGTCAGTTTGATTCAGTAATGTCTGCAGTGTCTATCAGTGATGCACCAGATTTTCCAGTAGAGATCTTTCCCATCACTTCTTATTGGAAAGTTGCAGCCATACAGATGTTGTTGGGCTCCAAATCCCATCAACATTGCCAGTTGCAGTGATTGAAAATTGTAGTCCCGCAACATCCACCAGACCAGATATCCTCTATACCTGTCTATGAAGCATGGACAGCCTGCGACCTTCCAAATGTTAGACTACATGTCCCACCATACCTTAAAGCAGTTGACTTTGCTGGAGAGCCAGAGGTTGCCTGTTCCTGATCTAAGAAATGATGAATCAAGCTATAGTCATGTTGGTTTAGCATACAAGGCAATTGCATACCACTCTGTGTCTCCCTTTTTAACTTCAGGAACACATAGAAAGGAATAGCTAGAAGGATTAACTCATTAACAGAAACATATGCTGCAATATGTAATACAGGTTCTACTTTATACGTATGACTGACTCTGTCAAGTCAGTTAGGTGCCCCGCTTCTATTCTAGAATCCATGGATGAGGCTCAGGAACTTTGCAATGTAACAGGCTTTATGGGAGAAGGTGGTAAAACATAAACAGTGTCAAACAAGAACAAACTAGTTTCCTTCAATATTTGAATTGTAAGGATAGAATCAGGAAGACAAAAGCTGAGAATGAGTTAAGGTTAGCAAGAATGCTAAAAGCAACAAAAATGCATTCTTCAGGTATGTACGTAGCAAAAGACAAGAGAAAAGAAATAGTGGCTCAGCTACTCAATGGGGATGAAAAATGATAACAGATGACAAAGAAAAGGCAGAAGTGATCTATTCCTACTTTGGCTTGGTCTTTTCACAAAAGCCAATCTATAATCCTCCATGCAAAAGTGAAGTACAAGTAGAGGGGAGAGGATTCCAGCTTGAGATTGATAGAGAAATAGGCATAGAATACTTTATTAATTTGAAAACCTTCAAATGTCCAGGGCAGATAAACTGTATCCAAGAATATTGAAAGAACTGGCTGCAAATGGAATATTTGATCTGACTGGTTTAGGGAGGATAACATCTAAAAATCAGCAATTTTTAATGAATATCGTGATTTGCTTTTCATTTGTTCCCATGTCTAGTTACCATCATTCATTCCACAGGAGTATTACTGTATATGGATATTATGTATTAGAAATAATTTTAAATCTATGTGAGATTGAGAGAAACAGATATTTCTGCTCATTCCCTTGACATTTTGCCACAATTTTCACTTTTGGAGGACCTGTCACTCTCATCTCTGCACACAAGCTCCATTGTTTTATGTAGTTACGTTAAGGCAGACCCCAAATGGTGTCCTGTTTCCGGGTGAGTGACCCTCCCTAATCCATAGTTAATATGACCAAGGGCACAGCAAGCAGACAAACCAGGCAGGTGGGATGTGGAAGAATAATCAGAAGGCAGGAAAGGGTCTTTTCAACTAGTTTGTTAATGCAGTTGAGGGGGATCCAGAGCCAGAATTAAGCAGTAATCCAGTTTCCAAAACTAGTCAAGTTCTAGCAGTAAGCATGCAAAGGTAGTCCAAAGATAAAGTCAGGTACCAGCATGTCAGTCACAAAAAGAGGCAAGGAGTAATGCCACAGTTTGACACTCAGAACAGACTACACCAGTCTTGCTGTCCGAGGTCTAAGTGCTTATATTGCTTTGCCTCTGGACTCCCGTGCAGACCATTTCAGGAGCTAGTCTCTCTGGAAGAAACAGCTTTCCCAGCTCCCAAGAGTCCTCCCTTGTAGCTGACCAATTTATCTGGTAGCTTCAACCAAGTCTGTGCCTGATGGACTGGGTGAGATGGTGCAGCCTCTCTTTTCACTCCAGAACTGAGGGGCCCTTAATTTATCCAACTTCAAAGGAGCTGGCTACTGTAAGAACACAATGAGACTTGACATTCGCTTTTGCATATTACCCCTTTGCTCTCAGAAGGCCCCACTTTCCTATCTTCCTAGGTCAAGTAAAAAAACTTAGTACTCTGCTGCTGCTAGAGTTCTTCCCTGGCCTTCATCATGCACTTATTGAAATAGTTCTGGCCCTGGTTGTATAACATGCCACTTAAGCGGGAGGGGGTGGGGGAATCTCCAATTAATATCTCAGCAAGCTGGTATAATTCAGTGGCTTGACTTGCCTGGCTGCAAAGCCACAGGATGGGAGTTGAAGCTCCACTGTGTCTCCTGGGAGAGGGACCATTCAAAGTCACCTGGAGCATGTGTTGTATTTTTATGCCTTGTTATCTGTGCAGCCATGGGCAAGATGCAGAGAGTCCTGAGTGCCAGGTGATAATTTGATCCCTAGAAAACATTATGAGGGTTGCTGTAGATTGGAAATGACTTAATGGCACATAATACATAATAACTCAGTAGTACTTTGAAAACACCTCTTCCCCCACCCCCAAAAAGCAATAATCCTGAACTACATATACTGTACATAGTGGTTTCCAACCTTGGGTACCCCAGTTGTTCTTGGACTCCAATTCCCACCACCAGCTGTGTTGACTGAGGTTTTGGGGAGTTGCAATTTAAGAACACCTGGGTTACCCAAGGTTGGGAACCACTGATGTATAGGGAAGTTTCATGCAGCTTTATATGGTTGTATTTGAAAAGGGGAAGACTGAAGAAACTGCAACGTTTCAGCCTGAACTTTTGAATAAAAGATACGCTCCTGGGATAAGAAGACCAAAACATACAAATGAAATGAAGTGGTTTGTGAAAGATTGTCATGCCAATCTTTAAAAAGGGAAGGAGGGGGGACCTGGGAAACTACAGGCCGGTTAGCCTAACATCTGTTCCAGGGAAGATGGTGGAAAGCCTCATCCAAGATAAAATCTTAAAACACATATGTAGAAGAACAAGCCTTGCTGAGGGAAAATCAGCATGGCTTCTGTAAGGGTAAATCTTGCCTCACAAACCTTTTAGAATTCTTTGAAAAGGTCAACAGGCATGTGGATGCTGGCGAACCACTAGATATTGTCTATCTGGATTTTCAGAAGGCGTTTGACCTTATCAAAGGCTGCTGAGAAAACTCCAGTCAGGGAATAAGAGGGCAGGTCCTCTTATGGATTGAGAATTGGTTGAGAACCAGGAAACAGTGAGTAGGTGTCAATAGTTTTTATCCTAGAGCTATAATTGCACTTAACAAGGAACTTAAGAATCATCAGCAGTGAGTTGTTGGACTGTATTACTATTACTTGGTCTGTTGTGTTGTATTTTGTGTGGATACTATGAACTCTTGGGTGGGGTTTTGGGACTTAGGGATTGTTACGAGGGGGAGTGTGTGTTTTGGTATGGTCTCTGAGTGTTCTTTGTGAATTTCGTTGTATGTGTATACGGTGTATATACGTTCAATGACAATAAATTGATCTTAATCTTATAGGCAGTTTTCACAATGGAGAGAGGTGAAAAGCGGTGTGCCCCAGGGATCTGTCCTGGGACTGGTGCTTTTCAACCTGTTCATAAATGACCTGGAGACAGGGATAAGCAGTGAGGTGGCCAAGTTTCCAGATGACACGAAACTTTTCCAGGTGGTGAAGACCAGAAGGGATTGTGAAGAGCTCCAGAAGGATCTCTCCAAACTAGGAGAATGGGCAGCAAAATGGCAAATGCATTTCAATATAAGAAAATGTAAAGTAATGCAAAAAACCAAAACTTTATTTATCAGCTGATATGTTCTGAGCCATCCGTGACCGATCAGGAAAGAGATCTTGGTGTTGCTGGTGGACAGCTCGATGAAAGTCAACCCAGTGTGCGGTGGCAGTGAAGAAGGCCAATTCCATGCTAGGTATCATTAAAAGGGGGATTGAAAATAAAACAGCCAACATTATAATGCCATTGTACAAAACGCTGGTAAGACTGCACCTGGAGTATTTCGTACAGTTCTGGTCGCCGCACCTCAAAAAAGACATAGTGGAACTGCAAAAGGTGCAGAAGAGAGCAACTGAAATGATGACAGCTGGGGCACCTCCCTTATGAGGAAAGGTTACAGTGTTTTGGGCTCTTCAGTCTAGAGAAAAGGCGCCTGAGGGGGGACATGATTGAGACATATAAAATTATGCAGGGGATGGATAAAGTGGATAGAGGGAAGCTCTTTTCCCTCTCACGCAATACCAGAACCAGGGGACATCCACTCAAATTGAGTGTTGGGAGAGTGAGAACAGGCAAAAGAAAATATTTCTTTACCCATCGTGTTGTTAGTCTGTGGAACTCCTTGCCACGGGATGTGGTGATGGCATCTGGCCTAGATGCCTTGAAAAGGGGATTGGACAGATTCCTGGAGGAAAAGTCCATTGCAGGTTACAAGCCATGATGGGGATGTATGATCTCAAGGCTTAAAAGGAAGGTACTTCAAAATGCCAGATGCAGGGGAGTGGTATCAGGAGACAGATGTCTAGTTGTCTCGTGTGCTCCCAGAGGCATCTGGTGCGGCCACTGTGAGGTACAGGAAGCTGGACTAGATGGGCCTTTGGCTTGATCCAGCAGGGCTCTTTTTATGTTCTTAGGAAACTGGAAAGTAACATTTTCACCAATATTAGTAAAGGACTGTTCTTTTGGAATTAAATCTGTTGGGTTCATAGCCTGTAAACTTCATTTTACTAAATGACTTTACAGATAGCTAGCTGCTGGAATGTTTACAAATCTACCCTATGAACTGAAATGATATCAAAAGAACTCTTTTCCTTTTTGCATCTACTGTGTGATCAGTTTCAGTAATGACAAGGTTAGCCTAGAGCAAACAAGTGGAATGAGTATTTCCTGAACCGATGGCAGAAGATAAAGAAAGAATTAAAAGAAAACGTCAATTTTTATTGACTTTTTTTCATAAAATGGGTAATAGAAACTGCTTTCTGTTTCTCATAAAGCAAGACTTTTTTTTCTTAAACTGCACAGAAGTATATTTTTTATATTATAAACACTGAATTGAATTCGAGCTTTACTCACTTCAGTACAGCTATAATTTCATTTGCTCCTTTTGCCATTCTGTGACCTTGAAAGCTTTATTCTCATCCAACCTGACACGTGCAATGGTTTCTAATCTTTGTATTATAAATATTGCATTCACAATAGATCAGGTAGTGATGAGAGTCGAGCCCTAGCATTTGAAATTTATTTATATATTTAAAGCATCCCACCCCACCCCATTCAGCCCCTAAATCTCCTGGTATGTTTTATGTATAGTACAATTGCATACAACCTGCTGCCAGCTTACAATGGAGAAGAAGAAAGGATTGGGAGGAAGAGCAAAACTAGGCATGGATTCTTAATGGTAGCTTTCGAGCAGTTGGAATGGAAATAAGATAGGAAGAGGAGTCTGATGAAACTGGTCTTTTACCAAGAGTGATAGAATGGTCCTACTTCCAGTCTTTCCCTGCTGCAACCTGATTTCAGAACTATATTCAGCTACTGACAGAACTGTCTTCAGGGGCTTTTTTTTTGGGGGGGGGGGTTGGGGTTGGGGGAAAGAATGGTGAAAGGGAAGTTTTTGTTGGTAGGATTGAACTGGTGGAGCCCACTCCCTATTAGCTTGTTAGTTGTTCAGCAAGCTATCTGCCTGCTCATATGAGTTATGTGCACCACTATTTCAATTATGACAGCCTCCCTCTAGTTGAGATATTATGGGCATAATTAAGATTATAGGTGGCAGTCTCTACATGTGCAGGTCTGATGCTCCAGTTTGTTCTCCTCCTGGTCTGCCATTAGGATGAGGCAGACAATCCACCCAGCAGTGGTGGTGGTCCAGTGGTACTACTGACTACAGATTCAAACTAGAAATCCCATGAATGTGTTTCTTTTCTGAATCTTCTGCCTCCAATCCTTTTCATTGGGACTAGCATGATCTCTTATATATACCCACTGGATATACTGAAATACAGCTAAACATATGAGGAAATCAGTCAAACTCCTTTACAGGATAAGCTGTTGGTAGAGATGAAAACTGCTAGAACGGTTTGATATGAATCAACATAGCTTCCTCCTTTTTTGACTCTCCTGGGATGTTTGGATACCAGTACTGTTACGACCATCACTTCCACTTTAATGACATGTTTTTAAGTGCAGAAAGTACCTAGGCAGACAGACATGCAAAAGTATACAGTGGTGCCTTGACTTACGAACTTAATCCGTCCCAGAAGATGTTCGTAAGTAAAAATGTTCATAAGTCAAATCAGCATTTCCCATAGGAATGCATTGAAAACCGATTAATCCGTTCCGGCTGTTTTTGTTCTTATGTCGAGGCGCCGTTTGTAAGTCAAAGCATTAGTTCCCATAGGAACTAATGCAAAACCGGTTAATCCGTCCTCTACCACTAGGGGGAGAATTTTTTTTTTAACCTAAGATGACTTAGGTTTAAAAAAAGGGCAGGAAAGGAGGGAGGGAGGGAACGAACACCTTTTAAACAGAACACCTTTAAAACCAAGCAGCTTTAAACCAAACCAAGCACCTTTTAAACCAATTTTTACATTTTAAAATTACAGTACCAGGCAGTACCAAGCAGTACCAGGCAGTCCAACGTCCATTTCCCGCTTTCCCCGGGTTTTTTTTTGTTCGTAAGTCAAAGCTCCGTTCGCAAGTCAAAGCAAAATTTTGCAAACAGAGCTGTTCATAAGTCGAAATGTTCGTACATCGGGGCATTCGTAAGTCAAGGCACCACTGTATTAATTTTCTTCTCCACTTTCTCTCATACTAAAACTAATGTTCAACCCTGCTAGGGTTGGAGGCAGAATTGTTTGGGGGCAGAAATTCACAGAAGAACCACATCCTAAATGATGCTAGCTTTCAAAAGTTTGTAACAAATTAAAGTATACTTTGGGAATTAAATTTAATAAGGTGTGTTAAAGCTAGTGGTCATGCTGATGAGTTAGTATGGCACTGAAAAGAGTTGCTTTTCCCTTTGGTCATTTTACAGATATGGTGAATAATGCTGGTTGAACTACCAGTCAATATGTGGTTCCACAAGATACCTCTTTGTCTTTTGATTTGATGTTGCTTGATAATGTGTTTTTTGGTCTGTTGCCATTTCCTGTACTTAACGTAACATTGCAGTACTTTATGAGCTTTCTCTTACTGATCTAAAATGTTTCTTTTCAAATGTAGATTAAATATAAGCATGCTCTCTCCTATCATTGGAAAATTTTTATTTTTATATGTTCTGCTTTTCCCAGGTGAATTTGAGTTATAATGCATTGAGTTTTATTGCTATATACAGCCCATGGTATGGGTAGGGGTGCACTTCACTCTGAAATGTTCCAGCAGTTGTCTCCTTGTTTGGACAATGAACTCCCCCTGTCTAAAATGATTGGTTAGGAATATATATACTCACAGAGCCAATTGCAATGTTTGTTACAAAATTATACTCAGAGGCAGATTCAGAGGTGGGCATGGATTTTAGAAGTATTCAGGCATTGAATTGAGTGCTCTAAACTCCATAATGAATTTAGATGTCCAACCTCCATTAGCATGGATTGAAAGTGGGTGTCCAACTTTCTTTAGCATGTGGAAACATTATTGGTTGGTATTAAAAATAAAAAAGTCAGCTATCTTCCTGAAGTTGAAGTTGTAACAAATATTTTACCATTGTAGGTTTCTGATTTGCATAGATATTGTAAAGCTAGGATCTTATAAAGTTTATGTATAAAAATGTAACCAAGGCAAAACATCTTCATGAATTATTGTCACACTTGACGCTAACTGTAAATCCTTCCCAAAATGAAGACCCAGTCAATCATGAAGGCTGCAATAACACAGAGACCTGCTTCAGAATTGCCTACTAATGGAGTGTTTGGAAACCCTTCTTAAATGCAGATATCTTGAACAGTGATGTAGACTGGGCTACAAAGCCTTTATGATTCCTCTGCTGAAGTCCTGGAGGTAATATATAACTGTTACGAGTAGTAGCCACTGATAGCTTTACCCTTCATGAATTTGTCTAATTCCATTTTAAAGGCATCCAAGTTGGTATTCATCATTCTGGGCATTCTGTGGAAGTAGATTCTACAGTTGAGCTATGCGCTCTGTGGGGAGCTATTTCTTTTTATCTGTTCAGAATTTCTGCAGTTTAGATTTCTTGGATGTATCTGAGTTCTAGTGCTATCCCTGGTCTCTTCACTGTGTATTATTTTATACATATCTATCACCTCCAGCCTACTAATCTTTTATCTATACTAAAAGGCACCTCCAGAATGTAGGCTTTGCTTCTAAGGAGCTATTTCATCCCCTTGATAAATTTGTTTCTTCTTTTCTGGCTTTTTTTCAGTTCTACAATACTTAAGGTGCAACAACCAGAATTTTACACTTTGTATGATCTCCCCTGAATTTGTATAAAGGCAGTATGATGCAGACAGTTTCATTTCCCATTCCTTTCCTAGTGATCCCCAACATAGAATTAGCTCTTCTCACCCTTTTTATGGCCGTCTTACACTTGGTCAGTGTTATCTACCATAGCCCACCCACAGCTTCTTGACCAATCATGGCAAAGTCTGACTCCACCAGTATATGTACATGCTGGCACTTTTTGCAGCAGTATGCAATACTTTGTGTCACAGCTTAGAAAGTTGCTTTTTAAAAAGCAAATTACTTGTGTGGGGAGGGGGTTGAAAGAAGTAGCTTATTAACATTGTTTGCCACTCATTATTGAAAGTGTAAATCCTCCAGAGAGCGGGTTGCGGCCCACACCTCTAGAGATCTCTCGATCCCCTACGACACAGGGGGTGTTCTCCCACACCTCCCTGCACTCAAAATTCTTTGAGGGAGTCTTGATCCGCTGTATACAGCCAATCTTCCCCGGAGCCCCAAGGAGACCTGCTGCTTCGCTGTTCGCCCTGCGCCCTTCCCCAAAAAGGCCAAATCTTAATATCCCAATGATTACATCCCTCCACTATAAGAACTAGTTGTTTATTTCAACTCTGTGCTTCACTTATTATTAGACCATAAGATTTTTTTTTTCTGTTTCAAATGGCTGAGAAGTTTGCTCAAGAATCTTTGGAGATTGACTTTGTCAAATGACTTTGAAAATTAAAGAGGAATAGCTGCCATGATAGATACCTTAGTTTTATCTACTAGACCAGCAGTCCCCAACCTTTTTGGGGTTGCGGACCGGCTGGGGGGAGCGAGCTGCATGCGCGGGGGGGCAGGGGCACCCCTGCGCTTGCATGGTGGGCGTGTCGTGCTCACGCGGGGGGTGTCATGCTCGCCCCCCTGGGTGCGACACGCCCACTGCGCAGGCATGGGGGGGCGGAGATCCGTATCCGCAGCCCAGTTCCGGCAAGTCCACGGACCGGCACTGGGCCACGGACCGGGGATTGATGACCCCTGTACTAGACTACTTCAGTATGTTCTGTGTGGACCTATCATCAAAAGCTGTGCAGAAATAGCAACTGATGTAAAGTGCAGCTCCTGTGGTGCTAGTTGTGGACATGGCACATCAAGAATTTTATAACAATCCTGTCAGCTGCATTGGTTATCAGTTTGTCATCAGTTTGTTTCTGGGAGGCCCGAGATACTTTAAGGATTATCTGCCTCTATGAACCAATTTTTATGTTAAGATGTAACTTGGAAACTTTGCTCCATAGGTTTGCATTGTACAAATTACTGTTGATAATGAAGCAGGATAAAGCTTCTTGTGATATTACGAAAGCAATGGAATACTTTTCCTTGGAAAGATTACCTTGACCATTTATTGCCAAATGAGAGGAATCATGAGTTGTTTTTAAAATGAAAATTCAATATTCTTATCTTGATCTAGTGTTAGCTAGAATTTTATTGCTTTTATTCTTAATAAAAATGGTCTAAATCCAAATACTGGTCCCGTCTAGAATGGAACCACTGATTCAGATATTGAATGGTAACTCGACACTTAGGTACATCCCATTGATTCAGTGGGTCTACTTTAGTTGTGATTAGTAAGTGAATTAGTGTGTGTGCGCGTGTGTGCGTGCGCATGTGCATTCAAATCAGAACCAACTTCTAGCGACCCTGTTAGGGCTTTCAGGGTAAGTGAGATATTTAAGGAGTGGGTTTACCAGTTCCACTCCTCTAGTCAGTTTCCATGGCTGAGCAGGGATTCAAACCCTGTTCTCCAGAGTACTAGTCATCACTCTACCCACTACACCACACTGGATTTAGTCATATATATTTAAAGCAATGTGTTAATTTGCCTTATTTTTATATTTTAAAAAATGGTTTATTGATATTTTAATAACACAGCTATTTATGGATTACATATAATTTTTCAATGCAAGAATTTTAAAAATGTAAAGATGTATAGGGCTAAAAACAGACAATTTGAAAAAAAAAGCATTACTTTTTTCTGCTGACAGTGAAAAGAACTGTCTTCCGTGGTTTGACTTCTGACTTTTTTTCTAAAATGGTATACACATACATATTAAACAGTGGAACGATGTAAATCCCTGCTTTTTTTAAATTCCTCTTTTATAGCAAAGGTAAAGCTGACATAATTATTATATCCACCCTTGTTGTAGTCATTCTTCCTGACACCCATGTGCCCTACTGGTATTTTTACAGCAATCCAATTTTCTACATTGTTTGCATTTGTTCCAGCAATACAAGTACACATGACATTTTCAAAGGAAGTGACTTAAAAATGAAAGTGGTGGTGGGGGGACATGGGGAGTTTAGAGGTTTAATCATGACTCTTCTGCTCTTCATAGGGCAAGGGACAACAATGACTGATTGACAGTCAGTTCTCTAATGACACTATGGTGAATCAAAGCTGTGCTGGGTATAAATAGTCCTAAAATAGAAGAGCTTGGATTTGGGGGGATTTGGCATGTGATTGTGGAGGAAAGAATGTGTGAAGCCTTATGGTAATCTTTAATTAAAAGATCAGACAGTATGGGGGCTGGGTTCAGGTCATGGATTCCATATTGCAGCTGCTTAACCCGCTTACGTTTTGTTACAGTAGATTCGTTCAATGGAAGAATCATTCGACACCAACATGCTAACAATACAGCCCTTTATCAATCTGACTGAGAATTGCTGTGGGACAAGCACCACTAAGGGACAAGAGACCTCATTAGCATTATATCACTGCTGCTCCAAAGTGCTGCATAGATGACTCAGTGACTTAAGATGGAAAGTAACAGAGTTTAATCTTATTGGATTCCTGGAAATTATGAATACATAATATCAAAGATAACTATCTCACTGTATGAAAGTCTTCTTTTAATCTCAGCTGCCTCTATGTGACAACTTTCCAGAAAGTTTGGAAAAGAATTAGCAGAGCTTCATGAATTTAATGAAGCTGTTTTTAACCTTACACACATGAAAAACAAAAACCTGAAATTGTGTGAGTTGTGGAGTATTTGCTGACCTCAGTCAGACGTCTGGTGTAAAAATACCCATGTCCAAAGCAGCATTTGTATTGGCAGACTCTGATGTGTTTCATCAAAACATACACAACTGGAAAGCACAAGATGGAATTAAAGCAAAATAAAGTCAGCTAAAATGAACAAAAATTGAATGTATGCTGTTTTGTTGTACAGTACTTCCTGATGCCAATTAATTTCATACTGCCCTCATGAAAAACAAAAACACAATTTTTTTTTCACATGGTCCAACCTATAGATATCTGGAATTTATCTTCAGGACATCATGGTTTGCTAAAAAAAAGTATATATTTTTCTTTTTAAAATATGCCAGCACATTATATTGGCTGGAACAAAAAGTTGTCTAGACTTGTTTGGATATCCATTTTTTGTTTGCAGGGAGAGAAAATGATACATGGCAAGTGGCTGAAATTTGAAGACCTTGTTTACAGCTGTACAGGTGATATTTTGTTAGATTGCCTGTATAATAGGTCTAGTTCTGTGTGGATTCTGCAACATGTTGTGACTTTATGGGATTGAGACATCCCATACCAATGGGTAAATGTTATAGCTTAGAAAGAGGTAAATTATGGCAAACAGAATAACATTTTAAATCAACCATTCTCAACGGGGGCTATATGACCCCCTGGGGGGCCTTGGCACATTTGAGGGGGCCACATACTGGAAACAATTATTCACACCACCTCATAAGTTTCATCATGTGATTTATACATACCATCCTGATTTGGTCTATATTTCTTTCATATTGTGTTTATGGTGTGGCCAAAAAAAAAAAAAAAGTTGAGAATGGCTGTTTTAAATCATATTTTGGTCTGTAAAATTTTATTCTTGTAATCCATGTCCTATTGCTTCTTCTACATTATCAACTGCATTCTTGGGGGAATAAGAAGTTTTGAAAATTTGATAAGAACTGTTTTAGTTCCATTTTTAATATATTGTCTCCTACTAACTTGCCATCTAAACAGACATTATATCAACACATCTGCAAATCTCAGATGAGTACATCTATGGTGCAGTATCTTTCTCAATTATTTTAACAGTACATCAAATTCTAGAATCTTTTGCCAAACTGAACAATTCCTGCTTCTGCTAAATTTGATATACACATCACACCTGAATGTGTGAAACAGAGCTGTGGAGTCAGTTACAGAATTTATGTTCCATATAAAATAAGAAGACTATTTAAAGTGTTATTAATATAGTATTGGGCATCCAATATATCATAAGATACAAAATAACTCAATAATTATGAAACAAGATTAAAGATCCATAAAGAAGGCATTTAACTGTCAGGAATACAAAATATTATTAGATTCAGACTTCCACTAAACAAGAATTAAATTGATCTTTTCATTGTCAGAGAGCTCCTGTACCTAGTGGAAGCACAGGCTGTTGCCAGTTTGATCAGTTTTCTTCCACCTGCAACCTCCAGTGATACCTCAGACACTTGTTGGAGGTTTCTTCAATACTTCAAAACTGATTTTTTGGGAGGAGAGCAAATCAATGAATATCTTCACACTCTACTTCTGATTCTGGGACCATTCCATTTGTAGAATGCTTTGTGTAACTGTGAAACCAACCCTATATATTTGACTATAGAACTTCAGATTTGCACTCTCTACATCTCATCCTTTGTACAAGAAATGCCAGGCAGTTTAAAGCTTCATAACACTTTCTGGGACAAATAAAACCAAGAAATAATGACTTGCCCAAGGCTAATAACTGATTTTCACAGCTCACCAGGGTTTCACACAGCTGGTTTAATAGCTACAGTACCACATTAGTCCTGAGGAACACAATGCTATGCAGACCTACTAGGAAATAAATCCCATAGCAATTCAGCAGGACTTAATCTTGGAACAACATTCATAGAATTACTGTGATATGTCATAACTTTGCAAATAAATGAGTCCTGTGAACTACAACCAGAGCTCTGCTGTGAGAACTTTTGCAAGTTTCTTCACCTCCTTGGAAGCCTGGAAGTTACTTTTTGGACTACAATTCCTATCAGGGCTTTATCACCTTCACTGTGTTCCACTGTTTCAAAAGCAGACACTGCATTAGTATTAGTATTAGGCATCCTTCAGTCTCGAAAGACTATGGTAACGTGCTCTGTATGGAGGACTTGGAACAGCGTCTAGTGTGGCTGAGAAGGCCAATTCGAGAGTGACAATCCCTTCCACACTGAAGACAAATACAATCTGTCCCCTGTCCAGCTCCCTGATTTTGCTGCTTCCGTGACTGCCCCTTTGCCTCAGGCTGCTGGACAAGGGTCTCTTCAAATTGGGAGAGGCCGTGATGCAACGCCTGCCTCCAGGCTGAACGCTCCGATGTCAGGGTTTCCCATCTGTTGAGGTCCATTCCTAAGGCCTTCAGATCCCGCTTGCAGATGTCCTTGTAGACACTGCATACTGCCCTCATTTCATAGTGCTATGGTATCTGGTTTTGTTGAATCACAGTAGCAAAAAGAGGAGTTTCATTTTTAAAGGGGGGGAATCTTGTACATCATATTATTAGGAAGCATGTTTTAGGACATGTCCTATACTTTTAATGGGTGCTTTTTTAACACAAATATAATGAATCAACTGATTAATTTTAGCATTGTGTTTTCATATCTGATGTATTTGAGGGATTGCATGACAAAGGACAGAAATCAATCTCAGGTGAACTCAGCTGGACTCTTGTAATGACCACACACAAGTAGAGCTTTAAGAAATCTCTTTTTCTAAATAAAGCTGTCAACAAAAAGGACATATGACAGCTCTCTGGGTACGATTCTCTTAGATTCACATATAATAAGAAAAGAGAAAGACAGATAAAAATATCAAAGTTGGCTACTCTCAGACTGTTGTGTATTTGAATCCCACCAGAGTTTACTCTCTCTATATATATATATGTGAGGGCAGATTTTGGCCTGGGGAACAGTCAGCAGAAAGAAAATTGATTTCCTTTTTGTTTGGGAAAATGATCTGATGATTTGGTTATTTCAGCCTAAAGTAAGCCCTGCAGCTTTACCTGCATTTTCTGTGCCAGCAACGAAGGCAAACTCTACTCTTGAACACAGCTTTTGTGCAGTCAATACATTCCTCAATACACAATTCCTTTGTGCAGTACAAAAAAGGCCTTTTAAGATCTGTAAAAAAGCAATGCGCATTTGCTTAAAACGTGGGAAATGTGATAAGCAAACAATTAGTACAACATTGGAATTGTTGCCAGATAGTTTTAAATTGTTGTAAGGGATAAATGTCTTGATTATTTATTTTACTATGAAGAACAAATTAATGGGGCTTAGCATGCACAACAGTTTTATTCATTCACTTAGATGTCTAAGCATGCACCAGAAACAAAATTTTGAGGTATATCTCCAAAAATTTTCGAAGCAAGTAAAAGGAATTTTGATGGGACTAACTAAATTTTCAGTTTGTTCCCAAGTCCCTGGATGTCTTTTAAAAACAAACAAAAAGCTTTGGAAGCATATCTGTGACAACTCAGAGTGCAGTAAACAGTGGCGAAATTTGCATTCATGGATTTAACAGTGGCTTCCTAGGGAAGACACACAACACTCCAGAGTGCTAAACCTCACCGCTTCTCTTGGACCATGCTATGTGTTCCTGTGCTTGGACCCAGGATTGGCATGTAAATGATGTGGAACAGTACTGCCACAACCAATCTTTTTACAGGAAATCCCAGTGTCATTAGTGGGATTGTAGGGCCAAAAAGCCTTGACTTGTTAATCATTATGGACATTTCCAGTCTATGTTGGGTCCAGCAGTGACCCTGCTGATGTTGTATGAAAGGCATAAGTGGATGCCACAATGCAAGATTTGATTGACCCCATCAACATGCCTGGAGCAGTATCAGTAAAGTTCAAATATATCATGTTCAGTATACACTAATTCACCATGCATATGTTCCTTCATCCCAGAAAATGGTCCTCTTATTCTGAATCAAGAATATTTTGTACTTGTGCACCAATTTTCTGGGGCTTTCAAATTTCTCCCTTATTTTAGATGCTCATAGTATATCTCCTGTATTGGCAGATGTCCAGTGATTGCTGAAATGGATGTAACCTTTTCAGAATGGTATATAAGTTATAGAACAGTGCCCCTGCCTGAATTCTAAATTTTTAGAACTCATCTACGTGCAGGGAAAAGACAGCATGTATTGTGTGATGTTTAAAAGTAAAGCTTGCAGGTGTTGTGCCTTCTGAATAACAAACTAATTAATCCTTTAAAAAAATAGTGATATTCAAACAAGCCAATCAGTTGTAGATTTTGGAACACCAAATGAGGCATGCTGAAGCAGATAATCTGTAAAAATGGCCATGGGGGGGGGGGGGGACGGACATAACAGAAATTAAAATCACAAATGTAGTAATGTAGTGAATTTAAAAATCCTAATGTGTTCCTGCTACAAAACTTAACTACTGGAAGAAAGTGTATGCACAATGGATAAAGAGTTTCATACACAATAGTTATGAGTTGATTTAAGACTTGGAAGAAAAATTAGATTCTTCTGGAAAGTTCTAGGGGCAGTGTGTGATCCAAGCTGCAGAGCAGTTCCACGGTGATTGCTGAACTATTTCCAATCTGAGCCAAGAGAAGTTTGGACATGCTTACTTGCCAAGTCTTGGTTCACATACAATGAAAGCTCCATTGCAGAAACAATCAGTTTTTACAATATTATTATGGCAGTCTGCTGAACATCTATCAAGTCATCCTGTTCTGCATGACTGATTTCTGAACCAGCACCCATGAGATCCCTGTACCCAATTTTTGCTCCAAATGCAATGTAAAGTAGGGAATATATCTTCACTTATTTCAGTCTCACAGGTGAGAACAAAAGCTTCCAATTGTTCTCCCCGCTCCCATTCGGAGGAGTTGATGCCAGCCATCGAGGATAAGAGGAGAGCTCTAGCAGCATACAAAGCCTGTCCTAGTGAGTACAACTTGCAGGCTCTTCGAGCTGCTCGTAGCAAAGTCCAACAGGCTGCCATGAGATGTTCCAACGATTATTGGCTTCAGCTCTGCTCTCAGATACAGATAGCAGCGGACACAGGTAACATCAAGGGAATGTATGACGGTATCAAGCAGGCTTTAGGTCCAATACAGAAGAAATCTGCTCCCTTGAAGTCTGCTACAGGCGTGATCATCCAGGACCAAGCACAGCAGATGGAATGCTGGGTGCAGCACTACTCTGAGCTATATTCCAGAGAGAATGTAGTAACCGAAGGAGCATTAAATAACATTGAGTGCCTGCCTGTCTTGGAAGAGTTGGTCAGAGAACCAACTTTAGCAGAAATAAAAGCGGCCTTGGATTCCCTCACCTCTGGCAAGGCACCTGGGAAGGATAACATCCCTGTTGATGTGCTGCTGTAAAGAGATCATCACCACCGAGCTGTATGAAGTCTTTTGTCTTTGCTGGAGGGAAGGTGGAGTACCACAGGACATGAAGGATGCAAACATCGTCACATTGTATAAGAACAAAGGAGACGGGCGACTGCAATAACTACCGTAGTATCTCTCTTCTCAGCATTGTAGGGAAGCTGCTTGCCCGTGTTGTGCTGAAGAGACTCCAGGTGCTTGCAGACAGAGTCTATCCAGAATCACAGTGTGGATTTCGAGCTAATAGATCCACCACTGACATGGTATTTTCCCTCAGACAGTTGCAGGAGAAATGTAGGGAACAACAACAGCCACTCTTTGTGGCCTTCATAGATCTCACAATGGCCTTTGATTTGGTTAGCAGGGACGGCCTTTTTAAAATACTTCCCAAGATTGGATGTCCACCTCGATTCCTTAACATCATCAGGTCCTTTCATGAGGAAATGAAGGGCACTGTAGTTTTTGATGGCTCAACCTCAGATCCCTTTGACATCCGAAGTGGAGAAAAACAGGGCTGTGTCCTCGCGCGGACCCTGTTTGGGATCTTTTTTGCTGTCATGTTGAAGCATGCCTTTGGAACTGCAACAGAAGGTGTCTATCTCCGGACTAGATCAGATGGAAAGCTCTTTAATCTCTCTAGATTGAGAGCGAAGACCAAAGTCCAACTGAAATGCATGCGGGACTTCCTCTTTGCTGATGATGCAGCCATTGTTGCCCACTCTGCTGAAGACCTCCAACAACACATGAATTATTTTAGCAAGGCCTGCCAAGACTTTGGACTAACAATCAGCCTGAAGAAAACACAAGTCATGGGCCAGGGCGTGGACTCACCTCCCTCTATTACCATCTCCACGCAAGAATTGGAGGTTGTTCATGACTTTGTGTACCTTGGCTCAACGATCTCTGACACTCTCTCCCTAGATGTCGAGCTGGATAAACGCATTGGCAAAGCAGCTACCATGTTCTCTAGACTCACAAAGAGAGTATGGCTAAATAAGAAGCTGACGGCATATACCAAGATCCAGGTCTATATAACCTGTGTCCTGAGCACACTCCTGTACTGCAGTGAGTCCTGTACCCTTTGTGCATGGCAGGAGAGGAAGCTGAACACGTTCCATATGCATTGTCTCCGACTCATTTTTTGTATCACCTGGCAGGACAAAGTTCCAAATAGAGTAGTCCTAGAAGGAGCTGGAATTTTTAGCATGTATACTTTACTGAAACAGTGACGTCTACGTTGGCTTGGGCATGTCGTGAGAATAGCTGATGGTCGGATTCCAAAAGATCTCCTGTATGGAGAATTAGTGCAGGGAAATCGCCCCAGAGGGAGACCACAGCTGCGATACAAGGAGATCTGCAAGCGGGATCTGAAGGCCTTAGGAATGGACCTCAACAGATGGGAAACCTCGACATCTGAGCGTTCAGCCTGGAGGCAGGCGGTGCAGTCTGGCCTCTCCCAATTTGAAGAGACCCTTGTCCAGCAGGCCGAGGCAAAGAGGCAGTCCCGAAACCAGCAAAATCAGGGAGCTGGACAGGGGACAGATTGTATTTGTCTTCAGTGTGGAAGGGATTGTCACTCTCGAATTGGCCTTCTCAGCCACACTATACGCTGTTCCAAGACCTCCATACAGAGCACGTTACCATAGTCTCTCGAGACTGAAGGATGCCTACTAACTTGCTTTGCTATATGAATGTTTTGCTTAGGCAGGCAAGAATGAACAAGGGAGGAGGAGGGGGTGTCCGTCAGAGTTTCTTCCAATTTACAATTAAGGTATTTCTAAATGAGAAGTTTGAGCTTGGAGAAGTCTGAGTGTCTTACACGGGGCCGGGGAGAAATAAATTAAAGCCTGTTGCCCAGGCACCTGCAGTCCCTCTTGTTCTCCTCCTTCTCCACACCCCTTTGCCTCCTTCTTTTCATGTTGAACTTTTAGAAATGTGTACTTTGGTATGTGGGGCGCCTTCTCCCTCTCATGCTTTTCCTGTGGGTGGAGTTTGCCTTATTTGCTTACTTTCAGCTGAAAATAAACAAATACATATATTGGATCTCTCTGTCTCTGGCTGATTGATTAATATGTTAGAGACAGGCAAAAACCCAGGAATTAGTCCTGGATCCTTCATTGATTAATCCTGGTACCCTTTAAAAGTTTTGTGCCTTTTTGTGTGTGTGTGCATTTTGAGTCTTTGTGAATTTTCTATCTGCTAAAAATGTTGTATTTTATATATTTTAAATTTTGCATTTCCCCCCTGCAAAATGCAAAGTTTAGGGTCTAAAGTGTAAGTGTCAAGTATAATTTTGTTTTTTTGCTAATGTTGCTGATGACCAAAAACAAACAAACAAAAAAACAAAAAAACAACAACCCCCAACAACAACCTCATAATCTTGTGAAAGACTGAAGAACATCATGGTGCTTGACAATTTTTTCAGTGGGGTATTTTGGTATTTTGAGACACCTTTTCTCTAGAAGGAGATGAAAATTTGTTAATATTTGCTGCATCTAATGTGGGGCGCTCTATGTGCTTAGCAGTACCTTTCAGGGGAAAGGTAATCTTTGTGCCCAACAGGCTTTGAATCATACTTATTTCATAAATTTATTCTTATAATTACTGATTCCAGAAAGTAAATACCAGATTTAGTGCAGACTATTGACATTTAGCTAGTCTGCCTATATAAAGAAATCAATTTGTGTACAAGAGAAATCAGAATATACTTATGCCTTAACATTAGGAACATTCATATCTACTTAAATCCAATTGATTTCAGTGGAACTTGCTTTCCAAGTAAGTGCATTTAGGATCGAAGTAATTGAGAGCATCAGTCAATACTGTATTGTAGGACATAAATTAAGAGACAATAATTTGTTCGTGTGAATTTAAAGTAGCACACATGATTAAATTGAAAATAGACAGAAGGACTAGACTCTAATGGGAAAAAATTAGTTTATTATGGTACTATGTTTTTTTTAAACAAACCTAATTCTCATTTGATAAATGTTGTTCCCCTTTCCAGGAATTTTTCAAAGTATTCTAGAGACTAGCAAAATTTTCTAGATGTATTCTGTACCTTCAAGTGGATTTTGATACCAGATTTTTATGGAACATCTCAGTACTGTATCTACTTACATTATCTCCTTGGCTGAAAGAGTGGGAACCTTGATGCACATATGTAACCATTTGATAATGGCAATAATTCCTTTTGAATAGACACTAATAGGGGATAACCATACTTCAGTTTTGGTCCATATTTGTTCAGAGCAATGACAATAGGTAGACCCCAAGATAGCTTCTGACTTCATCAGAAGTACAGTATGTTTTGAAGATCACTATTTTGTTTTTAAAAACTATTTGTTTATTAAATAAAATAAATAAATCTAAACTGCATTTCAGGGTGTAATGCCCTTTATGAGATGGTGCTCTGTTCTAGTATGAAACATAATATTGACAATAATCAGCTTTAAAACACATACAGTCTGTCAAAATGAACAATATGAATTAAATGAAAACATAAGAATTTATAAAATGTAGACTGATATAAAATATATTGAAAGTTTTCTTTATTAAAAACAACTAATGATGAAGCAACCACATTACTTTCAGAAGGAGTGAATTCCATTTGAAAGAAACACATTAAGGGTGCAGTTATATGTCCTTTTAACCTTGTATTTGTCTCAGTTTTAACATGCTTGAAATTGATTTACAAATATCAGTCTACATGAAGTACAGCTAAGCATGCATTTTGGGGAGGGGCAGTGTGTTATTTTCAATGGGGTCGACAGGGTTGTTTATTTTGCATCAATTCTTATCTTGCTTTTAAAAATCATTTTGACATGCCAGTGTAATCTGTGCCTAGAGATGGGCACAAACCAGAAAACTGGTGGTTCATGATGCTTTGTGGTTCCTGGCTAACCACGAATCCCTGGAAAAATGAACCAGTTCATGGTTTGTTTTCCCAGTTTGTGCCGGGGGGGTGGTTAACTGCTCTTGCTGCCTCTGCCTCCACTGCAGGTGCATGCTCAAAGGCAGTAGCAGGTTCCCAGTAGGGACGCAAGGCGCTGCCTCTGAAATGCACCCACCTATCAGCTGGGTGGCAGGTACATGCTCAGAAACAGTGGCCTGGCTTCCCGGAGCCAGGCACTGCTTCTGAGCATGCACCCACCACCCACACACTTGCACAAGGAAAAAAAAATAAGGGGAAAGGAGTGGGTACTTGGGGAACTTGTCAACTCCCTGACCAAGTTGTTGTGAAATCTTGCTGAAACAGGAGGTGAAGGGGAAGAAAAGGAAGAGAAGCATGAAAATAGGCTAAGCAAAAACACCCTGCCAAGAGATTGAAAGGGTAAGCAAAAATAGGGGAGTGCTTTTGAAGGAGCCAGACAAAAACAGAACAAAAAACAAATTAAATGTTTTCCCAGGAGGATGCACACATGGCCCCAAACCTACATGACTACCATGTGATTTTAAACCCATTTCAAAAATCCTGATCCTGGCTTCCGATTCATTTACATAGTGTAACTACGCCCTGAACTACACAGACATGTTAGAAGTATTGTGTATATTATATTTTACAGACTATAAAATGCTGTGCTTTGCAGTGTAACTCCATATGAACAAGTGTAATCCTTCTGTAAATGGACTAGATATTTGAGAAAAGAAGGGTATTTTTCTGTTATAAATACATTAAGCTTTTCTTCAGAAGGCAGAATGAGAATGAAGTGTCTTAGAGGATCTCCCCAGGACTGTTTGACAGACCCATCGTAGAAGACCCAACTTAGCAAAGGAGGGACAGCACTGTGTGGGATGCAGAAAATTGGATCACTGGGGTTGTAAGGCCTAGCTGGTATTGCTGGAAAATAAGAAGGAACTGTTTGCAGGCGGTTCTTCATATTACAGCAGATAGCCTTCAGACTCAGCTTAGCTAAAGGGTATATCTGCTGTAGAAAAATTATTATGCTACTACTTCAGAAACTCCTTCAGGTTCTTTTCCATTTCAAAGCTCAGTGTCTGATTGATATGTCAGCTTTCTAATATGAATTTTAAGCATGACTGTGTACTAGTTTCTCTCCCCCCCCTTTTTTTTTTTTTTTTTGGTAAGCACATATCCCTTTAAAGTACTCTAATTTGCCCAGTAAATCATCAGCATGACAGACAGTACCCGGCAATGCTACATATTTCAAAGGCTTGGCTATTTTAATTCAGTGAGTAGACTGGGTCAATGATGATACAAAATAAATATACTGTGAAAACAAAATGGTTTTAGTATATTAAATCTTAACTGCCTTTAGGGTTTTACACGCTTTGCTAAATTGAAATTTCATACACAGAAGATACCTCCAATATCATGGTGGTTCCTAATCCCATGCTTTTGCGATAATTTCCTTTCTAGGGAAGGAGGGGAAAAATAAACGTAATTGCTTAAACTCTGAAAAATGCTTTTCTTTGAACTCAGTGAAGCACAAAGATGAATAGTGTATTACGAAAGGGAATTCAGCTCTATTTATGTCTGCTTGTACTGTGAAATTGGTTGCTTGTGATCTCTAAAGACTTGTTTTCTTTTCAGCATATTGCACTATAGCTCAAACCAAACAGGAAGTCCAGATTGTGAGAAAATTATATCTTTGGGACTCAGTATTTCTACATTTATGGAAAGTACCCGGGCTTGTTTTACTAACTTTGGGGTCTGGTGTGGTACATGTGAGTAAAAACCACTGAAATATCACCTACCAAAAGTAGCATCCACATGTTTTTATGATCTATTCAGGTAGAGCTATGCCTGACAAGAAGTAAGAGGCAGGCACCAAAATTAAACAAAATCCTGTCCTCAGTGTTTTCAATGATACAAATGTGCAAAAGCTTTGAATTTTTGGTCAAATTCCCTTTGGTTATGCAATATAAGTACAGAGATCCACAGAGGAGAATAGCTACAAGTTCCCCAGAGTCCACCCCTTTCTCATTAACTGGCATTTAAAGTCTCAGTAACTCACTCTGAGGCATTTGTAGGAGAAAGGATAAAAACATTTTTTTTACTTATAGTTGTTTGAAATTACAGACTTCTGTATGCTCCTTTCTTTATTGCAGACATATTTAGCAATGAACCAGACATTAACAGCAAACAAGCAATTGCCACCTGACTGAGAAAAGAGGGGGAGAAGAACACTCAGCAGAGAGGTGAGGCTCTCTTTGAATTCAAAGGTCGGAAGGAACAATTAGTTAGTGTTGGATAGATAATCACCCCAGCCCAGAAAAAGTCCATCTCAGTCACACAAACTACAGATGTGAGGTTGTCGAGTTTGTTTGTTTATACATTGTAGTTATCTTCGTCCCACAAGGGCAGTATCGAGGTCAAAATGTATTTATTTATTTATTTATTTATTTGTTCGGCTTTTACCCCACCCATCTAGATTCAAACAAATCTACTCTGGGCAGCTTACAGTCCGAGCAATATAAAACAAGAATTAAAACAGACAATATCCAAATAAAAAAGAGAAGTACAAGATAGGAAAACACAGGGAACTAAGTGATGGAAGGGGGGAAAGCCTGCCTGAAGAACCAGGTCTTCAGCTTGTTCTTAAAAACTGGCAGCGAAAGTGCCAGGCGAATCTCAGGGGCAAGATGTTCCAGAGGTGAGGGGCCACCGCCGGGAAGGCCCAGTTTCTAGTTCTCTTCTTCCGGGCCTCTCTCGGGGTCAAGCCCGTCAGCCGCCCATCCTGGCTAGATCGAGTGACACGAGTAGAGCTGGGTGGGAGCAGGCACTCTGCTAGGTATCGAGGTCCTAAACTGTCTAGGGCTTTATATGTAAGCATTAATACCTTGAAGTCAATGCGGAAACGAATGGGCAACCAGTGTAAGGCTGCCAGGGTGAGGGGAAATGTGATGATATTTTTTCACCCCAGTTAATAGTCTGGCGGCCGTGTTCTGGACCATTTGTAGTTTCCACATCAATCTCAAGGGTAGCCCCATGTAGAGTGCATTACAAGTGTCTAATCTCGAGACTACGATTGCATGGACCAGAGTGGTGAGCGCCCCAACATCAAGCTAGAGTGTCAAAAGGTGTGAATAGCCCTTTCAGCTCAAACATGCCTCCTGAAGCTGAAAAATTTGCTCATCTTTGCTGTAAGGATGCTTGCAGTCCCTAACACCTACATTAGGGTCACCGTGGTAACCTTTTCAGGGCAATTCTATTTATCTGGTATTGATTGTGGTACTGACCATGGCAAGGAGGGAACGTTGGGAAGGAACCATTGAAAACTTGAGCTTTCTCTCATTATTTGCATGATCAGAACAATACTTCTAAAAACCACCATAAAAGATTAACGCAGGGCAGGAGACCTGTGGTCCTGCAGATCTTGCTAGCCTCTAATTTCCAGCATCTCTGACGTGATGATGCTTGTTAGGGCTGAAGTTTGGAGTCCAGCAATATCAGGACAACAGGATACCTATCTTTGCTGTAAATCATAGTAGATTCAAAGATAAGTTCCATATTGTGGTGCTGGGAGATACAAATGATGCCTTCATGTGATCTCTCTCCATTCCCAAGCCAGACAAAGGCTTCATATGCTTCAGTAGTGTGTGTGGGAGGGTTACCAGTTAACATGAATCAGCCTTTTGAATCACATGCCACAGATTCTCGCTAGTGCCTGGCAAATTAGGTATAACTGTGCTAGTGAAGTATGCTGTATGACTCAGTTCAGGCAACTGAAACATGTGGAAGGGCATTCATTTCATTTATTATGAAATCACCAGGATTTATTTTGCTAAATCAAGGGCAACATTGTAAATCTCTCCTCCACAAAAAAGGTCAATATCTTAGTGAAAATAATTCCATCTCAGAGCAAAGGCATGCTGAGTTCAAATGTGATCTATCACTTCTAAGCAATCAAGTTCAATTTTTCAATATTTTATTTTCCCCTAACTTGTACTCATTCAATGCATTCAAGGAAATTGCGATTCACTTGTACTTGTTCTTTGAGCAGCAGGAAATTAATTTAAGCCACCACATGCATTTTTCATTGAGAACTGTAAGCAGACATTGCAGTTTATTGTATTTTATTCATTACTAGCCGATGGACCTGGCTTTGCTTGGATTAAAATCCCATGAATGCTATGCTTATCCTACAATTTCTTTTCTTTCTGCACTCCGTTTTCTCTTTTCATTTCAGTCCTCTCTCTTTCTCCTTCTTGATAGTAATTTGGCTTACCTGAGGAGTGCCACCCAGCATGGCTCTTGATTAATTAACCTGTGATCTCCCAATAAAAGTTTAACATAATTGACACTATGCAAATTTATGGAATCCACTTGCCCACGCTTGTCAAACAATGTGCCACATGATTATTCAGGCAATACAAATATTTGGAGTTCCCTTAGAAATGCCCAAAATGATTTTTGTGTATGCCATATCGTCTATATTTTAAGTCAGACCACCCAAAGATATCTTTCAAATTTGTTGAAAATCCAACTAGCTAGCTAAGATGAAATAATTGGGGTGCAGCCAAAGGTCTCCAAAGTGATTTTCTTTTATGTCACAAAGCCTATATTTTAAGTCACAGCATTCCAAAGATTTGGTGAAAATGCAAAAGACAAAATAAGACAAAATAATTGGAGTGTGCCTGAGAGCCCCTAAAGTGGTCTTCATATCCAGAATGCAACCCTATATGTCAAGTTAAAGCATCCAAAGTGTATCCTCCAAATTTGGTACAAATTGAACCACCTATTTATGGGAAATGAACTGGAGTGTGGTGGGGGCCCCTGAAGTGATTCAGGTATGCCACATAAACCACCTTTTAAGTCATAGTACCCCCAAATATACCTTCCAAACTTTGTGAGAATCTGTCCAGACATTTTTCATGATGCAATAATCAACAGGTAGGTGGACAGATAGAAACATATTTATACATATTAGACTATATTTCCCCATGCCTCCCCAAAACAGGGCTCAAGCTGGATTTCTTTTCAATGGCAGCAATATTCCAGAGAGACCACAGTGCCATGCTATAATGCATACTTTGCATGCAGCAAGTCCCATTTTAATCTCACTATGGAATCCTGTGATGGAGTGGAGCCATGGCATGTTGATCAGATAGAATGATGATGTAATATGCCTTCAAACCTGTCTTTTCCTTCCAAGCTTTGGTGCAGTCCTCACAGTTGCAATGGGAGGGGAAGAAAAATAATGTTATAAGAGAACCAGGAAGCCCAAAGCAGAAGGAGATTGACAGCTGAAGGGCCAATGAAAAGCCCAGTCTCTCCTGGAAACCCCAGTCATAGAGTCTGGGGTGGGGTAGGGATTCCTCTGCCCATGTAATTTGTTGCCATTGTGTGAGGGCAAAATATTGGAGAACAGAGAGAGATTGCTATTCACCTTTATTTTGAGGAGCTAGGGAGAATGGAAAGATTTCTTCTTCTCTTCTTCCTCCTTCTTCTATATGCAGTTGCAGATCACCAGTCCAATCATCTGAGTGTCAGGGTGTGTGAAATTTCTGCCATCATGCAAGATCTGAGTTAGGTCACAGCAGCATGAAGAATAGGACCTAAAATAAGTTACATGATTCCCCTATGCAGGGGAAGGGAAGAAGGAAAGAAAATTGTGGAAGATTTGCTTGCATAATTGAAGGTCAAGCAGTAGTTGAGTTCATGGTGCTTCACTGCCTCCATCCAAGATCAGAATCCTTTATTTCTCCAATTTTCAAGCCCTCCACGGCACTATTCAGACATATCAAAATACATATAAATACTTTGGAATGTTTAGATATGAATCAAAGTGAATAGGTTACATACCACCTGAAAACTCATGTATTGCAATTTGTAAGATAAATAATTCAACCAAATTGAAGAAGGTGGCATTTCCACACTCCTATGAAAAAAAGGAACACATCCCAGTTGACATATAAGAATTATATCACAGACTATGGAGAATACTTCCAAGTTGGAGTGTCAGATCCAATTTAATCATATTTGGAATGGACCCACTGAAAGCAATGGCTTTCCTACAGGCATGACCACAGGTGTATCTACACAATAGAGAATAAACAATCTGATATCACTTAACCACCATGTTTCTCTCCTATGCATCTGAGGATTTTTAATTTGATGATGTATTTAGAATTCTTTGCTTGGGAGCTCTAGTACATAAGTTCAGGGGAGTGTGCTAAAGTTCTGTAGCAGAGAATTCTAGGATTTCACCAAACTACAAATCCTGGGGTTCCATAAGACTGAGCCATCACAGTGACAGGGGTTTCAAATGGCAACTCTTATGTAGTGCAAATGTATTCTTAGTCCCCTGAGCAGCTAAGGGTGCAGTGATAGAATTCATAGCGCTAGGTTAAATGCATGACTTTGAGCAGGTATTAAATGGTTTTCCTGCATGATATTCTCTCACCTTTTGTTACCTTTTTAAGCAGACAAATTTATGTATCTTGCTCTTTTTTTTTGGAGATTTTAGATATTTGCTTGGAACTTTTTAGATATTTTGGTATTACATGGAGAGCAGTTCTATGCAAAATGCTCTGTAAAATCTCTAACACAGTGAAAGTAGAGGTGAGTAAACATGATTAAGTACTAGCTATGATGCTAAACATATTCAGTTATTTGAGCTTTTTTTTTTCTCTGTTGGATAATGAGAAATGTATGGATTAGCCTTTTCCTACTTCATTGATAATTCCTCCCTCCTGATATTCAGGAATGAGAACCCAAATGATGAAATGCTCACTTGATTTCTGCCAATAAAACTTCCATTTCTGTTTTTCACATTAAACTGCAAGTATTATGGAAATCAATTGAGTTGTAGTGGCATGAAAGATAGATATCCTGAGGTGACAGTAATGATTTGGAATGTTCACTAGATTGATTGGGCTTGCCCTGTCAGTTTCTGTAGGTGTGTCTGGTTTATTTTAAGTTAAGGAAGCCAGGGTTGTCCACATGTAATGAACTGGATCAAAGAGGTTGGGCTGAACCTGAGTCTTATCTCTGCCACAGACTCACTAGATAGCCTTGGACCAGTCACTCACGTTCAGTGCCATCTCACAAACTGTCTAACAGGAATAACAAAGTCCTATCCCCCTATGCATCCTATGAAAATAATATGTAAATACAATTGTATTATCCTTGTTTGGACAAAAGTGCCATTTCATTTAGGCATTGTTATTGTAAAAGATTCTGTTGATTATCTGTTATCAGTCTTTAAATTAGGTGGGCAATTGTGGTCTTCCAGATAGTGTTATTCTGCAACTTACATGAACATTAATGGTCTTGAGATTGTCATTTGAGGACAATCTGGGAAAATTGACCATCACTGGTAGAGCTATCTTTTTTGTGTTATGACTGTCATTTCCCCTTTATATCATTGTTTACATTTGTGTCTACTGTTTTCCTTCATCTGTCTCTAATGCTTTTTTCCTCTCCAAATAGTCATGCTGGAATTGGACAAAATCCTGAACCAGAAAGATCATTTTCAGGTGCTTTTGTACCTTTCAGTGTCCCCTTCAATACAACTTGTAGCCTTTCACCCACTTTCTTGTTGCACCCATGTTAAGTAATTTTGTACTATTTTGTACTATTTTGGAACCATGTTTTGTTTGGAAGCTAAGACACATAGGTGTAGACTCTTCCTGCAGAGGGGACACTTGTGAACAAAACACCTTCAGAACATTCATAGCAAGTCATCTGCAAGTGGATTGCCATCTGGATCAACACATGCCACAGAATGTAGTGTAAGCAAACCAGTCCTGAAGGGGTGAGATGGATCATATGATTCCAGGTGTGAAAGTACACATAGTGTAATTAAGAAACAAAGACTATAGGAACATGGACAAAATAAGCCTGTAGACTAAGACAGAAACTTTCTCCATGATGTGCTAGCTTTCTAGCTAGTTGGATAGCCGAGTGAACTAGAATACCATTGGTTAAGAGTTTGATTCTACACTGTGCCTTGAGGAGAGGAGCCAGCCTGTGGGCAAGGTACTCAGCCCCAGAATAGCCCCAGAAGAAGTGAAGGGTAAACCACTTCTTCAGTACCCTGTACTTAAAATCCTTCAAAAGAATCACCATAAGTCAGAATTGACTGGACAATAAGCAATTAATTATCATTGTGCTTCCTTCTTAATTGTATGAAGCTTGACACCTGAGGTAGTAATAAAATGCATTATCTCCTTTATAGATATAAAATGATACAGTCCAGTTAGCAATCTCAGAATTCTACTACCTAATTCTGTCATACACATAGACCAGACAGACTGTTTCAAGAGCTGGATGTTTTTCTGGTTGCAAAATAAAATGTCTGCAGCCATTTCAGGTGTTATGGTTTGCAGTTAAGGGTATATTAAACTGGAGATTGTTCTTGTTGCTCTGTGGTGTTATATCCCTTGAGGAACTCCACACACAGAGAGATGAATACCTGCACGTGAACACAAACACATGACCTCTCATATACTTGGGTTTTGGTACTCCTCTCACAACCAATTGGAATAAATTTGATACAACTGGCAAGCAGGATTAAGGTCAAAATATCACCATTCGTTACAACGGTATCTCTGTTGTGGACTAATAATAGTCATGTTCACATAGCAGCCAGGGAGGTGTAACGTCTGGGCAATGAAAGACCATAAATAAAGATCTGAACTCATTGGATCCTGTTATGAATAGAATGATTGTTTGCCTTTTGGACTTCGATCAAAGTGATTGATGAAGGGTTTTCTTTCCTGACTACTGAAAATTCAAAGTAATAAAAAAATGTATCCAATTCCAAGACTTTCAATCCCCTCTACCTGTTCCTAGGAGCACCCACTCCAGTGAATGATTGAGGACCAGAAATGCCTACTATGAAGGACAGCAGGCTCAGAAAGAATATATGAGATAGTAATCCAGGCGGCAGTAAAACTGGAGTAATTTAAAGAGTCATAGCCTTAATGGAATATTTTACTATAGGATGAAATCCTCTTCTAAAAGGTTTATTATATCCATTAAAATCAATATAGCTGGAGTGCTTTACTAACATTCCATTGATTTCAATGGAACTTAATTGTTTTTAATTGTTTCCAGCTGGTGGTGTTAATTCTCTATTAATATTATGCTCAACATACGTTATTTTAAGCATTACTTGTGAAATATGGATCATATTTCTTTCTTCTTGGTCACTACGCCACTCCAGTTTTTGCCAACAGACACATTCCTGCAAGCCGAGAATAACAGAAATGCAGACCCCTTAAACCCAGAAGTATACAGCTCAGTTCATATGACTAGCTCAGGGATGGGCAGTCTCCAGAGTAGTGGGGGTCACAAATGCTCATTTCTGGATCTTAGAGGTTCACTCCTGCTGCCACTATGCCAATTATTTTCCTTACAAAAATTGTTGTTGTTGTTTAACTGAAAAAGCCCTCTTGTGCTGCAACTGGCCCAAAATAAATGGTTTCATAATAACTTTTTTTAAAAGGGCCAGAAAAACATGGAAAAACTTGAAATATTTAATTCTTACACTTTTTGGAGGAGTACTGGTGGGTCTGTTGAGTGCTGGTTGCATTAAGGCCCATGGACTAGATCACATTGGATGGGTAGCTGCTTGCAATTTGGGATATGAGGGTTACTGAGATTACCATATGACTCACTCATACCTAACTTCCATTTAGCATGTCACACTTGGCTGCATCAATTTAGAATCATCTTCATGTGATCTGTGAGAAAATGAAAAAAAAAATTCTTGTGGTAAGATGAGGCTCTTTTTTTCTTCTCCCTTGGATAAAATATTCACATTTTCCTTGCCCCATAAACATCTCCCAGCTATCACACTTCGGGTTAAAAACTGAGCTGGTGGTAATGTCCATGTCTGAGGTCTGGATGTGTGCTCTAGTTTTGATGTACTTTTCTTTGACCACCTGATACAGATCTCTTTCCTCACACTTCCTTGTTTGTGAATTATTTCCAGAAATTGAGACAATTCCTCATGTCCTCCAGTTAGACCAAGCCTTTCTACCCTTATTTCCCAGGATTCCATTTCTTCATCTCTCACTCCCTGTATCCTACATATATTTTTTACCAGTCAATGTCAAAATTAAAAAGTGTAGTATAAGTTATGGTTGTTAGTGTACAAGTGGGAAAAACATGTATTTATAGCATATAATACTCATCAGATCACCACCTGATGAAGTAAAAACCCTGCACCTTCATGAGGGGTCGAGGACATAGGTAATTATTATTCCCTGTCCTGCAGGAGAAGGAATGTGTGTTTTCATTGTGAAAGTGGGCTCCTACAGAAAGCTATGTTTAGTTTGTGCTTCACATCTTTTGAAATTTAGTTAAATTGCAGTAATTTTTTAAAACAGTACATACATGAAGAAACCACTTCACATATATGTCAGATCTTAATCCACCATAAATTTGTGTAGGCTATAGTCCTATACATTGAAGCTTTTGCACAGAATTAAGAATGTGCTTCAAATAGCCATGCCAGTCCACTTCTGCAATATGGAGATAATATATGTGCATGTTTATGTATTATTCAGTTGAAATATTGTGCCCTAGAACCATATTCTCAGTTTACAACAAATTATAATACAGAAGAAACTCACATGATTAGTTGCAAGAATTACAGGAAGGTAATGACATTCATTTGGGTCTTAATAGGTTGCTTCTGAGAGGTTTGGTTTTCTTAAGGAACCACAACTCTTTTCAGTGCACTGAAGGAGGAGAAACAAAAGAAGACCACAGTGCTCAACAGACTAATCAAACGACGTGGCATCAAACTGCATTTTGACTTGAAGACTGTAATTCAAGATACTTTCTGTTTATTGTTTCAGCCAAAGCTGTACTCATCTGACTCAATAGACTTTATTCTTAAATAATTAGAAACCCTTTGTTGCAGTGGCTTAATATAAGTCCCTGTTCTGTCATGGTATCCTGGCAGTTTGTTAGTCTTGTGGCTTATTTTTGCTCGAGTGCTTATATTTATTGTCATATTAATAGCTCAGATTAGCAATGTAAACTGCTCGTGTACATTCTAGGCACCAAACTTCAATGATAAGACACTTGTACATTTAAGACTCTTCACATTCAATTGGCAGAACAATCATCATCATCATCGTAGAACTGCAGAGCTGGAAGGCACCCTCTGGATCATCAAGTCCAGCCCCTGTTCAGGAGACACAGTGTGGAACTGAGTTCCCAACCTCTGGCTCTGCAGCTGCCTAAACCACTGAGGTATCCATAAATGGACTGCAGCTCAAAGGAGACATCTTATTCTGTGATTTCTAAAGATGCCAGTTGAATCTTTGTTGTTACTAACAGATGTAGTAAATAAACCTCCATTTTTGGCGATGAAAAATGGAGAGAATTTTACCAAAATATATACATTTTATTGCATTTAGACTGTGATGTCAGTATACCAACTGTGTTATTCTCTGAATATGAATTTGTATTTATTATTAGGTTTAATTCAGCCAAGGTTAAGCATTGTTCAGTTTCTTTGACACTGCAGTGGTGAAGATTTGAAATTTAGGCTTACATTTCAAATTGAAGCCAGTGAAATTTAAATATTTTTAGGTTTTTCTAGATTATACTCTTTCTTTCTTCAGTGTTACATTTTTGTTCCAGTGTTTCTGCAAGGCAGTGGAAATAATGTATATGAAATTATAGTATTCTGACCCCTGTTTACAATTACCTTGTAAGACCAAGACACAGAGTTGATGTAATACACAAGAGTGATTTAAACACTGAGCTCTAACATCCATGTCCAAATACTACTGATTATACTACACTATTTTCTCCAAATCATCAAGAGGACTTGGCTGGCAGGCATTGCACTGTACTAGTCTGAGTTGGAAGTATCTTTCGGGGTGCATATAGGGAATTAATTCCAATTAAGGGGCATCAGACGAGAGGTGGAGACAACCTGTTGGGGCCACATTCCATCAATATTTATTTCTATTGAATAACAATGGTTTCAACAAGGCATGAGATTAAATAGAAATGAACTTTAGTGCTCTGTTTTCAGGAGAAAAATACTGGATTGAAATGCTCCAGCTGTGCAATGCCTGCCAGCCAATTCCTCTTGACGATATTGGGAAAAAGTTCTAAATTGAAAACACAAACCATCTTATGAACTTTATTGATTCTTTGGCATGAGAGACTGATTCCCATTTCACATACATATCACTAGCAAAACAGATTGTTTTGGCAACTCTACAGAGTATGATTAAATAGTTCTATTTAATTTTATTGTGCAACTTGCATAGAAATATTAAAACACAATTAATTGTTCTTGTGTATTGCACTGATTTAAAGAAAGGTATACTGCTTTATAAATATATGATAGAAAGTTTTATGAACAGTATTGAATTACATATGAAATGCACTGCATTATATTCATATATTTCTGTTATTTCAAACAATTGCCTTTGGATTAGCAAATGCAGAACCTTTAATAACATCAAAAATATCTACATCAGAAGTGAAACCAACTTAATTATAATAGCTTCCACTCAAAAAAGAACAAAAAGTACAATTCTATGTAATTAATAAAAGCTATGTATAACAATTCACAGTATCTGCAGGTATTCCCAACGTTATATGGAAGAAACCATGATAATGTAACCACAATTTTAACTAGTTTAGTTTTGCACAAAGACATGGTTTTTAAGACTGAATCATTTACTCCTTTCAGTTGTTCCTTCCTTATGTTCAGTAAACATATTAAAGGAGATAAAGACTCTGGCCCTATTCACTATGCCCTTAAATTCGAGAAGATTAGCTGAAAAGCCAGAAGGAAGCACCTCCTGATGTCCACTTGTATGCATGAAGTTGGCAACATAGTTTGCCATCATGACCATACAGAGTTCCAAGTCACAATATGTGCCTGTGGAGAATGCAGCTGCCTTACATGCACAGAGCCCACTTCAGATATTCTGGCTAATGGGCAAAGGATGGTGGCCCATGGACATCAGGGTCAAGACTAGCATGTGTGGTCCTGCTCCTTTTTCCAAATATTTATTGAACACATCTAAATAACAAGTGAATAACTAAAAATTAGTTTTACATTCATAATAGGAAGACATGGGAATAATCTTTCTAACAACCATTTAAAATGTTTCATTTTAGCGAAAACTATAATTGTCATCATGCACACAGTTAACAGAGAACCACAGATGATTGAGATGCCCTGGCAAACATGCTAGATGTGCTGATGCTTTACATTTTTTAAATGTCCAATTAATACAGATATTCCCCTTCACGGATTGCAGCCTTGTCGTGGCGAAGGGGCTTGAGTAATTCAGAGAAGCTATGGGCTATGCCGTGCAGGGACACCCAAGACGGACAGGTCATAGTGGAGAGTTCTGACTAAACGCGATCCACCTGGAGCAGGAACTGGCAAGCCACTCCAGTATCTTTGCCAAGAAAACTCCATGGACAGAAACAAAAGGCTAAAAGATATGACGCTGGAAGATGAGCCCCTCAGGTCGGAAGGCGTCCAACATGCTACTGAGGAAGAGCGGAGGACAAGTACAAGTAGCTCCAGAGCTAATGAAGTGGTTGGGCCAAAGCCGAAAGGACGCTCAGCTGCGGACGCGCGTGGAAGTGAAAGGAAAGTCCGATGCTGCAAAGAAAAATACTGCATAGGAACCTGGAATGTAAGATCTATGAACCTTGGTAAGCTGGATGTGGTCAAACAGGAGATGATAAGAATAAACATTGACATCCTGGGCATCAGTGAACTAAAATGGACGGGAATGGGCGAATTCAATTCAGACGATTATCATATCTACTATTGTGGGCAAGAATCCCGTAGAAGAAATGGAGTAGCCCTCATAGTCAACAAAAGAGTGGGAAAAGCTGTACTGGGATACAATCTCAAAAACAACAGAATGATTTCAATAGGAATCCAAGGCAGACCTTTCAACATCACAGTAATCCAGGTTTATGCACCAACCACCAATGCTGAAGAGACTGAAATTGACCAATTCTATGAAGACTTACAAGACCTTCTAGAACTGACACCAAAGAAAGATGTTCTTCTCATTATAGGGGACTGGAATGCTAAAGTAGGGAGTCAAGCGATAAAAGGAACAACAGTTAAATTTGGCCTTGGAGTTCAAAACGAAGCAGGGCAAAGGCTAATAGAGTTTTGTCAAGAGAACAAGCTGGTCATCACAAACACTCTTTTCCAACAACACAAGAGGTGACTCTACACATGGACATCACCAGATGGGCAATACCGAAATCAGATTGATTATATTCTCTGCAGCCAAAGATGGAGAAGCTCTATAAAGTCAGAAAAAACAAGACCTGGAGCTGATTGTGGCTCTGATCATCAGCTTCTTATAGCAAAACTCAAGCTTAAACTGAAGAAAGTAGGAAAAACCACTGGGCCAGTCAGGTATAATCTAAACCAATCCCTTATGAATACACAGTGGAAGTGAAGAACAGATTTAAAGAACTAGATTTGGTGGACAGAGTGCCTGAAGAACTATGGATGGAGGCTCGTAACATTGTACAGGAGGCAGCAACAAAAACCATCCCAAAGAAAAGGAAATGGAAGAAAGCAAAGTGGCAGTCCAACGAGGCTTTACAAATAGCAGAGAAGAGAAGGGAAACAAAATGCAAGTGAGATAGGGAAAGTTACAGAAAATGGAATGCAGACTTCCAAAGAATAGCAAGGAGAGACAAGAGGGCCTTCTTAAATGAACAGTGCAAAGATATAGAGGAAAATAATAGAAAGGGAAAAACCAGAGATCTGTTCAAGAAAATTGGAGATATTAAAGGAACCTTTTGTGCAAAGATGGACATGATAAAGGACAAAAATGGTAGGGACCTTACAGAAGCAGAAGACATCAAGAAGAGGTGGCAAGAATACACAGAGGAATTAAACCAGAAAGATCTGGATGTCCCGGACAACCCAGATAGTGTGGTTGCTGACCTTGAGCCAGACATCCTGGAGAGTAAAGTCAAGTGGGCCTTAGAAAGCATGGCTAACAACAAGGCCAGTGGAGGTGATGGCATTCCAGTTGAACTATTTAAAATCTTAAAAGATGATGCTGTTAAGGTGCTACACTCAATATGCCACCAAGTTTGGAAAACTCAGCAGTGGCCAGAGAATTGGAAAAGATCAGTCTACATCCCAATTCCAAAGAAGGGCAGTGCCAAAGAATGCTCCAACTACCATACAATTGCACTCATTTCACACGCTAGCAAGGTTATGCTCAAAATCCTACAAGGTAGGCTTCAGCAATATGTGGACCGAGAACTCCCAGAAGTACAAGCTGGATTTCGAAGGGGAGGAGGAACTAGAGACCAAATTGCTAACATGCGCTGGATTATGGAAAAAGCCAGAGAGTTCCAGAAAAACATCTACTTCTGCTTCATTGACTACGCAAAAGCCTTTGACTGTGTGGACCACAGCAAACAATGGCAAGTTCTTAAAGAAATGGGAGTGCCTGACCACCTTATCTATCTCCTGAGAAATCTATATGTGGGACAGGAAGCAACAGTTAGAACTGGATATGGAACAACTGATTGGTTCAAAATTGGGAAAGGAGTACGACAAGGCTGTATATTGTCTCCCTGCTTATTTAACTTATATGCAGAATACATCATGCGAAAGGCTGGACTGGATGAATCCCAAACCGGAATTAAGATTGCTGGAAGAAATATCAACAACCTCAGATATGCAGATGATACCACTCTGATGGCAGAAAGTGAGGAGGAATTAAAGAACCTCTTAATGAGGGTGAAAGAGGAGAGCGCAAAAAATGGTCTGAAGCTCAACATCAAAAAAACTAAGATCATGGCCACTGGTCCCATCACCTCCTGGCAAATAGAAGGGGAAGAGAAGATATGGAGGCAGTGACAGATTTTACTTTCTTGGGCTCCATGATCACTGCAGATGGTGACAGCAGCCACGAAATTAAAAGACGCCTGCTTCTTGGGAGGAAAGCGATGACAAACCTAGACAGCATCTTAAAAAGCAGAGACATCACCTTGCCGACAAAGGTCTGCATAGTCAAAGCTATGTTTTTTCCAGTAGTGATGTATAGAAGTGAGAGCTGGACCATAAAGAAGGCTGACCGCCGAAGAATTGATGCTTTTGAATTGTGGTGCTGGAGGAGACTTTTGAGAGTCCCCTGGACTGCAAGGAGAACAAACCTATCCATTCTGAAGGAAATCAACCCTGAGTGCTCACTGGAAGGACATATCCTGAAGCTGAGGCTCCAATACTTTGGCCATCTCATGAGAAGAGAAGACTCCGTGGAAAAGACCCTGATGTTGGGAAAGAGTGAAGGCAAGAGGAGAAGGGGACGACAGAGGACGAGATGGTTGGACAGTGTCATCAAAGCTACCAACATGAATTTGACCAAACTCCAGGAGGTAGTGGAAGACAGGAGGGCCTGGTGTTCTTTGGTCCATGGGGTCACGAAGAGTCGGACACGACTTAAGGACTAAACAACAACAAAAATACACATATTTGGGATACACTGGGGATAAAAAGTTGGATCCAGACTTAATCTTACTTTGTAGCTGCTTATTGCTTGAAGAAAATTTAAATATCTCAGACACAGAAATCTTTCTACATGGAATTAGAAACCCATCACCAAGAGGGTGTCAGCTCATGGAAACACCCAATCAATTAAATGCTGCCCCATGCAGTTAAGGGCACTTAAACATGTTTATGTAAACAGCTTCCATATAAGTTCTAGAACATCTTCTAAAGTACATTTTATTTATGAATCGATGACAACCCAACAGTCTGAATTAAATTCAGATTATGAATGTAATTATTTGCTTATATTATTTATATGCTACTTTTCTCTTCAAAGTGGGCCCAAGGGGGCTCACAACAGATAAAACTATAAAACAAACAACAGTTTTGAAAATACTATATAAATATCATATTAAAAGAATTAAACGTATATTAAGAATAAAAGCCAAGATTAAAAACAATTTTAAAACATTTAAAAATGTATAAGTTAAAAATCAGCATTCCTGAGACAGCTTACTTCTTAAAAACCTGTCTGAAGAGAAAGTTCTTTGCTTGAAGACAGAAGGACAAGAGGGAGGAGGGCAACATGGTTTCTCGAGACAGTGCATTCCAAAGAATGATTGAAAACTGATAGAATAAGCCTAAATAATGACACAATATTAGTGACAGAAAGCAGGAACGATTTGAAATGACTACTGAAGAAGGTGAAAGAAGAAAGCACAGAAGCAGGATTACAGGTGAACTTCAAGATGAGAAAAATCATGTCTCCAGAAAAATTATATAACTTTAATGTTGATTAAGGAGAGAGGAAAATAATTAAAGAATGTCTAAACTTGTGTTCAATAATCAATTCAAATGGAAACTGCAACCAAGAAAGCAGAAGACTCAGACTGGGAAGGGCAACTATGAACTAGAAAAGATCCTAAACCAGTGGTTTCCAATGTTGGGTAACCTTTCTAGAAACAAAAATTACTAAATGAGGCTATTATGTTTTCGGGAATGCCATGAGAAGAAAAGACTCATTGTAAAAGTCAAAAACACCAGATAAAGTTCAAGACAGCAGGAAAAAAGGAAGACCAAATACGAAATGAATTGACTCAGTAAAGGAAGCTCTGGCCTTTAGTTTGCAAGAACTGAGGAGGGCTGTTAATGATATTTATTTATTTATTTATTTATTTATTTATTTATTTATTTATTTATTTATTTATTTAACTTATATGCCATCCACACTACCCGAAGGTCTCTGGGCGGCTTACAACAATTAAAATACAGTAAAAAAGATAAAACAATTAAAATACAATTAAAATATATACTCTAAAAATTGCCATCAGGACCCACAGTTGATATTATTTCAATTAAAAGCCTTCTGGAACAGGAAGGTTTTGACCTGGTGCCGAAATGTCATCAGCGTCGGCGCCAGACGAATCTCAATTGGGAGGGCATTCCATAGTCTGGGGGCAGCTGCCGAAAAGGCCCTTTGTCTACAAGCCAACCCTCTTACCTCCTTGAGGGATGTTCAAGGTCACTAATTCATAGGGCTGTTGTAAGCCAGAAGGAACTTGATGGCACATAATGATGGTGGTGTCATGACTACATCGACACAAAATAATTGCGTTGTTCATCTCTAAATTTTTCAGAAAATTTCAGGGTGCCATGCACACCAAATTGGTTACCTTCAATATCTTATGTAGTAATAGCTACTGATATTCTAACTTTTCCTTATGTGTTTTAAAATATGAATTGCGAGTCACAGGTTAAACATAAACACGAGAATATGTTAAACATAAACAGTTAATTATCTTCATCATGTAGGAATACTTTGCTGACTCCAGGTAGTGGTGCATTTTTTTCTGTTCCATTCTAACTACAAGACAAGCAGGTGAGAGAGGGACAGGGTTCAGTATCAGTCAAAGAAAAATATACCTGTGTTTATCCTTTCCATCAAACAGAATGACTGGGAGGGATTTTAAAGATTCTAAGTACAACTTAAAGATGTTCTAGTTAGAAGGCAGAGAGGCTAAATTATTCATAATTAATTTATATTACTAAGTTTTTTGGAAATTATTCTACTTATATTATAGGAGGGTGCGCCTTGGCTTATAGCCTTGCACATTCTTGAACTGAATTCGTATTAGCCACATTGGATGCTTGTAGCAGATGACAATGATGAAAATGATGACGACAATGTGACTGTAGGAGCAACAGTCTCAATTTTGAATGTTGTGTCTCTCAACTATTTCTGATAAGAAGGTTTCTCTTCCCTGCCAAAAGGATAATATTCTGCAACACAAATCTGGGATGGTTTTATCACAGGGTATGCAATGCAACAGGCACCTTTTAATTCCGAGTGGTGTGAGGGAACACAGCGTCTTGGCTTGACTAGGCAGCATGATGCTTTGAATTGCTGCACTGGTACAACACCCTTGTGTCCAACGAGCCTTCTTCAAATGTTATTATCCATGAAGAAAGCTTGCACAAAGAGGGGAGCACTCCAGTCCAAAGCCTTCTGTTGTTATTTCCATCACCCCTCTACACCTGAAGGGTGATATGTCTGAAGAGAGAAATCAACCACTATTCATGGGGACTTTCTGTGTGAAAATCTGGATTCTGAGTCATGCGGAGGGTACCCGGAAAAAGTGGAGGATCTCAACTTCAGACTGCTCACCCTCCACACATGGAAAGGGTTTGAGGGGACAAGGATAGATTGCTCCCCTGTTTACATGTGCTTTCCACATGAATAATGACAGTTGAATAAGGTTACAACACTCCCTGTATCTAGGAATCCATTATATAGCACACAGTAGCCTAAGCACAAGATGTTCTCCCACCAACAGGGAATTCCACCTTCATTCCAAGGCTCAAGGCATCTCATGAGTACATACTCATAGGTCCCATCCAAATTGGCATAGGGAAGACCACATGCTCTGAGGAACCTGTGTATATTCCAGCATTCACAAAGATGTGAAACAGGCTGATAACTGTATTATTACCATAAATTTTAATTGACTCAACCTATGACTGCACTTTTTGCTCAATAGGAGGTACACAGATTCTAAATAGTGTTTATATATAATGTCAGAACTCTGTAAACAATGATGGAATTAGTGAGCTTGGTAAAAAAAATGTATCCATTATTTTTTAATTGTACAATTACAAGCATACATTGGACAAAGTGTACACTTTCACAGTACCAGCATTATTTAGATTTGCTGCCTAAGCTTTTCTAATTACAATCTGTATAATTATGTAACTCATGTGAATTACTAGAGGCAGCTTAATTTAAATATTGTTAACATTTTAAAAAATATGACAGTACTAATATAGCACAATAATCAGAATAAATCTCTTTGACAGAGTCAGTAATTACCAACTTGAACTTCAATTAGTTCTGAGCAGCTAGGCTAATTCCAGCTCTTTTCTTGGACTTAGCAATAATTACCTTTTATTTCCCTTCCCAAACTTTCTGAAACATCCATGGGGTGAAAAAGGCAACGATCTATTATGTAAAAACAACATGTGCATTTAGCACCTGCTTTTTCAGTAATTCCACTTTCAACCATGAAAAAGTGCACATGCTGATAAAATCCATCTGCTGGAGACAGACAAATCGTTACTCCTTTGTTACATTTAAGTAATGAAGACTACCAGTGAAAGGGGCCTGCAGATGTGGGAAATAGATCCAAATGACTCAGTGAATAATGTGGAATTGATGAAAAGCTGTTTTAAAAAGTGAATAAAAATATTTGTTCCCAATGTGTCTCACTCTTTCTTTTAATTTAAATTTACCTGTCCTTTGCAGAAATTTTATAACAGTGTGATTCTGTTCCCCTCTCAGTAGAATTAGTTTTCTCTGATATAAACAGGGATTTCAGCTAATTAATAGCTAAGAATTTCTTGGACTGGGAGGGTGATCAATGAAGTAGTACGAATGCAAATAAATAAAAACATGAAATCATAAAACACATAAATTGCAGAAAACTAGAATATTTTGGTCACATAATGAAAAATGAAAAGTACTGATTGTTACAACTGATCATTCAAGGTAAAATTAATGGAAAAAGAACTTACTGATTTAGAAGCTTAGAGACTGGTTTGGCTGCAACACAAAATCATTGTTTAGAGCTGCTTGATCTAAACTCCAGATAGCCATGGTCATGACCAGCCTTTGGAACAAGAGTTACAATAAGAAGTGGAAGATATGAATGACAAGAGGAGTGCACTCTGTATGTTTCTGTTCTGTTTGTAACTCCACTCATTTTTCAACTGGCAGAATTGCCCAGGTATCAGTGGAAATGAATAGGACATTTTTCCTTCTGTATGCATATTTTAAAATCAGATACAGTGGGATCAGGAATTGGTTTTCTTTGACTTTGGGCCTTTCCCATCTGAAAAGGTCACCTCAAACAAGCATTGACCAGTCACTTTATGCTACAGTATTACAGCTGCACTTTATGCACAGTATTACAGAGTGCAGTTATGATCTGCAGTAGAGCAAATAAACATTCTACAAGGCAATTCTAAAAATGGGAACAGCCCAAAAAACATTTATTACTTTTAAACGGGGCTTTGCATGAACACCAAATTTAGCACAATTGTAGCGGACTGTCTACTCTTGTTCTGTGCCTCATTTGGGGAAGTTTGGAAAAGAGTTTTTTTTTTAATTTATGAGCTTTTATAAGAAAAACTGTTTTACCCCCTGTTCAGAAATAGGTAACCCTAATCTACCCCAGATTTGAAATAGCTCACATACATTGAAAAGACCAACCTTGCTTACCTTGAAAGAGAATTGTTGGCTCCACCCTCTTTTTTTATTTGGAAAGCACCCAAGCTGTAAGGGCTGAAATATTCATCCTCAAAAAAGGCCTTTCAAATGGGTGAAACAAGTTTTTATAACACTGGGCATGCTTGGAAAAGCTTTGGCAAATTATATTGTAATTTGTATTGTACCTAAGAAAGGAAGGGCAACCAAAAGCTATTATGAAAGAAGCAAAAAACAAATTTAAAGAAAGTAATGGAGTGACAGTCTTCCAAATGGGTGTCATTTTGCCATATATCTTCAGGGAATTAGCATACAATTTTGAAAGTCACGTTCAAAGTATTTCCCCATATCTTAGAAAAGCAGATATATAATTTATATACAATTGTCTCCTATGATTGCCTTGTTGAATATTGTTAATGAAAAACAAGTAAAGAGGGAAGAAAAGGAGTTAATTACCATAATGGTAACTGTGACAAGGTTAATAATTGCAAAGAACTGGAAAAGTGAAAATCAGATTAACATGGGGGTATGTTACAAAGAAATGTGGAATGTGACAATTAATGATAAATTGACTTGTGATATGAAAATCAGAAGAGGAACATCAAAAATTAATTATATTAGAGAAATATGGAATGTATTTCTGGAACATGGCTTGACTAAAGGGAAGGGATACACACTAGAGATGGGGATGAACCACCAAAATAGTATGTGAGTCATCAAGCTTGACGACCCATGAACCACAAATTTGCCCCCGGTGACCTGACAAACCATGAATCGTTTAGTCTATTTGTTGGGTCTTTTTAAACTGGGTCCCCACCCCACAGCATGCCCCACCCCCTGTCCACTGCCTTGTGACTTCCCAATCCCTACCTTATCCTTCTGCCTCCTGATGCTCCGCTGTTGCTGCTGTCTCCACCGGAATGGAAACTAGGCTGCCAGAATGGCAGTTTCTGTTCAAGCAGCCTAGTTTCCATTAGAAATTAGAGGGGACAGGGGACAGAGAGATCTCTTTCAGTCAGGCTTCCACTCTCTACCTATGCCCACATGGGTTCTGTGTTGGGCACAGGCAGACAATGGAAGCCTGATTGAAGAGAATCTCCCCCCGCTGTTTGCAATGACAGTGGGGCCAATTCCCTTCACTCAAGCTTCCTCTTTCTGCCTATGCCTGCATGGATCAGCTGATCTGCACGAGCATAGTCAGAAAGATGAGTGCAAAGCAGGTGTATATTCATTTCTTTGTATTCGTAGGGGTCTCCAGATCTTACAAATAGGAAGGGACAAATATCTGATGAATCAGCGATACTCAACAAATATCATGATTCAGTTTTATATTTGTCCTTATGTCTAGTACACACCAAAAGAAGAAGCAGTGTGTTTCTGGAAAGATATGGGGACGCATGAACTGTAAAGTCAAAGTACTGGAACTTAGTCCTGAAGGGGAGAGTGGCACTGGGTGGAGAAAATATGTAAAGAGTGGTATTGTGCAAGCATAGTTAATTTAAGGGAGTGTAATGTTGTTTATGTTTGATTTTTTTATTGTCTTTTTCTTGTATGTTATATTAATAACTTTTTTAAGTCGATAGCAGTTGTAGCGCAGGCGCAGACTTAACCCATTAGTGTGAATTCACAGATGACCACTCGAAGAACCAGAGTTACAGGTAAGTAACCTCTCTATTTTGTTCTAGCTCTTTCAGTAAACATTGTCTCAGATTCTCTGAGACCAAACAGTCTCTGACATATGTTTTCAAAGGGGAAATTAGCTCCACATATGGGGCAATCTGAACTTTTAAACCTGTCAGTCAGGACCCAATTAGTTGAGTCTCAGCTAACTTTTTAACTCTTTCCTGGACAAACAGGCTGCTTGGGATTCATGCTTACAAGGGGATTATGTGTCTGGTTTTAAAAATGCAGACAAAAAGAGAATATAAAAATATATAGGTATTAAAATATGTTAAATATTTTAAAAATAAAATGTTAAAGAAAGAATACAGAGCAAATATTCAGAAGCTTGCTCATTTAAGCTGTGAAATTCTTGTTTTTTTTTCTTTGTGGCTGGGGATGGTCTTACTGAATGTCAATCAAGCTTTGTGCCTATATCCTGTCATAATCTCCATTTGGTACCTAAGCCATTCCACTTGTCTTGTCAGTATACAATTGCTTGATAATTAAAAAGCAAACACACTCCACTAAAGATATTATGTGCCATCAAGTGACTTCTGATGTGTTGCAAAACAGCTCTGATTGCTTTGTGTTTTGGGGAGAAGTGGTTAACTGATGAAAAAAGGAGTTAGGTTTTGGGATTTTCTCCTGCTTGGTATCTCTTTGTGAATGGTAGTGAATACAAGAGTGTATCCTGTAGCCTATCTTGACCACTAACATTGGTGTCACCAACATTCAGGCTCCCCTTTGTTACATAAAGTATTCACAAACAGCTTCTCACATAATAGATTCGGGAAAACTAGAATTGGGAGCCTTTCTTGGTCTTTGATAAACTCAATTATGCCTCTTTTTACTGGCTCAGAGCTGACAATAATGATAGGGTCTTCTCTCTATACCTTTCAGAGATCTGGAAAGTAAACAGCAGTTATAAAAGTGATGATATAACTGGCAAAAGTCATTTCCTAATTCTGAGCCTGGTAGAAATTATACCCACAGAGTTTGGGGAGGTTGCTATTAACTAACTAAGAAAGTTGAAGATCAAACATGTGATTTAAGAGAGTTGTTACATTTATTTATTTATTTTATATTTATTTATTTATTAGAATTATATATCACCCATCTAGAACATGTCTACTCTGGGTGGTTTATACAAAAAACAAAAATACAAATATAATAAATGAAACCATAAATACATTAAAAGATGGGGCCCAATTTTACTACAAGAGTTAAAAAACAACAACAACAACTAAGTGATGGCTGTTGGGAACGCTTGCCTGTAGAGCCAGGTCTTTAGTTTGCTCTTGAAGGCCCTCAGCGAGGAGGCAAGGTGGATCCCTAATGGTAAGTTGTTCCAGAGACGAGGGGCCACTGCCAAGAAGGCCCGGTTTTTAGTTTTTTCCCTTCGGGCCTCTCTTGGAGTTAGGCCCCTCAACCGCTCATCCTGGCTGGAATGGGTGATATGGGCAGAACTAGGTGGAAGAAGGTGCTCTGCCAAGTATCGAGGCCCTAAACCGTTTAGGGCTTTATATGTAATAGTCAGCACCTTGAAATCGATGCAGAAGCGAATATGTAACCAGTGTAAGGCGGCCAGGATGGGGGAAATATGATGGAATCTTTTCACCCCTGTTAATAGCCTGGCTGCCGTGTCTTGTACGTAGTGTCTCCCTTTTGAGGATGCTGACACATTTGCACTTTTTGATGATTTTACACAGAAAGCACTGAAATAATTCAGGCTGTGGTCCTTTATTCAATTTACTCAAGAATAATTGTTATAGTTTGCTTTAAAAATTAATACCCTGCTGATTTTGTCAAAGACAATGCACAGATGGCTAAAAATAATCAAATTAAAATGCAACAAACAGATCAATAAATCATTAAAAACACAATACAAATGAACTAACAAAAAAAAATTAGAAATGTAAAACCAATTAGAGCATAAAAACTTACAAACTTCCACTCTAGGGTCAACTGAAGGTAATTTATTTACTACAAGTAATCAGTAAAGTGGGGATTTATAAGCTTATGCTACCCACCCGATTTTCACTTGGTAAACTGCTGTCTTGAGTAGAAGAAAGACAATCACAGTCAAACTAACCTCCTTAGCTATTGCTTTCTAGTATAGGAGAAAATGGAGAGGATAATAGCCAATGATCCCACAGCCTACTGCTGTCTGAAGGATTTTATCTTAACCCTTCTAGAGAAAAATATACCGTTTCCCTGAAAATAAGACCTAACCTGAAAATAAGCCCTAGTATGATTTTTCAGGATGTTCATAATATAAGCCCTACCCCAAAAAATAAGCCCCAGTTAAGTGAAACCCCGCCCTCCACCATTGTGCAGCATTGTGCAGGAACCAGAAAAAGATGACATGACTGTAAAATAAAACATCCCCTGAAAATAAGCCCTAATGCATTTTTTGGAGCAAAAATTAATATAAGACCCTGTCTTATTTTCGGGGAAACATGGTATTAACTGGACTGATTTTCATTTTGCTTTCTCTACTTCAGAGTATATGAAATGTGAAGAGTGCAGATCTGCAAGGAGAAGCACAATCATTTCCCAAATGACAGCTTTTATGCATCTTTAAAAAATATCAGGGTACACATATTTTGTTTCTGCAAATGTAGCTATGTTGGTCTGTTGCATCTAGAGACAAACAACAGTGGTACCATACATGGGTGAGAATTTCATTTCCCTTTTTTTGGAAATAAAATTTTATTTCCAAAATTTGAATATGTCTTCATAATCAGAATGGGGAAAACTGAGGTTTCTTTTTTCAAATCAAGAGTGGGAGAAATCTGAACTGATAAATTTCTGAACCAAGTTCAATGCTTTTATTCCTTAACTCTTTAAAGTCTGGGTTTGAGACTCTGTATGTAACCATACTAGTATTGAATTCAGGTTGTCATCTCTTTTTTAATGAAATCCTTCTCATCTTTAACAGAAAAAAAATCATGCCATGGTCCACTACATTCTGGGAATAGCTGGAACAGTGAATCCAGCCACTGTGCAGGAATGAAAATTTCATTTCATACTAAAGAATCTACAAGACTTCACAAATCACATATTCTGGTTGGAAGAATTTGAAGTTTCAAAGATTTCAGTGCTGGAGAGAAAACAAAACTGACAGATTTTTCTGCTCCTACAAAGCACATTCTCCTCTAGCCCATCTTGGTGTTGCTTTAACATCCACAGCTGAGTATGATGCAGAAGTGTAAAGCATAGCGTAAGCCAGGATTTCAACCAAAGAGAAGTCCTCTTCCACTATTTAGTATGGCTACAATTTCATTGCTATAAAAGTACCTAAATATTACAGCTGCATCACAAGAGAATAAAATTATTTCTTGTCAAGGCATGGTTTTAATGTAACTTAGGCCTTAAGTATTGAAAAAGAACTTGATTACAAGTAACTAGCAAACTCAGAGTAAAAATATTGATTCTTAATTAGGAGAATCAAGAGATAGATGGACGGAGTTTGTGAAAGAAGTGATTTTTTTGCCTTTGCCTTCTGCTTCACTGAATTGAACCCTTCCACCTCACCACAGCAATAATGTAACACAAATAGAGATGGGGGTATACGTATACGAATATCCCCCAACAGGTGCAGATAATGAGGGTCTGGCCCCCTGGGACCAGACTGTCCACTCACGATTCCGCCGTTGCTGTGAGCTCTGCAGTCCGTTCCTATCGCTCTGTTGCTTGCGATGGATTAGCCACTCCTGGCAGAAGGCGGAATGACAAGCCTCTCTGCCAGGTCGAAGAGTGGCTAATCGATTGAGAGCAATGGAGAGACAGGAAGGGACCACAGAGCTAGCAGCAGTGGTGGAATCGTGAGTGGTCGGTCTGGCCCCAGGGGGCTGGACCCTCATTATCTGCACCTGTGGGGAGATATTTGTATTCGTATACGAATACTAATACCCCATCTCTAAACACAAATCATATGCGTGCCAGAAGAAGTAGGTAGATAATCTAAGGGTCCAGTCAGATGATAAATTTAACACATTTTTAGGAACAGTGCACATTTTCAGAAAAACTGAAGTGGTAAAGAAATCTGTCATAAGATGCCATAAGATTTTCCTCACCTATTTCTTGCTTGAAAATATTTTGGGTTGTGATTGGTCTTTGAAAGGTAAATACAAGTTTAATTTGCAAATCTGATTGCCAAGTCGCAAAAGTACTATTGTGGGAGGAAAGGTGGTTAAGCATATGCATTCCCCTTAACATTTTGACTCTAAGACAACAACAGTAGGGGCATGAAATGATTTCATTCGGCTTGAATTTTAAAATGGTGTTCAGTTTGCAACTCCTGGATGGAAGTGAAAATCAGGACATATTTATGACCCAGATGTCACTGTTCTCAGTTTGAAAATCCAGCGAAAATGTGCTTAACTATGTTTAGTTTCAGATAATTTTTTAATTTTTTTTAATTTTTTTTTTAAAATTGTTGTTTTTAAATCCGTTTTGTGCACAATATATTGTGAGCCGCCCTGAGTAGACTCCTGTCTAGAAGGGCGGGATAGAAATCTAATAATAAAATAAATAAATAAATATGTTTAGAAGCATATATTCTGAGAGAAAAAATGTTTAGAATGTGTGCTTTGGAAAAAATATATGAAGAAATACATGTTTAAATATATTTCTTAAGGTAACTTTAAAAAATACGTATTAGTGCATAAAAGGAATGGAACTGACATATGAATGGGCACAAGAGGCAGGGCTCAGGAAACACTGGTCCTGAACTCACCCCTGGGGCTGTTTCAGGTCCAGACAGAGTGGCAGGTGACTCCTTCTTACCAGTACTCACCATATTGTGGAGAGCTGCTCCCACCAGGGACTTAAATTGGCCAATGGGAATGGCCGTCAAGCAGGAGCAGCTTCTCAAGCAGACCAAGAGTGCTGGGTTGTCATGTCCAGTCAGCTTGGGGATTTAAAACTGTTTGCCGGCCACCCCAGAACTGTCTTTCTTACTGAGCTTCTTCCACCTGCCCTCTGTTATTTTGGGAGATTTGTTGCACATGTTGACAACAAGCGGGTATTGGAAAGTAAGCAGTTAGTCTATAATAAGTTGGAGGATGTTATTTAGATTCATATCACAGCTTTATTGGAAGTGTTTTGGAAGCATAAGGACAGATCCATGTGGTGGTGGTTGGAGCAGCACAGGATGCCCTCCATGATTAAGCCCCTTCATGGGGCAAAGGCAGGGTAGGCACATGCATGCGTAGCTCAGGGGCTGTTGTGTGCCCTCCCCCACTCTCTGGGGGATAGGCAAGGCCATGCAGTGGCCTATGCTCACGTGGTTAACCCTGTATCTAACTCCCTGGTCTTCATCAGACACTAGGCTGGGTGGCTGATAATCCATCCCCTCTGCTAGCCCAAGTGGCTACTGGAAGCTGTAACCAACAAAGTCATGGCTGAATGTTATACCAAAACAGGTTGTGTATGTATAGTTATTTGCACTCCGGCCCTGAGGCCACCATCAGGCTCGCTGACAATAGACTGAACCATCTACCCTAACCAAATCACATTTGCTCTTCTGAGTCATCCCATAGTCACCTTTTCAGCTGGCCACTTCCCCAGCCCCCTTTCCATGATTCCCAGAGAAATTGTATATTTGGGGAGTGCTGTTCTTGTTTGCTTATTGCTTCTGATCTTTCAAAAATATATTTAAGTCTACTTTTTTAAAATTCTTTTTCTCAAACTCTCTTCTCTTTTTCATCCCAATATCTCCTGAACAATAATCCATTTATTTTATGGTTTTAAATTTTCAACAAGGGTTTTTTTGTTTTGTTTTGGGTTTTTTGGGGGGGGATATTGATACTTGCCTTGAAGACTGTGGTCCAAAGATGAAATAAATCAAATATATAAATGAACTTCAAAGGGTTGTATAACTGATATTCTTCTGAAAAAAATTGCATCTGTGATATGGGAACCAATTTTAGCCCCTTCTTCTTACAGCCTCCTTCCAAATATGTTCTGAGACATAAGGAACATTTCATGTATAGTGAACTATATGGAGCAAGAGGAAACTGCTATATCCATAAATAGCTTCCCCTTCCTGTTCTATTGATAGAAGCATGTTATGGGTGAAGTATCTTCCTATTCCATTAGTGGAAGGCCAAGTAGATGTGTCTAACAGCCTTTAAAAGAAAAAGTGTACATAATTATGCTATGATTTGAATTAAGATCCCCTTCCTTTTTGCATACTATGGGTGTTGATAAGGACATTGCAGAAACAATAGGGCCACAGGTTTTTTTAGGACAGGTAAAGGAGGCCCTTTCCTTTTGCCCTGTTATAGTTAAAGCTAATATTTTGCATTTAGGTGGAAGATACATATTAGCTGCTTTTTCTGAGAAACAAAAGCTAATCATTTCAGAAGTAAAAGGGAAGAAAAATAAAACTATGTTGATAAATCTCAAAATGGCTATGATTCTTGTATACATATGAATCAACGTGGTCAACCAAATTAAAAAGAAGATGACGATGAAGTACTGATGCCAGTAAATCCTTTACTATATGTCAGGAGACTCTTGTTAACTCTTGTTTCAGTGCTGAAGGCTGTGGCAATGAGTCTATAAAATCTCTGTGATCATAATGTCTAATTAAAAACCTTCCTGTTTCAACACAGCTGTTCAATGTACTCTGGGAGACCTTTGAGATGCCTTCCTGTGTGCTTTCTCCAGCAAAATTATATTGTATGTAATACAATTCTGCAGGTTAGAGATTTGTGTTGATTATAAAATATTGTATAAATAAACAGTAGATAAAAGTATAGTAAGGGGATGTGGTGGCGCTGCGGGTTAAACCGCAGAAGCCTCTGTGCTGCAAGGTCAGAAGACCAGCAGTCGTAAGATCGAATCCACGCAACAGAGTGAGCTCCTGTCGCTTGTCCCAGCTCCTGCCAACCTAGCAGTTCGAAAGCATGTAAAAATGCGAGTAGATAAATAGGTACCACCTTGGTGGGAAGGTAACGGCGTTCCGTGTCTAGTTGCGCTGGCCACGTGACCACGGAAACTGTGTTCGGACAAACGCTGGCTCTATGGCTTGGAAACGGGGATGAGCACCGCGCCCTAGAGTCGGACACGACTGGACTAAATGTCAAGGGGAACCTTTACCTTTAAAAGTATAGTAGTAGTGGAATGTAGCAGAGAGCAGCAGAAAGAAGCAGGAAGGGTGTGTTTCTGAAGAAGAGTCTGGAGCAGTACAGAAAATTGTATAATCTCATAAGAAGAAATGCTTGTCAAGCACAGATAAACTGACAACTATAGAACAACAAAACAACTCTCAAGCCTGCGTTGTTTATGAAATATTTGGAAACACCATTTGCACCTACAGTCAGCAGAATGAGCTAAGACACCAATCAGTGGACACAAACTGGGGCCACAATTTCCTTTACATCTGGTAAGAATACACTTACCCCCCTGTACTTATCAAACAACATCCAGGATCCAACTGAATTTTTATGCTGGAGTTAAGATCCATGACATAAATCATAGTGGCAAATGGCCACAATTAATCAGGCATACACACCCACCATTGTATTCCTGATTGCTTACTGAGTCTTTTAACAGAAACATGACTAGAAGTTCATTCAGAGACTTATTAATTAGTGGCTGTTCACCACTCCAAATTACTCCATTGCACTAACACTGACATAAATGGTCAACTAGATTCTGGCCACTGAGCCCTAAGACTGCTTGCTTTCTTAACTTAAACACATACACACACAATCTTCAATCATCTAGCCCTATTTGGAACACAGTTCAAATGCCCTGCAGCACCCTAACTTCTTGGAGTTAGGGCAAGCTAGGCCAGTCCATGTGTTGCAAATCTACCCAAAGCCGCCTTGTGTGCCAACCAGTTGCTACCCAAACAAACTGTAAAATCTTGAAAAAAAGGTCAAAGACTCTAGCTTTTTGCTACCTTAGCTTGGTGCAGAGAGTGCCTTTAATAAATGTAGCACTGAATCCAACTTGTTACTCCTTTTAGCTTTATGCCTGCTTAGCTCAGCTTTGCTCCTCCATCAGTTCAGATGTACACCTTGTCAGTTCAGCCCAGCACCCTGCTCAGCTCAGTGACCACTTGAACGGAGTTTGGTGTTCCAGGAAATCATTCAGTTCACCCACTCCTAAGGCTGGCTTTGAACACACCAGTCTCACCTGATTTTGGAAATGAAGGAGGACGGGGAATGATTAGGACTTGCATGGAAGGCTATCAGGGATTTTCAGGCATGGCGAAGAAAGAATTCTTGCTCAAATCCTGGAAAATCACTGTACATCAGTGTAAATAAAACTGGGCTACATGGACAAAAGGTCTAATTCAGCATAAGGTATCTTCTTATATTCCTAGCAGTGTTCCTTATGGAGCATGAAAAATACCATATTAAAAATAATGGCTGAAATCCTGTTGATTAGCATAGTAAGTTGCACTAGAGTAGGCCTATTGAATCAGTGGGGATTTAATGAGTCAAGTCCTCTGTGAGTTCCATTCATTTCCTCTGTAGGTTCCACGGATTTAATGAGCCTACTCTAGTTGCGAATTACTATGCCAAAGTAAGTTGCAACTAAGAGTAGGCCCATTGGAATCAATGGAACTTCTGGAGGAGCTGATTTATCAAATCCTCACGGATTCAGTGGGCCTACTCTGCTGTGGCTTATTATGCTAAGAAACAGGATTTCAGTCTATTTTAGTTAATGCTATTAAATACATTGCTGTATTAAAATATCTGTTTTAACCAAATCAGAAATATCTAATATACTGTTATTTGTGTTCCAGGAGTATAGTCTCAAATAAAAAAATAAAAAAAAGGGGGGGGCACAGACAACAAAGAAGCAGTGGCTGCTAAGCGAAGAGAGCTGAAAAGTCTTGATTCGAGTTGAAAAATTAAAAAGAACTTGAGTTCTTAGAAGCAGCATCACATGAGTTATGGCTTGTCGGGATAGTCTTCTATGTTGCTTCACAAACTTTCTGTCATGGCAGAGCAAGGAACAGTTGGAAGACATTGGCACTCGTGAGAAGAGAAGGCTCTATTTAGACCAAATCTGCTCCAGCTGGTGATCTTGCTGATTTCCCGTCTGTTGATTTAGCAACTGATTCAGCTATATTCTTTGCTTTTGCTCACATTCTGTACACTCATTATTTAAGGGTCAGCAGTTCAGGATTTTCTACATGACAGGAAGATGAAATCCTTTTAAGCCAACAACAACTGCAACTGCTGATCAAGCTGGTCAAATTGAAATCCAGCCCAACTTTCACGGCAATGTCACCTTCCAGCCTTGTTTTAATACTTCCTGCCTGAAATGACACAAATAGGGTGTTGTTTGATGCTGTGGAAGAAGAGAGCTGAAAATGGATGGTTCTGAGGCATCCAGCTTCTAATCTGCTCAAAAAGGAATCTGGATGTGCTGGATAGTTACTCACTTCCACTTTTCTGCTGCCTATCAGACTTTACTGAGTAAACATCATAGAATCCATACAGGATAAACAATTAGACTTGCCAGCTCCCAGGTTTTGCCCTGAGACTCAGATTTGGGGGTAAATGCTCTGGGACTCAGGCTTAGGACCCAGAATGTATATCCTGTCTTTCCACTAAACGGCAGTGCTCAAGGGAGCTTTCAACTTTTTAAAAGAATAAAAAACAGATAAAACTACATCTAGCTTAAAAATTAATACAACCATATAAACCAAATTGAATTTTCTAGTGACTCTGACTTGTCAGGATTTAGTTTCAGCTTGTTCACCCTCATCCAGCTCAATATTGAGCTGAGGCAAGATTCAAGGGTCATGACTGCTTCCTCAGTGTTGAGGGACATGGAACAGTAGAGGTGAGTGTCATCAGCATATTAGTAACACTTCAGTCAAAATTTCCAAGTGACCCATGCCAGTGGCTTCATATAAATGTTAAATAATATAGTGTAGAACCCTGGAATGCCATAGGCCAAAGGCGTTATTAACATGCTAATTAAAATATTTGTTTATGCACCCTGAAGGCACATGTCACTTACATTCCCCCTTGCCAAATGGAAAAATGCCTATACACCCACTGAAAAAAAGAGGGTCCTGAGGGTCGCATAGCCTTGGAACCTATAAATATATTTAAAACCGTAACAGCCAAAAGTTGTAATGAATATACCCAAGAATCTGTGGTATTTTTCAGGGCTTCTGGAATATTTCTATTGCACCCAAATCACTGCTCCACAAATGGGGGGAAATGGCTTAGTCCCATATAATGTTTTAAAAACACCTGTTGCATGAAGCAACCCAACAGAGTCTGTGCAAGAGAAAGTTGTGATCATTCACATGTCCCATCTATACATGGCAAAAGAGGTCCAGTTTGTAGCTGGAGTCTTGTAAAACTGCTTCTCCCATGGATGAGTTGAAATATTGTTTGAATGAAATCCAAAATGAAACAATTGATTAATAAATGTGGGAAAGAAATAGCAAAACCTCTACTTGAGCAAAAAGGGGCTCTTTTCTTTTTTTCTGCAGCCACCTACACGAACAACATTCAAAACGTAGCAGTTTAGTAGCCTGTGTCCGCCAGTTCAACAATACAGTCTTGATAATATGAAAAAGAGCTCCTCTTCGCACCAAAGGCCTCAACACTAAATGGGATCACATAGCCCAGATCCCTGAGACAGTTTTTATTCAGGTCTACACTTTCAATTAAAGCTTCTTACAGTGCTATGGTGAAGAAATGTCTTTGGAAGGGACAAGTTGGCTGTTTATAGAGCAATGGTCCCCAGCCTTGGGGCTCTGGATATCTTGGACTACAACTCCCCTAAGCCGTACAAAGTACTATAGATTCTTGAGTGTGTTGACCAAGGCTCTGATCACACCAGGCACATTATTCCCCTGTTAAATTGTTGCATAAATTTCCGGTCACACGACACATGGCTATTATTGTAATCATTTCCCCGGCTAGTAGTGTAACTGGGCAACATTTTCCCCTCACTGGGAGGGCTGTTTTATTTTGTAGCGATGACATATCAAAATATTCCTTACTGGTATTGCTTGTGTAAATGTCCTTATTGGTTCATTTTCCCCTCTCTTCTCTACGTCCTCCAAAGCTCTCACGTCTTGTCACAGCAAGCAGGGAAAGAGAGGATGGGTTGACATGGCTTAATTTCACCACCCCAGACACAGCTCTACCTCCTATGCTCACCCGGCGGTCCTCCCTCCATCTTTCCACCCACCTCCCCATCTTGTCACTTCGGACAGGGCTCAACATCTAGAGCCCTTTCTGGGCTGTGCTGTGCACCCATCTGAGATCCGGACTCCGGCAGTGGTGATTGTGCTCAAGGCACAGTGGTGGCTGCCTGGGTTGTGTGCACCCATGCAGGCTCTGTGGCGGTGGTCCAGGCTGGCACTGGCGGATCCAGGAGGCCATAGGGTTGGAGGTAAGGCGGCACCTAGGTTCATGGAGAGGCAGTGGTGGAAGAGGTTGGGGAAAAAAGAAGAAGCATGGAGCCCGCCCTACCATGGGGATGAAGGGAGTCCTGTGGCCTGCTGGTAGACATTTCCTTTCCTTTCCTCTCTCTCTGCTGCCCTCCTCTCAGCCTGCGTGGAGCAGCCATCTGGGCAGCTGTAATGGTGGTGGAGGCAGAAGGTGTTCTTCAGAGTGGAAACCAACCAGTCCCTCCCCCCCCCCCCCAGTCCCAAGGATAAACCACAGCTGTGCTGGTGGGGAGCACAGAGAAAGGAAAAGGGACTGCAAGAAAGAAAAAATCAGTTCCACTGTGTAGCCAGCCATAACATTACAAATAGGAAGAAATGATTAAGTAACCTTAAAACAAATGGGAACATTTGTATATACCACATGACTGAGATTCAGTACAACAGAGGTATGGAAAGTATCATTAGAAGTGGTGAATATTTGCCTCATGTGATCAGGCCCTAAGTCTTCTGACTATTACAGTCTAAGTCCATTTAGGGCTGCCATTGGCCTACCTGCTGAAAATGTAGTTTTTATAACAATATGTATAGCTGGCTGGATAGTTCAGCGAGTTAGGTATCTGGCTGCAGAGCCAGAGTCTGGGAGTTCCCCACTCTGCATCCCAGAAGAGCCAGCCCATGTGGTCTTGGGCAAGCTGCACAGTCCCAGGTCGTCCCCAGAAGAAGGGAATGGAAAGACCACTTCTGAGTACTTTCCACCTAGAAAATCCTAAAAAGGGTCACCAAAAGCCAGAATTGACTTGACAGCATGCTATTATTATTTTAAAACCTTTATCCTTGGTAGAGGGGGAATATGGAACTGTATCGCTCCCCTGCAGAGGGTCATGCAAAAATAAGGTGTTTAATGCTACTTCTTAAAATGTCATTTTTACAGATTAGATTTCAGTTACTCTTGTTCCTTATAAATTAGTAAGCCTTTCTCTCTTTATGCCCCGCTTGACACAGCATTGTTTACTGTTATTGTCTCAAGGCTTAAGATGATGACAAAATCATAAATCAACTAGTAAAGAATACATTATTCTTTTAGTTTCCACACAGTATTTAATAATTTCCCTCTTGAATTTAAAGATACTTGAAATGGCCTGAAATCTAAAAATATTTCTGGCAGAAGCAGTTATAGCAGACATCTTAATTATTATGTTTCCGAGGAAATGACAGCCTGTGTAAGGGAAGCTGACAAGTCCCCCTGCAGCTATGTGCTTTTTATATTGGAACTTTAGGCTATTATAAATTACCTAGGACTGAGACTGGCATGAACACAGTGTGTCAGCTTTAAACCAGCTGCCATGTGATGTACTGAAACTGTTAACCCTTTCCCTACCTACTGGCCCACCTGTCCACAACAGACACAATGCTGGGCATTCCAAGACGCTTGAAGAAAGCTGTTGAAATTGTGCCCACATCCCACAACGATTCATTTGAAATGATCAAAATGAGCTGGAAACTCAGTATGAAGTTGCACGGCTGATGCATGCCTTGCCCGCTGTTCTTGACAGCCATTCTTTGATTTGAGGCATGGCTGGATATTCGGACTGCCAGATCTCTGCAGCAGAAGAGGCACTCCATCTTCCTGCCTGTTGATTCCTAGTTAGAAGTGATGGGGAGAGGCAGGGCAGTGATCCAACTTGCACCGCTTAAAGAACAACAATGTATCAAGTCACACAAACATGGTAAAGTACAGCCTGATGGGCACAAGCTTTGGGGACTGCAATGCCACACTGAGAAATATTCACCTGACAAATGAGTCTAACTTGCTTCATACATATATGAGATCAACAGGAAGAAAGGATGGAGGAAAGGGTGATTTTGTTCTGAAATGCTATTTTAAGTTTGTCTCTAAGTTTGCATGGTTGTGTGTCACCAATAGGGCTGAAGTATGAACTTGTGGTGCTGCACCCCAAACAGGCTGGTGGCTGCTCTGGGTTTTAGTCAGAATTTTACAGGTGTTTTCCAAGGTACTGCACCTTGCCCCCAAAACAGGATTAGCATTTTGGATACCTCCTGTCTCTCTGACATTGGTGTTATGTCCCTGAGAACTGTCATGATGGAAAACTAAATTTAAAAGGAGGGGAGTGGGCAGAATATATTTTTTAGTTTTAAGCACCTGTATGCTTTATTGTTTCCCCTGTCACACTGACCAGAATCCTGTTTGGGTTTTAACTCCAGAGTTGGTGAAATAATGTAAGATGTGGTGGAAATTTTCAGCAAATGCCAGTCACGTAACCAAAAGCACAGAAGGCATGAGACCATCATCCTATTAAGCAGCTGCAATTTGCCACATTCACTTCCTCTGGAGTAAAATTTAGATAGGATTCTGACCTTCAAATGCAAATGCTGCAGCTAATCAGCAATTCCATCAGGTATTTAGGGCGTTTCACCAGCAGAAAGGTTTGTGTTTTCCATACATATGGAAATATTTTGGCATAAAGGGACTACAACCACATCCAAACTGTTCTCGATTCTGTCTTCTCCCAATAACCATAGTAGAGATCATGTGCTCATCTTCTGGAATCCTCTAGCACTGGGTAATTCTGCATGAGGGGAATTTTTGTTGGAATTTGTGTGTAGTGTATGTATAGTTAAACTCCTATTTTAAACAAGCCAGGAAATTCAATTCTTCAAAAAAACACTGGTTTATGCTTCTATAGGCACAATTCAAAAAGCCAGGAAATGACCCAATATCACGGCACAATATCATGCCCGATTGCCAACAAGAAAAAGGATGCCAAGCTTCACACAGCAAAGGTCAGCCTGAATGTTGACAACATCAATGGCAGCAGTCAAGATGGTCTACAGATACCCTCTTTCTGTCTTGATCTTGGTGTTTTACTGTTGTCATTTGCTTTGGTGTAGGGATGTCTCTGTTTACCTGCCTGTTTCCTTGCATTTTTTTTCTATTGTGCTGTCCAGGGTCAGATATTTTGTTGTGCAAGGTGGGTGGAAGTGAACTCATGCTGTTGTTTTTCTCTTTTCTAATTTTTAGGTATTTTTAAATTCATTTTTGCGTGTGTGAGGTTTGCTTGTAGGTTTTTGTTTTGCTCTATACATGGTGTCTGGTGTCTGCATAGTTTTGATGATGATTTACTTTCTCGTGTACTGTTGCCTGCTTTTGGAGTAAATTTATTCTCTGTTGCTGTGCCTCTTATTTTTTAGAGTAGTTTTAAGCGTGCTTTTGGAGTGCCAGAAAACATGAATGGGAAAAAGAGGCTTTCTTTTTCGTGTAAAACGAATCAGTATGTGAAAAATACGGGGCGGGGGGGGGGGGAGGGAAGAGGCATGCCCTTAAAGAACATGGAACTAAATAAATACTTTTTTTTTTGTCATGGCATTCATACATCATTTTAAAGCCAGGAATCCAGGCTTATTACACTGTATTATTATTATTATTAAACTGCAAAATGAACAAGAACTGTGCTGATTCATGCAGACTTTTTACTCCTGTTTCAGGACTAAATGAATGAGTCAGGAAGAGGAGAATTCCAATTGAACTCAGGATTAGGGTTTATTGGACCAATATTATCTAAAATCATCAGCTAGCTTTAGATTGAGGTGTTGTTGTCTGGCTTATCTATCTTGGCTTGTTTGAGTTTAATAATCTGCATTTAAACTATAAAAAGAAAGTATTATCTTCCTGGTTTATTTGCTCATTCATATTAAAGGAAAAAGAGAAGCAAAAATCAATAATTTGTTGTTTAATAAACCAGAATTTTTGACTTATTTTTAGGTACAAACTTGTCAACAGTACCAAAATAGAAGAATAATAGGGGAAAGTACTAAGTAAACAGATAATCTACAATCCAGTGGGCAGTCTTGTCCATGGCATTTCTTTAAAAATAAATTCATCAATTGAATTGAAGGGTTTAAATTATAATAAAAATTGTATCAGAACAGGAGGAAGATGGTATTTGCAGTTCTAGTCTAAAATTATCATTATTTAATTATTATTTCTTTCCTACTAAATTATTCTCTCTTTTCAATTAACTCTGCTTGGCTAAAGTATCTTCAGTTATATGTAATCTATGTTCATACTACATTTATATTTGGTATTCATATTTTTAAGTGTGTGGATTCTTGATTCAGTAATATCCACAGAATAATGTTTAGTAATTTTTCAACCATAATTGAAGAATTTGTGGTATATATATAGTGATGCATATTATTTTCTACAGATTGATTTTTTGAATGGAGATAAAGTACTGTAATAAAATGCTTAAAATGTATAGAATTGTTTTATTTCATAAATATAAAAATACATTTATGAAAAACTACACATCAATGTTTCTTAAAACAGTAACTCAAAGGGTAGATTAGTTTCTGTGGAGAGAAACCAGACTAAGCCATAATGTTTATTTAGATGAAACTAAAAGCAGCTGTTCCTTTTAAATTTTTTCTTTTGTACATTCTCTTTTATCTCATAAGCCATACATTCAAAAGAAGTTTGTAATGAAGAGAATTTAGGGTCAGCTGTTTGTAGCATTTTAAATTCAGTACTAAACTTTGAAAGACATCTGCCCTCAAAGTCACAGATCTTCAGAGTTCATCCAGCAATTAACTCTGGTGAAGTTGAAAGAGAATAGGTGAGGAAAATGTCTCAATTATTTGTTTCAATTGCATTGGGAAGCATTTTATTCTTTACCTGTGGATCTGTGTGGAGTTCCCCACCACCACCTTCTCTTGAGTGTTTCAAGGTTGGAATTAAACTCATATCTCCACATTTGGAAGGTATTATTCCCATGTTTTATGCATAGTGGTAAGGAGGGAGTCATCTAATTATAAATTTCAGTGAAAGCAAATGCATAGAAAGACTTAAAACATATAGGTTTACCTCTCATTAACAGATATGAGACACAAGTAAAACAGCTTGAGTGGCACTTCATATTTCTGTACATTCTCCACTTCCTAAAGTGGTAAAAAGTTTCCTATATATTATTATATTTAGAGGTAGAGTATATAGAAAAACATAATGCACACACTCCCACCCAGTGCAAATCTGTTATTCAACAGCTGATATCAGAAAACAGATATTGTGATGCATCCAGTTCTCTCACTTGACTTCTTGTTTCCATTCTTCCTTTTAAAAATCACTGCATTTCTATTTCTCTCTCACACATGCGCACACTGCTTCCCTTTGCTGGATAGAATGTGGCACCTAAGGCTGGGTAAATATCTTCCCCACATGCTGGCTTGACCTTCTTCCACTGCAAATATGGAGGAAAGAACATTGGGTTAGGAGCAGGAAGTTTAAGATGGGCACGAATTTTCAAAGTACTCCTTTGCTGCCTCTAGGAGCAATGTGCACCTTGGTGTTTAAAAAAAGGGGCAGAAGGAATTCGTCTTTGGCAGTCTTGTGCAATGTAGGCATAACTAATTTCCCACCCCACAAACAAAGCAATTAGGCATCCATACCAGGTGTTCCTCCTTTTGATTCTGGGAAAGGCTTTGCCCGGCTCCACAACTGGAATTTGGCTGTGTTGAGCCAAATCTTCTCATGCTGTCTTCTAACTTCTGATAGCTAGATAAGATAAAATTCTGTGTTTATTCCAGATATGTCATTCTTCTCATCATGATCAAGCAAAGACTACCTACCATTGGAGAAAAGGGGAGAAGACAAGGAGGAAGGTGCATTGCATTGTGTTATTGTTTTCAATCACATATTTCTGTCCATGGTATATCTTACAGTTTTCTAACTTCTGGAGCAATTTGAGGGGAGACACAAGGGTCAGTAGCGGGAAGTGGAAAGTCACATGGAATTCTTCCCTTGAGTATTCTGGATCCAGAGCAAGATGAAATACAACTCAAAGTGTTCCAATTATACTGCTTCTCTGTAATGTTTTGGTCAGTCTAATATAAACAGAAGTTACCCACAAGACTAATATTCTGGAGAGATCTGTAATGCAGACAGTTCTCTGGAGACTGCAAAGATAGGCTTCCAAGCAATGTTTCACGCTCGCCTTTTAATAATAATGCCAGTGTAGAGAATGGTAGCAAGTACCTGCTTCTGTGACGTGGTATCTTTGATTCTTTCACTTTCTTTCCAGCTGGCCACCTGCCAGATGTCATTTTACAGTGTAAGGCCCATCGCTACAAGTCTTTCCCGAAACCTTAATGAAACTTGTTTAAAATTTAATAAGTCTTCAGACAGCAACATTTGTGGCTTGGAACAGTACTGTGGAGAGCCACTCAGTACTGTGAAGATCTTTTATGTAATGATGCCATAAACTAATAAACAGTACATAAATATACTGCAGCAATTGTCTTTTTGTCAACTTTTCATTACCACCGTATAAATAATTTCCACATACTGTGAAATGTCCCAGTAAAAGATGGCTTAAAATATGTTTCTGTTTTTGTTTTTTCACCATAGCCTCTCTCTTTAAGGAGAGTGGGTTGAAATTTGTATGTGAACCATTACTATGACAATTAGTTCTAACTGTCATGATAAAATAATAATGTAAAAATATTTATGTAAAATAATTACAGCTGTAATACTATCCACATTAAACTGGGAGTAAGTCCTGTTGAACCTACTTGATCTTTACCTGTAAATGTAAAGACCTGTAAAATGTGTCTGTAAAGACACAGAATGGTACTGTTGGCATATCATTGAAGGATATACCACTATTATTACCTTTCTGCCCTTTGCCATGCTTTTAAATGGTAGGAAATAGATAAATTCAGTCCATGTTTAAAATACATAGCTTTCGGAGAGAACATAAATTTACAATTGATCTCAAATCTGTACTGAACACCAGTATTATCTGGTTAGATAATCAGACAATCAGATATTTCAACTTTCACAAATAGTATCAAATCATTCAACAATTTTCTCAATTTACTTTTTTCACCCCAAAATTAATTTAAATGTATTTTTTTTGTCTGTGGCTTCAAACCTTTGACAACATTTAGACTAACAGGGATGAGGAATATTAATCAAAGCAGAGATAGATCATTGGACCATTGGCAAATTGACACAGCTGCTCATTTGCAAGTTTTATCTATGCTAAGTTTTAGGTATTATTATTTATTAACATACTTAAGTAAAATTTCAAACTTTTTTGAAAACATTTCTATTATATATGTCAATTGCAACCATCCTTTCGCCCTGACATATAACTATCAACTCTATATCAAAATTAATTTCTACGAACAGTTTTATACACGGGGTTCCTGGAAAGCCAGAAAATATTTAACCAGAAGTGATTATCATTTATTATAATGAAACTTATGTCCAGGTAGAGTATATGCCTAGCTACAACAAAATATAAACAACCTAGCAATGTTTACAATTGCTATTTTAGTAAGTTTTTCCATTGTTTTATCACCCATACAATTAAAATGTTAAACTAATATTTTCATAGCAGTTTTTTGAGCTAAGTCAGGACTACATTTTATCTTAACTTCCACCTCATGATGATGAAGTGCCACTATCTATTTAGTATCTCCAAATCAATCCTGTGTGACATCTCTGGAAGCACTTTTATGGAAACCACTCTGTTACTTTCCAACACATTTTTTTTCTTACACAAGTGACTTATAACTAATTCAGTATTTCTTTGGCTTATATCTGATAGCAGCCCCATAAAATTCTTTCCTTCTTTTCTTTTTAGTAAAAGGGAACTATTCAAAATGGGGAAAAAAATTAACAGTAGAACCAAATGTATAATTAAAACCAATGCAATTTGAATAACTGTTTGCCTAATGCCTAAGGACATTAAAGATGTCCTACAGTTGCTTAGTTCTGAAATACTTTTGGGAGAAGTACAGCCTACCAGTCAATTCAACCGCTCTCTCAGTGTCTTTTTCTAAACTGAAGTATAAGAAATACAAAGCACAGAAGTCTGGAACCAGTTGCAGCCTGAGGAGTTCCTGTTGCTTCCAGCAAAGCAGCTCTAACTAAGAAGGGCCATTATAGTCATTATAATTCTTGCCTTGAGCATCTCCTAACCTTCAACTCCATTCCAACCACAGGTGTCAGAAATCTTCCCTGGTGGCACCTGCTACATTAACATTTTTTTCCCTGCGATGTCTTGAGCTGCTGATGTTCTTGGGAGTAGAGGGTGGTTTCATCTGCCCTCCTTTCCTCTTCCTCCTTTAGCTGAGTGTTTGTCTCTTTCTCCTCCAGCTGGTTTGGATTCTTCTGGTCCTCTTCATCTGAGAAAGACACATCCAGGTAAGGCATGACAGGGAGTGAGAGGGAAACCACCTATGTCTGGAAGGTCTTCATTTTTCTAACCAGAGCCTCATAGTCACTTCCAATACAATTAAGAGTATGTGTGGCAGCATCATTTGGCCTAGGAAGAAAGTATAGTGGTCATAGGACTTGATTAATCTTTGCAAATTCTCCTGAATTTTTGCAGGGAGACCACACATCTCATGAGAAATCCTATCAAGTCTGCAATTTATAATAATTACTGAACAAACCACCGCCACAGCCCTGTGCTATAATTAAGTCAGTTTTATAAAAGGAGAACAAGCTTCTATAAAGAAGACCAATTATTGGGTTGGATATAATTATGTTTAAAACTCTCTGCCCTTTTGTAGGTTTCTCCCTTGACAATAGTAGTGCAGTTGGGAAATCTGACCTGTTACAGTATAAGGTATGAAAGGTTTACATTCTGCTGGTGAGTCTCATCTTTTCTAGCCTTGAATAAACATTTATTTTGCTGTTTGGGAACTTTATGGCCACAATTGGACTGTGTGCAGCTAAAACCATTAGTAAAACTATCACCTGAGGTATGTTTCAATTGCTAAACAGCTTGGGCATTATCTGAACCTCTTATCCATAAAGCACTTAAAAAGACTTTGTAATGAGATTTTAGAAGGACATGGATTGATTAGCTCTTATCCTCATTTAGGAAATGATACCCCCTCCTGGATTTTAACGTCTGTTTTTGCTAATGCCTACAGTTTAGATCTTATAATATATTTAACTCTAGTCTAGGAATGCAGTATCTCTGTACCAGAACAAATGCCATTATGGTTTAAATGAGCTGGTTTCAAGCAGAATGTTTCAATACGACAGATGATGTAAATGCCAGTACTAAAGAGTTTATAGGACTCCATATATTTGCTTTTCCCCTATGCTTTTATCTCTATGTACATAGTATCTAATTAAAAACTTTATTTTATGGTCTGCTTGTAAGGCTGCACTGTGTATCCTAGTTTCTGGATATTGGCACCATTCGTTAGGGCCAGGGCCAGGGCCAGGATTAGAAGGAGTGTATGGTGTTACTTCACCAACTGGGCACCTTCCTATAGGGGAAGGTGTAATAGACTTACTTGGTGGTTCTGGGAGTCTGAGAAACATCCTTTGATTTCCCAGAATACTCTAACTTAGGGCTTTGTAGGAAACAGAAATTGTTTCTTTCAGACCCATCTGCCTGATGCTAAGAGATTAAGGAACTGGACTTTGATGGGAGCACATGGCAAAAAGCATCAGAAGTGACCCACCCTGAAAGCTGCCAAGGATATGCTGTCCTTCTGCTGATGAAGATAATGGTGATGTCAATTAAGGTTTGAATCATCTTGTCCCAAGATTGCTTTGAACTGTATTTGTGTTTAAAAATATTAGAGAATGATATTCTAATATGCACCATAGAGGTAAAGACTTTGTTTCAGTTGCTGATGATGTACAACATTTATAGCAAAGGTATGTGACATCCGGAGGTTCAAGGGCTGTACCCACTCTTGGACTTTGGATGGCTACATGTGTTTCCACACCATTCCAACCCCCAAAATATTGAAAAGATTCATTGTATCCTCTACTCATATATATATTTTTAAAAGGGGTGTCCTGCTCTAAGGCAGGCTGAGCCCAGGGATGCAGTTTTTGCAGACTCAGGCCCAGGAATCAATAAGAAGGGGTCTAACAAGCAGAACCTTGCTGGAGAGTCAGGTAAGCCAGGTGTGAGGGATCCAGATCAAGAACAGCCCAGAGGTCAAGCCAGGCCAGTAGTCACTGCAAGCTATCAGAGAGAGTCTAAGAAGCTGGTTCAAAGAATCATACATAGGCAAGGAGTCCACTACAAGGATCAGAATACACAGCAGGTGAGAGCTGGAATTACAAAAGCTACTGCCTGCAGCAAAAACTCACTCCAAAGCTGAGTTTGATATACTGTATCTGAACTCCTGGAGACGCCCTGCTCCTGTGGAAGCCTCTTGAGTACCCAGCTTGTGGGGAGGGGGAGATATGTGTAGCTGGCATAATTAAATTGTAAACTGCCCAGAGACTGCTTTAAACTCTATGGAGTGGTATATAAGCAGTGTGCTTTGCCTTGCTTTCTCATGAGGAGTCTTCCCCTGCAGCTGCGTACTTCACCTGTGCACCTCCATCTCAGCTCACATCTTCAACCTGTGACATCCTTTTGAGCTTGGAGGTGGCCCAGCCTCCCCTAACTCAGCCCCAGAACTGCCTTCATCCAAGGATTCCAGTTTCTGATCCCTTCCCCAGTACAGGCTCATATTTATTTATTTATTTATTTTATTAGATTTCTACCCCACCCATCTAGACCAAAGGTCTACTCTGGGCGGCATATAGAGAAGAAATCATTGGGGGGGGGGGAATTGGCTCCCTGGATCTCAGAGATTCCAAAGCCTATGGGATCTGGCAGTTCTTCTCTAATCCTGGCTTTGAGGGGCTCTGCTCATTCTCACTGGACAACTCATCCATTGAAGCTATGAAACGTGTTCAGGATGCCAATGGAGCCTCCCATGGCAAAATGCAGGGGCTCTTGGGGTGCTGGGCATTTACATGCAGCCCAGATACCACACTTATGCATTTTTATGTCAAAGTAAGTCTCTCAGAGGTCCGTGAGGAATACACTAAGTGTATATAAAACTGCAGTCCTACTGATTTCAGTTTTTAATTCTAGACTAGAAATCAGTGATAGTTTTGTTTGTTTCTACATATAGTGGCCGGATACAATAGGAACTTCCATATGCTGGAAACAACTGTACTGAATTTGGCCAGAATGGAAAACTGAGAGTTCAATTCTTTTGATAACATGCAGAACTCCTTATAAATAGGTCAGAACTTAAACAAAAATTCAAAGAGGAAAAAACTGAAACTGAAACATTCATCTATTTCTACGGCAGCGAATTACAAAGTTAGATCTATTCATGGTTATAGCTGGTGAATTTTCTGTAGAAGAGGCAACACTGGTATAATGAATGCCCTATCATTAATGACCAGTGACTGGAGCCAGGCAGGCTGTGAGAGAACTTTCAGTAACACTGTGATTGACAGCACTCTAGATTCTTCCAGCACCCATACTGTTAAACCCTGAGTCAACATTTGGGATGTATCATTAGGATTTTTTGGACTTTCATTTCCCACAATTTACCATTCTGAGGTTCCTCCTGATAGTCCCACCCTCATAGACACCTAAATGTGGCTTGCCTGGAAAAGGGTCTAGCTGGAATGCTTAGTGGCCTAGCTTCCTGAAGTTGCCCCAATACTCCCAGCAAGTTCTGGGGCAGTTTCTTTTTTTGAAATTGCAATTTGATGGCACATAATACATATGTAACAAAGGATATCATGTCAGATGCAACATTATGGGCAGGCTGCTGACACAGGGCCTCACTAGAGCGCTGGTGCTTTGATTAACATATGATCTGACCAATTGCTACTGCTTCTACTTATAGAAACAGCAAAAACAAAAAGACATAAACAAAAACTTTATGAAGTGGTACTGCCATCACTAAGGGTGAAAAAAAAATTACAACTTTCTTGATCAACCTGACAATAATCTAGAATCACTACAGAATAAGTGGAACTTCTCTAGTTTGGAGAACACTTCTTTTTTTCTTTTCTATTCTTTTTTTTTTTTTGCGCAATTAGGCTCTGATCAACTTTTCGAGGACTGGCTGCTTTAGACAAAATTTCAATAGGTAAGATTCCAACTGCATAACATTAGTTTTGTTAACTAGAGGTTAAACTATTTTTCATGTGGGAAAGAGGTCTTGGATCTTGAAAATACAAAACAATTTGTAAGGGAAACAGTTCAGAGCATATGTGGCATTGATTGGTTGCACATTCCTTTAATTGAAATTGCCTTTGCATGTAATAGTCTTCAATAAGTTTTTTTTTTCATTAGTGTATAAATCATGTCTCTCTAATAATTGTCCCAAATGTCTGGATAAATAAGACTGTAGCTTACTTAGGGTTACTTATATATCACTAGGGAAACATACTTTTAGATAATTGTAGGAAGGGTCACAAAGCTGTGGTTCAGATAATGGGAACTTCATTGTATTGATTTTGTGTTCAAGAATATAATCATACATCTGAAGCAAACATAAGGATATATTGTTCTTTTTTGTAATACCAATTGCAAAAGCAAAGTAGTACTTAGTTTATACTATTATAACAAACACTTCAGCTACTGTTTACAAACCAGACTATTTGACCTTGAGCTGACAATGACCCAGACAATATTTATGTACAAATCTAAATCTAGATCTGAATATCAATGTGGATATCTAGGGCTGTGGATTTGTCTCAGATAAGGCACTAATATTAGGTGATTATAGGAACATAGGAACCTGCTGTCTCCTGACTCAGCTCATTTGTCAAAATATACTAATATTTCCAACTGTGTGTAGCTCTTCAGTGTTTCAAGCATGGTTCTTCCCCAGCCCTAAGCAAACATCCCTTGTTTTCCCTGGTGTCCTCCCATCAATGTATTAACCAGCACAATCCTCTTTAGGTTCCCAAACCAGGAAAGATTGGGTGAGTTTGGGATGGGATGGTGGCGGCTAACATGGGGACTTTTGAATTGCCTTGGACTTTGAGGGGGTGCAGATCCGGACCACAGTGAGATCTGAGGTTTTGGAAGCCTATTGAAGTCTTGGGTTCTGAAATGTTTTAGATATTTGGAAGGTGCAGCAGTACAAACAATATGCCCTGCTATTACAGAAGCAATTTTCACAATTGAGCACCTAACATCAGGTAAACCATGTAGAGGATTGGGCTGTGCATCTCCTTCATTACCTTTAGATTCCTTGTGGCATTTTAATGCATAACAGAGAGTAACCTCAATGCAAGTCTAAATAGTGATGAAGGTTTTTGTATCACAGGAATTAGAGATGGATCCTGGTTTTGCTATAATTTCATGAGATACTACATTGTGCAGGACTCATAGTGTTTAGCTACACTGAATATTTTTCAATGAAAGCATAGCATAAGCATACAATAAATAAATAAATATACAAATGGCCCAATTTTGCGTATATTGCAGTGGCAATTTGCTGCTAATTATAATGTGGTGTTGGCTTCATTCCAGTTGTGTGCCCAATCTCACAACAGGCAGGTAACTGGGAATATGACTGCATCTTGTTAATTTGTGACAATCTGATGCTGAAACCTGAGCAATTTCTCTGATGCATGCATAACCACCAACAGTAGTGTGGCCATTGTCTAGCAACTCCTTGAAAAAATTAATAAAATGTTGGGGACAGTTTTCCACAACTGTTTACAACAATTTTCAACCATGACAAGGCTATGATTTGCCATACATTGTTCCAGCCTTCCTACTTAATTCAGAAAAAATTGGATGGTTTTACTGTGATTTGTTTCCAGTTTCACCCTATTGCAAAGACTGGAACAGCTAAAACAACCTTAAGATGCAAGGTATCAGAGTGTCTCTACCAAAAATTCTTTGAAGTTATTAGCTATTGGTCATCCATACAGATGCTACAAGGTCTGTTATATTTATTGTTACAAATTCAAATTTCTTAAAATATAACTAATTTAATTATCATTTAACTTTCCTTCTTATCTCGCTGTTCTAATTATATCTATCCTAATTGTACATTTTTTGCAATCCTATGTGCTTTAATTTGGATATAAATCCTGATGAAATCAATGGGCCTGACTTCTGCATAGTCAAGGATGAGATTTCAATGTTAATTTATTTTTTCAAAAAGGTTTAGTTACGTTGTTGTTGTTGTTACATGCCATCAAGGAAATTCTGGCATACTGTATACTACAGTATACTGTTACAGAGGACAGTCAGGTGGCCAAGAAAAGCAAACAGGTCAGTACAGAATGACTACCTTGATCTGTCACTTTAGGAACAACTGAAGAGTCAGCCTCTGGATTTACTTCAAATTAAACATTTATAAAATAAGATATTTTTTAAAAAGTAACTCCATCATAGTATATACATGTTGGATTTAAGTTCTTCGGGAAAAGCAGTAATGCTTAATTTTCAGTTTTGCCTCAAGCCTGTAATTTCTTCATTTTTGTTATCCAGCTTGAACATCAAGCATTTCTTGCTCCATATAAGGCGAAAGCCTTTGTTGCAACAACATCACTTCGCTTGTGTGAGAAATTAAAGCAATGGTCCTATAGTTACTGCACTCCTTGGCATCTCCTTTCTTAGGGACTGGAATGTATATTTAGCATTTCTAGTCTGTAGGCCATTGTTTTGTTTTCCATGTTTTTGTTTTCCATGTTTAGTTATACCCCAGATGATAACCAGTGTGATGTAGTGGATGGAGTTATGAACTAGGTATCAGGAGATCTGGGTTCAAATACCCTTTCAGTCATGCTGGGTTCAAATACCCTCAGTCTGGGTTCATTGGTGGGAGGCAGACCTGTTAAACTATTCCTTAAATATCTCAATTACCTTAAGTCCTGTTGTTGTTGTTGTTGTTTAGTCGTTTAGTCGTGTCCGACTCTTCGTGACCCCATGGACCTAAGTCCTGTTAGGGTCACTATAAGTTGGTTCCATTATTATGGTAATCAAAACTATTAATACAAGTTTTAGTACTTTAGATTTATTGGCCTCAGTGACTTATGTGCAACTATCTTGTTCTTGCTGGCTGGATAGCTCAGTGAATTAGGTATCTGGCTGTAAAGCCAAAGATTTAGGAGTTTAATTCCCCAGTGTGGATCCCAGAAGAGCCAGCTTGTGTGACCTTGGGCAAGCTGCACAGTCCCAGGATGCCCCCAGAAGAAGGGAATGGTAAACCACTTCTGATTATTCTCTACGTAGAAAACCCCCAAAAGGGTCATCATAAGTGAGAATTGACTTGACAGCACACAATTATTATATTATTGCCTTGTTTTACTATAAAGGCCTTGGTAAAGACATGTTATTAAAACAAATAATCAGACAGTGTTACTCAGAACTATTTTGAATAGTTATATTATTTTTATATTTTTATGGGTCATATTTTACTGTGATTCTGGATTGGTTCCACCATTTGTACTACTGCTGGAATAGTAAGCTTAATTTTGTGAACTTAGTGAGAAAAATAGACTCACTGAAGAAACTGGAGCTAACTTATTACACTCTTTGATTTGTTTTATTGATCACTGTGTTAGAAAACACCATCTCAGCAGTGGCACTTTATATTAGTTCATTGTAAATTTCTGAAGAGGGAATAATTTTCAAACTAGGTAAGAACAAAAACAGAAGTCCTGTTGCTCCTTTAAAACTAACCAATTTATTTCAACGTGAGCTTTTGCAGATTACAAAAAACTTCTTCAAATGCATGGGAGTATAGGCTGGGTAGTCTTTCTTTGAAAATTTTCAGTCACTGAAGACTTGCTTTCATTATGTAAATATGTATCTGATTTGTTTTTCTGCTGTTTTAAAAAATCAATTCACTCTTTAGCTTGACTATTTGCATTTTCCTTAAAACAAGTTTCCTATTAAAGACTTCTTATCCATTCAGAATATAAATATCATTTTTCTCAATTCCCAGAATGCACAATGAGAATGTAGTTGTTTATAAACAGCAAAATTTGAACATCTTTCCAAATGCCACAGATGATTTTCCTCTTTTAAATAAGGTTATTGAAGGTCTGCTTATGTTAATGAAAATTACTTAGGAATCCACAATTGCATTAATTTCAGGGAGAAATGATAATATGCCCTTTAAAACAAGAGTCCCTTTTGAGCTACAGTAAACTTCAGATGCTAATACGGCAACTTAGCTCTAAAATCCGTGACCTCAGCAAATACCAAACATATTTATAGTTGGCTAAGAGTGCATTTCTTAACTATATCAGTCAACTCATTCTTTTTAAAACTTGACCTGCTGTTCCTTAGAGTGCACTTGTGACTTCTCTCCATAAACGAAAACTCACAACCAGCATCAGTCAACATCTAAAAATGAATACCCAAGTGAATTTTTTTTACTTCACAGCTACTGCTTATACAGTCTAAGTTTCCTCACTTGTGTTTTTAAACAGCCATTTCATAGTCTTCACCTCAGCATTGAAAAAAATCCTGTAAGTAAAATTGAGAGTAAAGTACTTTTATTAAATAATGCAACATGTTAATTTAAGGAAGGTAAAATTTAATTCTACATTCTGAAGAAATTAATTTTGGAAACAGATGAAACAAACTACGAAATCGCTGATTAGTGCCCTAACCAATGAAAAACGATCACAACATATTTCAGGAGAACTTTTCTATTCTATTCTATGGTCCCAAAACCAAAGCAAGGGAGATATTAGCAACCTACTTCCTTCTGCTGCTTTTGTTTAACCAAGTGTCATGAACAGTTTTCACCTGCCAATATGTTAACCTTAGCTGAAACATAAAAATCATCATGAGATAAACTAATCAAAAAGGGGTGGTCTACTGAGGGGAAACTTGAAGCTAATTCTGCGTATTTAGAAGGCTTTAAAGCCATTAATCTCCACACTCTGTCCAATAATAAGTGTGTCCAAAAATAGCTCACTACACAAGAACGAGAATACTGTATCAGTATATTGTTACGATCTACCATTCCAGTAACAATTCATTTCAAAACATAAATTAAGAGTACATTTGAAGACTATTACTATTATAACTTTTTCAGTTTCTTAAGAAATACAATTGAAATATAGCCCTAACAATTGCTTTGTGTTTGGTTGAGAAATGGATAACTGATGAAAAAGGAGTCCGCTTCTGCAATTTTCCACTGCATGGTGTCACTTTGTGAATGACAGTGAGCACAAGAGGATATCCTATAGACCAGTGGTGGCGAACCTTTTTGGGCTTGCGTGCCCAAACTGGAAAAAAAAACAACACCAGGGGGCGGTGTACCGCCACGGTGGTGGCGGCGGAACCGGAAGTGGCGGCGGCGGAACCGGAAGTGGGGACGGAAGGGGGAATCCCGGGCACGGAGGTGCCTCGAGACCCCACTCCGGATCCGCCGCCAGCACCAGCTGCTCCGGATCCTGACCCGCCGCCTGTCCAGGCACCAGCACTGCAGTAGCAGCCGCCTGCTCAGGTTTGGCTGCGGGGGGGGAGGGGGGAGTAGCGATCCGGCAACTTATGGCTCGCGTGCCGGCAGAATGGGCTCCGCGTGCCAGCTGTGGCACGCATGCCATAGGTTCGCCATCGCTGCTATAGACCATCTTGACTGCTGTGATTGGTGTTGTCAACATTGAGGATGTCCTTTGCTATGTAAAGCTTGGCATCCCTTTTCCTCCTGGCAATGTGGGCACAATACTGTGCAGTGATATTGGGCCATTTTCTGGCTGTATGAATTGTGGGTACACAATGTGGTTTATGAATATTCAACAAATCTGAGGTTTTTTTAAAAGAATTGAATTATTCATAATACTGAAAGCAAGATATGTGAGGAAAATATTTGTAAGGATTTTGAAGTAATGTTAAAGAAAGTGGTTAATTATTTTAGGCTTCCTGTCCCTTTTCATGCTAGAAAGCAAATAACTGTAGTAGCAAGAGCTCCTCCATACAGTGTTATCAAGAAACTGCAAACATGAATATGCATTTTACAGTATCTCTATTTTTGTGCATTTCCCAGAAGGTCACTTCAATAGTATGATGATGCTAGTGCCTTTGAAACAAGGAAGGCTAAACAGACACTGAATGGAAGGAGAAGCGAATGAAAAATCCCAAACACCTGGGAAATTGTGTTAGACACAGTCAGCCATGTGACAAAACACTGTCACTATGTACATCTTTAGCACAATGCTGCTGACAGTACAAAGGTGGCTGTTGCACCTAGGCTGCAGGTCAACGGTACTGTTGTGGCTACGAATCAGGTCTAAATTTGACTCTCGCAGTGCAGATTTATTTATTTAAAATATTTTTTAGTTTGCCTTTCTCCTTAAAAAGACCCACGGTGGCTTACATAATTAAAAAGACAGTATTTAGAAGCTAAAAACAGTAAGTATACAAATATTTAAAAAGAATTAAACAAGTATTATATTAAAAATGGTAAATAAAATCAATACTAAAAACACATTTGAAAGCAACAGACAATAATCTATTTTTAAAAAACAACACCCTCTCAGACCGCCAGTCACTAAAGAAAAGCCTGCCTGAAGAGAAAAATCTTCTTCGCCTCCTTGCAGAAGGACAGCAAAAATGTGGCCCGTCTAGCTTCCCATGGGAAGGAGTGCCAGAGGCTGGGAGCAGTGACAGAGGCCCTCTCCTGAGTCCCCACCAAGCGCACCTGTGAAGGTGGTGGGACCCCAAAAAAGGCCTTCCCTGATGATCTTAACACTTGGGCAGGCTCATAGAGGGAGATGCGGTCTTTTAGATACGTAGCTTTGACCGAAGTTGAAGCATTTTGAATTGTGCTTGGAAACAGATTGGCAGCCAGTGGAGCTGTTGTAACAAGGGAGTTGTATGTTCCCTGTAACCAGCCCCAGTCAACAATCTGGCTGCGGCATTTTGGACTCACTGGAGTTTCTGAACACCTTCCATAGCAGCCCCATGTAGAGTGCATTACAGTAATCAAGCTGAGGTGTAACTAGGGCATTTGTCACCATGGCCAGATCAGACCTCTCAAGAAACAGGTGCAGCTTGCGCACTAGTTTTAACTGTGCAAAGGCACTCCTGGCCACTGCCAAAACCTGGGCAACCAGGCTCATCTTACTTGTATGCTCTGCCTACTATGTCCAGGCTGAATGTGTGAACAGAGCTATGTGATGAAGGGAATAATAGATAGTAAAGCTCAGAGGGTTGGATTACCTGGCTGCAGAGCCATGGGCCAGGAGTTTGATTCCCTACTGGACTTCCCAGAAGAGGGACCAGCCGAGATTATCCAGAGCGTATGTGGTTGATGGGATAATGCACCCTGACAACTGTGCAGTTTTAGGCAATCTGGACAGTTGAGTGCCACCAAGTGGAAGGACTGGTAAACCGTTCCTGAGTAATTAATGTTAGGAAACCTTGTAAGGATTGCTATAAACAGAATCAGCTTGACAACACATTATTATTATTGTTAAATGGGTTGAACTAGAGGCCACTTTTTAAATATATGCTCGTGGTTTACATACAGTTTAATGGCTAATTAAATAAAAGTTCCTCTGCTTTTTTTGTGTTTGACAGACAACTCTTCAGGCCTCAGATCACTTTTATAACAATTCTTTGTTTCTTCCTTTGTTTTCACACATCTTGCAGCTCTACTGTGGGGTCTTTTTAATCTCTTTAGTCCAAGGAATAAAGCAAAAAAAGCCATTGATCATCAGAGCCTCAGAAATAATGATTGAGCTCCTTCATTCTAAGAGGTTGGCTTGTTTGCCATGAGGCAGAGCTCATGAGGCAGGGGGTATATCTGGTAACAGGCCACCTATGCCTTGAGACACATCTGCCCCTTCTTTCCTCCATCACAGTGATTCCCAATTTTCGGTCCCCGGATGTTCTTGGACGAAAGCTCCCAGAAGCCTTCACCACTAGCTGTGCTGGCTATGATTACTGGGAGTTATAGTCCAAGAACATCTGGAAACCCAAGGTTCGGAACCACTGCTCTAGTATATACTGAATCCCATTGTGTGACCTGTTTATAGGAGGAAATACTTACAACTGATCAGTGTAGGTGAAAATGTTCCAGTTCTGAAGCCAATTTTGAATAAGAAAGTCTTTTTAAAAATACCATGACAATCTCACTGGCAACCAGAGTAGTCCTGCCCTGTATATAATCCGGTAGATTATTTAGAGGTCAGTGATTTTTACCCCAGAGCTTTTCAGCAGTCAAATAGCTTTACTTTGAAAATGTCATCCATTCGTCCCAGGTCTGAAGAGGTCATACAACTGGTCATGCCCACAGAGCATGTGCAATTTATTGTCTTTGTGTCGTGTGAGCAATAACATGCAAAATAAACTTCAAACCTTTTGTTTAGTAAGTCTTTAGTAAGTATTCCATGTAATATGTCTGTGAAGATTCTCAGTCATCCAGGTGTGGTTATCTGGAAGTTGAGTCATGGCAACTGGACTTCTTTCTTGTTAGGTTGAAACGTTTCACTCCTCCTCCAAGTAGCCCCTTCAGTCTGAGGAGAGTTGGTAGGAGATCCCTGATATATCCTTTTCCATGTTGGTTTTACTTCCCCCTGGTCTGAACAGGCTCATTAGAAGGACAAAGAACTGGGGGTGAGGGATAATCCCACTTCTGCAGTCCTCCTCCACCCATTGTCATGAGCCGTTAATGGTTGTTAACAGTGGTATTTCTGGTGTCTATGGTCCTAATCCTTCTGGGGATGGATGAAAGGGCAGCATGATAAACAGGTTATATCAGGGATCTCCTACCAACTCTCCTCAGGCTGAAGAAGATATTTGGATGAGTAGTGAAACATTTTGACCTAACAAGAAAGAAGTCCAGTTGCTATGACTCAACTTCCAGATTTAGTCCAAGTAGTTTACAAAAATAAAAGAGAGAGAGATAAAGAGAGAAAGTTGCAGACAGTTTGTTTGCATATGGCTCTTTGAAAAAGGCACACATGGAAAGTTAGACTATTTATTTTTATATTTGTTTGACAAATGCAAGTCATTTGCATTTTGTAGGTGATTATATTTTATACAACTGCAAATCATTTTTCATTAACCATCTTAAGAACTCTGTATAAGACAGATAAAGGCAGCATGTGATACTACTTGAATGAAAGATTTCTCACGCTTGTTTTAATTGTCATAAGACTGATGTATTTCAGATAATGTATTTTTTAAATTGGTACAACTAATTACCAAGAGCCAAGCCATAACATGACATGGAGGGGAAAAAAAGAATTCAAATGACTTGAATGTACAATAACTAGTAAAACAAATCTTGCATTCACACATGACATAAAATGACATAAAAAACTGAAACAACAGTATCTATAACAGAGACAAGAGTTAAATGTGTCATTTTTGTTAGCTAACTATCTTTTATTCTTCTCATGAATGGAATAATTTAATATGAGCTGCAATCTTATGCACTTTCCTTTGGATGTTCCATCAGATTCAAATTCCCATTGGAGTAACCATCCATATGAGGGGGCCCAAGGGAAAAAGTCCTATGTCATTTTCCAAAAGCATAAAGATATATTCCCTTTACCTACTCATCAAATTGTCACAGAAGTTCTGCTTTCCCCACAATTTAGACCAGGATGTATCATGGATGTACCATATTTTTCTGTGTATACGACCTCCCCAATGTATAAGATGACCCCCCTAATTTTGACCCTTGCCAGAAGCAGAGGAGCAGTTAATGGGCAGCCGCAAGGCGCCCCTTGACTGCTCCTCCTTGACTGCTCCTCCGCCTCCTGAGGCTGCTGCCTTCACCTCCCAATCGCCTCCTCCAGTGCAACTGCCGGGGCTCACCTCCAGCTCACGTCACCGCCTTGTCCCCTGCCGGAAGGGAGCCCTTGAGTGGCGCTGGAGGAGGCGATCTGGTGGCGGCGGCAGAAGTCAATGGGCAGCAGCGAGAGGTGGCCAAGTGCGGCTGCTCCTTTGCCTCCGTTTCTGCCTCCTCCTGCTGCTGCTGCCTCAGCCGCCGGATTGCCTCCTCCAGCGCCACTCGCGGGCTTCCTTCAGGCAGGGGACAAGGTGGTGACATGAGCAGGAGATGAACCCCGGCAGTGGTGCTGGAGGAGGTGATCGGATGGCGGAGGCAGCAGTCAATGGGCAACTGCGAGAGGTGGCCGAGTGCGGCTGCTTCTCTGCCTCCGCCTCCTGCTGCTGCTGCCTCCACTGCCCGATTGCCTCCTCCAGTGCGGCTGCCAGGGCTCACCTCCAGCTCATGTCGCCACCTTGTCCCCTGCTTGAAGGGAGCCCGTGAGTGGCACTGGAGGAGGTGATCCGCCGGCGGCAGCAGCAGTCAATGGGCAGCCGCGAGAGGCAGCCGAGCGCAGCTGCTCCTTTGCCTCCGCCTCCTTCTATGTATAAAACGACCCTCAATTTTTCCTCTAATGATTTTAGGAAAAAGTGTTGTTTTATACACGGAAAAATATGGTACATCTACTTCTGTATAATGGAGCTCTACAGCATGAATGAAATGTCTGGATTTTACAGGTGGTACAAAGTTAGCAACATCAACAGTTGTCTCACAGTTCATGCAAGGGAAACTTTGTTTTTGTGCTAGTGAGGGAATGGCTCAAGGCATTGCCCATTGCCCTTTATAATAATAACCTTTGAACTACAGAGCTGGAATGGACCCACTGGATTATTGAGTCCAGCCCTTCTCAAGGAGGCACAGTGGGGAATTGAATTCCCAACCTCTGGCTCCACAGCTGGAGACCTAAGCCACTGAGTCTTAGCAGATTGCTGCGTTTCCCTGAGTCTCTGAGCAGGAAACAAATCAGAAGGTGAAAACTGCTGGAAGAGAAGAAAAGCTAATATTTGTGAGGTGGCTTTAAGACAGGGACAGTAATTTTAACCAGTACCAGGCAGCAGTAGGACTCATTGCTTCATTACAGAAGTGGTTTTATGTATGTGAGTGTGCTTGCACAACATCAACCCATCAAAAAAGCCAAAAACAAGAAAAGGGAGGGGAAAGAGAGACAGGGTGTGTGTGCCTTTGCCCACTTCATGCCATCTGGAACAAGGTATGAATTTCAGCTCTAACACCACAACTCATGGGCCTTTTTGTTACACAAGCACTGACAGCAGCATAACAGTGCCTAAGAAAACAAAGTCACTGGCCTGGCAGTGTGTTTTCCACAAAGCTTGGAAACAGCTTGGGCAGGAGCATGCAAAAATGGCAATCACTTTAGACTTGCAATTGTGTATATACTGACTAATGAAATAAATGCAGCTTCATTCTGAGTAGATGTGCACAACTTTGTGCTAGTAGGCTGCAGCACTACTTGTGTTTTACCTGGGAGTAATCATTAAATTAAATGTGGTGGACTTCTGAGTACAAATCCTTGTATTGTTGAATTCCATTGTAGGGAATAGCTACATAATAGCTCAGTGGTCAGGTATCTCACTGCAGAGCTAGAGGCTGGGAGTTAGATTCTCCACTGTGCCTCTTGTGGGTAGATCCAGCCTGTGTGGCTTTCAGCAAGCTGCACAGTCCCAGAACAACCCCAGAAGAAGGAAATGATAAACCACTTCTGAGTACGTTCTACCTGAAAAACCCTGAAAAGGGATTGCCATAAGTCAGAATTGACTTGACAGCACATGATTATTTGTTCAAGGAATAGTCATATTTCCCCCCATCCGTGATGAAATCTAGCCGCTCTGTTGAAACAATGGCTGCATATAGGTGTTTTCTTCAAAAATGATACTTTGTAACATCATACAACAATGCAAAAAATGCACAAAATTTGTCCTAATGGAGAGAAAACTTTGCTTCTAATGGGGAGAAAACTTTGAAACATTTTGTTTTCACTGGAAATGATATAAATGAAGATTTACACTTCTCTTCCTTTGCATAGCCATGAATTACCGTATAAACCCCAAAGCATCTACTCAAAAGGAAATCTGCTTAATGAGACTCATCCTTGTAAAGTGTGTAGAGGCTTTCAGCCTTACAATACAGCCGTAACTCAAAGATACACCAATAAGGATTTTGGTATAGGCCATGGGCAGAAATCCCCTTATGTTGGCAAATTTATTTTATTTTATGTTTGTGCTAGCAAAACTACCTTTTACAGCCTGACATCATAGAAATCCTGGCTGCTTTCAGAGATCATGTGGCAGTCAGATCTGCCAGCAGAACTGTTGTGTTGGCTAAGATCTATTGGCAGAAAAATCCCCCCAAAAGGCAAGTAAAGAGTGGAACAAATAATGCCAGATCCAAATCTCCTGTAGTCCAGGAACATAGTCATAATGCTGTGGTAACATTGATCCAATGCCAAATTTTCACGGAGCTGTTCCCCACCCCATTCACTGGGCTAGCTTCAGATAACTTCAAGCTGAAAAAGTTTGGATTCAGCACAGCTTCAGCAGGCTAAGCATCATTAAAATTGTACTCGTACAGGCTTAAACGGTGGCCCTTGTTACCATCTGCCCTTTGTTGCATTCAAGAACAGGAGAAATAACATGGTAGCAGTGTGGATGGGAACAGCAGAAATTCTATGCCAACTACATCAATGTGCAGAGGAACGATGTTTGAATGTCTTTGGAAGAACATCACTGCTGTTGTTTTCAGATGACTCAAAGCTACAGCAACTTATATCAGAAATGGTCTATAGCATGTGGAGCAAATTCCACTAAGAACTCCTTTTTTTTTCCTGCATTGAACAAATCCTATAATCACTCTAGACTTACTGGTGCCACTGCATTTAGAAATTAGAAGAGATAGCTAGAATATTTAATGAATCTATCTACGTCCATGGAATAGAATAGCATACATAGTGCACTGAAAGGCAACTATTGAGTCTTGCCAATCTTGATTGCTTTGTGTGATATTTGTTTTGTTGATAGAACTGTTTTTTAGGAGTTGCTCCACAGAAAAAGCAAAGGCGCAGGTTTTTTAAGTTAGCTTACATTTTGTAAAGGAGCACAAGATACTTGTATCTTCATATCGTTAAAATGATTGTAAGAACTTAATGTTCCTCTTGCTTCTGAAACAAAGGTGTCATTGTGCCATTTCAACAATGTATATGTCTTTTGTCATGTGCAGAAAGCTGTGTAAACAAGAAAGCAAGAGTCCCAGTCAATAATTTCCTAGATACTAACCACAGGTGATGGTCAACAGACAACATCTCCAGTGGATTGAAGCAATTTGAATAATCTAATAATCTACTCTACTTTATTGCCAATGGTTATCTGTAAGTCACAGACATTCATCTAATTATGACAAAAAAAAAAAAGGCTTTAATTCTTGCAGTACTACTTTTTTATTGCTTACTTTCCTGTGATCTCATGTATTCTTCCAGAACATAAATGCAAGCTCCTCTTGACAGATTTCTACAATCAAACTTATTGTGTGCTAAACTTCATATTTACTGTTTACTGCTATTGGGTCACACTGAAATAATAATCTGAAAATGTGAAAATCCTGGGGCACACTTACGCAAAGTGGGTAACTTTGGGGAGTGAATTGTCTTCAGTTAAGAAATCTGTGTAGATATTATCTTTTATATGCTGAGCTGTGCAGCTCAGTGTGCAACAGATAATGTCTACAGAGATTTCTTAATTTAAGGTAATTCACTTCCAAAAATTATGCCTTTTGCATAATTGTGCAACAGAATTTCACCCGGTATGTTTTGTTGTAGGAAAACTGCATTTTTTATACTATTAACAAGGAATGGATTAGTAACTGAGTTGCAGATATATTGTTTTCCTCCCAGTTTCAAAATCCTAGATCCCAGAATCATCCAGTTAATTGCAGCAGGCATAGATTTGTCTTCTGAAATGTGGATAATGTGAATTTCTTGGATAAAGGAGATGATCAGCAAAGAAATATTAAAGTGAGGGTATAATAATAATGTTGTGCTGTTAAATTAATTTAATGGGAACACTTTCCAGGGTTTTCTAAATATAGAGTACTCAGCCGTGGTTTGCCAGTCCCTTCCTCTTGGTCACTCTGGAACTGCAGTGGCTTGCCCAAGACTGCACAAGTTGGCTCTTTTCTGAGGAGGCACAATGTGGAATCAAACTCCTGACCTCTGGCTTCACAGCCAGGTATCCAGTTCACTGAGCTATCCAGCCAGATTAAGTGGATATAGGCAGATCAAGTAATCAAAAAGCACATAAAGAGAATAATGTTAGAACAAGCAATCAGAATAACAGATTTCTTAAGTGGATTATGCAGAGTAAAATACATGGAAAAAGAAATTTAGGGAGGAAAATAACTTACTGGCTGAAGAACCTAGGAGACCAGTTTTGATATAGCTCATTCAAGCTACTACATCCAAAGTCATGACATCTAGCAGAGAGGAACAGGAAAATATCACAAAGAAGACATAAGACAGAAAATGAAGTACTGGTATCCATGGAAATCATTGCCACATTGCATAGAAAGGATGTCAAGTGACTAGGTTAGTGAAATATTTACATTCAGAGGCACAAATAACATAAAAGGCCTGATACATCAGATTAAAGGATTCTCTAGCTCAGGATTCTCTCAGCCCACTAGATGCCTGTGGGAAATCCCAAAACAGGACATGAGGAAAATAGCACACTCCAGCTTGTGATCATTTCCAAAAGGTATAAAGAAACAGCGTATCAGTGGGAAGAAAAAACTGAAAAAGGGCTCAAGACCTGTAGTTGGACTTAGAGGAATCTTGTTTGCTTATGTGGGAAGAAAATTATTTGGCCATATGGGTCTTTGGCACATCCAGCATGATTCTTTGCATACATCTCATTCCAGTCACATGTTAATTTTTCAGGGAGTCAGGATTGGCTCTAGTTCTCTTGTCATGTGTGTGCTCAGTGGCAAATGTACATTTGCTACTGCGTTTTGTGGGTGGAACTACACCATACTTTTAGCATGTACCATGCTGCTGTGTCAATGCTTCTCCCTGCTCAAAGGTCAGCATGGTATTACTCTAATTAAGTAAGCATTTTGATGGTGACTGCAGCATGGAGGGAAGGGAAAATTTTGTTTGTTGCTGTCCAGATGTGGTCCAGATTAAGACATCCATGCTTATAGTTTGTTCAAAAGGTGAGGGAAGCTCCTGAGTGTGGGGGCTGATTGACTTGAACTGGCTGTGAGAGTTCACTTCAACAAACATCCCTCTTATAACATGCAAGCTGATGAGGAAGTACACTGGTTTATTTATTCTGTCTCCATACCATTTGGGTTTTATGAAACAGTTCCCCCCCCCCCCCCCAGAATATATATAGTCTCTCTCCTTCTAGTATGAACAGTACAAAGAATTTCATGAAAAGGAAAGCATTTGGAGCTAAACGGTCTGCTACATCATACTTTAAGTTGTCCTATGAAAGAAATATAGATGCTCATCTTCTCCAATAAGTCTGCATTAAAGAAAATAAAAACCCTCAATGTTCTTTGGGCAGAAGCTTTTTGCTGTTGTCTGCAAAAGGAGCTCTCACAGTTGGACATGTAATAAGATTCCTCTCAGCTGGAAGATTAATATCAGCTCACCTCACCTCTCTTGTACAGTCAGATGAGAATAATGCAAGAAGCAGAAATTTTGTTTCAAGCTTCTCCCAATAAATAAATGATGAATGATTATGAATAAAATCAATTTGACTTCCAAATTGCTGATCCTTCTATCTATTTTTAATTTATATATTTTCTTCTACAAGAAATAAGCTTATGAGGTATTTTTAATTTTTTTAAAACAGAGTATCTATTGCTTATTTTCCTCCTCACCTTCCATCATTAACAATGCAGCCTGCACACAACTCATAATTCTACTCTGCTGGGAGCAAACAAAAGCCTCTGCTCTCACTGATACAAGAAGGGTGCTGCGAAGCATCTTAATATGGATGGAGAAAGTGGCTTTGACCACACTTGCAACTGAAGAGGGCCTTCCACTATTCTACTGTGCCCTGAAGTTTGCAGAATATTTTTCTATAGGACAGTTAAAATACATCCAGAAACTAGTGACTAACAGATAATATGCATTAAAAAGTATAGTAGCCATGTTTAGTGGAATGTGCCTTTGAAACTTATAATGTGTCAAATTTAAGGAAAATGCTTCTGAAAAGTAAGTCTCAGAGTGTACCATGATGTGAAGGCAGGAACATTTTCTGGTTTTTTACACCTCCTTCTGTATTGCTATCAAAAGGAATACTCATGTGAAAAAAAAATACAGGTTAATGTTTTCAGTCACACCATTGTCATGAGCCACTAACACTTTCTCACCTTTGCATCAGGAGCATAGGGGAAAAAAATTAGATAAAGTTTTAATTTATAAACTGTGTGTTCACAAAGCAAATTCTGTTCAGTCCATAGCATATTCAATAAGCAACAGATCTTACAGTTTAAGATGAATGTTAACACAATTTCTTCAAAGTTAGGAAATCAGACGTTAAGGCCAATGCCTTATTGGACATGCCCCATGATCAAGACCAAGGGCTGGCTTGATTGTTACTTGCATCAAAATCCAGAAAAACTGGTTTCGAAACTGCCTGCACATCATGATTGCCTTTCCTCTAACCCGTATTTCATGGGAATAAACTATATGGTGCTCCAAATTACTGCTGTGTGAGAGACAGACCAATTTATGACAAACTGACTTATAATTGTTGTGACCATAGCCCAAACGTACTTTAATCCCTACTGCAGACCCAATCAAAATTACCACATTTTTTCTTGCAATTTATAAAACATTAAAGCTGCTTGACACCAAAATTATACAGCAAAGGTCGTATTTGTTAATAAGACCTTTGCTGTATAATTTTGGTGTCAAGCAGCTTTAATGTTTTATAAACTGCAAGAAAAAAAATGTGGTGATTGTGATCGAGTCTGCAGTAGAGATTAAAGAGTTAAAGTCCCGCCAGTTTCTGTATTAACATCATGATCTATACTAAGCCTTAACTTCACTGGTGATTCATTAAAAATGAAACAAACAAAAGCCTGTGCTCAAGGTCAGAAATATAGAGTAAGGGAAATGTGTCAGAGGAGTCTCATTCGATGTGGGTTAGTCAATGTGTTAGACACTGTTGTCTACAATGGCTGGTACGAAAGAGCTAAATGCCAGCCCTTCTCATAAGTTCTCAGGTTCTTGCATCCTTGAAAGCATTCATCTCTAAGCATCCCCCAAGGGATGCTCTTTGCATATCAACTCCTATCAGCACCAAACAGCATGACCAATGGTCAGGAATGACAGGAATTTAAGCTCAAAATATCTGGAGGGCAGCAAGTTGGGCAAGGCTGCTTTACAGTGATAACGGAGATACAGAACTAATCCTAAATGTAAAATGAACCATATAGGCTGAAATCCTGTGGCTTAGGATAACCAAATCATAACTTCTACTCTGTTCCTCCCTAGTAAACATATTATTACTGCCACAATTCTTTACAAACACTGGCTTGAGGCGTGTGCATGTGTGCAGGGAGAACTGTGATGAGGATGCTTTGTTTATCGGGGAGAAACTGACTGTAAGTTACAACTTGGCTTACACTAAGCAACAGGATTTTAGCCACCCAGTATATTTGAAGCAACATTTATTTTTTGAGCATGCAAAAGATGCCATCTCACATTGGTCCATGCATCTATACAAAATTTGCTGGGAATTTTGCCATTGCTGAGCATCTCACTAGAACCTCTGGCTGCTTCCTGGAAAAGTCCAACTCTTCAGAAACACATTCAGGTATAAAATCTGCTATTTATATTCACATACAAATGTTCTTTCACCCACCTTACTGTAAAACATTAGAATTTTCAGCAACAATAGGTTATGGTAAATGAATAGCTCTTCCTAGATTGCTACTGTTCAGATCGTGAACTTGCCAATACAATAATTTCATCTCCATCACTAATATATAATATCCTGCCCTGAGTGCAGCCTATGCTAGTAGAATTTCTGTAATTATAATTTTTAATGGTTAGAGTGCATCTGTGTTTCTATTATGCCTGGCAGCCACAACTAATATCAACCTCAGCATCATATACCCTCCCAAAAGCTAAATCAACAGTGCCATGACTTTAGAAACAAATGTCAATGCAGAACTGATACTAGCACAGTGTTGCAGGAATCTCTGTTGTCACCCATCAACCTTAAGTAGACTAGATGCAGTTTATGGGTGCCATAATTGTCTGTAGGGTGACACTGAACCCAATCCTTCATTGTCACTTTGGTATCACAGAGAGGGGAGGAACAATATGATTTCAGTACTTGGCTGAATATCTTCCACCACAAAAAATTGTATGTGTGGGAAAGAATGACTTTCAGAGGTAAGATAAATTCTTAACAATGGAAGTCTGCCATTCTAGATAAAGGAGCAAAATATACTTTTCTCCTCTTTTTTTGGAAGATGGGAGAGGGGATTACTGCCACTTGAACCAGTGGTGGACTTGCTGAGGTGACCTTCTACCTACCTTTCAGAAGGGTAACTTCTTCATTTCAGACACAATACATCCTTTGGGAATGGTACCATGGCATGATGGAGTATCATTACCAGACATATTACTGGGGAAAATGTGACTCTCCCCACTGGGCAGTTTCCCAAGAGCAAAAAATATTCCCAGTCTTTGCCTGAAGTACTGTACAGCAAAAATACAGCCTGTTGCTATTAGTCTCAAGCTCTCCACTACTGGTTCCCAAAGGAGCTAGACATCTCTATGGATGTGTGAAAAAAAATACATGGGGGAGGCTGAGACTGTGAGGTTGTCACAAGGAGAAGAAGAAGAAACAAAACAAAACAAAAAACTCCTTAAGCTACATTTTTTTCAAATTTCATTTTTTTTATTCCCTTAAGACGAATTAACAGTTTACTACACTTTTGAGTTTACTTAAAATTTTTATTTATGAAGTGAAGTTCTAGTAAGAAGAAGCTTGACAGTGGGGAAAAGATGGGGAAACTTGACATTTTCTCCAAGGTCCAAAAGTTTGGAGACTGCTGCATTATGTTTTTCTTCCCATGCATAATTTTAGCTCTTCATTGGGAATGATACAGAATCCTGAGTGAGCAACTGATTTCCATTTCTATCCCACTACATATCATAGCTCTATTGTCCATGTCACATTGCCAGTAGAATGCTAGTACAGATGTTACAAGCATTGCACCCATTATAAGGATACCGCTAAGCCCTGTTAGTCAATCTTTATGTGCAGAAGGGCAATGAAATAATGGATGGAAAGAGTGGATCTAGAACACTTGCCTCTATATGTGGTTAGTACCTTAACAGATAATGCCTGAATAGGCTTCACTTTGCTCTATTTCCCCCCTCTGTCACTTGCCTCTACGTCACTGTAGTGTTTTGCTCAACTGGTTCATTGATTTTTCTGGAGCAATGCAGTTCCATCTACTGCTTGACTGGTAGTTTAAGTTTATGGATCAGACCACATCACAAGTCACTTAATGAATTTCAATATTATTATTATTACAAAGGTTGGAAAAGTTCCTTTCTTGGGTGATAAGTCCCAGTGTCCCCCAGCCAACATGGCCATTTCCAAGCTCTGCATGACTCACAGAAAAAAAGAACTCCAGACAGAATCTTTTCCCTTCAGGAGTTTTAATGCACAGGGAATATGTGAATCTTAGCCAGCATGTATTTTTATATTAATTACACACCAGGGAAGGATTTTGTAGACATTAATCTCCCAAAATAGAAAGAAATATTTTTGATCAAAGAATTGTTTATAGAGCAGGAATGAATCACATGAAAATTTTATGTGATATATATTCCAGTCACAGGGGAACAAATAGAATCTTTATGTGATGAAGCTGCAGTGTGGAAGACTGCAATATTAACCATATAAACCCTTTACATAAGTAGGCTGCTTCACACCTGATTCTGGTGGCAACATGCAAATCATTTCAGTATTTGTCCCAGTCAAATAACCTGAAAGGCCAAATGCAGCCAAGGTTGGCCATGCTATTAGGTGGCTTCTTCAGATGGTTCACAGCGATGAGAGTGGCAACATGCTGTTCGAGAACAGAGCTCTGTGTGGCACACAGACTGCCTGCACCCCCTAAAGAAGGGTGCTGCCATTAAATAGAAGAGATGCCTCATTACTTGTGTTAAACTAAGATTCAATTGCTAGCCTGTTTGACCCTCCCCTGTGGAATTGCCTGCGAGCCACCATTTTGTCCTTCACCTCAGGCAGCAAATGACTTGGGCCCGTCCTAAAAACATCCCAAGCACAGGCATTTCAAAAGCTCTAGAAATGCAGTAGAAGAACAAGATATGAATATTTTATGGGTTTCAATGTTTTTTCCTGCTAAAGGAAAACTATAAAAATAAAGGAGTTCTTAAGCACTGAAATGCATGGCTAATAGGCTAAGTCCAGCTTTCTGGGTGCCACCCTATTACACAACAAAATGCCTCATTCAGTGAATGGTAAAGCACAGTGTAGCTACAGTTTATGGCAATAAAAACCAGTGGAATGCAACATTTTATTCAAGTGCTCCTGTTTTCAGTTGGACAAAGACGGTATCTGGATATTTACAGTGTGGTCAACAAATGAAACCAGTTCCAAATCTCAAATTTAATACTTCTTTTGGAAATGCCCCTGTTAGCTTGGATATGCTTGTGCATGCATCTACTTCTTTTAATTTTGATTGTGAATTAAATGTTATCTTCCAGCAAGAAAGATATCACATCTCTCCCTTTTGTCATGTTTAATATGTTGTAACAAGTGGAAATGGCTAGAGAATATCTGACACTTTGGCAGATCCGTGTGTGTGTGTGTGAGAGAGAGAGAGAGAGAGAGAATGGTTCTAAATAGCCTACTATTTCACAGTATTTAATCCTATTTCCACTCTGAGCGATTATCACAGATTGGCTGGTACAAGCTTTGTGCTGTTCACTGTGTCCCATAGGGACTGCCTCATGTCCAAAACTGGATTAGTCCCTCCCACTTACACTGATCTTGTCTGTTAAGGGCAGAATAGGAGTACTTTTCTTCCCTCCCTTTGCAAAAATGCTTTTGTTGTAGCTAAAAGATAAAACATTCTTTTGGGCAACAGAGCCTTGAGTATCATGAGATCATGCTTAGTGAATTATTATTTTTTAAATGACTTTGTTTCCTAAGGATCTCCATTTTTGTGGTGGGACCATGGCTCAAGGGCTCAAGTATGTACACATGATTCTAAATTCGAAATCCTGTCATTTTCATGCAAAAAGATCAGGAACCAGGTGGTGTGAAAGATTTTTGCTTGAGATGATGAAATGCTGCTGCTAGGCTATACCTGCAAATAATCTTACATAATCTTTCTGTAATATAGCATTTTGGTTAGGGAATATAAAGGGCTTTGTAATCCTTGTGACCATTTATTCTGTTCTGCTTTTAACAGTCCATGTAAGGTCTGCTTTCCTTAATTTTAGTTTTAATAACTAAACATAATTTTAGTTGTTGATTATTACAGTTAGCTAGTTTGATACTTAGATAGCTTCCTTCATTCTTTCGAGTCATGCTTAGGGAAAACATTTATTTGGTGTGTGTCCATTTAGTCATTAGCTTGGCTTGCACAAGTGTGTGCACTCACTGCCTAGCCCAAATCTGAGTGCTACATATTTGCCATCCACCCACTCTGGAAAATACACACTCACTCACAGCAAGGTGGGGAAAGAGGCATCCTTGGTGTCAGTAGCATAGAAGAGAGTACACTGTCCCATGGAGAAAAACAGCAGGAAGCCAAGTTCAGGCATAGGTTTCTTCTGTGGGGCACAAAACAGTAAAGAATGGGAGAAAATATCTGTTGGGGATGGAGAAGATGTGCCCTGATATCTTCAGTCATTAGCCTGGCTTGCCCAAGAATGCTTATTTACTGCCTACCCCAAATCACATGCTGCATGTTTGGTGCTCTCTCACTCTGGAACATGCACAGAGACCCAAGGCAAGGGGAGAAAATGATTCTGCAGATAAAAGCTAACAGCAAGTTTTTTTTAAAAAAAGCATAAAATAGGTGGGGAGAGGAAAAAATCCCTAGCGTTTCTTTAAACCTAACCAATCAAAGCCTACGCATTCATACATACTTAGTGTTAAAAAGACTCAATGTTGATACATAAGAGAAAAAGAAAGAAAATCTTGAACATAACTAGTCTAATAAATAATGTACCGCCTTCCCATTGCTATGCCTGGATGCAAAACAACTCCTCAGTCAGGTGACTGGAAAGCAATGTCCAAGAAGATCAGTTTGAGTCATCTCCAGAACTCAACAACTGGAATTTCCAGGAGAGATGTTGTCTTTTACTGGGGCTTCAACTGTCATTCTCCTTCTGCTTTGACTGGACATCTGTAATGAGTATCTCACCATACAACTTTTCTGACAATATGCGCTGCTCTGTCACCTTACCTTAGCCTTTCTATCTCACCTTTTCACTTCAAGCTCACCTTGCCGCCTCATTTTACCCTTTAAGTGTTCTCTTTGAATTCTTTTAAACCACAAGGTTCACATTCAAAGCACATTTAAAAAGAAAAGGTATTGAACAGTTCTGATCTCCTGTCTGTATAACACCAAGCTTTTTGAAAGGGAAAGAACACCAAAGACAGCTTAACACTGGGTTTGAAGTTGTGATGATTCTGGAAAGAATTTGAAGGCTACGTGTGGTAAAACTGTAATTCTTTAACTATGAAGTTGTTATTTCTTGTTTTAAACTGCTGTTGTATGTAATGATATAGAGAGTGATATACATAAATATAATAGACAGATAAATATTTCAAGCTCCCACTTGAACTTAACCTGCCTTTAACCTTTTGTGAAAGAAAATGCTTTTCCTATTCATGAAAAGAGTACATTATATAAACCAAGGGCACAGTCCAAAGGAACTACAGAGAAATGTTTCAGTTGATTCCTGGTTTGTGTCATCTCCACAAATGCTGCATGTGAATATATGCTTAATTGCACATTTTATAATATATTTATTATCTCAAAAATATATGTTCTGAACTGATTTTATTTCAAAATGCACAAAGATATTTTGACTTTTTTTAAAGCAATATTAATAGAAAGACAAGAGCCAGTGTTCCAGTTAGAGATGGGCATGAACCAAAAATGAATCAGGAAGTTAATAAAAAAATGCTGGTTTGTTAGTTCAAGTTGGTTCTGATTTGTCAAAAGTAATGAACCAAAACAAAACAAAGTAACAAGCTTTTTTTTTTAGTGATTTTTGGTTTGTTTGGTTCATTTGCCCATATTCTCCTGCCTCACCCCCAACAGCCTGCTCCTGTCAGTCAGATGCACTAGGCGACCCTGAGAGGGACCTAGAGATTACTGGATTGGCAGGCCAGGGCAGCCAAATGAATGGCTCAAAGGGCTCTGGGGGAGTTGCTTGTTCTTATTTGTAAGACTGATTCACAGGAGCCATTTTCACCTCAGAGCCACTTCTGCTAGTCAGAGGAACCTTCCTACCTCAGAACCAGGTTAAGTCAGATCTCTAGCAACACACTGCTTCCTATGTCAGGCAGCCTGCCCCCCCCCCCGCACTGACCACACGACAACCTCTGTACCTCAGTTCAGTTGTTCAGTGTGGCATTGTCCCTCCTCAGTCCACCTCCAGATGAGCAATATCCTGTGTCAGGTTCCTTGGCATGAACCACTGCTGTAATTTTCCCCAAGCTGGCTAGCTGCTAAAGGGCACTTTCCCAGGGCAACCTGTTTTGAGGGTGTACAGCTTGGATGCTCAAAATCCAAACTTCATCAAACTTGGAGGAGGTTTAGAGGAAAGTCAGGGAAGATTCTCTGCAATTTTTGTACCTCTAGGTGGCTGGGGGCCATTCTAGGGCTCCTGAAATTCTGAACCAAAATGAATTGATTTGTGATACATTTTTTCCAAAAGTTTGAGAAGTTCATGGACTTTGAACTGTAGAGCTGGAAAGGGACCCTATGGATCATCGAGTTTAGCCCCTCTCAAGAAGGCCCAGTGGAGAATTGAACTCCCATGAACTATGAACCACAATGAACCACCGTTTTGCTGGTTCGAGCCCATATCTAGTTCCAATGCCATAATTTGTCTTGGAAATGAGGTCAAGTATTGCCATGGATGAAGACTGAATTCCTCAAGCATCTCTAAAAGTAGCACTGAACAAGCCCAGTTATCAACTCAGTGCTAATTGGGAGACAAGAAAGTATAAGGAGATGTACAAAATATATTATTCTTTTATTTACTAAGGTTTATTAGTAGCATGATTCTTCAATATATTTGAAATTGATATTTGATTATCTATTATGCATTGCCCAGGGGTAATTCTATATGCAAGAAAGATATACCAACTCTGGAAGGTATATATTATATTGGATTACATCAGTCTTTCTAGTCACACACAAGGGCTATGAGAAGTTTCTGATTCTGAAAAGTATCTTGATTTAGTAGATCTTACCATGTGCTGGTACTTCCCATTAGTGCTGGCTCCGAATTAGCCACAATCTAGTTTAAAAACAGATTTCAACAGCCTCCCTAAATCAGAGGTGTAGACCAAGGCTACAATTCAAAGCACAATATGATTAGCTGAATATTTGTCCCTTTTCTAATTATATGTATGCATTTCACCTTGACAGAGATTGCTTAATGTTACAAAGCTGTCCTTCAGTTGTATTTGAGAAATACAAGCAACAGAGCCATGAGGCTAGCAAGGCACATCTCTCAAGCATGCAAATTGAACTCTCAGCCTGTGGCTCTGCAGCCAGATACCTAACTCACTGAACTATCCAGTCAGCTATAGATATGTAGATAGTGATAGATATATAATGCCTCTACTTTCCCAAGCATGCCATGCCATCAGAAAAGGGTGAATTTTGGTAGCCCTCTTCAGTTGCTCCTTACCCGGATAAGCTCACCACACTTAAGAGGGGAGAAGTTAGTCCTTCTTTTCTGTCTTCAATTTCTCGACATGGAAAGTGCCAGGTTCATACGGGAGATGTTCATGCGTAGACTCTACATACAGCTGGGAAGCAGGCATTACAAATTTCAAATGTCATGCAATCTGTGCATGACTGGATTCAGTTGGACCTGTGCCTATTCCTCTGCCTTCCATGATTTTCTGATCTCCCTGTAAGTCCTGTGTTAATTTGAAATGGACTTTGCTTTGGGCCAGAACTTTGCACTTCATATGCAGAGTTCATTTCTCTGTAAGAGAATGGTAGCTGGAAATCTTTAATTAGCCCTTTAATCAGTTTTAAAGTGGGGGACCGAGAGCAAAGCTGCTGTGGGAGAGGAATTTCTAAGCACTTCTTTTTTGGGAAGCTTAGAGCAATAATTTCAAGGACAGAGCAGTGTAGAGATCAATATTGGTGAGCTCTATTCCACGCCACAAGGAGCAGTACACTCATTTACTATGGTACTTCTGCACATCTGGACAAGCCCACATTGTTGAAGTAAATGGCACTAGGTGGCTTGTTTTCATGGTTAAAATAGACATTGTGTTGGTAATCTTGTTTCTTGTTACTTATGTAGTTACCTTTAAATAAAATAATAATTACAAAAGTATGGGGGGGCCAAAATTTTATGTTCTTGACTTGGATTCAAAATTATCTAGTGATGGTTGTGTTGAGCAAACAGCTCGTTTAATTCTAACATATGTAAGTTAAAAACCTCTTCCAAGAAACAGCTTTGCATTTCAGTTTAGGTGGGGAATACCTTTAAGAAAATATTGCTCTCTGTAAGACGGTGTTTATTACATACTGTCTACCAACATATCATTTTGGGTATATACTGGAGTTGTGCCCAGAACTTGTGACTAATGTTCACCGCCTGCTGAGGCTATGAGATGAGCCTGACATCAAAGGCAGAAATGTGTTTTCAGCAGTTCATCAATAATTCAGCAATCGCTGAATGAAGCTGTATCGTCTGACCTGGCAATGGAGTAGGAAATTGTCTTTGGCCATCCTGATTCAGAGAGTTCCCATTGGACACATGCCATGGTCTTCACTTCCAGTAAGCATTTATCTGTCCGGAAAGGATGAAATGAAATTGAACGGCTACAATCTGCCTTGAAGTAAGGAACCCTAATGGTTTTCTAATATTCACAGTAGTTCTGAAATTTTTGACAGAACTACCAGATATATACAAGCAAAAAACTGGATGAGGCACACACAACAGTTATCAGGCACATTAGCAGGAACACCAGTTCTTCCTTCTTTGGAGAGAAATCAATATAAAGAAAACCAAGCCTTCCATTGGAATCCTCTGCATGTTCAGTTCCTGCATGATCATATCTAGTTTTATTCAAGTGGCTCATTCTGTCACCTCTCAATGCTGGCATCAGTTGAGTAAGCTTGGTGTGGGTCACTCCTGACCTTTCATGCTAGACTTTGCCCTAAAATAACCTACAACAAATATCTTAAAACCACAGCTGAGAAAAGTTCCTTTTTTGGACCACCATGCCCAAAATCCTTCCTGCCAGCATGGCCACTGGGGGATCAAAGGAACCGTAGTCAAAAACAACTTTGCAAAATATGACATAAACAATTTATTGCTATACATGTTAGAATCAAACAGGGTTAGTGAGTCCAATTTAACATTACAATGAAATACTACGATCAAGTACAGATGGAATATCAGAATTACCAGGAGGGAGGAAGTTAACCCCATGCACACCAATTGTGTTGGCACTGGCTGTGCTAATTGTGCACAGGAACCCAGTTTAATTAAGGAGACAAACCCTCGCTTGTCTTGTTCACATGTATGAGATTAGGAAACTGCCAAATTCTTATGGAACTATATTTACTCCTACTGTTGACAACAGTTCTTGTACTTGTGGGGGGTGAACTTGGGACAAAACAACTAATTGTGCAAAAGTTGCAATTGCTAATAACTTGTTGCATGGGCTTTCAAAAGCTGAAGTATCAAATGGGTTGTCTGTGTCCTTTTGTTCAATCTGCCAGGCTTTCTATGTTTCCTGGCTATCTCTGTGTATACACTTCGTTTCACAAAGGGTAAAGACCCTTCAGTGATAAATGTTTGTTGTCTAGCAGAGATCAGCCACTTAACAGATTTTCTTAATAAGTTGAGACTGTCTTATCAAAAGTGAACATATTTTTGTGAATCTGTCACTTTCTTTTTAAAAGTTCTGTCAGAAGATCTATGGGGCTGCGCATTTCCCTTCAGGCAGACAGACAGGTCAGGGATTGAGGAAGTTAATGAAACAACTGGTAAAGCAGCTCTCCAGTTAAAATGCATGACGGATAGGCTTGCCCTAACCATAGGGAGGGATAACACATTTGGAAGGGGCCACTATGGGTGATTGGAATGGGTCCTCTACTCTGATTTTTTGTGCAAGATAGTCTTCTTCATTCTTGATCTGGAGAAGCCTACTCTTGACTCAATTTACTCCAGGAAAGTTGTTGATTCTACAAACTCTCATTGACAATGAGCCCTTAACCTGACTTAGGATGTGACTACATTGGAAAGCCAAATGGGAATGGTTTGACTTTGCTGTGCTTTGATTTGCAGCCTGTATTATGCGCGAAATTGCAGTCGGTGCTCAGATAGGGGCTGCGGATTGATTCAGGAGTTCATACTGGGTGTGATATGAGTTGTATTCCAGCAAACAGTCCTCCTCCTTCCTTTTCTTTCTCTAGACTCACCTCTGCCGATACTTTTTATGGTGTATCTTGCAACATTACTTATAATGTATTTAGCAAAATTACTCTTCAAACTTTTGATGTATTCGGAGCCTGTGAAGCCACTTTCTCATTAAAATTTTTGACTACTATATTTCTGTAAAAGGTTTCTACAGAAAAATAACATGGAAAGGTACTTCACAGTCTCAGATTACAGAGCATCAAAAATTTGAAGAATAATTTTGCAAAATACATTATGATTCATAACTCAGAATAATTCTATAGGGGATCACTACTTCCCATCACCCATCTGTTACTCTTTTCCCTTAATTTCAAGTAATACATGCAGGAAATTACCTTATTTCTGATGACACGGTTTCAAACTAATTTAAACCAGATATGAGGTGATTCTGGATTTGAAGTGCCCTTCCACATGGAAGGGGTAGGATGTGCAACAGCTTCATGTACTTCTTCTTACCCACAATTACCTCAGGACTTTTCTTCTCTGATCTGCTATTGATGTGCTCATCCATTGCTTGTATATATAGAAAAAACACCATACCAAAGCAGAAACATAATATAACAAATAGTACAAAGTTTGGTTTCTCTCCTTGTATGTTATGAATGCACACATAGCATTTATACAAAATGTGTGAATAAAAAAAGACAACAACGGGTTCCTAATCATTTTGCTTTGAAGGAAGGGAAGGCAGTTTGGAACCCCACAATCTGCTGAGAAAATTGAATAGGAAGAAAATGTGGTTGAAGTAGTTAGGATGTTTGTCATTCTTGAAAACGTTGGCCTTTTCATCAACTGGAGCTGGTCTCAACGTATGAAGACTATTTCTTTCTGAAATGCAGAACGTTTAATGGATCACTGAAACAATAAAAGCAGTGTCTGTGTCTGCCATTAGCAAAAACTGCCTCTTTATCTGGAATTATAAAGAATATTGCTTCCCAGTTTTTAAGAAATATAGTGTTGCAATACCACATAATTCTGAGATTATCCTCACTAGATGCAGCCTGAATACACCTAATATTTATTGTGTATTTTTTAAAAAAGTTATTATAAAATGTTATAATCTCTAGGAGATGAACATAATAATTTCCATGTACAATATTGTTGGCTGGCTAACTTGAAGCACTAAGTAGATTTTGCCTGATTTAATTTTGAAAATTGACCTTTTGACTTTGTTTTATTCCTATTTACCTGCCACAATTTTAATTCAACTCTTCAACTAAATATTATTTTTCCTTCTAATCTTTCTGGTTCTGAAAAGGAGGCAAAGGGATATGAAACATTTGTATGCAAAATTGTTCAAAATATTTTTAAAATAAAGCCCATACAGATGGGGCGTGTTCCACATACTTTTGAGAAAAAGGCACTTGTGTCTCAGGGCCCATTGAGAACAATTGAGGGAACACCTGTTCTTTTATCTGTATCTCATCTTTTCTCTCCCAAAAAGTCATCATTCGATAACCATCTCCAGTAACTAATGAAGTACTCTATATGCAGAAACCTAATAAAGACAAAAGGCTCCATCAAACATTATCTGAGTTATATATTATCTGAGTCATGTTTTCCCTATGCCCTTGTTAAAGGCAAGTCTGTCAGCTTTATTCCTGCATTCAGCAAGAATCTAAGGGCATTGCCCACTGTAACTGATAAAGATGCAGAAATCTGGTGGGTTTGTTAGCACATTAACTGCTGACACCAGTGAGAAAAAATGTCCCCTTGTAAACATTTCAGGAGCTGTAAAATAATTTAATAAAGTTTATTGTGGTCATATGACCTGTGCAAGTATGTAAAGACAGTAAATACATAAAGAAAGGACAAGAAACAAATACAAGGATCAAACATCAGCAAACAACAAATCCCCTGAAATCTACTCTGGAGTAAGGCTGAGGGTAGGACATTAATTCTGGCAAGCATGAATGCCCTACAGGCCTAGGGTGATTGCAGCATAGTTAAATAACTTGCTAGAGTCCCATAAGATGGAAGGGCACCACTTGCTAAAGGAGAACAATTCTTATTTCTCGATATCGAAAATTCTCTGGGTAAGTGCCATGTAGGCTTGTTGTTGTCTGAGCATTAGAATAGAACCAAGAGGCATATTCAAGGATCTAATTTTATGTTGGACCAGGGATAGCCACTTGCTGGAGTAGGAATTAGTTGGTGTATGGTACACATAACTGAGGTGCTCAGCTAAGAAAGGTAACTGTAACCAGAATTGCAGGGTCTGGATCCATGCTCTGGTTTCTAATCGGCCAACTCTAGCTTCTAAGCTACAAGGTAAAGGTAAAGGTTCCCCTTGACATTTAGTCCAGTTGTGTCCGACTCTAGGGGACGGTGCTCATCCCCGTTTCCAAGCCGTAGAGCCAGGGTTTGTCTGTAGACAGTTTCCGTGGTCACGTGGCCAGCGCGACAAGACACGGAATGCCGTTGCCTTCCCACCATGGTGGTACCTATTTATCTACTCGCATTTTTACATGCTTTCAAACTGCTAGGTTGTCAGGAGCTGGGACAAGCGACGGGAGCTCACTCCGTCGCGTGGATTCGATCTTATGACTGCTGGTCTTCTGACCTTGCAGCACAGAGGCTTCTGAGGTTTAACCCGCAGCGCCACCACATCCCTTTCTAAGCTACAAATCCTATGCAATTATGAGCACCCAGGATACAACGCAGAAAGGTGATATTGTTTGTTTGTTTATTTGGCTTCTATAGTACCCATCTGGCTACCAGGCCACTCTGGGTGGTTTACATATTAAGCATACACAGTTCAAAACAATAAACATTATAGTATAAAATCAAAATCAGGATAAACAACCAACATTTTAATTAAAATAATATAAAGCAAGACAGCAGGACTGATAATATAAATGTTAGGACCAATCAATGTATTAAGGTGTTGTAAGGTCCAGGAAGGCCTGTCGAAAAAGCCATGTTTTTAACAGTCACTTGAAATTCCTCAGTGAAGGGGCCAGGCAGATTTTGGTGGGAGGTTCTTCCAAAGCTGAGGAGCAACTGCTGAGAAGGCCTGGTTTCTGGTTCTCTCTTTCTGGGCCTCTCTCAGGGTCAATACTCTCAACCGCCTGGCCTGGGAAGATCATATGGGGCAGGTAGATCTCATCAGGAGGAGGCATTCTGTCAGGTATAGAGGTCCCAAACAGTTTAGGGCTTTATAATTTAACATTATCACTTGAAGCTGGCAAGGAAATGGAGAGGTAACCAGTGCAGGGTGGTCACGGTGGGACAAATGTTTTGATATTTCTTTACACCACTCAATAGTCTGGTCACTGTGCTCTGGACCTGCTGAAGTTTCCATGGCAGCCTCATGGACAACCCCACGTAGAGAGCATTACAGTAGTCTAATCTTAAGACTACCAGTGCATGAACTAGCATGGTGAGGGACCCGGTTTCAAGGTAGGTATGCAGCTGGGCAATCTGCCTTAGATGGAAATAGGTGGAGTGGACCACAGATGCTATCAGAGGCTGCATTGACAGTGCTGGGTCCAAAAGTACACCCAAGCTGCGAACCTCATCCTTAGTGGAGAGAGTAGCCCCCCAAAAGGAGAGGGAGGCACCCAATCCACAAAAACTAGGGGTACCCATTCGCAGGATCTCCATCTTGTCTAGGTTCAGCCTCAGTCTATTATCCCTCATCCACCCCAGCACAGCATCCAGGCAGTGCTCAAGGGACGGAACAGCATCCTCTGCAGAAGCATGGAAGGAGAGATAAGAGCTGGGTGTAATCCACATATTGGCGTCACAAAGCTCCAGAACTCCCTATGACAACTCCCAGGGGCCTCATATAGATATTAAACAGCATTGGGGAGATGATCAACCCCTGAGGGACTCTGCAATTAAGAATCCAAGGGGTGGACATAATCTTGCCAAGCTATTCTATCTGAGGATGGTCCTCGAGGAAGGACTGGAGCCTGGCCAAGGCCAGGCCACCGATCCCCAACCCAGAGAGCCACCCCAGGAGGATACCATGGTCGACGGTATCAAAGGCTGCTGATAGGTTGAGGAGGACCAACAAGGACATTTTGCCCCTGTCAGTCTCCCTCAAAAGGTTGTCTTGCAGGGCAACCAATGCAGTCTCCATGCCATGGTGTGGCCTGAAGCTGGACTGGAATGGATCAAAGGCATCAGTCCTCCTCCATGAGTGCCTGAAGCTGATTGGCCACCACTTTCTCCACTAGCTTGCTAAGGAAGGGAACATTGGCGATGGGTTGATAGTTGTTAATATTGTCCGCTGACAAGTTAGTTTTTTTTTTTTACAAATGGACCTAATAAGTGTCTCCTTGAGAGCACAGGGAACCCTACCCTTAAGGAGAGACCCATTAATGATGGCCGTGACCCATTCCATTGTGACAGACCTGGCCACTTTTATGAACCAGGCCGGGCAAGGATCTAGGGAGGTTGCAGTGGCCCTACAGTGGTCAAGCACCCTGTCAACCTCTACTGACATCAAAGACTGAAAATGTGTTAAACTCATCGGGCAAGGTGGTGCAGTGGACATCTCAGCTCAATCTACTGGAGAAGAAGATTATGTGCACTGATCCAAATGGGTATACCATAGAGTAGTTTAGCCCTCATTTTTGCTTTAAAAACCCAAGTACCAGAGGGGACATGAAAAAATTTACAAATTCTGGTGAATTCTTACTAAAAATAAACTGAAACAATAATGCTCACCCATCTTTACCTTCTAATTATTCTGCTGTCGCCTATGCCAACAAAGTATTTCAAGTAAAGACATAGACAAAGAAACTGGTGTGGGCATTGTCACATAAGATAACTTCACATGAAACAAGGTCAGGCAGTTTTCTATGGGTTTCTTCACTATGTCAAGGTCATAGTTGTTGTTTAAAAATTTAAAGTTGTAAGATGTGTACTGGTCTGTCCCCTAGAGGATTATGATAGCTGTGGGGTTTAACACAAACTTTGGACCTATTGCATGAGAGACGGCGGGGGAGGAGATAGGTGTTGATTGTACATATGTTAGAGTTGAAATGTGGCCAACGTTTCTATTACAGCAATAGACTAATAAAATCCATCACCTGCTTTAATGTAAAGGGGTTCAGCCAGTTCCCCTCTTGCATAAAATATTTTATCACTTTGCTGCTATGCAATTTTTGCAGGTTATCTCAATCATTTTAGTGTTTCATTTCTTCATGTTAATAATGTCTGTTGACAGTTTATCTTCTAAATTAAAGTGCTTTTAATTTAATCTTTTCTGGGATAAGCCAGTTCACTTTTGCATAATAGTGTTGTTGTTTTGTAGGCGGAACATGGCATTAATCATTATTGTTCCAGTAATGTTCTTGCTTATAGCAATGATTAAAAAAAAATGATGTCTTATTTTTTGTTCCTTCTATGTAGACTTGTGATTTCTGTCACAGTATCTTTGCTGAGATCAAGGCAGGGGTTCTTGTTATGCTAACACAGATTCCATCAATATAAGTTTGGGGAGTGAAGGGAAATGGTCAGCTTTGTTGCCATGAAAATGTAATCCCATACTACCAGCAGGTGTAGTTTTTTTAAGATCAGCTAGGAACTAAAAAGAAATATTGGGACGTGGTTAGCCAAGTAACAGGGAAGGCATTTAACTAAGTAAAGGTAGAATACAGATTGCACACCTCAATGAGATGAACAGTGGTTCAGGTGATTGCATGCTTCAAAAATCTCCTCAGTTGTGAGGTAGGCGAGTCTGAGAGAGAAAGATTGGCCTAAGGCCAGCTAGTGAATTTCACAGCTTAGTGAGGGCTTGAACCTGCATCTCCCAAATCACAGTTCAATATGCAAACTGCTACACCACACAAACTGAAAGGAAAGAACTGATATGTCTCTAAGATCCTTTTTTTTAAAAAATAGTAAACTACTGCAGTTTAAAAAGTATTTTTCTGAAATACTTTTCTGAACCTGCAAAACTTCTGTTGTACCCACAGAAACATGACCGTTCAAAATTCAAACTAAAGCTTTGGCCTCAGTTTACCTCATTGTGTTGAGAGGTGGGAAGTTCTTCAAACAACAAGTGATTTCTCTTAACAACACTGTATGTGTTGTGGTCCAAAGTGAACTCATGGCACAGCTTACACCTCAGCTCTGAGATGCCTTGAAGCAAATGTGAGTCCGACCTGCCCATGCTAGGTCAGCAAGTTCTACCTCCACCACTCCCTGATCCATGAATCCAGTGACTGAATCAAAGCAGGCTTTGTTATAACTGGGTTGGGATTTTCTTATTGTCTTTGGACATTCCTAGAAAAGTTTCCTGCACTGCCAGGACACTAGTTTTCAAATCTAATGAGTCTGAGTCCTCTATCCCTGCACTTAACTCCATCAGCAGGGGCTTCTTTTGAGTTCCTTTCAATGGGGTTGCACCTACTGACGTGAGGTGGGGGCCCAACAGCAGAAAGATTGATATGCCCACACTGAGGGCAATGATGCAGACCTACATCTCCTAGTGGGTCATGGGGTGCTGGCTTTAGCATGCCCACTGATGCTATCTCTGCCAGCATTTCAACTGGGTCACAGTACAATCCCTGGGATTAGGTTGGCTGATATGGCATCATTGCTCCTTCCTTTGCCACTTTCCCCAATAAGGATGAGGGGGAGTAAGAGTGGGCTTAAGATGATATAATAATAATATAATCTTAGAACTGCAGAGCTGGATTCTGAGAACATCTTGCTGTGGGAACTGCTTCCAGTACTACCCTTAGACACACAGTTTTCCCCAAAAGAACTCTTACATGTCTGCTTTTCTTTTTTGTGTGTTCAGCTATATTAGTGCTGAATGAGAATAACTACTTTTTTTTAAGTCTAAGAAGCTTTAACAACCTGTGTGTCCATGAGATGTGATCTTTTCTTCCATGCTTAGAACACGTGTACCTATTGAAGTTGTTTGGCCTAGACAGGGCGAGGGAAAACTATTTCTGCTGGTTTTTAAGAATTTACCAAAACGAATGACTTTCTTACTGTTCATGACAGAAAGGACATTAGAATGTGGGAGACAATGAATCTGTGCACTTGAAACAGCAGCAGATACTAGTCTAATCCCCACCTACATCTTGCAGTTCTTTTTCATGCCTAGCAACAAACTGAGTTTAAACTGAAGAAAGGATGCCACAAGTCTGGAAGCAAAAAAGAAATTAAATGTGATCAAATATAAGGAAAAAAAATAAAATAGCAAAGAGATGAATGGCAATGTCAGATATGGAGAAACATGAACAAAGATGAAACAGGGAGAGAGATGAAAGGCTGGGAAAACGAGGAAGTGGAAAATGAAGGAAAAATGGCAGGAAAGGAAGTGTAGGCCAATGAACCATGTTAAAGTTAATCTTTATGGCCACATTATCATGTAGATGTTAATTGTTTAGCTGATGTATTTGTGTACAAACAGGTATATTTGCCACATATTTAAATCAACTTTGTATATTAACCATATGTAAATATATATACAACGCATATCTGAACAGTGAACAAAGCATATCGAATAAAATATAACATATAAAATAAGAACTTGTGAAGTGAGAGATTAAGGAAAGGAGCAAGAGACAGGCTGAAATCCTGTTGCACTGTTATGCAAAAGACATAACTTTTGGAGGTGAATTGCTATAGGTTAAGGAATCTCCATAGGAATTATCTGTTGTATACTGAGTTGTGTGACTTGGTGTGCTACAGATGATGCCTGTGGAGATTTCTTAACTAATAGCAATTCACCTCCAGAAGTTGCTACTTTAGCATAACAGCACAGCAGGATTTTAGCCAGAATGAGACAGAACAAAAACAAAACACTTGGATTCTTTTTTTCCTCTGTAGTCTGCAAAATATATTTTTGTTTTTTGACAGCAAGATGCAAGACAATGTTAAACATTATACTCCTATACACTGTAAACTCTTTATTCTTTCCTAGAGCTGTTTTCAGCAGTTCATATATTCATTGCTACTTTTCTTAGGAGGAGAAAATAACTATGAATGTTGAGTCAAATTTGAGATTCTTGGCTAGATTAATGCTTTTCTTCCTTATCATTTAAATATTTGCTGTTACAATCTTTATATGTGCAATTACTTATTCTTTTCCTGTTGAATTAGAATCTTCAGGATAAGAAAGGCAACATTTGCTGAGCCATATGGGGACTGGAAGGCTCACTGGTGATACATTAACCTTTTATCCCTGAGACTTGAAGTTCAGACTTTTTATGTGAAGAATATGGAAATACAGTAAACCACTGTCGGGCATATGATGATTAAATAGGAAAAGTGCAGCTGCAAATTAGCTCTTACTGAACCATGGTCAGTATGTGCTAAGATTATGGTTACAACTATTTTATCGTTAGTCCCTGCTGGGAATTTACCAGAATGGCAGACAGATTTAGATTTTGAGCAGCATGGTGTATTACAGAAATGTCTTTCAAATTGCTTTCTTGAGAGCAAAACAACTGGACAATGTTTTCACAATCAAATTATAATTGTAAGGGGATTAAAGAACGGCAAATATTTTGAAAGACACCTATGCCACAATGTCTAGGCACCATACACACACACATTCAGTTCCTTATACAAGAAATAAATCTGTAAAGTTGCTACACTTTTTCTGGTGTTATGCTTTTCTTCCAGCCAAATCAGAGAACAAAGGATTCAGGCTTTGGTTCCTCAAAAGGTGTTTCACTGCTGTCTCAAGAAAAGCAAAAACTACTCCTCAGTCAGAGAACCATTCACTATTTCTGAGGTCCAATTTTGGTAGATTTCAACAAGCTATCTATCTGATTGTCTAAAGTTTATAAAGCATATGGTTTAAGTTAGTGGGGGAGATTCTGGAGCTAGTCCAGGTCATCACACCATTGCAAGCAGATACCAGGACCTCAGCAGGACTAACAAAGTTGTAGTAAAAACCCTGGAGAAGTCAGGCATGGATGTATTTCAGATTCTTCAGTCTCTGAGGGTGAGCAAGCCATTCCAACCTTCTGAGCATATAAAGGTTACTGGTAGGGATGAGATATATATTTAGTGGACTTCCACCCCCATAATTTGGCAGGAACTCCCCAGCCAAATTGTGGGAGTGAAAGTCCCAAAGCAGCAAGAGGTTGAAAAGCCTGTCTACCTCTATTATAATTCTCCTGCCATTTTTCTGATCAAAAGGGAGGAGAGCATCCTGCTGCTGTGTGGGAACTGCAAGATTCCATGAGACTTGCAAAGGTGCCTGGTGTTGGAGTTTTTACAACCTCCAGGTAATGGACAGGCAGACATCCTCTTCAGGCATTATTGAACTGTAGACTTAATGCACAACCAAGGTGAGCACACCAGCTTACCCCTCCACCTACATTTCCATGATGGAAACGTCCATCAGCATTCATGGGGGCTTTCCACATGGTGTTATCATGTGAAAATCATGTGGAGAATTTCCTAAAGTAGACTTCAGAAAGTCACTCTCTATATGTAGACAGTCATGGAAAGACCCAGTGAGGGGTTGGCGTCGGACTAGTAAGCTCCCCTTCCTTGTGTATTTGTTTTCTATAGTTTAATAATGTTCAGGAAGGTTTCTACAGTATGTGTGTGCATGCACATATGTGTATGTTTGAAACAAAACATAGTAAAATATCAGCAGCTTTAAAAATGAAATCTCTTCCAAATTCCAAAATTTGAAAAAAAGTATATCCTAAGATTTGTTTCAACTTGATCGTATACATGTATCTTCAGTATTTTTTTTACACTGTCTCTTCTGTTTATGTCAGCTAACAATGCTGTTGACCTTTGCAGAAGTCATAACTCAACAGATAATAAAAGAAACTGAAAAAAAGAATACTATCTGATTAGTGATGTGAAGAGTGGCATTTTCTGGACCGAGGTGACATTTTATGAGTTGGAGTGCTAGCAAGTATTGTGTAACCTGCTGTGAGAGCTTTCATAAAATCCATAAGTCTAACACAGTCACTTTGAAAAAGAAGAGATGTTTATCAAGTCACAAGCTGGAGAGCTTATCTAAAGTCTTTGTATCTTCCTGAAGCTTTCAAAAGTGTGTGTACAGATATCCTTTGGGATTCACCTATGCCTTTTCCTCCTGTGGTTTGATGTACCAAAAAGAGAGTTTGCTAATAGCAATCTCTAATCCAGCCACCACAAAATAATGCAATCTTTCTGTCCTGTATTATTTTATTCTCTACTATAGCACATGTTAAAAGAGAGAGGATTGTATCAGTGATAAGAAAGCAGTATGTAACAAAGAACAAGAACATGAGTAACGGCAGTTCTAGTGTGTGACAAGGTGTGTAACGTAGCAGTGCTTATCTTAAAAATATGATAGATCATTAAGAAGATAGCAGTGCATGAATGTCCATTTTAGAATCCTGTGCCCCATTAAATTCATGCACAAGGTCATGCTGCAGAAATGAGATTTTGTTTCTTGCCCCTTATATTCTGGGGTTCTCTGCACAGGAAGCTATATTTTGGAAGGAGACAACATAAGCATACTAATTTATTTTTCTGATAAAACAGCTTCAGCCAGAATCTAGCCTGAAAAACTGGCCCACTGGGATACTGTGGATTCCCCACCCCACCCCCTTCAGTCTTTTGGAATAGTGTGTCTATACTAGCTGGTAGTCAGAAGGCTTTCTTGGGCCTCTACCGTTGGAAGCACAGTGAAGTGTAGGTTTTATGATAACTCCAGTATGCAACAGCATGGATGCAATTTCAACTGATTGCTCTGGCAGGCACATTGTCAGCATATGAATGCTACACATGAATAGGACAAGTTGCCTGGTAAATGCATGTAACTAAGACATAATTCATGCAGAATACTCAGAACTTGGGAAAATTACTCTTCTGTGCTTTTGAAAAGTTACTCTTTTGCATCTCCCAGCCAATACCCTGATTCCCCAGCCTTTCTTGAGGCACAGTTTCTGGAATTTGGAGAAAAGCCTGATTCATCTTGGATTACTTTGGAAGCCACATCATTTGACTTGAGTCCAAATCTCAATCTTCATTTGGTAACTTAAATCTTCATGCTTTCCCTAGAGTATCATTTGAAATCATCAAACACAGCAAAGAACTATAATAGTCTGAAGCAGTTTTTTTTAAAGTATTAGCTGACATTTGCAAGTATAGCAGCTGCTTCTGAGAGCACTACCCTGTTTCCCTGAAAATAAGACCTAACCTGAAAATAAGTCCTAGTACGATTCTTTAGGATGCTTGTAATATAAGCCCTACCCCAAAAATAAGCCCCAATTCAGTGAAAACCCACCCTCCACCATTGTGCAGCAACCAGAAGAAGATGACATGACTGTATTTGAATAAATGTATTGTTGTACATGAAAAAATACAACATCCCCTAAAAATAAGCCCTAATGCGTTTTTTGGAGCAAAAAGTAATATAAGACCCTGTCTTATTTTCGGGGAAACACGGTATATGTGATGCATTTTAAACAAATAGGTGCAAGCCTACATACTTTGATAGTTTCTTTTAAATAGGAAACTGATGCCTTTTGCATTTATGTAAAGAAATGGATGGAAATTCCAGGATTCCTCCTCAATTTTAGTTATCATCTAGGGCAGTAGTCCGCAACCTTGGGCCTCCAGATGTTCTTGGACTACAACTCCCAGAAGCCTTCACCACCACCTCTGCTTGCCAGGATTTCTGGGAGTTGAAGTCCAAGAACATCTGGAGGCCCAAGGTTGGGGACCACTGATCTAGGGGGTTTGTGTTCATGAAGAGTACAGGTTTGGTGCTGTATTACCTTATTTTGTTCATTATTTGCTAGCACCTCTTGATGTACTTCTAGAGCAGCAATACCAGGCAAATAATAGACTTTTTCAATGGGGGTAGGTTTCATACAGCCAGTAATAATCCTGCATGATTCATTATGAGCTAATCCACTTGTTTGGCATGTGTTGATTTATACTATACCGCATTACCGTATTCTGCTGTGGGAGTAGCACAGGGACAAAGCTGTTGCTCTTATTGTTTGTGGCTGTGCACCCCAGTCTGACCCAGCCAATTAACCTAAGTATATTGTTTCTGGTGGCAACTTTCTGTTGGTGGTTTTTGTAGGTCAAGGCTTGATCCTGAGTGACACCCACTTTGGGGTAGGGCAGTGTTCCAAAATCTTGCCTTCCCAGCTAACTCAGAGCTTCCTTTCTGCTTCTCTGTTCTTTAAGTGGATGGCACAGAACTGTGCTTTTAAAGGAGTTGGTTTCAGCTGGTTATATTAATAATATAAGGAAAGATCTTCTAATGCAGAGGTTAGTTGGTGCTTGATGGCCCCAAAGGTTTTCCCCTGGATTGTCAGGGCAAGATCATCAGCATAGATGAAACTCCTGGAGTATATGGAAGTTAGTTGATAATTTGTTACCTGTCTGTCACACTGGTTACCTGTCTGTTTATGTTCCAGCTTCAAGGTGATGGTTTTAACCTATAAAGCCCTAAACAGTTTGGGACCTCACTACCTGGCAGAACGCCTACTTCCAACAAGATCTGCCCATCCTACAGGAACATCCCAAGCAGGCTGACTGAGGATGCTAACCCTGAGACACGCCCTGAGGGAGAAGACGAGAAACTGGAACTTCTCAGTGGTTGCTCCTCAGCTGTGGAATGAACTCCCCTCTGCAATTCTCTTGGCCCTTTCGCTGGCGATATTTAAAAAGTCACGAAAAACTTGGCTATTTAGGCAGGCATTCGAAAACATCATACCTACAAACTCAGCTGGGTCTAATTAGCCTATCTGACCAATGTCCACTATCTTAAATGTTTTAATGATTTCAATGTTTTTAAATGTTTTATTTGATGTATTTTTATGCGTTGAGCTTATTGCTTATTTGTATTTTATTATTCTTATTTTTGTTATGTTAAATTGTACTTTGTGGTATTTATATGTTGTAAACTGCCCTGAGTGGCTTCGGCCAGATGGGTGGTATAAAAATGAAATAAATAAATAAATCTTAAAAAAAGTGTGTAAATGTTTTAAAAAAGTAATGGTGGCAGGACACGACCCTGTGGAGGATCTTTCCTTTGATTTCTTCAGAGATTGTGCCTCCCTTGAAATTCAATGAAGAATCTTCAGTTTCAAAGTAGAACAGAAACCATTTCTGTAAGTCCATGATCTTTAATAATGAGGTAGAGCTTCTTGAGCAGTAACTGGGACACATAGAAGGAGCCACCCTGGAGAGTGGGAAAGCATTGTGAGTACACTCGGGCATCTGCATGCAGCCAGCCAATCCTCACTTCCAGAAGCACTGCACTGTAAATTTTTCAATGAACAGCTTGCCATTTTTTACAGGCAGGGTAGAGACCAAGGGAAAACAGCTAGAGTGCTTGAAAATTGTTCAGCTCAGCTCAATTTGGCATATACAATGTATTCTGCTATTTAATGACTTTCTTTGTAGAATCTCTCTAACTGAACACATGTTGGGGAGGGTGACTATGCTTACGTCTCCTGTGCTAGTTTGTTGGAAATATGTTTCCATAGCTGTAGGCCATATAATCATTTTTTGCCTTATTCTCAGCTCAATTAAGATGAGACATATTTTTCCTGTTCAGTGGTTTCCTTTTATCTTTCTTCCTTCTCATGTTTCTATGGCTTTTTGTTTTTTCTCCTTCTTGCAATGGACTGATGTTGAATACTGATGAGGCAAAAATCACTGTTAACTGCCATGGAAATATGTGAGACGTGTAGTTTGACATTTTGCAAAATTTCCAAATACCTTTTTTTTTGGGGGGGGGGGGGGGTTGAGGTTAAAAATAACATGGATTGCATTTTTTTTCCTTACAGTGTCATTTGGGCTGAGGAGATATGTTTCTAAAACAGTTGAGTTCTTATTCAATAAAAACTCTTGGCACAAATTTAGTGTCTTGTGTAATGTTATTTTGCCCAAGGATTCAAGTACCATTTCATTTTGATGGGATATACCTTTAAACCCATACTTCTATCCTGTAAATAGTTTTGGGATTCTTGGTAATTATGCATACCATTCCAGTGAGGCCTTATTTATTAGATTTGTCTAATCAAGATAGATAAATATAACTGGTTGTGCATTCATAACTGAATGAAGTTTTGATTTAGTTTAAGTTTGGTGAAAGTTTTCCAAGGGAGAAAAAGAATCATTTTCAAAAATATCTCAGAGCAAAACTAAAATGATGGAATAACAATACAGAAAAGAATATCTAAAAGCTAATATTTAAGGACATGTTTACTGCACTTTAAATGTGCTGTCATTTTGAAAATCAGATTTCACAGTGTGTCTGTATAGTGTTCTTTTCAGAATTTCACATGCTATTCACTCCTCCAGATTTTTCTGTATTATTTTCATGGTTACATACCTGCTTTTACTAATCTTTGTCTTTTAAGCACTACTGAATTGTAATTCAGTGCAGCAACTTTTAAAAGGCACTTTCTGAAACATATTTTAGATATTAAGTCTGATTTGGAATAACTGAGAGTGATTAAAATAATTAGCCATATTCAATTTCTTCGGCGTGATTTTTTAAAAGTAAATGTGGTGTGAGATCTAAAAATGCACATTGTTGCGCTATAAGATTAAATCATATGTGTCATATTCAGTTTTTCTTCACTAAATATATTCATATTATAGTAGTTAGTTGCATGTCATTAAGTCAGAATCAACTTATAGCGACTGTAACAGGATTTTCAAGGTGAGATATTTAAGGAGTGGTTTTACCAGCTTCACTCTCCCAGCCAGTTTCCATGGCCAAGTGGGGATTTGAACTCTGTTCTCCAGAGTCCTATTTCATCACTCTATCCACTAAACCACACTGGGAACCCGGCTAATAGCTACAACTAATATTTTGATTTTGTATGGACGGAGAACATCTGGTGCAGCAGATAGTATTAAACTGCACTTGCTATCATTCCTGACCAGTGACCATATAGGCTGAGGATGATAAGGTTTGCTGTCTAACAACATTTGAACACCTACAGACCTCATCTTAATAAGCTGTCTTGGCCTCCAAATTTTATTTCATGAACAGAAGGAGCTTGGACTCAAAAAAGGACCCATTTTTTGAACTCTCCTTGTGAGCAGATGCTGTTTCCACAATAGAACTGTATCTTTGTCTTAAAAGAGCAGTTTCCTAGATTTCCCCATTTTGCATCTGTGGTTTTGATGAATGAAGACACCAGTACAGTTGAAGATACCTGTTTTAAGGATAAGCCTTGTACATTTTACAAAACACTTTAGAATGATCTCAGATTTTTCAAAACTGTAACCTGAAAATAACCTCCTATGATTCAATACTAACAGATGTGTGCCTGAAAATTAAGCACAGGCGTAAGTACTTATGGAAGACTAATCAATACTAATAGGATTACTTTCAGGAATATACATACTATTTACACACACAAAAATCTCAGTATGGTTGATTAAATATTCAGCAGTTTGTTCTTCCGCTTCTTCTTTTTAAACAAACTTTAACTATATTTAATTACTAGATTTGAGCCAATAACATGTAGCAAAATAGGTAACAAAAAGTTAAAGCAGGAATGCATTTGTGTAAAATTTTCATGCCAAAAATGTTTGAATTTTCCATTCTCCATTTATTGTTTCAGTAAAGTTACTGTTCAAATTCCTCACAAGTTATATTTTGATTAGTCAGTGTTTTCTGGAATTGTAGATGTACCATATTGTACAGTGCTCCCTTTACAAATACAATAAATAAGTGAATGAGTACATTTATCCTAATTTAATGACATTCCACATAAAAGGTATCTAAATTAAACAAAAAGCGGTAGCCATTACTAGAGTAGAACTGAAAAATGTTGTTAAAAGCTGTCAAGTCACTTCTAACTTATGGTGACTCTAATAGAATTTTCAAAATATATGAGATGTTTATGGAGTAGTTTAAGCAGTGCTGCCTCCAGTGAGTTTTCAAAGCTAGAATATTGGACTAGGATGCAGGAGGCCTGGGTTTAAAAATCCTGGGTTTAAAATTTTGTATCTTAGTCCAATACTTTTTTTACTACGTAATACTGCCTATAGGCCTAACCTGAATCATATTCTAACTATCTGTCCTTTGTACCACACTGGTTCTCAGAACAGAAATATGCCCAAATAAAAATGTGTTAACACAGTCTTCATGTAAGAAAGGCCTTAATTATAAGATTCTGATGTGTTTAGGGTGGCCATTTGAGCACGATATGTCCTAAGCCAGATTTTGGAACTACTTTCACTCAATAAAACTGGAGTTTTTAGTTAAAGGACAAAAGTAAATCTAAGAAGCATGATCTCTGCTCACTTTCTGAAAAACTGTTAAAACTGAGGACTGTCCTTTGTAAAGTAAGACACAGGGACACCCTGTATGTAATGAGGGAGCAAAGGGAAATGAATTAATTGGGGTTTAATTTTGAAATATTTGCTTTTTAGTTACCAAGGCTAAAAATTCAATGGAACTCATTGTGGGAGTCTGTTCATTTGTGAGGATTTGATTTTAAAAAGTGTACAAATCCATGCATACTTTCCAGATAAGTGCATGACTAAAAATCTGAAGGATGAGCAGAATGACTATGACTAAAAATCTGAAGAATGATTAGAAACAGCAGTTGGCCAACACAAAAACTGTGTTTTTGGCTGATACAAAAAATAAATACATCTGAAAAATGTGTACAAAAGTATCTGCATTTGTGAAGAAAACGTACACCAAAAACCTTGCAAAAAGGCACATGAACTTCTGTGAGGGAAAGAAAAGCATCTTGCAAGCTGAGATGGAAGTGGGAACAAAACAAGACTGCTTGTGGGGAAACGGAGAAATGCCATGAGAACGACAGTCACATTTTTTTGATCCCTAAATATGGTCAAGTTCAGTACATGAATTGGATATCATTCTTTATATTTTAAATGCTTATCTTTAACTTTACATTATGCAACTGCTATGCAAGAAGTGGGTTGAGAGTCACTCTGCAGAGTACAACGAATACCCCCCTTGAGCACATATTGATACTCTTGTCAGACTGCAGTGAAGGGATGTCTTCAGACAGTCTGGCTCCAGGAAAGAAGGAGCTGGTTGTCACTCCAGGTGGTCTAAAACAGTCATGGATCAACTTCAAAGCAACAAATGATCAGAGAATCTAGAAGCAGATACCTAGATAAAAAGCCAACCAAGCCAGTAATTCAAATATAGGAAGCTGCCCTATAATTATTGTCCATTTAGCCCAGTCTTCATGATGCTAAGGGGCAGTACACTTAGGATTTCTGGAATTAATTTCTGCATCTCTATCTGGAGATGCCAGGCACTGAGGCATGAATGTCTTGCAGTGTCCTCCCATGAGAAATAAGTTGGTCATGCTGAGGGAAATGTACTGTGAAAGCACAAAGCACTGATGGTAAGAATGGTTTTAAGCTGCTGGAGCCAGGCTTTTGAAGACCTCACTTCAATACTCTATATTTTATACAATGCTCACTAGTTGACAATGAAGAGGAGATACCTTAATCCAAATCTTCTGCTGCCAAATAGAGTTTGGCACGGTGTATCGTAGGTAGTGTTCCTTCTGAATATAAACAATACACACAAATTCACAAGTCCATTAATAGAAAAATGTTTCTTCTCAAGGAACTGCTGATGCAATATGGGGGGGGGGGGAAGAGATTTTAAGTAAACATATAAACAAAGCTGTGTATATTATATTATTATTTCAAACTGCTTCTTTGTAAATAGTAACTATAATTGCATTTACTTGCTATAAGAGAAGATTGTTATACAATTGCTCTGATGCAGCATTGGTAGAAGTGGTGTTTATATGAAAGCAGTTATGTCAGGCTGTATTTAAAAAATGCTCCTGTGAATGAATATTCAGAGAGAAAAAAATTCAGTGAAGAATTTTAAAGCCCTGTGAGATTTTTCCACCTCCAGTAGAAAGCAAAACAAAGAGGTCTCTGTGATTTGTGTAAAATATGTCTAGTATCTTTTCCTTTGTCCCATGAACTGGGTACACAGGTGCGTGGGTGTGTGCACGCACACACACAAGCACGCACACAGAGCAAGTGCAGAAGGGCCAGTTGAATATGAAGAAAGATGCCAACCATCACCCTAGTGCTTGAAATGCTTAAATAAAGCAGCAGTCAGATTAATTATGGAAAGTTCACACAATTGCACAAATTAAACATTATATTTTTCTACAAGCCACCATGTTTCCTCACCAATATAAGAACTGTACCAAGTGTGTCAGGGAATTATAAGTTATCTTCCCTAACGAGGGGAAGAATGTTTTAATTCTTCATCCTTGCATGCAAGGACTGGACCTGTTCTACTATAGGCATTGGGATACATCTGGATAATACAGTACATCAGTGCAGTACCTCTAAATGTACATCATGCACATCTGATTTATACTTACGATACCTGATTTGCCTCTATGAAGTATGGTTACATGCACAGCTTTCCTCAGCTGAATACAGGTATATTTGTGGATTCCAACAGTATAAAGCTCTTAGTAAAATTACAGAAAGGAACCCAAGGAAGTAACGGGTGTACATCCTTTGCGTACTCTCTGCACAGCCGGCAAAGCCACAGAGTTGGGCTGCAAGGAGACAAACATTGTTCCACTGCTTCCAAGATTGCTATTCATTTGCTGGTAGTAGCAGGAGCTGAACAGTGATCTCTGTGGGATGTGAGAGAACACAATGAGATGCACAAATGGATGAGGAAATATGTGTTTGCACTGGAATAAGCATGTGTACACATGTGCATGTGTGCATACATGTTTACATGCACACCGATTTATGCACATCCAGTAAAGCCTCAGAGCCTCCTAACCTGATGGGTTTTTTAGGGTGAGAAGGATTGTAGACAGAAGAATCTGATCTTTGAGCAGTCATATTTCTAACTTCCTTGTGGGCTATTCTAGGTAAAACCCGGTACCACTGCTTCACTTGATGACACCTTTTCCTTCATCCCGCATCTCCTGCTTTACATTTTGGAACAGCAGGCAGACCATAATGACTCAAGATGAACTTCCCTGCCTCTGTTTCTATCACCCTCCACTCCTTACTTTTAACATCTCATCTGATGAAGAGACAATGATCCTGATACTGTGTGTTCTTTTGTGCACCTCTGCACCCTTTTAATGCCTTTTTCGTTGGCCTCAATATAGACCTGGGGTCTAATCCTACTGCTAACTATCACTATGCCAGAGTTCTACTGGCTTCAGAAAATACCTCACAAGTCTGATTGAGAGTTAAAGTGAAAATGAGAGGAGTAATATTGAAGTAGTATAGACTAGCACAGTGTAGAAATCTACCTGTATTAATGTCTACGTCGTCTAATATCTCTCTATGACTTTGACTTTCTTAAATTTGAAGCCATGGTCTCCTGATCTTTTACATAGAAAACTAACAAGGCCCATAGATAGGCCAAAATGCTGTTGCTGATTTAGGTTTACCTAAGGGGAAGTTGCATATATTTTCCTAACAAATTTATTTTCATTAATGAGAGGCACACCAGGCATGGAATCAGCACCTTCTTCATGAGCAGCAATTTGTCACCAAGAGATATACAATATCCTTTACTCTAGAATAAACTGGTGACAGGATTGCAGCCAAAGACTTAGAATTTTTCAGTTCATATTTAATTTCTGGAAATATAAAAACTTCTCAATGAGCACCAAATGTGAGTTTTCCACAAATGCCCAATTTTTGTTATGAAATTCCAGGACTTCTGAAATTGCAGATCCATTTTATAGCTTTTATTCTTCCTAGTAATGATGTGGCATTCAGTTAATCCCCCCCAAAAGCCCCCTCACCAATAATATTTTAAAATACACTTTGACAACAGAATATATCTAAATTAATGAAATTTACAACCCCATCCCATGCAGTACAGCACTCAAATTTATCTCAGTGAGGCTGACTTTCAAAAGAGGATTGCAGCCCAACGTAATCCTTCCTTACATTTATTAGAAAACAAGCTCCATTGAATGAAGTGCGATTTACTTCCAATTAAATGTGCATCAGGATCAGGTTGTGAACTCTATCAGCCATGGTTAATGAACTGCCTAATCCGCAGGTGTGTTCTTTTTTTATAAGAAGTCTGTTCTATGCTAAGATGAAATAACTGTACAGAGATTTTAAAAATTTGTTTATTTGATAAAGTGTGGTTTGCTAAAGCAGTGATATCTTACTTTGGATTATGTCCTATTGATATCATTTAACAACAACAACAATGTTAAATATATGCACCAGCCCTTTTGCCATTGTTAGCCTAGTCAAGTGTTAAACTCATTTAGCCTTTCCTCCTGTTTTCACCAAAGTCTTTCATCTCCCCTTCAAAACTTTAACAACTCGCTGCTTTCCACCTAGCTTCAAGGTAACAAGAAATCCTGTATTTCCTTCTCTGCTTACTCAAGCTTTTCTTTCTACATTGGGGTAAACTGGACATTACGAATTATGTGCATACATAAAGATGTAAAAATATGTCCCTGAAATAAATGTGCTCATCTCAGAGTACCACAATACTCACTTATCTACTTACTTACTTATTGCATTTCCTTTAGCTAAAATAGCCTAATATCGTTATCTCTGAAAACAGGAAGACGAAAGATATTTTTGTACATTTGAAAAAAAAAAACCTCTGGATTTTTGTATGCATTTTATGCACTTCTTTCATCAACTAAAGGATATCATGTTCTTTTTTTCAAATATATTCATTTTTGATTGTAAATATTTTCCAATTTTTTGCATGCTTGCCAGGACCATTTCCTGGGATTTTGAATCATGGACACAGAAGCACTAATATCCCATATTCATAAACTGGAGGTGTTTTTTTTTTGTTGTTTTTTGTTTGTTTTTTGGTAGAATTGAATTATAATTTTCAACTTCTATCTGAATCTGGGATTTACTGGAGAAGAGAAGAGCTTCTATGAATCAGAAATGAAAGCGTGAGAAGCCAGAGGTTTCAAAAGGCACTCATTGGCTGCTCTTCTCCTTGCTCCATCTTTCCGTGACTATTGCAGAGAAACTGGGCTGATGCTAATCCAGTAGGACAGTCACACCTCATGAAAGAATCATCACTGCTAATCAAATCAGAGTGAAAACCCACCACTCTGCATCACTGGAGACATTTCAGGTACTGCATATTTCATGACATGGGGGCTGTGGCCATAGACAAAACACTCTGAGCAGCTCCTTGTTGCGTGCAAATATTTACTTAAACAGTCCAGTGTGGTCAGACTGACATGCGGCAATACCAGCATGCCTGGCGTGATCCTTATAAATAATAATAATTACATGTGACACTGCACTTGCTAGGTTGTAGTGGATTGCTGTCTGTTCCCCTTGCTGCCCTTGTCCGCATGATTAAGTGGGCAGTACCCCACAGGAAATCTGATGCATATGAGATGACAAATGTCTGTTTTGGCTGCAAAGAATTGAACTCAATCGTCAGATCTGCAGAAACATCACAACACAATCAAGGACTGACATCAACCCCGTGAGCCAAGAGATTTCCTCAGGCAAAGAGGGTTGCATTTGAAAGCACAAGAAAAGAGGGCTTTAGTGCTTCTTAAGCTGCTACAGCAATTAATTTCTGCTGAGTTTTTCCAAAATAATTCCCTTCTATCTTGTCTTTTTAGTGCTTTTTTAAAAAGATATGGATTGCAGTATATGATTAGCAATAGAATAAAGTACAATGAAGCAAGGAGTTCGCTTACAAGGATGTTGAATTCCCTATATATTATTCCTAGTAGCTAGTCATGAAATGCTTCTCATTTATTTTTCTCTTTTGGGGATTTTTCTAATCTATTTCATTCTTGAAGGTTCAAGCCAAAAAGAGAAAGAAAGAAAGACAAAATACATAAAAAAGAAAAGATTGAAGGAGAACCGTCATAACTCCCTATTCACTACAAAACAAAACAAAGCAAAAGGCTTGCTCCAGTGTTCATATCTTGTGTTTTGAATCACTTCTGGTAGATCAAACATAGACTAAGGTTCTTCCTGACCATGGACAAGCCATATGCTAAATATTAAGAGTAAATATTGAGAGTTACCTTCAAGAATTCATCTCTGTTTATTTGAAGGCATTATTCACTGATATGGAGAGGCAAAGTGGAACCCCAGAATAGAGGTAGTTTTGTGATATGACTATATCACTTTGCAGCAGAGATATTTTTCAGATACAGGGATTCAGATGGGTCCCACATGTGAACAGAGGCTGATGACTGAATCAAAATGTAACTCTTCTGGAGCAGACCACACAAATCTGAACTTTCATGAAGATCTGTTAGCAGTTTAGATGCTGAGGGACACAGAGCCAAATGCAGTGTGCCTCCTTAAAAATTTCTCCTCAAGCTCTCCATATAAAGAAAAGCCTAGCATGTGGAATAGAGAGAAGAGGTGTAGTTATGTGACTGGAAGAAATGTTAAAACTAGAGGTGTGCAGTTTTGTGTTTTTGGAATACGGATTCCAAAACTCCCTAGCAATTGTGGGAACTGTAGTCCAAAAAACACAAATCTGCACATTTCTAGTTGAAACTGTTTTTGTGTAGCCTGTGGGGTGCAATGTTTGGTGATTGATTGGAAAATACTGATGTTTAAATGCAAAGCAAAAGTTGTGCTGCTTATATACTGCCCCATAGTGCTTCAGGCACTTTCTGGGTGGTTTATAATTTAATTATGCAGGCCACACATTCCACCCTCCTCCCCCAGCGAGCTGGGTACTCAATTAACTGACCTCAGAAGAATGGAAGGTTGAGTCAACCTTAAGCCACCTACCCGAACCCAGACTCGAATTCTGGTCATGAGCAGAGTCTTCACCTGTAGTACTGCAGTTTAACCACTGCACCTCTGACTTCTGCCAGTGTATGCTCTACATCCATCAGCCACCTTGTCATGAGTGTAGAGCCACTAGGCAGAAAAGGAGAAATACACACACAAATGCTGTATCTTTAGAGGTTTTCCTTTCATCATATTTCTCTGGCTCCTTCTTTCATAAAAATGGCCTTTGCTCCCAAATTTGAATACTATCTTTCTACTGAAAATGGACTTATCCTTGTGAATTTTTTCAGGGTTTGCATGGACTGCCACCTCTGTTCTGTATGTTTCACAGCAGTTGCCCCCACAAACAAAAGGGTAAGCACATCCTTTAAAAAAATGCTGTACCATGCAAGCCGTTTATGCAAATACCACCCAGTTCTACAAAGTAATTAAAAAGCAGCAGTTCCCTTTAAAAAATTAAAAGCACACTGCTGCCCTGACTCCCTGAAGTGAGTGAAAGATGGGATATAAATGAAATGAAATAAATAATGGCATGAAACTTCTGCACATATTTGTCCAAAATATAGAAGGCTTATTCCCCTGCAGGTTTAATCCTCTTACAAGGACGACTATTCATCTGATCGTCATCTAACTTGGACATACAGCTGCCTGTTAATTGGCCCGAGCCAAAATGGGTTGTTTTCCCAGTTGCTGAAAACTCCTTGCTCATAGTTTGCACCAATCCATTCCTGTGTAAGTAAAGAATACTGAAAGTCATTAAATGACTTCAGTAATTGATTAGGATGAGTGACAGTTTCACATCAAGGATTGTTGCCAGAAATAATACACCTGGCATGACTTAAATTATTGTCATCTGCAATTGCAATTATGTTGTCAAATTGTCTAGTACTGAGTTATTCGTTAGGCTAAGTACACTAAATCCTTGTCAAAATTTCTGCTGAAATATGAAAGAAGTTACTCGCCTGCTCAGGTATTATAAAAATATGAGCTTTTCTTTTACACATGCATGTATAATATATTTCTTTGGTGAATTGTGGGAAATTCTTATACCGAGTGCCAAGCTCAGAGAACTAGAGGGACAAGAAATATGTCTGAGATCCTGTCATGACTTATCTAAAGCTTGGAATTATGTCAGGCAGTATGCAATCAATCTGCAGGTTGCTCCCTGCAGAGACCGGCTGGGTCCATGTACCTGCTCCTGAACAGACTCTGCAACCAGTGTTCATAGCCATTCACTCAGCTGCAAGACCTACCTGGCTGTCAAGGGCAGTGCATCAAGGAAGAATCCCAGTCGTTCATTTTAAGACCTCCAGGTTCCCCAGGGGGAATTTCCTGAATCTAGGCACACATTCACAGTGAGGTTATATAAACCATCTAAGATTAGTTAGAGTGTTCCTTAGGCAAGGACACCCAGCTCATTGAGAGCCCCTCTCCCTTGGAAAATGAGGAAGCCATAATCATATTTCAATAAAACCACCACTTAAGCAGAAATATAAACAATTCACAGCCCAACAACACACCATAAGAGCTTCAGACCATGAATTAATTCTGTAAGAAAAAGTATCCCCACATAAGTATGCTTTTGAGACCCATTTAAACTTGTATTCCCTTTCAAGATACGCAAGATAGGTTATGTTACCTATTTTAAATGTGAGAATATTTTAGGGCCACTTGTTTCTGCATGGGATGGTAAAACAGCTTTCTTTTTAAAAACTCGTAACTCAAACACCCTTTGTCCTAACTTTCCCAAATCTAGCACAGAGCAAGTACTGACTGTCTGCTATATCTGTCCCAAATTTGGTGATGAAACTCAGTTTCAAAGTTATAATGTTTGTTTGTGTTACCTCCATTTTTAAAAATGCATTGTAGAATGTTGATTTGCTCTGCAAGCAGAAATCATTGCTGTACTCTTGTGCAGCAATAATATTGATGTTCCATATTCTGTCAACTTGTCCCACAGTCTAATCCTGGCAGCCACATTTAAGTAGGCTAGGTCTTAGGGATATAAACAAGGATGCTGGCTGGAATCTCAGAGAACTGCTATCCTTGTCTGATTCTCTAGATGGAAGAGAAATGTCAGGATGAGTAGCACTGGATAAGGCAAAAGTTTGGGTTTTTTGTTTTTTTAAATCTTCCTCCATTCCTAGCTGGCACCTGAGCTCATTGGCTCATCAGTTTTTCTCTGTGTTGTGCCTGTGCAACGTTGATGCTCCAAAAGCTGGTAGCAATGGGAAGAGACTGAAGAGAGAGCCAGTGGGGTGTATGCACTGAGGCCATCTGATATTGCCCTGGCAGGCATCACAATATCCTGTATTATGATATCATAACATCGTGTCCCTATGACATCAGAAGAACACATAGCCCAGTCTCTTGGTTTAGCCTGAATTGTCAGGGAATGAGATGTTAATGATCTGGAGACACTAATTGTATTTTTCCAAACTGCCCCTCCCCCCATAGGCCACTTGGATCCCATTGCATTTGTCTAGTCTGGATGTCAGCAATGCACAGCTGAATGCTTTATGCAAGTCCAGCCCACAAGTCACCACTGAATAAATAACAAAAGTCTGCCTTTCCCTAGATAGGGTGACAAAGGTACCACCAGCCTAAGTGATAAAAAGTATTTCCCGCTATCAACCGCAGAGGTGGCAGTAACCTCAAGACAAGCTCCAACCTCAGAACTGGTATTTTAAGAGGTAATAAGAGCCCATTCCAAGACCTGTTACAAATCTCCATTCAGATTGGCTGGTTTCTTTACTCTTACCATTGGTTTGGCACTGCCATGCAGAAAATGGAGGAAGCTTTACTCAGGCAATGGAAGGTCTGATGCAGATGAAGGCAGGACCTGGAGTATGATTTGCCTGCCAGTGTAGCATGGGAGGCATTTATTACCCTGCTTCAGGCAATAAAAAACTTTAAGCCAGTGCTGTGTTGGGATAATGTGTAACTAAAGAGCAGTTATCTTTTACATCATATATGTATTTGATAGATCTCTTCCTTTTTAAAAAGTTCTGTTAAAGACATCACTTCCCCACTTTTAACCTTGGGCATCCCTTCTTATTGTTTCCATTCTGTCCTGGTGCTAGCAGCTAATTTTGTTGCTCTCTCAGATATTTTGTGACAAGACTGGGGTAGAGCTCATCAACCCTTCCAGAAGAAACACACTTTGCTCATTCTGATGAAAAGCAGAGGCTCATGGCACTAATTGCAAGCACTTCCAGAATCTCATTAACATGCCAATGGCTATCAATGCTGAGTGGCACAAAATCATTGAAAATAATTATTTTTTAAACTGTTCCTTTTGCTAGTTACTCAGGAATTCTGAAAGCAATAAAGTTAGCAAAATAAAGGGCATTTTTCTCTTGATATGACTTTTTAAAAACTCTCAGCTTATTTTTTTTCCCAGTATGGACTAACTAGGTTCTCCTCTCAAATATATGTGCAATGTCCTACCTCAAAAAAAGTTTGGAAAGTCCTCAGTTACATACAGAAAACCATAACATACTTATGATGTCTTTCCTGTTTTGTAGGAGTGTCTTGTTGAGTGGGCTTCTAAAAGAGCTCACCAGGCCACAAACTGAATAAAATTTGTGTATCCACAAAAGATTTCATCTCTGTTATTTTGACATATACATAGTGCATTCCTAAATGCATTTGCACAGTAGTATGCCCCATGGAATTCAATGGAATTTTCTTCTGAAGACAGGTATATTCATTTCTCTCTTCCCTCAGCTCCTTGAAAGCTCCCACACTTCTGCTGGCAATGCTACTGGCATGATACTGGCATCACTGAGTTGCTGAGCACCCTCCTGTAACCACAGGGTACACTGCTGATATCAATTCCCTTCACACATCACAAGGAATGGTCCAGCACCTGATGGAGGTTGCATAGCTATCCCGCTTATTCTCTGCTACAAGTAAGAGTGAGAGAAATTACTCAAACTGCATAGAAAACACATAATGCATATAACTGTTATACTTAAAGGCAGTGCTGCAGGAATCCCTGCCCCGCCTCCTCATCTGAGTGGCCAGCTGCTGGAGGAGGCAGAGAAGGGAAGTCTGGGCTCCTGCTCAGACTGGGGGATCACATGACAGGGAGGAACAGAGCAGCACACGCCGGCTGGTGAGTGAAGGTGCTAGTGAGGGGGGTTGGGGAAGGGAATGTGCCGCAGTTGTGCTGCCATGCAGACGACTTAGGACAAAGGGGCACAAAATACTTCGTGGTCATTTCTAATTTATACATTAGAGTAATGTATGCAATATGGATAAAATTGTTCTTACAATTGTGCAAACGCTGGTTGAGAGCACAAAAAATATTTCACTATCTCACAGGACAGGTGAAAGGAATAAAACTGACATTTCTCATTGTTGTTCACAAGAATGTGACAATTTAGGATTCAAATGCTTAAGAAGGAATGCCATATACTGTATTCCCCAATGTGCTCATTGAAATGAGGCTGGGATATATAGTAAATGCAACTAATAATAAAGATATAGATTTCTCTACTGAGTCATAGCATTTCTGGCATCTTTTTCTAAACTTTGCTGAAAAATTCCAATCTTTAACATGTTTTTAACCTGGAAAGATCACAGAATCACCAATTATTTTTAGGCTGAACATCTGTATGTGCTCCTTTGAAATAAGTTCCCTTGGCCAATAACTTATTCAATATGGGATTCCAGTTGCCACAGCTATCTGGTGAAGTGTCGGTTGTGTGCCTGGTCATTTCTCCTCAAACCACTGGGGCAGCTGCCACAATTGGTGCTCTGTGCACATGTAAATATTGGATAGGATACTGGCCTTTCAATTTAATGAGATTTGCTTCAAGTAATATGTGCCTGGGATTGCACTACATGCTTTTCTTTCCTAGTATCTTCATCTGTCTATCATGTCCCCTTGCAGAGTGCCTAAATGCAATTTTACCCTACATTTCTGTGTTTATACCATAGATATATAGTTGCTATTCACTTGCTATTCCCTTTTTAAACCATTTCCTAAGAATTCTTAACAGTGATTGCACCCTTTTCAGTTTCACAATAAACTTGAATGCTCTCTGTCTCTCATTCTCCATCCATCTCTCTCCACTTATATATTAATAATCTTAGTTCCCATGGTTCCTGGAGCTCCTTCTGTTACAGTTTAACTCCAAACCTATTTGAACACCCTTAAGAATGTCTAAGCATGCAGAGCTTGTGAAGTGGGTTTTTAAATGAGCCCACCAAGTCAAAAACCAGAATCCTTAGATCAGAATCCCATTTGTGTTTCTGTAAGGTTTGCATAACTTATTGTAGCTAATTGCAACTAATTGATGAGGTTCTGAGGTGTGATCTGTTTGCATGCCTGATCACATACCCATTTGCACAACTGATATCCCAGCACTGCATCAATTAGTCACAATTAACTATGGCAACTTGCACAAAACTTATATGAACACCAATAGGATTCTAGTCTTAATATTAGCCCCACAGCAGTACTCCATGGCAGTTCTTTCAGAATTCTTTTCATTAAAGATAAGAGTTAAATATATTTCTTTAAATATCTCTATGAAGGAGCATGTCTGGTCACATATAGAGCTAAACTAGAGGGCAGGGGCATATGTTTCTGCATACCTGATAGCAACTTGATCTCTGTAAATTATGTTCAGCCAAGCTCAGTTTACAGATCCCTAGCTGGAGCTGTGTAGTGTCACACTCTTGAACAAAATGCATAATAGTCTTCACTGTAATAAACAATATAATGGTTTTCTTTCTCCTAAAAAAAGGAAATATAGTTGGTTAATTTGACCTATGGATAAGCCATTAAAACTATTAGACTTTGACTTTAACCTTTATAGAAACCAAGGGAATGTACAATGTAGGTTGATAGAAAAGAGCTGCAGATCATTTAAACTTTCCCTATCCCTGAGGAAAACAGGTCTTCATCTCCAGAAGCCTGCACTGAGTTTGGTGTCTTCAGGTTTAATGTTGACTATTATTTCTGCTGATGAACAGGGTTGATGCATTAAATCTGTCTTAGCAAGTGGCCATCAAGTTGAAGACTGTAAAGAGGCCAGCTGCATCTCTCATTGACTTCTGAAGGTCAAGTATTTCTAATGCTGTCACTGCTTATAAATAAAGCTGTGGCTGTGATGTAGTTAGGTGCTGGGACTGAAACCTCAAGGATCTGTCCAACCTTTGTTTTGTCAGAAAAGGTTGCTTTCTTTATATGGTATTCCAGATGGAGCTTTACTGTGCATGTTGATGGCAGCATGTGTCAAAGAGGCAACACGTTTTGAAACAGCAGTGACACTCTCCCCAATGTCCATGAGAAACAAAAGTCATAATGCCATATTCATAACTGACAGAACATTACAGCATGGAAGCAAAGGGTCAAAGCACTCAACCCACTTAGGATAGTACAACTGAAAAGCTGTGGTTCAGCTGCTGCCTTGGCTTGGAAGAGAAAATAATCATGATCAGTTGTAAGTTTATAAGCCCTTGACGCTCCTGTCAAGGTGAAGCCTTTGCAAACACAGTATTTGCTATAGATTTGCAAGAAGATGGAAATTTGGGTAAAGAAAACACATAAACAAAATCAATTCATCTGTGACAGGCATACTCCATAGGACCTTAAGCTAAAATGTAACAGTAAATAAATAAATAGATCATCTGTATGCCCATCATGACACCCATCAGAAATTCAATCAATATTGTTCTCTTTCTCATAGTACAGTACCTGTTTCCCACTCTGGAAAAGGCTTCATTGGCTCATGTTTTTCCTACTGTACATGTACTGAAAGAAACAGAAGCTTAAAGAAGAAAAAAGTGGCAACACTGTGTTAAAAGAAGGCAGATAAATTAGTTGCTTCATATGCATGTTTCTCCAGCAATACTTTCGGTTTTCTGCAACAGTCATAGTCTAAGAAATTATGCTCATGGAGATTGAAATGGATTTTTCAATTGCTGGGCATCTAGATTATCACCATTTTCATTCCATCCCTGCTCTATATTGTTAAGACCTCAATCTAGCTGGCAGTCCCAATTAGAGGAGACCTATTGAATCAATGGGGTTTGTATAAGTGTTGAGTTGATTCAATAGGTCTGCTCTTGGAAGGACTACTGGTTGAATTTAGGTCTCTGTGTCATATTCTGTCAAGTTGATTCTTATGGCAACCTTCGTAAGGTTTCCAAAGTATGTTAGAAATTTAAAGAGTGGCTTTACCATTGTCACCCCCAGTGAGTTTCCATGGCCAAACAGGGATTTGAACACAGATCTCCTGAGTGTTACTCCATCCCTCTATCGACTACACCTTACTGGCTCTGGACTTAGGCCTTGGTGCTTTAAAGTTGTTCCTCTCTGTTCTCCTCTGTATGCTGGTGGCTGAAACAGGTGACAGTATCCACATCAATGACTATTTGCTACATATTTTACTACAAGTTCACATCACGTCTGCACTGAAATGTTACAATACCTTCATTGTCAAAGATTTCAGGTTTGTAGCCATGCAACTAAAACAATAAAATTTTGTAGCTTTTTATGAACAAACACATATTATTTGGCATTAAGCTTTGGTGGATTCTAGTCCATTTCAGCCAGAAAATACAGATGATTAAACTACCCTGGGACAAAAAATGGTCTTCCTAGGGTGCCTATGTCATCTGTATATGCTCTGTCTGTAGGTGAGGGGAAGGTTTCTACATTTAGTAATTCTACAGTTTTGTACTATTGCAGTATATCAGATTATCTTATATGAATGAAGAATAAATCATTTTGCATTACAATATATAAAGAAACTTTTAAAACACTGTTACAAATATGATCACATTTGCAAAGTAATGAATAGTCCAATAAAGATTTCAGTATTTGATATAAGCATCTAGATTTTCTTTTTTTTCAATTTTCCAATAAATTAAACTTTATGAACTTGTCTATAAAATTCTATTTTCAGTAATGTTAGTCAATATATGAAGAGAAAACTGTTCTCTCTCTCTCTCTCTCTCTCCTGTATGCAGCAATATTTTCTGGAATATGGTTTTTCAAATTGAATATATATGTGTGTCTATAAGTATTTCACACATTTAAAACTAGGTAGGTGTGAGCACCCCTTCATGGATCACTGCATTGTCATGGCGAAGGGGGTTGTGTAATTCAGAGAAGCTATCGGCTATGCCGTGCAGGGCCACCCAAGACGGACAGGTCATAGTGGAGAATTCTGACTAAACGCGATCCACCTGGAGCAGGAATTGGCAAGCCACTCCAGTATCCCTGCCAAGAAAACTCCATGGACAGAAACAAAAGGCTAAAAGATATGACGCTAGAAGATGAGCCCCTCAGGTCTGAAAGCGTCCAACATGCTACTGAGGAAGAGCGGAGGACAAGTACAAGTAGCTCCAGAGCTAATGAAGCGGATGGGCCAAAGCCGAAAGGACGCTCAGCTGCGGACGCACCTGGAAGTGAAAGGAAAGTCCAATGCTGCAAAGAAAAATACTGCATAGGAACCTGGAATGAAAGATCTATGCACCTTGGTAAGCTGGATGTGGTCAAACAGGAGATGGCAAGAATAAAAATTGACATCCTGGGCATCAGTGAACTAAAATGGACGGGAATGGGCGAATTCAATTCAGACGATTATCATATCTACTACTGTGGGCAAGAATCCCATAGAAGAAATGGAGTAGCCCTCATAGTCAACAAAAGAGTGGGAAAAGCTGTACTGGGATACAATCTCAAAAACAACAGAATGATTTCAATACGAATCCAAGGCAGACCTTTCAACATCACAGTAATCTAAATTTATGCACCAACCACTGATGCTGAAGAGGCTGAAATTGACCAATTCTATGAAGATTTACAACACCTTCTAGAACTGACACCAAAGAAAGATGTTCTTGTCATTATAGGGGACTGGAATGCTAAAGTAGGGAGTCAAGAGATAAAAGGAACAACAGGTACGTTTGGCCTTGGAGTTCAAAACGAAGCAGGGCAAAGGCTAATAGAGTTTTGTCAAGAGAACAAGCTGGTCATCACAAACACTCTTTTCCAACAACACAAGAGGCGACTCTACACATGGACATCACCAGATGGGCAATACTGAAATCAGATTGATTATATTCTCTGCAGCCAAAGATGGAGAAGCTCTATACAGTCAGCAAAAACAAGACCTGGAGCTGATTGTGGCTCTGATCATCAGCTTCTTATAGCAAAACTCAAGCTTAAACTGAAGAAAGTAGGAAAAACCACTGGGCTAGTCAGGTATAATCTAAACCAAATCCCTTTTGAATACACAGTGGAAGTGAAGAACAGATTTAAGGAACTCGATTTGGTGGACAGAGTGCCTGAAGAACTATGGATGGAGGCTCATAACATTGTACAGGAGGCAGCAACAAAAACCATCCCAAAGAAAAGGATGTGCAAGAAAGCAAAGTGGCTGTCCAACGAGGCCTTACAAATAGCAGAGAAGAGAAGGGAAACAAAATGCAAGGGAGATAGGGAAAGTTACAGAAAATTGAATGCTGACTTCCAAAGAATAGCAAGGAGAGACAAGAGGGCCTTCTTAAATGAACAGTGCAAAGAAATAGAGGAAAATAATAGAAAGGGAAAAACCAGAGATCTATTCAAGAAAATTGGAGATATTAAAGGAACATTTTATGCAAAGATGGACATGATAAAGGACAAAAATGGTAGGGACCTAACAGAAGCAGAAGACATCAAGAAGAGGTGGCAAGCATACACAGAGGAATTAAACCAGAAAGATCTGGATGTCCCAGACAACCCAGATAGTGTGGTTGCTGACCTTGAGCCAGACATCCTGGAGAGTGAAGTCAAGCGGGCCTTAGAAAGCATGGCTAACAACAAGGCCAGTGGAGGTGATGGCATTCCAGTTGAACTATTTAAAATCTTAAAAGATGATGCTGTTAAGGTGCTACACTCAATATGCCAGCAAGTTTGGAAAACTCAGCAATGGCCAGAGGATTGGAAAAGATCAGTCTACATCCCAATCCCAAAGAAGGTCAGCACCAATGAATGCTCCAACTACCGTACAATTGCACTCATCTCACACACTAGCAAGGTTATGCTCAAAATCCTCCAAGGTAGGCTTCAGCAGTATGTGGACCGAGAACTCCCAGAAGTACAAGCTGGATTTTGAAGGGGCAGAGGAACTAGAGACCAGATTGCTAACATGTGCTGGATTATGGAGAAAGCCAGAGAGTTCCAGAAAAACATCTACTTCTGCTTCATTGACTATGCAAAAGCCTTTGACTGTGTGAACCACAGCAAACTATGGCAAATTCTTAAAGAAATGGGAGTGCCTGACCACCTTATCCATCTCCTGAGAAATCTATATGTGGGACAGGAAGCAACAGTTAGAACTGGATATGGAACAACTGATTGGTTCAAAATTGGGAAAGGAGTACGACCAAGCTGTATATTGGCTCCCTGCTTATTTAACTTATCCAGAATACGTCATGCGAAAGGCTGGACTGGAGGAATCCCAAGCCGGAATTAAGACTGCCGGAAGAAATATCAACAACCTCAGATATGCAGATGATACCACTCTGATGGCAGAAAGTGAAGAGGAATTAAAGAACCTCTTAATGAGGGTGAAAGAGGAGAGCACCAAAAATAGTCTGAAGCTCAACATCAAAAAAACTAAGATCATGGCCACTGGTCCCATCACCTCCTGGCAAATAGAAGGGGAAGATATGGAGGCAGTGACAGATTTTACCTTCTTAGGCTCCATGATCACTGCAGATGGTGACAGCAGCCACGAAATTAAAAGACACCTGCTTCTTGGGAGGAAAGTGATGACAAACCTAGACAGCATCTTAAAAAGCAGAGACATCACCTTGCCGACAAAGGTCCGCATAGTCAAAGCTATGGTTTTTCCAGTAGCGATGTATGGAAGTGAGAGCTGGACCATAAAGAAGGCTGACTGCCAAAGAATTGATGCTTTTGAATTGCGGGCTGGAGGAGACTCTTGAGAGTCCCTTGGACTGCAAGGAGATCAAACCTGTCCATTTTGAAGGAAATCAACCCTGAGTGCTCACTGGAAGGACAGATCCTGAAGCTGAGGCTTCAATACTTTGGCCATCTCATGAGAAGAGAAGACTCCGTGGAAAAGACCCTGAAGGGGGAAGTGTGAAGGCAAGAGGAGAAGGGGATGACAGAGGACAAGATGGCTGGACAGTGTCATCGAAGCTACCAACATGAATTTGACCCAACTCTGGGAGGCAGTGGAAGACAGGAGGGCCTGGCGTGCTCTGTTCCATGGGGTCATGAAGAGTCGGACACGACTAAACAACAACAGGTGTGGGCTGCCCCCACTGCCCCCTTCATGATGAGAGGGTGAGTCTTTGTAGAAGGAGCTTTATTATTTTACATCTTGCACCAAAAGTCTTTTGCAGAATCAGGTCTGGCTTGACCCTGAACAGAAATAGGCTTTGGCAGACTCAGCCTCTGACAGGCAGCAGGTATATGTTCCTTTTCAGACCCAGGGCCTTCTGGGCTGATAACTGAAAAGTACTTACCAGGACTGGGCCTCTCCAGGCCTGGTGCCACACAGTTCTTGTTAGACCCAGGCTCTGCTGAGCCAGGAACATAAGAAATAATTGTGGAGACAGGACTTTCTGGGCTGGTAACTGAGAAGCCCAAAACAAGCTCCTGCAATGAGCCACATCCCTAGTCCAAGGGTTCAACACAATTTTGTGGGTGCCAGGAAGTTACGTCTCCCCAGAGGTTCATAAGTACAGCTTGTTTGAGAGGTCTCTTGAGGAAAACTGTCAGAGGCTTTGCAGGCAGGAGGCACACTGCCCTTCTGTGGCCACACCCCCAGTCCTTGGGTTCTGCTAGAGGGAACATGTTTGTGCACCTCCTCCTGGATGGCATGACCAGAGTTCAGGCAGAAACTGCTGCATGAGATGGTTGGGCGTGGAGGCAGAGATCAGGCTGAATGGCCTGGCCAAAGAATCCAGGGCTCAAGGTGGGAGGGAACAGGGCTAGCCGCTTGTTGTATTGTCTTCAGTAGCCCTCAGTATCTCTTTAGCTTTCCAGACACCTAGTCTCTTGGAGCCTTGCCTCATCCTGCTTTACCCTGGCATCTTTTCCAGGTGACACTGTCAGTTCCCTCACCTTTTATCAGCACAGACTTCTTTTCCCTCAAATGCCACAGGCCAGCCTTCTGCATCTCCCCACTGATCCTCCTCCTCTGAGTCTTCTGGTTCACCTTTTATCTCTAGCCCAGCCATTCCCACAGTTGTGCCTGCAAGGGTGGCTGCAGCATTCTCCCCTGACTTGCCCCAGGACCCAGGTGTAGCACACTGAGAAAGCACACCTGCTGTGCCCAATGAGGTGGTCTGCCAACTATGCTGCCCAGCCACGGCTGGGGCAGGCTCACCGTAGGATAGCTCAGTGGGTTGCATCCCTGGCTGCATAGCCAGAGTCCAGGAATTCAATTTCCCATTGTGCTTGCTGGAGAAAAGAGTCAGCTTGTGTAGCCTTCAGAGAGGTGTACAATTCCAGAGCACTACCAGATGAAGGGAATGGTAAAACACTTTTGAGTAATCTAAATCTCAAAAAAACAAAAACAAACAAAGCGAAACAAAAACAAACCAGAAAAGGTCACCATAAGTCAGAATCCATTTGATGACATGTGATTGTTATTACTAGAATACCCATGTGTAAAGGGAAGCAAGTCCTACCCCTCCCATACCCGGTTTTGCCATTCATGGAAAGTCTGGAGAGGAAGACTCTGCTATCTGTGTGGGTTCGCCATGTGTCTTGGGACCATGATTTTCCAGAGATACAACTCACATGAAGATGCTCCTCTGCTTCAGACTCATGACCCTTCAGGTGTAGGAGGACAACCAAGTGCTGATGGGCAAAGGTAGGCATTTCATTCTTTTCGAATTAGGGGAACAACCTGCAACATCTGAGAAGCCACTCAACGAAAGTGTGCCGGGCAAGAGGCTTTGCCTTCCTCAGGAAACCAAAAGGGCCAAGTTTCTCTCTAAAGGCCTGAGCCCCCCTCCCCCACACCCCCAGTACAACTATAAGTTCCATAACACATAAAATTTTATTTTCCAAGTTTTGTCATACTTTATGTGCTACTGCATTTATGTACATTTCCTCCAGGACACAGTTTCTCCTGTCTTTTCAAACCTCCATTACGGGTACTATATCCTGGTGCTTTTGCCCAGATTTAATTTTAAATTTTGTATCAATGCCCAATGTCAAATTATCCCCTTTTATAAAAGGTGTCTCACTAAAAACATCAATTTCTCTTATCAAATTATCAAATGTCTCATTACATTTAGGTTACATCTTGGTTACACCTTGGACACCTTAATGATGACATATCAAAAAGAACAGCCTATCTATCTATCTATCTTCTTGATCTTCTTGACAGCTGCTGTGCATGCCAAATAACACAACTCTTTCTTTCCGGTTTTTTTTTCTTGCTTTGCTCAATGTGCAACTTTGTGATATTGGATAGTTACAGTAGAATGCGCTTATGGCCTCTCATTGGTTGCACATTTTACCCTTCAAACAAGAGTTTCACTTATTGATTCTCAGACTAGGCATTTTCAATTTTTTGTTTCCATACTTTGACCTGTAACCCTAGCATCCATTAGGATACCGAAGCAGCAAGGTGTAGACACATCGACTACAAAGGAATAGAATGAAAATGACACTGTCTCCAGCTAGGGATGCATTAATAGACTTGAATTCAAACACAGAAAAGGCAATTTTTTCCTGCTGGGAAGTGAAGTCCTCAGGAGAATCATCTCAGACTGAAAAACATGATATGAAAATCAATAAAGGCCCCATTGTGCTAGTGATGTGTCCGGGAAGTGTCATTTTATATCTTGCTAGTGGATAGCTGAAGGAAGTTAAAGCTACTTTGCAGATAATAATTGGATAAATCCTTTTTCATCAAGTGGTCTAGCTTGCTGTGCAGTATAAAAATGAATGGAGGGGGGAAAGTGTGCAGAGTCCGGATTTGACCCAAGTAATTGCATACAATAGCTGTTAGATTTCTTCATTAGGAGAATATAATTTATTTTCCAAGAATTTATTTCTAGCTCTACTTTTTTGAACAAAGATGTCTGTAATAAAGAAAATAAGATTATCTGGTATACTGAACTGCAAGCTCAGTTTGCAGCTTGGAAGGAAAATTTCAAAGTGTAGAATTTTACTTTTGTGTATGGTTTAGATATTCAAAACTATGTAAAACTGTAAATTTAAACTTGCTCATTTATTTTATCTCTTTAAGGAATGTATACTCCATCTTTTCCTAAAAGTTCACAAGGTAGTACATGGAAACCCTAGTTAAATATACAGTTTGGCAGCCACGGTTGCACCTCAGCCAAAGTCTAGGGTTCCCCATTTCAGCCCTCCTCTTCAACTGACTGCCTAGAGCACAGATGGACAAAATGTGCCCTCCAGGACCCCCAGTGTAGTTCTTCAAGCCTTTAAGATAGTCTCCTACCCCCACACCCAGATTTATCTCCCAGCTGGCCAATGTCAACAGTGCACATTTGGTTATTTTGTACCATTTTCAGTCCCTTCAGATCAGTTTTAGGTTGGATGATTTTTTTTCAAATTTGTCAAAATTTAGAGGCAAAATTAGGGGAGTACAGGAGAGTGGTAAACCAGTCGAGAGGGCCTAGACACAGGGTTGACCCACCAAAGGTCTGGGGAGTGTTGGGGCAATCATAGACAGGCCTGCATCATAACCTGGGCTGGCATGAGCATACCATGTCCCATGGAGAGTACTTGTTTTTTTAGTAGCATCCTTCTTCCCCTTCCCTCTGAAGTTCAGATGTAGAGCATGGAATCATAGTTTTGTGTGGGGGAAAAACGAAAGAATATTTGTTATGTGTTTTGCTACTGAAGGAATTGAGACCAAAAATCCCTTGAGGCGATAAAGTCCAGGGTCTGAATTTACGTGGCTGAATTTCAGCCGTGAAATCCAAAGAATAAAAAGACCATTTTCCTAAGAAGTGTCAGAGAACACTCATAAAATGGTGTTTTATGATAGAGATGTAAAATCCCTAGAAGGCCTGGAAGAATGAAAAGAGTCTTGTCTGACTACTAAAGGAAGCCAGAGTAGAAGTCAAATAGGCTTTTCTTAGGAGGAAGTTGTACAAGTACAATAAGCAAAATACACACACACACACACCATACACCTCACCTTCATTACTGGCAATCAGAGGTCTGAAAATAATAATGTGTAGATGATTGTAATGTCTGAGTTAAGTTGAAATGGAAATTAGAGGCAAATCTTTAGACATCAGAAACCCAAACTAGTCACCATGATTCTAAAGGTGAAACACTGCCACCTTGAATGGGAATTAGAATTGACTTGGCAGCTCTAGGTGAAGTTAATTAGCTGAGTGGTCATTCTCTTCTTGGTTGGGTACCTATGGCATACCATAAGAATCTGTCACCAGATTACTGGCAGTGAGATTCCATTTTTCTATTTTGCCTTTGTGACATTGTCATAGGACTGTATCCTAAAGAACAGTGAATCTTTTCTATAGGGTGTCTGGGATTTTTACCTCTTATTTCTCACAGGTTTGATCAGATGTCAAAAGGCAATGTAGCAAGACATTAACACTCTCTTTTACTCTAACTGAGGATTCACTTGACTAGCTTGTTAATTAATAACTAAAGGTTCACTTCACAAGCTAGTTAAGCACTTTTAAATCCTGTCTACTTCAGTGGGGATGTGGTGGTGCTGTGGGTTAAACTGCAGAAGCCTCTGTGCTGCAAGGTCAGAAGACCAGCAGTTGTAAGATCGAATCCACACAACGGAGTGAGCTCCCGTCGCTTGTCTCAGCTCCTGCCAACCTAGCAGTTCGAAAGCATGTAAAAATGTGAGTAGATAAATTGGTACCACCTCGGTGGGAAGGTAACGGCGTTCCGTGTCTAGTTGCGCTGGCCACGTGACCACGGAAACTGTCTTTGGACAAACGCTGGCTCTACGGCTTGGAGACGGGGATGAGCACCGCGCCCTAGAGTCGGACACGACTGGACTAAATGTCAAGGGGAACCTTTACCTTACTTCAGTGGAGTATATTTCAATGGATTTTCAGGGCTGACACTTTTGAAGGTGGTATCAAATTGTTTTGCCCTCAGGTGTCAACATTTAAATTTTTCTCTTTTTTAAAAAAGAGATTTTTTTCCCCCTGCATGATAATGTTGTTGTTGTAGTGCATTGCTTTCTGTGCCTTGTGTCTGAGTGGAAAGTCAGTTCATTCATGGAAATAGAATATTAGCTCTTCTGAAAAATATTAGGAGAATATAGACCAAGAGAAATAAGAATGAAGAAAAATGTGAAGCTGGGGAAATCTACCTCACTTCTAAGGTGACTGCATTAGTGAATATGGTTATTTTTAAACAACAGTGTTCCCCTGCATCATACGTAAGATTTTTAGGGCAATTCCCAACTGATAATAAATGGTATCATATTCTGAAAATGAACAGCATCAACTCCAGCAGCAGTCAGATGCTCGATGCCAGTATTAACTATGAAACTAAGCAGTGAATTTTCAAGATAGGCCTTGAACCTCCTGATAAAATGTATTAAAATGAAGATTCAGAACTTTGTTCCAATTTGCACGTTAATCTGGGGGGTGCTAAATGTGCTTCAGAACATCATCTGAATAAATTGCTTGACCATCCTTTGTCATAACAGTTGTATGCGTAGAAGAAGGAAATTGTTTTCTGTCATTAGAAATAAAAATGTCCTTCACATTTTCTTTCCTAGTAGAAACAGTTACATCTCCATATGAGGCAGAACAGATCATATTTCTTAAAAACAATGGCCTTATTTTTTTACTTCTACTTTAAAAAAAGATACAAATGGGTGTAGTATAATATCTTTTATAGCTCATTCCTATCACTTTTATTGCACAGACATGAAATATTTCTAAATGAATTCTTTCGTACATATTTTGTTCATCTATTCCCTGTATTTTTCTGCCTGTTTTATCACAGGTACCTCTGTTTAGTCTGATAAAATGGAGAGGTTGCTGTTGTGTCACAGGATTCCTACTTTTGTGATTAACTCCTCTTCACATCTCACCTCTTTTTAACATAAATTCATTGGAACAATGTGCACTGAGTTAACATTTCCTATTCACATTCAAGATCAGTAATTTAATGAATGTTTTCGACATGCTCGTTAATCTGAATAATGCATTTTATTAAAATTAGATTCTAAATTCAGACCTATCTTTGCAGCGGTAGCTCCTTCTTTGTCATTTCACCTTATTCCCTGGAGAAGACATAGCACTAAATTAAAAACACACTTACCAAAATGGTCACCTATTTGGAAGTTGTATAGGATTCTGACTTTTTAAACTTTTGTTCATTTTATGGAAGGTGACCATAATTTCTGAAATCAGAACTTTGAGGCAATGTGCATGTGTATGGGTATATACTTTTAAATTGAGAGAAATACAAATTCTGTAGATGTTTTTGAAGAGGTAGCTGTGTTAGTCTATTTCAGTGCAACAGAAAGGAAACATAAGAGTCTTGTGACACTTTTAAGACTAACAGAGTTCTTTTATTGAAGTTTGAACTTGATTAGTACTTTTATTGGACCAAGGAAACATTACAAATAACATGAGTTTTTGAGTACTCCAGAATGCTTCATCAGGAAAAACATGGTATAAATTCATGGAGTTACAAATAGTTCAAAAATTGGGACAGATTTGATGCTCATGAAGGCAGAATGCCAACAAATAGAGTTTGGTCATCTGCTTCAAGTTTACAAAATAATTCTGTGTCTTGACCAAAATAATAACCAAGTCATTTCTGACTTACGGTAACCCTTTTTCATGGTTTTCCAGGTAGAGAGTACTCAAAAGTGGTTTACCATTCCCTTCTCCTGGAGGTGCCCTGGGACTGTGCAGCTTGCCCAAGGCCACACAGGCTGGCCCTACTTGCAGGAGGCACAGTGGGGAATTGAACTTCCAACCTCTGACTCCATAACCAGATATCTAAACCACTGAGCTATTCAGCCAGCTGCCTTGCCCAGAAGCAACTATCAAAGCTGCAGGGAGGAGGCAACCTAGCTTTTGTCTGCAGAGGGTGAGAGACTGCAAAATGATCCCTTTGTCACCTCTGTCTCTTGTGGAATCTGAACTCCATTCTGATTTGGCAGCAGTGGCACTCTGGCTTCATGGGTTTTGAACTTTTTGCCTTAACCTCATGTTTTATACCATCTTTACTCAATGATGAGTTCTTGAGACTGTGAAAGCTCATCTTATTTGTAACCTTTTAGCAATTCAATGAAATATATCTGTTGGTCTCAACAATACTACAAACATTTTCCACTTTTCTTTCTAATTTTGCAGGCATAGGTGTTATGTGTGTTATGTGCTGTATATAAGAACTGACTTATAACACTCAGTGGTTTAGATACCTCGTTGCAGAGCCAGAGGTTGGCAGTTTGATTACCCACCATACCCCCTAGCTTGTGTAGTCATCGGCAAGCTGCCTAGTCCCACAATGCCCCCAAAAGAAGGGAATGGTAAACCACTCATATATATTCTCTATCTAGAAAACCCCAGAAAGAGTCACCACAAGTCAGAATTAATATTAATAGGGCTTTCTATGTGAGATATTTAAGGAGTATTTTCACTAGTTCCACCACCCTGTGAGTTTCCATGGTTGAGGGGTAGTTTGAACCCAGGTCTGCGGAGTCCTAGTCTGTCACACAATCTGCTACACCCAACTTGGTAACCCCTTTAAATCGGTAAACCTATTTATATGAATAAATAGACCCACATAAGTCAATGGCAATTAAAATAGTCATTACTGTTTTAAGTAGATGTTGACGTTTTCCCTGGAAAAATAAAACCAGTTGTCGGGGATTTACTTGAATTTTGCACCCAGTCGCTTAGATTCCATTGACAGTCTCCATAATCAACTGGTCCAGAAGCAGTTCTGCCCCTCATTCCTTTGCCTACCCTGCCTCTGTGACATTATAAATATCTATTCCCTAGTGTCAGTTTTTGGTCCTGAACTCTTAGGGATGGATGCTACCAACTTGGCAACCAGGAAGTAGATTTGGACTTTAAATTGAGGAAACCATCAAAAGGAGGATTATCTACCAGCAGGACTTCAAATAGAGGACTCTTTTCCCTGAAAGAGGACATAAGGTCATCCCAGTTGGATCCTGCCCAAGAATGATATCAAATGATTTTTCTCCTATTCTATAGTGTTCTGATGAGTTCCCTTTCTCCCAAGATGGGGTTTGGAGGATGGAGCTGCAGAGGAATAAGAGATCAGCAAATACTGCCCTTTCCTCATTCCACTGATGGGGAGAAAGGCAGTTGTCGACCACCCTCTGTTTCTCAAGGAGGTTGCACTAAATTGTACATGCTAGCAAAAATGTTCAAGCTAAACAGCACTCTTAAAAAAAAACAACAACAGGAAATTGATAAAGATTCTAACTAGAATTTTAAATAACTCTGTGTGGTTTTCTTTGTAAGTTTCAGCTCTTGAATGTACCATACTTTGAAGTAAACAGGCATTACATTAGTTTTAACATCTGTCTAGCTTAATTTACTGCACACATAAGGTTGGTGCTGGATAATAGCTCACTCTTGATGGCTGTAGAATTTACACGATGATATCTTTATAGCCAGTTGCTTAGTTCCTTTCAATCTTGGAACAACGGTGTACCACACATATGACATGTTAATAGCCTAGTCTCTGTTGGGTAAACAGAAAATAAAAAGAACTAAAGGCCAATTTATGTTTCATGAAACCAAATGGAGTAACCATGATGCACTACAAATAATTTAAATGGTGAGAGATGGAATTTAAACTCAAGAGCTAGTCTATCTGCCATGTGAGCCATGTGGTGGCCACTGCAGTTGACATTTGGCTTATATAAGATGGTGACAGAATTTTGTATTAAAACGTGGAGTGACATTGAACAGCAGAAGGGAATTTCTGGGAAGCAATGGGCAGGTAACAAGCCCTTCCTCTAGTTCTGGAATGGAGAATGAGTGACCCTTTGGATCTTGATGGACCACAAATCCCATTAGCCCATGACAGCCAAGCCACTGGTGAAGGAAGGGGAGACCTGTAGTTCAACAGTATTTTGAAGTTCACATTTTCAACATCCCTGTTACAGCTGCTTTTCTCCAGGAATCCTTCAATTGCTTAGAGGAGCTTTGTCTGATCTCAGCATCCAATGTCAAATGAACCAAACAAAACACTGGAGGAAGAGCTCATTGCCACCGCCTAGTGGTGGCTTTCTTCTTGAAATATTTGCCCTTATGCCCTTCCTGGTTAACAAGAGTTGTAACTCTTATGTGTTGCACTTCATCCTCTGAGTGCAGCTACAGCTTGTATTTTCAAGGTCACATTGTGGTTTCTGTTTCCAGCAAACAAGAATAGGGGTTTGGGAATGGGAAGCATCCCAAGTAGTGCAGAACGTAATTGTGGGAAAATCTGTCAGTTTAACTTTCTCTGAAACTCAACTTTTTGAAGCTTCAAGTTTTTTTGGTCAAATTTATAAACAAATTTGAAAAATCTTACAAATCTGCACATTTCTAAATTTTTCTCAGAAATGGACCAAACAAAATTCTCAACCATTGGGACTTGTCAGTTCAAACAGGTACATCTGTTTTGAGCATCAGGAGGACCATGTTGTTGCTGATTGTAATCTAAGTGATAAAGATGTTGAGACTCTCAGAAGGCAAGATGTGACAAGCTGGTTTAAGCGCTTCAAACACAGCTAAATATTATGGGGTTTAATTTACTTATTTAAAATATTTTAACCCACCTTTCTGCTTAAAAAGTACCCATGGCAGATTGCAACAATTAAAAGACAGTGTATAAGTTAGTAATGATGAGTATACTATACTAAAAGGATTAATGAATACAATGCCAAAAACATAAGCAATACCAAAGCACATTCAAAGCAGTAAAGTACAACAATCCATTTTAAAAATCCTACTCAGCAACCATTCACTCAGGGAAAGCTTGTCTGAAGAGAAAGGACTTATGTTATATCTGTGAAAGGTCTTCTCCTGTTTGCAGAAGGACAGCAAAGATGGGGCCAGCCTGGCCTCCTGAGGGAGGGAGTTCCAGAGTTTGGGAGCACCAACAGAGAAGGCTCTGTCCTATGTCCCCACCAAACACACATGTGAAGGTGCCAGGATAGAAAGAAAGGCCTCTCCTGATGATATTAACATTTGGGCAAGCTCATAAAGGGAAATGCAGTCCTTGAGATAGCTTGAGCCCAAGCCAATTGGGGTTTTATAAGTTAGAACCATCACTTTGAAATATGCCCAGAAATGGCTGTTGAGCTGGACTTTAAAGAGTTAAGCAAATACTCATAGTCTGCACCTGAATCAACATATCTCTTTGCTTTCCTTTCCTCTCACATTCCATTGAGAAGCAATCTCAGATTCTTTCCATCTAATTAGTGACGACGTTTGCAAATTTGGAAAGTTCTTATGCAGAAACCCATTTTTTTAAATAAACCGTCTTGTGTCCCCTCAAGCAAAGAAAGGCCAATAAAACAACAGCAGCAGGAATCATAATCGCAGGGCAGAACTGGGTACAATTGCCTGTAGTCCCAGAATCCATTATTTGCCATATGAGTAGAGCAATTTTCTAATGTTCTCTTTATCATCACATAGACTTCTTTTTAACTACTTGGTGTCCCTCTGCATGGTAAACTAAATATAACAAGAGCTGATCTCAGTGCAGTTTCCTTCACATAAATCCAAGGAAATGAACTTGAAGCTGTTGTTGTTGTTCTGTGCTGTCTTGTTACTGCTGACTTATGGTGACCTTATGAATGAGTGATCTCCAAAATGTCCTGTTCTCAACAGCCATGCTAAGTTCCAGCAGACTCAAGCCTGTGGGTTACTGTAGGACGTCAGCCCATCTTATATTTGGTCTTCCTCTTCTGCTGCCGCCTTCCACCTTTCCTAGCATTATTGCCTTTTCCAGAAAATCCTGCCTTCTCATGATGTACCCAAAGTAGGACAGCCTCAGCTTCAACATTTTCCAGAGAGCTTGCAGACAATGTATCAGTTCTGACTGGGCTGAAGCTGATCTGAGAAGAGTAGATAGAGATGTTTTCCCAAGAACAGTGAAGAAAAGGTATATATTTAGATCTTACTGCAACCCTTCTATGCACCATGCCCAGGCAGAAACTACACCTTTGCAGTAGTCCAGGGAAATGTAGTTGCTGGGGGTTAAGAGTTGTCCTCCTTTTAACACAAACCAAAATTGTAGAACTTCTTTCTGTGTTGTGTTCCAGGGAATGAACCTGAAGCACAAATGGTCATAAGTGCTTGGCACCTCCCCCATTGCTGCCACTGCTACTCTGCTGCACCATTGGGTGGCCATGGCTTTCTTTCATGACACTGCTAGGGCTTTGAGTGAGCATCCTCCAGGCATGCTCGGAGCACCGAGGCCAGAGAGGGAGAGAAGAAGGAAGAACTGCCTTCTGTGATGGGGCAGGTTATGTGACCACAACTGAGTGAAGAAGAGGGAGGGAAGGGGAAGAAATGGAATGGATGGCTCTGGGTAGCTGAGAGAAGGAAGAGGAAAAGGGGGTCGCTAGATGCTATAGAGAGAGTCAAGCTGGCAACATGGGTTGCTTTGCCAGTTGAGGGAAGAGTGGGAAAGGGACAGAATCAGATGTAGGGGAAGCAGGAAGAATAGGTTGCACAGGGGTGAGCCACAGGAGGCTGTGGGGAAAGTCTCTACTGGAGGACAGAGAACGGACTGAAATCCTCAGTCTCCAGTTCTAGCAATAAGACCTAGACCCCTACTTTCTTTACTAACGACTAAAGCACTTCTTCAGAAGTGCATTTGTCCACAAAAGCTCATATTAAATATAGCAATTAGTCTTTAAGGTGCCACAATATTTTTTTTCTTCTTTATTTTTTCTTTTTCTTTTGTTTTTGCCTGATGTACTTACTACTAAAGCAGTAATTCAAATAATAGTATTGCAGCTTGTGAGACCAGCAAGGCCCCTCCACCAGCCACAAGAGTGGGCTCTCCAACTCTCTGAGGGTACAGGTGAGACTCCCAGCCCATGGTTCACCTGTGAAGGGGGATGTCGGCAAGGGAGAGGTGGACAACATCCTTGAGGCCACAGGTTTAGCCATGTTGGGGTGCTTTTTTATGGAGAGCGATGTAAGAAAGGAGGACTGTTAGGTGGAAGTCATGGACTGGGAGGCATGTTAGGCCCAGTCCATGGCGTATGTCACAATAATCTTGAGACTGGTTGTTGGGTCAAGTTGCTAGTGCTGCTGGAGGAAGCCACCTGGGTCTGTTGGGACCAGGCCAAGTGTTGAGAAGCTCAGAGATTAGAGGACCAGCAACGAGCCCATTGCTAGTAGAAAAGCAGCAAGGATAAGCAGCTTCATCACTGAGCCCCCTTGGTCAACCTACTGAAGGAGGTCCAGAAAGGCAGCTGGCAGCTCTTCCCCCCCCCCCCCGGAGAATCCAGCCAGGTCCAGGTAGAGTTTGGCCATGGCTCCCGAGAGCATTACTGCACCCAGAAGATGGTAGCTGCTGGTGGTAACTATGGAGGCATAGTGGAGAAAGGTGCCTTTGCCACTTCGCTCCAAGGACAGTTGATTGCTTGTATACAATACCCCTGTTGCAGCACCCCTTGCCTGGCACACCTGCAAGATGTCCTGGAGTTTGTAGAGGGTGCAGGGTTCTGCTCCTCCCAGTAAAAGTCCTTAGAGGGGCCTGGCTCCAGACACTGTGGGAGTGCCTGAGTTGTTAGTTTTATGTTTTGGCTTTGAAATCTTTTTTTTTCTTTTTCCAATCCAATAAGAAAGCAGATGGACTTTCAGGGTTCTGATATCTAATCACACTCCCTCAACGTGTCTGCAAGCTAAAAGCTTCAGTTTTTTGCTACTGATTTTAAAGCCACATACATAGTACAATTGAACTGTGAGCTTTTCAACAGAAAAAAATTGAGGTTCTTAACATTTCAAACTCAGTTTAATGATTTATTCTCAGTGTTTCATCTCCATTGATAAGACAGTAAGTCTCAATTGTGACTGTGGATGAAATACCCAGTGCCAACAGTACATTTTACATGTAGGATTCCATCCAGACAGAGTAAGAATGTCTTTAAAATTGTTATAAGTGGAAAAATCCACTTATGAGAAATTAAGTGGAATGCCTTCATTGTACATTGTACTCATGTGCCTCTTGTCAAGGACAAAAACACGGAAGGAATGTCATGGCAAAATCAAGCACTGAGGCTCTGCTGGGCCTCCAGTTGTTAGCTGCTGCAACTAAGTTGTTGGTCATATTTCACGCTGTAGAGCTATTGAGCTGGTAAAGGTAAGGCATAAAATGCCAGCACTAGGCACAGTAGAGTGAGGAAGAATGGCTGGATAACAGTAGTTTGAAAGGTTACAACTTCATAGCTCAAACACAATAAAATGAGAGAAATGCCTTGCCAAACTCTCTCACATTGATTTCAAAAGGATTTACAATGTGATGCTTACACAGCAGTAAATACCACAGAGTCCAGTGGTAAAGAAGCCTGAATGGGCTTTTAAGCCCCAATCTTCCTTCCTTTCCTCTAGATGGATGTATCACAATATGTGTCTGGGACCTCAATGACCTATATGTCTTATCTTTATTTTACTTTTGATCAATTAGATGGACACATACTTTAATTATTCCACTGATTTGTGTTTTTGCACTATATTCTATATTCTTGATATTCTGTTAGATAAGCATGCTTATGAAGAATAAGTCTCAAAATCAGCATACAAATGGATAAATTGCTGGATCCATTTCAGTCGGGCTTCAGGCTGCACCACAGCATGGAAACGGCATTGGTCGTTGCTGGATGACCTACCTAGGGAGGCTGACAGGGGCAAAATGTCCTTGCTCGTCCTCCTTGATATCTCAGCCGCCTATGATACCGTCGACCACGGTATCCTCCTGGGGAGGCTCTCCGAGTTGGGGATTGGGGGCCTTGCTCTCACTTGGCTCTGGTCCTTCTTGGAGGACCGTCCTCAGAGAGTCCAGGTTGGGGAGAATGTTTTGGCCCCATGGTCCCTCAATTGAGGGGTTCTGCAGGGTTCGATCATCTCCCCAATGCTGTTTAATATCTATATGAGGCTGCTGGGGCGGGTCATCTGGGGATGTGGGAGCTTTGTGTCACCAATATGCTGATGACACCCAGCTCTACATCTCCTTTTTTCCATCTGCAGTGGATGCCATTCCGTCCCTTGGGTGCTGCCTGGAGGCCGTCCTACAATGGATGCAGTTGAATGGACTGAGGTTGAGCCCAGACAAGACGGAGGTCTTGCGGGTGGGTGGCCCCAATGTCAGTGGTTTGGGAAACTCCCTCTCTTTTTTGGGGGGGGTGACTCTCACCACAAAGAATTCGGTTCGCAGTCTGGAGGTCCATCTTGACCCAGCGGTTACTATGGAGACCCAGGTAGCGTCCGTGGTTTGGTCCGCCCACTTACATCTTCGGCGGATTGCCCAGCTGTGTCCCTATCTAGATGCAGGGGCGCTCACTAAGCTGGTCCATGCACTCGTAGTATCAACAATAGACTACTGTACGCTCTCTATGTGGGGCTTCCTTTGAGACTGATGCGGAAGCTTCAGATGGTCCAGAACACGGCGGCCAGGTTATTAACGGGTGCAAAGATTTCATCATATTTCCCCCACCCTGGCCACCTTACACTGGTTACCTATCCACTTCCGCATCGATTTCAAGGTGTTAACTATTACATATAAAGCCCTAAATGGTTTAGGCCCTCATTACCTGGCAGAGCACCTTCTTCCACCTAGTTCTACCCATATCACCCGTTCCAGTTAGGCTGGGCGGCTGAGAGGCCTAACGCCAAGATAGGTCCGAAGGGAAAAAACTAAAAATTGGGACTTCTCGGCAGTGGCCCCTCGTCTCTGGAATAACTTACCTGCAGAGATCTGCCTGGCCCCCTTGCTGAGGGCCTTCAAGACCAACCTGAGGACATGGCTATACAGGCAGGCCTTTCCTACAGCCATCACCTAGCCTATTTCTTTCCTTTTTCCCTCTTTTTCTTTTTCCATCTTGGACTTTGAGATTAAGAGATTAATTTGGATTTCACCTTTAGTTTATTTTTTATGTTTTATGTAAACCGCCCAGAGTAGACACGTTCTAGGTGGGCGGTATATAAGTTTAATAAATAAATAAATAAATAAACAAATAAACAAATAAATAAATGATACATAGGTGACTTGTGCACAACCTTCAGTCTGCCAAGAAATTTCATCTGTTCTTTGTGGGTCTTATGAATTCTTAGTCAAGAATGTGTGTGGAATCTACTATTCAGTATTTCAGTTGTAAGAAAAGAAGAATACCCTTTATGTGTAAAACATCTGAAACCGTCTTTTTAAATGTCTGTGTTTTTGTCAATTGCATATGAATGATTCCTCTAAAAAATGTATGCCTGTAGAGGGGTTGGCCTCCAGACTGTCTTTGGTGAGTAGCAGGGATGTTGGCAAGTCTTTGGGTCTGAGTTCCAAGTCCAAGTCCCTATTTTAAAAAATAAGCTTTTTTCCCCAGGAAAAAAAGGGATGGGGTAGGTGGGTCCCGAATTGTGAGTTGTGTCCAAGTCATTGGAGGGGGGGGGGGGTTGAGTCAAGTCACTAGTGCGACTTATGTCCAATTTAATCAAGTCCCATAACTTGAGTCCCCATTCCTGGTGAGCAGCGCCACTACATAACTCAGTTAAATGCTGAATTAGGTGAGGTTAATTAATTAATTAATCTGATCCTGGAAAAGGCAATGGTTTTAGGTAGAGAAGCTTGGCGTGGAGGTCTCTGAAGCCTTGAGGAGCTAAATCACCTTTAAAACCTACTTGATGTAGGACAGAAGCAATTAGCAATTCCAGAGTCTAAGGTCAAAGGATGCTGGATAATCTGGCCATATTGTAAAATGAGTACATTAAAGACCTATTTGAAGACAGCAGATCAACAGAATTTATCCTCTCTTAGGAGGCACAGTGGGGAATCAAACTCCCAACCTCTGGCTCCACAGCCGGATACCTAAACTGCTGAGCTATCCAGCCAGCCTCAGATGTGGATATTGGATTAAAAATACAGAAACTGAGTACTGAAAATGCAATATGGCCAACAAAATTTAGCAAAGCTCCTACCTAAACAAAGTAGAATTCAAGTAGCAAATGAAAGAAAAAACAAACAAAAACAAAACAGAAACCTATAGATTTAGTAACATATTTACTCAAGAGTAACCCTCATTGGACTCAGTGGTATTTGATGCTTTGTAGGCATCACATTGTAAATCTTTTTAGAATCAATGTGAAAAGGTTAGACGAAGAATTTCTCTCTTTTGTTGCATTTGAACTATTAACCTGTAATCTTCCAGACTATCAGTATTATGTTACATGTTACATTTCTGCTGATTTTGGTTAGATTCTAGCTGTGTCCAGCATTGGGTTGGTTAGATTTTGTTTCTCTTTGACTTACTGTGTGCGTGAATAACTGTATTGGGTGTCTGGATTCCTGCCTTGGCTTTGAGCCATTAGGCTTAATTTTTAACAAGGAAAGGGTCTTTCTTTCTCCCTTTTTTTCTTTCTCTATGGGTTTTGGATTTTTCTCCCCTGTCTATTGGTCATGTGGATTCTACCTTATCTGTGTTGGGGCTTTCTGCCTGGAGTCAGCCAAAGCAAAGCTTTTGCTGCTGCTCCTTCCACACAGAGTGAACACTGCCTATGTCCCTCCAGGTTTTTTCTCTCTCTGTTTCGTGCTACACTGGTTCAAGAGGGGGACATTTCTGCCAGATTTTAGCTGAAGCAAAATTGCTCATGCTTTGTCATTGGCTTGGCCATGGTGTACATTGGCCCTTTCAGGGAATCTGCACACTCCCCCCTTGTAATGTAAATATACCTGAAATTTTGGATAAATATTTCATGTGTTTGATTAAGTAAGCTATAATCTAGAAAAGCTCTTGTTATAACCATTTGTATTAGCCAGAATCCAACTGGGCCATTACACTTGTGCATGCAGTTGTATTTTTTTCAACATTGTGAAAGGAGTGGTTCAATGCCTTTTTTACTCAAGGAATTCCTTTCATCGTCCACCCAGTGCATTTTTTGGGTCACATATCAATCCGACACATGGGTCCAGTTCTGCACTCCTGAAGACCAGCCAGACATTGATTAGCTGGCCAGGGGTGAGCTTATAAAGCTCCCAGATTGCTACTGATGCTGCTTGCTGCTCCACTGCTCCTCTGTCCTTCTGTGACATTTTTCAAGACCGGGTTAGGTATGTCAGCAAGACTTTGCTTGCTGTTAACATTAAATAGGATCTTGATCTCAATCCATAAGGTGCCACAGGATTCTGTTACTTTTGCTGCAACAACGTAAAATACATAACCCTTTAAAAGTCTATAATTGTGTTAGGAAATACATGCGCTTGTATGTATATATGTTGCAAATTTAGAGACTTGCAAAAGTCTCTAAATGTGAAGGGAAAATGGGCATCATATTAAATGTGATTTTAGCTGTAAAAAGAACTTTGTGTTCCTTATACAATCCCTTACAACTGTCTACAGAGTAAAGATAGAAAAGCAACACATTAGAAAGTGGTGAGAAGTGAGAAAATGTAAGCACAAATTGAAGGAAGTCCTGCTGACATTATACTTGAAGCCAGCTTCATTTAGAAAGTGTTCTTCTCTTTTTGTCAAAGTCCTGGTAATACAAGAAAAACATTATTATAATGAAGAGAAAATCAGTGCACAAGGGCAATCATATTGTTATGTTAAAATCAGGTAAAGACAGCTTAAAGAAGTCTAAGCCAATGCACTCTGAAGGAACAAAATGTTTAGGAAACATTAACTTAAGGGTATGACTTTCCATCTGATTGATATGAAACAGCATGGGTGATTCAATCTGGATAAAATTTTTCTAATATCCAGTTATGGCAGGCATAAATGGAGGTTACATACACAAAACAACCCCTCTGAAAACCAATACAAAGAAGCACTTAGTTTGAGTCTGGACACAATTTCAGGTGCTCGTATGAATACAATGCAAAAGCATTTTCTGGATTGGAAGAAAATAGCACAATATGGTTGCAGAGGGCAAAAACTCTTATGACTAAAATGTATTTAACTTTTTTTTAACTTATTATATAAATCTTAAACATTTTATTTCTTATCAGAGAGTAGTTGTTACATGGTTTTATAAACAAATTCGGTCCTTTCTGTGTCTTGGAAACATTGCTTTCACCTTTTGAAGGTATTGTTAAATTGTTGATTATAGGGATTCATAGAGTTAGAAATATTATCTGAGCTAACAACATCAAAATATCTCATCTTGTAATCAAAATAATAGAAGCAGAATCTCTTTAACTGATAACTTGTTTACATGTGAAAAAAAACTGGTTTTGAATTGGGCTTAAAGGTAAAGGTAAAGGTTCCCCTTGACATTTAGTCCAGTCGTGTCCGACTCTAGGGGGCGGTGCTCATCCCCGTTTCCAAGCCATAGAGCCAGCGTTTGTCCGAAGACAGTTTCCATGGTCACATGGCCAGCACAACTAGACATGGAACGCCGTTACCTTCCCACCGAGGTGGTACCTATTTATCTATTCGCATTTGCATGCTTTCGAACTGCTAGGTTGGCAGGAGCTGGGACAAGCAACGGGAGCTCACTCCGTTGTGTGGATTCGATCTTACGACTGCAGGTCTTCTGACCTTGCAGCACAGAGGCTTCTGCGGTTTAACCCACAGCGCCACCACGTCCCTTGAATTGGGCTTAGCATGTTTCAATTTTAAAAATTATGACTATAAGTCTTACAGGGAAGTGTGGATTTTTTTTGCCTGGGGAACGTGTGTTTTTATTTGAAAGGGTATTTTATTTTAAATTGGTTGTGAAATCAATTTATTTTGAATTGTTTTGGCATATGTGAACATCTCTGTTGGTGTAAATTGTGTCTGTGGGGTTTGCCAAGTAGTGGATGCCAGGATCATGGATTTTGGGTAACAGGAAACCTTGTGGTCAATTCTGAAAAGTGAGCCAGCAAGAGAGAGAGGGTTTGAGTAGGGAGAAGGGAGTGGAGAAGGAGAGGGAGTGACTGAACTGGCAGCTGGAGCTGGCAAGAGGAGAAGCAGGCCAGTGAGTGGCACTGCCAGTTCCATCACTCCTGCTTCACCCCCTGTGGCTGTGTGGCTGTTTGACTCCATGCATGCAGGGACAGCTTGCAGTCTGATCTGTTTTAATTTGTTTGTATTTGTCATACTAGTGCTATGCCAGATTGCAAGAAATTAAAAAAACAACAACATTGCAGCAGCAGCTAATGACTGTGAGAGGCAGCCAGTGTGAGGGCAGGCAGGCACAAGACAAAGCCCTAAATGCATTAAGAGCCCATGTAGCCCCCTCTACTGACATACAACACAGTTTAGAAAAGGATTAGAACTTTTCCCAAAAGGAATCTCTTCTGGATGACAGTGATTATCGAGATCCATTTCAGTTTGGCCTTTAGCTAGTCTATCACACTGAAACTGCTTTGGTTGCCTTCGTAGCTGATTTACACTGTGGATTGGATAAGAGGAGTGCAATCTTATTAAGTTCTTCATGTCATTGAACATGGAATCCTGCTAGATTGCCTGCTGGGTTGGGTAACAGGACCACTGTATTGTGGCGGTTCCAATGCTGCCTGCAAGAGCATGCACAAAAGTGGGTGCTGGGGGAGCACTGTCTAGTACCATGTCCTGAGGTATGTGGTGTCTGTTAGGTCTTTATCCCATCCCTACATTATTTAACATCTAAATGAAGACAATGCAAGGCATCATTTGAAGTGAGGAGCTTCCAATATCCTGATGTCCCCTGTTTTATTACTCCTTGCCAGCTAACACTGAGGCGGCAGCCTATATCCTTTAACACAGACTGAGCTTGATAATGGGCTGGAAGGGGTTGAAGAAGTTCTAATTAAATTCTGAAATGAGGGAGACACTGCTGATGAGTAGAAAGTCAGGCTTAAATGTTGGGATTGAACCTATTCTAGAATGCGTTGGGTTCCCCTGACTGTCAGGTTCATAGTCTAGGAGCACTCTCTCCCGGGTGACAACAGAGCAAAGGAGTGCCTTTGCACAACTCCACCTACTGTGTCATCTGCAAGCTTTCCTGAGTTGACCTGACTTCAGGTGAGTAATCAATGCCTTACCTACATTGTGTCTTCACTAATGCAACACACTCGGGGGGGGGGGGGCTTGAATAGGGTCCTGAATCTTCAGCTGGTGCAATATACAGCAGTTAAATGGCTAACTAGTGAAATTTATCAAGATCATATGATGCCGATAGTAACTTTCTTACAATGCTTTCTCATTATTTCAAGGACCACAAGATTGCAATCTAGGCTGTCCAGTAAGTTTTAATTGGTGAGATACACATAGAAGGAAAGAAGGTGGAAAGGAGATTTAAACAGTAAAGCAAAGTGCTTTTTGAAGCTGACTACTGAAACATTATTTTATACACTTGTGATTTTTCTAAAAACAGAGATTGCAGAGAATATTTGGGACAGTTTTTTCCCCCTCATGTACTAAGTTTAGGTAGGATAGAATTAGAATCTGTAAAAAAAATTCTGAAGTGAATCAGTAATCTCTTTGTGTTGCTGGTTGTTTCTGCTGTTGCATTACCCATTTCTAATTATACTAAATTAGTGTTGGTAGTATAGTATAGTGTAGTACAACTTTAAAGGAGCTGAACCTATAAACAGTTTAGTCAGGTATTTTAAATTCAGGGTTTAATGAGGTTGCCAATTTGATTCACCATTGTGCCTTCTGGGAGAAGAGCCACCATGTGTAACCTTGGGCAAACCGCACAGTCCCAGGATACCCCCAGAAGAAGGGAATGGTAAACCACTTCTGAGTACTTGCTACCTAGAAAACCCTGAAAAGGGTTGCCATTAGTCAGAATTGACCTGACAGCACATGATGATAATTAATGAGAAGAAACCCATTGCCATGTACTGATGTAATTGGATGTGTGCCAGAAATACAACCAGCACTTCACTAATGAGCAGCAATTTGCCTTCAAGACTTATGCCATTTCACTTAAACAAGCATAAAATGGCAGTAGGAATCTGGCCATTGCTTTTTCAGTCCCTGCCTGATAACAAAGATAACATCGATAACAAAGTGAATCACTTCACTTCAGAGTGTGAGATACAGACCTGGTGGGATGAGGGGAGGAAGCCTTGCTCATTTGTCTGAGCAAGATCCTAGATCATTTCCCCCAAAGTCTTCCTCCGCCCTCCCCACTGCTTTTTAGGTGACAGAATTAACTTTCTTTGTTTCCCTTGAATACATTATTCTTATAGCTGTTCTTCTGAAAGAATGCATCACAAATTATATCTGACAAAAATATGAAGATTGATTGATTAAAATATTTCTTCTTTGTTATGTGCTGTCATGTCACATCTGACTTATAGCAATCTCAATAGGGTTTTTTAGGCATGTAAGATATTTAAGGAGTAGTTTTACCAGTGGCACCCCCTAGTTGGTTTCCATGGTTAAGCAGCAATCTGAATCCCAGTCCATCACTCTACCCACAGCGCCATGCCCTATTTCAATAGATCTTCAGGCAGGTTAGGATCAATAAAATTTCCTTAAAATAATCCAAAACAATTTATATACTTTAAAACACATTAAACAACTTTACCTATTTAAACAACACCCCAACCCCAGCAAATGGAGCAATTGTAAATGAAGGCCCGATCTTACAAAATAAAACAAACTTGTGTGAGGCCATGAAGAAGCAGTTCCATCAAGGGGGCATTACCAACAATAATACTCTCTCCTATGCCTCCACGTAGCATGCTACTCTCAATAGTGGTACACAAAACAGCTCCCTTTCTTCAGTTTTAAATGGATAGATCTATATGGAGAGAGGCATCTCGTTAGCTATTTATGTCCCAAACCAACTGAGGTTATCAACGTCTCAGACTGGAAGCATATTGATAATCAGTGCAACTCCCTTTAAACCAGTATTAAATGGCTTCCATGTAGTGTTTGAGCTAGTAGTCTAATTTCCATCTATTACACTAAGTGCTGCCTCCATGTCAGATTTGAGGACATCTTCATACAGAGTGTATTGAAGGAGGACATTTCTTCTGAACCAGAGAAACCCCTTGTACATCTCAAATGAAATACAGTGGTATCTCTATTTCAAGCAGCACCTGTGTCTTGCCTGTGTCGTCTGGATAGAAGCATCTGTCCTATCTTTCTTGTGATTCAGAACTAAAAGACATGTTTGATTCATGTGGCTATCCACCAAATTCTAATCATGAACCACAATTGCTGCCTATATTAAAACCTATAATCTATGTGTGCCTTTTAAAATCTGTATAGTCATAGATTGCCAACATATTTTGTCATTGGAGTCAGCTTTGTTTAGGAAATTTTAAATTAACCCCTTGAACGGGGGAATTTGACAGTCTGAAATGCTTTGTTTCACTGGGGCTTTGAAATGAGCTTCTTTTTCTAAATAGAAAATACATATTTGAGTGAATGTATTTCTCCAGGCAGAACAGACTTGCTTTTCTCCTTGAAGAAAACAGAAAGCTTCAAAACATGCAGGGCTCCAGATCACAGGCATGACTAACACATAAATATTGGTTAAATTCATAGGGGAAATAGGCTTTAAAATAAATTAAATTGATTGATGTAAGTAACACAGCTAGCAAACATACAAATTAGATTAAGTGAAAATGATACTGAATTGTTAAGGTTAAATGGTATAAATGATAAATTCACAATAATCAGCACATATTTTAAAACTATAGTTCTTTGTTAAATAAATGTGAAGAAAACTTAAACTAGTTGAAATGGAATTCTTCAATTTAGCTTCTTTATGTTCTTGCTTGTAATTCATTTATCCACTTATAATTTATTCATTATAATCCATTTACTCAATATAATTCATTTACTTGATAATATAATTCATTTACCAGTTTTATTCATGTACTTAGTATAATTAAGTCTTTTGAAATGAATTTATATTTGTAAAGATTCACTGGGTTTCTTTAACAAAAGCACTAAGATGTCTCTGTTAAGTCAAAAGAAAAATAGAGACTATTGTCATACAGATTAACTTTTCCATAATAACTTCTGTCATTTATAGCTCAGACATCCTTTGAAATGATATTAATATTTCCTGTTGTTTCCTAGTATTACATATGTTCTAATGGGGAAAAAAAATAAACCCTGGATACCACTGGACTATTTGGGGCATAATGGGGGTTTTCAATACATAGTGCAACGTCACAATGCAAGGAATCCTTTTGGAGTTATTGGACTGGAAGTGGACAACAGGTAGGTTTGACTTAGGAGAGCTGTCTCAACTTCTACATTCAAATGGCTGTTGGTTTTCTTAGTGGTCTAGCAGCTGGGGCATAGCATCCATCTTTGATTGCCATTCTGGTTCTTCCCAGCAGATGGGCTGGGAAAGGGGCATAATTGACAGAGTTGTCACCTGATGCAGGGATTTGTTCTTCATGCTCCAGCAATACTAGTTTTGCTGTAATGGATAAAACTGTGTCTTTCATTTGATTTATTCTGAACTGGTGTCTGGTGTGTTCCTTCTTGGCGCTAGGAGCAGCCCACCTTAGCACATATCTGATGCCCACAAAAACATCTTCTTTCAAGTATTCACACATTCTAACAGGATGTTTTTTGCAGGAAAAATGAAGTTGGCATTATACTATGTGCACATTTTAAAATGTGAGCAGCTAAAATTCATATAACTGGAAAAGAAATACTCTACTGAATAGGAAATTAGGGGAAATGGGTAAATAAATGCACATGTGTTATTGGCTGTCACGTAAATATCTGCCAGATTGCTGATGGCAGGATTGGGACTGCTGGCAGCAATCCAGTGGCACATTTTTGACTATTAAAAGCTCCCACTTCCATGTCCAGAGTCTCCTAAAGGCTTCCCCAGGGCAAAAGGGAGACCCAGGGAGCTTCGGAACCTGAAGGGGGGAGCATAAGAAATTTTCTATTCATTTAAATCAAATATTTCTCGCACTCAATCCAAACTATGTTGGCAAAAACAACAGGGTTTTACCTGTTATGCTAAAATGTATACATGAATGTATATATTAGGAAGTGTGTGTAAAAACTGGGTACACAGAGAGTGCAAATGGATTTTGGATCAACACAACAGAACAGACTTGAGAAATGTTCAGATCTCTAGTTTGAACTACTTTCTTAAGATCACATCTTTTACACAAGAAAAAGCAAGACACTCAGAACAGTGACATATACCTAAAATGGTTCATGGGCAAGAACAAATCACAGTGCAGGGAAAAAAATGAAGCACAGAGTGATCTTAGGGAACAGTAGTTCAGAGAATAATAAATTGCAGTTCATTAAATTGGAATTATAATGGAAAGAATTTCAGGAGAAGCACCGGCAATGAGAATGAGAATGAGGAGCAGGAGGAGAAATCAGACACACACACAAGGAACAGGTTTTCCCTAAATGTATAAGAGGAAGAAAGCATGAAGGCTTTACCCATCTACCTTGCATTAAGGGATACACATGGGAAAGCAAAGTATACAAGTAGAGGACTAATAATAATGAAAATTATTAAAACACACCATACAAATGCACACACATACTGTCAAACAGAGGTGGGCAAAGTTCAGTTTTCTGACCAAAAAATGAAGAAAAAGGAAAAAGGAGGGAAGGAACAGGAAGTGGTGGGAAGTCAATTTTTGTTTTTGCAAAATGGAATGTGTTTTTAAATACTGTAAGAGGGTGCCAGAAACTATTTTAAAGCGGAGTGAGTGCTTCCAGAAGCTTCCAAGAACAGCATTTTACCTTTTTTTGTTTTCTTTTGACTAGGAACTTCATTTGGGCAGCCAAATGAAGTAAAAATAGCCTCAAGGATTGCATGCCATTTATATCCTAGAGCAGGGTGAGCAACACGTGGCCTACAGGGTTTTTTTTTGGCCTCTAGAGAGTACAAGGGAGATTTTTCTTTTTAAAGTGAAACCCATTTCACAGTTAAGAGAAGCCCATTGCAGTAACCTTTAAGCACATAAGCACTGCATTTTTTAAAAAAATAAAATGCAAACTAGCTTAATTGGCCACACACCATTGAGAATATGACCCTTGGGCTCCTGGAAATCTGAAAAATAATCCTGAGGCTGCTGAATTTGCACACTTCTGCTCTAGATTCCACATATAGAGAAATAAAGAACCTAAAACAATGGCAAAGCAATGGGTCTGATAATAAAAAAATAAAAGAATTTTATTTTATTGCAGTGGGGAAAAATGAAATCTTTGACAAAGTGAGGGAAATGAACAAAGGAGAAGGGAGGGCAGGATTTCAAACAATGCTTGAAGATGTGCCCCATGACAGGCTGTGGCCAACGTTACATTACTGAAACATTTCTTGCTTGCTACAGGGAAGAAACACAAAGAGAGAGGAGGTAACTATACATTTTATGCAACTCACTTCTCTCCCTTAAAGCATAATGAGTGGAGAACTTCTTATACAACATGTCATTGGATTACAAGGTGGGCCTCCTAATCACTGAATCCCCCTCCCCATCACCTCTACTCTTAGCTTTTTCACTGGAAAAAAAGGAAAAAGATGTCAGATGAGTGAGTTAGGAAGAATGGTTTAAGAATAAGAATGGTGTGTGACTGAGAACAGGTGGGTGGGAATGACAATTTGGACACAGAGTCAACAAAGCCAGGAAAGGAGCTGTATACCGTGACAAAAGGTAGCAGATAGTTTGCAGAGTTCAAGAGTGGCAGGTGCCTGGGATAAAGAGGTCCCTCTCAGATTTTGGGGGTAAGGCCCCCCAGTCCAGCAGATGAACTGCCCCTAGCTTTGTAACTAACAGTTTTTAGTCTATGGAAAAGGCAATTAATTCTGTACACCTCAAGGTAAAAACTGATGCCATCATATCTTGAGCTGATTTTTCAAATCTATGCTCTGCATCATGGGCCTTTTGTCTGCTTGAAAAACAATGTTCCAGATGTCTTTCAGTTTTTTCAGTTTTTCTGTCTAACTCATATGCTGTAATGCCTGGTCAGCCTGATGAAGATTTCTAGATTTCTTGAAACCTGACCTTTCTCATGATGTCTTAGTGGTCTGATTAATGTATTTCTGGATAATGATATGTGAATATGCTCACAGGCCTCATAATTTTGTTTGTAATAGTTAATTTGTGTGGGAAATGGTTATAATTCATGTATTTATTTACCTTCTTCGTCTTCATCTTCCTCCTTTCTAAGTAAGAAGCTGATATTTTCTCTGGCATCATGCTATCTGATAATTACAAAGATGTATTTTTATTTCAGTGAAGTAGAAGACTCAGCAGCAGTTCTAGTATCTGTAGTTTGTCATCCCTACAGGATATTTGAAACATCAGAGCTACAGTGCACATCAAAAAATAAGCTCCCTTAAAAAGAACCCTTGGGTTATAAATACAAGAATCTCTCCAGAAGATGATTATAGATCGTAAACATTTGTTACCACAATTTGGCTTCATAGCTGTAGCAGTACAATCTTGAGCATGAACTATCTGGAACTAAAATGTTTCAAATATAGGAGCTTTATGAGTATAAAATAAATATCTGTGGAATAAAAACTCACTTGTATTTAACTTTCAGTTTCATTTGATCTTTTAGTAATAATAAGTTGCAACAATTTATTATCGCAGCAGAAAGCATGTTGCACAGGTAACACAATTCACGACTGGAGATAGGAAAAGCAAATAGAATATATTATCAGAGAAAAGCTTTCAGGACAGACTGATTTTGCTATTTACAAAATATTGCTAAGACCAAGAATCTTTACACCATTGTTTTGTTCTACCTTAACAATTTTTTTAAAAAGAGGAAAACATGTCAGTAATATTTGATAGCAACAGATAACTATCAGAAGAGAGGTTGTTTAAGTGATACACATTTGAACAATAGAAACCTTTCCAGCTGGTGTGTTTTTATTCATGACTGAACATACAGTTGCTTATGAAATATATTCCAAGAGCTTTAATATTTTTAGGGAACAGATATTAATTAAGGCAAACAATAAGATTTGAGAGGGGAAAAATCTGTTTCCAAATAGCATACGTATTTACCTTTTGTGTTCTTGGTTGCATAATACAGTCTTTACCAATGTTTGTAATGCACACTGTCAAATATATTAGCTTTGCAGGTTATTTTTCTTTGAGAGGAAGAAAAGACTGAAAAAAATCCTTCTTACTGTCTTTACTTTCTATTTTTCGAAAGAGATTTTAGCTCCATTGACGATACAATAATTGTTTCAGACAAGAATGAGAAATGCAATGTGCCATTTATATTCTCAGATAAATATGAATGATATAATGTTTAATTATGTTCACTGCCAAATTCTCAGTGCAGCTGACATTCAGAATAGATTCTAGCTTTCAAGTAACACTCAAATCAATTCCAGGTCTATGTAAAAACTTACTAGAGTTTGAATACTGTCCTTCCCTCTTCCCAACCCCTCCCCATCCTCCATAGACTACCTAGAGGAACCATGAATACCTAAAAATGTCAGACAGTGCAGATGTATGAAGAATATTGCATTCATCCATGGTATCTTTTACAGTATAAAGTTATTATGTATTAAGTTTATTCTATGAAATCTGTGGAGACAGTTTAGAAAAAGTTAATCACAAGAATTATATTAAGTCTGATTGGTTTCAATGGGTCTACTCTAAGTATTATTAAATTTGAATCCCAATGTAGAGATCCCTGGCCTGTTCATTGAATGAATGAATGAATTTATTTATTACGGTCGGGTGACCAGCTTATAAAACATATTTATGGCTAAAATATACAAAATGCAATTTAAAAATGTACAACCAGTTCATAACACATATTATGTGGCTAAAATATACAAAATGCAATTTAAAAAGTGTACAACCAGTTCATAAAACATATTATATGGTTAAAATATACAAAATGCAATTTAAAAAGTGTACAACAGATAATTAACTGTGTACTGGTTGTAAAATATGGGGAGAATCAAATACAGCAATTTTATAGCTATCCTTTGAACCATTGGATTGTCTAGGGCAAACTGGTTTGGACGGGGTCTTTGGCTTATAGGGAGTCCTTCCAACATATTTGTAAAGATTTGTAAACATTTCCTCCCTTCGGTTGGGACCACAACATTTCTCTATGATCAACAATAAACCACCCTCATGCTAAAACCAGTCAAGGCCTGTCCATTGAGGGGACATTGAGGGGCCTACCAGGGGTACTCCTTAATCTAAAGAAGGTTTGAAGATACAGTACTTTCAACTCAACAAAACCTTTATTAGGGAACTATTTACAAAGGGCCAACTGCCCTGGGTCAGTCTTTCTCCACCTTATCAGTCTCAATCTCAGTCAGCCCCAAGAGGTTTTAAATCACCCTTCGGCTCCCATTGTCACAGTTCAATTGGAGAATAACTTGCCTCCAAAGTCCTATGAGGCAACTGAATGGGTAAACATCACCCTCAATGCCCAGTGAGACTCAGAGCCCGTATAAAAATCACATGGACCCATGAAGATCAGTGTTTTTGCACTGCTGCAAAACTATGTGCAGAAAGTTCATGAAACCCTTTGTTTGCTTTTCTTTTAAAGGTCTGGTTGAGAGCCTGCCTGATTTGAGCCTGCCCTACTGAAGAAAAGCAAACAAACACTTCCAGGAGGAAGCTTTCCATTTGTATTTTTTTAAAAAAGTGGTGCAATGAATATACGCTGCCCCAATGAACACTAAATTTTTGTTTACGCTTCCTTGGCCCCTCCATGGAGCCAAGGAAGTGATTAATTTGCCAATATCTTGAAGTGCCTGTAAGTCACTTCAGGATACTGGCGAATGCTGCAGATGGATTTCAAGGGTTGCTTGAGGTCTGTCTGCCACTTGGATGTGAAGATCACACCAAATGGCATACCAGACCTCTTGGTGACCCTATTTAGCCCAATCTTGCCTACTCCTTTCACACCATGTACATAAGCCCTAAGATAACTTGAGAAATCATTTATATGAACTTAATCAAATTAAAAGCACAATGCTTGCTTCCTTCTGTGGTCAGATCAAACAAGGTGCAAAATGATGTGAAAAGAAAAATTGCATACCTTGTCATATGGTGACAAATTACCTGAATGAGAGATTGAGCAATTAGAAAACCATTTTGCAACGTAGCCAAACATAATCTGTTATATTTACCATATTTGAGCTAGCCCAGATGTTTAAAGTATACTGTATGTGTTTTTAGACCTTACCTTGAAATTAATGAACATGGTGATACATATTTGCACTCCGTAAACTCTCCTTTGATTTGTTAATCATTTTTTAATTCAGGGATAAGCACACACACACATATGTACACACAATGAGCTAATGCAGAATAATCTGGTTGGAACCTCAGATTAATAATGTTCTGATGCTATAACAACATAGAATTGTCTGTTCACTTAGCAGCTTTTCTATTTTTCTGAAAGCATGTGCACAAGAATCCTTAATTAAACTGGATAAGTTGGTAACAACTGATGAAAATAAAATACTTAATGTAAGCAGTAGCTTGAAACTAAGCTACTTCACTGAGCTGTCAAAATTTAGACATTGTGGAGACAAGCACACATTGGGCACTGCTATTAGTGTTTATGGATGCCTTCCCAAGAACGATTTAGAATTTTTAAAAAACAATATCACTGCTTAACTTATTCCTGCCACTGCTACTCATTTAAAAGATTTCCTCTCTCACGTGTGTAAATAATACTAAGTAATGGTTTACAGTTTAACACCTGGAGTTGTATGCTTACATATCCTTCAGCTGCTCAGTAATTAGTTACTGACTGTCAGGCACATCTTTATTATTTACAGAAATGACAGTGTTTAATTCACATCAAGTCAGATTTCTGTTTCATTTTAAGCAAGCTATGGAACAGACAGTTTCACACTGCACTGTAAACAACAGAGAGCCCAGCTGCTCCTCTGAAGGGAGTTTTTAATTTCTTCTTGTTAGAATTGTTCACAGCTAATTAAAAATGAACGTTAAAGTTTGACATTTTAAAACAGGCCCCATATTGTATGTCTGCTTATATCACTCCAGTATGTACTTCATTTTTAAAAATGAATTGCAGTTTCTAATTTTGGAAAACTTCAGCTAAGTATCCACATTTCTTTAGAAATAACTTTCACAGGTTGCATATGGATACTTTTTTGTGTTTTTATTATATTTTATTTTTATTATATTTACAGGTGTGTGTGTGTGTGTGTGCGCGCGCGTGTGCGTGCTGTAATGCTTTAAATTAAAGGGGCCAAGGAGAAAGGTGCCAGGATCCTCAGAAAAATCAGAGGAGAATACTATGCTTCCTTAAGTACCCAGGAAGGTAAGGAGATGGGTTGATTTTGGTGAGGTGAAGTGAAGTGAAGTGGCTTTAACATCTGAGCACTCACCTCCATCCATTCTCAGGTGGTGTCAGAACTAGAGATGGACATGAACTGGAAAACTGATGGTTCGTGATGGTTTGTGGTTAATAGCTACCCAGAAACCATGAATCACAAACTAGCATGAACTCATGCAAGGAGTGGGCCTGCTGCCTCTTAGGATGGTGATGGTGGTGGTGGTGGTGGTGGCGGCTTCAAGACAAGGTAGGAAGGCAATAGGGGCAGTGGGATGGGGTGTGGTGGGCATCCCATTTTGCCAAAGCAAAATGAAGTGCTGAAGGGAAAAAAGTTCAGTGCTTTGTTTCATTCTGACAAAACGGGATCTCTGAACTGAACCACAAAATGAACTGTGAACCAGTCCAGTTTGTGGTGGTTTTTTTTCTTCCTGGTTTGTGGTTTGGTTTTGTGCCCATCTCTAGTCAGGGCTCAGTGGCTCAGCACACTGCCGCCTTTATGTGTGTGTTGGTGCATCAAGAAGACAGGAATAAGAATGGGGCAAGAAAGAGGAGAAAAGAGTTGGGGCATGCAGTTGGGCCCAGTGTGCCATTTCAAGCAAGGCTTGAAATGGCACACATTTCAAGTATCATCATCATGACTCCTGAGCCTTCCTAATCTACAGGTTGAGGCAGCAGTGGCATAGGGTCTGCCAAAACAGAAAAGCAAAATCAGGACCAAAAACAAAACAAAACAAAGCCCATAACAAACTCTCTGTGTTCTGAAGATAAGATAGGTTTTCCATTTAGGGTCTGGAAATCTCTCTGTCTTTCATGTGTTCTGTTGAGAATGCCATGAGTGATGTCAGCCCTAGTGGGAATGGGGGCAACTCCTGCTGCTGCCACTGGCATTTTACTGCCTGTTTGGCTGGCAAAAAGTAGCTTGTTCTGCTCCCACCACTGGTGCAGGGTGGTCCATTAAAGAGGCTGTATATTTAGATTTTTCTAAATACATTGCCTCTTTAACTGGATTGCCTTCAATCATTTCACCCAGCAGTTGTGCCCCCCCCCCATCTAGATATATTACAGGAAAAGAACAGAACTCCAGATATTAGGTATTAATAAAATTATCTGTACTATACAATCAGTAGTTCTATGTTTTTGTTGTAATAAAAACATGGTTTTCTAACAGTGTAGTAATTACAGACAAAGGAATAATGTTTTAATCCACCTAAGATAAATTAATGTTTTATAGAATTTTGAAAATCTTGTATATTTCTACAGCACCTAATAAACCTGATTAGTAGACTTCTTTAAAAAATGAATCTATGTAAAATTTCACATCAAGACAAACGTTTATTAACTTAGTTGATTTCCACCGATGACTTACACAAAGCCACTAACAATTTGAAAGAAATCCACAAGATTGGAGGGTTCTGGACTCTCTGTAAAGTGTTCAAGAAACAGTTGTTCCTCCTTTTTTTTCTGTTTAATCTGATAATGGAAGAAACCCTCTCTGCTGAATTTATGACTGGAATCCTGTTGACTGGAAATATCTTCATTTAAGGGGAAAAAGAAAAAAGAAAAGAAAAATTGAAATGGAAAAAGACAGATCTGGAAATAGTTGATTCATTTTAACACACTGTTACAATTAGATGCTAAATTGTTCTTGGAAATGCAAGCATCTAGGGAATCTGGCAAGGTTTTATTCAAAATTATTTGTTTTATTTTAAATTACATCAAATTTTAAGCCTAGTCTGTACATTTTTCAATGTAGTGTACATTAATTCTAATTATAAGTCAAATCTTCTGCTATAACATGTTTTGATGTGACCAACACCCATCATGGGCACCATAATTTAAGAAGAATACTGTTAAACTGGAATGTATCCTAACCTTGGTAACGAAAATGGTGAAGGTGCTGGAGACTAAGTTCTATGATCAAATATTAGGGACTTGCTGTGTCTTTACTTGATAAATGAAATAACAGCTGGAGTCCTATTCTCTCTGCAAGATGATGAGTGTTTTCCCCAATCTCAGAAATACGTTGTGCATTTTTTAGACTAGTCTCTGTGTATTTCAGAAAAATTCTTGGAAAAATATAATCATTTGTTGCACAGACTAATAAAAGTACCAGCATTGAGCATGTTCTGTGCTCTTGTAATCAGTTGTTCTGTCCAGTTGTGTAGGGATGCACATAGGTTGCCCAATGCACGTCAGGTATCAGTTTGGTTCTTCTGAACTAGGCCAATCTGACCAGGCATTGACTGGTCTCCTGGCTCAACCTGGACCCGTAATTGTTGCTGTACTTCATCTGACACATATTTAGAACATCCTTATTCACTTGAATGGAGACAAGTAAATGGCTATAACTGTGGGGCAGTATGATGATACTTGACAATATGGTAGTCATATAGAGGATTCAGCATTTCAAATTGGTGACACACAGCTTTTCAGGTTTGGATGCCTCCAAACTTACTTGTTCTCTCTATTTCTTCTTCTCCTTTTTTTTTAAACAAGGAGCCTTGTGCTGCAGTGATTAAACTGCAATATTGCAGTCAAGATTCTGCTCACGACCTGAGTTTGCTCTCAACAGGCTCAGGTAGCTGGCTCAGGGTTGACTCAGCCTTCCATTATTTTGAGGTTGGTAAATTGACCACCCAGTTCATGGGGGGCATTTAATTATGTATCCTGCATAATTAAATTGTAAACCACCCAGAGACTGCTTTAAGAGCTGTGGGGTAATATATAAGTAGCACACTTTGCTTACTTTAAGCTGCAGCTATTTCCTTTCAGTATAGGAATGGGCATCCTTTCTAATGGAACTTAGATTGGGGGGACAATTGTCTTCAACCATCAATGATAGAAAGAAGCAGACTGAAGTGCAGCAATATAGCATAGCTTACATTTTCCTTTTCCTCTCCTATGACAATAATTAGCTATTTCCCTGAGTTACAAATGGAATATGACATCTGGACTAGAGATGGCTGAACAGGTGATCAGCGGTTCCAAGCCGGTGGGTGCTCACTCAGAGGCAGTGCTATGGCTTCCTTGCCTTACCTCCTTCAGGCACTGCCTATGACTGGGTGCCTACCAGAGGAGGCAGGGCTGGGAAGTGCCAAACATCTGTTTGGCTGGCAAATGAAATAGTGATTCATGTCCATCTCTAATCCAGACATCTTTCACAACATGATTTACAATGGTTGGTTTACAATGAGATACGCTATGATCATAACCTTACCTATACTGGAGAGGTATGCTTGTAAACTTCATGTTTTTAATTTGTTTTATTTTTATTTTAAAACTGTGATTCAGTTGAATAGTCAGGTTTGGCTGCAGGGGAAGGGAAGTCAAGGCTGGACAACCTATGTCAAGCTATTGTATCAAGTTAACTAAGCACTTAAAGCCCACATAAGAACAAAACATCCAACATAGTGTGCAACCATGCACACATGAATGCACACTCAGAGTCCTAAAAGTAAATTGTTATGAATTGAAACTTACTGTAATCAGAAGTATCTACTGTAATATAACTGAGCAGCTAAGAGGAACGCAAGAAAACACAACATGACTGATTGAAGTGATCTCACTTTAGGGACCCTGCATATTCTGAACAACTGAAGAATGCAGGAGAGGTCCACACACTTTATTCATGGGTGAAGTTTCCTTCGCCAGTTTCTTCATTTGGTGTTTCCTCAGTGTCTGTCTTTAGTATTGTTACTTCTTGTTTCCCTTTCCTTGCTTTTTGGTGTGCTTTTTTTTTTAAAAAAAACTTATCAACATCATCATAACCTAAAAAAAACCCCAACCTTATTATTGTTAATCTTCCAAATGCCATTTCTTTTTCCTGGGACAATTCCAATGATTTGATTTGTATCAGAACAAAGCCAGGGCTGCTTACTTTGAATCAGGGCACTCCACAATACACATCAACACAGTACCCACAATTATCTTGAAATTGGGCATTTGTCTGAAGATGCATCTCACTGCTTTTCTACTTATGTTTGTAACTAACCTAGAAAGGGGGGAAACACACTAGTTTTGCTCAAAGACAGGAGTTGTGGGGGGATTGTACAGAAGGTAGAAATAAGGATCAAAAAGGCTTTATTTCTTGATCTCATGCTGGTAGTGAGATCTAGGGTATGGGAGGAGAACCCTTGAGATGCTGTCTTGCTGCGCTGAAATCACCGGTCTCACTGGGAAGATTTATTCACATTCGTACAGGAATTTGACAGGTTTGACTGGGAACCAGATGAACTGTGGACTGAAACCAGAGATATTACTTTCAAATAACCCAAAAAGACAATTTCATAGTGAAAAGAAAAGAAAAAAACTAGGTGGATGATGGAACAAACACTTACAAAGGTTAAGGACAAGTAAAAAGCAAAAGTAAAAAGTGTCAGAGGTAGGGTCAGAATCCTGGATGCCGCTTTACAGTGACTCTCATATAGAAACAAAGATAATTGTCATAACGGACAGTGCAAAGAAAGAAAGAAAGAAAGAAAAAGAAAGAAAGAAAGAAAGAAAGAAAGAAAGGAAGAGGAAGGAAAGGAAAGGAAAAGGGAAAAAAAGAACAGAACAACAAAAGAGGAAAAATAAGAGATTTCTTCCAGAGGATCCAAGAAATTAAAGGGAAATTTAAGCCTACATTAGGAATGCTGAAAGACCAACAGGTGATCACCCCAACAAGGAGGAAATAAAGAGAAGGCAGAAGCAGTATACTGAAGATCTGTACAGAAGAGATAAAAGGATGATAGATTCCTTTGAAGAGGAATCCTATGATGAAGAACCTGCAATTCTAGAAAGAAAAGTGAAAGCTACTCTGGAAGCACTGTGAAGAAATAAATAACCAGGGGTTGATGGGTACTGATAAAACTGTTTGAAGCCACAGAGATGGAATCTGTCAAAATCCTAACAAGAATCTGCCAACAAATATGGAAAACAAAACAACACCCACAGATTGGAAATGTTCAATATACATCCCAATTCCCAAGAAAGGAGATGCCAAGGATTATTGGTCTAATTCCCATTTAAGCAAAGTGATGCTCAAGGAGTTGCAACACAACGGAGTGAGAAATGCCTGAGGTTCAAGCTGGGTTCTGAAAAAGGAAGAGGCACTCAAGATCATATTGCAAATATCTGCTGGCTACTGCAGCACAACAAAGAAATTCAGAAGAAGATCTCTCTGTGTTTTATGTGCTACAGCAAAGCCTTTGATTGTGCAGATCATGAGATGTTATGGGCTGTTCTCAAAGAAATGGGTGTGCCTCAGCTCTCTATTGTCTTGACATGTAACTATATTGTGGACAAGACGCTACTGTTAGGACAGAATATGGAGAGACAAATGGTTTCCTATAGACAAAGATGTCAGACAAAGGCACATTTTATCTCCCTGTCTGTTCAATCTGTATGCAGAACATATCATGCTGGACTAGACTCAAAGCTGGACTAGACTCAGATGAAGGAGTGAAAATTGGTGGAATAGATATCAATAATTTAAGATGGTATCATCTGCATGGCAGAAAGCAGCAATGACTTGAAATGACTTTTAGGGAAAGTGAAAGAAGAAGGTACCAAACCAGGACTGCAGTTGAACATTAAGAAGACAAAAATCATGACTACAAACAAACTTCAATCTTTAATATTGACAACGAAGAAACTGAAATTGTTAGATGTGCCTTGGTTCAATCACCAATCCAAATGAAGACTGCAGCCAAGAACTCGGAAGACTGAGTCTTGAAAAAGCAGCAGTGAAAGAATTAGAAAATATAATCAAGTGTAAGGATGTGTCACTGGAGACCAAGGCCAAGATCTTCCACACTCTTGTGTTTCCAGTCATCATGTATGGGTGTAAAAGCTGGACAGGGAAAAAAATGATGCATTTGAAATGTGATGCTGGAGTAGAGCTTTGAGGATACTCTGGACCTGCATGAAGATGAAAAAGTAGGTCCTAGAAGAAATCAAGCGCTAGATATCTCTGGGGGTGAAAATGATGAAACCGAGTCTGTCCTACTGTGGGCACATCACGAGCAGGTAAAATTCTCCTGAAAAGACAATAATGCTGGGAAAGGTTGAAGGCAGCAGAAAAAGAGGAAGGTCAAATACAAGATGGATTGACTCCCTAAAGGAACCCACAGGCCTCAGTTTGCAAGTGCCCAACAGGAGTGTTGAAGGCACGACATTCTGGAGATTATTCATTTATAGGGTCACCATAAATTGGAGGCAACTTGATGGCACATAACAACAACAATCACCTAAAGAAGATATGAGTAAGAGAGCTTATGTTTCTTGCACTGAAACGGGTGTCACACAGACAACAAGTCAAATTTGTTTTCTGTTATTCCAGAGGTTAAGACCAAAACAATGAGGTTGAGATTCCAAAAATGGAGATTTTGGCCAATTGTTCAGGAAAACAACTCTTGAAATATGAAATATTGGATCAAACTGCCCCAAAGTGGATACCTACCTATGAGGATTGGACCACCTGTATGGGCAGGGGTTGCATAACAGAATTTTTGAGATTATTCTAGATCTATTAGTCTATGATTTAAGGCATTTACCACTATGAGTTATGTGTTGATAGGAGTTCTTCCATTCATTCATTCATTCATTCATTCACAAGAAGATTCGCCAATATCCTGAAGTGACTTACAGGAGGGAACCATTTGGCAATGAATGACAGTACATTATACATTGATTCCAAAACATTATACAGGCTAACCATTATATGCAGACCCAAACTTCAGTGGAGGTTTTGACTTGGCTAATAGTGGGCGTTGGGAGAAGAACCTTTGACTTTCTTTTATGAGCTTCTTCAGAACTCTGAATGCATCACTAATCCTTCAATAAAGACAAACCTGAAAGCATGCTGGAAAAAGTATATCATTTTTATCAAATGTGCTACTATTTCAGCCTCACCAGGCACTAATTATCCACAGGATATTCTTCATCATTAATGACAGAAAAGAGAACTTTTAGACCAGCTTTGCACTGAAAAAAGGGGAAAAAACCTCACCAAATTATTAAACTAAAGTCTGTGAATTTTTCTCTCTACTTGCACGTCAAAGCCACAGTGGAGGACATTTTACAAAATACCGTGGGTAACTACTATAACAGGGTTATACTGTTAAAAGCATTTAGGGTGTACCATTCAGGTTTTTAATGTTTGCTGTTTGACAGCACAGTTTATCATTGGGTACCTGTTAATGAGCCATTGCAAAAACTTCAGAATGGCACTGAAGAGTAGATGCAGATTGCCTGACGTGGAAAAGAAAATACGTTTCGGCTTATGTACAAGTTCTATCATCTGCCCAGGGTGCTCTTTCAATCATTTTAAATGCACCATTAAGTAGTACTGAAGGAATTGGAAGACGTGTCCCTGATTGTAAAAATGGCTCTAATATTTCAGGAACTGCAAGGTACAGTATAAGCTGTACTCCTTGTCAAACGGGTCACTTACTTTTTCATAAACAGAGACCTTTGTGGTTTAAAGTTGAAAATTATCCTCCCAAAGTGTCAAAAATGCCATTTCAATGGGAGTTCAGAAACATGGTATAATTGTGTGGAAAAAAGCAGATTAATATAAAAGTGCTTCAGTGGTCGACCTCCTTCATTTCATTAAAATTGGGTTCCTGAAAATGAAATGAGTGGCTTGAAGCAAAGCTTTAATAAATCTCCAACTAACTACAGATTGCATTAATTTTTCAGGAGCAACTTATCTCCCAACTTTTCAGTACTCATGAGCCCCAAAGGAAAAGATAAACTACTTTTTAAAAATGAAAAGGAACAGGCAAGCTATAAGCACTTCTTGTGGCCCAATGTTCAAAGGATCCAAGATATTTAGAATTTTTCTGTTTTAGACATTGGTGGTAGGCACTTTTTCAAGGTACAGTCCTGTTGCCACAGTAACAATAATATCTTAAAGAGTAGCAAGTTTATTATAGCATGAGGTTTTGTGGACTGCACCACATTTAACCACAATTAAAGGAAGCTCTTGGCATAATAAACCAATTAGTCTTCAGAAGTTTGATGTTCCTCTTTAACAGTTACAGTCACAGTTAGAGTTCCAAGATTGAAAAAAGTACAGAATTATCACTGCAGTGAAGATCTTAAAAAACAATTTGTATTTTTCCAGTTCCTTGAGTGCAGCTCAAATAAACTTCATTTCTAGAAAAGTGTCTGAATGCAGAAGCCCAAGACACAGTTGATGAGCAGAGATGGTGTTTTTAGTAGAAATGGCTTAACATGTTTCATTAACTGACTCAAATTATTTCCCAGACTTTGGGACTCCTTTCCACAAGCAGGCAGGTCCCATTTCATATGTCCTTCCTCAAGTTGGCAAAGGCCTTTCTCTTCAGGCAAGCTTTCCCTCAGTGACTGGCTGCCTGAGTGATGTTGTTAAATGGATTGTTGTGCCTTACTGCTTTGACTGTGTTTTTTTTCCCATGTTGTTTTTATTTACCAAGTTGTAGTGTGGTATTAGACCCCTTCTACTGTTTTTAGCTTTAAGTATTGTCTTTTAATGATGTAAGCTGCCTTGGGTCATCATTAAGAAGGGTAAAAATATTTTAAATTAAAAAAAAAGTGATCTAAAAATCTAATCCGTTTATGTTGAAATAGGATGGGGAAATTTTCTAACAGATGGGCCTGAATCCTATTGGTTATTTATGCTAGCATAAGTGCAATGGCATGAATGATAGTGGTGAATTGTGGAAGACAGGAGGGCCTGGTGTGCTCTGGTTCATGGGGTCATGAAGAGTCGGACACGACTTAACGACTAAACAACAACAAACGTGATACTTCTTGCATCCCTTGCCGTACCCCAACATATGAGACTCATGCACATAGAGAAACCAAACTGTTGACTTGTTAGCTAGCAGCAATATGCAGACAACTCTTTATGTAATGTATTGAAAATATTTTTACCCTGCCTTTCTCCTACAAAATGGCCCCAGGTGGCTTACATAATTAAAAACACAATATTACAAGCTAAAAACAGTAAATCGGTGTCACGGCACTTACTATACTATAGGGCTTGTGTACACGGATTACTTTGGAGTGGGTTGGTGCGGAAATTCAAAATGGAAAGAACCTCGACAGCCAGAAGACTTTCTTTTGGTCCATTCCCAGTGATCACACGTACTGGAAATGGACCCAACTAAAGTGATCCTGCCCTCACCAAATAAAGTAGAATCCTCTGACAGGGGCTCAGAAAGGTACAGGTAGGAACCCTCTGTGGATGATTTGGTTTGCTCCAGTGATCATGTCAACCAACTGATTGCTGGAAAAAGGAGCAAACCAACCCATCCCTGCCTAGGACCAAAAACTGAGTTAATGCCCATCTAATCACACCCATAATTAACCAACACGCCATTAATTCTGACTGTTAAGTTGCTATTCTGTTAACTGTTGGCGTTAATGTTAGAAGTGAAGCCATAGGACTGACAGAGAAAATGGTATAGAATAATTGGTGTAACACATTGTCTAAAAATGGCATCTGTACTTGCTGGCTCCGTTGGAAGTCCCTTTTGGGAAAAATACCAACCTGGTATTATCAAGATGCATAAAAATCCTACAAAAGAGTACAATACGTCTTAAATCCTGTCAAAATTCCTGTAAGTCTCCTATCAAAATGGTCAAGTGTCTCTTTTAAAAATAACTAGAATAGTTTATTTGTTGTGTTATATAATCCCATTACATTGGTTACATTATTTTTAAATGTAACTCCACTAAGCACTGTGCAACCTTCATTATTGGGAAAAGAAAGATTAAAAGTACAAATTATAGTTATAGGTAAAAATTACAAAATAATTCAAATTACTTTCAAGCACTGGGATTTAATGTGCTTTTAATGTGCCCCAGGCCTCTGTCTCTTAAAGCTAGTTCCTCTTGGTGGTTTTTATTAAAATTAAGTAGGAATGTGAAGAAATGTCACTAATTTCTTATTTCACATTGATATGTTTTAACAAGGAGAGATGGCCTGAAAATTTCTGAGACTCCATGAGAATTCTGTCCTCCAGCACAAGAACAAGAGAACAAAAAGACAGCAAAAAAGACACAGACAATGGATTTCATACTATTTTGTTTGTTAGACCATGTGAGGTAGCAACATATTGCATTTTCTAATAATGCATCTTTTTCAAAATTCTGCAAAATCTTGTTTGTGTGACCCATTTGTGCAACAGTCCATTTCCTGAGCAGTTCAGTACTTGTAAAAGAAGGTATCTAGTACCTCCTTGCACAAACAGAATCTTTGTTCTTTCTTTCTTTCTTTCTTTCTTTCTTTCTTTCTTTCTTTCTTTCTTTCTTTCTTTCTTTCTACCCCACCTTTCTTCTTGAAAAGGACTCAAGGTAGCTTACAACAATGAAAGACAATATTTAAAGTTGAAAACAATGAGTATACAACTGTGGTTAACACCATTAAAAGACAATATTTAAAATTACGAACAATGAATAAGGAGGCATCTTACATCATTAAAAAGCAATATTAAAGCTAAGAACAATAAGTACACACACACTCACAAACAAACAAACAAATGCCACTCTGAGAAATGGAAAACACAAAAATGGAAAACACAAGTAGTACTAAAAATGCAGTCAAAGCAGTAATGTGTAACAATCCATCAAAAATCACACACATGTAAAATCACCATTGGTCCAAAAAGAAGCAGAAGATCACGTAGAACTACCTGGACAGAGTGTTCTGTTCCACTTATGTTCAAAAGTATTCCAGCATTAGTAATTTAGATCTAAATGCTTAGATCTTGAGTAAACTTTACCTGCTTTTGTGTATTGTCAAAAATTAATGGCCAACATTCTGTTGTGGAACTGTGCCTGCATAACATGTTTGACCAAAAGATTGAAAAATTATCACCAAGGTGGAAGTCATTTTTAGCAAGCAGTTCTACAGCCTGCTTGGTTGAAACTCCATGCAAACTTCTGCAGGCATTATTCTATGCCAGGTGCAATAGGATTTCAGGTGTTAACTCAACATATTTTAATGTCTCGAGTCACAGTCCACAGAAAAAGAAGACTTCTTTTAAAACATTTTTTTTAAAAAAATGAATCCTTTTCTACAATACAGGAAGAAAGTGAAAGTTGTTACCTGAGGCAGTGCATCAGAAGATCACTACTATAGATTATAAAGGCTGGCAAGAAAACTGCTCCATTTCAACACTTCCAGGAGAGGCTCCACAGGATGAATCTGGTAGGTATTGCTTAAATGTTGTATTACTGTTATTATTGCATTATGATGATCTTTCTTTACTATAAATTGGATCTGTGTGCACCTATTCCAGTACACATCAATTTTGCCTCACCAATTTTCAGAAGCCAACAGTCTTCCATGACCACTGTTATTTGAATTTGACCTTGATATATAAATTGTATATGGGCAGGAAAGCTTCTGAATGGGAAGTCAGTATTGATGCAATAAAAAGATGTGTCAGGTGCTTCAAATTGCAACAAGTTATAATCTGTCATCTAATATTCTTTAAATTGTAGTTCGTTTAAACTCTGTAACTAAAGTGAATGGCAGAACTAGCTATAAATCAGGAGAGATTATAGAGCAGGTAAAATGATAAATGACACTATGATAGTAATAAAAAAAACATGAATTACATTCTTGTAATGTAACTCCTTCCATCATCAGTTTTGAATATGGCCAAATCTGAACAGTTTCCTAACATAAATGTGAAATAAAATGTTTAAAGCTGTAATGGCAGGTCATAGGCAAAGTGACAAATCAATATGTGATAATGGAATTGTAACAGTATTAGTGTTGTTAGGAGAGTGTTTTAACATTTAGCAAGATAACATAGTTAAGAAAGGGTATACAGACTGGTGATAGATTACAGACAATTAATCTTTCTGTTATCTGTCTTATATAAACTGCCATTTAAGTGCTTAATCAATATTTCTTTACAGATTGGCTTCGTTTCTATTCTGTGTTTCTTTTGTGAAGTAGTGCCACTGGAATGGCTCAATATTAGTGACACAGACTGGGCAGCAAACATTTCCTAAAAGAGGGCATTTCTATTAAAATAGATTCTGGAGCTCATCCTACCTTAGAGATTTTTGGGCCAATATACTGAGATGTACACAAGATTATATTGTTAACTCAGAGGCATATCTAAATTCTCCTTACTGTTTCACCAGGTTGCCTGCTCAGACAAATTTAATACCCCAAAGAGGGACAACACATGGTTTTTAGTGATTTCTGTAATATAGATGTTTGGGTAGAGCAGCTAGGGACATACATCTCTTTTGTTAGTTCTTTGACACTAAACAAGAAAATGTCAAAATATTTCTTCTTGACTAAACTTTTCTGAGCTGGTTTCAGAGATAAAATCTGTGCATTTCCTCAAGTGGCTTTTGTCCATTTCTGTATCATGAGGTAACAAGAACATGTTGAGAGAACTGGTGAAAGCAGTAGTTATAGATGGTTTGTTTCTGTCTTTCCAATCAATCAGACTGTCTTGTTATGCTTGTTATGAATGCTTATGATCACAATTAGTTTTATGCAGCTTATATTTTGTGCAAATTAGAAAATCATGAAAAGAAAACCAACAACATTTGGTAACTTGGTCTTGTACTACAGCTCAGATCTTCAAATGGCTTAGAAAATCCTCAAGGAGTTGTCTTGGTGTGCTGAGACAGCAAATCTCTATTAGAATCTGAGTGTCAGCAAGACCTCTCTAGATACCTAATGGCAGCATGTCCTCAAGGTAGGGTGTAGTATAATCAGGTTATATTTCCAGCAAAAACGAATGTGGACTTACACAGTCATGTTGTTCTGGATGGACAAAGGTAGGAACTGTGCCTGAATTGTGTTAATAGGACTCAGGAAAGCTGGAAAGGAGACACCTAGACTACAATAAAGTGTAGTAAACTGTTTCAAGTGGCATCACAAGAACAAGATAGATGAAAGTAGGAACTGTTCCTTCATGGTGTTAACAGCACTGAGGAAAGTCAGAAAGTAGATATTTGGACTTCATTTCAGGTAACAAAATGTGTTTGGTTAGCCTAGTTTTTTTCAGTTCAGGTCTTGATCCTATTGGCAATAATAACCACTGTTGTACCATGTTCTACTTAAAAAAAATGTTTAATATAAGGTGCCTCCATGAAGTAAATGGAAGCACAGATTATTTCACTAGGGAAGTGTGTTTCCTGGTTGAAAAGCAGCCTCAATACTGTTCTGTCAGAGGGTTGTTTATTTCAGCATGTGTGTGAAACCCTTTATTTCAATCATTTCTGCATATGTAGACTCCCCTGTTGCTGCAAATTGAGGAGGCAGTGGGAGAGACATCAGGAAAGAAGGAGGGATAGACAGACGCAAGAGAGGGAGAGCGGGTCTACTGGCCAAGTTGCTTGTCCCTTTGGCTGCTTCTGCTCCTTTAAGAATGTTCCTGTTATTCCCTGGGAGGCAGAGAGAAAGGGAGGACATGGTCAGTCCTTCTCTCACAGCCAATTCCTGCTCCTTTTTGTAGGTTTTTTTTCCTCCTCAGCAAACAGTTTGTGTGCACAACTTCATTTCCTTAGCTTATTTCTCCCCACTTTTCCTCCCTAGGAAGCCTTTCATAGAACAAAGTTTAAAATGGGCACAGGGAACACAGGAAAAACCAATGGGGCTGCTTGCAAAACCAGACAGCTGACAGCTTCTTCAACGTTCTTAAAATGACAGAAGCAGCCACACTTTCTAAAGGGACAAGCAGTTGCCAGTAGACCCTCTCTCTTCCTCACCTCACCACAGCAGCAGGGGCAAGTAACCAGTGTGAGGGTAGGGATGGTGGTGCAGGACAAAACCCCAAATGCAATGATTCTGAAACCCAGTGTAGCCCCCTCAACTGAGATATAACACAGCTTAATTTTTCCCAAGAGAATGCACACACTGACCCAAATATCACATGACACCAAGTGCTTTCTGAATCGATTCCATTTAGTATGGAACTTATTGCAAGGCAAATGGAAAGGCAAACAGGCCTTAGACCCCACATTTTTGTTGCAATTGTTCCCTCCCTATAAATGTCCTTCTCCAAACACATATGCCATATTTGCTACATTCAAATCAAGCAGCAGCTCAGCATTGCCCTCCCAACCCCGGAATAAAGACGCGAGACAATGATATGGGTTAAATACGGGCCACACTTTATTGATTTAAATTCAGATTCGAATTTTGCCATCCTTTGGCAAAAGGAGGGGGCCTGCTGAAGTGCGGAAACAGGTAAATGGCAGGGGTATCCAAATACCCTTTGATCAACAAATGGGCGAGTCCCCAGCCCCCGCTTCCAGCGGTCTTAAAGACAGCAGGAACCCGGCCAGCCACTAATAAACACCCCCAGACCTCAAGCCATCTTTAGTTGATGACTGTTGGTCCAGAAGTGGCCCAGCGCATCTTCCCACCACAGGCACTGTAATCGCACGATCCGCAGTGCCGGGAGGTCGGATGCACTGTTGGCTTACCTGAAATTACAGTGGGACACACCGAAAATACCTGTTTTTTCCGCACTACCCACCACAGCATAGGGACTAGCCACGCTATGTCCCATGCCCGCCACCGAGTCGCTCGAGCTGGACAAGCAGGCCCCCTTTGATGTCTTCTAGAAAGACGTCAAAACCTGCATCGGAAAGGTGGACACCATCTTTCCTAAAAAATTCAGGCCTCTCTGTTCGGATCCTTTGGTGACCTAACACCAATCCAAGGCCGCTGCAGACGGCCCTGCATACCTCACGGTTAAACCCCCGCCGGGCTGCCTTAACATCGCAAATATTCCTGGCTCCTTACCAGGCTAACTGGGGAATGATCGTGGACCACACGATCCGCATAGCATGATACCTGGCGTTCAACCACTTATGGTCGCGAATAATGTCCAGGATCAATGCCTTACCATGAAGTTTGGGCAAATCGTTGCTGCCAGGATGCACTACCAATACATCTGGTGGATAATGTCCAACTATTTTTTTTAATAGATATTTATTTTATTAAACAGAACTACAGAATACAAAATATAAAATATCAAAAAAACGAAAAGAAATAAAAAAAATAGCCCAAAATAAGCCCTCCCCTCCCCCCTTCAGAGGACAAGAAATTCCAATCTCCTTTGAGTCCCAGATTCCCCAGGTTTCCAGTGAGCCTTGAAAAAGATAATGAACATAAAACATTTTCCCCTAAATTTTTGTCTTTTCCTGAGCCCAAACATATATTAAATTCCAACTTTGTTTCACATAGTCTCTTGGTTGTTCACGTAGTGCTTCTGAAAGTGCATCTAATTCTGCAATATCCAACAGTTTCTTTAGGAGCTCCTCCATCGTGGGTGTTTCTTCACTTTTCCATTTTTGGGCCCAGAGTAACCTAGCAGCTACAAGTATATACATTACACAATATTTGATTTTCTTATCAATGATTTCCGACACAATATTTAACAGTGCTATTTCAGGCTTAAAATTTAATTTCTGTTGAATGATTTCTTTTATTATTTCCCACACCTGCATCCAATATCTCTTGACTTTTTCACATGTCCACCACATATGATAATAGGTTCCTGCTTTTTTTTTTACACTTCCAACAAACATTGCTATTATCCTCTGACATTTTTGCCAATCTTACAGGGGTATAGTGCCATCTATAGAACATTTTGAGGATATTTTCTCTTAAATTTACCGGCTTAATCATTTTATGGGAATCTTTCCACATCAATGTCCAATCATCAATATCAATATTGTAACCAAAATTGCTTGCCCATTTTATCATCGTCTCCTTTACCCTCTCATCCTCCATCTCATATTCCAATAGGTATGTATACATTTTTTTAATTATTTTCTCATCAGTATAGATCCACAGTTTATCCACTTGAACTTCACCCTCAAAGAAACCCACAATTTTGTCTTTTTTATATCTTGATTCCAATTTGTTCATTGACCACCAATCTGTTGCCACCCCCAGTACCTCTAGTTCTTGCTTATTTTTTATGTTTTGTTCTTTGCTAAGTAATTCTTTATATGTTAGCAGTGCCCCTTTCTGGTTCAATACTTTCAGAGTAAATGCTTCTATAGGCGCTACCCATATTGGAATTTTCTTGTAGGTTTGTATTTGAAATTTTTGCCACACTAAGTATAAAGCCTTCCTCACAATGTGTTCCATAAAGTGTGATTGCTCCTTATATTTTCCATACCACACTGGCGTCTTGAGCCCCCGCGAGCCCTTCTTTGGGGTTCCCCTGTATAACTGGCTGCGTATGGGGGGAGAGGGTGGCCCAGCATCACCCCTACAACCGCGGCTTTGGTGACGTGCCCTTATCGCCAGCGCCAAAAGCCAACTAAGAACGCGTGGGAAACCTGTCAGGGTCAAGCCCTACAAACCGCCAACACAAACGCCGTCGCCCCGATCCTGCACTCCCACCACCCCACGTTCAACCGGCTCTCGCTAACACACAATCCTCTAGCCTCCAGAGCCTCTGAAGCCATTAAAATGAGTTATGAAAGCAACCCATGGTAGCGGGAATGAGGCTTGCGAAGCGGGTAATCCCTCCTATTGAATAGCTTAAACAAAGGGGGGGCGATAGCCCGATCGGGCATTGACAACGAGACCCGGGGCCCGAGCTGATGGTGAAATCCCTCTTCTTTTAAATAATTGCTAACAGATGGCCGCTGAGTTCTTCCCCTTCCTTTCCTTTCATTTCTTTTAAAAGCTCCTATTGTGCCATAGCATGGAGGGCGCGAACCGTGCCGCCGCCTTTCCGCTTATCAAATGCTTTGCCCCTTTATCAAATGGTAGTATAGCTTAATAATAATTAAATAATCTGATAAGAACCCTGGGAGGGAGCCGATGCTACCCTCCCTTTCCTCGGGAACAATCGCACTCTGATGACGCAGTTTAAAAGACTCAGCAGCACAGCTCTCTAGCACCATCTCTCTCGGTGCCCGAAAAAGAAGAGGGCGGTGTGAGGGGGGAAAGCCCCTTAAGTAACCTGGCTTTCCCCCCTCCTACTTGCAAGTCTCGTGAGACTAAACAGTCTCGTGTTATCCGGGGTGGAGGGCAAAGAGCCAGCCTCGCTTTCCAAAGTCTGTGGACTTGCCAGCGGCTGCAGCATTTGCACCCAACTCACAGAGGAACCAATTTGCAGCCTAGCAAGCAGGGAACAGGGAGGACAAGTTTTAACTGCCGTCTTACGGTGTTCAGATGGATGTTTGTCCCATGGTTTGGTCTGGGTTGAGGATGGGTTGGTTTGGTCATTTTCCTGATGAACACATAACATATGTGGCATCAATGAATCAGCCCACCCATGATTGATGCTTACCTCTACCTTTTTGGGTCCTTGTCAGGGGCTACTGTTTGTTTGTTTGTTTGTTTGTTTGTTTTGGTGTGACTAGGATTGTTTCTGAGGATTCCCAGGGTGGTGAAGTGGATAGAGTGGCAGACCAGGACCAGGAGATCTGGGTTTGTCTCCCTGTTCAGTCATGGAAATTCACACTGGTGGTGTGGAACTCATAAAACCAGTCCTTAAATATCTCACTTAACTTTAAAGCCCTATTAGGGTTGCTATAAGTTGGCCCCAGCTTGACAGGCCATAACAGCAACAATGATCAATCTTTTTTTGTTCAGTTCCAATGCATGTGATTGTTAGGAGGATCAAACCAAAGTGGATGGCTTAAGCTGTCCATTTCTTCAAGCTGCTTAATGATCTTGAGATATGTAAAGTTTCCTTCCGGCTAATACATTAGTGATGCTTTGAAATGCCTTTTTTTAAAAAAGCTCTTTCAATACATTGCTGTTGTGCGGTGTCTTTTAGCAACAATTAAAAAGAAATTGAAAGCTTCAGGTCCCTTCCCTTATGCAGGAGCAGAAAGGAAGCTTTCCATATCTCAAGATTATTAAGTGGATTAAGCAAAGAATGGAGGAGAGACAGGAGGGGGATTTTGTTTTGTTTCACTTTAAACAGAAAAAAGATTGGTCTAGATTAGAGATGGGGACAACTGACCATTTTGGCGAGTCGTCCCACTTCATGAGTCGTCAAAAGTTGACAACTCATGAAGCAATAAGTTGCCAACATGAAACGATGAATAACGAAGTTATTCATCGATTCGTGGGTGTGTGTGGTTATTTTAAAAAGGCAGGCTAAGGGAGTCCAGGCTGCCCTTTGTAAAGATAGCAACTGCAGCTTCCCTACCCTAAATGAAGCCGCAGCTGCCATCTTTGCAAAGGGCAGCCAGTCTCCCTTTTTACATGCCATGGCTGCGGAGGCCAGATGGAGACCTCAGTGGCGGCGGTGGTGATTACGATAAGGGGGTGTTGGTGGGGGTGGGGGGGGCTAAGGTAGGGTGAGGAAAGGGGTGGGGTGGGCTGTGAGGGTGGCTGGCTATGGGTGGGGGTGGCTGCCTATCGGCTGCTGATCAGGTGATCAGTGGCCGCTAGGCAGAATGGTGTTTTTTTAAAAAATATATATACGAAGGGATGAATAAAATGGGAAAATATTCATCCCTTCGTATTCGTGGGGGTCTCTGGAACCCACGAATATGAAGGGACAAATATTTAACAAGTCGGCTATTTTCGTCAAAAAAGCCGATCCGTTTTTATATTCGTCCCCATCTCTAGTCTAGATCAGTGGTTCTCAACTTTGGGTCCCCATATGTTCTTAGACTGAAATTCACAGAAGTCATCACCACTAGCTGTGCTTGCCAGGATTTCTGGAAGTTGCATTCCAAGAACATTTGGGGACTCAAAGTTGGGAACCACTGGTCTATATCATGCTAAACAGGGTCACTTGAGGTGTAGTGTGGTTGATCCTTGCATGCAGATTCAAGAATCACCCCAAATGACATACAACACCTCAAAGTGCCCCTGTTTAGCAGGATCTAGACCAATCCAGGCTAACTGGGTGATCTAGTCACACCCTTAGTTGCTATGGTGATGTGAGTAATTCTGAGGAACTTCTAGGGATTCTATTGGCTTCTTCTGCAATGTCTATGGAGTTCGTTTAACTCAGGTGTGGAATTACTCAGTATAGGCTGGATTGGAGCAGACTCTGTGAGACTCTTCTTGCTGAATATATAATTATTTTCCCCAATGCACATCAGTAACTTTTATTACCAAGACTTCAACCTCCCATGCTCCCTACATTGCTTTGATTGGGTCTGGTGTATCTCACTGGCAGAGATATGGTGCTGAGATTTGTGTGACATGTTCAATGTTATACCTGCCTTATGACAACTTTAGTTGGTTGGATACAGTTTGCGGGAATGGGGCTTGCATGCCCTGTCTTGGAATGGTTCATCAGTTGGCAAGTGGGTCATCTGATGCCTGAAAACATTTGCCATATCTTACACCAAAGTTGTGCTGGTGCAACCGATAAACATGAAGCTAATTTTTCTACAACTGTGTGACCAAGTATGTCACTTGGACCTGCAATGGACTGCCAGAGAAAATTCTTTTCCTTAATTTAGCATACTGGTAATCTGTGCCCAAGATGTAAAATGACAAATAGAATTGCCAAGAATTCCAATTATATCATGATTCTTTATAATTAGGCTCTCAAGATTTGCAAATAGCTTTGAAATATGTAAGATTTTATGTGTAAAATCTTATTTAGATGAAATGACTGTGTGAAATAAACAACCAAAATTAAGTAACTTCTGTTTCTTAAAACAAAAGACATTTATCCAAATGTATTTATGAGTGTGATCAGGAAAAAAAAATCTAGCCTAGGAAGCTAGGGACTTAAACATTTTGTACTAGCTATTGTGCACCATTTTTCTTGCTATAAAAATATTGTCTCTGAGACATTTTGATGCATGTACAGAAAGAGAATAAATTCTCTGTTGAATAAGGAGAGGCACTTCGAGTTTTCAAGTCCCTCTGGAGCTGGTTTAGGAATTTTTCACATTTGGATTCTCTTCAAAAGAAATATCTAAGGGTCTCTGTGGACATTAGGAGTTCTGTGGCTCCTTCTCATTGTCTTCATGGCTCCGAGGTATTTACAATTTGATTATTCCTGTACATAGATCAGTTTCATCCTCCCCCCACTGTCAAACCCATTCATCTCTTTACCATTCATCTTATATTTCAGTTTAACTCTTTTCAGTTCCTGGGGCAGGGGAAGTATAAAAATGACATGTTCAATCTAAGCTGCATTCCAAGAAGGACTTCATGAGCTTCGTGACATTTCTTTGAAGATAAACTGTTCCTTAGCCATTCTCTCAGTGTTCATCATATATTAGCAAGAGATCCAGGCTGCTGGACAGTACAAAGGGATAGTGAATCATGATTTTGTAAGTTTCATTACCTTGAGTGTTTGTTATTTTTATTTTCAATTTATATTTTATATTCTTATTTTATTTTGTTTTTTTCCTGCCTTTCCCTCTGTGCAAGACCAAGGTGGTTCACAAGAAGGACAACCTGGCTTTATTTTCTATGGAGTTTCACAATTTGAGAGCAGTCACTGAGAAGTCCTTTCCTTTCCTTTCCACTTTAATATATATGCTAGTCGTAAGCAAAAAAAAGAAAAAGAAAAAAAAAAGGCAGACCCCACGTCTCATATAGATGAGTGGTTTCTGTGATGTCAGTTTAGAGATTTAATGCACTATTTAATGTGCATTTCAGGCATACACAACAACCATAAAGTAACTTGTGTGTATGTGTATTCTGTGCCATCAAGTCAGAACCAACTTGTAGTGACCCTAATAGGGCTTTCAAGGTAAGTAAGATATTTAAGGAGTGGTTTTACCAGTTCCACTCCACCAGCCAGTTTCCATGGCTGAGTGGTGATTCGAACTCTGTTCTCTCGAGTCTATCACTCTGTCCACTATACCACACTTGGAATCATTTTGGAATCATTGCAAGCAACTCTTGCAATGAGTTAATACCATTCAGCTATCAGTAATATGTGATTGGCCAAATACAGGCATCTAGGCTCTCCTGCATTGGCAATAATGTGAAAACAGAGACATTAAATAAAATATCCCTCTGTCTGTCATGTTTCCTTGTAAAATGGATTTGCATTTCTTGGACTGATAACTGGGATAAATCTTTCACTCTGCCTACAGATTTTTTAGAATGAAATTTCTCTCTGTCTCTCTTTCTGCTTACAAATGGAGGATATACTTTCAGATCACTGCCAAGCAAGCAGTTCACCTTGTGACAAATATATGTATTCTTCCTCTCCAGTGTGAAAGGGTATATTTTTCTCCTGTGTATTGTCAGTCAGTTTGTTTGTTTCTCTTTCTAATAGATCATAAGAAACCCCTCTAAATTCTCCATCAGTGTGTCTTTTTGTTGCTGTCAAGTGGGAGTTCCTAAACCATCACTCATGGAAGGATGAGACATTTATTACTCAATTTTTAGGCAGCAACGTGATCCCTTTAACATGCACCCTCATGAGTCAACATGGCATGATGGTACTGTTTCTATAAACATGAATGCAGTCCTACTATTAGCCTTTTCAGCATCCGGCTTCCAGGAAGTGTACTATTCCAAAGTTTCTTCTTAATCTAGAAACATCTAATATTCTAATTCCCGACTTTGGATGGAAGAAAGGAAAAATAATGATGAATTTAAATATAACCAATCCTCTAAAACGAAGGAGGAACTAAGTGCAGCACTGCATTTTTCATGCAAAATTTCAGTTCAAAAGTGATATGTAGATAAACCATGCACTGTGAAAAACCTCACACAACTGCACTTATTTTGTCAGAAGGATGTTCATCAACATCTTCAAATCAGTGAAAGAGCAATATTAGCGCTCGGTGTAGCAACACAAATGTTAGATCTTAGCAGGGTTGTTTAGGCTACTCTTGCTTAGTCATATACAAGACCAGTTTGGTTGTTATTCCAAGCTCTCATGCTGATCTGTGTCTTTTCTATAGTTAATTCTTAGTTCTGTTAACTCTTCTATAATTAGCAGCTGTGGCATTCATAAAGTGGCATTATGTTCATGCGGAGAAAGATGGATTGACTTATTTTGACTTGGAATGTGCGTGACACTTGCTAAATCTTTCATTACTTACCCAGATGGCTAGAATGGGTGTGTGTTCCTGCTTCCCACAAAAACCCCCATACCTGAACATCAGTTATGATGGATAGAAAAAGAACCACAACTTTACATGTTACAGCTGCATAGCAGTGACAGAGCATAAGGATTGGATTCTGTCATCTGATACCCACCTCCCAGCCAGCATGCTGGGAAGCATAGAATGACAGGACAAGTTGAATACCTCCTGGATGTAAGAACACTCGGAGGTCCCTCTGCTACCTGTTGTGAACAGGGAACGCTGCCCCCCAAATTGAGCATATGTAGTGGCATGGCTGCCCCCTCCCTTCCCTTGTATACATTCCTATGTACAAAACCAGTGCAGGTAGAAATACAAACCAACAAAGATCTGATGAAAAAGGGGGAAAGGGATATAATTACAATGGGATTAACAACAGCACCTCTTTTCCCTAGTGAAGTAATATAGTCTTGTCCGAGTCATTGCTGATCAAAAAGGGTGGGCATGTGGGCAAAATGTTGTTACAGAGGGCCTGTTTCCACTGCCAGAATAAACCAGCAGATGGATCTCCTCCTCCTCCTCCTCCTCCTCCTCCTTCTTCTTCTTCAGGCTAAAGTCATGTGGACTTTAACCTGAATCCAAAACTTTTGTGGTGGTGTATGCATCTTCACCCTGATGCTGACACCATCACCTCAGGCTCCTTGCTGCCACCACAGGCTTTCTGCTGCCACCCATACTGCCGCCGCCACCTCTGTATCCTATCAGTGGGTCTGATGGAGGGGCAGTGGGGAGACCAGAAGGGGAAGGAGAGGAGGGTGAGAGAGAAAGGGAAAAGGACACAGGGACAGGCTCCTGAGGGGTGGGTGGATGGGCACACAAGGGGGCAGGTGGGCAGCTTAGAAGGTGAGTGAGTGAGGGGGTGGGTTGGTAGCAAGCAAGTGAGGGGGTGATCGGGCAATCGGGTGGGCAAGCAGGGGGCAAGCAAGCAAGAAGGGCAAGAGAGCAGGCAGGCAGGGGTGGCAAGTGAGCAGGGAGGGCAACCAGGTGATTGGTCAGGCAGGCAGGAAGCAAACGAGCAAGGTGGCAACTGGATAGGTGGGCAAGTGAGCGAAGGGAGATGACCGGGCAGGCAAAAGGGGGGGATGAGTGAGTGGCTGACTGGATGGGTGAAGAGGTGACCAGGTGGACAAAGGGAAGAGTGGGCAGGCAAGGGGGTGAGCAGGCAGGTGAAGGGGCAAGTGGGCAGGTGCCAGCTTTGCCAGATGCAGGGAAGTGGTTTTAGGAGACAGGCATCTAGTTGTCTCGTGTGCTCCCAGAGGCATATGGTGGGGTCACTGTGAGATATGGGAAGCTGGACTAGATGGGCCATTGGCCTGATCCAGTAGGGCTCTTCTTATGCCATTTTGTTATTATCTGTATGGATTCATTTTGATTTTGAATGCCAAACCATTGCAAGATCTTCTCCTGTTATTTTGTGTCCTTTGTTTGCTCATAGCAGCAGAGGAAAAGGAGTGTAATACATAATGTGCATAATATACTTCAATACAACTTTTGCTGCCTTGCTAGAATGTTTTCCATCCCAGATATTGGGATTTAGTCTTTTCTAACTCTGTATGATATTGTGTTTGTTGTAGTGGATAGAATGACAGACTAGAACTCTGGAGAACAGGGTTCTAATGCCCACTTGGCCATGGAAACTCATTGGGGAAGTGGAACTGGTTAAAACCACTCGTTAAATATCTCACTTACCTAGAAAACTCTATTAGGGTTGCTATAAATTGGTTCTGACTTGATGGCACAGAACACATACAACTGGGTGTGTTTCAGTCTTATCATTGGCAATATCTTGTGGACAAATATGATTCAACAGCATGTGCTGAATGAGTCTCCCTAATACATCTGATATGGTATGCTGCTAAAGATTGAAGTTGAGAAAAATTACCCCTTTAAAGAAATACAATCTGTAGTGGCTCTATGTATTTTCTAAAATGCACATTTTACTCAGGAAATCTGCCTTAATCTGATTCACTATAATGAACATTGCCATTGTCAGAGGAGTTGTCCAAGGTTTTAGACAGATTTTTTTCCTCTGCCTTACCAGCATATACCAACATATTCACCTCAGATAAGGATTGTTCCAACACAGACTGTGTACTCAGCCAATGGGCTACAGCACTTTCTCGAGGGAGGACATATGCATGCATTCATGATACTGAAATGTAGACTTGATAATGTTTCATGCTTATCCTACATTAATATAATTGACTATGCATAATTACTTCACATACAACACATAGCTTTGGTTAAAAGAAAGCTGAAGAAAGATATATGCACCTTTCAAGAAAGTAAATAAATATATAATTCTGGGCAATGACAAATTGTTTATGTTATGATTTATTACAGCTTCTATTGCTGTCCTAAGTCAGAACCACTGAGTTTAACAGGCCTTCCTCCTTAAGAAGTGTGTCTAGGATTGCATCCTAAATGTGTCTGTTTATGTGGACTGCTCTATTTTTAGGGAAAGGATATTATGTTGTTGTTTTCTAAAAGTATTATGAAATATTTGATAGATGGTTACAGAATAAACAGGAGAAGCTACTGCAGCAGAAATCAGAATATCTTTCAACAAAAGAAGATTTAGTGGCTGTTTTAGAAACATCATGAAAGAAAAAAAATGGTACAAAGGCAAAAATGTCAGAATTCTTCGTAGACGGTTTATGTCTTTCTATAATATATTTCCCAAGCCATTCTCCTTTGCTAAAACGTTGGCTTTACACACTGGTAAAGCCACAATTGTCAGTGAAGGATGTGTCAAAGAAAAAATAACTGAAGGAAGTCATTCTGTGATTGAAGGCAGTTCATCATTCTCCCCTCATATCAAACCCTCCATCTCCTTGTTCTATTGTCAGCCATTTGATCGTTTTACCTGTCCCCGTTCTGTGTCTTCCAGTACTTCAAGCTATCCTTGTCTTTGATGAACAAGCACAATGATCTAGGCTTGACCTTGCCACCTCTGGTTCGTGGGACTGCCAGATGACAGCTCTGTGAGTGATACGACAAACTGATCAGCTCGAAGTGGAAAGTTTCCTGACAACATAAAGCTCAGGCCTTTCTCAGCACAAGCTACACCAGGGACAGGTATGTGGGCAGAATTAATGCCACACAACTGGAAAGCAGAAAATAGGACATTTGTTTATTAAATGTCACCATTGTAAGGTGCGTGCATGTTTGGCCTGGATAAGGTGAAGAACCAGAGAGAGAGTTAGGACACAAAGATGGAGACCAATAAAACCAGAGGAACTAGGGGACTTTGTATTTCTGGCTATAAGCCCTCATTGTGAGAAAGTGAACTCTTGAACTGAATGTTTTGAACTATGCTTTCAGTAAGTTGACAAAAAACATCTGCTGCTAATTGAGGGAGTGGAGCAAACTTGGGGGTTAAGAAGACCCTGGTACGAGGATCCTCCTGAGCAAGCAGATTCCACACCTGTCCACTAAGTGATGGAAGACACATTAAGCATTCCATACTTCACAATAAGTGATAAGGACCATATATCTAGGGGTAAACAAAGAAACATCTAATGCGCATGCCCAGCTAGCAACCTGCCTAAAAAGAATATAAAAAGAGGGGTCCGGGCAACCATATTTTGTCTGCTGAGACCAAAAGGCTTTTGGAACCAACTACTTTTTTTGGAACTTGGACAATGCAAATAAAGAATTCTTCTCTCTTTGGTGAGTATGTATGTGGTGTGAATGTGTTGAATGCATGAAACCCCTTTTATTAGAATTGTAATCAATAGGTAATAAAGTATATTCATTTTGCATTTATTAATATGTCTTGTGAGGTCCTTTGATGTTTAATATTGTTCTTCTTGGGATACAAAGATCTAGTGGTCACCCTTTTGTGACACCGTTTCCTTCACAGAGGGGTATCTTATATGTTTTTGTTAAATGAGAGTGACAATATTGCGAAGATTAATTGGCATTTTAATTAGACAAAAGGAAATTAGACAAAACAAAAAAGATGTCATACATCATTAAGTTTTAGAATTAATCTCCCCTTTGAGCACTGGGAAGAATTTTAAATTCTGGTACCACCACTCCCTCCCCCAGGTAAACCTTTGCTTTCTCAAAAAGTTTGCTCTTCCTTCCACTCCTTGCTCATCTGCCTGTAAACAAGAATCTCACAGGGATTGTAATGAATAATTAGCTTCATGAAAACAAGCTGGAGTTCACTTGGGCAACGTACGCATGTATGTATATTTCCTGCCTCTTCATAGTCCTTTTGCCTCTCTAGTCAAATAACTTGCTTAAGAATGATGACAAACTGTGCCTTGATTTCCTTTTCCTCATCATTTCCACTGACCCCCGGTGAAATATTATTAATTTATTTCCAGCATCACATCTGTTCATTCCTAGCAACATGTCAGTTGAAGGGAACAGTAGGGATGAATATTCACAAAGGTTTTTTAAAAAAATAACTAGAAACATAAAGCATTATTATAGTATGTAGTACAGTGATATGCTCTCAGATATCATACTATTAGTAAGCTAGAAACTCAATTACACTTGAAAAACACTCCTCTTGCCTCAAATAGGAATCACAGACACTGTGTAGTGCAAAGGGGTAGTGATGGGTATGGGGGGAGAAGGAGACTTCCCAAATATCTCTTGTCCATTTTGAGGTGAATCCCAAGGGTTGTTTGTGTAAGCCGAAGTGCTCACTTCCTGCTGTATTTCTCATCCTTCCTAAGTTTTCTGTGATTTGGGCTGCCAGGTGAGCAGCTTCCCATCCCCTGAGATTTCAGGCCAAATTTTGAGACTGGAGCTATGTCTTCATGATGTTATGGAATTGTATGGTGATTCCACATTTTTAATGTCTGTAGGTATGTATTGCTATACACAGAGCTGCTTATAGAGATAGGCACTTACTTCAGTTCAGTGCTTTGGTGTGCTTTGGCAGATCGGGCCCACATGTGTTGCGTGGGCTCCCTGGATTCTTCCTCCTGCAGGCACCCACTCAGAGGAGGAGGTAGGGCAGGGAAGCCCACAGCGCTGCTTCTGATGGGGCACCCATGAGAGTAGGTGGGTATGGAATCTGGGGCACCCGTGCAACATCTGTGGGCCAGATCCACCAAACCATGCCAGAGCACTGAAGCATGTTAAGTGCCCATCTCTAGTTACTTAGTAAGTTGTAACTAGAGTATAACAGGATTTCAGCCAGTGGGTGACTGGGTTTTCATGGAGAGTTGTAAGTTTGATATGTGTCGGGAGAATCTGTCAAGTTCGGAGAGAGAGATAAAGCTTTATGTTGATGGAACTGATTGTCTGTTATTCTGTCTAGCTGCAGTGATGATGTTGTATATATTAGTGCATGTGTAGAAAAGGACAGTTTTAGTTGAATTTACTATGTTTAAGAGTATGGGAGTTCAGTTTTGGGACTCTTAAAGTCAGAGCCTGAGAGAGATTTCAAGTAGCGAGGGAAAAGAACAGGAGCTGTGATGTAGTTAGTTAAGAGCTGTGGTGAAGGAAGTCTGTTTTTGTGGAAATGCAGTGTGTTTGTGCATAAGCAAGCATCTATAAAGAAAGAGAGATGTATAGCAAGAACTTGACAGCTTGCAGTATTGAACTGTCTTATTCCTTTGCTTTTCTCAATAAACAACTTCTTTGGTTGCAATACTACTTCTGAAAACAGCTCTCACAAGATATTGTACCACACATACTGTTGGCAAGAACAAAGAGACAAGGTTACACAAATGTAAGAGTGGGTGATACCTTTTCTTGTACCACAAAAAAAAAAAAATCAAAGAAATGGCAAGCTTTCATGGAAGAACCCCACTACATTAGACTGAGTGCAACCCTTTCATGCATAGCACAGAAAAACTGTAGACAAGAGTCCAAAAATTGATGGTACATATCTGTGAGAGGTAATCTCAGGCCACTGGAGGTTGTGGTCTCAAGGATCCTTGCAGAATGACTGGAATTTTTACACTCCACTCTTAAGACCAAAAGGTTGCCAATTATGCTGTGATTCAAGTCAAAGTTGTGTCACCAAACTAACATAGGCTGTATGGGTTTCAGCCCAAAGTGGTTTTTCCAAAATTGTTTTTAAAAGTGCAATGTAAATTCTGACTTTAACTGTGACAGTGTTTAAGCAGCAGTAGAAAGAGAATACTGACTGTGTGCCTGGTTTGGTAAAATGAATATTCCAGAGGAAAGAGTCCCTGTTACAAGTTAAATGGTAACCCCAGCCTCAGCAAAGGGTTTTTTTTGGGGGGGTGCCTGTCATCTGGTGGTGGAACACACCATGTAGAGGAAGGTATGGTAAGCTCCATATGGAGTGTCTTTCTAAGATCATTTGGATGGATCCTTGTGATGTTGCAGAAAGAGGGCAGGGAAGGAATAATTAAGAGAGAAGGAAGCACAATATTCAGTCAAACACCTGTGCTGAACCAGTGCACTCTTACATCAGCTGGGAATGTGTAGTCATGAGTGGTTCTGCATTAGAGATGTCTCAAGCAAAAATCAAACTATTGCTGCTTCTGAATTTTATCCCCTTGGTAAGAGAAAATCACTGGAGCAGTGAACCAATCTTTGGAGAGACTTCAGCTGATGTTTTGAGGTCCATCAACCCCACTTGTGACCCCCAAAATAGCTTGGGGAACAAGGACTATAGCATGAAAGAGGTGATATATCTCTGTCAACTGTGGTTGAAATAGTGGCTGGCACTCCCACCTCGCTACTGTTTCTTCACAGGAAGCATAAGCTATACAGGTGTATCTGGTGCCTCTGTTATTACAAAAGCCTGCTTCGGGGAGCAAAATATCTTAGTTCAGCATTGTGTACTGTGACCTGCCAAGGCACAAAAATCTGTTTGTCATATGAGATCTCCCTTAGAAGTAGGCATGCAAAAATTCCTGGGTAAGGGTCTGTTTTTTGTAAAAATAAAACAAACAAAAAAACAGACAATGTAAATGGTATTTAATGTTATGCTATGTTTAGAGCAATATGTTTCATCACTACATTTTCAGGATTAGAGTCACATCTTCATTTTCAATTTCTAAACAGCCTACTGTTGGGGATTAATAAGCTATTAATCAGATGCTGGCATCATTTTATCTTTTCTCACTGCATATTAACCTCTTTTCCATGAGTAACCACTGACCATTTTATAACCATGAAGCAACTTGAGTGAGGTCCTTGACCTAGTAAATTGCTAATCATTGGTAAATTGGCCTCAATCAACTGGAGTATAATTGAAGTAGCATGCGTCTCTGCATAAGCAAGTGATTTATTTACTGCATCATTCTTATATTGCAGTTTAAAGTGGTGAAATTCATAACTTCATGAATTGAGAATCAATACTGAAGCTTATTTTAGTAATTAGTACGTTCTGTTCTAAGAGGAGGGCTACATGAAGTTTTGATTTGAAGTCCAACCCTGAAAATAAAAATGCAGCACAGCTCTTTCTTTGCGTTGTTTGTCTTTCTGTCTGTCTGTGGAATTGTCTTCCTGTCTTAAAGAGCAGCGATCCTCCCAGGTGCCCTTAATGTGTCCAAGACTTCAGCCCCCTTCAGTCCTAGAGAGAATGAGGAATAATGGGACTATAGACAGATACAGGAGATTTCAAGCAAAGGTGGAAAAGTATTCTGTTGGATTGTGTTTGCAGTTCCTGAGTAGAGATGGGCACACACTGGGAAAATGACAATTCATGATGGCTCATGGTTCATTGTTATTCACGAACCATGAACCACTAACACTCTGATGAAATTAAGCATTTTTTGGTTTGTGTGATTTGGCATGTCTGGGAGCAGTAGAATGGCCCCCACATACAGTAAGTTAGAGATATCAGACTCACAATGAGTCTTCATCTGACTCTCCTCCCCATCCCCTCCAAGTTTGGCAAAGATTGGATTTGGGAAGTCTGAGTTATAGCCCACGTACGAATCACCTACATCAATAATAATAGCAATAGCAGTCACTGCTGTTAATGACATCATTAGCATTAGCAGTGTAGCTTTTGCAACAGGATACCAGCCATTTCTTCCAGCTGGGCATATTCCTCTATTATAACTAGGGATGTGAAAATCTGTAAGTTTTTCCCACCAGCATTCTCATTCTGTCAAAGTTACTATCAGGTTGTGAGACCTTTATTTATTTATTTTTAAAAAAACTTTTTGCACCAAATACCTCATATGTTAGCACACACTTTTGCAAATGTGTGCTTCTCTCTCTCTCCATCTCTCTTTAAGCCAATTATCAGTGTGCATTTTGGAAACGCACAGTTTTCCAGTTTGTGAGCATTTACCAAGACATAAAGAAAAGAAACAATCTGAGCTTTTCCATTTTCTCCTGCTAAGAGGAAACCAAAATATATGTGCTCACTTTCGTTAATAGTCTGACAGGCCACAATAAATTAGTAATGAGGATTTCTTTTCACCCCTTGGGATGACTGTAGGGGAGAGGAGGCCATGAAGGAGAGCAGCAGGTGGGAATTAGTTCTGCCATTTCTCTAATCAAACCATCATTACCTCATCACTTTACAGTGGTTTTCTGACTATCCTAGAATGGTCGTTTCTTGTTTCCTACCTCTCTGAACTCTTCATATTAAAGAAAAGATCTACCCCATGAAAACATGAAAGGGAATTTAAAAAGAAAACGTTTTCCACTTTGGAAGTTTAACAGCAACATAGTCCATGGACTGAGCAGGGAGACTACCTCACTCCCAAATTTTAGAGGAGGGGCTGCTGTGGTCATGAGCTGGCTATGTTTAATATGCTATACTATATGCATAGAAACAATGGCTATAATTCAGTTCAATTTACTGTGTGTAGAATGGTAATCACAGAAGTCTTTTTCTGGGGGTGTCTGTAACTCCTCCCGAAAAACAAATAAATAAATAAATTGCAATAAATTGAACAGGATACCACCAAATAAATTTTAATAATTGTTACAATGTAGACTAGGAACAACATACAAAAAAAATCGCAAACAGAACTGTCTATTCAGTTTTATGCTATTATCTATTTTGAAGCGTTGATGGCCATGTTCAGTTCCTGGTAGGGAAGGGGCAGAAATAAATGTCAATTCATTTTTTATCTCCCTCTCCCCAAGCTTATTAAATGTTCATATTCAAAATGGAAACATTTGAGCATAATTATGTCCCAGGATAGGAAAAACTGAAATTGACTAGTTTATCCACCAAAGCCTAGGGTTTTGAATGTTCACGGCCTAAAAGTCAGATATGAACACCTCAGTATTGATAATATTCATGCTCAAATAGAACCCACTGTTTCCCTATCTTTAACACACATTAGAACAGGTGGATGTAAGATGGTTCTCTCCACAGTGGGAATGGTACCACACTGAATTTGTTTAATGCTGATGTGTCCCAATTGTTTACCCAATTTGTTTTTGAAGAATTGACTAAAATGTGTAAATTGTTTATTTGGGACAAAAGGACCCAGGTTTCAACAATTTGAAAGGAGGAGAAAGCAAAAAGGACAGATTTTGCCATGTCTAGATTAAGGCATCAATCTGTATTTGTCAGGAATGTATTGAAGCAGCATGCTTCATCCACCCCAAAGCCCTTGGGATGTTCTTCCTAAAATGCATCATAAAGTGTGGATACTGTATTTCACAGATCTTAACTACTAAGCAAATAGCAACTTTAGAGCAAATAATAATTTACTTGCAATATTTGAGATGTTGTTAATGTACAGAGCATTGGGAACCTCTAACAATTGAGAAATCACATAAGCACTTAATTTGTTCTTCGTCTTTCATGTGGTGAAGTAATACCATTAGAAAGAGAAAGCATAATTTGGCTGTTATGGTCTGAACAAATAGCATTAATAGCTTTTAAAACAACACGTTAAAGTGGCATATTGTGGTATAATTCAGATTTGCTGTATGTTAAATAATTGACTACATGGGGGGAGGCAAATAATAGGATGCTTTAGGGTTGTAAATATATTATGCATTACCAGTGAATTATTACAGTAGCAAAATATCATAAAAGCATGACAGAAAAATCATTGGTCACCACTATTTAGTGAATGCAGACCATGTTTACTAATTTGACTTTTTAGAATATTGATCATGAGGTGGAAGCAACATAATATAGAAAGTGGCAGAAATGATTTAAATTATGTTTGGAAGCTGAAAAAAACTCTCATTGTTACAAGTAATTTGATTATATATGTGCTTTGTTGCTGTAGGTTTTAGTACAGGCCGGAAATCCACCATGCTGTTTTCTACTCATGCTGTGAAAATACAGCACAAGGCACTTGGGTGGAACATTTTAGTTAGGAAGCGTACCACTGAGGTCTCCACCTCTATGTAAGATCCATTGTTTACTGTTCTAATAAATATTTCATTCAAATAAATCTTTCTTCCACATCTGGCTCCATAAGGGGGAAGGTGGTGTTTGTTGTTGTTGTTGTTTTGCATTCATCCCTAAGAGTATATATTCTATTGAAAAATAAAGTTTTAAAATCAGAAGAGTCAGATTTTCCAGTTTTAAAGCTAGACCTTATGAACTAGACCTTAAGACAGAATACGTAGATACATTGCATATTCTGATGAAATTTACCAGTGCAGGAAATAAAACTGTTTTGCAAGTTATGATGAATAATTTGTGTAAAGTCATTTGGGGAGGGACATTACATTTTCCTTTTCCCCTCCTTCAGCTTCGGGGGATCCCTAGAAATCTCTTTTGACTTGGTAATAACTTTGGAACCTGCAGATTGGGGAAGGGAATTCTTTAACACTTGAAAATCACCATGAATGGTCATTCCTAGCAAGACCAGGACAGGTAGAGGTGGATTTTGTGAGTTACAGTGTTATTTCCCCAAATCTGCCACTGTCAAAGTCTTCCCCATGTCAAAGGAGACCCCAAGGGATCTCTAGAATGGGGTGGGTGAAGGGAGGAAGCTTTAATGTCTTTCAAACAGCCTCAGCACAGCTTCTTAACTGAAAAAAAAAAGGGATGACCAGTTTGGTTACAGCATAACATAATTTGCTTAGAGCTGTTGCATTTGACGTCAAAAGCCATGGCGAGAGCTAATCTCCTGTATGAGATGAATAGAAAAGAGAGAGAGAGCAGCTACCAGGAGAAGGACCCTCTTTATCTGGAAAACAATGTTAAGTTTGCCAGTGATTGGAAAATGTAGACAATTCTGTAAACTCCAGAAAGGCATTTCTTTTTATTACGTTTTGGGCTGTAGGTTCTGGAATTCAGTGATGGTATCATTGGCACATAGTGAACCAGATCATCATTTCATTAACATGAATAAATTAGTAGTAGAATAAATTGATTTGAGACAGGGATTTGCCCACCTGTCCTGGAGATACCTTGGCCTGTAAAGCAGGTATTCTACCTACAGTACTTATACACATTCCATCCTACATGTCTGGTCCAGATGGTTCACTAAATCCTGATGGACAGTCCACATGCATTTTCTGAATGGTTAGGAAAATGTTCTGGATTACTTCCAAAGTAGGTTTGCTGCCACAATCCCTGTTAATGACTAATACCATGTCTTGTAATGAAATCCATTAATTGCTGCCTCATAATCACTATTATGCACTGCGTAGGATTATGTGCAGTTCTGATCATTGACACAGAACTGTCTGCTGTCTCTTCTCTTGATGAGAAACAAGCAAAAACAGAAGTGGGCTTCATTGATGAAACCTTGTACATCCCATTACGTTCATACTTCCAGGACACATTATTTTTGTGACTGCCAAAAGTTATAAAAGGGATTTTTGTCTCCATTCTTTCAGAAGCAAGCACACTTTGTTCTCTGACTCCATCCTTCCTTTCTGAACAGTAAGTACATGTTGTGACTGAAGCTTCCACTTGCTTTGGAATAGGTGCTGTCAAAGACTGGAATGACTTATTCTCCTAAGAAAGGTTTGAAAATTAAAAGAATATACAGAATTCTTAAAACCAAATACTTTTTCAGTTCTTTTTTTAGATGAAAGTGTCTTGAAAAATCAACCTCCTTCAAAGAAATACACCTGAAAACAAGAAAGTATTTTAGGCCTAGATGAAGGTGAAGGACGATGAGCAACCTGAAGAAGTATCTTTTATATTCAATGTCGGTTTTAATGTTTTAACAACTTTCTTATTCTGCCAATGAGTAAGGAGACTGGAGGAGTATGCCTTCTTAGTGGCTGTGGCTGGTTCTAGAACTTCCTGCCTTGGGAGGTTTTTCTAGCCATCCTTGTCATTGAAATTCTGTTCCTGAAGGAATGCCTTTCTATCCATACAGATGTTCAGCCTGTCTGAATGACAGTTCTTGCTGTGTTTCTTTGTTGTTTCACATCTTATCATCAGTTTTTGCAAACTGATTAATATTTTAAATACTATTTCAACTTGATTGTATGATTTACACATTTCCTGAAATGAAAAGGCCTTTGGGAAGAGTTACTTCATTATATCCCTCTCGTGACTTTACCGAAGTGCAAGAAACTGAGCAAGCTGTTAGTTTTCCTCAAAGATCATTTTATTATGAAAGTTATGACATTGACACACACTCTTCAACCACCTCACAGGCAAAGTAAGCACAGGCCACCCATCTGTGAGAATTTTTATAAAACAATATTTTTCTTTGACTTTTTTTTTCCAATAGCAATTTATTATTTATCAAACCAAATCAGAATGGTTGAAAACATGTGAAAGAAAGGTACAGTTTTACAGTTACTGACAACAGAGTAACTGTAAAACTATACAACAAATGAATAGAGATTTAATAACATGAACATATGTTCATGTTATTAAATCTCTATGTTCATGTTCTTGGTTTTGTAGGGCTATCTTTTTAAACATTAGTAACTTATCAAGTTTTAAACTTTAAATCATGAAAAAGTAATACCAATAACACATTTATAAATTTGAATACTACTAAAATATATGCCTTTCAGTTCCACATACCACTAAGAAACCAGAACATTTCTTTGCATAAAACTATCTACAGAATCTCTCCAAAATGTTCAGAGATCAGTCTCGGGACATTACAATGTTTCACAAATCCAAGGCCCAAGGACAAAAATGGTAAAAACCTAAGATAATCACCATAATCACCATGTTAGAACTGCAGAGCTGAAAGGGACCTTATAAATCATCAAGTCCAGCCCTTGTCAAGGAGGCACAGTGGGAAATTGAACTCCAACCATTGTTCCACAACTAGATATTTAAACTACTGAGCTATCTAGCATAAACTACTGAAACACATGCTGTTTTTTACATGTCATCATGCTGGAACCAACTTATAGTGATCCTGATAGGGCTTACAAGGTAAGTGAGATATTTAAGGACTGATTTTTTTCAATTCCACACCCCTAGTGACCTTCCATGGTTGAGCAGGCATTCAGACCTAGACCTCTTGAGTCCTAGCCTATCACTCTATCTACTACACCATGCTGGGTATCACAGAGATATATGCAAATATATAATATCACTATATCGAATTTGTCCTTCTATTCCCCTCCCTTCTAGAAATAGAATCACTAGTAATAGTGATTCTATTACTAAAATCAAGGTCATTGGGGCCTGAAGTCTTGTTCCCTGGGGAATATATATTCCCTGCCTATCCATCTCTTTCTCTCTTTCTAAACCATAATACAAGAGAATTCCCTGCCCACTGAGCTAAACCAATTAATTTATGGAGTTTATTTACACATTTTCAGAGTAGCTTGTTTTGCAACATTTCCGTAAGAGTTTTAATATGTGACATCAAATGGCTGCTTTGGGCAGAGATGTAGTAGTAAATTTAGAACTGCAGGTGCACATCATGACAGTGCCCATAACCACTATAACCTATAAGAAGAATCTAAATATGCAGGCTGCTGGATTAGTGCATATCAACAGTTGAGGGGGAGGTCTTTTGTAAGGTTAATATTGCCTATTGAAGATGAATCCACCTTCAAATACCACAGGCATAGCTAGTAGCAACATATTGTTTCTGGGGAAATCTGTTTCTTTCCCAGTTACTGAGAGGACTGCAGCTAAACTCCAAGGAAAGAGGACACTTTGTACAGTGCTGGCAGATGATGGCATAGCCTCTGCTACTCAGAAAGTCCCAGGACTTTGACCCTATAAGCCTTGGCTCTACTATACCACTGACTTTGAAAGCCTCTTCTGTTGAATTAGCTTTCACAGAATCTCATTTTATAATCCATGCCAGATGAGAACATCTGTTCTATTCATAATACAGCAAAGGATTCTGAACTGGAAAGTCATATTCCAAACCAGGCAATGTTAGATCAACAGCATCACGCTTCTTGTTTTCCTATATTTCTGGATTTGATTTTTAATCATGCCAAATCTCTGCACATAGATGGCACATGCTCAGCCATTTTCAATGAGTGAAAATAGTTACCTTTCATGACTGTTTTGCACAGGAAATTGTGTGTACAAATGCCTTGATTAAATTCACACTTCTGACATTAAGTTTTGCATAGCTGCTGTGGGGGAAGGGGAGAAAACAAAATTTACATTTAAATGTACTCCAGCTAGATGTTAAATCCCAATTTAATTCCTGTCAACAAAAATTAAGCTTATATATACAAAGAGCAAGCCTGATAGACTGACAATCATGTATGATACATATGACTTTGAATTTGATGCCGGTTAGTGCTATCTGAATAGGCAAGTAATTATAAGTTATATCCCAGAGCCTTAAGAACTTGACTGCTGTTTCTCTTTTTAAAGTTACTAAATTGATTTTCCCAGGTTTGAATTGAAAAAGCTGCATTTGATTAGTCAATGAATAAAGTGATGGGATGAGGTAAACAACAGCAACCTCATGACATACACTACATCTAGCACAGCACCAGAAGAGGACACTTAGTGAGGCAATTCTGAAAAGCAGACTCACCTATGAGAAAGTATTGCAAATTATTTCAAGAATATGCATAAGCATTTTAGATTCCATTTGAACATCAAATAAGGCTTGATTATGGGGTCACTGAATCAGCATACTAAGTATCTCTGTGCAGTGCTCCAGATAGAAATAACTTTTCAAAAAAAAAAGCAGTTCAATCAGTTTACTAAAAGCAGGGCCAGCCTCAGGATTTTTTTGAGCTTATATGTAGGGCAGGGGAATTCAAAGCCCTCTCATATTGTTGAGTGTTTTCATCACCCCTCACCATTGTCTAAGCTGGTAAAAGCTGATGGGAACTGGCAGTCCAACAACATCTCATAGTGGGCCATGTCTTCTTACCACTGATGTTGTGTGCCTCATTGTAAACACTTATTGTTTTTGTTTCTAACACTTGTAGCTTTATATTTTCTGACCATCATGCATCTCTTGTTGATTCAGTTGCTTACATATTATTACCTTGCATTTTATATAAGGCAATAATTGTTGTTGGTGTTCAGTCGTTAAGTCGTGCCCGACTCTTCGTGTCCCCATGGACCAGAGCATGCCAGGCCCTCCTGTCTTCCACTGCCTCCCGGAGTTTGGTCAAATTCATGTTGGTAGCTTCGATGACACTGTCCAACCATCTCGTCCTCTGTCGTCCCCTTCTCCTCTTGCCTTCACTCTTTCCCAATATCAGGGTCTTTTCCAGGGAGTTTTCTCTTCTCATGAGATGGCCAAAGTATTGAAGCCTCAGCTTCAGCATCTGTCCTTCCAGTGAGCACTCAGGGTTGATTTCTTTCAAAATGGATAGGTTTGTTCTCTTTGCAGTCCAGGGGACTCTCAAGAGTCTCCTCCAGCACCACAATTCAAAAGCATCAATTCTTCGGCGGTCAGCCTTCTTTATGGTCCAGCTCTCACTTCCATACATCACTACTGGAAAAACCATAGCTTTGACTATGCGGACCTTTGTCGGCAAGGTGATGTCTCTGCTTTTTAAGATGCTGTCTAGGTTTCTCATCGCTTTCCTCCCAAGAAGCAGGTGTCTTTTAATTTCAGGGCTGCTGTCACAATCTGCAGTGATTATGGAGCCCAAGAAGGTAAAATCTGTCACTGCCTCCATATCTTCCCTTTCTATTTGCCAGGAGGTGATGGGACCAGTGGCCATGATCTTAGTTTTTTTGATGTTGAGCTTCAGACCATTTTTTGCACTCTCCTCTTTCCCCCTATTATCAAATAGCAAAAACTAATTTTTCAAGAAATAGAAATGCCACTCAGCTCAGTGGATTGGAGTACCGGGCTGTAGAGATAGGGGCTAGGCATTCTAATTCCCACCACGTCTCCCAGGAGAGGGGCCAGGCAAGATCCCCTACAGGGTGTGTGGCCTAATGAGGTTGTATACCTTCCACCTGGGCAGCTTAGGGCCAGCTGCACAGTCTCAGAGCACCACTAGAAAAAATGACTGCTAAACCACTTCTGAGTACCTTAGGCTTAGGAAACTCTTGTTCCACCCCTTAAGTCAATATGATCTTGGTGGTACATAATTATTAATTACTGTTTCTTCTGTAATTCTACGGTTGATTTATTCTTTAAGTCTATTTTGTTATGTCAATACATACAACAGTAGGCATATTATTAATTATAATATTGAAAACTAGAATCTACCAGAGAAGATTGAACAAGAATGAGCTAAACACACTCTCTCTTAAGTCTCCATAATGTTTTAGGAGAAAACATCAGTGGAATGCTCTGAAAACGATTCTGTCAGAAGCCACTGATGGACCAAATCTTGTAATAAGTTGTATCCAACTATTATATGTTCAGAGTAAAACATGACACAAAAATGCTACTGTTCCTTCTGGCCTGTAATTTCTTTGTGGTGGACATGACAGAGAGATGCTCCAATAAAACTGTCCATGAGGGTTTTCTTCTTCTTCTTGGCAGTCAGGAGGATGTAGTAAGGAAGAAGTAGATGCAATTTTCTTACCATCATGCTGATAGAATTGCACTGTCAGATAGATTGTACAGCATTGTGAGAAACATTTCAACTCGCTTGCTGTATCAGTGGTGTCAGGAATCAATCTTCCTATTGCCACATTTGTCATGTCTCAAAAGTTCTCTTAGATGGATAAATAGGATGAGAAGCATAGGGCTTTTGCTTTTGCTGCCTTTTTTGTGGTGCTAAGATGTACAGACATTTCTGTGTTTCCTTTTTTGAACAATGAACTATTGATCTTTAATTTTGTAGGAGGACACTGGAATATTTTACTTATTTTATTTCTTTTCTTTCTTCCTCCTAAAAAGAGATTGAAGACAGCTTACAAATAGCTATAGAGAGAGCAATTTGGGACATCTCATACATACAAAGAAATGGTTATTAGGTGGTAACAATGAACACTGAGATTATGGGCAACATCAGACAAGTTCAGACTAGAATATCTCATGCATTCAGCGGACACTCTGCCCTGTTGATGATTTGGCTAGCCCTTAGTGAATGCTTGACTCTGAAAGAATCTTCAGATTTTTTCATGACAATATGCTGGAGAATACTCATGCCCTTATATGGAATGGAACAAATTTCACTGATGCAAACATTCTTGATAAATGTATGAATTTTGAATGTCCCTGATCTTTTGTCATTGCAAGATAAAGCACACCTTGTCTTGAACATTCACATGATTGAGCCTTGGCTAAAATACACATTTTATTTATTTGTTTGTTTGTTTGTTTGTTTGTTTATTTATTTATTCTGCCTTTCTCCTAAAAAAGGACCAAAGATGGTTTACATAATTAAAAAGAGACAATATTAAAAGCTAAAAACAATAGGTTATTTGGATATTTAAAAAGAATTAAACAACCAGTATATTAAAAATATTAGATAAAAAAGCATTACTAAAAGAGACTTACAAGCAACAAAAATACATGCATTCCTATTTTAAAAAAATAACCTTTCTTAACCAGTCACAAAGGGAAAGCGTTCCTGTAGAGCAGGGGTCAGGGAACTTTTTTACCTTTTACCCCCCAAAAAATTTATATACGCCGACATTACCCCCTTGATTTGAAATGAAGGAATTCATACATTATTTGAATTCAAAATATTATTGAATCTACACAGGCTGTGTACCGAACTAGCAGGATATATCATCAGTATCAATGGCTGCCAGGCTATGTACCGAACTAGCAGAATGCACCAAATTTAATAAAGATGTACACTATTTTTGCTGGAACACATTGCACTCCAGCCATGGGGTGGTATAGGAAGTAGTAAGGTGTCCAACGTGCCTAGCAAGTTGCATTAAATTTTTGCTAGCTCGCAGAGGATTTAATCATCATCAATGGCTGCCAGAGTGGTGCTAGCAATGACATGCTTGCTAGAGACAGCCAACGCAGAGTTGGGGGGGGGGCTTTTCCTACCACTTTAATCATTCTGTGTGTTGCGTGCAAAAAGGAACAAACCAGGCTAAAGGTCATGTCACCCACCCTTGTGCCACAGCCCAATATCAAAGGACCAGTGCGCTATTTTTTTTATCATCATCAATGGAAAACTCAGCAGTGGCCAGAGGATTGGAAAAGATCAGTCTACATCCCAATCCCAAAGAAGGGCAGTGCCAAAGAATGCTCCAACTACTGTACAATTGCACTCATTTCACACGCTAGCAAGGTTATGCTCAAAATCCTCCAAGGCAGGCTTCAGCAGTATGTGGACCGAGAACTCCCAGAAGTGCAAGCTGGATTTCAAAGGGGCAGAGGAACTAGAGACCAAATTGCTAACATGCGCTGGATTATGGAGAAAGCCAGAGAGTTCCAGAAAAACATCTACTTCTGCTTCATTGACTACGCAAAAGCATGGCAGAAAGTGAGGAGAAATTAAAGAACTTCTTAATGAGGGTGAAAGAGAAGAGCGCAAAAAATGGTCTGAAGCTCAACATAAAAAAAAAACTAAGATCATGGCCACTGGCCCCCATCACCTCCTGGCAAATGGAAGGGGAAGATATGGAGGCAGTGACAGATGTTACTTTCTTGGGCTCCATGATCACTGCAGATGGTGACAGCAGCCACGAAATTCAAAGACGCCTGCTTCTTGGGAGGAAAGCGATGACAAACCTAGACAGCATCTTAAAAAGCCACCATTTTCCCCCCTCCTTAATTCAAGCCTTCTATTTTGCTTGCCTGTTCCTTTTTTCATAGTTTTGAGTCAGTCTCTCTCTCTCTCTCTCATACACACACACATCCACCCACCCACCCACCCACTCTCCATCCCTCCCTCCATCCATTTTCTACATACATTTAAACAAGCTTGATGAAGCCACCCTTTCCCCCCGCCTTAATTCAAGCCTTCTGTTTTGCTTGCCTGTTCCTTTTTTCATAGTTTTGAGTCAGTCTCTCTCTCTCTCTCATACACACACACACACACACACACACACACACACACACACCCTCCCTCCATCCATCCATTTTCTACATACATTTAAACAAGCCTGATGAAGCCGTGGGTCTCTTGCACCTTCCTTCCCTCGTTAACTGGAGCCTTTCCCTCCTCCTCCTCCTTGCTTGTAGTCATCTCCGGCGGAAGCAGTCATTCACAAGCCCCGGATTGATTGACTGCCCGGGGCTATTCTACAGCTGTAACCAATCAAGCAGGCTTATCTCCGATCTCTGAAAGAACGGATTTACAAGTGCTCTGCCGCAACCAAGGAAGTAACAGGGAGAGGTGGCTTACAATTTGAGGTTTGGCTGCAGGGGGTGGGGGTGGGGGGATTGGGGGTAGCGCTCTGCTCATTACCCCCAGGATTTTCACTTTTATCCCATTTGGGGTAATTTACCTCTGTTCCCTGACCACTGCTGTAGAGAAAGGTCTGTGTCTGCTTGTGGAAGGACAGCACTGATATGGCCAACCTGGCCTCCCAGAGTCTGGGAGCAGCAACAGAGAAGGTCCCCACCAAATATACCTGTAAGGATGGTGGGACAGAAAGAAAGTCTGATCTTAAAAGAAAGAAAGATCTTAAAACCTGGGCAAGCTCATAAAGGCAGATGCCGTCTTTGAGATAGCTTGGGCCATTTAGCACTTTATATGTTAAAACCAGCCTGGAAACGAATCGTGATCCAATGGTGCTGCTGTAACAGAATAGGTTATGTGATCCATGTAAATGTAAATAAAACCCTGTATACATTTTTAAAATGTGTAGATGATTCAAATACCATATAAACATATACGCAAACACACCTTTAATCTGTGGAGAAAATGCATACAAAATATGGATTGGCATTACCATGAAAAAAGAAGAAAAAAATATCTCAATCTGCTTGATAAAAAATGTGGGACAAAAATATGTCTAAGATTTGGAGAAATGCAATGAAAGCCAGGATTGAAGAATTAGATTAAAAAAACACACTACTAACTCTAATAGGAATGAAACATTTGTCTTGTTCAATTAAGCTGATCTTGTCCACTATTCTGCCTGTAACAGTGGCCGACTAGATACCCATGAGTGACAAGATGTTACCCTCTTTTTGCCACCAGCCTCTGACAGTTAGCTATATTGCTTATCATAATAAAGTTCCATTTAAGTTATCCTGCATAATGTCTTACTGATTTACCATCAATTTATTTAATCTTATTTAAATACATTAAGGTAGCACCCTGTTCTACTTTCCACATGCATAATTGCAAATGAAGCGGCAGCAGTGGGCCACAGAGAGAGATCTGGTTACCTGCCTGGTCATATAGCTGCAACAAGAGAGACAATTGGATCAATTGCTGAAGCCGCTTCTGTGCTTGCAGTTATGAATAGGATACTGGCACTTTTAATCTAAAAATAGGTGGTTCTTGGAACAGTTGCATTGTGTCTCATTCATTCCACCATCATCATGAGTTGTACCATAAGCTTCTTTGCTTTGGTGGAACAGGTTCCATGTGATTTCCAGGATAACTGGTGCTTCCATAGAAATGTTCTATGTGCTGTAATGATCTTAATTAAACACTGCACTTAATACACACCATTACCAAAGGGGGGAGGAACCTATTTGAAAAAGCAAAAATTATAGTTGAAGCACAGAAATGCAGACCACATATCACCCCCCCAAAAAAAGAAAAACAATGATATTGATGCACCATTTTGTCCCTTCACTTCTGCACTAAGTAAAGTCCAAGAATTATCTGAAGCTCAAGCTTATCACATTTTGGAACCTATGATTCCACATGTTTCTTCAACAAACAGGTAGCGATGGTTGTTGTAGGTTTTTCGGGCTGTCTGGCCATGTTCTTGAGGTTTTTATTCCTAATGTTTCGCCAGTTTCTGTGGCCGGCATCTTCAGAGGACAGGAGTCAGAACTCTGTCCCACTCAATCCCACTCAGGCCCATTGTAAATGCCATCAGCTCCCTGACATATGCATTAGCAAAATACCTAGCCACCCTCCTACAGACCCATATTGGACAAACCTCATCCTACATCAAAGACTCAGGACATTTCATAAAAAAGCTCAGCACCCTAAAACTCAACCCCAGGGACAGACTGATCAGCTTTGACGTAGTATCCCTATTCACCAAGGTACCGATAAAGGACACTCTGACACTCATCCAGCAGATCTTTCCAGAAGACATCAAGGCCCTTTTCCAACACTGCCTAACGACAAGCTACTTTCAGTGGGATAATGAGTTCTATGAACAGACAGATGGAGTGGCCATGAGGAGCCCCCTCAGCTCAGTTATAGCAAACCTCTACATGGAACATTTCGAAAAACAGGCCCTGGCTTCAGCACCCTTCGCACCCACAGTCTGGTTCCGATATGTGGATGACACCTTAGCAGTTTGGAACCACGGTGAAGAAAAACTGGAAGAATTTCTAAACCATCTCAATAGCATCCACCCAAATATACAATTCACCATGGAAAAAGAAATAGAGGGCCAACTCCCTTTCTTAGGTGTCATGGTCATACGCAAACCTGACCTCCTATTGGGACACAAGGTCTACAGAAAACCCCCCCCCCCCCACAGACCGGTACCTACACATAAACTTCAACCACCACCCACAACAAAAAAGAGGCATAATCAAAACACTGGTAGAACGTGCAAATAGGAACTGTGAAGCTCAATTTCTCAGCACCAAACTCAACCAGGCAAATGGCTATTCCAAGGATGAAATCACACGAGCCATCAAACCAAGAAAACAACACCAAACTGAAAAGGAAAAAACAGCCACCCACAAATAAAGTATTTCTGCCATACATCAAAGGGGTCACGGACCGCATGGGGAAACTTTTGAAAAAACACAACCTACAAACAGTATTCAGGCCCACCACAAAAATACAACAAATGTTACGGTCAGCAAAGGACGAAAGGGACCCCCTCACCACTGCAGGAGTATACCGGATACCTTGCAGTTGTGGCCAGGTATATATTGGAACCACAAAACGCAGCATCCACACCAGAATCAAAGAACAGAGACACTGCAGACTAAAACAACCGGAAAAATCGGCAGTAGCTGAACATGCCCTGAAACAAGCTGGACATGAAATTCTATTTCAAAATACTGAAGTACTGGACAACACCAGCAATCATTATGTTAGACTGCACAGGGAAGCCATTGAAATCCACAAACACCAGCAGAGCTTCAACAAAAAAGAAGAAAGTCTAAAACTCAACAAAGCCTGGCTCCCAGCACTGAAAAACATAGCCTGCAAAAGGTCAACGAACTCTACCCAGCCACAAGGACCAGTGATCACTGCACACAAAAGACCAGCTAACGACACCCATCAATCACAGTGACAGATTGTCTTTCCCCCTTATCATAACAATACACCCACAACAAAAAAACATGCTGATCACCATAATCACCCAATCTCCTGAAAAGGACAAAAAGCTGATCCCACAGCTGTAAATACTCAACTATCCCACAAACTGCACCAGAACACAGTCAGAGTTCTGACTCCTGTCCTCTGAAGATGCCGGCCACAGAGACTGGCGAAATGTTAGGAAGAAAAACTTCAAGAACACGGCCAGACAGCCCGAAAAACCTACAACAACCATCAGATCCCAGCCGTGAAAGCCTTCGAGAATAAACAAGTAACAACCTGAGAGTTATTTCCCGACCTGTAGTAATGGATGACTCTGCTACAGTGATGTACACTGGCAAATAGCGATGTTTCCTAATTTGAAGAAAATAAACATATCAGTAAAATGATTTAATTCTTAAAATAAAATGCTCTGCAGACAACTCGGTATCTTTCGCAGAAAATAATGAGAAAATTATTCCATTGTAAATAGTATTAGCGTTTGCCTATCGTTTTCATGCAAATTAAGAAAACTTCCATTTTTGGAGAGGGGAAATAGCTACAGTACATATATTTGAAATTTTTGATTATCGGTTTGAATGTCCAAATGAAAAGTCATGTCACTGGAGACCAAGACCATCTGTACTGTGGTATTCCCAATTAGTATTCCCAATACAGATAGAAAAGCTGGAAATGAAGAAACCTGACAGATTTATTTGAAATGTGGTGTTGGAGGATAGCTTTGCAGATACTATGAATTGCCAGAAATTGAGTTTTAGATCAAATCAGAACTCATATTTTGGGTACATCCTGAGAAGAAAGACTCTTTAGAGGAAAAAAAAAAGAATATTGCTGGGAAAAGTTGAAGGCAGCATGAAAAGAAAATGACAAAATATGGGATAGTTTGACTCAATAAAGGAAGACATGGCCTTTAGTTTGCAACACCTGAGCAAGGCTTTAAGTAACAAAACCTCTTGTTTAGCATAGGATTGACACAGCAGACAGTGAATTACTTGGACTAAAGTTCTAATGCTCTAAACATGAAGCACACTGATTATCATTATGAAGCACTGTCTTCGATAATGGGGAAATTTTGTTTTAAAGTTCTCAGTTTAAAATACATGCAATAGTTAAGTCACTTAGACAATATATCCCTCTAGTGTGAGTATGGAAACAAAATAGAGGTGCCCAACGTCATCTGATACACTTAAAACTTTCTTTTTTCACCTGAAAATATATGTCTATGATCTCTGAGAGTTCTTTGAAATAAAGGAATAAAATGTCTAACTATATCCCATAAAGCCCTCCTAGAACTTCACAAACACTACAATAAGGAAATAAAAAGTATGTAAGAGGAACACACTCCTTATTTCTTGAATATTTTTTGCTTTATCAAGCAGACACATATTTTCCAACTCCTTTTGATCACATTTCCCAGACCCAAATTAAGATGAAGAAATTCTTTGAACTCAAAAGGATCTGACAGGACTTGATTTGTAATACTGAATTTTTAATTACTAATTCTAATATATTTTTTAAATCAATAAAGACCTTTTATATATCTTTTAAATTTCTTGAATTTCCTTTTCCCTATTTTTAGATGGTGAATAGTTTCCATTTTTGGACTCAATCCAGGAAATGTTATATATGGAACAAATATTTTTCTATACTAATGGAGCATTTAGCACCTGCCATGGAATTTTAGAAGTTCTGCTTTTACAGGCAAAAGAAGACATGCAAATATGTTACCAAGATGAAACACGGGTTTAATAATTATGTTGTATTCTGAATCTAGCATTGCTGGCTGGATAGCTCAGTGGTTTAGGCATCTGGCTGTGAAGGCAGAAGCTGTTTGATTTCCTGCTGTTTCCCCTGTGAGAAGAGCTAGTCTGTGTGGCCAGGGTGCCCCCAGAAGAATGGAATGGTAAACCGCTTCTGTTCTCTACCTCAAAACCCCTGAAAAGCGTCATCATAAGTTGGAGTTAACTTGATGCCACACAATACATATATATTTACCTGGCTGGATAGCTCAGTGGTTTAGGTATCTGGCTGCAGAGCCAGAGATTGGGAGTTTGATTCCCTACTTTGTTTCCTGGGAGAAGAGTCAGCCTATGTAGTCATGGGCAAGCTACACAGTCCCAGAGACCCCCAGAAGAATAGAATTGTAAATTACTTCTGAGTTTTCTTTACCTGGAATACCCAGAAGTCAGAATTTACTTGATGGCACATGATTATTATTAGCTGACTGGTTTGCTCAGTGATTTAGATACCTGGCTATGGCTCCAGAGGTTGGGAGTTTGATTTCCCACCTGTCCTCCTGCAAGTAGAGCACACCTGTGTAGTCATGGATAAGCTGCACAGTCCCATGACTGGTTCCTCCAGAAGAAGGGAATTATAAACCACTTCTGAATATTCTGTAACTCAAAAACCCTTGAAAAGTTTGCCATAAGTCAGAATCAACTTGATGGCAAACAATACATACATACTGAAGCTAATTTGTGACAAGAGTTTATAATTCAGCTGTTATATATAGCGCTGCTCAGTTTCCAGCAATTTTTGTATCAACATTTGCAACACTGTGAAGGATCACATAGTCAGGGAAATACAGCTTGGGTAGCTTTCACATAGATTTGGAAATTGTGTATATGCTGGTGTTACTCAAAACAGAAATTACTGTGTGGGCTTCGTACTTTGTGCAAACTAGAACCCTCTGTGCAAACTTTTTAAAGGCATTTTTACACCTTGCTTTTGGGTAAAGAATTTGCCTATCATTTTATCAAATTTCTCTTGGAAGAAGAGAAACACTTTCTCCAAAACTTTCTTGTGGGCTGGGCACAACACATTAACAATGGAGTGAGACTTCCTTCCTTCCTTCCTTCCTTCCTTCGTTCGTTCGTTCCTTCCTTCCTTCCTTCCTTCCTTCCTTCCTTCCTTCCTTCCTTCCTTCCTTCCTTCCTTCCATATTGTGTGTCTGTTGCTAAAAGTTCCATCCCTGCAACATTACAAAGATTCATACCCTGTGACAAAACAAGGGCACCAATATCTCAGCTGCTGCCCTAATATCCCTATTTTATTCTTCTTTGGGAGGTGGAGAAGGCCTTGATATGTCACCCTATGACAGGGCCAGTCTTAAGGATTTTAGCAGAGAAGCCGCTGACTCAGGCAGGGGCTTCTCAGGGTATAGGACGTCCCTCCTACTGTCTCCTTGAGATCCCTAAAGTAGCCTTCAAGGCACCCTTCAATAAGCTGCTACCCTCCTGTGTGTCCCTAAGTAAACTTTCTGCCTTTGTGTGGTGGAGGATGCTGTTCCATTGCCAATGTTGAAGTAAATGTCAATACAATATGATTCTCTAAGTAGAATGGGTATATTTGTGGAGGAAGAGGTCATCTCCTTTTCTCCTTCAAGAAGCACAATGGATTTGGCCAGCCGTATCCTACATAAATGAATGATGCAAGCATTAGCAGTGTTACATTCTAGTGTTTTCAACTTTAATAATGTCTTGTTTCCTTTTTTGTTGGTATTTGAGATTATGTCTGAATACCTCAACATGAACTTCATATTGTAATCCCTTCCCATATTAATTATATATATGCAAATGGTTCCCAGTTATTTAGACATTTCTGCTTGCCTAATTCCAAAAGGAGCTGAGGCATGGATGACAAATAGGCAGTCCTATGGATTTATGTACTAGAGATATACATAATTCATAGAAGGAAAGGTTTGGAAAAAGAACATATATGATTTACTGCAGTGAGAACAGCAGCAACTTGCAAGCTGACAATTTATACAAGTTTTATACAGTTATTTACTATGCAGCTAGGACTGTTATTTACAAAATAAGGGTTTTTAGGCTGCAACTTAGCAACTGTCACATTACATGGTTTTCATGACATCTTTAGCTGTGTGATATGATTATGTAACATGAAAACAGAACCAATTCTTTTTGCCCAAATGGAAAACTCTGATAGTGCTAATCCTTTTGGCAGGCTACTGAACATCTAAAACAACTTATTTACAGAGTCTTTGAGAACTGCATACATATATGTAAATCTGATTCATGTGTAAACAAATTATATTTATACAATGTATCAATGGCCAGGTTTAATGCTTGATTATTAAATTGGCAGTTTTAGGTGAAAACTGCTTCCATTGGATGCACAATGGAGCAAAAGAATTTGCCACTTGGTTTAAACCTGCTGACAAGGCAAGGCAGAGATGACCCTGGGCATTGGAAAGGCAGATCACAGAGTAAGAATACAAACTGTACTGGATTGGGTTACATTTCCCCTGAAAACTCATATTCACAGTTTGTCCCAGGTCTTGACAGTGGCCAGGAGTATGTTCCCTCAGTTAACACTACTGCATCAGCTATGACCTTTCCAGGATGTCTTATCTGGACATGGTGACAAATGCCTTAATTGCATCTCTTTGGAGTACTGTAATGTGATCTCCCTAAAGGTAGCATTGGAAAGTCCACAACAGACCAAGAGAAGTGCTGGACAGCTCAGAGGTTTAAGTCTCTGGCTGTGGAGCCAGAGGTTGGGAGTTCAATTCCCCACTGTACCACCTTGACAAGGGCTGGACCTGATGATCCATACGTTCCCTTCTACCTCTGCATTTCTAAGATGATGATGATTGGCTTTTCCAGCTTCAGCTGGTTCACTAGCTATGACTGTTTCTTGACAAGGATAGTTTTGTCATTTATGCACCTTAGCAAGAGAAATGCCACATATTACAATTGCGTAGATTTATAGTGCCAAAAATAAATAACAATCTGCATTTGAAAGAAAGAGTTATAGATATTCTATCTACAGCTGATCTATGTGAACTATCATCCATGATTCTATTATAAAACATCTTGGCAATATATTAAGCCAGAATTTGGTTATTATTATCACCTTGATTGCATGTGACTAGTCTGAGACTCCAGTAGTGTTCTGATGTACATAAAGTAAGATATTCATAATAAAATACACATTTTAAAATCACATTTTACTAATAGGAACCAATTTGCTAAAGTAATAGAAAGAAATAAAGTCAAGCCTGGACTCATTGTAAAGCTACTCTATCTTCTTGCTGTCATAAAGAAATTTTTTTTTAAAAAAAACTTTGTTGCAGAAGTGGGACCCCCTGTGAGGCAAGAGTTCATTGTTCATAAATATCAATCTCTAGTGAATAAGCAGATGTAATGCATCAAAATTCTGGAATTAAAAGAAACAGAATCTTATTCTTATTGAGGAGTTTAAAAAAAGGGGCTATCACAGCTGACAAAGGAACACGGGCAATCACATTTTAATATCCTCTTCAGGAGGTCCTAAATACAGAAAGCTTAAAATGCAAGTACTTGTTATCTTTGTTATATTATCTGTTTCTTTATATATGCTTTTGGAACAATTCACCACAGGTAGGAGTGGAATAACAAAGCTTCGAAAACCTGCTTAAAAATACAAGTAAGGCTGCAATTCTGTGCACATCTCTCTTGGAATATTTCCTATTAAATCAAATGTAATAACTGTAAAAATGAGCCAAAAGGTAAATTTCCCCAGTCTTCATGTCACTGGTCATTTTGAGCATTACGGGTTATATTCCTTGCTTTTATGGGTGACAGTTTCTTATTCTCTTCAGCTTGTATATCCTCATTAGCTTATGTTTTGTACTGTCATGACATGGGCTTCTTTCTTAGGTATGCTCATAAGAAGATGCCTGTAGAGAAACTTGGCCATGCTGGAAGGGAGGGGGTTGTCTGCTCCTGCTACCTGCCCCCCCATCCCCATTGTTTCCAGCTTCTACTAGGTTATGGAATGGAGACATCTCAAATATAGAAGCATTGTTACTCATTGGATGTTTGCCTTATGCCTGTTGTTGCTGCTGCTGCTGTTGTTACATGTTGTTAAGTCAGAACGAACTTATAGCACCCCTAATAAGTCTTTCAAGGTAAGTAAGATATTTAAGGAGTGGTTTTAACAGTTCCACTGCCCCTGTCCGCTTCCATGGCTGAGCAGGCATTTGAAACCTAGTCTCCAGAGTCCTAGTCCGTCACTCTGTTCACTACACCACACTGAGTATCTAGAGCCAAGGATTTGCAAGTGTGTTTAGCTCAGGAATGCATGCCTCAGCTGGAACCCTTGGAGGTGTTCCAGGTACTGCATCTTGTTCATCACCATTATAACCAATAGATCCTATATCACACAAGTGGTTTGTTTGTTTTTTAAAATACCCATTAATCTGTTATCTTGGAGTCATGACTTGTTGGCCCAGTTAGATCACTAAACGGATCTGCTTTCTGAGTAAGCATGCATGGGGCATTGGGATACACAATAGGGAAAAACAGCTTCAGTTCATAACCCACTTTAAAGACAGTGATGGCTCTGTTTGGATACTTGGATATCTTTAGATTAAGCTTTCCTTTGAATAATTTCCAAAGCTTCAGATGTTTTTTCCCCATTCACCACGTTTTCATATTTTATCAGAATTTGATGTAATTTGTGGGCTTTGTAGTTCCTCCAGAGGGAATGGCATCTGTTAATTGTGAGATTAATAAGTGGGAATTATATCAATCTTGAACTCTCTTTAGAAATGAACATGACTAAAGTGAGGTTTAGGCTGATACCATGAGTAGACAAGACTCAGTGTAAAAGATAATAATGGAGGGAGAAATTAAAGGCAGCAGGAAAAGAAGAATACCAAACATGGTATAGACTGACTGAATAAAGGAAGCCATAGCCTGTAGTACTTTTTAAAATGGGGACCTTTTGGAGGTCAAATATTTATTGGATTTCTGTAAGTCAGAAGAAACTTGATAAGGTATAACAACGATAATGGTGAGACAAATAGCAGCAATTTTTGGTTGTGCACAGCCAATAAAAAATAAGGAATTTATTAAAAAAGAATAAGTGTAAATTTTTTTCATTTGAAGGGAGAATTGGCAAAATCTGCAGGCTTATTTAGTCCTTTCTGAGGGTGGAAGAATGCAGTATGCCAAATTTTATAGGAATGTGGTACAGACTTTTCTATGTGTTTTAAACATTTGTGTGTATGTGTTCAGGGGATATCTTAATGCTGTTACAACCTCTCAATTTTTTAGAAATTGCCTCAATGGAAGGCAGTAACACGCTTTGTCAGGTTTCTGTTTCGTCACTGCACACCTGTCCTATTAGGCTTGCACACACAGCTGGTCTGCATGCTAGTGGAAAAATGGAAGCATTTTCTCACAGAGTTTATTGTGGGAAAATGTTCCCAGCTTAAATTTCTGGGAATGACATCTACTGAGACTGAGTTACATCACATCTCTAAACTGATAATGAATGGAGACCAGTGCAGTCTAAAAATGGATACAGTGGGGAAAAACACAACATTTGGAGAAAAAATAATAATGATTCAGGCAAGGTCTTTGGTTTAGTAGACTTTATTTCTCTTAGGGGGCTTTGATTGTTAGTACTACTATTGTTATATGCATGCTCTGTCAGCATGTTTTGCTCTTAATAGAAATGGGCCAGATTTCCACTGCCAATGAGGGGAATATGACGATGGAGGCATTTCTGAAAAGTGCTGTGGAGCTGTCACTTTCCCACTTACCAGTCAATTGGCCAACCTCTTAGCATTAGGTGTCCATTTGGGTATTTTATTCTGCCTTTTAATCTGGTGGCTGGTAGTTGGCAGTCAGTCACTGTGAAAAACTGGGTTGTTGCCATGACATAGGTGGCAGCAAAAGGAAAGAATTATCTCTAAAATGGAAGCACAGCCCAGCGATTCATTACTGTCATGCCCTCTGAAGTCTAGCTCAGTTTAAGATACCCTCCTGACATGCTCAACATTCTGTTCAAGGCTGGAATAGTAGCCTCAAACATACTTTGTTTTCCCCAACTACTGCATAATTAAGGATTTTAGCACATTATAATTTGAGGAACTGTCCACGGATGGCAATGAAAAATTAATGTTTTAGTGAAGAAGAGGGGAGCTGCATGTTTACAGGAGAAATCAAGATTTGGTTTACAAAAGCTATGAATCATCTCCTTGTGAATCAATGGGAACACTCTTCAAAATCTCAGCATGAACTTCCTATGCATCGAAAACCACTTTATTCCTACAGTGGAGAAAAGTGTACATTACTGTGAACTTTCCAGCACCTGTTTTTGGAGAGGGGCTGTTCTGGCAATATGGGAATCTCCTTGTTGCTAGTACTGAAATGGCAGCATTTAGCAGTTTGACTGTAATCGCAGTCAAGGGTGTAAGCAGCTGTCATTTTAGTATTTATTCAGCACACATCACTGGAGAGGCTGACAATTCTTCCTCACTGTGAAGCCGCCTGAATGCTGTGAATAGAAAACAACTGACATTTCAAAGGTGAACATTGAGATGTTTCATCTAGATTCTATTCTGGCCACTGTGTTCTCCTGGCTACAGATTCAGATGTCACTTCCAACAGTGACAGCGACTGGCACATTTTTTGACAGTGCAGATGATGGATAAAAACAGAAAACACAAAATCTGCAGGATTTAGCCTTACCTCCTGTGACAACTTATTATTTAGCCGAAAAGAATCAACAGACTGGAAAGACAACAAACAAACAACTAAAATGCAAGGAGGGTTAAGCTTGCTCTTTGGGCAAATATTCATGTTGGTAAGCTACATTTTGGACGATTTTAATTAGCTATATTTTGGTGTTTTGTTTTGTTTTGTTTTGCTTTAAATATGGCAATCAGCATCTATGTTTACTAGCAAAAAGCCAAAGGGAGTACTGAATAAGCAATTTCTCCTCTTGTCCCCTGAGGAGTATATGCATCCGAAATACACTACATTATATAAAGTGAGGTACAGCTGAAATATCAGGCAAATCCCATCTGCCCTACAGGCACATTTTTAACAGGCTCACAATAAGGTGAAAACTTTTGGACTGCAGAGTTGGGTAAGAAGTTCACTTCATCAAGAATCCTATTATCCTATTACCTTTCTGCTTTTTACCTAAGCATGTAGAATTTACACACCCAGATTGAGCCCAACCTCCTCTGCTATCACTCTCGAAGTGTAAAATCACTATCTGAAAACAAAGGAGGCTGCTTGTGGCGATCACCCTGCTTTGCTCATGTAGGAGATTATTTGCATGTACCAATGGGAGCTGTTAGGAGGCGGAGCCAGAGAAACCAGAAGGGAGGGGTGAGTCAGAGAAGAGGAGTTTTTGGAGTACGTTAGTCAGTTAGCCAGTTTGAGTCAGAGATGGGAGTCTGAAGTAAAAGTTAGTCTGTGGGAGTTAGAGAGTGTGGTATAGTGAGGAGTTAAGGTAGGCAGTTAAGAGTGTGGAAATTATAGAGAGCTAAGAGAGTTAAGAGTGAAACAAGTTATTACTAATCTAATGAATACTTTAAAGTCTGTGAAGAACCTGTTTAAGCGAACTGTAACCAAGAAACCTGTGTTGTTCAACTTTATACTCATCATGGACCTCAATCTTTTTAATCAAAGGGTGTTGACAGAGGTCAACTGGTGGCAGTGTAAAGGAGAGAATGTGTCGTGGGCCTCAGGCTAGTGAAATAATCTGGGGACACGTGAGGGGCACATCACACTGCTCTAGCCATGTTTTCTCTTCACCTGAGCCAGAAAGCACAACACAGCACAGCTAATGGCCTGGGTTTCTGGGAGCTGGATCTCCAAGAACATCTGGGGCCAAGTTTGGGGACCAGTGCTTCAGTCAATTTGTGCATGCACATGAAATGTGTGTATTTGGAAACTATGCTCAAAAAATATGTACAGGTTTCAAAGGGAGATTCTATCAGAAAAAAAGGCTATGAGTTTTGAGTAGACATAGGAAAGCTTCAATGAGCTTGAACTTTATAGATTTGTGCATCTCTACTGGCAAACAGAATTTTGGGGATATTTTACGTAGACACAAACAACTATCTCGATGTCACCTCCCCCCACCTCCAATACAATGCTCACTTTGAGCATTAAGGAAAGACTTATAGAACTGTGCCACACTCTCAGACGTTAGAATTTAGTCTGTAATAAGCACTATTTGTATTTTTTGTAATTTTGTTGTTGTATTTGTTTTTTGTTTTTTTGTCTGAAACAAAAATTTTTTTTTTTAAAAAAGAACTGTGCCACACTCTCAGACCCACTGCCCAAGGTGTACTTGGAATCTTTGGGCAATGGGGGGCACAGTAATAAAGGTGGGTGATCACAAGATCAAATCAACCTCTTAAACCTCTTTGCAGCAGTTTGCAAACAGACCCTATTCAGGGACATTCAAACATAGGTGTGTATATTTTTAAGGACACCCTAGTCAAAATTCCTGCAACTACTGTTGCATTTTATATGAGACACAACATTGCCAACTACCTAGCCAGGAGTTTTGTATTATGTACATAGACACTAGTTTTGAGTACAGAAAGAATTGTATTGAAATTGGAGATGCGTGAATACTAGATACAAACATGGATGTTTGCTGGAATTTTGGAGATGGAGAGACTGTATGTGGGCATAATGTGCATGCATAATTTACACAAGTAAAACATATATGTGAATTTTTGTTCCTTGCAAATGCTTTGTTCCTTGGCATCACATTCAATGACATGTAGAATCCTACACAAAGGCAGAAAAAAATCTTCAGAATTTAGATTCTCCTACCATAATGCAGAAAGCAAGCAGCATCATGAGCTCCAACAGATTTATGTGATGTGAAGAACATTTGTAAATAGAACGTATGGGAGCTTTTTTGGCATCACAGCACTTATCATAACTTCATATAGCTTCTGAGGGAAAGACTCTGCATGCTGGAAAATACTTTCAACAGAGGGCAATGGTTTTATCTGCATGAACAGTTACATACTTTTTCAAATGTTTATATTATCTGGGAGGTGGTTATAAGAAAAAAACAGAAAGGGAAGTTCATGGAAAGATCATGAGCTCCTGTCTTTGCTGATGCTATATTTGGTGGAGTTTATATATTGGCCATTATCCTGCAGCATAGGTCCACTGTGACATCATCAATTGCAGCACATTACCACCAATTAAAGAGTTCTCTCTCTCTTTATTTTCAGTGTTCAAGCCCAGGTAGCTGGCTCAAGGTTCACTCAGCCTTCCTTCCTTCTGAGGTCCGTAAATTGAGTACCCAGCTTCCTGGGGTGGGGGGCGGGTGCAATGTGTAGCCTGCAAAATTAAATTGAAAATGACCAGAGAGTGCTTTAAGTACTATGGGGTGATATATAAACAGCATGCTTTGCTTTGCTTTGTTATCTAATCCCAACTATAATGTAGTTATAGTTGGGATTAGAGATGCAGATTTCTGATTACTTGTTATTTTTAAATGAGATCACAATCACTTCCTACCACAACAATTACTTGTTTGCTTGTTTGCTTGCTTGCTTGCTTAATATGCCACCTCCCACCCCATATGGTACCTCAGGCACCTCACAGTCGGTTACGATTACACAATAGTCGCTATAATAAACACCATTAAATATAGTCATAGCAACTAAACAAACTTGTAACTACAGTATTTTAAATTTATTATAGCCAGAAGGTCCATTCTTCAGGTGTTTGAACCATTGGTATGATTGCATTCACTGAATAAATGCATTGAACTATTGATAAAAGAGGCTAATTGTTTACAAAACAAGCAGGCAGAATAGTGGCTGCATGTTTTGCTTTATACTCAGTGATACATTGTCGAAAAGGGGGAATATATGGCACTGAGGAGAGCCTGAGGCCATTGCAAGCAAGTCTATTGCAATAAAAGCCATACTGAAACCAAGATGGTATTTTTCCCCAAACTTATATCCCATCATTATATTTCTAGTGTGTTCCTGTGTTGTACAATTTGCATAAGCTGTATCATTAGATCTGAACAAGCTGCATGCATCTGGGCTGCTTGCTGGCTAAGGGAAGCTATCTTCCAGAACAGTGCAGGAAGTCTGAACTGACAATCAGAATCTCAATATGAGTGGTCTTCAAGATCTAGAGCTCTTGCTGACTTGTGAAATGTGTGTATGTCAATGTACATTAAAATGAATAAACCCAGCACATGGAAAAACTGGGCTACTGATGAAAGAGCTGGATTCCTCCCAGTTGTCAGCAATGTTCCCTCTGTAACCCTCTAGCTCAGTGGTCCCCAACCTTGGGCCTCCAGATGTTCTTGGACTTCAACTCCCAGAAATCCTGGCCAGCAGAGGTGGTGGTGAAGGCTTCTGGGAGTTGTAGTCCAAGAACATCTAGAGGCCCAAGGTTGGGGAGCACTGCTCTGGCTTATGTATTTGAAATATAGTAATGTCAGGTGATGTGAAAGCTCTGTGTCTTGCATTTGAACTGCAATGGCTGAAGAATATGGACATATAAACTTGTTCTGAGAAACAAATAATGCAACCAGTCTGGTGCCTTAGGAATGTCAACTGAGAGTGTGAGGAAAATACACCATGCAGTGAAGAGGTCTTGTGATTGCCTGGGTACCTGCACTATAGATTCTACAATGTAATTATGCAGCTGTCATTGGTAGCATTTCCAAATAATATGCAAAAAGAGTTATTTCATAACCGGTATGGCAACACCAATTGGCTGCCATTGTTGGTGATCACACTGTGTGTTTCCTTTTCACTCTTGGTACAGGAGAATATCATTTCCCTGGATTATTCTGTTTTCCCTTGTTTTCCCTTGTTCAAGTTCTCTCTCCTATTTGGTTCAGCTTTTCCCATTTCCTGATCACACTGTTTAAGCACTGCAGGAATATAAAATGATCTGACTCCACACATTTTTTAAAAAGAGAAATATGGGTAGAAAACTGAAGGCAAATGTCTTGAAAGGAAAAGCAAATGGAAACACAGAGAATAACAGCAGGCTGCCATACACTGCAGAAGAGTGTGCGAAAGCGGTGGTGGGCAATTATATGACATTGCAAAAGCATAAGCAATCCAAAACTCTGCAATGATGTCCTAACTAATCAAGTGGCAGGCTAAACAGTTGGAAAGCAATTGTGCAAAAGGCTTGAACAAAAAAAGAGCTTTAAATCAAAGAAACAGCAGCATTAGCTCTTTCTGAACTCTTTGGCTTTGAGTCTTCAACATGCTTATGTGAACCGTGAAGTTCATGAACAAATAAATCCATTTTAATCACATCTTCTTTGGATTTCCTGAAAAATTGTGTTAAAACTCTTCCTTTTTTAAAAAAATAGAAAGCTTTACAAAGGAAAAGAGAAGGCTGCTATTTCCTTTCCACGTCTTAACCTTACATTGTGTGTTAGAAGTGTGACAAACTGGTTGGAAATGGGACTTTTTCTGAATAAGAAGTTTCCTTTAGTCTTAGTCTCTTTTCTTTCCGGAGATTTATGAGGTCGTTCATTCAACGGTATGGTCTTTTTTCCCCCATAACAGTGAATATTTACATCTGCATCCAAGAACTACTTTATTCCCATGCATGTATAAATCTTTAAATATGTCACAAGGAAGATTTTTAGAAGCTCCATGTCAGCTACACAATGTTGCCCAGCTATGTGTGCATAATGCAAAACTGCAGTAGCAGTAGTGGGGGGGGGAGGGTGGCACAATGCGCTTCTGCAGGCAAGTCATGTAACAGTCCTGACATGAAACACATGATTGATTGCGCAGTCATGAACTGTGCAATTATGAACTGAGTGATCAATTGCACAGTTGTGACCACACAATCATGAACTGTGCAACCGATTGTGTAATCACAATGTGAACTGCACAATTGTGACATGAACAGCACAATTTATTGTGCACTGTTGACTGCCTGGGCATAATGCCCAGCATGTGGTTACAGTCACCTTGGGTCCTTTTAAGGAGAAAGGCAGGATAAAATTATTTTAAATAAATATACGATTAAATAATGATAAGTTAATGTAACTTTATGTGACACCAACTTGAACAGGATTTCAGCTCCTGTATTTAAGAAGCAGATGTTTCCAATATGTAGCATTGTTGTAGGAAGAAAACTCTGTCTCATACTCACAACAGAATGATGATGAAGATCATCATCATCATCTGTTATATAATACCAGTCAGTGTTTTTATAATTTTGATTGACGGTGCCTGGTATTTTTGAATAGTAATAATAATAATCTTAGAACTGCAGGGCTTGAAGGGACTCTATGGATCATCAAGTCCAGTCTTTGTCAAGGAGGCAATTGAATTCCCATACTTAAACCACTGAGCTATCCAGCAATAAAGCTACTTTTAGGAATAGACGTGGCCATATCCATGTGTTACAGTCTAGACTAGAAGGATGTGTTCAAAAGAAATAATAGGGGAATGAAATAAACTTGGTTCATCAAGCTGCTTCTAGCTCCAGTCTCAGAAAATAATGTTGTACTGGATTTGTGGCTAATTTTTTTTATAAGCTCAAAAGCTCAGAATGGGGACAAATACTTAGGACATCTCTATTATTGTTGAAGGAGATACTTATTAGTTTGCAGAAAGTCACTGTCTAGACAATGTGGTGGCAAGATGGAGGGGGTGGGTGTTGAGAGATGTGTGTATGTGCTGCATAATAGCAGTTGTGTAGTTTTGAACAGTCAGAAAGGAAAAGAAGGGAGCAAGGACAGAGAGAAAGAAAGAGAAAGAGATTGAGAAGGCTTCTTATAAGACTGGATGGAGTTTGCACTTGAATGGAAGAGAAAAGGGCTGAAAGGAATTACAGGAAAAGCCCTGATGCAAAGTGGGGGACTTGTATTCAATGTAGAGAGAAGGAGGGGAGTTGTCTAATTCAGGGGTTTCCAGTGAGGTAGTCACATTAGTTTCAGCAGATTAACTCTGTCTCCTCTAAATATCAAATGATATTCTTAATTAACTAAAATATGGAAGCTTCTTGAGAGCAGAGACTTCTCTCCAGATATTCTCTACTTGTATACATGTAAGTAAAGTAAACATTACACATAGATCATAAAGCTTTAATACGGTCTCATTCAAATCTGGGTAGAATTACTCCAAATTATCACTAACACTTTGGAAGCAAGGGCAATAAAATTGTCTTTCTCTGTGTGTAATACATAATACATGTGTATCCCCACATAACCAGGGCCTCTGCTCTTATTCCTGGATCTCTGGCTTTTAGCTGACAGGAATAAGTACCAAGAGGAGGTTCATGTTGAGAACAGTGGTGTAAAAACAGTGTAAATTAGTGGAGTGATTCTAGTTCCCAACTTATTCTGGATTGATGCAACACAGATTTTCTCCATGGCATGCATTAATGTGTATTAACTGTTCTACTTAGTGTGATGATTAATTGTGTGGTTGTGGATTGGTGAGAGAAATTGGGGGAGATAAAATTTCAGTTCTGCTCAGTTTTTCTTTTTCCTCAGCTAACATTAAATAATAGAATCATAGAAGATCATCTAATCCATTCTTCATCAAATCTATAGGTAAAGCATCCCTGAGATGGCCGTCCAGCCTTTGATAGGCATTTTAAAATAGAGGTTAGATGGCCATCTGTCAGTGCTACTCTACCAATGGATTTCCTACACTGCCAGAGACTTGGACTAGATAGGCTATTAGAATTCCTTCTAGATGTACAATTCTGTGATGACTAACTTTACATTTATTTTATCTTATTTCCTTCCCAGTTTGCAGATTTTTAAAAAAGTAATGCATGGAAATATGCATGCCTTTTTTTTGTATATCTCTCATATATAGATATTTAGATTACAGTTGGGTGACGATTTAAGTCCCCCCCCCCTTTTTTTTTTTTTTTTTTTTTTTGCACTGATTTCCTTTGTTTGTTGGATTTGATCATGAGAATGAAAGCAGCATTTTGGCACTTCCAGATACTCATGACCATAAGCACATTTCACCTTGAGAATCCACTTATTTGTGAAGTTTATGGGGAGAAAGGCTCAGAAAAATAAAAAAGCTATATTGTGTTGAACCAAAAAAAATATTCACAAACCTGCATTAGTCAGTGTGCGTGTGTTGGGAACATATGGAAAATACATAGTTAAATATGCACAACAGTTAAGAAGAGTTAAAAATATGTACATATTTTAATCCAGGAAGAAAAAATACACAAAGTTTTGCAACCACTGTGAATCAGGGACAGGAAGAAAATGCAAGTTGGATTTGGAGAAATACAATAAAATTAAGATCTTTACATCCATAGTTCTAAATTAGGACTGCTGCCTCTTTTTTCTTTTCTTTTTTGAGTCCTCATCCATTAGCATCATCTTTCAGATGGCAGGCAGGTACATCATAATCACTGTCATACCGGGAATAATTGTACCTTTTCATTTGTCTAATGCAGGTGATTGACAGTTTTGTTCAGCTCATTTTTCAAAAAAAGAGAAAAGAAAAGAACTAGCTACAATTTTCTGATTTCTTTGAAAATGAGAGGGAAAGAAATTAAGATTTGAGCAATTTAGGTGCAGGAGAAAGCAAAACTCACTGGTCTGTTATCCATTTTTTATATAAAGTGCAATCACTCAAATCTGACAGAGAACTTGTTTTTCAGAGTGCAGCTGGGCATTATAAGGGACAAGAGGACACCACCTGAAGAAAAACAAAAACAAAAACCACCATCCCCCCTAGTGACAGTGAAAGATATAAAGGGCACAGAGAAAATCACATTGTAAGCCTGTCAGAACAGGAGTCCACCGAAGTAAATGTTATGGAGGGCATAGCAAATGTAATTGTTAAGGTGTTTGATAAGCTAGAGTGCCTTCTTATTGGTTTCATTTAGTTGCACAGCAGAGGGCAGTAGACTAGCACTGAAAAGCAGGTGAGTATAAAAGTATGCACAGGGAGCTAGTTGCAGCCGCACACCTGCCTGCCACTGTCTCCACAGAGAGTTGGACTCTCTGAAGCTTCTGCTGAATGTGGAGTGTCACCATTACCCCCTTACCCCAGAATAAAGATGCGAGACAATTATTATGGATCAAACATGGGCCACACTTTATTAAATATTCATTAAAGCCCTCAATAAATTGGGGGTCCTGCGATAGTGCGGAATCAGGTTCTGCAGAGGGGTCTCAACGGACCCCTAACAAATAATGGGTGAGTCCTGAGCCCCAAGTACTCACAATCGCGAAAACAGCGAAAACCCGGCCAGCCCAATATAACCACCCCCGGACCTCCGGCCCCCTCCTCATTGTTGGCTGTTGGTCCGATAGCGGCCCCAGCAGATCTTCCTCCCCAAGCAGTGTAATCGCACGATCCACAGCGCTGGGAGATCAGATGAGCTATACTTTACCTGTGTTTGTGAGGGGGACTCAGCAAAACCTGTTCTATCCACACTACCCGCCTGTGTGACCAATATAACCACCTCTCAACATGCCAACGCTCCCTGACTAGTGTGGGATAGGCGAAAAATCCCCGCATCCAAAGGCCAATCAGGAAGCAGGTCAAAAATTTCTATCTGGCCCCAAAAGGCGACCAGTAAAAACTCACACTAGTATATAGGGTGGGTGGGCTGCCAGCGAAGAAGAGGCCAAAATAAGGTGGGGACTCTTTTTAGATACATTACTCCTTCCCCCTCCCTTCCTGGTCGCTCACGCGAGACGACTACATCTCTCAGTATCCTGGGAAGGGGATAATGGCGGCCCGCACTGGCAAAGAAATTTCACCAGGGGGCCAAGCAAACTTTGTGAAAAATCAGGGTTCCTGACTGCATGGAGAAGCTCTACATGTAGCAGGTTGTCACTTCTTCAGAATGTCCTTCACAAGGACATAGAGGAAGGCAGGGGCTGGGCTCTCCCTGCTCAGTTTTTAAAAATTAACTCTTATTTGAATGCTCAAATAGGGCTTTAAGTTACGGTCAGTGTCACATTTATTATGAAAGCTGGATTTCTTCTGATTATTATAGGGTTTTTAGTATTATTTCTTAGTTTGTATCACAGATTCTTATATAATTATATAGCGATGTACATTGCTTATTCACATATCAAAGTAAGTTTTCTGAATGTGCAGTATATAATGCAAAGAGTACCTGAGCAATGCTGTATTTTTATGTGACTCACTGTTGTGATTCAGGCATGACTTTTTCCTCTGAAATACCACAATTCTCAGACAGCTTAAACAAAGCATTGATTTTCCCAGTTCCTCAGGTTCCAATTTGAGTATTTTGCAAAGGTCTTAGGCTTGCCCGTGTGCATTACTGTGAAACACAATTCCTTTTTTTAAGATTTTCAACTTAATGAACTTTTTTTTTAAAAAAAAGAAAAACTATAGTTTCCTGTGCATTAGTTATTGAATTTCCTTTAAATTTCAACAGATTACAAGAATGTAGGTACTGTATTATATGATAGAAAATATTTTTAAATACTGCATTTCTGCAGCAGCTCAAAAATCCTAGGGATTAAATGTATGTGCCTCCTTGAGCCAGGTTTAAGGATCTTCTGATGTAATCACTGGGCTAATTACGACAATAAATATTTTAATTATTATTATTATAAGGTACATAGGATAGGGTGGAGAGCATGTCCTGTGGCATAAATAGTAAAACTACATTGAATCTGAACAAACTTTGATATTGTTCCAGAAAGTTGCAAACAGGTTTTATGGAATGTAGTTTTTGACTAGGTGTTTTGTATATGCCAATAAAGGTTTTGATTGATTGATTGAAATGTATGTGGATCCTTGTGCCCTTAGCTAAATATCGTGTGTGTGTTCTATGCTGTCAAGTTGGAACTGTCATGTAGTGACCTTAATAAAACTCTCAAGGTAAATAAGATATTTAAGGAGTGGTTTTACCAGTTCCTCTTCCCTAGTGAGTCTCTATGGCCAAGTGGGGATTATAATCCTGTTCTCCAGAGTCCTGGTCCATCACTTTATCCACTAGACTGTACTGGGAATCAGCTTAATATTATATGGCTTCTTATGATCACTGTACTAGGAGTGACACTATACTAGGCGTGGGAAACCTTTTCTTGGTTGACAGCTGTAAGCTGTTGGTACAAATAGCAATGGTGGAAGCTGAAGGACCATATATCCCTGTGTGAGATCTCTCAGCTCCTAAATTATTCAGGGGGAAACTTTTCTCAGTCTCTCCCTCTCTCCTTCCCTCTCCCTCCCCCCCCCCCCCCCGTATTTCCTTTCTTTAAAATGATGTTACTGCAATCATTATCAGTTTGTGATACCATGATGCAGATTGTTTCTTTTACTGGAACTGAGAGGGCTAATAATCCTTTGCTTTTCCTGCAGTCCCCTATGTTTCCTTATAAACCTGTTCAGTGGGCAGGAAAACTCTTCAGATTAAGTTTTCAGTACCACAGAGGGCTTCTGAGGAAAGAGAAGAGAAGAAAGCAGCAACACTAGAGTGACTTTTGATTTGGGCCTGCACATTTCATGCCTTTAACAGATGCACAGAAGAGAGGTATTAAACTTTTTTTTCTCCCTTCTCATGACAGCATCAGCAATATACTTGCTCAATCTCTTTCCTGTACACTAGTACAGAATTCACAGAAGCCCTACTCTTCATTGCCTCTTGTCACACAGTAACATAATAATTTCCAGGAGGAGTAATAATATCTGTTGAAGAATCTGAGTGCACACAACCTGTGTGAATACAAAGAAACAATTTCTGCCCCAAAATACTTCCTTCAACTTTAGATTGTCCTCCACATCAGTGCCCTCCCCACTCCATCCTTAGGTTTCCTGTAAATGTTTATGTCTGCTCCGTATTGCTCCGTATTTTTAAAGTTGTCCCTATTTCCAGAACTTGACAGTTCCATTAAATATAACAGATGCTGTCCCTTATTTCAAATGACATAAAATAATGAAAGTATGAAATGGTTGTTTCATAGAATGCCCTAGAGCAGGAAACAGATTTCTGCATTGCCCCTTATTTCTAAAATTTTGATATGCTGTGCTCCTTAATTTTTAAATCTTGATCAGTTAATTCTTGTGCTTTACAGAAGTCAGAAGAGCACAGTATCTAGAGGAATGAAGTATCTCTCATTATGTGCTAGCTGAATTAATTGGTGGCAATGGCTGCATTAAAATCACAATGAGTCATTAGTTAGCCATTCATCCAGAAAATGTATAATAAAAATAATGAAATAAACACTTTCTCCCTCATTATCAAAGGCAGGAGGTTATCACACCCAGTTGCTTCTATTAAGAGTGGCCGCTAAATTACAGTACTTTTGTTTTCAAGTTCTAAAGATTAAAAGTTTCCATCATTAGACCTGCACATAAACACTTAGCTCAGATTATACCAGAACCTCAGAAATATTTCCTGTGTTTTAATAAGGAATGCCACAGTAGCATTTAAATTAAGGCAGAACTCCATTCTGCTCTGAAAACCTGAAATCCCAGATGGAGGTCCAGTTGAGATCTTGGAAAAGTTACTTTTGTGGATGAAAACTCCCAGAATCCTCCAGCCAGCAAGCCAACTGCAAGCCAATAACAACAACAAACAACAACAACATTCACAAGCTGTACTCCTCTTCTCCAACTATAATATCTCATTCCACCTTCTTTCTGCTAGGCAGCTCAGGGCATGTGGTGATATTGGAAAGCATCCAGAGGACCTTTCTTTGGTGGAGTAAATGTGCTTCTTTTTCCCCCAGGAAGGTTATGTTGGAACAGCCAAATCCATAGCAGAACACACAGTAAGTTTGATTTCAGAAGTTATGAAGAGAGTGACAGGAAAAATGTAACATATTGTTACTATTTTGCCAATAGCTGCCTCTTCTCAAATCTAATCCAGAGGGGATTTTTAGACTACAAAATAATTAATCTAGTAGATAAAAACAAATACCAGTCGTTCTCAAAGGCAAAAATTGTTTCATAGTAAATGGCAATGCAGTTGAATCTCCTCATGCTACCAGTCCTGTCTTGGAGGTATTCATACAGAATAGAGCCTCATACAGGGCCATAGCATCTTCCTTGGCATGTGGAAAGATTCTCCAAACTGGAGACAGAGATGTAAAAAATTTCACCCACACTGGGCTAAACTAAGTGCAGCCTCTTCTTACATTTTCCCTTTTGAAACAAGAAAACCAAAAATCTTTCCTAGACTCCCTCAACTCCAGAGGAATCCAGTCTATTTGAGTTTTTTTTATTATATAGTCTGAAAGAGTCATAAAACCTATTGCAGACAGACATCTATGATCCAGAGAGCAGAATGAAGTCTTTCAGTGGAGTAGAACACAGGGATTGTGTCTGCCCCATGAATATGATGATGATGCACTTCCTATTTCTCAGCATTACTGGTGCTTGGGAATGGGCCAAAGAGTCAAGTTTGAAAAGTAGGAGTCAAGTTCTAAAAATTTGTAGGTGAGATGACATGTTTGTAAAATCATTTTTGAATTTCAAGAAGTTACATAGAATCAGGAAATAAAGAGGTGAGACACAAGAAATGGGTTGAAAATGGGCCACAACATTATTAAACTATGTAAATTCCCTAACTGCAGTGGGCCTGAAGGTAGTGCATGAATGTGAGTCAAGGAACAAGTGGCTTATCCAGGCACCTCTTCTACTTGGCCAGAGCAAGCCCCTCAACCCTGGAGCCTCCGCTCTGCCTAACCAGCCGTGCACCAGCCAGCCAATCATTGGGGAGGCCTTCTTGAGTCTGTTTCCAACCAAGTCATACAATTTAAGGCTGGTCATCTGCCTGTGTCTTTGAATCACATAATTTATGGGACACAGCCAGGGTACCCAATCATCCAAATAGTTCCCCCTGAGGGTGTCAAGGTAAATTTACAGGCCTGAGCAGAATAAGGTGTGTTAATGAGCAGCCATAGTGAACAGGTGTGTAGAAATGCTGAGTCATGATGACTCAGGAGAGCTGACTCATGTATGATGCAATGTCTAATGTGATTGGACACAGATAGATGTGCATAAGTATATATGTGTACTATGTACAGTAGATGTACCTTCCTCCTGTTCTGATGAGTGTTATCCTGTTATGCTGTCCGACTGCACTTCTGTATATATTCTGTAAATACACGTCTGGTGCTGGAGAAGCTGCTTGTGTGTGCGTGATTCATTTGGACCACCTGGACTGGAAGTTACTCTGCTAAATCTGCTAATTTCCGTGTTCTTGCGCTAACAGAGGGATCACTGCTACCACTTCTTATCCCAGCACTACACACCAGATTGTGACCAGTTTAAATCAACACCACCCCAGATCTACCCATGTGCTCCAAAGGAAATCAGAATGGGATAAGCAAAAATTTCCTGAGCCCCTTTTGTTCAATAGGCCGATCAAGGAAACCAGGTCAAAAATTCAGCTCATAAGTGACCAGCAGAACTCATTCTGGCCAACAGGATGGGAGGACAGAGCACTCACAAGAAAGGAGACCAACATTGTGTCAAGATGTGCCTTTAAGGTCTCAAATCACCATCCCCAACATCACCAATATCATGGCAATTTTGGATTAACTCAAATTGCTGAAATTAATACAGGGAAGAGGGTGATTTAATCCTGTTTCCATATTCTTTCAATTTCTCGCCTTAATATTTTCTTCTTTGTAACTTTTGTGCTTTCTGAACTTTTGAGGTTGCTTGTTGATGGAACTCCCACTTCTATAAGGTATGCTCTTCCTTGTTGCTTATACAGAGCTACAATATCTGCTTATTAAATATTTTATCTGTGATAATTCACTTGTCCCAGAATAATATTACAATTTCTTCTTCTAAACCTGGAGATGGCTGGAATTTATAACTTGGAGGAAAAGATGTGAGTAATCCATAAGATTTAGCCAACTACTAAAAAATTATCTTTGCAGCTTAGTTATGTCAGCCCATATAATCCAGTAATGCTAGTTTAGTGCATCTGACTATGAGATGATCTATTGTTTCATTAGATTTGTGACAGGTACTTGCATATACACTTACATACTGTTTCATCATTATTTTCTGATAGTATCTAGTGCAAATAACTTGGTCATAAGAATCCTTCAATTTCAACCTGAAGATGTCCTAGTTTAAGTCACAGATTTGATGATGATGATGATTTTGGTAGCTCACTTATGAGAGAGTAATGGCTTCACGTACTTTATTTTCCCCTTGATAATTTTATATCAAATAATACTAATTTGTGCTGGGACTGGATTTTGTCTCACTACAACAAACTAGCTAATGAGTATTTTTATAATATTAAAATCTCTCAGAGAGATTTTCCGTGATAGTGGCATTTTTACTAACTACCATTTTTTTGTTATAGTCTTTTCTGTCATCTCTGTATACTGAACAGACAATAAAGGATGGAGCCGGACTCCAGAAACTCATGTAAGTACTGAATGCAAAGTGAATTAGCATTAGTTTCACTTAAAGAGAGAGAGATAGAGAGAGAAAGAGAGACTGAACAAGTGCAAGATAATGAGAGAGAGGTGCATTTCTGATAATATGGAAACAGAGATACAGAAAGCTGTGCTAATTTTACTGGTGATACACCAAAAATACTAATCCTATCCTGTTGTTTGGCACAAGTGAAATGAAACTCTTGTCTGCTACTGAATGCCATTGCATCTCTTTTGTTTCATTGCTCTCATCTGCTCTTCTGAATACATATTCCAGAAATGAATGAGGGTGACAACAATCAAGGCACACTTGCACAGATGGACTTTGAATCAGTTAGAATACCAAGCAAACATACACAAATGCTCAGAAATCCATTCACTGGGCTGTAATTGAACTTGTATCTGTCTGCAAATGAGGAATGATTAATTGTTCACTGACTGTACCACAGTACTTACAATCTTGAACATATTGCGGATGTCAAGTAGTTTTAGAAAATCAGTTAAGCTTGAGAGCTGATGACAGCTACAGTGGAAAAGAAGGCTTAGGGATCAAATTTAAACAGGGTCCCACAGTGAACTATGTGGCTGTTCTTTGAGGAAACTGATCCACCCTGACTCTCCACATTCATTCACCATTGTGATTCTTTAAAGTTAATTACTTATTCAAAGAGAGAGAGAGAGAGAGAGAGACTTTCAGTTTTGCTGCTACTTTTCTTATTCCCCCACCCCCAGCAGCCTCTGTTGTGTGTCTTCTCCTCTTTCACTGTCCATGTCATCCTAACTTCTACTCTGCTCTCTTATCCTTGGGAAAGCTTACATAGATACCTAAGGGTAGAAAGGTAAAAATGTTCACTGAATTCTTTCTTCTTGATGACTTAAGTTATCTCAACTCGATGAGAGAACTGTGTGAAACATTTCAATCCCTGTAAGATGTGAACATGAGACATGGTATGCTGTCTTTCACCCTCAGGGTCTCTGTAAGTTGTGTGCATTTTCTCTGCCAAAAACTAGCACCCCTTTCAATAGCCAGACATTTGCACAATGTTGCTGGCTCGACAGATTCTAAGGAATACATTATCTGGAACATCTGGAATTTGCCCTCATATCCTGTGTGTGGCCTTACTAGTACACCTTGCCTCATAGCAGAACAGACAGTTATCAACAAGGAGCCCTCGATTATCAACATGGGGATGGAAGGTATGGCAAGAGAACTGGGCTGGTGGGTATCCTCTGTGTCTCCTCCATTAATTGTGTCAGGAATTATAAACAGCCCTTCTTTGTCAAGCATTCTAAGGGATTCAGACAGGAGCCTCAAGACAGTCTAGTGAACACTGAATAAAGAGTTATATGTTGGAGATGTAAAAAAGAAAGGGGAACATATTATCATATGTAGTGGACCTGTGAAGAGAGACAGAAAGAATGGGTTATTATATTTAATGAGATTAAAGAAATTATAGGGACAGATATACAAAGATGTCCAAAGTTAGCATTGTTAAATATATTTAGAAACAGACAATTAGATGGGGGGGGGGCCCCGGCGGAAATGGAACTAATTGTTACTATGTTAACAGCAGCTAGATTGATATTTGCAAGGAATTGGAAAAATAATAATCAATTGATGTTGGAAGAATGGTATAATGAGATGTGGAATCTAGCTTTTAATGATAAATTAACTTGTGAATTGAAAGTTAGAAAAGAATTATTGAAAGAAAATAGTTTTAATGGGATCTGGAACCCTTCTATAGAATATGTATTTACAAAACATAAAGGTTATTCCCCAACACAAGAATCATTATATTTTTGGAAAGAAATGGGGCACATGATATAAATAAAAATGAAACATATTGATGAGAAAAAATATATATAAATTTATATTCTTGATGGTGGTGGGTTACACTGTATATTTGAGTTACAATTCTATTTGTCATTGATGTTTTTGTTATATTTTGTTATATTAATAAAAAATATTAAAAAATACAGTCTAGAAAATTGTGTGTGATAAACTGTTGAGTCCCTGTAATAAGATTTTACAAATAAATATAAAACTTAATTCTACAGGTAAGTTCCTAGGCAAAACACTCAGACAACTTCCAAACTGGAGTAATGCCTGTCCTCAAATCAGCACTAAGCACAGATCACAACAGACTCTGCTTATTAATCAGAAATGTTTAAGCACATTATACACAATACTGAATAAATGAATTAATAGAAATATCTATTCAGTAGCACCCAACAAATTCATGCAAGCATCTCTAATGGGATTTATTTAAACTGTACTTTGCAAATTTGCAAATTTTGATACATTTTAATCAAAAATCTGATACATTCTTATCAAAAAAGAGCAAAATATTATAATAACCCCACATTCATCTGAAATGGCCAAAATCAGTACATACAGTATAGCCATACAAATCTCACCATGCCCCACAAAAAGAAGGCACAGATTTTCCAAGCTGGGAAAGCATGCTCTGTTTTGTAACTCTTCATCATATAGTTGTTAGAGATGAGCCACTTCTCAATTTAAAAAAAAGTAGCCATTTTTGTTCATCAGTACACAACACAATGATTCAAAAGTATTCTTTAAATTGCTAAGCATTCACAGCCCTTTTCTTGGATTCGTGTTAGTTTTGCTCTTTCCCACTTCTTTGTTTATTCTCAAGTGATTTTGTCATGTTTTATGAGGGGATGGGCAATGTCAGTTGGCCTGAGGCCTCCAGATTCAACTGCCAGCTGCAGTAGGCCCAGAAATGGGTGGGAAAGGCCATTCAAACACAGCAAAACTTACAAGAAGTACCTAGACAGGGATTTTCATTTTCTATTTTTGCTTTTTCGGGCTGTAGACGTGTCACAGCAATCTCCTCAAGGTTTCTAAAGTGAAGATTGCCGCTCTTGGAAGTTTCCTGAAGCAGAAATAGGTGTGTGTGTGTGTGTGTGTGTGTCTGTGTGTGTGTGTGTGAGAGAGAGAGAGAGAGAGAGAGAGAGGGTTCTACGCTGACCTGGGGTACCTCAAAGCCACATACAGCTGTACTTTGTGCACCCCCATTTTATGAAGAAAATGTCACATTGTCGAAAGCTTGTACCAAAAAATGAATTGACTGAAAATTTCACTTGTCTTTAATGCAGACAGAGAAAAATGCATTAGAGAGAATTAGTGTCTTCAGTTCTTATCTCTGATATTCATATGTCCAAAGTTCCATTTGCACATAAACCTACAGGGATATCTCTCTGAGCATGTTTAGGATATGCATCATTGATGTGATTCATCCTTGCATGCTTAGTAAGAACATATCTCTTCACTATAAGATTGTGATCATTTTTTAAAAAGTCGCTCTTGGACAGGAAGTGCACATTTGTATGGCTAATCTGGGGGCATTTTTATAAATGCACAGAATTCAAAATGATGATACCTGCTGCCTTGCTGTATGCACCATTAAAAACAAATGCATTTAATGACTTATTTAGATCTTAATGAGCAAATATAAATCACTCTCTGTGTACATATGTGTGTGTTTGTAAATAGCCTTATGCATGCATGCACATACGCATGCACGTACTCATCTTTGCAGGAAAAAAGGTGCTAGACATTTTGTAAAAATTGCTGAAAGCATGTAGGAGGTGAGTTTTTGTGTTCTGCTATCATGATTCTAAACAAGAGATTGGTGGAATATCTTCATGTTCCTAAAGCATGTTGGTTCTGTGTGTACTACTTCTGTATGTGCTTAGAAAGTTCTATGGAAGTGGGACCTTGAAGGCTAAAAATAGAAATTGGTAATCACTCCATGGATTTTTTTTTCTGTGTTGGCTGTCTGTCTGCACAGGGCTTGAGTGATTTTAAATTTGTTATGTTTTGATGTAAGACCTTGAAAATGCATAGAGAATGTAAGTAATTCCTCCTTTTTAAGAGAGCAATAAAATAGGGTACCATTATTCAAAAATATATTATGTTAGAGAAAACACATTTTATTATGAATAACATACTCTGTCTTAAAAATTCTGCAGCAGAGCCGTAAAAGTTGACAAGAATGTTTTATTTGTCTCAAGTGTCCAAATGAACTATGAAGAAAATCTATTTGGCTAAACAAAGAACAGATGGTAAATAATGGGAAAGCATTAAAATGAGTATGTTAGTGGTTACCATATAAAAATAAGCCAGGTTGCATTTTCTTCAGTCTTGATGATATTATAGTGTGGGAAAAGAAATGACCACTTGAGGATAAAGGTAAGTCCCAACCCATTTCTTTTCATTACCGTCATGGTCTTATTGCAAACAGATGAGTAAAAGCCAGCCAAATTTAAGACATAAGAGGGGGAAGACAATTTCTCAGTTTCATTTCCCCCAAACCCCTCATTGGCTGTTGAACTCCAAGAACATTCTTTTAGTATCACAAATGGAAATGTAATTGAGCAATATGTATGAACCGAGAAAAGTCTATTGTTCAATGGCTTAATGACAAACCTGTTTAGAAATCAGCTGTATCATGGAATGCTCAAGCAAAGGAGACAGACAACATTGTTGCAGGGCAACTTGTGGTCATACAGAAGCTGGACCAGTCTCACCACTCCTCACCATCAAATATAGTGGTTAGAGAAAATGGAAGTTGCAGTCCATTAAATCTACAAGTTGCTCTCCCTAGTCTACAATGTGTCAATAATTCTAGTCTATTTCTATTTAACCTTCTCTTCCTCCATCATCATCTTCATTGTTATTTCTTCTATTAAAATAATTTCTCAAATACTTCTCAAAGATACTGCACTGGGCAGAGGAACATTCTTATTGAGGAATTTCAGACAATTCCTTTTGGTCAGGGCATCAGAACAACCCTCTTGATTATTGCTATTACAATGAAGGAGTTAGCAATTACAGCCTTAAGTCCCATTGGCTCTGCTCTACAAATGGCTAACATTTGCCCGGGCAAAATATCTGCTGGAACAGCTCAGAAGAGTCATGTGCAATGTACTATGCATATAGTAACTGCCAACCTGCTCCTCTAGCATCTTTGGTCAACATCTCCCAGAATTCAGAGTTGAAGGATGAGAGACTACAGGCTCCTTAATATGGTATCCATATGTTTGGATGTCCATTTCCACCTACATATAAAATGTACTGAGTGTATTTTCAGATGCATAATTTTTTGAAAAAACTTTCTGAAGCATGGCCACTTCTTGTGAAAAATCCATTCATTGATGCAGGTCAGGACTTCAGAATGCCATGGGTTAATCACAGACTATTTCTACTCTAGAACATCTACTAGACTGGAAGGTCAAAAGGGGATTCTGAAAGGAAGAGTGGGAGCAGCCTCCAGATTCCCCACCATGGTGGTGTGATAAGTTGCTGCAGAACTGAAACCTTTTTTTTAACCAACATTTAACTTAAAGAGTCAATGGGTCTGAACAAAAAAAGATTACACAGGGCACCTGGGAGTTCTCTTCACTCCCAGTGTCTTATCTCTAACAAAGCCTAAGAGGTGGCTTGCTTCTCCATCAAGTCCAGAATTCCTTGCAGTTGGACAAGGCAGAAGGTGCCGCAGTGAGGTGCTGAATGCAAGTGGTCCCTGAAGGTGGGTGGTGTGGACCCTTCTCTGGCCAAGCCATAGGGTCTGTCAGTGACTCTCTAATCTCAAATGTGTGGTAGTTCTCTGCACTTGCACAGCAAACTCTAGGTGTAACTGGCTGGCGCCCTCATGGGCATGGTAGCCTGGGCATGCATGGATTGCCCCAGGTGATTCAGTCCTTGAGGCTAGGTGGCAGACAGAGGTGGCTGAGTTTAAGGCAGGCTGTCCTGGTTCTTGTGCTGCCAGCGCCAGACACAATGCTGGTTCTCCAACCAGTGGGCTTCATAATACCAAGCCTAGTCATGTTATATACAGGCAGCCTCCTTGGGCTGTAGGGTCAACTCCACCCAGTTAACAGTGTCTGGGTTCCACATCTGCACCTTCTCCCATCCTTCTCAGGATTGCACCTGTCACTGCTCACAGAGTCATTATCCCCGCCCCAGTCTATGGGCAATCTGCATGTAGGGAAGGTTAATACCCACCAGGCTGAGGTGGGGAGCCCATCAGCTGGGCCAGGGACATTCTTGCCGGTCCTACAAAGAATTAGAGCCTGTTCATGGCAACTTATGAGAAAAGATGATGGTGATTATGAGAAAGGAAGTATAAAACATCTAATAGCAAGTGCAACAGTTACTTTGTCATCATCAGTGGTAAATTCTTTCTGATTAAATGGAATATTGGGGTTTACATGACTTGTACACAATGCAATGAAGTCACATGCACACTGAAATTGCTAAAGGAATCCTTTAGTCATTGATGACTTACTGCTGCTGATGTCTTTCACTGTTGTGCATCGGGAGCTGCACAACAGGATTTCAACCTTGGTTAACCTCAGTCCATGTGCTTATTTGTAAATATTACCTTCGATCAGAGTTGGGAAACTTTTCTGAAAGTGGACAATACAGCTGTGAGTTCTACAAACTATAGTAACTACAGTTCCCCATCTGAGACTTCAGTGAGGGTACACAGAGATCAATAATTACTTTATTCCCTTTACTTCTGTTTAGAGATATTTGCACTATAAATAAGGCACTGATACACTTTGCAGGAAAGATCTTTTAAAATGTTGTCTCAGTCAAAATTCATCTAAATTCTGTTTGTGGGAGGCAGTGCAATGAGAACAAATGGGTTATTGCCCTCCCAGCCTGGAAATAACGAGGCGAGACACAGATTGTTGGATTAAAACTTGGGCCACAACTTTATTAACTATTCAAATTGTATTCCCCAAAATACAAGGGGGCCTACCGTAGTGCGAGTTCCTTTTATGTCCGTATATTCCTAGATCTCCGGACGCTTCCTAGAGCAGGGCGAGCTCCTATTACTGAATCGTGCTGTCCACTGAACAGCATGCCTTCAGTTGCTCAATGAAATGGTACCCCCCAACCAGCTCTTCCCATCGAGCCTCGTGACCCTAAATGGGCAGCTGGCAGGGAGGTCCTTCCATATAAGACACCTCTCACCTGCTAGTCGATAGGCTCGACCTGCCAGTGAGATGTCCTAATTTTTGGCAACCCCATGCCGACATGAACTCACCCCAACTTTTTCTTTCCCACTACCCACCATGGCTAGGGGCTATTTATATGCCCCAAGCCTGCCACCCAAGCCGAAAATTTCGGCTCTAAGGCCCCCTTGTAGGTCCTTAAGAAAGAGGCCCATGCCCAACTCCGATAAATGAACACCATCGCTCCGATATAATTCGGGCCGGCGACTCACAATCTCAGGATGTGAGATCACAGACCCCAACCCCGCTCTCATTGCACGGCAAACTTCTTGATTCACACCATGCCATGCCCTGTCAATCCTACCAGGCTTGCAGTCAGCTTGCCAAGCCCTACGTGGGATCATATTGGACCAAATCAGCTTCATTGAAGGAAACGTATCCTTCAATACCTGGAGGTCCTGGATGACCTGCAAAATCAAAGACTTGCCCATTCGTTTCATCAGATAGTTACAACCCAAATGAACAACAAAAATATCGGGGTGTGTGACCCTGAAGCTCGGTACTTCAAGCTCCAAGAGCTTGTGCCGCAGCATACCCCTTTTGCCCTTCCATTCGAGGGCAGCTGAAGCCCCCAAACCTACATTACGCCCCCATCCAGACTGCACGGCATGTTTCACTGCCCAGTGAATATAGCTGTGACCATAAACAGCCACTCGCAGCCGTGAAGAAGCAGCCCTGGGTTCTGAAAAAGAAAAAACAGCATCAATTCTATTGAGGGAGGGAACGAACATACGTCTTAAACCTACAAGATGACCACCTCCCCAATTTCTTTATTTGATCCTCACCATAACCCAAAGCCGCTGCCGTGGAAGCTGCACCTATACGAAAGGAATGTGTGCCAAATTTCCATCCTACAATGCCTGCTTTCTTAAGCCCTCGGGAAGTTACAGTCCAAAATTGGTATTGTGTGAGGGGTAAACCGTCCTTGTGGCAAAATAAGTCTCCTCCAACATCCCCTCTCAACTAAACAAATTCAGATAGTGCTTTTACCGGGCAGAGTTCGGTTACAGAACAAGGCCCTAAGCTTATAACCTGTCCCCTCCCCAACTGATCAGTTTTAGAACTGTGGAGATGAAACAAAACCCTGTCTTCGGAGACAAAAAGGTCATCCATCTGCAACGCTGTTTGAGACTCATCCCTTTTGGATGCTCTCACCAGCTCACTAATACGGAAAGCCCCCAAAAAAGCACATAGTGTAGCTGCCCTAAATAACTTAACCTCGTACTGATCAATACAAACAGCTTCCCAAACTTGACTCAACTGAGCTAGAAACCTGGGGGATATAGGGGTATGCATATCTAATTGTTTACCCCTTTCTTTGCTCCACCCCTCTATCATTTTTTTGTCTCGGAAGTCACCGGCCAGATCCGGGCACCCATAGGCCTCAGCATAGAATGCCAATGCTGACAATCTACCTTGAATGGTGCGGGGGGCCAAACCCTTGAAATGAAGGTGAACTGCAAATTACTGCAAATGGTCCACCGTTATAGGCCATGGCTTACCCATGCCTTCGCATTTGCAGAATGCAAAAAATTCTTCGCATGCCACTGCATAGTTGCGCCTGGTGCTAGGAGCAATTGCCAAACTTATCGCTCTGTTGGCTTCAATCCTCCAATGCTCCATACCTCCTGAGGCAATATGTCTGGATGAATTCAAGCTTCGGGGGCCAACTCCTTGAACCTGTTGATCTGTTGACGGGACAGGGCATCAGCCAGATCGTTCTCTATACCAGGAATATGACAAGCCTGGAACACAATATTGTATTCCAAACAACGCAGTGTGAAGGCTCTTATGAGTCTCATAACCCTCACAGATTTAGATGTGAGGTTATTTACTACGTGGACCACAGCCATGTTGTCACACCAAAAGGTGACTGCTGAGTTGGCCCAAATGTCAATGCCCCAAGGATTGGAAAAAAAATCCAAAAAACTGAGATCTCGGGTGACTTTGGAGTCACACCAAGCCGTCGGCCAACGCCCAGCTCACCATCGGCCTCTGAAATAAATACCATATCCAGATGACCCTGCCGCATCAGAGTGCACCTGGAACTCAGCTCTGAGCTGCTGCTCGTCTCTCCAAAATGAAATGCCATTGAATCCATCCAGGAATTGCAACCAGGTACGCAAATCATCTTTCATGTCCGCTGACATTTTTCTCCGATGATGTGGCTTCTTTAAACCACTCATGGCTCCGCAAAGCCTTCTCAGAAAAGCCCTGCCTCGGGCAATGACTTTACACGCAAAATTGAGGTGACCCACCACCTCCTGAAGCTCTCTCAATGTAACGCGTTGCCGCTGCAACAGGTTCTGGATTCAGATCCGCAGATCAGAAAGCTTGCTATCCGGTAACCTACTGGATTGCCAAACGGTATCCAGTTCAATCCCCAGAAAAGTGAGAGATGTGGATGGGCATTCAGATTTTTCTTCCGCCAAAGGAACACCTAGGTCCCTCATGAGGGTTTGGAATGTTCTAATGATGAACTGACACTGTCTAGATCCGGGTTTACCACAAAATAAAAAATCATCCAAATAATGGACGACATGGGAAAGCCCCACCCTGCGCTTTAGTGCCCACTCCAAAAATGAGCTAAAGCGCTCAAAGGCCACACAGGACACCAAGCACCCCATGAGCATCGCCTTGTCCATATAGAAACAGCCTTCAAATTGAAAACCCAACAGTTCGAAATCAGCTGGATGAACTGGCAGCAAACGGAAAGCTGACTTAATGTCAGCCTTCGCCAGCTCAGCCCCAGTGCCGCAGGATCTTACCATCCATATTGCGGCATCAAAAGATGTTTACCTAACTGTACACAGCTCTTGGGGAATCATGTCATCTACAGATTCACCAGTGGGGTAAAATAGATGGTGTATAAGCTGAAATTCCCCTGGTGACTTTTTCAGGACCACTCCCAAAGGAGAAATGCGCAAAGTTGGCACAGGAGGTTCTGCAAAAGGTCCAGCTACTCTTCCTTCAGCTACTTCCTTCTGGATCTTCCTCCTAACTACTTCTTCCATACCCTTGACAGATTTTAAATTGGACGGCGAAGTGGCACACTTAACACCCTGAAACGGAATCCTAAAACCTTCCTTAAAACCATTTAACAAATAAACTGCCGCCTCTTTGTTCAGTTATTGCCAGAAAAACTCTGCCAGTACAAATAAATTCATTGGACTGGGGGCCTTTTGCAGGGTTGGCCGCTCCTGCTGGAGGTCTCCTTGGTCCTCCACCGTCCTTACCACTGCTGGCTCCCGAGCGACCTCTAAAGCATGACATGGAACTATGATTGCCCCCACATATCGAACACTGGTGCTGGTATCTGCATGGCTTACGGGTGCAGAAACCCTTTACATTAAATTCCCAGCAAACCAGGTGGGGTTGAACCCCCTGGCCCGCTACAGTGTGGGAAGCACTAGCTGGAGTGGCTCTTTGCATTATATGTCCACTGTCAAATCGCTCGCCTGACATGGAGCGGGACAGGGTCATGAGCTGCAGCCACAACCCGGGATGATGAACATCCCATCGCATCTGGGGGTTTAACGCTGCTCTCATACGGAACCCCTGATTGTAAAGTAACCATGAGGGGCCCAGAAAGTCGACATAGGCCCTATAAATAAGATCAATGTTTTGCAGTAATGTAAGGGCCCTTGACGGGTAAGCCTTTACCACTGTACCAGCATAAATAAAAAAACCCGGTAACCAATTTGCCCAACACCTCTCGGCCTTCTTTTTCTGAAATTTATCTTTTTCCTTCTCTTCCTCCTTGCTGCCCTTCTTTTCCTTGGTTTTTTTCTGTTTAGCAGGTCAAAAACGTCCACATATTTACCTTTTCAAATTTTTTCTATCGTGGACGGCAGCAGGTGGTCCCCTAACGGTAACGATGGTTCACCCCATAGTAGTGCACTGCTAGAAACTGAATTGTAACCTGTGTTCGGAATTGCAGGGTAACCCCTCATCTGCCAGCTCTCCGCAAGACTGAGCAACTGAAACATAGGAGACCACTGTGAGTACGATACCATCCATGGCTTCGAAGCCGAAGGAGGGCTGCCCGAAGTGGAAGGACTAGGACCTGGACTAACAGGCAACACACTAGGATCAATTGGAAAACAACCCGGGGGATTGACCCCACCCCAAGGCCAAACCCCTCCTATGTGATGTGTATGTCATGCAGGTGCGCACTCACCTTGAGTTACAGCTGCCTGAACTGCCGAGGCTGCAGAAGGCAACGCAAGCACTTCCTGGCTGGTACCTGGAACAACATCACCAGGGCTCCACTGCGTGTCGATCATAACGCCCATTCCCGTATCAGTAGTCCCACTCAGCGGTTGGTCCTGGAACTGGTCCATTGCCATCATGATGCCTTCCTGCGTGCCTTCCACTTGTGTTCCAGTGGTCACGTTTGAGGAACCACCCTCTTCAGAAACCACCTCTGTCGGTCCTGTACCTGCAGAACACTCCTTTTCCAAAAGAGCAATTCGAGACATCATCACTTCACCTAATTGCTTGAGCTCAGCCATCTTATGGGCTTTAGACTCCCTTCTCGATCTCCTGGGCATGGCAGCTCTTGAGGCCTCCCTGGCAAGGGCCTTTTTTCTCTCCAATTTGCTCAACTTAGCCAGAATGGGACTGTAGTCGGGCCATTCTTCCTCGTCCGAAGAAGAAATGGCTGGCGCTGCTCTGGCTGGAGCCTTGCATTTAGCAGGCTGTTTACCCTTCTTCTCACCTTGCTCTTTTTTGGGTCCCATAACAGTTCTGTCTATATCCTTCTGTGCTCTTGAGTTACATTTAATTAATTAATTAATTAATTAATTAATTAATTAATTAATTAATTAATTAATTTTATTGTATTTTAATTTATTTTAAATTTTTATTTATTTATTTATTTATTCTATTATTATTTAACTTTATGTTATGTATTTATTTATTTGTTTCAATTTATAACCAAATTGCAATATAAAGAAGTGCAGCCAAACTGCAGGCCAGCAGGAGGCGCAAAACGAGCCTGTCTGCCTTACTAACAGCCTTTTTTTTTTGGTAGTACTTAAGGACTGACCAGCAGGTGGCGCAGCACCAACTCCTGCTTTTTGACTCCCCTCTCTTCTCTCTCTCTCTCTCTCTCTTTAATTGTAGTAGCCCTGAAGGGACCACCAGGTGGTGCTGGTATTCAATTAAAATTAATGGCACTCGGAGGCAATGAAAAGGGGAAGGAAACAATAAGATCAAAATGCACCAGCCCAATTTAAAATTTTGAAGGAGTAAAGGGGGCTGGGATGCAGTGGAGGGTGCAGAGTTAACACACCAACCACAGCCTGTGAAACCACAATTAAACAATTCTCAAAATGGAAATCACTCCCCACCACCTCACTTAAATCACCCTTTAAAAAACTATATATAACATAATTTATAAAACAGCAACAAGCCCCAGGAAAACACAGAACAGAACCACAATACAATGAAGCAAAGCTAATCCTCCCCCCTCCCCAGCTACGAAGCCTGTGGAGGGGAAGAACCAACCACGCACCCCCCCTTGCACCCACAAAGCAAGCTCTAAAGAATTCAAATACAGTAAGCACAAGCAAAGTAAAAGAATTAAAGTAAAAGAAATAAAGATGAAAGGGACCTAATCCTTCCAATCATGAAAAAGGACTCATCCAGGGAAAAGCAGCTGCATGCAAGAAAGCGAAACCGCAATCTCACAAGGCTACACGGCTCACTCCTTTGCTGGCTCAACCGACAAAAGAGGCTGAGCCGGGGAAACGGAGCCTTTTTGAAAGCTCCATCCTCCCTCCCCTCCGAAAGCAGCATCACCTGTGCGACACCACTTTCTGGGGGGGGGGGGGGAAGCATCCCCGCCACGGCAGCAGAGCGCCGTGACGGAGCAGACATAGTAGTCATTTTACATTAGATTTGCTCAATTACATATACCCATTCTTTTGACTTTTCATGTCGTCAAACCAATAGTAAAAAATTTGCAATGGAAAATGTGTTCACTGGATGTATGTAAAGCATATGAGATCTCAGGTTCCTATAGATCATAGGTTCTTAACCTCTGGTCCACAGACCCCCAGGAGCCTGTGATGTCCTCACAGGGAGTCCACGAAGGCTTGAAGAAGCGTTAGAGATCTTTTGCTGTTAAATAGAAAGAAAGAAAGCAAGAAAGCAAGAAAGAAAAGGAAAGGAAATATAGAACAAAATCTTAATTTCCCTTGCTTGTTTATATACAACTTGGCTTTTCTAACCTACCACCGCCATTAAGAACAAACAAAAAGTAAAATTTGGTTATGAAAATAACTGTTTGATAGTTCTGCACACGATAAGAACATGCAAGTGAATGACACTGAGCGGCTGTGAGATAGCATGTGACATTTCTTGCTACTGTGCAGACAGTCAGAAACCACAGGAAGAGAGAGTCAGAGTCAGTCAGTGTCAGTGTGAGTGGGTGTTCAGACAGACTTCATGATCATGTTTCTTCTTCAACTTCTACTAACAAAACCATTTGGTTATTGTTGAGTAAAGTGACTTTTTGATATTATCACAATAATTTCATAACAATACATTTCAGTTGAGCCTCAGAATGGATCGCTGGCAGAATTTGAAATGTAAAAGAACTGATGCTGTTGATGAAGGTGGATCCTGTTCAAAGTGAAAGGAAGTTTCTTCCAGTCATCTTAAAAAGCGTCACCATTATAGCAAAGAATATTTGTCAATGAGACCCTTCATGAGAAACTTTAAATAAATATTTGATACACTTTAGGGTTTTAAATCTTGAGTTTAGGTCTTGGTGGTCCACTGCAACAAAATATATTTAAAGGGGGTCTGTGGTAAAGAAAAGTTTAAGACCCACTGCTATAGGTAATTCATTTGTTGAAGTAAAAGATAATTAGTTGATAAATGAAGTAAAGTACACACATGATTGCTGACCTAGGCAAGATAACCCTGGATGCCTTTCCACCCCCAGAATAAAACATGCATATTATTAACCCTCACATTTTTATTTGCAGAGAAAAAAAATGACAGTGGCACTGCTTGGATAGTATTGGAGCAGCATAAGGAGAAGAACTCTGCACTGGAAAACCAGCTTGCCCTCTGATGCCTCCCATCTCAACACATTGCTGGATAACCATAGGAGTTGGTAACCAAAGTGGATATGAACCCCCCTGGTGCAAATCCACTATGGTGGGGAGAGAACCATGGCTCCAACTGTGGGGAATTGCAGTGGCCTTCCCAAACTCGGCATGCCCCTATCAATTCCCCACCTCCTGATCTCCTCATGGAGGGGATTCATTGCCTGGGATAGGGATGATTGCTCATCTCCCTCACTGAAGATTTGCCCCAAAACATCAAATCAGGCTTACAGCTACTACCAACAGAGCAATGACAGGTTACATGCACAATTGACAAACTGGAAGTTGTCCCTCCTCCAAAATTACAAACAAAATTACCATACAAACACAGGAAATCTATGTGAAGACCGCTGGAGAGGAGCCCTGATTTTCCCTTATATCCTAGTCCGGTGGATCAGACTGGAAATTTCATCATCCTAGCCTTTCAATTCCCCATTTCAAGTGCTACTGGCTGTTCCTGGTTGGCCAACCAGCAGGGTGCACTTTACAACCCTCTCCCCAATCCCAAACATGACCAGGAAGAGGACCCAATATAGTGAGCAACTCCTTCTGAGTGTCTTGGACTAACCAAGCCACAAACTAGACCCCAGGTTAGTGCTTTTACTGGATGACCTAGGCTTACAACCCTGCTTTCTGCCCTGGGAAAAAGATAAAATTACTCCTCCACCAAACTATGGTGGGAAATCACAAGGCTTGGAAAATTACATTACTTAGTTGCATGTCTAGTTATGTGTCCAAAACAGCAAAACAACAACAGGACCCTCTAACATTTACTTTTTGCATGGTTCATCATCATATATTTTTTAATATCTTTATGACTGATAAGAGAATGGCATGAAATCTGAAAAAAAAAGTACTGCCGATATGCTTCTAAACAAAAGTAACTTAAAAGTAACATTTAAAGAAGCTGTATGTTACTTATATTTTCAGAGTAGCTTTGTCCCTGCCAATTATGTTACTTTTTAAACTAAACCTCACTGCACCATCATTACAACCAAAAGTAACAGTCTGCTGGTATTTATATGTTCCTCATAATCCATTATTTCCAGACTTTGATCCGTCACAGCACCTCATTGTTTTCTCTAACTCAGAAGTGGCAGGATGAGGCGACACCATTCTATCTCAGTCACAGTTCAACATAGGGACATAAAGAGACCGCCAAACGTTATCTATTGGGAAATGTGCCCCAATCAGCTTTGTATCTTTGGTTTCATTTAAGGCAGACCACAAAGCTGAATTCAGTCCACCAGTCAGGTACTGCAGTCTGCTAGTTGTCTGATAAATAGTTGTGCAGAGCCAGGTAAGAAACAAAGCTTCACTGATGTGTCCCTGATGTGCCTCTATAAATAGCTAGTAGCCTTCATTTGCTGATGGACAACAGGTCGTACAGGTCTGGTTTAATGTCTCTCTGGTGGTTTACTATTATGGCCCTAGCAGGCTGTATAATGCTTCATGAAATAAAGATGGAACTGAAAAACATAGCTGTGATTTTTCAGGGCTATATTACTTCCTCCAGACAACGTCCACTAATCTTTAAAACTCTGCGAGTGAGATTAGTATTGTTGAAGTTTTAATAATTTCAGCAGTAGAAAATGGTTCAAAATTTCTTTTATAACCTGTGATAAAATGTTGCCATCTAGAGTGCTCCTATTCAGACCTTGTATAATAATGCACAAAAAACAAACTACTCTTGTTTTTGTGCATTATTCCGTCATGTACCCCCACTTTGTTTTTTGTCTTTCTCCTCCCCAACACATTCTATTCTGTTAAAAAACAAACTCTGTTTTTATGAATGTGGGATAATGTGCTTCTATGCAAAATATCAGGAAATGGCTCAATATTGCTGCATAATATTGTGTCCACATTGTCAGCAGGAAAAGGGATGCCAAGCTTTATATAGCAAATGGCAGCCTGAATGTTGACAACACCAATGACAGCAGTCAAGATGGTCTACAAGATACTCTCTTCTGCTCGCTACCATTCACAAAGAGATGCCAAGAAAGGGAAAATCTCTTAAACTGTTAATAAAACTTTACATACTTACATCAGTTAACCACTTCTCACCCAAACACAAAGCAAGTTCCAGGGCTGTTTTTCAACAAGTATGAATGCTAGTCAGATCCTTTTTCCTGCTGGCAACATGGGCACAATATTGTGCAGCACTTTGAATTGTGAATACAGAAGCACAATACACCACATTCATAAAGACAATATTGCTGGAAACAGCAGGAGGAGAAGAGAACAACCTAATATGAGATGCTGTTGGTTTGCAAGATCTGAGGAGAGCTGTTAATGATAGGACATTTTGGAGGCCATTAACTCATATAGTCACCACACATCAGAAGTGACTTGATGGCATATATCACCTTTGGAGGTTTTTCCTAATTAACAAACAATTGGACAGAGACAAGATGGGTGGAATGACTGAGACTATGACAGGATATAGGCAACAAAGCTCTGCTAACATGAAGTAGGATCATCCCCAGATGCAAAGCAAAAAACAATAATTTCACAGCTTAAACAAGTGAGCTTCTGAATATGTGTTCTCTGTTCTTTTAAAAATATATTTTCAAATATTTGTACAACTAGACACAGAATCCCTTTGCAAGAACTATTTGGTCAGGAAGAGGTTAAAAAGTTCTCATCCCGAGAGTCAGCTAATTGGATCCTGACTGACAGGGTCCAAAGTTAAGATTTCCTCAGACCTGGAGCTGATTTCTCCTTTGAAGAATTGTCAGATCTGCTTTGATTTGGATTTCTGAATTGAGCAGGGGTTGAACTTGATGGCCCTTCCAACTCAGTTATTCTATGATTCTGTGATTCTATCACTCTACTTCTGTGACTTTTAATTGCCCTAAATTCTCCAAATATCTTCCTTCCCCAGCCATAAAGTTGCAACAATGTCTTTACTTTGCAAAGTTCTTGCTCAGAAGCGTGTTATATACGTGCTTAGTGTGATAAGAAATCACTGTTTGTCCTTTTTGAAATGCCATTTTTGAGGATCAATTATTTCAGTTCCTACAGCCTGGATTCTTTATAAATAAAAAAGTGGTTGGGGGAAACCATTTTCTTTTGAGATGAGCAGTATTGGTAATTTCAGTTTATATGATCTATTATAAATCTTGGGAAATTTAGGATCACTATTTCCTAATGAGGGGCAAAACAGTTGTACATTTAACAAATCACAGCTTGAAAAGCCTTTGCACAAACGTCCCTAAACCTGGCAGAAAGCAAGAGCGGATTATCTGCTACAACTGTGCTAATCTTGATGCTGCTCCAAAGTCTAGTTTCAAAATTACTTTGTTTGTTTGGGCTGTCCCCTTTTGAAATTGTTTTGCAGAATGTTATTTACTCTTCAGGCAGAAGATCTTTGCTTCATTCCAGTACAGCAATAATATTTGACCCCTGTGATCACTAAGCATGCCCAATTCCCAGTGTGTTGTTTTGGATATTCCCCCCTCATTTTGGTTCACGTTTTCCCCTGACTTCTTTTTATTCCAAAGGAAGAGACAAAAAGAAGTTAGAGAAAAATTTAAACCAGAATAGGGTATTCCCATACCTGATGGGTTACCTATCAGTGGATAGGCGGATGCCACCAAATAGAGTAGGAAGCCTATTGTGTAACACCACCAATAGTGAGTTGTGGTGTGTGCGGTTATTCTATACTTTGATAAACCTAGATGATTTTAAGATTGGCATTCTTTCCTGTGATTTACTTCAGAGGTAGAAGAAATATTTTCCTCAAAATTCACTTTTGGTGAATGCTAGTTATACAGTTTTACAAAGTGGAATGTGAGCTTTGCCCATTGCATGTGAAGTTTGACCTTGAAGTTCTCTCAAGGATTGCTAAGAAAATGACTGAAGGAGTCAGAAAATACTAGAAAGAAATCAAGAGAAGTGCTGCAGAGAAGTAAAGCAATATTATTATGAAAAATATTAATTAAAATTTAAGGAAGGAACAGTGGTTAAAAAAATTGAAATCAACAACAAATAGAAAGACAAGAGAAGAAAAATTAAATAGAATAGGACTAAAGCAAAAAAAGAAATTAAGAGAAGATAAAAGGATGTTTCTTCTTCAGAGAAAATTATCAGCAGACATAATAATAAATTTGTTTTGGCACTATTCCTTCCTAGGGCCTTGCTTTCTTAAGTCAACAGATGGTTTTGTTGCAAGGACCAAATGGGAGGTGCTTAAAACATATCCTGTTACTTTTGATAATTGTCAGATCTAAAAATGAATAATTAAGATCAACTATTTTGTTACATCCCCTTCATGGATTGCTGCCTTGTCGTGGCGAAGGGGCTTGAGTAATTCAGAGAAGCTATGGGCTATGCCGTACAGGGACACCCAAGACAGACAGGTCATAGTGGAGAGTTCTGACTAAACGCGATCCACCTGGAGCAGGAACTGGCAAGCCACTCCAGTATCTTTGCCAAGAAAACTCCATGAACAGAAACAAAAGGCTAAAAGATATGACGCTGGAAGATGAGCCCCTCAGGTCAGAAGGCATCCAACATGATACTGAAGAAGAGCGGAGGTAACAAGTACAAGTAGCTCCAGAGCTAATGAAGTGGTTGGGCCAAAGCCGAAAGGTCTATGAAGACTTACAACACCTTCTAGAACTGACACCAAAGAAAGATGTTCTTCTCATTATAGGGGACTGGAATGCTAAAGTAGGGAATCAAGAGATAAAAGGAACAACTGGTAAGTTTGGCCTTGGAGTTCAAAACGAAGAAGAGCAAAGGCTAATAGAGTTTTGACAAGAGAACAAGCTGGTCATCACAAACACTCTTTTCCAACAACAAAAGAGGCGACTCTACACATGGACATCACCAGATGGGCAATACCGAAATCAGATTGATTATGTTCTCTGCAGCCAAAGATAGAGAAGCTCTATACAGTCAGCAAAAACAAGACCTGGAGCTGATGCTGGCTCAGATCATCAGCTTCTTATAGCAAAACTCAAGCTTAAACTGAAGAAAGTAGGAAAAACCAATGGGCTAGTCAGGTATAATCTAAACCAAATCCCTTATGAAGACACAGTGGAAGTGAAGAACAGATTTAAGGAACTAGATTTGGTGGACAGAGTGCCTGAAGAACTATGGATGGAGGATAGTAACATTGTACAGGAGGCAGCAACAAAAACCATCCCAAAGAAAAGGAAATGCAAGAAAGCAAAGTGGCTGTCCAACGAGGCCTTACAAATAGCAGAGAAGAGAAGGGAAACAAAATGCAAGGGAGATAGGGAAAGTTACAGAAAATTGAATGCAGATTTCCAAAGAATAGCAAGGAGAGACAAGATGAGCCAGACATCCTGGAGAATGAAGTCAAGTGGGCCTTAGAAAGCATGGCTAACGACAAGGCCAGTGGAGGTGATGGCATTCCAGTTGAACTATTTAAAATCTTAAAAAATGACGCTGTTAAGGTGCTACACTCAATATGCCAGCAAGTTTGGAAAACTCAGCAGTGGCCAGAGGATTGGAAAAGATCAGTCTACATCCCAATCCCAAAGAAGGGCAGTGCCAAAGAATGCTCCAGCTACTGTACAATTGCACTCATCTCACACGCTAGCAAGGTTATGCTCAAAATCCTCCAAGGTAGGCTTCAGCAGTATGTGGACCGAGAACTCCCAGAAGTACAAGCTGGATTTCGAAGGGGCAGAGGAACTAGAGACCAAATTGCTAACATGCGCTGGATTATGGAGAAAGCCAGAGAGTTCCAGAAAAACATCTACTTCTGCTTCATTGACTATGCAAAAGCCTTTGACTGTGTGGACCACAACAAACTATGACAAGTTCTTAAAGAAATGGGAGTGCCTGACCACCTTAACTATCTCCTGAGAAATCTATATGCGGGACAGGAAGCAACAGTTAGAACTAGATATGGAACAACTGATTGGTTCAAAATTGGGAAAGGAGTACGACAAGGCTGTATATTGTCTCCCTGCTTATTTAACTTATATGCAGAATACATCATGCGAAAGGCTGGACCGGATGAATCCCAAGCCGGAATTAAGATTGCCGGAAGAAATATCAACAACCTCCAATATGCAGATGATACCACTCTGATGGCAGAAAGTGAGGAGGAATTAAAGAACCTCTTAATGAGGGTGAAAGAGGAGAGCACAAAAAATGGTCTGAAGCTCAACATCAAAAAAACCAAGATCATGGCCACTGGCCCCATCACCTCATGGCAAACAGAAGGGGAAGATATGGAGGCAGTGACAGATTTTACTTTCTTGGGCTCCATGATCACTGCAGATGGTAACAGCAGCCATGAAATTAAAAGACACCTGCTTCTTGGGAGGAAAGCGATGACAAACCTCGACAGCATCTTAAAAAGCAGAGACATCACCTTGCCGACAAAAGTCCGCATAGTCAAAGCTATGGTTTTTCCTGTAGTGATGTATGGAAGCGAGAGCTGGACCATAAAGAAAGCTGACCGCCGAAGAATTGATGCTTTTGAATTGTGGTGCTGGAGGAGGCTCTTGAGAGTCCCCTGGACTGCAAGGAGAACAAACCTATCCATTCTAAAGGAAATCAACCCTGAGTGCTCACTGGAAGGACAGATCCTGAAGCTGAGGCTCCAATACTTTGGCCATCTCATGAGAAGAGAAGACTCCCTGGAAAAGACCCTGATGTTGGGAAAGTGTGAGGGCAAGAGGAGAAGGGGACGACAGAGGATGAGATGGTTGCACAGTGTCATCGAGGCTACCAACATGAATTTGACCAAACTCCGGGAGGCAGTGGAAGACAGGAGGGCCTGGCGTGCTCTGGTCCATGGGGTCACGAAGAGTCGGACATGACTTAACAACTAAACAACAACAAAAGCATTTCCATTCACACAGCTTGTCCTCAAAATGCCAGGAAATCTATGACAGCCATGGAATTGGCATGTATTAATTCTGTTCCACTGGAAATGGAAAGGATCTTGGAAGAGGGGAGAAATAAATCAAAATCCTCTTGCATAACTTATGCCAACATAAGGGAAATGGCATCAACAACAGATTGCTGCTAAATAAATGGTCCCTGCTTCATTTCAGGATAACATATGACATGCAAACAATGCGACAAAGTTCAAGGAATGAGGAATTGAAGCAGGGACTTTTTAAGTAGCAACAATCTTCTTTTGACATCATCCCCCTGGTACCTATGTTTGTAGCACAAGAAGATTTTGGCCACTGTCTGAAAAGAAAGGGAAAACCAGGGAAAATATCTTCCATCCATGCTGTAGCCATTAGCCTTGTAGGACTCTGGATATAGATCTCTTGCTTTCAGCTGTACTCACCTACCTTGGTAGGATTTCTCTCATATTGATTGAAAAAATATACAAAATTGAGTTTCGTCAGGTTTTATAACCTGATAAAATTTATAATTTGTGAAGTCTGAAAAGAGACAACTATAAATTTGATCACTGTATAAAAACAAATGGGCATTTTTACATGTTATACAATTATTCTGATTTGAAAGAGTATAATGTTCCAATTTCTGATAAACATTTTGGCTTTATTTGTGCTGGAATCAGATCAAGACTATTCAGTCAATTGTTGCTAGATTATAATGCATCTGGGCAGCAACATCATATAGGATTCAACAGCATAAGGGTGAAAAGTGGATTCACATATGTGTTAAAACCCTGACCTCCTAATAAGCCAATTATGATTGGGCTGCCATCGTACCATGTCTGCTATGGCTTGTAAAACATGTTTGAAGACTGAAAACAGATTGAAGGTACATTTTGAGAGGTGGGGGGGGGGGGATTAGTTGGTTTTGCTACAATGCTGGAGCTGTTCTGAAGAATAGGATATTAAGGGTGACAAGGCCATATCCAGAAGGGGATCTAACAATTCTTGTTGAGTAGCACTGTGATGAATTATCCCCATTTTATCTTGCCAAAGAGAATGATTTCTGAAGGAAGAAAAAGAATAGTGTCTTATTGTGTACTAAATCATTGAAAATGATGGACTTGTTCAATAGACTGTGGAAAATAGGAAAAAAACTCACTCATCTTATTCAGAAAACTTTACAGAAAATCATACCAATGTTAGTCCCATTCATGTTAATGAGCCCCTCTATATAAGAAATTTGAAGACTGGGCATTAAATGATAGCACTTTTTTCCAAAATGAAAAATAAAACACTGAAATAAAACAAACTCTTTACTGTAAACTCAGGAACTGCAGTTTTTACAGATGTTGTTCCTTAATTCTCAAGACATTCTCACTATATAGTTGTTTGCGCAGCATGAAAAGCTAAATCAGCAAAATGGCATTACTCCTCAAACAACATATTCTTTTGTATATTTTTATTTTCTCTTTTTTAGCACTCTAGTTCCATTTGTAATAATGCAATACAAAGGTATTTTGTATTGTATTGAGGGACGTGGTGGCGCTGTGAGTTAAACCGCAGAAGCCTCTGTGCTGCAAGGTCAGAAGACCAGCAGTCGTAAGATCGAATCCACGCGACAGAGTGAGCTCCTGTGGCTTGTCCCAGCTCCTGCCAACCTAGCAGTTCAAAAGCATGTAAAAATGCGAGTAGATAAATAGGTACCACCTCAGTGGGAAGATAACGGCGTTCCGTGTCTAGTCGCGCTGGCCACGTGACCACGGAAACTGTCTTCGGACAAACGCTGGCTCTATGGCTTGGAAACGGGGATGAGCACTGCCCCCTAGAGTCGGACACGACTGGACTAAATGTCAAGGGGAACCTTTACCTTACCAATACAAAGGTAATAGAAACAAAAGTTAGGAAGTTTTATCAGTTTTGTAAGATGACACGGAAGAGCTCGTTATGCCATATTCCCATATTCCTATGTTGTCTCCCTACATAAACCTATTGAATCACTAAGATTTGCTGAGAAAGCCCTCTTCTGTGTTCCACATTTGAGAACAGGTCATTATGTGGAGACATGGGAAAGGGCTTTTTTTTTTCCCATAGCAAACCGAACTCTGGAACACCCTCCTCTTGGTGGCTTAATTGGCACTGACACTGGCATCATTTTGGTGCCACGTTGAGACATGTTTATTAGCGCCTTTGGGGTTGAGGATCACAACCTGCACAAGTTTTAGCGCAGTAGTTTTAATGTTTTAAATTTGTGTTTTAAATTGTTTGATTTTAAATTATTTTAAATATCTTAACATATTGATTTTTTTATAGCTTTGTAACCCACTCTGAGATTCTGAGATATAAGTTGAGTTATAAATGTTTGCAAGCAAGCAAGCAAGCAAGCATCTGATTTACTGTAAAATGTTTGGCCATGAACTGTACTAGAGTGGCATGCATGCTACATGGGATCTCTGCATATGCAGTTTCACATTTGTATTTATGAATAAGAACCGTTTCAAAGAAAGAAAAGGAAAGCAAGTTAAGACAGTTATTCTAGTAGTTCCTGCAATGGAATATGTTGTCTTGACTGTTGTTTTTTATGGTTGTGTTGCTAACCCTATTGAAACATTGCTGACTTTACTAGAAATAAATCAAATATTTTACTTGAGCAATCTGTAAGTCAGTTCATCAGGAAAAGTTCTGAAATAATTGTGCAGGATAGATTCTAATATCCGATTATTCTTATGTAATAAGAATAATTGGATATTAGGATATTAGGATGCATTTCCATGTGTCTTTGTAAGATGTAAGACATCCTTGCTAGATATTGAGGGAAACTATGGTTAATTTCTAGGACAGCTTTCAAGAAAAGGCCAGTTCACATGCAACTGAAGAAAACACTACAACATTCTATATATGTTCCACTGTTTAAATGGACCTATTCAGGTTGTAGTTTTCAGCCATTGAATTTGGAAATAACAATACATCTAGAATTAATACTGAGAAAAGTAGACAATACAGTGGTGCCTCGACTTACGAATGTCCCTACTTATGGCCATTTTGAGTTACGACCAGCTCCGGCCGCACAATTTTGCTTCTACTTGCACCAGAGCTTCCACTTACGAACAGAAAAAGGCAGGGAAAAAAGGCGGGGGGAAATTCAAATTTCTAACTGTAGGTGGCGACAAGGCTGCTTCTTTGTAGCTCTTTCGCCCCAGCAGTTAGAGAGTGTGCGTCGTCGTCGTAGGCTTGGGACTGCCTCCTTCTGCTTCTGAGAGCATGTGTGTGTGTGTTTGCAGGGAGGCTTCGGGCTGCCTGGTAAGGTAAGGTGCTGTTTTCTGCTTTTTAAAAACTGTTCTGGGTGTTTTTGCAGCGTGGTTTTGAGCTGGGGGGGTTATGTTTCTGTGCTCTGATGGGTCTTGGGGGGTTTGTTTGTTTGTTTTTGAGTTTTTTCCCATTTCCGGTGGGTCTTGGGGTTTTTTGTTGCTTTTTGGAGTGTTTTTTCCCATTTCCGATGGGTCTTGGGGGGTTTGTTTGTTTTTTGGCTTTTCCCCCCCATTTCCAATGGGTCTTGGGGGGTTTGGTTCCTTTTTTGGCTTCCCCCCCATTTCTGATGGGTCTTGGGGAGTTTGGTTGCTTTTTGGGGTTTTCCCCCCCATTTCCGATGGGTCCTGCATGCTTCCCTTGCTTTTTCCTTTGTTTTCTTTGCATTTCCGACCTGCCCCCTTTGTTCTCTGTGCATTTCCGATCTGCTCCGTTTGTTTTCTGTGCATTTCCAATGGGTCTTGCATGCTTGATTGCTTTTCTCTCTCCCCCCCCCTTCGGCCGGAAGGGATTAATCACGTTTCCAATGAGTCTTGCAGTGATGATTTTTTTTTTTTGGTGATTTTTTTCTTCGGCCGGAACGGATTAATTGCATTTCAATGCATTCCTATGGGAAATGGTGCTTCGATTTACGACCATTTCAAGTTACGTCCATCTTCTGGAACGGATTATGGTCGTAAATCGAGGGCACCACTGTAGCAGGAAAACATGACAACCAAATATGAAATAGATAGAATCAACAGAAGAATCTGTGTGCTTTAGTTTGCAAAATCTGAGTAAAATCTGTTAACGAGAGAACCTTTTGGAAGTCACTAAGTCACAGAGTTCTTGTAGGTCTTGGGAGAACATAACAACCATAACAACAACAACATTGAACTTGCCCAATAGAAATAGTGACAAATTTCACTTAATTTATGAGAAGTGTTTATCAACATTCAAACATTACTTCATAATTTAATAAAGAGAACTTTTTTTTAATCAAACAGAAAGTAATAGAACTAAAAATGTCAGATATAGACACCTATACTGGATTGTGTGTCTAAGAGCTCAATGCTATCCAGATTTACCCAGGAATGGGTCCCACTACATAGAATGGAATTTTCTTCAAATAAGCATGCATTGGAGATATGAAGAAAGTTGCATATGCCATATTTATGGTTGAGACAGACTGTCTGGAATCCCAACATGAGTGATGTAGAACTGGATGAACCATAGGAAGCCAGCCTACAAGACATATGCACTGAATCATTGGATAAGAGAGTTGGAGCCATTAAACCTGAGATGGACAGATTAGGAATGGGACTTTCAGGTTAATGCAAATAGGGACAAAAAGTGAAAGAAGTTCTTACTTTCTGAAATCCAAATGCTTTGTTTTAATGAGAGAGAATCATGAAAGCTCGTTCTTTCTGTTTCCCTCTTTTGTTTGCCCTTTCTTTCACCTCATGTCTGTCAAATTACCCAGGAAAGATGTACTCAAATAGCATTGCTAAGGTTTCTATCAGCAGCCAATAAGATCACAGAGGAATGGAAAGAAGTTTGAGTTGTAGAAGCACTTAGATGGGTTGGAATCCAGTGAAAAATGTTCTTTGCTTCAGTCCTTCATCGTGGATGAGTTCTGAGTGCTTCTGAGCCCCATGGTGTCTTTCATCTTGACTGTGCTCTGTCTATGGTCGTGAATCCTTTTTGCCCTTTTCTATGAATTTTTGGGTGATCCCCCTATTTTTTAGGATTACATTTGGTGCTGCCAACAGGCAATGTGCCTAAAATGCCAGCATACCTCTTTAGGATTAAGCCCTCTCCCCCCCCCCCCATTTCCTTTGGGACCGTTTCTCCTCTTTTTTCTCCCTTTTCCTTTTCTGGCTTATTTTTGCTTCTTGCTGCTGCATGCCGATCATGGACTTAAGGATGAGAAGACATCAGTGGTAGAGAGGACTGATATCTCCCCATATTCTAGTCATTTTATGGAGGGTAGGGTCTTGACTGTATCTCTTTGCCTTTATTTGCTGCATTGCTTCGATGGTGTGTGTGTGTGTTTATTTTGTATTTTGTTCTTCTGTGTGTATGTGTTGGAGGGGGCCTCTATTACATTGGGTTCTTTTAATTTGTTATTTGGTTTCCCTTTTCAAAAGGGGTCTAACGTAGGGCGGAGTCATGCTGTGTGCCTGGGGCCAGCCTTGCCTTAACACAGGCCATAACTGTTGAGTTCTGGTAAAATCTGGAAGCCCCCCAAGGATGCAGCCCAAATGAGCCTCGGGACTCAAGATGATCTGCACCACAGGGGACCCCCGCCTCCTCCCTGTCCCAGGTCCGAAACCAGTGGGCATTCAACACTGTGAGGTGGGAAGGCTCACACACCTATTGGGTGCCCGCTTGAACTCACCTTCAAATTCATGACTTCCGCCACTACCTGCCAGTGTGACCATAATATAAAACTCACCTCACCCTTAACAATATCAAAAGGTTAAGAATGGGATGGGCGAGAGCACACCTGCTCTAAGTGCCAATCAAGGGCAGGCCAAAAATTCCCATCCACCCCCAAAGTGACCAGCAAAGCTTGCTCTTAAAAAAGGGTGCATAGTTGGGCCAAAGACTTCTGGTGAAAGGTAAGATGGCAGGGGCAAGCAGCCTCTAAAAGGCTCGCTTTAGCCCCCACCCCATTGCACTACTCTGCATGCTCTCCTGTGCACGCCTCGCCTAAGCAGGTGGGCAAAAAGCTCCTGCAGCTGCAAAAGTGGCTGCAAAAGGAGCATTAGGGCTTTTGAATTGATTCTCTGTTGCCCATCTTGTCCCTACCTTTTTGTAGTATTTTAAGGTTTCTTTACAGCTTTACTGGGAAAAGTTATTAATTTGGCTATAATTTGGCTATAAATGGCTTTTCCTGCCTACAGAATAGACAAAATCCTAAACCCAACCTTTCAATGGAGACTTGTGTTTCTGTTTTGCCTTTTCCCCAGGCTCACAGCCAGAAAGTAACCATGTTCCAAAAGCACGCAATGTGTGGATGGGGTGCGGTGGGAGGGTGATTACAGAGTAATTGGAAAACCTTTGTCTAAAGAACCGGGTGGAAAATTCCAACCATACTGTCAGAGATAGGTCTTGAGACTATGCTCCCCCCCTCCCTGCAGGGATTACAGCCAGCAATTGGACTGACCTCAAGCAGACCTGGCACAGACATATGGCATGAATTTTTGGGACTCTTGTTTACAATTTTTCTGTACTATCTGTAAAATATTTATGCATAAGCCTGAAGAAGTGGATTTTACCCACAAAAGTTTATTTGAATTTTTAGTTGTCTAATAAATGTACAAGGTAGTAAAATAAACAATAAGAAATTAGAGCTAGGGAATGAAAAATCTAGGTAAACATACAAACACAATTAATTAAAAGACAAACAAATCTAATGGAATCCCATATGAAATATTTAGCATAAGAACAGGTGTCAGAGAAAACATGGCTATGTCACTATAGCCTAACCCTCCCAAGATATCACATGCAAACTTCAAGTCTAGTAAATATGCCTGTTCTTCCTTCCTTCTTTCCTTCTAGTTTGCTAAATAATTTCCTTGTTCCCAAAGCTACAGTCCTTCTCCTGTTATGAGAGGCTTTTCCTTTTTTCTGTATTCCTTTTGAATCTCATTCTACCTTTCTAGCATAAAGGCTTTGTCTTTTTCATGTAATTCCTCTTTCCTTCCCCCCCCCACCCCATTTCTCTACAAACCCTGTTCAGCCACATTAGAAGTCCTCACAATCTCTCCCTTTTCTCTGACTTTCTCTTTCTTCCACCCCCCCCCCCCAATTCGATCTCTTACTCTTGGTTTAGATTTGATCTTTCCTCTTCATTCCATTTCCCCAAATTTTTATTCTAAAAAACTGGATTCTTCATAGCATCTCTACATTTATCACCTGTTTAGCGGGAGGAATTATGCACAGCTATAGTATACTTCACTGTATAGTTACATTAATTCATTTTAATTGGAAACTGAGTTTCTTCTATTGGTGCTTATGCAATTTCAATCTTTTAGCCTTAGTTTGGGAGTGCTGCCTTAACTGGAACTTGAATACCAATCTAACCCTTGGTAGCAGTCTCAAAACAATGAGGCATCCTGGTCATATTTCTTAAACCCTTTGAAACATCTCACCTCTAAAGCAAGATCAGGAGCAACTGCTTGGAACAAATTGCACAGAATGTCTCTAGTGCCCTTTCTCTCTGTGAAGATAAGCACATGAGTCACAGCCAGTACAAAAGGTTGGTTTGATGGCTCAGTAATGCAAACAGCTCACCCAGAGCTTCCACCTTGAATTAGTCTCTGGAGGAAAAGGTGCAGTTAGTTTTGAATGTTGTGCATTCAGAGAAATGGGCAAACTTTGGTCTCACAAATGTACAGATTCTTTCTGAAATATAAATACCCTCTACCCTTTTTCATTAATTTGCTGGATAGGATAATTGAGATATCTTTTAATTTTTGAACTCCTCATTTTGAAATATGACTCTTCAAAGAAGCATATTATGTATACTAAAATCCTTACATATAACCTCGCATCTTGAATGTAACATTCATTTTCATGGCTTTATTTCATTTACATTTGCCTTTCCTTCATGACACTAAAGTGACATTTAAGGAAGCATATTTTTCCATGTATTCTCACAGCAATCCATTGAGGGAGGTTAGACTTAGAAGGACTGACTTGCCCAAGATCACTTGATGTGCTGTATGGGCTGAATGGGGATTTTAACCCAGAGTTCTCCAGTCCTAGTCTGTCATTTTGACCACTACATCTACATTACACCAGGTTTCTTATTGGAAATCTGCGATGATACCTAAAAATCAAATTATCAACCTGTGCCTAAAAACCAGAAGTTGACATTCATCAGTTTTAGTACTTTATTTTGTCTGTTCTAATTCTTCTCTAACATTTCAAACAAAAATATATATATAATAAATGGAAAATGTCTGACGGAAGACACTTTGAAGTATAATTAAGAAATGACTGGAATCTGATTTTCAATTAACAAACACCTCAGTTGAAAATTGAGTGACAATGCACTGTGACTGACAAGATTATAGAACTTATTGCATATCTGGAGCCATCAAAATTCAACCATATTGACTTCTCAGCAGAGCCATATTATTATTTAACTTGTAGATATACTTTGGTTTATGTAAGCGAAATGATTAATCAATGTGACAGTTTGCTAGAGACAAAATATTTTGGGATCAGTTGAAGCCACCCAGGCATCAATCAAGTGAAGGGAAGTAAGTGAAGTGTAAGTCTGATATAGTGGTTAAAGAAGGGCTGATAGCATGCATCCCCTTAGGCCACATAGAATTCTTCTCTAGAGAAGTGACAAATTCTTGTTCAATTCTTTCTTCTGACAGAGGGAATCTGACAGAATAGCTCAGTGAGTTACATACCTGGTTGTGGAGCTAGAAGTTGGGAGTTCATTTCCCTATTGTGCCTACAGGAAGAAGAGCCAGCTTGTGTAGCCTTGGACAAGATTCCCAGGGTACCCACAGAAGAAGGGCGTGGTAAACTACTTCTGTGTATTCTACACCTAGAAAATCTTGTAAAGGGGTCATCATTAGTCAGAATTTACTTGACGGTATGTAAATTATTAATTGTGGGATGATACAGGCTGACAAAATGAGTATGAAGAAAAGCACATGCACACTAAAAGCACAGAAGGACAGGTAGATGGCAAAAAAGGACACAAACAATCCACCCTGACACTGCTTATTTGCAAAAATCCACACAAAAAGGCAGCAGCTACCAGTTTTATGCAATTTCTGCAGTTTACGCAAGTTGTACAATATATTGAATTTTGTCAAAACAACAGCATTAAAGATATTTTGCCATCTTACACATGAAGAGAAAAATGTCGTGGATTCTCATTCTTTTGTAAAACAGCAGAAGTGAGGATTTTCTTCCCACCTATTTTTGTACTCTTGCCATCTCTGCCCCTCACCAGTGAATTTCAGCAAGGGATCGTTTTTAATGAGGAAGAGACACTCTTTATGTTTCTCCATTGCTTACCTCTTTTGCCACTTAAGACAATTCAACAATATATTATATCTATCCAGTCTCAAAGGAAATTGTGAGCAGTTCAGGAGTGTTTGCTTCCACACACACACCACATTCTATATAGAGATGCCAGTACTTCATTTACTCCTGCCAGTTCACTGACGACATACTGTTGTTAAGGCAACTGTTGGCGTTTCTCCTGGACTTGAATGCTCTGGATGTTAAATATAACAAAACTAAAAATATATATTGTTGTGTTTAGCATTGCAGCAATCACAACCAACTAATTGTTTGAGCATGGACATATGCCTAAAGAGAATGAGGCAGCCATCTTGACATTATTTTGGAGTAGCCCATCAAATTGAATAAACTACTCCATAGAGTAGTTTACAGCTTAAATACCATTAGGATTGAACATGTTTTTTCCCATTAAATAAATATATATTATATTCTTAAAGCAATAGATCAACCCACCCATCTGTTCAAATCCTTTAAGCAGACTTTTTTTCAATGGTGATGGTAGTTTGGGTGTAGCAGCACCTGTTGTTATTAACTTTATACAGGTTGTAAAGGACATCTTATAGCCATATTCCTGCTGTGTATTGCAAAATGCTGAACAATCATGATTGATGCTGCAATTATAAAGTTAATGGTTCTGTAAGTCATTGCAAAGTCATCTTTCAGTTAAACATTAAGATTAAGGTTTTAAAAGAAAAGAAAGTGGTTTTGACCTTTAACATACCATGTACTACTTTTCTGAAATATAAACTAGTATTAATAATGCTGCAGAGGAGAGAAACCACACTGTCTCTTGAATACAGTTTCATTATATTCATTCATTGAATGTTTACCTACATTTGCCAAAGGAATGCACTTTGATTCATGAAAGATGTCTTGCAGTATTCAGAACACCACTAATTTTCTTTAAAAGGTAAAGCCAAAGGAAGCTCATGATACCAGTACTTGGAAATGGCACACAACCTTAATACAGACTTAATGAGTGAGTTGAACACAGTGGGATCTTTTTTCAAGATTAAGCATGAACAGGGTTGCACTGGTAATCAGCTCCAAATCTGCCAGTGTATTCCATTTTATAATGTCTATGCAAACAATTCCTACATTCTGAGGAGACCTATAGGGCCCTATTACACATCTGTAATTTTGCACCACTATGGAGGGGCTTGAATAAATGTACACTGTGTTTTATTTTTCATTACATGAGGATGCACACACACGCACACAATAAATCAACTAGTTGGAACTTTTAATATATAACATAAGACCCAAATCATTTGAGAGATTGGAGTGATGGGTTGAATACTCTGCTTAGCTGTGAAATTAGATTTCTCATATAGTCTAATCTCCAAGAACAAAATCCAGTCTTCACTAACTTAATTGTAGTAAGGTACTCAAGTGTACACTTAATTATTATATTGCTAAGGTTCATTAATATGTAGGCATCATAAAACACTGGACGTTCTGCTGTTAAAATTACTGTAGCAGAGCTATCAAGATCATTGCCTTTGTGTATACACACTAAGTTCGAAGAAAACTTTATTTATTTATTTTAACAACTTTCTTTTCTAACATTATTAAATACATATTAAATATTTTAGAAACAGATTCAGTACATTCTTTATAAGCAGATCCACACAATCTCTGAAACCTGTGTCGTTGCTGTTGTTTTTAAAAAATTCTAAAGTCTAACAAACATTCAGAACTATTTTAGTTGCCCATAGGAAGCTAAACCCGGATGAAGTCAACATCAAATTCCTTGAGGAGGGAGAGTTCCACAGCCATCCTGTTTTGTGAACCCACCAGTCTACCTTCTCAATGGGACCTTCAACTGGCCCTCTGTTTACGATCTCTGACTTCAGTCAGCAACATGCAGGAAGAAGTGGTTTTTCAATTTTCTGTCCTCAAGCCATTTATGACTTTGCAGATCAAAACTGTATTTTGAACTGAGCTCTTAAATTAACTGGAAGCTAGTGCATTTGGTTCAAGACCAGTATTATACTGCCTGTAAAATGAACAGCGTACAAGAATGGGACTATCACAGTCAGAAACTAGCTGTAGTTTCTGAATACTTTGCGAAAATGGCCCTACACATAACAAATTGTAGTAGTCTGATAGGGAGATAATTAACATACAGATTGCTGTGGCCAGAGCCACCTTTTCTAGGAAGGAGCACAACTGGTTTACCATCTGAAGCTGGGCAAAGGCAGCCCTGGCCTCAGCAGCCAGCTGGCTTTCTCAAAGAATGCTATGCCCAAGAAGACCGTCAAACACTGAAATGGTCCTTCAGTAAGTAAACACAGCAAATAATATATGCAGAATAATGTCTTCTTGCTGGACCACTGTATATAGTATGCTCTTCTTTGCTAATGCATACTAGATTTACACTTTTTGTTTGGTCCAGCAAAAATTGCGATGAAAACAAGTAGTCTTTGCTTCAGAGGAATGACAGACATACAGTAATTTCTCTCCACTTTTGAGAGATGGGAGGAATCAATGCTTTGGAGACATCTTCTCTTTGACTATAGTAGAATAAAGTGTTAGGATTTTTAAGAGCTGGGTTACAGAGATGAACTGGAAATGTATCATTGCTGCTCAAAATCTTTACCAAAACAAAAGTTTCTCATTACCTTTTAATGTAATATCAATTTATATTTTCCTGTTTTGTATACTATGAACTACTGAAACTTGAGACTCTCTTTGTCTAGGTCACAATGAAGTCAAATCATCAGAAACACTCTGAGTTGTCCACATGTGAAAGCCACTGTGGGGTAATACATGATGTGTATTTGAACACCTAGTTAACAAAAGAAATCATGTCATTTAAATATCTATATAGACATATCTATTCAATGGAGATTTGTTTATAAACACAATTTATTTATTTTATTTATTTATTAAGCTTATACCCCGCCCATCTAGACCGAAGTCTACTCTGGGCGGCTGAGTAGAATGAGTACGATGAAATCCATGCTAACATTCTTCATGTTAGCAATCCAGAACCTTATTTTCTTCCAAGTATAGAGATGAATACAAACAGCCTGAAGCCAAAAATGTAGGATTATTGAGCTCAGCAATGCAGGATGATGTGCAACATGGTTGTTGTAGTATTATCACAAGCATTCCATCAGAAACAGGGGCTTGTACACCTTTCCCAACTTGTCTGCTTTGTTTAACCATAAAGTAATGGACGTGGTGGTGCTGCGGGTTAAACCGCAGAAGCCTCTGTGCTGCAGGGTCAGAAGACCAGCAGTCGTAAGATCGAATCCACGCGATGGAGTGAGCTCCCGTCGCTTGTCCCAGCTCCTGCCAACCTAGCAGTTCGAAAGCATGCAAATGCAAGTAGATAAATAGGTACCACCTTGGTGGGAAGGTAACGGCGTTCTGTGTCTAGTCGTGCTGGCCACGTGACCACGGAAACTGTCTTCGGACAAACGCTGGCTCTATGGCTTGGAAACGGGGATGAGCACCGCACCCTAGAGTCAGACACGACTGGACTAAATGTCAAGGGGAACCTTTACCTCTACCTAATGGACAATAAGGATGAATTATTATAGCCCTACCATTCACACTTGTGGATACTCTCTTCTGCTCACTACCGGTCACAAAGTGACACCATGCAAGGGAAAATCCCCCAAACTGACTTCTTTTTTCATCAGTTAACCATTTCTCACCCAAACATAAAGCAACCGTCAGGGCTGTTTTTTGACAAATATGAATGATAGTGAGCAGAAGAAGATATCCCGTAGACCATAATGACTGCTGTCATTGGTGTCATCAACATCCAGGTTGCCCTTTGCTATGTAAAGCTTGCCATCTTTTTTTCTGCTGGTAATATGGGAATAATATTGTTCAGCAATATTATGCAGTTCCCTCGCATTTTGAATTGTGGATACAGAAGAACCATATTCCACATTTTGAGGTGTTCTTAAGAATTTGATCACTCTTGTCAGAAGGTGAGAAACTCATGGAGTTCGAAAATTCTTTATCAAAGTGTCTTCTCAAGTCAAGAAAGGCTAAATCAATAGGGAAAAAAGAGAGTCCTGCTTAAGAAACCATATCAAACTTTTGCTGAGTTCGGCACAACTGGCTAATGTTCAATTTGCTTTTTTTGGGTTATTTGTGGGGCCTGAACATATCATTTGCAGTGCACATACAGACAGATTTTGAATGAATTTAATATCTAGATCCAGATCTAGAATTTGATCATCTAGGTTGGTCCAGTTTTCTTTTTGGCTTTGGGATGAAAATACCATTATTTGGTTCAAAAAGGAAGCACAAATGTTGTTCAATCTTTGTATGAGAGTTACACAGAGCCACCAAGAAGATTTAATAACCAACAGTGCATTCACGCTTGTTCAAGGAGAAAGTAAAAGGAGGAGAGGTCTCTGTGGAGGCTTATGGAGGTTGTTTGATGAACTCATAGGTAATACTGAGAATCATTCAACTTTTTTTGCTGTATTTACTCAGATAATCAATTTTGCCATAGGAGACTGGAGAATGAGAAGCCATTATTCTTCTAGTTACTGCATTTGAAATCAGTTCATGGGCTGTGTGGATCATGGAATTAATCTTTATCCAGTATTTTCTTATGTAGGTAATCTTAGAAAACAAGATATGTTCTTTAATATATTTTCACCAATGAGAAAAAAGTCATTAAATGACCTTGGGAAAACAGGCATTTGACTCTTCACAACACTTCTCATTCATTCAACATCTTTAAATTAGGTTGTGTTTCATTCCATACTCAGTCATTTTCAGGTTGAACATTCTTATATTGTACTGATTTTCCAATTCACAGAAATTTCAAAAATGAGTATTTCCTCTCACATTTATTTTTCATGGGGAAAAAATGAAATTGCCTTGAAGAGAGAAAAACAGGGAAACAAATGGCATTGTCTTTCAGCGGCTGACTCTGCTTCAGATTGAATCATTAAAAAAGACTTTAACAGCAGTCATTATAAATCACACTGCCAGAAATTTGCTCACCATTGGTTTCAGTTACACAGATAAATGGCCACTGGCTCAGAAATTGAAAAGCTGATGACATAATGGCCTTTGTTATAATAACATAAAAAGCTGTTATCATGCTGATGTTAAAATAACTGTTGTTTGATCTAAATAATGTTGACGGATCATTGCATTTTCCATTCTTTCAATATAGAATACACGAAGCAGGGGAATACACAATGCATTATGTTTATGCACATTTGTGTTCTCCGTAAGTCCGGAATGCTTTTTTACCATCCAACATTAATATATTTCAGAAATTAATATACACACACACAGATATTGCATTACCATGAAGACACACTATTATTCATATGAATGAAAGAGCTTTGGCATGATAGAAATGCAATACACAACATGAAAAGGATTGTTCCTGTGTAAACCCCATTGAAAACGAATAGGCCATGCAAGTCATCACTAGTCGGAGGATTGAGCCTATTTGTATGGCTGAACAGATAAGATTCCTGCTGTGATGGTAGTCAAATATGTGGTCTCTAGAGAATATTCTAAGTTCATGATGTGAATTAATAAGCCGTTTGTGAATTGCAGCTGTGTTTTAACAGCTTCACAATGAAAATACTCCTAGATATCATCTATGGGATTTATTTGTAAAGGACAAAATATCTATGCATATTAAGGGTGCTTTGCATGCCAAATTCAAGGATGATTTACTGAAAACAAAATTGTTCTCACTGATAGTATATGTTGACTCTAAAAAGGTGTGTGCCTGCTAGAGCTACTCATTTCTCCGTGTATGTGTGTGTGTGAAAGAAGCTGATAAAATCAGCAATATTGTAATTATATCATGTGTTAAAGTATCAGTCTCTCTCAAAAATCTGAAAAAAGTTTTGACCAAAGTAAAAAAAAAAGTTTTTTGCTTTGATAGATGGATGTCAGGAACTTTGGTTGATAAGTTGTTGTTGTGTAAAAAGCAAAAGAGAGATCTCTTGTGCCAAGATTCTGCTTCTGGACCTCAGAAGCAAAAAAGAGAAAGTAAGCCATCCAGGGATAAAGAAACATAAAAATGCAAGGTGCCTGCAGCTCACTTAGCCATCTACCTGCAACTACATAGCTACCCACTCACCCCAATTACTTATCCACACAGCAGAAAGCATATTGTGCTGTAGAGAAGCATGTCAGTTCTCTAAATCAGGCAGCACGGCCCTGGTGTTCTGCCTAAAACAGATTAAAAAGGCTGAATAATGGATGGCTGAACCTTATAGAAGGACACCTGTGGTAGGGAATCCTATGAGATGTAGGCATCTACCAGCATTCAGATGTCAGGAGATCTGGGCCTCTCCAAAGTAGCGAATGCCTCCTTGCTGCTCTGTTTTCTAGTTCTCTGCAACTTACCCACCCTCCACTGGTAAATCAATGGGGAGGTGCATTTGTTTGCAAAAAAAAAATCAAAAAAATCAAATGTGTTTCAGGCCATATACACGCCCAGGATTCATATGTTATCTCTTGGTGAGCCATTTACTCTTTTCTAAATGGGTTTCCTCAATTAAAATTACAAGTAGCAAGAATCAGTGTTCAATTAATTTTTTTAAAAAAATTACACTAATCAGAGAAAAGGCACTTTGCTGATTCTTTAATACAGTTACTAATTTATCTAGATTTAAGGTTCTTCTTTTGAACCCTCAATTCTTTCACAGATACAAATAATAGTTTCTGACACAGTCTTACATACAAAGATACAAAGAGAGAGTGAAATTATAGCTGTCTGAAAGCAGGATTTTATTTGAGAAAAAAATCACTAACATGGATATATTGCATATTCTCTTTACAGTTATTTTACAGGTCTCAGCCATAAAATGTGAAGCAACTTTTAAATAAAAGACGTTTATGTTGAAAGTACAGAGTGCATTTTATAAGTACTTCCTGGTCTATGTATTTGGAATCAAGGTGAAGATATTCCTAGGCAGTATCCTTTCATCTTTTTTCTATCTTTTTGAGCATCATTCCTAAAGCAGAAGAAAAGAAAAAGAAAAAAAGGTATGTTGGCAATTCCCTTCCTTGCTTCCTGACAAGAGTAAGGAGACTGACGTTATGAAGAACTGCTCATCTGAAACCCAGCCTTCACCAAACTTGGAGGGATTGTAGAGGAGAGTCTGTAGAATTTTTTTTTTTAATTTTGGTGTCTCTAGGTGCCTGGGAAAAATCTTTCTGGGGGGCCCTCTTTGTGGGTGTATAGCTCAAACATCCAAAATCCAAACTTCACCAAACATGCTGAGCTTGTAGAGAAGAGTAATGGAAAGCTTCATGGCCAATTTGGTGTCTCTAGGTGCTTAAGGGGCCATTTTATAGGGTTTTAAAATAAAAAATGAATTGACAAATTGATTAATCAATTCGTCAGAAATAATTCATTACTAAATTCATAAAAAATCACCTTCTGATTCATGCACATCTCTAACAGTGATAAAATCTCACTCACTTGGATATGTTCTTATTGGCTGCTGGATAGTTACTGGTTTATTTATTACATTTCTAGCCTGCCTTTCTTTAAAATAATTCAAGATGACATACACAGGTCTCTTCCTCTTCTTTATATTCAAAAGCTGAGGGATGGTGAGTGGTCCAAGGTCACCCAGTGACTCTCATGATTCAGTGTGTACTAGAACTTGGCCCTCCTAAGTCCCAGCTTAACACTCTAATACACTAACCACTTCACCACATTGTTTCTCTGCTGCCCAGTTCCCTATTTACCTCTTGACTATTTGGTCATCTTTTGTTTTCCCCATTTTGGCAATGATTCCTCTCTGTGTATTTGGAACATAGAACTTGCCTCACCTTCAATCTTTTCTAACTCACTCTTAATTTCCTCTATTTTAATTCCTTCATTTACTAAGCAATGTTCTGACTCATTTCCTCTTTTGGAGGTATTAAGTGCTCTGTTACAGTCCTCAGTGTTTCACACGCCTCATCGGTACGAGTCCACAATGAACCAAAAAGTGCATATTTGCAATTAATTTAATTTAATTCTTTGCAGTTCATCTCATGATATCACCATTAGAGGCATTTCATAAAGGAAACACTCAGTGCTTCTGAGGGATTATGTGCTCCAAGAAGGCAGCTTAATGTGGAGCAGGAACTTACACAGGGCTCCATTTCCATGAAGTCTGCCATGTTTCTTGAATAGGTATAAGTGAACTGATTTGTGTTGCAGAGTTTTGAATATTGGCTGAATTCTTCTAGCTGCACAGCAGATGTCCAGAGATTCACAGAGAAGAATAGTTTCAAGTTCCCTAGATTAGTCCAGCCCATTTACTCATTAACAGTAACTCACTCTGAGACATTAATAGGAAAAAGAATAAAAAAAATTTTTTTACTTACACTTCTAAACAGATCAAACAACAAACTAACAAAACATGGCTTGGTTCCCCTTTCCTCCTCTTCCTATGCCCGCACGGCATAGGAAGAGGAGGGGGAAAGGGATCAAAGCGATCCCCCAGCCCCACTGCCCTTGCAAAGACAGTAGGGATGAGGATTGCTTCTGACAGGCTACGCTCCTCTTCCTATCCCTGCTGGGGCATAGGAAGAGGAGCAAAGGGGGACCCAAGTGGTGGGAGATCGCTTTGCAAAGGCAGCGGGGGTGCAGGATCCCTTTGATCCCTTTTCCCCTCCTCTTCCTATGCTGTGTGGCATAGGAAGGCTGAGGGGGTCACAGCTTTTTTTTTTAAAAGGTAGTCCCACACGCTGTCCAAAAAACATATGACCCAACAAACCAATGAATTGATTCGTTGTTCATCGGGTCACTGGGGGGCAATTGGTGGTTCATGGGTCATCAAGTTTGATTACTCATGAACCAAGACGAAGCACCATTTTGGCGCTTTGTCTCCATCTCTAGTCTGAAATGATCCATAGCTTTGAACAGGCTCAAGAGAAGAAGAGATACACTGAGCAGAAAGGTGGGGATTTCTCTGAATCGGAGGCAGGAGGGAACTATTGGTTAGTACTGGATAGATTGGCAGTCACCCCAGCCCAGTAAGTCCCTCCCAGACACACCTACTAGAGGCAGCATGTGAGGCTGAAAAAAACCCAACAATTTGTGCTTCAGAGAAATAAAGAAACGGGCCAATTTACAATGAATAAAGTTCCATGATTTGGATCAGAGTCCTTTAAGTGGAATTTTAATCAAGGGTGGGATTTCAGTTAAAATAAAGGGTGGAAAGGTTTCCAGATCCAAAGATTTCCAGAATATTTTGTAAACTGAGATTGAACATGGTGCAATGGCTAATGTTGAAATGGGATGTAAGAGACTTTCAGTCAAATCCTTCCCTAGCCATGAAGCGTTCAAAGTCTCCACTGTATGGTCTTGAGCCTCTCAGACTCCATGGTTGCTGGGAGATAAAAAATAAGAGAAAAGCCCTGCCTGCCACCTTGACCTCCTCAGAGGAAAGCCAGGATATATTTGTGTGTGCATGAGTACACATGGGGTCCTTCCTAAAGAACTGGCAGCATATGAGTCTTGAGTGTGTTTCTATGAAGGCCATGTTAACTTCTGGTATGGGTCAGAGAAACTCATCTCTGCAGGATAGATTTTATAATGTTGTGTATTTGATAGACTCATTTTGTAACTAAAATTGTGGCCATGTTATATACCTAAATAAATACCAGTATTTATTCCTATGAGCTATGTTGGAATAACACTGATAACAATGATATTGATGAGCCACATGGGCACTCCTATGTCCAACATCTTTCACCAATGCACCACATCTTTTCCACTATCAACCTGCATATCACTGCTTACCAACAGTAGTGGGTTGCTAATATGGTCATATTCATGCTAAAAAGAAAACTGGATTTAGGCAAGCCATGGTACTTAAGGAGCATCCTAAACAAGGGTGGATTGCCTTCATGACTTCCTGGATACAAATAGACTGCAGTACTCAAGGATCCCTACAAACATTATCCTTCATGTTCTATACATAGCCACACTACTTTAAAGCACATTCCAGAGTGAAGGAATAGTACAGAAGGCAATATTGATTCTGAAATAAGCCTCGAATGTATAAAGGCCTCTGACAAGAGTGATTGGTCTGAGGATGTAACAAATAGTTACAAGGATTTTTCACTGCAAATTTTCTAAAGCCATCTGAATTGATGGTCATCTCTAAATCTTATAATACTGAATTGCAAAATTTCATTATCTGTTGCATGAATAAGTATTTATTTGTGTGTCCTTGGATTCAGTAGACTGAAAAGAGGAGAATAATATCTACCTTCTCCATACCAGCATTATTTTAATCACCAATTTTAAGCATCTCTATCTTATGTATCTTCCCCTTTTTCCTAAGCTTAAAAAACCATTATCCTTTTCGAGGTGCATTCACCAGAATTGTACACCTTATTCCAAGTCTGGTTGTGACACAGATTTGTAAAATTATTATTTTTGGTTCCTTTCACAATGATCCCCAACATGAAATTTGCCCTTTCACAGCATCTGCATGCTAATGTTCTAAACTGTAGTGGAAATAGTCACATATGCAGTATTCCAAAGCATTCATTTTCAAGGCAGAGAATGCGATTTAAACCACTTTCACAGTAAGTGGAATGTCCGTCTTCTTTTCTCTTGAGAGATATTCAGTCAAAGCCACTTAAGTCTTAAAGGTCATCCCATAGCACTTCAAACTGTTTCCAGAATAGAACTCCAAAAGAGATGCAAGAACACTGGCTTCAAGTGTTCTAATGTTAGGCAGGTTTTGAAATAGCAGTTTTTCAGCCAGCCTATTGTCATGTTCTTCTGCTTGTATATTTCATCTTATCCATTGTATCCAGATAATTATGCAATCAGACATGACAGGACATGAATTGTTCTGTATTAGTTTGTGCCTCCTGGAATACTCACAGCGTATATCTGGTTTGTTGACAAGAGAGCTGAAAATGAATAAATGTAACATGGCCCATGTACTACACTGCATGGAAATATTGTGCATTGTGATTTAATTTGCATATCTGTTTTAGTGAGCTAAATGTCCGCACTATAATCATCACTGACAGAAACAAAAGCTGCAACCTGTAATCATTGTTCTAATGTGTAATGTCATTGTAAATGTTTTATTTACTACGTAAAGTTAATGGTTGTTAATTGCCCATTCAAGACCAAACCACCTTCAAATATTTTGTATTATCTCGGGCATAGCTTCCATCAATATACTGTTTCAAGGGAAGCCGTTTCTCTCTCATCTGCTGTGAGGTTTGCCATTAAACTCAGAGGGAACAGGGGCACCTGGGGAAGTGGGTCAGATGATGCCATAGTCCCTGGTGTTCAGAAAGTCCCAAAGGTTTTTTTTTCCTGTGAGTCCTGGTTCTATTACACATTCAATGCAGGGAATTATCATCCATGAGCAAAGGCTCCTTGTTATCGTTCAACTAATGTGTGAGCAGAAAGAGTGGTGCAATCACGGTAGCATGGCTAAATATATGGTATCTCAGTGTTTTGAAGTCATATTGTTCTTTCATATAAGTGGCTGCACACAGAGCTCAGTTTCCTTTAGACATGGGATATTTGTATTTGTATCCTTGGAGATACGAATATGAATATCAGCACCACAGGTGCCTGGGAAAACTGGACCCCCCCCCCCCAAACCAGCAGGCCCATTTACTTCTTGCCATGTGATGCACACAGCCAGCCTTGTTCTCGTCGAGCCAATCCAGGAAGTCTAGCTGTCTTGAATGTAGCTGGGACATTTTGCAGCATTGGATCAGGCCAAAGGGATAGTTCATCCTGATATCCACCTGATTGCAAAGGACATCCAGTAGTCCCCAGGTGAAGCAGGGACCATGTTTGCCAGTGTTAAAACTAAGAATATAATGAATTGAGTGCCAAGATATATGTGGGATGCTACACAGTTATTCTTCACCTGGATGTTAAAGTTTCATCTTTGGACATCTGGGGCTTGTATTGCATAAGGTCTTCTCATTTTACAAGACTGACATATCCTGTAGATGTATTGATTATGGTTTCTTTTTAAATTCCTTGTAGGTTGATGACTGCCATGTGGAAGCATTTTCCATGCCCTTTATATGTGATGCATAAAATCAGAAATAACCTCCACAACAATATTAGGTATGTGTAGGTATGTGTATGTGGGTGGGTGTAGGTGCACATTGTATGATTACTTTGAGAGTCATCTTGGCAATATTGGAAAAATGATATTAATACTAAATAGGAAAACAACAGTAATAACAACAATAGCAGCATTGATGTGGGACTAGAATGGAATAAAAGCAGACAAAGCAACTGATACAACTCATTGTACATCCCTCAGAGCTGTCAAATCCTTTGTAGAATGTCAGAGCAGTGTACTCAAGTTTTTTTTTAAAAAAATAATACAATAACATCTTGATTGTAGCATTCAGTATACTAGTTTCCCAAAGCTGTGTCTGCATGTGTGATGTTCCCCTTAAACCTTAGAGGGAAGCTGCCAGTCAGAGTTGGCAATACTGGGCTAGATGAATCAATGGTCTGACTAAGTATAGTGCAAATTCCTGTGTTCCCTAAAAGGTGGGATTGAGTTTAGATATTACAGCCCTTCCTTCCATTTTCCGCTCTAATGAAAATGTGGCAACAGAGACTGATGGCTCAGCCTTAAAATCAAAGTTCGAGTCCAAAAATATCAGCAAGCAACCAATGAGCTAAATTCTTAGGGTCTTATTCTAAAGGAATAAATATCTGGGTGGCCTCCATGCTCACTTACTGGTATGTAATAAAGTGATAATAAAATGAACTTTTCCAGTCCACTTAATTCAAGATTTGTGAATCAGATGAAATTCTCTTTTGAATATGATTGAACATATACTTCACCAAACATCTAAGTTGCTGAATATAATTGCAAATAAGTGATTGTTTGTATCTACTTATGTCTAAGCTTTGCTAACATGCTTCTTTCTTCCTGCCATAGAACATGAATAGAAGAACAAGCTACTAATTCTGAATGAGACACGATTAGTCCCCACCGAAAGCACCATACCAATGATCCACCAAATTCTGGAAACCAGACTGAAATCATATTCTTTTTTATGTTGAATTCTGATATAATTAAATCTCTCTGGCCAGTATTCTATTAGCCTACTCCATTCATGCAACTGTTCACTGTGTGCATGGCTAGGCTTTGCTGAATGTCTACTTTCTGCCTGCATAGCTATGCTTCTTGACTGGCTATGAATATAACCCCTGGCTTTGAGTGACACATGGGGCCAAGGCATTGTTGTAGGCCAAAACTCACCTTGGCAACCCTTCCTACAATGCCTTACCTCAAAGTCATGTTGTGAACAGGATACATCCCTCTTATTTCTAAGTGCTTCCTTAAACTATTTCATTTTACTAATATGAAAACATTTAGGAGATTTTTCATGTAATCACAATTTCTATAAATTACATTGATTATATGAATAACTTAAATTATGTGGGGTTGTATACTTACATGTATATACACACACACACACAAATGCACAATTCTGATTTACATTATTGCTCAGGGGAATCTTGTTTGGCAGGTTGTACAAAAAACTGTTTGTATTTATGACAATCCTTTACAATTTGTCAGTTTGCCAGTCAATCTAGTTTACCAATCTGGTGCCAGCATTTTTCTAAACCTTAATCACTAGCTTTCAATATAATAATTAGCAAGTTCTTTTCAGAGTAATTAAGATAGATTATGCCTCCAGATTTCTCTTTCCTCTGCTAACTTAGCTCTATCAAAAGTTATATAGTGAGGGAAGGCACATGCCTATAGAAAAGGGCAGCAGCAAAGCAAAGAAAAAGTTTAAATTGTGGTTTCAAAGGACAACATTGGATAAGTTTCCAACTACACTAAGAGAAAAACAAATACTCTTTATGTCCTTCAAATTTCCATTTGTCTTAAACATGCAAAGAAAAAAAAGTCCTAGTAATTGGACATCACTGTTTGATTTTCTGATAGGGCTGGACTTGCATTTATATTTGCATACAAAGTTTTTTAATATTTGTATGTCCATTCATATTCATGAATACCAATGTGCTGCAGCTTTGTATCAGCTTAACAGCTTAACACCTCAAACTTTGCAGTCTGGAGTTGTGGGTGGAATCCTTTACTGTCAACAATGCTTTCCAGATACAGACTATTGGTACTGACTGGAGATACAGCCAAACAGCCTTGTCACATATTGTAACCCCCTCTCCTTCACATATAAAGAGGCTGAGGATATTGAGATGCCTTTTTCTCTTCCTCTCAAAGAGTTTCCCCTGTCAATAGGAAATGTTGGAGAATAGGGAGAGATTGCTATTCATCTTGCTTTTATGTTCAGAAGAATTGGAGGATTTCTTCTTCATCATTTTCCCCTTCTTTCTTTTTACACTGCTGCAGATCTCAGTCCAATCATTTGAATGCCTATATGTGTGTTTGAATGAAAGTGTAGCTTTATGCTGAATTTGAATGGGGTAGGTCACAGTAGCATGAGCAAAAGGGACTGAGCTACCAAAACTGAACAGCTTCTGGTGAGGGAAGAAGGAAGTGAGAGATTTGCCTGCAAATCTCAGAACATTGTACTTCCCCTATTTTCATATTTCCTCTCTGGTTATATATATACAGATACATACAAATACTCTGCAATGTTTCAATAGGAATTGAAGTAGGTTGGGTAGAAATTAGCTTAAAGCAAATTGGTTGAAATATATAACACTAATAATCTGGACCACCCCCCCCCCATGTTTAGTATGAGTGAATGAAATATAACAATGCCATTACGTACAGTAATTGTTCAAATTTGTTCAAATTACCTTTAATCCTATGGTAGTTTAATTCTGCTGGGAAATCCCACGTTTGGAACAGCTGAGTCACTTCTCCCATATGCCGGGTTCTTGGGATTGTTTTATGCCTTGTTTGAGGCTTTATTTATCTTATTGTTTTTTATGCAAACCACCATGCAGAACACTAATGGGGAAGTATATAAGCACTATCAATCAATCAATCAATCAATCAATCAATCAATCAATCAATCAATCAATCAATCAATCAATCAATGCTATTTCCCAAAAATAAAAACACATCAGGGAAGTATACCAGGGAGCATTGCTTAGGCAGTTAGGCCAGTAAGTTCTAGACCAATGAGGAATAGCAACAGGTTGGAGGAGATGTGGATTGCAACTGGAACAACATATTCCATTACAGGAAGTGTATTCAAAGATGCTCTAAATCTGTATGTCCATTCACACATGTATGCACTTGAACATAGCTATATAATGTAACAGTTTGGGTTCCTGTTATGCAGACAAAAGCCTTGCAGTGTTGGCAGGCAACAAATGCTCCACCAATTGCAGCAAGACTGATAATACTGCCTTATAGCCTGACCTTTAGGATCCACCCCACCTCCATTCTGAGAGTAGTAAGAGAGATTCAGATTCAATCAGCAATATATTCATGTAACCAGGTCTAATTAGTTCTTTGGATTGAATTCACATGCAAGTGAGCTGGTGGAAATTAACATTTCCCCCTCTTCCATCAAATCTCAGTGAACAAGATGAGCTATGATGTATATGTAGGGGGATAATCAGAAGAACCTATATAGGGAGGTGTTCATTCCTTAGAAGGCAGATGCTGAATCCAACTTATAGCCACCTTGGATAGAATCATGTAAAGAAACTGGGAAGATAACTCTGAATGAGGCATGTTAGGACTGCGAAAACAGAAAAGTGGGTACTATTGAATTAGGAAGCATTTCAAATGGATTACCATTTAAAAGTTCATGTGCAGCAAATATGTACAGCATTATTAAAAACACATGGGCCTAAATCCTGTGGGTAGTCCCAACCAGAGCCGAGTCAAGACTAGAGATGGGGACAAATAAAAAAAATGGCAATTTGTTTTGATCTGTTATTCGTCAAGGTTAACGGATCAACGAATACGAATATTCGACGAATTGATGAATCAATCTGTTGAGTCATCTGCACTTTAAACAGCTATAACACTGCCCCCCAACCACCTAGAGACACCACATTTGCAGGGAAGCTTCCTCAGACACTATTCTACAATGCCTGAAAGATTGGTGAATACTGGATCACGGATCCCCAAGTTATATAGTCACAAAGAGGACCCCCCAAGAAAGCTCCCCCCAGGTACCTAGAGACTCCAGAATCACAACGGAGCTTCCTATGTCTTTCCCCAACACACCTGCCAATGTTGGTGAATATTGGATATCGGACCTCTGAGTTATTTACCCACAAATTGGGTCCCCCCCAGGAGAGTTTACCACATGGCACAGAAGCCCATTCTGCCTACTGGCCGCCGATCAGCTGATCAGAAGCTGATAGGCAGCCATCCCACACACACAGGCAGCCACCCCAACAGCCTACCCCCACACCCCCTTCCTTTCCCTACCTTAGCCCCCACCCCACTCCCACCAACACCCCCTTACCTTAATAGCTGCTGCCGAGGTCTCCATCAGGCCTTCGCAGCCACGGTGTGTAAAAAGGGAGACTGGCTGCCCTTTGCAAAGATGGTGGCTGTGGCTTCATTTAGGGTAAGGAAGCTGCAGCTGCCATCTTTGCAAAAGGCAGCCTGGATTCCCTTAGCCTGCCTTAAGGAAATCCAGGCTGCACTTTGCAAGGATGGCAGCTGCAGCTTCCCTACCCTAAATGAATTTGCAGCCACCATCTTTGCAAAGGGCAGCCAGTCTCCATTTTTACATGCGTGGCTCCGAGGCCAGAAGACCTCGGCAGCAGCGATTAAGGTAAGAGGGTGTTGGTGGGAGTGGGGTGGCATGGGGCCTAAGGTAAGGAAAGGAGGGGGTGGGGTAGGCTGTGGTATTGGGTGGCTGTGTGGGGTGGTGGCTGCCTTTCAGCTGATTGGCAGCCGGTAGGCAGAATTTTTTTTTTATTCGAAGGACGAATAAAAACGGGTAAATATTCATCCCTTCGTATTTGTGGGGGTCTCTGGAACCCACAAATATGGATAGATGAATATTTAACGAATCCGCTATATTCGTCAGAAAAATTGATCCGTTTTTATATTCGTCCCCATCTCTAGTCAAGACTTATGTAAATGCTATTGCTTCAGTGAGCCTGCCCTACCTGGGACTACCAACTGGATTTAGTTTTTATTATACCATGATATTGCTTATTTTGGGTTCTTCTTTTCTACCCTTTTTTAAAAAGTGTTTTCTGCTAATGTATACCCTGAATTTGAAAGTCTACATTTCAAATAAAAGATTTCTGAACACTTTATTTCATAAATTGTTACAATTTAAGAGTGAACTCTATATTTTCTAACAATTCTTTAATAAAAGCAAACACACACACACACACACACACACACACACACAATGCAATTTTATTTTTCCTTTTGCTAAAGGAAGCAAATTGTCATTAAGGATTCAATATAAATATGATCTAGGCTTTTACTGATATGTATAATAGATGGAAACTGGTATTCAGTAAGCTATGTACATGAATATAAAGTAGATTATATCCTAATACTGATGGGGCACTTTCCAACTTAAATGCATACGTAAGAAAGAGGAAATTGGTGCTGAAATATGTATGCATAAATGTCATTTGGAAAAAAAATGACATGACCATGAATATTCCCAGGCACTTTTTATTCCTACAGTTGCAAATTAGAATAAATGGAACCTGACTATAGTAGAAACCATTATCTACTCTAGTACTGAACAAAATGTATTAAGAATTCTTGAGAGAGAATCATACTATGAAAGAAATTAATTAACAACTCAGTGTACAAAGAGCAGACATACAGTAAAAGATCAAGAGGACAGATTTTAAGGACCTGATCTATGTTTTGAGTAGCAGTTAGCATGGGATAAAGTTTCTGAAACATACATGAAATAGGGAGGGGGGCATTTCCAATCTAGGCTTTTCTCAATTGCTGAAAGATAATTTTTAAATATATTCATACTTACATTTACAATGTATATTTTACAAGAAAAAAGACACTTTAAAAATAAGCTTAGGTGTGAAGGGTTTGTTTGTTTGTTTGTAAATTGGTTTATTGTCTGTTTGAATGCTAAGAAGACAGACAAAGAAATGGAGTGAAGAGCCAAGATGGAAGTGAGATAAATCTTAACCCTCAGATCACAGTTTATCAAGGATGGAAACTTGTGAAGGAGGAACAGCTGTGGGCAACTCTGTTGAAAGTCCAGATATGTTTAATCAAGATAAGCAAGTGGGAAAGTCATTCCAGAACTTGTTGAATCAGAGGAAGCAGTTGCCTGAAGCATAGCTCTAATAATAAAGAGGAACTTTCTGAGGAAAGAGGATGCATCTGTTTGAAAAATAGAACTAATAATAGAGATGTGACTCACAATATTCATAGCAAGATAAGTGAAATGGATAGATTACTAACAGAAGTTAAGAAATTAATGGAGAAAAATCTCAACAATCTTAAAGAAGAGTTTTGGGATTATCAATTAAAACACAAATGGAGCAAAACATGCAGAAGACAGTGACAGAAATTGAAGCAGAATTAAATGAGTCAGTATCTGAGGTTAAAGATCAATTGAAAGTACTGGGTGTGAAAGTGAAAGAAACTAATAAAGTGGCTGAAGCTAATGCTGGAAAATTGTATTGTCATGATGTCAAGTTTACTGAAATTGATAGAAAGTTGATTGATTTGGAGGATAGAAGATGGAGGAAAAATGTAAAATTCTTGGATTCCCAGAATGAGGTGCTGAGGATGGAATAAATCTTAGAAATATGGTGTTGTAATGTATCAACACAATGGCACCAAATCTGGATTGGGTTCAAGAGAACTTAGAGAGACTCCATTGAGTGGGTTTTAAGCATGGAAGCAGAATTTCTCCTAAAAACATTGTCATGATATTTGCAGATTTATACAAAAAGGAGCTTTTTATGAAAGAAAACTCTGGACAGTTGTTGTATAAAGATGTATCAATTCCAGTGTTCCAGGACCTTAGTTTTCAAGTGGCATGTGGGAGAAACAGTTTAAAATTCATCACCACCATCTTCACAAAGAATACAACAAGATATAATCGGGGGGACTCTCTATACTAGTTTTATTTGATGGAAAATACTACATGATAATACTGTTAAATTAAGGCTTGAATTTGCTCCATAAGTAGAGTTAGATGGATGACCAACAGTGGCAACAGGAGATGGCAAAATTGGAGGAGAAGCAGCAAGATCAGCCTATGACATCTGAGGGAGAGAGTCAAAAAGATCAAGAAGGAGCAGTTAGTGGAAAGTTGTTTAATGTTGTATAAGTCCAGGAGATGTATTTGGTGTCTAAATTCAGCAAGAAGTTATGATATAAAGAAAAGGTGTTTGTAAAGTATTGAAATTGTTTTTTTCTTTTTCACTTCTTGCTTAAGTTCAAAATTAATAGTGTTTAAGATTAATAGTAGCTAGAAAGTGGAAAGCAAAGTAAGATTTTCCATTACTTAAATGGTATAAATAAGCTTGAGAAAAAAAGGGGTGATCAAATCAGAATATTTTACAGATATTTGGGGAGAATGTATTGATTTTGTATTAATAATGGGGAAGGGATGTGCACCTTTGTAAGAGTCTAAGCAATTTTGGAAGGGTAATGGGGTTCCATAAAGGAAGAGAAAAAAGGTTATATCTTCAAATGGTCCAGATTTTGGGGGAAGAGCATACACATTCTTGTGGGAAACTTCTGCTTAAAGGTTGTAGCTGCATTCTGTTCCAGTGACGTGCATACACTCCTAGCAGGAAGCGGCAGCTTCCTTATTCCCCTTATTCTGCCTTTTCGCTTAGAGGTAGAGCATAAGATCAAAGGGTTATTTTAGCCAATCCTGGTTACGATTAGGTAACTAGTATCCTATCTGTCTCTCTCACAACATGCTATGTAAATCATGCTAAGTAAATAAAAGAGTTCTCAGGGCATTGTCTTGAAGGCTCCGCTGGCTCGGACATCTGCTGTTGACTCCTTTGTTTTCTCTCTAAGGCAATTAGCCTTCCTTTCTTCCGTGATCACCCACAGTTGGCGCCCAAACAGGGACATCGCCCGAGGCAGTCAAAGCAGCTCACCTCACCTGGCAAGGGCTCCAGACACGTCCTCGCATCCTCTTTGGATCCCGGTGGGTATTATTAGTTCAAGATGGGAAACACTCTCACAGCACTTCAAAATCAACATAAGAAAGACTTGATTTATTTGCTCCATAAAGGTCACCGTGATGTATCTGCTTCAGTAGAGGATTTAATGAAAGAAATAGGTACTTATTATTCCTGGTATCTGGAAGGGGGCAGCTTTAAGCTTTCAAATTGGGATAAAATTGGGAATAAATTGCACAAAGACCCTGTTGCTCCAGTTAAAGTCCTCCATACATGGCATCTTTGCCGGGACACGATTTCAAAGATCATGAACCCTTTGTTAGCCCAGTCTTTAGCTAACCTTCCAACAGCCCCTCAGAATTTGCCACCCTCTAAGCCAACAGATCTCCATGAAAATAGAAACAATCCTCTTTCCTATGCAGCTCCTGATGCTCTTCCAATGGCCCCTTCTCCCCTTTCTCCTCCCCCTCCTCCCCCTTCTCCCCCTCCTCATTCAGCAATGCAGCAGATGTTATCTGATGTTATGGCCCAAGGAAGCCCGGAGGATGTTGCTGCCGCCCTCCCCCTTATGTCTGTTTGTCCTGTGGTTCGTAACAATCAGGGACACTGTGTTCATGAAAATCTTCCCCTTGCCATGTTTAAAGAGTTGAAAAAAAAGTGTAGCTGAAAACGGTCTCCATAGCAGTTTTACTCTTGGGTTGGTTGATGGCTTACGAGGAAATGGAAATCTTATTCCAGCTGACTGGAAAGTCTTGGTTAAAGCAATGCTCACTCCTGCGCAATACGTATTGTTTATGCAGGAATGGAGAGACGCTGCTGCCATTCTGGCCATGGATAATTTACAAAACAATATTGCTGTGTCTGCAGATACGCTAAATGGAGATGGACTCTTTGTCACCATAGCACAGCAGATTACCATCCCTAACAAGGGATTGGCACAAGTGGGTGACATTGTTAGAGCAGCCTGGTTAAAAATCCCAGACAAAGGTACCCCTTTAGGGTCTTTTGCCAATTTGCGTCAGGGTCCTACAGAGGACTATATGTCTTTCATTAACAAATTGCAAAGAGCGATTGAACGGCAGGTGGAGAATACTGAGGCTGCTGATATTTTGATGAAACAGCTGGCATTTGAAAATGCTAACATGGATTGTAAAATGGCCCTTCATGCTATTTACAATAAACCAGAGACTGACATTGCTGCCATGCTAAAATTATGTCAGAATATTGAGACAGAAACTCACAAGACACAGCTTTTGGCCACAGCCATGGCTACCTCCTTGAACCCCACCCGAGATCGTAAATGTTTTTCCCGTGGCAAGGAAGGGCACTTCAGACGGGAACGTAGATCAACCCCCCAAAATTATAAACGCCCTTCTAAAAATGTAGTGGGAGATGTGCTTTTTGTGTGTGCGGGGGGGGGGGGGGAATTCTGGGTTTTTCAAAAAAAAATTATAGATCAATAATTTCCATTATTTTTATAATTTATTCTTTTCTTGAAACTTTTTAAAAACAAATTCAGAATGAGTTCATTCATTTTTCAGGTTTCTACTATAAAAAGGAGAGCCCCCCACAACCAACTTCTTAGCAAGGACCTTGTTGCCCATGTTTCCTTGACAAATGGTCAAGTTCCTTCCTGTCAACCATTTTGGGTTGTAAGTGTGCTACTGTCATATGAAAACCAGCAAAAAATACTGCTATCTTGGCTCATGTAGGGAAGAAGTAAAACCATAGCCCTGAACATCGCTCCCATGGGCAACAGGCTGCTATATACCTCCATAACATTGCCCCAAGAATCCAAGGGGGAGACTTCTCCACTTCCTGCAAGTCAATGGGTCTGTTACAGTTAAATGAAATTATACTTATTCTTTTGAAATAAAGCTGTTCAAACTGAAATTTAAAAAAAATACAAGTGAGAAATGTAAAGTATATACTGTTTTAAATTTGGAATTACTTAATTTGAATAAACTGTAAATTGCCTTTATTAAATCCAAATTAAGGATGGACTGGACTCTTTGGGATTTATTTATTTTCTTCTAGATTAACTGAATAGACATGAGAAGTGTCTAGTCATGTACTAATCACATAGGCTGATATATTATTGCTTTGCACAGAGCAGACAGGCAGTTATGTGCGTTTCCTCCCCGCTCTGGCATACTCTTTGTGACATGCACTGGTTGCAAGATTGTTCATGCAGCTATTCATGTGGCAGGAAGCCTGTTTGAGTGTCAGGAAGCCTGCCTGAGTGGCAGGAATACTTATAAGATTGCCCTTCTTCCTTCACATTAAGCAATAGGGTTCTGACCACAAAGAATACTGAGGGAGAAAGAGAGAAATTACGTCTATAAAATCCATGTGTCACCAATTTACACATGGTGACAAGCTTTCCTACACCACTATTTATCAACAGACTTTATAGAATGACTGAAAAGAAAATGAAAGTGTGACTTAGCTCTCATTGATTTTTGGAACTTGAGTTATATGTAATTAAGGTCACAGTTTAACACACTTTAATCCTCTGAATGTTTTACCAATGAACCGAATAAGACTATGTACATCCACTATTCATGTCAAGCAAATACCTCAATTCAGGATATTGTGGCAGTTCAATGACACTATATCAGATACAGAACCATATAAGATATGACCAGATTTGAATAGCTGCAAAGACATTACAGGTACACAGTTGCATTATGGCTACAGATCTATAGATGACTCATCACTGAGGCCCACAAGGATAGCATGAGAAAGGACATAAACCATACAACAATAATTAAAGCCTGAAACATGTTTGAAAGATTAATAGATCTGCCTACCCATTCTTCCATACTTTGTTTAAACTCTTGGATAGAAATGTAACAGCCTTACTTTCCTCTGAAGAGGCAATTAGTCCTATTAATTTACTCCAGTTCTGCAGATAAATATGTGTTTTTGAGAGTTCCCTTTTTCTTAAGATCAGACTTAAAGGATACATTGCATAATCTGCCCATATCTATTTGTCTACAATTTAGCATGTTTGATCTCCTTCTAAGAGGCTAATATGGCTGTGGTGACATCCAGTTCAAACAAAGGGAACAAAGGTTACAGCCATTTTTGGATTTCCAATGGTAGTCAGTGGGAGGCAAGAACCATTGAACCAATGGATCTTTACTGGGGTTTGATAGCCGAGTTGAAGCAGGCTGGTTCTGAATTGGTCCAAGCTGAAGCATGCCATCTTTTGAAGTGCATAAGTGGTGTCAGATGAAATATGTGGTTGATGCTTATTCACATTTTAACCAATGAAGAAAAGATGCACTCACAAGTTGCTTTCAGAAATAACATTTCAGACTCAAATTATGTAAAACATATTCTATAAAACAGATTAAATTCTGTATGTAATTCAAATGACATATTGTACTCTAAAAAGAATATCCAGTTACGAATCCTGTTCTATAGACGTGTATAGTTTGTTCCCAAATTTGATACAACCCAATTAGTAATATTGTGGTGCAATTTTTTTTTAAAAAAACATATTTTTATTGCTATTGCCCATGTTAATTGAATGTGAAAAAAAGATTAATGAGCCATAGTAATTGAGGGAATTATGATCATAGGATGGAATTGCTTTTTGATGAAACCTCAGTAAAACATGTTTATGATTTGTCAGAAGAATACTCCGATCAATGTTGTGATGAATTTTATTTCTACAATCTTAAACATATGCTTTATGGTAAATTAACGTGACAGATCAAAGTATTTTGATGAATTTAATGTAAATGAAAAAAATGTTTTTGATCAAGATACTGATAATCACCAATTACATTTCTATTTGTACCGCAACATCCATTTGAATATGAATTTATTGTAGATCATCAGATGAAAAATCCTGGCAGTCAGTACATTCTTGAATATAGATTGGCAATTATTAAAGCAATTTACACATAGAACAAAACTGAAATTTGCATATATGGGTGACGTCCAACTTTACATTAGCAGAAACAGTGTTAAGCATATACTGGTTAACATTGACCTTACCCTTCCTTTCATTCTGAACATTGTCAGTAAGGTGTGAGTGTTAGATTTAGATTAGATTAAGCATCCTTCAGTCTCGAGAGACTATGGTAATGTGCTCTGAATAGAGGACTTGGAACAGCGTCTAGTGTGGCTGAGAAGGCCAATTCGAGAGTGACAATCCCTTCCACACTGAAGACAAATACAATCTGTCCCCTGTCAAGTTCCCTGATTTTGCTGGTTTCAAGACTGCCTCTTTGCCTCGGCCTGCTGGACAAGTGTCCCTTCAAAATGGGAGAGGCGATGATGCACTGCCTGCCTCCAGGCTGAACGCTCAGATGTCAAGATTTCCCATCTGTTGAGGTCCATTCCTAAGGCCTTCAGATCCCACTTGCAGATATCCTTGTATCGCAGCTGTGGTCTCCCTCTGGGGCGATTTCCCTGCACTAATACTCCATACAGGAGATCTTTTGGAATCCGACCATCAGCCATTCTCACGACATGCCCGACGTCACTGTTTCAGTAATGTATACATGCTAAAAATTCCAGCTCATTCTAGGTCTACTCTATTTGGAACTTTGTCCTGCCAGGTGATACCAAAAATGCGTCAGAGACAACACATATGGAACGTGTTCAGCTTCCTCTCCTGCCGTGCACAAAGGGTCCAGGACTCACTGCAGTACAGGAGTGTGCTCAGGACACAGGCTCTATAGACCTGGATCTTGGTATATGTCGTCAGCTTCTTATTAAGCGATACTCTCTTTGTGAGTCTAGAGAAAATGGTAGCTGCTTTGCCAATGCGTTTATCCAGCTCGACATCTAGGGAGAGAGTGTCAGAGATCGTTGAGCCAAGGTACCCAAAGTCATAAACAACCTCCAATTCTTGTGTGGAGATGGTAATAGAGGGAGGTGAGTCCACGCCCTGGCCCATGACTTGTGTTTTCTTCAGGCTGATTGTTAAGCCAAAGTCTTGGCAGGCCTTGCTAAAACGATTCATGAGTTGTTGGAGGTCTTCAGCAGAATGGGCAACAACAGCTGCATCGTCGGCGAAGAGGAAGTCCCGCATGCATTTCAGCTGGACTTTGGTCTTCGCTCTCAATCTAGAGAGATTAAAGAGTTTTCCATCTGAACTAGTCCAGAGATAGACACCTTCTGTTGCAGTTCCAAAGGTGTGCTTCAGCATGACAGCAAAAAAGATCCCAAACAGGGTTGGCGCGAGGACACAGCTCTATTTCTCTCCGCTTCGGATGTCAAAGGGATCTGATGTTGAGCCATTAAAAACTACAGTGCCCTTCATTTCCTCATGAAAGGACCTGATGATGTTAAGGAGTCGAGGTGGACATCCAATCTTGGGTAGTATTTTAAAAAGGCCGTCCCTGCTAACCAAATCAAAGGCCTTTGTAAGATCTATGAAGGCCACAAAGAGTGGCTGTCATTGTTCCCTACATTTCTCCTGCAACTGTCTGAGGGAAAATACCATGTCAGTGGTGGATCTATTAGCTCGAAATCCACATTGTGATTCTGGATAGACTCTGTCTGCAAGCACCTGTAGTCTCTTCAGCACAACATGGGCAAGCAGCTTCCCTACAACACTGAGAAGAGAGATGCCACGGTAGTTATTGCAGTCGCCCCTGTCGCCTTTGTTCTTATACAATGTGACAATGTTTGCATCCTTCATGTCCTGTGGTACTCCACCTTCCCTCCAGCAAAGACAAAAGATTTCATACAGCTCGGTGGTGATGATCTCTTTACAGCACTTCAGCACTTCAGCAGGGAAGGTATCCTTCCCAGGTGCCTTGCCGGAGGCGAGGGAATCCAAGGCCGCTTTTATTTCTGCTAAAGTTGGTTCGCTGTCCAACTCTTCCAAGACAGGCAGGCACTCAATGTTATTTAATGCCTCTTCGCTTACTACATTCTCTCTGGAATATAGCTCAGAGTAGTGCTGCACCCAGCGTTCCATCTGCTGTGCTCTGCCCTGGAAGATTGCTCCCTGCAAAGTGACCCTTTGTGGTATGATTGAATGCATGCCTTTCCAGCCATCTGAGCACACCCTTACTTGCAAGACCACCAATGTACAGGCAGCAACAGCAAGAAGGAAAGGGAAGAGTAAAGGGCTGTTAGAGCTGGCAGTCGGTTTCATGCTGGACAGCGGTGTCTGAAAATGCCAAGTGAAGTCAGCCATCTCCTGAATGTTAAAGTGGCACTGAAAGCAAATGTTCTGCCCAGCATAGCTTCTCCTATCACCGTAAGACCAGGCACATAACAATGCTAAGAAACTATAGTGAGTTACTTATTTCCATATTTATTTATTGGTAGCTGAGCTCCTCTTATTTCAGAGGCCATGTAGACAGCCTCAATAGTGGACATCTCTCACAGTTCACTCTTAGAGTGTTCATCAGGCAGCCACTAAAGGCAGAGCAGATCTGTCACCTAAGGCTTACCCAAGCATCATAAAACTATTGTGAATGCATCATGTTCTTCCATGTAAGGAAACCTATCACCTACCTAGAGCCACTTCCTTGAGATCTCCAGGAACCACATCACACTCAATGTCCATAGGTTGCATTGTTCTCTTTCACTTGAAGCTTAGGGCATTTGCAGGAGTTTTAGCAGGATCAGACCCTCCAGGCATGCATAACACTAGCACCTCTTCATCCCCTCACACCTTTCCCTGTTCTTTTCTTGCAGACCCTTGTCATCGGCATTACTTCTCCTGCTTATCCACATCAGCACTGCTCTCCTTTGCTGACAGTCTTTCTACCTGCCAAATTGAAAATTCTACCTGCCATCTGGCTTTCCCTCATTTTAATCTCACAGCCCTCTCCAGCTTTCAAAGGCTATGGCCATGTCCTTGTTCTTCTATCTCCTTCCTGGACCATAGCTGATGAGGAATACCTGCAACATGTATCAGCTCTTCTCTGGAACCTTCTGGCCTCAGTGGGTTTTCAGAGGGTGCAGGACAGGGACTTGGTCTGGGATTATGGGCTTTCACACTCTCTGCCAACAGAAACCCAATATACTTTTGTTAAAAGAACAACATGAAAATAACTGTAGAACATAATTGTATTATCACTGCATATCTAAAAGAGGTGCTAATCATACAAACATTTAAACACTGACCATGGATATGATCTCAGAAAGGAGAGCTTGGAGCAAAGCTACAGTGTAGATAAGGGTCTTGTTAACAGCTGTATTAGTGCTCTTGAATGACTAAGAGTGCCACTGACATTAAAGGCGGAATGTTGAATGGCAATCTGGAAATGACTCAGCTGTCATTTTATCAATCAGCTGCATGTGGCTGCAGGCAATAGTAAATAAGCTGGGGTTTGGAGTTTTTATGCCTATTTGTTTTCAAAATTGTTTTTCTAAGTGTTACAATAGTCAGTAGCATAATGCAGCCTTCTGTTTTATTGCCATAAGAGCTCTCTATGGAAGTGTTAACGGCTCTTGTTGTGTAGCTCATTTGCTGAATAATAATAAATAGTTGCTTCAAAATAGCTGTCACTCGATCCAAGAGCTGTTAATGAAATAATGGAAGCATGCTGTGTGGATCATTGTAATTAACCCACATGTTGGAGTGAATCGGGAATTCTAAAGTGTATTGCTGAGAGAGTACTCTGAACTTATGAATAGCCAGCACTGTGAAACTGTTTTCCAAAACCTCAACATGATTCAAACACTCAAGAAACTGAATATACTGCCTTTTTGTGACTGGATTTAATTAATATGACTTAATATGTAAGGAGCATCACTCTGTCACATCAAGAAACAATGTAGTTGCACCTTGTCTTCACTGGTCTTTATTGACAAGCACTTTCAAGAAACAAAGCTGGGGAAAGGATGGGAGCAACAATGAACTCTCAGTATGCAGTATGGCATGCAAAAATGATGTTGTTTGACTCTCAATTGGGATTGAATTCATTTACCATTGTTGACAGGAGGAGATGATGTGGTTTGTGGTTAGCTGGACACTTTCCCAGTTTGTCTGGCAAACATTTGGGTCCATGGCTACATGTGGTACTGGTACACCTAGGTAGCAATGATTTTGATCTGCTGAAGAGAAAAGCATTGATTTCACTGGCTGTTAGGGACATACAGAAAGTTAGGTCCAGGTGGCTTTCCACGAATGTTGTGTAGTCTGCTGTCTTGCTTTATCAGTGGGAAGGATGTGTACCCTTGATGTATGAACCACACTAGGTAGGAGGTTAACAAGACAGCCATGTTAAAGGGATTGGATCCTACTTTTGTTTGAAAGTCTAGAATTATTTTGAAGTGATGGAGCACTGGCATTTATTTATTTATTTATTTATACATACATACATACATACATACATACATACATACATACATACATACATACATACATACATACCCTGCCTTTCTCCTTAAAAGGACCCAAGGCAGTGTACATCATTAAAAGACAATATTAAAGCTAACAATAGTGAGTATACAAATACTAAAAAGGATAAAATGAATACCATACTAAAAAAACATAAGCAACATCAAAACACATTTAAAGCAGTAAAGTCCAACAAGCCATTTAAAAACCCCACTTCGGCAGCCAGTCAAGCAGGGAAAGCTTGCATGAAGAGAAAAGTCTTTGCTTGTGGAAGGACAGTAAAGGCTAGCCTAGCCTTCAGCGGGAGGAGTTCCAAAGTCTGGGAGCAGTCACAGAGAAGGGCTACTCCCCACCTGTGAAGGTGGTGGGACTGAGAGAAAGGCCTCTCCTGACTATCTTAACACTTGAACAGGCTCATAAAGGGAGATGGAGTCCTTGAGATAGCTTGGGACCAAGAAGTTTATGGCTTTATACAGGTTAGAACCAACACTTTGAATTCTGCCCAGAAATGGATCAGTGGCCAGTGAAGCTGCTGAAACACGGGGGTTTTGTGATCCCTGTAACCAGCCCCAGTTAGCAATCTGGCTGCGGTGTTTTGGATCTGCTGATGTTTCCTGACACTTTCCATAGGCAGTCCCACATAAAGCACATTACAGTAATCTAGCTGGAATGTAACTAAGGCATGTGTCACTGTGGCTAGATCAGACATCTCTAGGAATGGGTGCAGGTGGCACACTGGTTTTAATTGTGTTAGAGTTGCAAAGGGCTCTTTGGGCTTTCTTGGAAGGACGGGGGTGGGTTAAGGAGCCTGCTGCAGTACTACAGCTAAAACTCTGCTCAGAACCCAGGTTTAATCCCAGGTAGCCAGTTTGAGGTTCACCCAGCCTTCTATCTTTCCAAGGTTGATAAATTGAGTACCCAGCTTGCTGGGGGTTGGGGGAATGTGCAGCCTGATTTAAATTAAATTTAATTAAATTGTAAGTGACTCAGAGAGTACTTTAAGCTCAGGGACATCCGGCTTGATGCTGCAATGAGACAGCAGCAGGAGGACGGAGCTCCATCCCCTGGGCTGAATTCTGACCTGTTTGGGACCCCCCAGGGGGTTAAAACCACCCCAAAGAGGTGGTGAAATGGGAGAGCCTGTTGATCACAGGGGGAGGGGCGGTTACCCACGTTTGATCCGGGAAACTCCCCAATCAACCAGTGGGCTGAAACAAGCAGCTGAACTAGCTTGCTTGCTTGTCGTTGGCATCCGGGAATGGAGAAGTGATAAATCAGCCTAATTAACATTGTGTTACCACTGGGTGAGAAATATTTTTTTAACTGTATTGATTTACTATCCCTGGACAAGACAATTCCTACGGCAGAAATAGCATATTCTATCCCTTCACCACTGTTTGAGCAGCGGTGAATCTGGAGATAGGAAGAGACACAAGGAAAATAAATTGGACATTAATTAGACATTTAATTATACTTCAAGGAAGGAAGTTTGGTATTACTCTTGTTGTTATAAACTTAAGAATATTTCTCCTGAAAACATTATTGGCAACAACTCTGGGAAACTAAACTTGTTTATGCTACTTGTAACAGCTATCTAAGGTGTTGGCAAAAAGCCTAGAATCAATGACCTTGAATACTCGAAGCTGAACAACAGCCGGATGCGGCAGCTAGGTGTGATGCAGATGGGGCGACTACAACACCGAGGTTGCGGCGTACTGACAAGGGTAGAAGGTCGTCAGCCCCGGTGGTAGCCGGATCAGTGGCTATGGTTTCTGACAGGTGCGACAACGAGGACGAGGCCAGCCCTGAATGGCTTTATGGCAGGGACAAAACAAGCCTGGCGACACCTTCGTCAGGTGAGTCGGCCGTAGCACCGGGCACTCCTTCACCAATCCCTGCTTGGCCTTGGGCTGGTGGTGGACAATTCAGTCCCCCCTTTTATACACATTTTGACACGCAGAGCATCAGGGCCCCAAGCACTCAGTGGCCCTGTTCAAGCCCACAATTTGGCGGATGGGCTGCTCCATATCCCCAGTTTGCATTTCCAACCCCCTTGAACACAATGGCTGGTGTAGGTGTTTGGCCTTATCCATCCGTTCCTGACACGGGTTACAACACCGTTCTTTTACAAGCATTGCCATTTGGTGACTACTCAATGCCATTGGGTGATCATCTCACCCCGGCGACTCAAGAAAAAATATGAAAGGGCGAATATGTATATTTGTTTGAGTTGCTAAATAGGAGCGTAGAGGAAAAAGATTTAGACAAGGAGGATGACAAGGACCAGGAGAGGTGTAGGAAGAAGAAGCCCGATAGGACATGGTCCAATTGGCTACCTGGGTTTTTAATTTACGCCGGGGTTGGTTGTAAAGGCCCAACCGTGGTGGGCGCAATCTCTTTTTCAATATCTTGATCTGATCTACAGAGCATATGTAGATTTTGCTGGGCAGGCATGGCTTAACTATGATGAATTGTTCCGTATGCGGAGCGCAATTCACCCTAATCTTAGATGGGACGAGCCCCTGCCTGGTCTGTGGCTGCAGTCCATGACACCAGCCAGACCTAATCTGGGAGATAGGTTTGATATCGGACATTTGAACAGAAAGACTGCTCTGAGCCAAACCCCCCGTGTAGGCGCGGGGCAGGTGGTTCAACCCCGCCTGCTCTGCTGGGACTACAATGCCAAGGGCATGTGCACTAGGAAGCCATGCCGTTTCAGGCATGAGTGTTCAGCATGTGGGGGACAACACCCCAATGTGTCCTGCTTCAGAGCTGGGGCTCAGCGACAGAATAAGGGACAAGGGGGAAATAAAAAAACCAGTAGTTCCGGGGGTAACCCTGGAAAAGGGCCCCAGCCCAATTAAGATTGCAGTTTTGGAGGTGTGGCTGCATGATTACCCTTGTAGAGAGGACACTTGTTACTTGTTAGATGGTTTTACATATGGCTTTAGGATTCCGGTGGTTGGCGAATGCAAAGCATACTTTGCGCAAAACCCGAAATCAGTCCGCAGAATGGAGGAGGTTGTCCAGGAGAAGATTTCCAAAGAAGTAAAGGAAGGGAGAGTACTGGGACCTTTTTTAACAGCTCCGTTGGAAACCTTAAGGGTCTCACCTTTGGGAATAGTCCCAAAAAAGGCCCAGGGTTAATTTAGATTAATACACCACTTGTCCTATCCAGAGGGGGCATCCCTCAGGAGCTTTGTACCATGCGATACACCTCCTTTGATGAGGCGGTTTGCATGGTAAGAAAGTGTGGTGTGGGGGCAGAGCTGGATTTGCCAGTTCACCCGCAGGATTTTGATTTGCTGGGATTTCATTTTCAGGGATCCTTTTACATTGACAGAGCCCTGCCTATGGGCTGCTCAGTGTCATGCGCTGCTTTCGAGCGTTTCAGCTCGTTTCTCGAATGGAAGCTCAGGTGTAGGGTGGGCTGTAAGTTTACGGCTCATTATTTAGATGATTACATTTTCTGTGGTGAAAGGAATACAGGGAGGTGTAGATTTATTCTAGACACTTTTCAGTCAATAGTGGAGGAGCTAGGTTTACCCCTGGCGGAGGAAAAAATGGTGGGACCAGCCACGTCCCTGACTTTCATTGGCATTGAGCTCAACACTGTACAGCAGACATTGAGGCTGCCTGACGCCAAATTAGCTGATCTTAAGACTAGGATAGCCTCGCTGTTACAAAAGAAAAAGGTCTCTTTGAGGGAGCTTCAGGAGATCGTGGGGCACTTAAACTTTGCTTGCAGAGTTGTGGCACCTGGGCGCGCATTTTTGTGTCACCTTTGCAAAGCAATGAAAGGTTTGCATCGCCCTTTACATAGGACTAGGGTCACGTGCGGTATGAGAGAAGATTTACTAGTTTGGAGTCGGTTCTTAGCAGAGTTCAATGGAATATCTTTCTGGAGAGGCGAAATAGGGCTTAAGGCGGACTTTCAGGTCCATTCAGATGCTGCAGGTTCTTTAGGGTTCGGAATTTATTTCAAGGGTAGATGGTGTGCTGGCACGTGGCCAGAAGATTGGCATAGGACTGGCATTACCAGGGATTTAATATTCCTAGAATTCTTCCCAATAGTCAGCACACTGTGGCTATGGGCAGAAGAGTGGTCAAACTCGGTGGTGCAGTTATGGTGTGACAATCAGGCTGTTGTTTTTATTATAAACAACCTTACGTTGCATTAGGAACATGTCATGACACTAGTCAGGGCATTCACATTATGGGCCTTGCAATTTAATATTCTAGTGCAGGCCAGACATGTCCCAGGTATAGACAACAGATTAGCTGATGCATTGTCGCGCCAACAGATCGAGCGGTTCAGGGAGCTAGACCCAGGAGTCAACGAGTTCCCAGAGATTCTGCCTCCAGAGGTCTGGCAAATTGGCGCGAAGACGCAGAAAGAGCAATAGGCTTGGCACTGGCACCGAGGACATGAAAAGGGTACTCGGCTGTGAGTATAGAGTTCCAGGAATGTAGGAAGCTGGTCAATTTGGAGCCAGTTTGGCCGGCACTGGTAGAACACCTTCATCAGTTCATAGTGCATTTGAATAGAAAGGGACTGGCGCCTGGAACTATCCAGGGTAGGTTGTCAGTACTCTCCTTCTATGCCAGGGTGCAAGGCTACCAGGATTGTTTGTCAGATTACCGCATTAGGAAAATGATAGAGGGGTGGTCTAAAGAAAGGGGTAGAGTTCAAGATACCAGGGCTCCCATATCATCTGCATTGTTAGAATGCATTTGTAAGCAATGGGAGCTTCTGTGTAGAGATGAATACGAAATAGTTTTATTTAAAGTTGTGTCCTTGTTGACGTTTTTTGGCGCCCTCAGGATCAGTGAGGTAGTGGCTGCCGGAAAAGGCGATAGGACTAAGGTAGCTCTGCAATGGCAAGACGTCAGGGTTGTAGATGAGACGGTTCAGCTTAATATTCGCCGATCCAAGGTCGATCAGCTAGGTAGAGGTGTTCAACTTACACTGGCGCGCGCTGCCATGTAGAAAGCATTTGCCCTGTAAAAGCCACAAATGCACACTTGGAAGTTCGGGGACAAGAGCTCGGCTATTTCTTTAAACATAGAGACAGTACACCACTAACAAAGTACCAGTTTTGGGAATTGACAGACTTAGCGCTGAATAAAGTTGGAGTGCAGGGATTGAGATTTGGCATGCATTCTTTTAGAATCGGTGCAGCGTCCACTGCCGCAGCCCTAGGGTATGATATGGACGGAATTAAGCATTTGGGTCGGTGGTCCTCATCCAACTACCGTAGATATATCAGAACACTTCCTAATGTCTAGGTAGGGGCCTGGTTTTGTTTTATCTTTTCAGGTCCGGTGGTGACGGCAAGGAGAAGGCACATTTTGATCATGGGCCACAGTTACGTTTTTTGGCCAGGGCGATATGCGGCTGCATCTCCATGGGGGAGCAGTCTGGGCCTTGGAGTCACCTATGCAGAGTGGCTGCCTTTATTTTATTTATTTATTTATTTATTTATTAAACTTGTATCCCGCCCATCTAGACTATGTCTACTCTGGGCGGCTCACAACAAATAGAGTAAAACAATTAAAATGTAACAACAATTTCACAATGATAAACAGTCATTCAAGATGGAAGATAAAGATAAATTAAGTGGTGTCCGGAGGGAAGTCTTGCCTAAATAGCCAAGTTTTAAGTTGGCTTTTGAAAATACCCAGCGAAGGGGCCAATCGGATCTCGGAGGGGGGATTATTCCAAAGACGGGGAGCCACTGCCGAGAAGGCCCAGTTTCTTGTTTTTTTCTTTCCCTGCCTCCCTCGGCATTAGGCTCCTCAGCCGCCCCTCCTGGCTAGATCGAGTGATACGAGTAGATCTAGGTGGGAGGAGGCGTTCCGCCAGGTATAGAGGTCCTAAACCATTTAGGGCTTTATATGTAATCATTAAGACTTTGAAATCAATGCAGAAACGAACGGGAAGCCAATGCAAGGCGACGAGAGTGGGAGAGATATGTTGATGTTTTCTCACTCCACTAAGAAGTCTGGCCGCCGCATTCTGCACCATTTGAAGCTTCCGCATCAATCTCAAAGGTAGCCCCACGTAGAGCGCATTATAGTGGTCTAATCTCGAGATTACAAGCGCATGGACCAGAGTGGTGAGCGCCCCAACATCAAGATAGGGACGCAGCTGGGCAATCCGCCAAAGATGGAAATCGGTGGAACGGACCACTGACGCCACCTGAGTTTCCATGGTGAGCGCCGGGTCCAGATGGATCCCCAAGCTGCGAACCTCACTCTTCGTGGTGAGAGTCACCCCCCCCAAAGGAGAGGGAGTTTCCCAAACCACCAATGGTGGGGCTACCCACCCTCAGGACCTCCGTCTTGTCCAGGTTCAGCCTCAGCCCATTTTCCTGCATCCATTGCAGTACAGTCTCCAAACAGCGCTGAAGGGACAGAACGGCATCCACTGTGGTTGGAGAAAAGGAGATGTAGAGCTGAGTGTCATCAGCATACTGATGGCACAATGCCCCACACCCCCTGATGACCCCACCCAGCGGCCTCATATAGATATTAAACAGCATTGGAGAGATAGTCGAGCCCTGCGGAACTCCACAATTGAGGCTCCATGGGGCCGAAACCCTCTCCCCAAGCTGAACTCTCTGAGGACGATCCCCCAAGAAGGATTGGAGCCAGGCAAACGCCAGGCCACCAATTCCCAGCTCGGAGAGCCTCCTCAGGAGGATACCATGGTCGACGGTATCAAAGGCCGCTGAGATATCGAGGAAAACCAACAGAGACGTTTTTCCCCTGTCGGCCCAATAGGTCATCCAACAGGGTGACCAATGCCGTTTCTGTACCATGGCACAGCCTGAAACCCAACTGGAACGGATCCAGGGCATTTGTTTCATCCAAATGAATCTGAAGCTGATTGGCCACCACCCTCTCCACCACTTTACTAATGAAAGAAACATTGGCGACGGGCCTATAATTGCCAATGTCGTCCGCCGCCAAATTTGGTTTCTTCCTAATGGGCCTAATGAGTGTCTCCTTGAGGTCAAGAGGAACCCTGCCCTCCAGGAAAGACCCATTAATTATTGCTGTGGCCCATTCAGTTGTTATAGGCCTGGCTGCTTTGATTAGCCAGGCCGGGCAAGGGTCAAGGGATGAGGTGGTGGCCCGACAGCGATCAAGTGCTTTGTCCACAATATCTGGCATCACAGGCTGAAAGAGATCAAGACTCACCGGGCAAGGTGGAGCGCTGGACATCTCTGCTCGATCCACTGTATCCAAAAAAGGAGAGAGCTCCCGGCGGATGGCCTCCACTTTAGATTTTTAAAATGCTGCAAATTGGTCGGGTGAGATACTAGAAGGAGGCCCATCACTTAGACCAATTCCAGATAGGTCGCGGACTATACGGAAAAGTTCCGCCTGCTGATTTGAAGCTTTGCTTATCCGGTCAGCGAGATGAGCTCGGCTAGCAGCCCTTACCTTAGCAAGGTAAAGGTTAGTCGCGACCCTGACAGCTTTCCAATTGTAAACCGTCGGGCTTCGTCTCCACTTGCACTCTAGCCTTCTCCTGGTTTGCTTCATTGCTCGTAGGTCCTGATTAAACCAGGACGCAGGCCGAACTCTGCATTGGAGAGGGCGTTTAGGAGCAATCGTGTCAACAGCCCTAGTGGCGGCAGTAAACCAGCCATCAACCAGAGCCTCGACAGGAGCACCAGTCAGATCAGCCGGAATCCCTCTCATGGAATCCTGGAATCCTATAGGATCCAGTAGCCTTCGAGGGCGGACCATTAAAGTAGGCCCATGCCCTCTGTGAGGAGGGAGAGCCACTGAGAGGTTACATTTTATTAGGTGGTGATCTGACCATGACAAGGGAACCGACACAAGGTCAGTCACCATCAGACCACACTCGCTCCAATTGGAGGAGAAAACCAGGTCTAGCATATGACCACCCACGTGAGTGGGGCCGTTAACATGTTGGGACATGTTCAAGGAAGCCATGGTTTCCAAGAACTCAAGAGCTGGACCAGAAGTCTCTGCCTCCGCATGGATGTTGAAATCACCCAAGACCAAAAGCCTCGGGGATTCCAACAGTGCCACGGAGACAAAGTCCACCAGCTCTGGTAAGAAAATGGCTGGGTCGCGGGGAGGGCGGTAACCCAGCAAATTCCCAATACCATCCCTGGCCCCTATCGACATGTGGAGGGCCTCCAAACCCGGCTTCACCACCGTGGAGCGCCTAGTAACCTCCAGAGTATTTTTATATACAATGGCTACTCCCCCCCCCCCCGCCCCTCCAGTCTGCCCTGGTGCTGGACAGCATAGCCGGGAGGACAGGCAAGGGTCAAGGGTGGACCCCCTTCCCTGCCTATCCAGGTTTCGGTTATGCACGCCAGGTCTGCATCCTCCTCCAGAATGAGATCATAAATAATCTGGAATTTATTAGATACAGACCTGGCATTCAACAGCACCAGTTTTAAAGTGGAGGGTTGGCTGATCTGGCTACCTCGATACTGACGGTTGGTCAGAGACCCAGAACAGTGAACAGCCTTCAAACATCTGTTCACCATTCTTCTAACACGAGTAGGGGCTGTGCCAGCGCCATATCTCCCTCTACCCTAATCACTTGGATGTTCAGTGGCCCCTCTCTGGGAGGGCAAGCCTTCCACTCCATGTCAGAGAGAAAAGAAGCACAAGAAAAACACCAAATTAATACAAATTAATACAAGAAAAACACCAAATTAATACAATTATATTTGGCCATTTTCCACCAGATTTGTTAGTGATACATCTGGGTGGCAATGATCTGGCCAGGTATTGTGGAAAGGCATTGGTCCTGGACATTTTGCGCGATCTGAAATGGTTGAAGACCATGTACATGGCCATGCATATTGATGATCGTCCCTCGTTTGGCATGGAGAGATGCCCAGAATTTTTTCTCCGTTAACACTGTGCGCAGGCGTGTTAACCGGGAGGTCTGTAGGGCGGTCTGCAGCGGCCTTGGATTGGTGATAGGTCACCAGAGGATCCGCTTGGATAGGCCTGGGTTTTTCGGAATGATGGTGTACATCTGTCCGATGCTGGTTTGGATGTCTTCCTTGAAGACATCAAGGGGGGCCTGCTTGCTGAGCTTGACAGGCTCGATGGTGGGCATGGGACTTAGCACGGCTAGTCCCTATGCTGTGGTTGGTAGTGTGGATATAACAGGGTTTGAGTGAGTCCAGTTGCAATCTCAGGTAAGCTATTGCCCATCCGACCTCCCAGCGCTGCGGATTGTGCGATTACAGTGCTTGGGGGAAAAGATGCGCTGGTCCACACCTGGACCAACGGTCAACAAGGAGAAGCTGGCTTGAGGTCCGGGGGTGGTCAAATTGGGGCCAGCCAGGTTCTCGCTGTCTTTTAAGACTGTGAAAACGTGGGTCCTGGGACTCGCCTATTTGTTGCTTAAGGGGTCCTTTGAGACCTCTGTGCTTAGACCTGATTCTGCACTATGGCAGGACCCCCCTTTGCCAAAGGATGGCAACATTGATTATATTTAATAAAGTGTGGCCCATATTTAACCCATTATTCTTGTCTTGCGTCTTCATTCCGGGGTGGGGAGGGCAAAGGGAATTAAACTGAAATAAGGAATCACTAATCAGGGTAAAGGCATAACACGGTGGTTTTTAAGGTAAATTGAAGCTAGATATAAAGATGGGGCAAAACAAATAGTACTTAATGAACATGCATTAGATATGGTATTGATATAGACATGATAGAAAATGTGGAGATAGAAATGGCTAAACAATTATATAAAGAAAATCTGTATAAAATGCTTTAGATAACATCTATTATGTGTTAGGAACCTACTCAGTTATTATTGATATAAAATACAAAGTTTGTCGGTTAAATCACCTCAAATTATATAGATTTGGAACTGGAATTACTTTTATTAGGTATGTTATTAGAAGATTTTGAGAACATTGTATACTATGAGAGCAATATTATGATAGTAGCCAATATTGTATACTAAAATACACACATGAATGGTTTAAATGTTTAAAAAATGTATAGATTTTGAATGGACAATAAGAAGACACCAAGACACAAAAAACAAATATAAGCAACCCATGTAACACGATGTTTAACAAGTACGAATTGAATGTAGATAGACTGAAAAACTAATAAAATGTTTTTTAAAAAACAGCACTTTAAGTTCTGTGGGGCTTTGCTATTAGCAACATGCTTTTTGTTTTGGAAAACCATACCAATGATTTTATAACTGGTTGTTTAATAGTAATAAGAAGTGATAAGTGTGCTCAATCAAAGCTGTTGTCCTACTTAGAGCAATCTACAAATAATTTACACTGAAATGTTCTGACTTAAGCCATGAAAATACTCTTGAAATCACTAAAAATAAATAATCCATGGTGCTGGTGCCTCAGCTGCCTTGTGCTGTGAGTTGTATAGAACTATCCATAGACTGCTGGTTTCTTACAGCTGTTTTCTTTCCTGTGGGGGGGGGGGAGAGAAATGTTCTGCTGGTGCAATGATCCATATTAACTAACTGTCTTTTTAGTCTACATATGATATTTTGCTAAATACTGCTGTCGTGTTGCTTTTGGATTCTTAATTATAGTTAAACTTTAAATATCGTGTAGCTATGGAAGAATCTCATAAAGATCTTCAAATAATGTCATTGACAATTTTGAAATGGAAAAAAATTGTCTCTTCTAAGTAGACATTTTAGATCAATTCTATATAATTAGTATAATTTTCAGATTGTTGTAGAGTTATCGATGAAATACTATGTTCTCCCATACAGTTTTTTACCCTATTCTAAAATAGAAATAGCCACTGTGTGGATGTTAAGATAATAACCAGACAGAATAAATATGTCCCTGGTTATATCTACTGACCAGACATCCTTGGTTTTATGTAAGTTTGGCCATAGCATATGTAGCTTCAGATAGATTCTGGGTGTCATGAAATGGCAGTGCATGACCTATTATTTAATTTTTGTGTATATGTGTTTAATGATTTTTGGTGGGAGGCATAATCAGATGCACCAACATGTATTGATGCAGTCCTGATTATGTGCAAGCTTACTCACTTGTTGCCCCCGTTTCCTCTTTACCGGCTTTGTGCTGTTTTACTCCCTGTGATCTCTGAGCAGTCTCTTTCCTCCTGCTAGTTTGACCTTGTTTGGCAAAGTCTTTCACCTGAAAGAGGAGTATCTTAAATGGTCACCCTAGCTATCCCTGATTAGTTTGGTCTGTCATAAAAAATATGATCTGTACCACTAAAATCCATTTCATGTATCACATAACCAATTATGGCTCATTATACCTATTTTCATGGAGTTGGACCCAGAGTCTTTATTCCCTCTATCCCACCCAAAAGTCTTTCTCTTTTTGCAATGCTCACACTACATATTTTTAGGAATACTTTTTAAAAATGTAATGTCTGGAAAAAAGTCCCTAGGTAAATTTTGCCCAGACTAGCACTAGCCACATATGAAATAAGCAACTATGGGTATCAAATTTAGACACTTCTGTACTTTTTTGAGGAATTGTACAGTTCATCTGTAAAAAAATGAATAGCATATATTGTAAAGCATCTGGTAATGGACGACTGACTTCTCTGTACTGTGCAGCATCAAATACACTATTACATCAAATGTTTAATAGTAATAGTTGTAGAAGCATGTGTTTAGGGCATATATTTCTTCATCACCTTTAGTTCTCCATGGAAGAATGACTACTATGAGTGGAAAACACCAGCTGTTAAATGCCTTTAATTGGCTGGCTAGTACTGAAAGCTACAGCTTTTGTCTAATTAGCTATAGCAATTAGATTTTTAACACAGAAAGGAGATTTCTTGCATAAAGTGTCATTGACAAAGTGTAGCTAACACTGGTTTCAATTGAATTGATATAAGAGCTAAGAATCTTCTCCATGTTCTGTAGTCTGGGCAATTACAACTAATGAATTTTGGAAGAATTGAGGGAAGAGAAACTTTCTTGCTGAAGATACGTCCAGATGGACCTTTTGTTTTTCTTCATTTTTTCTTCTTGAATGAGGAAATGGTGCTGCCCTCATTGCCTTTTAAAACCTGTGAACACTGTCAGCTCAAGGACCAAACAAAGGAATATCTTCATCCACTCTGTTCCCTACTCATTTCAGTGTGAAGCACTCCTTGCTTGGTCTGGAAGCTTCCATCATCTGTTAATAAGAAGTTATGAAGAGTGATATTGGATCAGAATGAAGAGCTGCCTAGTAAAGCATCTTGTTGCTCCACAGTGGACAACCAAAAGGCCGAGGGAATCCCCACAAAGAGGCTACAAGAGCAGTATGATAAACTGAAGCAGTAAAAGTAATCAAGGATGAAAAATTCAGCAAATTGTCTTTTCTTCCCTCTCCTGCCTTTTTTGTAAGATGCTTAACTTCAGAGAAATCTAGAAGAATACTGGATTGAGGAAATAACAGGTAAACAAGCCTTAAAAGCAGTTAAGTAGGCATGCCTTATAAAATGGATTGGGCTACAGGAGATGGAAATGATTTGATGTCAGGCCTTTGGATTGTAGCACCAGTGAGATTTTTCCAGCTATAAAAATTACTGTCAGATCACTATTTAAAAAGCTGGCATTTTCTCTCTGACTGTCTTATCAATGTACACTCTGTTTCACTACTCACACATTGGTATTAGGGTTGATTTAGTTAGGAATGCTGCCAATATTTTGCACTCTAGGGAAAGATTCCTCTCTGTGGCAACAAGGCCATGTTCTGTGAGCAGAATAGGAATTACAGAATTGCTTCTCCCTATTTACATATTTATTTAGTTTTCCTGGGTCTACATATAAAGTGATTAAGAGCAGAAATTTGCATCGTACTGTGTTGAGAGTGTCAAGAACAACAAGATGTAAGATAGCATGAGGTCATTGTAAAGGTTTAGACAATAATTACTCCCTGGGTGCCTTCTATTTTTAATGAATTGCTAAAACTGAAACTGTTCTTTTCTAGGAGGAGATTTTTGTGTATTATTTTGAATCATTTACCTGATTCCAAGGTCCTGGAATAGTTGAACTGCAGCATAAACATAACGAACTATGAGTGAAAATGCTGCTTGACTAGTCTCAAAGAACGCAGACTAAAGAGAAGCGTGTAGCTAGTGAGGCCTATAAAGAACATGTTACATAAACATAATTAGCCATTATGGTCACATTGCCGCCATTTAAAATGTATAAATGTTCAAATGATTTATGTACAGTATTTTATTATGTTTTATTATGCTAGTATGTATGATTAGATGGGCAGTATATGAAATTAATTAATTAATTAAAGCTCTGTTTGGTTATTCATTTCTCCACCCCAGCATAGTTGAATTTTAGGTTGCCATGTGGTACAGACCAAAATGGTCTAACAACTGTGATATGCAATGTACTCTACCACAAAGGATAAAACAAGCTACTATGACCAACAGAGCAGCGACGCTTTCCTGATGGTTTAGTCCCTTACCATTGGCTATGTTGTCTAGGTCTATACTGGTGAAGTCCAAAATCTACATGGCTGAAAGGTCCCTGCCCTTGTTGTAGAGTCATACAATTATTTAACTGATTCATTTCTACATAGGTGATTGTTACTAGAAAATTTGTGGGGAAAAAGCCAAATGTCCAGGTGGCATTTGTTTCAGATTAATACCATAAGAACAGAATGCTGATTTATTTTTATTATTATTATTTTCTCAAAAAGAATGGGGAATACAGAAAGAAAAATGGGTAGGGGAAATTTTGATACTTAAAATATATTCAGATATAATATAATTGGCTTTGATTCACAGAGAGTGCTGCTTCTAAATTTAGCTTCCCTTCTCAGAACAGTCTGGAGAAATTATTTCAAAAGATTTTCAGATTGCAAGGTGTGGGGAGCGAAGCCTGAAAACACTGGGACCACTTAGGTTCTGGTTATCAGCCTGTTGATTTAATAGAGTGCATGTGGTAACCAGATTTATAGCCTAATCACTAATGAAAATCTCTCTCTCTCCCTCATTTCCCCCCCAAAAGGTATTCTTTTTAAAAAAACATACATTAGACATTTCTTCTTATTTTTTGGTCATATGTATTTATACTTAGCAAAAATGTCAGGTAAAGATGTGTTTCATCTCTCTGTCTGTTCAGTCTATACAGAGAACACATCATAGGGAATGGTGGATTAGATTTAGATGAACGCAAATGAGAAATCGGTGGAAGAAACACCAATAATTTAAGATGTGCAGATGTCATCATATTACTGGCACAAAACTGCAGAGTGCTGAAGGTTAAAGAAAAAATGTGAAAGCAGAATTACAGCTGAACATGAAGGAGGCAAAAAAAATTGCTAGAGAAGAATTATGTAACTTCAGTGTCGACAATGAAGAAATCAAAGTTGTTAAAAATTATCTATACCATGGTTTAGTCGTCAATCAAAATAAAGGCTGCATCTTAGTAATCAGAAGAGGACTGAGAGTTGGAAGGGCACCATGAAGAAACTTGAAAAGATTCTGAAGTTTAAGGCTGTGCCACTGGAAACTAAGGCCAAGATCATCTACACAATGGTATACTTAGTTACATTAGACTGGATTCAGAGATTAGGGAACCTTTTTTGTGACAGATATTGCGTGCCAGCTGGTCCAGAAATTAAAAGTGGGAAGGTGTCCTATAAGACTGATATTTTTTTTTAAATTAACACTGAGAAGTTTACATTTGTGATACCTGCCACTTTCTATATGTGGAATGAGAGGAAGGAAGATACAATGGAGTATATGAGAACGAGAAAGTTGTACAAGAATGGGTAAGATTACTCTCCTTTCAGTTAAACAATTCTTGGATTCAAGACAGATATGAGATTCTGGTGTATTGAAAGACGTATGCAAATGGAAGGGAACTGTATACTGTACTTAAAAGGAGGGAGGTTGTTGGACTCTTTGTCTGAAGCATTGGTACCTAGTTGACTCAATAAGGGCATTGACTGGATGGTAGATTTATGAAATGAAATTCCAGTATTAGAAGCTCTTTGATTAAATATGCTCCCTTGCCATTATTGATTGAATGTTTGAATACCTAATAGATTCAGTGAAAACAGCAACCTGCCCGTCTTCTCACGAGGCCCCTGCCTGTCACTCTTTGAGTGGGCGGGCAAAGAGTCCCCGCCCAGGCAGCTCTCCCCCTTTGTGGAGTGCCGTTATGTGGGATATATGCATGTGTTACTTTGTATGTTATTGTGCACCATTAAGTCACATTAGCAACCTTAACAGAGTTTTCATAGTATGTGAGATATTTAAGAAGTGGATTTTAGTCGTAGGATTTTTGGAGTACAAACTCCCATAATTCTGTTCCACGTGACAGACCTACACCTACAGATACCTAATGTGGTTCATCTGGAGAAAAGACCTAAGCTGGGAAGGCTTCAAGGCTTAAGAACATAAAAACATAAGAAGAGCCCTGCTGGATCAGGCCAAGGGCCCATCTAGTCCAGCTTCCTGTATGATTAAATATACCAGATGCCTCTGGGAGCACATGAGACAACTAGATACCTGTCTCCTGATACCACTTCCCTGCATCTGGCGTTTTGAGGTACCTTCCTTTTAAGCCTGGAGATTAGTACATCCCCATCATGGCTTGTGACTTGTGATGGACTTTTTCTCCAGGAATCTGTCCAATCCCCTTTTAAAGGCATCTAGGCCAGATGCCATCACCGCATCCTGTGGCAAGACGTTCCACAGACTAGCAACATGCTGGGTAAAGAAATGTTTTCTTTTGTCTGTTCTCACTCTCCCAACACTCAATTTGAGTGAATGTCCCCTAGTTCTGGTATTGCGTGTGAGAGAAAAGAGCTTCCCTCTATCCACTTTATCCATCCCTGCATAATTTTATACGTCTCAATTATGTCCCCCCTCAGGCGCCTTTTCTCTAGACTGAAGAGCCCCAAATGCTGTAGCCTTTCCTCATAAGGGAGGTGCCCCAGCTCAGTCATCATTTTAGTCGTTCTCTTCTGCACCTTTTCCAGTTAAACTATGTCTTTTTTGAGGTGTGGCAACCAGAACTGTATGCAATACTCCATAGCATAGGCCTAGTTCCACCCTAGCTTTCTGTTCAGAAAAGAAGTTCCCAGCTAGCAGTGGGACAATGGCCATTCTGCATAGAAAGCTATGACAGAGCTAGGTCTATCATAGGTTTGAAGGTTTCCCAGGGAGGCCTTTTCTCTGGGTGAGAAACATTTAGGAGTCTTTAGGTGTGTGTCTGTCAAGTCGAACTCCTGGAATAGAGACTTATGGGATTTGTTGCACAAAAATCCAAAAAGTGGTTTTACCATTGCCAGCCCTTAGTGAGTTTCCATGGCAGAGCTGGGAGCTGAACCGAGTTCTCTGGAGTCCTTGTACAACACTCCATTTATGACACCATTTACTACTGGCATTACTGATCCTTGGTAATGTAGAACATGTATGAGCACTGAAATATACTCCTGACTAGAGATGGGGGTATTTGTATTTATATATGAAAACGAATACCCCTGCACAGGTGGACATAACGAGGGTCCAGCCCCCTGGGGCTGGACTGTCCACTCACCTTCCACTGTTGCCACAGGCTCTGCGCTCCCTTCCTATTGCTCTGGAGCTCACGGTCTGCGAGCCACTCTTCGACCTGGAAGTAAGGCTCGTCCTCCCGCCTCCTGCCAGGAGTGGCTCGCAGACTGCAAGCTCCAGAGCAATAGGACCGGAGCGTGGAGCCTGCGGCAACAGCAGAAGGTGAGTGGACAGTCTGGCCCCTGGGGGCTGGACCCTCGTTATGTCCACCTGTGCAGGGGTATTTGTATACCAATACAAATAGCCCCATCTCTACTCCTGACACATAGTTTGAAGCTACTGAATTATATCATCATAGCTGTACTATCACCACTGAAGAAGACCCCTCTCCCATCAAAATGTGTCTCTATTTTTGTCGAGGCTGACTAAATGCTTTGGAGACAAAAACAACAGTGCTAAATGTGGATAAAGTCAGTGTTGCTGAAATGTTATTTTTCTCTTTGTTTAAAGCTTTTCTGTAGTTTTAGATTTTTATACATAATAGCCACTGCTTCTAAATTATTTTACTTTAATTTAAATAAATTTCTTGTCCTTTTATTTGGTAATTTCTGTATCATGTCTATTGAAGAATATATGTGTTAACTGAGCATTGAAGAAAGTTGACTGAGGGGAAAAAAATCATTCATTCTAAATGTGGCGTTGAGGAGATTTATACCATGGACTTCCAGAACGACCAATAAGTGACTTCCTAATCAGCCTAGGAGTTAACAAGAGGCTGTCATACTTTGAACATATCATGAGAAGACATAAGTCACTGGAAAAGATAGTAATGCTAGGAAAAGTGAAAGGTAGTACAAATGGAAGACTTAAAATGAGATGAATGACTGAACAAAGGAAGCCATAGTGCTTAGTTTGCAAGCCCTCCACAAAGAAGGAACATGATAGAACTTAATGGAGATCATTAATTTATAGACTTACCATAAGTTGAAAGCAAATTGATAGCACTGGACAACAAGAATCCATCAAACATTTCATTTTATGATAGTTATAAAGCAGATAATAAGTTACATATGTAGGCTCAAAGGTACTCTGGGCAAGCAAAGTGTGGGCTTCTGTGATCTTTATTTGTATCAGAGTGTTGCACAATTTAAAATTATGGACATATATGAAATATAGGTAAAATTAAAAACAAATTAAAATGTTAAGATAACTAGACTATTTTTTTTTTACTAGAAGTGGGCTACTTCAATAATCTTGGCCATTTGCTAGATCTCCTTTTGTACACATGGTGGGGAATAAATTGCATGCACATAAGAGCTGCATTGGTTGGATTTCTCCACAGTCACAGAAAAATTGTCCTGTATCCAAGTAGCCCCATTTTACTTGCTCCTATGATGAAACATAAACTGTGATTAGGAGTGGCTCCTGGTCTCAGCAAGAGAGATCTTCAGATTTTCACCACCTTTGGTCATGAGCTGCCTGTGTCTATACATTTTTTTCCTCCATGCAATATAATTATAAGACAAGGGGCTTTAGCAGTATGCATGTATAGAGAGTGATTGACAAGTGTAATATGATTGGTGCAGAGAGTGCCCTTGGATGTGGATGGTAATTGGCTGACAGAATAAGAGGTTTTAGAATAGTGTGTTGTGAGTGAGGATGAAAAAGTTACTGTTTCTGTCCTACTGGCTTGAAGAGGACAGTTGGAAAAAAACACAGTTGAGAAACATTTTCAGGAAACATGCTAGTATGTAGATGGAAGAAATATGGAATAGATTAAGACAGGGCTTCAGAAATTCGAGGCCCCAGAGGTTATTGAATTTCATTTCCTGGAAACTCTGATCACTGGCTGTACTAGCCAGCAGTACAGGGAGGTGTAGTCCAGGATTACCATGAACTCAGATTTAGGAACCACTGGATTAAGGTATAGCATTAGCTTGTGATTGGCACTCCTGATAAACCAGGGCTTTCAGTCACATGAGCTCTGTAAACACATTCACCAAACCCTCTTAGGCTCCACTTGAGACTTTGCATTCCTTGCACAAAGATCCGAGTGTCTTCCAGGTGGTGATGGAACATAGTGGTTGGGCTTGTATGTGCACCTCATCTTCACCAGTCTTTCATTGCTCATCATCACATTTTCAGGCATAGTGTCTGTTTAGGTAGAGAGTTGAATATTGGACCTTCCACACCCATTATAACATGTTGATTAACTTCTTCCATATATAAGTAGTACTTTGAGCATTGTTGGCAATATTATGAATATGGGTGAGAAGGTATTACTAGGGTCCTTTGGGAGTGGCTATTTACACTGCTATCCCAGATCTTATCCACTGCTCTATTATCATTTTGACAGGACAGGATACTGACTAATTATGGGGATGCATGCTCTGGTGTATTAACCATCTTTACCTGGGCCATTGGACTGTATCTTTTCTTGCTTTATTTTTGTTTTTTTCCACTGGCTGTCTGATTGCATGGCAAGAATCAGAAACTTTGCCAAGAGCAGCTTGTATCTCAGAGCGAGAAGTCTCCCTGTACTTTTCTAAAGCTCATAGCGTGCTGAGATTCACAAGGACACATTCTGCAGGAAAGAAAACGACCTACATAGATGGAGGCTTTGTTTCCTGCAGAGAGCAGGATTTTCAAATCTTCAAGAAAAGCTCCTCATTTATTTTTATTTTTAAAGCTATTTCACTGTTTAAACTCCTGCCCCTATGTTGAAAAACACCAATCAAACCTGAGGTACATATTTCTAGCAATTTTATGCTGCTATTTTACACTGGAATGAGGAAGATGTGACTGCAGAAATGCACACTTAGGCCTGCCAAACAATGAAAGAATATTAGAGCAATACTAAATTGAGTAAGGCTTATATGCTTGTATTTATATCTAAGATAACCACTTTATGGTGCATGCCTGCTCAGAAATGCAACCATTGAATTAAATGCTTTAAACCCTGGTAATCTGGATGGATAGCTTAGTGGGTTAGGTATCTGGCTGTGGAGCTGGAGGTTGAGAGTTCATTTCCCCACTGTGTATCCCAGAAGAGCCAGTCTGTGGCGCCTTGGGCAAACTATACAATTCCAGAATGCCCCACCCCCACCCCCTGAAGAAAGGAATGGTAAACCACTTCGGAGTACTCTCTCCTAGAAAACCTTGAAAAGGGTTGTCATAAGTCAGAATTGACTTGACACCAAACAACAGCAACAACTTTTATTAAATCCTTTGTAAGTGTGTATGGGATTGTAGCCTTAGTTAATTAATTGCTGAGTTTATATGGGCTTGGAGCAAAACCAAAAACAAAACCCTGTGTTTGTTGTTGCTGTCTCTTTAATTTCAGTATGGACCACTGTCTCCTGATTTTGAAGGAAATTTAAGATAATTATCAAAAATCAGGAAGAAAAAAAGGCTTCTTTTTTCATAATACACCCAAATCAAACTAAAGTAACATCCTGAAAATTGCTTCCTTGTTGCCAGCCATCACAGAATAAATTGGCCAGTACTGATTAATCAGTTAAACATAAGGTCGATTAATCTGTCGGTTAAACTAATTTAAGGGATGCAGACCAATTAACTGTTGTCACAGAACTTCTGATAAACGGTCTAGAGAGCAATCAAATAAGAACTTCTCTGTGTATTAGATTTGCCGGCATGTGATAGTTTTTGGCTTACAATATGAATACTTATTGCTTCTCATTCATTTTCTAGATAATTGAAGATGAAGCTAAAACTGTGTTTTATCTTTGATTGATGAAAGGCTAGAATACTATTTTTTACACAATAAAAGTCATTCATAGAGAACTATTGTACTTTATTTAGAATTGCACTTAATGTTTGCCCTGGACTGTTTTCAAAGTGAATATATTTTTCAAGGGGCTGAAAAAAAAGAAAAAGTTACACTCCCATTCTTTGCAACTTGTTTCAGTCATTCTTGCTTGAGTGTGCGGCTGCTATTGCTGTGTGTCATTATCTCTCTGTGTGTGTGTGTGTGTGTGTGTAGACAGACAAACAGAGTGACAGCTTCTCTTCGGTCTGTATTGATAGTAGTGCTGGCAAATGCATTATCCATACCTACCTTTTTTTGTGCCACAATAAATAGTTGGATGTGCATTGGATTTCTAATTCAAGCACAAATCTCATTGCTAGCAATGGGTGTCATTCTTCCAGTGTGTATTTCTCTCTTTTGCTGTGCGGTGGCTCTTGCATTGCCACAGTGCAACATGGTGAAGCAAAATAACATTGGCTAAATCCATGGAAATTCATTCCCTGTTCTCTCATGTGCAGCATTCTCACAGTGCTCTATGAAAAATTGCAGAAACTAGGGCATCTTTTATAAGTGGCACAAAAATGCTCATGAATCTTTAACCCCAAGGATTATCCCTGCGCAACTGCAATGGTCCTTTAGTTAAAATAAAACCAAACACTTGCACTGATGCTCTGATAAACCTGGGCCCTACTGGAGCCTAAATGACTAGGCTGCTGACTCATATGCAATTACTGAAGACAAGTCATTGCCCACCCAATCCCGGAATAAAGACGCGAGACAGTAATATGGATTAAATGTGGGCCACACTTTATTGAATCAACATCAAAATTGTATTTGCCAACATTGGAAAAGGAGGGGGCCTGCTGTAGTGCGGAAACAGGTGAAAGGTAGGGGTATTCAAATACCCCTTGATCAGTAAATGGGCAAGTCCCCGGCCCCAGGTTCCAGCGGTCTTAAAGACAGCAGGAACCCGGCCTGCCGCTAATTAAACACCCCCAGACCTCAAGGCATCTTTATTTGATGACTGTTGGTCTGGAAGTGGCCCAGTGCATCCTCCCAGCACCGGCCCTGTAATCGCACGATCCGCAGAGCCGGGAGGTCGGATGCGCTGTTGGCTTACATGAAATTACCATTGGGACACACCGAAAATACCTGTTTTTCCGCACTACCCGCCACAGCATAGGGACTAGCCAAGCTATGTCCCATGCCCGCCACAGAGCAGCTCAAGCTTGACAAGCAGGCCCCCTTTGATGTCTTCTAAAAGGACATCCAAACTTTCATTTAAAAGGTGGACACCGTCACTGCGAAAAAATTCTGGTTTGTTCAGTTGTATCCTATGGTGACTAATCACCAATTCGAGGCCGCCGCTGCAGACACCTCTGTAACTTTTCTGTTGACGCCCCGCCAGGCCTTGATGACATTGCCACAATTCCGGGCGCCTTGTCAGGCTAACACGGAACGATCGTGGACCACATGATCTGCATCGCAGGATATCGAGGCCGCCACTGCAGACACCTCTATCACCATCTGTCAACGCCCCACGGGCCTTGTTAACATCTCCAATATTCCGGGCACCTCGTCAGGCTAACTGCGGAAAGATCGTGGACCACACGATCCGCATCGCAGGATGTCGAGGCCGCTGCTGCAGACACCTCTACCAACCATCTGTTAATGCCCCACGGGCCTTGTTAACTTTGAGGAAAACGCAGGCCTATCCAGTTGGATCCTCTGGTGACGCTTCACCGATCCAGGCCGCTGCAGACCGCACTGCAGGCCTCGCCGTTAACACCCCTGTGTGCCGTGTTAACTCTGAGGGAAACTCAGGCCTATCCAGTTGGATCCTCTGGTGACACTTCACTGATCCAGGCCGCTGCAGACCGCACTGCAGGCCTCGCCGTTAACACCCCTGTGTGCCATGTTAACTCTGAGGAAAACTCAGGTCTATTCAGTTGGATCCTCTGGTGACGCTTCACCGATCCAAGGCCACTGCAGACCACACTTCAGGCCTCGCCGTTAACACCCCTGTGTGCCGTGTTAACTCTGAGGAAAACTCAGGCCTATCCAGTTGGATCCTCTGGTGACGCTTCACCGATCCAAGGCCACTGCAGACCACACTTCAGGCCTCGCCGTTAACACCCCTGTGTGCTGTGTTAACTTTGAGGAACATTCAGGCTTATCCAGTTGCAACTTCTGGTGACGCCTCACCGATCCAAGGCCCCTGCAGACCGCACTGCAGACCTCGCGGTTAACACCCCTTTGTACCATGTTAACGTTGAGGAAAAAACTTACCGTCTCTCCATGCCAAATAAAGTATGCTTGTGGACCACAAGGTACGTGTGCCCGTGGCCTTCAACCATTTGAGGCCTCAATGACGTTCGTGAACAGCTTTTTCAATGATGCCTGGCTGAATCAGTGCCTCCACAGTGCACACCCAACACTTCTGGTGGAAACTGGCCAAGATCCTCCATCCTCCAAAGCTGGCTCCACAATATGCCGAGTAGCCCTTCTCATGCAGCATGTGCTCTGGCTCCAAAATCCAGGTCACTCTCCCATGGGGATGCAGCTGCATAAAGCCCTGCCCAATGTACTTGGCTGGGTCTGATAATCACGATATATAGCTATGCCTCACCGGCCCTATGGGCCCTCCAAAGACATATCCAAACTAGACCCTTGCCTACACATTATGAAGTATTCTTATATATCTGTGGTAACTGGATGACGACCACCCACCTAGACGCTTGAACCCTTCTTGGGCTAGGACCCGGGCTGCAACGATGGAGGCTGCACCAGTTCTGAATGAATGCGTGTCAAAATTGTTGCCTTGGATCCACTCTGTCCAGGCTAAGTCAGTTAATTTGAGCACTGATATTTCGTCAAAAGCGACTTATCAGTATGTTAACAGAATTAACCGGGGACCTGGTCTCTAAACTTTAACTATAGCTGCGAGGCTTCATGGGGAAAATGCTGCTTGTGTTACACTGCCCTAAGGTGATTTGTGAACACCATGCCAAGCTGATCAGCCTTGGATCGCCGAATGAGAATTTGCATCTTCCCGACTTCAACCTTAATATGCCTGCCATTGCAGGGCTAGCCTGTACTCATCCCTTTCCCCAGTGTACCCTTTGCTAATTCCAAAAGCCCCAGCAAACGTCATTAATGACGCCATCTCGAATAACACCCCTTCGTATCTGTTCCTGCAGAAGGGCGCCCAGTGTTTGCAAATGCACTCCCAAAAAGAGGTAATATGGAGCCCTAGTGTCTTGTACTCTACTTCTCTTCTGGGACCGTCCCTTTGTTGTTCCACTTGTGCGATAATCCCTTGATTGATCTCTAAGGCCATTAATTTATTTTAATTTTAATTTTATTTTTATTTTTTTATTATTTTTTTTTAAAAGCCAGTGCTAAAGCCTTCCCTGAATAGCCCCAAGTGCCATTCCCTTTCTGCTTCAATGAACCCAAATTGTTGTAAATGTCCCACCGTTGCCGGCCGAACCTACTCCGGGTCGACCATTTTCCTAAATTCTACTTTCTAAACCTGGTGCATGTCATGCATGCACTAGTATGTTAAACTGCAGGGCACAACTGTAATTACCATAACCAATATCATAGCCCTTTCTGAATATGACATAGGGTTGTTCATAATGAAAACAACCGCTTGATCGTCACGCCAAACCATACTACCGAGTTTGACGGCTCTTTGTCCCATACCTAAGTGCACCCAGCAGTGGGAAAAATTCTAAGAATACAAATCTGGTAACGCCGTTCTATTGCCGCTCGTTGGGCTGAGTACCAGCATACTTCCTTCCTCTATAATAAGCTCCATATTACAGGGATCATGCCGCATCCGCGTGAACCTGGAAATCTGCAGTCAGCCTAGTCTGCCTCTCAGAAGGAGATCCACTTAATTTTGCTAATGCTGACTCCAAACTAATATCCTTCTCATTCCTGGTGTAACCCTGGTCCTTTGTGCAGTTGTAAGTAGCTACCTTGTAGCCTCGCACAGTCACGGCAGAATCAAAATACCCATTAAAATTGTTTGAAGAAAAAGTATACTGTTCTAATTTTGGCCTAGCGGGGTTCATGTGTTACAACCACAACGGGTAAGGCCAAACCCTCCGCTAGCAATGATGCTAGGTTGGATAAAGGAATGAGAAAAGAGAGTGTAGTGCGCAGTCAAGCACTGAATTGCAGACCGGCACATGGCCATGCCTTGCTGTCCAGCCCTGTGATGTACTAGTTGTGTTTTGCGCGAAGTGTGAGATGGATTGACTGCCGCCGGCCAAGGCCATGTGGGGATCGGCATGTGCGTGCCCGGTGCAGCGGCTACCTCACCTGATAAAGCCGTTGCCTTACTTGGTACGTCCCCAGTGTAATACTGCAGACCTCGTCTGTCAGGGCCGCCTTCATCTGCTTCCTCTTGCACTTACTACCCTTTACCGCACCGTAACCTTGGATTCAACGATGACCAATCTGCATCAACGTCTGGCGGTCGCTTCAGGTGGCTGCTCTGCCTCAAAAACAACAATTCTCGCCTTTAGATCATTCGCTATTGCCTTGAACTCAGCCTTACAGTGTCTATTGGTCTCCCTGCCTGATCTAGCTTTACAATGACTATTGGTGTCCCTAGCCGATCCACTTGTCCCGGGAAAAGCAAAGTGTGCTGCTTATATACCGCCCCATAGTGCCTAAAGCACTCTCTGGGCGGTCTACAAGTTAATTATGCAGGCTATACCTTGCCCCCCCCCCCAGCAAGCTGGGTACTCATATTACCGACCTCGAAGGATAGAAGGCTGAGTCACCTTGAGCCAGCTACCTGGGGTTGAATCTCGGGTCGTGAGCACAGTTTTGGCAGCAATTTAACCACTGCGCCACGAGGAAACCTGTTTAGTCATTCTTTCAGCCTTTAATGCCAATATTTTCTCCTTTTTAAACCACGTCTGTTGTACATACTGTACCTTAATGTAAATGCTTTATGAATTTATTTAATGACTTTTATATATCCTATTTTATTCTTATTTCCTATATTTGTTATTATTACTATAAATATAAATACATATACACACGCATACACACACACACGCTCACACACATATACACCCATATATATATAATTTTTATTTATCATTATTATTATCATTAATTATTATTACTACTTTAATATATATTTAAATTATACACGTAGTGCGGTGGGTAGTCGCCCCTCTGCTCCGCTAATCTAATGCTTTGAAACGTTAGACTTTGATGAGGGGGAAAGCCAATGGGTGAGTGCGCTATGGTGGCTGTGAGGTGAAAGCCGTTCCCGCTCGAATTGCTTCTTTAAAAGGGGAAAAAAGGGGGGGTGAGAAAAGGAGGCCTGACATGCTGTGGGTAAAAAACGACACCCCGCTCAGCACCATAAACGCTTGCATCCTATTAAACACCAAAATTTCCATCTAAATAATCTTCCCAGTTCCCTTTTCCCCTTTCCTTTACGCTTCCTTATTTCCTATCATCTGTTGTTGTGCGGTTATTTCTTTTTGAACAACGGCCTCACGCGCCGAAGCGCGGCTGGCGCGAAAAAGCTGCCGCTTTCCTTCCTTTTGCTCAGCCAGCCACTTTACAAGACAATCTACCATATATACGAAATAATTAAGAGAAACCCTGGGAGGGGGCCCCTATGCTACCCTCCCTTCCTTCCGAACCAAGAAAACGCTGCTCGCACTTGAGCGCGGCGGGCGCGAGCCGCCGCCGCCGCCTTCTTTTGCCTCCCGTTCTAAAACCATCAACAATTCCAATAGATTGAACAGTCTACAAATCAATAAATGGATATTAGCACCCTCGGAGGGAGCCGAAGCTGCCCTCCCCTCCTTCATGAACAAGCGACGATCTCAGATCGAGCGACGTCCTCTTTCCCTGCAATGCCTGAAACAGGAAAGAGGGCGAAACAAAGGGGGAGTGCTCCTTTAAATAATCGCACTCCCCCACGCAGTCACCAGTCATGTGAAAAAGGACAGTCTCGCATCATCCGGGATGGCAGGCAAAAGCCAGCTATGCTGTTCCAGGTCAGTAGACTGTCCAGCGGCTGGAACCTAGTATCCTTAGTTCTTTCACTGCACACACTGCTGAATGTTCCCTCAATGCAGTACACTTTAGTACACATTGATCATGCCTTTATTGTATTGGAGAATTATAGCCAATTTTAACAACAATGACAACAACAACAAGTGAGAAAGAATGTTTAGGGGCAAGAAGCAATTGCAAATTCCTATTAAATCTTGCCCAGATGATCCTCCTTGGGCTGTTTGGAAACCTGGAATGTAAGGGAAAAACTGTCATCGATAGAAGTATTTCAGAAAGGAGAAAGTATAAGGAGTGGAGTAAATGAAAATAAGTTGATTGACTTTTGAAAACCATTTTGTTGACCTGGTGTCCTGAAATGGCAAATTGGAGCTGTCTGGAAATGCTTTGACAGATAAAGTGAAAGGAGAACAGTAGAGACGTGACATTGTGTGTCTTGTTCTTTTAATTAAAAGTACATTTGTTGTTTCAACTTCCTTGCATCAGTCAATCTTTTGCTGGTTTCAACAGTGAATGAAAGGGAGAATGAATTCCTTGGAGAGGAAGGTAAAGGGAAATCCTATGGGCTTGAGAAGTGGGTAAGATGGGATATATGTATGAAAGCTGCAGTTTCCTAATGAATACATCCATTGTGCAAAATACAGTTGCTTTTTTGGCATAAAAACACCTGTGGATAAGGTATAGGAAATGATGTCTCAGAGGCAAGGTCAACATTTCTATGCCTTTCTTGTTTGCCCTCCAGCTTTGGTAATAGTGGTGACTTAGCTGCAGCTCCTTCTGCATGCTGATGAACACACAATTCTATCTCTCCTTTCCATCTTTAAATCCCAGGGAATTCCTGAATAAGTGTACCTGGAGGTGTTTTGGGAATGGATGGGGTGAAGAAGTGGAGTTTTAATAGAAGTAAGATGGAGGTAGCCAGTCATCTTACTATGGAAACATGACCACTACTTCCAGATGTTCATTGCCCATTGAAGTGAATGGTGAGCCACTTCTGAATAGTCTCTACCCAGAAAACTCTGAAAAAGGTCACAATGAGTTAGAATTGCTTGTTCATTGAAGTGAATGGTGAGCCACTTCTGAATAGTCTCTACCCAGAAAACTCTGAAAAAGGTCACAATGAGTTAGAATTGCTTAAAGGCACTCAAGTAATTTTTTTCCTATTGATTCTATATAGCCACCTTACAAAATATATCTATTAAAATCTAATATGTAAGTAACATAAGACATATGTAACACATTTAATTTATTAAATCTTTCAAAGATATAAATAAATTTACATGGAATTTTGTGGCTATCCAACAGAGATCCTCCCTCCCTCATCTATATAGAGCTACCATGTCCTTCTAGAATTCTTGATTTCAAAGGAAACGAAAGCAGGGTGTAGCCACACACGTCTGCTGGATTTTAAAAAAGCCAATTTTAATAATCTCAGAACAAGGATAAGCAAGGTCCCATGGCAGGAGATCCTAACAAGATAAGGAGTCCAAGAAGTGTGGGAGCGTCTTAAAAAAGAAATTCTAAAGGCACAACTACAAACAATTCCAACAAGAAAAAAAAAGGGGGGAGTCAGCAAAAAAGGCCAGTGTGCCTTCACAAAAAGCTCAGGGAGGACCTAAAAACCAAAAAAGACATGTACAGGAAATGGAAAGAAGGCCAGGCCACCAAGGAAGAGTACAGACAAGTAGCAAGGAAATGCAGGGATGGCATTAGGAGGGCAAAAGCTGAGAATGAGCTGAGGTTAGCTAGACACTAAAAGCAATAAAAAAACATTCTTCAGGTATGTGAGTAGCAAAAGACAAACAAAAGACATAGTGGCACAGCTCCGCAATGGAGATGGAAAAATGATAACAGAGGACAAAGAAAAGGCAGAGGTGCTCAATTCCTATTTTAGTTCAGTCTTTTCCCATAAATCAGACTATGAACTTCCAAACAAATTGGAAGTGCAAGTGGGGGGGGGGGGACAGGATTGCAGCTGGAGACAGATAAACAAATAGTTAAGGAATACCTTACCACCTTGAACGAGCTCAAATCTCCAGGGCCGGATGAGCTGCATCCGAGAGTACTGAAGAAACTGGCTAAAGAACTCTCAGAACCGCTATCCATTATTTTCTTGAAATCATGGGGAATGGGTGAGGTGTCAGAGGATTGGAGGAGGGCCAATGTTGTCCCTATCTTCAAAAAGGGCAAAAAAGAGGAACCTGGGAACTACAGGCCAGTCAGCCTGACATCAATCCCAGGCAAAATTCTGGAACAGATCATAAAGCCATAATTGTGCAAGCACCTAGAAAATCATGCAGTAATAACTAGAAGCCAACATGGATTTGTCAAGAACAAATCCTGCCAAACTAATTTGATTTTGTTTTTTGATCAGGTCACCTCCCTGATAGACAGAGGGAATGCTGTAGACATGGTATATCTTGACTTCAGCAAAGCTTTTGACAAAGTTCCCCATGATATCCTGATCAGCAAGCTAACTAGTTGTGGGCTGGATAGATCAAGTGTCAGGTGGATACACAATTGGCTACAGGATCGTACTCAGAGGGTGATGATTAATGACTCCTTTTCAAACTGAGTGGAAGTAACAAGTCAGGTACCTCGGAGCTCAGTCTTGGGCCCTAGATAATGACCTGGATAAGAGGGAGCAGGGAATGCTAATCAAATTTGCAGGTGACTCAAAATTGGGTGGAATAGCTAATAGCCTTGAAGACAGAAACAACATTCAAAACGATCTGGAGAGGATGGAGCACTGGGCCGAAAGCAACAGAATGAAATTCAACAGGAATAAGTGCAAAGTACTGCACCTCGGAAAAGAAACCAATTGCACAGTTACAAGATGGGGGATACCTGGCTCAGCAAAACCATGAGCGAGAAGGATCTTGGAATTGTTGTAGATCACAAGCTAAATATGAGCCAACAGTGTGATGTGGCTACAAAAAAGGCAAATGCTATTTTAGGCTGCATTAATAGAAGTATAGTTTCGAAATCCCGCAAGGTGCTGGTCCCCCTCTATTCAGCACTGGTTAGGCCTCACCCCGAGTATTGTGTCCAGTTCTGGGCACCACACTTCAAGAAGGATGCTAACAAATTGGAACAAGTTCAGAGGAGGGTGACAAGGATGATCAGGGGTCTGGAAACCAAGCCTTATGAGGAAAGGCTGAAAGAATTGGGCATGTTTAGCCTTGAGGAAAGAAGAATGAGGGGTGATATAATAGCACTTTTCAAATATTTGAAAGGCTGTCATACAGAGGAGGGGCAAGATCTGTTCTTGATCATCCCAGAGTGCAGGGCACGCAACAATGGGCTCAAGTTAAAGGAAGCCAGATTTCGGTTGAATATCAGGAAAAACTTCCTAACTGTTAGAGCATTACAACAGTGGAACCAGTTACCTTGGGAGTTGGTGAGTGCTCCAACACTGGAGGCATTTAAGAAAAACTTAGATAATCACCTAGCAGATATGCTTTGATTGTATTCCTGCATTGAGCAGGGGGTTGGACTTGATGGCCTTGTAGGCCCCTTCCAACTTCACTTTTCTATAGTGTTTATCCTTATAAGAAACTCTTGTGCTTCTTCTGATTCTGCACCGTGTTTTCTGGTTTGTCCATTTGTACTGAAATAATCCTCATTCATAAAAATGAAATAATCTATTACCTTCAATCTTGCTTTGACTTTTGTGCTAAACTTTTCTGTTGAATATAAACAGCAAATGGTCTTGTGGCACTTTGAAGATTAACAGAATTTACTTGGCATAAGCTGTTGAGAACTAATGTCCCTTCCATCAGATGCAGGAAGTGGGCAGCTGTCCAGAAAAGCTTATATAAAACAAAACTATATGCTCTTTGTTGTATTTGCTGCGATGTCTTAACATGGCTACCCTTCCCCCATCAGAACATCAGGATATTTGAAACTTTCATATTAGAATCTGAAACTTTCATTTTGGTGCACATGTCTGACAGTTTGAAAGATAAATCAGTAAAATATAGCCTGATGATTCCCAGTGTACCCAACTAGGATAAAAGATTTGCATGCTGGCACATGTGCACCCATGCATGTGTGTGCTTCCACATGTGCATATGAGAATGACTTGTACAATGTGGAAGAATGAACATTAAAATATTTCACTTATTGAAAACACATAATGGATACCACCAGGTTCTACAGACATATCAGTTCTGTAGTCAATAACAGAATATGCCTCCTCAGAGTGATAAGCTGAAATGGTGTCGTGCAATTTAAGCATTTCTGTAATTGGAATTTCAACCCAAGGCAGTATAGAAAGATGAAGTCAATACTACAGTAATAGGTATGCAGATGGTATCTATGGTTGGTTTTGGAGCTTTTTAAGAACAGTAAGTCAAAATATGTTTTCTGCGTTTTTCCCCCAAAATGTACAGCAGTTTATTTGAGCTGCATTTTCTTTTGCTATCTATTCCAATTATGTAATGAAGTTCAGGTCAATTCAACAAATACATGGGTTTGAGGGTGGAGAGTAGTGTCAAAGGAAACACTAAGTTCTGGGTGCCACAATTTAGGAAAGGTACTGACAAGTTAGAAGACGTCCAGAGGATGGTGATCAGAAGAGTAAATGGCCTGGAAACCAAGTCCTGTGAAAACATTTGAGGAAGCTGGGTAAGTTGAGCTTGGAGAAAAGAAGACTGAGAGGTCATATGATAGCCATCCTCAAATATTTGAAGGGCTGTCATATGGAAGATGGAGCAAGAAGCTAGGACTTTAAGCAATGGATTCAAATTGCACAGTTTCAAGTAAACATTAGAAAGAATTTTTTGACACTAAGAGTTTGACACTAAGCAATTGCCAGTGGTTTGGATTGCTTAAAAGGTAATGGATTTCACTGGAGATTTTTAAACAGAGGTTAAGTGGCCACCTGCCAGGGATGCTTTAGATGTGGATTTTCTGTGGATTTTGGCAAGGGGTTGGCCTTGATTACCCTTGAAGTTCTTTCTAGCCATGCAATTCTATGAATCTATGTATATGCCACAGGAGAGTGTTTAACTGAACACTCATTCACTTTAGGCTGACACAATGGGATATCATATCAAGAATCACTCATGAAAACGCTGAGTTTTAAACAGCTATATGCAAGCTTGTGTGGTCCAACAGGCAGAAGGAGGGCTCAATTACTGATCAGAGTAGGGCAAGGCATGAGTTACTTTTCAATCAAGAGCCTGCTATATCTTGATCATTCTACAATATTTTCAAGAAAGAAGGGTGAAAAATCCATAATAAAAATGAACGAATCTATCAGTTTTGCTTTCTTCCGCATTCAGCTAGTTTTGATCTCATATTTAAAAATTAAATATGGAAATTAATGATCTATAAAAGGTGGTATTGTTTACAGCTTTATTCAGTTCTTGAAACCAAAAGTCATGGCTTCCTTTATTGAACCAAATTATCTCATGTTAGATCTTCACTTTTTCCTACTGCCTCCCACCTTTCCTAGCATTTGTGGCCAAAATCTTGTTGTGTTTTTACACTGGCATAACACAAGTGGCATCAATCTCAGAGACAAATTGCTATATATTAAGAAGTTACCATAGGCTTTTGTTGTTGTTCACTAAGTTCTATGATTCAGCACACAACGCTCAAATGCGTGCACTACCTTCTTAGCTTGTAACAAGTTCCACTATGATCTATGTCTATTACTTTCTGCCAGTGTATGTAACTGGCAGGATTTGGGGCATTGTCTTTTTAGGGACTCCTGTCTTGTTGGGATACGGCCAAAGTACAATGGGATTAATTTAGTAATTTTAGCTTCTAGTGAGAATTTAGGCTTAATTTGAGCTAGAACTCATCTTCCTGGTAGTCCATGATACCCATAAAGCCCTCCTTCAACATTACATTTCAAAGGATTCTATATTTTTCTTGTCACCTCTCTTCACTGTCCAGCTTTCAAATATAACATTGTAATTAGGAATATCATAGTATATATGGGGTCAACCTTGGTCTTCAATGACATGTACTTTTAAGGATCTTTTCCAGTTCCTTTATATTGGATATGTTAGCCCACCAAAATAAGGCTTTCAAGACAGAACCCTGAATAACAGTTCTGTGAATAAACTTTAATCTTTCACAGAATTCTCTTCTAAAACCTGAGAGTTGATCAAAAGCTTTTCTATATTCAACTATTGCTTGTTCCAAATATCCAGACAAAGTCAAACCATTAGACAGATATAGATTTTGGATGTCATGAAAGGGGAGCAAATTGTTAGCTATTAAATTTATTGTATTTAAAATGTGAGGAAAGGGGAGATGTCTTTTTGGGATTTTCTGTGTCTGAAATTTAATTGGCTTGGTTTGGGTACTGTGTACCTAACTTGAACTGTTGGAAGAAGTGCCATTTCCTGCTTCACCTTGGGCAACAAAAGTGCCTCAATGTATTCTCGAAGGATTTCATGGCTGGAACCTGATGGTTGTTGTAGGTTTTCCAGGCTGTTTGGCCGTGTTCTAACTCCTGTCGTTTGAAGATGCCAGCCACAGAAACTGGCGAAATGTTAGGAAGAAAAACCTCCAGAACACGGCCAAACAGCCCGAAAAACCTACATCAACCAAAGGTGCCTCAGTCTAGCCTTAAAAGTGCTCCTTTGCTCTTTGCCACCCTCTGGACATATAAACAAAGCATGCTTGTGTGAGATTCCAGCGGAGTCTCAGAACATCAAGCAGAATCTGGGAATCAGTTCTCAAACAAGAAACACTGTTCGACATAGCAACAACTTGGGACTGCCTTGAACAGATTGTCAATCATGATGTACAATATTTTCCCCTGAAATATGTGTTTGTGGATGATATGAATAAACGGGCACTGGGCCTTTGAGCAATATTGACAAACCAGAGATTTTCACAGTTTGTGAAAGTGAAATGACTACACAGTGAAGTGACAACACAGCATTGCCAAAGTATTCTATTATCTGCTCTTAATTCACAGAATGTGTATGTAGCCATATGTTGTGCTTTCATTATATGTAGCAGACAATGTTATATAATATTACTTCTAGTCATTTTATGTGTCATAGAAACCACAGCATTGTGAGCTTGCAGTCAAAGTCCAGTTTTTGCTCTGAAATTCCAACCCCTGGCAATACTTTTACAGTTTGACATGACATTTGCAGATAAACGACTTGTCAGAGTTCATTTACGTTTGGAAACATTTGGGAAAGAGTGACAGCTGCACAAAGCTTCTAATTTGACAATGCTTTATCTCAATGAAATAAAGGCGCTTCCCAGAGGTGGAAATATGCCAAATTAAACCTTAGGCAGTCAGATAAGAGTTGTCCCCCCCTTAAAAATAAAATAAAATAAAATAAAATTCTGATTTAAAATACGATTGTGTACCAAATAAGAGGATTAGTTCCAGAAGTCAGATAATGCCAGAGGAAAGGAGATACTGAGACTTGCCCCCTCTAAGGCAAAGAAGAAATCTAGATGAATATCAGGGGCTTTGCTAGGGGAATGGAAAAGAAATACGATTGTGATCACTTTTACATTTATATCATTAAGTTTGTGGTTGAATTGTTCATATAAAGGAAATGCTCCCAAAATAAAACAAGAAAATAAAAGTACACATAGAGAAAAGGAGGAAAATGGAAAATATATTTTAAAAATATATTTTTAAAAAACAGAAACAATTAAGATCTTATACTAATATGTGATTCCCAGTGTGATGTAGTGGATAGACTGATGGACTAGAACTCTAAACAGGGTTTGAATCACCACTCAGCCATGAAAACTCATGGAGCGAATGGAACTGACAAAATCATTCTCTGAATGTCTCACTTACCTTGAAAGGGTCACTATAAGTTGGTTCCAGCTTGACAACACTGAAGACACACACACTAATATGTGCGGCTGGCTGAATAGCTCACTGAATTGGAGCACTTGGCCTTCAGGGTTCTGGCATTTGATTCCCCACTGTGCCTTGTTGGAGAGATCCAGGCTGTGTGGCTTTGGACAAGTTACACAGTCCCAGTGCAGCTCCCAGAAGAAGGGAATGGTAAACCACTACTAAGTACCCTATATCAACAAAACCCTGTGAAAGGTCACTATAACTCAGAATCAACAGGTACAGGCCTGCTTGTAGCCATCTTTTAAGCAGATGCTCTGGGTACATCCAGATTAAAGATGGGAATTTGATCTTAGACCCCTGTAGATGCCTTCAGCCAAAAAACAACAACACAAAAAACAAAAGTGGATTTCCACTCCTAGAGGTCTCCAGAAATAACTCACCTTTAAAAGAAGATACAGGGTATTCCCTCTGCTTTGTTTTGCCCCAAGCCCCAAAGAGGAGTATTTATAAGTCAGAAGTGGGTCCCTGGCCATTTCTGATTTTATTTTTTTTGGGGGGGTGTACCCTGCAGTAGGCCCCAGGTGCAAATAATTGGCCCTCAAAATGTCAGAACTTTCCCACCCTGTGTTAGTGGAATATTTCTTTTTAAAAAATCTAATCTTTCTATATCAGAGTGAAAGATGGGTAAACTCGAACAGACATTTTATTTCTTAGCTGGGCTTCTTTGCCCCACTCAGGTTAGTTCTGCATGTCAAATTCCCACATCTTGAATACTTGCCTCATTGGAGTTTCAGTACAGACAGCTTTTTCATTAGCTATGAGGTTACCCAGATAGATGTGCGAACTAGTCAGAGGCATAGTAGGGAAAACAGCAAAACTATTGTCCCTGACAAATGTTGATGTGAACGCTCACATGGGAGGACCTGATGTAACGAGTGCCACTCCCATCTGGCTGGGTTCATTGTAATTACTACGAGAAAAGAACGAAAATACCAGAAATATAACTTTACATATAGCTGGTGAATTCCCTTTTTTTAATCAAATGGAGCAAGACCTAATGTGGGCACTTGTAAAAATGTAATAATACATACTGTGCATATAGGTCAGGTCTGCTGCGACTTCTTCCTCGGTGCTTGAAGGTTTTTAAACAACTGAAATGGCATAGTGAATATTCAAAATGTCAGAGATGTTCTGGGCCTCTAAGACACATCTGTAACAAAGCTCAGTCCACTGGGTGTGAGAACTGGACTAACATCTTTATCATTCATATTTTGCAGAAGTATATGTTTGAGGAACTTTTTCTCCAGCTGCTTCTCAACATGTATTTTAAGAATGCAAAGAAGGGAAAGCATCACGCCAGTTATTATTATGACTCTGATTACCAAGGTTTCATCCCTAATGCTATTAATTTGCAAGAAGAATTTTGTAATTATGTATATTCATCAACTCAATTCATGAAGGACAATATGTGACATACAGAAAATTAGACGGCAAACTCTCCCAACATAGTGATTGAGTAATTAGAAGTCCTCATTTAACAGCAGACTTCTCAATTATCCATTAAGTACAAGTATTTGAGTTAGATACGGCCCCTTGTCTGGTGTGACTAAACATACTTAAAAGTACACAGTGACATGTTTAACAATAGGAAGCACATGGGCAAATACTACTTGTTGCTGGTATTTCCAGCTAAGAACAAATTCTAAGTACTCATATTCTTCTTATTGGTCTGTGTGTGTGTGTGTGCGTGCGTGTGTGTGTGTGTGTGTGTGTGTGTGTGCGTGCGTGCGTGCGTGCATGCATGCATGCACACAGACACACTTGTTTACATATATATGTCTATGAACTCATAATCTCAATCTGTGAAGTTGTACAATCTCCATTTCATTTTAGTGTGACAAGATCTCCATTATACTTAATGGTCAGTATATATGATGAAAAAAAGTACAGTATGTGTAGATCTGACCAGAGGTTATGGGGTGGAGACCACCTTAGTTGGGGATTTTTTCCTTCTCCATGTGAGTAAGTTCACTGTAGATAAATACTCAGTGCATTAACCCCATCTCACCATTGCATCCCCTGATAACCCTCCCTCATGTTTTAGCTAAGTTTGGGGGGGAAAGAGAGAAAATCTTCACTATTCATTTTTTAAAATTACAACTTTTAAAGTTTTTTTTCCACATTTTTAAATAAATACATCAAAAACAAGCTAAATGAAATAGTCTCCCATCTGTACCAGTCAAATTCAATAGGGACAGCTATTCCCAGCATGGAAGACTATATTGTACTTGCCTGCGACAGAGATGGAGGCTAACTACATGGCTGTTGAACCTGCAGTTTGGTCCACTGCAGGAACAGGCTGGTTTACTCTTCAAGATGGTGATCAAATGACATTTGTGTTGGAGTGGACCAACTTGCTCCCACAGTGGTCTTATTCATAACTTTCTGAGCCTTCTACTTTTTTTGGGTGCAGATAGTATCACTCTGATTTGGATTGGTTCCAGCATGTGTGATCACTGAAACTGATCCAAAGCAAGCCTTCCAGCTTAAATAAGAGAGCCACTTCAGGATATTGGTAAATTAATAACTTCCTCTGCTCCTTGGAAATTTTGTTTAATTTTGTTTAAGACTGTGTAATGGACCACCTCTGATGTGCTGCTTCAGTTATATATATATATTTAAAATATTATCTTTGCCCTGTCTTAAAGGGCCACATGAGAAACTGCATGCAATTGAATCCATAGTGGTGGCTTTGGCTGCAGGCAGTTTCTCAACTCTCAGTGACTGGCTGCCTAAGTGGGATTTTTAAATGGATTGTTGTACCTTACTGCTTTGAATGTGTTTTTGGTGTTGCTTTTGTCTACTGGTTTTTTTAGTGTGGTATTTTCTTGATCCTTTTCAATATTTACTCTATTTACCTTTAAATACTGTCTTTTAATGCTGTAGGCCATCTTGAGTCCTTTTAAAGAGAAAGGTGTGGTAAAATATTTTAAATAAATAAATTTTAAAAAAATTGCCCTTTAAAAAAAAGGCAAAGTTGGACTGTAGGAACGATTTCTGTGTGAGCAGTTGGACTCAAATAGATCGCTCAAATCAAGCCCAACCATTCCAAAGGGATCCATACTAGCTAGCTCCCTGCCACTAATGTAGCTACACCTATATTAACAATAAAGAATATTTAAGAAAAAGAAATAGCAGCCAATGGTCTATGCAAAAGGATTCCAACCTATACTTAGGAAAAGTGAAACATTCAGATCTCCAGGTCCAGATAGAGAAATATGTCAGTTTCACTTTCTCTCACATTCTTTTTTTACCTTAAGATGTCATCTTTAATTAAAAAAAAAACTTAATGTAAAAAACATAATGTTATTTCCTTTTTCAATATAAATAAATTTGCACACTTTAGTAAGCTCTTATCAATATGAACTAAACTAAAGTATTGAGCCTTTCCAAAATTCAGAAGAGGGAGTATTTATAAAGGCAGGAAGTGGATCCCCAGGAACTTCAGCTCTGATTATGCAAAGTTCCATCTTCAGGAGTTTGTCCTAGGTGAATTTGGCAGTTTCCTCCTTTAGGCGTTTTCTCTCTATGTGGTGTGCATGAGATCAGGGTGGGCAAGAGATGCAATGGCAAGATTAGTGTGTATGTATGAAAGAAAGAAAGTATGCAGTAACAATGATTTGGAAAGCTGACAAAATTCATAACAGAATGCTTAGTAGAATGAATCTGCTAGAGCTACAATTTCAGTATCCCAGACCTCAATCCAACAAATGTTACATTTTCTAAATGAAGATTTCAGTTATGAGCTAACTTGCTTTTTATATGTCTCCAAAATCCTCTTGCATCAGTTATTTCTGTGGAAGAGAGATGATGTCCACCTCACATTTGGTCCTTCTCTTTTCCTGTTGCCTTCAACTTTTTCTCACATTATTGTCTTTTCCAACCTGTTAATGGTTGACGATTAAAAAAACAAATGCACAGGAAGAGTTCAGATGAGCACTTCCAGTTTCTGGTTTTGGATTTTGAAGGAGATTGTCTTGAGTGTCCTCCTCCCGGGGTCATAGCCTGAAAATCATCACTCTTTGAAAAGAAATAGGCTGTCTGAGGCTAAAAAAAGAGGGGAGGTCCCCATTAAGGGCTCAGTAGAGGCCTTTGGGTAACAAATATTAATAGAGGACACTGCATGTGGCCCTCAGGCTGTATGTTGCCCATCTTCCCTAGCACAATTCCTGATATTCCTTTAAGCAGAAAGATGGGTTGAAAGGTAATACCAATATGATGTGCAAGACCCTGAAGAGGCAATGCCTCTTCAGGGTCTTACAGGTCACTGCCATTGAATGTAGGTCATTGCCAGGTCACTGCCATTCAATGTAGTCAAAATTGGGCTGCATGGGGAAATCATTTGATTTAACAGATTCTTGCATGCCCCATTTGATTAACAGTCTAATATATTTGTATTCCTGCTGCTTAAGTTTCTGGTTCATTTATGTGCCATTCAATACGAAGTTAAGCACACTTAAGACCACTTGTTGTTGTTGTTGTTTAGTCGTTTAGTCGTGTCCGACTCTTCGTGACCCCATGGACCAGAGCACGCCAGGCCCTCCTGTCTTCCACTGCCTCCCGAAGTTGGGTCAAATTCATGTTGGTTGCTTCGATGACACTGTCCAACCATCTCATCCTCTGTCGTCCCCTTCTCCTCTTGTCTTCACATTTTCCCAACATCAGGGTCTTTTCCAGGGAGTCTTCTCTTCTCATGAGATGGCCAAAGTATTGGAGCCTCAGCTTCAGGATCTGTCCTTCCAGTGAACACTCAGGGTTGATTTCCTTCAAAATGGATAGGTTTGTTCTCCTTGCAGTCCAGGGGACTGTACCCAGGTCCCCACTGAATGGACCCTGTTCATTGAAAATGTATTACAAAAGGTAATGGATTGATGACTTTCCCCAGAAATCAAATCACATCATTTCACTATTCCTTCTTAAATACAATATATGGTGTGATGCAGTCATGGAAAAACTCAGAGCTTGGAAACAAACTCAGGGTTTTGTCCAGGACTACAATTGCTGGACTGAACCCACCAGCCAGCCTGGCTAATACCAAACTGTAGTCCACAGAAATAAATGACAAAAATAGCACAAACTAAAATCCCATACTCTGGACAAACTCTGTTAGATTTTTTTTGTCCACTCCACTCTTATATAAAATCAGAGATGTGGAATTCAGGGGGGAAGGTTTAGCATGTTAAATTAATCACTGCTAAGTTTTATAGGCCTAATATAATTATGTTTATATTAAGAAGGGTTTTTAATTTTTTAAGCAATTCCATTAATTTTAAATTGGTATTTACATTTATGTTATGTTACCGCACTAAATTCTTACCAGAGTGAAGGTGAAAAAATCCCCATGCTTTACTCTTTTTAGTTTTCACAGATTAACTTCCAAATCAATTCCAGGGTTTTAAATATGCATCAGCCCAATTGTTAGTTAATGGCAATTTGGATGGATATAAGCAACCTTTTGAGAGATACAGGTCTGGGAGAAAGGGAACACCTGAAAAGTCACCCAGTGAGGTTTCCTGGCTGCAAGGATCTCTTGAAGTAAATGAACTCTGCTCCTTCTGTGCAATCTGTGAAGACTCCACACTTCAACTTTGCACCATGCAGTTCTCTGACTTAAGAAAGACCACCAACATCACAGTAACACCAGAGAAATATTAATGCAAAAATACAGACGTAATCATTTTAGTTTAAAAAAAAAAAAATTGAATTAAGCTGTCCCTGTTCACCAGCACATTTCTAACTTAATTCATAGTGTATCAGATTTTAATACATTAGTTCCTATCACTGGTTAAAATACAATTCCCAAGATTTAGGACTGGAAATTTTCCAAGTTCCCTTTCAACTTGCTGAGAATGTATTCTTAGATAACTATGTGTTTTCATATAAAGATCTCTCTCAGTTTCTCTTTTGTTAAAACTCATAGTTCATAATAGAGTAATTAACTACTTAACATTATCCTGCATTTTGTGTATTTTTTTTTTTAGGGAAGTGCCTTTTATGTATATGGAAAAAGTAATAAGCATAGTGGTTGCTGTAAAAAGGCCTCACAATGAAAGTAGCCTTTATGCACCTCCTGAGACTCATTGCATCTCATCTTGAAAATTTGCACATTTGAGATTTACAGACTATTTTTGAGAAACATGGTATTATAAAAAAGTGCATTGTATAAAATGTTCACTGTATAAAGTGTGAATGGTTAAAACTGCATGCAAATATAGAAGTATTAACAAACACATTTCAGTCAATGCGAAAAATACATATATTAAGTAACAAGTATGCATGCCATTGTCAAATCCTGCAACCTAGTAAGAATGAAAATCAAGAAGATAATGCAAGTGGGATTCTAAGAAACATCAACATTAAAACAGAAGTTTTCAAACCTCTAACAATATCAACTCTGGAAACTAATCACCTATGCTTTATTAGAGGAGGGATGGCACACTATTGGTTTGAATTCCTCTGACCAATCAGATCAAACTTGGGAGAGAAATGTAGCTATTGGACCTTCTAATATTCACACCTTCTGGTATCTCTGGAGGCTTGCTCAGGAACTGCCACTTAAACCTGTGCACATAATATATATGCATGTCCTGGGTATATTGTTTCTGGGAATCCTTCATCAGCAGAGTGAGATGCATTGATCATTCCCATAGCAATCATGCCCATTGCATCAGTTATGGTTGTCATTTCATTTCACTTGAGATGAAGATGTAGCCAGTGAGCTTTCCCATGTAACTTTGCAAACTGATATAGGCTTGGGAAAATATAAGAAATCTCTTCACATCAGCCAGTAGAAAAAAGCCTGCCCCCCTCTCAGCTTTCTGACAATTTGTATTGTCACTTGTCCAATTCTCCCATGTGAGAGTGAAGAACTGCAAAAAAATTCTCCCTGCCTGACAGGAAGCTAAGATACTTTGCAGCACTCTCAATAGGAGTAGAGAACAAGAACAAGTAGGTTGGAATACAAACTATGCTTTAACACAAACAGGATGAAATGCACAACATGGTGATGGACTCTGCTTTGCTGAATGCCTCTAAGGACATTTTGTGGCTTCCAATACCACCAGAGACTCCACTTAAACAACAACAACACTAGACTGTGTGTCTGTGGGCATATGAATATCACAGAATTTGCCATCTCTTGGCATGCAGGAAAGTGAGTTGAAGCTTCTCTGTGATGTTGATATCTCTAGGTGCCTGCAGGGAATTTTCCTGGTGGGGTATTTGTGGGTGTATAGCTCAGATGCCCAAAACCCAAATTTCACCAAACTTGCAGGGCTTGTAGAGGAGATTTGGGAGAAGCCTCACTATGAATTTGGTGTCTCTAAGTGCTTGGGAAACATTTCTTTAGGATTTTAAAGGCAATGACAAATCAACAAATTGATTCATTGATTCGTCAGAAAAAAACATAAATTTGTTATTTGCAATTTGTCAACCTTGCTGAATCATGAATCAAAATGAATCACAATTTTTGTGATTTGTGCCCATCTGTGTAGTCTGTCTGAAAGGTATCTTTTTTACTTCAGGGGTGGGCAAAATGTGGCTAGGGGGCTGCATGTAATACTTCAAGACTGCTTTCGCCACCTCAGCAGCTTAATTTTAGGTCTCTCTGGTATTGTTTAATACCATCAACTTCCTATTTTTCAAAAGTGGAAGGGGACTTTCAGGCTCTTCTCCATTCCTTTTGGGGGTGGGGTTGACTGTTTTGGCAGTCTTTGTGGTCCACAGAGGGTCTTGGAGACAGAAATTGGCCCCTGGACCCATCATGGTTGCTCACTGCTCTTTGAGTGACTAGATATAGTGATCTTCTGTTATCCACCACACAGAAACTTCCTGGACACAGCTGTGTTTGAAAGTAACATGCATTCACTGGTTTCAACAGTGACATGTCTTAACAGAAGCACATATTCACAGCTCTTCTCCTTGGAGAGCTGAAAATGGTACTTTCTTTCTGACTTGTCCTAGCTGTAGGATCAGGCTCATAATCACATAACACTTCCCTATTAGTAGTTTGTTTTTCCCTTGGTAATGAAGGGTTTCAGATTAATGCCTATGGTTCATTTAGCACGGAAGAAGGTATGCAGATTCTCTTCCTTAGAAAAAAATTAAAAATTAAAAATTAAAAACCTGCAATCTGCCAGTACCACACACCCTAAAGACCCAGGCTTAGCTGTGGAAACCTCCATACAATTGTTGTATAATGAAATCCGACCAGTTCATTAAAAGAGAAAATCACCACAGAGACCATTTAAGGCTAATCATGCATGCCGTATAGTGCATTGTAAGTACAGTGTAAACTGAGAAGGCAGATAAGACCTTGTCTCAGTGGCAATCTTTTATTATTGTTCAAAGTTTTAAATAAAACATGGGCTGGTGAACATAAAATTTGTAATCAGAATTTGGTTACTTGAGCTAAAAGGTAAAATTTGGGTAAAAGCCCTTTGAAACATTCATATTTTGCCATTGTTTTCCCTCATTTAAATTCAGGGCGAAGTTCAGCTATTGCAATCGACAGCATTTCAGCGAAGTATACAAGAAACTTTGTCACAAAATGTATATTACATGGGGTAGTGCTTCACTATTTCTTACAGGGACACCATTGTTAGTGACACACTTATTTCTTCAGTGGGAGTTTATTACAGCTTTTCCCTCCAGTGGTGTTTCAATGAACCATCACCAAAAAGACCCTCTCCCTAGCAAAGTAGTTGTGCTTAACTGCCTCCCTAGCAAATGCAACATGCAATTTGATTTTAAGAGCCACTGCAAGTTTAAGAAATCACTAGCAAGAGCCAACATGGCAAATCAGTTGGACTGAAACTTGGGAGAGGTTCTAATCTATGGTCAGCCATTAATGTTGCTGAATGACTTGGGGGCATGCAGTCTTTCTCAACCTGACCTACATCACAGGATCAATGGGAAAAACTGTGAGCCAAGTATGAAGTCTTAAATTCCTTGGAATAAAGTTAAGGTATAACAGTGACTAATAAATATATTTTTATATTTATTACCTTCCCACCGTGGTGGTACCTATTTATCTACTTGCATTTTTACATGCTTTTGAACTGCTAGGTTGGCAGGAGCTGGGACAAGCAACGGGATCTCACTGTTGTGTGGATTCGATCTTACGACTGATGGTCTTCTGACCTTGCAGCACAGAGGCTTCTCCGGTTTAACCCGCAGCGCCACCACGTCCCTTTTTATAACAGTGACTAATAAATATATAGATAAATAATCATTATTTTTTACCAAGACAGTTAAAAATAAAAAAGCTAAATTATTTTGTCACATATTTGAAAGCTAGAAAGCTGCACTGTGCAGTGTGGGAGATGAAAGAGTTCTGCTTCAATCTTGTTTGTGGAATGGATGTCTCTGAAGGGGAAAAAATCAAATGATTTTTATTCAGTATGAATTTATGACACTACATTGACTAAAAATGAATCAAGCCATAGAACTAATTAATGTGCCTCAAAAAATCCCCCTTCCTATGCACTATAACTGATGAAAATGACCGTTCCTTTCTCTCTCTTTTTAAAAGGTTTATTATTGAATAACAACAGCATGGTGGCACTAGTGGAATTAGATACATGTCCAATTTGTTCTGTAAAATGAAATGTTGTTGAAGAGTTGGATCATTTGAAAGCTATTAGACATATTTGTTTGTTCACAGCATTTTTATACTGCCTATCAGCCAAGTCCTCTGGGCAGTTTACTATACTTATCTATATTTTTAAAAAAAGCATTCAAATCAATGTTAGAAAATATCAATACAATCAGCATGAAATCTACAAAATTGAAAATAAAATCATCAGAAGATCAGACTAAAAGCCTTGTAAGAATAACCTAGTAAGAGAAAAAATATTAATAGTTATGTGTAAGGAATGTGTACCATTGTAGTATAAAAGAAAACCTTTGACACTGGATTCCATACAGGAGGTCCTTAGTGACTTTGTTTCTTGTCCATTATGTGAAGATATATAAATAATAGGATGTAGTAGGCTGAGATATTATACTAAGAGATGGTCTCAGTATTTCTAATATTAACAGCATATGCTGCATACTATGCAATTCTAAGCAATGTGCTCAATCTCTCTATATAATGTGCTTGTCTATGTTATATATATATAAGAAATGATATCCTGTGCCAGACGAAAGACCTGTATAGTCCAGCATTTCATTCTCACAGTTGCCTGCAAGATACCTATGGAAAGCTCGGAAGAAGGCATGAGCACAGTAGCGTTCTTCTCCTTGTGTCTCCTGGCTACTGTACTGTGAATAACATACTGTCCATAGGTACTGTTCAGCCCGTTACCAAACCATAAAATGACATGTCATGATGGCTAAATTTGCTCAGGAGTATTTAGCATGGCACTTTATTTAAAAATAAAATAAAATAAAACCTTTGATAATCCAAATAAACACCTACTCAGTCATCTCTGTCTACAGTATATGCTTCTTGATAGCTTCTATAAATTTAAGAAAACCAAGGCAAGCATCAAGGGAATATTATTTTTTAGTGAGCCTGCCTTTATTTCTGGATTTCACCTGTCAGAGACTGTATTTCCATCCAATTTTGGTTGACAATAAATTAACAATGGTTATCTTAATTAACCTAGTGGATAGTACTGAGGAAAATACTTCTGGACTATAAATACCAGAATCCCACAGCCAGCATAACAACTGTCCATGCTGACTGGGAGATTGTGGGAGGGGTCGTCCAGAAAAATCACTGTCCAAGCTCAGCTAGTGGACTGTGATAGTCTTTGTGTTTCAGCCTGCCATTTCAACACTATAGTCCATGTCAGAGGAAAAGAAAGCTTTGCATATGTATTATTCATACATGTACATAGCAGGTGACAAAAAGACATTTGCAAAACTGGATTTTTGTTGCTGCATGCAAGCATGTGGAATTGCTGCATGTGAGACAGTTCAACTCTGTTTAGCTACCTAATAGCCTGTTTTAACTTTCTGCCTGACTATTATCTCCCTTACTAATTATTTACACTTCACCCTATGGAAAGCTAACAAATCCTTTGTGCATTTGGATGAGCTGTGTGCAGCTGGTGCAACAGAAGATTAACTTGCGCATACACTAAATGGAGTGATTGATGGCCATGGTTTCATCCCGCAAAGTGCAGTTTTGTTACATAATTATGAGAACTATATGCAGCACTAAATCTAGTTCTTGACTATAAATTGAAGGGTTGTTCTGACTGAATTATGAAAGAAATTATAAACTAATTTGTGGAAACAACATCTGTTGCACATTGGCAAGAAGAATGAGCAAGAAAGAAATAATTTCTCTCTGTTTGACTAGTAGGATAAGACAAAGGGAAAATCTGTAGCATTGTAGCCTGAAGTATTTCAGCAAAACACACTGATGGCAGCTTTGCTTACTGAAAAACAAATGTTGGTATGAATTCATGTACACAGTAATAACAAATAGTAACTCTTAGTAGCTGCCCATTTTTGTGGTATGCCTTTCATAACAGCTCTATCAACATAAAGTTCAAAATTATAGTACTACTGAACCCTACTAATAGTAATGATGCTGCTACTGATAGTGTCACTCTGATGTCATCATTTCCTGTCTAGCTTAATTATATTGGTTTTATGTTCACATGGCTAGAGACAAGGAAGCATATCATGCTGGCTTGATCCTATGAGCAGTACTTCTCTTTAGAGTGCGGCATGAGTATGCTGATGTGATGTGAAGGTCCTAGCACTAGCATCAGCGCCAGTGTAATTGCTTTTCTTCATGTACATTCCAAAGCACAGCAACAATACATACAACAGAAGCTAGAAATACCTTGTCTGGTTGCAACTGATCATATTGCATGGTGTCCATGGATAAAGCTGAGGAAGCAGAGAAAAAGTAGATGATGCCATAGATTTCCTGATAGCACCTACACCAATACAACCAGGTGATAGTAGAGGTGACATGTATCTGCATTTTGTTTTTCTGTTGGAACATGTACATCAATCATGTATGTTGTGTCCACTTTTTGAGTTTTGTACATCTCCTTGCAAAGGAAATGTGCAGTTATCATATTTACATATTACTGTGGAAATGCAAGATGATGAGGCAGTTGGATATCCATTTTGTGGAACTTCAGAAAGTTCATGGTGCTAATGAGACATTCACAAGCAAATCTTAGTTGCACCTGCTAGAGTTTGGGGGGCAAGGAGGAAGGGTGCTTCCCTAGTTGGTACTATTTTGATCTCTCCTGAACTATTTTTTGAGAAGGATTTAAAATATTATTCTTGTGGAGGCGCATTTGAAGATATTTCTTTCATATATATAAATGTTGTTAAAGATATCTGAAGCAGTTAGAACTAATCAGAGCTTGGAGAAATGTTGTTGTACAACTGCTAGCACACCCCAGCCAGCATTCAAATCCTGGAATCTCCCAGTCATGAAGTCATCAGATGGGTTCTGGGAGTTCTAGACTGAAAAAAGTAACATTTCCCAACAATGGAACCCACATTCAACAATATGGCTGGATTATGTTTAGTTCCTTTACAGTTTTTATCTATTATGGTCCTTACCCCATCTCTCTTTCTCTTTTTTTGTACTACCACAAAATCCTACTGAAGACAACCAATCCTACTGAAACACCAAATGTGCAAATAGTTTCCCACCTCACTTGTCATCCATTGCACAGCTGGGCATTGGACTGCATATGCTCTAATTTTCCCAACCAGAAACTCCAGGGGAGACTGTTAGATGACCGTCTGCAGAGATAGAATCTCACAGGGGGATGGAACTGGTAAAACCACTCCTTAAATACTTCACTTACCTTGAAAGCCCTTTTAGGGTCACTATGAGTCAGTTCTGACTTGAGGGCACATAACAACAATGCCCATATGATCATTTCCCCTCCAGTTCTGTGATAATTTTACTTTTAACACTTTGCACTTTCCATCTAAATAACCCAAACCAGGATACAGAAATGTAAATAAGGTCTTTCTTGTGTCTCCTGCTACTCATATTTCTAGTAGGAATGAAACATCTAAGATATCCTGAGGCATATTTGTTTTCTTTGAGGATCAGCTGAGGTCTTTTTCCTTTGTTGTCAATTCCAGGTGATGAGTCCCCATAAGGCAACAAATGTGTTTATTGTTGATTTCCCAGGTGAATGACAGTACATGGTGTGTTATTAAATTTTATCTCATATTCTTGATTACAGGGAGACATCTTTTGTTTACAAGTGACACATCACCTGTTAAAGAAAGAGAGACATGGGAACCACAAACCTGGCGATGCAATAAAAAGATGGGACTGTCTGTCCTTGATATTATGGCTGTTTTTAAACATGAGAGGCATAATATAATTTCAGCATTTAGAAGCTGCCAGTGAATAAATGATTTTTTTCCTCATTGTTTCTGAAACTCCTCTTTCACATAACAATGAGATATTTGAAGATGTTATGTTGGCAATGCTCTATCATTTTAACAGCTTAAGAACTGCAGTGCTGAACCTAAAAAAATCCATTTAGTGGGGTTCAATATTTTGTCTCCCACGAGTGGCCATCAGGAAACCTCTAAGAATGGGCCAGGCAGGATACAATAACCGTTCTCTGTTGATTTATTGTAACATCTATCATGCTACATTGTATGAAATCTGTGAGGTCTTCTTTGGAAGGTCAAAGTGAATATTCATGATTCGCCATACATTAGGTGGAGTGAGGAAGCTGCCTCAGGAATGCCAAGAGGATCAGAACTGATAGAACTGTATATGCCACATGACCTGCTCTGTACCTCAGAATATACCTTATCTAGTGAAGGATGTTGTCCTTTTAACAGTATTGAAAGTCTGATCAGTTTTTTTACCGGGAATTGGGGGAGAGATTTCATCCTTTGCCTTAGGCAACAAAACATTTTGGGCTGCTATGAAGGTTCCCATCATGGTGTAGTAGATAGCATAACAGACTAGGGCTCTGGAGACCAGGGTTCAAATCCCCATTTGGCCATGGAAACTCCCTGAGGGAGTGGAACTGGTAAAACCTGGGGTGTTAAATATCTCTCTTACCTAGAAAAGGCCTATTAAGGTCAGTATAAGTCAGTTCCAATTTGGTGGCACATAACTAACTATGTTGGTATACATCAATATGAATATTCTGCTTATCTTAAAAGGCCTTCTGCTTTAATGGCCATTTTCATGTACCGTGGGAGTGAATTCTGTGACATAAATTAATTCTGTATTGTATGAAGAAATATTTCTGTTTAACTAGTCTAAAAATCCACTTCAACAGGTGACCCTAGTACTCATTTTAATATAAGGTTAGTAATATTACCTTTCTCTACACTTCCTATGTCCTTGCCAGTAGAAAAAGTATACCAATATATTAAAGTGCATTAGGATTTTGTTTAAAATCTTGATGCAGCTTTTTTACTTCAGTTTTTTTTCTCCATTTAACACTCCAGGTTCATATGAAGGACAATTTTAGAAAAGTATGGTCTACTTGAAACAGCTTTGCACACTTATAAGCATCATTTGCTGAGAAATATACTTTCAGGGCAAATATAATTGCTGTCTTCCTACACAGGAGATTTTGAGCTGCAGTGAATTATTTCCCTAGTTCTCTAATATTCTAGCAGTCTTCTGGTACTCTAAAATCATAATGTTGGTATTTAAATAGTCTAGCAGTCTAATATTCTGATATTCTAGTACAGATCTGACAAGCATTTATTCCTTAATTAGTGTTGCATGGCTGTTCTGAGAAACAAAAGATGTGCATTCCTTTTCAAAAGCATCACTTTTTAAAGATGCAGGTTTGTGAGGGAAGGAGAGAGGCAGGGTGAGAGATTGAGATAGGAGAGAAAGACAGCGTTATAGGAGAAAATATCTATGACCTGCAAAGGCAATACATCCTTTTGCAGCATCTTTCACAGAGGTCACAGGGTGGGGATGATCCCAAAACAGACTAGAAGCATTTTTGTGGCTTACTGCAGAAACAAATAGAGGCTTTTTTTCCACCTCCCTCCCTCCCAAGCTTTATTTACAAGGCATTGTAAAATGACAAGATCTGTTTATAACGGATTAATTACAAATCAGTCATTTAAATAAAGGAGTGGGGAACAAAGCACTCTCACACTTTTTTCAGTTGTTACCTGCATGCTGGTTGTTATCCGCATACTTAGAGAAGAGTAATTGCCTATCTCCTTTCCATGGTCACTTTCTCCGTGTGGAGTGAGATGCGTCTGGATAGGAATATCTCTTGCTTGTGTATAGACTGTATACATGAGTAATACCACAGATTTTCCACAGTTTACCATATGTTGAGCTTATATGCCAGCAGGAACCTCTCCTCTTCAGACATGCCACTCTCCATATGGAGAAAGTGTTGAAAGAGAAGGAAGGGGCTAGTTGTTCCTCTCTAAGCATGTTGATAGTACGTAACCAAGGAGGTAATGACTGAATAGGACTTTGGTCCCAATGACAATTATTCCTGTATTCCAGATAATTGGGTCTAGGGTTACTGTATTCCAATTCTCCACGTCTGGGTAGCTAATGTGTATGTTACACAAATCAGTCAGCCCTACCAGCATATTATGTAAATTAAGCTTATTAAATGTGCCATTATTTTTAATACCAATATGCTTTAGCATTGACATTTTTTATGTAGGAACCACTGACCTGAGAAAGCCCAAAATACTGATACTTTCCATGAACAGGAACTTGGGACCATTATCTCATGAGAGAGCAGTTGGCTTTTGCCAAATTTTTTTTACTGCTGTTGTTTTGTCGTTAAGTCGTATCCGACTCTTCATGACCCCATGGACCAGAGCACGCCAGGCCCTCCTGTCTTCCACTGCCTCCCGGAGTTGGGTCAAATTCATGTTGGTAGCTTCAATGACACTGTCCAAACATCTCGTCCTCTGTCGTCCCCTTCTCCTCTTGCCTTCACTCTTTCCTAACATCAGGGTCTTTTCCAGGGAGTCTTCTCTTCTCATGAGGTGGCCAAAGTATTGGAGCCTCAGCTTCAGGATCTGTCCTTCCAGTGAGCACTCAGGGTTGATTTCCTTCAAAATGGATAGGTTTGTTCTCTTTGCAGTCCAGGGGACTCTCAAGAGTCTCCTCCAGCACCACAGTTCAAAAGCATCAATTCTTCGGCGGTCAGCCTTCTTTATGGTCCAGCTCTCACTTCCATACATCACTACAGGAAAAACCATAGCTTTGACTATGCGGACCTTTGTCGGCAAGGTGATGTCTCTGCTTTTTAAGATGCTGTCTAGGTTTGTCATCGCTTTCCTCCCAAGAAGCAGGCATCTTTGAATTCCGTGGCTGCTGTCACCATCTGCAGTGATCATGGAGCCCAAGAAAGTAAAATCTGTCACTGCCTCCATATCTTCCCCTTCTATTTGCCAGGAGGTGATGGGACCAGTGGCCATGATCTTAGTTTTTTTGATGTTGAGCTTCAGACCATTTTTGGCGCTCTCCTCTTTCACCCTCATTAAGAGGTTCTTTAATTCCTCCTCACTTTCTGCCATTAGAGTGGTATCATCTGCATATCTGAGGTTGTTGAGATTTCTTCCAGCAATCTTAATTCCGTCTTGGGATTCATCCAGTCCTGCCTTTCGCATTATGTATTCTGCATATAAGTTAAATAAGCAGGGAGAAAATATACAGCCTTGTCGTACTCCTTTCCCAATTTTGAACCAATCAGTTGTTCCATATCCAGTTCTAACTGTTGCTTCCTGTCCCACATATAGATTTCTCAGGAGGTAGATAAGGTGGTCAGGCACTCCCATTTCTTTAAGAACCTGCCATAGTTTGTTGTGGTCAACACAGTGAAAGGCTTTTGCGTAGTCAATGAAGCAGAAGTAGATGTTTTTCTGGAACTCTCTGGCTTTCTCCATAATCCAGCGCATGTTAGCAATTTGGTCTCTAATTCTTCTGCCCCTTCGAAATCCAGCTTGTACTTCTGGGAGTTCTCGGTCCACATATTGCTGAAGCCTACCTTGTAGGATTTTGAGCATAACCTTGCTAGCATGTGAAATGAGTGCAATTGTACAGTAGTTGGAGCGTTCTTTGGCACTGCCCTTCTTTGAGATTGGGATGTAGAGTGATCTTTTCCAATCCTCTGGCCACTGCTGAGTTTTCCAAACTTGCTGGCATATTGAGTGTAGCACCTTAACAGCGTCATCTTTTAAGATTTTAAATAGTTCGACTGGAATGCCATCACCTCCACTGGCCTTGTTGTTAGCCATGCTTTCTAAGGCCCACTTGACTTCGCTCTCCAGGATGTCTGGCTCAAGGTCAGCAACCACACTGTCTGGGTTGTCTGGGACATCCAGATCTCTCTGGTATAATTCCTCTGTGTATTCTTGCCACCTCTTCTTGATGTCTTCTGCTTCTGTGAAGTCCCTACTGTTTTTGTCCTTTATCATGTCCATCTTTGCACAAAAGGTTCCTTTAATATCTCCAATTTTCTTGAACAGATCTCTGGTTTTTCCTTTTCTATTATTTTCCTCTATATCTTTGCACTGTTCATTTAAGAAGGCCCTCTTGTCTCTCCTTGCTATTCTTTGGAAGTCAGCATTCAATTTGCTGTAACTTTGTCTCCCTTGCATTTTGTTTCCCTTCTCTTCTCTGCTATTTGTAAGGCCATGTTGGATAGCCACTTTGCTTTCTTGCATTTCCTTTTCTTTGGGATAGTTTTTGTTGCTGCCTCCTGTACAATGTTACGAGCCTCCATCCATAGTTCTTCAGGCACTCTGTCCACCAAATCTAGTTCCTTAAATCTGTTCTTCACTTCCACTGTGTATTCAAAAGAGATTTGGTTTAGATTATACCTGACTAACCCAGTGGTTTTTCCTACTTTCTTCAATTTAAGCTTGAGTTTTTCTATAAGAAGCTGATGATCCGAGCCACCATCAGCTCCAGGTCTTGTTTTTGCTGACTGTATAGAGCTTCTCCATCTTTGGCTGCAGAGAACATAATCAATCTGATTTCGGTATTGCCCATCTGGTGATGTCCATGTGTAGAGTCGCCTCTTGTGTTGTTGGAAAAGAGTGTTTGTGATGACCAGCTTGTTCTCTTGACAAAACGCTATTAGCATTTGCCCTGCTTCGTTTTGAACTCCAAGGCCAAACTTACCTGTTGTTTCTTTTATCTCTTGACTCCCTACTTTAGCATTCCAATCCCCTATAATGAGAAGAACATCTCTCTTTGGTGTCAGTTCTAGAAGGTGTTGTAAGTCTTCATAGAATTGGTCAATTTCAGCCTCTTCAGCATCGGTGGTTGGTGCATAAACTTGGATTACTGTGATGTTGAAAGGTCTGCCTTGGATTCGTATTGAAATCATTCTATCATTTTTGAGATTGTATCCCAGTACAGCTTTTCCCACTCTTTTGTTGACTATGAGGGCTACTCCATTTCTTCTATTTATTTATTTATTTATTTATTGTATTTTTACCCCGCCTATCTGGTCAGACGACCACTCTAGGCGGCTACGGGATTCTTGCCCACAATAGTAGATATGATCATCGTCTGAATTGAATTCGTCCATTCCCGTCCATTTTAGTTCACTGATGCCCAGGATGTCAATGTTTATTCTTGCCATCTCCTGTTTGACCACATCCAGCTTACCGAGGTTCATAGATCTTACATTCCAGGTTCCTATGCAGTATTTTTCTTTGCAGCATAGGACTTTCCTTTCACTTCCAGGCACGTCCGCAGCTGAGCGTCCTTTCGTCTTTGGCCCAACCACTTCATTAGCTCTGGAGCTACTTGTACTTGTCCTCCGCTCTTCCTCAGTAGCATGTTGGACGCCTTCCGACCTGAGGGGCTCATCTTCCAGCGTCATATCTTTTAGCCTTTTGTTTCTGTCCATGGAGTTTTCTTGGCAAAGATACTGAAGTGGCTTGCCAGTTCCTGCTCCAGGTGGATCACGTTTAGTTAGAACTCTCCACTATGACCTGTCCGTCTTGGGTGTTCCTGCACGGCATAGCCCATAGCTTCTCTGAATTACTCAAGCCCCTTCGCCACGACAAGGCAGCAATCCATGAAGGGGCATATGTTTTTACTGATGGTTAAAACTACTTACAGATCCATTAAAATACCACAGGAATCCTCTCCCCCACCCCCATGACACACTGTAAGCAGATTTATGTTAGAAAATGCAGGGGGACGTAAAGTGAACTGTTGAAAAATAAGGGGGGGGGACCAAAGTGTCATTTCCTCCAGGTATACAGATATGAATATGTTATCATAACAACAAATATCTAAGCAGCTTAACTTTCTATGACCCCTAATATACATTGCTATATAAAAACAACTGCCAATCCAATGTAGTACCTCTCATGTTTTTCTTCTACTTGTCTTCTATGTGAATCCTCTGTAAACCTCCAGCCTCATCAGCTGCTGTTTTATTTCACTTCAGTGAATGAGATTCTTAGCAGACAATCTACTTTTTGGACTACACCCTCTAGAATAATTCAATTAATATGATCATTAATTCATACATCTTTAAGATCCTGTCAGTCTGTGAATTATTTTATTTGTTGACTAATTACATTGCAAAGCTTGTTTCTCCCTCCCTTTCCCCCTCTCTCCCCCCCCCCTCAATTACAGAAACACAGGCAAAAAACAAAACAAAACAAACAAACAACCTGGTTGTGTTTACTTGGTTGGGGTGGAGTATTAGAAGTTTCCAATCCAGGCCAGCTGATTTTCTGAAAGGAAACTGGGTGGCATGAGTAAAATTTGGGTAAAACCTGGTCAAGCAGGTAAGATGGCAACCGTATTTGAAATTTACCCCTTGTATCCAAACAACCAGTTTTCATTATGTGCCTGCCAGCTCCAGGCACATAATGCAAAATGCAGTCTTTGTGCAACACTTGTACTCCTGCTTTCCTTCCTTATCTTATTTCTATCTATATGAGATCAAGAGAGAGAAAAATAAGCTACAGAAGAGGTGCACCAAGGGGTGTTTGTTATATACATAATGTAGTAACTATGGTGGCAGTTGCAAAGCAGAAGGAGTAAACATCACAGACAGTGGCTGGTAACCATGATGGAAAGGCAGGAGTGCCTCAGGGAAATTGAAAAATATGCCACCCTATTAGCATCAAGCTGGTTGACATTTAAATAAAAATTCATCTTCAATCTATGAGAGCATGAACAGAATTTATTTGACACATTCCAAGAATACATGATATGAGGGTGGCTGGCTATATAAGATTGATTGTTATTTGGCCTGGACCAAATTTCACAAAACTCAAGATCTTACTTCTCACCACATGAAGACCTCCAAGGTCTCATTACAGGAAACACTGTGAGACCTTGGGTCCCTACAAAGATGATATCAAGGCTACACTGGAGAACATCACACTTCTATGGTCCTCTGCAGTAACTGAACCTCCTCCATAGCAATCTGTGGGTTGCGGTGCCTTCAGAGCAAGACCAATTATTAGCCAGAGCAAGGCAATCTGAGATCTACATCTCTGAGACGGGATGTCAATCTCAACACCTCTCACTCTTGATGTCCAAATGAAAACAAACAAACATATCTTCTGGAGATTTTCTAAAAAATATGTTTTCTGGGCTCTCCTGCTTGGGAAGTCTCATGGGAATGAAGGCTTATCTCAGCCCTCAGCTGCTTATTTTCAATGCTTTGCTATTCTTCCTGTTTTGGAGGATGGAGATATGTCTCCCACACAGTCTGATTCGCACCTCCTAAGTTACCCTATTGCTCCTAGACATAATAGACAACTCTGTCCCATTGACAACATTGATGTAAGTTCTGGCTGCTGATCCAGCTGGCTTTTATACAGGTAGAAAAGTGTCTTGGCCCTGTAGTAAATATAAGTCCTCCAAATATGAAATGCCCAGAAATCATTTCATAAGAACATAAGAACATAAGAAGAGCCCTGCTGGATCATGCCAGGGGCCCATCTAGTCTGGCTTCCTGTATCTCACAGTGGCCACACCAGATGCCTCTGGGAGCACACAAGACAACTAGATACCTGTGTCCTGATACCCTTGCCCTGCATCTGGCATTTTGAGGTACCTTCCTTTTAAGTCTGGAGATTATACATCCCCATCATGGCTTGTAACCTGCGATTGACTTTTCTTCCAGAAACCTGCCCAATCCCCTTTTAAAGGCATCTAGGCCAGATGCCATCACCACATCCTGTGGCAAGAAGTTCCACAGACTAACAACATGCTGGAAAAAGGAATATTTTCTTTTGTCTGTTCTCACTCTCTCAACACTCAATTTGAGTGAATGTCCCCTGGTTCTGGTATTGCGTGAGAGGGAAAAGAGCTTCCCTCTATCCACTTTATCCATCCCCTGCATAATTTTATATGTCTCAATCATGTCCCCCCTCAGGCACCTTTTCTCCAGACTAAAGAGCCCCAAATGCTGTAGCCTTTCTTCATAAAGGAGGTGCCCCAGCCCAGTCATCATTTTAGTCGCTCTCTTCTGCACCTTTTCCAGTTCCACTATGTCTTTTTTGAGGTGTGGTGACCAAAACTGTATGCAATACTTCAGGTGTAGTCTTACCAGCGTTTTATACAATGGCATTATAATGCTGGCTGATTTATTTTCAATCCCCTTTTTAATGATATCTAGCATGGAACTGGCCTTCTTCACTGCTGCCACACACTGGGTTGACACTTTCATCAAGCTGTCCACCAGCATACCAAGATCTCTTTCCTGATCCATCACAGACAGCTCAGAAGAACCCATCAGATGATAAATAAAGTTTTGATTTTTTGACCCAATGTGCATTACTTTACATTTTCTCATAGTGAAATGCATTTGCCATTTTGCTGCCCATTCTCCCAGTTTGAAGAGATCCTTCTGGAGCTCTTCACAATCCCTTCTGGTCTTCACCACCTGGAAAAGTTTCGTGTCATCTGCAAATTTGGCCACCTCACTGCTTATTCCTGTCTTCAGGTCATTTACGAACAGGTTGAAAACACTGGGCCCAGGACAGATCCCTGGGGCATACCGCTTTTCACCTCTCTCCATTGTGAAAATTGCCCATTGATACCTACTCTCTGTTTCCTGGTTCTCAACCAATTCTCAATCCATAGGAAGACCTGCCCTCTTATCCCCTGCCTGTGTGAAAGAAAGTGAAAGCATGCAGAGAAAACAGCTCTCTTCTCCAGTATCAACCACTGAAAACCAAGCCTGATGTTTCTGCAGATGCACACACCTGAATCCTAGTTTCTGATAATGTTGTGGATCCTGCTTTATAGTGTGAGGTTTTCTAAAATGCTTGATTAATTATAAGGTATGCTTTTGATTCTTCATATTAACTAAGGCAGAAGGCATCCCTCCCTCCCTCCCAATGATTTTTTTTCCCTGTGGCTCTTCACTTTATGGTATTCATATTTCTTGTTTCTAATAGCTGGCCCGTACCTCATTATTTATAAACACACTTTATGGGCTTGTTACATTTTAGAGAGAAACATCTGCAGTGTAAAGCACCTGCTGTATTTTAGTATGTTAACAATGACAAATATATATATTCTCCTTGTTGCTAATAAAATAGAATGCTTATTTTCATCAACATTCTGTTGCCCCCCCCAAAAAAAATGCTGTTATAATCTCACTTTATGAACCCTATTCTTGCATAATTTATTACTGCTTCTTTTCCTCCCAAACATAATTACAATTTCAAGTGTCAACAGGCAGATAGGAAAGGAAGAGGCAATGGGAGGGGAGGATAGGAAATGGCTTGACAATGTGTACATGTGGGGGAGATTTATTTACATAACTTACATTTTCAGTAAGGGAAAGAAAGCTTAGAATGACAATGTGAAGGGGAATAACTATTGTGACTGTCCTAGGATTATACCTCATACACACAAGCATTTTTCTTTGACTTCCTCCTGTATTTTCCCTCTTCTCCTATGGGTCTTTAAAATGATGTTCTCAAAGAAGAAGATATCTTGTGGTACAAAGGAAATTATATTGTCATGTGCTCAGATGTGAGAGTCAAAGGAGAACTTCACATTAATCTTTCAGGTTAATCATCTCTGCAATTCTAAAACGATGGTGATTGTGTGTGCCAATAAGGGTGGGATATTTGGTACTCCCACAGCATGGCTAGTTGTAAGGGAGCTGTGGTCCAAAACAAATGAAGGACACTGTTTCTCAGGTATATGGAGATAATAACTTTGCCCAAAACTTTTCTTATAGGTCAGTGCCTTGAATTATTGGTTCAAAACCCATTCGGAGGAGTTGATGCCAGTCATTGAGGAAAAGAGGAGAGCTCTAGCAGCATACAAAGCCTGTCCTAGAGAGTACAACTTGCAGGCTCTTCGAGTTGCTCGTAGCAAAGTCCAACAGACTGCCAGGAGATATTCTAACGATTATTGGCTTCAGCTCTGCTCTCAGATACAGACAGCAGCAGACACAGGTAACATCAAGGGAATGTATGACGGTATCAAGCAGACTTTAGGTCCAATACAGAAGAAATCTGCTCCTTTGAAGTCTGCTATAGGCGTGATCATCCAGGACTGAGTACAGCAGATGGAACGCTGGGTGCAGCACTACTCTGAGCTATATTCTAGAGGGAACGTAGTAACCAAAGAGGCATTAAATAACATCGAGTGCCTGCCTGTCTTGGAAGAGTTGGACAGCAAACCAACTTTAGCAGAAATAAAAGCGGCCTTGGATTCCCTCGCCTCCAGCAAGGCACCTGGGAAGGATAACATCCCTGCTGAAGTGCTGACGTGCTGTAAAGAGATCATCACCACCGAGCTGTATGAAATCTTTTGTCTTTGCTGGAGGGAAGGTGGAGTACCACAGGACATGAAGGATGCAAACATCGTCACATTGTATAAGAACAAAGGTGACAGGGGCGACTGCAATAACTACCGTGGCATCTCTCTTCTCAGCGTTGTAGGGAAGCTGCTTACCCGTGTCGTGCTCAAGGGGCTCCAGGTGCTTGCAGACAGAGTCTATCCAGAATCACAGTGTGGATTTCGAGCTAATAGATCCACCACTGACATGGCATTTCCCCTCAAACAGTTGCAGGAGAAATGTAGGGAACAATGACAGCCACTCTTTGTGGCCTTCATAGATCTTACAAAGGCCTTTGATTTGGTTAGCAGGGACTGCCTTTTTAAAATACTACCCAAGATTGGATGTCCACCTCGACTCCTTAACATCATCAGGTCCTTTCATGAGGAAATAAAGTGCACTGTAGTTTTTGATGGCTTGACATCAGATCCCTTTGACATTCGAAGTGGAGTAAAACAGGGCTGTGTCCTCGCGCTGACTCTGTTTCGGATCTTTTTTGCTGTCATGCTGAAGCACGCTTTTGGAACTGCAACAGAAGGTGTCTATCTCCGGACTAGATCAGATGGAAAGCTCTTTAATCTCTCTAGATCGAGAGCGAAGACCAAAGTCCAGCTGAAATGCATGCGGGACTTCCTCTTTGCCAATGATGCAACTGTTGTTGCCCATTCTGCTGAAGACCTCCAACAACTTATGAATCATTTTAGCAAGGCCTGCCAAGATTTTGGATTAACAATCAGCCTGAAGAAAACACAAGTCATGGGCCAGGGCGTGGACTCATCTCCCTCTATTACCATCTCTAGACAAGAATTGGAGGTTGTTCATGATTTCATGTACCTTGGCTCAACGATCTCTGACACACACTCTCTAGATGTCGAGCTGGATAAATGCATTGGCAAAGCAGCTACTATTTTCTGTAGACTCACATAGAGAGTATGGCTTAACAAGAAGCTGACGGCATATATCAAGATCCAGGTCTATAGAGCTTGTGTCCTGAGTACACTCCTGTACTGCAGTGAGTCCTGGACCCTTTGTGCACGGCAGGAGAGGAAGTTGAACACGTTCCAGATGTGTTGTCTCCGATGCATTTTTGGCATCACCTGGCAGGACAAAGTTCCAAATAGTGTAGTCCTAGAACGAGGTGGAATTTTTAGCATGTATACATTACTGAAACAGCAACATCTACGTTGGCTTGGGCATGTCGTGAGAATGGCTGACGGTCAGATTCCAAAAGATCTCCTGTATGGAGAATTAGTGCAGGGAAAGCGCTCCAGAGGGAGACGACAGCTGTGATACAAGGATATCTGAATGCCGGATCTGAAGGCCTTAGGAATGGACCTCAACAGATGGGAAACCTTGACATCTGAGCATTCAGCCTGGAGGAAGGCGATATAGCATGGCCTCTCCCAATTTGAAGAGACACTTGTTCAGCAGGCCGAGGCAAAGAGACAGTCCCGAAACCAGCAAAATCAGGGAGCTGGACAGGGGACAGATTGTATTTGTCTTCAGTGTGGAAGGGATTGTCACTCTCAAATTGGCCTTCTCAGCCACACTAGACGCTGTTCCAAGACCTCTATTCAGAGCACATTACCATAGTCTCTTGAGACTGAAGGATGCCTACTCTAATTTCAGCAACTGAAGTCAACCCAAATCTTAGCAATTCAAAGCAAGTGCCAATAGCTGCTAATTTGCCTCCTGAAATAAAAAAATCCCAAAATCAGTGATTTTACAAACATGTCATCTCACCTGCAAGTTTTTTGGTCTTGACTCCTAATTTTTAGGTTTGATCTATTAATTTGCCGCTGTGTGTATAAGATGCTCAATACAAATATAGTAACTTCATCATCATCATCATCATGCTTCAGATATATGGCCTCTTTGGATTCCCTCTAGCTTGAAAGCCTTCTGCCATGGGATATATCAGAAGTATGTTAGAATCATACTGAACATTACCATGGAAACATGCTTGTAATTCAAGTCCCAGAAGCTTTCTTGAATCACATGTTTGGCGGTGTAATTTGAATAAGTATTAACTATGACTAAGTTATCTTTATCAGTCAAATCAAACCATAATTTAAGGCAATTCTCCTGCTCCTCCAGCTTCTCCACTATAGGGTAACATGCAGACAATCGTTCTTTCTGCATGTCTTCTGTGTTTTCACTGTACACATTATATACTTAGGAAATCTAATAAATAAATTCTGAACCAAGGGGAACTACATCTAACTTTAATTATGATTAAATGTTACATCTACATTGAACCCAAAGGAGCATGGTATCAAATGATCTGTGCATACAATTCCACCCTCCAAGAAGTTCATTTCTTTTCCACCTCCAGTAGATCTTCAGAGCCTTTCACAAAATGCCTGTGATGATTGCCAGCTATGACAGAACAACTTCCTTTTCTAGATTAAGGGTACAATGCATGTCAGGCTTGAATAACTGCCAGATGATACTTCTCATAATCTCCACTCTTTGCTGGAGTCAGCTACTGTGGTATAGGAATGGGAGCAGTTCATATTCTGCTACTCATTCCCCATCAACATATCAAAGCTATCTCCCATTAGAGCTGTTTGTTCTCTTATTACATAAAAATTTAATGATCACCAGGTGTGCGTTTTTTAAGTGTAAATCTTACTGTTTTAATAGAAATTGAATTATATGGGTAAAACTGAAATGGCAGTGCAGATTCTGCTTAAGGGGAAAAATCACTAAAGTGTTAGTGTTGTTGCGTACTACATTTTATTTTATACATGATTTCCCAGTGGTAGTTGAGGAAAATTAATGTTTGGTAAACTTGTTTTTATATGACAGATATTCATCAATGCATAATAATTGTGAATAAATATCATAGTACAACCTGTCACAATGTAAATGAGGTGCTGTCACCTTGTATTTTGTCAAAATATATTCCAGGCAGTTTAAATGAAAGCTATTTGCAACATTTACAGTTTGTGAATAATCTGTGTGAGTACTTAGAAAACAGATGGTTGCCCCACTATTTCCAATTCAACAAGCCTTTTCTTTTTCTTTTTCTGCCCAGTATGGCCTTTTAGGATCTGGTACCACAGCATATATTTTTGCATGATTGAAGGTCTGCATTGATAACTGATTATGTTTAACTAATTTCAGCAAGAAATTAGTTAACTTCATCTTTGTTGAAGTTTTTGGGAGTTTACACACACAGCGGATCAAGTGTGAGTTTTGTGAGTCACAGAGATTGTGAAGAGATTCTCCCTTGGTATACATATATAAACTTGTGTATGCCAGCAGTTGAAATAATATTAATTTGTAACAGTACCTGAACATTTTACTTGGTATAGATTTGTGTGTCACAGACTTATAACAGTTTCATAACAGCTTCCTTAATAACATAATAATAGAAGAGAGCATAACTGAAAAACCTCATGCTAACAAATAAACAAAACAAGCAGAATAAGTCTCATCCTAACTGTCACTTTTTCTTCTATCTGGCAGTTAACCCCTTCAAACACCCATTGGCTAACACCTGACAGAATAAGATTGGTTACACTGTTCTATTACATGGATAACACATCTGAATCTTTCCTATATACACATATACGCATATATACATGTTGGGTTGCACAATTATATATTCTAACAATCTTAACAATACAGTCAAGGTGCGAATGGGTATAATTAGTGTAGGGATATAAAGAACAATCTCTCAATTCTTTATTGTCATCTGTTTGGATTGTCTTGATTCAACAAGGCAACACCTCAAGAAATTTTCAAACCTTGCAAAGTTCCTCACCTCCAGATGGGAACAGAACAAGTACTGGTATTTTTCCTCCCAAGGCCTTTGTATTTGCACAAACTACTTCTGCACAAGATTACCAGTATGGTGTAGTGGACAGAGAGATGGACTAGGCCTCTGGAGAACAGGGTTCAAATCCCCACTCAGGCATGGAAAGCCCTATAAGTCAGTTCCGACTTGACGGCAATGAACACACACTCACCTCTGTGCAAAACTATTGTCTTTTGCCTTTGAGAAGTGAAGCACACATGTACACAGCAAGCAAAAAAGTGATTGGCTCATTGTTGAAAAGGAGGCAAACAAGCTGCTTGCAACTCTTATAAGTCCACGAAACAAAGCAGTAGCTATTGTCATTTGTGCTAAAGCATTATTTGCTGAATCTTGCTTGATTTGTGCTGGAAACCTGCCTTTGTTCGCATTCTCTTGTTGAGGGAGAAGAATAATTTTGCAGTTCCAAGTCCTCACATGTGAGGATGAGAAAAACTGTCATGCCTGAGTCAGATGAATCCTCCATTGAGGAGCAGTGACTCCCATGATCCTGGGACTGAGGAGCTGCTATCTGCTCCTCTGGATCCAGGGTCCTCAGGAATGTGAGAGGCAGCACTTCTAGATAAGGAAGCAAAGGCTCTAGACTCAGACTCAGATGAGGAAGTTGAACCTGTCTATAGACACTGCAAAGCATTACCTGACTCCCAGGGGCGTCTTCAGGACCAAGAACTCTCCCTGAGAATCAGCTCCTGCTCATAAGGTGACATAGAACCACATAACTTGCCCTTGAGCTTTAGGTGGTGTTCCTGACAATAAATGCATTGTAAATTGAGGGCATTATGGGTAAGGTTGTGGTAAAATGTTATCATTATCTGAATTTCATTTTAAATAAGTGAAATGAACTATGTATTTTTCCCTGTCCACGTATTTTCATTTGTGCTTTATTATGTTCAGGGACACACCATGGTCAAACCACGACTGAAAAAAGAATGGATTAATACCAAGAAGCATGAATATATATATATATTAAAATAATACATTGCTTTATTCCTTCATATCCAAAGTTTTTAAAAAAAGGCTTGGACAAGGAATAAAAATAAAGGGTTAAAGCAGAATCCTTCCCCATGCTTGCTCTTTCCAGTATTCAGTAAATAAAATCATTCTACATGCCTAGAAAATTCTGCTACACGCTGGTAGCACATCTTTATTTCTTTCAGAAATTAAGTGGTTACAGCAACTAACAGTAAAACATTAGCAAAATGAAATTGGGGTGCCCAGAGATAGGCAAGAACTGCTGGCTTGGCAGTTTGTGCGAGTTTGTTTAGTGGCTAAACAGGTGTTTGGTGCTTCAAAACCCTGCCTCCTCTGGTGGGTGTCCACTCAGAGGCAGTGGCCTGGCTTCCATGCCCTGTCTATTCCAGGCACTGCCTCTGAGTGGGTGTTCACTGGAGTAGGCAGTACTTTCAATAAATGAACTGGCATGAACTGCCAAACCAGTGGCTCATGCCCATCTCTAGTGCCTAACCATGCTGCAGGAATGGGGACTCGAGTTGTGCAACTTGCTGTCAAGTCACACTTAAGTCCCACCAGTGACTTGACTTTGACTTTACTCATGTGTTTTTTTTAATGGCTTGGACTTGACTCGTGACTTGGAGGCATTTTCCCAAGTTGTTTTTCAAGTCCCTATTCTTTTAGTTTTTTAAAAAATCTTGTTTCACTTATCTTTTAAACTGCTCCATTTTCCAATTGGAACCCTCTTGTTTAACAGGATGCAGGATGAAATTCCACTGTAGAAGCCTCTGGGATTTTGCCAGGCTCTTCTGTGTGTGTGCATGTGTGTGTCTCTGTGTATGACTGAATAACTGAGTGAGGGGGGGGGGGACTGGGGAGGCTGCTTCTCTGGGACCAGGTGGACAGAGCTGCTGTTAAATTGTTGTCTGATTTCTTCTCTGCAAGTTTTTGTATCATTTTGCAGTGTGTATGTTCATGTGTGTGTGTGTGCGCGCGTGCACACACACACATGGATGACTTATTTTTTTCTTGAACTGCTCTCCAACAAAACACACACACACACACACACAACAAAATGATGCAAGAATTCAGACAACAATTTAATAGCAGCTCTGCCCACCCGTTTCCAGAGAAACAGCCTCCCTCCCTCCCCCTCTCACTCAGTCAGTCACACACACGCATGCACACATAGCCTGGGCAAAGAGAGGAGGAGTTCCATGCAAGCCAACAGAGATTTCTGCAGTGCAATTTCCTTCTGTCTGCATCCTGTTAAAAAAAGAGGATTCCCTACCTGAAAATTGAGCTGTTTAAAAGATAAGTGAAGCAAGATTTTTTAAACATTTTAAAACTTTTAAAAAAGTTTTCAGGAGAAGGACAAGGGAGAATAAAAATGGTGTTCTACAAGCCTCACACTTCCCCACACATGTTCCCCACATCCCCACCTGCCCCACCCATTTTTCTGTGGGGGGGGGGAACCGCTTATTTTTAATAGCAACTTGAGAGGCAGACTTGGGGCTTGGGACTTTGTACTAAAGACTCGGACTCAGACCTGGACCCAAAGACTTCCAAACATCCCTGCCGTGCAGCGCATGGAGACAGAGAATTAACCTTTGACCAGCCTTGGTATGGATTTCAAAAATACTGAACTTTATTAGACTGAGGTCCAGGTGTACGCGTATTAAACATTTTGGGATTATAAATTTAAGAGATTTGAACCCAGTAGTTATGAGTTTCAGTGCAATCTCAAATTCAAATATATAGTGGGTAACATACAGTAAACTGCATCTTAATCTGTGAGTGTGCCCAGAATTCAGTAGCCTGAGCATGGCCATGCACTTCTTGACTGAATGAGTGGAGCAGCAGTTCTGTAAGCATGGCATTCTACACTTAGTGAATCAAGACATATGGAAATGAATATTCCTAATCCAGATATCATGTATTTTAAAAAACTCCTTCACTATGAGATCTCATTCAACTGATGTCCAGTAGCTGACGGTATCCACTGTGGCTGGTGGTGCAAAGGACGGGGTCATGCATGGTGAAGAAATTAAAGGCAAAGAGGTCCTTTGAAGTCTCAAGAGCACCTAAGGAAAAAAGAGAAAACTGAGACAAATGGACATAAAGATGATTTGTAAAATAGATGGAAGAGAGGAAAAATCTGCAGGTGGACACAAAACACTCCTTTGGGCCTGCTTTCTCTTGTTCTATCTCCTTTTCTATCAGAAATCTTCCCCTCAAACCACACCTCTCTCTATATATTCAGATATAATAATAAGGATCATCACATATCTAGGTTATGCATATCTACTCCCAAACAAGAAGATCCAGATTAAATTCTGAGCATCCAAAATACATGTGCTTTACCATCCAGTGGAACAGGGAGAAGTAACACTCCAGCATCCATAAGAATCCCTCATAGGACTTGAATGGCTAACGTGTCAATGAATTTAATATCCAAAGGGATTTATTAATGACACCACTGCATTATTTTCTCCACAATTTTTAATGTCAGACAACTCAATTTGAAGGATTCCAGTTGTGTAAACTATTGAAATACCACTGTCTTTTATGAAACCCTGTCATGCTGAAAGGTAAAAATGGAGCACAAATGCTCCTGGACCTGAAAGAAGAAAAATATTTCGGAAAGTACTGATGAAAAGAGCTGATAAAATAAAAATGCTTCATAGTGGGAAAGATTCATAATATGACACTATTTTAAGAAACTATTTGAACAGAATTTTATTGCAGGCTTGCATCTGATCTTAGTTTCATTTGGGCTACAGCTTTGAGATGAATGATCTTTAGACATTTTCAGCTGCAGCCCAAATAAAGCTTTGCTTTCATTTGTGAATAAATTAAAGAGTGAGTGATTCATTTTCAGCTAATAAAAAGCTAACAAGTGACTTACATTTTCAACTCTAAAACTGTCATGAATAATTGAATAGATTTCTTAATTAAAAATATATTAAAGGTTGTGTTTCCTGATTGATCAGATGTGTTCTTGAAAGGAGAGGAAAGAAAAGATGAGTAACCAACTTTAATTGTTAGCAAAGATTGTAGGTACATAAGCATCGGTTTTCATAAACACTTGAATCAATCAAGCCAATAGATCAGAAAATCTGGGTGGAGGTCAACCTTAGGGCACAACTACACAGGGATTTGTCCGCTGTTTGGTCCACTCTGGGGACATGCTGGTTTACTCCTTTCCTGGGAACAATATGACCCAAGTGCCAACATGAACTAGCCCATCCTCAGAGTGTTCCTACTGTATCTTTTTGGCCTCCTGTCAGGAGGACCTACTCTTTTTAAAGGTGTGGGTAAGATTGCTTTGTTTTGGCTGGTTCCAGCATGTGTGATCACTGGATCAAACCAAAGCAGATGGCTTGCTGCTTTCCATTTTCCAATATTGCTAAGTGTCTTAAGCAGACAGCTTATTGGGAATCTGAAAGCAGCAGTTGAAACCTTCCTCTGCTTCTCCATGGAAGAGGAGAGACAGAAAGCAATGGCTGCGTTTTGTTTTGCTTTTTAAAAAGCCTAGTTAAGGCAGCACTGATGTGCTGTACCTTCTAGGAAAATAAATGAAAGCTTCATCCCAGAAGGAGAAGACAAGAGGGGATGAGGAGAGGGATTTTTGTTTGTTTGTTTCCTTTATTTTTTTCCCCTTTAAAGTGAGGTGGGCCAAATAGGGTAATTTAAGGTGCAGCGTGGTTTCCTGACCTGAAATCGTCCAATCCTTACATGTGGATACAACAATCATACCATACTCCTCTATGCAACCTTAAGGGATCATATTTAATCCAATCCAGCCTGCTCCAATTTGGCCATCTGGCCAAGCCCTTAGATTGGTGTTTTGTCTAAGCTGACCAGGAAATATTGACAAGGTCAGGATATGGTGCTGCCTCATGACATTTTGCTGTCTGAAGTGGAACACTACATAGTGCCTGAATCATGCAGTGAAGCCTTATACAATATTGTGTTAGACAGTATTTTAAATTTTCACTGCATGTTTCAGACATTGGTTCCGGCCTTTCTCTACCTTGATAATCACTATCTTACACAGCAGGCCCAAGGTTTGGAAATCTTCCTTTTTGGATCACAACTCCCAGACTCCCCAGGCAGCATGACCAGTGGCCATTCTGCCTGTGGGGTTCTGAGAGTTGTCCAAAACAGACAACCAGCTCCCCTTTTAAAAATCTCCAGAAAGGTAATTCAGGGGTGGGTCTTAAGCATGAACTGGTGGAGGGGGCAGTACAGAGGGCCCCTTGCAGAGGGCAACTACAAAACTAGAGCTGAACCTCATGCTTAAGAGAAATGAGATGGAGATAGGATAGTAACAAATGTTGCAGAGTAAAGCAATTACATAAATAATACAAAAAGAAAAACAAATTGATATGAGTATTCTTTTCCTAACTACCTTTAATTTACAAAGTGGGAAAGCGTATTTGGAAGTACTTGGGAAACTGTAGTACATTTCTGGTAGACAGTATTTTCCAACATGTTGTTGTTGTTGTTTAGTTGTTAAGTCGTGTCCGACTCTTCGTGACCCCATGGACCAGAGCACGCCAGGCCCTCCTGTCTTCCACTGCCTCCCGGAGTTGGGTCAAATTCATGTTGGTAGCTTCGATGACACTGTCCAACCATCTCGTCCTCTGTCGTCCCCTTCTCCTCTTGCCTTCACACTTCCCCAACATCAGGGTCTATGTAATAAATATGCCAATGGGAATAAATAAGTGAAGAAATCTTGCTGAACTTCTCATTTCCAGTTAGGCTGTGTTGTCACATCAAAAAAGCCTCTCATGTGATTTCTTGCCTTCAACAGGAGAATGACAACTGACACTTTTTCATTGAGGTTTTGCACAAAATATCACTGCACAAAACTAGTATCTATCCAATTTGTGAAGGAAGGCACGCCCATCTACACAGGGAGTGAGCACAGAGGACTGGTTGATTAATCAAAAATATCCCCACAGACCCTCCAGTGTTTTAAGAATCCATGCAACAGGCAGCAGTTATCAAAACTAACTTTGTAATTTATGTAATTTGTGCCTTATATAATTTCTACCCCCCAAAATCATCCTGTTGAGGACAGCAGAAAATACCTTGCTGTCCCAAAGGCCATGGGGTGGAGGAGAAGAACGGTGGCTTCTTGTTGAGAATCAAGGATTTGTATTGCTAATGAGAGCAGGCAGCAGTATTTTCCTTCAAGTGTTTTGTAGCATTCTCTTCAAGGGCTTGCTCTGGACCACTTACTGATTGCTTTATTTGCCCAATTTACCCCATTAAAAACCAAATGCATTACTCATGTGTCTCCATCAAACACGATTTGAGCTCAGGCAATTCAGCAAGTGGCAGATGCCATGTTCAGAGAAATGGAACAGGGCAGAACTCCTGTGCTATATGACTATGTCTGGCAGCCACCCAGCTGTTTCATTTGGTGGCCTAGCTGGTAGCAACCTGATTTAGAGGTCATTACACTTAATTAACTAATGTTGCGAAAGAGCTTGAAACAGGGAATACTGTATAAGTGCTATATTCTGTATACTATCATGAGACACTTTAATGTCTCGTATTCTTTCCTAGTGCTCTGAATGGGTATAGCCCCTTCCTCCAATTTTCCTGGGAATTGGTGTAAATTGTAATAAAGGTATACCCATAGTCTACAGTAAGAAATATTTTATCTTTTGAAACAATTATATTGAAAGAGAAAGTTATTACAGAAAAGAAGGCAGCTGGTTATGGGCATATCCATTTTTACTGAATTTTATATTATTAACAAAGGGTATGTATTTGTCCACCAATATGAACATAATCTTATTTTTTTCATATGAAATACAATGAGAATCCACTAATTATATTACCCGGCCTTTGAGGCATGCTCTTGGTGGGTATGGTAGCTCTATTTTCTGTCTCGGAACAAATGTATATTATGTAACATTTCCTCAGAAAAATGTTTATTTTTTGCATACAGTATCCAAGGTTTCAGTTGTCCATGACTGCTGCTGCTGCAACCCACTCCATAGTGCACACATGCACACCACAGCATATATGCACATCCTGCAGTGTACACATGCTCTTGCTTCCTCCTCTTGCCCTCCTCGACCCCAAGATAGTAGCAAATGGGTTCAGTACTATTGGTGGTTTTCAGGCATTCTCAGGGGGGTCGTGGAACCTTTCCCCTGCAGATAAGGGTGTCCTACTATATGAACCTCAGAGTAGGTCCAATTTAATAATTATTATCTTATTTACTTCATTTTTTGTAGGGGGTTATTGCATTATTAGAAAATAAATGTTCCAGATGCTAGACACTTATCATACGTCCTTATTTGTTTTAAACTTAGAGGCAATACTGTTGTTTCACAATACGGGGGCAGATGAAAGAACTTTCATATTGAATATAATGTGGCAGCCACATTACCAGTGACAGCTGAAACTGTGTCAGTTCCAGTAATGCATATACATTTGCAGTATACATTGGAAGCAGATGGTGCCTTTGGAAGTAAAGATGGGCTCAACATTCCGTAGAAGAACGTTTATTGAGTATTATTGGGCTAAGTGGTGTCTTAACAGCTTTAAGATTTAAATAAAACAGTAGGCAAAGCTCTGGCAGGTATTAGCTTTATTGTATTATTTACTACATTGTTTCAGGCAGTGGTTCCCAAATTTGAGGGGTCAGATATTCTTGGACTAACTCTCCAACTTCTAGCTCACTATGCTAGTTAGTGAGTTGTTCACAGCATCTGTGACCCCAGATTTGAGCATCACTGCTTTAAGTTGACACATCCATGCTGTTAATTAAGTGTTGTAGATGCAAGAGCCATTGTTCTGGCCCCTTTCCCAGATTTTGGGTGTTCTCTTCCATGGGTAAGTCTTGTATCTAAGTTCTAAAATGGACAGAATAAAAATATCTGTTTCTATTCCTTCATTATGTCCATTAATCAGAGACAGCGTTTGATCTGGGATGTCATTCCTAACTGCCAGCCAACACTTTATCCACTGAAACATTAAGTGCAATCAGAAGACGTTTATTCTCTCTTGGCTGTTAATTTGTGCATTGGCAGTGGCATCTGTACTAGAAGACTGTGATTCTTTTCCTGTGTACTGGTGGACTTGCAAAGGCCGAGCTGCCACCATTTTTTTAAAAAGAGGTCTATCAAATCAGGAGCTGCCAGGTACAAAAAGAACAAACAAAACACAAGGATGTATAACTTGGAATTTCCACAAAGTTTCATAGGCTGCCAACTTCTCTCCCCCGCCCCCCCCATACTCACTGTGTGGGAAGGCAGGAGTTGTTGGTTTGAGAAGTAATTACATCTCATTTTCCAGGCTTTCAGCGATTAAGTATATTTATCTAAACATTTCCCTGCTGGTATTATAGAGTAATAATAAATAATCTGTAATTAGTTTCATTAATGTGCTTTTTAGTGATACGGGGGGGGGGAGAGTCTGATTAAGTTCTCTAAGAGGGTGCAATTTGATTTGACTTGATTTGATTTCCACTACAACAGTCTCCACTAAATTTTATGCTGAAAATAAATGTCATTTAGTTGTATACATTTTTTGGAGGTGAAAAACAGACACAATAACAACATACTGTAGTATAACACATACATTATTAGTAGAGGAGTTCTTAAAACTTTTTCTAAAAAGATCACTCAGATTCTATTCCTAACAATGAGATTTGCATGTCATATGGAGGATCTGCTCCTCAATGATCCATATTTGGCTAGTTACTGAAATAGACTATTGAACAAGTATCCATCCCAAGGGTAGGTCTGAATTCAAAGGAGTTCAGTTTGGAGCATTCTGAAACAATTATATGGGGAAAAACAAGCCCCTCCAAAAAATTAAAAATAAATAAAAAATCAAAGGAGGATAAATTATCATGGATGAGGTTCAGGATATTTGTGATTACTATACTTACATGTTGGCTGAGGACAAATGTGTATCTCTGTCTGATCTTCCATTGTTCAATCATATGCATGTCAGTCAGCCTTCCTCACGTGAAGCTTCCAACACTTTAAAGCCCAGGGAAATATGTTATAAAAGCACTCTTTCCACAAGCCATTTTCAGATCAGGCAGCACAGGAAGTGTTGGGACTGCCAAGGAGTTGCAGAAGGGTAATAAGATGTGAAATAGAAAAAAAAAAAACACATGGAATGTTATGTGTTATGCTATGTTAAGCTCAAAAATAAAATTGGAAGAAATTCTAAGTACTATTTCCCTGCCGCCCGCCACCCTCAGCATCCTGAAATGACACTGGGTGAAGGCCATTGTGGGTGAAGTAAACCAGTGGCCAGTGTGTCACTTGCAGTCACAATGGGGAAAAAAATCAACCAAACCAAAAAAAAATATTTGGGGAAGAAGCGCCAAGCTAAACTGTAATGCTTGCTAATGATGAGCTCTACATCTGTGAAACTGTTGGACAATTTTTAATTCTTCTGGAGAAATTTAATGGAACTATCCTCTCATTCCCCCCCCCCCCCATAAATTGGATGGAAAATTCCAAAAGGTCATTTGTGCATATCTATAACCCAATTCAGAATGGGAAGCATTTAGAAGAGTTTGCTTGAGATAAACTTGACTGGATCCAATCTGGATCAGGTCTTCATCATAAAATTAAAGACGCAGAACTCACGATTTTCCAAACTCAATGCTTTCATCACAGATCATAGTCAGAAAAGGCAGGCTTTGAAGCCTACAAATCAGGATCAGAACTGAGAATTGAGTAACCGAACTAGGTCATATCTGCTTCTTTTCTGAACACTAAGCACAATACAGGATATAAGAAGAAACTGCAGGCATGCAGCAAAGGAACATCCTTTTAACAATTGAAATGGTTGCTGACTTAGGTTGCTATATCCATGGATTATTAACAAAATTAGAGATGCTGATGCCTAAATGCTACAGCATATCTACTTCTCCATTGTGGGCAAGGTGATCCCTAAATGGCACAGCCTATCTGCCTCCCACTTGGGGAATATGTGCAAGTCTTAATCCAAATGGCCCCCCTTCTTTGGGCAAGGTTCCTTGCTTTTTAAAATGTAGGGCACAAAGACTTCTTAGAACTGCAGAGCCGGAAGGGTCCCTATGGAGCATTGAGTCCAGCCCCCTGTCAGGGGGGGCAAAGTGGGGGATTGAACTCTCAACCTCTGGCTCTGAAGCCAGAGACCAAAACCATTGAGCTATCCAGCAGCTTGGATACCGCTTCAATATGGGAACCACTTCAATATGGGAAAAATTACGTCTATCTTTACTAAATTAATTTAATATAAAAAGGGATTCATAAAAAAATCATTGTATAAATAGATGAAGCCAAGAGTCAACAGCAACAGGAAGATAATATGGAAACTTCTCATCAGCCACAATCATATAGTGGCTAGACCCGCTGCACTATTAATGATTGTTTCAATGGGTATAGGACATGAAAGCAATATCAAGGCACATGATCAGAACTTGATATTAAAAGGAATTCAAGGCCATTTAAACAAGACATGATAGATGTAATCCAGAAGAGCTTAATTCTTGTAATAGCTAAAATATCTGAATTATGAGAACTGTGCCACTATAAAGAGGTCACTTTAATAAGATTCTAAATACAAGGTAATAAAATGGATCCAGATTTGATTGTATTTTGGAAAGTTGGAGGATTTACAGAATAATTTCCCACTATCAATAAGAAGCAATGGCAATCTCTAGGGACACAGCCCATGCAGAAAAATGTCTTTTTAGACCAGACTCGACTCTACATTAAAGCATAGCCTAGAAAAAAGAAAATAGTTTCAGCTTTATTTGTGTGAAACCTCATTCCCACTGACATTTCTCCACAGGCATGCTCTAGACTGCTAACTTGTTTGCTTACTTACAGTATTGTACTGCCCTTATTTGTTCTACACAGCCCAGGGCAGTTCAAATACATTTTTCAGTAAAAGCATACCATGTAGTCAGCATAAAATCAAAATCCCTAAAAGAGATGTTTTTGAATGCCTAAGGTAGTAGGTGCCTGGCAAGCATCTTTGGGGTGGGAAATTCAAAATTCTAAATACCGTGACTCATACCACAATATCCCTGGTTACTCTTCATGTCATCTCTCATGGCAGGAGAACAAAGGAGAGAAGTGTGAAATAGCCTTAACATTCAGAAAAGCTGCAATGGAGAGACACATAACAATCCTTAGGAACAATTGGCTCAGGGTATTACCATGCAGCACTGCCACTTTTGAATTGGGTTTCAAAAGGCAGTGTTAACAAAAGTCCCTTTAAGAGTGGCTTGGAATATGTTTCAGTTAGACTTTTACAGCCGCATTCTCTCTAAGCTACAGTTTCTGAAGGATAGTCCCACATAACAAATTGTTGCCATGGTCTAACCAAAAGGTAACCAGAACGTGAATAATGATGTCTATATTTGCCCAGGAAACAACATTTGACATACTAGGTCCTGTACTCTTTCCAGAATGTCTTTTTTGTTGTTCAAAGCAAGATGTGTTGTGCTCTTAGAAGTCTGTTGGAGTCTTAATTCTCTTCTTCTCCATGTGGGGTCTTCCCTTAGCAAAAAAGGAGCTTTCCCCCTATGTTTTTTATTTTTAAATGAGAAGTGAATTTCTCATCAAATTTCAGTAGGAGCAGATCACTCAGTAGATTCCCTGTTTTAGAGGAATTAGAACTCCATTCAGAAAATGCCAGACTTCTTTTGCAGAAAGCCATGAATGTTTGCATATAAGTAAACCTGACTATGTGAACCACTACACTGAGCTGGCTAACAATATTTTTTTTCCTGTGTAATCAGGAGAAATTATATCATTAGCCAACTCAATGCAGTGAAATCAGTGGCTGAAGTCCTGCTCATGCAGGTGTAATGTAAAGTTACACCTGCATAAATTTGCCAAATATTATGCCAAAGCAATGGGGAATTGCATAATTTCATTGCACAATTATTAGTTCAATCCTAATTATGACAATTGCACAATGTGCTGGTGGAAGTGTTCCATGGTGCTATTGAAGCTGCTGTGGGCATAAAGTTGAGTTACACCCATGTAGCTACACAACAGGATTTCAGCCAGTAGTATATTATTGGCTGTCTATAATGGATGAAAGTGTTACATTCAACATGTTTCTTGCAAACACAGAACAAAATGCAGGTTTTGATACTCACAATGATTCGATTAGCCTCCATAGCACTAAAAGCTCCTAACAGGAGTCGGTTTTTGCTCTAAAGAAAACTCACTGAGATGTCCCATTCACTACTAAACTGAAGGTGTCCTACATTAAATGAACTTTCTCTCTCTCTCTTTTTTTACTTTGTTTATACTCTGTTTCCTCAGATATGACAGAACATTCTCTAGAACACAATAACAAGTGTAGTAGATCAATTATTTGAAATTACCAAGTACCTTTCTTCTTTCTTCACTATGTTTTTATCTTTGGAAACACCATTCTGCATGATATTAACTTAGTTCTTCTTTGATTTTATATATTATACATTATAATAGATGTATATTTCTGAAATATTTCAAGTGAAGGATCCATGCAGTTTTTCTAATAATTGATTCAACTACCTTAAAGGAATGGAGACAGCTCTCTTGTTGATCTGTCTTCACATTAAAATATCACTTTTTTCCAGATGTTTGAATTATTCTTTATTTCTTCATGCAAACTCATGCTCTAGTGCTGGTGACAGACAGACAGACAGACAGACAGACAGACAGACAGACAGACAGATAGATAGATAGATAGATAGATAGATAGATAGATAGATAGATAGATAGATAGATAGATATTCACCTGACTCTTCAGAATCAGATGTAGACACAAATATTCTGTTTAGTGTGTAAGGTCCGTACTGTCAGATAAATGTATGAAAAAGCAAGTGGTGCCAATATGAATACCCCACATTCATTTTTGGGGTCCACAGGACCAGTCCAAGACATTTTTTTCACACAAGCATATGACATTTGGAACATTTTTCTATACACAGATACAATCTTCATATCAGAAAAAATGCATGTGATGTCAACATAAGAATATATTGTGCAGTGAGTGTACATGTGGGAAAGCAGGTATATGCTTCTTGATGGAGGTGCATCACCATGTATGATATGGTTATGTAGAGAATATATTCCTAAATTTTGTCCTATCCCCCCAATACCTCTGAAAGACAACTAAAAATTGAATTAGACTTACATTATAGTTTCTGTGACAGCTGTGCAATTACAGTGGGATGCTACCATATGATATATTATGCCTTGCATTTTGTTTTCATGTAAATTGCACATTATGTGCCTCCAGTATCTCAGCTAGTAAAAAGATATAACATGTCAGACAGCATTCGAAAACTCAGCTGGAAGGTGCTATAAAATGAATGAGGGTAATATAAGAGAGAAGAAAGAGCAAAGGGCATATTACTGCTGACTGATACAGAGTAATTAAAATGGGATTTGATTGCATACATTAAGGTAGCTGTAATGACTTTGAATTTTTTCAGGCCATACAAGACAACTTACTCTTCCTTGCCTGGAACCTTTCTCTGCATCATTTGACAGGATGAGAAACGGTCTGTTTTTCAAGTAGCTCATATATTGCTGTTTACAATAAGTGACAGTGGCATGTGGAGAACTGTGTGTAAGCAGCACAGTCCTCTTCCAAATGAGTATTTACTGATTTTCAGATAGTATGGGGGGGGGGGGGGGGATCAGAGAAACCTCTATTTTCTCCTTGGCAGGGATATACTTCTGAAATATGGCCACAGGACTCAGAGCTGCTGTATGGACCCAGAAAATAATGAAGGCACTTCCTTGGCATATTCTTTGTGTTAGCTAAGGAAACATGACAGATAATCTAAAACGCTGATCAGTGTGTTGCTCATAGCAGGTTATTGTTAACACAGTTGCATTCTGATACAGCTTGCATTACTTAGCAACTTATTCCAGTCAGCATCCTGTGGTAAATTATAGAGGCAACGTAGCACTGGCGTGGTAAGGGCTGCCATTAGTATACTGCCCATGGGTTTCTGGGCCAAGTTGAAATTATGGCTTTGAATCTTAAAACCACAAACTGTTTGGACCCAAATTATATGAATCCTATGGGCTGTTCAGGCCATGAGAATCACTCCTGGAAGCCTTGTTCATTGCTTTGTCATTAAGAGGCACAGGTTGGTGGGTTGGACAGGTGCAATTCTACTATGAAACTAGTGAAGCTTAAGCTTCAGGGCCCCTAATTTCAGAAGGCCCCTAAAATGACTTTAGTCCACATTTTTAAAACTGTTGCAGTGATCTGTCATGGAATAATCCCATTGAAGAAGATAACGGAGGTTACTCAGACCTTGTTACTGTTTTTGAAGGGGTCCTCACAGCAGTTCAAGCTTCAAAAATGTAGGTCTGCCACTGGGGTTAGAGACACTAGAGGAGAAAAAAAAAACTTGCTGGTTTCCTTGTTCTTACTGACTGAGGCAACCTTGACATGAGAAGACCATTTAATTCAGTTTTAAAGCCCTGTGAGACTAGGTGCCTCCAAATTACAGCAAGAAGAGAATGAGACAATAGTTTCTCTCAAGGTTTGTGTTAGCTTAAAAAAATGCCTATGGAGTCCTTTTCTGTTGAGCAGCAAAGCACATACACACATATTAAGCACAGAAGGACTGGCTGGTTGTTACAAAAGATGCCAAACCCCCATTCACTGCTTCAAATTTTTATATAAATCAGCAATTGTTCTGATTTTCGGCAGTTTGGACTCTTAGCACAATTCACAAGCTGCACAGTTTTGCACAAAATATTCAGTTCTGCACACAAAAAGCATACTTTTTGCTCTAAACATCATCTATCCACTGCAGAGACCTTCCAACAATGAGAATAATGTTGTAACCTTTGCTTGAAGGGCAAGTGAAGATTCACACCCTACCAAGCCCAAAGCCTTTTATTCAGTAGTATCTTGAATTTGGAATTTCCTTCTTTTGGGGCTATTCATGGCTCATTCTTTTCCTTCAACTGGACTTTAAGTTGTTTTTTTAAATGTGTTGATATAATTTCAGTATTTTAAGATCTGTATGTGGTACTGTATGCATATAATGCCCGGTCCGCTGATGAGCTCTTCAGCAGCATGGGCCGCCATTATCCCATTCCCGGGATAACACGAGACATTAGATCTCGCAGAGAGAATTGAGAAGATGGTGGTGGAGAGAGTATTTAAGTCAAGGCTCCTCCTACCTTCAGCCTCTTATTTTTCGGCAGCCAGAGAAGGAGGATGGGTGCTGCAGCTGGAGCTTGATTTTCTCTGCGTCACTTGTGAGCAGTCGCCATTTTTGGACAGGGGGGTTTGCATCGGCACCCCCACACGGTTGGCTTGTCAGGTCTCGGCTCAGGCTTTGCGGGGCCGATAGCCTGATTTCCTTAAAAGAATAAATTAATAAATAAAGAGAAGAAGAGGAAAGGCAGGAAAGGAGCGGTGGAGGGGGGTGTGGTGCAGCCGTTAGGCCGGGCTTGCGCGCCCGCCAAGTTTTCAAGCAAGAGTGGGAGTAGAAGCTTCCCGGATAATTAGTTTAAAATAATAATAATAATAATAAAAAGAGAGAGAGAGAAAGGGAAACGTCAGGATAAGAGAAGATTAGGAGGCTTTTATTTAAAGGAAGCAGGCGCTTGCGGGTGCATGCATCTGCCCCCCTCCGCCCCTACCCCTCCCTATTTATAATAGTAAAGTGAGTTAATTACTTTAGTGTAGCAATAATTCATTAACATTTAATATTGTGGGTTTCATTTAACTGTATACTTCCTGGTTAGTGTTTTAATTTGGAGTGGGGGTGTTTTGTGCCTTTGTTAAGCTCTTTAATTAAGTGGTTGATAGTTTGGTTGTTAGATAAACTGCCTTATTTAAACATTAATTAGATAATTCATTACAAGGACAAAATTAATTAATTGGCTGTTTGTTAGCTCGGGTTACTAGTTAATTGGCTTGAATTTTAAACATCACATAATTCATTATAGTGCAAATTTTAATTATATTTAAATATTTACATAGAATAGAATAAATAGAGTTGGATTGCTGGATTGTTAATTCAGCTGTTGAGTAGTCATCGATTGCTAACGATTGTTATATTGGAGTAATTGGACTGGAAATTGATAAAGTAGTTTCTGCCACTAGGGGGGTTTGTGCTAGATTTCTTACTCCTGGGACTGCATGGGCAGTAGTTAAGCTCTCAGTTTCAGTAGTCAAGTCTATAAAGCATTTTATAAATAGAAGCGTTTTATATAAGTATATTATATATTGTGTGGCATTCTGGTAAGTTTTTTATAGTAGGGGGATACAGGTCTACGGTGCTTGAGTACTGAGTGCCCAGGTCTTGAATTGGGAGCCGGGATGGCCTCCAGGAAGAGAAAGGGGAACAAGAAAGGTAAGCAGCCAGCCAGAAAGAGCGTGGCCCCCCAAGTTTCCCTGCCTCAATCATCTTCGGATGAAGAGGTGTGGCCAATATGGCAGCAACTAACTACAGGAAAAGATTGCGGCATTGGAGGCTGAGAGAACAACTCAACAGGCCTCGCCAGTTAGGGTGCCACAACTTCGTCGCTCCGTAAGGGATGCCAGGAGCCACAGGAAGGCTAAACTTAAGGAGCTGGCAGAAAACTTATTGTCCTGTTTTTCTGCCTTAGAGGAGGAGCGTGCAGTCCTACGGCCTTCCATACATGGGGCTGATGTTTCAGTGGTTTCGCCACAGAGCGGGGGCGAGGAAGAAGAGCAAGGCCAGACAGGACCTGGGGCAACAGGTTACCAGGTTTCTTAATTTATGTGGGGGTAATTGTGAGAGCTCAGCCCTGGAGGGCCCAGTCCCTGTTCCAGTACCTGGATTTAATTTACAGGGCATATGTAGATTCTGTGGGACAGGCGTGGATCATCAGAACTGGGAAGGCCTGCCGCTGCGAGGCAGAGATGTCGTGAGGAGGTACAGGAAGCCATCTGTGTGGAAGACAGCGAACCATCGACATCAGACATCACGCGTGAGTTTGAGGTTTCACACAGCACATTTACACCAATGCCAGCTTGGCTTTGGCCAATTAGTGGCCAGTTCAGCACGCCAGTTCACACGGTACCTGGCATGCAGGTTCTGGGTGCTGCTGGTACCCAATGGTCGAGTGCTAGTATCGCGGTAGCTAGTTGGGCTGCCCTGTATGCACAAGGGTTTTCCCCCGCATTTCTAGGTCCTGCGGCTGGAGTAGATGTTTGGCCATATCCGTCAGTTCCAGATACGGGCTATAACACAGTGCCCTTGAATGCATTGCCTTTTGGGGATCATGCCATGCCTTTGGGAGACCACCTTACACTGGCCACAAAGGAAAAGATTTGGAAAAGGAAAATATGTGGACCTTTTTGAACTTCTTAATAGAAAAGTAGATAAGAAAGAAGTTGATAAGGAAGACAATAGGGAGAAGGAAAGACGCAGAAGGCGTAGGCCAGACAGGACCTGGAGCAACTGGTTTCCAGGTTTCTTAATTTATGCAGGGGTAATTGTGAGAGCTCAGCCCTGGAGGGCCCAGGCCGTGTTCCAGTACCTGGATTTAATCTACAGGGCGTATGTAGATTTTGCGGGACAGGCGTGGTTGACAGATGACGAATTGTTCCGTATGCGCAGTGCGATTCATCCAAATTTAAGATGGGATGAGCCGTTGCCAGGCCTTTGGCTGCAGGTTATGACCCCGGCCAGGTCTAACCCTGGAGAGAGGTTTGACAGCGGTCACCTTATCTGTAAACAGGATATGAATGGGAGCTCCCATGCCAGCACGGGGCAAGTGGTTCAACCCCGGTTGCTGTGTTGGGATTATAACGCCAAACGCACGTGCTCGCGTAAGGGGTGTCGTTTCCAACATGAGTGCACAGTCTGCGGTGGCCAGCACCCCAGTACATCCTGCTTCAGAGCTAGGGCACAAAGAAATTCCAATAAGGATTCTAGAGGTAATAAGAAGGTGTTTGGGGGAGGGGGTCCCGCTAACAAAGGGCCCAAGCCCAATTAAGTTGGAGGTATTGGAGAGCTGGTTAGCAGATTATCCACGGCCAGAAGATGCCCAGTATTTGTTAGAAGGTTTCATGTACGGTTTTAGAATACCGGCTTTGGGTGAGCGTAAGGCGTTATTTGTGAAGAATTTAAGGTCAGTAAGAGGTATGGACCCCTTCACGGATTGCTGCCTTGTCGTGGCGAAGGGGCTTGAGTAATTCAGAGAAGCTATGGACTATGCCGTGCAGGGACACCCAAGACAAACAGGTGATAGTGGAGAGTTCTGACTAAACGCGATCCACCTGGAGCAGGAACTGGAAAGCCAGTATCTTTGCCAAGAAAACACTATGGACAGAAACAAAAGGCTAAAAGATATGACACTGGAAGATGAGCCCTTCAGGTCAGAAGGCGTCCAACATGCTACTGAGGAAGAGCGGAGGACAAGTACAAGTAGCTCCAGAGCTAATAAAGTGGTTGGGCCAAAGCCGAAAGGACGCTCAGCTGCGGATGCGCCTGGAAGTGAAAGGAAAGTCCGATGCTGCAAAGAAAAATACTGCATAGGAACCTGGAATGTAAGATCTATGAACCTTGGTAAGCTGGATGTGGTCAAACAGGAGATGGCAAGAATAAACATTGACATCTTGGGCATCAGTGAACTAAAATGGACGGGAATGGGCGAATTCAATTCAGATGATTACCATATCTACTATTGTGGACAAGAATCCCATAGAAGAAATGGAGTAGCCCTCATAGTCAACAAAAGAGTGGAAAAAGCTGTACTGGGATACAATCTCAAAAATGATAGAATGATTTCAATACGAATCCAAGGCAACCCTTTCAATATCACAGTAATCCAAGTTTATGCACCAACCACCGATGCTGAAGAGGCTGACATTGACCAATTCTATGAAGACTTACAACACCTTCTAGAACTGACACCAAAGAAAGATGTTCTTCTCATTATAGGGGATTGGAATGCTAAAGTAGGGAGTCAAGAGATAAAAGGAACAACATGTGAGTCTGGCCTTGGAGTTCAAAACGAAGCAGGGCAAATGCTAATAGAGTTTTGTCAAGAGAACAAGCTGGTCATCACAAACACTCTTTTCCAACAACACAAGAGGCGACTCTACACATAGACATCACCAGATGGGCAATACCGAAATCAGATTGATTATGTTCTCTGCAGCCAAAAATGGAGAAGCTCTATACAGTCAGCAAAAACAAGACCTGGAGCTGATGGTGGCTCGGATCATCAGCTTCTTATAGCAAAACTCAAGCTTAAACTGAAGAAAGTAGGAAAAACCACTGGGCTAGTCAGGTATAATCTAAACCAAATCCCTTTTGAATACACAGTGGAAGTGAAGAACAGATTTCAGGAACTAGATTTGGTGGACAGAGTGCCTGAAGAACTATGGATGGAGGCTCGTAACATTGTACAGGAGGCAGCAACAAAAATCATCCCAAAGAAAAGGAAATGCAAGAAAGCAAAGTGGCTGTCCAACGAGGCCTTAGAGATAGCAGAGAAGAGAAGGGAAACAAAATGCAAGGGAGATAGGGAAAGTTACAGCAAATTGAATGCTGACTTCCAAAGAATAGCAAGGAGAGACAAGAGGGCCTTCTTAAATGAACAGTGCAAAGAAATAGAGGAAAATAATAGAAAGGGAAAAACCAGAGATCTGTTCAAGAAAATTGGAGATATTAAAAGAACATTTTGTGCAAAGATGGACATGATAAAGGGCAAAAATGGTAGGGACCTTACAGAAGCAGAAAGCATCAAGAAGAAGTGGCAAGAATACACAGAGGAATTATACCAGAGAGATCTGGATGTACCGGACAACCCAGATAGCCACGAAATTAAAAGACACCTGCTTCTTGGGAGGAAAGAGATGACAAACCTAGACAGCATCTTAAAAAGCAGAGACATCACCTTGCCGACAATGGTCCACATAGTCAAAGCTATGGTTTTTCCAGTAGTGATGTATGGAAGTGAGAGCTGGACCATAAAGAAGGCTGACCGCCAAAGAATTGATGCTTTTCAATTGTGGTGCTGGAGGAGACTCTTGAGAGTTCCTTGGACTGCAAGGAGAACAAACCTATCAATTATGAAGGAAATCAATGCCAGAAAGATCTGGATGTCCCGGATAACCCAGATAGTGTGGTTGCTGACCTTGAGCCAGACATCCTGGAGAGTGAAGTCAAGTGGGCCTTAGAAAGCATGGTTAACAACAAGGCCAGTGGAGGTGATGGCATTCCAGTTGAACTATTTAAAATCTTAAAAGATGATGATGTTAAGGTGCTACACTCAATATGCCAGCAAGTTTGGAAAACTCAGCAGTGGCCAGAGGATTGGAAAAGATCAGTCTACATCCCAATCCCAAAGAAGGGCAGTGCCAAAGAATGCTCCAACTACCATACAATTGCACTCATTTCAAACGCTAGCAAGGTTATACAAAATCCTACAAGGTAGGCTTCAGCAGTATGTGGACCGAGAACTCCCAGAAGTACAAGCTGGATTTCGAAGGGGCAGAGGAACTAGAGACCAAATTGCTAACATGCACTGGATTATGGAGAAAGCCAGAGAGTTCCAGAAAAACATCTACTTCTGCTTCATTGACTACGCAAAAGCCTTTGACTGTGTGGACCACAGCAAACTATGGCAAGTTCTTAAAGAAATGGCAGTGCCTGACCACCTTATCTACCTCCTGAGAAATCTATATGTGGGACAGGAAGCAACAGTTAGAACTGGATATGGAACAACTGATTGGTTCAAAATTGGGAAAGGAGTACGACAAGGCTGTATATTTTCTCCCTGCTTATTTAACTTATATGCAGAATACATCATGCGAAAGGCTGGACTGGATGAATCCCAAGACGGAATTAAGATTGCCGGAAGAAATATCAACAACCTCAGATATGCAGATGATACCACTCTGATGGCAAAAAGTGAGGAGGAATTAAAGAACCTCTTAATGAGGGTGAAAGAGGAGAGCGCAAAAAATGGTCTGAAGCTCAACATCAAAAAAACTAAGATCATGGCCACTGGTCCCATCACCCCCTGGCAAATAGAAGGGGAAGATATGGAGGCAGTGACAGATTTTACCTTCTTGGGCTCCATGATCACTGCAGATGGTGACAGCAGCCACAAAATTAAAAGACTCCTGCTTCTTGGGAGAAAAGCGATGACAAACCTAGACAGCATCTTAAAAAGCAGAGACATCACCTTGCCGACAAAGGTCCGCATAGTCAAAGCTATGGTTTTTCCAGTAGCGATGTATGGAACTGAGAGCTGGACCATAAAGAAGGCTGACCGCCGAAGAATTGACAAGATATGTCAGGACGCTCCCTCATGTCTAGTCAGGTGCTGGTTTTGTCTTCGCAGGTCTGCTCTTACAGGAGAATTGGTGGCAAGTCATGATAGTTGGCCACAGCTTTGTTTTCTGGGCAGCGAGGTATGCTGCTCAGTCGATGTGGGGGAGTGATTTGGCTCTTGGAGATAGAGCCCAAATTGTTTGGAGAGGGATCCGTGGACTGCTATGGAGCCAATTATGCAGAGCGGCTGCATTTGGCAGGCAACCCCCAGATGTGTTGGTTATACACCTGGAAGGCAACGATCTGGCCAAGCATGGTGGCAAGGCCTTGGTTTTGGATGTTCTGCGAGACCTCAGATGGCTTAGGGCGATGTACCCTGTGATGAGTATTATCTGGTCTACGATAATTTCTCGGTTTGAGGAACGCCAGGTTCAGCGTGTTAACACAGCAAGGAGGAGTGTTAATCGAGAACTGTGTAGAGCGGTATGTGATGGCCTGGGATCGGTGATTGGTCACCGGGAGATCCGTGCTAACAGGCCTGAGCTCTTTTGACTGGATGGAGTACACCTTTCCGATAGAGGTTTGGATATATTTTTGGCTGACCTTAGGGGAGGCCTGCTTTTGGAGCTCGAGGGGCTCGATGGCGGGCATGGGCCTTAAGCATAGCTTGCCCCTATGCCGTGGAGGGTAGTGCAGATAAAATAGGTTTCGGTGAGTCCCATCAAAACCACAGGTAAGGTATAGCTCATCTGATCTCCCAGCGCTGTGGATCATGTGATTACAGTGCTTGGGGGAGAAGATCTGCTGGGGCCACACCCGGACCAACAGTCAACAAGAAGAAGGGGACTTGAGGTCCGGGGGTGGTCAAATTTGGGCCGACCGGGTTCTCGCTGTCTTCACGACTGCGAGATCTTGGGGCTCGGGACTCGCCCATAGTTTGGTAGGGGTCCATTGAGACCCCTCTGCAGAATCTGATTCCGCACTACAGCAGGACCCCCCTTTTTTTCCTTTGAGGATAAATATGAATATTCAATAAAGTGTGGCCCATGTTTATTCCATAACAGTTGTATTGTGTCTTATTCCGGGGTAAGGGGATAATGCCTGGTCCGCTGATGAGCTCTTCAGCAGCGCGGGCCACCATTATCCCATTCCCAGAATAACGTGAGACATTAGATCTTGCAGAGAGAATTGAGAAGATGGGGGTGGAGAGAGTATTTAAGTCAAGGCTCCTCCTACCTTTGGCCTCTTCTTTTTTGGCAGCCCACCCGCCCGCCCTGATTTCTAGTGTGAGTTTTACTGGTCACCTTTTTGGGGCCGGATAGGAATTTTTGACCCGCATCCTGACTGGCCTTTGGAAGCGGGGATTTTTCGCCTATCCCGCACTGGCTAAGGTGTGCTAGAATAATGAGAGGTGGTCAAATTTGGTCACACAGGCGGGTAGTGCAGATAAAACAGGTTTCAGTGAGTCCCATCACAACCACAGGTAAGGTATAGCTCATCTGATCTCCCAGTGCTGCGGATCATGCGATTACAGTGCTTGGGGGAGAAGATCCGCTGGGGCCACTCCTGGACCAACAGTCAACAAGAAGAAGGGGACTTGAGGTCCGGGGGTGGTCAAATTTGGGCCGGCCAGGTTCTCGTTGTCTTCATGACTGCGAGATCTTGGGGCTCGGGACTCGCCCATAGTTTGGTAGGGGTCCATTGAGACCCCTCTGCAGAATCTGATTCCGCACTACAGCAGGACCCCCCTTTTTTTCCTTTGAGGATAAATATGAATATTCATATTTCATCATAAAGGGACATGGTGGCGCTGCGGGTTAAACCGCAGAAGCCTCTGTGCTGCAAGGTCAGAAGACCAGCAGTCGTAAGATTGAATCCATGCGATGGAGTGAGCTCCCGTCGCTTGTCCCAGCTCCTGCCAACCTAGCAGTTCGAAAGCATGTAAAAAATGCGAGTAGATAAACAGGTACCACCACAGTGGGAAGGTAACAGCGTTCCGTGTCTAGTCGCGCTGGCCATGTGACCACGGAAACTGTCTTCGGACAAAATTCTGGCTTGGAAACGGGGATGAGCACCGCGCCCTAGAGTCAGACACGACTGGACTAAATGTCAAGGGGAACCTTTACCTTTACCTTTATGAATATTCAATAAAGTGTGGCCCATGTTTATTCCATAACAGTTGTCTCGTGTCTTATTCCGGGGTAAGGTGATAATGCATCACATATTATATTATAGGTTTCTGCTTTTGTAGGCATGGACTACACTATGAAAAAGCATTGGACCTTGTCAAAAGATGTGGGCCTCATCTGAAGAATCCACATATTAGCAAAGCTTATGAAACATTTTGGACAAATATAGTGCACAAAAATGTGATATATAGGCCAGAATCCAATTGGCAATTTGTGCTTACATAAGTAAAATCATGTATGTTGCAGGGGCAGAGTGCCATTAATTAACAAGGTACTGGTTGCACTGCTGGGGGTGCCTGACTGTGTGATCAGTTGTGTTTCCAGGAACACAATGAGCACCTTCTTAATTTAGTGACAGTTTGCCACTGGCACTTAGGGTGCCACTAGACAGCCAATTATCTCCACCTGGATTGGGCTAGATCATGCTAAACATGGTCACTTTGAGGTATAGTATGTGATTTTGGGGGATCATTGCATCCACGTGCAAGGATTGACCACACTACACCTCGTGAGTCTAATTAGTCCTTTTTTCCCTTTAAAGTCAAGGTGGGGAAAAGAGAAAAAACTGGAAAAATCCCCCAATTTGTCCCCTTCTGTCTTCTCTTTGTGCATTGCTTAAGCTGCTTTATGGCCTTGGGAAAGTAAAAGTATTCTCCTGCACCCCAGGGAGGGAGGGAGCGAAGAAGCTTTTAACCCCTCCCCCAAAGTGGCATATTGCACCAGTGCTACTTTACAAGGGCTTAAAAAAACAAACAAACACCCTTGCTTTCTCTCTCTTCCCTTCCAGAAGGGATTGAGTGGAAATTTTCACTTTTCCAAGACTGTGAAGCAGCTTAACCAAAGGGGGAACATAAGCTATCCACTTTGGTCTGATCCCAGCAATCACAAACCAGAACTGAACCAAAATGGAGCAATCCTACCTACATACAAAAAGATATGGTAGCCCTTGATAGAGAACCAAAAAAGTCTGGATAGGCCTGGATTAGGGACAGGTTGATTATCAATGGCCTGTACATCATGTGCTCACTGGGAAAAGGAGCGAACCAGCTCATACCCAGAGCAGACCAAACTGCAAGACATATCCTTGTCTAGTCACACCATTACATGGTTCACTTGCACAGGCATAAATTGCTAACTTTAATCTGGCCAGACATGATAAAATATGAACAACCAAAATGTGTACAATTGAAAGAACATGCACAAAAATGCTCTAGTTGGTGGAGCAGATGTGTAAGTAAGTAACATGTCCAGATGGGGTGCCCCTGTTGTCTGTTATAGCAAAAACATTTTTAAAAATTGTGACACCTTAAAGCCTGTGGCTAAAATCCTGTTGCTTAGCATAGTAAGTTGTACTAGAGTAGCCCATTGAATCAATGGCATTTGGTGACTCAATTACTCTTGAAGCAATGGAATTCAGGGAGGAATTCTCACCAAATCCCCACTGATTTGTTGGGCCTACTTTAGTGTGACTGACCATGCTACGCAACAGGATTTCAGTCTAAGGCCAATATCCAATTGAGCAATCAACAACCAGACTGTCCAGTATTATGAGTGATGATCCTCATGAAAGAACACCATCCTTGATTGGCACAATGGCAATATTTACAAAAGCAGTGTGCTCCTATATAACCATGCTAGTGGGATGTTCTGCTAAGTGGTAGCTCATTAGGAATCTGGTTTAGGTTTTATTTGGCATATGCTTTCAAGGACTGCATCTCACTTCATCAGAATCATAACACATATATAAAAATTTTGATGAGGGAAGAAAAAAAAATCAAGGTTCAGAACCTTGAAATAAAACTGAGATGGAGAAACAGTAACTTTCCTAGTACTAAACAAGACATTATTCTGTGGTTTAGATAATTTCCTTTCTTAATTGTGCAATTGTTCTATATTAAAGACTCAGAAACAAATACACTGCTATAATGTTATAGCTAAATGATCCAAACTGAATGAGCTGCCCCCCCTTTTTATTGGTCATGATGACAGCTGAAATAAATCAGGTAACTTGGTCACAATTACTGTGCTGTCTTGAACACAACATAAAGCCAACATTTTCTCTGTGAAAAGCCTTGTCTTATATTTTATTTCCCATGTGTGTCATATCAAGGAGTTTGGGATGCCATACTAGGCACCTGTCATTTGTATAGAATCCTTGAAGATTTCAGGTGCCAAGACGGCAGCTGGGAGTGATTAATGAACTGTTCAGTGTATGAGAATAATGCTTTGCAGTGGGTGGCCAAGTGTCTTGACCCTTATAACGCTACCACTACCATATAGTCAAGATTTCCAAGATTTATGCTTTATACACCTTCCAACTTTCAGAGTTTCATTCACTCAGTTGCATGCAAGACTTCTTTAGGATCAAAAGAAACTCTTTGCTTCCCAGGGGAGGCACAGGGGTAGAAAAGATAATCTGTTCTGAGATGAGATGTAACTTTTCCTTTTCTATCACTTTGTTACAGGTAGTTGTGGGAAGAGTTAAGATGGCTCAGTTCAACCCAGTTTCAAGATGCTCCATTTGATTTTTGCAGCTCCAGAGAGCTATTGTCCCCAAGCCAAAAAAAAAAAAAAAAAAAAAACACTGCCTGAAGTCTCCCTGTCCCATCACAATCACTAAACTCTACACAGAAGACTTTGTTAACAATGCCATTGGTTCACCCTCTTCAAACAGCACAGATGCATAGAGATGTTCTTGATGGCTGTGAGAGAAACTCTAGAATGGTGCTTGAAAAACTCAGCAGGCAACTTTGGAGCATTTCTCAGAGGAACTGAAATGTCACACCTTGGAATCCAATACTGCTTACTGATATGGATCTCAAGGCAGAGGAGGTGAATTTGAGTTTTGCTGGTTTCCTCATACAAAAAAATTGGCAAATAAAAATGAGTATTAAGCATGTCAGGGGAAAAATATTCTAGCACAGTTTGTTCCTTGCTGTGATGTAGTGATATCTCGACCTGCAGAGATATTTTAAACCTATGTGAGCATTTTCTAATGTGATTTGCCCACCTACATTTTGAAATGGTATAACACATTTCCTACTATTTCTAAACTTGACCTCCTAATTGAAAAGGTTGGGGGGGAAAGTCCATTTATAATTCTGACTGTGACTTTTTAAATAATCCCGTATTAAGTGATCTGGAGAGTCTTCAAAAACCATAATCTGAAGCTTAAGTAATTGGTGAGTTCTACTGGTTTCAGGTAAATTAGATGAAATAAATTGTTTCATGGTGTTAGGGTCACAATCAGATGACTTTTGTTTTCAGCTAAGTTAAAGCACTGCACCAACAGAACTGTTGTGGTTGCTTCACATAGCAACGTAAAGGAGTTAAAAAGGAAGAAGAGAGGGGAAAGTGGAACAAAGCACTTCTGAAAACTTGGACGTCATTTTCAGAGAGGAACTTGCAGACAGAGAAAGACAAAGAGTGAGTAGTATTTTCCTGTGTACACACGTACACAGGGAAATACTACTCACTCTTTGTCTTTCTCTGTCTGCTTCTTTTTAACATCTCCTTTCTTTTTTCTTAAATCAAATTCACTGCCAGACTTCCAGCATAGCAACAATCCTGATCTGTTCGAGACTGTCTTGCCCTACACCAGTAGTTCCCAGCCTTGGGTAACCCAGGTGTTCTTGGACTGCAACTTCTAGAAGCCTTCACCACTAGCTGTGCTGTCTGGGGTTTCTGGGAGTTGCAGTCACCTGGGTTACCCAAGGTTGGGAACCATTGCCCTACAATTATACATCCAAAATTCAAGATGGCCCAGACTAGGATTGTTGCCATGATGGAAAAGTGGTCATTAAAATAACAGTTTTACTCAGTGTATTCACATCTTAAACATGTAAAATAACACTGCTAGATGATAGTATACTGCACTCATTGTCACACAGTGCCTTCCAAATGGTGTTTGGTCACATTCTACAGATTCTGTTTTGGTTTACAACCTGTCCTTTACTTAGCCCAATAGCCCAAATGAAGTGTTCTGGCATGAAAAAAATTGACACAGAAAAATACACACACTTTGACTGGAAATGCACTGGACTGAGTTGAATTTGCCCTGTACCGCCTTGAGCCAGAGCCTTGGGCAGCCTGTGCTTGGGGGATAACCCATGTTTATGGGAACTCACTATGATAAGGTCTGGGTCAAGACCAGTCCCAGATACAGATCATGCTTCTGCACTACTATAAACCCACCCCCTTTTAAAGGGAAGGATCATTTCCATTGAGTTCAATAAAGTGTGGCCCTGATTTATACCCACTTCCTGTGTGTCTCCTCATTATTCCGGGCTGACTGGGAAAAACATGTAAACTTTTATGCCTTCACAGCCAATGAAGCACCTGAAGGATGGAACATAGGACAGAGGAGAAGGTGATTGCCTCAAGATGAGTGTGTCAGAGCATCTTCTGGCTTGAAAATAAGAGTTTGTTAACAAAGTACACATATCCTGTCACCACTGATAAGGCCAAAAGAACTTTTAAGCTATATAAACTTAAAAACTATTTTAAAAACTACAGATTCCCTGCTGATTCTTCCAGGAAGCAATGTATTTTGGGGTTGACCCACATCAGTGGGTCAACACCATCTCAGGTTCAAGGTGCTGAAAGCTTAGTTTGCTTTCAAAGGCATTCAAAGTATCCTCTATTTTTCAAACTGTCTGGTTTTCTGGAACAAAAAATGAATAGGAAACAATACAGTTCTGAGAAAACTTTCAAAGCAGGAGCCATGTTAATCTATGCAAGCATATCAGACAAGAAACAAAGCAAAACAAAAGAAGACAAAATTGTTTTGGCACCTTAAAGACTAACTGCTATACATATTTTAATCTGAACTTTTGTCAACCAAGTCTACTTCCTCTGTAGTCACCACCCTCTGCAACTTCATGCTCACACACAACTATTTTATCTTTGACAATAAAACCTACTTCCAGATTAACAGAATGGCTATGGGTACTCTCATGGCTCCATAATACGTGAATATATTCATGACTGACTTGGAACAACACATTCTTAACTGTTATACATTGATGAGATGCTTTGATCTGGACCCACAGAAAAGAAGCCCTAGAGAAATTCCACTGGGATTTCAATAATTTTCATGCTAACGTTTCTCAGACTACAATACCTATTCAACATGGTTAAGGAACAAATTAACTGATCAAAATGAATACGCAGAAGCAACCTACTGTAAGACATACCCAGAAGAGAAAACATCCAAACATCACTAGTTGTCATCTTCAGCCCACAACGGAGATCACTCACGTATAAATTATATACAACCCATCCTTGACAACAATACTTCACTCTTCCAAGTCCTTGGTAGCAGGTCTATAATTGCTTACAGACAACCCTCCAATCTCAAACAACTATTGACATACAACAACCTACACAGCACTGATAAAGTGATGAGGACTATACCCTCTTAGAAACTCAGATGCCAGCTATGTTCCCACATGTACTCTGTTAACATGATTACAGGACCCAACAATGTCACATGCAGCATCAAGGGAACTTTCACTTGTTCCTCTGCTAATGTGATCAATGCCATCCTTTTCCAACAATGCCCCTCTGCACTCTACATAAGACAAATGGGACAATCTGTGGGAAAAAGAATTAATGGACATAAATCAGACATCAGGAATGGCAATTCACAGAAACGTGTTTCAGATCATTTCAATCTACCTGAACACTCTTTAAAGGATTTGAAAGTTGCAATCCTGGAAAAGCAACATTACAGAACAAGACTCCAAAGGTAGTCGCTGAGATAAAAAAAAAATATATATGCTAGGTACCCATTTCAAAGATTTAAGTATTAGTTAAGTGTTCTTACTGAACAAGAAATGCTACAATAATTATGTTATTTGCTGTTATTTTCCATAGGCTTGGTTACTATACCAACTAACCATAGAATCATAGAATAATGAAATTGGAAGGGGCCTATAAGGCCATCAAGTCCAACCCCCTGCTCAATGCAGGAATACAAATCAAAGGATAACTGTCAGGTGGTTGTCTAAATTTATCTTGAATGCCTCCAGTGTTGGAGCACTCACCACTTCTCAAGGTAATTGATTCCATTGCCATGCTGCTCTAATAGTCAGGACGTTTTTCCTGATATTCAACCGAAATCTGGCTTCCTGTAACTTGAGCCCATTGTTGTGTGTCCTGCACTCTGGGATGATCAAGAACAGATCCTGCCCCTCCTCTGTATGACAGCCTTTCAAATATTTGAAAAGTGCTACCATATCTCCCCTCAGTCCTCTTTTCTCAAGTCTAAATATGCTCAGTTCTTTCCATCTTTCCTCATAGGGCTTGGTTTCAAGCCCCTTGCTCATCCTTGTTGCCCTCCTTTGAACTTATTCCAAATTTGTCAGCACCTTCTTGAAGTGCAGTGTCCAGGACTAGGCACAGAACTGAAGATGAGGCCTAACCAGTGCCGAATAGATGGGAACTAGTACTTCATGGGATTTGGAGACTATACTTCTGTTAATGCATCCTAAAATAGCATTTGCCTTTTTTCTAGCATCACATTGTTGGCTCATATTCAGCTTGTGATCTACGATGATTCCAAGGTCCTTCTTGTTCATAAAATTAGTGAGCCAGGTATTCCCCCATTTTTTAACTTTGCATTTTATTTCTTTTTCTGAGGTGCAGTACTTTGCACATATCACTGTTTAATTCCATTTTGTTGTTTTCATCCCAGTGCTCAAACCTATCCAGCTATTCCACCCAATTTTGAGTCACCTGCAAATTTGATTAGCATTCCCTGCTCCCTCTCATCCAGGTCATTATCTAGGGCCCAAGACTGAGCTCCGAGGTACCTGACTTGTTACTTCCACTCAGTTTGAAAAGGAGTCATTAATCATCACCCTCTGAGTACGATCCTGTAGCCAACTGTGTATCCACCTGACAGTTCTATCCAGCCCACACTTAGTTAGTTTGCTAATCAGAATATCATGGGGCACTTTGTCAAAAGCTTTGCTGAAGTCAAGATATACTATGTCTACAGCATTCCCTCTGTCTATCAGGGAGGTTACTTGATCAAAAAATGATATCAGATTAGTCTGGCAGGATTTATTCTTGGAAAATCTGTGTTGGCTTCTAGTTATCACTGCATTGCTTTTAGGTACTTGCATAGTGACCGCTTAATAATCTGTTCCAGAATTTTCCCTAGGATTGATGTTGGGCTGACAGGTCCGTAGTTCCCAGGTTCCATTGTCACTTTTTACAGAACCAAGCTTTAATGGTAAACTCAAGTGCTCTTAGCTCTTTACCAAATGTAGAATGCCATAACGATTATGTTGTATCTGCTGTTGTTATCTGTAGCTTGAATTTCTTTAACCTATTAACCATTGTCACCTGGTTGGTGTAAGGAACATCTGAACATGGGCAAAGGTGACAGAGTAATACTGCTTGAGTCAAATATTTAACTTGTAATAAATCAGTTTTAATTTCACCAGAACAAACATATCACTAAAACAAACATCATGACTCACAATACAATCAAACGAGATCCAGGATATAGCTAAATATGAATATATATATATATATATATATATGAATACCCATGTGTCGCATAGATGGCTCATGAGTGGAACAGAGGGTGCTCCTCAGAATTTTGGGATAAGGTGCCATCCCTCTCCTGATCCCAGAATGTATCAGTTTGTGTGTGTGTGTAGGTTTTTTTTAAAAAACACCTCTGCAATAAGATGTGTTATCATGTTCAATTGAATTGCTTGGTTTTGGTTCACACTAACTGCAGTGAAATATCTATTTCCTACTTACTAAATTCTTAAGTATTTACTCTCTTCCCTTTTTTGTGCATACATATTTGAATATTATAGGGTGAGCTTGCTGTCCCTTGGGATGGGGAAATGAGATTTTTTTTCACTAGCGTATCTCTTATGCCAACCCTCCCCCCTCCATTCAAAAAGAGAAAAATGTCAGGGGGGATTTGTGTCAATCATGCCATGGCAAGCCAGAGCTATTTTGCTTCAAAAGAGTGTGGCAAATTCATTTTGCAAATGCACTCATGTGTGCCTCTGTAGCAGGAAACAAAATGGGGAAAATGTGAAACAGATGAGAAAAAAAAGGTTCCAACATTATCTTTTGTGTGTGCTTCTTTCTTTGGGTGGCATATTAGAACTCATATTTCTTTCCTGAGATCCCTGCTTTATCTAAATTATTTTGTTCTTTTGAAACCCGTGATTAACTAGTTCATAGCATGCATCAAATAAAGTTCCTTGCCTTGTCAATATCTGATTTTACATTTGTCTAGACAGATGGGAGGCAGTTGAAATCACTCCTTGTTTAACAATATTTTCTTCTTTGGTTGCCCATCTGATTTATTTCTATATTTCATTATTACCATCAGCATTGATACAGAATGATGAGTGATAGCTAGGGATGAATTGATGTGTCTGTTCTGTTTTCTCTAACATTCATGTTTTATCAAATACAAGAACATTCTGTCCTGTTTCCATCTCACTCTGTGAATTCCTTTTGGCAAATTGTATGAACATTCAAAGCCATTTTTGTACATGTTTTTGCTAGCATTAGGGCTATACAGGGATCCCTCTTTTTTGGTTTAGAACCAAATCTGGTGATTGTGGTCAGGCCTGATTCAGTTCAGACCCAATTTGGACTTCATCCGCTCCACTTCAGACTTCATAAAAATGAATCCAAGTCAGCGTGATTTGGATTTTGTCAATCTGGTTGCACAGCCTTAGCCTGTGTGTATATAGATCCTTGCAGACCTACGTCTCTAAAATATACAGCAAAATATATGCTACTTTTCCTAATCTCTATATTCCTTGCCCTGATGTTTCGGGTTTTGTACATATTTTTTTAAGAACTCAATGACAATGATTGAATTAGCACAAAAGTCAAAGGATAATTATGTTCCAATTCATGTACTAATTTGTACAATGCAAATTATCTCAGTTTGATTATCAAATTTCATCCAATTCCTAGCACAAACATCCCTAGTTCTATATTGCTGTTTGTACTCCTATTGCCTTTCTTCTCTTTTGCACCTTATTATCAGATGAATAAGAATGGTCACAAGGAAAATTGGCTTTTTCAGCACATAGGCAGGTTCCAGACCAGTGAGGTGCTTCTGTAGTATTTGCTGAATGATTAATTTACAATGAAAAACAATTGGAAATCTAGCTTTACAGGCCTTCTGTTACTTTGCTCTTGAAAGACTTTGAGATCAATATAAAGAACAAAGAGTGGAAGAAAAACTATTGTTCCACAAATGGTTACACAAGAGTTCATCTCCATGTCATAATCAGGCATGAAGCCAAACTGAAATGGATCTAGACAACATATCTCATACAAGAACTAGTAAAGCTGAGAAGCTACCATTTGCCTAAGAATGAAATACTGGAGACTGGCCAATATTTATAATGTGGGATCCAGTGTGACTTTCTTGCTGCCTCTTTTAGGCAGGCTTTCATATTTGCAGGGAGCAAGTACTGGACTGCATCCTCAATGCCAGTCTAATGTCCAAAAGAATGCTTATCTTAGAATAATCTTAGAACTGTAGAGCTGCAAGGGACCCAGTGGGTGCTGAGTCCAGCCCCTGTTAAGGAGGCACAGTGCGGAATTGAACTCCCAACCTCTGGCTACCGAAACCACTAAGCTATCCATGTTCATGGGTCAAGTTGCAAAAACAGGTGCAGGTCATTCACCACTTTAAATAGCAGGGACAGGCAGAAGCAGGGCATCAAACAGTCCAGGTCATAAATAAATCTGAGGAGTCCAAGCAAGGCAAAGACAGGGAAGGGTGAGAGATTGTTAAAGAGTTTTCTCCCACAAACTACCTGACGAATCTCACAGAATATATAGATCTCAGCATGCTTCTCCAGCTATTCCCAATTAGTTGTCAAGAGGTTCTGAGACACTGACACTTCTTTTGCTCAGATCTTCTTAGCCATTACCTTTCTCTGAGCCAGATGGGCCTCACATCTGCCAGGCTCTCCTCGTCATCTGAAAGCTCACTGGCAGAATTGGCCTCAGCCCTTCTCTCCAAAGCTTTTCCAAAGGTCTGTCAACTGGAACCACTAAGTTCCTCCTGTTTACTGGCGTGGCTAAAACATATGTTCTTCCTCTTCTGATGATGACTGATCAAGGTGAGGCATGACAGAGGCTGGAATTCTGCTTTGCTGTAAAGAGCCTTTTTTATTTTTTTACACCCCTTACCCACTTGACTATCCCTTTTCTGGCTGCCTTTATGAGCAAGAAAAGGCAGCATCGCAGCACACATGTGTTGGCTCTCATCTCTTCAAGATATGCTCCTGAATGATATCCATGAGGTGCAATCCTAAGACACAATGACCAGTCCTTCCTTGGCTTTTTAATAGCAGACAACAAAATCACATTTGCCTCTCCAATATAGAATGGAGTGAGTTTAGAAGTGGAAGGCTGTGTGCATTGCTGTTAAAAAAAATACCACTGGCCTCTCGGAACATCAGATCAAAATTCAGAAGGTTGTAAGCAAGTGACTTGATCACAACAGTACAAATTTCTCTTAAATACTAAGCTGTTTCTTCTTCTCACCATTGCTTGGTTTTTAAGAAACTGTGGAACATCACCTAGTGTCAAAAGCATGGTGTGGGAATGGATTTCTGAAAACTATGAGAAAAGGTCAAAACAAGCAGAGTGGAACAAAAAATATAGAAGAGCAACCAGCGAAAGCTTAAAGCTATGCATTTTTAATACGCTTGCATGTTCGGAACTGTATGGTGAATATATAGCACGGCTGGAGGCACAAAGGCTTACTGTTAGACTTTAAATATAACAGCATTTGGGAGCATAGAGATCACATTGGTGAAATCATGGTGCTCTAATAAATTAGAGTTTGTACGAGCATTTCATGGCTACAAACACAGAGATTGTTTCCAGAAAGCAGTTCATCATTTGGACTCCAAGGGGGTTGTTATGATGCTTGCTCAGGTAGTAAATGTTTCAAAAGGTGCTAGTCATCCTTTAAATAAATAAAAAAAATGGCAACAGCTTTACTCACTGTTGTAAATCAGTTATATAAGAAGCATTATGTATATTAGCTTCAGGCTCCATATTTCAGATGTAGCATTTTTTCCACTGCAGTGAAAGGAAATCAGGATGAGGTCAGTTTCTTGTAGCAAAACCCAGAAGAGTCAATGAGGTTCTATACAACAGCTAGCATTTGATTTTGTAATGGGACTTTCAATATTTGTACTTGAAAAGAAAAAAAGGACAGTTCTTCCCTATCCATGCTGTAAGATAGGAAAGGCAGTAGATAGCCCAATGGTGCTTAGGAAGGTTAATCCTGCCCAGGTTCTTTCTTGCATGCTTAACAAAAAAGTAAATCATTTATCTCCTTGCCACAGAATGGGAAGGTTGTTGTTGTAGACTGACTTTTACACATGCCTGCCAATGCGCAAAATTTAAAATTGTGACAACAGCTGCCTTGTTGCATGACTAATAAAGGAGAAGCACTGGTTGAGTTCTTAGCAGCTTCCTGAGCAAAAAGCTCCATTATTTTTGTGATCGCTATATTTCTGTATGCTTAGTTTCACAAAGGGAAAAGACAATGAAGATATTTTGCACAAATTGAGCAAAGTAGAGCAAAGAAAGAAAGAAAAACAGCTGTCCTCTCAACCTCATGTTGGCAAAAACATCTAAAAAGCAACATGTTAGAAATCTTTGGTGTAACTTCCAATAAAATGTTTTTCACAATGAATTTATTCTCAAATAAATTTCTAAGGATTGCCATCGAAGTCACAATCCTATTATGCCACATAGTACTTTAAAAAAATATTTGGTACATTTACAATCCACCTCCAATGAACTCAAGAGTAAACTATTTTCCTTTACTCTAAGTCTTTCCTTCACAAGAATCTTGGAGGCCAGGCTAAGAAAGGGTGACTGTCCCAAGCCTTCTAGTGAATTTCTAGGTTTGGTTGAGACTTGGAACTTAGATCTTAGCCCAACCCTCTAACTACTAAGGCAACACTGGTGGTTCTTTCCCATCTCTCTCTCTTTTATTGACTTTGTGTGTGTTTTGGGTGCCACCTCTCCTCCCACCCCTGAGAACACAGAAGAACAGGTCCAAGTTATTTTGTCAATACAACCCCAGGGACAACCAAAAAAGGTAGATCTTCTGCTCCTGTTCACCAATGGTAATGCAGTGACCTCTTTCAAGAGCCCTCCTGGTAGTCAGAATCGGAAACCTCATTTTCACGACCTCCAAAAGGACAGCAAATTGATACAGGTTCTCAATACCAGTTTAAACATGTATTCCAGCCTCATAAACATAATTTTCCAAAACAGGGATTGGTTATCAGAGCAAGATTAAGAGCCTCTTTCTATGTCCTGGCTGCAGGACATAGAAAGAGTTACGTTATTATAGAGTGTACGATGAACCTGAAGGCATTAGGAAGTTGGTTGTGTACTCTGAAAAGTGGACAACTTCAAAATGCTGTCCATTTGGATGTTGTAAATGTGGCACTTTGGCATGCCTCCCCCCATGATTTCTTTTAATGAAAGACATTAGGAATGTTCTTTTATTCATTTTGAGAGAGATTGAGAGAGAGAGATAGGGAAAGCATGACCTTTTCTACCAGGGCATGTGCTAAATGGCAGCCAGCTACACTCCAGAAAACAATTATGCCTGGCAGTGCAATTGTTCATATGCTCTCTCAATGTCTTGGGGGGTCTTTAATCTACCCTGGCATACAGTTTGAACTATACCCTGGACAAAAGCCAGCATTGATACCAGCCTTTTAAATACCACTCACAGACCTGGGGAAGGGATAACCGTAGCTGCATGCTACAGAACCAGATGAATGTCATTGGTTTAATACATTATTAAAATTGCCATTTCATGAAAATAGTTCATTAAATAAATTAGGCTCTGCTATATTTGGCTTGCTTTGTTAAAGCTTCTAAAATATTTGAGCAGTATATTCAAAAATGTACACGGGGGAATTATTCCTTTTCTCCTTTCCAAATGTTTCATTTTTGCTGAATAACAACAATGTTTGTTGAATAATTTGACATTTGCTTCCTGGACTATGACCAGATCCAGAATTCCACTGACAAATGATGTATGCTCTTTTGCCCTCTGTGCTAATCCCATATGCCATCATGCTCATTATAGAGAGATTGCTAGCGGGATATTCATTATATTCACAATTTTGTGAACACTGTTACAGCTGTTGATATAGATTCTTATCACAGATTATTCCAAGAGCTCACAGCTATATAGGAGCATGGAGATAGAGGGGATGTGAATCACCTCCAGAGAAAACCCTGCAAGACCAAGAAATGAATTCTTACCTGATGAGGAGGTCTATATGCCCTGAACCCTGGGATTTACAGAAGAGGAGAGAATAGACAGCTGACGAGCCAGGTGCTAGAGGAGACTCCTTTTCCTGGCATCTAACTTCTTCTACAACCACAGCGTAGAACTAGCAGATTTGGGGGGGGAAAGTTCCTTGTGAATAGTTCAATGATGTGATGAATATTCAATAAATTCTTTCTTCTTTTTTAAAAAAGGAATTATAAAGGGGAATTGGAGAGGGAGACTGTGGAAGTAGGCTACATAAGCAAATTCCCATGTGATTCTAAAGGCTTAAATACGAATCATGGTTTCTTAACACACTGTGTATGTTAATAAGCAAGTAACATGCTATATTTATAAAATATTTGCCTCTGTTGACATACTCTGACCTCTGCCTTAGAAACCACTCTGAGAATTCCTATGACAGCCAAACACGCCTGCCAAACAGTTAATCATCCCAGTCACAGCCTTCAGCTTTAAGTAACTAACATCTTGATACTCTCATTCCTGTGTTAATAATAATCCATTACTACTTTGCCTGTATTCTCACCTAGTCATGACCCACACCACAATGGGAATAAATATAAACATAGATGACATAGCACAAACTCTCCATGTGTCTGAGGAAGTAGATTTTGATTCATGAAACCTCATAATGAAACAAATCTGTTTAGACTTCAAGATAGCACAATATTTTAGCCTTTCTCTTTTTCCCCAATTTCCCCCCTTTAATTTTGTCAACATTAATACATTCGTTATTGTCAATGACTCATGGTGTTTCCATATGACAGGACAGTTTGCCAAGAAATGTGCAGATCCTGTGAGATTTCTTGCTTTTCAGAGCAAAAGGAACACAAGACGAAGACAATATGCTTCTAAATTAGAGTTTTATGTTGATCCCCTCCCCCACACCAATTTTGAAGTCATGATCTATCCATTTCATAGTTTTTTTTCCTGTGAATGCAGTGCTAGAACCGGATTTTTTTAGTATATGAATTTCACGTAAAAAGTGAAAATTAATGTGTTAGGGCTTGATCACACCTGTCAAAAGAACCCCAGTTATACCGATTCATTTCATCCCTCTGTTGTACTGATACAATTTTCTGCAGTCATCTGGTATATACATCAGTGGGAGCATTTACATTGTTTTTAATTGTATCGATTCATTTATTTCTATTTCAAACGTCATGGCAGGTTACACTGCTCTTTAATTTTGTATTGATTCATTTTTGCTACTGTTCCTTGGGGCAATTAGTCCCCCTTGTCCTTTTTTAAAAATTACCAAAGATGATATATCAATGAAGCAGTAGGACCCTTCTCTTCTCCTCCCCTTTTCCCTTCCCCCCTTTACTAACTCATCCCCTTTTTCTTATTTCCCTGTATGTCTCCCTCTCAGTTCTTGGCTTTCATTTTTCTTTTCCCTTTTGAACAGCATTGGTAGGAAGAAGTGGATTTTAAAAGACTTGCAAAGTATTCTGAAGAATAGCGTTAAACAAACAAACTCCGTTCTTTACAATTCAAAGCAGGAAATTTCAATCCCCCTTTCACCCGCAAGGGAGAGGGGAAGGCTGTCTCCTTCTGAGCAATGTAATCATGTTGGGTTTTTTTGTGGTATTGGTGACAGCTGCAGTGTCTACTAGCAATTTGCCAATATCCCTTTTTTAAAAAAATGTAAAAATGGGCAGTACAATGCAGTGGACTTGAAGTGGCCACAGTGCCCAGAAACCTGACTCAATTGACAGCAATGTTCACACACACTGAAACAATGAGGAATGAAGCGATACATCATTGGTACAATTTAAAACATCCCTTCTGGCAAGGGGTAACAAACTGATTGCCAGGGCAAATGAATCACGTTGGCCATGCATCATGTGAACAAAAAAAATATGAAACAATCAAAATAATGGCCAAATCGGTATAGCTGGCATTCTTTTGGCTGGTGCGATCGAGTCCTTACAAAGGCAGACATCTGGGAAAATAGCATGGCTAGAGAAAATAAATTACAAAAATGTCTACAACCTTTTATGTGGTTGACATATCTATTTTCCTGGACTTTTAAAACTGTAATGAATGTGTAGAAATGAGCTGGAACAAATTTCTCTTGCCTCCCCCCCCCCCCAAGGGTTTGCTCCATGGAGGGTTAAGAGAAACATGTGAGAGGAAAGAACTGACATAATGAACCCTAAAAATAGCAATGTAAGGTTGAAAGAAGAAAAAAAAGGCACAATATATTGAAGAAAGCAATGGTCTTGGTCCCTAGGAGCTCCCAAATCTCCTTAAAGTAAAACCCACTACTTTTGAAGGCTTCCCAGAGCAGAGGAGAAAAGCATTTTTGTGGGTCCATATTTAATTTATTGTCTGCATGAGTCACATTTGGTGACACAGGACACTACAAAAATACCTGGGGTGTCACATGAAGTCCATAGGCTGTGTTTTGTCAGCCCCTGGATAAAGACTGTTCCTGCAAATTATTTCATTTGTACACATTTTAGCAGTTTTATAAATTTTAAAATGTGCATATAATTTGTACATGCCCTGTGAACATTGCAGATTTGCAGTTTCTTATACATGGCATGGCTTCCAATGAATTTCAGGAGATGAGAAAAAGCTATATTTGTCAAGGCTGGTGAATTTAGCAAAATTCTTTTCCATCTCTTGTTCGTTGACTATTTTTATCTTTCCTTTTTGTCTTGCAAACCCCTTTGTATCTCTAAAGATGAAATGGTGGACATTTCTAGATTTTCTGCCATGCAAATAAAATGTCATAGCAGTTTTAAAGTAATGACAGGTGGAGGGGGCGGGGCTAAGGCTTAACATTCTTCCTAAAATGTATGACTCATTACAATCAGTGGGATTTGCTTTAGAATTCATATTCCCACTCTGTTTTTCAGGAGAGGAGCCAGCTGGGAATGCCTGGAGCATGTGTGGCTGATGGGGTCATGTGCCTTGCTACCTATGTGGCTGTGGAAAGCTGCACAGTACCAGAGTGGTACCTGAAGCCACTGGGAAGCCACTTTGAAGTACTTTATACCTAAAAAAAGACCAAGAGGGTTGCCATAAGTCAAAAGTGACTTGATGGCACATAATTATGAAATATACATAGGATCAGGCTGCAAGATTAAAATATGCCATTAGTTTCTATGGTTTTTGGGTGCACTTAATCCACCCCCCCTTTTTTTTTTACACAGCATGCAATATGAAAAGGGACAGATGCTTTGGCAGTTGTTCCTGGTGATCCTTCTTCAGCTGACTTTATTCCAGCTCATTGATCTGAATTTTGCAATTAGCTAGAGGAAAATGTGAACTAACCGCAAGAAGAGGTTGATTTCAGCAAAACGAATTATATTCAGTCACACCAAACGTAGTACCAAATGGAAAATTCCTTCTGGTTCCTCCAGTTTTAACTCTGATTTAGGGATTTTTAATTATTCTTGTTATTCTTCCCTCTAATTTTCTCAACTAATGTAATCAAGCATCCAGATTCCATTTAGTATATCTTAATATTCTTCAGTCTTTGAGCTGCACTCCACTTTTATGAAGTCTGTATATAATCGTTTTCTTCTGTCAAAAAAAGTGAGAATAAACAGAATGGACATCCACAAATATTATGAATGAGAGCTGAGATCAACTGCTCTACGATCCTTTGGGAAAGGGTGGACTACCAAATAATCAAATGAATAAACAGGTTTCAAAAGGTCGACTCTGTTGCAGAGTAAGCTAGCATCAGTATACAAACTGTGTTAACTTCTGGAATCAGTTATTTGAAACAAGAAAGGATACTTGAGTATTTTCCTCTCCCCCTTTTAGAAAAAGTCAAATCCACTCTTCTTTCTAAGAAAATAAGAAAGGTTGGGCCTATTAGAGAAATACAGTTGTGATAGAAAAGGTGATAGAATTCTTAGTTACTAACTAAATTGGAAATGTCAGGAGCCATGGCTGCCCTTTTCATCTCTAGAGAACAAAGGCAAAATGTCTGCCCCATGAAGGGACAAGAGAAACAACTGAGAAGGAAGGAAGTGACATAATAAACCCTAAGAACAGCAATGTAAGTTTGAAGGAAGGTCAGCAGAGTTCAGAGCTGATAAAGGACATCTGAGAAAACTGAAGACATCCTTTCTCTGCTCTTCCCCCTGCATAGACATGCATCTTCTAAGTGTAAGCTGAGTTGGACCCAGTAACTTCAAAGGGAGTCACAGTCAGTGTAGCAGCACTGTTAATTCCATCACAGTCCCTACAATTGTTTAGATGCTGTGGGTGATCACGGAACAAAGGAAGGATAATTGCCTTAGAGAGAGAACAAAGGAGTCGACAGCGGAAAGTCCGAGCCAGCGGAGCCAACTGGCAACACCCTGAGGGCTCTTTTATTGACTTAGCATGATTACATAGTATGTTATGAGAGAAACAGATAGGATACTAGTTACCTAATCGTAACTAGGATTGGCTAAAATAACCCTTTGATCTTATGCTCTACCTCTAAGCAAAAGGGCAGAAGAGGGGGCTACCCCGCCTGCTGGCAGCTGCCGCATCCTGCCAGGAGTGTTTGCACATCACTGGAACAGAATGCAGCTACAACCTTTAAGCAGAAGTTTCCCACAAGATGCCATTTTGGAAATGGAGTACAGTTGTTCAAGAAACTGCATACACTGGGACGTATGTTGCATCAGGCAGAAGTTTCAGCATATATTCTTTACCTTCTCCCCATGGTAAATATGATGGAAATAGTTTTTGAAAATGAAGGACATTCTATCTATCTATCTATCTATCTATCTATCTATCTATCTATCTATCTATCTATCTATCTATCTATCTATCTATCTATCTATCTATCTATCTATCTATCTGCATTTCCCAAATGCAGAACCCCACCCCCTTCCTCTTCACTTTTTTCACTGGCTGAACAGCTCAGTGAGTTAGGTACTGTGCCTAACTGTGCCTCCTGGAAGAAGCGTCATCCTGTGTAGTCATGGGCAAGTTGCACAATCCCAGAGCACCCCCAGACGAAGAGAATGATAAACAACTTCTGAGTATTCTCTACCTTGAAAACTTGGAAAGGGTTTCCATAAGTCAGAATTGATGTGACAACACACAGTATTTATTTAAATGTTGATAGGGTTACCAGATGCAAAAGAAGGCAGGGTTCTTGTATCTTTAATAAGTGGGTGGAGGAGAAATTTTCAGCCAGCTACATCTACTACAATTTCCTCTTCTAAGCACCTATTAAAGGTACAGGAACACTGCCCTTTTTTTGAATCAGGTCACACAATATGAGGTGGGCTGCATGTCTGAAGAAGAGGAGTTCCCGTATCTATGAGGGCTCTCCACATGAGTTGGGATTTTGGAAAATCAGGGTCTCAATTCAGACTCTTTGCCCTCCATGTGTTGGGTGGGTATCAAAACTTGAGATGGAGAGGATGGGGCTACAGCCCTGCTCTCTATGAGTGAGTGTAGCTTAATAGATAACACCTGAGTGTGCCTATTGCTAAACTGCCTATGGACCACTTGACTATCAGATCAGTAGAAATGCTAATATTTTATCATCTTGTAAATAAAAAGGTTACAAAGGAAAGGCTTTGTTATAAAGAACCTTATCTAGTCCTGTGATTTTAAAAACAATTTGATATTTTAACTCGAGATTTTAATAACATAAATGTAGGAAAAATCAAATCTCACAGATCCGCTTGTTCCTTTGACAGTAATGGTAAAAATAACAGATGTTTAATAAAAACTTATTAAATCTCCAGATTATTGAAGCTAAAGTTCAGCCCTGCTTGCCTTTGTCTTCATATAGTGTTGACTATACAAGTTTGAAGCTACACTATGGCAGACTGCTAAGGTGGTGGTTAGCAGACACAGAAGGCTAACAGAAGGGCCTATATTATGATGATGAATACTGTCCCACTATCCACTTCTGCGTCTAAAGTGTAACCTAAAATGGTCACTTGTTCCTGTTTTCATGGTGAATGGAAAACTCTGTTCCAGCTTATCAATTACTTTCCCACAATTTGTCCCCCAAACAAACTGAATTTAACAAGGAAAGCATATCTTTGCAGAGGGACTATGGAAAAGCATATCCCATACAAGAGATATCGTAGTGTCTTTCTATGAACCAACTTTCTGGTTATAATAATACTACTACTTCCCCATTCCTAGTTTTCATGCAACCGTGGCCAGTCTGGATTTAAAATACATGGATATGCTGGCATTGCATTGAATTTGGCCCTTAGAAATGGCATCTTTCTGCAGCACAAAATTTAGTTCAATCAATTTAGCATGCTTACAGCAAAGATTGGTTGCTCTTAATCTTTGCTAAGCTATTGCCTGTTGACGGCCATCATGGTTCAAATTGCTGGCTTTGTAGATAAATTGCTTATAAGCCCCTTTTCTCTTAAAACGAGTCTAATTAATCTGAATGTCATAAAGGAGAAGGGGGCACAAATTCCTGGAAGCAAAATCTTGCAAACAATGTTTTTCTATTCAATGTCAAACCACCTGATAATGCCATCTCTGCTAATCCTTAGTCCTCTCATCTGTGACTCTTTACCTTGTCTTTGCTTTTGATGTATGAGACAGATGACCCCAGCCTAACCCTGTCAGCTTTAGTTCAGAGGGACTCTCACAAAAGATAGGCCTCTGATCTGACAAATTGATTGGCTGCAAGGAATAGTTTAAATGGAAAAGGATCTCCCTAACAAGTGATAAAGCCCTTTTTCTTCAGAGCTTACAGCAATAGGTATGTGGGAAGAATTAATCAACTATGCTACTGAAGGTGAAAGCCCTTTTTATGATATGGAAAAGCCAACTTTAACAAGAGACAACAAGGTGCCCACCCCTTCTCACCTAATGATAGGTCCAAGTGCAGAACAACTATATTTTACTTAAAAGCTGCTAAATGAGGTTAATTGCAAATGATTGTCCTAATTAGGTAACAAATATCAGAACTTCCAAATAGAGCCCTTTGAACTCTGATGATTTGCAACCAAGATTACCAATTAAAATTCAGCTAAAGGACATTAATTAAATTAAGGGTCAGACTAATTCTCTATTTTAAAAGGAGCACACCTTAACAAAATATTTCTGCCACTAAAGTAGTGAACTCATTATTGGATTCTAGAGGTTTACAGAATTTAAATGCCAAGCATTGCCCATAATAATCAATAAGTCATTAATGTTTTTTCACATGCACTTTAAAGCTACACAAATGTGAATACAAGCATCTACCAATTTAAATGCTGACAGCTTGCATTAATGTTCAGGTAAATGGACCAAAATAGAATACTTTTTATCAGATTCTAAAGTATTGCAACATGCAGGCTAAAATCCTGTTGGGTAATTTATGCCTGCAGAAGGGTGACAAGGTCACCAGTAAGGAGCAATTTGCAGTAATTAAAAACATCCTGGGACAGAAGTAGAAAGTTTTTAACTACTGAACACAACTCCCTGCGAGTGACATAACGCCCTTTCAGAGGCAGAAATTATGCAACAGGATTTCAGTCATAGATATGAGTGATTTTCAAGGGAGGAAAGCTAAATTGCATTGCATTTTAAAAATTACAGCTTTGTATTTTAGGTGCTGACTGCTTTCAGAAGACATTGGATGGAAGCTACCAATACATACCTAAAATGAAAGAAAAAATTGTAATGTCCCCTACACTGCATCCCCAAACATAGTAAAGGTGGCCAAAGTATTTGTTGCCAATTTGCCATCATATTCACAGATGGTGATTTGGGATGACTATTTCACTACCACTTTGGTGCCTGTGATTTGAGGAATAAGGGAATTCTGAATTCCTTCATTCCCCACAGTGCAAACTCTGTTCTAGATGACAACTCATTTCTCTACCATTTCTTCCGCTTATAATTGGCCTCCTAGTCCAGGGCAAAATAACATTTTCTCAGCTACAGGTAGTCTATGGCATGTTGGCACCAGAAGTAAAAAAAAATCTGAATCCTCAGGACACTGCCTCCGAGTGGGTGCCTGCTCGAAGGGGTAGGGTGCCAAACTGCAGATCCAGCTGTTTGGCTGGGAAACAAACCACACTGAACCACCAAACAAGTAGTTTGTGCCCATCTCTACTTGTGGTAAACATGATTTATTAGAGTCTATTTAAAACTTCAGTGTCTTTCTCTGTGGTGGCCTCTTGTTTTGCATGGAGTTGTTTCTAATATTAATGTTCAAGAATATTCAACAAATCTAACACATTTTGGACATGAGATATTCTTATTTTATGGCCATGAAATGGAGGCCAGTCACATAATGGAAATGTGTACTTCCTTCTCTTATGTGTATTTCGTTCTGCTCTTCAAGAAATGTTGTTGCATCAATGTGCCACACCTGAGCAATCAAACATGAAAATGATGGCCATGCTTACCTGCCAATGACTAATTACAAAACAAAAGCAGGCTGATTTCCAATGTGTGAATTGGCACAATTCTCTCGCAATTGATGCTTGTATACATAGATGTCTATATCTTATTTTGGTGTCCACTTCTAGCTCCACTTCTGAGGACACAATAAAGAGTATCAGCTACTTTGGCCTACAGAAAGCTGCTTATACTGAGCAGGTGACCCTCCAAAATTTTAACCAAGAATCTTAAGGACCCCACACTTCCATTTTCAGTTTTCTCATTCTAGCATGCTTATACCTCTGTTGTATTTTAAATCTGTCATATCGCTTGCCACCAACTGCTAGTTTTTGGAATCAAGACGACAAGATCATTCAAGATGCTGTGCCTGTTTCCTCATAAAAAAAATCCTGTTGCAGCTATTTGTACTTTTATCTACCTTCAAAATTCTTTTAATGTGGATGTGTGTCTGAAATAATGCTTGCCCCAAAGAGACATTAAACAATCATCATGTCCTTTGTAATGATAACTGTTACACAGATAATTACATTTTTTTTCCTGGCTAATATCTGTGTCACCACCACCTACTATAATTTAACTTGAATTTCTTTCAATTTCTCCCTTTAAAAATGAAAAGCATTGGCTCTGAGTACTGAACAGCAAGGACACTTAGCCACTCATTAAAACTTTTACTGCTAGCCAGGGCAATGCTAAAAACTTTTTCTGGAAGTCTATATATTTTTCATGGTTCTTTAAAGTAGATAAATCAAGTTTCATTTTGAGTGCTGCCTAAAGTAAACGTTTATGCTTTTTAGCTGTTTCTCAAAGTGGGGGCAGTGGTAGCAAGAATGCCTCCCTGTGTCCAATGAGAGTAAGGAAAGATTCTTGGGGCCATTCAGGTAGGCCTTGTTCACTGCCAGAATGATAACACTGGCTGAAATCTTGTTTGGTATACTCCACCTGTGTAATAGAAATGATGTTATTGTCAGTAGCAGATTGCTGCTGATTAAAGACTTCTTTTTCCAATTCCAGGATGTGTGTAGCTTTTTCAGATTACCTGTGACCTCTATACACCTTGAAATAAAAAAATGAAGTGTTAGTCAGTAGCAATCTGTTGCTGCAGCTGTAATTCCTGTTGTGCAGGTAGAGTTCTGCAGGTAGAGTAGTGCAACAGGATTTAGGCCACTACTTCCCCTTCCTATAAAAATGTCCATTGGAGATCTTCTACATATGTGCAAGTACATTCTTTTTCATGAATAGACATTCATAAGAGGGGACAAGCCTATAGACAAAGTGATGGGCAGGCCAGTCCATGTGGCCATATGAACTCCTGTTCGCTAAACATTCAGAGGGTTTTCATGAAGTCTGAATAATTCCATTCACACAGAGCTTAGCATCTAAGTTTCCCAAGGCCATATTACCATTTTAGATGGAATTGGTCAAAACACAAGTGAATATTGCATATTGAACCTGAAACTGAGCCTGTCACAATTTCTTCCAGGCCTCTTCTCCCCTGGAAAAGGATTCTCAGAACTTTCTCTTCAGTTTTTTCGGGATGTAGAATAAGACCCGTATGAAAGAAAGTCTCTAAGGAGACTTTAAAGAATGGTATTCCTGGTTTAGTGCAACACTGAACTAATATTGTTCCATAATTTTCAAGGGAAATGGAAACGGTATATCTTACATTTCATGCATAGATTTTCTGGAAAGGATGATAAAAGAACTTGGAGGAGGAGGAGAAGGAGTAAAGGGAGGAGGAAAAATGTGGTATAAATAAAAGCATATTCATAGTAGACATGTACATGGTCTTCAGGCAGATATGCAAGTACAAAACAAATCAGGTGCATTTGTGACGCAAACACAGGACTTAGCAATTTGCAAGGAGCTTCTGGTTGCCTATGGGGTAGAATAACCCTCCACAGATCCCTCAGGATAAATCTGAGGCATTTATGTATTGTGATTAGAAGTGGAGAAAGGGAAAGAAAAACTAAGGAATATGGAGGGAAAGTAGGCTCTTTCCTCCCTTGCCTTTCCTGCTGCAAAGTCATTAAAAGTCTTGTCACCAGAGCATTGCTAATTTCAGAGCTAGGAACAGGAAGGATGCGGGCAAAGAGAATGCGCAGAAAGAAAAGAAAAGCAGGTGCCTTGAACTGCATTTTAAGTAGGAATCAAAGAAATGTGTACCCTGGGCTCTCACAAAGTCCCTCACTTACTACCTAGTGGCTGATGAGGGCCTTTCCCCGGCAGCTGGAAGAAAATAAGGGGAGCTATGACCTGGCCTTGCCATTTGGACTTCCCCATTCACAGGAATGGAGTCTTGATGGAGAACTAGAAAGGAACCAACGTCATCACAACCTGCACAAAGATCAGGTTGGAGTGTCATCAAAAGGGGATAGAGCAGGTTCCCCCCAAATTGTTTTGTTGAGGCATACAGCAGGTTGGGGAATCCTCTGTTCATTTCTTATTCATAGCATCTTTTTTTTTTAAAGTAATGCTTTCTTATCATGTGTTGTCGGGGATTAATGTTGTGCTAAAAAGCAAATTAGGAAAGTAAACTGATTACACTTGGTGATTGGGCTAGGACCTGAGATTTTTTTCATAATGCAATGCATGACAGATATCTAAATCCAATTAATCAGTCTGGTGAGACAGTTTGACTCCTGATGCTGATTGATCTCGAGAAATATCCTTCCAGGAAACACTCCCTTTCTTCCCTCTCATTTTAATGTTTGCCATTCTGTATCATGCATATTAATTATGGAATTTTTGAGACTTCTTTTTGCGTGTCTCAGGATATAGGATCTTCTGCTTCAATTTCACTACATTTATAAAATAATTGAAACTTTGGGGCAAAACATTGTAGTGCTTCTCTCTACAGGCTGCTCACTGGATGCACAAATACATCTAAATGGCACTAATGAAAGCTGCCAGCACCAAAGCAGTGGGAAATAGATCCCTAAGCATTTCAAAATAAATCTGTGTACTCATTCTTCCAGAAAGCTTCTTGAAAATTATTTTCTATAGAACCTCTTGCTGCTTCTACTACATGTTGCTGATTGATTCCTTTCCTACATACTTTTTTTTCAGCAGGACAGCGGCGTAATCCAGCAGCAATCCTACTGGAATCTAGCTGTATACTTTGCAATCGTAAAGTGGCCTTTCAATACAGCATTTGCAAGAGGCTGTGTCAAGTTGCTCTCTCATCCAACCCCTCCCATGGCGGTGGAGAATAAAAAAGTTTGAAGGTGATACCATTTCAGGAACATCTTTTCTTGCTCACCTTTTTAATGAGTATTTGCTGTCTTTTAACCACATAGAAGGCAAATTTAGAAGACCTAAATTTATTACTTGTTTCACTCCTCTAAGCCTTCTGGCTTTCTCTGTCAGGAAAATCCAAAAGAATTTAGTCCATGACTAAAACAGCTTCATCAAAAGCTCTTCTAATTCCTTCCACTTCCCAACACCCCATTTTCACATGTTTAGTGGGAGGAAAGCTATATTTTCAACATGTCAGTTTTCCACGTTGAGAAAGTAATGATAGAGCAGGGAGTGGCTAGGCACCCCCTTTGAGATAATTTTTACTTGTTTCATCCTGCTAATTTCAATTTTGTTTTGCATTTGTATTTAAGGCTGATTTATTTTACTATAATAATGTTTTTATGCTATGCTCTTGCAAGGTAGGTTTTGTCCTGTCTGAATTCCTTGAAGCACACTTACCTTGTTATTTTCAAATGTGTTTCAATAGTTTTACTGTGAGCCTTGTTGGGCACTTCATGCTGTGAACAGGTGGCATATTAATACACCAAACTTAAAATCTACCTTTCATCAGAACCTTAGGCAGACACATGGACACTGCAATGATTCATCTGTGCATGATTCTTACAGGATTTTTCTTTATCCCAGATTAACTGGCAATTGCTATTTCTTTGCAACAGTTTACCTCTGCTTAAGAATTGTTATCTTCTCCAGGTTCAGATAGGTACAGCATCCAAACAAGGAAAATTCCCTACACATCAGAAAGTCATCTGATAATCCACATGTACTTTTAGCTATGGATTTTCTGCATCAGCAGAGTTTAGGATAGCCTACCCTTAGATTTCCTTCCAACTGTACAATTTTATGATTCTTCATGAACCTCTAGGCCTTAATCAGATGCAATGGTTGCAGTAGCACTAGGATTTTCACACACACACACCTCACTCACTGCAGGCTTCTCCAGTGTTAAAATCATGCTCCACAGTCCTACAGAACAGATCATGGTGTGCTGTAGATCTTAGAGCAGGGAAGGGATATTCCAGCTCTCCAGTGAATTCTGTTCTTGCACACGTAGAAGCCCAGCATTGGGTACAGTTCTAAGATTGTCTTCTGAGACCTTTCACTCGGTGTCACTGTCTAGTGAGATGCTGTGGGAGGCAACTGTGCTTCCCTGCTTAAAGAATGCTAGAATTCTCTCATTGTGGCATCCTGGTCATGGAATATTCTCCCTAGAGATTGGTTTTCTTGGAAAATTAGTAAATTGTCTGACAAAAGACATGGTCAGGCCATAGGACCAAGAAATCAATACCTAATTGTGTTGGAAAAGTGTATTTCCAACAGCCACTTTCTAAATGTAATGATGTGAGTTGTATTCTTTTACCCTCTTAGCCAAAGTACATGAATATTGAGATATTCTGCACATTGTGTGTGTGTGTGTGTGTGTGTGTGTGTGTATGCATGTGTGCATGTGCTCCACATTCAAGAGAATGCAATGAGCATTTATGTGTAAAAGAAATTCTTACATTTTAAAGCCCTTACCTGACAAGTATTCCCTTGGGCAATCAATGCTCAGTTGAACGCTGAAACTAGTAAACTGTCATTGGAACAAGAAAGAACAATAGGAAATACAGCCAAATACATGGTATTACACACACCTTTGTTTTTCTTTCCATCAGTAACACTTCAGCTTTCTGCCAGAAGCAATAATAGGAATACTGTTCATTTAGTAGCTTTAAAACAGCACTACTTCTTTATGGTGAAAAAGAATGATATGGACTGGTACATCAATGACAAAAGTTTCTGAAATGAACAAAAGTCAAAATTGAAAATTAATTACATTGGCCCAAATTCTCTTGTCTAGCTCTGCAAGTGGCATCACTCTTGGGGGCAAAATGACCCAAGTCAAGAAACCATGATAGGCCTTATCTGTTGCAGCCTGAGCTATAATGTTTATGGTGATTTCTTAACTTGGGGTAATTTGCGTCCTAAAAGTTTTGCCATTTATGCTTTCGTAGAATAACTAAGAGGAGTTGGGCCATCATCATATATTGCTTGAAGAGGAGTATTATGTTTAGCAGTGAAGGGAGGGATGGAGAGACACAGGTGGATTTGTGTGCATGCTTGAAACAGCAAGAGACTACTCTTTTTCAAGATTTTATGCACTATGAATATTTAGATGCTTGTTCCACTATTTCAGAATATACATAAAAATGAGCAAATCTTCCTTTATGAAATCATAGGTTATAAGCCATCTGTGTAGTAGCTGATCCTCATACAGTATATACATTTTTTTAAAAAAAAACTCTGGTTTAGGAATGTGTGATATTGTTTTCCATATTAACAATTCAAAAAGGAAATGGCCTGATAATTGCCTTGCTATATTGTGCCTAAATTGCCGACAGGAAGAAAAGATGTTAAACATTACTTAGCAAAGGCCAGTCTGAACATTGATAATATCAATATCAGGAGTCAAGATAATTTACAGAATCCCCTCTTGTGTGTACTATCATCATCATCTTAGAACTGAATCTTTCACAAAGAGATACCATGCAAGAAAAATTCCCAGAACCTGACTCCTTTTTTCATCCATTAACCAGTTCTCACCTAAAGCAACTCTCATGGTTGTTTTTTGACAAGTTCTCTAAGTATCTATTGTTTCGGGCACAAAGGAATCCAATTTCCTTGTATTTTTAATCACAGGAACATAAACTGGAGATCTTTAAAATATTTTTTGTTCATTTTTAGAAATTCCTAGCTTTGTTCTGTTTTGCTTGATTATTGAAATGTTGGCAAATGTAATAAGGAATGATGATTTAATTGAAGGTATGGGGAAAAAGAATAAAATAAAGATTAATCTATTTGCTGATGATTCCTTGTTGACAGTGAAAAATCCATTAGAATGTGTAGATAAAATTAGAACTCATTTAGAAAAATTTGGAAGAATAACTGGATTATGTGTAAATTGGCGAAAATCTGAATTAATGTTATTTAATCATAGTAGAGTAGAACAAGAAAGGTGTGTTGAAAAATATGATTTCAAATTATGTAAATCAATTAAATATTTAGGAATAGATCTAGCAAAAAATATTCAAAAAATAAAGGAATATAATTATAATAAACTAAAGGAAGTGATTAAAAAGAAATTACAGGAATACAGTAATTTTAAGCTATCTTGGTTTGGAAGGATTGCATTGATAAAAATGAAAATCTTACCAAAAATTAATTTCTTATTTAGAATGTTACCAATACAGTTAACAGAGGATGATTTGAAATTTTGGCAAGGAATAATTAATAAGTACTGTAATGAAGGGAAGAGATCTAGAATAAATAAAAAGTATTGGTATAAAACAACAAAAAAAGGTGGTATAGGTTTACCAAATATAAAAAATTATTATTTGGCTAACCAATTGAGGTTTATTGGGGAAATTATATATAATCCAGAAAGGCTAATTTGGTGGGAAATGGAATCATCAGAATTACAGGCAGATATAGAAAAATATTTATTCGGTATAGTTAAGAAAGATAAAATAAGTGAAATTAATAACCCATTTTTAAAGACATTGTTAAATATATGGTATAAGTGTAAAAAGAATTTATGTTCATCATACTCCCCACTTGGATTAGTGACAGAAATGGAAAATTTTCCTACCAATATGAAAGTGTATGTGGATCTATTTAAAGAAAAGAAAGTGATTAGATTGAAAGATTGGTTGTATAAAATGAAACAAACTCTTCAGAATAGGAGCATTTCATGGTTGAATTATATATATATATATATTTATTGATTGTTTTGACCACTTTGGTCATTCAACATCCACAGATTTAAAACATAGGTATAAATATAAATATATACACATGCTTGGAGCCAGCTGAACATCCACAGAGCTAGCAAGTTAAAAAGTACAAATACAAATACATACTTTCTATAAAATGCTGGATTAAAAACATAATACAAGAGAATTAAAATGTACACATATTTCAATTCTAAAAACCAAGTCATTTCAGGTGGGTCCTCAGATGGGGTATGAGGTATTCCCACAGCATAAAAAATTATTATATCCACTGGCTGTTAAAACCACAAACATATACATATACATTAAAATGCACAACAAAATGACACAACAACAGTAAGGTTGTACATCTGATAACCATATAGCCTCTAATCAGCTCCATATTCTATACCATATCCCCAGTACTTCTATCCTTATCATTCAGCCAGCTATCCCTTAGTTTGATCGCCAGCCGTCCAAACTTGGCCACTCTAGGTTGAATTATATACAATTAGAAAGATGGACTAATGAATGGGTAAATAAATATAATAAAGGTAGAGAATATACAAAGTATGAACAATTTTTATTGTCATATGAGGACATTCGGATGACTGACAGTGAAAGGTACTGTGAGTAAAATTTACTTACTTCTTAATTTAGAGGAAGAGGAAAGTGAGAAAGAAGGATTGAAAATAGTGTGGGAGCAAGATATTAGAAAAAGAATAAATGAAGAAGAATGGAGGATGATATGGAAAATGAGGGTGTTAAGATTTATGTCAGTAAGAATAAGGGAAAAAAATTTTAAACTTAGTTTAAGATGGTATTTAACACCGTCAAAATTAAATAAAATTAATGTCAATCATCCGAATGTCTGTTGGAAATGTGGTAAGGAAATTGGTACATACTTTCATATGTGGTGGGAATGTGAAAAAGTGCAAAGATTTTGGAAACAAATTTTTAAAGAATTAAGCTACATATGTGAAAAAGATATAGAATTTAATGCTGAGATTGCTTTGTTATCAATATATGAGAGTGTGGAATATGACAAAATGACTAAAGAATTGATAACCAATTTATTAACAGCAGCTAGATTGATTATAGCTAGGCAATGGAAATCAAAAGTCGAATTGCAAATTGAAGAATGGTATAAAGAAATATGGAATATAGCAATAAATGATAAATTAACTTGTAACTTAAAGGTTAAGAAAGGAGAGTTGAAAAAAAATAACTTTTATGATATATGGGGTAGATTTTTGGAATATGTGCTAATAAGAGGAAAAGGGAAAGCTCCAAATCAAGAATCAATGCAGTTTTGGAGAAGAGGACAATAGAAGAAGAAGAAGAAGAAGAAGAAGAAGAAGAAGAAGAAGAAGAAGAAGAAGGAAGAGGAAGATTATGGCAAGAGGTCCCGCATATGGCGGTGGGGAACACAGTTAAATTGACATTTCTCGGGAAGTGGGAGGAACGAGCAGGTAGAAGAGCACCACATAAGACAACAAAGGGCTTCTACTGCCTAACTCTTTTAATGAAGAATTTGTCTCTTGGTTTCTGGCTGGAGCATTTCTTTTGAGTTTGCTTCACACCTGTGGCTTTAAATTCCCCTTCCAGAACTACAAGCCTCCTCACAAAGGATTACAAAACCTTTACTTCTACTTTACGAGAACTTGGACATCGCATACCAGAGAGGAGTGATTGTATGAGAAGCATTTGAGATAAACACAGGAGACAGATTGTCATCTGCTGAGTGCACGTAGGGATATTGCAATCGGACATAGGGATCCAATAGAGGGCATCAACTATATCAACTCTAACTTAAAACCCCTATTAACCAAAAAGCCACAGGAGCCTTCCCCGGCCCCTCATAGAGGGGGATGATGGTATGACCAAGAATGTAGATTAGCCAAAAAGCATCTAGCTCATTTAACAAGGAAGACGAGGAAGATGCATTCAAACTCGAATCTGGAGGCGCTGGCTCGCTACCGCTCAAAATATAAGGAACTATTAAAGCAAAAGAAATGGGCATTTATGTCAGCTCAGTGGAAGGAACTAGGGCAGGCTGTGCTGGAAAGGAAAGAGCGAAAATTCTGGAGTATGGTCGCAGCTGTGGATATAGGTCCCAATTCCACACCAAATGCCTGCATCACGGTAAATACTTTCAAACTATCTTCAATAGTGATGCAGACACTGGGCCACAAAAAGCGAGAACCCCCCAAATCCTACTAAATTCCATACCCGAATGGCCCCCAGTATCAGAACAGGAAGTGTATAAACTAATTGATGCTTTAGCAACAGACAAAGCACCTGGCGAGGACATGATCCCGCCAGAGGTGTATAAGAACAACCCGGAATGGTGGGCCCCAGTCCTAGCACAGCTCTTCTCTCACATTAATGCTACAGGAATCTTCCCCGAGGGGTGGAGGCAGAGTATAATTTTCCCAATTTATAAAAAAGGCGATAAATCCATCCCCCAGAACTATCGCCCAATCAGCTTACTGGATATCAGCTCCAAGCTCTATACCCGTCTTCTTCATCAGAAGCTGGCTAAATGGATGGAGGAAAATAATATCCTTCACCAGGAACAAGCAGGTTTTAGGAAGGGCCATAGCACAGTAGATCAAATCTACGTGCTACATCATCTTATATGCAAATACACCACCAGGCCATTCAAATGGCTGTTCACAGCTTTTATTGACTTTTCCTCTGCATTTGACACAATCACCAGGAACCGCCTGTGGGATAAGCTCACAGAGACCAACATCGATAAGAGATTCCTAACCCTAATACAAGAACTATACTCCAGCACAACGTTGAGGGTAAGGATTAGCACAGATGGCAGGCTGACAGAGGAAATTCATACTAACAAAGGGGTAAAACAAGGGTGCTTACTCGCACCCCTACTTTTTAACTTCTATATTAATAACATTGTAACAGCTTTAAACCATCCAGATCATTTCCCCCCCTCAATTGGGAATTATAAGATTGCAAGCCTTATATACGCTGATGACATTGTATTATTATCTATGAACAAAAAGGGACTGAAGAGAAGCTTAAATAAGCTCCAAGAGTTTAGCCACCTAGAGCAACTAAAAATAAATTACACAAAATCTAAAGTGATGATTTTTGGAAAGCATCCCCCCAAATTTAGCTGGACTATAGGTGAAAATAAAATAGAACAAGTCCAGACCTTCAAGTACCTAGGAGTGCATTTTGATGAGAAAAACTGCTGGAAATCCCAGATACAGAGCACGAAAATATCGGTTCAGAAATCTAGCCATGCTCTGGTCAAATTTTTCCATCTTAAAGGTGGTAAACTCGTAACCCCAGCTTTAAAAGTTTTTTCAGGGAGGGTCATCTCTCAAATGCTTTATGGAATTGAGATCTGGGGTATGAATCAGAACAACCTACACCATCTTGAAATAGGACAGAATAAATTTTTGAGGCACATCCTTGCGGCACCCCAGGGGACCCCAGCAGCTTTTCTTAGAACAGAGACAGGTATGGTGTCCATTAAAGCCAGGGCAACTCTAGCTATACTCTCTTACTATAAGAGGGTGATGGATATGTCCGACCACCGTCTACCTAAACGTTGTATGGTAGAGCAATGGAAGAGTGGCGGCTGGGCAACTTCAGTTCAAACTCTACTAAAATCTAAATCCCTCTCGACAGATATTTTTGTTTTTTCTGGGGTTAAAAGAATGTTGAGGGACTGGCTCTACAAATTGGATAATGACCAGGACTTAGCCTTAATTCACTTTTCAAATTTCTCTCACTGGTACCATCTGCTGAAAACAAACCACTCAAGGGCGCAATACTTACATACACTTACTTTTGCCTCCTTGAGAACCGCATTCACAGAACTCCATTACCAAACCATGCCAACCGCTGTCTTAGACGGCAGGTACAGGAATGTCCCCAAGCATCTAAGGCTGTGTATTTGCAGAGCAGGTGAGATAGAGGATGTCGCCCACTATTTACTTAACTGTCAGCTCTATCAAAACCCCAGAGAAAAATTCCTGGGTAACATTTTGGCTGCCCTACAGGAGGAAAGCCCTCAGACAAAGGTGGTCAGGTTACTTTTGGATTGTGACCCATATATAACATATAGAACAGCGTTGTTTGCAAAAGCGGCCAGAAACATTCGTGCTAATTTCCTGAGAGCCATCGCAATCAATTGTGTGGGAGACTCCCAGATATGAAGGGTCTCTTATTATTTTATTTGTCTGTGATTTTATCATGATTTTATTTGATTATATTTGTATTTTAAACAATTGTGACGGCTTTTAGCTAATACAATAAACTTGACTTGACTTGACTTGACAGTTAAATTGTATTTTAGTTCGTATGTTATATGTTTTTGTTTATGTTATAGTTATATAATAATAATAATTTAAAAAAAGAAAAAGAAATTCCTAGCTTTTTAAAAATTGTTGTTTAAAAACACATGCTACACACAAATTCCAAACAGCAACTTCCCTCATGTAGAAGTTCCCAGTGCTAGAGCTTCTCAGATGATCACATGATCTGTACAACGGTTGCTAGGAAGCAGGCTGACATCTCTCTGCGTCAAACTATTTTGAAGAACTGCTTGGGGCTTAATGAGTTGGGGAAGCAAAGGTATGAGGGAGTGCTGAACATAGAGGAAACACACATACCCTTAAACCTCTCAGGTATTCTCATTTTGTTGTAGCTGTTACTGCCGATGGTGTTGTGCTTTCTCATGAAAATGATGACATGCTGTAAGGAAGAAGAATCAAGTGGGAGGACCCTGATGGGTGGGCTGTCGTGCCCATCCCTAGGAAGAAATTCCCTCTGTGCTTCAGTTGCAATAGTGGATTGGGAAAAACCAATGAGAATGCAGGGGAAATGCTTAGATAAAAAAAAGGAGAAGATGAGGAATCAGGAAAGATTGTAGAGACACCTATGGAGAGGAATGGAAGTGGCAAGAGCCATGTTCCAAATAAGGAAATAAAGGAGAGAGATGGGGAGATATGGAAGGATGCAATGAAGGATTTGACATTTGCAGGATGTCTAATAGATATAGAGGGGATGGTTGAAGGAAAAATATTACAGAAGTGAAAAGATCCATGGACAGGAGAGTTTATAGTTTACAAGCTATCTAAATTAGAGGCAGAAAGAATACGTTGTTTTAAATCCCCCATCCAAGCTTCCTATTGGGAAGAAAGAGAGAAAAGAAAGGTGACATCTCTGGTTAAAACAGTAATCTGAGAAGGAATATGAAAAATTATTAATCCCCTCTCAAAAAACCCAAATGATAAACTTCAGAGACTCTTATGGTATCTAGAAAGTTAGAGAAGAGTTGTCTCACTGTAACTGTATAAAATGTCCATGTTGTGGGACACCTTGTTCAGTGTATTTAAAATCGGTCTTAGAATGGGAAGAGGTTGGAGATACAGACATTTAAAGGAATAAGAGAAGTTGATGTTTCAAATGAATGAAAAAAACATATCTTTAAAAGAAATGAGAGAAACAAATGTTGAATAAAACACAATTTAAGACAATTTCTTCTGTGTATTTTGAGTTGAAAAGAGTTACTCAAATGGTGATATTGACAAGCAGAATTATTCAATAAACCTTGGAGTTATTTACTTATATTCAGACTGCTGAATGTGAACATTTAAATGGATTTGGGTGAATTAAGCAGCATGGTAGCAGGTGGGAACCCCCACATGCAGTATGACCTGAGATCTTTTCATTCAAAAAGAGGTGCTCAAATAATTTGGCATCCATTTAACAGGTGACTAACTGAGATTTAATTACAATACCAGTTTTATAACAAATAGATTGCCTTCTGTGGAATGCTGCCAGGTAATGTCTGAACTATGCACTGTATTATCATGGGAATAAATAAAAGCAGGGATAAATAGGCTTGCAAGAAGAGATAAACAAGAGTTCTGAAACATAAATGACACCAAGAGCTGTCATAAAAGGAAGGAATAATTATGAAAAAAAGTTGTTACTAATGCACGCAGTCATACCAATAAAACAAGATAAGATAATGAAAGAGACTAATTATATTATTCTTTTGTTGGCATCTTGACAAGTCATTTCAAATGTCTCTCAAACACCATAAAAATGAGAAAATCAAACAATATTTTAAAGATTGCATGATCCCCCAGTGTGTCTGATATTTAATTCTCTTTGGCATCTTGTTTTTATTAGCTTGCAGCAATTGCTATTCTATTTCTCATGTTTGTAAGAAAGAGGGTGTTCTGCACCAGCACCCTAAGGAGCAATAGCAACAGGATTTGAGCCTTTGTAAAGTTTTACTGTTCTCCTCAAACAAAACAACTAAAGTATTTCCGAAGTCTTTCTCCTACAATCTCCTATCTTCTACTGGTCAAATTAGACACCTATACGTGATATTGTATCTATATTACATCTGGATGTAGAATGTGTATCTTTGTAGAATGTAATCTATTTTTCCTAGTAGAGAATATATTTTACCTTCCCAAGCCACAGAACAATCTGTTAGGCATGGGTTGAAATGAACTGTACAAAATGGGATGAAATAGGATGTACCCCAGCTTTGGAAAATAAGGCAGAGGAAGGATGATCATATATTACAATTAAAGGGAAGTTCAGGAAGCCCCAGCCATGCAAATCACTGTAGTTACCTCAAGAATTTTGGGGGGTTAAAATGCTAAAATGTGAACTAAAATACTTGGCAAAAAAAGTAGACAGTGGAGCAAAAAGTTATTAAAAGCTGAAGTCCAAGTGAAAGTGAGAACTAGTAGCCCCCAATTTGTATGCCATTTATTCAGGCGAAAAAGTCTGAGGGGCTTCTACAGACCCCTAACCATATCACTTACCTAGCTGAACATGTTAAATGGATAGGCCTTTCACTTAATAAATTGCATTACCTGCTGCTTTTATTTGCGATTTTATTGTTGTTTGTATTATTATATTTTACTTTCTTGCATGTCTTTATGGTATGTTGCATTTCATTAGCCAATAAATAAATGGGGATTTAGTGAACTCCACACATTGATTCAAACTGGCCTATTATAGTGACAATTTACTTTAGCATAGCAAGTCTCAATTTGAGTAGGCCAATTTGGATTAATTGAAGTTATGGAGGAATTGACTCACCTAATCCTCACTGATTCAATTGGTCTACTCTAGCATGAGGTAAGTAACAAGATTTTGGCCAGTAAATTCATTGTTGCTGAGCCTAGGTTTGTATAAAAATGCAGAGATCTCTTGTTCCTATGAAAATGCAGGGATCCTGCCAATGGCTTGGTTCTTCAGCACTACTAAGAACACATCACTTTACAATGCATTAATAAATGTTACACTAGAGCTGCTCTTGTTGAAAATGGATGAAACCACTGGGAATGATGCTCTGGTGACATCAAAAAGGGACCAAGAATGGATTTGTTACAGAGATATTAATTCTGAAACATTGTAGTATTTTTAAAAATGTACTATATACAATGACTTGTAAATTGGCTCATGGTGCCATGATATAATTTCATTTTTGCTGCTTGCAAGTTATAAAATGTATATTCCTGAGACACAGTTTTTTCCTACTTCCCAATGATATTCACCACTTCTTCTTTAAAGTGGTGAATGTTATTGATCCATTCAGTTTCATGGCATTTAATTGTGTATGTGAAATGTTTTTCATGGGAAATTATCTTACACATTGAGTCAACCTTAGTTATGCGTCTCTGTTGTCATTATTTAATTTTGTCTCCCTTTCTCAGCCTGCTCGGGTTTTCAGACCATAAGGAGAAGCTTTTTCTTGGTCTCACCTCCTTCACAGGTGTGTTCAGTAGGGACATGGGAGAGGGCCTTCTGTGTTGCTGTTCACAGACTTTGGAATTCCTTCCCCCAGGAGGTCAAGCTGGCCTCATCTTTGCTGTCCTTCTGCAAGCAGACAAAGGACTTTCTCTTCAAACAAACTTTCCTCTAGTGACTGGCTGCCTGAAAAGGCTTTTTAAATGTATTGTTGTGCATTACTGATTTGAATGTGTATTGGTGTTCTTTTTGTTTACTGCTTTTTATTTGTTTTTTATTTGTTTTTATTTGCAGTATTTGTTTGATCCTTTCTACATTTTTGTATGCTCACTGTTTTTAGCTTTAAATATTGCCTTTTAATTATGTAAGGCACCTTTGGTCCTTTTAATGGAGAAGGATGGGCCAAAATATTTTAAATAAATAAATAAATAATAATTTTAAATATATTTCAAGAAATTCAACTGGTCTTATAGGATGATGACTGTCATCATATTATCAACACAGCATAAAATGTATTTGCTTTTTTCCGGAAGGGAAAAAAGCCAACATATTTCAAGTAGGTAATGAGCACATTTTTTAAAAATGCATCATATATCTTTTATTGGTAAAAATAATCCAACAAAACTCTACTCATGCACACTATAGTGAACAACTACCATGTCCATAGTACTGCAGTTCACCTATATTCTTCTCTATGCTGCTACTTGAAAACAGGTTTGCCTTTAGAGAGTTATATAAAAAATACAACTGCATTATTAGCACTTCTGCAACAGTTTTATTTATTTATTTATTTATTTATTTATTTACTTGTTTTCAATACAGGATACAAACTATCCTATAGGAATACTTTAAGAAAAATAGCAAGGAAAAATTCATCTACTGTAGAACGCTTGGAAAATTGGCAGGCACTAATTTAGCTTGGCTCAGTTGATACTACAGCTCTGATTGTCTAACTACTTACCTGGGGACACAACTCCTATTTTTCTATGTAGACATATATATGTAAAGGATTGTGATGTAAAGAATTCTATTCAGACTTGTGCAGGATTATGCTGTTAGATCTATTGAAAACAATGGACTATGGGTTAGGGATGGGTGAGTCCCTCTGAAATGAAGCGACTTAAAATTGAGCCCGCCTGGGTGTTAAGATCATCAGGGGCGGCCTTTCTCTCAGTCCCACCACCTTCACAGACCTGTTCGGAGGGGAAATGGCAGAGAGCTTTCTCTGTTGCTGCTCCCAGACTTTGGAACTCCCTCCCACATGAAGCCAAGCTGGCCCCACCTTTGCTGTTCTTTCACAAGCAGGCAAAGACCTTTCTCTTCAGGCAAGCTTTCCCTTATTGACTAGCAATCTGAGTGGGGTTTTAAATGGATGGTTGTGCCTTACTGTTTTTGGTGTTGCTTTTGTTTACTATATTTCGCCATGGCATTTATTTTACTTTTTTTTAAAATCTGTATACTTATTGTATTTAGCTTTAAATATTGCCTTTTATCTTTGTAAGCTGCCTTGGGTCCTTTTTAAAAAGAAAGGTGAGGTAAAAATATTTAAAATACATAAATTAATTAAAATTAAAGTTAATTCCAACAGAGACTTTGTGTCTGCCTGACCTTCCACAGACTTATTTATAAATGCTCTTGAAAAAATGTTACTGGGAGAAAAAGCTTGCACTCTGTACAGAACTTTTGTGGCAAGAAAGGCACACTGCCCCACAGACAATCTCTACTGTTAGCACTTTTAGGAGGTGCTGCTTATTTAACTTGTTGGTGAAACCACTCCTTAATTATGCAATCAATCAATTCAATGTAATAGCGCTTTACTATTTTTTCAGTAAAAGGCTGCTTGATGGACACTGGATTTTGCAACAGATATGAAAAATATTCAGTATGAAAGTTTATTGGTTTATTTACAGTAAATATGTCTCTCTGTGTGTGTGTGTGTGTGTTGTTTGCCATCAAGTTGTATCTGACTTACAACGCTCTAATAGAGTTTAAAGGTATGTGGCATAATTAAGAAATTACTAGTGCCACACACATACCCAGTGAGTTTATAAGCTCCAAGTAAGGATTTGAATCCAAGTCTCTTGAGTCTTGGTTTCTCATTCTATTTATTATACCTTACCATGCAGCAAATATCCTCTTTAGTTAGAGGTGTGCAGTAGAGTGCCAATCAATGCTTATCTTCATTTCATATGTTTATTCATATTAATAAGCTATTAAGAAAAATAATTAACATCTGCAGAAGCCCCTTCCATGCTCATGAGAAAACTTTAGCGTTGTTCTCCTTAGCATGGAATACAGCATATTTTTGTAAAAAATGCCTGGGAAAAAAGATAAGTCTTACGATTGTATCCTGAAGGGAAGCTATTTCATGCTCTAATGCATCTGGGGAAACAGGACTTCAAAGCCCATGAACAAAAATGATAATACCCATGTTCCACCAATAATATGCTCCAAAGATTTTTTTAGCTTGAGCACTCCCATCATCCTGATTGTTCTGAGAAGATACAAACCACTCACTGTGTTCACACTGAGATTCTATCAATAATTACATTTTTAAGCCAGCAGAGCTTCTTCCAGCAGCCTGGAATAGGCTGGATGTTCATGAGTAGAAATACTGCCGTATTACAATAACTGATTCGTATGGACTGCCTGCCATTGTTGTGAAAGTAGAAGGCAATGTTAATTTGAACCAAATTTGTAGGCACATTGAGTTTATATATTGAATATTATCTGGTAAATAATTAACAATAGTGTGTGTTGGGGGGAGCTAGAGATATATTGCAGCTGGGTTTTATGCTGGAAAATTAAGTCACAGTTAGTCAACATTCATTGGATTTTTGAAATTTACACTAACACAAAGATATTTGATTCAGCTTTGTTTGTTCACAAAGGGGAAAAAAAGATAGCCTTGAATTAGATCAAGCTCCCAGAAATTCCCATAGATATATACATAGACTGTTAAATATGTCTTGATCCAAATCAAAATTTCTTAAATGCCTTTACACTTTAATACCATTAGATCTGAATTAGGCAGAACTTATCACAATGCTCTTTTCTTTGAATGCTTTCTGTTGATAATGGGACAATCAAATGAATAACACATTAATATGCAATAAGAAAATTGCTAATATGGACAGTACAACATATTTTTCTTCACCAATTCCTACCTAATTCTCATCATTTTCTTTTTCATTGTTTTGTTTTTCTGTATATGATTTGAGCAGAAGTTTGAGTTCAGTGTATATGATACTTGCCAGCTTCCTTAGAAAACCATCAGATTAATTAAAAACTCAGAGCTCTGGCCCCTAATTTATAATCTGGTGAGAGTGTCAGTTTTAAACATAGCAGAAGAAAGCCCTTTTTACTCATGTCAGGGTGTCACTTTCCTGCATAAAGGTTAGTAACATGAAGAGGTGAAGAGATTAGAGTCTTTTTGCTAATTTCCAGACTGTAGTTCAAACAAGCAATGAGTTTTTAATGTCAGGAATCACCAGAGAGAGGTGCTTTACCCCATATCACCAACAAGGCTGACCCCTCTCCAAGCAATTAATTAACAGACACTGATAGAGCAAAGAACCTCTCTGAAAGCATTTTTACAAGAACAATATAAATACATATTTTATGTCATACTTGGTTTTTGCCCTTTGAGAAAAATGCCACTAGAGAAATGTTATAGCAAAATCTTAATAAGACAAGGGAAAGCTTTTGTAACATGATGGCCATGATTCAAATTCACAGGCCAAGGAACTAGTCATGAGATGCTAGCAGGTAACCTTCGACTTTCTATGTTTCTAGATTAGATGGTTAAGGATGTAGTGAAAAACAGGGGTTCCGAGGTCAGAATTTTTAAAAAAAAAACAGTAACTAGGAAGTTTGAGACTCTTTGCCCTCCCACTCGAAGAGTGACAGGCAGGGGCCTCGTGAGAAGACAGGCAGGCCTGGCTCAATGCAAGTTTTTAAAACAGGCCTCGTGGCCTGCGCCGTCCTCTTCCCTGCTTGATGAGCGACCCACCCTCCCACCCAGGGTAAGAATGAGAGTAGCTGGTCACTTCGGGGCCAGATGGGAATTTTTGACCTGCACCAAATTGGCTCTAGGCTACAGGTGGTTTTTCGCCCATCCCATTCTTATTTCCAGGGATCACATGAGAGCTAAATAGGTCACTGGTGGTACAGTCATGACGGCGGGTAGTGCTAAGCAAGGTAGGTTCAGGTGAGTTCCAGGGTGGGCACCCAGAGGGTGCAAGGGATCCCTTCTATCAGAATTGCATTTACAGAGGTTTGGCTGAGGGGAGGGAAAACAAGGAGACCCCAGGGGATGCTGGGCACTTGGAGTCTAGAGACTCGGGTAGAGGGTGCCCCTAGGTACTCCGGGTGGATGGCCGAGAGGGTGCTGGAGAGTTCAACAGCACCCTCTCGGAGTAGGAACTCCCAGGGGCAAAGGTCTGGGCCAGTTGGTCAAGAATGAAGAGGGTTCCAGACCTGTTAGCACTATGGCTGGCCCCCTTGTAAAAAGGGGTAGTTAAAAGTCAAATAGTTAATAAAGTTGTGGCCCTAGTTTTAACCCATATTACTGAGTCTCGTCTCGTTATTTTGGGTTGGGCGGGCAAAGACAATTGGGATGGGGAAATCTAACACTTTTGATTTCTCCTGACATAAACCTCACATTTGTTTTGTCCCAAACACAAAGAAAATTGTAAATTGTGGTACATTCTTCAACAATAGGCTGATATACTGCACTAACTCCCACCACTCAGATTCACTATTCAGCTATTCTGATCATGGGCAGGACTATGTAATCCCTGCCTGCCATATGGATGTTAAAAATGGCAAATCTTTCAAAAAAAGAGAGAGAGCAAGAGAGCATTGGCAACCCTAATTCAGCACTAGCAAAGCCAACTACGATATAAAGAACTGAAAGCAATACTTTCAGGAGTTAAGAACTCAAAACCCTGGAAGGAAACACCAGTTAGTTTTAGTTTCTCCTACATTTCAGTTATTAAAATTATCAAGATGTCTCTATATAATATGCTATAATAACCAAGGCCATCTGCCCACTCCATCATACCTCTCAGGCAATGCTTCTCTAGGTAAGCAGAGTGTCAGAATGCAGGAGACACCATCAAGAAGGCTAGAAGGCTTTTAGAGGAAATGGTCTAGGCCTAGCTTTTTTTTCCAAGTGCCACACCCTCTCTTGCATAAGATATGCCAGGGTATATAAGCATCTCTTTTCAATGAATGATTCTCTTTTCTTTTGTAGGAGCCAAGGAGTAGGAAAGAAATGAGGTGGGTGCACCAAACTTCACTCCCTCCTTTCCTCAGTGCAAAGCCAAGTCAGTGGAACAGATTATTTGTACAGTGAACTAAAGCAACGTGCATCTTGATGACACGTATCTTAAATTTCTTCACAGACATATCCCCTTTTAGTGATTTGTGGAAATTTTCAGGTTTTTTTGGTTTGGTTTTGTTTTACAAATTTCTCCATATTTAGGATAGAGACATCTTGATATTTGTAATAAACCATAGACTTCCGCTTTCTTTTCCTTGTATATCAGTCCCTCCAATGCATGCAAAATATTATGTTGTGTGGCAAGAGGTAGAAGTCAAGGGTGAGGGCCCCTTAAATTGGGTGGAGGTACTTTTCATCAGGTTCAATATGCAGACCTTTTCAGTTTGTGGTACCCAGTGATCCACGATACATAATGAACACATTGCAATGAAAAATATTATTAACAGTAAATGAAGAATAATGATTTTGTAATTTATGTTAAGGCCCTTCTTTTTATTGTTTCCTTGTGCTCTAATGCTTTTTTTTAAAAAATTGAAATATTTTTAAATTAGTATGTTTTGTAGTTGATTGACTTCTCCATATCTGTGTATATGAGCTTTGTGACCTACATTTTTTTGAATGAAAATATTCATACCTATACTATATTGGTATCCATATTATATTTACAGTTTGTGATTAAATAGACCTCATTACAATCTATCTCTTCAGCAGTATCCTTTAGTGTATATTCTGTGGTGTTAGCAATGGATTTGATTCCTTTGCTGTATTTTTATTTTGCTATGCTCAAAACTTTAACCCCCAAGCAAAAATGTTATTATCAGGTTTCTAAAATGAGTACATTAAAAGAAATACACATATATTTATGTTTATTGGCATATAATGTGATTGAAATGAATTGAAGAAAATATTTAACATGCCTTATTCACTTGCCATTTGTTTTAATGCACTTTTTAGATGCTTTGTTCTCTTGGGTTGTTTTTCCAATATAAAAGAAAGAGCCTTGTTTCTATGATGAGTTAACTTCTCAAATTTTACTCTGCTAAAGTTATATAATTGGTAGCAAATAGTTTAATAATGTGTTATGTACAACATATCCCAATTTGCAACATTTCAGAAAACTTTGCAAATGACTTACAATGAAGTTTATAGGTCATCATCCTTGGAACCTAGAGCAACAAAACAATGTTACATCTCAAGTCAAGAAGATTGTTGTTCCAACCAAATGAAGTGCTGATCTTTGACACTGGAAGATTGCTGTAGATTGGACTGAGACCACCAAATGCATTTAATGGAGGGAAGGCATCTGACTGAATTTCCTTTTATTTGTGACTGTCAAAGAAACCCATTTAAAACTTCCCAGCAAGGCAACCCTCTTGACCAAGTCAACTGATGCCATGTCACAACTTTCCAACAAACAAATCCATCAAGAGACACCAGATGAATCTCTTCTTTCTGGTATTATAATATATATGCATGTGTGTTTTAAAAGAATTCTATAGTTTTACTTTTCAGTCATAATTTAAAACATTGGTACTTAATTCTATAAATAAAATTATTTAACTGTTAATACATTTCAAGCAAAATCAGTTCTATTTGGATTGATGGCTTGGATTACTCCTGGAGAGGATCAGGGCAATCCCCAGGTGCTCTTAAAAAAGAAAGAAAGAAAGAAAGAAACATGTTTCACAGACATCCCCCTGATGAACTGCTACTGGGAAGCATTCTTACCAGACATTGACAACAGCAAATTTCTTGCTGATTTTCCACAAGTTTGAGCCTCAACACTGCATCCACAAAGAAGGAACTCTGCCTAGGTCCCTTTAACCTATGCTCCTTCTCCTATACTAAATTGGATGTAGGAGAAGCATTCCTGCCAAGTATGATAAAACTTCAGAGTTTGGTGGCTGTGTCTGTATTTAGGCATGAGGAATCCTTTCTTTGTGTCCCACCATGCTGCTGAGTGTTATGGTGATGTGTGACCCTGCCTCATATTATAGCTATAGACCTTCACCATTCACATGAATGAGAGGCATGGAGCTCTGGATTACTTGACTGTGATTTGGATTCAAGGTACTTATTAGATCAAGGAGAGACTGGTTCACTCAGATTGAATTGTCTCCTAATCCAAAGTGTCACAGTGACATGGAAACAAATCAAGGGATCCATGCACAGCCCAAATAAATTTAATAACAGAATGCCCATAATCATAGACATGCCCTTTTTAGGCAAAAATAGTATTTTTATTCCTGTCATGATGGGATCCAGGATTCTTTGATAGAGTGGTTGATGCAATGTAAGATACAAAAGATTGAGAAATGCTGCCTCGAATTCTATCAGAGTCCCCACACACATTGCCTGTCTTAGAGTGGAAAGAGACACACACTAACATCTTATTTAAAAATAACCAATACCTGGAGAATTTTGTAGGCCCAAAATACACCCCTGTACTTCTTAGCAGCTACATGTAGGCTGATTCACTTTTTCAATTTATGAAAAGATGTAGACCATTGTAAATACTCATAGAAATGTTTTTGTGTTCTGCTGTAGGGACTGTGTTCTTTTTGCATCCAAGAGTCAAATCACATTTTATATCAAGAGTAACTAAACTTTTTCAAAAGGTATGTGTTGAGAAATAGAAGAAAATCTCATCTGATGGTTTCCTGATCTGATTTCTAACTCACAGTCAAAGAATCACCCCTTCAGTCAGGGCAGGCTCCAAAGTTTATTAAAGTCAGTAGACACTCTATTACTTGCTTCAGAGGGCTTGCCAGAAGGTTCTTTGTGGAAAACCAGTAAATCTGAAAACAAAATTGGAGACAAAGCAATATTCTTCTTACCACAGCTTTCCAAGAAACAGCAGAGCTGAATTTCTTAATCCCCCACTATTCTGAGAGCATGTAACCTACTTTCTTGGAGTCCCATGGTGGTAATAACTAATACAGAAATTACACCTCCCAGAAACATATGTGAAATTGTGGTAGGTTTAGACCTTTAGATCTCCCCTTCTAATTGAATTTAAAGATGTGAAAAATTGAACTGTCCTGCTGCATTAAACCAAAGGTCCATCTGTGCAACATGATGAATTCAAGGCACAAATGTGAAATAACTCTCAAATCTCACTTCTTAGAAAGCAGAATATTCATAATATGTAGCTTTGCTTGCTCGTTTATCCAGGTGAGAAACATCTGCAGTTAGTTAGCTGAAGATGAAGAACATTTGATCTTTGAAGGGGATCTGATGCTAATATGTTTTGCCAATTTGCATCAGTGCCTAATAGACTGATCTGTCAATTTTCGCTTTGCAACGTTTCTCATTTTTGCAATATTAAGTTTGTTTTGGCCCATTTCCACCTTTGATTTCTGTCATTTCCACATCAGTTTACAACTTTGATTTTTAAATGTCTGTACGAAGATGTGTTCAGTTTATAAGCAGAACATATAATATGGAAAGCTGGATAAGATTCAGAGGAAAGAAATCATAAAACAAAATAATTATTACTTGAAATCACATCTGAGGAAAGATAAAGAAAATGCAAAAAGAGAATTACAGTTGAATATTAACAAAACAAAAATAGTGATTACAGTAGAGTCACGTAACTTGAATTTTAACAATGGAGAAACTGGAGATATTAATTATTTTTTAATATATTTTGGTTTAATTGTCAGTCAAACTGGAGGCATCCAGAAAGAAATAAGAAGACTGAGGCTCAGAAGGACAACTATAAATGAACTAGAAAAGATGTTCAAGTGTAAAGATGTGTCACTGGAGACCAAAACCAAGGTGACCTATACTATAGTAAACATTATCATTATGAAAACTAAACAATGAGAAAAACTGACAATATGAGGGAAAATTAACTTGTTTGGAATGTGGTCTTGTAGATGAGCAAGAAAGACAAGTATGAACTCTCATTACACACTAAAGTGATTAAACCAAGGTTATTGTACTTTGGATAAATCATGACAAGACAAAATTAACTGGAAAAGACTGTAGCGCTAGGACATTTTGAAGTCAATAAGAAAAGAGGAAGACCTAAAATAAGATGGATTGACTCAATAAATGAATAACTTGACAGCAGAAAACTATGTAACATGAAAATGTGTGCACGTTTTCAAGCACATTTCTCTTAACCTGAGGTAGGCATATTAGAAAAGTGGGAAAGATTCCCCTCATGATAGAGAATTCTGAGAGTTGCATTCCAAAGAAGGAATTTTCCAAGTTGTAGTCTGGATTGAGAAAGTTGACATCGAAAATATGTATCATATTAATTCTTCTCCCAGCCAAAGTCAAATGGAGTCTGAACATTTATTTTTACAAGGATGTAAAATGTGCTATGACCTTAAGGACATAGTCTGTAGAATGATAGTATCTAGCTATTAAAGCGTTATTGGATGTTTACACTGTGGGATATAATTTTGTGATAGCTGTAGTTGGAGTTGAATGATACTTTATGAATAGAATGTGTGCTAATTTCAATGAAATATGTAAGAAGAGATTTTGTGGGTATTAATGAAGCACCGAGTACTCCTATTTTAACTTTCCAAGACACAATGTACATAATTACAGCTCAAAGCCATTCTTTTTATGTCACATAGAGGACAATCTGGTCTTGTGAGAGGTGACTCCCAAAGCAATTTACCTCTTAACATTGCAGGGATAGGCTGAATAAGTAAAGAAGTCAACTCTTAATGCAGCATCTCTTTCTCACTTAAGGAAATCATGATCAAAGTCCTCTGTGACTGTTATGTGCTATGAATGTGTTTTATTTGCTAAAAGTTTCCAAAGGATATCTGGGTGGCCCCAGCCTGCTATTTATTTGCCTTTGCTTTGGATTAACCTCAAGCATAGACAGAATGTAAATCATCATGAAAATGTATTCAGCTCTTGATTGCTCCCGCCTGTCCTTCACTTTAGTGTTTGGTCATTTATTTATTGCTTAAGATAAAGTGGAGGACTTGCTTTCTTCCATCGTTAGTATGTGTCCTTGCATATTGTTCTAGCATAAAATGGCTACAGCACTTCAAGAGAAGTGCTTAATTGTTGCTCGTCATGGATGATGTAATGTTAGGGTGCACATAAACATTTTTAGATTGTTTTCAAGTGAAGGCAGAGAACTTAGTTTAAGCAATCTGAACTAAATTTTAACATTCATAACTTGGCTAGCTTTTCTGTTTGGAAAGACACACTTCTACAAGATACAATCTTGTTCCACTATCTCTCGTTTTCCCTCTCCTCACTCACATTCCTCCCATCTTGTTTGCATTTCATTCATAAAGCCACTAGGGTGGCTACATTCAACAAGGATAGGCCAACTTGTACCTTCAGTAATAGTGTAGAATAACTATTTCATCAGATGAAATTGCTACAGTTTTCCTTTATTGCACAGTATTAAAAAGATAGGAGCCCTATTATCTTTTGCATCTGATCACCCTAAGCAAAAAAATATATCTTGGTTCTGTCTTCTTTACAGGTATGTTCAACAGGGACCCAAGAGAGGGCCTTCTCAGTGGCTGCTCCCAGATTATGGGATGGCTTCTCCACAAGGCCAGGCTTGCCGCCTGTCTTTTTGGCATTAAGTGAAAAACTTTCCCTTCAGACAGGTTTTTAATATCCATATATAGATACCCTCCACTTGATGTTTTATATCTTTTTAGTGGCTTTTGAATGTTTTTATATTTTTACAATAGTTTAATAGCATTTCAATGGTTGCAGTATTTTGTTTTAATTCCTTTTTTTAAACAGTGTTGTGAGCTGCCTTTAGTACCATCACCAGGATAAAGGCAGCATAAAAATACCGTCCATCAATCAGTCAATGTGAATTGTCTCAAATTAGCTGTTTGGTCCAAGGTTTGGCCAAATTAGTTGCATAGCCCTAATTATTTCATGACCTCTTCCCCTTTCTACAAATAAAATACTCTGAAGGTGTCAAGTAGCATAGCCAGATGCAAAGGTGGGCAAGACTTGTACGTACACCTTTAATAGCAAAATAGATATGGGAATTTCAGGAGTATATAAATCACATTTAGTGGAATTCCCTTTTGTACACAGCTATTAAAGATGATGGAGCACTGTCTTCTATCACTTCTTCTCACTGACCCTTGTTGCATTACATAACCTCGTTGTTGCATTACAAAAAAAAAATGGACAACACATAGTCTACAGACAGTATATATCCCTCTCAGTATACCAGCCCAATTTGCTGGTGTAACAAGGACAGGAAAAGCAAAATCGTATACTTCACCTTTCAAGCTGTATAGTATTTCTGTAAGGTTCTGGGAAGTACTGTTCAGCTTTAAAATGATGTGCATACTTCCAGTGCACCTTGTTTTCAAAGTCAAATGCAGCTTTTTTGCAGGTACTGTGCCACCAATCTCCAGTAGCATTATACTAACTTTGACAGGGTAGGGTGTCCATCTTGGTGGGTTTCAGGAGTCAATGTGGCCCAGAAATTGCCCACATCTTTATGGAGTTGCAATCCAGTATTTTGCCTTTTGTCCAATATTTTGCCTTTTGACTTTGATCTCCTCTCATTTTTTAATGAGAAGGAACACCTCTAAGTAAAATCATGATCTTCTTCAGTTGTATATTCCAAAAGGTAACACGGATTATCTGTTGTAATAAAAACAGTGCTATTTCTGTGGAAGAACAACATGTCAATGTGAAATTATTTTCTAAGGATCCCAGAAGCTTTCTTTAAAGTGTGAAAATGCAGCTTCCCCAAGCCTAATCAAATGCCTGCCAGCCTCTTTAGTCTGTCTCCTTCAGGGGTGTACAAAACTAAACTTCTGCAGTCCTACCTTCCTGCAAAGCAAAGCAGAGAAGGAAAAAATTTGTCTGGGCCAAGTGTTAATTTGAAACGTGTCCTGAGGGAAATTTTTATGTGACCAAATCTAGAAAAAGTGGTTAAATGTGGTCTCAGAAGATTTGTCTGTCAGAACATGTTCCAAATTAGCAATCCAATTAGGACACTGCAGATTCCACTCAAACAGGTGCTTCATTGAATTCATTGTTTCACACAGCTACACCAGCATAAATAATCAGAAGAACAGCCTTCTAGGATTGTACAAAATGCCCATCTAGTCCAGCCACCTGTTTCTTCTGTGGCCAACTTCTAGGAATCCCACAATCCCTTCTCTGGTCCATCACTGCCAATTCAGATCCCATCAATGCAGAGGGGTTGGTGGTTGTCTCTCCTCACAGTATGATTTAATTTGCCATTATTTACATTCAACCACATTTGCTGTTTAATTGCTCCTTCTTACCCCGTAGAGATAAGTTTTAAGCTCTTTGCAGACTTATTAAATTTTCACCATCTAGAAGAGCTTGATGTGTCTGGATCATTTGTGAAAATATTACAAAACACTAAACCCAATACAGATCTTTGTATAACAAAAATATTGGCCTATTGATTATTTGCTGATCAGTAATAAAGTGAAAATTTCATCGGATTGTACCACACTGAAAGTTTACTTGCACATGTCTATATCTGTCTATTTGAGACATGGTTCCTCATTTTATCTACTGTAACTGTGTGGTTGATAATGGCATATTTCATGGTGGTATCATCTGAAGTATCATCAAGAGTAGTACTTCAGCTGCTTGATTATAGAGGGTTGTCACCTAGCTGTGACAGGAAATCAGCAGCTATCAGAACAATTCCATTGTGTGCAACTGGCCCAGTGGGCTCTGCATGGTGGTAATACACTTTCTGAAAAGTACATTTTCTGTGGTAAGCAAAGGCTGTTGATTCAATTGTTATTTTTACAGACTGGCCATGCAAACAATAGGGGTTTACATCTTTTCTCATCCTGTTCTTGTATCTATGGATAAGAAATCAGCAAGTCTTTTTCCTTGTAAGATCACAAGATGTTCTTCGCTGTTACCAGTGAAAATTCTCCCATTTCCAAGAATTATTTTTGTGTAAATTGTGTAGTTCTGTAGAACAACAATGTATTTTTCCTTGTAGCATGGGCTTTTAAACATTAGAAATGTGTATGGTTTGCTTGGAAGATCAAACTTCTATCTTATGTTCAATTTTCCTTTTCCCCTACTGTCTTCCACTTTTATTCCTGACTAGAGATGGGAACAAATCAGAAAAAAATCTGATTCATTTTGATTCATGATTCTTCAAGGTCGATGAATCACAAATTATGAATTTAGGAAACTGCCCTTTACCAGCTGGCTTGGGGAAATCCAATCTTCATCAAACTTGGAGGAATTGTAGAGAAGATTCAGAGGAAGATTCCCTGCAGTTTTGGTGCCTCTAGGTGCCTGGGAGGCTGTTTTATAGCCCAATGAATTGATGAATCAAAAATTGCTAAAAATTCATTGATTCGCACTTGTTGGGGGCATTGATTTGTATAGTTACAAATTGATGAATTAGTGATTTTTGAACAAATTTGGTGATTTGTTTTTTAATTCATGACCATCTCTATTCCTGACTAATTAGCCAGGAAATGAAGCTAATTTGCACAAAGAAATTTTGCACAAAACACAGAAACCTCAATGAAAAAAAAAGCACCCTCTGTTTCTTTCTCATTATTTATGTCATTCTCATACTGGAAGCAAAATCACTACCAGTGATTTCCTAACAGATTGACTGTATGAGACAGCCAGTCTAATGGAGAAAGAATAATTTTGTGAGGAATTGTTGCATCTGTAGCACCAAAAAAATAAAAATAAAATAAAATGCACCAATCGTTCCCAACATTCTTACATTTGCAATTATCAAGTATTAACCAAAGTTTATAGATTCAACTATAATTTTCCCAGAGTGGGCACAGACGTATTGCTGTACCCTCCAAAGCCTGTCTGTTTGTGAAAACTGGAGAATTAATAGGTGTATTTTAATATAATGTTTTAAAATTCCCTTTAAGTCCCATACAAGGTCTTGCAAACTTAAGGCCATAACATGTTTGATCTTTATCTTTTCCTTGTGCTTTCCACTTTCCTTAGGACACTATCTTACCTCACAAAGATCCAACAAATGCATTTTCAAAAACATCTCCAAGCATGATATATTCAAGGAGTGTAGAACCTGTGGGTATCTCAGTCAGACAGAGGTAAAATGTTCCTCCTCAAATTGTAGACTTCCAGAGCCTTCCCCAAAATGTTTTTGTTACCAGTAGAGGCATCTAAAGGATTCTAAGCAGATTAGTGAATGAATGCTGCACAGAAATAGATGGATGATAGACAGTACACAGGTCATGCAGACTGCAGTTAGAGGTTACAATCCTGCATATAATTAGGGATTGTAAATCCTACAACTATGCAGAAGGTTTTTTTATAGACTTAAAATATCAAAATCATGCTTCATTTTAGATATCTTTTCAGAAAGGTTTTTTTAATGCATATATATATAAGCTTTTTCCAAAAATGCACAGTGCATCAGCTATGTCCAGTCCTGGAGACATAGAACTGTCTGAAAATTCAGTGGGTCCAAAAGTCTGTGGTGGATTGTTGACTGGAACTGGTTGAACTAGCTACCTGGGGTCCTTTTATGGAGAAAGGCAGGGTAAAATATTTTAAATTAATAAAATAAGTAAATAAACTGGTAACAAGGGGCATCTACATTTCTTGTTCTGAAAGTTTCAGTGTCAGCTTCCAGGTACATTTCCAAGTGTTGGTATGAGGGGGTCCCCTCCAGTATCCTTGGTGGGCCATCTGCTCTCACCCCACTCTCCCTGGAGAACTAATCAGAGTTGCCTTCTTCTGGGCCTCAGGCAGGTGCCAGGATTGGTTGGCTGTCCCAGGGCTGGGAAAAGAAGCCAATTGATGGGAACTACCTTAGCAAAAAAGCAGGGCAGAGTTCTGTCCCCAGTTGCTGGGGATAAAACTAGAGAATGAGAAACAAGTTGAGGCTGGTGATGTGAAGGAAGGGGAGACTGAGCTGAGGGGTTGGGATCAGGCCCAGGGAGCTCTGAGGAGGAAGGAATCTGAGGAGATGCTGTGGAGGAACAGGAGGACATCTTGCTTGGGGAAGGGTTCTACAACCCTTTGTCAAAGACCTCAGGACCAGTTTGCTCATGGAGCTTCATCTATTGCAAGGGAGGGGCTGAGGGTTTTGATTTGGTCCTTCGTGAACCTTATTCTGGAGCCCAACACCATTGGAGACAATGTCCCACAGCCAACCATCTGACTCCCACTCCCACAGAGAAAAGTCCCTGTAGGTGCAAGTGACAAGAAAAAAATGGCAGTGGCGTCTCTAGGATAATATCAAGAGGCCTCAGCACAGTGGCCACCTGATGTACCAGCTGTCCCTAAGAAGTGTGACTTGGTCCAGTCGGAGCTTAAGACTGAGGACTCTGGCAGCCCAGGTGACATTAATTGCAGATGGAAAAGGCTGCAGGCTAATGACAAGAACTGAACCCAGGGATAGACCAAAGGAGAGTGAAGTAAACCCAGAGCCATCAAGCTCCAATAAAATCTTTGTTGCATCCTACTCAGAGTCTATGAAAGTCACCAAAACTTCCCCTGCCGTCCCATCCCTGGGCAGGAGCAGTGGGACGCATTGCCGGTTATGACCTATAAAGCTCTATATGATTTTGGTCCCTTTCCTCATAGAGCTCCTGCCGGGCTTTTGGGATCTTCAGGAAAGAGTGTTTTCTCAATCCCATCATCCTCACAGGGATCTTGAGTAAGCAGGAGTGGGCCTTCTCAGTAGTAAATCCCAAACGATGAAGTTCTCTGCCAAAAGACTCTCAGCTGGTACTGCCCTGTTGTTTTGATCCTGTGTCCATTGTTCAAGGTGAAAAAGAGAAGTTAATTGCAGAAAATCTACAACCAAAAACATTCTCATAACTCATTAATAATTATGTGACATCAAGCTATTTCCCAGTTATGACGACCCTCCAGAGTTTTCTAGACAAAAAGTATTCAGAAATGGTGTACCAGTCATCCTTCTGGTAACGCTCTGAGACTGTGCAGCTTGTCCAAAGCCGCACACATTGCAGGCAACATAACACGAGGACTCACACACATAATTACATAATGGAAAAACCTACTTCCTCAAAACCCTAAGACTTTTCTTGTTTCTTAAGCAGTACAAAAATAACAGCAGTGAGCTGTGTGGTAAACAGTCACAAAGAATTCATTACATGTTAATTTACATTGAATTCTGAGGATAATGAGTGTAGCAAAATATGAATACTATTATTTCAAAATATTTTTTTCCCTTCCCTTTGAGGTTTTTGTTTCTTTTAATCTGTGCTGGGCTTCCTTCTCCCTCTCTTCTACGTCTACTTGAGCAGGTTACATTCAGATGCAGTGATTAAATTTCTCTGCTGTTTCCAAGGAAGAACTTTCTGGTGTCTTGGGAATGTATCTCAATTGTCCTTGATGCTGCCATTTTATGCGGAAAGTGCACGCAGTGAAATTACAAAATCCCACTTCACTAATTTCAAATTGCACATCTATCCGTGTATCTCCATTTATGGACTGTTTCTGGACTGCTAATTAAAATGGATTATGGAATAAGATTAAGCAGCTTTCTGTAGTTATTTTCTGGGTAGTTCCTCTGAAGTTTAATTTTTCTGTTTGAGCAGAAAGGGCAGTCCAGAAGAGAAAAGGGCAGTAGTGAAGGATGGAATGTAACAGCATGTCTTAATGACAAAAAAGAGGTTGGAAAGTACAGTAACCCTTTAAGAGTGGAAAGATATTTTGTTTTGGATGTCATTTATAAATATTTCAGTGGCAGATTCATTGTTAAATCTGGTCCAGCATCCCATTTGACTTACAGGTTATAATTTATTCAGTTTTATACATATAATAACTCATACAAGAATGTATGGATCTCTGGTTCTCCATTCTGTCTACATTTTGTGTTTTTCATGTAAAATTCCGTTCCACTCCTAGACTGCAGCTTGTGTATACAAGTATGTCACATTGCATATCATTCAAAGTTATGAACTGATGCACTATTCCCTTGTTGCTTGCACAAACATCTGGCTTGTGGAAATCAGTTTCCAAGAAATTACTCACACCATTTGGAAGAACAGGTAATTTGCATTCTGCTCTCCTCCTGCAATCCAGTTCAACTCCTTTTTCCTTTCTAACTTCCTTTGCCACTCCCACGTCCTTTCCCCACTCCTCTTTTGGCATCTGCTTTAACTTCCCTAAATAGTTCCCTTCAGCTCCCACCTGCTTTTTCTTCCCAGCTGGCCAAACAAGGCAGTTGCTATCTCTGCAGTTGACACCTCAGCCTAAGTGCTATAAACAAAAATCCTTCATTTATACATATGTCTTTCTTCCCACTTGGCCAAAGCACCTGCTTTCTCTATTGTTTTACTCAATAACTGCTGGAGTTGAATTGATGAGTAAACATGTGAGAAGACTCTGTTCCATGATCCATTAATCATTCCATAAAGTACTGATTAATTATATTCAAAAAGATTAACTTTTCTTGCATAGCTTCCTTCCTTCATTTAAAAGCAAATGAAAAATTGCTAGTCATGATGACTCAGCAAACAGTGTCTCCATATCATGAGAAACTTTCAGACTAGGGTTTTAGAACTGAATAGGGATCCAAACCCTTTCTTTCTCATTCACAAATATGACAATGAAAAGCTGGACAATATGTATTTTCCTCATTTGTAAGATGGAGAGGTATTTTCTGTTTGAATCAAGTAAAGATCTTGCATTTGCTAGGAGGCTTTTGCCAGAAATTGTACTGTTGTACAAGACTGTAATGGTTACCGTTTTGTTATTGCATTAACTTTAAGGCTAGGATCCCCTTGGGAAAAACTGTGTCAGCAATGGTGATCATGCAAGCAGTCCCACCTCCTTTGGTGGATTCTCCATCACATGACTGATTTTACAAGGAGCTTGTGACTGGTTCTGCAATGGGCACCACACCAAAGAAGGAGAACTGCATATGTGATTATTGTTGCATGTGTGATTTTTATCGACAGGATAGTTCCCTAAATGTTTAAAAACAATGAATGGGCTGTTTGTGTGTTTTGGTCAGTCCCTTGATCTCTGCTTGGGGTGCGTGTCTGCTTTGCTTCAAAAAGTGAAAGACACTAATTTTGGACAGAGTCATTTCGCACAAATCGGGGAAACCTCTGACAAGCTGCCAGAATGAAGACGTTAGGGAGAATTCTTCTCATTCCTATGCTGTTCTAGGAATACCTTTCCTTGTATTCTCAAAGGCTTTCATGGCTGGGATCCGATGGTTGTTATAGGTTTTTCGGGCTGTTTGGCCATGTTCTGGAGGTTTTTCTTCCTAACGTTTCGCCAGTCTCTGTGGCCGGCATCTTCAGAGGACAGGAGTTAGAACTCAGTCTGTGTTCTGGTGTAGTGTGTGGGAACAGCCCAAAAAACCTACAACAACCAATACCTTTCCTTATTTGCTGTTGGGGCATGTTGGAGGGAGATTACCTCTTCCTAACATACCAGCATCACTTAAAAATAATAATAATAATTCAACAGCCAATTCTTGTCTCATAACATTTATCATGATTTCAATAATTTATTGTTTCAACTCAATTAAGTGCCTCTATCTCTATCTCTATCTCTGGTGCCAAGACCAAGTTGAACTAAAAAATAAAAATAACAAATCATTTTTGTAAATGCAACCACCAAGGGAAATTTGTTTGCCAGCAGCACTTTCCTGTTGCTTTCTCAGTCATGCAATCAGAGATCCTTTTAACAAGAGTTGTATGTTTTATTACTGACCTATGGGCCATTACCCTTTGTGTTCTTAGTGCTAGATATTCAATTTAGCAGGCCATGCCTGTGATCAAAGCCATGAAAAACACTGTTGGTGTTTGTGTTTTCAAGTACGATCTAAGGAATCCACCCTAATGTATGATACACAGGATATGACATTGTCTTTAAGAGCTTCAATCATTTTGGGGCTATACATTTCCATTGGACAATACAAATGTGATGGAAGTTACAGTGGAAAAAGTTGGGGAATATTCTTTAGGAGAGAAAATATTCCAGAATATCCCTGGCTGCTTTTGGAAATTGCACACTGACAAACATTACATGAGAATAGATTAGATTACATATAATTTTAACATACCTGAATTAAGGACAGTACTGTGTGAGACTGGTTCATTTTACAAATGTATTTGCTGTCATAATTACATCCTAGATTTGAATAAGGTCATCAGTCTGTTTTTTGGTGCCATATTGTTGCTCAATTTAGAGCATGTATAGTAAAAGATTTTTGTTATGTGCCATCAAGTTGTCTCTGATTTATGGCAACTTTATGAACTAATGATCTCCAAAATGCCCTGTCCTCAAGCTCAGCTCTTGTAAACTCAAGCCTATGACTTCCTTTATGTTTATCTTTCTGGCAGTTCAGCGTATCCACAAATCTCTCCTTTACCATCATATTTCAAACAAATATTTTTCCCCTGTCAGCTTTCTTTACTGTCCAGCTTTCACACCCATAGATGGTGACTGGAAAAAGCAAGAGTGTGGATGGTCTTGTTCTTGTTCTCCAGTGACACATCATTACACTTGATGATGCTTTCTAATTCCTTAAGTGCTGCCCTTCCTAGACTCAGTCTTCTGATTTCTTGGCTGCAGTCTACATTTGGATTGATGATTGAAGCAAGGTATACAAAATCTGTATTTTAATTTCTTCATTTTCAATGCTGAAGTTGTGTAGTTCTCCTATAGTCATGATTTTTGCCTTCTTGACATTCATTTGCAGTCCTGCTTTTGCACTTTCTTCTTTCTCTTTCACTAAAAGTCATTTCAAGTCATTGCTGCTTTCTGCCAGTAAGATGGTGTCATCTTGAATATCTTAAATTATTGTTGCTTCTTCCACCAATTGTCTTTTCTCCAAATACATCCCGGTCTGACAGCTTTTCCTATAAGAAACCATTCTGTCTCTCCATATTTTGTCCTAATGGTATGGTATTATTAACTATAATGGTGTATGCTTTTTAACATGCATAAATTACATTTCAAAGGATTTGCTTCTTTTTATGAACTATTTTAAGTAGATACAAACATAAATTTGGGGGAAAACACCACCTATCTCTTGAAGCAAATATAAAACATTTGAAAACTAAGCATATAGTTATCATAAGCATATAGTTATGTATATGAAGAAAATGTTCAGTTTTCTTTTGTTTGGGGTACCTTCTGGGGTGCCTCTTTCATTTTAATGTTTTCCATGTACTGGTCCTTTTGTTTTACATGAAAGGGAAAGCCTCTTTTGGGTTTACCCATTCATGTTTTCTGGCACTCAAAAAGACATAATGAACTCTTAAAAGCAAGTCAAAAAATCAAAGACTATGCAACAGAGAATGAATCTACTCCAAAATCAGCCAGCAGTATGTGAAAAGGATTTTTTTAAAATCAAAACTATGTAGGCAGTGCCACCCATCTAGCTTAAGAGACCATCTGAGACTTGACAGCACAATAGGAGCAAACAAACAAACAAACAAACAAACAAACAAACAAACAAGGAAGGAAGGAAGGAAGGAAGGAAGGAAGGAAGGAGCCAGACAGGCTCTGACTGCCTGATACACAGACACCCACCCATCAAAGCAACCAACAGCACAAAACTAGGAAAAAATGGCCCAAGCTGTACCTAACAACCATCAATCACACAGTGGCACACTGGCACAGTTTGAAAGTCCATCCTGCTGCCCCACAGAAGCCAGCAAAACAGTCCTTCAAAATGTCTCCACCAATACATACAGCTTTAACAGAATAAATACACGATAAATTATATTGGGCAGAGCATGTGAAAGATTACTGGGTTTAAAAAATTCCTCCTATGAAGTGGAGAAAAGTCCAGACAGGGACTGACAGAGCAGACTGGTGTAATTACAAGTCTCCCTCAAATATACTTCCCTTTATTGTATACTTAGGGATGTGGATGGTGCTGTGGGTTAAACTGCTGAGCCACTGGGCTTGTCTATTGGTAGGTCAGCTGTTTGAATCCACACAACAGGGAGAGTTCCCATTGCTTTTCCCAGCTCCTGCCAACCTAGCAGTTTGAAAGCATGCAAATGCGAGTAGATGAATAGGTACCAACTCACTGAGAAGGTAATGGTGTTCTGTGTCTAGTCATGGCAGCCACATGACCATGGAAAGCATCTACGGACAAATGCTGGCTCTTCAGCTAAGAAACGGGGATGAGCACCGGCCCCTAAAGTTGGATACAACTGGACTTAATTGTCAAGGGGAACCTTAGTTTTACTCAGATTTACCTCAATTTACTTTAACTGGCATAACAGTCTCAATATATTCAGTCAGAGACTCTGGTGTTGAGAAGGAATTAAAAATTATCTTTTTTAGGTACAAAATCTTCATATCAGAATACGAACAAAAACATATTCACTCATTACATAGTATAATGGCCTTGGCTGCCAGATGGGTGGTATATAAATCAAATCAAATCAAATAAAATAAAATAAATAAATAAATAAATAAATAAATAAATAATGTTTTAACTGGCTAGTTTCATTATTTACTTCCCTAACTGACTGGTTACATAAATACTCAGAACACTGCCAGTAGCATTACCTAACTGTCTCCAAGAGACCCAGAACCCAGACATTTCTAAATAGTCTCAGAACTCTAACATTGCTAAAACTAACAGACTCGAACCGACACTAAATCCTGACTGAAATGAAAAGGCGGGAAAAGGAATCTGTGGTAGAGAGGGGAACTTGCTACTCAAAATTATTGACATTCAAACAAAGTCCCTCCCATCAAAACCTATTAAAGGTGTAATATGCAGGCTGCTATTCCAACAAATTAACCAAATGAGACGTACTGTGATAGATAGAGTGACTCGGACTTGGGAGACAATAATTTCAAAGGACTGCTCATCCATGAAAATTCACAAGGGTGATGGCACTTGTAAAACCAATTCTTAAATGTCATTTACCTTTAAAATCCTATTAGGTTCACCATAAACTAGTAAGACTTGATGGCACATAATGCCAAATAGCTATTTTTTTAAAAAAAGATCAAACAGGGAAAGCACCTATGCCCTCCCAACACACGTACAGGGAAAAATGCCAAAATAAAATTTAAAACACGCAGACATATAGGCCCCTCTCCAAAATATCAAGAAGAGGCTGTCAAGGAAATAAAGGCAGAAAATTACAATCAAAGCTCCTCCTCCATCAAAACTATTAGACTATGGGGAGATTTCTGTCTCATCCCCCCCCCATGCCTTCTCTTCTAGCAGTCAGCATCAGACAGGTCAGGCAGCAACAAAAATAATTAAAGAAAGAATGAAGAAGAAAGAGGAGGAGGAGGAGGAGGTGAGGGACTCTGTGTGGGTGTTTTTTTTTTCAAAAAATAATTTCAAGGAAGTGCACTGGCACGGGCAGCAAAATTAATAATAATAATAAAATAATAGGCAGGATTGCCAATAAATCAAAGGGAAAAATGGCAAAAAAGGAAAGGAGCCAAGAAGAAGCCACAGCAGACAGGCAGGCAGGCAGCAATCCAAGATGGAGGGAACTTGGAACTCAGCACACAGTAATCCTACAAACAAACAGCACTCCTTTCTATGTTCCAGACCCATTTATGGATTCAACATTCTCATTTCCCAGTTGACATTCTGATTCACTGCTGACAAGTGAGACAGGTTAAAAGAATGAGGATCTGAACAATTACACACAAGAAGGAACATGAAAAAAACACACAAAACCTTTTTTTACCTTTCTTTTATAAATACAAAATCATTCATGTTTAGATACTCTCTTTCAACAATCACTGAAAGTACATAAATTGCTTGAAAGGGAGCAAAGTTTTGGGTCTTTTATTAAAATACAAACGACCTTTCTCTACTCAAGAGGAAATCATCATCATGCATGAGTAAGACAGCTGAATTATTGTTTTAGATTTTTTAATATTATGCTACTCATACTAGCCTGTTATTGAACTACCATCATCCTGTTCCCACAATGTTGTGAGAAAATATTTAAATTCAATATTTGAAAAAAAAAGAAACAGAATTAGCAAAGGCAAAATAAAAGCAATTAAGTAATAATTAATTTATCTCTCTCACACACAATCATACCCTTACTGCAGAGCACTTAACAATCCACTGATGAAAGTGTAAGGCAGAAAGCTAAATTAAATAGTTTTCAGGGAGAAGTAACACTTGATTAAGTGAGTGCCCATGTGGCTATTTCATGTCTTAAGAAGAAGAAAAAAGGAAAAAAAATCCCTTTACAACTGAGGAATGTATAGGGTATTTGCTTTATGGGGACAGGATTATAGATTAATACTTGTATGAAACATTTTAAGATACGATTAAAAGGAGATGCCATCCTAAACCTCTTTTTATAAAAGGGAATATCAGTAAATTAATTTTCTCTTAAAGTTTCAGGTACATATGCCTTTACACATTAATATTAAGAGAGCATGAGTGGGTAGAAAATGTAGTACTGAATGTTTTTCTATAATGGAAATAATTTATTTTCCTCAAACAAGAGAGAAAAATGATTATAATCATAATTTTGCTCATGAGCAAAGTGGTATCCACAATATTATTCGACTAGAACTGGCTAGAATTTTACTGGCAAGGAATTCCAGAACTGAATGGATAATAAATAAATACTAAATGCTGAAAATATGGTGGTGGTGGTAGTGGGGCTGGAAAGAGGAGAGACAGAATAAACCACAAACAGAAAGAGTTTCTGGAAAGCTGTGAAACTGATTGAAAAGCAAAGGTGGAATGATTGATGTCTGGCACTTCGTAAGCAAGGCTTTCACAGGACTAAGCAGATTGTTGTGACAGACATGGCAATGGAAATAAATAGGAAGTGCCTGGTGAGGCAACTGTCTTGAGAAAACGATTACACTTTGTATAGACTTGCTCTTATAGACAATTCTAGCACATGTCTGAAAAATCCAGCAAGATGTGTTCAACAGACTTCCTTGAAATTTCGATGCATTGTTTTCCAAACTTCTTGAAACATCCTGTTTGTGATTTGGGGAAATGGGCTGGCTTATAACAGGCCTATGACGAGTCTTAATTCAGGATTTTGTGAAGTGTCAGTGTGGTATAACAGAATGGATAGAATGCTTATTGAATTGCCCACAGCCTACGATATTGTCCAGTACAACACCCAGATATGTTTGATTTTGAAGGCTAAGCAGGAGCAGGCCTCATTAATACAGTAGGACCACGGATCCATAAGATCAATACCCGTGGTTTCACTTATCCACTGACTAAAAATGTTAAATAACTTCCAGAATACACGTTTCCAATGTATATTACCAGAACCAGCCACTAGAGGGAGCCAGAGACTAAGCTATATATAGTGTTTCTATACCTGCTCTTTTCAGCATCTGTGTCTTGGAGGAGACACAACCCATTAATACCAGGAATCAATAGGAAAGGCTAAAAAAGACTCCTGCCTGAAATCTTGGAGAGGTTCTGCCACTCAGAGTTGTCAGTCAGGGACTAGATGGATCAATGATCTAACTCAGCCATTTTCAATGGGGGCCTATGTTTCTTTCATACTGTGTTCATAGCCATGGCCAAAAAAAAGGTTGAGAATGGCTGATCTAACCATAAAAAAAGCTTCTTATGCTTTGCTGTTGGATCAGCACTCAGCAGAGACAGATACCAAAATAAACTGCTTAAGAATTTAACAAGGAAACTTTGCTACTGGAGGATATGCTGGAGAGAGATGAAACAAATAAGGACCATACCCAGTGGGACTAGGGGAGTGATCACAGAGGGAAATAGCTCACATTTTGGACCACTTGTGGAGTGCTCTGACACTATCTATTTTCCTGTGAACACACGGCATTTGGGAAATTGTGCTCTAGCCTGCCCCCAACCTGTATCCAAGCTGGAACCTTTTGGTCCAGCTGTAGGTCTAGTACTTTCTGGGGATGGGCGGCAGACAGAAAGGTTGCTTTAAGGGAGATTACTCTCTTTCCAGTAAAATCAGACATGCGCCTTTCCAACTGTCAGATCGCATCCTAATGTTCTTGGAAATACCCACCCACATTGATCCATTTATGGCAACATTGATCCATTTATGGCTGGTAGGCAGCAGCAGATGGGCAGCCCTGGTGTAGAGAAGAACTTACTGGACAAGACAATATTGCTGGGGGGCAGTGGAAAGAGATGACAATGTCACACAATATGCTGTTGGTTTCCAAGATCTGAGGAGAACCTTGGGTAGATTAAAGACAAGACATTTTGGAGGTCATTAACTCATATAGTTACCACACATCAGAAGTGATTTGGTGACACATTACATATTTGGAGGTTTTTTCCTTAATTACCAGACAGCTATATAGTGACAAGACGGATGGAATGGTTGAAAAATTATATGATATAAGCGCCAAAGCTCTGCTAACATTGAATGAGACCATCCCCAGCCACAAAGCAAAACCCAGTAATGTCACAACTTAAACAAGTGAGCTTCTGAATATTGTTTTTAAAATATCCTTTGACATGTCTAGAAAAGCTCTGTAAGAATTGATGAACCAAAGTTTGTAAAAAGAGTGTAATCACCTCATTCAGCTGAGCAAGTAACAAGCTGACCAGTTTGATTTAATCCAGCTGTGGAAACAAAAACCCTGGGGAGCTAATACCTGATTGGCCAGTGGGGGCAATAAAGTAGATAGCCTCTGAGCACTGTTTGTTGGGTCGAACGAAGAGAGGCACTCTGAAGGACTGATTTATGATGCTGAATATTGCTAAGGACTCTGGATATGTGCTATGGTAACTGGACTGAATTTGAATGCTTGATCGTGTTTGACTATTGGAATGGACTAAGACAACTCTGTATGTATGATTCTAATACTACTACAAACAATACAGTTTTTCTTTACCTCAATGGACTCTCATTCCTCTACTTGTCTGCATACTGGTACCTGAATTGGATAAAACTCTGCTAGGGCTAAGGAAAAGGCACTGACTAAACCTAAAGTCCCTATCATCCTTTTAAATATGTTTAGAACCAGACACAGAATTCCTTTCCCAGCCCAAATGCCTGCTTGGCCAGGGAGAAGTTAAAAAGTCCTCCCAAGAGTCATCTAATTGAGTCCTCATGGACAATGTCAAAAGTTCAGAGCTGATTTTCTGCTTGAAGACTTGTGTCAAGAGTCTGGTCTCAGAAATCCTGAAAGCATTCAGGGCTGGAACAAATTGCTCTGTGCTTTTGTAATGCAGAAATACCGGGAATACACCTACAAAATTGTGTGCTAATTCCCTGGAGATACATAGCAAAATCTCTCCCATTCCAGAGGACTGTCTCTACATTACTTTATTTAAAGTAAACCTGTATTCATGCATGCTCATACAAAGTGTTTTTCCTCTTTTGAAAGGTCTTTTTTGAGGATCAATATTTCAGCCAGCCTCTCTGGCTTGGATTCTTTCCAAATTAAAAAAAAGTGGGTGGGACCAACCATTCTCTCTCAAGATAAGCAAGATTGATGTTTCCAATTCATATGAGATATTTTAAATCTGAAGATGTTTATGGTCATTTGTTCCTGCATGAGGGGTGGGGTAAAACAGTTTTGCTTTTAAAAATGTATACCTTGAAACCTCTTTGCCCAAACTTCCCCAAATTTTGCACAGAGAAAGAGCCTACTCTCCACTACATCTCTGCCAAATTTGCTGATCATTACTCCATTTACCCCCCCCCCCCATATTAGAACACTCATCTTTATCATTCTCCATGACTGATTTCCCATATCCTTGGCCATTACAACAAGTGTTTATGTGGGGGGGAAATTATAAAGCTACATTATATTTAACTTTTGCTTGAGTAGCAGATTTCAGAAAGTAATTAGTGTGCACTGAGAAGTTAACTGATTATTAAGACAATGCTACCAAGCTACTGCGTGCTATTTATGACAACTGCAAGATTAGGACTAGGACTTCTGAGGTAGAGGCATCAAAATGATCTGTAAGATACAGGACCTAATTTCTCTTAAAAGCAGAGAAAGTTAAAGGCCACAAATTTATCAATTAACCAGTCCCCTTTTTAGCCATCACCCCTGAAAACTCTCTTCTCAGTGATGCATGCGCTAATCAGTTTAACTACATGATGGCTGATGGTTTCTAATTATGGAGATGAACTTTAGGTCTTAGTGGCTTGGAGCGAATACTTAATTGTTAATCACAATTCCTTGAGCACTATTAGCTATGCTAATTTCATTTTTATTTCATTCCATGCATTCTTTCCTGAAAATTTGCTTAGATTGCCAGAAGTTAAATTAGTAAAATTCACTCTAGGAGTACTGGGAGTTATTTTTAAATAGTGAAGAAAGGATGAACAGAACACATTTGCTATCATTCTAATATTCAAAATCTAGGTGTAATGAGAGTGATATAAAAACTTTTCTACCTTTCAGGAACCATGTTGTATTTCTGTAAAAAATGGGTCCTATTGATCATTTTAATTCTTTCTCTATATCTGGCCCAGAGGGAAAGCAAGACTGGTGAACAAAAGGAGCCACTCTGCATGGTTTTTCTTTGCAAGTATAACCATTCTAGATCTAGCTTCCAAAATTTTGTTGGTAATGTATAAATCTGACTTGAACAAATCTAGCTAGTGGTTTGCTATAGCTGGCAGTTCAGGCCAGCTTTTCTTGTGCTCATGTGAACAATGTAATTCCATGTGGAATAGCTTGGGTTGCTGATCAGGTGTTTCCTGGTGAATATCCTGTGACAGGTGAGATTATTGTTTTATCTAGATTTAATAAATGTCAAACGTCCTGAAATTACACAGTCAACCAAATCAGAATTATTGGAGCATGTATAAATTGTTCTGTGAATATATCTATACAGTTTAGAAAACTTATAAAAGATTTATTATTTTAAACATTTCAACCTATTCTAAATAGTTAATGGCTTCATTGTATTTTTCTTTTTCAGGCATTAGTTCTTTGCCTGTTGTGAAAGTGGCATTTTTCCTTTCTGAAGTGCCATTGGTTCACAATCTGGGCAGAGCAACCCACCACGTCATCCACTCTGCTTTGGCCATGAGCCACAAGTGTAACTAGGAAGCACACAGTGACTGGGTCAGTGTTATTGACAAGAAATGCAGCCACATAAGAAGAAGGGCTTTCTGGATAGAGCTTGGAAAGGTAAAAGGAACTAGCTACAGTAACACAACTATAGTTAGTTTACAGTACAATTACGTTTTTTAAAAGTAGCTCTGTATTTCTATGTATCAAAAATGAATAAATATATTTTAGTTCCTTTTAAAAAGTCTTAATCGTTTTCATTCAGCAGCACAGGACCCATGTATGGCACACTTGAAGCATGTCATATTCTTCATCCACTGTTTAGTGAGGCTGCAACCTTATAATTATAAAAGTAACTGAAAAGTTAGAGGCATACAACAGAAGGGGTAAAATCATCCCTTGTTAAACTACAATTGCAATACCATAGGACCTCGTATCTGCCTTCTTCATGATGCCTTCCGCCATGTTCATGAAACTCAACTTATTCTTTGTCTTAGTCCTAGTTAACAGCAGAGGCTTTCTCAGTACACATATTTTAATTTTTCATCCTGCTGAAGTAATGCAATCTGTAATTCACTTAGCACACAGGACAGCACACTCAATATTCAGGTGCACTGAATATATGCATTTAGATGGCCTTCAGAAGAATGATTAATCTTCTAAAGGAAGTAACCATTTAAACATCTATATTTTCTAGAAGGCTATGGTTGGGAGAACTGCCCCACTTATGGCACCACTTGTCATATAGTTACTTATCACTTAATAACTGTAAACCAAGGGATTTGCCTCTCTGAATGAGATTTAAAAATCTTTCTCTGAAAGCATGGAGGGCTAAAATTCATTTTAAAATGAGTTTTGGTACAGTTTTTGAGTCTGGAAAGGTGCTTGAAATATTTGGCACATGTAAAAAGTTACTAGATAGCTAAATTCCCTCGTCTGCAAAGTTTGGATCATACATGTTAGTAAGAAAGTTGCAAAGAGCCTCACAAAGAAGTCACAATACATATTGTGGTGTCCAAGGAATTCTAACCTCCCCACAAACTCTCAAAACTTTCAAGCTTTGCTCACCTCAGACACAATTGTTTTCAGATGAATCGATTTATTCCATATTTGAGTAAGAAGTCACCAAGGAGTCTTGTGGCACCTCAAAAACAAGTTTTACTTGGCTTTCATAGATCATAACTCACTTCTTCGGACACTTGTGGGCCGCAGTCCATGAAAGCTTTGTCCAAATAAAGCATGTCAGTCTTTAAGGTGCCACAGGACCCTCTACTGTTTTTTCTGCTACAAACTAACTTGTTTACCTCCACCCAGGAGAAAGGAAGCAATCTAAGCCCCTATTCGGTTGATAAATATATATATATATATATATATAGATTGTGTGGGATCCTAGAACCTGGCTCTTTGCCCAATTTACATGTACTTATTATGAAGTTGGAATCAAGCCATATAGCAATATCCAGATGAGTAGCCACTAGAGATGGGCACAAACCAGCAAAATGGTGATTGGTTGTGGTTTGTGGTTCATTGAAATCCACAAAGCACGAACCACAAACTTCCCAAACTTTTGCAAAAAAAATGAGCTACTAATTGATTCATTTTTGGTTTGAAAGTTCAGGAGACCTTGAATGGCCCCCAACCACCTAGAGACACCAAAATTACAGAGAAGCTTTCCCTGATGCACCTGTACACCCCTTCCAAGTTTGGTGAAGTTTGGATTTCGGATGTCTGAATTATACATCCAAGCAGGTCCCTCTGGGAAAGTGCCTTAAGCAGCTGACTTGGGGGAAATTTCAAAGTGGTTCTTGCCAGGGAACCTGACACAGGATGTTGATCATCAGGAGGTGGGCTGTGGAGGGGCCAAACCCTTTCCCCAAACCCCATGGGCAATGCCATGCTGGAGGTCTGAGCTGAAGCACAGAGGTTGTTTTGGGGTCAGCAGTGGGGGGCTGCCTGACAAGGGAAGCGATGCACCACTGGAGATCTGAGTTAACCTGATTCTGAGGTAGAAGGGCTCCTCTGACTAGCAAAAATAGCTCTGAGGAGAAAATGGCTCTTGTGAATTGGTCATATAAATAAGAACAAGCAACTTTCCCAGAGTCCTTTGAGCCACACATTTAGCTGCCTGATCTGCCAATCCAGTAGTCTATAGGTCCCTCCCAGGGTTACCTAGTGTTTCTGATTGATAGGAACAGACTGTTGGGGGCAAGGGGGGAGAAAATGGGCAAATGAACCAAACAAACCAAAAATCGCTAAAAGATTTTTGGGTTTCATTTCGTTCCAATGAACCAGCAATTTTTGATGAACTTCCTGGTTCGTTTTTTTCATTTGTGCCCAGTGTTAGAGTTCTGAGACTATTTAGACTAGCCACTTTAGTCTATTCTGACAAAACCAGGGAATAGACTTGTGGCAAACTGAAAACGTTGTTCCTGGGACCATTCTCACTTCATCATATGTGTGTTAGCAGTTCATGTGAAGTGCTGCCTTCATATAACTACAAACTCTACTTTCAAATGAGAAACCTTTCTCAGATTGTCTCTTTCCTTTCTCCTTGACATCTTGAGGGTAGCAATATGTGCAAGTTGTCAGGGAACCAATATAGTCCCCCAGAGCCCCTTTGTATGGAAGCCAAGAATCCTGGAAAGTCTCTCCTTAAGATCATCTACCCAGACCACCCGTTCTTCCCAAGTATCAAGGGAGGCTGGAAAATGACCACTAGGAGTCTAGCTTTTTTTGGTGGTGGCTGCAATGCTTTGGAATATGTTTCCTGTGGATGTATGCCAGGTGCCCTCCCTCTTGTCCTTCAGGAAACATGTTAAAACCATGCTTTTCAAGGAGGCCTTCCTAATCCTGTGATAGGCTCATCACCTTTAAATTTTATTTTTGTCTTCTGTCATGTCTTGGGTTGGGTGTTTGTTTGTTTGTTTTTTGGTCATTATTTGTTTGTCTTCATTTATGGTGGATGTGTAGGGTCTTTGATTTTTGTTGTTGTTGTTGTTAACTGCACTTATACATTTCTCAGGACTCTTTGGTGCCATAGGTCAGATCACACATTAAGAGGAATGCATATTTCCTCCTATTACAATGTTACATATCCAGGCATACAAATCTTTCGGTGTCTACATACAAGTAGAACTACTGCCCTTCCAACTTGTCACTTTCTGTGTGCTGAAATTGATTACAGAGGGGAAGAGACTAGCTGTTCCCTTCTAAGAGCAGTGAGCCCATCCATGTAGGGATTAACTGAGCTATAGCAACACATCCTTCCACTAATGGCACGGCATGCTTGAAACAGGAGAGGCATATTTTACTCTCCCCACCCCACTCCGCTGCAGCCTTCAGCTTTGTTTGCCAGAGGCAAGAGGCTTACTTGCCTTGCCATTATTGTAGCTCTGAGCTTTGGCTTTGAAATCTCAAGCAGCAAGAAGCTGGGGAGATGATAAACTGAAGCCTGCAACTGTGTTACAGATTGTAGCATTAGTGTACAGCATACAGTGTAAACAAGAAATTAATTATTAGACTTTTTAAAAAAGTTATGTATATATTGTTATTTTTAGAAAATGTTCAACCATTAGTGTTTTTAGGGATGACAAACTCCCTCTCACCAGATGAAAAATGGGGTTGGCTTTGCACCTGCTAGACATCATTAAAATACCAAGGAGCAGGTGAAGAAAGGAACCATTAAGAGAAATGCCATTTGTAAAACCATCACCCTCAACAGTTGGGTTGGAAGGAAACAGCAGCGTGTGTGAAGCTGTGTTCAGAGATTCTTGTGGGTGGGAAAGATGCTCAGAGAGAGAGAGACCCAAGGGCAGCAGGATCTACATTTCAGATTTGAGCTAAAAAAAACATTTCCATTTTTAAAGACATGTCCATTCCAAAATGAGACAAGGAAAATTCTTCTGTCATCCATGGGAGAAGAGGTAGGGAATGTCAGTACTTTTCCAGACTAGTTTTACATTGTTATATTACATAAGAAGAATCTATAGCAAGAGCAAATCTCATTTCTTTGCCAATACTAATAATAAACTACCCCTTATTTTCCTACCAGTGAAATGATCTTCAGGAACAAAATGATAACAGAAAACCCTAATAAACTATATTCATTAGTGAATAAAATCTGGGGGTGGGGAAGTTCAGCTGAACTAATTAAAATGGCTATTTCAGAAACAATGTTAGATTTACTCAGTGAGTCACAAATAATCTTTATTGCCACTCTAGGAGCATGTATTTTTGTATAATATAATTACTAACTAATTGTGCAACTTGTTTATTAGTGTTCCTACAAGCACACATACTTGGTATGTGTATTTGGTGCCTGCCTATTAAACTTCAAATATTTTGAAATAAGAGCTGATCCTGAATGTTAACAAATGGAAAATTGCACTTTCCTACTAATATGTCTAGGATTAATTTAACCTATTGTCTTCCAAAAACTCATTTATCCAGTCTTTTCTAGAGTTGCTGAATTAACAGTAAAAGAAGAATGTGAAACGTCATTTCTGTTCTGTAAAGAAGAGTGGGCTGACCAGGAATAGCTTCATCAAACAATTCATGGAAACTGGAGGCAGGGACCAGACTAATGAAGATTTTCTCATGGACATGTAAGCTGGACCACACTTTTTATGCCTTTCCATATAGGAGGCTGCATACTATTTGTTCCTTTACCTGGTATTGCTAAAGAAAAAGTGAGAGACAGGAAAAAAACGAAATGAATTCCAAAGTATGACTATCACTAGAAAATATCCCCAGTGAAGTGCCTTCCTCTCTAGGGATCTGAAAACTTGTCAATTTTGTTTTCATTGCATTTTTTTATCCCCTCATCAGCATCTCATACCATCTAAGTTCTATGTTAGATTAAAAGATATTGTATTAGTTTCCACATGAAAATTCATAAGTGTTTTGGGATGCACTTTCCTAATTTAGTCATTTTATGCCTTTTTTCTAATGCATACTGTCAAGAGCAGACCAAAAGGAATCCCCAGATCTACCAACAGCTGCCACCACTTTTTCTTTCCTCTTGGTCTCAGCAGGTGACTCTCAGATCTTACAGGCCACAACTAAGGCCATTGGCTACATTGTAGAGCTGAATCAGAAGGATCTGGCTTTACTGCAATTTGATTTGCAGTCTGCATTATGTTTCAAATTGCAAAAATTGAACATACAAGGACTGCAGATTGATTCATAAGTTCCCCATTCACATTGTTTGTGATGGGACCTGTAATCCTGCCTATCCCTCCTTATTTCCTTGCTTCCTCTGGCCCTGCCTCTCATTTCCTTTTATGGTTAGCTGCAAAGCTCTTTTGTTAAGCATTCCAAACATCTTTGATTTTACCTCCATTTTGTTTGTGCGGGGATTCAGAGGACAACTAGCGATAAAAAATATGAGTCCAGCCGTCTGGAAGTAGAGGGGAAAAAAGCCAGTTTCACTTTAAATAGACTGGACCAATTCGATTTAGCCTTCAATATCACGCAGACAGGAAAAAAAAGCTTTGAACTCACTTACTTTATAAGCAAAGCAAGTCCCATGATATTTGACCATCTAGTTGCCCTCCAAGAGTCTAACTTGAATGCTCTGACCTCAGAGTTCTAGGCCAGAAGTCATTAAACAGTAGCATTGAAGCCCAAAAACAAGATGTTAAATTTAGTACTGAAACTATTCAAAATGAAGTAGAGACACAGCCTCATAGGGAGGAATGTTTATGGTCAATGGAATAAGGAAAATAAGGAAATAAAATGTACAAAGAACCAGAATAATATTTAGGAAGGATAAATGAGCACAGGTCTTGTTGAGGCTTGTATCTGTTATATAATACCAGTCAATGTTTTTATAATTTTGATGGTGCCTGGTGTTCTTGAATAGTAGTAGTAGTAGTAGTTCTAAGTTAGCTAAAATTGGGTTCTTGGCTGCAAAAGGAGGAGTTTGCAACCAAGGAGTTTGATCCTACTCCCCGTGCCCCCTACTCCCATGAAGGATCAGGTTTACAGACTGGGGGTACTCTTGGACCCAGCTCTCTCTATGAAGGTGCAAATATCTGCTGTGGCCAAGAGTATATTTTATGAACTTTGGTTGATTTCTCAGGTGCACCCCCTACATGGATAAGAAATGCCTAACAACAGTGGTTCGTATGTTGGTAATCTCTAAAATAGTCTACTATAATGCTCTCTATGTAAGGCTGCCTTTGAAGTCTGAACAGAAACTTCAGCTGGTCCAAAATGTGACTGCCAGACTGACCACAGCTACCAGCAGTTATGATCACATATCCTCAGTCTTGGCACATCTTCATTGGCTCTCTGTGTTGAATTAGAAATCTCTAGCCTGATTCAAGGTGCTCATCATGACCTATAAAGCCCATAATGGTTTGGACCTCGATTCTTGTTGAAATGTATCTCCCACAAAAATAGCTGCCTATCCCACCCACTCTCATAGTCCTTGATGTTAAAAATTGTAACACCCAAGGTACATACACACATAAATCCTGATCCATGAACGAACAGCACTCCAGAACAACCAAAGTTAACAATGGCCATTCTATACCACTGACATTGCCCAGCTTTCAAATTATAGATTGAATCCTGGAACATCTCCTAAATGTACCTTTCCTTTGAAGTGAATACAGGAATATTCCTGGACCAGGAAATCACCAATCCTTAGAATCTCTGTTTTAACAGGATTCAGTTTTATTTTATGTGTTCTGATCTAGCTCAATGTAGCATCCAGGAACTGATTGGGAGTGGCATGGTCATTCTCAATATGACTGCAGCTCCAATATTTTTGTTTTGTTTTGTTTTCAATGTAATCTTACATTGTTAGGTAGAATGCAAACAAGGCTGTGTCATGTTCCCTACCCATTTCCTCAGAAGTGTTGTGAATATTTTACTCCCGAATATGATTATGTAAAAAGTTGAACGAACAGCTCAATTGCAGCATAATATACCCTTATAAACATATGGCTTCTAGAATAGGTGGCGCTGTGATGAGAATATACAGTTCAAAGTTGTGAGTGTGGTGTTTGTATTTGCATATCTTCCAGTTTTCTCTGTGTGTGTGTGTGTGCGTGCATGTGTGCTTGTTTGAAAGGAAGATAAAAAGTGAGAGGGAGAGAGAAGCGAAGAGGGTGGGAGAATTTATGAGTCTGGCATATGAACATTTTATTTGGCAGTGTGGCTGTCACTGTTAAGGTCAATTAACCTAAAAGAGAGTGTTTCTGCATGAAAATAAGAACTGGGACAGTCCATTAGGAACTAAGAGGAAGCGAAGAATTAAGAAACTGATTAAACAGTTGTTTTTGAGAACAGTGAAAAGAACCCTAGGTTCTAGAAAGACTGGTCAGTGTTTTCTTGGAAATGCTCCTTTGCTATCCCAACCACGGAATAATGACGTGAGACAAAGATATGGATTAAATATGGGCCACTTTATTGATAACATCAAAATACGATAATGGCAATCCTTTGCCAAAAGAAGGGGCCTGCTGTAGTGCGGAAACAGGTGAAAGGCAGGGGTATGCCGACACCCCTTAATCAATAAATGGGCGAGTCCCCAGCCCCAAGTTCCCGCAGTCTCCAGACAGCAGGAACCCGGCCAGCCGCTAATAAAACACCCCCAGACCTCAAGCCATCTTTCACTGATGACTGTTGGTCCAGAAGTGGACCAGCGCATCCTCCCGCCACAGACACTGTAATCGCACGATCCGCAGTGCTGGGAAGTGGGATGTGCTGTTGGCTTAACAGAGATTACAATTGGGACACACCGAAAATACCTGTTATTTCCGCACTACCCGCCTGTGTGACCAAAATTAAACATCCAAAATGCCAACAACCCTTATCCAGTGTGGGATAGGCAAAAAATCCCCCCATCCATAAGCCAATCAGGATGAAGGTCAAAAATTCCTATCCGGCCCCTGAAAGGTGACCAGAAAAACTCACACTAGAAAAAAGGGAGGGCGGGTGGGAGCCCGAAAAAGGAAGAGGGCAGTGCGAGGGGGAAAGCCACTTAAATACCCAGGGATTTCCCACCCCTCGCACAACATCTCGTGAGACTTAAACGCAGCCTCGCTCTATCCCGGGTGGATAGCAAGGGTCGATTGCGCCGGCCAAAGGCGATGCCTTGCCAGCGATCGCAGCATTGCTATCACAACCACGGAATAATGACGCGAGACAAAGATATGGATTAAATATGGGCCACTTTATTGATAACATCAAAATACGATAATGGCAATCCTATGCCAAAAGAGGGGGCCTGCTGTAGTGCGGAAACAGGTGAAAGGCAGGGGTATGCCGACACCCCTTAATCAATAAATGGGCGAGTCCCCGGCCCCAAGTTCCCGCAGTCTCCAGACAGCAGGAACCCGGCCAGCCGCTAATAAAACACCCCCAGACCTCAAGCCATCTTTCGCTGATGACGGTTGGTCCAGAAGTGGCCCAGCGCATCCTCCCGCCACAGACACTGTAATCGCATGATCCGCAGTGCTGGGAGTGGGATGCGCTGTTGGTTTAACAGAGATTACAATTGGGACACACCGAAAATACCTGTTATTTCCGCACTACCTGCCACAGCATAGGGACTAGCCATGCTATGTCCCATGCCCGCCACAGAGCCACTCAAGCTCGACAAGCAGGCCCCCTGTGATGTCTTCTAAGAATATGTCCAAACCTGCATTTGACAGGTGGACACCATTGCTCCTGAACATTTCAGGTTTCGCAACATGGATCCTGTGGTGACATACCACCGAACCGAGGCCGCAGCTGCAGACGCCTCCATGTATTTCACTGTTCAGAACAGTCCTCACACAGCCTTGCCAGGCTAACCGAGGAATAATTGTGGACCACATGGATCCGAGGCCGTGGCCGCCGACGCCTCTGAACACTTTTCGTTAACGCTTGCACGAGCCTTGTTAACAGCAACAGTCCTCACACAGCCTTGCCAGGCTAACCGAGGAATAATTGTGGACCACATGGATCCGAGGCCGTGGCCGCCGACGCCTCTGCACACTTTTCGTTAACGCTCGCACGAGCCTTGTTAACAGCAACAGTCCTCACACAGCCTCGCCAGGCTAACCGAGGAATAATATTGGACCATAAGATCCGCATTGTAGGATACCTGACATTCAACCACTTAAGGTCGTGCAGAATGTCCAGGATCAAAGCCTTACCTGAAATCCTAGGCAAATCATTGCCTCAAGGGTGAACAACAAGCACATCTGGTGATGACTGGCCGAATGCCATCATCCTGCAGAGCTGGATCCACTGCATACCTCTCGGCCCTTTCCAGGTTATATGTGCCTGGGCTCCAAGCCCAAATCACTCCCCCATGGGGATGCGGCAGCATAGTGCTCTGCCTAATAAATATAACTATGTCCGACGATCACTAGTTGCCATCGCCTTCCGGACCCAAGGGGACCTGCAAAGACAGAAGCCATGCCCCTACCTACATGTTAGGTAAGGTCCTAGTGTACGTTTTATAACTTGCAGGTGATCGCCGGCCTAACTGTTTGATCTCCTCTGGGCCGCTGCAGTGGATGCCGCACCTATCCTGTATAAATGAGTATCGAACTGTAGGCCTGAGATTCCTACCCTAGTTAAGACTAAGTCGGTCAATTTCCAAAACCGATACTTAGTCAGGTGACTGATCAGTGTGTTGAAAGAAATATCCTACCTTTTACCCTTGCCTAGCAACACATGCTTTTGCAGCATGAACTGGGCATATGCCAGCGATGCTAATCGCTGGCATATGCCCAAAACTAATCTCCTTCCTTTACCCATTAGATTGGCCTCGGATCGCCTAACTGAAATCTCTACCCTATCGTCTAAGACTCTAACGTCCTGCCACTATAAAGCCAACCTCGATTTGACAGCCTTACCCCCATCAAACAGATCATTATTCTTAAGGGCGCCGAAAATGCCATTAGGGAAGTTGCATTAACAAAGCCCTTTCGTATTCATTCCTGCACAGGAGCACCCACTACTCACATGTGCGTTCTAAAAGAAAAGGAGTGATGGGGACTCGGGTATCCCTCGCTCAGCCCTTCTCATTAGACCATTCTTCCAGCATTCTCCTAATTCTAAAATCTTCGGAAAAGTCCTCATGCCCATTTGTTTTGCATAGAAGGCCAGGCTGATAGCCTACCTTGAATGTTACCCGGAGCCAGTCTCTTCCTATTGAGGAAAAAACTCCTGTCAGTTCCTTGGCTTCTGGTGCTAGCTCCCTGAACAGTTCCATCTGTTTGCACAATAGCCATCTGCTATTCTGTTGTCAATGCCTGGAACGTAGCTGGCCTGCACCAATATTAAATTGCAAAGCCCGCAATGTAAAGGCCCTAACCAATCTCATTACCCACTCTGATCGCTACGTAAGGTTGCTCACAATATAAACAACCGCCAAGGTGTCGCACCAGAAATGGACGACTGGATTTAACCATTCGTCAGCCCAAAGCCGGAAGTCCCCAACAATTGGAAAATTCCACAAAGTTAGAACTCCCGTGTTGCCGTCCCGATGCCATGCATCAGGCCAGGTGCCCGAACACCACCTACGTGTAACTATTCTGTAAATCTTTGAGTGATGTTGTCTTTTAAGCATCAGCCCATCTACTCTGGATCTAAGGTCACCCCATTTATTCTATGGTAGCCTTGACATTTGTTGTACTATGTCAAGTTCTATACCAATACAAGTTAGAGATGCTACTGGCACCTCCGTTTTTTCTTCGGCTAGGGGCAGCCCCCAGTTCGCCTGCCAGCGTTTGAATGCATTTAGTATGGATCTACAGTTACCCAAGATCCTTTCCCATGGAAAAGGAAATCATCAGGTAATGGGCCATGGAATTACTACGCACCCTTTGCCTAATCTTCCTTTCAATAAAAGTACTGATTTCCCAAAAGCGGCTCAAGCCACCGAGCAGCTCATGGTACACTCCCTAAGCCTTCTTAGGAACTATGCCCAATGGAGAGACACGTAGGTTCTCAATGGACGGTGTCGAGAAAGGATCTAGGACCTGGCCCTCCTTTACTTCCTTGTCAATTTTCTTTTGAACTGTGGATATCATACCTTCCACTAACTTATGGTTATGTGCAATGAACACTCTCCGTTCACCCATGGCTGGGATCTTAAATCCGTACTTTAAGCCTTCCAATTAATAAGAGGCATCATCCCTATGAGGGTAAGGCCTGAGCCAGTCCTTCAAAAACCTAAACTTTAATTGGGCTGGGTCCCTTTTCCAGGGTTACCGCCGCCCCTGTTGAGTTTCTTGGAACCCTCACTATATTGTTGTGATGGTGAGCGCCAGACTTAAACAGTGTAAATTTGGATGTTGCCCCTCCCCCAAGTAAAGCACTCATGACTAAACCTGCACTTCTTCTTTGTGCATAATCCCTTGATGTTATATTGAAAGCAAAATAGGCGGGGCTGAACCACCTGCCCCGCACCAGGGCAGGGAACTGGAGTGGTGGCCGTCTTCCTATTTAGGTGTCCAATATCAAACCTTTCCCCCGTGTTTGGCCTAGCACGGTCATATGTAGGCGCCACCGACCTGGCTGCAGTTCGTCCCAGCACAGATTTGGCTGAATGGCACTCCTCATGTGGAAAGCCTGATCGTATAACAGCCAAGCCTGGCCAGCAAAATCCGTGTATGCCCTATAGATAATATTGAGGTATTGAAAAAGGGGTTAAGCCCTCCACGGATTGGGCCTTAACTACTACACCCACATAAATGAGGAAACCAGGAAGCCAGTTGGCTAGTCTTATCTGGCTTCTTTCTTTCGTGCTTCTTTCTCCTTCTCGTCCTCCCTGTCTGGGTCTTTATTATCTACCTCCCTATTCAGTAGGTGCACTGGCTGGGTTCTCTACTTGATATTGCAGGGAGGCCACCAAATAGAGCAAGCCCCAGGCACTCAATTGTGGCTGTCGTTGTTCGCTACATTTCTCCTGCAACTGTCTGAGGGAAAATGTCATGTCAGTGGTGGATTTATTAGCTCGAAATCCACACTGTGATTCTGTACAGACTCCGCCTGCAAGCACCTGAAGTCTCTTCAGCACATCATGGGCAAGCAGCTTCCCTACAACACTGCAAAGAGAGATGTCACGGTATCTTTCTCCAAGAAGGAGAAAGAACCAATGAAATCAATGTCTTGGCATAGGGCCAAGACATGTTAGACAACCCCCATGTTTATAGATGTGTGGGGTGTGTTGCGGTGAATCGTGATGTGGAGCTGCTAGCCGAAGGCCATGCAGGTAAAGATGTCTATGTGCCTGGTGTAATGGTGGACTCACTTGCAGATGTCATGGCCCTACCGGTATCCTCACAAGGTTGTGGGGTGCTGAAGCCGACCTCCTCATGCCCTTCTTGATATGGGAATGCTGGCTCAGACGCTACAGGTGTAGATGAGCATTGTTTCTCCATAGTATGAGCCCTTGGAGTTGCAGACGCCGTGTCTTCATCACGCCTAGCCGTAGTCTCCGAAACCTGGGGAAGCTCAAGAGTAATAAATCTATCCATTAATTTCTGTGCTAATGATTTAAATCTGGCCTTCTTGATGCTTTTAGTTCCCCTAGCTGATCTACGTGGCATGGCCTTGCTCAACCGTGGGGACTATCTGCAACTCCTGCCCTAGAACATAGCGAGAACATAGGGCCAACTTTAACAAGGCTGTTTAAGGCGCCCTAAATCAACTGTTCCACTTTACTCAATATTCATTAATTAAATCCTGTGGTTAAATGCTGCTCTCTATGTATCTATATATTAATTGATAGTTGAGAGTAAATGCTATTATAATTAATTTAATTTCGAGGCCATATCTGGTACTGGTAACAACAATGGCAAGAAAATTCACCACAAAACACAATTACTTATCATGGTCACAAATCTAGGCCTGAATGCACGGCCATAGACCTAAACCACTGAGCTATTCAGCAGGCAGCCCCAGCTGAAGCATGCAAATCTACACCTACCAGGTATTAATAAACGACTAGCAAAACAAACAGCTGTTCCTAATATAAACTGCACAACGCACTTTTGGTAACTTTAAATAATGTTAAATATAATCAATTTACAATCCACTAATTGCTGTTAAATTTCACTTTTAAAACCAGTGAACTGTAATATATGCTCAAGAAATTGGCTATTTAGTTGTAGCAGTAATTAACGCTCATACACTAGATAATAATGAAATAAGAATTATGTAATTATCAATTAGCCAAAAACAATTTCGCCTAAAGTAATATTCTTATTATTTCTATTAATGTTTTAATATATATCTAATTAGGAGTTATTTATTCTTTATTATTTATTTATTATTGTTACTATTATTATTTTGACTCACTTATTTAGTCCTTCTTAATTTCCCTTACTTCTCCTACTCAACACTTGTAATCAATTCTAATCAGATCAGATTGTCCTTCCAATATTTATTTATTATTATTATTTTATTTTTATAGCAGCACTTTAAACAGTAGGCAAACCTCGCCTACCCGTGCAAGAGGCTCGCAGCCGTTAAATTTACACACAAAATATTGAACCCACAATGGCGCCCAAAAACGAGATGGTGCGAGAATAAAATGGCGCGAAGGCAAAATTACAGGCGAGGGAGCCTAAGCCTAAACACTAACGGACTGAAAATGGTGCAGGGGAGAAAGAACACAATAAGACATAAGTAACCGAAACAATCAAGCCCCAAACTAGCAGTGACGGGTTAAAGGACATCCGATCAGCCCCCCTGTGCTCTTTCCTTCTATTCCCCTCCTACTTCTTTTTCCTTTTATTATTGCCTTTACAAAACTTCTGTCCTCGATCCGTCCACAAGAATCCACCTCGCCTTCCCCAAAGACAATTAAGACTCTGGGCTGTTTAAAAGCAAAATTGCCTTTCGCGCCCCAGCGCGGCGGCGCAAAAACTGTGCCGCCGCCGCCGCTGCACCCTAAACAAAACGATTCTTTTTTTAAAAAGAACACTTATTTAAACAAGCTTGATTCAACCATAAATCAACTGAATTAAACAATGAACAGTCAAGAAGTAAGCCAAGCACAAAGCTCCAAACCACGGGAGGGAGCCGAATGCTTCCCTCCCGTCCTCAGGAAGAGCTGACGCAGGGAAAAGATGAGCCAGGCAGCTCGATCCTCTCCTTCTGACAGCCCAAAAAAGGAAGAGGGCAGTGCGAGGGGGAAAGCCACTTAAATGCCCAGGGATTTCCCGCCCCTCGCACAACATCTCGTGAGACTTAAACGCAGCCTCACTCTATCCCGGGTGGATAGCAAGGGTCGATTGCGCCGGCCAAAGGCGATGCCTTGCCAGCGATCGCAGCATTTGCCATGCATACTTCTTAAATTTAGCAACATTGTCTCCTACATACATGATGCTTATTTAATAGGATGGAACTTGAAGATGGGGTTTAATCCCTGGATCACACATGTCAGGAATAACACACCAATGAAGAGTGAAATCTAAGCAATTCTATAGTCAGCTGTTACAGCATTAATGTCAGCTTCGCCGGTGCTTGTCGCCGAGTGGAACTCCTTTGCCCTCCACTCAGTATAGCGCGAGATGCGCTATTCTCGTAGTTATCTGTGGGGAGCGTCCTTTTAAGGACGCTCCCCCAGATAACTACAAGAATAGCACATCTCGCGCCTTAAAAGGACGCTCCCCCACGTGCTCGGCCTCTTTCGAAGCTTGCATCCCACCCAGCCACCCGATATCCAGTGTGAGTCTGACTGGTCATCCTATTGGGGGCCGGATAGGAATTTTTGACCCGCTACTCAATAGTTCCATTGCTATTTAATTGTTTTAATGTTTGGTCACACAGCAGGTAGTGCAGAAGGAAACTGAATTGGTGAGTGCCCATGGAGTTCAAGCAGTGCATAGTGGGTCTGAACTTTCGGCGCTGCGGATTGTGAGGTTACAGTGCTGGGAGGAAAGACCTGTTGGGGGCCCTCCCCGGGCTGAGGGCCGCCAAAGGCTGCGGGCTTGCATGCCCGGGGGGGGCTTGATATTTTGCCGGCTGGGGTCATGCTGTCTTAGGGACAGCACGACAACAGGGCGTGGGACTTGCCCGTAAAGGTTGGTGAGGGGGTCCTGTGAGACCTTCGGCACCAAACCTGATACTGCACTACCACAGGCCCCTGGTTTCTAATCCATAAGTTATGGCATGTTGATTTAATAAAGTGTGGCCCTATTTATACCCATCACCTGCGTCTCGCCTCATTATTCCGGAGTAGGAGAGCAAAGCAGTAGTACCAGATTTACTACCAGCTCAAGATGTACATAATGAATTGATTAGGTCTTGCATGGCAAATGAGAGTTCCTCACCACCACCATGTTCCCCTCACTGTAAGCCACCTCAAGGTGAAATACTCTTTTTTTGCGCAGCCTCAAACAAAATTTGTGCATTTTCATGAGAGAGTTTTGTGCATTTCTATGAAATGTATGATACTGGAAATTGTGATAAATGTTGTCATGCCATATGAATTAGTAACATTAGCAACATTGGCCCGGTTGTTTGTATATTTTAGTCTGTCCTGTTATGCTTGCATTTTGTGTAAGTGCATGTTTAGCTTTATAAATAAAAGTATACTTGTTTTACCAAGGAGGGCAGCAGGAGTTTTATGCAAATTATATTTTGTCCACATTGCAAAACCCATTCATAAAACAAACTGGCACCTAAATCTCATAGCAGAGCCACAATCTCTTGAGGGGGGTTGGAGAATACCCAAGGAGTTGTCTTGCTAACTGAGATGACTTTCTTTCCTAGGATCTTGGCAGTAATGATATTTTTTCACATCCCTGTCACCAGCTATTTGTGGATGTATTATTTTACCAAAGCCCTTCTCAGCAATAAGTGTTCATAAGTATCAAGTAGCACCCATTACTGTTTTCAGGGAAGACTGACTGTTCTACTGCTTGTTTCAACATCAGACAGTTTCTGAAAGCATTCAGCCTGGAGAGATAAATTCTTGCTTTTCAAAAGTCTGAAGTTTCATGTACATCTTGTTTTAGTGTTCTTTCTTGCTCCAAGAAATAAACCAAACTTATCACTCACCAAAAAATATACATATTTATGATAAAGTTAAAAAATTTACATTACTTACATCTCTCGGGGGAAAGAAGAAACTCTAGCATTCGGTAATTCTACTATTGCGAGAAATGAATTTTTTGCAATACATAGTATTATTTCTTTCTAGAAACCCACTTTTTATCAGAAAGTGCCAATGAAGAAATTGGAGAATGTATAGAATCACAACATGAAAAATGGCCACTCTAAACTACCATTTGTCACCCATTGACAGTTGTGCCTTGTGGCAAAAAAGTTCATTATGAAAGATAAGTTGAGAGCTCAAAGCATTTTTTAAAAAGGCTGTAAGGCTGGTGATGTACCATATAATACCTTCATGTGCCTCTGTGTGGAAGCAGAGTTTTCTTTTTTATATAAAATTATTAAACTTAAGGAATTACAACATATGGATGCTTGCAAATGCTGATGCTTAAGAGCATGCATATTTTAGATGATGGAAGGGAAATTGGAGTGCCAAAGTACGTAGAGAGAATAGGTGAATAAGACTGTGGTACCTGCTGAGCAGAATTAGATGAATTTGGTAGAGGAGGGCATTTGCCCAAAATCACATCAGGTTCCAGCCGATTTTCCCAATGTTTTATGATTGAACACAGGCGTCAAAAACACAGTGTAGATAAACATCCATTCTGGTTCTCATCACTTTCCTCACAGTGGAGGATCAGAACTAGATTAAAACATACTGGGGCCCTAAACAATCTCAAAGGCTTCATGACATTACACAGTATAATAGAAAGGATTGTATTATTCTAAGAATTGAAGGTGGATTTGTGTGTGTGTGTGTGGGTGGGTGCTTTGTTTGTTTTTTTGGCATTTATAAGTCTCTCTAACTCTGTCTCTAAAATATAATTTATTCAGCTTGTAGATAGATCGGATACTAAGAAGACCCAATGTGTATGGCACAGGCCATGGCTGTTCAAACAGAACATGAGTGGTATCATAAGGATGCAACTGGTAATTTTTTGCTAGTAGTCAGCATGACTGGTAGTCGGGGAATTGTGTAGAAATCAGCCCTGTTTGTTGTGGTTCTTTTTCAGGGTTTGTGAGATAGCTTAGTAGAAAGGAAGACTTAATAGAGAACGTGTAAAGAATTACTGTTTCTTTAAACTCAAAGACTGGAGGAGAGTGGGGTTATAAATCTTGCCTTTCCATATCTTGCAGTTAATATCATGTTATCATACTTCCCCTGATGCCCTGGTGTAATGGGAACCATGAACCCACCCACATTCAGCTTGGAACAACACAGAATATTCACTGAACATGGTGCAAGTTTTTTTTTATAACACTTTATTAGTTTTTCTCTATATCTACAGTACATTCAATTCGTGCTTGTTAAACATCGTGTTACATGGGTTTGCTTATAATAATTATCTATTTTTGCGTCTTGGTGATTTAATCCCTTCTCCAATCTTCTAGCCATTTATAGAACAAATTTCACGTATTAAAGTATTCTGAATCTTCTTTCTCAGTCTCAGTGTGAGTCTATCCATTTCTGCACAATCTAAAATCTTCTTAATTATCTCTTCTGTTGGTATTTCTTCGTTTTTCTAATGTTGTGCAAATACAATCCTAGCTGCTGTCACAATATGCAGTGTTAGGTAAACTGATTGTTTATCAAAATCCTCTGGTAAAATACCTAATAAAAACAGTTCTGGTTTAAAATCTATACATTTTTTAAGCATTTTAACCAACCATGTGTGTATTTTAGTCCAATATTTTTTTTTGCTTTTTCACATGTCCACCATACATGATAATAGGTACCTACTTTTTGTTCACATTTCCAACATTTACTAGACATATTTGGAAACATTTTTGCAATTCTGGGAGGTGGTAAGTGCCATCTATAAAACATTTTATAAAGATTTTCTTTATACGAAGTCGCCATTGTTATTTTACAATTTCTATTCCACAATTTCTGCCATTTCTCCAATTCAATATTGTGCCCAAAATTTTTAGCCCATTGTACCATTGTTTCTTTCCCCTGCTCATCTTCCATTTTCCAATTCAAAAGCAGTTTGTATAGTTTCTTAATTAGTTTACCGTCTGAGGTTAACAACATTTGTTCAAGCGGTATTTGTTCTTTATAAAAGCCTTCTTTAACATCTTTATCGTATCTAGATTGAATTTGCATTAATGGCCACCATGACAATCCTAATCCCTGAGTAATAAGATCTTGTTTTGGTTTTAATTTTCCTTCTGTATCTAGTATATCTTTATAGCATAAAATTTCCTCAGAGTTCCTGAGATTTGGGTGTACAAATGCTTCCATAGGTGAAAGCCAACTAGGTATTTTTATGTACATTTTCTTTTTTATCTTTTCACATATTAGCAGTAGTGAGTTTCTAATATAATGATTTTGAAAGTATCTATGGGTTTTGGCTTTCTCATACCATAAAAAGGCATGTCAGCCCAATTGTAGATCATGTCCTTCTAGAGCGGTCTTTCATTCCTCAAAGTGACCCATTCTTTAAGCCAGACTAAAATACATGCTTGGTAGTATAGCTCCCAGTCTGGTAGTCCAAATCCTCCTTTTTCTTTAGATTCTTATAGCATTTTCAGTTTAATTCTTGCCTTTTCCCCTTGCAAATAAACGTTAAAATCATCTTTTTTAAATCTTCAAAATATTTATTTTCTATTTTAATTGGTACTGTTTGGAACAAAAAAAGTAGTTTTGGTAAGATACACATTTTAATTGTCGATATCCTTCCTAACATTGATAATTGTAAGTTCTTCCATTTTTCCAAGTCTGTTTTTATTTAAGTAATTTTACGTAGTTGTCTTCTTTGATTGTTGCACATCTTGCGATTAGATATATTCCCAAATATTTAACCTTTTTAACTATTTGCAACTTTGACATTTCTGATAGTTGGTTTTTTTGCTTTGCTATTAGATTTTTTTGTGATAACTTTTGTTTTTTCCTTGTTGATTTTCAGTCCTGATACTTCTCCATATTCCTCAATCTCTTCTATTAATTTCGGTGTTGATTCCAGTGGATCTTCTAAGATAAATACCAAATCATCTGCAAATGCTTGTAGCTTGTAGCTTTCACGTGGTGCAAGGTTTGAAAAGTTAGCACTGGTAAGTAACATGAAGCAGCAGGTGGAACCTATGGGAAACACAGCTCAGAGGTAATTGATACAGATTCTCCTTCTTTACTAAGAGATACCTTCAAGATAGCTTAGTCTCACAGGAGTTGCTTCCTTAATTTCATCTATAACTTAGCCATCATTCAAATGGGAGAACTTCCAAATGATGGAGGAAGTCCCATACTATCTAGGTGAGGTCTCGTTGGACAGCTAAGTCAGTTTTTTAACCATTTGTGGTTGGTGTCTTCCAGGTACCTGTGGATCCCACAGTCTGTTTCTGAATAAGAGGAGGTGGTATCCAGAATCACTGGTCTCTCCCTCCTTATTTCAAGTATAAGAACATGTCACTGGAAACAAAAACCAAGATCATCCACACTATTGTATTCCTGATTACTGTATACAGATGTGAAAGATGGACAGTGAAGAAAGTTGACAGGACAAAAAATTATTCATTTGAAGTATTGTGGTGGAGGAGAGCTTTGCTGATAACCTACACTGCCAGAAAGATGAATAAGTGGGCCCTAGATCAGTCCAAGCCTGAACTTTCTCCAGAAGCAAAAATGATGAAACTGAGTCTATAGTATTTTGGGGACTTCATGAAAAAAGCAAGACTCATGGAAAAAGACAATAATGGTAGGAAAAGTTGAAGGCAGTAGGAAAAGAAGAAAACCACATATGAGGTGGCTTGACTTCCTAAAGGAAGCCACAGCCTTGAGTTTCCAAGAGCTGAGCTGGGGTCTTGAGGATATTTTGGAGGTCACTCATTAAAAGGTTTGCTATACGTTGGCGATGACTTAATGGCACATGTCACCAACAACATTTGATCTGCATGCACAGTACCTAATCTGGTTGGATTTGGGTGTCTAAGTGCTTCTGCTATCAAAAGCTATAATGTACAGCACCACTATAATTCCATTTTTGTTTGTGAGTTTTATTATGATTTGTTGATTTGCCCAGTGTCATTCTAATATCTGAGATAGCTGCTTTATTTCCTAAATTATTGCTCTGTCACTTTGGTTAATACAATTCTTACATTATCTGTTGCTTGCCTTCTATCTGCTTTGCTGATTGTTTCCAATAACAAGCTTACATCTATCTATGAGTTTTTGATGTTAAGCAGTCTATGGTGCCTGTAAGTAATAAATTAAGGAACAACGCTTCCCTTAGTTGTAACAGAAATATTGCATGTCACTAAGACTCATAAAATAGGCTTGCCAACTGAGGGGGAAAGAACAGGAAAACAACATGCTGATTTCTTTGTGGGGCATTTCCCTATCCCTCATTTTGAGGAGAAGCAAATTGGCATCATTTTTAGAATCCCTATTCCTTTAATATTAGAGATGGTCATCCCACCTCTGAGTGGGTGCCCCCTGGAGGGGTCAGAAAGGTGAACCACAGAATACCTGTAGGGTCAGTAAACCAATTGCGCTGAACTGCTGAACCAGCAGCTATCCATCTCTATTTAACATTCATCAGGGAAGTACTGTCCCTCCGATTGTTTGAAACATATTCCAATCCACACTATTGCAAAGTCTGTGACATTATCTATACATTTCTTGGCCTAGGTTTAAGAAAAGAAAATTCCTTCCAACTGGAGAGATTGCAAATGGCTGTGACCTAACTGTGTGACCTGCTGTATGCACTCAAAGCCCATACAACAATCATCCTTCCTCAATCTTTCTCTCTCTCACACACAATTCTAACACTGTAGTAATATTTCAGTAAATTTTGATAAACTAAGCTGAGAACAAGAAAAAAAAAACATTCCAGAATACTATTTAAACTGTGACATGAGTCTTCCCCTTCAGACTATAGCTCTGCAAAATGACTAGTAGAGCAGCTGCAAGATGAGAGGGAGGGAGGGAGGGAGAGATACTATGCAGTGACTTCAGCTCCTTAGTTCTCCTTAGCTCCATCGTTGGTGTGATGTCCAATGAAGATCTTGGGCTTTACTGAAGCCATGTATATAAGTTCTTCTCATAGTTCTTCCATTAGACCAATCTGATGATAATGCCTATGTTAAGTGGATTAATTCATTCATATATTTTGATTATGAGTAACAGCAAACATATAAGCTGTTTTATTTCTGATGACATTAGTAAGATCCCAAACACTGGAAAGTGGGCATAATCTCCTATTCTTGGCAGTTTTGTGATTCATGGGCACATTATATTTTCGTCTTCACTATGGTTGTGTCTGGACACACATTTTCTCTGAGCCAGACTAATATCTGAGAAAAGATCAGTGGAAAGAAAAACTCAGGCAGCTGATGTCTCCCTAATGCCTTCCCAAATCCAGCAATACCTTGGAAGCATCCTACTAGTAGACTGACAATAAGCTAATGCTAAGCCTGCAATATAATGTCAGGTCAGAGCCAACAAAATGACAGCACTGCATATTAGAAGGCTAAAACGGAATGCACACGGAGAGTGCAGGCAGGACAGACCACAGCTTGGTGTCTAAGCTTTTAAAAATGGCAACATTTTTGTGGGATGTCTTTCTTATTTGTAAGGAAGGCTTTGGAAATATAAAACCAAATTAAACTTCACATTAGAGATGAATTTCTGGCTTGTGAACACATTGTGTTTTGCTCCTCTGTTGGTAGCTCAAGAGTCCACTGTCTTTCTCCAGATGACCATGTTTGCTTATGTACAGCAGCACATGAACACTGGCATTCAGGCACTATCTGGGAGGGTGCCCACAACAGTAGGGAGGCACCCCAGAAATAGCAATAAACTGCAGTAAAAGGGATCAGTCATCTCTCCAGCTGGATCCAGTCCAGACTTAAAAATATTTTGAGCACATCCTTTGAAATAAATGGAATTTATGTTCATCATGATTAACTCATGAGTCCTGTGGAGTTCAGTGGGCCTACTCTAGGTATGACAATGTCTGAATCCAAGACTTTGTTGTTGTTGTTTTTTGACATATATTGATATAAAACAAGATAGGGAACCCAATGTAACAAAGGGATGTTCACACAGTTCTGCAGCAGTTTTGTTTGATTTTATTTAGATTTTGTCTCAGACTCTGTATACAGCTATTTAAAGAATTGTCTCTAACACTTTAAACAGATTGTGTGTTATTATTATTAAAAATAAGAGGGGCAGAGGATGTATGATATGAAGGAGACATATTTTGCAACAATTGAGGAAAAACTAGTCTTACTATATTAATGACCTATTGCAGTAAGGCTGCAATATAATCTTGAGACCTGTTCAACAGAGTGTACTGGATAATGTCTCCCAACAATTTACAATTTACACTAACATTGTGTTTTAGGACCATTATCTCCACACCCTTTAATGCTTATTTTTATTATAGTATAAAACTTCTATAATTGGAATGTCCATTCAGTTCTAATCTGTTTTTAATTGGAATTGTGTGAATTATAAAGTAGTAAACATAAAGGCACTTCCACGAAGAAGCTCTTATCTACTGAAGGTTTCTTTCTTTCTTTCTTTCTTCCTTTCTTTCTTCCTTTTTTTAAAGACTAGGGATGTTTTACTAATTACTTTTTGTGGCTATCTCTTTAATAGCCATAGGGACACATGCAAACCACTTTAATTAAAAAAAGGAGTTAAGATGCTGAGGATAATGCACCAATAACTAAGCTTATTAATACTCAGAACTCATTAATTGATAATTATGCTCAGATGTAAGTGTAATTGCATTGATTTAGTATAAGCAAGAGATGCCTGCAGGTGTTTCCTGAGAAATGGTCTGGCAAAGACCATCTGTACGCCACTTAGCTCAAGTGGCTTTTATCTTGTTTTCCTAAGTTCTTCTCCAAATTATCAATGATTTTAATTTGGAGAGTCCTCCACCCCCACTTTCAATTTTTCTGACATTTTTTCCTTGAGATGCTTACGATATATGTTGCCTGAAAAATAATGACATATGGACAAAGCGAAGTAAACTATATGGGTTTTTTAAATTCAAATAAATGATACTAGCTGTAAGTAAATGTGTGGTGGGTACCATTACCAATAAAAACAGCTTGCATATAAATCTGAGTGGGAACAAAAATTACAATAATTTATGAGTGAAAGCATGGTAGGAATAAGCTATATCCCCATGATAAAGATGAGTACCCACCTAGGAAAAAGGACAGGGAAGAATTAGGGATGAACTTTCCTCCTTGTGCCATAAAGAAGACAATACAAATATATTTTTTTCCCCATAGAATAGTGAGGTTACTTCATTTGGTCAGTTTTGGAGATATATCGCACATTTTCAGTGCAGAGTTTTGCTTGTAACAAATACTTTGTTACATGGAGCATTACAGAATAGTAGCATTGGATTGGTTGTTTTCATCTATATGATCAATTAATCTATCAATTTGGGCCTACTCTGTGCACATCTAGCTTTACAATGAGGAAGATAGTAGGTTTTCTCAGGTATATTTTTGTGCAAATTATGAAAAACATATTAAGAAAAAAAGCTGTGTGTTTTTCTTTATGCTGGAAGTAGTCCTTCTGAGGGTACTCAAGAATCTCAGCAGAATCTCATGCTGACTACTAGAATTTTTCTCTACATTTGAGACTTTGCATTTTGATATGAAGTTACCATGTGTATGCTTTCCTGATAAATCTGTGAACCAGAACAAGCTTATCCATTCATATTTACATTTCTCAGAGGTTTAGATTGCCATGCTCTGAAAAATATATTGTGAGGGGCATACTTTAGCTGTTCTCAGAGGGCCATCTGCCTAGGATCCACACACTCCAGTGAACCTCTTGGAGATCATAGTGGCAAAGCAGCCTCAGGGCATAGAAGGCAAGAGTGAGGCCCCAGATGGGAACAATGAGGCAGCTGAACAACATCCTAAAGGTGAGGCAGAGGATGGGATGGGTTGGCAGGACATTGACTTAAAAGAGGAAGAGGAAGAGGAAGAAAGGGAGGACTCATCATCCTCTAAGACTCAGAGAAGAGTACTGGGCAAAAGCCTCAGAGGAGTTCCATCCCATCTTTTGCGTCCTTGAAAAGGTCTGGCTGCTGCTGCTGCAGAACCATGGGCAAGCAAGTGGGTCTGCATCTTGGAGGGCAAAGGACTCAGGATAAGAGTGCCAGTGGGATCTTGTGACTGTGGCACAGCCATCCAATCGAGCCCCAATCCACTGGCCCCATCCTGATTCAGAAGTGGCACTGGTGAAGGATCCTTGGGAGTGGGATGAATGGTTGGGACCCAGGGACTTGCACTGGCCGGGCACTACCAGTCCTCTCTAAAAGGCATCAGCTGGCTGGGGTCACTGTTGTGAATTAGACTTCAGCCCCAGACCAGAGATGCCAGGGGTCCAGAGAATGAAACTGAGGCCCAGTTGAGGACTGAAGGAAGCAATGGGCTAATAAGATTTACTAAATACCCCTTCAGACTGTCAGGACAGGGGAGCCAGGTGCCAAACTGATTTTTGAGCAGTTTGGGTAGCAACAAGTGTCTGATGTTCATGGAACTATAGCTGAGGAATTCCTCCTGGCCACCCTCACCCTGTGTGTGTGGAGTGACAGTGGTCACATATGCATATTCAAAATACATTCAGAAACATATATATTTGGGGAAATGTGTATAATAAATGCATGCATTAGAGGAAAGTGAGAACAAAAAGCTTGATAATTTTCATGCAGACATTTTTCAAATCTCAAACTGGTGCCTAAATGGGACAAACAAACTTAAGATGGGAATTAGACAAACTGAGAAAAACTAAAATAGACACATAAACAGGTAGAAGTTATGGGTCATTTGATCTATTCATATCTGCATCTAAACATGGAAAAATCATGCAAATTATTGCTAGATGTGTGATTCAACTGGCCAGTGGAGTTGCATAAATAAGTAGAAATATTTGGATCAGTGAGATTCTGGCTTCTTCTACTATGTTCAAAATAGGCCACCAAAGATTACCAAGCACCCATGAGAAAGTTCACCTTCAGAGCAAGAGCAAGACAATACAAATTATTATAGTACTGTGTTTTCACAAAATTTCTCTAATTTTACTAGTTGTCTAGGAAAAAAATAGTGACCACTGAGAAGATTTGACATCCTTCCTTTATCTTCTTTACATAATAATTTCCACACGCATATTGATTGACTTGGCATATATTCCAGCCAGTAAGAAGGAATGTGGCTGAAACATAAACTATTTAATAAAATAGCAGTTATGGCACAGATGTAAATATTTGCTGTCATCTTTGCACATGCAAGAATGAGGAACCACTTTTTTTCTTCTTCATCTGAAACAGACAGGTATTTTCTGTTGGTTTTGATCACTGTATTTACAAGTACAAATTGCATAAATACCACAATAGCTGTTCCCTTGTTGCACAAATGTTTCAACAATTGTCAGGTTAATTATCAGTATCAGGTTTGCCTGTTTTTGATTGATAAGCTTGCTGTGTGCTTTGCTTCACAAAGAAAAAAGTAGTTTTGTACAGCAATATTTGCACAAATTGCAGAAAACATTTGATGGGAGAAAAAGAACTCATTATCTTCTTCTCATGTTGCTGGTGAAAAACTTCATAGGGGTTAACGAACAATTAGTAAGAAGGCTTAATGTGAAAAGAGAGTATGGTTCGCCAAGAATGAAAAAAATAGCAAGTTTTATTTGTATTCTTAAGTTACATTTCCTGTGGTTTTAACTTATGTTTTCTTTCTATAACATATCAAGTATTGTGTGGCAGAATTTAGGATGCTGGCTTTTCAAATAATTCTACTTGTCTATTAAGCTGCAGAGATTGGAAAATGAGTTCCCTACAAAGGAAAAAAATATATAGCTAGCTAAATTCTGTTGTTAGTACCAACTGGGCAGTCCATTGAATGAATGAAAATTATTGACTGAAATCCTCTTATTTAGCAGTTTTTCATAACTAGAATAGGCCTGTTGGTTGGGATTTGGTGAGTCTACTTCTTCATAAAGCTCCATTGATTCAATGGGCCTACTTTGGTTGTGACTTACTACACTAAGCAACAGAATTTCAGCCATTAAGTCAACAGTCAACTAAGTTTGCTTGTCTATTCTGGTTGGGACCACTCTGGTTGGATTTTACCTAACACTTCTTTGAGTATTTTTTGGTTTTGCTTTGTTTTGGTTGTAGTTGGTGTGCAGCTAAGCCATATACAGTAACTCATTGGGTGCAATCCAGCATCAATAAAATCACTTTATGCTTTGCCCTTGGTTTCAGCTGGAAAGAAATTGCATACAATTTCTCTAACACAGGAAAAATCTGTATGCATAAGCAAACTTCTGTTTGCCACTTATCCTCAAGCTGAAGATTTACTAATGTGAGGACATCAACAAAAATGTGGTAGAGCACATTCTTTGCATGTAGAAAGTGCTATACTCACCATTTCCAGGGAAATGGTGACTATAGCAACTGGGATAGTTCCTCAACTGGGAAAGATTTGTGCCTAAAACTCACTGATAGTAATTTTAGAAAATATGGAGATGAATAAACCAATGATCCTTAGCTAAATCCACTTCCCATGGACCTATTCATCTTTTACAAAACTGAAAATGTTGCAGGGAGGATACTGCAACTTCCAGGAAGGTACTATATTAGAGAAAAATAATTTGCCATAGCATTATATATGACCTAATTGGGTACGTATTCATGCTTTTGTTAAAATGTTGGTACTATTATGTGAAGAGTAGTGTTTGTAATTTCTTGGCCAAAATAATTTGTATCTTCAGAAATATAAAATATGGTCTGTTTCCAAAATTGGCCCATTTTGCGTTTATGGGGATCAATCAAAATAAACACACCTTTTCCACCAATTTCTTCTTTTGCACTAATTAATTATCACGTAAGTGTTAGAAAACTAACCCTGTTTCCTGTTAATACAAATGATCATTCCATCCATGTTAGAAACATTGAGAATAATTGTCTTCCACAATCTCTCATTCCATACTTTCAAATTCTGAACAGATGGTTCTGAACTTTATGTAGGTGATTAATTAAATAGTACATAACAGGAGTATTCTGTGCATGAACAAATTCTGCTTAACAAGATTTTAAATTTGTTTAGCAACCAGTTTCTGCTAAGGAACTGAATCATATTTTTAGCTTTAATGTTATTTCTCATATGTGCCTTGTATGCTTTAGAACTCATGTTCTACTTGCTCCCTTTTAAGACTTAAATAAGTGTTTCTGACTACTGAATAATGATGACTCAGCCAGGTACTAATATGCAGCAAACCACTATGGCCTCTAAAGTGCAGTTGTATACAAAGAAAATTTGTACTTGTTACTGAAAGACATTTCTGTGCCTTTAAGAACCAAGAGGTGATTTGAAGAGTATTGTGTAGCAATATTGGGCAATTTCCTGGTGTTTTAGAAACAGCCCTGGAACTTGCTTTGTGTTTGGGTAAGAAGTGGTTAATGGATGAAAAAAGGAGTCAGGTTCTGGGAATTTTTCCCCCCATGGTATCTCTTTTTGAATGGTAGTGAGTGGAAGAGGGTAACCTGTAGACCATATTGATTGCTACCATTGGTGTTGTCAGCATTGTAAAGCTTGGCATCCTTTTTCCTGCTGGTAACACAAGCACAATATTGTGCAGCACAATATTGGGCCATTTCCTGGCATTTTGAATTGTGGATGCAGAAGCACAATATCTCATATGCATAAACTAAAAGTTTTTTAAGAATTCAATTGATACCTATGTAAGAAGTCTCTTACAGTGAACATCTAAGGACAGACTTTGTAAGATATGGTAATTCCTGGAGGTAATTGAGAAATTGCATTGTGGCCTCTTAAATGTGGCTTGGCCAAATCATTTGGCGATTTACCAACCCTTACTATGGCACCTTTTAACAACATGTTGTTGAAGAAATCCACATGGTTAGCAGCTTTCACATTTTAAGGCCTAATGTGGAGATGTTTCCATGCAGAAACCTTTTTTGATAGCTTCCTCATGCTTTCCATATCACATGTGAGGTAATGCTCAATCATACAGCTATTCAAAATACAAAAGAAATTCACAGCTAGGAAGCCATGGGTGGGAAAGAACTGGATAAAATGGTATTGGGAACTTTCATTCATTCTGCAGTTAATTGCTGTAATTTTTTCAGAGTATCTCTATTTTACATATGGAGTCAGATCACATATCCTTATTTATCAATGTTATTCACTGAATATAATCCCCTCCTCCAAAGTGAGGACATTTTGAGAAGATCAAAAAGTAAAGTACTGACACATTAAAATAGTGAAGATCCATCCATGTTAGTCGTTCATACTGAAATGCAGGAAAGAGGGCATTTCAGTGCCTTAGATGTGAACTATATTTAGAAACAAAAGTAGACTAGAGCATACTTCAATAAATATCTGAAGGACATAACGAACATACTTCCTTTTAATACGATGGCAGAGAATTGCTACCTCCCAATTTGAACTGGTTTGATGTACTAATCCCTGCTGCTAACTCAACATGAACTGATTGAGGAACGAAGCATTTTCCTTTTTCATTAAAACACACATACACTGAGACAGAGAGAGAGAGAGAGAGAGAGAGAATGCTTTCCAGCCTCGGAGGGGAAGATCTGAGGTACCCTATGCCCCCGGTGTATCTCCACTAATTCATTTGGTCATCTTTATAGATGATAGATGTGATGTGTAAGGATATGACGAGGAGAAAAAAAACACCCGTGTTCTCAGCAGTTTTCTGAGATTTGCCATGCTGAGTGTTTATGGCAAAACTTCTCACTGCACTCATGGAATTTCCTAGCTTCCCTTGCAAACAAGACCCTGGTTTTACTTTTCTCTTTTCTCCTTTCTTTCCCTGCTATTTTGCAGGGAAAACTGTCAAATCCTGCCCTTTCTAGTGGATCCTATACAGGCAATATGACATTTTTCACCAGGAATTATTACAATCTTGGAAAGCTTGATGCTTCTTCTATCCTTTCTGGGTGAAGCATTTATGATGCCATTCCAAACAGAATGTAAATATTCCGGCATTTGTCCAGAAAAATGACCATGAGGTTTCAAAGAAATCCCATAAAGAGAAAAGAGGGATATTTTTGTTCTAGGTTTTTTTGATGAAATGAAGAGACTATGTGATCAACATCTCTAACATGGAGTAAAATTTTAGTTATGCTAACAAATCCATTAGAAATCCTCCCCTGCCCTGCAGTTCTTAGCACAGGCATGTCATAGCCTAAGCATGGTGGGATACTTTATCCTACAATAGTGGGCTGAGGCACTCCCAAATTAGACTTCTAGGCTACTGCTGGTTTTGGAAGCTCTTGAGAAGAGGTTAGGCAGTGACTGTCAAGTTAAATCTCTGGCAGGAGAGATTTATTCTCTGCTTATATTTTGTTGTATAAAGCTGCATTGTTAGAGTTAAAACCTATATATTGTTTTAAAAGAAATGTCCTACTTCCCTGTGTATATTCCTTCCTACAAACTTTCAAACATGAGCAGAAAGTGAAGCTTCCTAGACATTTGACGTCAACTGCCAACATTCCTCACCATTGTCTAGCTGGCTACAGCTGATGTTTGTTGCAATTTGACTGTATCTGGTGGGCCACGTTTTGCCCACCTTATTTATCTTTCAACTCTTCCTGCCACCGTCACAGTTTGTCTGTAAGCTGTAACAGCATTAGGAAGAAATAAGGCATATTCACAGGAAACACTCTTGGAAATTTTCCTCAGCAGCTTCCATGCAATGTAATAAAAATAAACAAAGGAAAACTATTTTGTTAACCCTGAGAGGTGATTTTAATCTCTTATACATTGTCAGGAGTCGCTGTATCTCTCAAACCTTCTCTTTTCTCCTTTGGTTCCACTGCCTGAACATCCAGGTGACATCTTAGGTGATCCAACATTTGGCACCCATGTACTGAACAAAATGTAATCCCTGTTGGGTTAATCTCTAAAATCCTACAGCTAAAACAGTTGCTAGATTTCTTCAATAGTTTCTCAAGTCATAGGAGAGCCTTATGCCTTTTTTCTTTTGCCTCTGATAAATCTTAGCAAAATGAGGAAGCTTTGCACAAGAAAATGCTTTGTGGTGATCACTCTCCCTTTATTCCATGTTTCAGATAGATAAGGACTATCTCTCAAAGTTCTTGCCGCTTGTATAAACTGGATATTTTATGAAGTTTTAGGAAGATGATGTACGTATGTGCATGGGGAGAGGGGAGGTGCAGAGAGGCAGACAGTCAAATGTTTATGCAATCCATCCAGTGTGAAACCTCTGTACGGTGATTTCAATAAAACCATAAATATACTTATGAGATGGATTGATTCAGTGAAAGAAGCCATGGCCTTGGGTTTCTAACACCTGAGTAGGGCTGTTTAAGACAGAACCTTTTGGAGATCACTAATTCATAGTGTTGCCATAAATTGGCATCTTGACAGCACATAGCAACAATGACAATACTAAGTACATGTAAAGGATGTGTTTGGTAGCTCTTAACAAAGGGATTGACTATTAAGCAGGCATGGGCAACATGGAGCCCATGGGCTGCACATGAGTCTGCAAGTACACTTCTGTGGCTTCACACTGCCCCCATATCTCCAAATGAACTTGCTTAGAAGTCTCATTTTGCTTCCATGTTTCACGTGGCTCCTAGAACATGATGCCTTCACTTCAATTTTTGTTCAAAAAGCTGCTTTTTTGGGGGGGGGTCCTCTAGGGAGTGCATGGGTTTCTAAAAAAAACCTTTTCCTAACTCAACTTGTTTTCAGTCACCATAACCCATTGTAGCAACATAGTTGCTCAACTTTGGAATAGCTTGCCGCCAGAGATCCGCCTGGCACCCTCGCTGGGTGTTTTCAAGAGCCAATTAAAAACTTGGCTCTTTAGGCAGGCCTTCCCTACTGCCAATACTTGATTTTACTTTTCTTGGTTTGAAGTTTATCTTCCATCTTGTTTATAGTATTATTGTAGATTTTAATTGTTGTTTTTATCTGTTTGTAATATTTTGTGAGCCGCCCTGAGTAGACTCTTGTCTAGAAGGGCGGGATAAAAATCCAATAATATATAAATAAATAAATAAATTGCTTTTTTAGAACATAGAATCAACTTATAGTGACCTTAATCAAGCTTTCAGGGTAAGAGAGGTTTAATTTATTTATCTATTTATTTATTTTGAATACTTATATACTCCCTGACTCAGTGCAAGGCACTACCAGTTCCTCTCTCCCAGTGGGTTTAACTATGGCCAAGTGGGGATTAAAACCCTGGTCTCCAAAGTACTAGTCTGTCACTCTGTCTGCTACACCACACTGGGTACCAGCAACTGTATTAATTGGGGGGAAAATCATATATACAGATTATCCTCTTTGCCACACTCATCCCCAAGGTCTCCCTCCTTAGTACAGCCCTTGGACTGCCTGGCCATTGACCCAATTGAAACCATCAGTTCCTGCTATAAAGGAACCATCCAGACTGGGTGGGTGGGTGGGGGATATGTCTGCTTTAATTTTTATCTTCTTCTAAAGTCGCATGGTTCGGCTCTGCAGATGTGAGGAGTTGCATGGCTGGGAACTCTTGCCACCCCAACTAGATTGGGATGCATGGCACAATTAATGCAGTTATGTTCCCATGTGGTTGGGTTAAGGGTGGTGATAATGTGCCTTATATAAGGCCCCCACACCCCTCTCTTTTTGAGACGCTTAGAGGAGGAGGGTGGTTGCCCAATTGCTCTCCAATCAGCCTGCCTCATGTATGATGGTTTTGTTTTCACCTTTTCCTGGCAGTGGTGGGCAGTGTGGTGATTGGCAGGGAGGAGAACAGTGGATTTTTTGCAGTGCAATCCAAAGCTTGGGACTCACCCATTTAGAGTCAGGAGGGATCCCCAGCTCCTGACATAGATTTCTGCACTATGGTAGGCCCTTCCGCAGGAGATGGGAGGTTATAGTTTAGATGTCCAATAAAGTTGTGGCCATTATTAAACCCATCACCCGTTTCTCATCTCATTATTCCAGACTTGGGGGGCAAAGCAGTGGCTACAGTTTCACAGTTTAGAAGCCATTGTGATAGAAATACCTTGGTTAGATTCTGACTATAAACATGCAAAACAGCTGTGTTGTGAATGCACCTTGAATTTTTCCCTTATCAGCAAAGAAGAAATACCAGTTGTGAAGTTTCATTGTTCTATAGCTGTCAGTGGAAATTACACAACCATTTAAGTGGTATGTGTTGGGGGCATAGAAAGAGAAATTAGTACTGTGAATTTCAGGTTGACTCATGCCTAAACTCAGTGCCATACTAAACTGTCTTTCTGACAAAGAAAAAGGAGAGCTGTTCTTCAAGCCTCATTAGTCCTTATGTCTTACCAAAAAGGATCTCTGGCATTTGTTGTATGAGAAGTCTAAAGTCCATAGCAAAGCACTTACTCCCAGAGAAAATTTCATTGGAAAGTTCCTTTGCATAAGACTTGGAAAGCAGGGCAAATCCTCCTCTTACAGTCCTCCCATCAATGATGGTGAATTATAAAGCTTGAGAAAAGTTGGAAGGAGAGGACTAGGTGAGACATTCAGAATTTTTTATTTTTTATACCCCAAAGCAGGGAACACAAGAAAGCTTGGAGCTCAAGATACAGAGATCTTCAAGATAAGATTAATCCAAATCAAGAACAAATTAGCTCATTTAAGGCAAGCTGTGTCAGACTGAGAGAGAATTTTGTTTCTTTTTTTAAAATTTAAAATACTTTTATCCCACCTTTATCTTTAAAAGGTCTCATGGTGGCTTAAGAAGACAATAGTTTAAAAGCCAAAAACAGTAAGTATACCAATATTAAAAAAATAATTAAACAAATATATTAATTTAACTCATCACTAGTGAAAAATAGATGTGTTTGTGTTTCTTGGATCATATGATTGTCTGCTTAAGAAGCAAGTTAATCTTAATAAGAAGCAACTTAATTTGGCTTCTGTTGACCACTTCTGCCTAGTATGCTACTAAATTTTATCTCAATTTTTTCCAATGTGGGGCTGCCATGTTTCTCATTGTTTCTGCTCCCAGGCAATCCAGAAGCCATGTGTTTTGGTAAAAGGCAATGGAGAATTTACTTCACAAGTGATGTCCCTTTGTCTGTAGGAATAGAGAAAGACAACTGATGTGACATTGCCTGAGCTGAAATCTAATAGCACACCTCAACCTGATTGTCCAGGATTCCAGATACCATGGAACTTGATTTTAGCTACAGATCCACACCATCAAACCAGAGTGATTTTTTGACTTTTCTATTTCTCTCCCCACCCTAAACTCAGCAATGCACCGATTCAGGAAGATTCCTGCAGGGCTCAAACTCTCCCATTTTTAATGGTATTTTTGTGGTCTATAAAAGCATCACCTACTCCTGTATTGCATTATGATATTTTAGTAGTTCAATAAGGGATATTACTCAGCCCTTATTTCAGGATAAATGATTCATTGATATATCAGCAGCAAAATCTGCAATGGTCTTGAATGCAGATAGTTTCCTATAGAAGCCCTACACTAACTTTTTTATTGTGGTCTGAAGAAATAGTGTGAAATTCTCCCCACAATTTCTTGTCCCACAGATAAGGGAGAATTTCAAGAGACAATTTTATGATAGTTTTAGAGTCTATTCCCAATAAAAAGTATTGGAATTAATAGAAAAAGAAGGCAAAAATACTGATGCCACTGTAATAGTAGTTAGAATCCTGTTTGTGATGTAGGCATGCATAAAATATACTGCATAGTTCACCAAGGTGAATTGCCACTAATGAGGCACTAGTCACATTACAAGGCATGCACTAGTAAGGCAACCCATGCTTAGTTATCAAGTTATCAACAACTGACTGCAGTGAATTATGCAATTTAACATATTCATCATGGGTATGAACATCTGGATAGCTCAGTGGTTTAGATTATACTACATCACAAACAAGATTCTGGCCATTATGTTTTAAATTAACTTAAATATTAACAGAGTTGAACAGTAATCTTGTAATAATAAGCCTAGAATTACAGAGCTGAAAGGCACCCTATGGATCATCAAGTCCAACTCATGTCAAGGAGGCACAGTGGGGAATTGAACTCGCAACCTCTGGCCAGACACCTAAATCATTGAGCTATCCAGTAGCTTTTTCAGTTTAGCTGTAATTTATAATGTGTGAAAGAAATGTTTTATTTGCCTTCTAGACATGACTTTGAACTATCAAACAGTTCTGAACTCATGAACTATTAGAAGTCAGTTTCAGAAGGGTATTGTACTTTCAATTCTAGATCCATTGACTTCCTGTTGTCCTGTTTTGAAACAGAGTGGTGGAACTGTGCTGCTTTTTAGCTGCATCAGTAACATTTCAGTCCTCACATCTCTGTTAACAAGAGACAACAGTGGAGGAAGAGGTTGTTTGGTTTGAAAGGTTCATGAAAAAGGAATTAAGTGGTTAATATCAGCTCACCTGTCTTATACTGCAAGCAACCCAAATCCACTCAACATGCTGTGGTTATTGTGGTCATTTTTCCCCTTCAGGGTATGTCACAATGACCCACTTTAACTAGCATACCAGTGTTCTTTTTTTTCTCAAAGGTGTTCTCCAAACAATTAATTTGTTTCCATTTCCTTCAAGCAAGCATTCTTAAGCGACCTTGTGAAAGTAACACATTGCACTGTATCTTAGCAGAATAAGACACTCTGTATTTTTCCCCATTAATAGCTATCATGCCATAGGTTGTTTAGTGTAGTTAGCATCTGTATCTTGAGTGGCTGGTAATATTATCTTTATAGTAGTGAGTTGCATAATAACTAATAAACTAGCTGTTTCTATCAAACAAACAAACAAACACCCCTGAAGATCTTTATATTGTTCTTAGTTAGTGTGGCCATGATTTACTTAATTTGCAACTGCAATGTCTTTTTTCCTCCTGCTACTTTTTGAGGAATTGTTATAGCATGTTCAGGTGTCTGGGTTTGCTCTTCGTTTGGCTACACTGCCACTCAGTTGGGCCTTCCCTCCTTGACTTGGCACACCAATTGCCAATTGTAGGGCATGAGTGACTAGCTGGTTGGTGTGGTGGGAGTTTATGGACCTGACTTGGCTAGCTATGGCAATCACATTATACATTCAAAGCTCTTTTCTTCCAATTGGCTGCAGGGAACCCCCTCCCCCTTTTTAACTACTCCACACTGCTGGACTCACAAGGGAGATTCACTGTCAATTAAATATGTCAGCATAAAAGCCTATTTGTATGCGAAAGGGAAAAACAAGAGCCTTTCATTTAAGGAATGGGAGAGGCTTATCAAGGGGACACACTAATGCTTGAAAAATTATATGGGTTTGTGTGTGGCTTTTCCCTATAGCATCTTTGTCCAAAGCTCTCCCGTACCAATTCCAGCATAACAGTTAGAAGTATTTCATATCATAAGCTCAGTTGTATGTCCCTCCATTACTTGCTTACTTACTTACTTTACTTCTCCAGTCTAAATTCCAGTGAAATAGCTGAAAGCCTGGTATTCAATAACATCAGCACAGTCACATGTTCATCACCACTTAATACACACAAACAACTACCACCTTTATAACAGACTATCTTTACAATAAAAAGAGATCTGGTATTCTGGCACTCCAGAGCATTAGAAAGAATTTGGTATATCATAAACTGAGCCTTTAAGGTGCCAGTTTTTAATAGTTACATACATTTATGTAACTATCCACACTAGATGTGGCATACCTTGCTACCTACAAGCTGTATCTTGATGTATCACATGTGGCTTAGGACATATAGTGTTGTATATAAACCTGTAGCTTGGCTATGATACTCCATGGCCAGAATCCTATTATATATTCATGCCACTCTAAGTTTTAATAGCAAGTTGCTGTAAGTTACCAAGTTGGTATAGGCATTTGTTGTTGTTCACTGAGTCACACAACTGGTATATGATAGAGAATGCCTACTCTGCCTCCTTAACTTGTGGCAAATCACCAGTGAGATTTATGCTGGTTGAGTTACACTAGCAGGCATTATCTAACAGGATTCTGGCCATTCTTTCTGAAGAGTGTAATCCATTCCATAAATGTTTACACCAAAATACAGTTGTTAGTCTTGGAGATGCCATAATATATTTGTTCTTGTTTCTGCTGAAACAGACACACATAGCTAACTATTGAAACTGGATACCTTGAAGGATATAATCCATTAATATTATGGGAATTATTTCAGTGTATAAGGTAGGAGTGGGCAAAATGTGGTGCCCGAACCATACACAGCCTACCAAGGCTGCTTTCATGACTCCCACCTTAAAAAAGATCTGCGGAAAATATAATTTTCTTTCCCTGAAAGCAAAGACTTTGCAATCAAATGGGGTGCAGCCCCCACTAGCTCCAATCCCCAGTCCATAAGAATGAAATTGGAAGTTGACTTTTAGGAATATTTTCTGCAATTTTTGTTTATTAGGTGGCTAGTACAACCCCCAGCAGTCACTGGAACTTGAAAAACATCCACTACCGCTTAGGAAAAGGGTACCAACCATTCGTGGCTGATGAAGTACATGATAAATATTACTAATATAGGTTGAATGCTTGAAACATTGTGAACATATTTTCCTACCAAGAATAATAAGCTTATTAGCAATTTACAAAATGCCACCAGCAGACAATTTGGCTGCAACAGCTGATGGTTTCATCAATCTATTTGCTCCAGGTTAAAATAGTCATGAATAATTTTCCAGGAAAAATGTACTATTTTGTCAGTAATTATGAATAGCTTATGTTTCATGCTATGAAGACAGGCCCTTCTGTACTGTTGTCCATCACCAATGAGATAATCCGCCAAAAATGAATATAAATTAAATACGAAAATAGGTGCACAGCATCTAAAATTTTCTGGCTGTTACCCAGTTACAGTAATAAAGTGATCATTGTCAGCAGGAAGTTTGTGGCTGAAAGGCAGAACTAGAGAAACAAATCATGTTTGTAAAGAAAAAAGTAATATGATTGCTGCAAAGCAATGATTTGTAATAACAAAAAAAATAGGTTTACATATCGGTGTTCTAGTTATTTAAAAGTTTCCTTATGTATCATTATCATCTTCAGAAAGGCAAACAAGTGAGTTTTAGATCAATTCTCACTAGAAGATGAGATCTCTAAACTGAGTCTGTTAAACTTTGGACATGTCACAAGAAGACAAGACTCCCTGGAAATGACTATGATGTCAGGAAAAGAGAAGGTAATAAAGAAAAAGGAAAGCCAAAGGAAGCCATGGGCTTCAGTTTGCAAGACCTGAACAAAGCTGTTAATGGCAGGACTTTATGAGGTTCATTAATTCATAGCATCACCATAAGTTGGAAGGGACTTGATGGTGCATAACACACATCTCTTCTGTTGGTGGAACTCTACTACATCACAGCCTTTTTTAAAAATTGAAGAAAAACACTGCATACAATTCAGTGTATGTAGTCCCTGATAGAATATAGGAACTGGCTGCATAATCTGTGACTAAAGTTGCCACATCTATGGTATTTCAGTTACCATTAGGGTTTTTTAGCAATCCATGAAGATGGCAGATGAAGATGCAACTGATGTTTGATAAGAAGAGTTGGTTCTACTGGACCTCTCAGCTTTCGATACCATTGACCATGGTCCATCTGGGCCCATCTCTCTGGAATGGGACTTGGAGGCACTGTCTTACGGTGGCTCAGGTCCTTCCTAGAGGTGAGAACTCAGAAGGTGGTGCTGGGGGACTCCTGTTCAACATCCTGGTCGCTGGCCTGCAGGGTCCCTCAAGGTTCTGTTTTGTCTCCTATGTTATCTAACATCTACATGAAACCACTGGGAGAGATTGTTCGGAGTTTTGAGGTTTGCTGTCACCAGTATGCAAATGACACTCAACTCTATATTTCCTTGCCATCTAAATCCATCTGAACTGTTTTGGCTCTAGATCAGTGTCCAGTGTCAGTAATGGACTGGATGAGGGTGAATAAACTGAATCTTAGTCCAGACAAGACAGAGGTACTCCTGGTCAGTCAAAAGGCAGATAAGGAACAGGGATGCAGCCTGTACTGGGTGGGGTTACACTCCTTCTGAAAACACAAGTACACAGCTTGGGTGTGCTCCTGGATTCATCTCTGAGCCTGGATGTCAAGATTTCAGTGGTAGCCAGGAGTGTCTTTGCATAGTTAAAACTAGTGCGCTAGCTGTGCCCATTCCTGGAGAGGTCTGATATGGCCACAACGACACATGCCCTAATTACATCGCAGCTGGGTTACTATAATGCATGGGGCTGCCAATGGAAAGCGTCAGGAAACTTCAGCGAGTCCAAAACACAGCAGCCATATTGCTAATTGGGGCTGGTTTCAGGGATCACACAACCCTGAATCTGGTTTACAGCACCAGATCCATTTCTGGGCAGAAGTCAAAGTGATGGTTCTAAAGCCCTAAACGGTTTGGGCCCAAGCTATCTCAAGGACTGCATCTCCCTTTATGAGTCTGCTCAGATCATCAGCATAGGCCTTCCTCTCGGTCCTGCCACTTTCACAGGTTCATTTGGTGGATACATGGAAGTGGGCCTTCTCTGTTGCTGCTCCCAAACCCAGGAACTCACTCCCACAGGAGGCTAAACTGTTCTCATCTTTACTGTCCTTTCTCAAGCAGGCAAAGATCTTTCTCTTCAGGGAAGCTTTCCCTGAGTGAATGGCTGCCAAGTGGAGTTTTTAACATGAACTGTTTTACCTTACTGCATTGAATGTGTTTTAGTGTTGCTTATGTTTTTTGGTATTGTATTCATTGATCCTTTTAATATTGTTAACTTAAATGTGTGTGTGTTCTATGCTGTCAAGTTGGAATTGACTTAAAGTGACCTTAATAGGGTTTTCAAGGAAAGTGAGATATTTAAGGAGTGGTTTTACCACTTCCACACCCCCAATGAGTTTTCATGGCCAAGAGAAGATTAGAACCCTGTTCTCCAGAGTCCTTGTCACTCTATCCACTACACCACACTGGGAATCCCACTAATTAAATACTGTCTTTTAACTGTTGTAAGTTGCTGTATGTCATTTTAATGAGAAAGGCAGGTTAAAAAAATATTTTAAATAAATATCTGTAAACCAGTAGTAGATGAGAAATATGGTATGACAAATAAAATTTACTAGAACTCCTGGATAGCTCAGTGGTTTAGCTATCTAGCTATGGAACCAGAGGTTGGGAGTTCAATCCCCCACTTGACAGGGGCTGGACTCGATGATCCATAAGGCCACTTTCAGCTCTGCAGTTCTAAGATGATTATTAAAAGGTGCCATAGAATTCTTAAGGTTTGCACTTTCTTTTAGACCCAGAGCCACTCTATGTAAAGGCCTCCATAGAGGCCTTCAATCTTAATTTACAGAAGTAAAGTTACAACAGCAACTTCAGGTATGTATAGGAAGGTGGCCTTCTTTTCTTTCTCTGCAAAATTGCACCAGACACTTTATTCATGAGAATTTCAATTGAATTCTGTTTCCTATGTTGATCTGTTTAACGTTCCTGGTTCTACAGTGATTCTAATTGTGAGATTTCACTGCTTTGCATTCCCATTTTCACTTGTCACAATCCAGTGTTTGAGCTCTTAAACATTTCTAAAATGCTATTACAAGGACAAAGGAAAAACTTGGATTGTCAGTACTCATTGTAATTCACAACTGTAGTCTATTTTACTTAGGCCTGGTCAAAGAGATTAAAAAATATTTTTAAAGCAGAAAAATATATATTCTTGACATCACATAGCAATCAAGCTACCCTGTTGCAATGTTTGTTATGATGTTTATGATGATGATGGTAATGGCATTATGGAACAGAATACCTAAGAGTATTAATAAACAATTAACATACGGACTTGAGAAGTATTCCACAGAGCCCTGCAACAACCTTGAAACTTGAACGGTTACACAACAGCTATCCCCAGTTGGTTCCTCCTTATATTTTGTGGTACAAACTAAAGCATGTAGTTTAAGTTGAAACACGACACTACCATAACAGCTGTATGTTCAGGGTTTTTTTTGTCTTCCTAGACATTTGAGATTGGGCTTGAACTGAATAAGCCAATTATAGATAAATCCTGATTAAGTCTGAATTGGAGCAGATTGATCAGATTTATCCAAACTGGTTCCAAATTGCAGACTGTAGCAAGTGTCAGAACAAAACTGAATTGTGGTTACCTCTAACCACCTTGACCTATGTGTCTGCATTTTGGTATGATTAATCTCTTCTGAGAGTGCTACCATGTCTCCAAATTTCTTTAATGAAAAAAAACAAGAGAGTTATGACTGTTTATGAAAGACATTTTGAAGATATGCAAGCAAAAAATAATAATAATCTCCAGACCTATTTGCTTATAATTTATCAGGGCTAAACAAAATGTGTTGTACATACTAAAGCAAGCAAGCAAGTAAACAAACAAACTAAAAAGGTTACATAGTTTTTGGTGTTTCAAATTAATGGGAGGATCAAATTTTGCACTTCTAAATTTGTCAGAATTGTTTTGGATCAGATCTGAATCAGTCTAGGTCAAATTGGGTTAAACCTTAATAACTGATCCAGACCCTGAACCAAAGGGGGGGGGGGACTGTGGCCCGGATATTTGTACTAGCAATGGGTAAGTGTTATTTGCTGCCAATGATTAGGGGATTGATCTGGTCCCTGACAGGTTGGTCCTATTGTTAAGATCTTTGGAAATCCAAGTTCAGTAGAGGGCAGGTGAGGTACAGCAGATAGTACAGCTGCAGGCCTCTTTGTTAGAAATGTCTTACTCTCATGGAGCCTACGTGTTCCAAAGGAATCCACGGTTTCTGAGGATGTCTTCACTGGAGCTGAGCATTCCTTCCATCTATCTCCAGCCAAGCCTATGCCTCTGCTTAGCATCACCCCTGTGGACTGGGACAGGGGCATTCTTCTCATTTAAGTCTGCAGCCGAGCCTCCTTGTTTAATGGCACCATCTCCTGTATCTCCAAGAGCTCTGTGTCCATAGGAGCAGCCTGCTCTTCAGCACCTGCATGGTGAGAAGGGACAAATTCCTTGTAACTGGACAAGACCCATGGCAAGGTCATGATAGGGATTGAGAAAGGGGGAAATCTAACATTTTAAAAGAATACACTCTATTAATAGGTTCCGTGTTAGACTCCTGCAGTGAAAGTGTCCCAGACAATTTGAAGTGTCTTATGACAATTGTCACTGGACCATATCTAGTTACAGATATTGCAGAACCACACCAATGCAGTAGATTCACCATTTGGGCTCCCAGAACAGATGTAAATCCTGCTCTAGTTCATCTTCATATGGTAAAATAAGAAAATGTTGTTGTTTTTCCCCTCCTTAGATAAAAGTGAAAAGGGTGGATTTTTGTTTTTGTCACCCTCTGAGAAAGTTGGCTTTATAAAAGATTGGTGTTTTTCACATTTCCATAAACTCACAGAACTTGGAACAGAGAAACATGACAGGACTTAAGGACAGGAGCTGTGGTGAGTAGGAGAAGGAGACAGGAATGCCTGAAAAGCCATCCAAGAGACAGAGTAGTTGCTAGGTCTTCAGTGTAGTCCTCAATGGAGAATTCTGTTAGTTGTAACTTCTCCCGTCCTGCAGCATCAGGCTTAAGGAAATAAGAGAAACTAAAAATCACCAATTTCTGATTATTGAAATAAATGGGAAATTCTTTGTCTGAAGGTTTCTATTTCGAGTTTGTTCATAAGAAGAAATAAGAACATCATGCAGTATAGTATGAACTAGGTATTTAGTATGCAGTACATTTGGAAGAATGCAGATGAATATTTATAGCCAAAACAAGCTGCAACAGAACTGACATGGAAAGTTTTCTTATTTTGTTGAATTTGCTAAACTAGGAAATAAATTTTAAGTTCTTATCAGTATTGGCCTTCAGAAACTCATTCAAAATAATCTCTGTTGATACATTTTGTAGCTGTTTTGCTGCATGAACATTTTTATCTGTCCATCTATCTAGTTCTGTCTTTTACTCCTGCAGAATTACTACATGACCTTTGAGTATATTAGGAAAAATGAGTACTCTCTCCGAGCCAATATGAATTGTTGCTGTTGAAACACAGTGTTCTCAGCTGTGAAAATATTATCACAGGTTTTTGACTTTTTTGAATATTGATGTGATGTACACTATGGACCTCACATTATTTCAGAGACATGAAAGGTCTCTTGTGAGATATTCATATTCAGTTGTGTTCTTTTCCATTTCTAGCAGTTCAAGATTGATGAAACTCTTTTGATTGTATATGATATTATAAGAACAAGTTGCCTCTAATCTTAAAGGGCCAGAAAGCTCTTTAAATATTGTACTGCAAATTTAAATTTTATCTTTTATGATCTACAGAGTTTTCTACCTTTCTCTCCCCACACCACTGTCTTGAATACTTTCAATAGTATAGCAGGATAGGAATTGATGGTGCTGATGATAATCATGATTAGCAGTCTCATGGAAAATTTAAGATTAAGTGGTACAGTGGTGGAATTTATTACATTTGTAATACCCTTCTATAATACCCTTCTGATACACAATGACCTCTAGTATTCTCCGTATTCAACTCAAGATTACAAGTTGATGTTTCTACTTTCTGCCTACCTAATCTGCATGGCTAAGCACATCAATGCTGTCATTTCAGTAATGTCCTGGCATAGTTTGTTGTGATCTTTTTTTAATTAAAATACTTTCGGTGCAAGTGTTTGCACCACAGCTGCTCCTTTTGGTTCCATATGGAATATTAAACACAGACTGTATGCCATGTGAAAGCAATTGGTCAGAAAGGGGGAAATAATAGAGTGATACACAATACAGTGGCACATAGCATCATAGCATCTTTTTATGAGATATGTATCCATATGGCTGCACACATTCCTTGATGCACTTTGTATGCATGTGTGCAGCCATATGGATACATATCTCATAAAAAGAAAAAACTTCCTACCAAAATATAGAACTGTATCTCCCTATATGTGCCTTCTCGGCGATTAAGATCAGTAGAGGAGACCCTCCTCTCAGTCCCATTGCCAGCACAAGCACAGCTGATGGGGACACGGGAGAGGGCCTTCTCTGTGGCAGCTCCCAGGCTATGGAATGCTCTCCCTTGGGAGATCAGGATGGCCCCTCCCCTTTTATCCTTTCAAAAAAAGCTAAAGACCCATCTCTTCAGGCAGGCTTTTAACAATTACAACTGAATCCCTGAACCCCATTTCAGCAGAAATTGTAATCTTTTTATGTTTTCATGTTTTAATCTTTTAATTGTATTTTAAATCATATATTGTTTAATTTATCTTTTAATATTTAACTTATTGTCTTTTTAAATTGTGTGAATTTTAATGTTGTGAGCCGCTTTGGGTCCCTTGTTGGGAGAAATCTGGCATATATATAAATAAATAAATAAATAAAATTCGGCTAAGGAATTAATAAGTTTGGAAGCATACGAACATTTCTGGAGGCATAGCTGCCCATCGACTCCGGTTGTTATTGGTGTCGTTAACAACTAGAGTCTCATCATCTATGTGAGGTCTGTGAAAACCATTTGCTAGCTTTGGTTTCCCAAACAACTTCTCCTCATGCTGGGTTCTTGATTCTTCCTTCCTCCCAGAAAGAAGTAGATGTATGTACCTGCAGGACTGGTGCATGCATGCTTACTAGCTATGGATGGCCATGGTTATCTGAGTGCACATCAAAATAGTGATGTGAGTAATGCAGTGCTGACAGGTATCTACACAGAAATTTGCTTGCTTTTATGAATTAGCTGCCCCATCCCTCCCTCTCTCTGAATAGTCTGAGGAACTGTTTGCATGTTAAGGAGCCAGCTCTCATTCTTCCTCCATGGAAAGTAAATCAGGTACTTCTCCACACCAGAGGAACAACAATATCCACATCAGCAGTTGAAGCTGGCGGATTATCACAGAATCTCTATTCTGAGCTGTAATTACAACTATAGATGCCGAGTTCAAGTCCCATATCCACACCAGTTCTCATTTGTCAGTTCAAATGCACAGAGAGCTTGTACTCTTAATCGAAATTCGAAATGGTATTAGAGTTCCACCTGACTGATCAAATAGGTTTACAGTTGTAATTCCTTAAAATAAAATTTCATAAGAACTCTTCAGTTTTCCTTCTAAGAACTGCATGACCTAATATCCTTCATACTGACTTTGAGCAATTTGGGGCAATAGTGGAGTCATGGATTCCATGTTGTACAATATGCATCTTTGCCAGTGTCCTCTTCTCTGTATAAGGGGAAAACAGGTGCAGAAGTACCCTGGCAAATGTAGTGTTTAGCTCACTACCTAGTTTTGTTTTGTAGAGACAGATTTTTCCCCCTCTGATTACAGAATGCTAGTGTCCGTGTTTTGGAAATGCACTGGCCCTTTTTAAAAAGGGACCATAATTTCCCCCACAATGTGTATATACACATGCCAGAACACATTTGTGTGATAATAACTCTTTTATTTAAATTGATTTCCCTTAAGAATACTAGAAAGGCAAATCACTGGCTCTGAAAAGGTTAAAGGCTAATGCTTTAGTGCAAACAGCCCTGTCACTCTTAAATTTTAGCAAGCATTTATCCTGACATAAGTTTTCATCAGGAACAAGAAATGTCATAATTGGGCTGATAGATGTATACATAGACGTTGCTATGGTCTATGATGTGTGTGTGTGTGTGTGCTGTCAAGTCAATTCTGACTTATGGCCAACCTTTTCAGAGTTTTCTAGATAGAAAGTACTCAGAAGTGGTTTACCATTCCCTTCTTCTTATAATTGTCAAATTATAAGTCCCGACGAATATGGCTTGATGAATATTTTCTCAGTTTTATTCATTGATCTGTCGATTCGTTAATATTCATCTATATTCGTTACCCTTTTCGAGGCCTCTCTGAGCTTCCTGGTGCCAATTAGAAGCTCTGGCCAATCAGGACAGGGATCCTGGATTGGCATGCCCGGCAGCCAATTTGTTGTTGTTTAGTCGTTAAGTCGTGTCCGACATATAGTGGGACAGGAAGCAACAGCCAATAGCACTGCTGAAAGATGTAACTAACTTTTACAGAGGCTTCATAAGCTTTTCCCCTCTAGCCTTTCCCCACATCTGTTCATTCTCTCTGGAGTGAGAACAGTTGCTGCTGGCTTGCTGGTGCAGAAAAGCAAACACTTATAAATATTTTTCGTTTTCATTTATTTCATTATCATCAGCTTTACTGGGAATTTGGGGAGGGATTTCTTAGTAGTAGCTTAGGCTACTTCTTTGGAAGGGCTTTAAGTCTTTAAAACTTTATTTTTGGAGGCTAAGTTGTGTCTTCTTCAGGCACAGTGGGTGGGGGGTAATTGGGTGTGTGACTGTGGAATCCCTTTCCTTTCCCCTGACTGATTTGGTTGTGTCTCTGTGTGTCTCTGAGACTTATTTGGCAGGGCTTTTTAAGTTTTTAAAACTTAATTATTTTTGGAGGCTTGTGTCTCTCAGGCACAGGGGGGGGGGAATTTGGTGTGTGACTGGAATCCCTTTTTCTTTCTCCTAAAACTGATTTGGTTGTGTGTGTGTGTGTGTGTCTGAGACTTAGCTGGCAGGGCTTTAAGTTTTTAAAACTTAATTCTTTTTGGAGTTTATTTTTGACTTGTGTTCAGCCACAGTGGGTGGGTGGGGGAAATTTGTGTGTGTGGATATCTTTTCCTAATTTACATTACACTAGGCAGTGGCACCACCACCACCACCACCACCACCACCATCACCGTTCCTCCTCCGGTGGCCTTGCAGGCAGGCATGGAAGCAAAGCTTCCAGAGGTCCCCAAAGAACTGCCGCTCCTCTTCCTAGAGGACTCTGAGGAGTTACTGGTTTCTGAAGATCCCCAGTCCGATTTGGAACCAGAAATGGCAGGGCAGGTTTCACAACCCCCCCCCCCCCATCCCCAGAGTCTTCCCTCCTCCCAGACCAGCAGCATCCCTGGGACACAGAGTTCTTCCCAGGCCAGCAGTCAGGAGCAGGCAGTGGGTCGTCTTTTTCCCAAACATGGCAGAGGGGCCATGTGGGATCATTTCACGGCGGTCAACGATGACCCACGACTGGCACGCTGCAATGCCTGCCTTGTGGTGGTCCGGAGGGGGTCAGACACAGGCATCTGTCCTCCACCGCCCTCCGCCAACATCTGGAGAGGCACCACCCAAGGCTCCTGTCTGGGGAAGGCACTTTGTCAGTGCCGTCTGGGGCAGGGAAGAGAGCAGCTCCAGGGGGAGATGTGGGGAGTCAGAAGGAGGCGCCTCCTTCCAAAAGGGCAGCCACGGGGGTTTCTGGGGCCGGGAGCATGAGGTAGGCCTTGCTCCACAAAGTGGCACCCGCCATGACCCTCAGCTGGTGGTCGAAGGGCAAGGCCCAGGAGGCGGTCACTCATCTCATCACCGAGACGATTATCCTGCTCGGACTTCCACTGACCACCGTGGAAGCCCCAGGCTTCTGCTGGTTGCTGCATTTCTTTGCCCCCTGGTACGACCTCCTGTCACGGAGAACCCTCAGTTCTAGAGTGCTGCCCTCGCTCTATGACTCTGGGAGGGAGGTGGTCCGTGACCATATTTCATGGGTACAGGGGCATAAGGTGCACTTCATGGCGGAGCTGTGGAGCGGAGGTCAGCATGGCTACCTCTCGCTGACAGCCCATTGGTGGCAGCCAGAGGACCTGAGGAGTGGCAGGGCATTGGCGACAGGGCTGCAGGGAGAAGCCCTTGTCCTGCCCCCAGGCTACAGGTCCGTTCTGCTGCAGGCGTGGCACATGGAAGCTCAGGCAACAGGGAGGAACATTGCCAATGAGTCCCTGTCTGCACTGCAGGAGTGGGCACCGGAGGGGGAGGTCATCCGTGGCCACATGGTCATGGATGCTGGGTGGAACATGTTGGCAGCATTGAACGTGGCAGGCTTTGAGGGCATTGTATGCATGGTGCACAAATTACACCTTGTGGTGAGCAATGCCCTTGGGCAGCCATGTCAAGCCCTAGTGGGATGCAGGCACCCGGGAGATGCGGGCACTCCTGGAGCAATCCCGCAGCCTGAAAGCTGCCCTCCGGCTGCATGAGAGGCAGGAGGAGTTGGGTCAGGAGACCCACGTTCTCCTGACAGACCTGCCCACCAGGTGGAACTTCACCTACACCATGGTGTCCCGCCTGGTGGAGCAGAAGGCTGTTTTGGATGACATCATGTCCTCCATGCCCATTCTGCCCGGGGGGAGAGAGGTGGGCATCAGTGCCATGGATTGGCTGGCCCTCTTTTGGATGGTGGAGGTGCTCAAGCCTTTCCAGGAAACCACTGACATCTTGTGTGGTTATACAACGAGCCTGGGACAGGTCATTTCCCTGATTCATGCCCTCGATCGGTCCATGGAGGCTGCTGTGGCACCAGGATCCTCCCTCCTTCCACGGACCAGGGCTTTGGTGAAGAGGTTGCAGGCAGGCGTGCGGAAGCGACTCCATCTTGTCTACAGGGACAGAGCTTACCACATGGACTGCCTGTGTGATCCTTGAATCAAGGAGGGCTTGGCAGCACAAACCTCGGACCTCAAAGAGTGGAGAACAGGTCCACAGGGAGTGGGGCTCATGACGCTTGTATGGGGAGACAGGAATGTCAGGCTGTGGGACAGAGGAAGGGGAGGGTGGTTTGATGGAGCTACAGGGAAGCACTTCAGCTGATGAAGGCCCCAGTCCCCATTACTGGAGCTCTGTGGTGACTTTGGCAGTTGCCCCAGAGGAAAGACAGCTGGCTGAGGAGGATTTGGCAGAGATAATGGTGCGGGAATATCTGGCTAAGTCCCCCCAGCCCCCCCAGGCAGATCCCCTCCATTTCTGGGCCAGGAAAGTGGTCATATGGCCAGAGTTGTCCAATGTGGCCATGGACCTCCTTTCCATCCCCACCACCAGCGTCCAAAGTGAGCGCGTGTTCTCCCATCTCAGAGACATACTCTGACCATGCCGCTTGCATTTGGATTCCGTTACTGTGGAGAGACTGTCGTTCATCAAGGTGAACCTTCCCTTGTTGGGCTTCCCCTCACTGACCCCAAAGAGGTAGGATTCCAATGACAGTCTCACCCCTACCACATTGCCTGCCTGCCTGCCCACCTGACTGAGGCCCGATGTCTGCCACCCAGTGTGCCCGCCTCTCTGCCCGCCTGCCCACCCTGTAGTCCTCCTTTTAAAAAAATGCCTGCCATCAGTCAGCTCATCGGGCCAAGTTCTTTCAAAGTCCTGCCTGCTGAGTCCAGTTGGCTCATCAGGCCAAGTTCTTTCAAAGTCCTGGTCGTGATTAACAAAAGCTGCTGGCTGATTCTGGCAGCTGCGACCCGACCAGACCCGCACCCCATGCCAACGTGGCAGGGCCGTACTCTAAAGGCTACATTAAGTCCTGCCTGGTGAGTCCAGTCGCCTCATCAGGCCAAGTTCTTTCCAACTCCTGGTCTTGAGTCAAAGCTGCCGGCTGATTCTGGCGCAGCAACCCAACCCGACCTGGGCGCCCCTGATGCCTATGAAGACATGCTTTTCTGCCTACTTTGCTGCCAACTACCTCAGTCCCCAAAATTTAATTCCTGAGTGGTTGTGTGTGTGTGTCTACTGCCTCAGTAGGTTGGCAGAAGATGGGACAAGCAACGGGACGTAGCTCACCCTGTCGCACAGATTCGAACTGCTGACTCTTCCGATCAACAAGCCCAGCGACTCAGTGGTTTAACTTGAAGTGCCATGGTCTACTTTGCTGACAACTACCTCAGTGCCCAATGGGGCCATGGTCTACTTTGCTGCTATGTTCCACAGTGCCCGATGGGGCCAAAAAGCCTGCTTTGCTGCCAACTACCTCAGTGCCTGATGGGCCCAAAAAGCCTGCTTTGCTGCCAACTAACTCAGTGCCCGATGGGGCCAAAAAGCCTGCTTTGCTGCCAACTACCTCAGTGCCTGATGGGGCCAAAAAGCCTGCTTTGCTGCCAACTACCTCAGTGCCCGATGGGGCCAAAAAGCCTGCTTTGCTGCCAACTACCTCAGTGTCCAATGGGGCCAAAAAGCACACACACAAACACCAATCCTACAGTGTCTTCCCTCCTTACATGTGCTGTGTGTGACATGTCCCTCCCTATCTGCAGGATCAGTATCCACTGATTCATTTATTCTGCTCTGCTGCCTGAGAAAAAAATGAAAAATCCAAGAAATATGTATTTATATGTATTTCCAGAGTGTATTTTCCAGAACTGATGTGGCAGGGGTGCCCCTACCCCAAGTCCTGCTCCTGTTGATTCCAGTCGCCTCCTTGGGTCATGTTCTCAAGTCTGGCAGCTTCCTCGGGCTAATTCTCAAATGCTGCTTGCTGATTCCGGCGCAGCGACCCAATCTGACCCGGGCGCCCCCATGCCAACATGGCTGGGGCAGCCCCACCCAAAACTGTCCAGGCGCCCCAATGCCAACATGGCCGGGGTGGCCTCACCCAAACCTGTCCGGGTGCCCCCCATGCCAACATGGCTGGGGCGAACCAAACCCTTCTTGGCAGTCAAAAATAGTATATTTTAATAACATAAATAATTAGTTCTTTTTGGAGGCTTGTGTTTCAAATGCCACCTTGATGGCAAACGCCACCCTCTTGCTCATCGATGTTGAAGATTTCTGCCACTACGTCCCCAATGGGAAAAGCCTACTTTGCTGCCAATTGCCTTGGTGCCCGATGCCCATTAAGACATGCTTTCCTGCCTACTTTGCTTCCAATTGCCTCAGTGCCCAATGCCTATACACGCTTTCCTGCCTACTTTGCTACTAACTACCTCAGTCCCCAAAATTTAATTCCTGAGTGGTTGTGTTGTGTATGTCTCTACTGCCTCAGTAGGTTTGCAGAAGCTGGGACAAGCAACGGGAGCTCACCCCATTGCACGGATTTGAACTGCCTACCCTTCCAATTGACAAGCCCAGCGGCTCAGTGGTTTAACCTGAAGTGCCATGTTCTACTTTGCTGACAACTACCTCAGTGCCCAATGGGGCCATGGTCTACTTTGCTGCCATGTTCCCCAGTGCCCGATGGGGCCAAAAAGCCTGCTTTGCTGCCAACTAACTCAGTGCCCGATGGGGCCAAAAAGCCTACTTTGCCCATCATGTGCCTCAGTGCCCGATGGGGCCAAAAAGCCTGCTTTGCTGCCAAATACTTCATTGACTCATGGGAGCAAACTCTACTTCACTGGCAAATGTGATGTTGCTGAAGACAAACTCAATGCCTCATGCCTCTGTGTGCCTGCGAGAGACAAACCAAGCTACCTCAGTGCCAAATATCTCTCAATCTGTTGGGGCCAAATAGAACTCCCTCAATGTCATGGGCTTCTGTGCTGCATGGTAAACTATCCTGGGGTGACTCAATTTGTGGGTGAATAACTTGGATGTCCAATATCCAATCTTCACCAAACGTGGCAGGCATGTTGGGGAAAGAAACAGGAAGCTTCAGTGTGAATTCCGGATTCTCTAAGTACAGTGGTGCCTTGACTTACGTACGTCCCTACTTACAACCATTTCAATGTACGACCAGCTCCGGCCGCAAAATTTTGCTTCGACTTGCGACCGGAGCTTCGACTTCCGACCAGGAAAGGCAGGGGGAAAAGGCGGGAAATTCAAACCGTTGGTGGTGAAGAGGTTGCTGCTTTGTAGCTCTTTCACCCCAACGGTTAGGGAAAGGGATGCAGCGGGTGGCGGCAGCCCAGCGCCGGGAGGCTGAGCCTGGCTGGGATGCTCCGGCCGCTCACCTCCCGACGGGCTCTGGCAGCAGCGGCGGCTGCCCAGCGCCAAGAGGCTGAGCGCCGGGAGGCTGAGCCTGGCCGGGATGCTCCGGCCGCTCGCCTCCCGACAGGCTCCTACGTTGGGGCCGGCCATGACGGAGGGCAAGGCCGGGGTGAGCGGCCAGAGCATCCTGGCCAGGCTCAGCCTCCCAGTGCTGGGATGCCACTGCCGCCACTGGAGCCCATCGGGAGGTGAGTGGCCGGAGCATCCCGGCCAGGCTCAGCCTTTCGGTGCTGGGCAGCCACTGCCGCCGCCGCCGTAGGAGCCCGTCGGTGATCAGAGGAGGCTTCGGACTGGTAAGGTAAGCTTCAGGGTTTTACAGTATTTATTTTTAATTTTTTGGGGTATTTTTTTAAAATGCTGGAATGCATTAATCGTGTTCCCATGCATTTCAATGGGAGATGGTGCTTCGACTTACGACCATTTCGACTTACATCCATCTTCTGGAACAGGTTATGGTCGTAAGTCGAGGCACCACTGTACCTGGGGGAAGCTTTCCTGGGGGTGTCCTCCTTGTGACTACATAACTCAGGGTTCCATTACCCAATGTTCATCAAACTTTCTGAACTTGTAGAAAACCGTCGCAGGAAGGTTCCCTGCAGATTTGGTGTCTCTAAGTGCTTGGGGGCCAGTTTTATAGCCTTTTAAAGTGAAGACAAATTGATGAATTGATTTGTCAATTCATCAATGATTATTCGTAAATTCATATTTATTGATTCGTTAACCTTGATGAATCACAAATCAAAATGAATTGCCTTTTTTTATTCATCCCCATCTCTAGTGGGAAATCAAACAACCCATCTCTAGCTAATAATTTTTACAATTCTTCAACGTTTCTTTTTGCACTACTTGAAGAGATAATTTGTTTGTTAAGTATGGGCCTTCCCTATCTCCAAAGCAGATCTCAAAATTCATCAGATTCAACTTTCAGTTTGGGATTGGCCTAACACAAGGAGAAAAGACATGGTGAACAACTGCCAACCTCAGGTCACCTTTTTTTTTTTTTTGCACTACAGGCAGAGATCCTCCTGCCTTTGGTGAACCTATTCTCGTAGCTGGAGGCAGCCATCTTTTATCCAGAAATGCAAATTCATTATGCAGCATGATTAGCTATGTTGGTTTACTTGCTCCCCATATATGTAATGTATCTTTTCTCTTGCCCACAATTCAATATAATTGATGGCTGTCATATAGAATATATAGAAGAATATATTTATGTGGGGCACGTAACACAGTGTGAGAAATCAAATCAGAAAGCAGAAGTGGAGAGATGAGTAAGACTTACATTGTCAGCTATAGGTAAACAAAATAAAATTCTTAAAAACAAAACAAACTGTCTAAACTAAAGATTACTTTACAATCACAAACTGAAATCCTGTTGCTCAGTATAGTAAGTCACACTAAAGTAAGCCCATTGATCCATGGGGATTTGATGAATCAACTCCTCCATAAATTCCATTGATTCAAATGTACAACTCTAGTTGTGACTTACTTTGATTCAACAGAACTTACAGAGAAGCAGACTCACTAAATCCCCATTGACTCAATGAGACTACTCTAGTGCAATTTTCTACACTAAGCAACATAATTCCAGTCATTGTGTGTTGCCAGTATTGACCCATGCTGCACAGACCCAGACTCTCAAGAAAATCCATAATGGAAACACCGACAAAAACTCAAAGAGCAATGGAAAGACAGGTGCTAACTATCAGACTAATAGATAAAGTAAGAAATCAGTTTATTAAACAAAAGACACATCAGTTTATTAAACAAAAGACAAAGGAGAAGGAGAAGAGTGTACTGTCAAGTCAATTCTGACCTATGGAGACCCTTTTCAAGGTTTTCTAGATAGTGAGAACTGAGAAGTGGCTTATTGTACCCTTCTTCTGGTGGTGCCCTCAGACTGTGCAGCCTGTCCAAGGTTGACTCTACTCCTAAGAAGCACAGTGGGGAATCAGACTCCTAATCACCAGCTCTGCGGCCACATACCTAGCTCACAGAGCTACAGTACCATTAAATAGAGATGGATGGGCCCCACCATTAGACAAGTAAATGAGTTATGGAATAACGAAACACACCAATAGTGGCCTTGGATCAGAAAAAGGAATGGAAGATGACCACAAACTAGTTGAATGGATGATTCATCAGGGCTGGCATGGATTAGAATAGTGCATAGAAGAAATCTGTAGAAGTGGAAAGGAAAGGCTTATATCCAACAATGGATGTCAGTGTGTTAATGAAAAAAAAAGGAGGAGGAAGTGAAGAATGTGTGAGTTGCAACTGTAAGGGAAAAAAATCCCAATAAACTTTCACACAGTATTAGAATTTAAATGTAACTACCAGAACTACCATTCCCTTAAAATAGCATCCCAGAATCTCCAGTATTTTTAATTCAGTTTTTGGAACTGGCTAACATTATAGCTGGCTAAAGATAATTATCCAAGCAGATATAACTTGGTTGCTTCTGCTTGAATTATTAATTATAAACTGCACTTAGGATGCCTGGATGTTCTTTGTTGGGTTTTCTGAATATTTCTGAGAATATAGCTTCACAGAGATAACTGCTTTCGCTGCAGTGGCCCAGTTAAACACTTCTCACCTTATGTTGAAAGAAAACACCATTCCTATTACACCATCACTGCCCTCTATTTTCTGTTGAATGTACAAAGCCACCCTTTTCAAATATTATTACTGTCTTCTATTTTATCATTGCTTCAGAATGAGATCACCTTTTCAAATACAGCAGTTCAGAAATAGCATTCTTCAATAAACACTTTATGGGCAGCTCGAGATTCAGAGCTCTTCGGCACAGCCATTGAAAGAATCACAGCCGCAGTTTTCTCTTTGTGAAGGAGTCCCTCAAGTATTCTTTGAGATATTATTGCAGAATAGCCATCCTCCTGTACAGGATGGGTGGTGACAAGTAGGCAAGGCGTTTCTGTTGGCAATGTGGCAAAGATTTTATTATTTGTTAGGCTCAACCAAGCTGATGGCAATACTTACCCATTTTCAACTGTGTGTTAATGCTCTCTTCTCTTTTGAAGTATGATGGAGGCATGCACTTATGATGGAGAGATCATCTCATTTTTGCCCTCTCCAACACTTCAGGATAAATTTGTCATGGTGCACTTACTCAAGTCATGAAGAATCAAACCCAAACTTCTTTCTATACCCTTGCCCAGGTCCCTTGTGTATTGCTAGAAGGGGACAGAATTGTAGGACCTGTATATATTTAGATGTCCATCAGCCTTGATCCTTTTTAAAGGCTAAGAAGCAGTACTCATTTACATAAAGAGAAAAATACTAAATTAATCTCATAATCTAACTGATGATGACTCTTTTCATTAATGTCATTTGTGTTTTTCTGATCTGTTTCCCAGTGGCCAGAAATCTTTTGATTATTTATACTTGCATAAGTAAAATTGTACAAAATGTTATTAATATAACATATGCCATGTAAAGCTCATGATGTCATCAGCATGGGTAATTTTTTTAAAAAATAAACAAACATTTCCTATTTCCATCTCAAGGCATCCATGGCACTTGTGAAGCCATGGCACCTATGGGACAAGAAGGAAGTTTTTAATTACCAAAAAATCTCCACTGCTGGGTTGACCTCAATGTGTAGTATACCATGCTTTGCATTATAGCTCTTAAATCCACTAATGTTACAGATACAGTAAATTTTGTTTATAACCTTGTGGAGAAGTCACATGCCTTGGATTTAAGTTGTGAAGAAATAAAAGAAAAAAGACTGAAAGAGGGAAACAGATGGCAATTTTCAGCAAGGGGAATGACTTTAGCCTCTATTGGGTACCAGACAGCAGGTTTCTCAACTTCTTAGAGCCATGCAATTTAGGGAGCTGAAATTCCATTGCCAGTGGAATTTCTGACCTATCTCACTCAAATCCCACATGATGGCACAAATTAGAAACACAGAGACACTTAACCAACTGGAGTGAGATCTGCAGCTGCCTAAAAGAAAAGAAGAGATAATTCCCCAATCCACATCCACCCTACATCCTGAAGATTCAGATAAAGGAAGTAATAACATATCTCCATTTACTCTAATGTGTTTCCCTCACAAAATGGGTGCCAATCACAGCTACAGGGAAATTCCCTCCCATGGACTTTAAAATTGAAGTTTCCAGGAGATTTGGGCTTTTCATTGGCACTTATGGTATCAGTTTCCTTCTGCTTTGGGCTTATTTGTTCCCACAGGCTCTGTGATTGGAATTTACAGCAGAGTTTGGGCTTTTCATTGGTGCTTCAGTTGTCAATCTCCTCCTGCTTTGGGTTTCCTAGTTCTTTTACAATCTTATTTTTGTTTTCTGAATAGGTGGGTTTTTTAAATCAGCTTTTTTAATCCCCAAAGACTGAAAACAATATTCAGTGCTTGGGGACCCCTACTTCAATTTGAGAACCACTTCAGGTTTCCTCTGGTTGCTTCAGATCTGTTCAGATATCCCCAATTTGCTTCAGATTTCAAAGTTTCTGAACTTTAGGCACATGCCTAGTAATAATCCCTTCTGCCTTGTTGGTCTCCTTTCCCCCTTGTTTTGGAGAGCCACCAAGGTTCCAGAAATCGTAGCTATTGATTCATGCCTGTGGAACTGCTTTATCTTACCCCATTTTCTTGGAAAACCTATTAGACACACATTAGGTCTAATATCAATCTGCATCAACAAAGAATTTGAATTAAGGACTTCTCCTTAATAGCCACACCTCCTTTGCTTCCCATTTTGTCATTCAAGCTGTCGGTGTCGAACTGGTGTAGAAATTATGCTGACATGTCATAACCAAATGCCAGCTAGAGTCGGGTTCTCTTTCTCTCTCTTTTTAAATAATACCTTCCATTCTTATGCACATAAGGAATGTGCTCCATATGTGCACAAATCCAATGTGATCATAGACCCACACAGTTTGCAGTTGGAAATTCATACCTTTGACGATGCAGTGTGTGTAACAAAAACAAAACTAACTTGACAGAAATGAGCAACTGAAAAATGCATATTAAAATATGAATATTTGAAAAATGTGCAAAGGCAAAATTGCAAAGGCAAAATTTAATCCATGGTAGGAAATTACTGGGTTTGCAATCCAAAAATAGTGCAAATCAACTAATTTCTCCATGGATTTGCAATCAAATATGGACCTGAATTGGAATACACTTGAAGATGAAGGTGGGAAAATTTTGGCTTAGGTTTAACAGGTTTGTACATGCCTAAAAACAGCACAGCAGTGGTGCTATGTCAATCTATCTTTTGATTCCAGCAGAAGGCATAACTTAGAGACAGGGCTACGCTGTGAACTGGTTTTTTTAAAAAGTTTCTCTTGTCCTTGTTACATATAATCCTTGTAGCCATTCATGAGATATTTCTAAACCAATTTCCAAATGGTCATATGGAACAGCACTGATATATAGGGAAAAAATGTGGCTGATTTCTCAAGACTAAATGATTTGAAAGTAATTAGTAGAACTTCAATATACGTAGATCTCACCTGGAATTTGTGAGCTGGCAAGCAAGCTTAAAAATGCTGTCCCCTTATGTAAAGACAGGCTAATGGTTTTGAAAGAAAGGTTTTGATCAAATCATTCCTTCTTGAGCAGTTTAAAATATGCCAGTGGAATCTACAGTATTTGCTATTCTATACAAAGAAAGGCTTATTGTACTCAGTTGGTTATCCTCTCTCCTTTCTGAGACCCTGGACAGTGAATGTCTTGATCTGTGTGCCCTTATTGAGACAAAGACCAAATCAGGGAGTCAGTGTACATGTCTAGTTTAAACTCTCTGTGTGACTATCTCCCACTACTGCACATTCACCCACCATGTTCTTCCACTGTATAGTCACACATACTTATTTCAACTTAACTGAGAACACACGAATGGTATTGCCATGGACAATGCTTAGCCCCCACAACAGAGTCATGACTAGCAATTTTGTTACCAGGGAAAACTGCACAAAGTGCAATCCCAAATCAAACTTCTAGTTCCTGACATGACATTAATACAAGGGGTACCTTCCCAGCACCTTCCCAGCATCTCCTCTTCTCCACATGGGATCAACAACAGATTTAGAGCTACAAAAACAAACAAAAGCATGTTTGACACAGAGAGAATTTGGAATACCATATCTTAAGCCTGAAGTGGCACTTGAATAAAATTGGAGATTTCTGAAATACCAAATATTGTTTCAGTGTTTAAAAATGAAAAATTAAAAAAAAAAAAAGAACTTGGCACAACAAGTCTCATTTGGAAAGTGAAAGTAATACTTTAATAGAACCAAGAGACCCAAAGCAAAATAGTGCTGACAGCTCAATGGAAAGCCCAAACTATCCTAGAAATCTCAATCATGGAACTTCTGGAAGTAGTCAGGTTGACCAGGTAACTTAACTTGACATGGGGCAAGCAACCATTTTGCATTACTTGGAATGATGAGGGAAAGCTATTAGCCTGTTAAAAACTGATGTTCGTATTTATTTCATTTTTAGAAGGGGGAGTGAACATTGGAGATTTTTTCATTTCTTTTTGTTGTTGTTCTTTAGTCGTTAAGTCGTGTCCAACTCTTTGTGACCCCATGGACCAGAGCACGCCAGGCCCTCCTGTCTTCCACTGCCTCCCGGAGTTGGATCAAATTCATGTTGGTAGCTTCAGTGACACTGTCCATCCATCTCGTCCTCTGTCGTCCCCTTCTCCTCTTCCCCTCACACTTTCCCAACATCAGGGTCTTTTCCAGGGAGTCTTCTCTTCTCATGAGATGGCCAAAGTATTGGAGCCTCAGCTTCAGGATCTGTCCTTCCAGTGAGCAGTCAGGGTTGATTTCCTTCAGAATGGATAGGTTTGTTCTCTTTGCAGTCCAGGGGACTCTCAAAAGTCTCCTCCAGCACCACAATTCAAAAGCATCAATTTTTCGGTGGTCAGCCTTCTTTATGGTCCAGCTCTCACTTCCATACATCGCTACTGGAAAAACCATAGCTTTGACTATGCGGACCTTTGTCGGCAAGGTGATGTCTCTGCTTTTTAAGATGCTGTCTACGTTTGTCATCGCTTTCCTCCCAAGAAGCAGGTGTCTTTTAATTTCAGGGCTGCTGTCACCATCTGCAGTGATCAGGGAGCCCAAGAAAGTAAAATCTGTCACTGCCTCCATATCTTCCCCTTCTATTTGCCAGGAGGTGATGGGACCGGTGGCCATGATCTTCGTTTTTTTGATGTTGAGCTTCAGACCATTTTTTGGGCTCTCCTCTTTCACCCTCATTAAGAGGTTCTTTAATTCCTCCTCACTTTCTGCCATCAGAGTGGTATCATCTGCATATCTGAGGTTGTTGATATTTCTTCCGGCAATCTTAATTCCAGCTTGGGATTCATCCAGTCCAGCCTTTCGCATGATGTATTCTGCATATAAGTTAAATAAGCAGGGAGATAATATACAGCCTTGACGTACTCCTTTCCCAATTTTTAACCAATCAGTTGTTCCATATCCAGTTCTAACTCTTGCTTCCTGTCCCACATATAGATTTCTCAGGAGATAGATAAGGTGCTCAGGCACTCCCATTTCTTTAAGAACTTGCTATAGTTTGCTGTGGTCAACACAGTCAAAGGCTTTTGCGTAGTCAATGAAGCAGAAGTAGATGTTTTTCTGGAACTCTCTGGCTTTCTCCATAATCCAGTGCATGTTAGCAATTTGGTCTCTAGTTCCTCTGCCCCTTCGAAATCCAGCTTGTACTTCTGGGAGTTCTCGGTCCACATACTGCTGAAGCCTACCTTGTAGGATTTTGAGCATAACCTTGCTAGCGTGTGAAATGAGTGCAATTGTACGGTACCTGGAGCATTCTTTGGCACTGCCCTTCTTTGGGATTGGGATGTAGACTGATCTTTTCCAATCCTCTGGCCACTGCTGAGTTTTCCAAACTTGCTGGCATATTGAGTGTAGCACCTTAACAGCGTCATCTTTTAAGATTTTAAATAGTTCGACTGGAATGCCATCACCTCCACTGGCCTTGTTGTTAGCCATGCTTTCTAAGGCCCACTTGACTTCACTCTCCAGGATGTCTGCCTCAAGGTCAGCAACCACACTATCTGGGTTGTCTGGGATGTCCAGATCTTTCTGGTATAATTCCTCTGTGTATTCTTGCCACCTCTTCTTGATGTCTTCTGCTTCTGTTAGGTCCCTACCATTTTTGTCCTTTATCATGTCCATCTTTGCACAAAAGGTTCCTTTAATATCTCCAGTTTTCTTGAACAGATCTCTGGTTTTTCCCTTTCTATTATTTTCCTCTATTTCTTTGCACTGTTCATTTAAGAAGGCCCTCTTGTCTCTCCTTGCTATTCTTTGGAAGTCTGCATTCTATTTTCTGTAACTTTCCCTATCTCCCTTGCATTTTGTTTCCCTTCTCTTCTCAGCTATTTGTAAGGCCTCGTTGGACAGCCACTTTGCTTTCTTGCATTTCCTTTTCTTTGGGATGGTTTTTGTTGCTGCCTCCTTTACAATGTTACGAGCCTCCATCCATAGTTCTTCAGGCACTCTGTCCACCAAATCGAGTTCCTTAAATCTGTTCTTCACTTCCACTGTGTATTCATAAGGGATTTGGTTTAGATTATACCTGGCTAGCCCAGTGGGTTTTCCTACTTTCTTCAGTTTAAGCTTGAGTTTTGCTATAAGAAGCTGATGATCAGAGCCACCATCAGCTCCAGGTCTTGTTTTTGCTGACTGTATAGAGCTTCTCCATCTTTGGCTGCAGAGAACATAATCAATCTGATTTTGGTCTTGCCCATCTGGTGATGTCCATGTGTAGAGTCACCTCTTGTGTTGTTGGAAAAGAGTGTTTGTGATGACCAGCTTGTTCTCTTGACAAAACTCTATTAGCCTTTGCCCTGCTTCGTTTTGAACTCCAAGGCCAAACTTACCTCTTGTTCCTTTTATCTCTTGACTCACTACTTTAGCATTCCAGTCCCCTAGAATGAGAAGAACATCTTTCTTTGGTGTCAGTTCTAGAAGGTGTTGTAAGTCTTCAAAGAATTGGTCAATTTCAGCCTCTTCAGCATCGGTGGTTGGTGTATAAACTTGGATTACTGTGATGTTGAAAGGTCTGCCTTGGATTCGTATTGAAATCATTCTATCATTTTTGAGATTGTATCCCAGTACAGCTTTTCCCACTCTTTTGTTGACTATGAGGGCTACTCCATTTCTTCTACGGGATTCTTGCCCACAATAGTAGATATGATAAACGTCTGAATTGAATTCGCCCATTCCCGTCCATTTTAGTTCACTGATGCCCAGGATGTCAATGTTTATTCTTGCCATCCCCTGTTTGATCACATCCAGCTTACCAAGGTTCATAGATCTTACATTCCAGGTTCCTATGCAGTATTTTTCTTTGCAGCATCGGACTTTCACTTCCACGCATGTCCGCAGCTGAGCGCCCTTTCGGCTTTAGCCCAACCACTTCATTAGCTCTGGAGCTACTTGTACTTGTCCTCTGCTCTTCCTCAGTAGCATGTTGGACGCCTTCCGACCTGAGGGGCTCATCTTCCAGCGTCATATCTTTTAGCCTTTTGTTTCTGTTTATGGAGTTTTCTTGGCAAAGATACTGTAGTGGCTTGCCAGTTCCTACTCCAGGTGGATCGCGTTTAGTCAGAACTCTCCACTATGACCTGTTGTCTTGGGTGTCCCTGCACGGCATAGCCCATAGCTTCTCTGAATTACTCAAGCCCCTTCGCCACAACAAGGCAGCAATCCGTGAAGGGGATTGCTTTTAGCTTTTTTTGCTTTTTCATTTCTTTTAGGCAGCTGCAAATCTCATTTTGCATTAGAATCCAGTAGTGTGAGCACCTGTGTGTGAATGTGCTCTATTATGGGATACTATATTAGCTATCTCTGCCTCCCCTCACAATTTTGCTCACCTTTGTTGTGTAAATGTGAGTAAATTACATGGTTCCTAACAGGGGAGCAGGGAAGGAAGGGAAGAGAAGGGAAGGGAATTGGTGGGAGCTTTGCCTGCAAAGTAGATGTCAATCAATAGTTGATGACTCTGAGTTTCACCCTCCCCATTCCAGATCAAATATCTTTATTTTCCTTATGTTCAAGTTGTCCTCACTATTTGGACCCATACAAATATGTACAAATACTCCTGAATATTCAGTTACGAATCAAAGCAGACAAGCTACAAAACAGCTTGGAGAGAATTGGTTGCTATTTGTGAAACAAATAACTAGGATTGAATCAAAGCAAATGATATTCACACAATCCAATTAATAATCTGACTTCCTGTGCTGTGCAGCCCAATGGTCTCATCTATCAAACCCCTGGTAGATCTGCCAATCAACAGGGGAGGTCTGGTTTAACCACAAACCGTGGGTACACCTGCCCTCCAATACCTCAGTGGGATCTGATATGCTGGGCACCTTTCCTAAGCTCTTTCTTGGATGCATGGTCTAGCATTGTCTTTTTCTAGGGTGATATTCAATGTCCAGTTGCCCCTCTCCAATTACAGGCCTGTCTTCACAGTATACCAACATGTTTATGGCTGACTTGAAATAGTTCTTTTCACGTTCTGTTCCCAAAAGCCCTTTTTTATTAGAGATTTATTGATGACAACTTTAATATCTGAACTCAGAGAAAAGAAGCACTTGTGGCATTCCATGAGGGTTTCAATGATTTCCAAACCAAATCAACTTGAGCCTAGACCAATCCACTGAGCTGCTTCCCTTTCTACATGCTACTATACGATTATACAATGGACAAGTCAGTAGCATCTTTTATTGGAATCTGGTAGATCCACAATACCCACCTAACCGTAGCTTATCATAAGATCACTACCTGCTGGTATTTCTTCTATTCCCATTCTCTCCAGCGGATGTATATATGTATATATTGATTTGCCAGCTGTGACTACACTCCGTGCATCTGATGAAATGGCTGCCATCAATGAAGTTTATGCCAAACAAAACTTGGTATCTTGTGTCTGATAAAGCTTGCTTAAGGTGCCTCAAGACACATGCTGAGCTTGGATACTGTGCTCTTTTGTTGTACAGCCTTATAACAGGTTCTGCTTTGACAAGTTGTTACCACTATTCACTCTGGTGAGCAGAACGTTTCAGTTGTGTTCATTTGTATGTACCTTCGGCCTCTTCTAAATAATGGGAAGTGGGATGGAAAAGTCTGATTCATGAGGGCTGAAGCCCATCGTGAGGCCTGGCCCAGCCCAGGGGATTGATTCAGTCTTAATTTGAAATTCATAATAACTTTTTAGACATCTGGGAAATCAACGCACTGTTTTCCAAAATAATTACATATAGGATTATGGGCAGTTTGCCTGTCTCCAATATTAAGGTGTTACAATCTGAAGCTATGGGGTTTGTTCTGCAAAATGAAATTGTCACTACATCTGCTTGAAGGAAAGCAGCAATTGCAGCTTTTAAAAAAAAACATTTTAGAATTGAAAACCTGCCCATGCTATGTGGAGTAATTGAAATTAAAGGGTCATCAGGACCAAAAAATAGTGGTTTACCGGTGACATTACAGAGGGGGAAATCATACCCTTCAAAGTGATAATGAATGGGCACTTTTATACTATATTAATGCAAAGTAGTTTCCTACATAGAAAAAGCTTTCTGTTTAAGTGGTATATTTCATTAAGTGGGACGGTGCGTATATTGAAAGTAAAGCTTAATTAATTCCTTCTTGATCATATCATGAGCTCAGCTATCATTCCAGTTCAATGGAACTTCACTATCACTAGCAGGCACATTGAGGAATAGTGAATTTTGCAAAATAGAAAAGAATTTGAGGTGAAAGGAATATATAATTACAGTTTCTAGGCATAAAGTGCTCAGAAGTGGTTTACTAGTCCCTCAGATGATAGTCTGGGACCATATAGCTTGCCCAAGGCTGCACAGGTGTCAGCCACACATGCTCTGCCTCATGTTGGCTGCCCTTCTGCTGTGAATCACAGTTAGGATTCAGATTCTGCAATGAGACTCTAGCACACAGAGCTGTACCAACTCAAATTCCACATTGCTCTCACACTAAGAAGAAAAAGGTAAGACTCTTTTTTGCAGGTAGGAATGGATGTATACAAAATTCATGGATTTGCAAGGAAATGTCCCACAATAAAAATGAAGAAGAAGAAGAAGAAGAAGTTGTTGTTCATTATCATCATCATCATGAATTAGAGTTTTCTGATGATAAGTGCTGTGACTGAGCACTGTGTGCACCAAAACAAGGGAACACAGCCGTCAAGGAAGGAATAATGCTCACAATCTGACGAGTCACAATGTACAGTTGTGGAGAGCAGAATGGGCCATATCTTCCCTTTCCCCAAAAGCATAGAAATCAGGTTGCTATTTGATAATATAGTCTAAAGATTTCCAAGAAAAAAAAAAATCTCCAGATGTTATCAAGTTATCATGTCTACAATTTACAAACTATGTAGAAAGATAAACCAAAATTACTAGGAGCACAATAAGGGGCACATGTGCAGAGGCTGGCCCCCGGAAGGGAAGCTGGGCCGGCTGCCTTTGAGGATGGTGGCGGAGATGGTGGCAGCAGTGGCAGAGGTGGCAGGAGCAGCAGGAGTAGGTAGTGAGGCAACAGGGACAGTGGGAAGTGGGCGGGCAGGCATTCCCTTTTGCCAAACAAAACAAAGTGCCCAATGGGAAAAAAGTTCAGTGTTTTGTTTTGCTTCAGCAAAACGGAATCCCCAAACTGAGTCACAAACTGGACTGCGAACCAGTTTGTCAGTTTTTCTGGTTCATGGTTCATTTTATGCACTAATCAGAAGTGATAGTGTACAACTGTATGAAATTTTTTTGCTTGCACCTGCACTTTTTTGTGTTCATGTTTTACCTTGTTGTTTCAGATCCAAATCCAGATGTGGAGGATTCCAATGCTGGAACCAATAAAGAGGCCCCTGCTGTGTTCTAGTCAGGTATTGCCTTGTGAAGCATCTGAGCTGTATTGTTTCCCTTTAAGAAAAGGTTTGCAAGAAAACACAGTGGCCAAAAAAGTAGGGCTGAGAGGCCCAATGAGTGCTGAGGATCTCATAAAACATGCTATAATTGCCCCACACATAATGATTTTGAGTAAAACCTTTTTGGGGGAGTTGGACTGGGAATTTGAGCAGATTTGAGGTCTACACAAAAACTGCATAGGCTACATGTTGCCCATTCCTGATCTAGATGAATTCTCCTGTATATTCACCCATGTTTTTTACAAAATAATGCATGATTAAATTGTTTGGGATCTTTATTATTATTTTATTGTTTTTAATACAGTCAACCCTCGAATTACAAACTTAATCCGTTCCGGAAGGAAGTTTGTAAGTCGAAAAGTTCGTAAGTCGAATCAGCATTTCCCATAGGAATGCATTGAAAACCAATTAATCCGTTCTGGCTGTTTTTGGTTCTTAGGTCGAGGGGCGGTTTGTAACTCGAATCATTAGTTCCCATAGGAACTAATGCAAAGCCGGTTAATCTGTTCCTACCACTAGGGGCAGAATTTTTTTATTTTTTCCCTTTTAACCTAAGATGACTTAGGTTAAAAAAAGAGTTTTTTTCAGTTCGTAACTCGAATCTAAGTTTGCAAGTCGAGTCAATATTTTTCTATCAGAGCGGTTCGTAAGTCGAAATGTTCGTAACTAGGGCCGTTTGTAAGTCGAGGGTTGACTGTATACTTTTTATCTGAACAGAGTTGTTTTTTTAGAGAAAATTGGGAGCTGGTGTGTACTGAAGAAAGAAGCCATACTATTCTGTGACATACAAGGGCTTCTGCTGCTATTCTCATGAGGGAGTTGTCATTTTTAGATTACCTTGCAGAAAAAATGCAGTGAAAGTGAAGACATTCTCCAGAAATTGGTGTGTGGGGGGTGGTGGTGGTGTAATTTTCCTCAGATATACAAATTGAATATTTTGTCTTATCTAGGAAATGTCCCAGCTTAACTTTCTTTGCCACATTAGACTTTATATTAGGCTATACATCACTTTATACATGTGCATACCCCAAAACAAGTGCCAGCCCAACATGGCACCTTCTATAACTTTCAAATAAATCTTTCTGAATACGACCCACACTGGGTGCTCTTTTATTTCAGTCCTCTGGGTTACATAATAGTAGGAAATGAGTGGGTTTTTAGGCTATCCCTGTTGTAATGCAAAACATTTGATCATGGTTTGGTTTTGAAGGGGCAATTAAGGTCCATTAGATCCAAAACAGTTATTTTTTTTTCCCATTAGCTATCTGACAGGAGGAACTTTTAAAAGGTGTGGGAAGCAGAGGAAGGTGTGAGTGTGGCACTCACAGCATTTTTTCTGAAACCAGAGGGGGCTGTTTGGTCATTTGATTTTCTCAAAAGTGCTCAGTAGAGGTCGGTGATAAAAAGGGCCCTAAAATGGATAATTATATTCCCTGGAGGCTTCTGGCAATGTGATTCTCCATTTTGAGGCTGCTTTTTTTTCCAGTGGGAAGGTCCAGGAGAACTCCCAAGGGCAGCTAAGAGACTCCACATGGAACAGTGGTGTCCAGAAGTGTTCTTGTGGTGAGCTGCACTGGAAAACGGAGAGGCATATGGAGATTTGGATAGCTCAGTGGTTTAGGCCTCTGGTTGCAGAGCCAGAGGTTGGGAGTTCAAATTCATTGGGTCCCTTCCAGCTCTGCAGTTCTAAGATTATGATGATTATTTTGCCATCAGCACAAATTAATAGCAAAAAGTGACAGCCACCTCATGCAAATATCACCAGAAGCCACCACATGTGGCAAATCATTCCCATCCATGATTCTCAAACAATGGCTTCTGCCATTGGTGGAACACAGAAGTAGTCCACTTTGATTTTCATAAGAAGAATTCACTGTCCAATCCCCATGCTGTGCCACAAGTCATCTTTTACCTGGCACAGATTATCCATCTGAGAACCTTTTACATGCTAGTAATAACTTTCAACACTTGGTGATTTTGCTAACCCTCCATTTCCTCTGTTCACCACCTTACTGTTGTAATAACAGAAGGCCTGTAAACAATTGCATTTCCTTCTTGGGGAAAGTAGGTCTTTTGTTTCTACAATGGCGGGACTCACATTCTTTGACAGAATAATTGATAGGATATAAGATACCAAAGATACCAAATCACTTTAAAGAATTGGTAATAGAGGCTTTCTAAACTGTAGATACTCACTTGTCATTTTACTATTAGGATTACATTCTGCCTTTTAGCATGACTGGAGGGGGCTTTAAACTCTCCTAGTGTGAGGAGAGATAATGAGGGCAATTGAACTACAGAGAAATATCTTTATTATATTTCGTACTCTAAGACTATATTTCCATTGACAGGGGAACAGCTTCTATTCAAAAAGTTTTTTTTCTTTTCTTTTACAAGGCAGGAAACTTCAGCAAAGGAAAAGCTGAGAAACTTTCCAATAATACTTGGGAGACTGAGATAATGCCAAATTAATGATAATGCTGTTTACTTTGCTATCTGAGGTGATTTATAACCCTCCTGCTCAGAATGTGTCCTTTTCATGATTTTCTCTATAATGTGAAGCTGCATTCAAGTAGACAAATTAAGCCCTGTGTCAAATCTTTAAAGAACAAAAAAGGAAGAAAAACATTTCTCACCAAAACAGATGCTGAGAATATGCAATCATTCCATCTGTATGTGATTAGCATTGTTGTGCCAGTGACCTGCAGTTTGAGACTAATTTGACTTAACATTTATGAAAGTCTCTTCTACTGATCTCAAACAATTCAATTTGAAACTGTATGATATTTGAAAATAGATGAAGTTGTGCATACAATGGCAACAAAGCTTGGCAATCACACATAATGCTGCCTATATATTTTCACAGGAAGTCTATAAATTAGCAGTATGTGTTACTGAATCTTTTGGAAATTTTTCTTAGTAAAACCCAAGCATCACATTGGATTGCATACTACAGCTGTGCTCATCAACTGCTTGAATTCCAAAGGATCTTTGCTGTCATTATTGGACCAAATATCTCGAGAATGAAGCCAAGGAAAGTCCAAACACTTAGATTGCATTCTGAGTTGGTGCTTCCTATGTTTTCTCCCAGTCAGTCATAATTAAACTAATGGTTTTTCAGTTTTGAAAGGTGACACTACTTCTTTGTTGAAATTTCTGCTTCAATATCTCAAATGTTTTCTTCCCCTACAAAGCAGGCTTCAACTGTGGTTAACTTCTGAATCTACTGAATCCAAGAATCCGTCGGCTAAAACCTGAAATAGAATTTTGGATCACATAAAGCTGTGTTTCATTTCACTTAACCCCAATTCCCATTGTAAAGTCTTACTCGTACTATCACTATTAATTATTGAAACAGGGATGCAGATTTAGTCATACTTGAACCATTCATTGTGACTAATTCATCCCATTGATTTCAGTGAGATTAAAGACAGAATAATTTTGTTGGATCCAACCAACTTAACAGTAGTAGTAATAATATTGCCTTGGGATGAATTTTGATAATTACAATGATATTCATATCACAACAAAGTAAAAATTCCATGTTAGTGTATTAAAAATATGTTTTTTTTAATGTTCGTAGGGTTTTTCTTTGGTTTTTGTTGTAATTCAGTGATTAATCAATTTTCCTCAGCTTCCTTGAAGAAGAGATCTTCTTTGAAACATGTTGTAATTTCGGTATTGTTTTTTATGAAATTTGCATACTTAAAAGAATTTCAACATTTTACTATTCAACCATTCTTCCTGACACTTTTGGCTTCTTTGTTCTGCTTTCCAGATCTATTTCATCCATTAAACCTACAGTAGGGCCAAAAATGTTGTCTGGAAACTATTTATTTATTTATTTAAAATATTTTTACCCTTAAGAAGGACCCAAGGTGGCTTACATAATTAAAAAAATATGTTTAAATCTAAAAACAATAAGTATACAAATACTAAAAAGGATCAAACAAATACCACACTAAAAGACAGTAAACAAAAGCAACACTAAAACTGCATTCACAGTGGTAAGGCACAACCAATCATTTAAAAACCATACTCAAGCAGCCAGTCATCAAGAGAAAGCTTGCCTAAAGAGAGAGGCCTTCGCCTGCTTGTGGAAGGACAACAAAGATGGTGCCAGCTTGGCCTTCTGTGAGAGTGAGTTCCAAAGTCTGGGAGCAGCATATAAAGCTGTTTTTAATTTTAATTAGAAATCTCTCAGTTCCTGGCAGTTGTTGCCTGTCTGGCCCAGCATTAATATGTTCACAAACTGGAAGACAATGTTAGAAGGTTATGTATACCGTAAAGCCAGATCAAAAGTTACTTGAATGCACATGTGCATGCATGCTAGAGAAAAAGAGAGAAAGAGAATGGGAGCACAGGGGCTTGTTTCGGCATGGATATAAAGATATTGTTCAATCATGCTGAATTATTTCAATGACATATGGCAATGAAGATATGAACATTTCTGGAAAAGCCTTTAACTTGATATTTGACATTTATTTCCTGTGAATATAAAGCCAAAGATTGTGAGGACCTCATCTGCTGACCTTTATGAGACGTTTGCCTGAGGTTTGGTATACAAGTAAATATTCATATTTTATGCAACTCTTTCCTCTCAATACCATTCAATAAGATGTACTGTTGGCTGCTGTATGTTGTTGTTCTTTAGTCGTTAAGTCGTGTCCAACTCTTTGTGACCCCCATGGACCAGAGCACGCCAGGCCCTCCTGTATTCCACTGCCTCCCGGAGTTTGGTCAAATTCAAGAGTAGACCCTTGGTCTAGATGGGTGGGATAGAAATCTAATAAATAAATAAATAAATAAATAAATGTTGGTAGCTTCGGTGACACTGTCCAACCATCTCGTCCTCTGTCGTCCCCTTCTCCTCTTGCCTTCACACTTTCCCAACATCAGGGTCTTTTCCAGGGAGTCTTTTCTTCTCATGAGATGGCCAAATTATTGGAGCCTCAGCTTCAGGATCTGTCCTTCCAGTGAGCACTCAGGGTTGATTTCCTTCAGAATGGATAGGTTTGTTCTCTTTGCAGTCCAGGGGACTCTCAAGAGTCTCCTCCAGCACCACAATTCAAAAGCATCAATTCTTCGGCGGTCAGCCTTCTTTATGGTCCAGCTCTCACTTCCATACATCGCTACTGGAAAAACCATAGCTTGGACTATGCGGACCTTTGTCGGCAAGGTCATGTCTCTGCTTTTTAAGATGCTGTCTAGGTTTGTCATCGCTTTCCTCCCAAGAAGCAGGCGTCTTAATTTCGTGGCTGCTGTCACCATCTGCAGTGATCATGGAGCCCAAGAAAGTCAAATCTATCACTGCCTCCATATCTTCCCCTTCTATTTGCCAGGAGGTGATGGGACCAGTGGCCATGATCTTAGGTTTTTTTATGTTGAGCTTCAGACCATTTTTTGCGCTCTCCTCTTTCACCCTCACTAAGAGGTTCTTTAATTCCTCCTCACTTTCTGCCATCAGAGTGGTATCATCTGCATATCTGAGGTTGTTGTTATTTGGGCACCGGTAAGCAGAATGGTGGTTTTTTTGTTTTTGTTTTTAATGTGAAGGACGAATAAAAACGGGTAAATATTCATCCCTTCATATTTGTGGGGGTCTCTGGAACCCACAAATACGGATCGACAAATACTTAATGAATCGGCTATATTCGTTGGAAAAAGCAATCCGTTTTTATATTTGTCCCCATCTCTACAGTTATTACTACAGAACACAACTCATTCAAAATGTAAATCATGAGGAAGGTAAGTTACTTACTAACTGTTTTCTTTGGAGGTCTGTGTGCTAATCTTCCCCCAGAAGTGTTTTCTTTCTCTCTGTAGAAACTTGTGGATTTTTTTACAATAAAACTTTGTATTTTGCATCAAAACCTTGTATTTTCTGCAAAATACAAGGTTTTCTGTGCAAAATACAAAGCACATGCATTAAAATGACAAAAAAGTGTTTTTTTTTCACCCTAGTAGAGGAGCAAAACAATCTCATGGCAGCTCACTGTGTTTTTGATGGGGGAGTCCTGTTGTGTTGAGACACACTTTTTCATTGAGGACAAGAAAATCTTTAAGTCTACAGTATATCCTTACTGATGCACTGGTCAGGTTGCCTGGCTGTGATCCAGTCTGTATCAAGTGTTAGCATCTGACCAGTCTTTTAATTCCTCACAATTCCTTAGAACAACATTACATCAGACGTACTGTAGGAAAGACTGGAGGTCCAAGGTGGTTATCAGCTCTGGGCCATGCTAGAGCACTGAGGTGAGACAGATAGACTTTATAAACCTTGATTCTAATGCATGTACATGTAGATATCTCAATACTAAGGTATCATGGCAGTTAAGATTATGTCTTATTTACTTGCAGAGTATGGTTACTAAGAATAAATAATTCTTAGTATTAACTTATAGCAGGATAAAGAAGAAAACACACAGCTCGTTACCCCCCTACCCTGGAATAAAGACACGAGACAATTATTATGGAATAAACATGGGCCACACTTTATTAATTATTCATTAATGCCGTCAATAAATTGGGGGGTCCTGTGGTAGTGAGGAATCAGGTTCTGCAGAGGAGTCTCAACAGACCCCTACCAAATAATGGGTGAGTCCCGAGCCCCAAGTACCCGCAGTTGCGAAGACAGTGAGAACCCGGCTGGCCCCAATTTGACCACCCCTGGACCTCCGGCCCCCTCCTCATTGTTGGCTGTTGGTCTGGGAGTGGCCCCAGCGGATCTTCCCCCCCAAGCACTGTAATCGCATGATCCGCAGCGCTGGGAGATCAGATGAGCTATACTTTACTTGTGTTTGTGAGGGGACTCACCAAAATCTGTTTTATCCGCACTACCCGCCTTTGTGACCAAATTAACCACCTATTCGTATGTCAGCTCTCCTCAACCAGTGTGGGATAGGCGAAAAATCCCTGCATCAAAAGGCCAATCAGGAAGCAGGTCAAAAATTCCTATCCGGCCCCAAAAGGTGACCAGTAAAACTCACACTAGTATATAGGGCGGGAGGGTGGGCAAAGAGCGAAGAAGAGGCCGAAAGGAGGTGAGAACCCTGAAGATATACTCCACTCCTTTCCCCTCCCTTCTAAAATCGCTCACACGAGACCACTGTGTCTCACGTTATCCGGGGAGGAGGATAATGGTGGCCTGTGCCAGCGAAGAAATCTCACCAGCATTATTGATGGATAGTGCAAGATAAATAAATATTTCAGTTTGGATATAGAAACTCCTAGAGGTAGCTTCCATTCATATTTGCCCCTTTTCACTAACTAAAAATACCATACCATACCATACCATAGAAATGGAGGTGCAGGGGGAAAAAGGGGTGTGGCCTCAGAAAAAGAAGGAAGTTTACAGGTACCGCTCTATATCTATAACAGACAAGAGGGGGGAAAGCACAGTGCCATCTATCTATTTGTTCCCTACATAACATATAGATGATAACTTGCTTAATGGTGCTTCATTAATACTAGTGCTGAATTTCTAACAAATTTTAAACACTAGGGCCAGCATCAGTACCAACACCTGGTATCACTGGGCAGCTGCCAGGTCCCCTTGAGACTTTTAGCAACTCACAATAATGATATCTTAACAGGGCACGCCAAAGGCCAAAACAGGAACAAAATATGTATGAATTTTGGGATGATACTTGATAAATAAGGCCATATGCTCATAAAAGCGGTTAAAACTTTCCAGGGAAGAAAGTGTAGATGTCAAGCTGTATATTAAGAATACAATTAGAGGGATCAGCATAAACTCTATCAAGTAAACAAGAGAGCTGCATTTTTGGCAAAGCTATTTCTGTTATAATTGAACTCTTCTTCCCAATGTGTACTTTTCATTTTAGATGAGCATAAGAGATCTGTGCTAATATGCCCTTTGCTGAGTATTTGAATAAACCAGAAAGTGAGAAAAGTATGTGTTTAAACCTTTTGCAAGAAGTGTGTTTTTACAGATGTAAAATATGTTGCACTTAACTTAAAGATTATGACCTTGCAGATATGTAAGTTCTATGAAATGTTCTTATTAAAGTCTACTGTTAATTCCTTTTTAAAAGGAATTGAAAAGATGCATTCTATAACATGACTTCCTTGATTCTTGGACATCATGTTGCATGTTTGATGAATTATTTAAATGACTGAGGCTACTCCTGCAGGTTTTCCAAAGTTCTACCACCGCCCCTCAGCCTATAGATAATAGACCCACAAATCTAGATGCAGATTGCAACATTCCTGGTGATTATTTTTGTTGTGGGATACCTAGCAGTTTGAAAGCATGCAAATGCGAGTAGATAAATAGGTACCACCATGGTGGGAAGGTAACGGCGTTCTGTGTCTAGTCGCGCTGGCCACGTGACCACGGAAACTGTCTTCGGACAAACGCTGGCTCTACGACTTGGAAACGGGGATGAGCACCACCCCTGAGAGTCGGACACGACTGGACTAAATGTCAAGGGGAACCTTTACCTTTACCTTTATGTATATTCTGCACAGAGTATATAGGTCAAGCATGAACAAGAGTGGTGGTAAAGAGATTTAAGTCTGAAAAGGAGATTAAGGAATGCACATCACTGAAATTTAGTAGACTTTCACCTCAAAAAAGCAAAATGAAAGCCTGAAGTATTGGTTGTTAGAAGTTGTGATAACAGGAAGTACTGACAAAGCCAATGGAGGATGAAACAGCACATTCAGTATTGCTGTACATGAGGCGGATCGGCGGCAGCGAGAGCAGAGGGAATTCCCAGGGTTCTGGGGACCCCTGTGTAAACTCCGGGTCAGCAGACCCCCCCCCAGCAGTGGAAGAGGGGGCAAGTTCTACAGGAGAGTGGACTTGCAGTGAAGGAGAGTTGGAAAAACTCCAAATTCAGACAGCAATCTGCCTTCATGAGAGTTTCCTTTCTCGAAGCATCTGGTCCGGGAGACGCCATTTCTGGTGAATTAGCTGCCTAACTTTGCCAAGGTGGGAAGTGTGAAGAAGATTCTTGTTTGACTACATGAACCATGAGTAACTGGCCTTTCATTTCTCATGAGCAAGTACAGCTCAAACGGAAGCTGCTGACTTAAAAGCAGAGAACAAAGCGCTGGAGCAATAAAGAGAACAAAAAACAACAAAAAACCAACAAGAACAAAAGCCAGCTAAATTGGGGCAATTAAGAGACAAATTAGCTGTTACTCAATCTCTCTTTGAAACCAAAGGGAGAACTTTATTTTCTAAATGGTTTTGTTATTGTATCCCTGAAACATCGACTGATTTTTAACTGTGTCACAATCTAAAGAGAAATGAAAGTTAAAAGACATGGACAGAAATCACTTTCTCATCCCCCTGTCCTCCCTCAATGGCATATATAATATACTAGAGGTTTAAGAAGATTTGAGTTCTTAAAGAGAGTGTTTAACAGAGGCACTTGGGGAGAATTCTGGGTGTTGATATACAAAAAGGGGGAACTCCCCCCCCCAAGCAGCCTTGCTGTGATCTGCGAATGGTGGATTATAAATTAAAACTGCCCCTGGCCAAATTTGGATTTACAATTGGATGTGTTAAGTGGGAGTTTGGGCCTGGATTGATCCATTTAACATGAAGACTGACTGATCAATGGTTTTACTGTTCTATGGCTCTTGACTGAATTTGGAGTACAGGAAGGAAAAAAATGGATTTGGTGGACGTGGTGTGAACTGGAGAGAAGATGGAAGCAGAGACGGACCTGCTGGATTTATAAGAAGCGGTATCAAAGTATCTGAACTTTTTAAAAGCTGAATTGTTTTATTTCTCAGTGGAAAGTGTTATCTTACAATAAATCTATACCCAAGAAACAGAAATGACAGCCTTTAGTCAATGTACAAGTCCATCAAAATTAATAATGCAAGATTCTTTCAAGAACTATATACAGGAGTTCCAAATGAACATTATCAATCACTTTAAGAATCAGATTAAAGCCCAGACGCTAGAAATTAAGGCAATAACTTCAGGATTTAAAGAGGACGTGGAATGGAATATTCAGAAGGAAGACCATTTCACCAAAACAGTGGGAGCAGCAGAAAAAGAGACTTTAGAATCAAGATTGAAGAAAGATAAAATAATGGGCTTTTATGAGAGGAAGGCCCAGGTGGATGAGCTGTGGATTTATACTAATGAGACGATTATTCAAAAAAATGTATATTTGTTCGTTAGAAGAGAATTCAGAGAAGGAAAGGGTGAAAGCAGTGATGATGGAAGGGGTACAAAATCTTGGCTATAATTTAGACATACTGTATTTTTCTGGTAAAACGACACTTTTTCCTAAAATAATTAAAGGAAAAATTTAGGGTCGTTTTATACACGGAAGGAGGCAGTCACATGCGCGCTCAGGCACCTCTTGCTGCTGCAGTGGCCAAATTGCCTCTTCCAGAGGCTTGTCCCCTCTGATGGTGGAGGCAGCACCAGCAGCAGGAGGAGGCGGAGACAGAGGCGAAGGAGCAGTCACACATGCTCGGGCGCCTCTTGCTGCTGCCTTCCCCGTCCGCCCGATCACCTCATCCAGTGGGACAGATGGGGCTCAGCAGGAGGCAGAGGCAAACAAGCAGTCTCTCGCGCTCGGGCGCCTCTTCCTGCTGCCGCCGCCACCGGATCACCTCCTCCAGCAATCATCTCCTTAGGGCAAGGGACAAGGTGGTGACGTGAGCTGGAGGCAGCAGCAGCAGGAGGAGCAGTTGCCCATTAACTGCTCCTCCACCTCCATCAAGGGTCAAAATTAGGGGGTCGTATACACAGAAAAATACGGTATATGATTGGATTTGAATGTGGAATGATAATTATAGATGGATTAAATCAGTAAATTTGAGAGAAAATGTTTTAAAGATGTTCCATAAATGGCACTTCAAAACTGGCAAAAAGGGTGTTAGAGATTAGAAATTCAGGTTAAAAATATTCTCAGCAACTTCGGACTCTCTTTTGTATAGGTGGTGGATAAGTGACAGAGTAAAACGATTTTGGAGATAGATAAAAAAAGATATTATATAAGAAATTACATAAGTATATATAATCTTTAAACTAGAAATGCTCTTGCTGAATATAATATCAGAAATTGTTGATTTGAAAGATATATATAGTAAACATATGTGGTTATAAATATTTATAGTTACAAGGTTGATCTGGGCTTAAAATGGGATAGCTTGTTAGAGATATTATCTGAGAATTTGAGAAGTTATGTTAAAGAAAACTGAAAAATGTTTTATGATTGAGCCCAGAAATAAACATGAGTAGAGAATATAACATAGGTTAAATATTTTAGTACTGTAACACTTGGTAAACACTTCCCTGCTTGTATGTTTTGTATGTATTGTTTGTTTGTCTGTTTAATAATAATAATAATAATAATAATAATAATAATAATAATAATAATAATAATAATAATAATAATAATAATAATAATAATAATAATAAATAAATAAATAAATAAATAAAGTATTGCTGTACACTAGCTTTACACAATAGCCAAATTCCTGCTCAGATTGCTTTTGCTTTGACCCCAGATTGCAGCAAAAAGTCCCAATCTAGTTCCAGTGTACATTAGGACCATTCTGAATTGCACTGGGGAAAAAGGCCATTCAGAATGTTAAAAAATGTAGAAGGATGTGCTGAGAAGCCTAAAGGGCAGGGGTGAAGAAAGTTAGGATACCATATAAGGCAGATCAAGTGGCATGAGATAATGAAGAAGAGAAGAAGCTGGGCTTTGCCGACTGACTGCGTCACCCAACAATGAAACTGTGAGGAGGGTGCCATATTGTGTTCCTTGCCATGTTTCTGCTCTGTTCACTTAGCTAGTTAGGTGCTGCATTGACTTGTTTTATTTCACCTTGATTTAGGATTGAGTATCTTTATGGCTGTGATTGCTTGTCTGGATTTTCCGTGATTAAGTTTCTGTCAATTTTCACATGGCAGGGTCTGTCTTTCTTGCTCCCAGTTTTTCTGTGTAGATCAGAGGTCAGGGAACTTTTTTACCCCCCAAAAAAATTTATATAAGCCGACATTGCCCCCTTGATTTGAAAGGAAGGAAATGATACAGTATTTTAATTCAAAATCTTATTGAATCTATTCAAAATTACTTTGAAAGCGTCAACTTACTTGAAAACTTCAGGTTTTGGAGAAATGATGTTGCTTCATCTTGGATACGAGAGCATCAATACTGGGGCATTTTGATGTCAGAGCAATATGGATACAGTCTTCAGGGTCCAATCGATTTCTCTGCTTTGTTTTTATGTTCGTAAGAGTGGAAAATCCTTGTTCACAAAGGTAGGTTGTTGCAAAAGGCAGCAACTTTTTGACTGCTTCCTCATGTGCAATTTTGAATGCCTTTGCAGCTGTTGACATCCAAAAATTTGACAGATCTGCTTTGTTTTCAAATGCAATACGTGCTTCGTTATTGCATCGAAGCTCAAGAAGTGACTCTGCCAACCCTTGAGGCTCTTCTGGTACAACAGCAATTTCACATTTAAAGGGGTCTACAATCCAACTGACAGCTTGTGAATCAAGATCTGGAAAGTAATCAGAGAACTGCTCTTTGAGTTTGGTAAGATGCCTTATAACTGTATCCTTGATGTCTTCAAAAGTAATATTTTCACAATCTTCCAAGAACAAAGCTAACTTTGAAAAGGTAGCTATCTTTTTCTGTTCAGCTTTCTGTCTCCAATATAAAAGCTTTGATCCAAATGCAGAAATCTTTTCTCTGGCTGAAATTATATTTATGTTTTTTCCTTGCAATTCTTTGTTCAATACATTAACATGCTCAAACATATCAGCTAAATATGCGAGATGTGCAACCCACAAGGAGTTCGTAAACTTCTCTGCGAGAACATGCTTTTGATCAACCATAAAGCTTTCAAGTTCAGCTTTGAGAGCCCACACTCGGTTCAGAACATTTCCACGTGAGAGCCACCTCACTTCTGTATGATAAAGTAGGTCTGTATATTCAGCATCACCAGCTTTACATAATTCACGAAATAATCGCGTGTTTAATGCATGTCCTTTGACAACATTGACAATCTTGACAACATCATGCATGACGGTTTCCAGTGCAGGTTCCAAATGTTTCACAAGCAGTGCCTGGCGATGGATAATACAGTGGTTTACTTCAACTTTTGGATTTCTGTCTCTCACCAAAGCTGAAAAACCATTAACACGACCCAACATAGCTGGAGCTCCATCAACAGACACAGCAACACAGTCTTCCCACTTTAAATTGACGTCATTAAAGTATTCATTAACTTTATTGAAGATATCAATTCCACGAGATCGCAAGTCAAGAGGAGAACAGAACAACAATTCTTCTTCAATTAAATGTAAACCTTTGTAGCGGACATATACCATCAGCTGCGAATTACTACTAACATCCGTAGTCTCATCAAGCTGAATAGCAAAGTATTTATTCTCTTTTATTGAGGAAATAACTTGTTGCCTCACATTTTCTGCTAAAATAGAAACTCTTTCTTTAACAACTCTTGCAGACAAGGACAGAGAATTTAGTTTCTTGGCTTCATTCTGACCACACATAATCTCTGCCATTTTCAAAGCTGCTGGTTTAATCAAATCCTCACCAATAGTATAAGGTTTTTTGTTCCGGGCAATCAACCAGGACACTTCAAAGCTAGCCTTGGATGCTGAACATTGATTGAATGTACCTCTCAAGTTGCTGTCCAATCTTTGTCTTTTGACAGACATTTCCAAATTTACAAAATATTCCCGCGGTTTTGAAGCCAGATGTGGGTGCAAATTATCCAAGTGTTTCTTCAATTGACTCTTTTTGAAAGATTCTGCAGTCAGAACTTTCAAACAAACAACACACTGTGGTTTCATTATTCCTTTGTCGTCAATTTGGGTAAACCCATAATCCAGGAATTCCTCCTGATATATTCTTTTTCTAATTGATGTCATCTGAAGGGTAAAAAAGACAGTGATTGGAAAAGTTGTAACCCTGGCTGCCAGGCTATGTACCGAACTAGCAGGATATATCATCAGTATCAAGTGGGCCTTAGAAAGCATGGCTAACAACAAGGCCAGTGGAGGTGATGGCATTCCAGTGGAACTATTTAAAATCTTAAAAGATGACGCTGTTAAGGTGCTACACTCAATATGCCAGCAAGTCTGGAAAACTCAGCAGTGGCCAGAGGACTGGAAAAGATCAGTCTACATCCCAATCCCAAAGAAGTGCTCTGCTCATTACCCCTAGGATTTTCACTTTTATCCCATTGCCCCTGTTCCCCGACCACTGGTGTAGATGATGGAGTTCTTTTTCCATTTCCATTTCCCACTTGCGTTTCCTATGTTGGGGGTCTTATAGCTGCTACTGCATGAATGCTACTGCCCATGCCTGCCTTGAAAGAATCAAGCAACAAAAGACAGCTTTCAAAAAAGAAAGAAAAACAAAGAACAGAAAGTTTAGAAATAGCCCCCAAATCTGAAAGTCTGTCTTTTGGTAGTTTGGAGCAGTATATTTTCTCTCTGTAATGTCATCTGCCAAGTTTTGTGGGGATGTGTAACCCTTGCCCCGTTACCATTGTTTGTGTATTCCTGCTGATCTGAACTGGAGTTCTGACTATTCAAAATCCTAATGCTGTCCTAGATCGAGATCCCAGTGGTGTAGTGGTAAAATTGGAAGGGCAGGTACACATTGGGGCAGTGTCCATAGGTATCTGTCCCTGTAAGAATAGTGAAAAAAATGGAGGCTGCTCACTTCATCCCTATCAACAAAAGAGAATCAAGTCTTTTATAATGCTAACAGCTCTTGTTTGCCCATCCAAGATCAAGCTATCCTCAAATAATGGATATGTTATGTTGTTATGTGCCATCAAGTCAGAACTGACTTATAGTAACCTTAATAGGGCTTTCAAGGGAAATGAGATATTTAAGGTGTGGCATTACCAGTTCCACACTATCAGTGAGTTTCCAGGGTTGAATGAGGACTCAAACCCAGCCATTCTAAGTCTTAGTTCATCATTCTATCCAGTACACCACAATGATTATCACAAAAGCCATAACAGGGATAGCTTGCAACAATACCCTGCTACTGGTAAAATCCATTTCTCTCCCAGCTACTGTAAGGATTCCAGGTATGTTCAGAGGAAATGAGGAAGTGTCCAGAGAGTAGCAGATGATGTCATAGTCTGTGCTCCCGATAGCCTTGGTTCCACTACACCACTCTTGGGCCAAAATAATCTCAGGGCTACATGGTTCAGACGAAGTCAAACTGAGTCCCAAAGTAAAGTACCAAAATTGCCACCCAGATTAGTTCAAGGTATCTATGCATAGCCCTACTCTGTATGTAATCTTTATTTGTATTCTGTAGGTTTATTTACATTCAATAAATCAAAAATGTGTTGTTCTAGAAAAGGGTGGTGGCCATGGAAGCTACTGTGTCAAAACTCTGGGTGAATATTTGTTCTCATAATTGTGCTTTATGGGTAACTTTCACATGCATGAATTTTGCATCAGAGGCAGCAATATGCAGCCCTGCCTGATAATGCCACACAGTTCTCTAAATGCAAAGGTAAACCATCAACTGAAATGTGTGTGTGTGTGTGTTCATGGTTGTGTGTGGAAAAGCAACCCTTACAATAGTATGAGAGCCACATGGTGAACTGCTGTGCATAAATAGATTGCATAGGTGGAATATTAAGTAACCTTCATCCTGTCCACAGGATGGATCTTAGGGAAATCAAGAATCTACTTCAGAAGTAAAGAGACTCTACAATCAAGTGCAGAGAGACATTTATAAAAAAAGATGGTTAGCGTCGTACTAACACATTTCGAGTTCTTTAGCTTCAGGAAGTGTTTTAGAAAGTGAACAATGCCCTAAAAATAACTTAGCAAAATAACTATGATACTTTGAAAAATAACAAGGTTAAAATTGGATATGCAACAAACACACAGGGATAATGAGAAGCAAATTAGTATGATTATCTGAAATGAACAGATTGTAAGTAAACTTTTGTGTTTCACTGATATGTAAGAAGAAATACAATTTGGTGTTGTGGTTTTTTTAGTTTATTTTGTTTGGCCTTGATAAATGTAAGTTCCTATAGAACAAGAGATGAGATGTTCAGCAGTGAGTGTTCTAGTATATTTTAAAGATATGCTGAGTAATGACATACATTTTGGATTAATTCTATCACCTTTGCTTGATTGTTCCTTTGGAAATGAGTTACCAATATGGAATATACCAGCCTCATAGATTTTCTGTCTGAAGGTGGAAATGATGAAGTTTAATCTTTGTCTGTCATGCCTCATTGTACCGTATAAATATGCTATGTTTGAAAAAGCACTTTAAGAGTTTGAGAAAGAACAAGCCATGTTTATCCATTTTTAAAAAAAATATGTGAAGCATCACTCACTGTTTCAGACCATATGTCTCTTGCACCTGTGTTAGCAAAGAAAAGAAAAGGATACTATAGAAATGTGTGCATACCAAAGGCATTTTTAGCAAAGACCTGGAAGAGTATTTCATTGGAAACAACTTCAGCCTAGTTTTTGTGGATAATAGTGAAATCATTCTGTTCTGTACAGCTATGTGACCTAATATGATAATCCAAGTGGTCAATTTTATGTTGATCCAGGATATAAGGCACCAGGGGCCTGAGAACCAGTGATTCTGGCTGTGATATGCTGATGTATGGGAGAGAAGGCCCATCAATCATTGACCAAGCATGTGCTTTCTATGTAGCAGATTCAAGCAGGCGACATCTGCCAGCTGAAAAGAATAATACTGATTGAAAGTAATAGGAATTGTAGTACAAATGAGTTGTATCAGGATTTCTTTATTTTTGTTATTTATAAACCCACCTTTTTCTTTCTTTCTTTCTTTCTTTCCATGCTGCCCTTCTTCAGAGTAGCTTACAATATTAAAAGAAACAAAGTTTAAAACCAAATAATAAATTATTACAATATTAAAAAGGCATCAAATATATTAAAATTCATAATAAGAACAATATTATAAAACACAAATAAAGCACAGAATAAAATGTTCCCTTCAGTCAACCAGTCATTTAGAGGAAAGTCTGCCTGAAGTGAAAGGTCTTTGTCTGCTTGCAGAATGACAGTAAAGATGGGTCCAGCCTGGCCTCCTGTGGGAGGGAGTTCCAGAGTCTGGGAGCAGTGACAGAGAAAGTTCTCTTCTGTGTCCTCACCAAACACTCCTGTCAGGGTGGTGGGACTGAGAGAAAAGCTTCCCCTGGTGATCTTAATACCCGGGTAGGCTCATAAAGGGAGATACAGTCTTATTGTTCTCTAGAGAAATATGTTGGCATCCCTGAGAGGGGGAGGGAGAAGGAGAGGTGAAAAAAAAAGAAAGGGAGAGAGCCTCTAAGATCACTTTTAGGGATACTTTTGAGAGTGGGGAGGTTGAACTTTTATTCTGTATTTATTTATTAGTATTCAAAGACAGCAACATAGAGGATTCCAGGTTTTTTTAAAAAATCAACCCTCCTTTCTTGCTTGTTTCACTGCTTTCATGTGCAGATGGCTGCCATCTCCCTCCCTGAGGATTCCCAAAACGTATTTGAGGAAAGATGCTATATATTTAACTATTTAAAGGAAAAATGCTAAGAAAAATGAACAGCTAAAAGCCAGAACAGAATTGAATGGGCTGAGACAGACACTTGTTAATAAAACATGATGCAAAAACTAGTGGGATGTGATAGACACACATCAGAACAATATTTTAGAAAAGAAACCCATCAAATATTGCTCTCTCATTAACCTTTTAATGCCCCCAAACTAGCAGGAAGAGTACACAATGGCCTGAAATGGGTGCCCTCTGAGTAAGATAAATCAACCAAATTCATGACTCACGTGTGAATAGAAGAAACTGTTGCAGCAAACCACAAAAAATCCCCATGAGCAATATTTCCAGCACCTGTCCCAGGCAGAAAATGAAGACCATGCCAAAGTGCCAGGGACAGCAACTTCTGAGTAGCACAGCCCAACAAATTTCATTCATCCCATTCCTCACAAGAGGAGGCTGAAATAACAAGCTTCAAAACATCCTTAGGAATACCATTCCAGTCACCATTTACAGCAGAAAACCAGTCTTGATCAGAAGAGATCATCATGGCAACTTCCAAGGAGTACAACTCTGTGAAATCCCCCTGTCCCATGAGGACTGATGGAACAAGCATTAAAATATTTCAGAGGAAGAACATTCCAGGCAGAAAATCCATATTTCAGAAGATAGCCTGGAACCACAACTTATGAGTCGGGTAAACTAACCAAATTTATGACTCACATTTGACCAGAAGGCAATAAATCCTGAAATCTGTTGTGAAAACAGCCCAGAAAGGCAACCTCAAAGTAGGACAAACAAACAAACAAACAAACAAACAAGAAGACTGACAGAGGTCAGAATGCGGCTCTGTTGAACATTTTGTATCTTGTTAAATAACCCCCTTTAAATTTTGTATAATTGGCAAATGAGATTGTTTTCCTATACAGAAATTAATATTGCAAGGTCCTCCACACACACACACACACACACACACACACACACACAACAATATGAGTTTTCTGATTTGGTTTCCAGTTTTTGCCTTAGTCCTGTATAGTTTGATGGGATGAGTGAATGCTATTAGGTTAACCAGGCTGTTTTGCACAATATGCCCAATATGGGTTTTCTGAACAGAATGAGTTTTGGAATTTGATTCCTGGGAGTTTTATTATATTATGGTGCTAAGAATTTCTTGGGTTGGGAGGGGTCTGACAAGGCATTACTAAGATAGATAAATAAAAGTAAAGAAGTCCTATAATACAGAAAAAGTGGAGAGAGAGAGAGAGAGAGAATCCTTTGGTTATATGATGAAAAGTGAAAGGAAAAGATTGTTACAGCTGATCATTCAAGGCAAAGTAAATTGGAAACAATCCGCAGGAAGGAAGGATTTATTGGATGAAAAACTTGGGACACTGGTTTGGATGCAGGATGACACCACTGATTAGAGCTGCTGAATCCAAAGCCAGTATAGCTATGATAGCATCCATCCTCCAGAAGAAAAGGAACAAAAGAAAGAAGGCCTTATCTACAAAGGCAAAATATCTTTTTCAAATATCTCCTGGTTATCCTGTCTGCCTTTCCTTCTTTCTTTGGAAGCACACTTCTGTGTACAAAGACTGAATATAGCCCTCTGGTTTACATCATGCTGAACTGTTCAGATAAACTCTGCACACAAAAAGTGAGCTACCTGCTGAATTTAACCACTAGGCATATATTTCTCAGACTAATTGTCAAACACGGTTTGAAACCTCTAGTGGACATTTCCGTGCATATGCAGTTTAAACGATCTTTTCTTTAAATGTTTCCCATACCAAAATATATAAAACTACAGGAAAGAAAGTGTCAGGTTCTCTTCGTTCAATCTATATGGTCTCAGTTTTATCATATTGGGAGATTTGAAGCTTCAGAAATAAATGAGTGAGATTTATCCCTAGGGTGATAGGACTCAAAAACAAAAATGTGGACTGAAAATCCTACCAACCTAATACCTGCCATAGCAATACTTCCCCAAAGCTCTGCTGAATGATAGCAGATCATGAAGGTTCACAACGGGTTTATTGTCCCTTGAAAGGGAAAATAGTTCTGCACATTTGAGATGCCTTCTTGCTCTATTTCAAATTGCAGGAATTACTACGAAGAATATAAGAGGAGCCCTGCTGGAGCAAACCAAGGACCCGTCTAGCCATTAGCTTGCTTCCCACAGTGGTTTCTTCTTTATGTATTAGTTTCTGTTTCTTTACACAGACAGAGAGAACTACACACACACCATGAGAGCCATCCCTTAAGCTAGGTGGGGTGATGTACCATGTATCACTGTCTTCAATCTATCATTTGGTTGGTTCCTGCATGAGTATGTCCATCAAAAATTCTCTCCTCTCACTATTAGCTGTCATCAACAGACATTTCCACCCTCTCAATGAGGAATCTATATAATGAAAAAAATTCACTGTATTTATTTGCTTCACATACCATTATTCTCCCAAAACTGGGATTCACAGTGGTTCCTCATCTTCAACCTCATACCATTATTTGGTCTGTGCTTAGAAGATGACTTTCTCCAGGCAGGAATAACTTTACCTATTGAATGTGGCCAGTGTAAATGAGAGAGCATTTAATTTCAGATTGGTTTTTAAAGAAACTAACAAACTGCACATTTCATTACATTTTAAAAATGCAGGAGAGAACAAAACTCACAATTTTCTAGATATTTTGCCATGCCCTTTCTCCACAGAGATAGCTTATGGTTTGGTGACCCTTTTCCTGCATTTTTCCAGCTCTAGACTATTCTTTTCAGGTTGTGGTGACCTATGTACGCAATATTTCAAGTGTAGAATTACTACAGAACTGCATTAAGTCACTGGCAATTTCAATTTCAATTCTCTTCTTAATGATCCTCAATGTGGTATTTGCATTGTCCACACACTGAGTTAATATTGTCTTTGCACTGTCCACCTCAACTCCAACATCTCTGTCCTTGGGCATCAACAATCCTAATCAGACTAATCTATGAAATAATGCTTATATGGGTTGTTTGCTTATGTTTTCATTAATATTCCACTTTCTTCCAATGAGATCATGGTGGCATACATGATTTTCACCTCTACATTATCCTCAAAACAACCCTAAGAGGAAAAGCAGGCTAAAAAAACTGGCCCATGGCCACTTGGTGAATTGCATGTCCAAATGATAGTTTGAAACTAGGTCTCTGGAATCCTACTCCAGCACTCTGATATTCTGCACATGCAACGTCATAAACCCATGAAGCTTAGCACTTATTTCAGAAAATATTGCCTGTGAAATGCAAGATTTCCCTTGAGATTTCTCAGAGAACCTAATGCAAAGAAATCTTCCTCTGAGGAGAAAAGAAGGATATTCTTCTTCAATGTCCCTCTGACAATAAGAATCATATACCAACATCACAGACCCTAAAGAGGGAGCAAACTACCAAATTTCCCAAATGTGAGAAATCTTCAGCAATTTGTGTACTCGGCACCTTTATAGTTTGGTCTTTTAAAAGCAAGAACAGAGTGTGCTGCTTATATACCACCCCATAGCTTAAAGTTCTCTCTTGGTGTTTACAATTTAATTATGTAGGCTACAGATTGCCCTCCCCACTGGGTGGTCAATTTACGGACCTGGGAAGAATGGAAGGCTGAGTCAACTTCAAGCCAGCAACCTGAGCTCATTGGGATAGAATTCAGGTGGTGAACAAAGTCTTCGCTGCAGTACTGCAGTTTAACCACTTCACCACAAGGCTCAAGGAAGGAAGGAGTGAGTGATTATGTCCCATTCAGTTTTATTTGTGCTGCAGAAATTTCTTTGTAAATTCACTTTGCTTCACTCTAGAACTGAACATGGTCATTCCACATCAGTTTGGGCCTCCTACAAATCAGGTCAATTTAGTTGGGAACTTGGGGTTTATCCAAATCTGGTGCACAGTCCTAATGCTTAACATTGAGGAAACTACTGCAGAAATTGTCTCTTGCTCTTTTCCCTGGGGGAGAAGAAAAGAAAGTGAGGAAAGGAACCAGGACTGATTGTTCTTAAGATGGAATTGCTTTTCAAGAATCCCTTCTAGTGTTAAAAATGAATGGTAGCTATTAATCTTAGTAATTACATTACAAAAAATGACAAGGTGAATTGTTCAATAAAGATTTTGAATGAAAACTTTGCTCTTTGATTGGGAGTTAATTTTATAAACAAAAATTATTGTCATGTCCCAGAAAATTGGTGATTTATTAAATACTTGAGGCAGATTTACATAGAAATCCATCTTTTATTGCCTTTAGGGCAGTGAGGCCTCTGACACCAGTTGGATTAGAAGATATAATTGTTCACAATGTTCAGCCACACTGTCAACAAAAGTGTTTGTGTCCAGCTTCTGTGAGGGAAGGATAATTTGATGGTTTGAATGTGAATCTTACGCAGGCCAGGCTGAGGATTGGAAGGGAGTATCAGGACAACTGTATGAAAAGAAATGGGTAGGGAGCCCAGAGCAAGAAGGCCGAAGAAAGGAGAGGAAGTCTCGAGAAACCTTATGCTGTTTCAGTTCAGGAAGTGCTTTATGTTATTACTTAAGGAAGGTAATATAGGAGTACTGGGGAGACTAGCCAATAGTCTGGGTGACTAATTTAAGTAGAACAGTCTCTACGTATAACACTTACCTTTGGTGTTGTTTTCAGAATCAAAGTTGATTTTATTACTAAGGGTTGGAAATACAAAGTGGAAAAGCAATAGTAGGAAAACACAGAGGACTTAGAGAGAGTTGCTGTGTAACATTGACACGAAAAAGGAACTTGTCAACAGAAGAGTAAGACTTTTTTTAAAAAAATCCATGTATATAGATATATAAATATATATACTTCTAAAGGTTTTTCGCCCCTCCAGGAGGGTTATATGCCTATTTTGATTTTCCTGCAGGCCTAATTTGGTGAACAAGACTCATGTAATTAGGCTTTCATTCATAATGAGAACATCAGCTGGATAGAATGTAAGTAACTGGGCATTGTAATATTAATACTGTACATGGTGTGTAGAACACATTGTTCAAAATCAGTACCAAATAATTCCAAGATTTAATGAAGACATGCATATCATCCTTGAACACATATGTGTTGGGCAATTTCAACATGGGACACATCTAAATTAATTAATTTAGTCAAGACGTACAACTTCATTTTGATTTTGCTAAACAAAATATGGTTGTTTATGGGATAGGTAAAACAATACGAAAGTGTTGATTCACCTTCCCCATTTGACCTCCTGCTCTTTATAGCATGCCGAAGCCAAATGAACACATCCACGAGGTGGTGAGGTGGTAAAAGATGTTTCCCTCAAATTCATGGGGTGGAGTTCTGACTTTGCCTTAATTACACTTACAAGGTAGGCACGTCATTCCTCACCCTTTTTTAAAAAATGCACATCTGTCCTATGTCCCCAGCTCTACATTTCTTGGACTGCCCATGGAATTTGCACAGTTGTGATTTCCATGAACACTCATGGAAATGCAGTGAGTCTGACAATCTTCAGAAACCTGTGAAGTTCATTTAAAAGTAAAGAACAAATAAAAGGATAAATAAATGATGAGTGAAGGGAAGAAAAGAATCTCATTTGGCCTTGGATACTCCAGAGAGCTGATATGGTATTTTAAAACTGCAAACATAGGCAACTAAATGTAGAAAAGCTGAAGACCAATTAATAGACCAATTAATAGATGTGTCCCAATAACAATAAATCCACTGAACCAATGGAATTTACATAGTCATGACTTTTCAATCTGTGATTCATTTAATAAGACTATTGTGATTGGAACTAGCTGTTAGATTTATGACAGTATAATTATGATGAACTCTGTGAAAACAGAATACTTCCAGCCATAATTGCCATTTTTGAAAGAAAATCTGATTAGTTGAAACAGATAACACATTTTATTCATATAATCCACATTGAGTTGAAAAGCAAAATGGTTACAATGCTATTTCATCTAGCAATATTTTAAGGACAAACTTCATAGCTTCCTGAAAAAGAGAAAGGGGGAGAGGGAGACCATATTATTAGTTTCTTTCAGTTTATCTCTTCAGTTTATCTTTCCTTCATCGTTATCAACTATCATACCTTGAAGATTCATCATGGTAGAGCAAAACCTTTGGACCACGGACCTTACATCTATAATTGATTTACCAGCAGTCCATCTGTGACACCTCTCTCAATGAGATAACTGCAAATTCTGAACTTGACTTTCATTTATATTTCTGCTGCCTTGCAAAAGGGTCTGGCTCATTGAACTCTTTATTACTAGTATTTATTTTGCAGATATCAAAAGAACGTATTTAATCTTAAAGGGGAACAAGCAGACAAAATAATTTCCTCCTTCATTTAATGTCTATAAAGTTGGCCCTAATTTAGTACAAATGTTACTGGATATATATTTAGTTATCTTAACCTCTTCAACCTTTATGATTTACATCCACAACTCTAGTTTTTGTCTTCTTAAAAGTGCTGATGAGTGACTTTCCCTTAAGGCAAAAGTAGGAAATTTCCTGGGGAAGGGAACTACCTCAGACACACTTGCATTGTTCTCAATAATAATAATAATAATAATAATAATAATAATAATAATAATAATAATAATAATAATAATAATAATAATAATGGATGGGAGGCACATGCAGTCTATGGGCAATGTTTTGCCCATCCTGCCTTAAATGTTATTATATTGGATCATCTTACTAGATCCATGAGTTCCTTTCCTCCCCCTCCCCCCAATAAGATGTACGTAGGCATCAAGTAAAAGATGGGCAACCTTGCATTCCCTAAGAAGGCTCTTTTCTCTTTCTATCAAATACTTTTGCTTTCTCTTTCTCCTATCTCTCTTAAGATCTTCCTGCCTCTTCCTTCCTGCCTAGTGAGCTGCCAGAAAAAAAGGCAGATTGTTCTCATCAGAGATACAAACTGAACACTAGCAGAGGTACTCACAGTAAACAAACCAACATATGTCAAATGGTCTCTGAAGGACTGATATCATATATGGATGTGTACAGGCTGAAAACTTGTAGATCTATGGCCTAGTCAAAGTACTAAAAAAAATACATTTCAAGTGAAGGCAACCCAAAGAGAAGATCAAAGTAATGTCAGTTTACCATTGTAGATTTTGAGGACTAACAGTGCCTTGCAATAAAATATTGCAATTTTGAAATCAAATCTGCAAGGCTATGTGGATTAGGGCCATGTGTGCTGAGCTACAGGCAGCAAACAGCTAGAAGTCAGAAACCAAAACCAGACACAGAAGAACTGTGACTGTCCAACAAAAACCTGAGACTCACATGAACAACTTGTATAGCCCTACGAGGTCAGGTTCCTAGTGTATCACCCCAAGAGAAAAAATTATTTGACATTAAAAAAATGAAGGGAATCAGAAATAACACATCAGTCCTATGGAGAAATTGTCTGATGCATTGATAATTTTCAGTTCTAACCATCTGAATTTAACCTTTTCTGTGAGCTTTCTGAGTTTCTCTTCCTCTGAATTAAAAAAAAAATTCCTAGAACAAGTGGAATGGTGGTCATCTTAGAATTCAACTTCTTTATTACCTCTTTGTTTTCACTAGAGTGAAAACGAAAAAGTTACTTTTGATTCTTGTAGAATTGTAGAGTTGGAAGGGACCACAACGGTTCTTGAGTCCAACTGCCTGCCAAAGCAGGAAATCCACAACTAAAAAACTCCTGACAGGAAGGAATTCAATGACTAAATATCTCCAATAATGGAGTGACCACAATCTTCCAAAGTACACCATTCCACTAGTGAATAGCTCTTACTGTCAAGAAGTTCTTCCTAATGTTTAAGTAAAGTCTACTTTCTTGTAATTTGGATCCATTACAAGAGCTGGATACTCTGGAGCACTTTTCATTTCTGTCCAGAATATCAAAGAACTGTTAGTGAGCCCTTTTTGAGCATGGCCTATGAGCCAGCTACAAACCCATCTGTCAGTAGCATCATCTAACCACATTTTACCAGCAAGAATGTAATGAGGGATCTTTTCAAAAGTCTTATTGAAGTCAAGATAATTATATCCACAGTATCATCCTCCTCTACCAAGCTGGGGAGTATATTTTAAAAAGAGAGAAAGAGAACATAAGTCACTATTATTCATTTTTAAGAAACGTATGCTAGGTCTCAGAAATCACAGTGTTATTTTCTAAGTGCTCATGTACTTATTGCTTAATGATGTGTTCTAGAACCTTTCTTGCTATTGATGTCAAGTTCACCTGTCAGTAGCTGCCTGGAACACCACCACCCTCCATTTGAAAATGGGGGTGACATTTGCTTGCTTCCTGTTTTGCCTGATCTATCAGAATTTCCAAAGATTATGGATACAATAATCTGCAATTCCATCTCCAATTACTTTGAACTCCCCTTAATACTCTGGGACACAGTTCATATGACCCTGGAAACTTGAACTCATTTAAAGTAGCTAGATGTTCCTGTCCCACCATTTCTCTGTCCTGGGTGCAGACTCCTCTTTTCCTTCTTTATTCTTCATACACTAGGTTGAGCACTGTTTGGCTTTTGGGTAAAAACAGAGGCAAAGTAGCTGTTCAGCAGTTCTGTTGTCTCTCAGTCACCCATTACTATTTCTCTATCCCCTTCAATCAGCAGATGTACTATTTCCTTGTTCTTTCTCCTGCTTCAGCATCACTAACACCCTCCTTTATTGTTATTGTGTGCACATCTGAGCTCATTTTGCTCTTTAGCCTTCCTAACCTTCTCTCTACAATTATTAGCTGCTCACTTGTACTTTGTTTTGGTGATTTACTCCTTCTCTAGATGTCTCCCATTTTTATTTTTCATAGGAATTGGTAATGGCTGTGCCTTCAGTATCTCATTCTTAAGAAACTTCCATCCTTCATGGACTCCCTTCTCTTTGACTATATCTGACCGTGGGATTGACCCAAGATATACTGAAGTATATCTTTCCTGGTGCTCACTGTAACAAATCCCAAGGTACAGTCACTTCCACACAACGTTCCCACTCTTTTCCACCTTTTTGACTAGTTCTTCCCTTTTAGTTCAACATTAAAGGGCAGGAATACCAAAGAAATGCTGAACCATACAAACATGGCATGCAAAATAATTCTCCAGTTTCAACAACAGAAAGACGAAAATGTGACAATGAAATGTTGTGACTAAATAAATGGGATTTCAAGAAGGAGGTCACCTCCAAAGCCCAGGCTGGCTGCTAATCCAAATGGATGGTAGGAGGGGATGTCAAACAAACACTGGCGGTATAGGAGCTTGCTAGAGCACCGAGTAGTTGTCACAGCTAGACTCAGGATATGGGCCCATCTGCCTATGCCACTCACATGCACAAAGTCTTTCACAAGGCAGGGCAGCATGGTTTTCATTTGTAATGCCACCTACATTCATAATTACCTGCATCTGAATGCAACTGTACCAGCATTTCATGTTCAGATAGCATTCAGTTCTGGATTGTCCCTTATTTATTAGTGAAATCTCTTTTTCGTCTTGGAGTTGTAGCATGAGCTTCTACCTATGCACAGTGAGTGAGTTTTCAAATGATCCTCAAAATTTCATCTGTTTCTCACTGAGACCCTGAATGCAAAAACACAGATTAAATGTAGTTGGCAACACTGATTTTTAAACCCCAGTGGAAACATGGAGTTATCTGGCTTTATCCCCATCTGCTGACAAACAGGCTAAAGAAAGGTCTTGCAGAGAGGATATAAAAATAAAGGTAGATTGGTCAGGCTGGCTGGGGGATTCTGATAGCTGTAGTCCAAGAAAGAATTTTTTCCAACTGCTAAATGCAGGGTAGAACAAAAGTCTCCACCATGCACATAATTCACCACTCCATTTTCAGGCAATGAAGGAGAACATTCGCTGGCTGGGTGCATTCTCTCAAAAGAAGAGAGACCTGCCAGCTGGCAAAGCTACAGGATGTAATTTTTTTCTCAATCTGATAATGAAATTATTAATTAACTTCTGTTACTGATGCTTTATTTAGTTGCTTTGTGTTCCATAATTGTAGTGGTGGTGTGATGTTACTGACACTTCACTTGTTATGAAACAGTTGGTACTTTATTTACTTCTTATTTTTCTTGAGTATGAATATATTATTTTTCAAGGATGTGCAGGGTGAGAACTTTCACATTTGCTTCATGTCAGGTTCTTTGGGGAGTGCCTCTTATTTGTGTGTGTGTGTGTGTGTGTGTGTGTGTGTGTTCTTTGTGCACCAGTCCTTTTGTTCTATATGAAAAGGAACACCTCCTTCAGGTCATTCATTTCAGGTTTCCCCATTTGTGTTTTTTTCTCACTCCAGAAACCATAAACAGCCCTTGAAAACTACACTAAAAAAACCCAGAAAGGCCAGACAACAGAGAATCAAATTATTCTTTAAAAAGCAGACAACAGTACATGAGAAAGAAAAATCATTATCAAACCAATGCAGATACTAGCTTATATTATCACATTCACACAGTTAAGTGGCACATTGGCACAGTCACAAAGTCTACTCTGGCCCACATACTTGAACAGAAGCAAACAGTGCCCATCAAAATACACACCTTTAGCAGAATAAATATACATTAAGATAACCAAATAAAAGAATCAATCAAGCAGGAAGAGCATCCATCCAGAAGATGGATTTCCATGCAGAAGAAAAGAGTAGCGGAATAACATACCCACAAACACCCATCTACCCACACCTTCAAAAAACAAAGAAAAAGAACCAAGCAAAAAGAGGCAAGCAATACAGTTACAGCCTCCCCCAATCAGAACTACTAAAATATGGGGAGATTTAGCAGACAAAGGGTGAAAGAAAGGTTACAGAAAAGAGGGAGCACAGAAGAAACATGAAACTTTTGTGTGCCCCTCTTTCATTAATACGACTCCTTAGTGTTATAGGGGCTCTGTATTGTGAAACAGTGAAAGAACCCAAAATATGAAAATGAGAGGTTCTTGTGTATTTTGGGTGTTTCGTTAATGAATCAGCATTGTTGCAGAGGAATGGTGTTCCTTTTTTCTGTGTTTCTCTCTCAATCTGTTCATATTTTAGACCAAAATAGCCCACCACTCTTCTCACACAGAGGTTAACTAGTTGTTCCTGGGAAACTTGCAAGCTGGAGAATTCCTACTCATGTTCCTCACCATGTTATATGCAGCCTTTGCTCCTGGACATAATATATATGCATCACGACTAATTGTGATTGATAATCTAATTCTCCAGCCATGACATGGTGCTATTTCCATCAGAATATTGTATATGGTGGAATACCCATGGGTTCTGCCACTGCTTGAAGCAGTGGTAAATATTTGGTGCTGCTGTTTAAAAGATAGAAAACAAATGAAATTGTCATCTCCCATGAAAGTGGCTAAGAGGTCCTACCATTTTCACACAGGCAAAAATAATATCATGTCACTATATGAGTTGGGAGGAAAGGTCCCGTCCAATGTTACATTTAAACTAGTAGTGCCTGGGATCTGAATGAGGGAAACCAAATTCACTGTAATTCTGAGAAGGACTAGAGAGCTACACTTTCATTTCATTTGCGCTAGGTAATTTCCAGGCACACAATTCCCCTATCACAGCAGCTCCACTGGCTGATTATCCATTTTAGGGCAGAATTCAAAGTGTTGGAAAGCCCTAAATGGCTTGGGCCGAAGCTATATCAAGGACTGAATCTTCCTTTATGAGCCTGCTCGAGTGTAAACATCATCAAGAGAAGCCTTCCTCTTGGTCCCACCACCTTCACAGGAGTATTTAATGGTGACACGGTAGACAGCCTTCTCTGTTGCTGCTCCCAGATTCTGGAACGCCTTCCCACAGAAGACTAGACTGGCCCCATCTTTGCTGTCCTTCCGCAAGCAGACAAAGATCTTTCTCTTCAGATAAGCTTTCCCTGAATGAATGCCTGCCAAATGGGGTTTTTAACATGGATTATTTTACTTTACTGCATTGAATGTATTTTAGTGTTGATTATGATTTTTGATATTGCAGGCATTGATCCTTTTAGCATTGTATACTCATTGTTACTAATCTTAAACACTGTATTTTAGTTGTTGTAAGCTGCCTTGGGTTCTTTTTAAGGAGAAAGGGGAGTTAATATTTTAAATAAATTAAATAAATTGGACAGCATACAAAGGCAACTGCAGTGACTCATGAGTGAGAATGAAAAATCCTTTGCTCTTCATAACATCTTATGGATTTTTGGGGAAGGCCACCCAGTTTTGCTGGCTGTAGGTTGAAAAATAGAACACAGAGTGAATCCTAGTAACGTAACAGTAAACTCGATTGCTTTAAAAAAAAACACAGGAGAATCACTGATACACACAGAAAGAGTATATGTGTATAGTGAGTCTCACTGAAAAAATAAAATAGGTTACTCTTTTATAGTTCCAAATGAAAGTTCCAAAAGAACAACTGAGCATGTGCAGGAATACATAAATAAAACATCTACTGAAAAGCAACTACAACAAAGACAGCTGTCTCTGTCTGGCTAAATAATAAGGAAATGTTTTATCTATTATAATGCCTCTGACCAGACTCAGTGAATACAAACATTCTCCTCTATTGCCGAGTTATGGATACTTTCACATTCCACATTCTCTTCCCCCTCTCTACATTCTTTTTTCACATTTCTCCCACTCCCCTCAGGATCACAAAATCTATCTGGTCTTATTTCCTCAGAGAAAGCCATACTTCAGCTTTACAGGGGGCCTCAGGAGGATGGCCAAGCCCCCCCTCCCAGTAAAATCATATTTCTGCTTCTGGTACTTCAAGGCATTGAATTCAGCCTTTTGAGATGAAGGAGGATGTCTTATGCCACATCACTGAAAGCTGGATTCTTTCTCTAAATAGTATTCAGGTTTCTACCTACAATACCCTCAACTGGATCCTAAGTATTGCAAACAGAGGAAAACTTATAGTTTGTATAAGGAAGCTTTCCCATCAGTTCCTTATTATTATGCAGGAACCTTTTCTTAACACTTGATCTAAATCTGCCAGCCTATATAAGTACAGAAAAGGAATTACAGAAGAATGTCTTGTCTGATGGGTTAGCACTAATTTCAAACCTATTGATTCGTGTTCTCTCAACTCAACAGAGATTCTCTGTGAGAAAGCAAGTATAAAGAGGAGGGCATTATGTGAATATCAAAGTGTTGTAACCCATTAATTTTTTTTAAAAAAATATTGCAATTATTCAGTACAGTCAAAGAAAGCTCTCAGTCAATGATATGAGGCTCACAAGTCAAAATCTCAGAGTGGTAAATTATATGCTATGAAATTTGAAAAACAGCTAGAGTTAGCATATCCACCTCCTTTTGCATTTCAATTGGTCTATTAAAAGTATTTAGTATGGATCTAATTCTGTCTATTCTACTATATTAATGGAAAGCTCATCCATCTACTAATAAAATTGTGGAGAAGAACAATGTTTAATATCAGTAGTAATTCTTTCAAGCAGATATTTGAAGCAGTGGGATTGAGCTCCTGGATCTCCCAAGTCTCCCTAAGTCCCCATACTAGGTCCAGGAAATCAAGGGTTATGCTTATATATTTTGCCTCTGCTGCCAAAGGAGTATCTCGAAAAGTAGAAGAGGAAACACAAGCTTTAACAGTAGAGATTGGACTTCTGGATTTTTTGGACTTCTGTTCCCAGAATTTGCCCAGAATCTACCAGGCAGAATTCTGGAAGTGGGAGCCCAAGAACAGGTGTTGACAGAGGACCTTTCCATACATCTGTCTCTGTACCTGTCTGTGTGCTGCTTCTTCGAAAAACAAGGAAACAACCTTGGTGCTCTCTGGGAGTCTCAAGACTTCATGGGAGGGATTGTTACATGGGGAGACCCCTGCAGAGAACCTGTTGGGCACTGAGACTACCCACCACAACACTCATAGGAGCCTTGGCAGGAGTGAAAGCAGGGGTTCCTTTCTCAGTGTCCACGCTCCACATGGATTCTACAGTTCATGTACATTTTTCATGTAGGAGACCACTGCTAAATTTGTGCCAACAGATATCTATATTTTAGCATTTTTAAAATTTCCTCTGATTTTTTCTAAAAAGCTCTGATATTTATTATGATTTTCATAGTACAAAATTGCTACCAGATTTTCACTGTTGAGAACAGGACCTGTAGCAGCAATCCAGTGGTGATGTTTTACTATCAAAGCCACCTTCTCCCATCTTGAGGTTCACCAAGGCTTCCCCAAGGTAAAGGGGGTCCCTAGGGAGCTTTGGAACCTAAAAGGAAGGAAGTAGGAATATTTTAATTGCTTCAAATTAAATGCTTCCAGAGGCCTATCCAGCTTGCATTGTGCAAAGTTAAGCTAGCAGGATTTTGCCCCTTATCAAGATATCCAGATTGGAGAAAAACCTTGAACAGTATGTAGGGGGAAATTGCATCTCCTCCTCTTCAAAAAAATGTTCAGTGTCAAATTAAGGTTTCTGCCTTTTTTGGTGGCACTGCGGGTTAAACCGCAAAGCCTCTGGGCTGCAAGGTTGAAAGATCAGCAGTTTGAATCCACGCAGCGGAGTGAGCTCCCGTTGCTTGTCCCAGCTCCTGCCCACCTAGCAGTTCGAAAGCATGTAAAAATGAGAGTAGATAAATAGGTACGAGCCACCACCTCGGTGGGAAGGTAACGGCGTTCCATGTCTAGTCACACTGGCCACGTGACCACGGAAACTGTCTTCAGACAAACGCTGGCTCTACAGCTTGGAAACGGGGATGAGCACCGCCCCCTAGAGTCAGACACGATTGGACATTTGTCAAGGGGAACCTTTACCTTTACCTTAGAGGAGAAATAAATGGGAGACCAGACCAACATAGTTATCTCCAGGATGAGAATGCTTGTACCTACTGAATTTGGCCTGTTGTGACAATTTTATTCAGTTATTGTCGTGCAAATGTACAGATGCCTTTATAAATAGATTGAAAAAAACTTGATATCATTTCTTAAAAGAGAACATCAAACAGTAGAGAAAGTGAAACTGAAAGTTTGTCAATCATTAGTGTAAATGGTTGCAGCAAGCCTTAAAGGGTGGTGATTAGAGATGGGGACGAATATAAAAACGGATCGGCTTTTTCGACGAATATAGCCGATTCGTTAAATATTCATCCCTTCACGACCCCCATGAATACGAAGGGATGAATATTTACCTGTTTTATTCGTCGTTTGTATTAAAAAACAAACAAACAAAAACATTCTGCCTACCGGCCGCCGATCAACTGATCAGCAGTGGATAGGCAGCCACCCCCCCCCACAGCCACCCAACCCCACAGCCTACCCTCCCACCCCTTCCTCTCCCTACCTTAGCCCTCCCCCACCCCCACCAACACCCCCTTCCTCTTAAAAACAGCCTTAAGGGAATCCAGGCTGCCCTTTGCAAAGATGGCAGCTGCAGCTTCCCTACCCTAAATGAAGCCGCAGCCGCCATCTTTGCAAAGTGCAGCCAGTTTCCCTTTTTACACCCTGTGGCTGCAGAGGCCTGATGGAGACCTCGGTAGCAGCAATTAAGGTAAGGGGGTGTCGGTGGGAGTGGGGTGCAGTGAGGTGGGGGCTAAGGTAGGGAAAGGAACGGGATGGGTGGGTAGGCTGTGTGTGTGTGGGGTCACTGATCGGCAGCCGGTAGGCAAAATGGGCTTCTGTGCCGTGTGGTAAACTCTCCTGGCGGAACCCAATTTGTGGGTGAATAACTTGGATGTCCAATATCCAATCTTCACCAAAGTTGGCAGCGTGTTGGGAAAAGACATAGGAAGCTCTGTTGTGATTCCGGATTCTCTAAGTACCTGGGGGGAGCTTTCCTGAGGGTGTCCTCTTTGTGACTATATAACTCAGGGGTCCGTTATCTAATATTCACCAAACTTTCAGAGGTTATAGAAAAGTGTGTGAGGCAGCTTCACTGCAAATTTGGTGTCTCTAGGTGCTTGGGGGCCAGTTTTATAGCCATTGAAAGTGAAGACAAATTGACAGATTGATTCATCGATTCGTTGAAGAATATTTGTATATTCGTATTCATTGATCCGTTAACCTTGACGAATCACGAATGAAAATGGATCACCATTTTTTTGATTTGTCCCCATCTCTAATGGTGATGAAGATGCCAGAACAACCTCAACTTTGACATTTTGCAGATTCTGTTGTCTTAGAGGTAGGCAGGCAGGTTACTGCAAAATAGCACTTCCTGGAAATCAGCTGTTATTGAAGGGTTCAGTTAGGAGAGATGGGGGAACTTTCAAACATTCAGGGGCTATTGGCCCGTGAGGTGGAGGAACTGAATGTGCAGCACCTGTGCTGCTGCACGTACAAACCGACACGAGCCTCCAAACTGAGGTTTATGCCCATCTCTACATAAGTGCTATTTAGTCATGCTTTCAGATGTATGGAGCTTCCACATGCTACAGGAACACAGTAGCCCTGGTCCTCCATTGCCTCTTCAACCATGGAAAGACAACTGTCTGAAGAGAGTGAAGCAGCTGTAGCTGACTAACCTCTGCCCATTGAGCCAGAATCCCAGAGTTTTGGGGCTTTGGTTCACATGAAGAAGCTACTTTAGTAGATCTGCCTCCCTCTCTTCAGACAGTCACATTTTTGTGATGAAAGAGACAACTTAGTAGGTGGAGCTATGGTACTCACCTCACAGTGTGTGGGCTCCATGCACTTTAAAGCATAATGAAAAAAGACTGTAAAAAGGTTTGAATCCACATCAATGAAAGAACATTTCCAACATCTACTCTCTCAACCACCTGTTCACCATGCTTCAACTGGAACTTTTGGACATTGCTGCCCTCCCTGTAATCTCAAATATAAAAACAGTCATTCAATCTTATTCATATTTACCTCTTCATTTTAAGTACAATTATTGGTTACTTTGCTGAACTATTTGTCTGCACTGTAATTACATGTATCTTTCTTTCTTTCTTTCTTTCTTTCTTTCTTTCTTTCTTTCTTTCTTTCTTTCTTTCTTTCTTTCTTTGCTGCTTTTGTTTATTTTTGTACCAACTCTGAAAGACCAGTATATAAGCCAACTATAGCCAACATTTCTCAGAACACATTTTTTTACAGCTGGACATCTGTTATGAACTATTGAATAAAGAATCCATTCTAGTAGAGCAGATCCATGATATGTGCAGATCAATTATACGTAATATGTTGGAATTAGAGCCTACGCTCACTAAGATGCAGCCAGAATGAGAATATAGAAAGAGGTGAAGACACAGGAAACAGATTTATATTTCCTTTTTGAAGGTGAGGAATAAGCCAATATCCAAAATATATAGCTAATTATCAGATTCACACCAGCTCCTGCCATCTTTTTTTGCTAGATTCTTCTTTTTCATCAACAGACAAGGACTCCCTCCATTTTTGGTTGAAAAGATTTATTAGAAATAACAAATAACAGTTCTTTTTCTTCTTTAACAAAACTCAAGTTCAATACGTCATTTTAAGGGTTCCATAAGTTTCTTTCCACATTCTTTTTCTCTTTAACTATAGGTTCAACCAGTCTCTACGTCTTTCTTACACTAGTACTCAAAGATTACTCTGCAGTCCTGAACATATTTGAGAGTGAAGTACATTAAACTCAATAGGAAATACTTCTAAACAGACATGTATAGGATTCTGATTTTTCAAAGTCTTAGTATTTCAACATTCCAAGTTACAATGGTATGAAAGCCATATCGCTAGAATCTACAACAACAACAACGATGATGATGCACCATCAAATAAATTCTGATCTATTGTGACCATTTTAAGGGTTTTCTAGGTAGGGAATGCTCAGAACTGGTTTACCATTCCCTTCTTCTGGAAGTGCCCTGTGCATGTACAGCTTGCCCACAGGCTGGTTCTACTTGTAGGAGGCACAGAGGGGAATCCAACTCCTAATCTTTGGCTCCACAGCCAGACACCACTAAGCTTTAAATGGATTCAGCTTGTCTAGTGCTTTATAAAATATCCTTATAATATCAGTTGTTTGTTCTTTTTCACAAACCACTTTCAAAGCTTTCTCAATTTCAGAAAGCACTTTAGAAAAGCAGGCTTCTACATGGCATAGAGATGAATTGTCCATATTTGCCAAACAGAAGCAAAGACCCTGTTGAGCATATCAAACTGCTTAAGTAGTTGTTTGGCTCCAAACCTATACTTAGCCTCAGATTATAATGATATAAAATACCACACCACATCAGAATATCTTAAAAGCATAAGAGAAACATGATGCAAAGCAAGCAAAGAAACATGATATAAATAAGTATACTAAGCTAATAATTTTGTTATAAACACCTTATTTTAGCAGAACAATTATTGATCAAAATGATTGACACAAATATGTAGGAATTTACACTTCTGCTTCTGCAAGACTGTTAATAAAATAGATCTCGAAACTGATAATTTGTCTGCAAAACCTAACCAAGGTGTGGAAACATGGTTGTCCATTTTAATGCACAAAGTAACTTCTGTTTTACGCAGAACATCTCAGGCTGCAATCCTGTATCCACTTACCTGGGATTAAGTAACTCCTCAGACTTACTTCTGAGCAGACGTGTATAAGATTGCAGGGTTAATTCCACTGAAAGTGAAGCCGTGGTCACACCAACAAAATGTTTCCCAGTTATTCCCCTTTGATTTCACAATTTAAATTTGCAGTCACATCATGCACAGTCATTAGCAAATCATTTACCCAGCAAGCATGCTAACTACGAATTACTTCTACAGAGGCTTCTACTTTTGTTGTTGTTGCGGATCTTCTAAAGAAAATGTTGCATTGCTGCATTGTGAATGATTTTATCACTACTATTTTGAACTACTGTCACCATGCATGTCTTTAAAAAATGTTTTTAATTATTTTGAATTTTTCCACTGTCTTTGTGTCAATGTGTCAGTTAATTTCTGTAAAACGGTCTCAAAAAGAAGCTCTATTTGCTTATGGGAAGGAAATGACTCAGTAACCCAAAAACAAATTGGGATAAATGCCATGTGACATCAAAGAATGACAGGAATATGATTACAAGTTGTGTAACCACAAGGTGACATTTCACTGGTATGACCACACTATGAGTAGGATTAAGCAAACAAACAAAATGTACTGTCCTTGTACAAACAATATCCACAAACAATAATGAGCTAAACTTTATTAGATTGAGCAATGAAGAGTTTGTGGAAGGAGGAACAGAAAAGTCAAAAAGTCTTCCTAGCTAGATGCTGAAGCTTCCATGTCTCATAGTTTTAAATAAAGTCCCAAGATGTAAAACTACCTTGGCATATCAAGGTTGCACCATATGGAACACAGAAACATTTATATTATTCCACCTCTTTAGACAAAGGACTGCCAGTCACTGGCTGAAATCCTGTTGCTTAGTGTAGCAAGTCACAACTAGAATAGAATAGACATTGAATCAGGATTTGATGAGTTATCTCCTCCAAACTTTTCACTGATTAAAATGGACTTTCTCTAATTGTAATTACAATGCTGAGCAACAGGATTTCAGCCACTGCGTCTTCTCCGTTAATGTTTATTCCTCATATTCAGTTGTTGCACTCCCTCTCTTTGTTTGGTAAAGAGAGTGAGTGACAGGCAGCCCTTTGTCTATAGAGCATGAATAAGATAATTGAATGCAAGACAATTGACAGATTTTAATTATCTAAAAACAGTATTGCCCTGCCTTGTTTTGGGACTAAAACATTATCTTCAGTCTGTGAACAAAGGTTTGTGCACAGCTGCTAACAGAGCTAAACAACATTTTAAAGAAAATCCATTATCATCTGAAGATTAAAGGCTGAGAGTTAATAGAGTCAGTATTAGTCATGTGGCTGGTTCTTACACCCTTGTTCCACTCTCTTCTAAATAAACACTGTTGGAAGGAGTAATCTGGATTGGGAAAACTACAGGAAGCATAGAGGCTTTAAATTGTTGCCCCTACTGTTCCCCAGTCCAGAGCACCCCCAATGTTTGCTATTACTTCAGCTGCAGCTTTCTTCCTGGGACAAACTGCACAGTTGGGGTGTAATTGTTTCCTCCTTCACCCTTCCAGGCAAGGATGCTGATTTCTACTTTTTTTCCTTCTCACCACGGAAGACAGTGAAAGATTTTATGATTATATCAACTTGATGCCTTTAAGTTACCTAATTTGTGTAACATGGACAGACTTTCAATTAAGTATTGTCTTTTGTCGTAGATTGTTAAAAATACGTAGTGTTGTAGGGCTCCTTTGCATCTTTTAACACAATCAGACTAGTCCACCTATGCTTGCTATCTCTGGGTTTCTATGTGAATGTGTTGCTGCTTGAAGGGGAAAACATTAGGTTTGCATAAACTGCCCCAGTGGCAATTTGTGAAGTTGCAAAAATCTTCACAAGAAAAACAACAACACTACTTTTCTTGATTTCACACTGGAGATGAGAAAGGCAGCGGGGCTTGAAAATTCTTCATGCAGGATTTTCAACATAGAATAATAGAACAATTGAGTTGGAAGGGGCATATAAGACCATTGAGTCCAAACCACTGCTCAATGCAGGAATCCAGATCAAAGCAAATCTGACAGATGGTTGTCCAGTTTTTTCTTGTGTGCCTCCAGCATTGGAGCAGTCATCGTCTCCCAAGGTAATTGGTTCTATTGTCATACTGCTCTAGCAGTTAAGATGTTTTTTTTTAAGACAGCCTAAAACAGTGAGTTTGAGGATTTGAGCAAATATTTTTTGCATATCTATTGTAAATCTATAAGAGAAGAAGGGAAACAGATTTCAGATCAAGACCATGAGAGGGTAAGGAAGGACCCCTATTTCATGCCATAGTTCTAGTCTGCATCACCCACCTGCCCCAGCCTCCCCATCATCATGACTGTTCTTTAATAAGGAAAAAGTAAATCTATTGAGGCCGATCACATGATTAATATCCCATCTAGGGTATTCAGAGTTCAAGAAAAATCTGATATACTAGCCACCAAATGAAGCCATCTGTTTTTCAGTGCAATATCTCTGTATCTATATATCTAGATCTAGATATATCTCACTTAGTTTCCAATCTCTTTCTCTCTTCTCATTGTGATGAAGTGAATTACCATGACAGACTCATTATATTCACTATCTGTGACAGAAAATTTGCTCATCCATCATGCAGTGATATTATAAATAACATTCAGAGATGATACGCTGGGAATAATAAAAAAAAATATTCTGTTGAGAATTGTATGGTTTAAGTAATTTCAGTACATTATTTATTTATTTATTTATTTATTTATTTATTTAGGTTCCATGATTTCCTCAAAGAAGTAGTTGTGTTAGTCTGTGCAAGCATATTGGAGAGGAAAAATAAATTAAAAAAAGACAAAAACATTGTGGCACCTTAAAGACTAATTGTTTTAATACAGACTGTCATGGATCAAGTCCACTTCCACAGACAAAGAGCTCAAGTTGGTATACATTATTTCCCTTTTACCCATATAATAACTTTGCGAAGTCTTTCTTTCTTTCTTTCTTTCTTTCTTTCTTTCTTTCTTTCTTTCTTTCTTTCTTTCTCATATTAGAGTGTTGTACTGTTTAAAACTATAGATAATATAATATATAAATAAAATTCAAACAAATTAAAATATTAAAATGATTAGATTATTTTTGACCAGAAGCAGGCCACTTCAATAGTGTTATCTTGATCTCCTTTTGTACACATAGTGGTCATAACCTGCATGCACATAGATGCTGCATTGATTGAATTTCTCCACAGTCACAGAAACTTTGTCCTATATCTAAGTACCCCTATTTTACTTTGTTATTCTTTGGTCTTCCTAGTTCACTTTGAGGTTTATTAAATGACTTCCAGATGGCCCAGTCAGAATCTTTGGCATTCGTCTATTTGGCAAGGTGTGTTGTTTTTGTTCTCCACAGTTTTAGCCTAACCTCTTCTGGTTTAATATTTAGATCTTGAGATGTTTGCAGAAAACTTTTCCTTGGTTTTAGCCATCATCTAGGTGGTTGGTGCCCATCAAGTAGATGGGTTTGGTGCTGCATTACCTGATTTTGTTTATTATTTGCTAGCACCTATTGACACATGTACTTCCAAAAGGCTGATGCCCACCAGACAACAAACTTTTTCAATGGGGGCAGGTTTCAGGCAGTCAGTAATAATCCTACATGATTCATTAAGAGCTACATCCACTTGTTTGACATGTACTGATTTATACCATATGACACTAGCATATTTATACTGTATGGTACAGGGACAAAGCTGTTGTTCTTATTGTTTGTTGGTGTGCATCCCAGTCTGGCCCAACCAATTTGCTAAGTAAGTTATTTCTGGTGGCAACTTTCTGTTTGGTGTTTAGACAATGTTTTTTGTAGGTCAGAGTTTGATCCAGAGTGATGCCCAAATACTTTGGGATAGAGCAATGTTCCAAAATCTTGCCTTCCCAGCTAGCTCATTTTTATCCTTCAAGTTAAAGGCACAGACCTGTGTTTTTAAAGAGTTTGATTTCAGCTGGTTGTTTTTACAGTATAAGGTAAGATCTTAGCTAGTGCTTGACGGTCTCACAATTTCCCCTAAAGGCAAAAACATCAGCAGAGATGAAACTCCTGGAGTATGGGAATGTTGGCTGACCATTTGTGCAAATGTTAAAAAGTAATGGTGGCAGGATGCCACCCTGTGGGAGACTATTCCTCTGATCTCTCCAGTGACTGTGCCTCCCTTGATATTCAACAAAGGATCTTTGGTTTTGAAGTAGAACATAGAAGGAGCCTCCTCAAAGAGTGGAAAGCATTGCAAGTACACTCAGGCATCTCTTGGGGAACAGTGTGCCGCTGGCTAACCCTTCCTATCCTGTAAACGTTCTGATGAGCAAACTGACCTTCTGAGGTAACTTAGGTTAAGAGATAGTAACAGCCCAGGCTCACACACCGAGTTTCATGGCTAAATAAGGATTTGGACTTAAGACTTTGCAATTGTTATTGGTTATGGCCTGAACACCATACCACACTTCTGAGTAACATATCAATTTATTAAGTTAATTTACTAAACTAAAAGTTGAAGATGAGCAACCATGAGTGAATGAGCAAAGCTCCTCTTAATTAATGTGTAAGGACTGGAAATTAGTTCAAAGCAATAGTAGAAATGTATAAACAACTTTAAAAAAACAGTTTGAGAAGTTTGAAACAACAAAAACCTGTCAACTTTCCTTTCTGTTCTACTCTGTAATCATTGTACAAACTAAATTGATCATGGTATAAAAGGGAAGGAGAAGGATAATTACTCAAAAGCAATTAAACATTCTAAAAGCTATACAGTAATTATGACTATTTGCTTCTGAAAGTGAGCAAATGCTGTTTATCTTCACAATGTATTAAGGGCATGTGTAATTATTCTTTTCTTATCATCCTATTTCAATGGGAATTTTGTTTTTTTTTAAAATCAGACATGAGACACTGTGCAGTTGTGTGCAGTGAGACTCTTCTACTGTTAAACACTTACTTTATTTTGTATAACTTTATAACAATGAAGTGGTTTGTTTGTAATACGTCATAGCAGTATATGGGTCAATGTAATTTTGCAGTGAAAAGCATAAGCAAGGAACTAGAATACTATTCATTTGAATGATGAATAGTTGGAATCATGGTAATGCCAGAGGTGTGATTGCAGTAGACCTGTGCAATCATCCTTCCAAAGGAAGCATCATATACCTCCTGATAGCTAAAAAAATAATTTTGCAAAGCATGTGAGGGATGAAAAATTTATGATGCCACAGTCAGATGACTTTCAGAAGTCAAGGAATTCTCTTTTCTAATGCCATGCTATCTGTAACATGCAGTCTGACTGTCAAGCCAACCATGAACTTAAGTAGTCTTAGACAAAAGTAGAGATACAAATGTCTAGGGAAAAATGCCCATGTGTAATAACAGGGGGAAAAGGTTATGGGGACGGAGATTTCTTCTTCTTTTTTTTCCAGGCCTTCATCATTTCAGGTCAAAACATTGTCCTAGAGTGAGCTTTCCTACTGCAAGAACATGAGTGACATACCATCTATGGTTCTGATATATGTGAATGAATATAATATACAGGGGATCTTGGAGATGTTATAATGGTGATGGAAGATTCATGATGTTTATGTATTTATATATATTTAAAATATTTTTACCCCACCTTTCTCCTTAAGGTGGCTTACATCGATTGAAAGAAAATATTTAAATACAAAACAATGAGTATATAAAGGTGGCATACATCATTAAAAGACAGTATTTAAAGCTAAAAACACTAAGTATAGAAATATTAAAAAGAAACAAACAAATATTTTTCTGAGAAGTGGAAAACACAAGCAATACAAAAAACACAGTCAAAGCAGTAATGCATAAAAACCCATCTAAAAGATCACGCTCAAGCAGCCAGTCACTGAGGGAAAGCTTGCCTGAAGAGACCTTTCTCTTCACTTGCTTGCAGAAGGACAGCAAAGATGAAGCCTGCCTAGCTTCCCGTGGGAGGGGGTTCCCGAGTCTGGAAGCAGCAACAGAGAAGGCTCACTCCTGTGTCCCCATCGAACACACCTGTAAAGGTGGTGGAATTGAGAAAAAGGCCTCTCCTGATTATCTTAATACCCAAGCAGGTTCATAATGGGAGACACAGTCTTTTCAATAGCTTAGGTCCAAGCTGTTCAGGGCTTTATAAGTTAAAACCAGAACTTTGAATTGTGCCCATAAATAGATCCATTGATCCATTAAAATACATTAAAATACAGTAATACATTAAAAATGAAGTTCAGAGTTGGTTTATTTAAGGCCATTCCATTTTATCTCACAAGAACCTTTCAAGCATGAGCTGCTAACCTTTGGCTAGCCAAATGGTTTGGCCTAGAATGCCTGCCAGCCCTACCCAGCATGGCCAATGGTAAATTGGTAGTCTAGAATGTCTGAGGTGACAAATATTTCTCATCATAGTGGATAATGTGATATAATGCAGTATAAGCATCATATTCAATTTATGTAAAGTTGGTTTGCTGCTGGAGATTATCAAACAATCTGTTATTTCATTCTAGGAGGTCAATGAATTAGATACTTTAACCTCATGAGCCATGAAATCCCTCAGCATTAGATCAGTTGTCTTCACTACCATGACAGGTAAAGTATTTAAATTGTGTTCACATAGTACAAATTAGATCTTCCTTGAGTAGCATAAAGGACTTGAAAGCTTAGAACATTGGGGAATGCAATAATTAAGGCATCTGATTGACAATCACATTTCCTTAAAATGCAGTGTCTAAATTAGAATTTCAGTAAATTATAAGAAAATGGCCAATATTCCACAAAGAAACACAAGTACCCTTGAAGTTTTTGAATATGTAGTTCGTATTATCTAGGTATGTAAATCCTCACTTGTTTTGTTCTATTATAGTAAATGAGAAAGCACAAAAGATTTTTTCTTCTCACCACAAGATGGGGAAAATTTCTGCAAAGCTGTTGACATTGATTTTTGTGCATTTGAATAAAATGTGCATTGTTACAAAATGATATACTGATTTTTATGTATTTCTATTAAATGTGCTTTATTGGAAAATGCAATAAGTGAACTGGCAATGCAGGAGCATAGGATGGGTTGTTTGTGTCTCTTTCATCCCTCAGCTGAATATCTTCCTACGATAGAGACAAAGATAACAGAGATGTGATCTTTTATAATTGGGTTTGCTCTGTGTGTGTTTCTGCCTAGAAAAGGTTATATTTTTGCTCCATCACCATTTGTGGAAAACTCAAAAAAAAAAGCAATTGTCTTCCTGTTGCACTGGGGGCGAGAACTCTCACAGTCATTGGAGAATGTTGATAGGCTGGTTTGTCTTGACCAGAAAAGAAGCACTTCACAAATTCACCTAATACTGTTTAGCACTATAATAGGGAAAAAAAATGGTTCAAAAGGCCTCTAACCAAATGGTCAAAGAGATAAGGCTTACCCAAATTTATATGCATTTGTAGAGCTGCCAAATGCCTGGAAAGTTGATCATAGCTATCTGTGTTCCTCAGAAGGCTTTCTGGGTAAAGCTCTTCACAAGAAACTTATCCTGTCTCAGATATTTATGCTAATAGGGTGATCACAGAAGTGAGAGAGTAGCCAAGTGGAGTGGATTTTAAGGGTTTTAATTTAGTCATCATTTGAAATCAGTGTGGCTTGTGTTCATCTTCATTATATACATCCATTGATTTCAATAGGCTTAAGTGCATTATCCCTAGAACAGGAACAAGAAGCTGGAGGGGGTGGGGAAGTGAAGGCATTATAGTGAGACCAAAAATAAACAAACCCAGGCTGGGAACAAAAAGGTGAAAGCATGGGTATATGCTAGATTGAAGTCCATGGATGAATGGGAGGAGCTGGCTGATAAGAGTAAACTACCTTTATTTATGCAGGACATCAGTGTGTACTTCATCAGAGTTTTATGAGGCTTAAACTAGGGATGGGACTTCCTTGTTTTAACAAAAAGAAATGAAAACATGAAGGATGCTCTCTATTTTTAATTTTTATTTTATTCTATTGATTCTTGAAAAATAGCCTCTAAAATTCATATTGATTGTTTTGTTGATTGATTGTGCTTGTATGCTGCCTTTCAGCCAGGTAGCTGGACTCAGGATGACTCCTTTTTAGTAACAAATAATTTGTGTTTCCTGTTTCCCTCTGTCATTTATCTTTAACTTCACTTTTTGTCTGTAAAAATCACCTGGATTTTTTTTTTTAATCAACTAGCATCATGAGGGCTGTTGTCAGCATCCAATCGGAATATTCAGGAGTGGGAATTTTGAAGCTGTAAAAGGGCCAGGATTGGTTTGAACCCATTGGAAGTGTCCTTTCTTTGTTTCACTTTCATGCCTTGTGGGCATGTGACCTTCTGGCATCTTTTTCCTTGCTGCATGACTTCCTGTGCCTCTGTTTGATTCTTCCTTTTTTCCTTTATTTTTTGGGGATCTCCCAATTTCTTTGAATTATTTTTGCTGCTGCCACCTGGTGCTGTGTTGTTGTTGTTTAGTCGTTAAGTCATGTCCGACTCCTAGTGACCCCATGGACCAGAGCACGCCAGGCCCTCCTGTCTTCCACTGCCCCCCGGAGTTTGGTCAAATTCATGTTGGTAGCTTCGGTGACACTGTCCAGCCATCTCGTCCTCTGTCGTCCCCTTCTCCTCTTGCCTTCACATTTTCCCAACATCAGGGTCTTTTCCAGGGAGTCTTCTCTTCTCATGAGAAGGTGCTGTACTGGACTCAAATAAGAGAAGAAAATAAATAAAGAAATCTTCTCAGTTTCAAGTCATTTTGTTTTGAGGGAGGCTTTGATTATATATATATTATAGCCTTTATTTTCTTACTTGATTACTTTTCTTGCTTTTTGGAGGGGGTGTATATGTTGTAATTTAATGTTTATTTATTCAGTTAAAACTGTATAGTTTCGGGAACTGGGACAATTTTATTTGGTGGTTTCCTCTGTTGGCTTTACTGTTCGTTTTACTGTTGGTTTTGTAGTATATTGGTTCTCTGTTGCCTCAACTCTGTTTTTTTGAGGTAGTTTTAATGAATTCGTTAGGGCTTCTGAGACTGGTGCCAGAAAGCATGAGTGAGGCAAACTGAAATGAAATGATCCCAAACAGGCAGTCCTTTTCATGTTAAACACAAGGATCAGTGCATGAAGAATATGAATATGATAGAGGAACATTCCCCTGCCTAGAAAAGTACCCAAAAGGGGGGAAACAAATCACCATGCAGATCCCTAGCTTAAACCATTTTATCAGAGAAGAGAACCTAGAAGAAGCTTTAGATCCACAAACTTTTATTGCAAAGAATCTATTTACTTCAAATAAGATGGAACTTTGCTTAAATAGCCAGTGCAGGCAATATTGGAGATTGGGGAGGCAGCCATTGCATTCCTGTCCTGGGAATGAGTTCTCTCTGCCACACATCAGTTAAAAGATGAAACTCCAAACAACACAGCTAACACTAACTATGGCTACAGTTTAACTAGGATGTGAAAGCAACACTGAATCTCAGTCTCCCATTCTGGGCAAATGGAGCCCTTCATTAGAAATTAAGTCAGAGTAGAAGTTTGCAGAAACAGTAAAAGATCCTGAAGCTTTATTTCAATCTATTGACTGTGGTTGAGCACAGCAGTATTACTGTTATGGTGAACTAAAGAGGAATTAAACTTTTTTTTTCTTTCTTCTTTTGCTTTTGAACAATTCTGTACTTAGTATCCATTATGTGTACCAATATGCATTTCAAAGAAATGAGTAGAAAGTGTTGCCTATGTTATTTTGTAAATAGAGGAGTTGTTTGTTTTTCAAAGCAAGCAGTGACCTGAAAATGGCAAGTCAAGACAGGTTATAGATATTTTATGCTTTATTTTCCAGACAACACATAAAAGGCTGTAGGAAAGAAAAGGAGTAAAGATGATGGGAAACCAAATAAATTGAGATTGTATTCAATGATTTATGTTTTCCAGAATACATTTAATTCTTGACATATTTAATATTCGTTTTCTTCCACTTCTAAATTGAAGCTCTTTGTTCATAGTGATGAAATTTCAGACATGGCCTGATCTAATGTGTGTACTAACACATAAATAAGTCAGAAACATAAATTTGCTGTAAAATATAGGACACCAGGGAAGATAGTGCTAATAAAATAGAAGTCCAAGGGTTTTCTTTTACAGAAAGTATCTCACAGAGGCTGTTTTCATGGCCACCCACCTCTCCAAACATGGTGCTGAAGCTTGGTGTCAAACTTGTGCTCCTGAACATTGGTATCAAATCACAAACAGCATTTTTAGATGAACAGGAAATGCCAGGAGACGTTCCAGGGGGGAAAGATGTAAACTAGCCCCATACTCATTGACATTGCCCAATTCTAAATTAGATTACTGATGTTGTCATCTAATAGATGTTGCATAATTGGCTTCTGTCTGTATATCTAATTACTGCTGGTTCAGTTTTGTAGCTACATTATCTAGACTTACTTCCAAGTTCAAAGAGCTCAAGTCACTTAGATTTTGCCAAAACATTATTTACACAAGTTTTTGAACCATGTCAACCTGATCCATAGGTCCACAGCTGCTCTTCCAGTGAAATGGAACTCTCGGCCAAGATAACAAGAATTGCATGCAATCAAAACTTAGGGTGACTCTTTCCAAAGCTTTCTAGGTATAGTGTACTCAGAAGAGATTTACATTCCTTTTTACAGGGGCACCTTGGGACTGTGCAGCTTGCTCAAGACTACACAGGCTAGCTTTTCTGTTGAGATGCATAGCAAGAAATCAAACTCCTTACTTCTCACTCCATAGTCGGATATATAAGTCACTGAGCTTTTTGGCAAGTTCTCAGTCATGATGGGTTTCCCTATAATGTGATAATAAGGTATAGGGAATCCTGCAGAGATTGAGTGGGTAGGAGTTCCTGATGCCATAGTAATATTTTGAGTTAGGTTGTTCCACATGTCCCTTTGCAAACATTCTGGACATGCAAAATATGTTTTTTAAAGCTATATTATATCTCTCCGCACTCACATAGAGATATTTCTCATCTGTTCTCACAACTGTCCACTACCACTGTATTTCTACTTTTCCTCTGTTCTTTTGGCACCATATTTGTCCTCTCTTTCTTTATCATCAATACATGACCCTAGCTAATCAGTGATCACAAAGTAAGCATGAAATCAAATCAGCCAAAATGATAATAGTGCATAGTTCAGGTGAAACCTATATATTATCCTGGGCAGTGGAGAAACACAGCACCTCTCCACTGTTGCTGTGATGTGCCATCTTGTAGTATTGCAGGGACAAGGGTTCAATTTCTGTCAGTGTTGTACAGAGAAGCAAAGATTTTAATAATTTGATTAGACATTATCTCTCCTTTCCTCTATTATTTCTTCCACATTGTTTCCCTCTTGACTCTGCCCAGGGTATGAATGTTTTTGCTCTCTTTCATAATTCCCTGTGAATAGTCATCTAAATACAGGCATTTTTCGTAGATGAACAGATTTGATAAAGTATCTTCTTTTTTGATTCAATGCATGTTTCAAAATGATGCTTTTTTCTGAGACCTAACAAAATCTGGAAAAAAAAATCTGTTGCATATTGTGGTGGCTGTTGCCCCTTGTGGTTGGTAGCACAACAGCCAAGGGTGATCAGAACCTGGGTGATAGACTGCTGAAATCTGCTGCTGCTTACTACTTCTCCCTTTTCCTACACATTGCCTCCGCCAACCCAGAGATAAAGAGGTGAGAGATGAGGAATGGGTTTAAACTAGGGCCACAGCTTTATTATATATTTAACTCCCCTACCTTTCATAGGTAATAAGTATAGATCCTAAATCAGGAGCAGGGAGTCCTCTCTCAGCCTCTCACATGTCTTCTAAGAGTGAGCCACCAGCACTTGTGTCCTACTGTACCCCTATATCCTGGCACTGGCCAGTTCATCGCCAAGAGGCCTTCCAATGTCTGCTTCCCATTCAAATCCCGTAACTTTAATTAGGGTGTGACTTCAATCAGCCTCAAAGGATACCTCACCAAGCAAGACCCTGATTCCCATGATCTGAAGAGTCAACTTGTTGAGACCTCCTCTCAACTAAAGGTGCCATCTGGCACTCACCTCTACTCACTGCCATCCCACTCGGTCCATCTAGCTGTGACCATCTATTTAATTCAACCCCACCCTCCAAACTGCGTGTGGTGTCCCATGGGTACTCAGTGCAGGACAGGCAAAACATTCCATTTGTCATTCAATATGCCAGTCAGGTGATCAAGGCCAAACATTCTTGTCCAGCTCTGAAGCAACATGATAAGTTTGTACTAGAACCAGAGGGCAGGTGAGTGAGACCGCAAAACTGAAAGAGGCCACCGTATGGCTGATACAGGCTTATAACTTCCCCATATCCCCACCTTGATGGGGATATACCTTTTTTGACTCAACAGGCCAGCTTCTTCTATTGTTTTTCCTATTTCAGCTGCAATTTGGTTTTTGCTAGAACCACACCGATGGTTTCTTCAAATTTAATGTGCTTTATTGTGGTTCCCCCCCATGTCCTGCTGCAAGGGCGGATCTGCCTGCTCTCCCTGATGTCACCATGATGATGCAGTCAATAAACTCTACAGTAAATGACTAATGAGAATGCACGTTGAACTTACTGCTATGGAACCACTGGCTTGATCTATGTGTGAAAATTCACATGCCCAACACATCACTTTATTTTGCCACATGAATCTCCCCATGTAAAATACATTGATGTGAATTGGCCTTAAAAAATAAATATCCTGTTTTATAATATAGGTGGCGATTTGGCATAAAAGTACTTTTTACAAATTCATTTGATTCCCTCTTCTTTACTGAATTAAAAAAAGTGTCATAGAAAAACAACTAAAATACTCATCTCTCATCTTATCCAATCTCATTTGAACACCTCATTACAAAGGCTGTTCTCTGCCAGCTCGTCCTTGCTGTCAGAAAATCTGTCCTGATTTACAAGCCAAATTTTAACTTCAAGTACTACTGGTGGTGCTGTTCAGAATTTCACTAGCATCTAGTGCCTTTAAATTAAAAAAACAAAAAAACAAAGTAAACACAGCATCATAATTATCTGTGATGTTTCCTCTTTGTGAAAAGTACAATAGGCAAGCACGTGTTTTGTTGATGAGCAGTTGTTGAGTTATATATCTATTATTGCAAAAGCTGGCAAGAATCAGAAAGTAAAACAATGATGTCTTTGATTTCAAAAGTCACTGGGGAAAGCAGGTATAAATGCTGGGTAGGGAAGCAAATCCATGTTTGTTTCTTGAACACATATGTTCAACCTTTTAATGACATATTTAATTGGAGGATAAATGCACATGATAAGGTGAGGGGGAGTACTTTTGCAAAACACACACAGGCATCCACATGAGTACAAGTACACATATGTATGCACACATGTTTTAATGTGTGCTCCTCAAACATTATAGTAAGAAGAAAATGCTGTACCTGACCTCCTGGGTTTAGGGATTGGTGGTAGATATGATTAATTTTTTTGATGTGAAAACATAATCTACAGTACAAATTAAATGTACACTGGATCTTTGGGTAGTGCTAGCTTAGTCTGTTTGCCTCTAGACCAGTGTTTCCAAACCTGGGGATCATGACCTCCAAGAGGGTCACAAAGTGTTTTCTAGGGGGTCATGGGTCACCTTACATGTGTTATTGCCCTTCTTAATTAATTTCTTCCTTGACCTTTCAGAGCAGGATATTAATATATGTGCACGTGTGAGAAACGTACCCTTAGAGGGAGAAAGAAGTCTCTACTTTCTGAGAATGGATGACTTTGTCTTTGCCTTTTTATGCAAACGTGGGTGTGTGTGTGCAGGTTACCTGGCTATTAAAAAGGAGGGTTGTTATTTTTAAAAACGTTGGAAACCACTGGTCTAGATTGTGGACAAAATATTGGATTCTATGTAAACTTTGTTGATCTGGGAAAATAATCTGGAACACATTGCGAAGGTTGTGAATGCATCTATATATGCACAACATATGTATTTTTTAGCATTCGAGGAAAAAATGTCTATAATGAAACATATTTTCCTTGAATGCTAAAAAATACATGTGCTCCTTTTGGTAAAGGTTCAATTTACTTCCTGGCCTAAATAAAAATAGACCAGAGAGTGAATTGGGACTTTACCAAAAGGAGCAATAAAAGCAGCCTTCCCTTCTGTGATGAAGGAAGATGTACAAATAATTAGAGATCTTTCTTGTGTGTCCTGAATGGCAGATGGACCTGGCATAGAAAGAGAGCAAGAGCAATGGACATGCTTGTGTCTGTGTGTACACATGTGCATGCAAGGGTGAAACACAGAGAATGAGAATGAAAGAAAGAGTATATGCATTGTGAGAGTTTTGAAGAGAGTTATGAGCTGAATACCCTTCTTGATATGTAAGGTTCCCCACTTTGAATGCAAATCAGTGACTAGGAGCAAAGATGCTGCTTGCCTCCACCTATGATCAGCTTGTATATTTATGAATATATCGCACACACATATTAGCATCTGCAGGTTCCATCAGCACAGCCTCCATCAAAATTCTCCATCGCTCTGTCCTCCACTGGAAAGCTACTACTGGGTAGACCTGCTGTTGCTTCACAAACCTCTCATCCTTCAGGGAAATAAGGTGCATGCAACAGTAATGTGCAATTCAAATATCAGGCTGTAAAAGAGCAGTTTGCAAACAACATATGCACACAAGCACTTCGGGGTGATTTTTATTTTATTTTATTTTAACTCTTGGAAGAAACAAAACTGGGAACAGGCCCATTAGTTTTATGCTGATAGAAACAACACTGTGAAGAAGAGATGGCTGTAAATAGCTATAGTCAGCTATAACATGTTAGTGGAAGTTGTGAATGTAAAAAAACCATGAATAAGAAAAAGATTGATTTCTCTCTACCTTGTTTAGTAAGATTGTAAGTAAGTCTGTACACATCTGTTAGCAACTGAGCAGTACAGGGCTAATCCAAGAACCTTCCAGTCAAGAGCCTTCCAGTCATCATGGTTCTAATTTAATTTAATTTAATTTAGTGAATCTTAGTGATATAACAATAAACTTTACAGCTTTTGAAAATGAAGAATCATTAACACACAAATGTGTAAAATGTGTCTCAGCAAATAATAAAACAATTGCTCTTTTACACCTCCAAGTGGAAAGTTCCAAAGTAACAACTGAACATGTGCAGGAATGCATAAATAAAAACAACTACTGAAAGACAGCTACAACAAGAATGGCTTTCTCTATTAGGCTGTTTAGACTATGTGATCAGGAAATGTTTTTTTTTTTCTATTATAATGCCTCTCTTTGACCTGACCCAGCAAATATAAACTTCCACATCTGCTCTGATGCCCAATTATGGACACCTCCACATTCCCTCTCCCTCTTCCCTCTCACTTTATTTGTAGTAGCCATATTCCTTTGCATGTAGTACATAAAAGTACTATAATATAAGAACATACTAAAAATCAGGACGATATATATACATATATACTCAGAAAAAATAAATAGATAAGTCTGCAGACAGTTAGAGTTTAGAAATCATATTCTACTTTATGCTTTCAGAAATCCCACAGATATTCAAGATATATCTGAATTTCCATGGATTTTCTGTACTATTTCATGAAACAAGAACAGAAACAAACAGAAAAAATATTGAAAATAAAAGGGACAGGTATTGCCCATTCCTCAATAAATCTGAATGAAGCTTGAAACTGGGCTGAAAAGAGAGGCAGGGATTCGTCGCAGCAAGAGCGGCTGGGTTTCAGGAAACTAACCGAGGCCACTCAATTTCGACTCCTTCAAATTTGGGGTGGAAATGACTTCTACTAGGAGAAGTGAAAGTCTGAAGCAACAGAATCTGACTGAGAAGGGGGGTGACCCGGGAGATCCCTGGATTGGCCTCTCTTTGAAGTTGCAATCTGAAAAGCAGAAACTGAGAAGGCGCCATTTTGGCACAATGTTGTGAATGCCCCAAGACAGAGAGTGGAAAAGCACAGAAGGATTTTGGAAAAATAATCTTGACAAAACTTCAAGTAAGTGGCTTGTTTTACATATGGAACTGCTAAGGACCTAATACAGTGAAGAGACTGGGTGTATTCTGTCAGAGAAAGTGACTAGTTCTGTATTTGGCCAGACCGGCGAACACTCCCCCCCCCCCCTTCATCTGAGGCTTGGTTGAGAAACAGAAAGAAAGGAGGAGGAAGGGGGAGGGAGAAAAAAACAACTCTGCTTCTATTGTGGCAATAAAACTCACCCCTACAGGATAATATAACCATAAATTACTGATGGATTTAAATCTGTGAAGCAACCAGAAACAGTCTCAGGAAAAGCCCTTCCTCCTGTCAACTTTTTGCCCCAAGCTATTATTGTGAATAACTATTGTGGTCACTACCTGCTGGAAAGAAATCCAGATAATACCTCCAATTATGGAACAAGACATCCTCAAGAATATTCAGAACATTATACTTAATGGACTGCACCAGATGAAAACAGAGATGGATCAGCTATTTGAACAAATTAAAGACGTGGGGACAGAAATGGAATTTACAGTCAAGATAGTGAAGACGGAGAAAGAAGTTAAACTGTGACAGGGAATCAACTTTTTAAAACCACAAACAGAGACAGACAATTTTATTCTTAAAACCCAGAAGGTTCTAGAAGAAAAAGGTGAAGATACAATGCAATGGAGAGCCAATTTGTTAACCCCCCTTATAGAGATGTCAACAGCAGAAATGCATCAAATTACTATAAATTTTGATACGAAAGGGAGAAGAATCAAGATGATGAGATACATGCTGTGGCAGATGAGGCAAAGGAGACAATACCTGGAGTGGATGAAGCTCTTGAGAATGGATGCATGGTCCATAAAATGGAAAATGAAAGATGACATGATAACAGGGGCACAAAATATTGGTTAGAATATGGAGATAGAGCAGTGGGGATAAACGTTGTTAAATCTAAGAAGGTATTTTGTGGTGAAAGAATATATGATAAAATAAACACAAATTAATGGTTATAACAGTGATTTAGCAATAGAACAATTTAGAATAATAGATATAAGATGGCAGAATAACATTAAACCTATAAAACTAGTAAACTTAAAGATAAAAAGAAAGAGAAAGTCCAAGAAAATGGAAGATTAGTAATGATAAATATTATGGAAAATTGTTATAATGTTTTTTTTCTCTTTGTATGATTTCCATCTTTAATACAATTGTATAAGTGGATGTAAGAATACTTTTCGCTCTCTGGAATTTTACCCTTTCTTACCCTCACACACACTCCTCTTACCCGGCCCCCTATTTGTACCATAACCCCTATCCCTATGAAAATGAATAAAAAATATTTGTAAAAAAAGAAACTGGGCTGAAAATAGAAGTCCCTCTTTGAATGTGGTATTACAGAGTTATCTCTTGCTAATTAGTCAGGATGATATAAATTATGATAAGCAGATTATTTTAATTATCTATTATAATCAGAAATGTTGTTTCTACACAAAATTTTGTTTAATACGCCATGATAAATAAGATACACATTTATATATTTAGACAAGTAGTCTGGGATGAAATAATATTATCATGAATAAATGTGGGGGGAAAAAGTTCGGTTGTATTACTTAAATGTGGCAATTACACTCCAAACCTGATGGCCATTAGTTGCTTTCACAGTTGTTTCATGCAACTATAAAGACAATTTTGTGAGCAGAGCTGTTCAGGAGAAATGTCTGAAGAAGACAGTCTTCATTTATTTTGCATGTGAAAGTATTTAAGTGCAAAAAGATGGTATTTCAGTTTCAGAAGTACCTTGCATATATATTCAACATGAATTTTTAGTCTTCCTTTTGCAGTATTCTCTGAGTTTATCTCAATGTACTATCCAACTCAGAAGATATCATATTTCAAATTATTTTTAAAAAGGCACTCAGTTTAAAAAAAAAAGCTCTATATACCAAGGAAGTCAAAGCACATGGATGCAATCATTTGGAGACCCATGCTAACCTTTGTATTCATAAAACAGGAGCATATCATTGCACTAATTTGGGGGTGAGAAGTTTTAATATTCAACTTACTCTCTATTACATTTTTCTTGCTACCCATAGTAGGAAAGTGATAAATACTCCAAAAATTTATTCTCAGTTATTTCCTGAGTCCCGTCATACCAATGAAATAAAAGGGAACCGTGTGGTCAGTACAAAATACACATGCAAGTGTAGGTAATACCTTTATAGACTGCTAAAAATATATAATTCTTTTTTTTCTTTCTTTCTGTTTAAAATATATAAATATATAATTCAATCTGCTATCTTTTGTGGATCAGGACTACTTCATCAGACATGTACCAGAGTGAAGAACTGAAGTCCAAAAGTTCTTGGCAAGATGGATTTTGCCAGGTACATTTTTCTTAAATGTAAGGAAAGATGCAAACTGGATTAGAGATGTTTTAAAATTACAGCTGAGGCAGCAGTGGATTGGATGCCATACTCCAGTTCTTCAGACAGAGGCACAGGCCATGCACAGGCACACCTTCCCATTTGGCCTTTCTTTGAAAAGGATAAGACTGTCCCATGAGGCTTCTCTCTACAGCTGTGAGACTTTCTAATTTTTCCTTTCCTTTCCTTTTCTGCCTCTGCTTCCAGGCAAGAAACTTCCACATGTTGGGCAGCTGAAAGCCCCTTCTGCTGGATCCTGCACAGGAGAGATATCCATCTGCACACAAAATGTAAAAATTCTGCATTGTTTGGGACTTCTTCCAGGAAAAAAAGTGACCACTAAACTGGTGAGAAGTTTTGCAAGATTTCTCATTGGATATCACAGGAAAAAGCAAATCTTGTATGGAGAAATCTTGCTTACAAACCCCTGAGGTTGCGAGTTTCACATCCCTGCCTCAGAGCATACTTCCTCTGTCTTTGCACTACTATGTTCTTCTGAATCCCTCAATCTATTTACTATCTTTCTCTTTCTCCACGCTGTAACTCTTTGCTTTAACCTTTCTAAGAACAAAAGATCTACACCTCCATCTTGATTTCCCTGCCCTTTCCACTGTCACTACTGCTGTAATTTTTCTCTGAGTTCTTCCTTCAGTCCCTTTGTGGGGCCTGTTTCTCCCCCTACTCGCTATTGATTTTTCATCAATACCTCTCTTCATTGAATCTGCTACCAACAGTACACAAGGCTTTCGCTCAGTTTATTTATCCACTGAATTCAATTTACCCTCTGAAGGAGTCTCACATACAGATAGATATGCAGCTGGCTGGTTACAACAAGCAGGAACATGTTGTGCCAATTCCAGCACATGCTTTTGGGATATAGTATTCAAATCTATAGAAAGTGTACAATTATTTTCCATCTGAACAGCTGTCACATGAAATCCCTTGCTACGGCTGAAACCAAAGTCCTCACTCACAGAGCATCTGCAACTAGTATTCATTCCTGTTAGATTAACCATCAAATTTTCTCATGCAGATGGTTCTGACAGAAAGGTTTGTGTTATGTACAGAGTGACATAAAAATGTAATTATGTTGGGTGTAGCTGGATTTTCCATGCAAGCTCTCTAAATCATGAACTACCAATATATTGCATACTTGACTGTTTTAGCTCTTCACCTCCTATTCAATAGGTACTAGAATACCAATAATGCCATTGTGAATCAAACCCCCCTCCACCTCTTTTTCAGAGAACAGTGCATGGAGCACCTTATGTTTAGGGTTTCTGGTTGTGTTGAAGCAGCAAGGGTCCAGACCATTCTCTTCTTAAGATTTAGCTCTCTACATGAGAGAGATAGGATAGAAAGGGCAGTGTTAGCTTGTTCTCTTGGCTCACCACTTACAATTTACTCTTTTATTTAAAGCCTGAATAGGGATTATGTCCCTATTATATCCAGGTCTATTATACAAATAATAATGTATTGTCTTCTGCTCTATGTAGGCATGATAGTGTTTATTACCTCAAGACTGGACAAAATATAGGTACCATTCCAAAGCACCTCTAGAGTTCAGTTTTCCTCTCCTGGAATTGTCATAACATCTAGAGAGGGAATGTAGCTCAATAGAAGACTGCATTCAAAATTTCTGAGGTTCCAACAGCAATATAAAAGTTCATTTCTCTTGTCTTCGCAGATGAGGTTGAGGAATCAACACATCATTCTCTTTGTTTGTGAGGACTGGCTAAGGTTTCCTGCCATTCCCAAATTATTTTCACAGTTGTGAGGACAACACTTTGTGTAAATGAACATGGAAAACCAGGAGGGGAGCACCTTCATTTTGCAAGTATCCAACAATTTAAATCCTTGAATTGGGCCATTTGCCTCTTAAAAGCCAATTCTTCTGTGCATTCTGTGTGCACTTTTTGCTTTCCAACGGAAAAGGATTTTGTACAACATATGGAGACTTTAAACAAAAAATAATCTTTATCTCATATTTGGCAAGAGATGGGTCTCATATCCTTTGCAAGCTTTCCCATATGGTAGACACAACAGAAATTAGCAAGGATGAGAAATTGTGTGAGCAATATTCACATCCCTAGCTTCCAAGGTTCTCAACCTCTCCAGGCAGAGCTGGGGGACACTCCTGTCTAAAATCATGTACTGCTAACAAAACTGTATTAAATCTAAGTTTTCTATGTTTATAAATATATGGCTGTATTTACCAAGATCCAACACTATTTTTTTCCTTCCTTAGGTTTCAGAGGTAATAATTATAATTGCAGAACTGCAGAGCTGGAAGGGACCCTGTCAATTGTCAAGTCCAGCCCTTATCAAGGAGGCACAGCAGGGAACCAAACTCCCAACCTCTGGTTCCATAGTCAAATACCTAAACCATTGAGCTATCCAGCTGTTACTTATAAAGCAAAATGTCTCACTGATATCTGGCTAACATTCTGATCATTTTCTATTGTTACATGCCTTCAAGTCACATTTGACTTACAGCAACCCTAATAGGATTTTCAATGTAAGTGATATATTTAAAACACACAGAGAGAGTTTCCATGGTCAAGCAGGGATTTGAATTTCTGTGTCTTAGCCTGTTACTTTATGCACTGTATCAGTGGTTCCCAGTCTTGGGTCCCCAGATGTTCTTAGAGTACAACTTCCAGAAATCCTGTCCAGAACAGCTAGTGGTGAAGGATTATTGGAGTTTTAGTCCAAGAACATCTGGGGAGCCAAGGTTGTGAACCACTGCACACTGGCTCTCATTTTTTTAATTAGCTACATTTCTGTCCTGCCCTTACTCCACGGTGCTTAAGACCTGGTCTGTGGTTCTCCTTCCCACTTTATCCTCAGAACAATCTTGTGAAGCAGTTTATACTGAGAGAGAATGAGTGACTGGCCACTTATATAGTGGTGGGGGGACAACTAGAACCCAGATCTTTCAAGTCTTTCTGCAATATTCTTAGCTGCAACACTGGCACCTAATGCTACACTTATGTGCAGTGTAACAGAGCTGCTTCATTACATGTTCCAGAATGCACTGAAATTACTACTGCTGCAGAAGCAATAGAACTCTTAGAGGACAAACAGCTTCTAAATTTAGACAGGTGCAATATATCCAGTGAAGTCATGCTATTTTTAAATGAGGGCTCTTGCGTATAATCTTGTGCTCCATATTGCAGTAAATTCCCCTAAAGTCAACAGCTCTCCTGTGCCCTTATAGTTGCCGGAGAGGTAGTTTTTATTTTTCTCTACTTTATTTTCTCCATCAGAATTACTTAGATGTTTTAAATAGAGATATGCATAGCCCTCTCTCCCCCTGAACTCTGTACCTGAATAAGGGTATATAGACAGATTGCTCCCTGACATTTTGGGAGACTGATTTAGTCCTTATCTGGGTCTGTGCCAGTATTCATATATTTCTAGTTCTTCAGAAAAACTAATTCTCATCTGGGCTTCACCCTGTTTATGCCTGTCCGCTCTTTGCTTCACCTCAGGGTTGCCCTAGAAACACACAAATAGCCAAATTTGCTTCATATTTGAACCTGTGTCTGAGGGCAACGTAAGTGCAAACATTCTAAAATAATGAGGCAGAGAGAGCACTGTATGTTCATTCTGAGTTGCACTTCAGATTTAGGCAAGCACAGAATTTGCCCAGTTTAGCTTCTAGATCTATTAAAGAACACTGGGTTCAACTGAAGTTAATCAGATTAAGTTCAACTAGTTTTAATAATCTTAGAATATTCTTAGAACTGCAGAGCTGGCAGTGTCCCTATGGATCATCGAGCCCAGCTGAAGATTTCCTTTTCTAAGACAACACTTCCCCAAATACTCCAGCCAGAATGGTCCCTGCTTAAGAGTCACAGTTATGAGGGCAGCCATACTACACAATCACAGCAGCTTGATACCACTTCAGATTTATGACTCCCTCCTACAAAATCTTAGGATTTGGAGTTGTGCAGTACTGCGCTACAACTCTATAGCAGGGAATTCTAAGTACCACTCCAAACTAAATATAATTTCCCTCACCTAAATATATTGCATTAATAGTGTTTGGTTTTGTGACTGGTTTTTAGAAGATAATCTCAGACATTTAATTTTTGAGTCTGATTGCTAAGGTATGAATCTTTGAGGAAATCCTGTTATGAGAGGGAAAATGAGTTAATTATAGGGAATATGTGTTCCTTGCTATCTAGCTTTGTTTAGTTGTAGTCCTGATATATGTTCGTTTTTTAGTATGATATTTATATGGTATTTTAAAACTATTGTTTTATAGTTTTAGTTGTTGTGAGCCCCCTTGGGTCTCCTATGGGGAGAAAGGCAGCATATAAATAATAAAAATAAATAAATAGCTCCATCTCAAGTCTCAGTAGGTCTATAAGGGTAAAGAACTAAAAGAGGAAAGAAGGGAAGACTAAGATCTGGAGTTCAAACTGGATAAACATTAAAAACAATCTTATTTTGAAGTGGTCTAAACTCATATCAGATTAGTGCCTATTTTAGGCAAGACTGCTCCAAATTGAATGTAGAGAAGTCTACCTGTCCATTTACACTACTAAAGATTATCAGTACCTCTTAAGCTACTTCAGCATCAAAAGCATGAAGTAAATAATTATGTTCTAAACCATTCATGAGATTAAATATGGCTGTTTCTCCACTGTTCAGGGACAAATATAACAAGCCCAGACAGCATGAACAAAATGTTGTCATCTGCTTTAACAAATATGAGGCTGAGATCAAGACTCAAATGATCCATCTAAGATTATACCCCAAAGCTGCCAGACAGCTAGTTATTAGATCCAACAGCACTCCGTAGCACAACTTGGTCACTGATGGAGAATACTTGAAAGTCATCCTTCTTTAGCCAGTGGCTACATCTATCACACAAATCCAGCTGACTTCTGCAGTGTCAATTCTATGATGAAGCACGATTATACAAAGCTACAGACACTCTTAGTTGAGTTTTCCAGAGGGATTTTAATGACAAATTGGACAAGCTAACTTCCCAGCCCCGTGGTTACATCTCTTTCCTCTTTCCATGACAGAAACAGAGATGAACTTCAGCAGTGCTTCTCTCCAGGGAAGTAAGGACTTTTAAACCAGAGCAAAGATCACTTTTGCTAGATCCCTATTCAGGTATTCCAACTATGTGCTGATTAAATGTGTGAGGAAATGGAAGAGTTTGGGAGCATTATGTCTTTGGACTATAACTTCCATTCCTTCCCAGCAGGCTGGGGACTTCTGCGAAGGGCAGTCCAAAATAATATTTCCAGCTTGAGAAAGGGGACTGTGAAAGCAGCACCAACAACGTCTGCAATTGCCTCCATTCATGGAGGCTATCTACATGATTCAGAACAGAATGGGGAAAAGTTACTTTCGCAGACCACAATTCCCAGCATTCCCCAGCCAGCATGTAACTTTTCCAAGCTTTGATCCAAACTGATGGGGGATTGACAGATATTTTGCAAATCCTTAAATTAGCCAAGTTGTTCATTTTATTGAACATAATTTCTCAGCTATTTCAATTTACAAGGCAAAAAAGGAAGAAATCACCAAAGTAATGTAAGATCAGCCTAACCTACAAACTTCCCTTCTCCTCATTTGTTAATGACTCACTGGAAATGAAGAAAATGTTTAACCACAATGTATGGAATCTTTTTCCTGTGAAAACTATCTCTGCGGGGAAAAACAATTCTGTAATTTGCCTGTGGAAATAATGGAATGAAATATTTGAGGCCATGAAATTCAGCCCAAGTATTTGATTCTGTGGCAGGGATTATATGTTAAGGTTCACAAATAGGATAGAAGATTGAAGAGAAGACCAATGACTTTATTCTAGAAAGAGCCTGCAAGACCTTCCTGTATAAAGACAGTCTTCATAGAATCATAGAAAAGTAAAGTTGGAAAGGGCCTACAAGGCCATCAAGTCCAACCCCCTGCTCAATGCAGGAATACAATCAAAGCATATCTGCCAGGTGATTATCTAAGTTTTTCTTGAATGCCTCCAGTGTTGGAGCACTCACCAACTCGTGAGGTAACTGGTTCCACTGTCGTACTACTCTAACAGTTAGGAAGTTTTTCCTGATATTCAACTGAAATCTGGCTTCCTTTAACTTGAGCCGATTGTTGCGTGTCTTGCACTCTGGGAAAACAGATCTTGCCCCTCCTCTGTATGACAGCCTTTCAAATATTTGAAAAGTACTATCATATCACCCATCAGCCTTTTTTTCTCAAGGCTAAACATGCCTTTCCTCATAAGGCTTGGTTTCCAGCCCCCTGATCATCCTTGTCACCCTTAACCACCCTCAAAGTGTGTAGAGCAATTTCTTAGATTGCTCTACTCCTTCAGTGGGCTTCCTCCAATGTGGATAAACTTCTTTTTTTTAGCAACAGCCACCCAACCTGGTCTGTGCCTGAATAAGGCACACCTTTAGGCCTTGTTCAGATGCCCGGTTCCCTTTTGATAGCATTCTGACCCAAAGCATATCTAGGATTGTGGCAATATTTGTGCATTTCTAAATCTCTATGAAAAGTTTCATTTCTGTAAATGAGGAACATGCAAATGGATATGACCTGGGCTGAGGAATATGCAGTGCCATCAGTTTAATCAGTAATGTGTTACTACTGCCCACAGGCAGCTTTCTAGCAGATCAGCAAGCAGTGGAATTTGCATCACCACAAAGAAGGACAAAGGCAGAAGTTTGTGGGGTTTTGTTTTTTTGAGGGAGAGCAACCTAGCTAGTCACAGCCCTACAAGAGAAATATGAGCATTCATCGACTGTCTCACACATACATTCAGTTCTATGTAGACTCCTTAGTGAACCAAATAAGCTAGCTAAGAAAGGAAAAAGAAGATTCTAGAATGTGAATCCTAGCTAGCAATGATGACACAAGTCTTTTACTTTGCCCTACACCTACTCAAATGGCTGGCAGAGCAGCTTCAATGGGATGCATAGTGCACAGTGATCTCAGTCTGAGCTCTGCACAGTGCTTTATTAGCTGGATGTCCAAGAGAGAGCATTCAGTTGTCACTTATGTTCCACTTTGGTACCAGTAGCTCAGTCTCTTTGGTTCCCATTTCCTCAGTTGCTAGACATCCTTATGCTGGATGGAACACAAAAGATCCATGGGGTGTTGATCTAGCTTGTGGGTTATAAGTACCTCTTTATTCCAACCCCATAATTGTCCTGCAATTGCACAAATATCCCAGTTCAGTCTAGGTTTCCTTGTTTGTCCAAAGATAGACCATGTTCCATTCTTGTTGGCCTCCATCATTATAAGGTTGAGTTAGACTTTCATTACTAAGGGGAGGATTTCTATGATATTTCACATTTTCTTTGCAACCTACATTTGAGCCCATAAGCAAGTTCAAACATGTTTATGAGTAATCTGGCCTTTCTCACCCGATTACTCATAAACATGTTCAGACCCACACATAAACTCAAACATAGGTTGCCGGGGTGTGTGTGTGACATGTCATTTCATTTCACTTTTTTAAAAAATCAGAATTCTCTAAACTTCACCTTTTAAGAATATTTTGAAGGTAAATAATTTGAGAATAACAATAATTTTTTAAAATGAATGTGAGAGAAACTGAAATGAACAGGTATATTTACCCAAGTCCAGGGTTTTGAGTGTTTCATTCCTAAAAGCCTGTGTATTCAATCATATTGGTGCTGAATTAGGGTTACCATGTCTTTTTCTGACAGGCTTCTGATCTTACTTAGCTGAAATGACTGAATTTGGTCAGTGTGGATATGTACATTTTGTTGTTGTTGTTGTTTTTGTGGTTTTTTTAAATGAACATGGTAAAATTCAAAAATCATTGGGGGGGTTTAATGCCCCCAAATCATCACCAGTGGTCCCAATCCCACTGCAATGACTGGTGGTACCAATTCTGGGACACTAAAGGCTTTCCACACATAAATTACAAGGCTCATGGAGACTTTCCCAGGTCAAAAGGGATCCCGAGGGAACCTTGTAGCCTTGCAGAGTGTTGAATAGGAAACTTTCCATGAGTGATAAAAGCCTGCAGCTGCTAACATCATTAGCTTGAATGAGCATAATTCTAGATAAGTGAATTTTAGCCAGTATAGCACAACTGAGAGGCACCTCATCGATTAGCCTCAATTAGCCACAGCAAATTGCTCAAATCTGAGGTGAACACCAATAAGATTCTGCCCAGTTTCTGTTCTTATACAGCAAAAGAGACATGTTTTAGATTCTATCAGTTCCTCAGTTTTCCAGCTGAGGATTTAAGGACATTGCTGTATTGATGACTACTGCAAAGTGTAAATGACACATATGTGATCTGTGTTTTGGAAAGAAGTAAAATGCAATGCAGGAGATTGGTTTTAGAAATAACTTTCCTATTATGCTTGCAAGCAGCAAGAATAAATTTGTCAGCACCTAATTGCTTCATTGTGTATGCCAGAGTTCTTCTGACTTTGTGTAGTATAATACATCCCAGTTGCAATAAATAGAAATCATTTGCTTAAGCTCCTCGCCTCTGAATATTTTATTATTTGTCTCACTGTCTGTGTTGGTTTTCATGAGATCTTAATCAGATATATCAACCTCTCTTTGGGTTGCCTCTTTATCCTTTTATATTTATATGGGAAAGTTTTCCTTCATAGACATTTCTTAGCTGAGGGCAATTATTTCTCCAGGTTTCATATTGCCAAATATTTTATTCCCGGCAAGTAATACCCACTGCACCAAAAATTATGCTAACTGTTGCAATCATGAATATAAGCATAAAGGCAGGGAAATATATAATTTAATAAAGACTTTGCTTGTACTGAATATTCCTAACTTTTGATTTTTGAACTAGACATTTCATTGAGGTGGGAAAATCTTCCTTTCTCCCCTGTCACCATACCACCTGAATCTTCGTATTGGGAGATAGGAAACCTCCTGACTCCTGACCTATGAACTGCTGCCTCTGTCTCCCTCAGCAGGGAGTCCCCTAATGTCACCACAAATATCCTCATCCCTTGGAATGTGCCAGAAATTGTTCATGTACAGAGTCCTCCACGAACACCTCTGTTATCTCTGCTGTTTTCAATCCCTGCTTAGAATCATAGTCTGTGGGTAGAGCTTGGTATCAGTTTTGTAGACACAGCATGCTTCCCAACAGTCATGCTTATTGGTGTCACATTCTTCCAAGCGCTTCCTTCTTGCACTTAGTACTCTTCATTCTTTCTAAGAGATCCCACATTTTCTCTTACAGAAGATTCTGATCTGCTCTATCCAGAAAGACTTAATCTTCCCTCATAAGCCTGTGTGTGTGTAGCTAGGCATGCAGCTGCTATAGTTTCTCTTTTAGCTGGTCAACCAACTTGAATTTACTGCAGGTATAACTTTCTCTGTCCTTCCATTAGACAAACATGGCAAAAATACTGCAGGTCACCTGAGCAACTCCCTCACTGTCCATGTGTCTCCATACATCATGATCACAAGATTCCAGGACCTAAGAGTACAACTGTGACAGCTCCTTCTCTAACAGGGTAAGTGAGGCACTCACACACCTTCTGTACCTGTTTCTGTCACTGTCCAAATGACAACTTCCCCTTTGGGAGTCCCATTTAAACTTGGGGACAGGGACTCCTTCTCTTGGACTCTCCTTATCACCACCAAGGCAAAGAGCCAGTGTTATCCTTTCCATTGCTGCTTTAATTCTGCCACAAGGACAGACTTCACACTTCCCTGTTAAAAGTAACAATGTTTTTGATGAAAAACAGATTTATTTATTTATTTTGGCAAGACCAAAGCAACATGGTATTATCCTCTTTCGTCTCTCCCACCTATCTCATGCAAAACATACCTGTTTACTTGCCCTGTCCACAAGCCTTTGCTCATGAACTTGCAGGGATCATGAGTGCAGCTGTAGAGCTACATATGTTAGTATTAAAATATATGACTTTCTCCCCCAGCTTTTCCTTTAGGTGTATTATAAATTTCATAAATATAGGAAAATATAGGGGTAAGAGTGTATTCCAGAAAATTAAAAAAATGATACAATAACCTGAAGTTCTTACTCCTATTCCCAGAGGCAGTGCTGCAATCATGTGTACTGTGCATTAATGTATATAAAGTCAACACAAATCATTCAAAACAGCCTAGATATTTTATCAGGAGGAACACTAGAAAATACATAATATACACAACATTGTAACAACCTACCATAATGTGCACACAACACCATCCATTAAGACAAGATTTTTAGACTGTACTGAAGTATTTTTTCCTCATTTAAACCAGTATCTATAAGTCTACACAGCTATTATGAGCAATTAGACTTAAATGGACCACTTATCGTGCAGGTTCTCTTGGGAGACAATGTATTATTTCTCACAAATGGCAGTGAAGTAGGCAGATATCATCATGACAGGCTGCTCAGTTTCTTCAAGGACATTGCTTTACCAATACAGCCAGCAGAAGTACGGAAATGGCCTGTGCTCATTTGAAGCCAAAGCTTTTTGCTTCTGCCACAAGACACTATCTGCTAGGGTTAAAGAACAAAAATCTTGTAGTTCTTATCCTTCAAAGGCTCTTCTTTCATTTCATTTCCTCCTTTTTTTTTGGAAAAACTATAAATCTTGTGTCCATTATGTCAATATGCTGAAGTCTGCATGGAAGAAAATACAAGCTTCTGTAACCTTGAGGGCAGGAAATCTTCCTCCAGTTTTTAGTTCTAATGCAATAGGGCAACCATTAGGATGCTATTTTTGTATATTTGCAACAAGATTATTATTTTCTTTCTTTGGTAAAAAGCACCTCGACAATTTCAAAAATAAACAACTGAAATATGCATTGTGTATGAGTTGAGCTTATCTTGAAATTGTGGGGAAAAAAGCTTTTGATCTACAGTAATTTGCTGCCGCTGCTGATGTCATTCCCATTGTGCAGCCAGAACTGTGCAACGGGATTTCAGTCACTGTATTAATAAGTTGACAGGGACGTGGTGGTGCTGCAGGTTAAACCGCAGAAACCTCTGTGCTGCAGGGTCGGAAGACCAGCAGTCATAAGATCGAATCCACGCGACAGAGTGAGCTCCCGTCACTTGTCCCAGCTCCTGCCCACCTAGCAGTTTGAAAGCATGCAAATGCGAGTAGATAAATAGGTACCACCACGGTGGGAAGGTAACGGCGTTCCGTGTCTAGTCGCGCTGGCCACGTGACCACGGAAACTGTCTTCGGACAAGCGCTGGCTCTACGGCTTGGAAACAGGGATGAGCACCGCGCCCTAGAGTCGGACACGACTGGACTAAATGTCAAGGGGAACCTTTACCTTTACCTATTAATAAGTTAATAAAGAGTTACTGATTGTCTTCTGTTGTTCAAATAAGTTACCAAATGTTTTAAAATATTATTTTGATCTGAGGAGCTCAGAAGCATTTTAGTAAATAAGATTTCTGTAGATCCTTCTTGTTTAATTTCTGATTGTATATACAAACCCATATCAGCCTGCATTTATACATCCACTTTAAAAATAACTAGCCAACCACATAACCAATCCTCTAACAAAGCTCATAATTATACCAGCTTTTAAACTTTGCTTTAAATATTGTTGAAACAGAGTAAAGGCCTTGCTTAGTGTCATCAGATGGAAGGTCTGGTAATTGGTTCAATTGTTGTACTGCTCCAAATGTTAGGATTTTTTTTCTGATATTCCACCAAAATCTGGTTTACTGTAACTTGAGCCCATTATTATTTGCTCAGCATTCTGGGATGATTGAAAATGGATCCTGCTCCTTGTCTGTAGGACAACCTTTCAAGTATTCAATGAATGCTATCGTATCTCACCTCAGTCTTCTTTTAGAAGGCCAAACATACCAAGTTGTTCCCATCTTTACTCATAAGGCTTGATTTCCAGTCTCTTGATCATCCTTGTTGCCCTCCTATGAATTTGTTCAAGTTTGTCTGCATCCTTCTTAATGTCCAGAACTGGACACAGTACTCATTGTGAAGCCTAATCACTGCCAAATATACCGGAACAGGTATTTCACATGATTTGAAGACTGTACTTCTGTTAATGCAATCTAATATGTTGTTTAGTCGTTAAGTCATGTCTGACTCTTTGTGACCCCATGGACCAGAGCACGCCAGGCCCTCCCGGAGTTTGGTCAAAAATCTAATATAGCATTGACCTTTTTTGAAGCTATATTGCACTGTTGGCACATATTCAGCTTCTGAAGTACAACAAATTTGAGATCTTTCTTGCATACTGAGCCAAGTATTCTCAATCTTGTAACTGTGCATTTGGCTTCTTTTTCCTTTATAGAACTTTGCACTTACTCCTGTTAAATTCATTCTGTTATTTTCAGTCTGGTGCTTGAAGTTATGAAGATCTTTGTGAATTTTGCTTTCTTCCTTCCAGGATATTAGCTACTGATGCCAATATAATTCTTTAATTCATCTGTATGTGCTGTTTACATTTATTCTGTCCATCCTCATTTCCTGAAAAATAACAAGTCAGCAAGGTGTTGTTATCAGGTTTTCATGGTTTGTTAGCACAAATGACTCTTCACTCTTATGTGAAGACCGGCAGCTAGTCCAGCATTAAAGCAAGCTTTTATCGGTGTGTTTGTGTCTGCTTTGTTAAAAGAAATGAGGGCTATTTTAGCTGCTAACTTAAATGCTTTTTCTTTTGCACATCATACTTGCAACAGCAACAAAGGATGCAAGCAAACTGTTTGGATTATGTCAGAGTGTTGAGCATGATTAGAAAAAATGAAAGGATCAATACTGCTTCCAGAAATACAGAAATTCAACGATTCAAAGAGATGGGCATGTCAATTCCATGAGCTGTGATCCTAGAGGAAAAAGCATATTACTCTATTCCACATCCACACAGTGCCTGCCTTTTGAGATTTTCTCATAGCAAATCCTCCTAAATTTAGAAACCAACAAAAAGAACCTTCCAAAAACTAAGACAAAGACATGACAGTTCCTTTCTTTCTTTCTTAAGGGTAATTAGGGAACAAAAAGAAGAAGAGGAGAGCCACATAGAGGTATAGACCAGGATTCAAAGAACAAAGCAATTCACGGTTCCTTCATTTCAAAACAAAAAAACTGAGAGAGGAATGGTTTAAAGGACCATAGGTTTACTGAATGTATAAGATCTGCAGTGGGCACTCCTATGATTAATTCAGCCAACTTGTGTAGACATCATACGACTTATTGAGAGAGCTAGGAGAATCTATTGCTGTTTTCCTTAGCTGTGCAACACCATATGCCAGCTTGTTAATTGAAGTGGCCTGTGTCTGTTATCATCAGCTCACCTTGAAGTTAAGCTCATTCACTGATTCACCTCACTATTGCTGGGATGTTCTGGAAAGGATGAAGCTATCAGAGCTTGAGGGCATCTGCTTGTTCGGCATAGATGAAAATCTTGCAGCCTTGCACTCTTAGAGCGATGCCAAGAAAACAAAAATATCTCTTTAGACAGTGATTTTTCTATGTGAGATTTTCTCTCTCTCTCTCTCTCTCTAAGAAATCTCACAGGAATTTCTGGGATTTCTCAGAAGTTACATGATGAATTCTGCACCCATTCAGAAAGGATGAAAAATGGGTGGTGGAGGAGAGAAAACCTAGGACTTGTTTCCACAGAAGATCAGGGAGCTCTTGGCAAGGAATTTCATTCTGGAGACACTCAGAAAATCATTAGAAATGACTAACAATAAGAACGTTTGTGAGCACTACCAGCAGTGAGAGATAGGTTCCCTAAGCAACTATCCTCCATCATAGTTCTTAGAAGGGCATCCTGATTCCACACTACTGCAGGACCCCACTTTTATGGGTAACTATAATGGCTATTAAATAAAGTGTGGCCCATGTTTATATCATAATACTTGTCTTGCCTCATTATTCCAGGGTAGGGGGAGCAATGGTCTGTTGCCAAGTAGTGTGAAGAAGGATGGAACACATGATGGGTGACCTTCTCTGGCCAATTTGCCTTCCCAGGTGGATACTTTTAAAGAGCCTTCAATAAATTTACCTAAAACATCTTGTCCTAAGCTCATACTTGAAGACTCTTTAAAGGTGGCTATCTCTCCTTTAAAGGTGACTATCTCTCCTTTTTTGAGTGTGTTCCCCAACTGAATAAAAATGTGTAGTTTCAAAGGAAGGCCATGCAAGAAGGTATATACATAATGCCTGGGATTTTTGTTTGAAGAGCTGGAGTGCGATATCCAATCAACTGCTTCTTCAGCTGTAACTTTAAAATCGCATCTCCAATGCAGCCTGTATCTTTGCTTATTTACATCTAAGAAATACACCTGGCAAATCCATCTGCCATGAACATTTGGGACTCTAATTTTTTTTTTTGCCGTAATGACAAGACACCAGTGCAGGCTTGATGAAGTAGGCCTTGATCCATGAAAGCTAGCTGATTGTAAGATTTTTGTTAGGGCTCCTTTGCATCTCTCCTTTTCTTCAGGTAACTTGTCCTGTTTACCTTCCTTCCCTAGGATGCATAGATTAGCCTGACCATGATTGCAAGGTTCGTTTTGGTATGTGAACATTTGCACTGTTTTCTTTTCTTGATAATACACAGCAATTTGCTTCTACATGACAAAGCAAAGTTTACATTTGCATTTCACAAATGTGGTGACACAAGATTTATTGACATCAGCAACAGAGTTAGGCTCAAACAGGTTCGTCTAAGTTTAATAACACATTCTTAGAATTACTTTTAATAATCTCTGACAAGATTTACATTAATATTTGGCAGTATCTATCAAAGGAGGCACATTTACAAAGAATGTGGTGCTGCTTCACTTAGTCAGAAGGAGATTCTAGTCTTTCCATTATGTTTGCTAGAATTATGGCAACATTCATATTTTCCTCCCTCCCAGAAAAAAAAAATCCTATGGACATTCTTGAATGGATTGTTTGACATGTTGATCCAGAAAAGCTATTGGAGGGGCAATATCACCTGACACGAGATAGAGACCTTCTTCCTTTGTTGGATATTCCTGATCAATGTTGGGACACTGGGTCTCCCATTTACCTCCATCCTGGCAATAGGGCTAGGAGAAATCTGCTCCCAAGCAGGCTGGGGAGTGATATTCTATATGCTGAATGGGAATATGAGTGTCTTGGACATCAACTTCTTTACCTCATTCCAGGTGCCAAATTGTGGTAATTTCTTTTGCAGCTTGTGATATTAGTTTGGGGGTTTGCTAATCAGTTAAGTAAAGGGGAAATCCCACTCAGTATATATAAATCCTCAATCCATCTAGCTGGTGTTTTGCTTCTGGGCAAATACTATGATATTATGATTTCAGAGCATCAGCTAGGGTGCACTTAGGTCCAGGAAGGTGCTTCTGGGGGCACATATTTTATAAAGCAAAAAATCTCAGGATTTCAGTCTTAGTGACATGTGAAAGTCATGAATCTAAGATAGGACAGTATTTCCAAGTATTCTCTGGAGGAGGATGAATTATATGGGCACACTGTAAGCATCTTCACACCTGACATTATGCTATAAACTGAGACCTTTTATCTGATTTGATGGCAGCTTAGGGTTTGCTCTGTATTGTGTGTGAAATGGCCCTAAAACATTATCTTTTGCTGTGGAAGCTATGAACAAAGAAAATTGTACAATTTCCTTTTCAACTAGCATACCATAAATAGAAAATCATTTTCCAGTAGGCTGTGCTGTCTGGTTCATTAATTACAGCCATGATTTCAACTGAGTACAACTTTTATGTTCACACTTTACCAAGTTCTGAGGCTTGTACAAACTGATTCTCACCACACTCCCATCTTTGTGAACACTGATGAATGCTTCCATACTGGAAGAATATGTTGCACAATTAACATCCAATAATTCTCTATGTACTCTTTTTACATGCCAAGTAATTCTTTCTGGACACCTCAGAAAGTGGACAATTTGCTTGCAAGTACGTGGGCAGAATATCTAGTGTAGAAACGGCTTGCTCTCAAGGTAGCATTAATCTCAGTATGGTCTTTTGTCTCTACCTTCAGTGAGATTTGTTTTACACAATTAGTTGCCTTGAGCTAACATCTCCTAAATTCACTGCTCCTTTCTCTGCTTTCACGTTCAAGAGATGGCTCAATGAATTTCAATATGGAACTCAATATTTTTCTCATTGACATGCATGCTTTCTGTACATAGGGGTATATATTTTCAAAGTAAAATTTAAGACTTAGGCTCTTCTCTATCACTATATTTGATGTCTGAGATGGTTGTCCTTGCTATGTTCAGGAAAAGTTGTTATCTCATGGTTCTGCTCAACATTCCCTCTAATTTTCCAGAGCGCTGGGTAAGGGGTTCGAGCCATGGCCAGAAGCAAATGGGTGGTGATCTGAAGCAAAGAGGAGGCAACCCTGGCTTGGTTATGTCCATGGCCCTGATGCAGTGCTGTGTGGCCACACTGCTGCACAGCTTACAGGGGACTTTGGTTCTGCTGCAAATTTATTTATTTATTTATTTATTTATTTATTTATTTATTTATTTATATTCCGCCCACACTACCCAAGGGTCTCTGGGTGGCTTACAACAGTTAAAATACAATAAAAAGACAAAACAATTAAAATGCAATTAAAATATATACTCTAAAAATGTAAAACAGTTCAAGTTCAACTGCTTCTGGTATCCTATGCCCAGCTTTCACTGACTGAAAAATATTCACTGGGCACATAGCAACATCCCAATGCTGCTTTCATGTAACGGGAGAGCATCTTGGATGAATTCAGGTAATTTTGATGGTATGACTGTTCTAATAGGAATCACAATATAAAGTTTCTTGTTTGATTCACCTAAATTTCAGTTGGGAAAATAGAACCGCTTTCATCCAGGATGTACAGAGCCCCCCATAGCCTGCTCCATGCCTGAATAAAAGAAACACAGGTTGGGGCCAGTTAGCCTGGTACCCTTTCGGTAGCACTCCAACCTAATCCTTGTCTAGGCCCATGGTGTTATTTGTGCATTTTGGATTTTCCATGAAGATTCTTTTCCTAAAAATGAGGAAATTTGAATGACAAGACCAGGTAATAGTCTGAGTAGTGCACGCAGGATGGAAGGGCACCTGTGACAGGCTGCAGAGGTCATCACACCGTTTCATTTTCAATTTTCCCTCAGTAGAAAGTCCCACTTAGCTTCCTAAGGCAGCCACAAGGAAGTGAGGAAGGGAGAAAGGACCTGTCCCGACTGGTCATTTTGAATGTGGGGCAGATCAGACTACAAAGGGTCTGTTGAGGTCAGGGAGAGGAGCGATGGCCATTTGGCGCACTCCTCCTATTCAAAGAACCCCTTGTAGCCTGATCAGCTGTCAATTAAGCACTTTCCCTCATCAACTGAGTGCCATTCTGTTTTTACCTTTCTCCGCTCCCTGCTTCCCTTTCTTCATCCTCCCCCCCCCCCCCAATTTCCCTTTAAAACTCTCCTTTGGAATCTGCAGCTGCTGGAGGCTGCCATCTCCTGACTAAACTGAGCATGCCAAAAAGAATGAATGCCTTACTGCTGGGACAGAAAGGTGTGCAACAGCTCTTAGAAGGGAAAGATGGGTTGTTCTAACCAGAAACACTAGCAGATTAAGTCTTTTTTAAACCATCAGCGAGCCATATATCATATTTATATGTGTAGATAGGCTCAGACTTTATAACAGTAAAGAGAACAGTTGTCCTTTCCCTCTGCTCCTTACTATTCCCAAAATCTGAAAATAGCGGCGCTATGGCCACAAGACCTTTATGTTTCAGTCAGTGACTTTGCAGCAGGAAAAGCAAGGAAGGTTCATTTTAAGTCAAACAGCATTCTTTTCTTCATCTGCCTGAATTTTTCTTTCTCTTTGCTAATTTCTACTTGAAACACAACGATGATTTAACACAAGGTGCCTCTCTACCCCCTTAATGCCTCAAGTCTCTTTGTTCCACCCGTTAATCACCTTAGAAATACACAAATACCCCTGGTTTTATTTGGTTTTGCACATTTGTCAAAAAATAGGGCACATCCTTACTTTTCATTTTTCTTACTAAACAGAAAAACACAGCTGACAGGGAGAGAAAAGTACTGAAGTATCTGAAGACTGGCAGAACAGTGAATAGTACTGAGAGAACAATGAGAGACGTGTTTGACTTTCAAATGTGTACCCAAGGCACTATTTTAAGATTACTCCTTGTGTTTACTCGCATAATGGGACATGCACTTGCATTCAAAATAAAATCTATCTCGATTACTCAAAGCTAAGAACCTGATGCACTTGAGAGACTAATATTCATGGGTTTGCATGGCAGAATTTTGCTCTTTGCTCTTATCTTTCAAGGAAGACAGTTTAAGGCACAGAGAGATTTTAACATGGTCCAAGAAGTCACTGCAAAAGCCTTTCAAAAACATTTTGTCATTAATATGGAGCATCACACAGCCCACTTGGCAAGATCAGGTTTGGAAGCTCATTTGTTTCCCAATGACAGGAAAGCTCATGACACATTTAGTGTAGTGCAACTCCCTTCTGAATGATTTAGCACATATAAGCAGTTTGTCTCTTGCCTCTCATCAGCTTCATCAGTTCAGTATCTCCTTGTGAGTATCATTGTAAAGCAATTAAATGGCCACTTCACCAGACATCTTCTTTCAGAGTCACTCACTCCATATGTTCCTACCCATCCTTTGAGATCTGGTGAGGCTGTCTTGCTCCCTCTTCCTTCTCATACTAAAATAAGATTGATGGTTAGTTAGAGCAGGACCTTTGCAACACAAGCACTTCCTTGTAGAAAACCCCATCCAGAAATATATACCACAAGACATGTGTGAGTCTCTTGGGAGAGAGGATCTTTTTTTTTTTAATTAACTGATATTAATTTGCTTCCAGCACTTCTAATGTTTTGTTTTTATTGCAAAAAATGCTTTATTTGCCATAGATTGTCTGTTTTGCTTTAATGAGGCTGTACATATTATTTGCACCTCTCTCAGTAAAGTTTTCCTAGAGAAAGGCAACTGCCTGCTATCATTCTAGTTATCAAGCCTAGAAAAGGCCAGGTCTTCATTCAAGGTATGGATTTCAGAGGAATCTGCAACAGTTGACTTCTTTTGTGGACTTCACCCAGTTTATAATTCATGGACTGTTCACAGGCCAGATACAGTTTCTGCTCTGGAATCTGCATTCTGAGAAATGGCAGTAAATATATCGGAAAAAGTTACACAGGTCAAAGGTATGTATAGAAGCATGTGCACATTTTCAACATGCACAAATCACTGTTTAAACATACTTTAGTTCAGGGGATGACTGCATTCAAGCAATGGACACAGTTTTTTAAATGTTCACAGAAATTCACACATTAGAGAAAACAATTATGCACCAAAAAAAGGTGAATTTCATTTTCAGGGAACAGAATGTAAAGGAACCAGACATGAACTAGACACGGAGATGGAAGAGCATCCCAGAGATGCAGACTACATGTGTGTATGTGCACATGCAGATGTACACAGACATCCCAAATATTAATTATGCGCCATCAAGTTGATTCCAAATAATATAATTGCATCACCCATTTTAAAAGGACTACAAGCACTCATCTAGAGCTCCAGGGTGATATGACATAATAATAAAAATATGAGTGTGGGGGTACTTCCAAAGTTGATCTGTGTCCAAATATATGTTTTGCAGATCAGGACCAACCTGAGCTATTTTGGAGATGGTCTGATCCAATTTGTTCTTGGCTATCTGCAGATATTCAGAAGTGGAAATGTCAAAGAATGATATTAAATTGAATAATAAAATTATTGAATGCGGGAGCACTTCCTGATCTGCTCTGAGCTGTTTTGGAGGTGGCCTAAACTTATTTATTCTTGGGTTCATGCAGGTATTTGTACCTTTCCAGATCAGAGTTTAGAAAAAAATAAGTGTGGAAAACAAAAGGCTATGGCCTGGGAATGAGTTTCACTGTTTATACTTCAGATAGTCATGACCTCACTCTGATCTTTCCCTAGGGTTTAAGTGGTTGGTTTGCCTACGAACATTCTGGGGCTACATTAATGGTTCAGCTTTCAATCTACTTCTCTTATAGTAGTGGTTCCTAAACTTGGGTTCCCAGATGTTCTTGGACTAAAACTCCCAGAAGTCTTCATCACTAGCTGTGCTGGCCAGAATTTATGGGAATTATAGTCCAAGAACATCTGGTGACCCAAGGTTGGGAACCACTATTCTATAGTGTTTCATCCTGGTACTACTTTATCCTCAATACTGCTGGAACAAACTTGGACGATCTGTTGGGGGTGGCCAGCCTTTCTTGAGGGCAATATGGGATTTCTTGTTCTTTCCTATTATTGGACAGCAATGTCTTTCTGTCTTTTGATGTATATACTACCCCAAATTCAGCCCATATGTATTCCTAAATTTAAAAAAGTGTCACTCATCTTATAAAAATAATACCAGATCCACACTTCTAACAATACAGTCATATTCTGAGAGGCTTCTGGGCATTGTATACTTCTTAAGGAGACAAGGTAAACCATGTTCAAATATTGCCTTGGCAACCTAATAGGGGCTGTTGAAAGTTTTCTTGGCTTATTTGGCAAAGAGAAGTAACAAAAGACTGAAGCAGCAACTGGGAACACAGAGAGTAAAAATTTGGTTCTTTCCAAAGGGCAAATTCTGGTGTAGAACATAAACACAGAAGGCATCTTGGGAAAAAGTCATTGCAAAATGACAGTATTTGAGCCATGTTGGAAAGAACCAGAATGAAAAGGTTTTTATTAGAGTATTACAGTTTTAATGTTGAATAAATATGCAAAAGGCATCTGTCATATAACGGTTGAATGGCTTTAAAACAAACATCTGTTTCAGACAAATCTTTCCACTTTGTTATCACCTCACAACATTAAATAGGGCACAGGTTCTCTTTCTTATAACTCCAAATGTTCTTATTAGTTTTTATTTCATTATCTCAGAATAGTTTTTCTTCAAAGAGCTCTGGCTAGCTAGGTATGTGTAAAAATTAGATAGAAAGAGAACCATTGGAAAGACATGAGCACTTAATAACCAAATTTCTCTTTAAGCAAATTACAAATTAGTTTTTGGCCAAATTAAAGAGGAGGAAGGGAAGAAAGTCCCACCCAAAGAAACATATTGTCACACTTTAAAGACTAACAGTTTTATTTCTGTGTGAACTTTCTTGGATGATATCCTCCATCACTTCTACTACCTCCTTTCCTTTACCTCCTCTTTGGATTTTGGTCCATAACATTCATTTCCATGATGGGAGACTACCAGAGCAGGGGAGCTGTTCCTTAGTGTCCCTTACACTCTGAATAGGATAATAGCCAATAAATGTGGAAAGCTAGAATCAGTTCAGTCACATGATGAGAAACAAAAAATACTGATCATTGCAGCTAATTATGCAAGGTAAAAATACAGGGGAGAAGAAGTGGAGGAAGATGGAGATACTGGTCCAAGAAAGTTCACACTGAAATAAACCTGTTAGTCTTTCAAGATCCTTCGAAACTGGTTGAATGATTTACATACCTATTGTACCTATAGTCTGATTATAGTTAGGTACATATAGTCAGGGCATAAGATAGTTACCTATATCCATAAGATAGTTACCTATAGTTAGTTAGATGCCTATAGTTAGGTTTATTTCACCTGCTGGTAAGAAAAGGCTCCATGAAAGAGGCTAGCTTATGGATCCAAAGTTTGCATGAGAGAAGCTCTTAAAAGTTTTTATTAGTAGCAATGATGACATGACTTGTCTGTACCCCATCACCTGCTGACTCTTCCCTTTTCCCTCCAAGGCTGCACCTCCATTGACAAATAGTATGGAATTTGCTGCAGAAGTGGAAAGATATATTAGATTTTTTAAAAACTGAACATGTGACAAAGGCCAATGCAAGTCAGCCCATCCATTTATACGTATATATGCAAAGTTTTTTTGCCTGCCAATGGGGACTTCTACTTTTAAGCCAGAGCAATATGAACTGTTTTTCTTGTGTAATCAATTATTTCATTCTCCAAAAGGACAGGGAGCATGATTATGGATGGGATTCTGGTGATGTGCTAAGCTGGACAGTGGGAACACTCATCACTGCAATCTTTGTCCCTAGTGATCCCAAATATATTTTTTTAAAACAACTATGAGTTTAATACCAGATCACCTTATCATTCCATTGATACATTAGTTTAGCACTAGATCACCTCTGCACAGGCAAAAAAAAAAAAGGTAAGAAGGGAGAGCTGGGGATCAAAGGAAGGGGGGCCATGGGCTATGCATCAGATTGAGGGCCAATGTGGACACTGGCGCCAAAACCATCTGGGGTCTTTGTGTGATCACCTAAACCAAATACAACCAGAAGAGTATGTAAATCAAGCTGCAGCAAAATTTTGCCCGTTTCACCCTGAGTCCAGATGGAGAGAGACAGAGTTTTCCTAGTGAAATAAGCAGTTATGATGGTAATGCAAAATGTTTGAGAATGGCTTAGTTCTGAAAGGGCAATTAAGAGCTATTGGCTTTACAAATGAGCATGGCCAAGATATAAAGGGATAGAACTAGTTTGTTGATCTGAATCAAAGCAGCTGGTAGCATTTTGCAGCATGTGACACCAGAAATAGTCATAATATGCACCTGCATTTCAGATTTTATAATTACATTATTGGATATCTTCAAACCAGTAGAGTGCATGCTCAAGCGGCAGGATTTCTAAGCTCTCACCACAGCTGTTATTTTCTACAGGGGAGAGGCATCACCCCCAGGAGGAGCAGGAGAGCTTAGGATGCTATGGTTCTGCATTTTAATGACAGCAAGTAGCTTGTTATTGTAATGCACATCATTAAGATAAGGTCAGAGTCACAGGACAGCAAAATCACACCAACAGTTTGAAAATGATTTTGTTGGTGCCCTGCAATGCATGAAATCACTCAGTTTAATTAATATAATGTATTTTAATATGCTCCAGGGTCAATCCTTATCCAGTCTGATCTCTGACTCTCACACTCTGCTCCAGCTAAATCACTGATTGAAATTGTTTCACTAAGTCATATGAACATCCTGCTCAATTTCCTGGGTTACTTTGCGCATCTAAGTTGTTATGGAAACAGGGTGGTTTCTTCAAAGAGACTTTTACTTGGCTTTCCACACACATTGTTTGTCAGAACCATTCTCAACATAGATGCAACGTAGCAAGACAGGGCACAATGAAGTAATTGTTTTCTTTCTCTGCATAGGTTATGTTTCTGTTCTCTGTATGTTTTCCATGATGCCACATGCTTTTGGAGAAAAGAAATCAGACGTGAAATATTAAAAACACACCCTCTGTCATAGGAATATTTTGTGTCAAATAGTTAATTTCCAATGTCTCTACTTAACAGTTACTTATCCATAGACTGGGTGTAATCAAGCTTAGAGAATTGCCAATTTTAGAATTTCAATCATTTACCCAAACATCCATTCCAGTGAACTTAGTGGGACTCCTTCTGACTCTCAGTTTTGCTCTTGCAGCATTTCTCCAAAGTCTACCTGTATTGCTTCCCGCCCTTGTTTCATATTAGGTGGTGCCATGTTTATATTCCACATTGAAACTCATACACATCTTTGGTACCTTCTCATACTGTGCAGGTCCAATTGATGCATCTCACTGGATATTCATATTTAATTTCACATTTTTCACCAATTTTATCCATTGATTAAATCACTTTGTATATATTTTTAATCTTTTACATATGATGGCCTTCATATTGTAAAGTGTGTGCATACTAGGGCTGTGCATGAGTCTCCTGGTTTGATTTGGAGACAAAATTGGGGAGTGTACCCTGATTTTTTCCAGAGTGATTTGGAATTCAATTTGTGTTCTCTCTCTCCACCCTATTCCTTCCTTCCTTCCTTCCTTCCTTCCTTCCTTCCTTCCTTCCTTCCTTCCTTCCTTCCTTCCTTCCTTCCTTCCTTCCTTCCTTCCTTCCTTCCTTCCTTCCGGGGGAAGGGGACAGCAACAATGATATAAGACAGTGTGACAGATCAAGATCACCTGGAAAGTTCTGAGGATGACTGGGGATTTAATAAAGACGACCGAGCAATTTTTGAGACAACCATAGCCTTGATTATAAAAAAATATCTGGAATTTTAAGTCAAAGCAAAATCCCTCCTTTGATTTCCTTCCACTTCTCAGAAAATCTATATTTGATAATTCAGTGATAATACATCAGTAGCTTAGGAGGCCCAGAAAATACCTGCAGAAAGCAGTGATACCTGCAGAAAGAAAGAACAAAAGGGTCTCTCCCTGGACAAAAAACAGCTCAGACTTCTATCTCCCTCTTCAGGTTAAAATATTTGCCCAGGACAAACAGTACAGGCTGATATAAAAGTTTTGTCTCTTCCTCTTTACACAATCCGAAGGTCAGGACTGCCTTTTCAAACTCAGCTTCTCCAAAAGGAAAGGACAGTAGAGTCCTTTTGTGTCCTTGAGCAATTTTTCTGCTTTTAAAATAAGATTTATTGCAGTTTTCTCCCAATCTGTGCACTCCAGATACACTAAATATGAACTCAAGGTGCTGAGAGATTATGGGAATGTTGGGAGCTTATCAGAGCATCAGGGATGTCTGGTTGATGGTTACTGTTTCTAAATGGGGAAAAAAGTGTTGATAGTCCAAAATCTCCAGGCTCAAATCTTTGCTCCTTTAATCTACACATTTCAACTGTCTTTATTTACTAGGCCCAATCCCTCTTTTTCACTCAGGTCCTTGGAAACCTCTGTCCTTCCTCTTTTTTTTTCTTTTCTTTTCTTTTCTTTTTGGCCTCTTAGGATTGCCTTGCAAAAATGTGTGTGAGAATATTTCTGCATGTGCACAAGTGAATTCCTAGCGTTGTTGACTTTGGAATTCAGTTTTTCCTTCAAGTCTCTAGAACTGAAAAGCAGAATCCAATGACATATAAATATCCAGCAGTTAATTCCATTAGTTGCTACCAGGTAAGTATTAGGCATGGGACGTCTGGATTTCTTGCACTTCAGTACCCCGAATTCTCCAAAAAATTTCCTAAGCCACAGTTCTGGGGGCTGAAGTCCAAGAAATTAAAACCCTCACAGGAGTTTTATGTTTCTTGCAGCTGAATGATGAAGGCTCCATCAGTCATTTTGTTCCTGCAAAGAAAAAAGAGGAAAGGGGTGAGAGGAGCTAAATTTCATGTGATTAGGAGATTGGTAGTTTTTTAAGAGGCACCTCCACTGAACCTAATGTGGAAAAAAAAGATTACCAGTCCCTAATCCCTTGCAGCTCCTATGGAGTTTAGTCCCTCCTACCCATTTCCTCTGTCTTCTTCATAGAAACAAAATGGCTGATGAAGCCTTTATTACCCAGCTGTAAGAAACTGAAAAATCCTGTGAGGGGTTTAATTTTGGGGCTAAAAGTCCTGAGAATTCTGGTTTGGACAATTCTTGGTGAATTCTAGGGACAGAAGTCCAAGAAATCAAAAAGTCCCATGCCTAATAAATATTATAGGACTGTTTTGTTTGGTTTGGTCTCCTCTGCTGAGCTCCGGGTGGAAATTTATTCATAATTATGAATGCTATGACATTTTGTGTGCTAAGAAACAATACAACTAATAACTTTGTACCAATTTTTTATCTGAAAAAGACAAGCCACAACTATTATCTATCATTAATGCAACCCAACAGTACAACCTATTAAACACATCAATATCATTATCAGATTCATGGGCCTAGAAAGGGTGAGCATAACATCAAATCTACTAAGGGTGGAAATGTACTTGCTTAAAAGATCTTTCAACATAAACTAATTCCAGAATAATATTTATACAACAAATACCTACTAGATACTGTAAATGAGCTTATGAGGAACACCAGAGTGTTAACTGTTCTATTCAATACTGGCCAAAAAATACTTGCAATCTTTTCACACAGGAAGACTTAATCGATTGTGTGTTTCTTTCAATAACAATAGCTTCTTGCCTTGATGTTCATTTTTTCAAAGTCACAACTCAAAAGATGTTAACAGTGTGTGATCTTGACAAAATAATAACACAGTTTGCCATGTTTCTCTATGATTTCTAAGAAACTAGCAAAACCATGGGAGCTGCACATCCAAAGAATTATGTTCCAGAGTCCAAAGGAAATATGTTGTTATAATAATGAAAATCTGACTAAAATGTAAGATAATATTTCTCTTCATTGCAAAAACTATTGCTTTTAAAAAATGAAGGCAGCAGAGAATAAACTGTATTTTTTTGACAAAGTGAGGTGTAAATTAGATTTTAATAATAATAATAATAAAACGGAGTATCTGGAAGTATATTTGTTGGGTTACTCAGTCCCAGTATGTTTGTGTTCTCAGCAGCAACTTTTGGGGAATGGCCATTGGTAACAATGCAAGATTGGTCATTCTAATTTTAAGGGGCATGGACTCTACTTTGGGTTGCATCCGAACTTTACAGGAGCTATCCAAGGTTCTGAAACCGATCTTTAGTTCAGAACCTTGGCTAGTTCTTTTAAGTTTAAATTGAATCTTACAGAAGCTTCACCTCCCCCATGAAATCAGTCACCATCTTCCACTTACGTATACCACATTCTGCATTTCATTTCCCTCTGACCTAACTGTTTCTACTTATTTGTCAAAATACCCCTGTAACTCACAACAGCATTTTGTCTGTTTTATGGGAGTCCATGAAAGCACAGGCCATAATGTGTTATTTTTTAAGGTGCCACAAACCTTTTCAATATCTATATCTACTGAATTTGCTTTAGGAGTAAGTGTTTCCATTCAGGTTTCTCACATCCTCATTGTGTGGTCCCACTGGCTAGATGTTCATGCTTCTTAGTAATTCACAGCTTTAAATAGCCAAGTAGAAAGTCTCTGCTTCATTTCTACTTTGTATGGAACCAGAGGTAACATTTCTCAGTTGCACCAGCTACATCAACTGTGTTGTCATTTCATAAAATGAGAGACTTGGCACGCATCCCCCCCAGTTCAGTACACTATGTACACAATTTGGCCTGAATTTAATCCAAACACGAGGCAGAATGCATTGGCTTGGAACCTAATCACCAAACTAAACTTGACATTTCTCATGTTGATCAGCTATGTGATTTTTGTTTGACAAAAAACTGGTGACAGAGAGCAGTTGAGCAGGACAAAGACCATGGCATGATATATCAGTCTTTAACCCTTTGTCTTGACTGCAGTCCCAACAACGCTGTCTCTGTACCTGTTAGGTCATAATAAGACCAAAGCTCATGCAAGCATAGTGTGTGGGTTGTGGTTAATGTTCAGCAATGGCTCGAACTCTCTAGCTATTACCAGCAATGATTCTATCTGATATATTAAAGGCAGTACTTGCAGTTGATATTTGTCCCAGCCTTCCTTGTTTTATCCTTTCCAGTAACCAGTTAAAATCAACAGTCTCAAACAAAGCTACATTTTTTTTGAAACATGTAGTTATGAAACACACACTCACACACTCTCTCTCCCCTTCCCTCTTTGTATGGAGTTGTAGCACAAGAGGCCTCTATGTAGTTTGCAGGCAGATAAACTGTAGGACCATCAAATTTTCCAGGAGGAGGAAAAATCCTCTAGCCATTTCTTAGAGGTATACCTCACCATCGGCAATGACTTTGTTTTTGTCCGGAAAAGTGTTTTTTGCTTCTCCCCACCACCACTTTTTTCCCAGTTTGACTGCAGTTGGCAACAGCTGTGATGGCAGCCATGACACCACAATATCCTCTACCTAATGCCACTCTAGGGCATTGTGGTTGGGATTGTGGTGGTGGAGGGGTGGCAACTAAAAAAAAACCATAAGTATGATAACATGAAAAGGTGACATCTCAGAATGTTTTTTTTGGGGGGGGGGGAATGGCATCTGAGAAATTTTGGCACTTGTTGCCATTCTTCAGGTTTTGAAATGTTCACCAGGGCCTCCCAAATGTAGCATCTAGGAAGGGTCATTTTAGGTACATTTTGTATCAACTGGAGATGCTCCTTCCTTATAAGCCTCATAACAGGTATGATCGAAAGGAGTGTTTTGTCCATTCCCTCATGTAAGAGCACTTTTTAAAAAATTAAGCATGTTAATCAATAAAATAAGGTAGCAGCAGTGCATTAATGTCAAAATGTACTCAGGTCTCAGGCTGTGACATTATCTTGCAAAATGTGAGCTTCTGGTATTTCGCTTAAGCAAGGAACTGTTGGTGCAAACAGAGATAGAAAAAAGGTTAACAATTCCAGGTGTCTGGAATTGCTAACCATAGAATGTACTTGCAACCAAATATGGAGAAGTTAATGTAGAAATCAAATGACACTTGAAGTTGTGATGAAGCATATCAAATATGTGATTTTGGGAAGTGAGGGGCATCAAAACCTATGTAAGTGTCTTGTAGCCTTGTGCTGCTGGTTGCAACAAATAAGCTACTCACTCGGAGAACAGCTTTGTGATTGTTACTGTACTTTGATTTTTTTCCCTCTCTGATACCCAGAGAGAGGTGGAGCTAGTGTTTTGCCATAATTTTTCCTCTTTTCCCCAGATTCTTAATTTTTGTGTGAATGAGGCTTCAATCTTTCTGCTTTAATCTCAGGATTGAGTTCCTTTTGGTGATATTTTTGAGCTTAGTGTAACATTGCAAGGTGGGTGAGGGTCCTACACTAATTCTTTTTTCCCTTTCTACTATTCTTCTCCTCTTTACCCTACAGCTTCCTTGGCTGTTCCATAGCTTTAAAAAATCTTTGTGAATGTTGGGCTCAGCTATCTATCTATCTATCTATCTATCTATCTATCTATCTATCTATCTATCTATCTATCTATCTATCTATCTATCTATCTATCTATCTATCTATCTATCTATCTATCTGTCTGTCTATCTATCTGTCTGTCTGTCTGTCTGTCTGTCTATAAATAGACAAACAAACAAACAACAATTGAATGAGCAGATAGTTCGAGTTGACAACAGTACTAATATTACTTAATATTGACAATTGGCAAATAAATAAGTAAATAATAATTAATTAAAAAAATAAAAGAGAGGCATCATGGGGCCAAAAAAGGGACAAGGTTCTGGTAAAGGCAAGCAGCCTGCAAAACATAAAGCCCCTGCAAAACCACCTCCAGTCATCTCTTCATCTGAGGATGAGAAGTGGCCAGATTATAGTTCCTGTCATGATCCCACGTGGCCCCTGCTTGTTTCACCAAACTAAGAGCTCACGCTACGTGTCTTTCAGCTGCCACCAGTTGATTACATCAACATTGTTTATTATTAATCACAGAGGTCCAGGCAATGTGTCATTTTAAAAAAACCAAATAGAAATTGTTTATTGTTACAGATAATGATAGTTCAAGCAATGTTGTTAACTCTTAAACAAACATCCTCCTTCATCCACTCTCAATCACCACTCTCCCACCCAAACTCCCAAAACTCTTCAACTCCCTCTAAACTCTCAGTCTCCCTGACTCCCTAACTAAAACTCCCCCTCCTGCTGCTGAGTATCTTATATCTCATGACTCCGCCCCTCCAACACTCCCATTGGTCTATGCAGATATCATATGAATATTCATGACCTGGACAGATGCCACAGTGCCATACTGGCAAAGTTGAGTGAATTGGAAAGAAAAAGGGCAATGGCTCGGAATGCGGCTAGTACTGCTACCCCGAGAAGGTCGTGTAGGGAATCCAAGACATGCAGGATGGCAGAATTGCGACAGTTGGGTGACATAATGTTGTTGCATATTGCTCTTTTAGAGAAAGAGAGTACTGGTTCTGCAGGAGCGGCAACCATCAGACCACTCATCCTGACATGGAAGTGGGCACAAGGCTTGAGCCCCAGGTCATGGCCAGCACTCAGATGGAGGAGCCGGGTGAAAAAGAGCAGACCCGCCAAGGTGCATGGGTACCGATAGACAGGCAGACTGATGTTGACTGCACCCCAGCAGGACCTAGCCAACAGGTGTCAGAGGTGCCTTCCACCAATGCTGCAGTGCCTGCACTGCCAGTAGCAAGTGAGTTAGCAACCACATCACACACGACACACATAGAAGGGTTGTGGCCTTGGGGGGAAGTTAGCCCCCACGTTTTGTCTCAGATGACTGCCGGTTTGCTGCCTGTCAGCATAGGGAGGGGTTCACCCACAATGGGAGTGCCTGTACCGGCTTCGAAGCCTTGGACAGCACCTTACTCACAGTGATCCTTACCTAGTCAAATACCAGGGTTTGGTGAAGGATTATGACATTTCAGCCACCCCACAATACCAGACACTGGATATAACTCAGTGCCTAGGAGTGCCCTTCCATACGGGGATCAATCCCTGCCATTGGGCAACCACCTTCTCCCAGCTACAATAGAGAAGATTTGGAGAGGCGAATATATGGATGTATTCGAACTCTTGAACAGAGAAATGGAAGAAAAGAAAGGGGCCAAAGAAGAGGATAGTGAGAAAGAGAGATTTAGGAAGAAAAACCAGAGAGATGGTGGGCGAACTGGCTCCCAGACTTTTTGATATGTGCAGGGACAATAGTCAAGGCATACCCTTCACGGGCTGTCACCTTGATACAATACATAGACCTGATATATAGGGCCTATGTAGAGTTCCCGGGGAATGCATGGTTGCTCTATGATGAGGGGTTCCATATGAGAGCAGCGATACACCCCGAGATGCACTGGGACATGCATCACCAAGGTTTGTGGTTGCAGTTAATGACCCCTTCTCACCTGAACCTGGGTGGCCGTTTTGACAGTGGACATTTGATTCAGAGGTCCAACAATTACAATACTCCCTGAGCTCTAGTGGGCCAGGTGGTTCAACCCTGCCTGGTCTGCTGGGAATTTAACTCCAAGGGTTCCTGCAACCGGAAACTGTGCAGATTCAGGCATCAATGCTCGATATGCGGAGCACTTCATGGTTCAGCCACGTGTTTCAGGGGACACCCAGGATCAGGTGGCAACAAGGACAGAGGTGGTCCCAAGCAGCAGCCACCCAGTTCGTCTGCTGCTTCAAAAGGGCCCCAGTCCAATTAACCTGCCAACACTAGCCTGACTGGTTGCTATCATACCCAGATAGAGAAGCAGTCCAATATTTACAGGAGAGGTTCACGTTTTGTTTTAGGATCCCTGTACAGGGTGTTAGGGTGGCTAATACAGCAAACAATTTGAAATCGGTGAAAGGTATTGAAGATGTAGTTAGAGAAAAGATTAGGAAAGAAGTTGCTGAGGGGCAGGTGGCTGGACCTTCTTCTGAGCCACCTGTACCCAAATTTGCAAGTCTCCCCATTGGGAGTGGTCCCCTAAAAAGGTCCCGGGTGAGTTTCACCTCATCCATCATTTATCCTATCCAGCTGGGGAATTAGTTAACAAGATCCCCTGGGAGCTATGCATGGTCCGTTATACTTCATTTGATGCTGCCATTTGAATGGTTAGATTCTGTGCCAATGGGGCAGAGCTCGCAAAGTCGGACATTAAATCAGCATTTTGTTTTTTGCCTGTTCACCCAGAGGATTTGAGCTACTAGGTGTTCAATTTGAGGGGTTATACTATATGAATAGGGCAATGCCAATGGGGTGTTCAATTTTTTTCCGCTGCTTTTGAGCACTTCAGCTCATTTTTGGAGTGGACGCTTAAGCGCAGGGCGGGGCTTTCCCAGCTGGTCCACTATTTGGATGATTTTTTATTTTGTGCGAAATCAGGGACTGCCCAGTGTGAACACCTCATGTGGACTTTTCAGGTAGTAACAAAAGAACTCGGGGTTCCTTTAGCTGAAGAGAAAATAGAAGGTCCCTGTACTGTAATTACTTTCTTAGGGATCGAATTAGACACCATCCAGTAATCAAGCAGATTGTTGGAGAGTAAGTTAGTGGACCTCAGGATTCGAATTCAGGACCTGTTACAACAAGCTAGAGTTACGTTGCGGGAGCTGCAAGAGGAAGTAGGTCACCCTCAACTTTGCATGCAAAGTTATTGCTCCAGGCAGGGCTTTTCTTAGGAGGCTGTGTGAAGCCATGAGTGGGTTAACAAAATCACACCACAGACAGCGACTTTCAGCAGGGATGAAAGAGGACCTGCGCATCTGGTTAAAGTTCTTAGATGGTTTTAATGGAATTTCATTTTTGGAGGGACTAGGTGCACTTAGGAGCAGAGTTCCAAGTCCAATCTGATGCTGCTGGGTAACATGATACGGTATTTACTTTACGGGGCCGATAGAGTGCCAGCCTATGGCTGATGGAATGGCGTGACTCTATGGGAGCACTATGGCTTTGGGCGGACATTTGGGCCAATTCTGCTGTCACGTTTTGTTATGACAACATGGCAGTGGTCCATGTGGTAAATACCCTTACATCAAGGTCCCAGAGGGTGATGAGATTGGTGACAGCATTCACGTTGTGTTGTTTGATTTATAACATTGTTTCCCAGGCTTGCCATGTGCCTGGTATAAATAATGAGCTGGCTGACACTCTGTCCTGTCAACAGATTGACCGGTTCAGGGCGTTCGGCACCAGGAGCTCAGGCTCGACCAGAGATATTGCCGCAAGCGGTATGGAGGATTGGAGGATTGAAGCCAACAGCGTAATCAGTTTAGCAATCGCTCCCAGTACTAGGTGCAGCTATGCAGCTGCTTGTGAAGAATTCTTTGCATTTTGGAATGCGGAAGGTCTGGGTAGCCCCTGGCCTATGACAGTAGATCATTTACAGCAGTTCAGTGTCTATCTTCATCATAAAGGTTTGGCTCCTCTCACGATTCAAGGGAGGATGTCAGCTGTGGCTTTTTATGCCAAGGCGCAAGGGTGTCCAGATCTGGCAAGTGATTTCCGAATCAGAAAAATGATTGAGGGTTGGAATAAAGAAAGAGGTTGACAGGAAGATAGGCGTACTCCTATGTCCCCAAAAATCTTAGTTCAATTGGGTCATGTTTGGGCTGTTGGGTGCAGTGACCAATACGAGATCAAATTATTTAAGGCAGTGCCACTGTGTGCATTCTTTGGGGCGTTTAGAGTGAGTGAGTTAATACAGGCATCAAAAATAGACAATTCAAAGACGACGTTACAGATGGACGACTTATTGGTCTCAGAAGATAGGGTTTTGTTTCATCTTCACCGATCTAAGATGGATCAATTAGGAAAGGGACAAGAAGTTTAGGGCATTGTTCAGTTGGGACGTTATGACCGGTTAGGGCCATTCCCGAATATGTCGAATTACATGGGACCTCAGCAGGGGATCTATTTTGCCACAGAGACTACTCACACCTCACAAAATACCAATTTTGGACAGTTACCTCCTGGGGGCTTCTAGAAGCGGGAATATTGGGGTGGAAATTTGGCACCCACTCTTTTCGCATAAGAGCAGCATCCACAGCAGCAGCTTTAGGATATGGGGGAGGAGCAGATAAAAAAGATGGGGAAGGTGGTCTTCGCACAGGTTCAAGACCTACATACGTTCTCTCCCACAATAGATGCTGGTGTTTGTTTTTCTCTTTCAGGCTTCAAGTTGGTTACGGTCACAGTTACATTCATTGGGTGGCGAAATATGCTCTGCGGACCAGTTGGGGGCTGTAATTTAGGCTTTGGCGCGCAGGCCACATTGGAATGGAGGGGAACGAGAGGTATCCCTCTGGGGTGGGGTTCGGTGGAACTGGCATCCCAGGGTACTCCGGATGTACCCCCCTGATATATTGGTTGTTCACCTGGGAAGAAATGACATGCCTCAAAGAATGGGCAAGTCACTTATACTACAGGTGATCAATGATTTGCAAGCCATTAAGGCCAAGTTTCCTGCGACAAAGTTTACCTGGTCAAACATTATACTCAGGGATGGCATGACGGCCGATTGTGACCCAATGTGCATTGACTGTGCACGTCGGGCAGTGTTAATTGGGAAGTAAGCAGAGCCATGTGAGCTGGACTGGGGTCAGTGATAAGGCATCCTGGCATAAGGAGTTTGCCAACCCAGAGTTATACAGAAGTGACGGGAGTTCACTTTTCTAATGCAGGACTGGACCTTATTCTGCGCAATCTACAAGGGGGCCTTTGGGGGTGAAATTTTCAGCTGTGATGGGTGGACTTGGTGCATATAAATAGCCCCATGCCATGGTGGGTAGTGTGAGGGGGAAGAATTTTAGTAAGTTTCTGGAGGACACATGGTGAGAAAAAACATCCCATCTCCCTGTTTGGTGGAGCCAGCAGGCTCCAAGGAGAGGTGGCCTTTTATTAAGGGGACCTCCTGGGCAGCAGTTCACCTAGGGTCACGAGGCTCAGTGGGGCTGAGGCAGTGGGGGGGTACCCCTATCACAGGGGCAACTTAACACATGCTGGACAGAAGAGAGCACGATCCAGAAATAGGAACTTGCCCTGCTTTAGAATGGTCTGGAGGTAAATGCTACACTGGATTTGGATAAATATCACACTACATTAGGCCCCCTTGTAGATGGGGGATTAAGTTTAAATAGTTAATAAAGTTGTGGCCCACGTTTTAACCCAACAACCTGTGTTGTCTCTTTATTTCTGGGCTGGGTGGGCAAAGGAGTTATTTTACTACGTGTTTCCCAGGTTCTAACTGAAATGTGGGAAACTGGGGAAGCTGCTACCTCCCACAGAGACGACTGTGCCATGAAAGACAGGGCATTTAGTGTATTCTATCTCATAGGTAAAATGAGGAAAAATAATTCTGGAGCTCACCATGAGAATTTCACCAAAATTCTTTTCTAACAGTAATTTTTTAAAATCAAATTGAATGAGAATGATTTAAAATTCTCAAGTGAAAGATTATAGCATAGCAATGCTTTGAGTATACAGCAGCTCAAAGCCAATGCCCCCCAGGTAATTTGCTGCTTATCAAAATATTCTATCATTTGTCTTCTTACAGTTTCTCTCTTTCATTATATTAATTAGGTAGAATCAACCATTGTATTTCTCTATTTTAACCGCTGTTAAATGTAGATAAACTGATCTCTAACCTTCTTTCCCTGCAAATTCCAGATAGATACTTCCCAGCAGACTCAAGACCATGGCAGGTTCCTGCATTACTTCACAGAGGATCTCCTCAGCATGAAAGTTCACTATATTAGGACAGACAACAGAATAATATATTAAATGTTCAGTATGTTCCATATGCTCACTTTCCATATTATTCCATTATTAAATGGAAAACAATAGACTGAATGAAAATGAAACATTACAAACCATTTTCCATTGTTTGCAGGACAAGTGACTCTGCTAAACAGAACATGTCTGTGGATAGATCTTATTCCCTTCTTTTTTGGGGAGGGTGTCAAATTTTTAAAGAAGAATTTTAAACTCATTAACATTCAACTCATAGTTACCCAAGTGGAAATGAATCATTAGGGATTTTTTGGTCAGATATTCTAAGGGTCAAATGAGATGTGATGGGTACTTCTGCATTTACACTCTACATTCCCTGAAGAAAAATAAGGCATCTGATTGTTCTAACATGGACTTTTTAAACTTCTGCATTTTGCAAGATAGTTTCCAATCCAAGAACCACTTACAGATTCTGTGTCATTTTGAGATTACTATTACTTTTGTCATGTTGTAATTCACCTCTAGATGTTCCATCCAGAAATAATCTGAAAATGCCTCTAGTTGTCTTTTGAGACCCACTTCAGTGTGATACAACTGTACCGCATCTCTGCAGTCCAGAAATATGTGTAGTTGTCTCTAAATTCAATAGAGATTTATTTTTAAAAACTGAATATCAGGGGACGTGAACCTTACATCCAAGCAAAGGGCTCTTTATGCTTAATTCTTCCTGCCTTTGAATCTCTTCTATTCAGTTAGGTTTCTGAAAAGCCTCTCTTTAACAGCTACATGGCAGACAGATACAATAGGTTCTGCTGGCCAGTGTAGATGGAGGCAGTTTTATCTGGCTCCATTTTTATAAGAATATTTGCAGGTTTTTTTCTAAGAGAATAACTTTTAATTTTCTTTTAAAAGAGTGAATGAGAAAGAAAGCAAAAATCAGATTCATTTGCACCTAATCTCAGTCTCGCATGTTCAGGGACTGACTGAATTACTTACTAATGAAACAAATGCTCTCTACCTATGCTTAAATTAACAGACTTCCTGTACGACTATGTATGGTCCCATTTACCACTGTTAAGTTAATGATCAGTTCAATTTCCTGTTACCGCACTGATTATATCTCCCATCCACTCACCGTGGAGGATACTTACTAAATTCTTCATCCTTGTTGATGTAGGCTGCATTGATTCATCAAGACACTTGCTGAGAAATGTTCATGCCCGGTGAGATTCATTCCCTCCAAGCAAGAATAAAGCAAGATGTGTATGTGTGGTGTATGAGTCCTTATACAGGGCTCAAAACCTTTCTGCACAAAATGAGCCCATTTCCCCCCCCCCCCCCCAGAGAAATAAAGAACAAACACACCGGAAGCACAGAACGATTGCCACCTTCTTGCTGTTTCTCCTCTCCCACTGGAGGTTAGAAATCATCATGGCTATCCTAAATTTGGATATGGCAGTTTTGAACAACAGTGTTGTGCTGCATTCAAAGTATTTCCCCAGATTCTTAGCCAAGAATTTCTTGTTTCTGCCCTTCTTTTCCTATTTACCTTACCTTGAATATTCAGCAGCAATGATCTCTGTTTCTCATTTGTCTTTACATGACTGAAGTATGATAATACATTGTATTTCATGATGATTTCTGGGTCTTTTTTCATTCATCATTGTTCTTTGTTGGTCAACCTCTGAATCCAAGAAATTCTTACCATCCTGTGATAAACTCACTTTTCAAATGCTTCTATCTTCATTTTAGTTCCCTGTGTTAAAGTCCACAACTCCATGTGATACAGTAGAACACAGGATGCATAGCACTGGCCACATTCTCAAACTCAATTTTAAGTTTTTGTTACATATTCCAGTCTTCATCTTCAGGAAGCCTTGGCACCTCATCAGTTAGCTGCAATTAGTCACAGCAAATTATGTGAACACTAGTAGTATTCTGGCCATTAGCAGTCCTTTAAATTGCTCCTTAATAGAAATGAAAAGAAAATATTATTTGAACATCTTGTTCTTGGTGATTTAGGCATCTCAGTAAGGAATTGTGAGGCACCTATGAGATATGTTGCCTCCAGCTGCCAGTGAGACAAAGAGTTCTTGTTTCATTCTCAAGGTCTTTCCAATTTGTGTAAAATGTCTCTAGTGTATTTCCCTTTAAAATGTAAAACATCTATGTACGCATATGCAGCAAGCGCTAAAAGACTGACTAATTGTTAAGAATAGTGCCAACAACCCAACTGGTGCTTCAGATCCTTAAATAGTAATCATTCTAATTTGAGGGGACAAGTCCCCCACTTTTGCAGATTGCATTTGTTGTTGTTGTTGTTTAGTTGTTAAGTCGTGTCCGACTCTTCATGACCCCATGGACCAGAGCACGCCAGGCCCTCCTGTCTTCCACTGCCTCCTGGAGTTGGGTCAAATTCATGTTGGTAGCTTTGATGACACTGTCCAGCCATCTCATCCTCTGTCGTCCCCTTCTCCTCTTGCCTTCACTCTTTCCCAACATCAGGGTCTTTTCCAGGGAGATTTCTCTTCTCATGAGATGGCCAAAGTATTGAAGCCTCAGCTTCAGGATCTGTCCTTCCAGTGAGCACTCAGGGTTGATTTCCTTCAGAATGCAGATTGCATACTTTTGTACAAAAATGCAATTTTGCACAAAAAAAATTAGGCAGAACTGTGTGCATCATCATTCCTCCTAACGTGAGTTCTTTTTGGAAAGGCCCAGGAAATTCCTAGACATTCTTGCCAGTGAAGGCTATTCCTCATCATTGCCTGCAAGGATAAGACAAGTGAGGATTTTACAGCCTTTCCCCATTACACATAAGTAACAGATTGCTCTGACATGAATCTTCAAATCATAGTTAATGTGTTTGTGTTCACTGTTGCCTGTTATCATTAACATTTCCAAGTTCTGATTACCCTTTTGAAGTTTAGAATAGGTGATCAGGGAAAGGTTTCAACTGCATGAAATTAAGCTCACTGAAGAAATGAGTAAGCTTTAATTTCAAAAATATGTCTTGATGCATTTTATAAGCTCGGTTCTTTAGAACTTGCTAACTACTAATGTATGTAAATGAATTCTTTGTTTAAAGGGACATTTTCAAATCCAATAACAATGGTTTCAATGCAATGTAAGAATGGTTTGCCTTCCTCAACCTCTAGGGGGATCTGAGCAAATTAATTTCTTAAGCAACAGCATAAATCCAAAGAAAGAGAGGAAAAACACAATTTAGATAAATGGAAGGCTGTCAGAGGCCACAGTGCTAGTGGTGTTGAATTGGACAATTAATTATGTATTTTGTGCATATCATAAATAGTGAGCAGCTCAAAGGATGATGACTCAATAAAACAGTGTGAAAAAAAGCAAATGAGACAGAATAAATCTTTCATCAGCATTTTCCCCTTGCGGCCCATGCTTCACCCAATACTATTGTAATAATATGATGAAAGAGTCACAGACGGAGGGTTTTCAAAACCTACTGACTCCTTAAAACTCCACTGCTGCCCGTCACTATGTGAATAAAACAAACAATGATTGGAACTAATGGAGAAGCACAGAGACAGTTCTTTCAACCTATTAAGTCTCGTTATGTATACAAACTTGATGTGCCAAGAAGCTGGCTCTCCCATAACATTGACATGACATAAACCAACATTGCTGAACACCCCCACACACACACACTACTTTGATGTCCTTTTATCAAAGAGAGAATACTCCTACTGTTCCTATGAATGGTATTTATGGATGCAAGACTGAAAACTTACTTTATAAATGAATTGGAGAAGAAGGATCTGTTTAAAGCAATAAAAGAGGAAAATTCCTATTGAATAAAATGAACAAGGCATAGGTTTTAATGAAATAATGTTGCTTTCCTGTACTGATGTGAGGAGTTCTCCAGGAACAAGTGGATGGTGTGTCTTGGAAAGCTATGAGATCAAGGCACTCATCTGATATCATCTAAGTCTCTGGATTGTGCTTTGTAACCAATCTTTTTATCTGGGACCAACCTAGTTCCCTATGTTCTCTTGATCAAAAAAAAGTTCTAGGAATTGGCAGACATCACCTTTAGCACACCTGATTAGGCCTGATCAGAAAAATTAAGCAGGAGTAAGCATGACTATTACTTGCATGAAGAGCACCAGGCAATACCAGGGACCCACAAGCAGGTATCAGAAAGAATTCTGTCTGAAACTCTGGACAGCTACTGTCAGTTAGAGGTGACAATAATGGGCTGGATGGACCCATGGTCCCATTTAGTGCAAGGTAAGTTTCTATGGTCCTAGGAATGGCATGCTAGGTAGAAGATCCCACGGAATATTACTAGAATGTCTGTTTATCCTCCCACAATAACCAATTGTTACAATAGGGATAAACAATGAGGTGGTTGAGTTTGCAGACAGCACCAAATTATTTAGGTTGAAACAAAGATGGGTTCCAATGTGCTCTCAAAAGATATCTGTGAATGGAGGGAATGGACATTGAAATGGTGAATGAGATTAATGTAAGCAAAATGTAAAATAAGGGGTATTGGGGGCAAAAAGCAAGAAAAAACAACATGGCATATATAGTAACAGGGTTACTGCTGCTGGTGACTGACTGTGAGGGCTCCCTCTCTCCCTCTCAGTGAGAGTAGTTGCAGAGACAGGCTCCTTTATTGAGCAATGGAACTTTTAAAGGGCCAACAGGGCCACTAACTTAAAACAAGGAACTCTGGCCACCAGGGAGTTAGCTTTACTCCCTTAGTCCTTGGGGTGCTGCCCCTGCATAGTCTTTACTGGGAGGTGCAGAACCTTGCCCCCTTGTGAGGGTATGGGTATGGCCTCCTCTGGTTTTAACAAAGACTTGGGAGTCGTTTCTCGTAGAAAATCAAAACTAGGTTTTATTTGAACATGGGACAACAGGTCCTTTCCTTCAACATCCAAGTCCAATCCTTCTCTCGTCGCCAACGGGTCCCACGAGGGCATCCAAACATCCTTATCAAAGGGGTTATAGTCCAAATTGTCCCAAGGACCCTTCAAAAATGGGTTACTGTTCTCCAGGTCTACGGGCTCCGTCTACGGGTCTAGTAACAGGGTGGTCTCATCATCTCCCCCCTCTGCCCCCCGGAGATTCTCCTCTCCCCGGAAAGGGATCCACGGTCCATTAGGTATCCCCTCCTCTGGGCTTCTTCCAGACACCATAATTGGCGTTCTCTTTCTTCTCTCTCTACCGTCTCTTTTTCTTCCCGGAGTCGTCTACGCCACTCCCGGGCTTCAGACTCGCCCCAGTAGGAAGGCCTCGGAGGTAAATCTCTTCTCCTCCGGTAATTCGCCTCCTCTCTGGGCACTCGTACCTTCTCACACTGTCCAGTCCATGGGTCCTCTACCCATATCATTTCCCAACCCCCCGGTATCGTATCATCCGGCCTTTTTATATCTCCCATTCCCGCCTCCACCAGGGACCTTCCCCTTTCCTCCTTTCCCGCCAATTCTCCCCCGGTCTGAGTGGCTACTGACACCTTTGCTAGTTTCCTCTCTAACTCCTGGGTATCCACTCCCTTTTGTACAGTCTCGACGGGTGGCGTAGGTGGATTTGTCTGCACCTCCTGTTCTTTCTTGAGGGAGGACGACACTCCGGCGAGAGCTTCTACCCTCTCGCCTCGACTCTCACACCCCTCTACCAAGTTGAGGACCCCTCACAGGTGGGCAAGGCATGGGGCCCTGTGGCAAGGATATGGATGCACGCCGTCAAGTGTCCCTGGAGGTGAGCGGTGAAGGCTCCCTCCCCCACCAACCCCCTTCAATCCCCACCAGACTCTTTGAGAACTTGGCTGGTGTCTCCTGCATTATTGGGTGATGAGATGTGGGACACCTCACAGGGCTCAGTAGGGTGGATGGCTGTGGGGCTTCTCTGACAGGGCCACTAGTGCCTGATGCTTCTTCTTCCAGTGATGGGCCCACTGCTAGTTCTTAAGCCTTTGAGCTTCTTAGCACCTTGTCTGGACTTGGTGGAACTGGGCAGCTTCCTCCACTAGCAGCTCCACACAATCGCTGGTGTTGGCATCATGCCTGCAGGCTGTTTCCTAGCTGGCCTTCAACTTTGGTGGCAATGGCAGCACCTCCTAAGCCCCACATGCCTCCCAATCCACCACTCTGGCCCAACAGTCCTCCTTCCCTATCTCCCGCTCCTCCTTAAGACCAAGTCCTACCATGGCCACATCTGTGGCTTCAAGGGCATTGTCCACCTCCACCTTGCCAACACCCCAGGCCACAGGTGAGCTGCAGGGGAAGTAATCCAGCCAGGATTCTCTGAGAGGTGGACTGACTATTAAAAGAAAAAATATTGCGGGTGTGCTAGATAGGCCAACAAAAATGACAAAGTCCATGTTTTGCATAATTAGAAAAGGAATTGAATGTAAAATTGGCAATATCATAATCTTTTACATATCTCTATAGCTGTGGTTACTATACCTAGAAATGAATACAGTATATTTGGAAAAGGTGTAGAAAAGGGCAACCAAAAAAATCAAAGAATTGGAATCCATGGGAAAAGGATACTGGGAATGGATTAGCTTAGAAATGACTAGAGATACATTTTCTCTCTCTCTGTCATTGTACTAGAATCCAGGGCCATCCAAGGATGTTGAACAGTTAGAAGTTCAGCACAGACAAAAGGAAATGCTTCTTACCACAGCATTTAGTGTTAAGTGCTAAACAGTGGAACCTGCTATCCTAAGATGTACTGATAGCCATCAGCTTGGGTGGTTGTAACAGGAAATTAGAGAAATTAATATGGGGTAAGGTTATCAATGTCCCCTATTCACAGTGGCTAAATGTGATATTACATTATGTTGGAGGCAGTACAACCTGGTGCTAGTTACTGGGGGGCACAAACAGGAGAATGCAATTTCTCTCATGTCCTGCGTGTGAAGTTCTTGTGGGCATCTGGTCACTGTGAGGACAGAATGCAGAACAAGATAAGTCTTTTATTTCACCTAACATGACTCTTTTTATGTTCATTACTCACTTGCTACATTGTCCTGTGTTGCACTCTGCATCAGGTAATCCCAAGGGCAGGATTATGTTTCAAACGAATCTGTAAATATTCAGGTCCACCTGAAGGTGATGAGAAAGTCAAAGAAAGCACTAATCATTCTATTTCTTTAACAGTCCTGATCTTACCGATTTTTAGAACAAGACGCTTCACAAACCCACTGCATTTTTCTTTGTTACACAGTCATTCTCAGGTTGCAGAGTTCAAAGCACAGATTTGCTACAAGCTCAAATCATCCCCTTAAGCTTGAGATGGTGTAAGCAGGCTCAGGGAAACTTCTGCCATCCATATCAAAAAGGCATCTTCCCATGATGTCAACATATTGTCCTTGATTATAAGGTGAGCTGAGGTCAACAGTTTCCCGGTCTTTGTAAATATTAAAGGAATTGTCCATTTTTAGCAGATTACCCGTCAATAAATTGCTAATTACCAGAAAATAACGGCTTCAAATGCAACCATTTATAGACTCATCAGAATTCAGTGGCAGTAAATATATATATATAGAAGGACTTGCCAATAACATGAAATTTAAAATTTCCCAATTGTTTGCTGACTTTTCTCTTGAAGTATAACTCAGTCTCAAAAAGAATCTGGTGCTTTTTTATATGCTTACATATTGATATACATATGATATGTATAGTAAATATGTACATGTGATATGTAAACCACATTGTTTTCCTTAACAAGCCTGTCACATTGACATCAAACAGTTATTATCATTTTGTAAGTTATTAGCTGAATGTACATCAGGCTGAATGAGAACAGGATTTTATTGATTGATTTATTGGTTGCATTTGTATTTCACCTTCCTTCCAATGAGGTCAGGGGTGGTGTATTTTGCATTCCTCAGTCCCTTCTATGCCTACAACAAACTGAATGGCCTAAGCTTACCCAATCGGTTGGCCCAGTGCAACTAAAATGTAGAGCTTTCAAGCCCTAATACTCATATTACTTCACTCCTCTGGTGGTTTTCAGTTCAGTTTATCCAAATACCATATAACTGCTGAACAGCTCAGTAGTTTAGGCATCTGGCTGTGGAGCCAGAGCTTGGGAGTTCAATTTCTCACTGTGCTTCCTTGACAGGGGCTGGACTTGATGATTCATAGGGTCCCTTCTAGCTCTGCATTTCTAAGATTATATGGTTATAGTTACAACATCACACCACAATTCAACTAGCAGCATTTATAGGATTTAGGCAAACACCATACAAAAAGCTGCCTTGTTTGTCCATCTAGCCCAGCATTATTGACACTGTTTTGCAAAAGCTGACCAGGATTTCAGGAAGATGTTTTCCCTGCAAGGGATTTAATTTGGGACCTTCCACAAGGAAAGCATAAGCACCATGGGTACAATATGAAGTACAGCCCCTGCTGGAAAGAAGAGTTTCAAGCATGCCTGTGTCAGGAGAGGATAATGCAACAGTACCAGTTTTGTTGCTTACAACATACAGATTTTCAGTGTGACATAAGACATGAATCCTATCACAATTCAGCTACAGTGGTATCCAGTTTTCTGCCTCACCTTGCATTCTGGGGTAGCATAGGAAGTGGCAAGCACTGGGAGCCCGCCATGATGAGCACAGGTATGCAAGCTCCCAAGCTATACTGGAATGTGAGGACCTATCCACATGATCCTTTATGAGTTTCCCTGCTGGGGAATTGGGTGCCCCACCATTTCTGAAATGCATACAACATAAGACCCATGTTTCATACCAAAATGTAGTGGCAAAGATAACATACAACCAATGATCCACACAACCATAATGTTATGGGAAATGTCAAAATCCTGGGGATGAACTGCCATAAAACATGATAAACACCAGTGTAATTATATAACTCTTGTTAAAATATGTTCAGTGTTTAATCTCCATTTGGTGATTCTGCTAATGTTTATGCTAACTTTTGGGGGGCTTTTTGCTTGTATTCAGGGATTTTGGTTCAGTGTACATATTTTGTTGTTTAATTGTTTTATTAATCATGTCCCCTCTTTCCCTAAGATACAGGATATGGTAGTAGTATTTTAACAAACAAACAAACAACAGGATTGTGTCCTTTTTCTGCTTACGCTGTCACTCACCTGGATATGCCACCCATGTGCTAGCCTGAACAAGCACATGAACCCTTTTAGTATTAGGGTTCATTCAAACTTGATCACTCCCGAGTGTTTGTGCTTGTGGAACTGTACTTTATAGCATGGCCATATACGTATTTGTACTTGTACAATTCGAAATGTGCAGAAAGATTGAAACTGAGCATTCTGTCCTGATTCTTTTTTCTAGTCTTGCTGTCTCACTCTCTCACAAGAAAAAGGAGAATTATGCATTTCCCCCTTTGTAAGGGAATTGCCAAAATGTTAATCACCACAAGGAATTTAAATAATTTATTGAAAGGAGCTATTAACAAAAGAATAGCAGCAAGTTAAACATTAATGTTTGTTAACACTGCCGTAAATCAGCTGCAATGGAGAACTCTCCATCTGGGGAAGATAACTTCACAGTGTTAACTCAGAATTCACAGTTACACAGTGACATACAATGAATAATGCAAGTGGTGGGATAATGTGCTCTTATACAATTGGCAGGTTTTGAAATTCAGCCACTGTGTCTCATACAAAGGTAAAACCTGGATTGCTTAAGTAGAAAGCCCATTATAAAATAATCCTGGTCTCAGAATTCATGATATACTTGAATATAAGAGTTATTTTAGAAACACACATTAGGAATAACAATAGGAGCATGCTTTTGCCATGCAGGCCATTGGGAATTTGCACCCTTGTGTGCCCGAACAACCTGTGATTAGTAGGGAAACAATATGGATTAGATTATTTGTGTCAGATTTGTAATTTCTCACTCATCTGCTTTCTAGGAGCAGGTAGCAAAAGTGTCAGCACCAGAGCAGAAAACTAAATGGCATATCAGTGCCTGCACAAGCAGAGTTCTGTCCCTCACCATGGGGAATCTTAAAGAAAGAAGCAAAAGAAGTACTACTGCTGCAGCTGCTGCTCAGTATTAAATAGCCTTCCTTTGCCACCACTCTTCACACCTCAGATTCAGCTGGCCCATGCAGAAGACAGTCTGAGGGGACACCAAATGAGTGGAAGTGAAAAGAAAACATGAATCAATGGATATAATGATAGACTGCTCTGCATTGTTTATGTATGTTTAAGACGTGCAGAGGTAGACTCTGTAAATATGTGAATATTTACTAAATAATTTTTCCAAGTCGAATCAAGGGAAGAGCAACAGCTGTCAGATGGGGCTCCACCTTCCAAACACTAATATTCCCAAAACTTTTATACTTTTAGAATGATTTTTTTAAAAAAAAAGCTATGGCTGATTATGCACATATTGTCTCAACTGCAGTTGGATGAATTCTTTGAACACCGGGTTGCTCTGTGAGTATTGATACCTCCCCTTTTGTCCCAGTGGTCTCATATTGGTTGCAGTGCTGCATGCCCTCACAACTTTAGCTCACTATTATAGGAAGAGAAAATGTATGACAAATCTTAGCACATTTTGGAACAGTAACATTTGTTTTTTTGACTACTCAGTGTCCTAGTGTAGCAAACGAAACCAATGAGAGGCTGCAAAATTATGAATATTTACTTCAGAATGAGCCCCAAGTAGCTCATTGGGATATGCATCCCAGGAAAAAAGTATAAGATTGTTGGTTGTTGTGGGTTTTTTGGGCTCTATGGCCGTGTTCTGAAGGTTGTTCTTCCTAACGTTTCGCCAGTCTCTGTGGCCGGCATCTTCAGAGGACAGGAGTCAGAACTCTGTCTGTGCTCTGGTGCAGTTTCTTTGGATAGTTGAGTATTTATAGCTGTGGGATCAGCTTTTGTCTTTTTCAGGAGATGGGTGATTGTGGTGATCAGCGTGTTTTTTGTTGTAGGTGTATTGCTGTGATAAGGGGGAGAGATTATCTGTCACTGTGATTGATGGGTGTCATTAGCTGGTCTTTTGAAGAATGTTTAAAACTCAACAAAGCCTGGCTCCCAGCACTGAAAAATACAGCCTGCAAAAGGTCAACAAACTCTACCCAGCCACCAGGACCAGTGATCACTGCACACAAAAGACCAGCTAACGACACCCATCAATCACAGTGACAGATAATCTCTCCCCCTTATCACAACAATACACCCACAACAAAAAACACGCTGATCACCACAATCACCCATCTCCTGAAAAGGACAAAAGCTGATCCCACAGCTATAAATACTCAACTATCCAAAGAAACTGCACCAGAGCACAGACAGAGTTCTGACTCCTCTAAAGATGACTGGCAAAACATTAGGAAGAACAACCTTCAGAACATGGCCAAAGAGCCCAAAAACCCCACAACAACCATCAGATCCCGGTTGTGAAAGCCTTCGAGAATACATATAAGATTGTTCTCTAATTAGTTTTAACTCTTTAACTCATCTTCCAACTAAGCTAAGAAACAATAAGTTATCTCCTCATCTAATGAGCTGTAGCTGTGAGGAAATGTCACAGTTCAGAAAGCCACTGTGAGGCAAAGTACTTGTCCAGCGGCTTATTGTGCCCTTTATGTAGTTATCTTGGACTTGGAGCAACTGGATTTTTTTACACTGAAATTAGAGACAGTACTTGTTTGCAGAAGAAATTGTTTGCTTGAGCCATGTTTGTGATATCTGAAATAACCTCTTGACATTTAGCAAATGATGCACAGTAGCCAGTTGGTTCTTTAGAAAGATGTGAAATATATTCAACACATAAAAAGCTATCTACATCACAGATCCATTTTCAGAAGGATCCCAATGGGAAGCCTCAACAGAAGCCTAGAAAAATGTCTGAGTTACTAATCTCTCCATTCCACAAAGGGTGCCAGATCTTTTTCGAAGTCATTATATTTTCCCCAAATCCAAGCTGCATACCCTTCAGCTGCAATGATATGCCTAATTTCCTGGGTTTGCAATGCTTCCTATGGGAAGGATTCATGAAATGAGTCTGTGTGTAGCATGCTGGCTATCCACTGATGGCTTACTGTGCCTTCATGAGGTGACAGAGGTGATCTGTATGGCCTATAACATCCTGCAGGGGGCCAAAAGTGACTAGTAAGAGAAAGAAAGAGACGGGCCCATATGCTAGAATAAAAGTCCCTGTCTCTCTCCTTCTATCGTTTTCCTTCTCTTTCTCTCTTGCTGTGCGTTTAAAAATAAAATCATAAATCTGGCATTTGACATGCTGGACGTGCAGACTTCCTTTAGAATCTAGTACTGATTAGTAATTAAGGCTATTGCACAATTACATGGAAGTAATCTGTGCTGAATGTTGTTAGCTTCACTTCCATAAATAATCTGAGGACTGGGTCAGCCAGCGTGCAGGCACTAGAAGGAGGAGGATCAAGAAAGAAACTAACAGCCATGGGAACTTTGGAAAACTAGTAGCCTACAGTGAACAGTGGCCCATCTTTCAAGGAAACAGAGACACTAATGAATTCTGTGACTTCTTTTATGTTTTAATACCCATTGTTCTGAGAAATACTGATGGCTCTCAATATGGTAATACATACTTTAGGTCCAGTAGAGGAAGTGGCATCTATCCCATGCTAGATTTCAGCTATGCAGTACTATGACATAATAGCAGCAAACACACTGCATGCCAGATATCAGTAATACACCATTTAAACTATCAAATATGAAGCACTGAAATCAATGATAACTCATTGTCCAAGACTGAGAGCAAAAGAATAAGATATCTAGAGAAATATGCACATGCCCAGAGATCGTCTGGAGGTGCTTACTACCAATATACGTAAAGTAAAGTTTAAGGAGAATCGGGAAGGGAAGAATCCTTGCACAGCTAAGGCAAAAAGTTGATTTATGAATGCCACCCCGCAGCTGAGTTCCCATTCTACCAGGATGGTGACAAAGCTCACAGTTTTTGAGATTGTACTTAGCACAGGGCATCTCAGTGCAGTGAGAGAGCCTTCCAAAGAATCTCCAACCCTTGTGAGGTCTGGATCTGTGATGTATCAAAGATCTCAAAAATAGAGGCCAAGAGGCGAACCAGCACATTTTCTTTCGGGAAGCTAAACATACATATATAGAAAGCACAAGAGAAGGCTGTGCGTCATTGCAAGGATGAGAACTGTGAACTTTCTTTGGAGAAATGTTGCCAAATGGCTCAAATAAAGGGTATTTCTATCTGTTTTGATGCATGCAGTCTAGGATAATTAGGTTTCTTATTTTCTGAGGGAATTGTTCTGGCATTGCTCTAGCCTAAAAACTTTTTGAAATTGCATTTGTGTCACAACTTGTTGACTGCTTCTGAACTTTTTGCAACTAATTTTTGAAATGGCTTGTGACTTTATTTATTGTAACTTTTCAGCAGTTGGGTTACTCTGGGAAGGGGGTTTGTTGGTACCAAAGAAAGACCTTATCTCATGCACCTACTGGATCCCCTTATATTTATGAGTATTTTGGTATTCGCAATCTACAGGGTTGGCATACAAGTTAAAGTGTGCAACCTGGTACATTTTTGGTAACTCCCTGGAGTACTGAGGAGTCAGGGTGACTCAGAGTGTTGGGAAGGAACTGGACAGGAAGATTTCCTTCAGCCAGCAGCACATTGAACCCCCACCCAGAGTTTACCCACAGGAAATTCTGGATAGTGTGGCTGAGTGGTTTATGTGGGTCTCTCTGTCCCAGCCATAATCTTGATACTTGCATATTCCCTTTAAGAAGAAATTCTTTCTCTCATTTGGCATGTGAGGAAAAACCAAGTCAGAATTTACATATCTCCATTCTTGCAGCTTTGCCTTGCTAGCTCCCTCTTTTTATATATGGGATAAAGCATATGCTTTCATTTCAAAAGCCTTTGCCCTCTGGTTTTTGGTTCATCTTTCTCTTGTTTCTCACAAAGTACATCTCAAAGTTGTGTGTGGAGACCTTAGATCTTTTGGACTACAACTCCAGTGGCAACATTTGGGGCCCATTTTTCCCAACCTTCAGATAATGAGCAATGATACATCTTAGGCTTGCAAGAATATGTAGGAAGAATTTATTTCACAAAGAATGTCTTCATTTCGCAATGGCTAGTTTTTGCATGTGAGAACTACCTTTTCATTTCAAGATCTATAATGTTTGGAGCAATGCTGATGATTCTGTTGAGTTTTCTCCATGTGGCTCTATTCCCTTCATCTGATAGTTCCAATAAACTTTGGAGAGAACTAGAGGGGATTTCCTATATTAGATTTCCAGCTGGGAGATTAGTTGAAGGAAAAAAGTGCACATTCTCCATTTTCAATTTTTATGGTTTTCTTTAGGCTACAATATAACACTCTAGCTTCTGCTAGACATAAAGCCTATATGCTGACCTAATGAGTTCAGTTTATATTATTAAATAAGGCCTGACTTGTTCAGGGCATATATCTCAGAATACTATATAATCTATTGATGTCCAACTTGTCACTGGTCAAGAATTCTTCTATCAAAAAAGTAAGAAAATAAAGATAAGCAGCTTCACCTCATTTCCTTGAATAAGTGGCAGCCAGACTGAAAATTGTGTAGTATTTTTAAGGAAGAAAAGTTTGGAGGTTTGTGATTCATCATGAGGGCCTCAGGAAGAAAAAATCCCTCTTGTCAGATGCCATAGATTAGCAATTTTCCTAAGAGATACTTAGTGCTAATTATTTCAGGGTCATTGAGCTGTAACCAAAAAAATCTTTAATATTAAAGGCGTCACAGTTCTGAGAATCATAATGACTATTTTTCACCACATCCCTCAGTTAGATTTTTTTAAAAAAGAAAGAAAATGTGAATCTTTTATTTTACCTCAGAAATACCAGGAGCTACAATGCTGTGTTAAACAATGAAGTCTAACTGAGGAATTGTTTTTGACATGCCACCCACTCACCAAGACAGTTTGTGAAAAAATACACTTGATGGTATTGTTTTAAATATACAATAATCTTTTGTGAAATATATTCTTCCACTTTAATAGCCAAAGACATGATGTCTAAAATTAAACATTCTTAAATTATATTTGATATGGGAGGGGGTCACCCTGTACGAGTAATCCAATAACACCAAGTGATATATGGCATAAGAGGTTGTGCCAATACAACATTCTTTCTTCCCTTGAACAGGAAATAACTTTTTATTCTGGGTTAACTATGATGTTGTTAAGGGAAGTTTGGGAGGAAGGGGTGGATATTTGCGTATTGATGACACCTGACTTCATGTGATTTCAGAAACTAAGCAGGATTGGGCCCACAGAACCTGGTTAGTACTTCAGTGAGAGACTCCCAGGCTATATCAGGGATTTCCAGAAGAGAGACTTCCTGAAAAACTCAGGTGCTGCTGCCAGAGTTCGCAATACTGTGCGAGATGAACCAATGGTCTTATTCAGTGTAAGTTAGCTTCCTGTGTGTTTTGCAGTAGAAGAGTACATTGCAGGAGTTTGCCCTGCTCCCATGAGGGCAGAAAGGGAGGGAGTCTGAGGGCATTCTTAGCATCCTTGAAGTGTATTTGCAAATTATACAGTTACAGAAGTCTGATATTTTTGTGCCATGGTCCCATGTTATGAACTCCTAGGATCTGTCATTTGGTGAGGCATTTAGAATTCTCTGCAAGGGAGTTCTCGTGCTGAACTTCCACATTCAAGATCTTTAACACAGCATTTGAAGGACCTCAGCAAAATACAGATCCCAAGATTCTGCTGGACATACTGTATCCATAATGTGGCAGTTAACAAACTGCTATAACTGTGTTGTATGGAGACATTATTGTCATTCCCCGCCTTTCCTGTGTTGAACTGGTTGATCTGAAAGGAATTTCTGTTCATGTTCTCTTGAACACAAATACAAGCTTTGCATCAACTCTCCTCACCAGCTTGGGAATAATCAAGGAATGGGTGGGCATGGGTGGGGACATTTGTTCGTTTCCGGTGCTATTTTTGAATCAATGCAAAGCTAAAAGGGTACTGGGGGTGGGGTCTCCATGTAAGTTCCCATCCTACCCAGAACTCTCCCAGACCTTTGCACATTTAACAGGAAGGGCAGCAAAGGAGTGTGCAGGTGAATTCAGCTCAATGTGCATACTATATTCCACTGATGGGGAGCACTGCCTGATCAGGCCTCCCAATCACAGGAGCCCTATTAAGTGCCTTCTGCTGAATGGACATTCAGAGACTGCTTTGTAAACCTCTACATTTAATACACAAAGTATCCCCATTTCCTTACCACCTACTTATCCCTACAAAGATTCAAGGGCAACACTAAACAGATTTATATTAGGTGGAGTTCACTTTCAGGTTATTTGGGCACATGGCAGTAGACTGCATATTAAACTGTTTCACAAGAACATGTTTTCTGATGGCAAAAGGAAAAATTAATAATAAAAAGGTTCCCTCCTCCTCTTACTCAGATAGTTATCTGGATGAGAGATGAGTTGTTTTGCATTCTGATAAATCAAAGGAGGCTGAGGATACTTCTCCCTACTGTGTTAATAGGGCCTTTTCCAGCACAGAAGCATTTAACCAAACAGACAAGGAAATAACCATAGTCTTGTAAGGTTAAGATCAAAGTAAACATGTGACTAAACACTATGTGTCAACAGCAGATTTAATTTGTGCCTCTATGCAATCAATAAATCTTCTTTGGCTTACATCTGACATCTTTGTATTGCTGCCACAAACAACACATTTTCAGTCATCTAAGAGGCCTTCAGTGGTTATTTCTCTGCTAGGGCATAAGTACTTCTAGGTATATTTGTAACATATGCATTACACAAAAGCAGCATCACACTGTATTAATTCAGGGTAACTTCAGAAGTTACATAGCTCCTACTCTCGTCTTTCCCATCTTGGATTTTCATATGATATTTTTGCTTTATTTTTATCATTTGTTTTAATCCTATTTGTGTTTGATTGTAAACCGCCCAGAGTGGATTTCTCCAGATGGGCGGTATAAAAATCAAATCAAATAAATAAATAAATAAATAAATTGCGGGGTACAATTTATATATATATAAATTATATACTTGAGAATATAGAGATACCAGATAGACAGAATCCCATTACCTATTATTTTAGGCCAGACCCTGAGAGCTGCGGTGGACCTATACAATGTCATGGAGCAGGTCCTTGTGATGACACAGAAGGGGGGCAGGTTAGGTTTATGAGTGTGTCTGCTTCTGGGTGTTGACATTATGGGGTATGAGGAGGATCTGGACCAAGGGGCCAACAATTTAGATAACAACAACAACAACAACATCTATTATATAATACCAGTCAATGTTTTTATAATTTTGATTGACTGTGCCTGGTATTTTTGAATATTAATAAAAATAATTCCTAATATTGCCTTTTTTGCAGCTCTGATGATAGTATTTCTGAGATATGCAACAGTATTATAAGCAGTTGCATATTTCAGAAATAACACCATCAGAGCTACAAAAATGACAGTATTAGGAACAGCATACATACTGCATCAATATTTAACAGATACTTAGGATTTTGGTTAAAACTTCTATCTGTTATATAATACAAATTGATTGACTGTGCCTGGTGTTTTTGAGTAACAACAACAACAACAACAACATGATTATATCAGTACAAGTAGAGAAAAATTACTTAAGGCAGTGAAAATGGAGAACATTTTGAAAACAACAGAAACAAAGGCACAATATAAGAAACAAAAATCTGAAAATATGGTTCTTGTGGGTTTTTCGGGCTGTTTGGCCGTGTTCTGCAGAAACCCACAACAACCATCAGATCCCAGCCATGAAAGCCTTTGAGAACATAATTTGAAAATAAATTAAACAGCTGGAAAAATAAACCACTACGTGGACAACAACTGAGAAATATTGATGGAAAGCATGATAATAATTCAACATGGGCATGGCTAAAACTGGGAGCCCTTAAGAAAGAAATTGAAGGCTTGATTTTTGCTCCACAAGAACAAACACTCCAAACCAATGTGATGAAAGCTAAGATCCAAGGAATCAGTACTAACAGCAAATGCTGATTCTGCCAAAAAAAGAGATGAAACTGTATCACACCTCATCTGTGGATGTCCAAAGACTGTGCAAATGGATTACAAAATAAGACATGATAGAGTGGCAAAATTAGTGCACTGGTCATTATGCAAAATAATAATAATAATAACTTGCCAGCCTTCAAAAACCCATGGGAACATCAGCTAGAGAGGGTGTCAGAAAATGAGGAAGTCAAGATCTTGTGGGATTTCTGGATCCGATACTTAACAGATACTTAGGTTTTTGGTTAAAACTTGTATCTGTTATATAATACCAGGCAATGTTTTTATAGTTTTGATTGACTGTGCCTGTTGTTTTGAAGAGGAGTTGTTGTTGTTGTTGTTGTTGTTGTTGTTGTTGTTGTTGTTCAGAAACATCAGGCATAGACAGTATTATAAAAACATTGACTGCTGTGTGGCAATGAGTCAAATGTCTTTTTATAGTCTATCCAGGCCATGTTAAGATTTGTTTTTTGTCTTTGTGCATTCTTCAGTATCAATTTATCAATAAGCAGCTGATCTTTCATGCCTCTTGACTTATTAAAGTTCCCTTTCTGTTCAGTTCGGTATAGGGAGTTTTAGTTAAATAATTCTATATTGATCTTGCCAGTACTCCTGTGAGGAGCTTGAACACCTCTCTCAAACCACCTATCTTATCTGTCCAAAATGAGTACATCTTGGTCATCAAATGAGTATTCTTTGTCCTTCAAATGAAGGAACACTGCTGATTGTGATCCTGAGCCATTGCACACTCCTTTGCTGTCCTTCCTGTTAAATATGTCAAGGTGGTTTGAGAGAGGGGTCAGGGAGGCCATACATGTGCATATAGAAAATCCCTCACTCAACAGGGGTGGAGGCCTTAGATACAATCTGTCTCCCATTTATCATGCTGCCCTTTCATCCATCCCCAGAAAGATCAGGACCACACACACCAGAAAGACCACTGTTAACGACTGTTAATGACCCATGATAATGGGTGGAGAACGACATCAGAAGTGGGATTATCCCTCAACCCAGTCCTTTGTCCTTCTAATGAGCCTATTCAGACAAGAGGGAAGTGAAACCAACATGGAGGATATATCAGGGATCTCATACCAACTCTCCTCAGACTGAAGAAACTACTTGGATGAGTAGTGAAACGTTTCAACCTAATAAGGAAGAAGTCCAGTTACCATGACTCAGCTTCCAGATAACCTCACCTGGATGACTGAGAATCTTCACAGACACAAGCTAATTTGCAATATGTGGATTGAGGCAGAGTCCAACAACTGGTGGGATTTACAAAGATCACACTTAACAGCCCGGAAAACCGACAACAACCATTACACTTAATGTTTTTTCATCATACAGCAAATATATATATATATATATATATTTATTTACTGCAGTTTACCCCTCTCTTTGCAGTTTACCAATGTCAGGGATGATACAGTACCTGCCAGTAGGCTTGTAACTGAAAAGACATGGCACAAAAGTAAAAAGGGTCAGGAAGGAAGAGGAGAAAAGCAAATTGAAACACTAGATTCTTGATTACAAAGTTCAATGAAAACTCAGTTCAGCAGTTCACAGAACTGGGTTTAAACACTACAGAAGGACTGATCAGCCCTTTCCTTCTGGTGGCCATGGTAGTGGCAGCTTGTAGCTGGAGGAAGGGAGGGCCACATATATATGGTCACCTATATTCTTCTAAATATGGCATACCATATTAGTTTACATAACACAAGCCTATGTCTTCATTGTATAAAATAACTTGTATTCCATATATGTATGCATAATAGCATTTGTGAATGGAAGTGCATAACTGGTCCTGTTTTTATTTTGGTGGCTGCTTTGTGAGAGTCATCCCACCCACTTGTGGAGCAAAAAATAGAAAAGGGACTGAATTTAAGAATCCAGCATTGGAGTGCTCAACACCTCTCAAGGAAACTGATTCCATTGTCATACTGGTCTAACAGCGAAGATGTTTTTCCTGATATTCAGTCTAAATCTGGCTTCCTGTAATTTGAGCCCATCATTACATGTGCTGCACTCTGGGATGATCGAGAACTATTCCTGCCCTTCCTCTGTAGGACAGCCTTTCAAGTATTTGAAAAGTGCTACCATATCTCCTCTCAGTCTTCTTTTCTTGATGCTAAATATCTCCAGTTCTTTCAGTCTTTCCTCATAGGGCTTTGTTTCCTATCCCCTGATCATTCTTGTTGCCCTCCTCTAAACGTGTTCCAGTTGTTGTCATCCTTCTTAAAGTGTGGTGTCCAGAACTGGACACAATGCTCAAGATGAGGCCAAACGGGTGCCAAATACAGGAGGACTAGTACCTCATGGAATTTGAGGGTATACTTTTGTCAATATAGCCTAAACTAGTAGTTGAATTTTTGCAGGCATATCACACTGTTGGCTCATATTCGGCTTGTGATCTACAACAATTCCAAAATCCTTCTTGCTAGACGCTTAAGCTGTGCTTGTTCCAAAACGTTTTGCACAACAACTCAAAGCATTCCCAGTAGACAATATGGACACTGTGGGATTCTGACACTTGTAATTCTAAGAGGCAACTTTTAGCAAGCTGTGTCAAGGTCTCAAGAAAACCATCCTTCAAACAAGCCATTTAAAACCAATAGCTAATTTCTGTTTCGAGCAGATTAGGGGACACCAACAGTTTTTGCCCTGGCAATCTAGAGCTAGGCTGTTTCCCATGATGACAAAGAAAATCTGTTGACAGTACAAAACATTAAGAAGAAAGTCCAATTCCAGAGAGGTTCAGGATTAATACACTGACTCATCATTCTGTTCTGATAAATAAGTTCACCGCAGGGGCAAGAAACTCTTTAAAATTGAATGGCTTTCTTAAATAATCAGGTCTAAACTGACTTTGCTCAAGGAAAAGGAAGAAAAGCCAAAGGAATCAAGAGAAAATGGCAGGTGGGGGGAGAGATCCAAATTCACATTGTACATATTCATTAATTTTAGCTGATGGGAGCAAGGATTTTTTTTTTGTTATTTTTAGGAAATTAGCTCTTCAAGGGATGTACTTGAAAGTGAAAGCTTTTCTTCGCTTTTTGCATCCATTTAACGGAGCCTTTCATTTTAATGTAAGTCTGTGTGTTTTTAAAGATAATTTTTATAAGAGAGTGAGAACCAATTACACAAGGTATTATGCTCTTTCTTTAATGATACAACTTTTCTGGAATTTAAGTTAATCACCATAATTGGCTGATGTGCACTTTATTAACATTACTCTATGCCACATTAAATTACTATAATTTTATTAGACAGTTCCTGATGCTCGAATTGGGAGTGCAAATGCAAGTCCCAGCAGTATGATGACATTTAAAAATCTAAGGTTTATTCATAAATGTTCTTTTCATCCCATTGAAAGGCAGAAGATTTGGGCATCCTTAATGTGAAGCTAAAGGGTCACAGATTTCTGGCCCTGGATTCCAAGGTGTTTATGTTCATATCTTTCAGTGCAGCATGATTTCCATTTCCTTTCCTATAGCCACAGTTCTCTGGATTGCATTGTTCTGTGATCCAGAGGGCTCCCTTGTTTTGATATCCATGGAGAAGCTAATGTAGTGCTTTAACTCTCATACACCAAGATGTGATATGTCAGTTCCCCCAAAGTCATATTTTACTATATGACAAGCCTCGTGGCGCAGTGGTTAAACTGCTGTACTGCAGCCAAAACTGTGCTCACGACCTGGGGTTCAATCTCAGGTAGCCGGCTCAAGGTTGACTCAGCCTTCTATTCTTCCGAGGTTGGTAAAATGAGTACCCAGCTTGCTGGGGAGGGCAATGTGTAGCCTGCATAATTAACTTGTAAACTGCCCAGAGAATGCTTGAAGCGCTATGGGGCGGTATATAAGCAGCACGCTTTGCTTTGCTTTTACTATAGAATCCACACAGAAACCACCCAAGACCAACAAGGTATGCATTCTGCAGCATTTTCTCCAGACATTTGTGAACAATGCTTCCATATTTCAGTTAATTGCTGTGTACAATCTTTTGTTTGTTTACTTGCTTGCTTGCCTGATTATTTCAGACAAACAACAGCTGAGACAAAAATTGGTCCAAACAAATATACTGCTTTTTGTAATTGGATTTTTTTTTTGAATCCACTTATTTATTATATTAGAATAGAACAAAAAAAATCATTTTCGGGCATATCATCATTTGTCAGCTTCTTCGTTCTCTGCTGATTCATTATTCTGCAAACACCATATTGAGTTAATTGGAGGTTTCATGGCCAGAACATGTAGTTTACATTTTTCTGTGTTTTTAATGTACTCCCCTACACACACTTTTGTTTTTGTACTTCCTAGCATTGGAGAACATGAAAGCTTGCACCATGCAGTAATGTTGTACTTGGTCAATAAAAAAGGTATTGTCAGCAGCGGATTGTGTATCTTTGGTAATGATGGGCATTACATGTTTTCTTTTTCTATTCTCCTTAAATAGTAATTTAGCAAAAATTTAAACAAATATGAAAGATTATTTCTGTAAAATGTTCATGAAATCTGACTTCGACATATTACTCCAGACAATATTGTGCCAGAAGTGCAGAAATGATCATTCAGCCAGGCGCGGAACTGCTGTGGCGGGGACACTTTGCCCTCCCGCCTGGAGAACGGCATCACAGAGTGATGACTGCTCTCAGGGAGGGGAGGAGGGACAGAGACTTTAAGAGGTGGCGTCCCTCTTTCCCGGCCTCTTCTTTCATCGGCTGAGCAAGAGGGAAGCCATGCTGCTCCGGTGAAAGCAGTTTTGCTTTCCCCGCACGTGGCTGAGTGAGGAGCTGGCGGATTTTTGGGTCACGCATTGGCATGGCCCCTCGTTGTTTTTATTCTTCTTTGGAGAAGGGGGAAGATTGGGGGAGCCTTCCGCTTTAGATTATTGTTGCTATTATTCTTGGTTTACGTGGATGTTTTTTTTAAAAAAAGTGGTAAAGGAGTTCTGAACGGGACAGCAGAGGGTTTTTTTTTTTTAATTCAGTTATCAGTAATATTGAAATTCGGTTCCATGGTGTTGGGGCAGTGAGATATTAAATTGAAAATTTAAAAAAAGAAAAGAAAAGGGGAGACCAAAATAGATTAAATGAAATAATTAACTGGTAATATATTAATTCAAAAAAAAGTGAGAAAGAAAATAGTAAGCCTTTAGGGTGGGTGCTAAGCACCCTGTTGGGCTCAGACTAGGGGTTGCTGCCCAACATAGATATATTTTTAAAAAGTAAGCATTTGGGTTGGTTTCTACACCCCCTGTTGGGCTCTATCTAGTAGTTGTAGCACAGTGTTTATAGATACATATATAAAAGGGGGAAATTTTATAGATACATAAATAATTAGGAAGAAGAGTGCAATCTCTTCAGACCTATTTGGAACTTATTTTTTAAAAAAAACTAGTCAGCATGGGGTGAAAAAAGAGACAAGGTTCCAAAAAAGGCAAGCAGCCTGTAAAATATAAGGCTCCAGCCAGACCTCCAGCAGTAATTTCTTCATGTGAAGATGAGATCTCCACCAGTAATTTCTTCATCTGAAGCCTGATTAGAGTGCCATACTGGGAAAGCTGAGTGAACTTGAAAGGAAGAGAGCCATGGCTAAGGATGTGGCTAATTCGGCCACCCCGAGGAGGTCACATAGAGAATCTAAGGCGCGTAGGATGGCTGAGTTGAGGCAACTGGGTTATGTAATGTTGTCACGTATTGCTCTTCTAGAAAAGGAGTGTTCTGCTTCGGCAGGAGCGTCTTCAGCGGAATCAGTGGGTGGCGACCACCAGACCATGCATATCGATGCAGAAGTGGGCATGAGGCCCGAGCCTCTGGCAGTGGCGAATAATCAAATGGAGGAGCATGGTGAGGAGGAGCAGACCTGTCTAGGATGAGCTGTACCAGCAGGAAGGCAGACAGAGTTAGACTGTGCCCTACCTAGCACTAGCCAACAGGTGCCAGAGGTGCCTCCCACCAAAGTGGCTATCCCGGCACTGCCGGTAACAGGTGAGTCTCCAGCCACAGCACACACATCACATATGGAATGGATGTGGCCTTGGGGGGAGGTTAGTCCACCAGCCTTTTCTCAATTGAACGCTGATTTACTGCCTGGCAGCATAGAGAGGGGTTCGCACATGCCAGTAGGGCCTGTACTGGCTTCAAAGCCTTGGACGATGCCCTACCCACAGTGGTCCTTTCCTAGCCAAACCCTAGGATTTGTTGAAGGTTTACAGCAGTTTAACCACCCCATGATTCCAAACACTGGGTATAATTCAGTCCCTAGGAGTGCTCTTCCATATGGGGATCAATCTCTGCCTTTGAGTGGCCACCTTCTCCCAGCTACAATAGAGAAGATTTGAGAGGCAAATACGTGGACGTATTCGAACTCCCAAACAGAGAAATGGAGGAGAAAAAATGCACCAAAGAGGAGGATAGGGAGAAAGAGAGATTTAAGAAAAAGAAACCAGAGAGATGCTGGGCAAATTGGCTGCCAGGTTTTTTGATATATTATACAGTGGTGCCTCGACTTACGAACGTCCCGACATACGACCATTTTGAGTTACGACCAGCTCCGGCCACAAAATTTTGCTTCGACTTGCGACCGGAGCTTCGAGTTACAACCAGAAAAGGGCAGGGGAAAAAGGCGGAGAATTCAAATTGCTAACTGTTGGTGGCGAAGAGGCTGCTTCTTTGTAGCTCTTTCGCCCCAGCAGTTAGAGAGTGTGCGATTGGAGGAGGCTTCGGACTGCCTGGTAAGGTGCTGCTTTCTACTTTTTAAAAACTGTTCTGGGTGGGTTTTGCAGCATGGTTTTGGGCTGGGTGGTGGGATTATGTTTCTATGCTGTGATGGGTCTTACAGGGTTTGTTTGTTTTTGGGGTTTTTTCCCCCATTTCTGTTGGGTCTTGCAGGGTTTGTTTGTTTTTTGGTGTGTTTTTCCCCATTTCCGATGGGTCTTGCAGGGTTTGTTTGTTTTTTGGGTTTTTTCCCCCCATTTCCGATGGGTCTTGTGGGGTTTGTTTGCTTTTTGAGTTTTTTTCCCCCATTTCCGATGGGTCTTGCAGGGTTTGTTTGTTTTTGGGGTTTTTTTCCCATTTCTGATGGGTCTTGCACGGTTTGTTTACTTTCTGCTTTGCTTTTTTTGCATTTCCGAAGGGTCTTGCACGGTTTGTTTGCTTTTCTTTTCTTTTTTTCCTTCGGCCGGAATGGATTAATCACGTTTCCGATGGGTCTTGCACGGTTTGTTTGCTTTCTGCTTTGGTTTTTTTTTTCATTTCCGAAGGGTCTTGCACGGTTTGTTTGCTTTGCTTTTCTTTTCCCCCTTCGGCCGGAACGGATTAGTCGCATTTCTGATGGGTCTTGCAGTGTTTTGTGGTTTTTTGGGTGATTTTTTTCTTCGACCGGAATGGATTAATTGCATTTCAATACATTCCCATGGGAAATGATGCTTCGACTTACGACCATTTCGAGTTACGACCAGAGTTCCAGAACCAATTAAGTTTGTAAGTCGAGGCACCACTGTACAATATATAGACTTGATATACAGGGCGTATGTAGATTTCCCAGGGCATGCGTGGCTGCTGTATGATGAGGGGTTCCGTATGAGAGCAGTGATACACCCCCAAGATGGGCTGGGACATGCATCACCACAGTTTGTGGTTGCAGCTGATGACCCCATCCCGCCCCAATATGGGCGACCATTTTGATAGTGTGCATTTGATTCAGAGAGACAATAATTACAATACTCCCCGTGCTCTGGTGGACCAGGTGGTTCAACCCTGCCTGGTTTGCTGGGAATTTAATGCCAAGGGGTTTTGCAACCGTAAACCATGCAGATTCCAGCATCAGTGCTCAATTTGCGGGGGCCCCCATGGATCAGCCGCATGCTTTAGAGGATGCCCAGGATCAGGCGGCAACAAGGACGGTGGTGGTCCCAAGCGGCAGGCAGCAGGTCCATCTGCTACTGCAAAAGGGTCCCAGTCCAATTAAATTGACAATTTTAGCAGACTGGTTGCTTTCATATCCTGATAGGGTGGCAGCGCAATATTTGCTGGATGGGTTCAGGTTTGGTTTTAGGATCCCTGTTCAAAGTGTTAGGTTTGCCACTTCGGCAAGCAATTTGAAATCAGTAAGGGGTATGGATGATGTTGTTAGAGAAAAGATTTAAAAAGAAGTTGCAAAGGGGCGGGTGGCAGGACCATTCACCAAGCCACCTGTGCCAAGATTGTGAGTTTCCCCCCTAGGGGTGGTTCCCAAAAAGGTTCTGGGTGAGTTTTGCCTCATTCATCATTTATCCTACCCCCTTGGGGAATCAGTCAATGATAAGATTCCCCTATGCACGGTCCGTTATACGTCATTTGATGCTGCAATAAGGAATGGTTAGATCCTGTGGCAATGAGGCAGAACTCAGAAAATCTGACATTAAGTCGGCTTTTCGTTTATTGCCGGTTCACCCAGAGGATTTTGAGTTACTAGTTTAATTCGAAGGGTTATATTTTATGGACAGGGCAATGCTGATGGGGTGCTCAATGTCATTTGCTGCGTTTGAGCATTTTAGCTCATTCTTGGACTAGACCCTTAAGCACAGGGTGGGGCTTTCTCACGTGGTCCATTATTTCGATGATTTTTTATTTTGTGGGAAGCTGGGGTCCACCCAATGTGAGCACGTCATGCAGACTTTTCAGGTAGTGACAAAGGAACTTTGGGTACCTTTAGCAGAGGAGAAAACTGAGGGCCCCTGTACAGTAATTACTTTCTTGGGGATTGAATTGGACATTATTCAACAATCCAGAAGATTGCCAGATAGTAAGTTGGTGGACCTCAGGATTCAAATTGGGGACCTGTTACAATGTGCCAAAGTTCTGTTGAGGGAGCTGCAGCACGTAGTGGGTCACCTCAATTTTGCATGCAAAGTTATTGCTCCAGGTAGGGCTTTTCTTAGGAGGCTGTGTGAAAGCCATGAGTGGTTTAACAAAACCACACCACAGGCAAAAACTTTCAGCAGGGATGAAGGAGGACCTATGGATCTGGTTACAGTTTCTAGGTGGATTTAATGGAATTTCATTTTGGAGGGACGAGGTACACTTTGGAGCTGAATTCCAAGTTCAGTCTGACGCTTCCGGGTCAACTGGATATGGCATTTATTTTAGAGGCCGATGGTGTGCCGGCCTGTGGCCGATGAAGTGGTGTGACTCCGAAGTCACCCGGGACCTTACATTCTTGGATTTTTTTCCCGATATTGGGAGCCCTATGCCTATGGGCTGATATCTGGGCCAATTCTGCCATCACATTTTGGTCCACATGGTGAATACTCTCACATCAAAATCTCAGAGGGTTATGAGATTGGTGAGAGCCTTTATGCTGCGCTGTTTGAAATATAATATTATGTTCCAGGCTTGTCATGTGACTGGCATAAATAATGAGCTGGCTGACACCCTGTCCTGTCAACAGATCGACCAGTTCAGGGTGTTGGCCCCAGGAGCTCAGGCTCATCCAGAGATATTACTACAAGATGTATGGAGCATTGGAGGAGTGAAGCCAACAGGGCAATCAGTTTAGCAATCGCTCCCAGTACTAGGCGGAGCTATGCAGCTGCTTGTGAAGAATTTTTTACTTTTTCCAGTGGAGAAGGCCTGGGTAGACTATGGCCTATAACAGTGGATCATTTACATCAGTATAGAGTCTACCTCCATTGTAAAGGTTTGGATCCCTGCACCATTCAGGGGAGGATGTCTGCTCTGGCATTTTACACCAAGGCATAGGGTTGCCCTGATCCGGCAAGTGATTTCAGGGTAAGGAAAATGATTGAGGGTTGGAGCAAAGAAAGAGGCATGCAAGAAGATAGGCGCACCCCTATGTCCCCCAAATTCTGTTTCAGTTGGGTTAGGTTTGGGACGATATTTGCAATGACCATTACAAGGTCAAATTATTTAAAGCAGCAACGCTTTGTGCATTTTAGGGCATGTTTAGAATTAGTGAGTTGGTAAGGGCATCAAAAGCAGACATTTCAAAGACAGTGTTTGAGATGGACGACTTATTGGTCTCCTAAGACAGAGTTTTGTTCCATCTCCACCGATCTAAGACAGATCAATTAGGAAAAGGCCAGGTTATAAGTTTAGGGCATTGTTCAGTTGAAGAACTATGTCCGGTTAGGGACATTTCGGACTATGTTGAGGTAAGGGGGACTTCAGCAGGGGATTTATTTTGCCATACAGATGGCTCACCCCTCACTAGATACCAGTTTTGGACAGTCACTTCCCGTGGGCTGCAGAAAGCGGGCATTGTAGGGTGGAAATTTGGCACCCACTCTTTTAGAATAGGCGCAGCATCCACAGGAGCAGCTTTAGGATATGGGGAAGAGCAGATAAAGCAAGTAGGAAGGTGGTCCCTCGCACAGGTTCAGGACTTATATATGTTCTCTCACACAATAGATGCTGGTCTTTGTTTTCTCTTTCAGGCTTCAAGGCGGTTACCACCCGGTTGTGAGTTGTTTTGTATGGCCACAGTTATATACATTGGGCAGCAAAGTATGCTCTGCGGACTGGCTGGGGCCATAATTTAGGCCTGGGTGCTCAGGCCACAGTGGAATGGAAGGGAAGGAGGGGTATGCTCTGGGACAAGCTCTTTGACCTGGTGATCCAGACTATTAGGGAGGTGCCCCCTGATATATTGGTTGTTCACCTGGGGGAAAATGACTTAGCTCAGAGAACAGGCATTGCCGTGGTGGGTAGTGCGAGGGGAACAGTCGGGGTGAGTTCATGGAAGACACATGGTGCAAAATATTCCAACTCCCTGTCAGGTGGAGCCAATACATCCTCTGAGGAGAGGTGGTTTTCATAAAGGGACCTCCCGGGCAGCATTTCACCTAGGGTCATGAGACTCAGTGGGCTGACGCAGTGGGGTGTACCCCTATCACCGGGTACCTGAAGACGTGCTGTACAGATGACAGCATGATTCAGAAATAGGAAACTCGCCCTGCTCTAGAATGGTCCGGATGTAAAGGCTACACTGGATTTGGAGAAATATCGCACTACGTTAGGCCCCCTTGTAGATGAGTAATTTAGTTTAAATAGTTAATAAAGTTGTGGTCCAAGTTTTAACCCAACAACCTGTGTCTCGCCTCTTTACTCCGGGCTGGGGGGGGGGGGGGCAAAGGCACAACCTCTGTGTGCTCACTGAATCATAGAATCAAGATGTTGGAAGGGGCCTAAAAGGTCATCGAGTCCAACCCCTACTCAGTGCAGGAATACAAATCAAAGGATATCTGCCAGGTGGTTGTCAAAAATTTCTCTTGAATGCCTCCAGTGTTGGAGCACTCACCACCTCTTGAAGTAATTGGTTCCATTGCCATACTGCTCTAACAGTTAGGATGTTTTTCCTGATATTCAGTCAAAATCTGGCTTCCTGTATCTTGAGCCCATTGTTACATGTCCTGCACTCCGGGATGATTGAGAACAGATCCTGCCCCTCCTCTGTGTGATAGCCTTCCAAATATTTGAAAAGTGCTATCATATCTCTCCACAGTCTTCTTTTTTCAAGGCTAAGCATGCCCAGTTCTTTCAGTCTTTCCTCATAAGACTTGGTTTTCAGCCCTCTTCTTGCCCTCGTCTGAACTTGTTTCAGTTTGTCAGCATCTTACTTGAAGTGTGGTATCCAGAACTGGAAACAGAACTCAATATGAGGCCTAACCAGTGCTGAATAGAGGGGGACTAGTACCTCACAGGATTTGGAGACTATACTTCTGTTAATTCAGTCTAAAGTAGCATTTTCCTTTTTGTAGCCACATCACACTGTTGGCTCATATTCAGCTTGTGATCTACAACGACTCCAAAACCCTTTTCGCTTGTAGTATTGCTGAGCCAAGTATCTCCCATCTTGTGTGTGTTTGGTTTCTTTTTCCTAGGTGCAGTACTTTGCATTTATACCTGTTGAATATCATTCTTTTGTTTTCAGCCTAGTGCTCAAACCTATTTAGATCATTTTGAATTCCAAGGTGCTTGCTATTTCACCCAATTTTGTGTCATCCACAAATTTGATTAGCATTCCCTGTATCCCCTGATCCAGGTCATTAAGAAAAATGTTGTAAAGCACAAGGCCCAGGAATGGGTTCTGAGGTACCCTCCCCTTGTTACCTCCTCCCAGTTGGAGAAGGAACCATTAATCATCACCCTCTGAGTATGATTCTGTAGCCAACTGTATATCCACCTGACAGTTGTTATATCTAGCCCATACCTGAACAGAAATCTCTGTGTAGACTTGAGTGACTAATCATCATTATGTGCTCACCCACCAGGAGAATTTGCATCCAGACATAAATATGTAGTCAATGCATATTGACTAGAAGGGTATTTTCTAGACCTGTCACCCTCCATCCCCAGTGTTGTCACCCTTCTACACATGAAGAGTAAGAGCTTTGCAATCCGTGTACTCTTTCTGTATGATTGGTGCCTCCAGACATCTCTTGATCTCTTTCTCATATTTTTATACTGGCATACTACTTCTATTTTATTTTTCAGCTCTGTATGGTTGTCTATCAATTTGGTTTTAACAACAACAAAGCAGATGTGAGGCTATAACAAATGCCAATGGTGTCACTCTTTTCCCCTGGTCTCTTTCTACTTTATAGCCTTGGCTGCCTCCATGTTTCTGTTGCTATTCCAGTTGAAATAAGACATGCTTTGTTTAGAAAATGATTTAGTTGCAGAGCTCCATGCATTTGTACATCTGCCTGCCCATTCACTGTCAAGATCTCAGATTTGCAGCTTGGATGGATTGGGTTTTAGAAGAAAATCCCTGTAGTTGATTGGTTTGTGCTCCTCGTTAGGAGAACAGATTTTTCAAAAGAGAAAATGGGATTGAGTTGTACAGTGTATGTATGCCCCCAAACTGTCAGAGACCATTCTGCTACTAAGTCAAACTCTCAGAGGCTGTGCTGTTACCAAATGCATGTTGTGGAAAGGACTTACGCTTCAGATGATGTGCTGCTTTCTCTGAGTACCAGAATTGATAGTTATGGCTCTGCAGCCCAGTAACTTCACTCAGAGAAACTCACCAATTAGAGCATGCAGGAGAAATCTTGACTTCACTGGGTATGAAGCAGTCAGTCTTCTCCTTTGGCACCTTCCTTGTAAGCCACTTCCTTATAAGGTACTGATACTTTCAGTTCTTTTCCCTCACTTTTCATTACATGGCTTTATTTGTTTGTTTGTTTGCTATTTGAACTTTTATCTTGCCCCACAGTGCAAGCACTCTCTCGCTGGTTCACAACATAATCATACTAAATCACATTAAAAGAATAATACAATATATTATACAAATAGATATCATAAAATTGATAAAACCACTCTAAACCTATTTTAAATTAATGGAAACAACTTTGAGCATCTCACGTAACAAGCACTAATAAAAAGCAGTTTTAAATAATTCTTTTTAAAAAACTAATTTCTTAAAAAGTGAGAGGTAAGGTGCCTGGCAAACCTCTGTTCGAAGTTTGTTCCAGAGGGATAGGGCCACAACCAAAAAAGCCCAGTTCTGTATATTCACTCTTTTTGGCTTCCTTAAGGTATTATCATTTTCAACATCATGGGCTGTGAACGTGCCAAGACTGGAAATATGTGTTCATATCCTTTGTTACCTATGATCATTTAAAACTCACAATGCTGGATTTAACACCTTAGAGAGATGCAAATAGCTCAGGTTCAGTCTGTATTTAGATATTAGTCTAAAGACTGTGCACATACCTAACACCTTCTAATGTAGCACAATTTTCTTAGGCTTGAAAGTGCTTCAAACACTTGGACAAGATGTGAATCTGAAATTCCGTTCTATCTCCAGTGGCTTGAATAGGGACAATTGCTTTTTTTTTGTTACTGGAGGAATTTTGGTTAATTCCTTTTAGTTAGCAGAGCACAGAGTACAAAAAAACACAAACAGCTGCTGCACAGGGGGAATGTAAAGGAGAATAGTTAAAATTTATATATAAAAATCACTCTGCAAGTAGCTTTTCTCCAGTTACAGTTAGAAGAGTAAAAGGATAAAAGGGGTGGGTGGGGTCTCTCAACTATCTGGAAGAGGGAGAAATTCATGTAACCTCAGGGTCTAAATGTCAGGAAGCAGAGAGAAACATGTCTGCTCTGTTTGAAAGGAAGAGAGAGAGCAAACAAATTGTAGAAGCAAAAAAATAAAAAATAAAACAGGAAGAGGGGGTGGGGGCTTGCCTCAAGCTCAGGGGGAAAAAAAAAGCTCTTTGCTAATAGTTTGGTGTCAAGGCACAATTGTGTTAGGCTGTGAAACCCCCTTCCTCTCACTGAAACCAAGTGTTAGTGTATGCAAGATTGTTACCATGCCACCATTTATCACAGTATACATATTAATCAGCTCATCAGTGGAATGATGTTCTTTTACCATCTACTGTTTGTTAATGAGCATTGTTAAGATAATAACTATTTGTAGGTATTTCATATCTATCTAATTCCACTACAGATGGTCCTCTGCCCATCCATTTATAATAATCTTTCAGCTGAGATAACACTCCATCCATCCTTATTCTTATGCCGAATAAATTTGCTATGCCATGAAGGTTATTTTAGGAATCAGATATCTGTGTTTAACTCAATCTAAGTTATAAAAATTGTCTCTGCGAATGTGTGAGTAAAGGACATCAGACCACTGAGGAAGTGACCTTGTCCACAAAATCTCATATTAAAATATAACAGTTAGTCTTTAAGGTGCTACCACACTTTTGTCGTTTTTATATGTTATTTTATTTTATTTTTTGTTTTTACATGTAAACCTTTGCACAGACTAACATGGCTACCTCTTCTACTATTAAATAAGAATGATAATTCCAGGAGAAAAGCCATGTCTCATCATTTTCAGATCCTTTCTAAAGGAATTTCAGTGCTCATGGGAGGTAATGTGGGGAGCATACTCTTTCCTTTACAGAAGGGCTTGTTGTCCATGGAAACATATCCATGGGCACTGGGGAACTGTGTAGCTTCTTCATTGTCTAAGTCCAAGTCATACCAGTGTTACCTGCTATTTGCAAGACTTGATTTTCAGGATACAATGAATTATGACACTTAATGTTGGTGGTGGGCTACACTGGCAGAACACAAAAAATACTCAACATACTGAGTCATTATGCTGAATTAAATTGCCAGTATACCCCCATGTTAAATGCAGACCAAGCCAAATTGTAGTGACATTTAATCTCCTTCTGTTTCATCCTTTCAGTGTTGCTGATGCGGGGTGGCCCTGCAAGGGATTTTGGCTTTAAATCTCACCAGCATAGCCAGTGATGAGGGCCTGTGAAACTTGCAGTCTAAAGAACTCCAAGGAACCATAGTGCCACCCCCTCCTTGTTCTGGATGCTTCCACTCTTGTAAATGGTGTCAATGTATGGTCTCCAGATCTATTTCACAATCTTAATCAATGGAAAGAATTGCAGAACTAAGAGCAAAAAGGATATTGTGCCTAAAAATGCAGCTGTTTGTACCGTATTTTTCCATTTATAACACGTCCCCCCCCCACTTTTCTAACCCCGAAATTAAGAAAACTTAGCTTTGGGGATTCAGCCTCTGGGCTCAGAACGTCAGATATTACGTCTGAGCCTACAGACTCCACCTTCAACAAGGTGTGTTCCAACTGGTTTGTTCAGCATCAGCTGACATCAGTTCCATAAGGCTCATGATTGGAGGAAGCGAAGTCTCCTGACTGTAGGAAGCTAAGCCTCATGACTGAAAGAAGCCTGTTTACAGAGGCAAGGTATGGCCGTTTTGTTCTCTCCTCAGCTATCCATGTAAAAGACACCCCTCATTACTTTTTAGTGTAATGATTTTAGGAAAAAGTAGTGTCTTATACACAGGAAAATATGGTATATCACTCTGAGTTACATTATGCAGTGTCTTATTTTTAAAAATCCCTATCTTGCAGTCTGCTGTCTGCATTGCTTAAACACAGCTTTCTGCTAAGCTATCTTTGTTATGCTGGTGCAGCACTGCTTTGCTTTGCTATTTCTCCAGTTTTTCATAAGATAACACTCAGTATTACAAACAAAATCTTTTCCCAAGGTTTCTCTTCTTGACATAGTTCTTGAACTTTAGCTCTGGGCTGGTAGTATCATTTTCAAGAGTATTGTCCTGGGTTGGGGGATGGTTTTTTTATTCACCTGAATAATCAAAAACTAGGAATTGGAGCTATGTGCTATGATGGAACAACATCTCCAGATTTCACTGTGACTGTTCAGGTTACAGCAGGAGTATGCAGAAGGTCAGGGTAACTAAATGTAACAATCAATGCAGAACATATGACACCAATTCTAAAGGAATTCCCCAAGTTGCCAGAAAGCTACCTAGAAAAGTTTCAATGTTTGTGTTAAGATATAAAGCCCAACACATATACACAGTTTAGATGCTGGGTGCTAGATGGCAAGAAATCTTCCTTATATCCCTGAGTCAGTGCAACTTCTTTAAAAATCTGCAACTGGCCACAGTTCAGTCCAGGTTGATTTGTGCCTGCTGTGATTCAATCTGGACTCCAAATCTGAATTGTGATTCAGAAATCCAGACTGTGATTTGAAAACTTGGATTGGATATTTATCTTGCTGCCGTTACTTCTTGATCATCTCACATACCTCAAAAAATCTACTTGGCTTTGCATAAGATGTAACACTCAACCCTCCCTAAAGATAGTATGAGGTTTGTACAGGGAGTCACTGTGAGCACAAAACTACCACCTTTATCTCTGAGGTAGGTCCTTTAGGCCTCAGAAGTGCGTAGTATAAGCCTCATGGACAAGCCTGACCTTATTACCCCCCCTATCCCAGAATAAAGACATGAGACAATTATTATGGAATAAACATGGGCCACACGTTATTGATTATTCATTAATGCCCTCAATAAATTGGGGGGTCCTGCGGTAGTGCGGAATCAGGTTCTGCAGAGGGGTCTTAACGGACCCCTACCAAATAATGGGCGAGTCCCGAGCACCAAGTACCCGTGGTCGCGAAGACAGCGAGAACCCGACCGGCCCCAATTTGACCACCCCCAGACCTCCAGCCCCCTCCTCATTGTTGGCTGTTGGTCCGGGAGCGGCCCCAGTGGATCTTCCTCCCCAAGTACTGTAATCGCACGATCCGCAGCGCTGGGAGATCAGATGAGCTATACTTTACCTGTGTTTGTGAGGGGACTCACCGAAACCTGTTCTATTCGCACTACCCGCCACAGCATAGGGACTAGCTAAGCTAAGTCCCATGCCCACCATCCAGCTTCCTAATCTCCAAAAGCAGGGCCCCCTTGATGACTTTAAGAAAGACGTCCGAGCCTCTATCTGAGAGGTGCACGTCATCACCCGAAAGTGCTCAGGCCTATCCACGCGGATCTCCTGGTGACCAATCACCGATCCAAGGCCATTGCAAACATCTCTGCATACGCCCTGTTAACATGTCTCTGTGCTGTGTTAAACCATTGGACACATTTCACCGCCATCCACGCACACCGCAGGATGATTGTAGGACCATAAAATGCTCAAAGCAGGACACGCCGCCACTGCCATCCCCGCATGCCGCGGGATGATTGTAGACCATAAATTGCACGTAGCAGGGCACGCTGCCCTCAGCCATCTTAGATCACATATTACATCCAAGATCAAAGCCTTTCCACCATATCTGGCTGGATCGTTACCACCCAAATGCATTAGCAACACATCTGAGGGATGCGGTCCGAATGCAGCAACTCTAGCTGCCTATCGATCTGACCAGAACATAACTGTGGACGATAATCATGATGTGTCGCCTCTTCGCCATTATCACTGGACCTACAATGACAAAACAGAGCCAGGCACCTGCCTAGACGTGAGGGAGTGTCCTGATATATCTGTGATAAGCCTTGGATCGGCAATATGAAACAAAACTGTCTTGTCCACTATCCTGACATCCTGCCAATGCAAAGCAACTTTAGACGCATCACCCTTTCCTGCGGCTACTACTCAACTAATTCCCAATGCGCTAAAATTATCAGCAATGATGCCACCCTAAACAGCGCTGCCTCGTAATCATCCCTGCAGATGACAGCCCACTGTTGCAAAAAAAAATATTTATTTATTTATTTTAAATAATACTGGGGATATGGGCGCCCTTGTATCTTCAACCTGACTTCTTTTTTTCCCCACTTTCCAACATTTTCCACATACGGAAATTGGAGGTATAGTCCTGATACCCCTGAACTCTAGTGTGAAAGCTAACACGGACATCTAACCTTGTATGGAACCTGGCACAGATCCCTTCCTGTGTAAGTATACAATGAACTGCTGTAAGTGCTCTCCCGGGGCAGGCCAGACCAGTTCCAAACCGACTAATGTTCTGAATGCCTGGAACACCGTACTCACTGCCAGGTACCCTTTCCGCATCCTCAGGGCCAGTGCCAAGCCTATTGCTCTTTCCGCATCATCACGCCAATTTGCCAGACCTCTGGGGGCAGCTTCTCTGAAAATTCCCTGGCTCCTGGATCTAACTCCCTGAATCGAGTTATCTGTTGGCGCAATAGGGCATCCACCAAGCTGTTATCCAGGCCAGGAATATGCCTTGCCTGGATCAAACGTTAAATTTCAAAGCTTTCAAAATAAAGTCCTGTGGGTGGACCGGAAGAATAATAAATGCTGACTGAATGTCACATTTTGCAAGCTCCGCCCCAATACCGCATCTACGGACCATACGCACCACCTTGTCAAAAGAGGTGTAGCGCACTGTGCAAAGTTACTGCAGTATGGCATCATTCACTGACTCTCTCTCCGGGTAAGATAAATGATGAATGAGCCAATACTCTCCCCTATTCCTCTTGGGCACCACTCCCAGTGGCGATACCCGCAGATTCTTTAAGGGCGATACTGATAAGGACCCAAAACCCTACCTTCTGCAACTTCCTTCTGTATACTGACTTCAGATTTCTGCGAAAAGGCCTAACACTGGTGTCTTAAAACCTTCCATAAAGCCAAGTAATAAATACTATGTGTCCGTCATCCTTGGATAATCCCGCAACCAGGTCTCCAATACAGACGTCTTAATTGAACTGGGGCCCTTTGTTAAAGGAGCCCCCCCCACCGTTAGCCTTTTTGTTGCCTGCAGTGTCCTTACTGATATTTCATTGACCTCTGGCCCTAAAACATGACGTGCTGGTATGCTGACCCCCGCAGACCGAACACTCATGCCTAAAGCGGCATGGTTTGCACGTGCCTGTGCCCTTGGCATTATAGTCCCAACAGAGCAAGCGGGGCTGAACCACTTACCCCGTGCCACCACTGGAACTTGAAGAAGGACCTGGCTTACTTATAAAATAACCGCTATCGAACCCATCACCTAGATTAGGCCTGGCAGTAGTCATAAATTGCAGCCAAAGGCCCATCAGCAGTTTGTCCCATCTCAAATTTGGATGAATAGCACTCCGCATATGGAATGATTCCTCATAGCAACCCGCAAAGTCTACGTAGGCCCTATAAATCAACTCCAGATACTGCAGTAGTGACTGGGTCCTCCACGGCTGTGCCTTCACTACCATGCCAGTGCAAATCAAGAAACCCGGCAACCAGTTTGCCCAGGTTTTCTCGGGCCTACGCCTCCTAAACCTCTCCTTTTCCCATTCGTACCTCTTTTTTGTCTACCTCACTATAAAGGATATCAAATAAGTCAACATAGTCATCTTTTTCAATCTTTTCTTTAGTTGCTGGAGTAAAGTGATCGCCTAGTGGCATTGCATGGTCCATGAAAGGCAGAGCCTTTAAAGGGATGGAGTTGTATCCCATATCCGGCACCGATCGGCAAGGCCAGACCCCTACGCCCAATGTCAACCACCTGGCTGCTAGTAAAGCAATTTAGGGTACGGGGTAGCCCAGTTCCCCACTGTTGTACTAGTACTGGGCCAGGGGCCACCTGGAGCCCCGTCGCCCTGTGTGTTGTGTGTTACATGCATTGGCCAGCAGTCCTGACCACCGCCCGGCCATGGCCAAGCAGTTACTTGGTTAAACATGTCAGGTGTTGGTGCCGTCTCACGTGCTACTGGGCTAAGGTTCGCAGTCCCTGCCCTTCTTCTTCATTCTGATGCTGAGGTGTTGTAGCTGCTGCCACTGATTCCTTCCTGGACGGCCATGCAGCCCGCCAGTCATCCTCTAAAGCCGCAAAATGGGACATTAAACCCTCAGCCATAGCCTTGAGTTTAGCCTTCCTATGACTTTTAGCCTCCCCCTCAGAGCGTCTAGGTTACGATTCACTCTGTTATGCTACCCCTTGCTCTGCTCTTTCAGTCTTCAAGGCTGAAATTTTATTTATTTATTTATTTATTTATTTATTTATTTATTTATTTATTTATTTATGAGCTGTTGCCATATTGGCCAGACTGGGGAGGCGATATCTAAGGAGCAGCTCACTCTTCAGCTGGCCGCTTCTCTTTTGTTACCTTGTCCCATCCTGGACACCATCCCAGCCACTTAAATTGAAAACTTGGTTCTAACTACACTAAACTTCATACACCGCCAGCTCCGAAGATGTACAATGCCTGATTGCTTAAATAAATTACTAATTACCTCTGAGCAAAGGCCCAGCGCTATGAGTAAACAAATTAATAAACCAATAAATTGTAGAAAACCTAATTCTGCTCCACCCTTAATTAAAACTTGAACCCCACTACTGACTAAGCTATAACCTCCTCTGTAAAATATTATTTTGTTATTCCTATAATTATTTCTGTGTGTTAGTAATTATTATCACATGATTTAATTAATGAATTTATCAATTAATATTATTATTACTATCTATTTATTTATTTATTTATTTAATTAATGTATTATTATTATTATTATTATTATTATTATTATTATTATTATTATTATTATTATTATTATTATTATTATTATTATTATTATATACCCTGTTTCCCCGAAAATAAGCCCTAACCTGAAAATAAGCCCTAGTATGATTTTTCAGGATGCTCGAAATATAAGCCCTACCCCAAAAATAAGCCCCAGTTAACTGAAACCATGCCCTCCACCATTGTGCAGCAACCAGAAGATGACATGACTGTAAAATAAAACATCCCCTGAAAATAAGCCCTAATGCGTTTTTTGGAGCAAAAATTAATATAAGACCCTGTCTTATTTTCGGGGAAACACGGTAATTAATTAATCACCACCTCTCACAAAAGGGGGTTGCACCCACCTTAAAGAAACCCCACACCTAAACACATCAAAGGTATTAATTGTTAATTAACTTAATTTTTTTTTTAGCAAACCACTCTACCAATGAATATTCTAAAATGCAGTCAATCAATGAAATTTATTTAATGTCACCAATCAATTTGAAGTGATCCAATTTATTTGAAAATATTAAAATCTTCCCTTCCCCTGCTGGTCGGGAGGGGGCGGGGGGGCACGCACGTGCCAAGCCGCTTATAAAATATGACCGAAAACCCCTTTTCCCACTTCGTCTTCTTCTTCTTCTCTCTCTCTCTCTCTCTTTTTTTTAATGCTCAAAACGCTGCTTTCTTATTTACTATCTGTCGGCTATCCAAGCCTGGACCTGGCGGCAATGGCCCTTGCCAGCCCAGCCCGGCACCCGCTCTGCTTCCCCGCATGCCTCTATGCTTTACTTAAGGTTCCCCTTTTATTTATTTTTAAAACCAGTAAACAAGAAATAAAACTGTGCAAACTGTCCCCCTATCCGGAACAGTTGCCAAGCAATCAAACCGTGGGGGGGAGGGATGCCGATGCGACCCCCCCTTTCGAAGAAGCAGGCAAACGCTGTAGTGACGCAGTTTGAATCGATCCCAAACTGAGGAGCTCTCTCCTCTGCTACAAAGAGCAAAGAAGAGGCCGAAAGGAGGCAGGAACCCTGAAGATATACTCCACTCCTTCCCCCTCCCTTCTAAAATCACTCACACAAGACCACTGTGTCTCGCGCTATCCGGGGAGGAGGATAATGGTGGCCTGCACCAGCGAAGAAATCTCGCCAGTGGACCTAGCAAAAGAAAACCTTTGCTTACTTTCCAAGTAATTAAGCATTGACTTTGTGCTTCCTTAGACAACACAACAGCCTTGCAAAGTAGGACCAATTAACAAATCACCACTGGATTTAGATGTGAATCCTGCTGTTCAAGAGACCAGACCTCTCTAAGGATTATATTTGTTTTATTAAGAAAATAAAGTCATCAGAATACAGTTCTTGTGCAAAAGGCATTAAGCATAGGACATATCCAAAAGCTACAATGTTTAAATAAAGCTGCTATTTCTTATTAAAATAAGAAACACTAAATCTCTAGGTAATTATCTTGCTTCTAAGCTGGGCTATTCACCCCCTCCTTCTGGTTTTAAAAAGACAAACCGTTTTCCTTTGTTACATCCTGCAAGCATTTCATCACATGTCAGGAACCAACAACCAACATTTCCACTTACACAAACAATCATATTTCTACATGTTTAGGCCCTTCTTCTCCCTGATACTTCTTAGATGCTAAGCAATTAATTACAAGAAGGCTCAACATAACTGCCCACCCATAATTCTCATGAAGTCCACAGGTGCGTAATCTTTCTTCCAATTAGGCGGTATGCATATTTGGTCTTCTCAGGCCTCTCTCTGTGCCCTTGCCCTTATCTCAGGTGTCTTCTACCAGGGAGTAAATCTGCAAAAACAGTTTCATACATTCCATTGCCCTGAAGTATCATCTCATACAGAACTTAAGACTCCATCTTCTTTATGTGACTACAAGTCCCAGCATTTCTCAATATCATTACATAAGGCAACACAGAACAACAGATTTCTGGAAAGCTGATCCTATGCAATGGCCATTTTTTCCCCCTTAGGAGCCATTCATAGTGACATCCCATATCTTATAAGATGTGTCTGAGTGGCTACAATGACTTCCTCTCTGTGTGGCTTTGTTGACTTTCTGTGATGTCACTTTCCTCATTCCTACTTTCTCCTCCTTACTTTGCTAACTTAGAATCATAGAATAATAGAGCAGGAAGGAACCTATAAGGTCATCAAGTCCACCTCCCTGCTCAAAGCAGGAATCCAGATCAAAGCAGATCTGACAGATGGTTGTCCAATTTTCTCTTGAACACCTGCGGCATTGGAGCGCTCACCATTTCTGAAGAAAAATGGTTTGTACTGCTCTAACAGTTAAGAACATTTTCCTGATATACAGCCAACATCTGGCTTCTTGTAACTTGAGCTCACTATTATGTGTCCTGCACTCTGGGATGAATGAGAACAGATCCTGTTCCTCCTTTATATGACAGCCTTTCAAGTATTTGAAAAGTGCTATTATATCTCCCCTCAGTCTTCTTTTGCTTGAAGAAGTGATCAGAAGTCTTGAATACTTGCACAGATATTTTTGTGCCTTTTTACATGGCCCATTAAGGTGTTAACATATCATGGGTTTTGGAAGCATTAGCGCTATTACTGATATGGTGTCTTCCAGAAATCAGCTTGTCTTCTCTTTCTATATTGCATCATTACAGTCTACTAACCCCCTCAATAAAACAGGTTTTCTGGAAGATAGGCCAGCATTGCCTTATCTGTCACAGGTGAAAGCATATTAATATGAATATCCATTCACAAAGGTCGTAAAGTCACCTTTATAGTCACATTTGATTTAAATTCCATGAAAGAGACTCTTCAGTTCTCCCACGACAGCTAGTGTATATAAACTTGCTATTTTAACCAACGAGAGTTTTTATGGTCTCAGCAAATCAGAACAGAGAGGAATGTTACAAGCTATTGAGCTGTGAGGCAAGATGAAATCTTCCCTGAGGCCTTTGGATGGGAAGCAGAACCAGCAGAGCTATCACATTTGATTGATAAAGTTGTATTTGGAGAGAAATGTTACGATAAGCAAAATGAATAAGTATCTGGCTAAAGGCTTTGTTATACAAGAATAAACATGATATATGTCAACAAATTGAATTTTTCTTCCTTTGGGTGGATGAAAAAGAGTAATGTTGGTTTTTTAAAAAACTATTTTTAAAATTAGATGCGCAAATTATTCTACTATAGAGTCAATCAATGTCCTGCTGTCTTTTTTTTGTGGACTTCAGTTAATGAGAAAGCTCAGGAGGGTTGGTCATGTTCTTGCTTGCGTTTTATGATACGAGCCACAGCTTTTGAAGTGGAAGAATGAACTTGTGAGGATTGCGTGCACCTTCCCCTTTTAATATTATTCTCTAAGTAAATGATCAGGCTGGGGGCTGCAGTACCAGCTCTCAGAGGCATTAGACACAACTCTGTTATGCCATGAATTTATTAAAAAATAAAATTTAGGGGTAAGCTGGAATGCAGAATATTGTGGTATCTTACATCCTGCAGATATTCAGAGTACTCACATAACTCCTTGTTGTGAATGCAGTCAGACTGAACTCAATGAGATACCTCCACAAGAAGTATGGAAACCCAGAGATATTCCTCACCTCTAGCTAAAAGCAAGGCAAGTTCCCCCCATTAAATTCTCTGTAATTTACAATTTGTATCTATAGAAAGTTAGAGTGCTTTCCCCTTGAGAAGCAAACTTGCGCATGTACAGACACACATATACACACAGCAACCACAGAAGATCTGTCTAATTGTTTAAAAAGATCCAGACAACACATTTGATGCTTCAGATTTTTAAATGCCCATAAAACAAAGCCGCAGTTATCCTATTTTTATGTGGACTGGGCAGTTTGCATTAAAAAATGGACAATTTGTGCAAAACATAGTTTTCACCACTGCAAAATATATCTTACAAAGTGGTTGTATCCATAAAAACTCACACTGAAATTAGTTTTTAATGTGCTACAATATTTTTGTCAGAATATGTCTGCACAGACTGACATGGCTACTTTTTTGAAAACTAGAAAACTGATAGCTCCCAAAAGTCTCTCATCATCCTTGTGTATGCAATAGGAGCATGTATTATTTCATCACCCTCACTTGTGAGTATGAGGCAAGTAAGAATGGATATCTCTATTAAAGGCTAAGAAGTTTTTTTTTTTTAGTGTCAGCTTTTGTGGACTGCAGGACATCTGCACATAATTTAAATGGGCCAAAAATGTACAAAAAAAACTAACAATGCTTGTTAGTCTTTAAAGTGTCAACAACTCTTCCATTATATGTAAAATGAGTATTACCTTAAACTAGACCAACATCTCCATACATTACAAAAAAAAGAGGGGGTGTAACTTAAATCAGGATATGTCCTTGATTGTTCTTACACATCTCTTGGCAGTTAAGACAATAGATAATTATAAATAATACATGATAATTATAAATGACAGAGAAAAGTGATATCCAGCTTCCAAGGAGGTCAAGGTGACATACATTCTTCCCTCCCTGGCACCCAGTTTTTTTTATCCCCACATCCATCCTATGTGGTAATGAGAAGGAAAAATTTAGTTGGACTGTTATTGACTGCAGAAGAAGCTGAAACTTGGATGACTGTAAAGTCTGTGAAGTATTATGTGGGGAAAGGGAATCAGGGAAGCTGAAGGTCTTTGGAGAGTCAGGATAAAGGCATCACAAAAAAATTGAGAAAATGAATTGACTAAAGAACACGTAACTAAAATAACAATCTGTACTTTTTTCCCCTATAAACAAGCTAAATGTGCCTATGTAGACAAAAAAAAAGCCTTATACTCGCTACTGTTTTGGACTACTTGGGCATTGCTCTTTGCTGTTCCCCTACAGCCATAGTAGTACTTTTAAATAAACCTACTCTAGAATTTATCTGTAGATTTCTTCCATAGTAGATAAGATTGAGAGATGGTGACTGAGTCAAGGACATACAAGAGCTTCAATCCTGTGCTGAAAGGGAGTTTGAACCTGGATTGTTCTAGTGCAGATGTAACATTTCAACCCACCAATCTCTAGGTAGAACCATGTTGTGTCCTTAACAATTTTGTTGCATATAAGTCAACATATCTCTTTACCTGTGGCATAGCAAGAATATGAATCTCTTTGCCATTGTAAGGGTGATAGAGGGCAGGATCCTATTGAGACTAGACAAACCACAGAAATGATGTCATTCTCCATCACACTGTCTCAGCCCCAATTTACTCCTTTTTGCTCTAAAGAGAATTAAGGCTTGACTAAGCATCTGCTTTTCTGCCCTTCTGGCTGGCTGTGGTATCAGTAAGGCTCTCCTCCAACACCACATTTCAAATGAGTTGATTTCTGTCCCTGTCTTTCTTCACTGTCTTTCTTTCACATTGTATGGATGATTTTGACCTACAATATGTTAAAGACAGATGGTGACAGAATTTAATCACACTTAGCTCTTCCAAGCAGTGATGCAAAATAAGGGAAACATTCAAACTGGTTACTTTACATGTTGGGTCACATTACTGGTCAATCTAATTCAGCATTTCTATAGTGACTAACAAAAGCAAATAAGGGTTCCCTGCAGGAATCTTTCCCAGGCATACCTGGAGGTGCCAAGGACATAAACTGGATACTTCCACTTGCAAAACATGCATAGCTTCTGAAGGTAACTTTTGGACTACATCTTTCATAATCCCCATTTAGCATGGTTCTTAAATATGCAGGCTGGGGGATTCTGGGAGCTGTAGTCCAAAAACCACAGCCTCCTGAAGTTGTGATAAATATAAAAAATCATCTTATGCTGAAATGGTCATTGCTGGACATATCCAATTATCATTATTTTCACTGTTTCCTCTATGTGAGATGAAAGTATGGAAAGTGAGTCAAGTGTCAAATTCTGCCATGTTTTCATGTTCAAAACTTTCCACAGTTCAGTTATGCCATCTACTTTAGCACAGTTATCTCTGCTTTTCTACTTGATATGTCAGAGGCATTAAATGACAGCATAAATTTGTTCAACAGTGCTTAACTGTACTTCTCTGTGCCCCCAGCTACATTTGACATATGCAAGTAAACAGTCAGATCTCAGATGCATCTGTATTAATACAGTCCAATTAGGAACTGTTGAATAAATGCTTATTAGAAGCATTATGCATGCAGACATGACTTGCAGTCTATGGTAATGAACCGTGGACAAATGCTCACTGGTGATCCAACCATGGAATTAAATTTGTTTTCCATGAAATCATCCTGATTGACTATTTCATAAGGAAAAGAGATGGCAGTTATACAACCTGGCCAGAGCTTAGAAGTAATGAATTACAACTAATAACATTACCTGTGACCAGCCACTTTTTTGTGGTAATAAGGGTTCAAGCTCTTTATTTTCAGAAGTGATTTAGAAAATAGTTACAAAGTTACTTTTTAGTATAGCTAGCAAAGCTTTCTATTTATATAAGGCATTTTTATTCACATCATAGCTGAAATCCTCTTCTAAAACTTACACCCACATAAAGCTGATGATGTTATCAGGAGAGGCAATTTATCAAAACTTACGTACATATTTCCTACTTCTGTCCCAAGGCTCCCACACTTCCTGTCTAAACCCTTTATCATTGGGTAGCTGTAGGAGCCTCAGGATGGGAACAGGAACTCTTTTACCACCCTTTGGTGGGGGCCTGGAAGAGGGCTGTTCCTGTCACTGTTCCCAGACTCTGGAACTCCCTCTCCCTTCCATAAGCAGACAATGACCTTTCTTTTCAGGCAGGCTTTTCCTTAGTGACTGGTTGTTTGAGAGTGTTTTTTTTTAACCCTGTCCAGAAACACAGACTAGAAGGAGCCTGTTGCCCCTCTGGTGGGAACAGTATTTGTCACATATGCCTGTCTGAGACCTTCTGCATTAAAAACATGTGCTCTGCACTGAACTAGGATTTATCCAGTACAACAGAGCAGTGCATCACACAACTATATAGAGGATATGTGAACACAGAAATTACTCACGCATGAAAAATATAGTTTATCCTGTTATGGTTTTGGAATTCCATTTATTTTTAATATATAAACCCTGTGCTTAAAAAGTGTAAAAAGATCTAAGGTCTGTATCACAGGTAAACAGATGAATTTCACTCTAATTTAGCATATATTCAGCTGGAGAAAAAACACTGGAGGGACATACTTGACTGTTCCATGTCTGCAGCAAGAAAAGTCATCTGATGCTAATTCAAAGTGACAATTGCATTTTATAAGAAAAATCATTGCAACAATAAAATCCAAATTAAAAAGCCAGCTTTTTGCATCACCAAAGACACTACTCCTGTTAAATATTTCATGTTTTAAAGAAGCAGCAGAAAAGATTGGTTTTTATTTTTCCTTTCTGATAGCAATTAGTTTCCAGGCTTATGGTATACTGTATAATACAAAAATACCTGGAAACTGCTGGTACAGTTAGCCTTCAAATAGCAGGCATTTCCTGTGACACAGTTCCCTAGAGCACCACCCAGACTTAAAAGCATTCTTCTGTTTCATAGAAGCTTGGTGTGCATGTTAGATTGAGCGGAAGAAGTGCATGGGGTAAAATGAGATCACAAATGTATGTTTTGGCTGCCATGAAGTCAACACAGTAACAGGTTGGCAGAAACATCAAAACACAATCATGAGCTGCCTTCAGAGCTGAGAGTAAGCACAACCTGTAGTCCAATCAGCCAATGGCAACAAAAAGTGCTACATAGAGTCACATAACTCATCTGCAATTCTGGTGCATCTGCATGAACCATTACCAACCACTCTATCAGACTGGTGAAGCTGGGTACCGAAGGGCCTTTTCTGTGATGGTTTAAAATATTGTGATTTTTTTCTCTAGGGATGTAGATATGGCTTCTTTACTGCTTAACTCTAAGGTACCCTAAAACTATTTCTGTTTCAATTGAGATTTTATTTCTAAATTAGAGATGGGCACAAATTAAAAAATGAATCACCAAATTCATTCAAAAATCACTAATTTATTGATTTGTATTTGTATGAATCAATGCCCCCAAAAAACATGAATCAATCAAATTTTAGTGTTTTTTGCTTCATCAATTTGTTTGGCTATAAAACACCCCCCACAGGGCACCTAGAGACACCAACATTGCAAGGAAGCTTCACATGATTCTCTTCTACAATCCCTTCAAGTCTGATGAAGATTGGGTTTCCCCAAGCCAGCTGCTAAAGGACACTCTCTGGGGGAGACCCACTTTGTGTGTCTATAACGTGGATGTCTAAAACCTAATCTTCACCAAACCTGGGGAAATTATAAAGGAGAGTCAGTGGAAGCTTCTCTGTGATTTTGGGTCTCTAGGTGCCTGGGGGAAACTTTCGTTGTGGGTGTATAACATAGACATCCAAAATCCAAACTTCACCAAATTTTCAAGACTTGTAGAGGAGAGCCAGGGGACACTCCTCTGTGCGTTTGGTGTCTCTAAGCCCTTGGGGAGCCATTTTATAGGGTTTTAAATTAAAAAACAAATTGACAAATCATTTCATCAGAAAAAAATTGTTAATTCATAATTTATGATTTGTAGACCTTGACAAATCATGGATCAAAACAAATCATTATTTTTCTGATTCATGCCCATCTCTAATCTAAATACAGTGATGCCTTGCAAGACGAATGCCTCGCGCAATAAAAAACTCGCAAGACGAAAGCGTTTTGCGATTTTTTTGGTGACTCGCAAGACAAATTTTTCTATGGCCATGCTTCGCAAGACAATTTTTTTTGGAATTTTTTTTTAAATTAAGTTTCAATGCATTCCTATGGGAAACCGCGCTTTGCAAGGCAAAATTTTCGCAATACGACATGACTCGCGGAACGAATTAATTTCGTCTTGCGAGGCATCACTGTATGTGCTGCTGTTAGCAACAACTGTTTATGTACTTATTTTATTATTTTAATGGTAGTTTAAATATTGTACATATTATTGTTTTCTAATTTCTAGTTGCATGCCTCAGGTGGGTTTCCTGACCCTTAAAAAGTGGGATACAAATCTACCCAATAAATAAAAAATCATAACAGGTCCCTCTTCTAGATAATTATTATTAAAATATGAATTAGCTTAATTAGAATTAAAATACTGGACTTGGGGCCAAGAATCTTCAGTTGTGTTGAAACAACTTCCTAGTTTTGGACCTGACTTGGTGCCATTTTGTCCCCATACTGCCTCCAAAGTCTCTGTCCTCTCAAAAAATGTTATCTGGCAAGAAGCAATGGGACAGGATACATAAAAAGGTATCTGCTGAAACAGAAGCTAGTATTTCAGCCCCTTGTACACTGGCCTATGAACTCTAAGATTCAATCAAATCAACTCTAAACCTCTTATCAATTGGCTATTGAGTGCCCTGAGTTCTTGTGTGACCTTCTAATTAGTACCAAAAGAAATACACCCAGCTAAAATCAATGATCCCTCTTTCTCAGGAAGGATAGACCTCTCTAAAGTGAAACAAATGAATGATGTTTTTTAGCCAAAATGCGAGCAGGTGGGGAGGGGAGAGAATCTTCCATCAAAAAATATTTTATAACATTCTGCAGAAAAGCAACTTCTGCCAAGAGACTAGTGTATGCTAGTATAAACTAGTATTGTTGGCCTCTTGCGTATGTTCATTTCAGTCTGTTAGTTTTGTGGTTTCTTTTCACTATCTGAAGATGTTTTATGATTGCTCCTTAATTTGTTTTATTTACATGGATAACATAGTGCTTTCTTCTCCTTCCCCTGACTCAGTGTGTTTGTCTCCACACCGACACAAATACACAAACAGCCAGTATCTATGAACATCCCTTTCAGAAGTGGTTCATATTCCATATGAAGTGCTTCTTTGTCACACTATATCATTATGTATACAGCCAGGGTGTTATCAGTGTGGATTTGGAATGGAGAATGCTTAGTTAAAGCACACATCACTCTTACAGCTGGAGCAATTTATTTATTTATTTATTTTTTAATCTCTGAGGGGATAGGAGGCTATTACTACTTCTAGAATGGCTTGTTATATTCTGAATCTCTCTCAGGGGAGTTGTTTTGAATTTAAAAATCTGCACCTAAGAAAGAGAAGGAAGCATTTTCTCAAGTTTTAAATCACAGATCAAATCTAGCACCCAGTAATGGTACTTTATAGGCAGAATCAGGAAAGGATAGTGACTGATTTTGCTACAGATTTTAATCCAAACTTTAAAGGGTCTCTCCAAAATCCTTTGAACCTATTTTTTGGGATATATTTCAGCATCATGGATCAACCCCTGTAAAGATCAGACTAAAGTTTTTGCCTAAGCAAAATTGGAGTTCCCAGGTGCCACTGAGTTGGATCCAGACTTAATCACACTTAAACAGAAGTATGGAAATCATGGGGGATTTATGTTATCATAACTTACTCAATTCAGACATGAGTTCATTTATTTCTGTAGGACTGCTCTAAGCATTGCTAACAGTGCAATCTTGACTCAAAGATCTGCTAACTTTAGTGGGTTTTGAATAGACAAAGGTCTCTTATGCCAGCACAACTGCCCTTCTGCCATCAGAAGCCCCTTGTGCCAGCTGGTCTCAGAGATCTGGTGGCAATAGAAACTGCTGTGTTAGACAAGATAAGCCCACAGAAGAACCAAGAAAAGCAGAGAAGGCATCAGGTGAGGCAAGAGATAAGGAACTCCAGATCCAATCCTCCTACAACCCAGGGACATATGAGCCACTGTGCCAGCACAAATAGACCCAGAGGATGATGAGCATAAGTAATTTCTAACCTCCCTAAATCAGGAAGTGGTTGGCTATGGCGCAACTTCACATGCGTGCACACACACACACTTACTCCTCCTGCCTGAGGAGCCCATGGAAAATGCTTGGCTTCACTTTTCCCATCATGGCTGCCTGCTGATTGATTCTTCCCCTTCTCTCCACCTCCCAGAGACCAGCAAAAGGATTCTTAAAGGGACAAAAACAGCCAAGCTTTTTACAAACATCTTTGCCAAAACCCTTCCCTCCCTCCTTCCTTCCTGCAACCTCTCCCACCACCTCTAGCTGGTTATTTCAAGGCACAATTTGCAGTGACAGGGTTGTACATATGCAAAAATGAATAAAATAAATCAAGCTTCACATGCGTACTATTTTAAACAACCGTCTAGCAGAACAGTGTTTTAGCTCATGTTCCACGTATAAAACATGCTTCGCTGGTAAAGTAATCCAGCCTTGTGTTTTCGTAATGGAGACACTCTTTTTAACATCAATTCATTTGAATGTGAATGCATTTCAAAACCCAGTTCTTTTACCAGTATAATCACAATCTCAGTTCAGCCTTAGCTATATTTCATCTCACTGCCTAGGCCCAGATACAACCCCATATTTTCAATGTCAGCTACAGAACAAAGAAAAAACCAGGAAAAAAAGATAAAAATATCATTTCAGTTAATGCATGATAAATGTGTAATATACCTCTTAATCTTGTTTATTTATTGATGTATTTATAGGTTTTATACCTGGCCTTTTTCCACAGAACAAGACTGAAGGAAGTTAAAACTGGATAAAGAAGTTAAGATTTCAAACTTAAAGTAAGCTTAAGTCTGTTTATAAATAGTTTTTTTAAACTAAATGTTAGTCTCTCCTAATGCTCTGTAAGTAAGCAAATGGATCAGAACATTCTAGATGGATGTTTGCTGGAAACCTTATTGTGCAATACATGTGAGCAGCAATAGAAAAATACAGCTGAGGCTTCTGGCTCCCTCTGCATTTTCTTCTTGCCTGTTGTGAATGAAGAACTTCAAACCTATCCCTACTGGGGCTGGGCTTCAACTTGTGACATTCCACTCTACCAGGCTCAGCAAGTTACTTTGACATTTGCTATCCAGCTGGCTTTGGCTTTTGTTTTATCTTTTTTCAGGTCATCTGTAAATGATTGGAACCTGTGAGGATGCCATTGGCAGTGAGGGCATTTAAGGGCAGTCTGTTAGAGGACAACACTGCTTATAAAGTAGGATTTTCTGTCTGCAACAGGAGGGGAACATATGAGGTTTTATCAGTTACACAACAGCAGTGCGCTAACCAGTTTAACATCCTGAATAGATCCAACCACATTGAATTTTGGAAGCTAAGCAACGCTGGGCCTCATTAGTACTTTTATAGGAAATGACCACGAATGAGTTGAGATCTCCACAAGGCTGTCCAGGTTATGGACTATGAAATAAACATTCTTGAAATCCTTGAGATTTAACCCCACTCAGCGCCAACAATACTAAGCTAGATGGCAGAAGGGTCTAACTTAGAATTAGAAAGGTTCTTATGTGTTACCAACATCCCATTAAGCACTGGTTTCAGATGTCACTGCCAATTTTAACTTGAATTCATCCTTTTCAGTCACTGAAAATCAAATTAATTGAAAGGCAACAATGTGATTGAAGGTATTTTAGCAGGCTTCATATATCGTCTTTCTAGAACCAAGCTCAGCATATGTCTGAAATGAGAACTGGGTGTTTGCTTCAGATTCAGCTTAATCCGAAAATGAATTGGAGTGATTTGGACAGATTTGCAAACTATCTGAATATTGACAAGGCTTCTCTAAGTGCACCAAAGTTGAACTGGAATACTCCTTAAAATTCATTAAAAATTTCATTTTGGAAGGACATCCAAGCACAGAAGGTTTGTCTTCAAATACTGACTCTCATCGCAAGCTCCTAATCATTATATATGATTTCACCAGATTTCTTTGATCCAAGGGCTTTGTTGGGAAAGAGTGTTGTATGTTGCAATATCACACATATAATATATAGTAGAACTGATCCAATGTTCACTGCTTTTGCTAGTTCGGTGTTCCTAGAATGGGAGTAGTATGTTTAAAGAGCTTTTGAAAAGTTTGTGGGAACTGGAAAAAAATTGGTATTGATGCTTGAATGAAGAATGCTAGGCATATGAGTTCTTCTGCCACTTCCACAATTTATTCCACATCCATCCTATCACACACACTCTGAGAAAGAATTCCGCTGGAGCAGAATACAGATGTTTCAGCTGTTCTCCATTTATCATAACTCCCTAATCCCTAATGTTATCTTCCTGAAAATTTTCATGTAATGGTAAGCAAGTCCCATACAGTCCCACACCTGATTTGTTGTCTTCCAAGGCATGAGTGTCAGAAAAGCTGCATGTTTCTTATCTGGGACCATCTATATACTGTATTCCATATTAATTGCCTACAAATCATGGCCAATATCCTATTGCCTAAACATGGAACAGGAGGGCAATTGCATAAGTATCTCATCTGCTGTCCCAGAATTTCTGTCATATGATCAATTGTGTGTCCAATCTTAAAATGAGTGCAAGAGCAGGCATATGATAGGGAGCCTGCTGGAGCAGGGGATAGGATACTTGCACAATTACCCTTCTGCTACATGCATTTTTAATATAAGTTAATTTCCCACCCTCAGCATCAAATTGTAAAAGATGTTCTTATATTATCCTTCCAAAACCTGGCAATTTTGCTCCCTGTAGAAAGGGAGAACTATGCCTGAAAACATCACCTGATGCTACAGAAGAAGGGTCTCAGCAGTTCCCTTTTAAAGTATCCCATTTTAAAGGTATGTTGCACATAAAAACCCTGCATCTATATGTCTGCAGTTTAGAAGATATAATTTCATCATAAGGAGTTGAACTTTCTGTGGATGTTACACCATTCTGACAAACAGGGGGAAACCGTATGTTGACATCCCATTATAGTCAGTAGGAGGCAGAAAGATGTGGACGTGCAAATAAAACATTCAGGCATGATTTGAATTGGAAATTTTGTTTGTCGCCCTGATTAATTCCATTGATGTCCAACTTCTTTCTCAGTGGAAGCCCTCAAGGTAATTACAAAATGATTTCAAAAAAAGATAGATGCAGATGTGTACTCCCTATGTATAAATTACAATTAAACATAAAGCAGTATGAAGAAGACCATGAACTTAAAATAATGGAAAACCCTTTAAAAACACACCAGAAAAGAATAAAAAGTGCAGCACCCTCCATGTGTCAGCAGCATATTCAGTTGCCAAAAGCCTGCTCGAGCAGAAGGGCCTCCCTTAAAGATCCAAGATCTGTCAAGACTCATATGAGGACTCAAATTCAATCTGGAATGCCAAGTCCCTTTTCTTGGAGAAATGTGGGATAACTAGCTACATAAATAAATAAATATGTGGCAGTCCTTCCATAAAAACAATGCTATGCAAGGGGAAATATGTCAGGGTTGCATTAATATAAACACAAATGTTTCAAGACTCATGTTCTTTCTGTACACTGAACATGAAGCCATGTGTGAATTTTGCTAAATTCCTCAAACTAGAGCTGAAATGGAATTCTTTGCTAACCACAGTGGCAAAAAGAAACAGCTTTTGCCAGCACGGAATGGTCTATACTGTCCCTGTCAGTTATCTCAGTCTTGAAAAGGAGGAGCCTTGAAGGAAAAAAGATGGGAATCAATGTTCCCTCTAAGCTGTGCAGGTGTGCAGGTGTGCATCATTGCATTGGTGCCACCACCTGCAGCCAGTGTTGCAGCCCATTTGGTTCTGGTTGTGGCCAGAACCCCGCACACACAGAGTGGGACTCCTCCACCCAGCACTGGTGGAAAATTAGAGGCAACTTTGATGGCAATCCTGATTCAGGACTGACTCCACAGTGATTGAAAGCATAGCTAAAACTGACATTATTAGTTTTGGTTTCTCCCACGTTCAATTTCTTTTAAAATATAAAGTGTTTCCCTCTTATATAGGAAGAAATGTCCACTTTTGATCAACCTGCCCATGCCTAAATAATGGTACACAGATGGGTATCTAACCTGCCTTGTGCTATTTTGGGGACGTGTTAATCTGATCCTTGTTGTCATATCTCCATGAAGGGGAGCTGCAAGGGGAAATGTATAGAGTCCAGCAGAGCCATAATGAGGGTGGAGTAACAGAGGCTTTGACCCAGACCACTAAAATTTATAGGATGCAAAAAATTGTTCCTGGGAAGACATAGACCTTCCCATTGGGATTTGCTATTGGAAGGGTGAGAGCCTGCCCACCAAAGTGTGTATACTAGAGATGGGGACCCTTAGCCTGCCTTAAGGGAATCGAGGCTGCCCTTTGCAAAGATGGCAGCTGCAGCTTCCCTACCCTAAATGAAGCCGCAGCTGCCATCTTTGCAAAGGGCAGCCAGTCTCCTTTTTTACATGCCGTGGCTGGGAGGCCAGAAGGAGACCTCGGCAGCAGCGATTAAGGTAAGGGGGTGTTGGTGGGGGTGGGGTGGGGCCTAAGGTAGGGAGAGGAAGGGGGTGGGTGGGTAGACTGTGGGGTTGTGTGGCTGGGGGTGTGTGGCTTCCTATCTGCCGTCAATCAGATGATCGGTGGCCGGTAGGCAGAATGGTGTTTTTCTTTTCTTTTTTAATAGGAAGGGGGTGTCAGTGGGGGTGGGGGAGGGCTAAGGTAGGGAAAGGAAGGGTGGGGGGTAGGCTGTGGGGTTGGGTGGCTGTGGGGGGGCGGCTGCCTATCTACCGCCAATCAGCTGATCGGGGGCCGGTAGACAGAATGTTTTTGTTTGTTTGTTTTGTAATACAAAGGACGAATAAAAATGGGCAAATATTCATCCCTTCATATTTGTGGGGGTCTCTGGAACCTACGAATATGAAGGGACAAATATTTAACAAATCGGCTATTTTCGTCAAAAAAGCCAATCCGTTTTTATATTCGTCCCCATCTCTAGTATATACTGCTTTCAGCTGCTTTTCTCTGGGCAGAAGGAAACACAGGCCAGGCAAACACAGTTTGGAACCTGTATAGCCATTGTGTGCTCAGATCCAGGTTTTCGTCCCCATTCCTCTATCCTCTTCCCACTTATGCCCATTGTATTCGACCCAAGTTTAAAGAACAGGGCAGTGAAGCCCCAAGTGTCAGAGTGACTGATTATACTTGTGGCAGGTGGTGACCTCATTCTGAGCCCTCTGTAGTGCCTCAGAGGTTGGCATGTCCAGGTGAGAACTTAGGCTTTATTGGGTGAGTTCTGTTGCCAGTCACCTTCTCTTTTAGCACCAGCAGCTCAGGCTTTTTGATTTCCATAACCTAAGTTCATATTGCTGGGGGAAAATTGTCTCCTATCCTTAAATGAATCCAGAATAAAGGAAATGTAAAACCCATTCCAAACATGCTTTTATTGTGGTTTCTTGGGAGTACTATGAACATTACAGTGACTGCCCTCTGAAAAGAAGAAAAGCTAATTACTGCACTTGCTTTTCCATTATCTTTCAACAACATTTACAGGAAAGGTTTGCTGCCGATAGTGATAGCTACTCTGTACTTATCTTGCTGACAAAGCAAAACATTCCTGAATCTGAATGAAGGAGCAAGCAAACTAGGGCTTGCGATCTGAAATGTCATCACTTTGATTTGATGTCTGGTGTGGTAAGTGGTTCTGCATACAAAACAATGATATGAGTAGTTACAACTTGCAAAAGCTGCACAAAACAATTTGGATATCTACCAGAGGATTGTTGGAACTCATGATTCGCTACTGTGACAGAATTAATGAACAGACTAAGGCTTGAAAAATCAGATCAGACTCTTCTGATATAAATATGCACCTGCACCTCTTTAGAAGACCAGAAATATCTTGAACTGGCACTACCATCCTGGAGCATCCCTTTTCAGCATTCAGTTGAGTGTCATTGTATTTGTCCACAATAACAATTAGAGTTATTCTGTATTGTTCTGGAACACTGTAATGCAGTGTTGGTTGTTCAGTTTTATTAGAGGATGATTTTATCCTCCTTCTCTATTCACATCTACGTACTTGTGCAACTACAGGACATACACAGGTGCTGCTTATCAGCATGGGAATTGTGATACAGGGACATTCCAGTTGGCTCCAATCCTATGAACCCACAGAACTGATTATATGCTGGTTTTCCTATGATAGTGAAATTGCTGTACTGTATTCTTGTTCACATAGCCCAATTTCCTTTATGGTATGCTCTATTTACTCATGACCTCCCTTCCAACCTCCATCTTGGAGTGGAACACAGTTTAAAAGTTTTTCTGCTTATCCTCACTGAAGTAAGCTAAATTGAAAGCCAGTTACTTATCCAAGATTATTTGGTAAAAATTATGTCTGAATGCCAATTTCCACTCAGGTCTCTTCCTATGCTACTCTGGTTCAAAGGTCAGCTGAGGTTCTTTCAGTTTGAGAGTTGAATTTTGTTTCAGAAGGTTATGAGAGGATGTATTCCCATGGCAAAGACAAGAAAATGGACCAAAAATACCATCATATTTTAAATGTAAGCTCTTACCACCAATAACTAAGCCTTATAAGAAGCATTTCTCCATTTAGAATGAGAAAAAAACAGTGCAGAGGCTGGGAAACCATAAAAGATCAGTGTCATGACAACATGCCTATCTAGGAAACTATAGAGGAGTGGATTGGTATCTCAGGGGGCTGGAATTGGTTCCAGCACCTCAAGTTTCACCATCTTTGCTCTGTGCTGTGCACCACTGTAAAATACCTCAGATTAAATTTTTTAAGTCAATAAATACAAAATAAAATATCCCAAAATGATTTTTTTCCTGTCCATTGCCATTGATTTGTTTCATTACTAATAAAAAGTTATGAGAATGCCAACATAAATTTTATTTTCAAGGTTCATAAATCTTGTGTATTACATCTTTAAATAGTTGATTCTTATAATGCTGCTATGAAAGAATTAAGTTCAAACTTTTTTTTTGGACTCCTCTTCCTCCTCCTTTTAAAGGCAGCTCTCAAGGCCCTGGGGTCTCCTTCTTTCCTTTCCCCTCAAATTCCTCTATTTCCCTCATCATATGTAATCTGTAATGATGGAGGAATCTATTTCCAACCTATTATGGTTCATTCATTAGACTTTCTCACCCTGTTCCTGCATTCATTTGTTATTTATTTTTTAAAAAATCAGCACGGGCATTTAAAATACGCATTTATTTTGCAAAAACACACATTTCAATATGTATTTCCTCTCAAAAAGCACATTTCTAAACTTAAAAATAATAATAATTGTGTACTTCAATTGTGACTTATGTTCACCCTATTTCAGGGTTTTCCTGGTAGAGAATATTCAGAAGCACTGGATTCTAAAATAAGACTTTGTAGGCCTGATAGAAGGGACTATTATGATACATGTCTTTGTAAGCGTCTCTAGGTGAATATTTAGCTAGAAAGCAGGTTAAAATGCTTTAATTGAATTAAAAAAGACAAATAATGACCAACATTGTGTAAGTTTCACCTGTGGAACAGTGGTAACATTACCAGTGAGGGAGATTTTTGGTAATTAAATATTTTGTCCTCTTGTGGCTTCTCTGACTCTAGAGCAATTTCTTTCATTTCACAGAACCTCTGGAAGCCATGGGATAAAAGGAATAAGTCTTTAATTACTGCAAATCTCTCTTTTCTGGTAACGTCATCTGGCAGAAGGGATTTTTTAATAGTTAAAGACTTTCTCCTTCTGTCCTGTATTCCCATGGCTTCTACATAATGAAATCAATTACTTACAAGTTGGACAAACTATGGGATACAAAGAAGAAGTTCCCAGATATGTGCCTTCACCCTGGGCAAGCTGTCCAGTGCATTTCTATGATCCCAACAAATTTACCTGGTCCTATTCCATCATTCTATCCACTACACCACAGTGGATATCTATTAGGGTGGCTTCCTATCCCTTATTTGCATGTCCAGGATGGTTGGGCTACTAGTTGTTGGTAGTGTGTCCTGGATTTTATGCTGTGAACTTTGGTTGGTTCTCATTGGATATCTCTTTTCCATTTTGGAAAGGAGTGATAGAGTAGTAGCTGATTTCTTACTTTATTATTGTCAATAGGGACACCATTGTCCATCATACAGAATTTTGCCTACCTTTAGGGATGGCTCTATATAAAAAATAATAATCATGTGCTGTCAAGTCAATTCAGAATTATGGTGACCTTTTCAGACTTTTCCAGGTACAGAATACTCAGAAATGGTTTACTATTCCCTTCTTCTGGGGGCATCCTGGGACTGTGCAGCTTGCCCAAGGCCACACAGTTTGGCTCTACTCGTAGGAGGCACAGTGCAGAATCCAACTCCCTACCTCTGGTTCCATAGCCAGATACCTAAACATTCTATATATAGATGAGCTAATAAAACAGAGCAAAAGGCAGTATTTTATTGATTACACAAAGCTTCTTTTGATGTGGACTTTATGTATTTATGTGTTCCAATGTATTTCTATGCCAATGTACAGGAGCAATGTAAGATCAATAGAACATTGTATGAGAAGAATATCAGTACAACCATACACACAATTACATAATTGTTGTGTTTTAATGGTTTTGTTTAATGGATCAATTCAGTTTCTGTGAATCTCACTGATGGGATTGATTTCATGCTCTGAAACAATGCCAAAGGATATAATTAAAGAGGGTTGCATGTATACTAAAATCTATGATCCTGACCAATGAGAAATAAATATTTCCTCTACATATTCAGAAATACTTAGGGAAAGTAAAGGAACCCGGCTGCTTAGTTTATTTTGGTGCTTCTGTCCCTAATCTAAAAGTCCACAAACAGAATTGGGCTTGCGGCTTTCCACTTCCACAACTAGGGCAAGAACACAAATTTCCCTTCCAGAGGATTGACAGTGTTGTGCCCATAGCATGAAAATGTCACCTTTTTGAAATACAGCTTCCAGATTCTGCAATGTTCCCAAGCTCTGGTTGTTGATTCAGTGAATGTCACAGCTCTCTCCCATGTCTCCAAGTGATAGACTTTATCAGGAACTTTATGAGAAATTTGACATCAACATTAGTGCTGGTGGATTTCTCCTCTAGCAGACACTGCACCTTGATAAGTGCACAATTGATCAACACTTCCAAAAATTACCCAGGAAATGACCATAAAAGACCTATGCTGGCAGGCACAAGAACATAGCCAAGCAGTGGGAATTGCCATTTCTTTCCTCTGAATTAACAGATACTTGGAGCTGGGTAAAATATAGATATTTATTCCTCCTCTCTCATACACAGCTCCACCCTGACTTTGTCTACAGCCTTAAAATTGCTGGTCTCTGGTGAGAAGATTAGAGTGAAACACCAAGAGATTAATTTTGTTTCCTTGCCCTTCTGGCTCTTTCCCACAGGCACAGTGGCTCTACAGGAGGCCACAGTTTGACTCCCACTACAAGTATATTTAAGAGAAAGATGAAGCCGAGTTACCTAGCCGTAGATGTCACTGTAGCTGCATGATTCCCAAAGGATGAAGATTTTATTTATCTATGCACTTTCTCCAGGAAGGCAAAGGCCTAGCGGCAAAAAAAGTCCTGACATTTAATGTTTCTATTAGAGCATATTGCCTAGTCTTGGAAGTGCAGAAGCTCTCTTCCTGTCCCCACACCTCTTCTCTTAGTATGGCTTTTAACACTGTTGCAAAGCAAGGGGGAGCAAGATGCATAAAAGGACTTGTGCTTCCTGTTTTTCTATAATGCTTTTCCATCATGTCAAAAGGTGATTCTCACATTTTAATGGTATGGTGAAGTGAAGATATTCTACCATCCATTTGAAAAAACAGCTCCCACTTCCAAAAAAGTGCCAAGTGGAGTATCTTCAATAGTTCCAAAAAGGGAGCTGTATGAATCTTTTATTTATTTATTTATTTATTTATTTAACTAACTTATATGCCGCCCACACTACCCAAAGGTCTCTGGGCGGCTTACAACATTTAAAATACAATAAAAGGACAAAACAATTAAAATGCAATTAAAATATATACTCTAAAAATTGCCATCAGGACCCACAGCTGATATTATTTCAATTAAAAGCCTTCTGGAACAGGAAGGTTTTGACATGGCGCCGAAATGTCATCAGCGTCGGCGCCAGATGAATCTCAGTCGGGAGGGCATTCCATAGTCTGGGGGCAGCTGCCGAAAAGGCCCTTTGTCTACAAGCCATCCCTCTTACCTCCTTGAGGGACGGCTCTTTCAAAAGGGCCCCCTGGCTAGATCTTAACTGCCGGGTAGGTTCATATGGAAGGAGGCGGTCCTTCAGGTATCCAGGGCCCAAGCCGTTTAGGGCTTTATATGTCAAAACAAGCACTTTGAATTGGGCCCAGGAAGCAACTGGTAGCCAATGTAATTTAAACAGAATCGGCTTGATATGTTCCCTAGCGGCCCCACCACTCACCAGCCATGCAGCTCGATTCTGGACCAGTTGCAGTCGCCGGACCGTCTTCAAAGGCAGCCCCACGTAGAGCGCATTGCAGTAATCTATGCGAGATGTTACCAGTGCGTGTGTAACTGTCATGAGACTCCGCTCGTCCAGGTAGGGCCGTAGCTGGTATAATTTCCGCAGCTGAAGGAAGGCGCCTCTGGCCACCGAGTCCACCTGGGCTTCCAGTGTTAGACTGGGGTCCAGGAGCACCCCCAAGCTGCAGACCCTGTCCCTTAGGGGGAGTGTAACCCCATTCAGGGCAGGGAAATGGCCCTCCAGCCTGTCCGGTGAAGCACCCACTAACAGCACTTCTGTCTTGTCTGGAAGTGCTGTCTTTTCCAGCATGCATTTAAAAAGCAAACCAAAGATAACAAATAAGAAAAAAAAAGGTATAGCGACACTTTATAGACAGATTTATTTTAGTGTGACATTTCTTGAATTACAACTCACCTCCTCAGTCATATGGAGTAAAATGTTTAGCAATAAGTTCAATCACAATACATGGAATTTCAAAATGGCAGTAGCATTATTAGATGAGATATGTGAATGAACACTGTTCCCATGTGAAAAAGAGTAAGTCCCACAGAGCATGGCATAGGAAGGAAATGAGTGTGTCTTGTTGGTAAAATGTGTAGTAGGTCAACTATGTAATATTCTAAATTCAAAGAACTCCACTGTGGCGTTCACCCTCGTCCCCTTACTTGACCATCAAGTCAAGGGGCATGGCATGGCATAGGAAGGAAATGAGTGTGTCTTGTTGGTAAAATGTGTAGTAGGTCAACTATGTAATATTCTAAATTCAAAGAACTCCACAAAGTCTTTTATGCTGGCAGAATGCTAAAATATCATATTACTGGGGAAGGGGGGATTGGAAATTACTACTCATTGCAGGTGTTCTATTTCCTCACCATGTGTTTGAGCTAGATGGGTGGGTGAAGGTGTTAAAAACTAACGGAATTTTTTAAAAATAGCTTACAGTTTGGAAGAGGACCACCAATCTGATTGCTTTCAAAGGTAGTCATTACAAACACCTTCTGCCTGATGTGTTAGCTTTCAAATCAAAAACTTCCTACAATTATTTCTCAGGTGGTGTGCAGAGATACAGGCCCAGGTACCAAGCACTCCCCACCACCACCGTCTCAAAGTAACATTTTATCACTTTCAAAAAGCATATTCTAGAGAGGGCAAAGAAACTATCCTGCTGACGCTGTCAGCAACACTTTACATTATTCAATGATCGCTCCGCCGGGCGCACGGCTGCCACGGCGGGGACGCTTTGCTTACCTGCTCGGAGATCGGTGTCGCAGGCAATGACGCTGCTTTCTCCGGGGGGAGGAGGGACGGAGCCTTTAAGGCTCAGCATCTCTTCTACCTGGCCTCTTTCTTCGATCGGCTGAGCAGGGGAAGGCAAGCAGCTCCATCTGAGCGCTTTCATTTTCCCTGCACGTGACTGCTGCAGGAAGATTGGATCTTTGGGTCGTGCAACGGCGTGGCCTGCGGTTTGGTTTTTTCTCCTTGTCAAGGAGATTTATTGGGACCCCCTCCTCCTCCTTTGCCCTTGATTTAATTTGAATTTTTTAAAATAAAATAATAAAATAAAATAAAATAAAATAAAATAAAATAAAATAATAATAATAATAATGATGATGATGATTAATAATAATAATAATGATGATGATGATGATGATTAATAATAATAATAATAATAATAATAATAATAATAATAATAATAATAATAATAATAATAATAATAATAATAATAATAATAATAATAATAATAAAACAAATAAATAATTAAGCAGGCAGCACTTAGTGCTAGGGGCTTTGAGTTTGAATCCTCACTGAGGCAGGAGAGCTCACTGGCTGCCTGGCACTGGTAAAGCCACTTTGGGGGGGGGTGTTGGTGCAAGTTGCCTTGAAATAATTTAGGGGGGTAATTGGTTATCAGGCTGCTTGTGTCATTATATGTTTTTGAAATATAATTTATTTTTAAAAAATTGTGTTGGTTGGTAATAGTATTTATTGCAGCTTGGAGACATATTGCTGCGCATATCCAGTTTGGGGTAATTTGTCTTGGACCTAATAATCATTAGGAGTTTATATTTTCATTATTGTTACGCTTTATTTAGTAGGGACACACTGCCCCCTGTTGGTTCAATTGTAGTTACTTGTTATATGTAAAGTAATAATAATAATAATAATAACAACAACAACAACAACAACAACAACAACTCCTTGATAGTTGGTGAAGAGTAATATAGTAAAACAACAGTTTAAAGTTATTCAATAAATTGCAGCGTCCCAGCATGGGGCCGAAAAAGGGGCAAAATTCAGGGAAAGGCAAGCAGTCTGCTAAGCACAGGGCCCCTGCAAGACCACCCCCTGCACTCTCTTCATCGGAGGATAAAGACTGGCCAGACTATAGTGCTATTCTGGTGAAATTAAGTGAGTTAGAAAGGAAAAGGGCGATGGCTCAGGGTGCAGAGAGTACTGCTACACCTAGAAGTTCTCGTAGGGAGTCCAAGTCGCATACAATGGCAGAGTTGCGGCAGTTGGGTGACGTAATCTTGTCGCGCATTGCTCTTTTAGATAAGGAGTGTGCTGGTTCAGCAGGAACGTCTTCGGTGGAGGGAGCGAGCAGCAGCCTTCACTCCGCTCAGCGTGGCATTGAAGTAGGCGTGAGGCTTGATCTCCAGGAAGCCCAGAATACTCAGAGGATGGAACCGGTTGAAGAGGAGCGGAGTTGCCAGGATGAAGGAATTCAGACCAGCAGGCAGATCGAGGTTGATGGTGCTTCGGCAGGGCCTGGCCTTCAGGTCATGTCAGCACCAGGTGGGTTTGCACTTACACCTAGCACAACAAGAGTGGAAGGGATGTGGCCTTGGGGGGAAGTTAGCCCTCCAGCAGTATCTCAGATGGCACACAGTTTAACAGCTAGTAGCAGTGATGTGGTGCCACCTGCGGTGGGAGTGTCTGTACTGGCTATGAAGCCCTGGACAGCCCCTTATCCCCAGTGGCCCTCACCTGGTCATGTGCCAGGGTTCTTTGGAGGTCTTTGTCTACCTAGTCACCCAGGAATACCTAACACAGGATACAATTCTGTGCCTTGGAGTGCCCTTCCATACGGGGACCAATCTCTGCCTTTGGGCGATCACCTTCTCCCAGCTACTATAGAGAAGATCTGAAGAAGTAAATATGTAGATGTATTTGACTTGCTGAATAGAGAGGTTGAAAAGGTAAAAGGGGACAAAGAGGATGATAGAAAGAAAGAGAAATTCAAGGGGGGAAAAAGCCAGAGAGATGTTGGGCTAACTGGCTCCCAGGCTTTTTGATCTACGCTGGGACAGTAGTCAAGGCATACCCTTCAAGGGCTTTTGCTTTGATCCAGTACATTGACATAATATACATGGCTTACGTAGACTTCCCTGGACATGCGTGGTTGCTCTACGATCAGGGGTTCCGCATGAGAGCGGCAATACACCCTAAGATGCACTGGGACGTGCATCATCATGGCTTGTGGCTGCAGTTGATGACCCCCTCTCGTCCTGCTCTGGGGGATCGTTTTGATAGTGGTCATTTGATTCAAAGGTCCAACACTAATAATGCTCCCCGCACTTTGGCGGGCCAGACCCGGCCGGAACACTAATAATGCTCCCCGCACTTTGGCAGGCCAGACCCGGCTGGTCTGCTGGGAATTCAATGCCAAAGGGTCCTGTGCCTGAAAGCAGTGCAGATTCAGGCACCAATGTACCATTTACAGAGCACCCCATGGGTCAGCTAATTGTTTCAGAGGATGCCCAGGATCAGGCGGTAACAGGGAAGGGGGCACCCCCAAGCGACAGCCACCAGGTTCATCTCCTGCTTCAAAAGGGCCCCAGCCCAATTAATATATCTATACTAGCTGATGTGCTGCTGTCATATCCAGACCGTGAGGCTGCCCGTTATTTACAAGATGGATTTACTTTTGGATTCCAGATCCCAGTGCAGGGTGTTAGAGTGTCTACTATGGCAAACAATTTGAAATTTGTAAGGGGTATGGAAGATGTAGTTAGGGAAAAAATTAACAAAGAAGTTTCAGAAGGGCGGGTGGCTGGTCCTTTTTCCGAGCCACCTGTACCAAATTTCTGAGTCTCCCCATTGGGAGTGGTCCCCAAAAAGGCCCAGGGTGAGTTTCGACTTATTCATCATCTGTCCTATCCGGCTGGTGAATCAGTTAATGACATGATTCCCCAGGAATTATGCACGGTCCGCTATACTTCTTTTGATGCGGCCATTCGTATGGTTAGATCCTGTGGCAATGGGGCGGAGCTAGCAAAGGCGGACATTAAATCAGCATTTCATTTATTGCCCATCCACCGAGATGATTTTGAACTCCTAGGTTTTAAATTTGAAGGTTTATATTACATGGACAGGGCAATGCTAATGGGGTGTTCCATTTCTTGCGCTGCATTTGTGCACTTCAGCTCATTTTTAGAGTGGACGCTGAAGCGCAGGGCAGGGCTCTCCCAGGTTGTCCATTATCTCGATGATTTTTTATTTTGTGGTAGGCCTGGGACCACCCAATGTGAGCACCTCATAAGGACTTTTCAGTTAGTTACAAAGGAACTGGGTGTTCCGTTGGCTGATGAAAAGTCAGAAGGTCCCTGTATGGTGATCACTTTTTTAGGGATTGAATTAGATACCATTGAGCAATCAAGCAGATTGCCAGAAGTTAAATTAGTGGACCTCAGGACTCGAATCTGAGTCCTGCTGCAGAAAAATAAAGTTACCCTGAAGGAGCTACAAGAGGTAGTCGGTCACCTCAACTTTGCTTGCAAAGTAATTGCTCCTGGCAGGGTGTTCCTGAGAAGGCTATGTGATGCTATGAGTGGTTGAAGAAACCGCATCACAGACGTAGACTTTCATTAGGTATGAAAGATGACTTGCGCACTTGGTTAAAGTTCTTAGACGGTTTTAATGGCATTTCCTTTTGGAGAGATGAAGTGCGCTTAGGAGCGGAGTTCCAGGTCCAATCTGATGCTGTCGGCTCAAGGGGATATGGCATTTACTTTAGGGGCCGATGGTGTGCTGGCCTTTGGCCGATGGCATGGCGTGACTCTGAAGTCACCCGCGATTTAACGTTTTTGGAGTTTTTTCCAATTGTGGGAGCCTTATGGCTTTGGGCAGACATTTGGGCCAATTCTGCCGTCACATTTTGGTGTGACAATATGGCGGTGGTCCATGCTGTGAACACTCTTTCATCCCGATCGCAGAGGGTGATGAGATTGGTGAGAGCATTTACCTTGCGTTGTCTGAACTATAACATCGTGTTCCAGGCTTGTTATGTGCCTGGTGTTAACAATGAGCTGGCTGACGCCCTGTCCCGTCAACAGATTGATCAGTTCAGGGCGTTGGCTCTGGGAGCTCAGGCTCGTCCAGAGACATTACCGCAAGAGGTATGGAGGATTGGATGATTGAAGCTAACAGGGCAATCAGCTTAGCAATCGCTCCTAGCACCAAGCGCAGCTACGCAGCTGCTTGTGAGGAGTTTTTCGATTTTTGTAATAATGAAGGTCTGGGAAGACCTTGGCCTATGACGGTCGATCATTTGCAACATCTTGGAGTTTATCTTCACTGTAAAGGTTTGGCTCCTCGCACAATTCAAGGAAAAATGTCTGCCCTGGCATTTTATACTAAGGCTCAGGGGTGTCCAGATCCAGCAAGCGATTTCCGGATTAGGAAAATGATTGAAGGATGGAACAAGGAAAGGGGTCGTACAAGGCTGCACTGTTCAGGGCAGCGACGTTGTGCACATTTGGGGGGGGGGGCTTTAGAGTAAGTGAATTAGTTAGAACATCAAAGGAGGACAATTCAAGGATGGCCTTACAGATGGTAGAGTCTTGTTTCATCTTTGTCGGTCCAAAACAGATCAGTTAGGTAAAGGCCAGGTTATAAATTTAGGCCATTATTCTGTGGGTGAGTTATGCCCAGTTAGGGCTGTTTCTGATTATGTGGAGTTAATGGGGGACCTTTAGTGGAGATTTATTTTGCCATAGTGATTAATCACCCCTCACAAGATACCAATTTTGGACAATCACATCCCGAGGGCTTAACAAGGCAGGTGTAGTGGGATGGAAATTTGGCACGCATTCCTTTCACATAGGGGCAGCGTCTATAGCTGCTGCCTTGGGATACAGGGATGAGCAGATAAAGAAGATGGGGTGGTGGTCTTCCTACAGGTTCAAGACCTACGTGCGTTCTCTTCCGCAATAGATGATGGTTTTTTGTTTTCTCTTTCAGGCTTCCAGTTGGCTGAGGCCCGATTGAGAGTGGTTTTGTATGGCCACAGTTACATATATTGGGCAAAGAAGTACGGTTTGCGGTCCAGTTGGGGCCGTAATTTAGGCCTGGGTGAACAGGCCACGTTGGAATGGAGGGGCCGGAGAGGTATGCTCTGGGGCGAGTTCATGGAACTGGCGTCCCAGGGTTCTCTGAGGGTACCTCCGGATGTAATAGTTGTTCACCTGGGTGGAAATGACTTGGCTCAAAGAACGGGCAAGTCACTTATTTTGCAGGTGATCAATGATTTCCAAGTTATAAAGGCCAAATTTCCAGCAGTGAAGTTGGTTTGGTCAAACATTATACCAAGGCTGGTATGGCGGGCAAATTGTGACCCGAGGTGCATTAACCGGGCACGGCGTGGTGTTAACTGAGAGGTGTCCAGAGCTATGTTGTCTGGGTTGGGGTCAGTCTTGAGACACCCCGACATAAGAGTCCATTGCCCAGATCTATATAGGAGTGACGGAGTCCACTTATCCGATACAGGTTTAGACCTTTTCTTACACGATCTACAAGGGGGCCTTGGGGCCAAAGTTTTCAGCTGTGTTGGCAGGCTTGGGGCATATAAATAGCCCCATGCCGTGGCAGGTAGTGCAAGGGGATGAGCTATTGGGGAGTTCCTGGTAGGTCACATGGTGCAAAACATCATATCCCCCTTTTTTGTTAGACAACAGGGCTCTGACAGGAGCTGGACTTTTATTAAGGAGATCTCACAGGCTGCAGTTCACCTAGGGTCACAAGGCTCGGTGGGCTGTGGCACTGGGGATACCCCTAGCAAGGGGCACCTGAACACGTGCTGGTTAGAACACAGCATGATTCAGAAATAGGATCTCACCCTGCTTTTGAATCCGGAGGTAAAGACTACACCGGATTTCCAGATAGATCGCACTACGGCAGGCCCCCTTGTTGATCGGGGTATCAGTTTAAATAGTTAATAAAGTTGTGGCCCAAGTTTAACCCAACAACCTGTGTCGTCTCTTTATTTCCGGGCTGGGTGAGCAATGGAATCTTCTGAAGAGCTTTTAGGGCACCTTTGAAGGGATAACAAATAGTAACAGGTAGCTGAATAGACCTTTGAATGAGGCTTGTTTAAATTAAACTGCATTTTCAGCAGCTATAGCCTGTTCCTTTGAGCAAACAGCTAACCAACAACTAGTTAATGTTCCTTTTAATTTATACTATCAGGACTAGGAAGGAAGGAAGGAAGGAAGGAAGGAAGGAAGGAAGGAAGGAAGGAAGGAAGGAAGGAAGGAAGGAAGGAAGGAAGGAAGGAAGGAAGGAAGGAAGGAAGGAAGGAAGGAAGGTAGGTAGGTAGGTAGGTAGGTTGGTTGGTTGGTTGGTTGGTTGGTTGGTTGGTTGGTTGGTTGGTTGGTTGGTTGGTTGGTTTCCTTTGGACAAGCCTGGGTGTCAGAACCCAGAAACTGTTCTTTATCAAATTTCAAAAGCATTTCACCAGCATATTAATCAGTCTAAAAGAAAATATTTTTAATAAATTAATTCCAGTCCTGAAAACATCCAAGTACTGCCATGTCTAATATGTGTAAAGGAACAGGAGCCTCTTCTCTGGAGTTGGATTTATCAAACTATGCTATTTTTAAAGGAAATGATTTTATTTGGTTGGAATCCAGAAGTCTTTGTTGCCTTCTGGAACTCTGCTATGAGCACCCCACTTCTCAGGGAATACAGCAAATAATAATTTTATTGGTGCCCTGAGACCTGGCAGCCTGGAGCTACATGCCAGCACTGATTGGCTGTTGCACTGTTAAGCAAAAGACATAACCCATGGAGGTGAACTGCCCTAAGTTAAGAAATCTCTGTAGATATAGTAGGATCCCATATCAGTTCCAAGCCCCCCCCCCCCCCGGGCAGATGCTGAAAACTGTGGATTACAGTGAACGTTATACATAGCATGGGCTCTGGCTCCCTCGAACGGTCAGTTCCAGTGATGACTTCATAAAAATATGTTTCTCTAGGGAACACTATACATAGCATAGTCTCTTGGCTCCCCCTCATTTCCAGTTCTGGTAACTCTATCTATCTATCTATCTATCTATCTATCTATCTATCTATCTATCTATCTATCTATCTATCTATCTATCTATCTATCTATCTATCTATCTATCTATCTATCTATCTATCTATCTATCTATCTATCTATCTATCTAGATTTTGGGCTGACTACTGGAGAAACCATTGGTATTGCTATCAACCAGGAGCAATTAAGAATAGGGCAAGGTGACAAAATAAATAATGGACTCGAATTTGCTTTCTTAATACTGATGGAAATCTTATAGAAATGTTATGTCTGGATACAATGCCATTATTCACTTTAGCACTAAATGAATATACCCTGTAGACATAGCTACAGAAATGTGACTTCATCATGCATAATGTATATTATATGTCAGGGTTGCTCAATTAAATCCACAGTTCCATCAAATATTACTCAAAAGGGAACTGTAACAGTACAATCTTTGCTGATCCTTAGAATATACAATAAATATTTTTGCAGAACTTGTCAATTGCACTCAGCTTCGGATGTAACACCAAACTTTTATGAGGTGTTTCATTATTAAGGATTAACTACAACATTACCCTTTAATAGGATCATAACTCTTTGATTACAGTTCAATGTGATACCGACTGAAATTGCTTTTGGAGTGAAACAATTCTATTCTTGGTTATGAATAAACAATTCTTTTATAGAGAAAGAAATAATAACTTTTCAACACGATGTCAGAGTCCAGTTTTCCAGCATACACATGCTATTGAGTGTGATAGAAGTTATATATGAAAAATAAAGGGTACAAGATGAGTTTCGTGAACTACTGATAGAAGCACAGCACTACACAAGTCCTATTTAGAGCTGATTCAGACAAAATTAGGGCTGTCCCTACCCTTAGGCAGAGTGAGGTTGCTGCCATAACTGGCTGATTTTGAGAGTCTTAAAGAGGGCTGTAAAGGATAGCTGCTAAATTCTGTATTCTTCTTGATTTAAATTATTCTCACATGGCAAGGCCCTGCAATTAGGTATTTTCAGCCTCTCCATAACTCATTTCTTCCATTTCAATGAGAATTGGAGTACTATTTTTTTCTCATCAAGGTTCACCTGAGTTTCCTCAAACTATCTGCCCCAAATCTGTCTTTTTTTCTTTGAGAAGCAAAGCACATGGGCGTGTGTGCACATAAACGGGTACTCAGGAAGCACAGAACAACAGCTGATTGTAAAAAGGGAAACAAACATGATTCTAATCCTTAGATGTCCATGCAACAAAACAGCAACCATTGTCATTTTGTGCCAGCTGAGTTATTTGCGTCAAAGCACTATTTGTATTAAACTATCATTTTGCACAGTTTCGTTCTTTCTGTGCAAAAAAATTTGTCCAGAATGCAACAAAACACCTTCCCCCCCCCTTGTGCAGGACCATGAGAATAATTTAGTGGTTCCTCATTCCCACCTGAGAAAATGAGACAAGAAAGAACATGTGTCTCTAAATGGCTACAATTTGGTAATTACTTAAGTCAATGTATTGTATTTTTCCTGCGAAGAATAGGGAGGGCTGGCCTCAGTGGCCAAAATAACTTTGCTCATCTTAGGTAGTATGAATTTTGACTTGAGAGAAGGTAGTGGGAGAGGTGTTACTTGCTGGTTTGCTTCTAGAAAAAAAGGATTTTAGACCAGTATTATATGACATAAAACATAATCCTATGAAACAATTCATGGCTCTATTCCTTCTTTATTTAGACAGATGAGACTTGACATACCCGAGGTTAGTCTCGGCTGTTAGATATGAAGCAGTCATAGAAACATGGACAAATGAAAAGTAGAATTCAGATTTCATGCAAGGTAAATGATACCATCTTTCACTCCATGAAAGTTCTTTAAAATGCCACAAAATATTTGCCCTGCAGATATATAGCTAAAAAATAAGACCTTAACAAAGCATGAAAATCTTGTCAAGGATAAGGACTATGTAATTTCTGGGCAGATGAAACACAATCTCCAGCCCCTTTTCATTGTTATTATCATTACTTTTTTCACAATGTGTCACAGACACCTTATTTTGCTTAATGTATTTCTTACCTCATTTTCTTACTATATTGATAATACACATCACCAGGCCATGAGTTCATAATACATATTTCCATGCCATGAATAAAGCTGTCAGAGCTTGGAAAAGTTACTACTTGCATTACACCTCCCAGAATAACCTACCCAGCACCAACTCCAGAAATGAATATTTCCAGAGTTTTCCAAAATCCCGTAGATGGTTTCTTCATCTCAAGCTGCTTTTAGAAGAATACAAGGTATGTTTACTCATCCCCAGTTTATTTGTTACATGTGTATTTGACCTTTTTTCTAAAGAACTCCTCTTCCTGCTTTATCTTCTGTACTCGGCCAGGCTGAAAGGGAGTGACTTGGCCACATTTCTAGGGAGATTCATGGTTCAACTTGGATTCTCCTGCATAAATTACTCTTACCTATTAATGGGGTGTATTTTGACAGATCATCTGGATAAGTCATGGTGGAGTGATAAATAGAGATGGCCATGAATCAGAAAAATTGTGATTTGTTTTGCTTCATGATTTATCAAGGTCAACAAATTATGAATTATGAATTTATTTAAAAATTCTGATGAATCAACAAATTATTGATTCATTTTCAAAAGACCCTATAAAAGGGCCCCCAAGCACCTTGACAGGGAAGCTTCCCCTGACTCTACAAACCCTGCAAGTTTGGTGAAGATTGGGTTATGGACATCCGTTATACATCCACAAGGAGGGCCCCCAGGAAAGTCCCTCCCAGGCACCTAGAGACACCAATATCACAGAGAAGCATCTACTGACTCTCCTCTACAATCCCTCCAAGTTTGGTGAAGATTGGGTTTCAGACATCCAAGTTATACACCCACAAAGTGGGTTTCCCACTCCCCCAGGGAATTGCCCTTTAGCACCTGGCTTCTGGAAACCCAATCTTCACCCAATTTTGGGGGATTGTAAGGAAGAGTCATCGGAAGCTTCCCTGTACTTTTGGTGTCTCTAAGTGCCTTGGGAGGCTGTATATTGTCTCCCTGCTTATTTAACAGGGAGGTTGTATATTATAAGAAGCAGGAAGGCTGTATATTGTATCCCTGCTTATTTAACTTATATGCAGAATACATCATGCGAAAGGCTGGACTGGAGGAATCCCAAAATGGAATTAAGATTGCCAGAAGAAATATCAACAACCTCAAATATGCAGATAATACCACTCTGATGGCAGAAAGTGAGGAGGACTTAAAGAACCTCTTAATGAGGGTGAAAGAGGAGAGTGCAAAAAATGGTCTGAAACTCAACATCAAAAAAACTAAGCTCATGGCCACTGGTCCCATCACCTCCTGGCAAATAGAAGGGGAAGATATGGAGGCAGTGATAGATTTTACTTTCTTGGGCTCTATGATCACTGCAGATGGTGACAGCAGCCACAAAATTAAAAGACGCCTGCTTCTTGGGAGGAAAGCCATGACAAACCTAGACAGCATCTTAAAAAGCAGAGACATCACCTTGCCGACAAAGGTCCGCATAGGCAAAGCTATGGTTTTTCCAGTAGCGATGTATGGAAGTGAGAGCTGGAGACCATAAAGAAGGCTGACCACCGAAGAATTGATGCTTTTGAATTGTGGTGCTGGAGGAGACTCTTGAGAGTCCCCTGGACTGCAAGGAGATCAAACCTATCCATTTTGAAGGAAATCAACCGTGAGTGCTCACTGGAAGGACAGATCCTGAAGCTGAGGCTCCAATACTTTGGCCATCTCATGAGAAGAGAAATCTCCCTGGAAAAGCCCCTGATGTTGGGAAAGTGTGAAGGCAAGAGGAGAAGGGGACGACAGAGGACGAGATGGTTGGACAGTGTCATCAAAGCTACCAACATGACTTTGACCAAACTCCAGGAGGCAGTGGAAGACAGGAGGGCCTGGTGTGCTGTGGTCCATGGGGTCACGAAGAGTCTGACATGACTTAACGACTAAACAACAACAACAACAAGTGCCTTGGGGTCCATTTTATAGCCAAACAAATCAACAAATCAAAAATTGCTTTAAAAAATCATTGATTTATGATTTGTCAGGGCCATTGATTCATATGGATACGAATGGATGAATTATCAATTTTTTGAAAAAAAATTGGTGATTCCTTTTTTAAATTCGTGCCCATCTCTAGTGATGAATTATTTGAGTTAGTCATTGGAAAAGACTGCATAAAAATATAAATACATCTTTTAGAAGATGGACACAAAAATATGCACAAGCTTCTACATGAGACGAAAAAGTCTCAGCATGATAAAGAACTGGGAAGGTAAAAGATACCAGTGGGACACAAAGAATCGCAACAATAAGGAGGCTGACAAATTTTTCACATCCCTATCAAGAGCAGAATGGCACATCAATGAGCTGGAATCTGAGCTGAGCTTGAAGGCATTTTGAGGGACTATAGAAGGATAAAGGGCCTTCTTAGAGCTGCTGATAAAAATGGGTGAGGAAAATCTGTCAAGCACAGGTCATTCTTCAAAAAAGCCATTCACTTTGAGGCAACAATTGTTTGAACTGAAAGAGAAGGCAACCTTGCAGTCTGTCATGTATTTTACTCTCTCTCTCTCTCTAACACCATGGTTGAGTAATCTAAAACCATTATTTGTAACTAAAAATCAGGAAACAATAGAGCATGAAATGCAGTATTGAGAATAACTGTTGCAACATGTTCCAAAAAAAACTCTGATTCAAAGTCTATACTTCAAGCATTATCAGCAACGAAAAATAGGATACCTCTGCAGGGGTTTGACCTGAGCTTGAATTGCAACGTGACTAGACTTTACTTTCTCTACTGCAAATGTAGCGATTCCACCCTCAATCCCTGCTTATCTAGGATAAAGATGGAAGGATGATGACAGTGTGGTCTAGTCCCTCATGATGCATGTGATATGATTTCTTTGTGGCATATATCCCCTCTATTGGTAGATTATTGCTTTCTTCCCACATGGCCAGATGTAAATAAGCTAGCGGTAAATGATCGGTCTGAGATGCTCTCAAATGAGGGTGCTTACAAATCTGATTAAAAACTCCACATTTGTACCATTTTTGTGGATAATATCCTATTGAAAAACTATAGTCTGGAGTACTTCATTGACTGAGATGGGGGTGGGGTACCTCACTGCCAAATGTGGTGGAGTAGCATCCCATGCCTTGCTTATGGGCCACCTGTGAGAGTTGATACTGTCAAAAGGTAGAAACCAGGTTTCATTATACTTAGAGCAGGCTAACTAAAATCAATGGGGTTAAGTTAGTCAACATGACTACTTAGGAGCCACTGAGTTCAGTGCATCTCTTCAAGATATTATGGAGTTGGGATCCACCCCAGCATGTTAAAGTGAGAACATAGGAAACTGCCTTATATCAACCCAGATCTTTGGCCCATCTATTCCATTCTACACTGGAGTAACAGTATCCATCTAGGATTTCAAGCAGTAATTTTTCTAGCCCTTCCTGGACAAATTGGATATGGGACCCTCTGAAAACAAAGCATGTGCTCTACCACTGAGTTATACTCCTTACTAGAGATGGGGGTATTTGTATTCACTTAGCTGGACTCAACGAGGGTCCGGCCCCTGGGGCCAGACCGTCCACTCATGCATCCAGCGGGGCCGGTGGTCCCGCTCATCTTTCCAATTGCTCCCAGAGCGCTGCTCTCTTCCTGCTCGGCTGGCCACTCAGCAACTGTGCAGGGAGACTTGTCCTCCCTCCCCCTGCCTGGAGTGGCCAGCCAAGCGGGAAGAGAGCAGTGCTCCAGAAGCAATTGGAAGGATGAGTGGGGCTACCTGTGCCACCAGACAAGTGAGTGGATGGCCCAGCCCCAGGGACTGGCCCTCATTAAATCCAGCTGTGCAGAGATAGTCATATTCGTATACGAATACTGTCATCTCTACTTCTTACCCTTTAAGTGAATTTTTACCATGCATATATGATAAGTTGAAAATTATAAGTGATTCCCATGTTGTTATTGTTATGTGCCATTACATCACCTCTGACTTATGGTGACCCTATGAATGAGAGATTTCCAAAATGTACTATCCTCAGCAGATAAGCTCTAGAAAACTCAAGCTTGTGGCTACATTTATTGAGTCAATCCATCTTGTATTTCGGCTTCCTTTTTTCCTGCTGCCTTCTCATGATGTGCCCAAAGTAGGGCAGCCTCAGTTTTGTCATTTTTGCCTCCAGAGGTAATGCAGGCTTGATTTGCTCTAAGACCTACTTGTTTGCCTTTCTGGCTGTCCAGGATATCCACAAAACTCTCCTCCAGCACCACATTTCAAATGAATCATTTTTTTTCTTGTCAGCTTTCTTTATTGTCCCACTTTCACACCCATATATGGTGATTGGAACTACAAGAGTATGGATGCTCTTCGTCTTGGTCTCCAGTGACACATCCTTACACTTGATGATCTCTAATTCTTCATTGCTGCCATTCCAAGCCTCATTCTTCTTCTGATTTCAGGGATGCAATCTCCATTTGGATTCAAGCTTAAACAAAGGTAGACAAAGTCTCTAACTATTTCAGTTTCTTCATTGTCAATGTTAAAATTATGTAGTTCTTCTGTAGTCATGATTTTTGTCTTCCATGTTCAACTGCAGTCCTGCTTTGGCACTTCATCTTTCACTTTCCCTAACAGTCATTTCAAGTCATCGCTGCTTTCTGCCAGTAAGATGGTGTCATCTGCATATCTTAAATTTTGATGTTCCTTCCACCAATTTTCACTCCTCCTTCCTCTGAATCTAGTCCAGCTTTCCATATATGTTCTGCACACAGATTGAACAGATAAGGGGGTAAAATGAACCTTTGCCTATAGCAAATCATTCTGTCTCTCCATATTCTGTCCTAACAGTAGCTTCTTGTCCATAATATAGGTTATGCATCAGGACAATCAAGTACTGAGGCACACCAATTTCTTTCAGAATAACCCATAGTTTCTCATAATCCACACAGTCAAAGGCTTTGCTAAAGTCTATAAAGCACAGACTGATTTTCTTCTGAAGTTCTTTTGGTGCGCTCCAGCAGATAGTGGGTATTTGCATTATGGTCTTGAGTGCCTCTTCCTTTTTTGGAATCCAGCTTGAACGTCAGACATTTCTTGCTCCATATAAGGTAAAACATAAAAACCTTTGTGGCATCACTTTACTTGCATGAGAAATTAAAGCAATGGTGATTCCTATAGTGCTTGAGAATGTGGTGTCACATGGAGAAGCACAAGAAATACTTGTTGGAGTGAGCCTTTTGTGCTTTGTTACAGACCCCAAAAGAGGCTTTTTTTTCTTTTCATTTTCATGTTCCTTCATGGATTGCCAGAGGAAAGCATCTAAAGTGCAAATGATTTGTATTAACAAACAAACAAACAAAAAGAGGGCACAGAAACATTTTGGGCTTTTTGTGTGTGTTTCCCTCTTTCATGTAATCTTACCTTCATCTTTTGTCTATCAAATTACCTGGGAATTTTTCATCCAACAAAGTTGTGAGGGATACTGTCAACAGCTAATAGAATGCCTGGGGGAAGCAGAAATTGCAAATCTGTAAAAGGGTCTTTGATCGGTTAGAACCCAGTGAAAAGTATCCTTTCTTTGCTTCATCTGTTCTTTGTGATTGTGCAAGCTCTTGGTGCCCTTCATCTTGAACTGAGCTTTTCTGTCTGCCTCTGTGACTCAGTTTTAGATCCTCTATTTTCCCCCCTTCTCTTCATTTTTTGTGGGATTTTTTCCCACTTCTTCAGACTATTTTAATGTGCCACTGTGCCTCTGTACCTCCTTGGAATTATTTTTCCACTCATTTCTTTGGTTCCCCTCCCCCTTCTTTGGTTGGTTGGCTGGATTTTTACTTTTTCCATTCTTGAATTATGTTTGATTCTTGGGCCAGCCCTGCCTGCTGGAATCAAGGAAGAGATGAGAAGGTATCAAGTAGTGTGTGGGGAGAGAAATCTTCCCATAACCTAGCAGTTTTGGGTAAGTGCTCCGAGTATATTTTTGCCTTCATTTCCTTGCTTGCTCTTTATGCTTATTCGGAGACAGGGCTCTCTCTCGCTCTCTCGCTCTCTGTGTGTGTGTGTGTGTGTGTGTGTGTGTGTGTGTGTGTGTTATTTCACTATATTTCATCTGTGTGTATGCGTGTGCATGTGGAAGGGTGCTTTCCCAGTTTGATTTTTTTTAAAATATATTTTTGATTCATTTGCTGTGCATGTGTTCTGTTAAAGGTGTATATTTTGATGAGTTTGGGGGGGATGTTTTTTGTATGTGTTTGTGTGTGCGCCTGGGGGGTGGGCTTTCTTACTGTGCCAATGTCCGGTCCGCTGATGAGGCTCTTCAGCAGCGCGGGCCGCCATTATCCCCTTCCTGGGATAGCGTGAGACATTGCGGTCTCGCAAGAGCGACCTAAGAGGGGAGGGGGAAGGAGTAGTATATTTAAAGAAGCTTCCCACCTACCTTGGGCCTCTTCCTTTTGGACAACGAGGGAAGACGGAGTGCTGTGGCTGTTCTTAATTTTTACTGTGTCACTCGGGTTTGGCAGTTTTGCTTGGATGGGGAGTTTGCATCAGCGCTCCCACGGTTTACTCGTTGTGCTTAGCATGCGTCTGCGGTCGACAGCGTGCTGATAATTTAATTATTTGATTTTGCTTATCTATCATGCACAACAGTTGCAATTAGAAGAGCGGAAGGGGGCTGGGCCGCCATTAGGGCCGAGCCGGTGCCCCGCTGGCCCATTGTTCTATTGAGGCTTGTTTCAGGATTAGCGGGGCATAGCTGGATCTGAGCTAAGCATTTAAAGGGCTAGCGCACGTGCCGTCCCACCTCCATTTGTTCTCTTAGTAAGAGGCTAAGTAATTGAGACCCTTTAATTAATTTCTGATAGTTGGGTTTTTAATTAATTCTCTTTTTTGGGGCAAGACATATTAATCTGGGTTTTTTAAGTTGTTAGAGTGTACTAGGTTTTGGTGTGGGGTTATTCATTTCACGTTACCCTGCAAAGGAAAGGTTTTTAAACAGATAGGGATCATACAGTAATTTAACACAATTGATTATATTAATAGAGAGATAGCTAATTATAATAATATTACAATAATATTGAATAATATAAAAAAATTAATTACTTTAATTAAATAATAGAAACATAATTAATTTATAGGGTATCTAATTTATTAAAGTCTAGCTAATAGGATTAATAGTTGGAATAATTAAATATAAATTTGTAGACCAGATAGCTAGTGCTCGATAAGGTTGGCTCTGCTTGCGGGGTGGGTTTTAGAGCAGCTTGAGGGGTTTTTTGGCCACTATTTTGGTGTTGTTTGGTATCAATTGCAGGGTAATCCTTACAAGTTGTTCTATTAAAACTGTATAGTAAAATATAGATATACAATACGTTGATAAGAGATAAAAGGGATATATAATTAGTGGGCACTATTTATGGGCAGCTCAGTGATTTAGGTCTCCGGCTGTGGAGCCAGAGGCTGGGAGTCGGTTCCCCTCTGTGCCGCCTGTGAGTAGAGCCAGCCTCGGTAGCCTTAGACAAGCTGCACTGTCCCAGGGTGTCCCCAGAAAAAGGGAATTGGAAACCTTTTGAGAACTGCTGAATAGCTGTGTGGTTTAGGTCTCTGGCTGTGGAGTCAGAGGTTGGGAGTCGATTCCCCACTGGGCCTCCTTGACAAGGGCTGGACTCAATGATCCATAGGGTTCCCCCCCAGCTCTGCATTTCCAAGATTATTATTCACAACCTCGCCGTTCAGCCAGGGATGCCAAGAGTCACAGGAAGGCTGAACTTAAGGCCATAGCAGAATATTTATTGTCTCATTTTTCAACCTTAGAGGATGATCGTGCGGCCTCATGGCCGCCCAGTAAGGGGGCTGATGCTTCAACGGTTACGCCTCAGCGACGGAGCGAGGATGAGGAGCAAGGTGGCATTCCATCCGAAAGCGGACGGTCAGCTGCTCAGAGGCAGAGCCAGCAGGTTGATGGGAAGGAAGCCATTTGCATGAAGGATCCTGAACCGACCACATCAGATGTAGCATGTGAGTTTGAGGCTGCACCTAACACATTCACAACATTCCCTGCTTGGCCTCGGCCAGGCAGTGGTCAGTTTGGTATGCCAGTACACACACCACCTGGTGTACCAGGTTCTGGGGTTACAGGTACACAGTGGCTAAGTGCGAGTACACCATTAGGAAATTAGGCTTCTCCATATGCACAGGCTTCCTTCCCAGCAGTTTTAGGTCCAATCACAGGAGCAGATGTCTGGCCATATTCATCCGTCCTGGACACATGCTATAATGCCATTCCCCTAAAGGCTTTGCCTTTTGGTGGCCACGCCATGCCATTAGGCGATCATCTTTACCCAGCGACAAAAGAAAAAAATCAAAATGGAAACTGTGTGGACCTATTTGAGTTTCCTAATAGAGACGTTGATAAGAAGGGCATTGATAAAGAGGATGAGGGGAAGAAAGAAAGACGTAGGAGGCACAGGCCAGACAGGACCTGGGCCAATGGGTTGCCAGGTTTCTTGATTTACGCTGGGGTAATTGTGTACTGGGATACAATCTCAAAAATGGTAGAATGATTTCAATACGAATCAAAGGCAGACCTTTCAACATCACAGTAATCCAAGTTTATGCACCAACCACCAATGCTGAAGAGGCTGAAATTGACCAATTCTATGAAGACTTACAACACCTTCTAGAACTGACACCAAAGAAAGATGTTCTTGTCATTATAGGGGACTGGAATGCTAAAGTAGGGAGTCAAGAGATAAAAGGAACAACAGGTAAGTTTGGCCTTGGAGTTCAAAACGAAGCAGGGCAAAGGCTTATAGAGTTTTGTCAAGAGAACAAGCTGGTCATCACAAACACTCTTTTCCAACAACACAAGAGGCGACTCTACACATGGACATCACCAGATGGGCAATAATGAAATCAGATTGATTATGTTCTCTGCAGCCAAAGATGGAGAAGCTCTATACAGTCAGCAAAAACAAGACCTGGAGCTGATTGTGGCTCTGATCATCAGCTTCTTATAGCAAAACTCAAGCTTAAACTGAAGAAAGTAGGAAAAACCACTGGGCTAGTCAGGTATAATCTAAACCAAATCCCTTATGAATACACAGTGGAAGTGAAGAACGGATTTAAGGAACTAGATTTGGTGGACAGAGTGCCTGAAGAACTATGGATAGAGGCTCGTAACATTGTACAGGAGGCAGCAACAAAAACCATCCCAAAGAAAAGGAAATGCAAGAAAGCAAAGTGGCTGTCCAACGAGGCCTTACAAAGAGCAGAGAAGAGAAGGGAAACAAAATGCAAGGGAGATAGGGAAAGTTACAGAAAATTGAATGCGGACTTCCAAAGAATAGCAAGGAGAGACAAGAGGGCCTTCTTAAATGAACAGTGCAAAGAAATAGAGGAAAATAATAGAAAGGGAAAAACCAGAGATCTGTTCAAGAAAATTGGAGCTATTAAAGGAACATTTTGTGCAAAGATGAACATGATAAAGGATAAAAATGGTAGGGACCTAACAGAAGCAGAAGACATCAAGAAGAGGTGGCAAGAATACACAGAGGAATTATACCAGAAAGATCTGAATGTCCCAGACAACCCAGATAGTGTGGTTGCTGACCTTGAGCCAGACATCCTGGAGAGCGAAGTCAAGTGGGCCTTAGAAAGCATGGCTAACAACAAGGCCAGTGGAGGTGATGGCATTCCAGTTGAACTATTTAAAATCTTAAAAGATGATGCTGTTAAGGTGCTACACTCAATATGCCAGCGAGTTTGGAAAACTCAGCAGTGGCCAGAGGATTGGAAAAGATCAATCTACATCCCAATCGCAAAGAAGGGCAGTGCCAAAGAATGCTCCAATAACCGTACAATTGCACTCATTTCACACGCTAGCAAGGTTATCCTCAAAATCCTCCAAGGAAGGCTTCAGCAGTATGTGGACCGAGAACTCCCAGAAGTACAAGCTGGATTTCGAAGGGGCAGAGGAACTAGAGACCAAATTGCTAACATGCGCTGGATTATGGAGAAAGCCAGAGAGTTCCAGAAAAACATCTACTTCTGCTTCATTGACTACGCAAAAGCCTTTGACTGTGTCGACCACAACAAACTATGGAAAGTTCTTAAAGAAATGGGAGTGCCTGATCACCTTATCTATCTCCTGAGAAATCTATATGTGGGACAGGAAGCAACAGTTAGAACTGGGCATGGAACAACTGATTGGTTCAAAATTGGGAAAGGAGTACGACAAGGCTGTATATTGTCTCCCTGCTTATTTAACTTATATGCAGAATACATCATGCGGAAGGCTGGACTGGAGTAATCCCAATTAAGATTGCCGGAAGAAATATCAATAACCTCAGATATGCAGACGATACCACTCTGATGGCAGAAAGTGAGGAGGAATTAAAGAACAACATAATGAGGGTGAAAGAGGAGAGCGCAAAAAATGGTCTGAAGCTCAACATAAAAAAACTAAGAATTGATGCTTTTGAATTGTGGTGCTGGAGGAGGCTCTTGAGAGTCCCCTGGATTGCAAGGAGAACAAACCTATCTGTTCTGAAGGAAATCAACCCTGAGTGCTCACTGGAAGGACAGATCCTGAAGCTGAGGCTCCAATACTTTGGCCATCTCATGCTCTTGTCCATGGGGTCATGAAGAGTCAGACACGACTTAACGACTAAACAACAAAAATTGTGAGAGCCCAGTCTTGGAGGGCCCAGGCCTTGTTCCAGTATTTAGATTTAATACACAGGGCTTATGTGACTTTGCGGGGCAGGCTTGGTTGCTCTAGGTTGAATCATTCCCTATGTGGAGTGTGATTCATATAAATTTGTAGTGGGACGAGCCAATGCCGGGCCTTTGGTTGCATTTATGATGCCAGCCAGGCCAAACACAGGCGATAGGTTCGTCAATGGTCATCTTATCCGCAAACCTGGTCCAAATTTGAGCTCCCGTGCTGGCATGGGGCAGGTGGTTCATCCCTGCCTGCTCTGTTGGGATTGCAACGCCAGAGGCACGTGCTTGCGTACAGCTTGTCGTTTCTGGCATGGGTGCTCGGTCTGCGGGGGCCAGCACCCCAGCACCTCATGTTTTAGAGCCAGGGCACAAAGAGATACCAACAAGGATCCAGGAGGTAGGAAAAAGGCGAATAGAGGAGGGGGTTCTTTTAACATAGGGCCCCAGTCCAATTCAGGTTGAAGTATTGGAAAATTGGTTGCTGGACTATTCATAGTGTGCAGATGCACAGTATTTATTGGAAGGTTTTTGGTTTTGTTTTAGAATACCAGCTTTAGGTGAGTGCTAGGCGTTTTTTGCCGAAATTTAAAGTCAGTGAATGGCATGGAAAATATAGTTCAGGACAAATTGGAAAAGAAGTGTTAGGAGGTAGGGTTTTGGGACCTTATAAGTATTCCCCATTGGAGAACCTTCGGATATCATCCTGGGTGTGGTACCCAAGAAGAATAAGGGAGAATATAGGCTCATTCATTATTTGTCTTACCCAGAAGTGGAGTCAGTGCATGATGCCACTCCGCAGGAGCTTTGCAATGTGTGCTACAATGAGGTGGCGCGTATGGTTCGTAGATGTGGAATTGGAGCGGAGCTTGTGAAATGCGACATTGGTCAGCGTTTCGTATTCTTCCAGTCCATCCATTAGACTTTGACCTTTGGGCTTTTATTTTCAAGGTTCTTATTATATTGATAGGGCCTTGCCAATGGGCTGTTCCATTTCCTGCGCTGCAATTGAGCGGTTCAGTTCATTTTTGGAATGGGAGCTCAGGAGCAGGGTAGGTTATAAGAACACTGCCCATTGTTTGGATTACTATCTTTTTGGGGTGAAAGCAACATTGGTCGCTGCTGATTTATATTGGAAACCTTAACAAGGGCGCAGGAGTTAGGGTTGCCATTAGCTGGGGAAACCCCCCCCCCAAAAAAAAAACACAGAAGGACCAGCTGCGGCACTTACTTTCATGGGAATAGAATTAGACACTAGGCAACAAGCCTCCAGGTGGCCAGGGGACGTACTGGAGACCCTTAGGTCTAGGAATTGTCTACTCAGGGAAAGCAAGAAAGTATCTTTGAAAGAACTGCACGAGGCTGTAGGTCACCTAAAATTTTGCGTGTAGGGTAATTGCTCCAGGCCGGGCAATTCTGCGTAGATTGTGCGATGTGATGAGAGGTCTGCGTCGCCCCTTTTTCATTGAACCCAGGTTACAAAGGGCAAGAATTACAAGTTTGGAGTCAGTTCCTCACTGATATCAGCTTAGCTGAGGCACTGTCATGCCAACAGATCGATCGGGTTAGGGAGTTAGATGCAGGAGCCCAGGAATTCCCAGAGGCTCTTCCCACGGAGATTTGGCAAATCCACATGTTGATGCAGACAGCGTGATAGGTTTGTGCCCTGGCCCGAGGATGCTAAACTGGTATTCGTCAGAAAACATACGATTTCAGGAGTTTAGAAACCCAATGGGCTGGGAGCTGATTTGGCCGCTCTGGTGAAGCACTTGCAACAGTTTATAGTTTATTCACATAGGAAGGAACTGTTGATGGGATCCATAAGAGGCAGGTTGTCAACAATGGCTTTTCAGGCCCCGACTTGGGGATATCAGGTTAATACCTCTGACTTGGGCATTAGGAAGAGTCGGGTCTAGGATACAAGGGTACCCATATCCCTAGCATTGTAAAACTGACTGTCGATGGCTTGCCATCTGTAGGGATGGGTACGAGGCAGCGTTATTTAGGGCGGCATCACTGTTAACGTAAGTTGATGCATTAAGGTTTTGTGAACTGGTAGCTACAGGAAAGAGTGACCTGACCAAGGTAGCACTACAGTGACAGCATGCTAGGCGAGAGGATACTATGCCTGTCCCACACTGGTCAAGGTGCATTGGCATATTGAGAGGTGGTCAGATTTGGTCACACAGGTGGGTAGTGCAGATAAAACAGGTTTTGGTGAGTCCCCCTCACAACCACAGGTAAGGTATAGCTCATCTGATCTCCCAGCGCTGCGGTTTGTGCGATTACAGTGCTTGGGGGAGAAGATCCCCTAGGGCTGCTCCCAGGCCAACAGTCAACAAGAAGGAGGGGGCTTCAGGTCTGGGGGTGGTCAAATTTGGGCCAGCCGGGTTCTCGCTGTCTTCACGACTGCGAGAGCTTGGGGCTTGGGACTCGCCCATAATTTGGTAGGGGTCTGTTGAGACCCCTCTGCAGAACCTGATTCCGCACTACAGCAGGACCCCCCCCTTTTTCATTGAGGATAATTATGAATATTCAATAAAGTGTGGCCCATGTTTATTCCATAACAGTTGTCTCGCGTCTTTATTCCGGGGTAAGGGGATAATGTCCCCTGGGTTGTGTAGGTGGCTGTTATTGTTGGTTGTAGTGTTTGGAGTGCTATTTTTGGAGTGGATTGATTCTCCATTGCCTTATGTTTCTGCTTTTTTGGAGTAGTTTTAACTTTTTTTTCTTTACAACTTTTGGAATGTCAGAAAATACACATGGGTAAATCCAAAATTAATGACTTGAGTCTTCCTCTTTCAAGAAAAATAAAAGGCCTGGAGTATGAAAAATACAACATGAAACAAGCACCACCCCCGAACCTGAAGCAAAAGAAACATGAAATTTTCACAATGCACATTCCTAATACCTACACATGAGGTACCCTAGTCTGTGATAATCTAATTCTGTGCATCCACATGTTCTGTTACATGTATATATTTTGATGAGTTTATTTAAGATCCAGCTTTTATCATGTAATTTAGGCTCTGGAAAAAACATGCTTCCAAACTATTTCTTCTGTTTCTGATGTTCAAGAATTCGATGTGAATGGTTATGTTGTGAAAATGGCACTACTGCCATGCAAGAAGGAGGTATCGGTAGGCTTTTGAGAGCCTTATTTTTTCAGATGTTGAAAAATAAACTTTAACAAGTAAAATCCTAAGAAGTCATCACTAATAATGAATGGTATTCTAATAATGAATAAGCATGCCCAAAATTTTAAGTATTGAAAGGGGGAAATAGAAATGCAAATAAAGAGAAATGGAATATACTGGGAAAAGACATTGCTAGAAAATTATCAACATGGCAACATTTTGTTCCAAAAGCCATATTTCACACATGGTGCACATCATTACAAACCACGGGTCAAAATGCACTCCTTCAGACCATAGCCATGCAGTTGTTAGTGCAACTGTGCCCTCAGACTTGTTTTATTTAAAGAATCGATGGTGTAGATATGGCATGGGATGGATGTAACTTCTTAGCTGAAACATCCTTCTTCTTTTTAAAAAGCAACATTTTTATATCTAAAAGACAAATATAAACCAGCCAGAGCAGCATTCTGTCACAAAACCATTTATTTTTCTTCAATAGCTGTTGAATTGTTTGCTCCTTAGAAGTCTTTTTTATGCTCCCCTCCCTAACATCAGATTGGGGATTGATTGTAGATGAATCATGCAGGTAATAAACCATTTCTTAGTGAGACAGCTTTATAACATATGGCACAGCACATCTGCATTTATCTAATGTCAGGGCAGTGGATTGTGTTATCCAGTTGTCTCATTATTCTTACAATTCCATCCTGAGATGATAGTTTATTATTTTTCTTTCTGTGTGATGAGTGATGCAGCTCTCTGTCCTAAATACTTCCCTGAAATTGGTTTATAATGTCAAAAACAATAGTCAATGTATATCTCATTCTTTCTTTTTCAGCTAGCAATGATTTGCAACTGATTTTCCTGAAGTGCAAGCACATGGAGGGTGGCCACTTGCTCCTATTCAGAAGATTGATGCTACATTATAATTTTGCATAGCCTAAAGGGGATCCAAGATTTGATCTGGAACCTGTTACAGAACTTTGGAAAATTGCCAGCTTCAGTTTGGGCAAATTCAGAACCAGTCTGCATCAATTCAAGTTCAGAAATTTAAACATACTTATAACTTTTGTTCTCTTCCTTCATACTAATCAAAATCTGGTGGAGAAGTTGCAGCTCAGCCACCAGTGCGGTTAGTAGATAGAGTGTTGGATTTAACCCGGGTACAAATCCTTGCATAGCACATCTCACATATCTTAAAAATATTATTAGGGTTAGCAATAAGTCAGAAACTACTTGACAGCACATAACAGCAAGTAGTTGCTCCAGACTATCAAATTAGTCTCTGCTACTTGATGGCTGGAAACCTGTTCATCAACATGTAACATAACATTATACTATTGTAAATGTGCTGTGTGTTCCACACTGGCAAGAAGGACTATGCAAGTTGACTGTACAGTCAGTTGTGTGGTTCCCATTTTGAGCAATTACTTAATGAGCTGAGAAAAGTGCTTTGTGCATAGCACTTCTGCATGAGGACAATGTACGTACTGCAGGTGTAATGTCGAGATATGCTCAGTTAACTACTTGATAGGATTTCAGCTGATGTAATGGTAGCAGGTGGAAATGGGGCTATTTCTAGGATCACTAGGAACAAGAAGCAAACAATAGCTGATACTTCATTTTTGGAACTATAAAAGCTAGCTATTACTCAGAATTGTCTTCCACTAGTAAAGGCATTAGCTCTGCTCCAACTATATTTTGTCTTTTCTGTTATATTGGACTTCTGTCTCTGTTTTTAGAACTTCTTTCACTTTTCCTCTGTGAATCTGTCAGCTAATTGTCAGGTCTTACTACCTGTTAGGATACTTCCCATTAGAAGGAAAGAAATTGTTTGGCCTTTTTATCTGACATTCTGAAGGCCAAACTATGCTTTTGTCTTATTGCATATTGTGTAGCTACATCTTGTTTTCATGATAGATTATAGTCTCCGGTAGGAGGAGGACATTCTCCATGATTAACCCATTTGTTATTTGATGGTAGGATTTTCTCACAAATATGTGCTTCAACCATCAACCTTCCAATTTAAGCCTGCATTCACATTCCAATCACCAATCAAATAACAGGACCAGACCCAAACATGTTAAATGTGTTACATAAGTAGAAATATTTTAACATGCCATTGTTTCCATAGCTAATTACAATCACATGATTTGAGACAAAGACATTTTTCACCATTTTAGAGAAAACCTCCTCTGAAAACATGCTAAATGGATCATCAAGTTTGACTCTCAGCTATTCCCTAGGAATGGTATTCTAGGCTAGCTATCTTTCTTGAGAATGAAGAGATAGAATGGAAGCTGGGAGACAATGCAGTCCCTCATCTTCAAGTCCACATCTGGTCCATTTTTACTTCTACAAGTCAATGGCTAAAATCCTGTTGCCATAAGTTGTGCCATTTAAGGTTGATTATGCCATCAGGCCTAGTGATTTTTCACAAATTAAACATTTCCAAATTCTCCCACAAAGGTCCTGGAGTGCCTGTGTAATCACGTACATAATTATACCACAGGATTTCAGCTAATAATCAATCTTGGTGTTTTCTGCCTGAGGATTGAATGTGTGGATTGGATATGAGACTTGCTGGCTGGATAGACAAGCAGTGTAGCACGTGTTGAGGACAGAAAATTTAATAAGACCAACCATACATGATCTTCTAGTTTCATGCTACATACTAAGAAACTGCCATATCTTCATTTACTTTTTGTCGTACATTCTTACATGCCTCATCATGGTCTGATAGTTGTTTCATGGTCTGATAGTTATTTCTCTAGATATCCTGAGAGCTAGGCATTGTTGTAACATGTTTGCTGTACTAAGTTCATAATAGGAAGGAGTTCATAATCATGGTTTCCTCTGAGGCTTCTGAGGCATCTCATATATAGAATCACAATAAAATATGAGCAGTAAACTTTAAATTTGTCATTTAATGCTTTCAAGTCTAAATTCAAAAGTAACAGATGATTTTGATCCCCAAACATGAAAAGATTGTTTAAACTATTAAAGGTGGGAAGAATTCTACAAATAGCGTAGAAACTAGTTCAGACATGTATTTCTGCATATGCAGAGAGGCTAAACCAATGAGAATGAAAAATTTATTGAGTATTCTTTCAATTCATAATCTATTGTTAAAATGGTTAATTTGGGACTTAACAGTGACCTTCATGTAGTTCCACTGTGCTGCCTCATTGTGTTATGTGGTAGGCTGACCAGGACTGAAGGCTTGCCTGACTAAGTATGAGAGGATTGCTACCAAAAGGCTGGCTCCCAGGTGAGTATTTGACTTTTGTAACTACAGTATGAACCCAATGGTGATGTGAAATATTTGCTGTCTTCATCAGTTGAGGTTGTACCAAGGCCAATGAAATCATGAATCTTCTTCAATATAAGGTCAAAAAAGGACAAAACAGAACTGATGGAGATTAAACCTATGGTGTTAGCTATCTGAGAGTCAGTGCAGTGTACTGGGAAGAGTGATAAACTAGACCTCGGTTTGTACATCTGCTTGCTCATAGAAGCTCACTGAGGGGTTGGCAATAGTGAATTATTCTTCAAACATCTCACATATCTTGAAAATCTTATTAAGGTTACCATATTTTGGAAATGGCTTGACAGCACATCACAGCTATATTAAATATCTACAAAATTAGCCAGCTAGTTGTACAGGAAGTGCTACAATACTAGCTAACAAGATATGAAACAGTTTTTGTACAAAGACATCAGCCATCATATCATTATTACCTATATGTTTAGCTGTGTGGGGGGGTGGGCAGGTGTGTGCGCGTGTGTTCATGTGGGAGTGCATGTGGGAGTGCGTGTCTGTGTGCGTGCGGGTGGGTGGATGAACACGTTCCTTCAGCCCTCAAAAATCTGTCTCAGCAGCCTGGTCTTTTGAAGGCCACGGACCAGTACCGGTCCACGGCCCAGGGATTGGGGACCCCTGCTTTAACATATGAATTTGCAATGTGTGGCCTCCAAATGTTTTTTAATGACTTCTCCAGTCATCTTCATCCCTCACCATTGATTATGCTGCATAGGCCAGATTTGAGTCACAGTAACAGCCAGCCCATGACATCTTGCTGCCTGAACTGCCCCTACTCTGTTCACATACAAATATGTATAGTGATTCAGTACTGGTGAGGAGATTGTGTCCTCCACCACTTCTGAGGCAGCAGACTGGTTCAGTAGGCCAAGGAGAATTATGTAATGTACATTGCTGTGCTCTCCAGCAGAGGAGAATGACGAAAGGAGTCCAGGAGTACCCGGAAGGAGGCTATCTCTTCTATTCTCAGCATCTGCCACTGAGGAGGTCACCTCAGTCTGCATAATGGGAAGGGCAGTCCTGGTTGCAGTCCAACGAAAAGCTGTGGAATTCTCTCCTCCAGCATCTTCATAGAGAACCAGAATTAGGCAAATTTAGATAAGGTTTGAAGACCTATCTCTTCAACTTGGAGCCATAGATGTTGGATGTAGGGAGAGGTCAGCAACCAGTGTATATTATTAGTTAATTCTTTTTGATCACTGCTTATTTTGAGAAGTTTTATGTTGATGTACAAGTCCATACATACACACGTGAACATGCGCGCACACACAATATTAAGGTTGTGGTTAAATGTGTTGCATGTTTGTACATCATTGATTTTATTGTAATGCACTCTGGTGTAGAATGCAATATAAATAAATATTGTTATTATTATATCTGCGTCCAACAGTTTCTATCATATATTGTCCACCCTCTATGAGGTTGTTTAACAGTTGCTACATTCATTCTCTCACATGGAAGTGTTAAATGAATATCCCATCTCTCTGCCTATGCTTCTCTTGGTATGGTGTAGTTACTGAAGATCTCAACAGTGTTCCCATATGAGTGGAGTATTAATCACTGATGTCTTGGTCCAATTCCAAGGTAGGTAATTAAGTTTTGCCTCTAGACTCAATTACATTTTGCAGCCCTTATTGTTAGTCTCCTGTCTCACATTATCTTTCTGTTGAAATGAGGCACTCAAGTGACAATTTGGCCTTTGAAATTATACATCTAAATTCTTGCACAGTGGCTCCATTCCAAACATAGCTGAAGAGAAATTATTCCTGCTCACATACAGCCTAACCCGCTATCCAGGTAAGCTTGAAGAACTCTGAATTAAGCTAATTCCCCTGCAAGTTACTGGAACCAATTTGGTTTAAATCCAACTTCTTTGAAATAACTGGGTTGTGGATCAGGCTGCTCATTTGAAACTTTTGTCCTACAGTGTCCTACATTCAAAAGCTCTACATAAAAAGGAGGTTAATTATTATTGTTCCTGTTCTTCCCCTGTGTGAATGTAACTTCATGATCTTCTACAGTTTATATTTCCACTCAATTAAACACCCCTAAAATGGACTGCTACTATTATGTAATTCATCAACCAAGCTGCTGGAAAAATTAAGTAAAGCTGAGGGCAGCTTCACAGAATATGGCTGAACCATGGACACTTGAACTATCATGGTGTGGCATCTTCCTCACACAATGATCCATTTTATGCCCAGCAGGAATGCCCAGTTGTGGAGAAAAAAAGATAAATTAGTACAGGGAGGGCTAATGTGTGAGTGATGCCAGCATACATAAAATGAATTGTTCCATGATCCCCAATGAAAGAGCTTACCAGCTGACTCCAGCCATTATCGGAGATGCAAAGTAAAGTTTCATTAACTGAATTTGCTTTACAGAGGCATCCACTTTGTTGTTGGTCAGGCTATTCAAGAAAGTGTGCACGTATCTTTCAGTTTCTGGTCATTGGAAGGAAATTATGAGCATCAAATTCTTATCTTTTTTTTTTCATTTTAAATTATATAGAAAAATGTTCATGACTAAACTGCATATATTGAGGGCAGGGGTAGAAGAGAGGAACAGATTTCAATGAATGGGAAAAATCTGTAAAGATGTGTGCCTAATTGATAAGTTTGCATTGGGAAACTGTGTCCTAGAATACATGCGAATGTCCATATAGCAATCATCATCATCTTGCAGTCTAGCAAGGAACTTGGAGGCATGAAAAGAATGGTATGAGTCTGAGAAATGCTATGCAAATGAAACTGTCAGAGATTGTAACATAAATGAAACTGTCAGTGCTGTAGTCATATTGTGTGGTGCAGACCTTGGCATCTCCATTTCTGGGACAATTCATCTATTCATAGCTTCAGAGCAGCATTTGTTACCTCACAGTCAAAAGTTTCATGTAGCAAAACAACTGTTTTACAATGTGTCTGTGGGTAAAGGCATTGTATGTTTTATTGCACCACTGTTTTATGGTTATTTATTTATTTATTTAATACGTCATATTTCCCCCAAGACTGAGACCCAATAACTAGACCATTGTTTTCCTTTCTAATTGTTACACCAGTTTGACATTACATTATGTCATCATCATCATCATCATCATCTTAGAACTGCAGAGCTGGAAGGGACCTTATGGATCATCAAATTCAGCTCCTGTCAAGGAGGCACAGTGGGGACTCGAACTCCCAAACTCTGGCTCTGCAGCCAGAGGCCTAAACCACAGAGCTATCACATTGGTCCGAAAAACTAGTACAGAAGTCTTTAAAATAAATAATAGAAGAAAGAAGTAGAAAGTGTATTTGTTAAATTCATAAAGTCTACATTTTTTAAAAAAAATTCTATTCTCACATAATTCTAAAGTGATCGCAAAAAGAGTGATTCATATAATTTAACATACCGGCCATGGCAACAACTTCAAGCTTTCATCTCACTGAAGGCTACTGTTCATGTACACAGTAAAGGTCAATCAATGAGTGCATCCTATGAAGACTGGCTAAATACTGCAGCTGCACAGCATAACCACAGTGGTAGAACTAAAAATAATAATGAATGAATGACAGACCCCTTGCACCTTGGTATCACTGTGTGGAGAAAGATTCTGGTAATCCAGAATCCTCAAACCCAGGGAGAATTGCCAACTACAAGTAAGCATCCTTATAAATACTTACAGGGAAACTCCTCTGTTACTGATAGGTCTTTCAATATTCCCTATCAAATTCTGATGCTTTTGGGCTTGCCATCCTAAATGAAATGTTAAACCAAAGTATGCAATATGCATACATGTCCTTTTCAGCAAATCCATTCAAAATTGATAGGTTATACACCTGTAGCAGTTATTTGAGAAAGCTCTTTAAGTACTTCTTTATGATGTGTTTAACATGTGCTTTATCACAATGCCAGTTACATGGCGTGAGCAAGCTACTGAGGAGAAATTTCTAGGAGGGACCCATTTTGTCACTTGTACCTCACATAATGTTTGTCGCTTCTCCTGCCACATCATTACTCATGAATAACAAATTGTATAGAAGCAGACACTTCAAATTAGCCAGAACATGTAGTATCTCAAGGAACACTTTGAAAATTTGCAGTCATTTAAAACTCCTTACTCCCCCCCACAACTAATTTGTATTCTTCTTCTGATAAGCATCTCTGGCACAGATTACTTTAAAAAGTAGCAAGCAAAAGAATTGGCAGACCAGTTCTGAATAGCTAATTCAGTACTTACTGTCAATGGTCATAATTCAGAAATCAAACTGGAGACAGTTTGCCAGTCACATTAATTTAATTAGGACAAAATTATCGTAAATACTTCAGCTTAAGTGATTTATGGGAAATTCCTGCTTTGTTTCTTGCATGGCCTTTGGAGTAAATATATTGCCCTGCAGAAAGAGGTGAGACACCCACTTTAATTTTTTTTTAAAGTCAGGATACTTGTGACATGCGAATGAGATTTGAATTCACATTTTTCATTATGTAAACAGATTATGTATAAAAGCCTGAGCTGCTTTTGAACTGTGTGGGTAGGATGTTTATTGTTTAGCTCTTTCTCTTCCTCCCAACAAAATTCACCCTTTTAAAGCACATAGTTCCAGTTGTGGTTATAAACAGGGGGAGACAGAAAACTTCCTTATTCCAAATGAAAGCATTAGTGTATCTAACTCTGTATTGTCTACATTGTGAAAAAGAAGTGTACAGTACCTGCATTCTAGATTAGATCTCAGTCATAAATGTTACTGGACAACTGATTTATGAACTATATCTCTACTTAGCTTTCTAACTGGCACCAATGTCATAAGGAAGTTGGGGCATTCAGGCTCCACATTCTGGGATTACAACATATCTGCTACACTCTGTTTCCTGAGTCAGGGGTGGATTTTCTCAACATGATATTATGTGAAGCTATTCTTGTGGTAATGTATAAGTAATAATTCTGTGTGGCCATGTTTAAAGTACTCAAACGTGGTTTACTATTCCTTTCTTCTGGGGGTTGTCGAGGACTGTGTAGTTTGTCCAAAGCTACACAGGTTGACTATTCTAGGATGCAAACTGGGAAAGCAAACTCTCAATCTCTGGCTCAGCAGCCAGGTGCCCAGCTCGCTGAGCTATCTAGCCAGCTATTCCCATGATAGAGCAAAATATTTTGGAGCAGCTTGGTCTTGATCTAGAAACTGAGACCTATAAGCTTGGTAGAAGACATACTTTGTGAATTTGGATTGACAAAGCTGTCTGCGCTTTGGAGGGGCCTCTCAAGATGCATATTTAACTGAGTGTTTCAACTACTGCATGATATTCTTGCATGATAATAGGGGAGGGTTGCCAGATCTCAGGCCCTTGCCCTGAGAGCAAGATTTCGGAGTCCATTCTCCAGTTCACAGGCTTTTAATATAAAATGGCATGATACACTATGTTGACAAGCAGATTAAGGCACCAATTTCTTGGTTTCAAAACATGCCAAACAGACATGCTCAAGCACCATTTGCTTTATCTTTTTTTTTTTAATGCTCTGGAACTCCTGCCACTGGAATTTACATGTTGGCTTTGAAATTCATGATAGATCCTCTAATAGAAGTGTGTGAAAGCCTCCCAGTCCGCTCTGCATCAAAATAAAGGCCACATAGATTGCCACCAACTCACCTAGTACTCTTTAGAGCAGCCATTCTCAATGAGGGCCATATGGCCCCTGGGGGGGGGGCATGGCACATTTAAAGGGGCCACAGCCTGGAAACAATCCTTTACACACTACCTTATAAGGTTTGAATCCTGATTCAGCCTATATTGTATTTATTTCAAATTGTGTTTATGGCCATGACCAAGAAAAGGTTGAGAATGGCTGCTTTAGAAGGTATTCCAACCACCTCTGTCCCTGGGTTCATGATCAGGAAGTTAACATCCTAAATAGGGCTGGAGTGAACTAGAAATAACACTGGCTGCTGGTTCTCATGGCCGATTCGTGATCTTGTAGTGCTTAGTTCTGCCTTCACAACTCTGTTTTTCTTTAAACTACAATACATACAAAGACACTAAGCCTGGAGCTATAAATCTTAGCCGCTTATGAGGCCTAATAATAATGTACTTTTTATTTTCCTAGGAGGTATTCTAACAATATATTCTATGCTGTTTCCCCACTTATTTGTTTTTGAACGTGTCTTATGGCCTTTAATTTATTTCACACGTTCTACTCAATTTAATTCCATTTTGCTGAATAGTCTTTTTCTGTGATCTGTCCCAACTGTTCATTCATTTCTTGCCTTTCTTATAATCATAGAATCATAGAATAACTGAGTTGGAAGGGCCTATAAGGCCATCAATACAGGAATTCAAATCAAAGCAGATCTGACAGGTGTTTGTCCAATATTCCCTTGAATTCCTTCAGTTTGGAGTGCTCACTAACTCCTAAGGTAATTGGTTCCACTGTCATACTGCTCTAAAAGTTTTTTTAAAAAATCTGATATTCAGCCAAAATCTGACTTCCTGTAGCTTGCACCCATTATTATGTGTCCTGCATTCCAGGATAATAAAGAACAGATCCTGTCCGTCCTCTTTATGACTACTTTCCAAATATTTGAAAAGTGCCATCATATCTCCCCTCAGTCTTCTTTCTCCCTTCATCTTCTTCAGATGTTTAATCATTGGAATCTCTTAATAGTCTTTCAGCTGGCTGGATAACTCAGCAGTTTAGGACTCTGGCTGTGGAGCCAGACGTTGGGAGTTCAATTCTCCACTGTGCTTCCTAGGGGAGGAGCCAGCCTCTGTGGCCCTGGGCAAGCTGCACAGTCCCAGGATTCCCCCAGAAGAAGGGAATGATAAACCATTTCTAAGTATTCTCTACCTGGAAAACCCTGAAAATGGTCACTGTGAGTCAGAATTGACTTGATGGCACATGGTTATCATATTAATATCTTTTAATTCAATAAGCCCACCCAAATATACCAATTACTTTCTAAAGCTACCTTTTGGCTAGAAGACATCCCCCTTCTCCTAAGAAAATTAACTTAATAGTTATCACTCATATGTACAACCACAACCCCCAAAATTCCTACTTTGACACTCTATCCTTTTACATAATGCTTCTTACAAGTAACAGATTAATGTACTTGGGAAATTGCTACTCAATTCTAAATTCTAAATTCTTTGAAGAATGGGCAAGCGAGTGAACTATGTAATATATGCAGAAAAGAGTTGTGCTGCATTTGTTCAAGGCATCTAAACAAGGGAAAAAATAATATTAATTTGGCAGGTTTAAAAGGAAATAATTAATCACTGACACCAGGAGATTTCTTAGAAAATGTTATATTATGACCTTATTGTTCAGAGGTAGACGTTAGAAAAAGATTACCAGTTATAACAAAATTCTTTATAAGTTTAGAATTACTGTACTACTGACATGCACACACCAATCCTTGTAAGTCTTCTATTGATCATTATTAGAGATGAGCACAAATCAGAAAAATTTATTTGTTTTATGAATTTATGATTTTTTTCTGATAAATTGACAAATCAATTCATCAATTCATTTTTGACTTTAAAACTCTATAAAATGCTCCCAAAGAAAACTAGAGATACCAAAGTTGCAGAGAATCTTCCCCTGACTCTACTCTGCAAGCCCTGCAAGTTTGGCGAAAATTGAGTTTCAGACATCTGAGTTGCACTCTCATAAAGTTGGGTCACTCCAGGAAAGTGCCCTTTAGCATCTGGTTTAGGGAAACCTAATCTCTACCAAACAGAGAGATATTGTAGAGGAGAGCCAGGGGAAGCATCCCTGTCATTTTGGATTCTCTAGGTGCTTGGGGGAAACTTTCCTGGGGGTCCCTCTTTGTGGGTGAATACTTCGGACATCTGAGACTCAACCTTCACCAAACTTGGAGGAATTGTATAAAAGTGACAGACAAAGCTTCTCTATAATTGTATTGTCTCTAGGTGCCTGGGGAGCCATTTTATAGCCCAATGAATTAACAAATAAAAATTGATAAAAAGTCATTTTCGTATTCATTGGTAGCATTCGTACGAATACGAATGAATGAATTATCAATTTGGTGATTTGTTTTTTAATTCATGTCCATCTCTAATCATTATATAGGATCAGTTCATTTTAGATTGTACACCCACCCCACCTTACTCCAGCACTCACTAGCATGACTTTTGGATGGGACCTGAGTAGATGATCATAAGCCTCACATTTGGGACTGAAAGCTTATTACAAGCACTTGCTTGTTGTGTTCCTTCCATCCTGATACTTACTGTGGCTTCTCTGCCACGCATGATCATGAGCTATTTTTCCTGTGTCTCCCAAACTCTTCCAGCATGTTTCCTGTTTACTAGTTTGATCCTTAAGCTTTGGATCCTTCTCTCATGGCTTGTGTTACCCACTAATAGAACTGGTTGGGTCATGTTGTGTTGATTGTGAATTTGTTCTTTGAATTTTATGCACTGATACTTGCCACACCTATTTGTGGGGCAGTTAATTGCTATTGGGGCCCCACCCTGGAACAGAACTCCATTTGAAGTGGTACAAGCCAAGAACTGTTTGCCAAATTATATGATCTGATTTTATGAACTGAGATTTAATATCATAAAATATTAGAGTTGGAAGAGGCTTTGGAAATTGTCCAGTTCAGTCCCCTGTTCAATGCAAGATCTGAAACAGATTATGTAACTACAGTATTCCTGGAAAATGGCCATGCAGCCAAAGACAAGCTTGTGCCATAGACATAGGTGGACATTTGGTCTGTGCACGGTCTTGTTTTTTGTCTTGCCTTCCATCCTGTATATGTTACTTGAGAAGGATATCCTTAACACATATTTATTCAACCATCTACCCTACACAGACTTTCGTTTCACAGGTATTTCTTTATAATGCTAACAAATATGAGTGCATAAGAAAATAATGTGAGTTCTTGCTTTTATGCAACCTAAAACGTAAACAGAACATTCATAAGGAGATTTCTATATGCCATAACATTTTTTACTGGTTTCCTGCACAAAGACTATTTATGGACTCTTTCTGTCTTCAAATTGAGATTCAGGGTATTCTGGCAATGGGTGTAGCCTGCATGGAGCTGTAAAATACTCCACTGGGGTCTGGACTTTGTTCTGTCATCATCTGTCTTCTTTGGGAGTTCTCCCAGCCCCTATGAAAGCAGCTGCTAGCCCTGCTGATTAGAGCCTGCTGCCTTGTTGGAAACTGCTTCTACTACTGGATGATTTCCATTGAAAATCAGTCCCTTTCAAACCTTGCTGAACATCCCCTGGGCACACAGCCTAGCTGGAACAGTACCTGTCATGATACATCTGCAGCCTTGATAATCCTTCACATTAGAAATGCATTTTGACAGGGATTGTTCCATGCTGTCCAGCTAGCTTATGAGTCTGTGAAACTCTAAGTGAAGCTTGGAGGGATGAGGACATTCCTTCAGTATGGATGTATCCTTGAATTCTCTATTTAGTGCAGCTTTAAAATAATCTGAAAGGCATAGGTTCTTAATTAACCCAAAGCCTGTTATATATTTTTCATTTTCTATCATTTCTGAATTCATTTCACCCTAAAAGGGTCTTAAAATGACACTAAACCTATAGTTTAAGAAAAGCTTTGTTTTAGAATAGCAGAGAAATTTTACATAAATTATAGATGTGATGAACATACAAATATGTTGGACAACACATTACAGCAATTAAAGAGGCAAGGCACAAGAAATGGGTTTCAAACTTGGGTCACAACTTCATTAACTATTTAATCTCTTAACCTGAAGTCGGGCCTAAGGTAGTGCATAAAACCTGGGAACAGGAGCAGGTGGACCATCTAGGTCCCTCTCCCAACTGGACTCGGCAAGTTCATGTCCATGCTGAGCATCACTAGCCTTTCCTCAGCTGGCTCAACTGGCTCTTTGGGTCTATCTCCATCCTAATTCTCATTAATCAAGGCTGATCGTATCCCAGGGTTGCCTCCGAAGGCCACCCCTGCTTCTGTACCTGAATCCCATGAATCAGAGTACACATTAAGGGGACCCAGTCACTAAATGGTGCCCTGTGGTGCTCTCCATTCCAACCTTGTTCCATACACTGCTTGCCACAGGAGAGGCTAGCCCCTGCTTATCTCCCTCCTTCCATCAGTCTGACAAACACAACTTTGTATACCTTCAATGCACTCAGGCAGGTGAGAATATCATCAATTTTCAGCATCCACTCATCCTCAGAAGAGGAGGAGAGTAAAGATGCTCTAGCAGACTCTTAATTGGCCATCTGCTACCAGGCTTACATGAACTCTTTTTTGAACACATGGTATTAAGTGGTATGCAAAAAAGGGACCAGATATATCACAATCACTCTCTTGCAGTCTGCTCACATGCCACCTGTGCCCATGCTCAGGACCCTTGTCTCATGCAACACTCTGGCTAGTAGGCCAAACCATGCTGAGTCACTCCCATCTAATTACAGCCATGGAGCCTGACCCTGCTGAGAGATGCTATCCCTGGTGTGGCCCCCAGTCCTACTGTGTGTGATTAGAGCTGCCCTCCAAGCCTCCAAGCCTCCCACCAGATATTAGGTGGGGTAGCATCAATGAACTTGGTTCATCATCACCATGCTGATAGTCCACTCCTAGATAGTGCCAGAGCTATCATAAAATTCCCCAGAGTCTGCATACCAAACAGACCTCACAAGCTAGAGCAGGCCCAATAAGGATCTCCTTCTGGTGCCAAACACCTCTCCCACAAACCACTGCAGCTGAGAAAAGCTAGGTCCTCCCAAGACTGAAATCTCTAATTGCCACCATTTAACTCCCAATGCCTCTCCACTGAGCACCCTCTGCTGGGAAATTCCCAGATGCTGAAAGTCAGAAGGCTGGGCATGGTGGGCAGCCATTAGGCTAACCCCTGTGCTGAGAGAGGCCAGGTGGTGGCCCAAGCTGGCCTCAACTGAGCCCTGAAGGTCGCCCACCGAGCTAACAAAGGCTAGGTGGTGGCTTTATCCAGCCCTGACCAAACCACTAATGAGCACTATTCAACCACCACTGCCATCTGCCGAAGCGTTCTGCCCCTTGCAGCAAACTCCCAGGATCTCTCTGCCGCTGCTGGAAATGCATGCAACCCACTGAGGGAGGGCTGAATCTGCTCTCTGTCACCTCATCCCATGAACCCTCAACTTGAGCTAGCCACATGTGAAGCTGCCTGCAAGGCTGCATCCTTGTCCCGGGCCCTATTGGGCCACAAACCATGCAGCAATGCTGATGTGCCCACAGTTCAACAGCTGCACTGTTGCTGTTCTTCCAGTAGCAACAAACCAAAAAGAATGGTGTTTGGACAGGACTTTAAGGTCTCCTGTCCCTCCTCCACCATCAGCAATGCTATGATGCCCTTGTGTCACTCAACGTCCCCGCTTCCTCATTGCTGGAGAAGCGGAATTCTTCCCTCCTTCCCAGAAGCATAGCAGTGGAGATACAGAAGCTGCATTGGCACTAATTTAGTACATCTGCATATTTTCATGGAAAATCCACAGTGCATACAAGATAACTTAAACACTCCCAGTCATCCCACTCATAAAAGGGCTATCTGCTGGAGACTGGAAGGTTGCATTACTTAACAGCAGGCAATAAAATTAGGCTTTGTTGTCCAGCTTTATCCCTGGGGAGGCAAATACTGTTAGTCCCTAGGAATTTTCAGGGCACATGATTGAACGAGGTTACCATAAACAGTGTGGCTGCTGACACACTGCAGAGAGGAATATACTGGAGCATAATTTGGTAGCTCAATAGCCAGGGTAGGCAAGTTTTCAGGAGTAATAGGGTCACTTGTCTGGTTGGCTGATTGCTTAGTGGGCACACTCATGAAATGGGCACAACCACAGCCACAATGAAGATTAAAAATGAAAGTGACTCCCCCCACCCAGATTCATGGAAGGTACTAGATACAGTCTTGCTGAGGAACCTGATAGAAGTCTGACATTTAAGGAAGAGAGAGGATAGCATTTAAAGAGGAAAAACACTCTGAAGGTCTGTGAAATAAAGAATTCACCTTCAAAAAAGTATCAGGAATTAATTCTTTTCTTGCTCTAAGAAATGGCAATAAAATGCTTCCTTTTTTCAACTGAGAACAGCACATTTAGCAGTTTGCCACCCGGTTTGTACCATCTGTACTTGAAAATCAGCCGCATGGTTTGCCACTAAATTTCAGTGGTAAACTTTGCAGCAGATTTTCAATGTCAGATCTCATCAGTTGCACCTAAAAAAAAGTATGGTGTATGGAGGCCTCAAAACCAGCTTAAAGGCTCCATGCAGAAATGTATTCATTTGTTAAATTTCTACCCCATCCATCTAGTGACAAGTCACTACTCTGGGTGGCTTACAACATAGTGTAAATATAAAATGAAACCAAAGGGGGGGGGGGAAACACCACTAAACCTCACCCACATAAACAACAGACATAAGCAGACCCCAAGATAGCAACAACATAGCTCGAACAATTAAAGAATAAGCAATCAAATAATCATCATGTAGGGAGAAGAACCTCCCGCCAACCTAGCGGTTCGAAAGCATGCAAATGCGAGTAGATAAATAGGTACCACCTCGGTGGGAAGGTAACAGCGTTCCGTGTCTAAGTCGCACTGGCCATGTGACCACGGAAGATTGTCTTTGGACAAACGCTGGCTCTATGGCTTGGAAACGGGGATGAGCACCGCCCCCTAGAGTCGAACACGACTGGACAAAAATTGTCAAGGGGAACCTTTACCTTAGGGACGTGGTGGCGCTGCGGGTTAAACCGCAGAAGCCTCTGTGCTGTAAGGTCTATAGATCTGCAGCTGTAAGATCGAATCCACGTGACGGAGTGAGCGCCCGTCGCTTGTCCCAGCTCCCGCCAACCTAGCGGTTCGAAAGCATGCAAATGCGAGTAGATAAATAGGGACCACCTCGGTGGGAAGGCAACAGCGTTCCGTGTCTAAGTCGCACTGGCCATGTGACCACGGAAGATTGTCTTCGGACAAACGCTGGCTCTATGGCTTGGAAACGGGGATGAGCACCGCCCCCTAGAGTCGAACACGACTGGACAAAAATTGTCAAGGGGAACCTTTACCTTAGGGACATGGTGGCGCTGTGGGTTAAACCGCAGAAGCCTCTGTGCTGTAAGGTCTATAGATCTGCAGCTGTAAGATCGAATCCACGTGACGGAGTGAGCGCCCGTCGCTTGTCCCAGCTCCCGCCAACCTAGCGGTTCGAAAGCATGCAAATGCGAGTAGATAAATAGGGACCACCTCGGTGGGAAGGTAACAGCGTTCCGTGTCTAAGTCGCACTGGCCATGTGACCACAGAAGATTGTCTTCGGACAAACACTGGCTCTATGGCTTGGAAACGGGGATGAGCACCGCCCCCTAGAGTCGAACACGACTGGACAAATTGTCAAGGGGAACCTTTACCTTTACCTTAGGGAGAAGATTCTCAAAAACCTGGCTGAGGAGCAGTTTTATTTGCCTTCTGAAAATTAGGAGAGTAGGAGCATGATGCACCTCCACCACTGAGAAGGCCCAGATCCTCATTCTGGACTTCCAGGCCTCCCTCAGGGTGGACACCCACAACATTAAAGTTTGGGAGGTGCCGGTGGGACGGGCAGCAGATCTGAGGAAGACGCACTTTGAGAAATAGCAAGGTCCCAAACCATTCAGCATTAACACTTTGAACTTGACCTGGAAGCAAACTAGAAGCCAGTGCAAAAAAGCTAGGACAGGAGAGACATGATCATAACTCAATGTTCCCAATACAAGCCTGGCTGCTATATTTTGCACCTGCTGCAGCTTTCAAACTATCTTCAAGGGTAGCCCCACATAGACAGCATTGCAATAGTCAATCTTTGAGCTAACCAACATGAGAACCAGTGTTATTGGGGATTTTCTTTCAAGGTAGGGCTGAAGGTGGGTGATCTGTCTGAGTTGCAAAATGGAATACCTGTCCAGGGCCAAGATTTGATTCTCCATCAAAGAGGGGCAGAATCAGGAGCACACCCAGATTATGAACTTCAGGGGGAGTGGGACACCATCCAAATCAGCCAAAAGTCCCCTTAACTAATCAGTGTCCCTTCCTAACAACAGTATCTCCATCTTGTCAGGATTCAACTTCAACCTATTAGCCCTTGTCTAGTCCATAACCGAGGCCAGACAGTGTCCCAAGGTCTGCAAAGCTTCCCTTGCCAAAGATGAAAAGGAGAGGTAGAGTTGTGCATGATCAACCTATTGATGACAACACACTTCAGATCTCTGGATGACCTCCCCCAGAGGCCTCATATAGATGTTGAACAGCAAAGGGGAGATGATCGACTGCTCTGCCCTCAATCACAAAGCTTGAGAGCTGATCTAGGAGGATACTTATTCAATTAAATTTTAATCAGTTTTATAGTTTAATTGTTTTTAATGTAAATTTCACTGTGTTTTTTAATTCTATTCTTTTTAATACTGTGAGAAACCTTGGGTCCCCTTATTAGGAGAAAGGCAGCCTATAAAAAAGATAAATAAATAAAATACTGTGGTTGACAGTATCACAGGCTGCTGATATATCCAGGGGTCACACTCCTCCGGTCAGTCTCCCGTAACAGGTCATCGAGCAGGGTGGCCAAAACTATCTCAGTCCCATGGTGCTGCCTGAACCCCAAGTGGAATGGATCAAGACTATCAGTGTCCTCCAAGAACAGTTGAAACTGGCCAGCCACCCACCCACCCACCCACCTACCTACCTACCTACCTACCTACCTACCTACCTACCTACCTACCTACCTACCTACCTACCTTCCTTCCTTCCTTCCTTCCTTCCTTCCTTCCTTCCTTCCTTCCTTTCTTTCTTTCTTTCTTTCTTTCTTTCTTTCTTTCTTTCTTTCTTCCTTCCTTAACAAAAACAAAAAGAAAACAAAATGGAACAAATAGAAGAAGAAATACTGAAAAAATCTCACTTCCAAGGGAGAGTACACAGTCTACAGCTGTCTTGACTGCCTTGCTAAAAGAAATGTACTGAACTGAAAAACAATTTTAGACACTTCTGTTAAAATACGTATTTCTGGGGGTGGCTTATGATTTGAACAAGAATAGTGGGCTCATTTCAAATTTTTCACACCTCACACAGATCAAGAGCTGCTTATGTATATTCCTAATCTTTTTTTCCTTCAGAATATGATTTTAAAATGCATTTTGATAACATTCTTGACTGGAGACCTGGATCAGTATGTAACTACATTCCCATTCCCAGATAAGGCTGGAAGGTATGAATCAATTCAATCATATAAAAATTCATGAAGTTTGAATTCCTAGTATTCAGAATCTCCATCTGGTCTTTCTTCAGCATCTACTTATGCATAAACCTGATTTCTGATACTGCCCATGTTGAAAGAAGTAGTTTGAATGTTTTTGACTCTGGAAAAAAATTCTAATATTTCAAGGTGATCAGAAAATTCCAAGTGGCCATAGCTCAACTGGACAGATGCATGGGGATAATTTACCAGGGCTAGGAGGAAAATTGGAAAAGATTCTCAGCCTGTCTAAGAATGTCTAATAGAAACAGTGGAGATAACACTTTTTGAGTTAGAATTCCTCCAATGTAACCTTTTCCATGGCTGAAAATATATAGATTTTTGATAGCTCTATATTTTATTTATGATTTAATCAAGAACAAGTGAATTAGGACATGAAATATGATGACAACAATACAACACATTTATATTCCTTTGTGACCAAAATGATGAAGCTGAGTTTATTTATCTGTTCCTCAACACTAAACCAAAAACATGATTAGAATTGAACAGCCTTTTTAAAAGTCCTCTTATTGATTTTATCTCATGTGAGCATGCATGAAGGTATATTATATCCTTTCCGTTTTCAAAATCATTGTGTCACTTAGCTGATTCCAATACAATAGGGCTTCCTATTATATAACTGGAATATTGTCAAGAGTTTGAGTAGCTATTTCATCACAGTAAATTCTTTCAAGACAACCCTCACAGTGTGATTCATTGACATTAAATGAACAATTTTGTCCTCCATGTTGTAATCCATACAATGAAATTTCTAATATATTCTGAAAGCAAATGCAACTCCAGGGAAACAAAAGTATGTAGGGAAACCAATGTAGTCACACTCTATTTCCATTAATTCCTTCATTTGTTAATCTCCAATTTATTTTGCTATCCTTTGCTGAATTCAACAGATACAAACAGCCCTTTCTGTACTTTATAAACCAGCTCAGGGTTTTGTGTTTTATAGATCAAATGATCTTCTAATGGGAAAATGCACATGCTTGGTGAGCTGAAGATAAACTTGGTCTATAAATATATGTTTTTACTTGTAGGAAGAAAAAGGAAGAAAAACTTCTTCAATTTGTTAATAAGTCTTCAAAGCACTCAAGCACAAGCTGCTGAAACTCAGTGCTTGGAAATAACATGCTAACAACAATACATTTTGTTAATTTGTTGGGGTTTTTTTTTTTTAAGTAAGGGAAATAGCTTCATAATTTACTTTTAACCTAATAAAGCCCACAGCTGTTATTTTTTAAAAAATGTATTTAAAATATCTTTATTCCGCCTTTCTCCTTTAAAAGGGCCCAAGGTGGCTTACATGATTAAAAGACAATATTTAAAAGCTGAAAACAATGTATACAGATATTTAAAAGAATCAAACAAATGCCATACTAAAAATGGTAAACAAAATCAACGCCAAAAACAGATTCCAAGAAATGAGGAGCAACATTCATTTTAAACCTTCTCCCAGATGGTCAATTACTGACAGAAAGCCTGTCTGAAGAGAAAGTTTGTTGTCTGCTTGTGAAAGGACAGCGAAGATGCAGCCAGCCTGGCCTCCTGTGGAAGGGAGTTTCAGAGTCTGAGTGCAGTAATAAATTTATTATTTTGTTCTTCTTCTGGTTTGATATCTTTGTGGTTTTGCATAGTGAAATTAGCTCTGATTTGCAGCCCTGGAAAGTTTTGCTAGTAAGAGGGCACTGTTGTGCATACTGAGAAGGTTCTACAGAGAACAGGGGCTTCCATTTTCAGATCCTCATAACGTCTTTAAAAATTTATGATAAATGCAATGACACAGTGGCTGAAATGCTGTTTCATAACTTACACTGCACAAGACTGATGGTGTGATTTTCCACAATGATTTTTCAGAATTAAAAGGTCAAATTCCCCTCAAAGGACCTGAGGCTCCTGAGGGATCCCTTTCATTGTGGGGGAGCCATTGGGGCTGTGGAATAGGGAGAAGTCTTTGATTTTCAAACATTGCTGCCACCTAATTATCACAGGAGGAATTTCACAGCCAAGGAGGCGGCTGCTTTTCCCCAACATTATCCCTACCTTTAAGGGTCTGTGGAAAGTAACAGTGATGATGTGCTCCACTGTCAGGGTTGCAACCAATGCTGCAATCCTTTAAACACTTTCATGAACTGAGTGGACCTCCCATCTGGGTGAACAAGTTTAGGCTTGTTGTACCAGATATTTAAAACAAGAACAAAACTATAGCCCTTCATCAGATATAAAACTAAGCAATTGAAAATATCATGTTAATCTCAGATTTAGCCTGAAACTATCCTGCAGCTTATTTGTGAAAGGAACACTAAAGAATGGGCGGATAAAAATCTATAGAGATTCTTTCAGTGAAATGATTAGTTGCTGGATACTATGGGTTTCTGACTGTTTCAGAGTAATAGGCATTTTGAGGAAGTGTGACAGAAGACATAACAAAAGGACTACCATATGGGGGCACTGAAAAAATGGCTTTTAAGATGAGTTTGGCTATTTATTTCACAAAAATGGCAAACAGGTGACCCTAATCCTGGCTCAAGAATTTCAACCCCCTCACTATCAAGAATTTGAATACAGGGAAAAAGTGGCTTCTTAACTTTAGAATCCTCAGTCTATCTTTTGTTCATTACCTTTCCTAGACCCAACACTTCTTCATTTACCCCAGGTGAGGATCCACAGCTCTGTGCTCTGATGAAGCTTTAAGCTTCATTTGCAACCTTGAGCATGAATGCTCATCTCAAGGCTGCCAGATGTCAATTCCTATATCCATGCTGAAAAAGGAAAGTCTGAGAGAAAACATATCCTGTATGCATATTCTTGTTTGCTGATGGTTTTCCCATTAACCTTAAATGAAGAAGTTCCTTACCTAAAGTTTGTTGCTTATTGCTGAGTCAAGAGAAAAACACACTAATGGACGGTTTTTCATTAGCTGACTTATACATTTATTATGAGATTTGTTGTGCCTTTTAGGCATAGACTAGCCTTAGAGACAATGTAAAGTTAGATAAGGGATGGCGGTGGCAGCTGTTGTAATAGATGGTTGCTGATGACATTTGCTACTTTATCTAGGGCCAGAGCCAGAAGTTCTAACCCAGGAGATCTCTCAATGGGATAGTAGGTTGGAACATCAAGGTGTTATTAATGGCAAGATTGATGTTTATTCATGAAAAGGCATTTGGTGGATTTTGTAAAAATATGGATAATAAAAACAATTATTTTAAGTAAGTTGTATATATTATGAAGGACAGAAGGCAAATGGCATGAAGCAAAGGTCATAGAAAGTATGATGAAGTGCAAGCATTCAAGCATGTAGGATACAGTTTCCCAATTTTTCCAAGCTTTCTTAAATCATATAATGGATCATATCCCTGGTTTTGCAGGTGTCCATCAAGAGATGGAAGTTTCCCTGGTTGAACCTCTCTAATGATCTTACACAGATATTCAGACTGATCTTTTATACAGACTTCTTTTCATCTGGGAGATGAACCACGGTTCAGTGCTAAAGCACATATTTTGCATGTAGAAAGTAAGTCGTGATTCAAAATCTGGCATCTCCAAATCAAAATATCAGGATTGGATAACAAGGAAACACTTGTGTCTGACAGTCAAGCTATATGCTACACATAGAATGGCATGTTGGTATTCTGAAGATTTTATTCTGAAAGGTCTTTATATCTGAACAATCATGCTTGCAAGTGAAATCAGCCTTGTACTTCTTGATGGCCAGTCACAAAACAAAACAAGCTAATTTGAAAACTATAGAGGGTGTGAAAAAGCACATGTATCAATCAGTTAAAAGGAATTCCTTCCTCCAATATTATGCTGTCTCTAATGTATAATTTGATCATAAGATCACAGAGAGCTACTGAGAGATTAGCTAATACATGGCTACATTCTTGTATAACACAATGCCTATATTTCACAACCTTCCCCCTCCTGTCATCTGCTTAAAGTACTATTTTGCATTCTGGACAATTGCATATAAAGCCATGTATATTAGAATTCTGTTCGACAGAACAAGCTAAGGGTTCAACCCACAAATCAAACATCAGGGGGAGAAGAACAACCAACAACTTCTTTCTGGAGTGATTGGTGCCGAGAAGATACCATTTGATAATGGCTGAGATTTGGAGAACAGAATATGGTCATCTTAATTGTCAAGGTAGATCTGCACTGATTCTTGTGGTGAATGTACACCTCTACTAATGTGGGTCTAAAATGAGGATTTATTCTGTTGTACAAAACAGCAGCTTATTGCCTTAAGATACAGAATCTTTAGCCTCAATTCAATCAGCTACAGTACACCCATTGAATCAGTGAGATTTACATAACTTTTGATTCATTGATCAGCAGCTTATTCAGTGGGTCTACTCTAGTTTACATTTCCAATTAGATTTAGAGCATAAGTAGTTAAGGTATCTCTATAATTCTTTATGACTTGGCTAATTTATCTTTTATAGACTCAGCATTCAGATATTACAGTGTATTTCACAGTAGGCTACCAGCCTGGAAAACCCCTTTTCACCATCATCTAGATTTTCCTGTTATGTCTGGAAGACTGTACTTGAAATGAACTTCAAAATACTGTTTTCTGTGCCCAGATATGCTATTGTTGCAGTTGTAAATGTTTTGGTCCTCACATGTTCATTTCTTTGGTTTGCATTGGAACAACACAAAAAAACAGAGAAGAAAAGTAAAATCTGATACAATTCCACACAGAAACCCAAAAATGCACTGGCCAAAATTATTGGTACCCTTAACTTAATATTTGGTAGCACCCCCTTTGGAAAAAATAACTGAAATCAGTTGCTTCCTGTAACCATGAATGAGTTTCTTACACCTCTCTACTGGAATTTCGGACCAATCTTCTTTTGCAAACTGCTCCAGGGCCTTCAGATTTGAAGGATGCCTTCTCCCAACTGATGTTTTGAGATCTCTCCACAGATGTTCTATGGGATTCAGATCTGGACTCATTGCTGGCCATTTCAGAACTCTCCAGCGCTTTGTTTGTAACCATTTCTGAGTGCTTTTTGAAATGTGTTTTGGGTCATTGTCCTGCTGGAAGACCCATGACCTCTGGTGGAGACGCAGCTTTCTGACACTGGCCACTACGTTGCACCCCAAAATTCTTTGGTAATCATCAGATTTCATGATACTGTTCACACAGTCAAGGCATCCAGTGCCAGAAGCAGCAAAACAACCCCAAAACATCTTGGAACCTCCACCATGTTTGACTGTAGGGACTGTGTTCTTTTCTTTGAATGCCTCATTTCTTTTTCTGTAAACACTGCCATGATGTCCTTTACCAAAAAGCTCTACTTTTGTCTCATCTGTCCACAGTACATTCTCCCAGAAGGATTGTGGTTTTGTCACATACGTTTTGGCATACTCCAGTCTTGCTTTTTTATGCCTTTGTGTCAGCAGTGGTGTCCTCCTGGGTCTTTTTCCATAGCATCCCTTTTCATTCAGATGGCGACAGATAGTGCGAGCTGACACTGTTGTACCCTGTGTCTGCAGATCAGCTTGAATTTGTTTGGAAGTTAATCTGGGTTCTGTATCCACCATTCGAACAACCCTTCATTGTAATTTTTCATTAATTTTGCTCTTCAGTCCATGTCCAGGGAGGTTAGCTACAGTGCCATGGGCTGTAAACCTCTTGATGATATTGCGCACGGTGGACACAGGAACATTAAGATCTCTGGAGATGGACTTGTAGCCTTGAGATTGTTGATGTTTTTCCACAATTTTTTCTCTCAAATCCACAGACAACTCTTTACACTTCATTCTTTTCTCCATGCTCAGTGTCACACACAACACAAAGGTTGAGTCAACTTTTCTCCATCTTAACTGGTTGCAAGTGTGATTACTATATTGCCCACACCTCTTACTTGCGACAGGTGTGCCTAAATACAAATTAAAGGAGCATCCCATGCTTGAAAAGCAATTCTTTCTTACAATTTAGACAGGGTGCCAATAATTTTGGCCAGTGCATTTTTGGGTTTCTGTGTGGGATTGTATCAGATTTGACTTTTCTTCACTGTTTTTTTGTGTTGTTCCAACGCAAACCAAAGAAATGAACATGTGATTACCAAAACATTTGCAACTGCAACAGTTTTCTGAGATAAGGGTTGCATTTTCTGACAGAATTGCAAGGGTGCCAATATTTTTGGCAATGACTGTATGGTCATGGTAACGGTAAAAGGACCACAATGAAGCAACGGTGCCTTTGAGAAACATAACATGGGCTACCATTCTTTTAAAACCGAAATATTCTGTGAATCAAGTCATTCCAGTATCCAGCAGAAAATTGCAACTGAGGTGAAATTAAAAATAAATAAATTCCTATTCTTTTAAAAATTATTGTTACTTAAAAGAGAATGATTCATTTATGCTGATTGTTTTGAACATTCATTTTGTCAGATGCAGTCCCTCCGAGCCAGATGGTTCATGTGGAATACTTGATTGATTTACCCTTGACTAATCCCTCACTCCGTGGGACTAAACTCTTGACTAACAGCAAGGTGAACATTACATATTTTCTCCCATCTATTACTAAAATACCTTGAGGATGTTATGAGGGGAGGGAGGGAATGGAGGTACAGATCTTGGAGCCTAAGGTCAAAACTGCATATTGTAAAAGCAATATCTTTTTTTCCCCTGGGAGCATGTTTCATTTATGATACACCAAGAAAATATGTGCATTTCTATTTAAAAACAAACACAACACCATCAGTCCCCCCTTTACTGAATATATTAGCATTTCACAGAAGTGCAATAAAAAATAACCATATGCAAGATGGATTTTGCCAAGACGTGTGAAGCAGAATGGTTATATCTCAATATATCTCTATTATAAAGAATACAGGATTTTCTTATTACCCTAGAATCGTGGAAATAGAAGGGACCCTGTGGATCATTTAGTTCCTATCAAAGACAAGATATTCTGCATCTAAAGCACCCTGAGTGATGACTGCTCAAACTTTTCTTGGCATTGCCTTCCAAGCAGGAGATTTCAAACAAAGCTGAGAAGACAAGAATGAGAATCTGGAGCTACCCATTCCTATTGCAATGGAGGGCCTGACAGGCATGGCTGGGCCATAGCATCATGTAACTGTAGGGCCAGAAAGCTCATCTAGTCCACACCCATACAAATGCAGATAATATAACTAGGGTATACCTATCTGATGGCCATTCAGACTTTATTTTGAAACTTCCAACAAGGGAGAGTCCACTAACTTCCAAGGCAATCAATTATAGCTCTTATGATCAGGACATTCTTCCTAATGTTTAGTTAGCATCTCCTTCCTTGTAATATGAATTTACTGGTTCAGGTTTTACCTTCTCAGGTAGCAAAAAACAAGTTTGTTGCATCTTCCATAGCTCCACAGAGAGTAGAAAATGTCCAGCTAAATGAGCTCAGCTCCTTCAACCATCCTCATGGGCTTGGCTTCCAGGGCCTTTACCATTTTTGTTACTTTCATTTTAGATTGAGGAACTGCCCCTATCTTAGGCAAGTAGATATGTACACCCTTTTGGAACTGTGAACAGAGGAATTCCACGTGCATTTCCACAAAAGAGCTAGAGAGCACAGCCATCATGTACTAGAGAATGTCACCCGAATTAGTTCACTCTTGACTGTATGTAGCCCCTATCTCTGGATACTGTGGAGAACACAGTTTAAATATAGCATCAATTTTTGCCTATACCAGCACTCTCCAATCGGATGCCTTCTAGGATCTTCGAAATACAGTTATCTTCATCCCCTGCCAACATGGCCAATTATAAGGGATGGTAGGAGAGGTAGGACAATGTATCTGCAGGTACTGTGTTGGGGAAGGCTGACCAATGCAATGATGGAGGGGTGAGAACTCTTAATAGTAAGTATGACTTTAAACAGGTAAGATCTAAGCATGGCCCTCATGATTTTGTACAACTCCCAGCAGCCTTAGCTTTCATAACCAACAATGTGGAACACTAGGAGTTGGAGACAAGCAATTTCAAGTGTGCCATACTTTGACTGCCCCAACTTTGAAAAGCAACTTTAAATTAGCAATAGGTGTGTGGCAAGATGGCAGCATAATGTATAGTAACTCATTTTGATACAGGGACACATATAGCATGCTCAAATCCATTTCAACTCAGTAAGAACAGGTTTTCTCAGTGAGTATTAAAGAAGAGGATGACAGACATACAACATAAGAAATACAACCAAGTTTGAGCAGAGCATTCCCCATACACAGATATATGCACACCCTCTATACGGAAACTCTGTCAATGATTTTTTATGTCAGGTCATCCCAGTTGGCCTATTTTTCCTCAAATAGTTCAATACTAATTCATTTTATATAGTGTCCTTCACACTCTTACTTTCATAAAATGCTTCCCAGAGAGCATTGATCATAAGCCGCAGAGAAAAAGAAGCTTTTAAGCTGAGATTTAAAGCAGAAGGTTGACTTACTATAATTCAAAGGGAGGGGGAAATGACTATAGCAGAGAGAGAGAGAGAGAGAGAGGAGAGAGAGAGAGAGAGAGAGAACTGAATAGCAAATATTTGCTATACAAAAATATTAGAAAGGGAAGATTGACTTTTTAAATAGTTGATTTAGGGTTATCATAAATGGTGAACTTGAGAGTGAACTTTTTCCAAGGTAACCAGAGGAATAACTGGGCAATGTCTATACCAATTCTGCTATCCTAATATAAAACAGGATTAAAATCAATCTACTGATAAAACTAGATACTGGGATTAAATTGTTGAGGAATATTCAATAGAGCAGGATGAGGTGGACATACAGCCCATCAGCATTTCTCTGCTTCAAGTTTATATCTTTCATTTGTTACATTTAAATGTCCTATTTTTCTGCCATAATGGAATTAAGGGAGCATTCATAGGATTCTCTGTTGATCTCTCTTCAAGATAATGACCAGAACTAGATCTAATTATCTTTGAGAAGGGTGTTCTGTCATATTTCTCAAATCAGATTTGGGAGAGGCACTGCTTCAGCCTGTTTGTAGATGACTTTTCACCTTGTAATCTTAATTATGTTGAGGTAGAAGTACCAGTTTCCATGTCTTTTCTTTGCCCCACTGCTCTTCCCAAATACTTGGAAATTTGCTGTATGGCTGTTGTCTCAGCATTTTGAGAACACCATGAATTTAGGCTCATAATAGATCTTGTGGCTGTATCTCCCTTGAAGAAAGTGGGCAGAAACTGAACTTTGTGAATAAAGTATTTCTTCCCTGACTTATCTATAGATCAAGCATTGCTTAGAGGCAACTTTAATTAAAAAATGCTTAGTTTAGGATATTTTTCCAAGATTCTAATGAAACCTTCCAGAACTGAACTACTAATCTTCATATACCCCTCCTATAGAAAAGGGACTGTGTACAGATGAAAACCATTATTTTATTTTCAACTTTAACCAACTTGTTTGCTACAACTTGGATAAAAGCATCCTTAGGTTAATATAGCATTTATTTTATACTGGCACATTAATATCTGTTTCTATTACCAATAGAAATTATAGTCGGAATGGAGTCAGCCATCAATTTAGGCAGATTTGCCAAGAAAATTGCACAAGGAAAGGCAGCTTGTTCTGTGCAGGCAAATGTTCTATGGCACATTCACTACAAAAAGTGCTACAAAGTGCATAATTATAAGTAAAGAATGATGAAGAAGAATAGAAAGAAGATAACTGAGAGGTAATTGTATGAGAGGAATTCACAATTTGTACAATGTAATACATAAAGATAAATGCACACAATATATTGAGTACTCTTGAACCATCAGATGTGGTGATTGTTTCTAGTTATTGAGTTATAAACACACATCCTTTTGGCAGTTACTTTGTGTGGACTCCTATACCCCAATTTATTTCTCTGCTCTACAACACCCTGTGGAGCCCCTGAAGAATAAGAGAGCCTACAGAAAGACAGGATTGTTGGTTTCCTATGTTCTGTTGGAACATGACTGGAATCCAGGAACTCCCCTGACAAACTAGATTCAGAGAGCGATTAAAACACAAAACACTCAAATTTGATTTCTAAGACTTGAACAAAATGTTAACAGTGCTAAGCTGGTAGATTGTTACATTCTCAGTTTCTGTTACAGTCATATCTCTTCTCATCTTTCTTTGAACTGTCCCAACTTTTCCCTTCACCAACACCACACTACTCAACTGCACATTCTTTCAACTCTAATCCTGACATTAACAACCTGCCCTCTTCTTATAATGCTCTTTCTACTCTTTTATCCCCTTCAACAGCATTCCAAGAACTGTGATAGGTCACAAGTTTGCTGATATCACACATGGATACCTCCCTGAGTAATTTCAGCTGATAGGAGACAGCTGACCTGGCTCCCAGAAGGGAAACTGGGCCACTGTCTTTGTAGATGGCAGTGGCAGAAGAGGAAGAGGAAGCAGGACCAGGTAGGGAGGCAATGGAGGTACTGGGAAGGGGCAGGCGGGCAGCAGAGAGGGTGGAAGTGTTAGGTTTCCCTCCGCCCAGGCATGAACAAAAAACAACTGTGAACCACTTCATTTTTCTGGGATCCAGGGGTAGTTCATGGGTAGTTATGAACTACAAACCACTCTGATCCATCTGGTTCATGCCCATTTCTAATTAAATCTTCTCTGCCATACCTTTGGTGCTGGCACCCATATCAAGTCACATTTCATGGCTGGTTTTTTGTTTGTTTGTTTTGCTTTGTTTTTGTTTTTATGTTGGGATATCAAGTCATATGTCTTCCATGTCACACATAGCTTGGTTCTAAGGCAACAGAAAAAACATTTTAAAAACTGAGAATGCTATTGGTGGAGGCTAACTTTGATGTTATCAATCTGCTGTCAACCAGCATTTTTTAGGATGTAGTAACATACAGCGTTAACAACATTCATATGCTTCCAAAAGATCACTAGGCACCTGAAAACCTGTAACTATTGGAAAAAGGAAAACAATTTGAATAATGGAACTTGATGCTACTAGTATTCATTATAAATGTGTGTGTATGTGATATGCTGGGTTAACTTGTTAGCTTGCTACTTTTTGTATAGTCCTGAGGAACATTCAAATGCCAAATATTTTAGATCCTTTGCCAGAATCCAATGTAATGTAGTGTAAGCAAATTATGTATAAAGCTTTAAGTCTTTCTTTTTCTATTGGATATTTCAGCAAGGCTTCTGGCATATTCTGCTTTGTTTGCTACTTCCAACATTGAATTATTTCTCTAATGCCACAAGGTCCAAAAATGTCAATTCTACAAAATCAACAAGAGATCTAAAGCATTCTTGAAGATTTCCTTTTTCTAGGTGGTACATTCACAACATTACTTCTGAATGTACCACCTAGAGAAAATTCAAATTAAGACAGAAAAGCAAGCAGCAAGAACATATAATATTAGAGCAAGAAGAACTGGCATTTCAGATAGATGTTGTGCATGTAAAGCTGGCCACAAACCCTTTAAAAAAAAACCACAGCCACTTGCTGGGAATTTGCTTGAATTGCAGATTGTCTTCTGTGAGTGTGAATGGTGAGGCATCCTAACTGGCCAATAAAAAAAGGTAGTTTAAATTATACAGGGTCTCAACTGACATTGCAAAGCTTTGCCTGTGTATGATTTATAGTGGGGGTGTAAATCATAATTAAAATTAAAAGAAGAGAAAAAGAACAACACTGTACACTTTAGCATTTGTTTCAAAAGCTGCAGAAACTAAGAACAAACAGGGTATCAATGTAACACAGCTGCTTATAAAAAACGAAAACTTAATGCAACCTTTGGCCGAATTAGTAGAAGCAGAGTCTCTAGAGTAGATGAAATAATAATCGCTTTGCTCTATTCTTGGGTGGCCATTGATACATCACCAAAAAAGGGGACAGGCGCCATCAAAAAGAAAAGGACAAAAAAAGAGAGACAAAAGTGGCATAAAATGTGAATGTGCTAATTTAAATAAACATGTACAGATATAGATGTAATAACTACAATTGAAATGGAAGTACAGTACAATTCACAGTGGGGAAGATTGTGATGAGATGACAAGCATACCTGTTCTGTCTGCTGTTTGGGTGTAATTGATTGGCATGTTCTCTGTCCTCTATAGCTCTTAGTGCAGCCTTTCACCATCTGCTACTTAAGGTCACTAAGACTCAGGGAATTATTTATTTTTTCTAAAGAGAGTATGAGGTTTGGACAGGGAGTCACTGTGGACACAAATCTACCACCATTTCTCTGAGGTAGGTCCTTAAAGCCTCAGAAGTGTGTAGCATCTGTTCCATGGACAAGCCTGACCGTTAAAGAAAACTTTTACTTACTGTTAAAGCACTTAAGCATGGGCTTTGTGTTTCCTTAGAACACACAACAGCTCTGCAAGGTAGAATCTTAGTAGCCAGTTAGTGACCTATTCCAATCCACTGGATTTAAGTGTAACCTTGCTGTTCAAGGGACTAGTCCTCAGTTGAGTTTATAATTATTTTTTATTAAAAAAAATATAGATTCATAGAGAAACAGTTGTTTGCAAAAGCAATAGCATAAACATATCCAATAGATTACAATGGTTAAATAAAGCTGCTATTTCTTATTAAAATAAGAAACACTAAAAACTAAGCTAAGTAATCATTGTAGCTTCTAAGGTGGGCTATTCCCTCCTCCTTCCTCTGGTTTTAAAAAGACAAACTGATTTTCCTTGCTACATTCTGTAAGCAATCTATTCCATAACACAATCTATCCGAAAAACTGATACGGATCCCACGGATACATATACTCTAAACACATCCCATCATCCATCTTTTCTACATGTCTAAGACCTCCTTCTCCATTATGCCCAACAACTGTAAACCAACTAACTTCAAAGAGGTTTAACACGACTCTCCACCCACAATTCTCATGAAGTCCACAGGTGTGTTATCTTGTTGCCAATTAAGACGGTATGCATGTTTTGGTTTCGCTGAGCTTCTTCATGCTTCCCTTGTTATTGCAGTTCTCTCTGTACCACACAGTCAGTGAATCTGAAAAACAGTCTCACAGCCTAACACATTCCAATGCCTTAAAATCATGTCATTTTGAACCTGACAGTCTCCATTTTCTCTTACTACAAATCCCACTCTCCTTCAGATCATCACACTGTGTAGCCTCCACACCTACTGTACACTAAGTCATAGCCATCCGTATTTCGTCATTGGTGGGAAGGTCACCAGTTGAGAGTGAAGAAGAAATAGATGATGAGACATTAAAGTCACCACACTCAATAGGTTAAAACATTCTCCTCCATCAGCAGTACTCACCCTGAGAATGGCATTCATGCCTGAAGATCAGAAAAAATAAATAATTCCCTGAGTCTTAGTGACCTTAAGTAGCAGATGGTGAAAGGCTGCACTAAGAGCTATAGAGGACAGAGAACATGCCAATCAATTACACCCAAACAGCAGACAGAACAGGTATGCTTGTCATCTCATCACAATAGTGAGTCTCCCAATTTGGGCAATCGGAAACTTCTCACTTTAAGCCATTAGGCTTAAACCTAATTGTTGTTGAACAATTATATGCTGTCAAGTGGATTCTGAGTTATAGTGACCCTTTTCAGGGTTTTCTAGGTACACAGTGCTCAGAGGTGGTTTACCTTTACCTTCTTCTGGGGGCACGCTGAGACCAGGTAGGTTGCTCAAGATCACACAGGCTGGCTCTTCTCCCAGAGTGCATACTGGGGTATCAAACTCCCAACATTTGGCTGCACAGTCAGAAACCTAATTCACTGAGCTATCCAGGCTTTTGTGTTTATATGCTGTACAACAATATTTTTCCTTCTCCCCAATTCCTACTTCAGTTTGAGAAGAAATTAATCAATTTTTGGAGACTCACTATCTCCATCTATATGCCTTTTTAAATAAAAATTGCTAGTGAGTCTTGAGAAGTGTTAAGATTCAGAGGACTTCTGCTTCAGTTCAGGAATCTCCCAAATCTATCTAATTCTCCCTTATTCAGCTCTGGATTTCAGATAGATTTGCATCCATATGCCACCCATAATAAGAATAAAAGTTATCTCTAGATGGGAGCCTTTCTCACTAGGTCTAGCATAATGAGGGATCCGTAATCACTGTGAAATTGATCTTTCTGAATTCTGATGCAAACTGCTCTAAGCTACATCTCTTGGGTGAATTTGCATCTAACAAACTAGTTAAACTTTAGATTGTGCATGTATCCAAATTTTATGATGCCATTTTTCACAAAATAAAGAAAAAACATAATTTAAATGTGTACTTTATATGAAATCCACTGAGCTATCCAGCAGCTCCTTGACTAAGAATAGCATATATTTTGATAAAATACACATTTTGTGAGAAAAGATACATATTAAATATATATATGCAGACATTTTAAAATAGTTGAGAAGGGAGTTGTGACTCAAGACATATGAAGTTGATGCAGACAGGAAATAGACCAGCTATCTGTTCAACCAAGCAAAACAATGTGCATTTATTATGTTATTAGCTAGTTTGTTATGCTGGAATAGCCTTTATGTTCTAACAAGACCACTTGCTTTTACTTCTGTAACTTCCAGGAAGGAAAACAGAGGAGTTCATGCTTTGTGAGGATTGGGGGTGTGGTGGGGGAAGGTGTGCTCTTTCTGGACTTGCTTTGTTTTCATTAGCCCTACCAGAAATTTAACAGGTCAGCATAACCCCTAAGGCTCCTCCAAGTATGTTACTACATCCAATCCCAAGGCAGGCATTTGTCTGGTTATATGGTAGCACTAAACTGGAAATATAGATGTGGGTTCACATACAACCCCCCACCATAATGTTCTTGTGTGCCTGTGCTATCTCAGAACTTCACATGTTGAGCGACCATGTTTAGTAGGGCCTGGGTTTTGCCATATTTTCAGCTCCCTTCAACCTATTTTAGGCCTGGAGATGAACATCTTGCAAATTCTGATGTGACTTCCAGTTTAGAAAAGTCTTCCTGTCCTATAACAAAAGTGAGCTGAAATAATGGCAAAATCAGCTCTACACCTCCTGGAGGGGGCAAGGCCCCTTTATTGGAATAAAGGTTTGTGGTACTAGAGAGCAGAGTGTTCAGAGTGTTGTAGCCCATAATGAGCACCGAGGGGGTTACTTGGTCCATAAGCTGTATTTTGACCTCCCCTGATTAATAACAATATCTAAATCCGGTTTTTATAACAATATCTAAACCTGCTTTTCTTACATACCTCTGTTGTAAGCTCCAACACCTGACATCTTGGGCAACTGCCAGAGACCCAGCACTCTTTCAAGGATTTCCAATGATTTGCTTCATAACATCAATGACCTTTTGTTCTAATCAGTACTGGGCTTCTGAAGCTATCTGGTATTTTGATGCCCAATTTGGTATAGGAGCAACTATGACACAGTGGGACTTGAACAGCTGTCCTTTAACCACCCAGTGCTACCACAACCTACCACATCTGGATCCAGCTCATCAAGGTTTCTCATGGTACCTTGAGTTGTAACAAGCCCACTAAATTGCTTTCTTCTTCTTCTAGCAGGTGATGAAATTGTTTGGATAATAGAAATCCTGCCCGCACTAGCACTGGGTATCAGTGGGAGGGGGGCTTTACAACCTGATGTGATTGTCCTTTGTCACTAATTTGATTGGTAAAGTTCTGTTCCTGCCTCTAGCATTTGAGACAAACCCCCACCCTCTCTTCCTGGGTTTTTCTTCTTCTTTTTTGTCTTTTGTTTTTGTTTTTGTTTTGCTTCCATTGTTTTTCTGATAACCCTTCTTCTCTCTCTAACCATCCTACAAGCAGGAAGCACGCAGGGTCTTCTGCATGCTGGAGACTCCATTTCCCAACCTTTTTTCCTTTTGACTGTAACTACCCATGATAACTGTAAATAAACATACCTGTTTTCTACTTTAAATGCTTCTAGAATGATTTTATTATACAAAGTGCTAGTTTGTGTGCAAAACCAAGGACAGTGTTGATGAGGATGGACTATCTCTCCATGTTCTGTACTACTTTACACTCTGCTAATGGAAAGGAATAATCAAATTCCTAGAAACCTCTAACCCCCCCCCCTTTCTTTAAAAACCAAATTTTCCCAATAGAGATTTGGATGTATGAGTTTAGGTGACGTTGATCTTTGAAAAGCTATATTCTCACAGATACTCTGACCCGTTTTATTTTTCCTTTTTCTACCATCCAATTGCACTTTCACGTCTGATCACCACAGTTCATCTCAATCTAATTGCCCTTCATCAGCTGCTGAGATACTCCACAGATCCTAGTGTAAATAATTCCATAATTCCATATTCATTTTTATGCATGAAGCTTTATTTTATGCTGAATTCCACAGAAGCGAGTTGATTTTGAATACATTAAGCATGGTTTGCTAGAATACTTTTTTTCCCCTTAAATACATTGCTTATTGCAGGGTAACCAATAATGAAAATGTGTTCTGCATCTTTGGTGGCCTATTTTTTCCTTCTAGGCATGGGACAATGCAGATTCAGTAAACAGATCCAACCATGTGGAATAAGAAAGATTTCACTCTTTTAGGTTCGTTAGTCTCACAGTGTGAGCGTTAATAAAATTAAATTTAACCAGATTAGGTACAATTACAGCAAAAGAAAACACAATTTGTGTACACATGTATCTTTTGTGGATGAGAAGAAATAGGTAGATACTTGTACATTATTTATATGGGGTAAAAGGTAGAGATGCATGAGGAAACTGAATTAAGTACAAGGCTGAAATGGTTTTCCTTGGTCCACACTTGGACTGCTGTTTCCTATAAAACTAATTCCAATTAAAAATAACTGCAGCGACTCCTCCCCCAGAAAACACTTGGTCACCCTCTTGGGGGTCACGAGTTGACCCACGCATTGGGAACCCATGGTCTAGTAGACAGCATCAGAGTCAAGTCATTTCTGTGGTGCACACTAGTACCAATGAAATGGGAAAATATAATCACAAGGTCCTATAACCCAAATTTGCATTGCTATGAAAGAAAACTCCAGTCCAAGACCTCCCAGACAGTGTTCTCTGAAATGCTACCTGTTTACAGGCAGGACCAGCTAGACTAGAAAGGCTGAGGGGTTTCAATGTGTAGATAAGAGGGTGGTGTGAGGAGGAGGACCAGGTCTTTTATGCACTGAGGAATAATTTGATACAAGCCAGGCCCATACAAAAAGAGCTGGCTCCACATGACAAAGATGAACCAGCCTGCTAGTGAGTAACATAGAAGAGGAGGCAGAGCAGCTCTTAAACACAACCCTGTGGAGAAGTTGGGAAGGATCCAGTTTGGTTTAAGCCTAATGGCTTAAAGTGAGAAGTTTCCGATTGCCCAAATTGGGAGAAGATAGAAATAAGTCATAAATATGGAGTTTAAAAAAGATTGCCTGTGAAGAAAGGTCTATGGGCTTAAGCAGAAAAGGCACAAACCTATACAAGGGTTTTTAAAAGTTTGGGAATATAGTGAGGAAGATGGGACACTCAGCTCACCCCCACCCCCGCCTTCTACATAATGAATTAAAGTTTCAAGCAAAGAAACCAACATCATTTTAAAAATGGAAACAGACATGCACCTAGAAAGCTAGTGAGGTTGTGGTGGCCATATAGGACCTCTGCTCAGTGCCACCTATATGATTATCTACTTCCTGGACAGAAATTTCCCTATATATGTATCTATATATCTCTCTATACATTTCCTTTAAAGGAAGCATATCTGACTATCTTACCAAACCATACAGTTGTTATGGCGTGGCGCAGTGGTTAAACTGCTGTACTGCAGCCCAAACTGTGCGCACGACCTGGGGTTCAATCCCAGGTAGCCGGCTCAAGGTTGACTCAGCCTTCTATCCTTCCGAGGTCAGTAAAATGAGTACCCAGATCACTGGGGGGGCAATGTGTAGCCTTTTTAACTTGTAAACCGCCCAGAGAGTGCTTGAAGTGCTATGGGGTGGTATATAAGCAGCACGCTTTGCTTTTGCTTTATATTATTCCAAATAACAGAGTTAGCGATGATCCATTGAATAAAACTGAAATTATTTACTGTAGCTGGATTCTTCCATGTGAAGCATATGGCAATATGAGACGAGTTATACATGTTTATCATTCAGCAAACATGAAACAAGGAACTCTGTGTATTCTGGTCTCATGTCTACCTCCTGAAAATATTCATTTACAAACCATTCTTACTGCTGTCACTAGAACTGGCTTTCAAGTAAGGGTGCTTAGTTTTGACATGCTAGAACATATTTGTACTCCTCAGAGTTGTTTGGTGTATTGTTATCATTTAATTAAAACTATTTTAAAAAACAGTATTTTGAGTACATATGGATGTTTTCTTTCAACTAGGGAGGGGAGGAATGTAATATTGCAGCAGCAGGTCAACAAAGTATTCTGACAGTTTTGCAACATGTACCTTAAGAAGGATGTTGTTCCTCTATGGTAGAAACAAGGAGGGGTGAGTGAGAGACCACAGCCTCACTGACAACTGGGACCCATGATTGGAGCTCATCAGCTGAATGCAGCAGCTGAATGCAGCCTTAGAAATAGGTGGAAGAGAAGGATGTGGTTTCAATCTAAACCTGCCCTTGTTGCACACATATATAATTGTCCTATCCTTTAAATGGTTCCAGGGTTAGAACAGCTATAAATTGTGCAAAGTTTTCCTTCTTTTTGCTATTTAATGCTTGTGCTGTATGTATGCCCTTATTTTCTAATGGTGAAACCTGCCTTTTAACATGCCTTTTTAAATGAGCCCTATTTCGAAAATGCAGTGAAATTTACGTGATTTATCACATGGGTTGCACTGAGTTCCACATGTACGTCTACCTTCTTGAACAAGTACGACTACCTTCACTGCTCCATGGCACAGTGATTAAACTGCAGTACAGCAGTCAAGCCTCTGCTCACAACCTGAGTTTGATCCCAACGGGTTCAGGTAGCTGGCCCAAGGTTAATTTAACTTTCCATCCTTCCAAGGTCAATAAAATGAGTACCCAGATCACTGGAAGACAAATTGTTCCTTGCATGGTTATGTTATAAACCACCCGGAGAGTGCTCTAGCACCATGAGGAAATATATAAGTCAAAACAACAACAATAACCACGATTTGATGGTGTGTTTGGTGCTATAGGTTCCTGGCCTTCAAGGATCGAGTTCATTTACTTAAAGCCAAGACCCTGGAGAAACTGAAAGAGATAGAGAGGTTGGTAGCTGAGGCTCATGGGTATGGGGGAGTGCTGGTAATACATCAGACATATATCTCCACACATGCTTTACCCAAGGTGTGTTGCTGTACAGTGACAGGCAAGAAGATATGATCAGGAGATGGGTCCCGAAAAGGTAAGCCACAAAAACAAAATTAGGAGTCTTCAAAGGAAGAAAATGCAAGCACCTCCTGAGCTATAAGTCTTTGAAAATCCTACATTTTGTACAGTAACCAGTTCAGTCAAAATACTGAAATTTCAATAATTTCATGGTACTAAATTCAGTTGCTGTAAGACTGTGCAAAACCTATAAGAAAAAGAGGGTGACTGTTCATTGGTTTAAGCCATGGGTCTCCAAACGCTTCAGTATGAGGGCCACAAGAGAGAAGCCTGGGGAAGGACGGGAGCTTTGTTGTTTCCCCATGGCAGATAGGCTGAGAGAGAGAGAGAGAGCACATGCGTGTTAGGGCAGGGGGCAAGCGAGAGACCAGTCCTGTTGCCAGACGCTGTTAGGGAAGGTGGGGAGGTGGGAGCATGATGGAAAAGGTCCTAGAGTCCAGACCGGGCTGGATAAAAAGGCAAGGCAGGCTGGATGTGGCCCGTGGGCCATAGTTTGGAGACCCCTGGTTTAATATCTGCTGGTTGTGTCTCAGCAGAAGTCTTATGAAGCACCTAAAATGATTTATAAATAATAAGGCTGAATTCAAAACTGCAGAAAGAAAAACAGCATGCATGTAGTTCTTGCATATCATGAGGATTATGGCCAATGCAGGTAATAGACTTCCTCTTAAGACCGAGGTTTAAATATCCATCTGTGCTGCTGGCACCTGCTTGTAGTAACACAGTGTGCTATGAGGACAGAGCTCTTTCTGCCACACCTTTGAAAACAATATGTTAGCGTGTTGTCTTGTCAAGGCTGACAAGGTTCCTTTTGGATCTGGAGACAATGAACATGCCAATGGAGGAAAGGTACAAAACTTTATTAAAGAGCCAGTAAAGCAGAAAGCATAAACAGTAAAACTGTAGAGCAGAAAGAAATCATGGGCCCCTCTTGCTCTCTAGGAGCTGCTGAAGAACAGCAGTGGGTGTCCTCTCAGATCACTTCCCAGAATCTAAGTCTACACTGAGGCACTACACTTATTGCTTTCATTTTCAGCACGGTGCATGTGACTTGGAGCCTGTCCACACTGGCATATAGCTATGATGTATGGAACCCCGATGACACTCTTTGGCATGAAAGAAAAGTCCTCATCCACTTGTGATTCTACTTAGAACTGTCCATCCTTCCCCTTTAAGAGTTATAACACACTTTTCTGACACAAGGCTAGGGTATTGATTCTTTTTGGCACTCTTTGGAGCCCAGCAGGCTCAAGGGAGGCATACCCTCCAAGGGGAACAATATTTAAACCCACATACAATGTGTGTGAAGCTCAACATCAAAAAAATTAAAATCATGGCCACTGGTCCCACTACCTCCTGGCAAATAGAAGGGGAAGATATGGAGACAGTGACAGATTTTACTTTCTTGGGCTCCATGATCACTGCAGATGGTGACAGCAGCCACGAAATTAAAAGATGCCTGCTTCTTGGGAGGAAAGCGATGTCAAACCTAGATAGCATCTTAAAAAGCAGAGACATCAACTTGCCGACAAAGGTCCGCATAGTCAAAGCTATGGTTTTTCCAGTAGCGATGTATGGAAGTGAGAGCTGGACCATAAAGAAGGCTGATCACCGAAGAATTGATGCTTTTGAATTGTGGTGCTGGAGGAGACTCTTGAGAGTCCCCTGGACCACAAGGAGATCAAACCTATCCATTCTGAAGGAAATCAACCCTGAGTGCTCACTGGAAGGACAGATCCTGAAGCTGAGGCTCCAATACTTTGGCCATCTCATGAGAAGAGAAGACTCCCTGGAAAAGACCCAGATGTTGGGAAAGTGTGAAGGCAAGAGGAGAAGGGGACGACAGAGGACGAGATGGTTGGACAGTGTCATCGAAGCGACCAACATGAATTTGACCCAACTCCGGGAGGCAGTGGAAGACAGGAGGGCCTGGCGTGCTCTGGTCCATGGGGTCACGAAGAGTTGGACACGACTTAACGACTAAACAACAAGAACAATGTGTGTGTGTGTTGGGGGGTTGGAAATACAACACTAGCACCAAAACTCCTGAAATGAATGACTCAGCAGCAAGCATGTGACAGTGACACTTAAACAGCAACCTTTGAAGGAGGGAGGAAAAGGAGGGGTGATGTAAGTCAATGTCACCTTTCAACCCTGATGGAACAGGGAAGGGGGCAGACAGGGAAGAGCAAGAGCAAGAACAACTAACAGGCAATGATCTAAGGCTGCAAGCCGTCTGAGCCTTCCTGGCTTGTTTCTTGCCTCTGCTGAGATCAGAGGGGCCAGCTGAGAGGCAGGGAGAAGCAGAATGAGAGACTGTGAACAAAGCACCCTCCAGTAGCCTCAGCCTCATGGCTGTAGATTCCCACTGAGAGTGGGGGAGAGAAGAGAAGGGAAGCAGGAAGGGAGGAATGGACATTAGGGAAGATGCTTGATTGATATCTGATCGGGCTACAAGGGATTGTTTGCTGTGGGGACAGGAGGAGCGAGCCAAATGGCACTTTCCTCCTTCCCCCAACCTCATCAGACCCTTTTTCTTTTTCTTTTTAATTCCTGAACCTCCAAAACAATATTCAACCCTCTGGAGAGCTCCAATTTAATTTGAATGCCACTTTGGCCTTTGCTGCAGATTAGTTTGGAAACTAACAAATACTCTCTTCTACACTTTGTTTTCCAAATTTTGTTTTGCTCTTTTAATGGATCCATGTGGCACAGTGATTAAACTGTAGTACTGCAGTGAGAACCCTTCTCACAATCCAGGTTCAATCCCAGGTAGCTGTCTTGAGGTTCACCCAAACCTCCGTCCTTCAGAGGTTGGTAAATTGAGTACCCAGCTTGCTGGGAGAGCTATATGTAATCTGCATAATTAAATTTTAAACCACCCAGAGAGTGTTTTAAGCACTATGGGGTGATACATAAGCAGGAAATGTTGCTTTTGCTTTTAATATCTGCTGCTGGCTTTTATTTTTGCAGCACTTAGCCTTTTTCTTTGTTCACTGTGCATCCCTGTGCTCTAGATGAGATGGCAAATGTGACATGTAAGTCAGAAAGCTGATACTTTAATTACTGGGGGTAAAAAGAAAAAAGGAATGAAAGCCATGAAGCTGTTAACCAGAGGCATTCACTAATATTTTGACCAACATTTTTGTTCCATAAATTGCATGGTGAATTGGGGTGAAGGAAGGAAGGAAGGAAGGAAGGAAGGAAGGAAGGAAGGAAGGAAGGAAGGAAGGAAGGAAGGAAGGAAGGTTGGTTGAGTAGTAGTTGGCAGCACTACGTTTTCAGCCCCGTCCCAGGTCACAGACTTTTACTTTCCCAATTTTCATGTTTTCTCACTGTTTGGACAAATATAAATACTTCAAAGTGTTCACATACAAATTAAATCAGATGGGCTGCAATTTAACTTGAAGTGAATTAACTGTAATTTAAAAGACAAATTATTCAGAGCGAATCAAAGTGCTTACACACTCCTACTAACAAATATGCTTACATGCCTACAATAGTGCAATTTTTTGGCATATGTATGTTTAAATAAGTCCCCTGAGTTCAATGGAGCTTGCTTCTACATACGTTGGTGCAGATTTGCAGGCTTACTGAGCACCATAAGCATTTTTTACTCAAAAGAAATAAATTTAATGGATTTATTAGGATTTACTTATTACTAAAGAGGTTTAGGGCTGCAGTCTTCAGTAACTTACATTACAGGTGCATCAGTGATCTCTAGGAACCAATAGGGAAAAGTAGATACATTAATGAAGTACTGGAAACCTGTCAAACAGAGAAGAAAAATGACCCCAGGCAGATGTGAATGAGGCAATCTCTTCTAAGTGTCCTTAAGCATCAATAAGCCAATTCAGAGGACACATAAAGAAAAGAATTACCTGGTCTATGCTCAGAGAATGATGATCGCAATATGCTGTAGTGCTTGCTGCTGGTCACCTTAATGGTGAGCCTACTGAGAAAAACAGCTTTTAAGAAATCACAATATCCACTTTGCTCAGGATAGCAAATCCTTCTGCCATGACCTTCCTTGCCTCCAAATAATTTTCTTTTAAACTTTTGTTTTCCATCATATTGATCTCTTTCACTTCAGGCAGCTAAGCCAGAGCTGGTCCAACATTCGCTATCAGAGGTTTGTCTATGTTGCATGTCTGCTGAAAATAGGGGAAAACTTCGTCACTTGAATGGACAAGATCTGAAGGCTATATTTCTCGACATATTTATAAGAGAGTAAGCGCCACTGGGTACAGTGAGCCTTAGCTGGGAAGAAATATAATTAGGATTGCATTGTTATTCTACAAGAAAAGAAAGAAAGAAAGAAAGAAAGAAAGAAAGAAAGAAAGAAAGAAAACATATTGCTCAGGTTCCACTGTATCTATGTAATCATTATCATTTTATCTTATGCTTTATATATCAACAGACATACAGTGGCCTAAATCCAATGTCGCAACATTCTCCCACACACACACACACACCAAAGCTCCTCATGCCACCTGAAAATTAGCTCTCGAAGGTTTCTCAAGAGACTTTGGAAAGGCATGAAGGAGGGAAGAAAAGAGGGTGGGTGGGTGGGAATCAGCCCATGGATAGAAGTCGTCCCATTACGAAAACCACCTACAGTATATTGGCTTATGGGTGGAAAGAAGTGCCATTTTATTCACATCTGTGTGTGAATAAATGATTTTTAAAGACTCGGCTTTCTCAGACAAACTCCTGTATTAAAACACACTCTTCTTCCCTATTAACTCGTGAAACTCACTGAGGGGATCACCAATTAATTTTAACAGATCCATTGAGTACTGGTGATATTTGGTGAGTCTCTGATGACCCAATCTTATTTCTTTGCATCAAGATACATTACATAGCTTTCAAAGTGTTTGACATATTTTACTCAGGCGTACATTCCAGTGAACACAGAGGCTCTTACATTTAAGTAAATGTGCATAAAGCTGTACTATTAGTCTCATGTAAATGACTGCATGATAGTAGTCTAAGACAGATACCTTCTGTTAAATGAATATGTCTCTTGATCAGAGACATAGAAGTTCAGGGTACAGTTCAAGGAGTCCTGAATTTCTTAGGTCTTTAAACTCCTTTAATCACTTTCTTAGACTCATATATCCAAGAGCTTTCATCTGCTCTCAGTTCATTTAAAATAAACCTGATTAAATATCATCATTTATCAGTAAGCTGGAAGGTTAGATTATTATCACCAAGGTGGCTTGAAGATGCTCTAAAATGATTTAAACAAGAATAGAATGTACTTTACACAGCTGTTCAAGGGAATTGGTAAGCCATAATCATCAGAGAAAGGAAACTATGGATGTCTTCAACATGAGTAGTGAAAAACTAGAGACATGCTAATTTTTATTTAGATATATATTTATTTATGTGTTGTTTGTAAATGTTGTAGGGGAAACAGGTCTGGAGAATACAAAGTACTCCAGACGTGGCATTCTCTGGATTTTTTTCAAGATTGCATGCAACTGTATTTTTTTTTCTTTACGTTTGATGGTTCTTCAGGGTCACTGTATTATCCCAGCCAAGTAGGGATCACAGAGTGAGAAAACATCAGAACATAACACAGACAATCAGATACAGAGATATAAGCTTATCACACTGAACAAAAACAAAGTGTCACAAGAAACTTCTTAGGGTTTCAGATGACAGAGCATCTCTTAACAGATGCATTAAAGGAACTTGGAGCATATCATAGTAGTAACCAACTTAAAATGAACCCTGATAAGACTCAAATAGGAAATTTTCCTCTGAGAAATAAGGAAAAATCTCCAAAACTTCAGATTACGTGGAAGGGCATCCAACTAGATCATTATTTTGTCCCCAAATACCTAGATAAAACACTGTCAAAATACAAAGCAAAAGATCTTTGCAAGGAAAAACATTCTTCAAAAGCTATTGGGCATCAATCGGGCCACACAATCACAACTACTGTGAACTATAGCTTTGGCTATGTGCTACTCTGCATGCCAGCTTGGTGTGGTGTAGTTTAGCCCATTCAAAACAGGTTGATGTATGATTCAACAAAAGCTGTAGAATCATTACTGGATGCCTGAAGCCAACCTCTATTGATAAAATCAATTACCAAGGTAGCAGCTAATTATTAAAGACCCAAAACATCTACATCAAATACTCATCCACTTTTCAGCTGCTGTCCCATCCATCACAGATTAAAACCAAGGCAAACATTTTCAGGGCATCTGTGAATCTTGAAGGAACCACAGAGAATGCCAAGACTGTGACATAGAAAGAAAGGACTACAGTGGTGCCTCGACTTACGAACGCCCCTACTTACGACCATTTCGAGTTACGACCAGCTCCGGCCGCAAAATTTTGTTTCTACTTGCAACCGGAGCTTCCACTTATGAACAGAAAAAGGCAGGGGAAAAAGGCGGGAAATTCAAATTGCTAACTGTAGGTGGCGACGAGGCTGCTTCTTTGTAGCTTTTTCGCCCCAGCAGTTAGAGAGTGTGCGTCATCGTTGGAGGCTTGGGACTGCCTCCTTCTGCTTCTGAGAGCATGTGTGTGTGTGTTTGCAGGGAGGCTTCGGGCTGCCTTGTAAGGTGAGGTGCTGTTTTCTGCTTTTTAAAAACTGTTCTGGGTGTTTTTGCAGCGTGGTTTTGAGCTGGGGGGGTTATGTTTCAGTGCTGTGATGGGTCTTGGGGGGTTTGTTTGTTTTTTGTTTTTTTTCCCCCATATCCGATCGGTCTTGGGGGGTTTGGTTCCTTTTTGGATTTTTTTCCCCCATTTCCGATGGGTCTTGGGGGGGTTGTTTGTTTTTTGGGGGTTTTCCCCCCCATTTCCGATGGGTCTTGGGGGGTTTCCTTGCTTTTTGGATTTTTCCCCCCATTTCCGATGGGTCTTGGGGAGTTTGTTTGCTTTTTAGTTCCCCCCCCCCATTTCCGATCTTGCACGATCTGCTTGATTGCTTTTTGCTTTGTCTTGTTTGCATTTGCAATGGGTCTTGCATGGTTGATTGGTTTTTGGTTTGTTTTCTTTGCATTAGGTCTTGCACGCTTGATTGCTTTTTGCTTTGTCTTGTTTGCATTTGCAATGGGTCTTGCACGGTTGATTGGTTTTTGGTTTGTTTTCTTTGCATTAGGTCTTGCATGCTTGATTGCTTTTTGCTTTGTCTTGTTTGCATTTGCAATGGGTCTTGCACGGTTGATTGCTTTTCTCCCCCCCCCCCCCCCCGGCTGGAAGGGATTAATCGCGTTTCCGACCGGTCTTGCAGTGATTTTTTTTGGGGGGGTGATTTTTTTCTTCGGCTGGAATGGATTAATTGCATTTCAATGCATTCCAATGGGAAATGGTGCTTCGACTTACGCCCATTTTGAGTTACGACCATCTTCCTGAACCAATTAAGTTCGTAAGTCGAGGCACCACTGTATCCACCTCTTAAAATGGATAGAACCCCGGGAAAGTCCAGCACTTGGTCACATGAAAAACTGGGTTATTTGGAAGCCATTCAATAGGCTACATATAGGAGTTCACAGAACCAAGGTGAAAATGGTTTTTTTTTTTGCACCAACACAGGTTTTTGCAAGTGCAGAGAACAACAAGCAACTCCATATCTATATCAGTGTACTCTGTGCCCTTTAACAGGTGTTATAGAAGGTCTGGTGCTAGCTGCCCCAAATGCTCTTGATGTTGTCCTTTACTGGGTGGAAATGTTTAGTTGCATACTCTTTCTAAAAACAAAATTAAACAAAACAAAACAAAACCATGTTGCTATGTTAGCTGATAAGCCATAAATACATGTTAAAAAAATCTCGTTAATATTTTTACAAAAAACGAATGTGTCAGCAGAAAAGATATTTAAAGAAATTAGCATATTGCTGCCAGTCCTGAACATATCCTTCCATGGTGCTTCCAGTGAAAATTGATTCTCCTCTTTTTAAGTTGTGTTTCCTTTTGTATAGCAGCCATTTGGCATAGTAAAGAGGATTTCATGGATGCTCCAGAAATAAACATTAAATGGTTCATACATCCTAACAAGAGGGCATGTGAAGAAATGGAGGGAATGGAAACATGCATAATGCTTAAAGCAGATGGTCAGCCATTTCCCAAGTTTTCCCTTTAATCCAGATGTCTCTAAGAAGTAATAAAATTTCTTTAATACAAGAAAAGCCAGAAGCTTTCCCCCTACCAATTTGTGCTTATTTTTGGATTCAGAATTTATTTTTCACCACTACAGTTCTTCTGGAAAGAATAAATGCTTAATATCTGAGAACAGACACATTTAGTAAGTCACAGCACACACGGTCAACATTAGAAGCCTGAAAATATGTATAGGTATATGATTTCAGTCAAGCAACCTATCACAGAAGGTGAGGAAAAGAAGTGTAGCTACACATTAGCATTCCTCCTCTTTAATGGGTAGCTGCAGGGTAAATGCAGTCTATTATACAAAATGGATTATGTATTTCCTTCAATACTTTATGCAACAGAATTTTGTAGCAGTAGGTGCAGTAAATCTTTTTGAGAGTAGAGAATCACTATTTTTGTATAAGATGGGGAAAACATTTGCAGGAATGCAAAGCTGTTTCTTTCTGTACTGATCATTCACTAGGGCAGGAACCAAATAAATTGTGAAGTGTTGTGTAGAGGGGCAGGTTTCTAAAGGGAATTAAGAAGAGATGTATGTTTTAAATTTGGTAGAGGTTTTCCCTTTTAAAAAGTGCTACCTGTGTTTTATATAGAACACTTTGGGAGCCTTAGTGGGCAGAAAAATAAATAAATAAATAAATAAATTTTTAAAAAAGAGCACGGCCAATGTATCGGCACCCTGTCTCATACAATGGCCATAACAGGGCATGAGAGCAATAACTGTCTCCCATGGTTGCTCCACCAACAAGTGACACTTGGAAACAACATATTCTGATTCTGGAGGTAGTCATCGTGACTATAGGTAATTGAGAACTTTATAAGCTATGAATTTATTTGATCTCCATTTAGTAGTAATCCTAACCACATCTTGCCATGATGTATTATTCAGGTTAGCTGATTGCTGTTTACAGCAGTTCATTTTGTGTGTCTAGATAATGTTCCTTCAACTAACTTCATTGGATATAGGGATGTTTTCATGTGACACAGTGGTTAAATTGCAGTACTGCAGTCAAGACTCTGCTTGCAACCTGGGTTTGATCCCAATGGGCCCAGGTAGCTGGCTCAAGGCAGACTCAGCCTTCCATTTTTCCAAGGTCTCACTGAATACAGTGGGATTTACTTTTGGCTCCCTACCAAGTAAGCATCCATATGCTGGTTGATTTTTTGTTTGTTTTTGCATTGCTATAGGTGAAACTTGTTGATTGCCAGTAATACTGTTGTATTTATTTTTAGAAAGCACATCTAGGAAATTTACTGGATTATATGGCTCTCTTTTTATTATTCTGACTCTCAGAGCAAACAATGATGCAGGAAGCATAACTGAAATTATATATTATTGGTAGGGATCGAAACAATAAACAATAATTTCCTCATTTTTGTTGATTTAACCCTAACTTATCCCAGCAGAGGAGAAACCCCAGTGGAGCATTTTAAAGTCCTGTGAGATTCCTCACCTCCTGCCAGGGGGTAGAAGGAGAGCTCCCTTACCCTCACAATTAGAGATGGGTGCATGGTTTCTGCCCATCTCTAACTGTGAGGGCAAAAGAGCTCTCTTTCCACCTCCTGGCAGGGAAACCAGGCCGCTGCCTCCATGTGGACACCTGCCAGAGGAGGTAGGGCTTTAAAGTGCCAAACACCTGTTTGGCTGATAAAAAAAACCAGAACGAAATGAGCCACCAGTTTGGCATTTCAGTTTTGTTTGTTTTTGGCCAAACAAGTGTTTGGCACTTCAAAGCCCTACCTCCTCTGGCAGGTGCCCACTTGGAGGCAGTGGCCTGTTTCCCTTCCCTGCCTCCTCTAGGTGCTGCCTCTGTGTGGGTGCCCACCAGAGAAGGCGAGACTTTGACGCATCAAACACCAGTGGTTCAAGCCCATCTCTATTCACGGTCTTCCTGCAATTTGTACGTATAATAGGTCTTTGTTTCCTTTCCCTTTGAAAAGAAAATAACATGCAGGTGCACAGCAAACATAGAAGGAACAGCTGATTTTGGCCAATTTGACTTTCTGCACACATTGTTCTTTTTGAAAGAAAAGCAAGGTGTCGCTCTTTCCAATGAGGTAACTGTACTGAGAGGTCAGGAAATTGCCTTCTCACTGGAAAGGAGAATATGTTTTAATTCCTGGTTCCTGCCTACAAGAGTGAGACAAGTAATAATTGATGTCCTTGACTGCAGGTGGACTCCTTTGGGTGAAGATTTCAGTAATATGGGACTAAATTCTTATTCAGATATTATGTCTGAATTTGTGGAGGATTGAATGGGTGATGGGGTTGTGGTGATGGAAGCCCCCAGTGTAAGTCCCCTCACTCCCTTAAGTGAATTAAGTCTTCACAGACTTTAGAACATTATATTTCTAAAAGGAACTTGTGTTGCTCATTATTTATTGGCAGCCAGGCTACTCTTCTCATTATTGTTGCTTCAATTAATTCATTTTGTTATATGTTATAAAGAGGTTGTATTTTTGCTATCATCAGGATAGAGAATAAAGAGAAATATTCTGAAGAAATTGAAAGAATTAAATATTTTCTGTACCTCCATTCAATCATCAATCAAAACAAAGACTGCAGCCAAGAGATCAGAAGAAGACAGACTTCAAAGGGCAGGCATGAAGGAACTAAGGAAGATGCTGACATGTAAGGATACGTTGCTGGAGGCCAAAGCCAAGAACATCCATAATATGGTTTTCCCAACTAAAGGCCAGTATCCTTTGCACAGCACCTCTGGCACAGCAGAAATGATATTTCCATTAGTGACAGATTGCTAAATAAAGACACACACACACACCCATTTCAGGCAGCATTTGACTTCATCTCATTGCACACTAATTCCACACACTCTAAAATAATATAATAATAAATAACTCTTTAATTAGGGGCAATCTAATCCTGCTGATGATATCATTCCTATTGTGCAGCCAGAGCTGTGCACTAGGATACTGACCAATATGTACAGTGAAAATTGGACAATAAAGAGAAGAAGAAGAAAATCAATTCATTTGAATCGTGATGTTGTATGAGAGCTTTGTGGATATCATGGCTTGCCAGATGGACAAATAAATGAGTTCCAGAGCAAATCAATCCTGAGTAACTTGAAAAAAACTTGCTGGGAAAAATAGAAAGCAGCAAGAAAAGAGGAAAACCAAATAGGAGTTGATTGACTCAATAAAGGAAGCCATGGCCTTGAGATGGAAAGAAATGAACAGGGCAGTTAACAATATGACCTTTTGGAGGTCACTAATCCATAGGATCACCATAAGTCTGAAACAATTTGGTGGTACGTGACATCAGGTAACATTCAGGTAGTCTGAATGCAAATCATGTTCCAAGACAAACACATGTTGCAGTGGTAGGAGACCACATTTTTCAAGAGGTGAACAGAAGTTGAGAAGAAACAGAACCAATATCCAAGATACTTGTGGCATTTCCTTGTATATCTTCCGCTATGGAGTAGAACAGTGGGTAAAAATGGAAATAAAAGGTAAGATCTGCAAACCTTTGCTTCTACTAGTGAAACCACTATGGTTTTATCTTTACCAGAGTGTAGATAACAACAATATGTTTTCTGCAGCCAGAAAGACATTTGAAAATTGAATGAGGGAAATTTGTTTTCAAGTCCCTGTTAAATGGGCCCTGTGAGCATGTCATCACTTCCCAGCACAAATGACTTCTCAGGCATCTTCTGATGATAAAAGGTGTTGCACGCATGCTCTTGGGGTGTTGGATGCAAAATGTAATGCCACTGTTTTTATTAAAAGCAGAGAAACAAAAATGTGTCAGTCCTGTTATTATCATGTTTCTCCAATTTCTTGTCCAATGTCTGCTTTGTACTAGATTGTAAGACCTTTTCCCCCAGTACATAAAAATGTGTGCATTTTTGTATGCATTTTGTATGCTAAACAGTGTTTGTGGTTGGACAGTGTCATCGAAGTGACCAACATGAATTTGACCCAACTCCGGGAGGCAGTGGAAGACAGGAGGGCCTGGCGTGCTCTGGTCCATGGGATCACAAAGAGTCGGACACGACTTAACGACTAAACAACAACAACAAACAGTGTTTGGGCATATTTTTCAAACAAAGGTATTTTTACTCAAGTACTATTTCAAATATACAAATGATTCATGTGCTTTTTTTTGTCAGCACTTCATAATAGTTGGATATTTTCAGGCAAGATATTACAGGAGATGCAAAATGAATGTTTTTCTTTAGAATCATGCTCCCAACACATTTATTTTCCCTTCTTAATTACAAATATTCAGATGAGTACAATGTTTTCATTTTGAGGTTTACATTTATATTGAAAAAACAATGTAATCTTAAATTTATATTGCAACTATACCTGCATTAGGCCAACCAAAAAGTCACAAGAAGGTTTTCATGTTCTTAAAATCCCTTTGTTGGACAGGATGGTACCAAAAAAAGGCAGGATAAATGGAGAAGGGCCTTAACCTCAAAACTGTCATTGCGTTAAACATATATCTCACTTTTTGATTGACCTAGCAAAGGTTGAGAGCTAGTATGGTATAGTGGAAAGAATGCTGAAATTGGACTCCGTTAGGTAAAGGTAAAGGTTCCCCTTGACATTTAGTCCAGTCGTGTCCGACTCTAGGGCACGGTGCTCATCCCAGTGTCTCCAAGCCGTAGAGCCAGCGTTTGTCCATAGACAGTTTCCGTGGTCACGTTGGACTCAGTTACCTCAGTTCAAATCATTCCTCAGCCATAGAAGCTCACTGGGGAATGACAACAGTAAAATGTTCCTTCAATACCTCATATACCTTGAATACTCCACTAGAGTTGCTATAAGCTGGAAGTGACTTGTTGGCATGACAAAAATGTAATAAATGTATTACCACAATATGGATTCAGAAATTTCACAGCCACCCTTGCTTTCCTAGTGAACTTGGATAAAGCCTCAGAACCAAACCTATCATATTCTCTTTAAAAGGCACTGTATGAAGTACTGTAAAACTCAGCTTTTCTTAATATACTTTGGATACGTGTCCTCATATTTTAAAATGAACTGATTTTTTGTGAACTATTTGACAGATCATAGCTATTTGTTCTCCGTAGTTCAATCATGTTTATAGTACCGTGGGAGATGCTAAGAAGAAGAAAAAAGCTATTTCTAGATATATAACATCATCTTTATATTATTCATTTGCAATAAATAGCACTGCAAACATATTGCAGCTGTTAAGCAGTCACAAGATTGAAGCAGTATTTAGGGAAACTCAACCTACGTTTGTTCAGTTCATATTTTAGCCAACTGCCTGTGCTTTGTCAGGACTATTTTGCCAACCATATGCAGGCAAAGCGAGGTTTGCCACTATATGTCTAACAGGGAGCCGGGATAAATACAGGCTCCCTGGCAAATGTACCTATAGGACCCATGTCTTTGCAAACATATCTTTCTAAAAGCTGATATTTAATGTATTTGCATAGTAGATGGTATGATGCTTCTGATAAAATGAGCTGTCATCTACAATATAGAACTTGCTAGCCTTATAAAGTGACACAAGACAGTTTGCTGTTTTTATGTTTCAGATGTACACTTAAAATACATTGGATGCATTCCTTTAAAAGTATAATGAAGAAAGTGGCCTTGAATCACTCAATGGCTTTTTGTTTCCTAAGAAACTTTGCATGACATGGAACAAATTTCAGCAGTTTTCAAGGAGACTGCATGTACTATATCAGTTGTGCTCATTGCAATGTGGAAACCCAGAAGACCCATTTATTTATGTTGTTGTCCATTTCTGAAGCCATCAGATTTATTTCCAAAGTAGAGCATTCCAAATAACAGATAGATAATGGAGCAGATCTGCAATGTACTCAGTTAGATTGGGTATCTCTCCAGATGCCTGCACTGTGTATTATGGTACTCTGTGGACATGTAAATTTTTTTTCCACAGCTGCTCAAACATTGCCTGGAAGCATCAAAATGATCTGGGCAATTAAGTTATAAGGAAAAATAGCTTATTACACTCATTAAAGATCTGTATCTTATAATACTTTTAATTCTCACAGTGAGTTAAGTGTGACAGGAATGCAAGGCTGACATTTCCAATTTTAAAATAATGAGTTCAAAATGCATGCGTTATTAAAGCTACTCACCAGTCCTGACTTATACGAATAAGTAAATGTTTTTGGAAAAAGCATATGCACAAAGCAACCAGGGAGCCAAATAGATTCAGTTTCCCTTTTAACACTATCTGTGGCATTATTTCTAGGTCACAGCTCATGATGCAAGTGTAAATTGATTAATCTCTGAAACACTATAAACCCATAAGATCACAGTTTGATATTGAAATACGATGAAAGAAATAATTAAACTGACTGCTTATTTTGAATGCTATCATAGTAATAGTAATAACAGTAGCAGTGATAAGTAATTTACACCTATTAATTAGTAATTTGTTGAATAATAACTCAGCAACCTTGATGCTTCTCATAAAACATTACAGTTGCTATCCTACATGTTTATCTGAAAATAAGTCCCCATTAAACTCAATGTTCTGATACCCATATGTAGAATTATCTGCTAAATGAACTGATGCAAGTTAGTTTGCAGACAGAAGGATATGCTATTTGTTTAGAAAAAACATAGTCTGAAAGAGCAACCATTAAAACCAAAAGGCAATCCAGAAACAGCCTTAATAAAACCAACAGGAAAGTTGGCCAGTTCCATAACATAAATATCACTACAAAAAAATCTGCTCTATTGTGTCCACTACCAATATGGTGCCCGGCTGCATGATGGGAAATTTTTCTGTGCTAAACTTCCAAAACTCTGGATCTCATTATTTATATCTTTATGGACTTGGGTGGGTAGTTATGTTTTGAACTGCTGTTAGCCATCCAGAGTAGTTCTTATGAACTAGGTGAGCGGAGTATGAATGAATGAATGAATGAATGAATGAATGAATGAATGAAATTTAAGTATCTTATGCAAAAGCTTGCATTCTACACAAAATGCCTTGCACTTTGCACAAAAAGTTGCATTTTGGTGCAAGATTCTATTTTGTGCAAAATGTACTCTTTCAGCACAGAATTCAACTTTTTCAAAGGTTTTGCATGCACATGTAAACACACACATGAATCATTTTCATATGCCATAATTTTGTTGAGTAAATTACACCTGCTTTCTGGGTGGATAGCTCACTGAGATAGATATCTGCAGAGCCAGAGTTGGGAAGTTTGATTCCCTGTTCTGCCTCCTAGGAGAAAAACCAGCCCATATAGTCTAGGGCAAGCTGCACAGTTCCAGAATGCCCCCAGAAGAAAGAAAGGAATGGAAACCACTTCCGAGTACTCCATACCTAGAAAACTCTAGAAAGGGTGACCATAAGTCAGAACTAACTTGATGGAATACAATTTTTATTATTAAGAGTGATTACTTCACTGGCAAGAGGAGATTGCCAGTAATTAAAGAGTTCCTGCTTGGATTTCAGGGCTTCCCCAATTCATCCACAACTTGCTAGCAATCAGTAACATTGTGCAATACACACTACAGGATTGCAACAGGAACATTTTAATTAGTAGCAATCTGCCACTGCCACTAGCATACTCTTGAATTGTTTTCCCCCTGGTAGTCTCTAGCTTGCAGCTACATGAGAGACCACCCCATTGCAAACAACAAGAACTGATGCTTGCACAAGTAGGAATAATAATAAAAAAAGAATCACATGCAGAAGAGGATATTCAGCTCTATATTTACTTGCCCAGTCAACAAAAAATGCACACTCAAAAACGAAAACAAATTCTGAACTGGTAGATATGGGAGGAGGCAATCTTTCACATACCCTGGCCTGGACCCAAGCCATGTAGGGCTTTGTAGATTGGAACTAGCAGCTTGAATTGAGCTCAGAAGTAAATTTGAAATCAGTGCAGTTGATTGAAGGCTGCACTCTAGATGATACATCAGATAACAGTGTGGCTGGTTCCTACATTTGGCTTCCAAATACTTTTTGACTCTAGCCCCATGCCTGTCATGTTATAATAGTCAGATCAGGAGATACTGTATTAAGCCATGGAACACTGTGGCAAAATATGCCTTCTTTATGAAGCTGGCACAGCAGCCAAAGCTGAGCAAAGGCATTCCTAGCCACAACAGCCACATGGCAGCAATGCTGGCTCTGAATACAAATCAGTTTGTAAAGTGACTTTGTTTTGGAATTGGATTTGGCCATTCTACGTTGAAATTAGTCTGAATCCTAACCCAAATTGTTCAGATATTCAGGGTTTGTCTCAATATGGTGCACAGCCCTAATTCAGAACATTGGCAGCTTTCTTGGCATCAGAGGAGAATGGGTATTATCAGCCGAGTTATGAGATTCAACCTTCATGGCTGGCTTTATGTGAATACTGAAAAGCATAGAGGACAATATTGAGTCTTAGGGGGCTCTGTAAACTAAAGGCCAAGCTAAAGAACACAGTAGTTCCTCAACAACACCTTCTAGGAACATGCAGCTAAACAGGACTGGAATCCCTATAAAACATTTATCCAAAGTCCCATGTCACCCAAATGACCAAGAAAGACACCATGACTGATGGCATCAAATGACATGAAAAGTCATTTGGAAGCAACAGGGATACATTACTCCTGTCCAATTCCCAGTACAGATCATTAGCCAAGACTGTTTTCTGTTCCCAGAGGAAGCCTGAACCTAGACTGGAATGGATTTAGGTAATCAGCTTTATCCAAGAAAGCCTGGAGTTTTACTGCCAGCAGTCACTTTGAGACCTTTCTCTAAAAAAGATTGTTTGGTACTGGTCAACAGTTATCTTTGTTGCTGGGATCTAGTAGAGGTTATTGTAGTAGGGAAATGTTACTATAGATACTCTGGACAAATTATTAGATTTTGGCATTGCCTGATGTGTAGCTGATGTGTAGCTGATGTATGCGAGAGGAAATAGAATGGCATGGTACAAATTAGTGGCTTCAAAGATGTATCCAGTTTATTTGCATAGAGGAAATGAACACTAACTAATGCAAATACTTATAAGACTATGGGGCTAATTATACAGCTTGCGCAGTAGACCTGGTAATGTGAATGGAAAAAGGGATGTGGGAGTGTGGGAGTATATATGGAATTTTTTGTTATGTTTTTACTTTACTTAATAAGCAATACTCTCCATTATAGTATGCATAGACTATAAATAATATGTACATAACGTAAAACTTTAGGGTAAGGTTTGGTATGTGTGTATTTGTGTGCCTGTAGATAGACAATAGGTAAATACTGCAGGTGGATCGGTGGATTAAAGACAGAAAAAGAGAGACAAAGTAAAAAATATTTCTTGCACTATGCATTACACTTTGGGGAGCCATTACAATCACAGTAATAAAGAGATCATTAATTTCCATGGAACTCTGTATATCAGTGTAATTTCTTTATATGCACAGAGCTCATGATTCTTAGTAAAAATGAAAATTAGATGCTCTAAAATATTTTTCACATCTTAGCTGTTGAAGTAGATCAAAATGGCTTACATATTTTCATTATTCTTAGTATCAGAAGGAAGGAAGGAAGGAAGGAAGGAAGGAAGGAAGGAAGGAAGGAAGGAAGGAAGGAAGGAAGGAAGGAAGAAAGAAAGAAAGAAAGAAAGAAAGAAAGAAAGAAAGAAAGAAAGAAAGGTTGATGTCGTTCATAAACTATAATTAGCAAAGGATGGCAATCATATGGAACAGCTCTGCAGGCACTATCAGAAAACAGACAACTTTATCTCTGAAAATATTAATCAACTAAGCTTTTAAGAAACACCTTCTAACAGTGGAAAATAAAACCAGTCATCAAAAAGTAATAAATTGAAATCTTGAAAATATGAATTAATTTCCAGTATTATGGTACATCTAAATCAATGCACCTAAATATCAAATTTATGCAAAGCAAAGTCAATAAAAGCTACATTAAATCATGCAGCAGTTCCTCCATTTCCTATTCCTTTCCTCCTTCTTTGGTTGTATATTATATTCACAAAGCAAATAAAATCATGGGAAGAAATATTCATTAGTAGCCACACAGTTAAAAGTCTGTCATGCTCTATGCTTTAGTGTTACCTCTGCTAACCTTCTGACTGTAATTGGATCAGATGAATAAGCTTATTTGCATAATACTCAGATATGCATGCCAATCTTCATTACCAATAAAACTATATCACAAATAAGGACTACTGCATTAAGCTGATTATTTTATTCATAAATCAAATTCAGAAGGCATGCAGTTTAATTAGTCTAGACAACAATGTGAGCTGGTTTCTGGCACTTCATCTTTTACATCTCCGTTCTACAAGTCACTGTAAGAATTGTCAGGTTGTTGCCACATTATTACTCAGGTCAGACCACTAGCATCACAATGATGTTCTGGAGGGCCAACTGGATAAGATCGGACACCCATGTTTCTTGGGCATCATGCGTCTTTCTCCATTAGGTAGTAGATCTAATTTTAAGATATTTCAAGAAAATGGAAATAAACTATTTAATTTCCTGACCTTACCTTCCCGCAGATGGTCACTGCATCCCATTTTCCCTAATCCCTCTGCTTTATGCTTTCCTTACCCCATACAGTTGCCCTCCCCCACAAAAGCATACAAACTCCAAGAAATACAATATTAACTTTGAATTGAACACCTGTATCTGGTAAATAATCAACATTCCTATAAAAAGAAAAGAAAAGAAAAAGGACTCTAGCTCTTTGGGTGCATAAATCAGAGCTCAGAAAGTTACTTTTGAAAAGTCATTAGATACAGTCTGCATTTGAGTCTCCCTGAAAGTAATTGACTAATTCTATTTATTTTAAAATACAGTATATATTTCTGATGACTCAAAAATAGCTTAAAATGTTAGTTACCTTCCTAGAAAACACCAGAATACTATGAGCTGTCAGCCATTGGTTAAAAAAAATGGACCCAAGTAGCTACCTATGAACCTTTTAACAATAAAAGTAACCAAAGCTGTTACAGTTACTTTCCCAAAGAAGTGCAAATATGTTCCTCATGGCGTAACTGGAGCCCTATTGAGGCACTCAAAAATGGCGAGGGAGTGTTAATTTGAAAACGCGAGAAGAGTTCTACCCCAGTTCCCCTGTCTATACTGCTTTTCTCTACTGGGTAATCTGATTCCATGGGACATCTCTATTCTTGGGGCAAAAAAGCAGAGAAAGTTTTTCTCTCTTCCCCCTCTGCATAAATGTAACCAACCTCTGCTGTGTCAGCCTTGCTAAAAAGTAGATAATAATAATGTGTATCACACAGCATATTGGAGTCTAAAACATAAAGATAGCACAATTCTTCCAAGGTGACTCTCTCTCTCTCTCTCTCTCTACCTTGAGTAGATGGCAAGGTGTTATTTCCTCGATGTCAAATCAAGGCTGACTGCTGATGCAATGCAACTAGCAGAAGAATGCAAGTCTTATGACTGGTGGGCTATTTTATTTTATTTTATTTTGGCAGGCATTTGATGCTCCATGCAGTTGAAAACTTTAGTTTGGAAGAGAGAAAGGAGAAGGTTATCACAGTGCCATTTATGGATGGTGATATTTTAAGTGTAGCGCTGACATGTTTCTCCAAATGTATGAATGTACAAGAAAGCACATTTTCAACAGGGAAAACAAGGAACACTTGGATCCTTTTATAACAGAGAATGGTCCACAGATTATTTATCTCAAGCAGGATACATTTGGAAGAATTAGTGAAGGCTCCTTCCACGGTCGCTGATGTGGACGGACGTGGGAGCTTTCTGCCTGCCTGCCTGGGTGAGACTCACAGAAGAGACTGGCTACAGTGGCCTGAAGAGTGTGGAAGCTAGGCTTGCCTTTAAAAGGCTGCTCATCCCCAGCCTTGTCCTCTTTGCACCACATTTGTCGGCCCACCCATTCACCCTATGTTAAGAGAGAGATTAGTTGGTCGCTTCAGGGCCAGATGGGGATTTTTGGCCTGTCCCTATAATTGGCACTAAAGGATTATGTGAGTTTTTGCCTATCCTGTTCTTAATTTTGCTTTGTTTGGCAGTAGGGTTGGGTGGGGTCTCTTATTGTTGGTCACACTGGCAGGTAGTGGCGGAAGGCATGAGTTGGAAGGTGAGCTCAATGGGCACCCGCTAGGGGTGTAAACTGTCCCAACTCCCAGCATTGTAGATCCTGAAGTTTCTTCACTGGAAGATGAGCCAGAGGTCCCCAGGGGCGCAGACCGCCCTGAGTCGTGAGTCTCATCTGGCCTGCATCCTGGGAGGTACCCACTTATTATGGGAACTCACCCAGTGAAAGTCTGTATCTGGAGCAAGGTTGGCCCCAGATACAGATCATGATTCCACCCTACTGTAAGGTCTACTATACTATATGAACTTGAGTGTCACTGAAGTTACTGAAGCTTACTTTTGATTACACATGTACAGGATTACATGGTTAGGCAGCAATCCTCTATGTATCAGTGAGGATTATATTTGACTAGGTATGCAGTGGATTGTACCATTAGAACAAAAACAAGATCCACAATTGGACAATGCCATTCTTGGGAACGTCTAATTTGCGACAAATGTGTCTGACCAACTGTGAGGATGACTGAGACATTTCACGAAAAACATTTAGGTTAGAATTTGACTTCTAATTATGATATGGCACAGCAGTATCATTTCAAAACAGATGGTATCCATGAGGTAGGCATGGGGAACAGAGTCTTCTCTATAGTGGGGTCTATATCATAGAACTTCTTCCCCTCAGAGAAGATGTCTGCCAAGACAGTTCTATTTCTATCTTTTTTTTTAAGTTAAAAAAGCAAAAGCAAAGCATGCTGCTCTTATACCACCCCATAGTGCTTAAAGCACTCTCTGAGCGGTTTACAAGTTAATTATGCAGGCTACACATTGCCCTCCCAGTGAGCTGGGTACTCATTTTACCGACCTCGGGAGGATGGAAGGCTGAGTCAACCTTGAGCCGGCTACCTCGGATTGAACCCCAGGCCGTGAGCACAGTTTTGTCTGCAGTGCAGCAGTTTAACCACTGTGCGATGAGGCTCCTATGCATCTATAATATCTGTTTTGCCGCCGCATACAGTGTCACTAAAGCGGAGCCTCTTTGCCCCTCCTCTGAGATGATGCAGGATGCAAATCTTGTGCCTATGTCACCCAGAGGGTCAGGCTTAGGGAGCGCCTCTGTTCGGCCTCTTGCAAGGCTTTCTTCCCATCCACCCATCCCTTCATCCAGTGTGAGTCTGACTGGTCACCCTTTGGGGGCCAGATAGGATTTTTTCCTCACTATCTGAATTTGCAAATTGATTGTGGGGTTTTTCACTATTCTACACTGGTATGGTGTTTTTTGTTTAGTTTCATTGTTCACTACTGATGGGTAGTGTGGAAAAAACAAGGATCAGTGAGTGCCTAGGGAGCACAAGGGAGGTGATAACCTGTCTGACCTCATGGTGCTGCAGATCATGAGGTTACAGTGCCAAAGAGGAGGACATGCTGGGGCCTTCCCTGGGCTGAGGGTCACCAAGGAGAGGGGGCTTAGAGGCCTGGGGGGTGGTCAGATCATGCGCCAGCTGGCGTCGTGCTGTCTGAAGGACCATGAAATAACGAGGCGTGGGGACTCACCCATATAAGGTTGAGGAGGGGGTCCGGTGAGACCTTCGGCCTCAAACCTGATCCAGCACTACTGCTGGCCCCTGCTAGGGAATAGCAAGAGTTAACGTTATCTGTTCAATAAAGTGTGGCCCTAGTTTACCCCATCATCCACATCTCGCCTCTTTATTCCGGAGTGGGGGGCAATGTCTTTGAAGATTAAGGCTCCAATACTGTATTCACTTAAATGGGAGTAAGCCTCAATTAATTCAGTGAAATTTACATTTGAGTAAACATATATAGCCTTGTTCTATGAATAAGCTATAATAGATTTATATATTTCTTTTATAGACTGGTCAGAAGTCTCTATCATCCTCTACTGGTAGCAGTTAGTTGACTTACGATTTAGGTGTGAAATTTATTATGATGCTGTTTGGTATTGTTTTCATTGTCCATTTAGACTGGTTCTGTGGCAGTGTATAAATCTTAAAATAAATACATAAATACAGAATTGAATAAAGGTGGATGAAACTAAACAGAAAGAGAGCACCAAAAAGAAGCTAGATCTCAAGCAGGTACTGTGAAGAAGCAATGCATGTTAATGACAATAAAGAACTATCACATTTAGATAAATGTCTGTGTGGTGTGCAATGAGATATAGAGCATAGAACAGTCTATTTCACTCTTCATTTAAATGTCATTTCTTCTCATAAAATATGTGTCTGAGGAGCAATGAGATCAATAATTTCAAACCTTTTAATCTCAGAGGTTAGACTCTATAACTCCCCTAGTTCCTGTGGCAGTTGGTATTGGAGAAGAGCTTTACAGACACCATGATTCAGCAGAAGTCAAACAAGTGGGTCCTAGATCAAATCAAGTCTCAACTCTCTCTGGAAGCAAAAAATGATAAAACTGAGGCTGTCGTACTTTGGACACATCATGCGCATACAAGATCCACTGGAAAAGACAATAATGCTGGGAGAAGTTGAAGGCAGCAGGGAAAGAGGAAGATCAAATACAAAACAGATTGACTCAATAAAGAAAATCAAAGCTTTTGAGTTTTCCAGTGAGAGCTGAGCAGGAATATTAATGACAGGATATTTTGGAGGTCACACATTCACAGATGGCATAAATCAAAGGTGACTTGATGGCACATAAGAGCAACAACAAATATTACAACAAACCTCTAGCTTGATTTCCCTTGTGCAAGGGATGTCTCTGTGTATTTTCACATGTGAAAATGATAGTAGAAACAGAACATGCACTTGTCAAAAGCTCATATTAAGATGGTAATATGCACCAAGAACCAGTGTTAATGGTTCTGCCTTTCCTAATTTGTATCCTACAGTGAAACAGGCAGATACATACTGTTTAGTGAATCTGCATATAACATTTTTCACCAGCTAGCCAATCATAGCACTATTAAGCCATATCTTGGCATTTCCCAGCTAGTCAGACAGGAGATCTTTTCAGGTCAGAACTGTATTGCACTTCCTGAGCCATACTACACTCTTCCCATCTGTACTGCATGTATTTGTCCTATCTAAGCCACTGGTTCTTTTCCAAAGACATCTGTTACTGTCAGGTAGAGCTGTGACTCTGTTTGTGTCTTCAGGCACATAACAGACCATGCTCATTAAACATCACACTGTTCCCTTCCTGTAAATTGGCTTATGTTTCCATAGCTATAAATCAGGATTCCATGCTGGAAGAAATCAGGAGTGGAAAAGCTACACTTCATTGGTTTATGATAGCTGGAGTGGAGGGTGGGACATGTTGCCATTTGTGAAATGCTTGTCCCTCCATGGAGTGGGAAATTATTTGAGAAAGAAAGCAGGATTGGAGTTATATTTTCATAGTAAAATTGTTCCATGTTTTTCCTGGGCTAATGAGTTTCATAAACAAAACCTCCTACATCTGTTATACAAAATACTATTCACTACTCACAGGACTGCACTTTATGGACTCCATAGAAAATTTATAGCACTTTGAGGGATCTGCAATGGTGCAGTTCAGATGATATACTTTAGATGAATCCAGTGTTGGATGAAATGGCTATAATCAAATTATCTGCCTCCATTTTTCTGTCCCAGCAGTTTGGTGGTAGGGCAGTTTTTCTCCATGGATGGAGGAGGTAGGACTATGAGTGCACTGATGCTGCATGCATTGTCCCACATACTAATATTGAGGATAGTGTCAGCATCTTTCTGTATTGCTCAGTATTGGCAGCACTCACTGAGTGAAAGACTGAGGGAATGGACCCAGGCCTAGGACTGGGCTCAGTAGAAGCTCATTTATCAGTACACCTAGTGTCATGTAGCAGGGCCTGTAGAGCACCATCTTGGTAGTGGTTCATCAATACCTTTCTGAGGTGTGGGTGGGGGGCAGCCTTTGGGCAGGCTGCTGTAACCTAGCAGGTCTCAGGCCTGGTAAAGGCCTTACTGAAGAAAAGTACCAGATTGAGGGTTAGAGCGCTTGGAGTCAAGGGCCCCTGCTACATAAAAATCATACTCCTGGGGTGTTGAGCCTTCAAGACCATGGGAGATGGCCTCCCCCACTCTTCTGTGCTGCTGGGTTCTCTGGTTGGTGGCTGGTCAAGTAGGCAATTCCCAAGCCATTCTTAGCCACCCTGCTGGGACAAAAAGTTAGGATTTACTCTTTTTTTCCTGAGTAGAGGACACTTCTACCTATTTTGTGGCCAGTGGAAGAAACCTAGGAGACATGGTCATTCCATTGAATGGTTAGACCTGGCCCAGGTTGGATGAATTTAAGTTTGCAGAGTCTTCCCTTCCCAAGTCTTTCCTGAGTCTGGAAGCTTATCCATGGTACGCAGGTGAAGGAGGCTGGTTTAGGGGTAATGAGGTCAAGGTAAGCCCAAGGGGAGCAGCCAATTGATGCCTGGGTGTGTCCAGTAGTTCCAGAAACTGGTTACCTGGGTTTAGGATTTATACAAGGATTATAGTACCTGCCCAGCCATGGTAGACTCTATATTCCAATACATTGAATTGGATCTATGCAGCTTATGAGCTGGCTGGACACCTCAATGAGTTAGGTATTGGTGGTGGAGGAGCTAGAGGTTGGGAGTTCATTTCCTCACTGTGCATCTCAGAAGAGTCAGCCTGTGCGGCCTTGAGCAAGTTGGCCAGTCTCATGATGCCTTCAGAAGAAGGGCATGGCAAACCATTTCTGAGTACTTTGTACTTAGGAAACTCTGGCAAAGGGTGATCATAAGTCAGAATTCACTTAATGGCACACAGTTATATTATCATGCATCATATGTGGATTTTGCTGGCTATGTCTGGCTACTTTAAGATATAACCCCCCCGAGTCACAATTAGCCCATCACAATGTTGGGATGAGCTGCAGCCTCAGTTCAATTCCAATGAGGTCCAGACTTCACTACGTCAGTTTACAATTTTCCCATCTGAATTTTCATGGATCAATTTTCTTCCACATTCCTCTGAATCCTCAGGAGCTATATAGTATTGTTTTGTCAGGTTTTTTAAAAAAAATTATTTAGGCCAAAGTCTGCTAAACCAATGGGAGCATCGTGAGCTTTAACTAGAAGGCTGGAGGAAGATTTGGGGAAAATCTATTGTTTTATAAGGGTTAAATGGCTAATTTTCCATGCCACCCCCTTTATCTAATACTTTAATCCAGATTGCTCTGTATTAAACTTATCATTTCATCAATGTATTATATTTTTCCTGAAATTCCCTGATTTTCTTGATTTCCTGAAATTTCCCTGATTTTGCCCCTTCCTTTCATAGGTTCATGTATATTTGATCTGATAAACTGGGGGGTATCGGATGTGATTTGAATAAATTTTCAGATTAATTGCACCCGTGAGAGTTTCAGATCATTTCTAGTTTCACCCTGTTTGCCCACTAAGGCAAATACTGAACCACATTTTCAGGCCATAGATACAAATGATTAACATGTGGCCTTTTCCTTCTATAGTTTATGATACTGTGTGAAAACTATCTCCAAAGGACTTCCTGCTACTCTGCAGCAGGTTTTTGGGCGCACCGAGGGGTACATAGAGGAAAACTCCCTGCTCCCTTATTCTGCTGATGGAAGCAATTCTGAGTGCATATATCTAGTTGGGGCCTGGCTTGTGGCTTCTGACACTTTTTGCACAATGCTCTACACATGTAATTGGAAGTAAGCTGAACTATATCCATGTAATCATAGGTTTGAAGAACTGGAAAAGACCTTAAGGGTCATTGAGCCCAACCCCCTCTAGAGAAAAAAATGCATGGCTAAAGCACACCTGCCAGATGGCTATCCAACCTCTTCTTGAAAACCTCCAGTGAAGGAGAGATCACCAACATCCAAGATAGTCCAATGCATTGTCCAACAGCTTTACTGTCAAGAGGTTCTTCCTAATGCTTAGTCAAAATGTCCTTTTTCATAATTTAAATTTATTGCTTTGGGTGCTATCTTCTGGAGCTATAAAAAACAAGCTTGTGCCATCTTCTGCATGACAACCCTTAACAATACTTAAAGATGGTTCTCATATGACCTCCCAGGCTTCTCTTTTCCAGGGTAAAGTTCCCTCAACCATTCTTCACAGGGCTTTTTTTCTAGCTGTTTTACCATCTTGGTTTCCTTCTTCTGGAGATATTCCAGCTTGTGAGCATCTTTGTTAAATTGTGGTGGCCAGAACTGGACAATGTATTCTATTGAAAGCTGTTCACTGTTCTGGGACCCTGACCAACCGTCAGGATCGAGGTAGCCAGATCAGCCGACCTTCCACTCTAAAACTGGTGCTGTTGAATGCCAGGTCTGTATCCAATAAATCCCAGATTATTTACGATCTTATTCTGGAAGAGGATGCAGATCTGGCGTGCATAACCGAGACTTGGATTAGTGGGGAAGGGGGTCCACCCCTGGCCCTGGTCTGTCCTCCCGGTTATGCGGTCCAGCACCAGGGTAGACTGGAGGGACGGGGGGGGAGTAGCCATTGTATATAAAAACACTCTGGAGGTTACCAGGCGCTCCGCGGTGGTGAAGCCGGGTTTGGAGGCCCTCCACGTGTCGGTAGGGGCCAGGGATGGTATTGGGATTTTGCTGGGTTACCGTGCTCCCCGCGACCCAGCCATCTCCCTACCAGAGCTGGTGGACTTTGTCTCCGCGGCACTGTTGGAATCCCCGAGGCTTTTAGTCTTGGGGGATTTCAACATCCATGCGGAGGCAGAGACCTCTGGACCAGCTCTTGAGTTCTTGGAAACCATGGCTTCCTTGAACATGTCCCAACATGTTAACGGCCCCACCCACGTGGGTGGTCACACATTAGACCTGGTTTTCTCCAACAACCGGAGCGAGCGTGGTCTGTTGGTGACTGACCTTGTGTCGGTCCCCTTGTCATGGACAGATCACCACCTAGTAAAATGTAACCTCTCAGTGGCCCTCCCACCTCGCAGGGAGCAAGGACCCATTTTAATGGTCCGCCCTCGAAGGCTACTGGATCCTATAGGATTCCAGGATACCATGAGAGGGATTCCAACAGATCTGGCTGGCGCTCCTGTCGAGGCTCTGGTGGACCGCTGGTTTACAGCAGCCACTAGGGCTGTTGACACGATCGCTCCTAAACGCCCTCTCCAACGCAGAGCTCGGCCTGCGCCCTGGTTTAATCAGGACCTACGAGCGATGAAGCAATTTAGGAGAAGGCTAGAGCGCAAGTGGAGAAAGAACCCGACGGTATATAATTGGATAGCTGTCAAGGTCGCGACTAACTTTTACCTTGCCAAGGTAAAGGCTGCTAGCCGAATACATCTCGCTAACCGGATAAGAGAAGCTTCAAATCAGCAGGCGGAGCTTTTCCGTATAGTACGCGACCTATCCGGAATTGGTCTGAGTGACGGGCCTCCCCCTAGTATATCACCGGACCAATTTGCAGCATTTTTTAAATCTAAAGTGGAGGCCATCCGCCGGGAGCTCTCTCCTTTTTTGGATACAGTGAGTCGAGCAGAGATGTCCAGCGCTCCGCCTTGCCCGGCCACTATCGATCTCTTTCAGCCTGTGACGCCAGATATTGTGGACAAAGTGCTTGATCGCTGTCAGGCCACCACCTCATCCCTTGACCCTTGCCCGGCCTGGCTAATAAAAGCAGCCAGGCTGATAACAACTGAATGGGCCACAGCAATAATTAATGGGTCTTTCCTTGAGGGCAGGGTTCCTCTTGCCCTCAAGGAGACACTCATTAGGCCCATAAGGAAGAAACCTAGTTTGGCGGCGGACGAAATTGGCAATTATAGGCCCGTCGCCAATGTTTCTTTCATTAGCAAAGTGGTGGAGAGGGTGGTTGCCGATCAGCTTCAGGCACATTTGGATGAAACAAATGCCCTGGATCCGTTCCAGTCAGGTTTCAGGCCGCGCCACGGCACGGAAACGGCATTGGTCGCCCTGTATGATGACCTATTGAGGGAGGCTGACAGAGGTAAGACGTCTCTGCTGGTCCTCCTCGATATCTCGGCGGCCTTTGATACCGTCGACCACGGTATCCTCCTGAGGAGGCTCTCTGGGTTGGGAATTGGTGGCCTGGCGTTTGCCTGGCTCCGATCCTTCCTGGAGGACCGTCCTCAGAGAGTACAGCTTGGGGAGAGGGTCTCGGCCCCGTGGAGCCTCAATTGTGGGGTTCCACAGGGCTCGATTATCTCCCCAATGTTGTTTAATATCTATATGAGGCCGCTGGGTGAGGTTATCAGGGGGTGTGGAGCATCGTGCCATCAGTACGCTGATGACACCCAGCTCTACATCTCCTTTTCTCCAACTGCAGTGGATGCCGTTCCGTCCCTTCAGCGCTGCCTGGAGGCTGTACTGCAATGGATGCAGGAAAATGGGCTGAGGCTGAATCCGGACAAGACGGAGGTCCTGAGGGTGGGTGGCCCCTCCATCAGCGGTCTGGGGAACTCTCTCTCATTTGGGGGGGTGACTCTTACCGCGAAGAGTGGGGTACGCAGCTTGGGGATCCATCTGGACCCGGCGCTCACCATGGAGACTCAGGTGGCGTCAGTGGTCCGCTCCGCCTATTTTCATCTTTGGCGGATAGCCCAGCTGCGTGCCTATCTTGATGTTGGGGCGCTCACCACTTTGGTACATGCGCTTGTAATCTCGAGATTAGACTACTGTAATGCGCTCTACGTGGGGCTGCCTTTGAGGTTGATGCGGAAGCTTCAAATGGTGCAGAATGCGGCGGCCAGACTTCTTAGTGGTGTGAGAAAATATCACCATATCTCTCCCACGCTGGCCGCTTTGCATTGGCTGCCCGTTCGGTTCCGCGTCGATTTCAAAGTTTTAATGCTTACGTATAAAGCCCTAAACGGTTTAGGGCCTCGTTACCTGGCGGAGCGCCTACTCCCACCAAAATCTACCCGTATCACTCGATCTAGCCAGGAGGTGAGGCTGAGGAGCCTAACGCCAAGGGAGGCCCGGAAGGAAAAAACAAGAAACCGGGCCTTCTCGGCAGTGGCTCCTCGCCTTTGGAATAATCTCCCTCCGGAGATCCGCATGGCCCCTTCGCTGGGCATTTTTAAAAGTCAATTGAAAACCTGGCTGTTTAGGCAGGCCTTCCCTCCAACCACTATTTGATTTATCTTTCTCATCTTTTCCATCTTGAACCAGTTTGATTATGATGTTTTATATCATTGTTATTTTAAAATTGTTTTATTTTATATGCTGTTCGCCGCCCAGAGTAGTCTAATGACTAGATGGGCGGGATATAAATTCAATAAATAAATAAATAAATAAATAAATAGGTGAGATCTGATGAAAGCAGCATGGGGTGTTGCTATTACTTCTCTTAATTTGGACACTACAATTCTCTTGCTGCCGCCTAGTAATGCATTTGCTCCTCCCACCCCACATCACACTATTGTTTAGCTCACACATAATATTGTCAGGCTGGCTGCATCTACTGTATATTTGTGCATTTGATTTTTGCTGCCTAAATGTATAGTTACCTCTGGTGAACTCATTTTGTTCATTCTGGCCCAATTCTACAATATGTTATAGTTGTCTCAGTTCAATGTTGACAAATGTATTGAGATTTAGGTAAATGAGAACATGACACTGAGAGCCAGCGTACTGTGGTGAACTGAATTCAAATCCCTCCTTACCTATGGAAACTCACAGGAGTGTGTGTGGCAATGGTAAACCATTTCTTGGAAATCTCACATACCTTGAAAACCTCCTAGGGCTACCATAAATCGGACGCTACTTGACAGCATGTAACAACAGCATAGGACTGCAACTTCAATTACAGTTAAAACATATATATGATAAATGTGTACATTCATTCATTTCTAAATTCTAAACTTAAGGAAGAGAAATAAAAATATGAGATCATGCATTTTGTATGAATATATTTACGGTAACTTTATCCAGAAGTCAGAGATGCTTCAGAACAGGGAAATAAATAGCTACATGTTGAAATATCCTTTGGAAGCAACACAATGTCAATGACAGTTTAATTAGGCAAAAAAAAAAAAATTGTAATCCCAGAGACAGTGGTAATGAACTAAATGTCAATAAAGGGAATCTGAGAATAAATTTAATAGACCTACTGGAGAGGCAGTGGTAGCACAGACCTTGAAAACACGGAATTCTAGCCAATAAAGATCAGTTATCTGGTCGTCTCACTGTGATCCTTATGCATGTGATTAACAAAGGTGAAACACGGCATCTCCTGACATTTGTATTAGTGAAGGACATCCACAATTTAAGAAAAGTTATTTGTTTACTCTTCTTTGGGAGCAAAACATTCTACTTCCATCGAGAGGTTTATGTTGTCCCCACTGGGCATTCCGTCAGGTAAAGTCATCTTTATTTCATTACTCATGCTTCTAGAAAGTTCTGTCCAAACACATACAACGTTTTCCTAAACCTACTTGCTTTTCATACATTTGTTTTATGGCAGGATTCTTTTGTGTATCTTCTGACAAGGAACACACTGGAGACTTTAAATAGTCTTATAGGTTAAAACAAAATGAAAGTAAAATAAAAAATAAAAGAACACATAAAAAGAGAAAAAGGTGGTGGCACCTTAAAGACTAACTTTGTATTTTTTTTAATGTGAGCTTTTGTGAACAAGTCCACTTCATCAGACATAAGAAAAAGAGATATAGCATGGCAAATATTTATACATGGCATCAAAATATAGTTATCAAAATACAGAGATCATGGTTGGTTGGTATGAAGGTCAGTGAGAGTTTAACATTCTGCTGATAGCGTCTTTGATACACAGGTATTTCATTGAAGCTTGTACTGTAAAGGGTGTGAGAATCTCTGTCATAAAATAACAATGGTAGAATAACACGAATGTTAGTTAGACTGGCTTTTTACAATTGCTAAAGCTACTTACCTATCCAGTTCACAGCCACTATGTTTCCAAAAATCCAGAGATAAAACTAATGGGATCCTTCCCCCCCCCCCCCATTTTGTGAGTATTTGTATTTTGAAGTCTTTGAAAGCCACTGTGGTCACCTCACATATTATTTTTGAGAACCTTTTCTTCAAATGAAAAGCAGCATGGGAACATAGAAAAGGTCACGGTGGTGCAATGAAAGGACTGTTAGGTTTGAAGGATGTGGGAAAACCCAGGTTCAAGAAACCACTCACACATGAAATTCAGCATATAAGCTTGGGTCACTCACTTCTTCTTATTCTAACCTATTTCACGGGGTTATTCTGAGGATAACTGAACCAGATAAGAACTGTGAAGTTCTTTGAATACTGAAATGTCTTGAAGAAATAAGAAGTAATCTAGACTGTAAGAAAAGGTAAAACTTGTGAAAGGAAAATAGGCATCACTACTAAAGAAACAGCACTAATTCCTACCGGAGCTTTGAAATAACATGTTAAAATTAACACAACAAATTCCTTCTTTGAATCAATACAAGAAGTCTCTCAAAACTTCATCTTTGAAGAATAACTTTCCAAAATTAACATTAATGCCAGTTTTATTCATTAAAAAACATTAGATTTGACATGCATCTCTAGAGGGTAAAGGTCAATGCATGAGAGGCTGGAAATCTGACTGGATGAAACAGAAAATTAAAGGATTAGCCAGTGAACAGGAAAAAAAGCAAAAAAGCAAAGCTTCATTTGGTGCAAAGAGGGGCTTTATTGGGTTGTTTTGTTTTTAATGATTGCAGAAGCTGTGTAGTCTACCATTGAGTCCAGATAGCCACATTGCTGCAATATGAAGCTAGGTCTTTTTGATCACCCCAAGGATGGCTGTAGATTTTCCTAATGGGAATAGAGCGTTTGTATGATTGTGGGAATGTGATTGTTTTATCTATCTTGAATAGACAATCCACACAACTACAATACCATGTAGCCCCCTTCCCCCACCCCAGATCACAGCCAATTACCTTTCTACCCCATTCACATAAATGTTTTTTTAAAATGGGAATCAAGAAATGCAGAGATAATGGCACAGACTCCGAAGGTTTGAATGTCTCCTAAAGGGTACAGTGTGGGTGAGCCCCAATCTCTATGCTCCTTATTCAAGCACATAATTGTTCAGGGACTTCTGCACACTCCTCATAACAGCAATGACAAGCTACCAGCCTCAAAGCAATAAATAGTGTGGCAAGCTACTTGCAACAATTAACATGAGTATTTTCATGATTGTTCCATTCTCCTGTTAAAAAAACATTCTGTGAACATAGCAAACCAGAATTTAGGATGAAAGATTCTAGCCCATTTTTCTCACTCAATAATAAACGCCAGTATGGAGAGATTTTTGGAGGGATTTGTTTTAAATTGAGGAGCATAATTATGTGATTCCCTCAGAGGCAGGCAAATATAAAGCAGGCTTCAGTTTTGTTCCTTCACCCTGCAATCACTCTTTATTCCTGCATCCACTGAGATTGCATTACTCAGCCAGATTTTCCCCCTTGACTTTTGAGAATTATCAAACTATACAATATGATTTCCCAGAAAGGCTTTGCAACAAGCATAAAATATTTCATTGTAAAGGCAAAAGTCAGCCTTAAATAGGACAAGTCTGTGCTGCCTTCCCTACAGGAGAACATATAGCAGAAAGACAGTGAGATAGTGTTAAATTTCTTCTGCCAGGTGTGTATCTACAAATAGGATGTCTGTATTTCCAGCCTTATTTGGGACACAAAAGTGATCTGGCAGAAGGAAAATGTCCAAAATTTCAAGGAAGTGCTCTTCCACACAAAGCATTTGCTCTACCTTTTGTTCCATGTTCTGTGGTAATCTTACCACGACTTTCCCCAACATTCAGATGACATTCCTATTATCTCACTTGTAACATTCCCTCCTCCTAAGTTTCCAATGTTTTTTCTCATTTTAAAAACGTTGATGTAAATTTTGGGCTGCACTTCCTAGGCATTTTAGTTCCTGTCCAATTGCAGGCTGCTGCTTCTCTGGAAAGGAGGCAGAAATGTTCTTCGCCTTGGGTGAACTTTTCCCCACAATCATATCTCTTGAGCTTTGAGTCCAGCATTACACAAAACACACATAAACATTGCATCTTCCTCATAGCTGCTTCCTCTCTGGTGCTCCCCTTGTGCCAGTTTGCCAGCTGCCCCCTTGCACTTTTTCCTTGTTTTAATGACAAAGTATCTTCATTAATACCGCCCCATGAAAGGAGACTCTTTATTCTAATTTGCAGCAGAGATGATTTGATGCAGTTTTGATAAGTGCTTAAGCATGTTAGCGCTAGACTAGTTAAAAAGTAGAACAAAAATTCCAGTAAATACCATGATTTTCCCTTCACCAAGTGACACAAAGGAAGCAAAACAAAGCAGAACAAATGCTGCATCTTGAAGATCCCAGGATTTCAAAGCAGTGACAGTTCAGATCGCTATGCAAACTATTAAAATATCTACCTTCAGCAAAGCACAGTATTTTTTTTAATTAAGTAATTTATTTCCTTACACTGGTTGTTCTAAGCATTAGTAAAATATCAAACACTCTAGAGATTCCTTTGTTCAGAAAAACTTGCTTTCTCTAACAAGCAGTGATTGTAATTACATCCCTATGTTTGCTTTTATATGGCTGCACACAATTTACTTATCTCAGTCAAATCTTAACTACAAATCTTTTACATCAAACTATTTAAAATGTGGCAGACAAGATTTGGAGTGGTTGTGGGAAGGGGGAAAGGGAGAGGGAACTTATTGATATCCCAGTGTTGAATTCTCCCAATTGCTGCACTTTTTGCCTTTTATATATATGGGTAGCAATCTGCAATGGAGGGAAATGTAAATTGTAAATTTGCTTTATTGCTTGTGAATTGTTTGTTATAGCATTTGAGTGATCTTCTTTCTTCTTCATTCGAAAACCGTAAAAAAATTCTCTTGTCTATTTCTTCATTTCAACAAAAGCAGCAAAAACAACAAAACCTTAGTCAGCTTTTAAGATCTCAGCAGGCAGCGGTACTGGGATAGATATTATTGGCTTAGGTCATCTAGGAATCTATTACAAAGCAAAGGACACTTGATGCAGGATAGACAGGAGCTGCCGCTTTGGTGCCCTGTTCCTCTGGCCAATTCTCATTCCCATCACTGTTGACTGTTCCATGTCTGTTTGACGTTGAAAAATGGCTAAACGGGACAATAGGGCTTCCTAGTGGTGGCAGAATAAGGAGGGCCTGGCCTTTAATTATCCCAAAGGAGTTGAGGATTGTGGACTGGAATAGGCAAGCAGCTAATAACTGGCTGCAGAGTGGTTAAGTAGATTTGCTAAATAAATATATAAAATACATGAAGTGGTCTGAATACTCACAAAATACTATCAAATACCAGACACATACATCGGACAAATTCTTGCAAAACAGTGGTGCAAAGACAAAGCCCATCCATGCTAACAGTTGATCAGATTACACACTCCTGATGGTTGTCCTCTCCCCTGCCCCCATCTTTGTCCTTCCACCAACCCTGTGAGGCAGAACAGGCTGGGATAATATGACTAGCTGAAGATCAGCCAGTGAGTTTCATGGCTAAGTAGGAATTTGAACCCTTGTCTTTCTAGCTCTAATCCAAAATTCCAATCCCTACAATGCACTGGCATTATAATTGCAATCATAATGTTACTTAATATATCACTGTTCTTTGATAAAGGAACTAAATACAAGAAACTGCTTGTTTCTAACTAGCTACTCCCCCCTCTGTGTGTGTGTGTGTGTGTTTGTAGGTAGGTAGAGGTCACTACACCATGGTCAGAGCTCAAAAGAGCAGGGGATGAACAGTAGAAGCTGTTGAGATGGATGAGATGGAAGTCAAGTAACTTTATGAAGAATCTATACAAAACATACAGTTCATGTGGTACACTAGAACAGACACTCCTGCTCCTGAATATCTCTGTGTTGTTGTTGTTTTTTGCCTTTTGAGTAGAGGGAGCCTGATGTCATGCTCTTAAATTCCTGTGTAAATTGTAAATATTCAGGAGTGTTGCCTGTTTCTCAAGCTCTATGAGACATCTGCAGACAGAAAGGAAACTTCATTCCTGTGCACAAATGAAGCAAGCAGGCAATATCACAACTACACAGCAGCATATACATTTTTTTAAGAGGCTTAACATATCTGGAGGCACAGAAAGGGTGAAGACATCAATTTCACTTTCCTTTATTGAACATTTAGGGAAAACTTGTACTCTATCCATCAACCTGGTGGGCCACTCAGCTGGCAAGCATCAAAGGTGCTGATCTCAGCAAGATAACCTTTTCAATCCATCATCATTTGCTGTAAATAGGATTCTGTTAAAAGTAGAACAGAATGATGAAGAGAGAAGTACACTACTGTGCTTTTGTAGAGCTTCACTTTCAAAAAAAGAAACAATTGATCACTCCGCATGTCCTTCTTTAGCTCTCAATGTCTGTTATTATGTGAGATCTCAGATTCCCAGGTATTAAAGATAGCTTTATTGTCTCCATGTGGGCTTACGGATGAACTGTGATAGTGTATTTTTTTCCACCTGTGTAAGATGTATTAATTTCCATGTGATGAAAGCATGTTGGGTAAGTGTAAAGAAGGGAAATTTTAAGAAAAAAATATTTAGGGAGAAGAAATAAAAAGAAATTAAGGTTCACAGTTATTAAAGATTGAGTCATTGTCTCCACATGGGGCTAGAGATGAACAATGATACCTAAGGTTTTTCTATTCCTGTGTAAGATATATTGATATCCATGGGAGGAAGGCATGTTGGGTGGGTGGAGAGAAGAAACATTTAGGGGAAAAATGTGTGTTGGTTGCTGGAGAAAGAGGAATATATTGGTGTGTGATACTGGGGCCAAAAGAAACCGCTGAAAGAAACATTGTACTTTGAGGGAATTTTGCTTCCAGCATGATTTCCTATAGAGCAATAAATGTTATTCAACAAAAAGATCAACTGCTTTTCTATCATACTGTTTCTATAAATAGATGTAATGGGCAGTTGTAGAAATGTAGTACTGGAAGGAACTGATGAAACCAACTAACAAAGACTTTCTCATAAAACATGCTGAATTAGCTTTGGGAAGCAAATTCCTCAGAAAACTGTATTATCTGGACTCCCTTTTCTATCTCTGAATGTCATTTTAATAAATAAGTGGAGAAATATACCATTCTGACTTTCCACTTCAGCTATGAAAAAGTCTTAGGCAAGCATTATCCAAGTTAGAATGTGCTATACCAAGCCACCCTAAAGAGGGATATTCATTGAGTGATTTACATGTGCAGGCATGCCTAGTCTGCTAATTGTTAACCAGTATGACAATTATATCATCTCTTATTTGCAAATGACTAATATTCTGCTACAGAGAGACAAAGAGCTAAAACGTAATAAGTAGAAAAACTGAAAGAAGTTGACTCCATGTGTAGCACAAACCTACACTGAGCTTCATGATTCAAATATGAATCCTACTGATATAATACATCACTCAGATAAGACACAAGCATTGTGATTAGGCCAGAAAAGATTGCTCACCAAACTTCATCACAACCTTCTTCTGAAAGGGGCAGTTGTTAAATGATTCCAATGGAAATTGTTTGATTTGGGGTGGGTGATGATGTGGCATACATTGAGGTTTATGTAATAACCTTGGGACTTTAAGGGAGGTGGGAATAAGAGGCTACCTGCTTGTTCCTCAGCAGCTAGACTAACACATGTCTTGAAATGGAGCTGCCAATGACTCTACTTGATGACTTACTATTTTTTCCAAAGAAATGGATATGCTCATGGATCCCAGGAACCAGTTTACTTTTCTTTTTCCATACATCGTCCATGGAAAAGAAATTAAGTCACCACATGACTTTCAGTGACATTAACAGCTCCAGTTCAAAATGTACTCTAACTGGGATATAACTGAGCATGCAGCCTGTCTTTTTAAAGTAAGGAGGTGTTGCTCTAAAATCATATTGTAAACAACTGCAAATAGTATCTGCCCCTTATCAGCAACTCTTCTCCTGAGTTTTCCTCACTCCAGTCTTAGATAAAGTTCTCTCACCTCAATAATAAAATATAATATAATATAATATAATATAATAAGAATATTTTGAAAACAACAGAAACAAAGGCTCAATATAATAAACAACAATTTGAAAGCAAATTAAACAGCTGGGAAAATAAATCACTACATGGACAACACCTGAGAAATATTGATGGAAAGCATGATCATAATTCAGCATGGGCATGGCTAAAACTAGGAGCCCTCAAGAAAAAAAAAACAAAGGCTTTTTTTTTTGCTGCACAAGAACAAGCACTCCAAACCAACGTGATGAAAGCCAAGATCTAAGGAATTAGTGCTAAAAGAGCAAATGTCGACTCTGCCAAGAAAAAAGAAACTGCGTCACATCTCATCTGCGAATGTCCAAAGATTGTACAGATTACAAAATTAGACATGATTTACTGGCAAAATTAGTGCACTGGTCATTATGCAAAAAATATAACTTGCCAGCCTCCAAAAACCCATGGGAACATGAGCTAGAGAAGGTGTCAGAAAATGAGGAGGTCAAGATCTTGTGGGATTTCTGGATCCAAACTGATAGACACCTTGAACATAACACACCAGACATAGTAATAATAGAATGAAGAAATGTCTGGATCATTGACATTGCAATTCCAGGGGATGCCAGAGTTGAAAATAAAGAATTGGAAACATTAACAAAGTGCAGAGACCTGGCAATCGAAACATCTCGCTTGTGGATCAAACACACATCAGTGGTTCCCGTAGTCATTGAGGCTTTGGGAATAATATCAAGAAATTTCACACAGTACTATAAACAGTTGTAGATCTTAGAAATAACACCATCAGAGCTACAAAAACTAGCAGTATTAGGAACAGGATACATACTGCACCAATATTTAACAGATAGATTTTGGTTAAAACTTGTTTAGGTTTCTGGTTAAAACTTGTATCTGTTATATGATACCAGTCAGTGTTTTTATAATATTGATTGACCATGCCTGGTGTTTTTGAATAATAATATTGGCTGGGTAGCACAGCTCTAGTTATTATTCCCAAAATTCTTCTTCTCCAGTTGAAGAATTATGACTACAATCGGATGACTCTTACCTGGAAAAAAATTTCTACTAACCTCTGTGAAGCATACCTTTACATAGTATGTGGTTTCAATTTAATTGTCTTTATTCCAGATCAGTTTAGGTATATGGCTGCAGAGCTAGAGGTTGGGAGTTTAAATCCCCACTGTGTCACCTTGACAGGGGCTGGACTTGATGATTCATAGAGTCCCTTCCAGCTCTGCAGTGCTAAGATGATGATGATTAGTCACACAAAGCCTGAATGGCAGGTCAACAGCTATTTTCTGACACTGGGGAGCAGTCAAGGTACATGTCAATACTCTAGGGAAGTGAGATAAAGAAAGGAGGCTAACCAGATGTAAGTGTAACTATACTACACAAGTACAGTAGTTTAATGCCATTTAATTGTCATAGCTCCATGCTATGAAATCCTGCAATTTATAGTTTAGAGAGGAATTTTGCTATAGTGCAGGGGACAGCACTAGAGCTCTGTAGAACAGCATTTTAAGAACCTCACCAAACTACAATCTTAAATATGACTGCATGACTTGTTTGACTAGAGCATCAACAGCATAATCAGGAAAGGATTTTCATTTATCTGAAGTTCCCATTGTTGTATCCTGGAGGAGGATAGCTCCTTTGAACTCAATTAAGATAGAGGCTATACCAATTACAAACTCCAACAAAGGCAAGTACTCTAGCATAATACTACCAAGAGCCTCATGTTCCTGGCTGCCATGAGACCTTTGTTTATGCAGTGCTTCCCAGAACAGAAGAGCTACTAGACACAAACAGAGAAGACAAACTATACACCTACAATAAAAATGTCACATTTTGGCAACAGCACTTTGTTGCTCAAAAGAATGGACAACCCTTTTAGTTTCAGTTTTAGCTATATTCAGATCTTGCAAATGTTGATATATTTTGACTGAAAAGAGACTGGAATAAAATTCTGTCTGATCCTTACTTGATAACGCATGACTCGCTCACTGCATTCTATCTTATTCTCTGCAACAAAAAGGTGGTCATCTTCAGGTAGAAATTAAAACCAAGTCATTAGGGATCATTTTGGAGCGAGACTCAATTGACCAAACAATTTTGGTGCGTCTCTCTTTACTGTTTCAGCATTAGCCTCAGAATAATTGTTTGCTCCAAATATTTTTGATCTTTTTGAAACTTTTGCCTTTTTGTCTTTTTTCACTATCTTTAATAAAATATAAAACAATTCTCCATACAATTGTCTGGGTTCTTGGATAAGAGAGTTTGTGGTACTTAAAACCGTGTCTTGCCTTGACCAGCTACCAAGATCTTTCATAATTTTGAGGATGCAGTGGCAATTGTACCTTGAAGGGTTGGCGTAGTAGTCTTAAGCACTTAACCATGTGGATTTTTGAAACTCCCCAAAAGCACTGCTCAGTAAAAATAGACTAGAGTGCTATTGTTGTTGTTGTTTAGTCGTGTCCGACTCTTCGTGACCCCATGGACCAGAGCACGCCAGGCCCTCCTGTCTTCCACTGCCTTCCGGAGTTGGGTCAAATTCATGTTGGTCGCTTCGGTGACACTGTCCAACCATCTCATCCTCTGTCGTCCCCTTCTCCTCTTGCCCTCACACTTTCCCAACATCAGGGTCTTTTCCAGGGAGTCTTCTGGTATATAAGCAGCACACTTTGTTTTTGCTTTTTAGAGTATTGGAAGGTTCTGGGACCAGGCTGATTCCCCTAGCCATCACCACATTTGAGTCTCTTGGGCTCACCCATGCCAGGATCAACTGGGTAATGTGTCTCAGTGGTTAGAGAGGTACTCCCTGAACCTAGCAAGTCCATCACAGTCACTTTGTCTTAAATCCACATAAGTTGAGCTAATCATGCTAGATATTTCTTGCTTAGAGATGTCTTTCTACAAGCTATCCATTATATTATTGTCAACAAAACCAGTATAAAGAGAACCAGGAATTTCTAATGAAATGTTGATTTCATGCAAACAATGTAGTGATTCCCAGAGTGGTGTAGTGGATAGAATGATGGACTAGGACTTTGGAGAACAGAGTTTGAATCCCCACTTGGCCAAGGAAACTCACTGGGGGAGTGGAACTGGTAAAACCAGTTTTTAAATATCTCACTTATTTTAAAAGCCCTATTAGGGCCAACTATAAGTTGGTTCCAATTTGACAGCACAGAACACACACACACACACATGAAGTTATAACAATATGTGGTGTTAGCAAACTTACATAGTTCAACAGAACATCATATGGATCCCTGGACCCTAATCACAGAATCATGAAATAATGAAGTTGAAAGGGACCTATACAGCCATTGTATCCATGAATTTGCAAAAGTTCAGAGTCTCTTCTATATGTGCATCTAAATCTAAATCTTAAACAGTGCCTTTAAGCCATTGATGTCTTCTTTCACTTTTTCATGGACTATCACTTTCATGCTCATTTTTACAATTGTGTGAGAATTGTGTTCATTTTAAAAAAAAGAGTTTCCCAAAATTCACACGTTTCTTCATGAACACAATGGGAAGAACCTAGGATTTTTTAAAAAATCAAGTGTGGGAAAAATGGAAATCTGTCTCTTCAAGACAAGGACTGTGTAACTTGAGAAAATCTGTCTTTGAATACCTGTCATGTCATGTTAGTGATGAATTAGGGACAACACTCCTTCTTCCACCTGAAATGCCTCATAATTCATTATGTTAGTGATGAATTGGGGTGATACTTCTTTTTACCCTTAGAAATGGGTCATTTTTAATGTCTATATGGCAAATAGGCACAGTGGTCTGGGAATAACTGTGCCTATTGAAATTAGCCAGGAAAAATGGAGGAAAACTTCATTTTAATCTTTTTAAAAGAATTTTGCAACATTTGAAACTTCATATTCAGGACAGAAAGTGTGTGAGATTTAAAAATATAAATTCTGAAGAAAATAAGATAGTTTCCTATTCTCACTCACACCCATGATCCTATGCTACTGTCATCAGTAGCTAAGGTATGTATGTGATCACACTGGTAGATGATCCACAGATGTTCAGTTCACTAAATCCATGCTCTGATTCAGTTGTGGAGCCTTTCTGCTGTGTACAAAGGTCATTTATTAAGCAGTGTGTAGCTTCCAGCCAGACCCTTGTCTACCTCATTTACCACACTATCCACAGAGGTCTAGGCCTTCATACCATTAGCGCTTTATCTTGCATGTGGGGAAAAATTATGTTGGAAAGCATCTCCTGTAAATATCAAAGAGACCAATGATCCATTACAGCATTATTTCAAACACCATATCAGCACATGATTTTCTAGTCACTCAGGCAATGAGTGGCTTTGTTTGGTAGTAGGATTAGGAGGATGCTTAGACTTTCCTGCTTCAGATGCAGTTTTTTTTCCTAGGAATGCTCTAAATCTAGCTAAATAGTTCACTTGGGGGGAAGTTAACTTTTATGGAAGTAGAGAAGGAGTGGGGACATTTTCAAGGAAAATCTGGCAGTGCAAAATGATTTAAGCATCCTTCTTCCCTTGATCTCTTCCTGCAAATTTCCCAACTCCTTCATTTCTGTTAACTAGAACACACATTTCTTTTGTTGAGGTAAAGTCTTACAGATGCAATTCACATTATACAGCAGTCACAGCTTTAAAACTTAATTGGAACAGTACTGGAATTTTGTAGTATCAGCTTTGTAATTACTTTCAAATGAGATAAATTCTGCTTTCTAGATTATTTGTGTATTTTAGTTAAAGCATATCTAAAACCTTCAGCATAGATTAATAAGGACAAGTGGTTTTTGCTTTCTCCCCCACCACTCTCTTTTTTAAGTTGGGTTATTAAAGCAGAAGAAAGTATGTTATTTACTCAAAGTACTTTTCCTCTCTTTTGGAGGAGCCTCAGCTGATATTTGCATGATTGCACTCCAGTATGTTTGCTTTTATAATTTTGCACATTAGTTCTTCCTGGAATGCTAAAGACATCAGGGATCAGTATTTTATAAATGGTTGCCATTTTTTTTACTAGGAAGTTGCAGTGCTGAGTCTTATTTAGGAACAACTTTTCTAAAAGATTAGATACCAGTTTTTCAAATGAGAAACAGAAAAAAAAGAATGTTGTGCTCTAGTTTTGCATAACTCAAACGGAAGCTTCTTTAAAAGGCTCTGTTAAGATCTCATCTTTATCAATGTGATTCTTCTAAATGGGGGAAATCTTTTTCTTTCTTTTTTTGCAAGCATTAACACAGTAATGGAAATGTCTGAAAAGACAGCTGAGTGCTCTTCTAAATATCTAAATGCTGTTATTTTTTTTCCCCTCAAATAGATAAAACAGAATTTAGGAATAGTAATTAAAGGCTTTGCAACAGTGGAAGGAAATAACTTTGATGAAAATATATTCATGGTTCAAAATTTTGTGAAGACTTTAATGCATAATAAGAAATGTAGATGCCAAATAACAAGAAAATGCAAAGTTTCTCTATTTCTGAACTAACTACTTTGTGCTATGACAGGAAGTAATAATGTTACCCAGAATTCTGGGTGGAACTTAGACAAGATAGTGGTGTAACAATTCTGCTAAAGATGGTCGTTTTGGATGAGACACAATTAAACTGGACTTGAAATTCTGAAATGGGAGGGGGAGAATAACAGGGCACACAGATCAAGGATAGACAGACTTTGGATATGTAGATCTTATCTACTTAATTTTTTATGAGAAGCCAAAAATTCACCAGTCTGAGTCAGGTGCAAATGATACACACTTAGATTTAAAGAACAGTGTCCCTCTGAGTATATTGTGTGTGAAGGGAGTTTATGTTAGTTCAGAACTAATCTGATCTTGCAGTTGTCTCACACAAAAGTCTACCAATGCTTACTCCTTTTATATGTCACTTCATTTCTATCTAATTTAGATAATATGTTTCATTGTTATTTTATATTATTAATAGTGCTATTATTACTGTAAAAAAAACCTCTAGTAGATCTCCTGCAAACCATCCAGAGATCAGTAAATCATCATTATCATCTTAGAACTGCAGAGCTGGAAGGGATGCTGTGGATCATCAAATCCAGCCCTTATTAAGGGGACAAAGTAAAGAATCAAAGTCTCAACCTCTGGCTCCATGGCCAGATCCCTGAATCACTGAGCTATCCTGCCTAACCCACCCCTCCCTCGTAGACATTTCAACTTGTTATTGGAGTTTAAGAATGGAATTAAAGATACATTTGAAAATAAACAGGAATACTAATCAAATGTTGATGCATATTAACACTCCTTCCAGGTGCACTTTTGTTAGATTTCAACCAGGGATCTATGCTCTCTCCTGGGATACTCTAAGGTGGGATGGAGAACGTTATTTACATCAAGGGCTGTATTCATTTGACTGCACAATATATAGGGGTGGCATGAAAACTAGGGATGTCATGAATATTTACCAGATTTTCCCATTCTTATATAGGCTGTCTCAACACTACAAAACATATCAACAAAAAAGATGCACTACCTCTGGAGCAAGTGAATGAGTGCTTTTCACCATCATCTTCAGTAATTTGTGCTTGGTGTCTTTGCAGCAGTGTGTAAATCAAGTTCCTTTCCTTGAAAGAATCATGCAAGGAGCTGGGCCTGGTGCCTTTAAGGATAGTGGCAGCAGCTTCAAGACAAGGTATGGAGGCAACAGGGGCAATGGGAGGGGGAGAGGCAAGCAGGTGGTTCCCCCCCCCCCCCAGGCTCGAACCTGAAAAACAAACCATGAGCTGGCTTGTTTGGGGAAGGTTTTGTGATAGTTCATGGCTTGTGGGTACTCACAAACCATCATGAACCACCATTTTTCTGGTTCATGCCCATCTCTAGGGACAGCCCTTCTTTCTGTTTCTTTCTAGGATCCATACTCTCTCCATTTCTCTACCTTTAACCTGAGATGCAGGAGAAAATGGCTTTCTTCACATTCCACATACCGTACTCTTGTTGGATTGTTAGCTGAACTTTCTTTCCTTCACTTTATAGTCTACTTCCTCCAAATAACTCAAGGGGGGAGGTATATGTGGCTTTTCTCTTCTTTCTCCCATATCCTCACAGCAATTCTGTGAAGTAGACCAGTTGGAATTGATGTGACTGCCCCCAGGTCACTCAGTGGGTTTTGTGACAAATTTGGTATTTGAACACAAGTCTCCTGAATCCTAATCCAACACACTTAACTATACACACTGGCACAGTAATGACAAGACAGTGTACTCCACTACAACAGAGGTGACAGGTTAATTTAGGAGGCTGAGAATAGATGGAGATCAATCCTCCAATAGAGGAGGTCTAGTCAGGGGCTCAGGGGCTGCTGCTTTTCCTTTCCAGCATTTGCTGCCTGAAGTAGTCCCCTCATGCACTTTACAGGTAGAATGAGCACTGTCCTTTTACTTCTCACACAGTGGACTGCTGGGGTAAGGCAGACAGATCACTTTTATTAAAGGTCTGAGTGGGTAGCTTGCACAGGGCTTTTTAAGTTAAGGGGATGACTATCCAAAATTTGCTGTGTCCATTACATGCTATATGGGGCTGAATTTTCCACCCAACATGAGTGGTTAGCATGTTCAATACTCACTTAGGTTTTTTTTGTTTGTTTTTTTTACACTTTTGGATTTTAAAAAAATGAATAGAACTTCTTTTCTAGTTTCATACTTTTGGAAACCTCAGAGTTCCTTTAAGCGTGTCGATGTTTTTCTTTTGTCTCTCAGTGGCCTTCATTTCTGTCAGAAATCACTACCCGAGTTTGTTACTAGCAGATAGAAATTGATCAGCTATAATGAAAATACACTATGGGTTTGAATGGTTCAAAATTATACCTTCTTTGATTTAATATTGTGAGAGCCATAGTTCAGGCTGTGACGTTCCCTGGATCACATTTTCACTGCAAAAATCAAAAACAGTTGCAAATTTGGAAAAACTGATCCAGTTTTAGATTTGCCTCATAGATTTTTCATGGTCCTTACTATCCTGATGATAGATTTCTGATCTTGGAGTTGAGGTGATAAAGTGGATGGATCAGAGACCTCAATAGAGTGGGGAAGAGGCTCTGGATACATAGTCTCATCAGCCCTCACAGCCATTTCTCATGTTCCCAATATGGTGGAAGATTTAGCACAGTTTATGAACTGGTGTGAGTACATCCTTCCCTTTGCTCCCACAGGATGGAAATAGATGTATGTGTTTGTTTCAGAAAACCCAGGTGGAAAGGAGTGGCAAATACTGCTCCTCCCTCCTTTCTAGATATGTAGCAGGAACCCAAAAGGGAAAGGACATATCTAAGGTTCCTACCACAGTGCATACCAACACTATAGTATCAGAGGTTGGAAGGAGAAATCCTAGATAATGCTAAACACAGAGTGAAACTGAATGAGTTACAGAATTCATGCAATGTTCCAAACTATAGGAACATATCTCTGAATATGAGAACCAAGGGAAATTGTTTTAAAATTATGATTATGTGATCCATAACCCAAGTGATGATAAACAAATTGAATAAGAAGTACAATTTGAGTTGCTGAAAATGTCAAAGGAAGCATAGGGATTTCTACCATATGTGTTTATGTTTTCACTTGCAAAAAAGAAAAAAAAGTATGAAAATGTGATGGGAAAGATATTAGCTTATTTTGCTGACTTGAATTGGTTGCTTCCTTCATCTGATGTTTACACAAGCCATTTTAAAATGGACATTTTGAATGATTAACCATGTCAATGGTTGCTTGAGTTCTATTGGCTAAATCAATCTGCCATGGGCCCGTATTAACATTCCAGGGACCTACACATATCGCAGCTCACACCCTCAACTGCGTGTTTACATCAGGACAGGGAGAAGATTATTTGAAAGTGGTAAACCTTGAGTCCGTTTCCTTGTCATGGTCAGTTCATCTCCTGCTGAGATTTGCACCTTGCACAACTGTACCCCTCTGAGGGGATGAGGGACTTGTGACTGACGAATCCAACTGGTTTCCAAAATGTCTATACTGATATAGTTGATCCTCTGTCAATGCTTCAGATACTCACCAGTACACAGAAGTGACTTGAACTGTTGGCATGATTACCCCTAAACACTCTGTTTGATGCAAAGCCTGAACATCTCCATGGTTCATGGATGAGTTAAGGGCAATGAAGCAACTATGAAGAAGTCTAGAGAGCAGATGGAGGAAAGCTCCTATGGAGTTCAACCTGGCAATTGCCCATCTTAAGATCAGCAAAGGGTTCTGACTGTGACTGTGACTGTGGAATGAAATACGTATGGAGGGTCATTTGCCTTTCTGTTTAAAATAAACCATTCCAAGCCCCATTTGAAAGAAACCAAATTTAGCAACAGATGATCTTAATAACTGCCAACATTTTATTCCAGGACAAGTTGATTGAGAGGCTGTTGGCTGACCAGCTGCAGGCATTCCTGGAGAAAACAAATAGCCTAGATCCATTTAAGTCAGGGTTCAGGCCATGACATGGAACTGAAATAGCACTGGAGACCCTGCAAGACTATTCCCTAAGGGAGGTAGACAGGGGGAGTGTAACCCTGCTGGTCCTCCTGGATCTTTCTGTGGCCTTTGATATTGTCAACTACAGTATTCTGAGATGGTTATCAAGTTTAAGACTTGAGGGTTCCATTTTTCAGTAGTCCCAGACCTTCTTCAATGGCTGATCCCAGATGGTAGAGCTTGGGGAGACAATGTCCACCTTGGGACCTCCATCGTGGGGTCATTCAGGGATCAGCTCTTCCTACAGTGCTTTTTAATATCTATATGAAGCCACTGGGAGAAATCATACAGAGATTCAGTCGATTGTCATCAATATGCAGACGACACATGGTTCTCTCTCTCCTTTATCTGAATGTGATACTGTGTGGGTCCTTGAGTGCCTTGCATAATGGACTGGGTGAGGATCAATAAACTAAAACTGAATCCAGATAGGATAGAGAGCCTGCTGTTGGGAGGATCATTGGTCCAGTTAAAGGGATATTTACCTGGCCTCAAGTGGCTTACATTTCCCCTGAAGGATCGGGTTTATAGCTTGGGAGCTACTGATAGAACCAGCTCTCTCTATGGAGGCACTAATATCTGCTGTGACCAAGAGTGCCTTTTATCAACTTCAGTTGATTGCCTGGCTGCACCCCTACTTGGATAAGAAATGCCTAACAACATGTATGTGTGTGTTCCTCTTGTATGAGCTTTGAGTGGCTAGGTCAGAATTGATTATTTTTCCTAGCTCATGCTTTCATCATATTGACCAGTATTGGGCTTCATAGTAGCCTTCATTTCAAATCTATTTTGGTAGGTGCATGATCTGTGTGACTCCTTAACCTTGTTTTTCATAGAAATCTGTGGTTTATAATTACTTGTCACATTGGTCATTCATCATTTTGCCTACCTGCAAAGTAATCATGAGTTTAATGGCATTGATTGATACCTTGACAGGGAAGGTTAGAAGGATATGAATATTATTGTTAAAAAAAAAACAGTTTGTTTTTCAAAGTTATACTTTAATACTATTACATTTGAATCACTTTTTGGGAGGGGGGGCAGGAATGGAAAATCGCAGAAATAAATGGCATTGTTTATATCCTGGGGCAGAGGAGGACCAGGAAAAAATGGGATGCCTCCTCTTATTGTCCCATTTTAGGAAATGCATCTATAGCCCATGTCAAGTTTAATGCTTCACAATAGAGAAACGCTTCCAGGCATGCATGCATTGCATGCTAGTCTTAAATTTAGATTGACATTTTAGCCAGGGGGCATAAAATGTATGTGTGCAGACAGAAGGATGGCTAGAAGAGGAATAATCAGGCATATAAGTAAATATAAATCAGGAATGAAATGAATTGTGGAGGTTAAATAAGTGTTACTATAGAGATTAGACATGGGGATGAATTAAAAAAACAGATCACAATATTTGTCAGAAATTGCTGATTCATTAAATATTCATCCCTTCATATTCATAGGTTCCAGGGACACTGACGAATACGAAGAGATGAATATTTCCCCGTTTTTATTCATCCCCCATAGGAAGAGAGGGAAGGCTAGCCTTCCCTCTCTTCCTATGGCTTTCCCATTTTGCCTACCGGCCCGCCAATCAGCTAATTGGCGGGCCGATAGGCAGCCACCAACCCCCGCAGCCAGCCACCCCCACAGCCTATCCCCCGCCCTCTTCCTCTCCCTACCTTAGCCACCGCCGCCCCCCCAACAAGGATCCATATATTTTCTTTACCCTTGTTTCTAGATTTTGATGTGTTGTGCTTCATTCTTCAGCACAACAAAAGAATATTGGCCATGAATACTATATGAAAGAAACCTGACTGAGAGTTCTATCTCAATACAGATGGGTGGGAGTGCCACGTTGTGTGGTGTGGAAGCATCCCAAATTCAAATAAATTCCTTAGTGATTAACTATCAATACCTTCCAGTTGTACATAGATTTACTTGAGTGTTCAGTTAATATGAAAGACCATTTTTTTCTCGGCATTTGGATCGCTTTGCACCCCAAGCAATAGACACCTATAGTGCTTGTCAAAAAGACAACCACAGCAAGTGCTTTGTGTTTGAGTGAAAATTTGTTAATGGATGAAAAAGGGAATCAGCTTCGAGATTTTTCCCTTGCTTGATGTCTCTTTGTGAAAGGTAATGAGCACAAGAGGGGATACTGCAAACCATCTTGACTGTTGACATTGGTGTGATCAACATTCAGGCTGGCATCCTTTTTTTTTTCCTGCTGCCAAGATGGGCATGATATTACAAGGCAATATCAGGTCATTTCCTAGCATTTTGGATCATGGATACAGAGACAATATATTCCACAACCATAAACTGGAGTGCAGTGAATGTTCGCATGGAGATGTCAGTTCAGATATACCACTTTTTAAGAGAAATAAAAGGAAAATGAATGATACTGATGAAGTGGAGGATGGAACAAAAGTCAGAAAGAGAAGTGGAAAATGTTGGTTCAAACTATTTTGCAAAAACATACTGCTTTTATGACTAACAAACTTTCTCACACACACACATAATAAACTTAAACACAGAAGAAGAACTGGAGAATGAAGTGTGACAGATCAGGGGATATGATCCTGAATGCTCCAGTTCCACAAATAATTTTCCATAGAGGACTGCATTTTTAAAAAGGCTGGTTTGATGCATCATTAAATTTATTGAAAGTGCTGCCATTGGGTTAAGTAAAATGTCGAATACATCCATTATCGCTTGACATGTGGGGAAGGGGAACATATGGATTCTGATTTTAATGACACAATGGTAAAGTTCGATTCACTTGCAATAGCTTTGTTTTGATTATGCATCAGTGAAACTTTGACCAGTATCTTAAGTTAGATGGCAGATTCAGGTTGTTTAAATGAGATAAAGGCAGTTCTCACTGGGTAAAAGTGCTATAAAATACATTTCAGGCATTAATAGCACTATACCTCCAGGCATTTTATCCTACTGGAAGGGTAGAGAAAATGGGAGATCAGGAACACAGTCAGAGCTAGCTAGTTACAAATATCTTTGTCACCCAGTCACTCTGTTGATGTCATTGCTTGCACTGTTTCTAGTTGAAAGCATTTCTAAAATTAGCTTAATATTGATGTTACTCACTCTGATGTCTCTTATTAAAGTAACACAACAACCCTAAATTTATTGTTGACACTTTGAGTTGATGGCATCAGTAGTGAATGCAATAAACTCTGAAAGATTTCACATGGAAGGGCAAGAGAACCTTAAGTAGCCATTTTTAGTCTGACTTTCCTGCCTCTTCATTGCCTTTAACACAATTTGTTTCTCTGATTTTTAATCTTTATCTCAGAAAGATTGCATTAATTAAGGAACTGATATAGCAACATGTTAAGATTACAATGAGTTTTTCCTGAGCTTTGAGGTATTGTTTAATGTCCTCAAATAATGAATTCAGGGAAGAGGTTGTGGCTAAGTTATTTGAGGACTTGAGATATCCTTTAAAGTCCTCAAATTTGAGGACTTTAAAGGATATCTCAAGGCCCAAGCTTGGAGACAGCAGGGCTTTAACTGTTTTGCATGCAAAAGGTCCTAAGCTAAACGCCTGCTGTCCCCAGGTAGGACTGAAATAACATCTGCATGAAATTCTGTAGAACTGCTGCCAGTCAGAGTTGACAATTCTGGGTGAGAAGGACAAATGGACAAATGAACTGATTCAGTATAAGGTAGCTTCTTATAGTCCTATGAATTCATGGTGTTTGGGAGGAAAGCAATAGCCCCTTCACCATGTCTCTCTGCATAGGATGGACAAAGCATGAGGAATCAAAAGATAAAGAATTGGATCCAGGGTCTGTCTTCCATAGATAGAAGGGTTTGTCTACTTTTTTAAGGTCCCACTTCTCAGAAAGGAGGACCTAGAGGAACTGAAAAAGATCCTCAAGTGCAAAGATTTGTCACTTGAGACCAAGGTGGGGTTCATCTACCTGCACTATGGTATTCCCTCATTATTATGTATTATGTGGAAGATAGACAATGAAGAAAGATGGCAGGGAAAAATTGACTCATTTGAAATGTTGTGTTTGAGGATACCTTTGCAGATACCATGGATTGTTAGAAAGACAAATAAGTAAGTTCTGGATCAAATCAAACCAAAACTCTTCCTATAAGCAAAATTACTAAATTGTAGCTGTCGTACATCAAGAGAAGACAAGTCTCACTGGAAAAGTCAACAATGCTAGGAAAAGTCAAAGGCAGTAGGAAAAGAAGTCAAAATAAGAGAAGGATCGACTCAATAAAGTCACAGCCTTGAGTTTTCAAAAGTTAATCAATCTCTTAACAATTGTACATTTTGGAGTTAATTAATTCATAGAATTATCCTAAGTCCAATGTGACAATAGCACATAACAACTACAACTTTTCCCTCATGCCACAGCTAAGCCTATTCAGTGAGATGGAAAGTGTCACCCAATACTCTCTGCAGCTGGTCAGTGGTAAGGAAATGTTTTATTTTAATAGCTGAACAAAAACAAATACTTCTTTCCAATTGTCTCCTAGCTAAATGTAACAAATACAATTATAAGACTGTCAGAGCCTTTAAAGCCATGATGAAGCCACACAGTATTCCTGCAAGGATGCCAAAGATTTCCCATGAAGTAGGAGAACAAACAATTTAATGAATAAATAATTAACACATAATTAAAATGTTATTAAATCAGACTTGGATTTGATGCCTGTGTGCTGTTTCTCTCTGAGGTCTGTTCCATGCCTATTGGACTAAATCCTTCTCCTGCTTAGATACCTACATAATAGGTAGGCACAGGTGAGGATTTTGACACAGAGAAAAGATGAATGTGTACTGCATGGAAGTGACTGTATGTAGATGGACCAGCTTTTCACTCCCATTTTGGGGGATAAAATATGGCTGGTATATTCAGAAGAGGGTAAAAATAAGTACCATAAACATATCTACGGAAGAAATTTGAATCTCCAATGTTGCCTTAATCAAACTACTGGATCATTTATGTTAGTTAAAACTGGTTGGAAGATATAGCTGGTACAAAATGAAGTGTTCAGACTGTTAGGGACCATGTAAGACCTGTTGAACCAACTGCACTGGATTCTAGTCTGCTTCCTAATCCAATTCTTGATGTTGTTTTTAAATCTGTGTTCAGTGCCATCAACTTGCACTTGCCTTATGGAGACCCTAATAGGAGTTTTGGTGTAGTTGATATATTTAAAGTGAGCTTTTACCAACATCACACACCCTGCCCCCCATTGTGTGTTCACGGCTGAGTGGTTATTTGAATCCAGATCTCCTGAGTTCAAGTCCAACACTTTGCCACACTGGCTCCCATTTTTAAATCTATAAAACCCTAAATGGCTTGTGACAGTGATACGTCAAAAACTGTCTCCTCGTCTGAGTACCTTCGTAGGACCTCAGGACCTCAAAACATGCTCAGTTGCATGTCCAACCACCCCAAGAGGCTAGGATGGTAGGAACACAAGACAGGACTGCTGAGTACACAGGCACAACAGTTATGGAACTCCCTTGCAAAATAAATTAGGTTGGGTCCATTTCTGTTGAGCTTATGATGACCAGATAAACCTGGACTGTCCTGAACAGTGTTTAGTCTTTAGGGGTTTCTTTTAAAAAAACAGACTTTCAAGGAACATTGGGATCGGCTTTTAATGAACTTTTTAATCTACTGTCAAATGTTTTTACTATGTCTTTAATAATCTTAATGTATTGCAAATCACATTGGGATCCCTGCTGGCAGAAAAGTGATAAACAAATGCTTTAAACAAACAAAATTAATAAACTGAGGGAATGCCTCAATACTTACCATTATTTGTTATTGTAGTTATGGGATGGTGAGAGGTGCTTGTGAGATCGTCTGCCTCATGTTCCAGCATAATGTGGCTGGCTTCCAGTACTATGGACTGGGATGAGTGAGCACCTTCATTTGCTGGTCTGCCTCAGGTAGCAAAATGCTTTGGACTGGCACTGTTGGTGACAGTTCTTTTCATTCATTTTTATTGTGTTTAAATCATTTATTAAAAATCCATTAAAGAGCACAAATAATCAAAAGAAAAATGCCCCTAAATAAAGAGCTAGAAACACATTATTTAAATTAAAAAAGAAGTGGGGACAGGAATTAGAAGAACAATAACAATTTCACAAAGAAGAGGGGATAAAGGTCCCAGGGTCCAAAAATAAAAATATCTAGCCATAAAATTTGATGGGAAATGACCAAATATCCATGGTCATAAGCATGTCCAGTTGCTGCCTAAGTGCCACATGCTGAGAGAGTTGTAAGGCCCAGCTCCCTGCCATTCTATCCTTGCAGTGATTAAAGAAGTATAGCAGCCTGGCAGCACACATACCAGCAGAGCCTAGCCCGTAGCTTAGAAAATGGGAGAAATTGATCTAAAGTAAAAAATTATCCTGTATTATGCTTGCATTTTAATGAGGAACTGTCTAATTTATACTTTCCAGTTCAATAAGCAAAATGAAACAATTCTTCAGTATTTGCACTTCTCCCTTCCCCCACACCATACAGTTTGTCAGAGAAAGGACAAACATTAAGAGGAAGTGTGCATCAAAAAAGTATATTAGTAAAAGGGACATTAAAAATATGCTGTTCTGGATAAAAATTGTACATTATGAAAAATTGTATAGAAAAATGCAATTCCTAGGATGAGACTACATTGAAAATAATACAGGAAATGCTCTGGGATTGGGGCAGTCAGTTTTAAATTATTTTCCATTTACTACATTATGTAAAAGTCAATGCAAATCAACCTGCTGTTCCCCCACTCCAATCTGTATTTTTTTCTTTTGCCTCTGGGGCTTTTACTACTACTTCTTCTTTTAATTGACTGCCTTTGCATCGGTTCAGGCAGTGTGATCGCTTGAGCTGATGTGAAGAAGTTTGTTGCCATTAGACGTTTGTTGCCATTATACCTGAAGCCATTCCAGCCAGGGAAAGTGGAGAAATTCACTGCCTTTTGAATCCTCTTCTCCCCACACCTGGCCTGGTTGTGCTTATTTCCCTCTTCCTCTTCCTTTTGTCATTCTTTTTTTCTTTTCTTTTCAAAGCTTGCTGCCCCAGCACTAAGACAGCTAGGTAACTGAGGTAACAAAAAAGAGTGAGGAATTGGCAGGGCCTTGTTTGCAGATTGTTTGCTCTTGCTCTCTAGATTTCATAGAATCATAGAGTAACAGAGTTGGAAGGGGCCTATAAGGCCATTAGGTCAAACCCCCTGCTGAATTTTCAAGATACACAGTTAGAGCACAGCTACTAAATCCATCCTGGCCCCATGACTACCTATAGGGAAAGTATGTTAATATTAAGTGTGTGTGGTAACAGTACTATCTTGCAAGGCTGATGTGTTTTGCGAAACTACACAGTATTGTAGATTTTTACTTCCTGGTTTGCACAGTCAAGTCACCACCAAATTGTTGTGTAATTTGTTGGTAGGTTACAGTTTGGGCCCAGACCCTGGGCTTTGGGTTGTTTCAGCAGCCACAGTCCCAGATCATCCCCACCTGGGTCTCACAAATGTTCAGGGGGCAAGGGAGTGACCTTACAAGGAAGTTTAAAAGAAGCATGAACATCTACCAAGGTTCGACGTGGCATAGAATTTTACTACTACAGCTTCAGCTATATTGTCAGCGAGATCTTGATCCCAATATGTGAGGCGTAGCCTTCTGTTATATTAATTCTGTTTAATTATGAATCTCAGTGTTTGTTCTGATTCAAACCAAGCAAAATGGGCACAAATCTATTGGTTAATATCTTTATGTGTTTGGTACTCTTCCCTTTCATTTAAATATTTTAATATCACAGTAAAATATATATACTCTTAATAAAATTAATTGGTAAACATGAGAAGTAGATGTTTGCTCAAGATGTTTGTTTTCCTTCACACTATATTGGCCAGAGTTCAAAGGCTAGCGATGTGGAACATCTGGAATGGATACACAGTAATTTAAATTGGTTGCTTTCCAGATATAATAAGGCTAGTATCCTGTTGGGTTATTCAACAGCAGAAAGGTGACTGTGCAAATATCCCCCTCTTTAGCTCTGGCAAGCTCCCTTTTGTGTGTCTAATCTTGCACTGGTTGTGAGTTTGCTTGTGCAACTGTTTTTGTGATGGAGGGACTGCTCCAGGAGAACACTTACATGATGTCACTTTTATTGTGAATGAGATACTAATGAGATACAGCAGTGGATGCCGTTGCGTCCCTTGAGTGCTGCCTGGGGGCTGTACAGCAATGGATACAGGAGAATGGACTGAGGTTGAACCCGGACAAGACAGAGGTCCTGAGGGTGGGCGCCCCTTCTATCAGTGGTTTGGGAAGCTCGTTCTCTTTTGGGGGGGCAACTCTCACCACGAAGAGTGTGGTCCGCAGCTTGGGGGTTCATCTTGACCCAGAGCTTACCATGGAATCTCAGGTGGCATCTGTGGTCCATTCCGCCCACTTATATTTTTGGCGGATTGCCCAGCTGTGCTCCTATCTTGATGTTGGGTCACTCACCACTCTGGTCCATGCACTCGTAGTCTCAAGATTAGACTACTGCAATACTCTCTATGTGGGGCTGCCCTTGAGACTGATGCGGAAGCTACAAATGTTCTAGAACACGGCCGCCAGACTGTTAACTGGGGTGAAAAGATACCAACATATTTCCCCCACTCTGGTGGCCTTACACTGGTTACCCATTCATTTCTGCATTGATTTCAAGGTACTAATGCTTACATATAAACCCCTAAATGGTTTAGGGCCTCAATACCTGGCAGAGCGCCTGTCCCCACCTAGCTCTACTCGTATCACTCGATCAAGCCAGACCGGGTGGCTGACGGACTTAACCCCGAGAGAGGCCCGGAAGGAGAGAACAAGAAACTGGGCCTTCTTGGAGGTGGCCCGTCATCTTTGGAACACCTTACCCCCGGATATCCAACTGGCACCCTTGCTGGGAATTTTTAAAAACAAGTTGAAGACTTGGTTCTTCCGGCAGGCCTTCCCCCCTTCCCATTACATAGCTTCCTTATCCCATCTTGGATCCTGTTTTCTTTATTGATCTTTATTGCTTTTATGAACAAAGTTATTTGAATGCTGTTTTTATCTTTATATTCTGTAAGCCGCCCAGAGTAGATTCCCGAATCTAGATGGGCGGGGTAAAAATGGAACAAATAAATAAATAATTAATAAATAACCTGAAACAAGAATGAGAACAGTCTCATTCTTGTCAAGGATCACCCATTAGGGCTGATCATGGGACCATGAAAAAAACACCAAGCCCATTAAAACCTGGCATAATTAATTTAGATATTAGGAATACCCATGAGAACTAAACATCTGTATAGGAGAGAGTCTGACAATATATTAGGTGCTGCTGACAGAAGGGTCATAAACATGGTAATTTTACTTTGTGGTTTGCTTAATGAAAAACTTATGTCTTCACCATATCAGTGTGCTCATAGCCTCCAAATCCTCTTTATAAAGACTTCTGTGTGTGCTACAGAATTCATAGTCCAGAGGTTGTTTACCACTATGGGCCATGTATGTAACAAAAAAAGAGAAAAGGAAACACCCAGAAGAAAATCCAATTCTGGGATAACACAAAGAAGCTTTCAATTTCCTTTATTTGGGTGCCAGATATATGTAAATCTGCAGGAAATACATTTTTTAAAAAATGCAATGTACATTTCCACAGTTGTAATGCAATCCTTCAAAGTTCTCTCTCTATAGAAGCTTCAGCTTGTGCAATACTAAAAGGCCACCCAAAACCTTCTCATTATACTCACAGGGCAAACGTCTTTTCTAAGCACTATATAAAGACCTATATATTGAACAAAAAATGGAATTTCTTTCAATGGCTTTCTTTGAAAACCAGTCTTTTGAACAGGTCCTTCTGTGAATTTTAGAAAAGAAGATAAAGGTAGGAGCAGTGAAAGACAGGGAGGATTTTAAAGATATAGACTATCTATTGAAATGGTCTCCCTCTCCTTCTATGTGACACTATATAATTAAATTGGGGCTTGATCCTACTGACAATAAGAAACGCTGTTGTATCACCTTCAGCTTTTTAAAAATTGTTTTAAATAATGTGTCTCCATGATGTAAACAGAAGCATGGATTACTTTGCCAGGGAAGCATGCTTTCTGGTTGGAAAGCAATGTAAAATACTCTTCCACCAGAGGGTTGTTTATTTTAGCACACATGTGAAACTCGATTTATTTCAATCATTTCTGCCTATCTAAACACTTCTGTCACTGCAATTTGCATCTTTGGGTAACCAGAAGAGGTGTTGGGAGAGATGGCAACAGCAACAAGAGCCACGGGGGGGGGGGGGGGGGAGGCACAGACAGGCATAGGGAGCGAGAGGAAGAGGAGGTCTCAGCTGGTCTCTTGCAGAGTTGGAGTAGTGAAGAGCTGTCTTTGGGCCAAAAAATAGATCAAAGGTACAGATCCTTATGGATCCACATGATTTTCCTGTAGAATCATCCCCCAAACAATCTCAGTCATAGGCACCATGTCTGCCCACAGAATGGACAGTGGCTTGGGGATGATCCCATGTTAAAACCATGTGGACCCATGAGGATCCATGCTTGGATCAGTGTTTTTGCACCACTGCAAAACCAAGCACCCTTCATTTCCGTGGTGTATTCTGTGGGTACAAATGAGAACAGCTGGAGCATTCTTAAAGGGACAGAAGTGGCCAAGTTTTCTAAAGGGACAAGCAGCTTTGCTAGCAGACCCTCTCTCTCCCTCCCTTACCTCAAAAGCAGCAGCAGGGATGAGCGGCCGGTGGGAGCAGGTGCAGGACAAAGTCTCAAATGCAGCAATTCTAAAAGCCAGTGTACCTCCCTCAACCAAGATACAACACAGTTGAAAGTTTTCCCAAGAGGACACACACACTGACCATATCATGTGACTACTACTTGATTTCTAAATAGATTCCATTTAGAACGGAGCTTATTGCCAGGCAAATGTAAATGTAAACAAGCCCTTTGTGTCTAAGAGATTTTGTTTTCTTTCCTTACCTCTGCTACCACGTCTAATCTCAAGTATCTGCACTGAGTGACTCTGTGTAACAGAGGTACTAAAACCATACTGCAGTGTTTATTCTACAAAAGCAAAGTAAATCAATGAAGTATAGTTACATCCCAGCAGGAAAATATTGCATAATGAGTGCTACATTCTTTGGTGTGTGTTTGAATGGAGCAACTTAATTCATGCTAAAGATCAGCCGCTTGTTATGGAAGAGTATCCAGGTGGATGGCTAGATTATGAAAGGGTTGTTGTGATCTATACAGAAACAGATCCATATCTATAGCACAGGTTGGAAAAGTTTCTTTTCTAAACTATAACTGCTGGAATCTCCCAGACAGCATGTGCCTTTTAGTCCAAAATAGCTTCCAAGCCCAGCTCTGTAATTCCCAGCTATGATGTTCTATTTTGCCAGGCATGCTGAAGTCAATTACCACAGCCTGCTAGGAAGTGTCAATTACTACCCACTATGGTTGGTATAGCTCATCCTCAACTCATATAACTGAGAAGGAGAATTAACCATTAAAGTTTTGGACCTGAGCCTGTTCTTAGAACATAACATGAAACTAGCACTGTACAAAGGTTGTCCATGCCACCGCTATATGCAAATGAATAGGGTGAAAGACTTTGAAAAGGGTTGTTGTTGTGTGTGTGTTTTAAGTAGCTATGGTTGGCCATGCTAGCTAAGGAATTCTGAAGATTATACTCCAAAGCAAACCTTTTTCAAGCAGTGGGTAGGACTGTGTTATTAAGTAGCCTCATGACACAATGGTTAAACTGCAGTACTGCAGAGAAGACTCTCCTTGTGCCCTGAGTTCAATCGCAAGCTCAGGCAGCTGGCTTGAGGTTAACCCAACCTTCCATTCTTCTGACATCGGTTGATTCAGTACCCAGCTCACTGGTGAGACAATGTGTGGCCTACATAATTAAATTGTAAACCATTGAGAGAGAGCTTCAAGCACTGGGGTGGGGTTATAAGCAGTACACTTTGCATTTAATCCCTCCAATATTTGTCCCCTCCTCTGCTGTTATTTTGAGCCACTCTGTGCATTAGGAGTTTCCATTTTAAAAACAGAACATATATGCTACCCTCTTTCTGCTAGTTCTGATAACCCAGTTTCAAACACATGAAAAAAGTTTTCAATCAAACTGCCATACTTATTTCTCATCATAATACTGGTGTAGAAGAGTGAGGGTTTTTTTAAAAGCCAGACAAACTACCATACAAAAGCTGTAGCAACCAGTTTCTTAAAATATGTCAATGACTTGGCTGATTTTGACAACAAACTATGCTTGAGTGGATACAAGAACAAGCAGTCAAGGAACCTGGTATTTCTAGTCAGTATTCCCTCTGCAACTCTTTGTCCCCTATCCTTGTTTCAGGCTTCTGAAGAATCAAGAACAAACTAAGATCAAACCCTAGTTTCTGAAATAGACTTACAAGAAATATGCAAAACCATAATTTACCAGTTCAAAACAACAACAACCAGAAAAGAATGTCTTGCCCCAGACTAAGATAGTTTGCTGGGAAGCCACTGCATGTGGAAGAAGCAGGGAGTGCATGAGCCAGAAGGTCAAATAAAGGCTGATGGTAAATCTGTGACACATTTTGAAATTGTATCTGAAATCTCCATGATGTGAAAAACTATTTTGGGGGCTGAAACAAAAGGGGGGAATCATAGATTTTCAGATGAAGCTGCATACACACTGTAGAAAAACATCATTCTAAATCTATTTGGGGATACGTATCTGCTTGTGTAATAGAATTTTTCTGTTCATTCTCTTACAAAGAGAAAATGGTGTGATCTGAATGCATTTTAAAGGTCAGAACTTGTCATATTTCAGGAGGTGCTCAGCAGATGTATTATGATGAGAATAGAAATAAGTAACGAGCAGAAGTTAAATATACCTGGCATAAATAAATAAATAAATAAATAAATAGATAGATAGATAGATAGATAGATAGATAGATAGATAGATAGATAGATAGATAGATAGATAGATAGATAGATAGATAGATAGATAGATAGATAGGAGCAGAGAAATTTCACAAAGACTTCCATCCTGTTCCTACCAGTAATCAAACAACAGTGAATAAATTACTGTCTACTTTCTCACTACAGAAAATGTAAAGCCTTTGATTACTGTGTATCAAAGAAGACCAACTTCTAAATATTTCAGACTGGCCCGGTTCTAGCGCAGGTTTAGCTACAACTGAAATTGTTCAGGTTTGCTCTTCTGGGTGTTTGGCTGATGAGGTGTGGCAACCCAGGTACAGTGGCCCCTCCCTCATCAGAAAGCAGTGTTTCTGTGATTCAAGAAACAATGTCTTAGAGTCCAAAACAGTCCTGGATTTTGCCAGGCGTTTGTCTCAGATGTAAGTTAGAGAGGGTGCAGGCTGCATTTGAGTTGTGGCTTCAAAGTTATGGCTGATTATAATGAATTCAGCCTTGAAGAGGCTAACTACTAGGAAGAAACTAGTTATGAGTATCAAGGAAGTCGTAGTTAATTCATTTTTGCAGTAACAAATGTGAAACTTAATTATAGTATAATTGTAAATCAATGAGGAGTACTTTCATGCCTTTTGTAATGCATTTGTAACTGGTCTCACTAAAAAATGGAGGAGGAATGTCACATTCCTAAAGTCCTAACTCCTGCTGTGTTTTGTGCAGCTTAATGAAAACAAATTAGATTTGTAGTAATTAAAAGCAAATTAGTTTAGCCACTTCAAATAAAGTGCATTTTCCCCATTTTTTTTATACTTCTAACTTTCAGGGCATTGGGACTATAACTGCCATTAATTTCTTTTTTAAAGTAACTTTCTAAGCTCTGGCACCTGCCTGGTGCTTTCAGGGCCTTCTCGTATTGAAGAAAGAAGAGTATAGAACACGGCATTTTAATTCTGTTCGATTCTGGTGGAGACAGTGAGTTGCATATCGGGTGCTTTGGTTTAGACACTTTTTCCTTAACTGGTAACCTGATTAAAAATGGAAAAATTGGTTTTGCAGCCCTGCTGTACTTCAGGTTCTATTGGCTCTCAGATAACGGTCCACATTCCATTCCTATTTGTGAAAAAATTAAGTTCACTTTGATTTTTTAAAATCAGTGATGTGGCTGGGTTTTAGACTAGATGGGTGGACTGATACTTAATGGAAACATTGACGATGGAGAGCTGTCAATATGTTGAAATGTATGTGTATTTCTTATTTATTGCATTTATTGTTATTAGTTACTTTTATGTCATCTTTCCTCCTCCACATTTTATCTTCTGAACCCTATAATGTAGTTTGGGCTGAGAGACGGAGAGTTCTCAGAGTTACCCAGTGAGTGTCATAGCTCACAGCACTCAGGTTCCAGGCCCAAACTAGACTGTACTGGCTTTCAAATAGATTTAAGATCAATCTTTGTTTTCATCCAACACATTCAACTTCTATTCTTAACCTTCCATCATGCCTTGGAAACAGAGAAGATTCCCAATTTAGACCTTTCTGTTTAATGCACAAGAATGGGGTGGATCACAGGAAATGGGGAAAATGGGAGTCAGAAATACATAAAGCCTTGCTTTCCTTTTACATGGAGTTTGAATAATGGGGGAATCATTTCTGAAAGGACCCTTATTCACCCTCTAGTTTCAGTGCAGTAATTTAGGCTCTATAGCAATATAGCCATTAATACCAGCAGAGACAGTACAGAGGTTTTTAAGCTTTTTTTTCTCACACATACTTTTCAATTAACTTTATTGTGGCCTTTGTCTGCCTTCCACTTTAAAAAAAATATTTTATTTTATTTCTGGGGGGAAAAAGGCAACTCCTTTAAAAATGCTTCCCAGCCACTGTTTGGAGAGGCTGTGGTAGAAAAACAAATTCCACAGCAGTCAAGAATGCCTGTCAGTTGCTGTGCTTTTCCTGCTTTTAATGTGCTGCCTAGATTTAAAAGCTCCTTGAAACTCATCTCTTTCTTACTCTGTTTTTTCTCCTTTCCCTTTTTTCTCCTTTCCCTTTTGTCCTCCTCTGGCTGAGAAATCATATTGCTCAGTTTGCATTCTATCTTTTGTTAACACCCTCCCCTTTGTTCTTTTGTGTATCTGTAATTTTTAGATTATAAACCTGAGGGAAGTACCTAATGTTTTTATTAAATTACTTTTCTCCTGTGCCAAGTGTTTCCTGAACAAAAATGATTGTCATTTTACACACAAAATGGGGGAGGGGTTTGGAGAGGGAAGGAAACAGCAGGCTGCATCCTATTTGTTGAATTCCTAATTAGTTAGAGCCTAACAATCACTTTGGTAATGACAGGTGGGTCACCCCCCCTTTTCAGGTGTTACTTACACAGCTAGAATTACCACACCTAAGATGGAGATCCTAGCACTCTTCTCTACTCATCGTCTCTTTCTCAACATGTAGAATGTCATGTCTGCTGAGAAGACCTTCACACTTGCATGTAGACTCTCCACATGAACAACAAGCCTGGAAAACTGGGTTCTTCCTCATGTGTAGAGTCTGCATCTGAGCAGGGATTCTCCTCTGCAGATATACTGCTTTCTACAGGCGTACCTCGGTTTACAAATTTAATGCGTTCTCTGGAACGTTACATAATGCGGAAAATTCGTAAACCAAAACGCCGATTGCCATAGGAACGTGGGTGGCGCTACAAACCTCCAGGCACAATGCATCCTGGGGAAACTTTCTTTGTACTCTGGAAAAAAACGTAAACTGAGGCATTATTTTCCATGGATGTTGCTTCGTAAACCGAAAATTATGTTAACCGAGGCGTTCGTAAACCGAGGTACATCTGTATATGGAAAAGCAATGATAGAGGAGGAAGCAGCTAAGCCTTCCCCTCGAAGCATGGTGATTCTATTCATGTAGCACCTGAATAGGGCTTAGAATCATAGAATAATGGAGTTGGAAGGAGTCTATAAGGCCATCAAGTCCAACTCCCTGCTCAATGCAGGAATCCAAATCAAAGTATAAGTATAAGCTTTAGTGAACACAGATAAGTTCCAGAGCTTACAGAAGCATTTTTTAAAGCGTGATTAGTTACAATTTTAAGTACCCCAAAATTAACCATCTACTAGTCAATCTAGGTCAAGGTTGGGGTGCATGGGCTCCCAAGTTCATGTTTGCAGGCTGCAAATCCTGCACATGCCCCCACACTAAAAGACTGGGTGAATGAAAAGAAAAGTCATTTTCATGAAAGCAAGTTTTTAATGTACAGAACCAAAGTGCAGGTGGCCTTATTCTATCCTAGCTCCCAAAAATAGAAACTAGGTATGGTCCTCTGGTCATTTCTGCTTTTTATTTTTCAGAGTTTTTTGGCCATTTCTGGGGATAGCATAGTCTGTGTTGAGACCTGGAGCAGAAAACTGCTACTCTAGGTCTGTTAAAATGTTGTATCTGATTTAGAGACCACTACCTTCATACCAGGGAGGCAAGTCATCATGTAGTTGACACACCTATCTTAAACTTTTATTATCCACCACAGAAGACTTGACAGCCACCTAAAATATAATCCCAGAGGTGAAAGGACAACAGTTCATCCCATAAGGAATTTGTCTCTTGTGATAATTTCTCTTCCTGGTATTTGGAAGCCTCCTTCACCAAGACCATCCTTCCTCATGACAACAGAGGAGCTATACAGGAATAAGAAGCTACTATTACATCTCTAAAGGCCTCATCCATAAATTTCACAACTTCTTTCAGCTTTTCTGGATCAATTACTTTGGTCTCAAGGGCTTGAGTGTATTCTCTGAGAGCCAGGATTTCATGGTACCAAGCACAGGACCATAATGTCTATACAGTAATTGGACATCTGATACTCACTGCAGTTTTTACATTGAGGTTTATTAATTTGTTAATCTGACATCTGTATAATCTCAAAGAAGCTGTTGGGATATAAATACTACAGTTTTGTTAATAATGTCAACGCTACTAAAGGAAGTAGTAAGATTTCAACTTATCCTGGCTGAGAGCAGGTAAGGCAGCATGGAGCAGCTTCTGGTGAAAACAAAACCTTGAGACATAAACATGAAGTTAAAAAAGCAAGGTGGCAGGACAGGTGGTTAATAACAACCTATGGGGTATGTCAAAGTAGTTCTTACATAATATATTAAATATAGTGATATGTATTGTTGCTTTTGTTTGTATATGTGAGTGGAAACCTTGCTTTACCATCCTTCATTTAGGTAGCATGATTCTTCAAATATACTTGTTTCTTATTTGGTAGAACTATTGAAATACAAATTAATGAGAAATAATTGATTGATCACAAGCTTGTCTCATGGGTATGCAATTTTATGTTACATGTGTAGGAGCTTCTCAGAATCTAAACTGAGCAACTTTCCGTTTCTGGAATGGCAAATGGTTTAGATGGGAGAGGCTGTCTCCCTTCCTCCCTTAAAGCTGATATATCAGGGGTTGTCATACTCACAAAACAGTATTGTTTAATAAAAAGTGACAGCTCTGAGGAGCACACAAATGCAGAACACCACAGGATTTAGAAAGGTCTGTGGTTATTTTGTTCAACTGTCAGCTGTTGCCACAATATAAATAATGTGCAGTGTGGCTAAGAGGCATTTCTGACAAAGAAACTATGTATGGATTGATGGCCTCTATTGTTTGTACGCTGGTATCACAAATTGTTCTGACATATGTTTCAGTCCACTTCAGCCCTGGTTAATCAGGAGCAAACAGAATATGAAAGTGAGAACTTATTTGTCTGCCCCTAAGGAAAACATGACTCTGATTTGTAATATCCAAATTGGGTGACAGGAGCTAAATTTTCACCCATCCCTGTCATCTCCTGGTGATCCATTGGCCCAGGCATGTTTGTCCTGAACAATTTAATTTTAGTTTCAAAGTGGGGTTGAGGAAAAGAAGCCTGAGCAATAGATAACTAGAAGGAAAGGCAGGAGTGGGTGCAGGTTTAGATCCCCTTACCCTCACTCACACGCCCATATGGATTTTAAAATAAGAACTCCTATTGTCCTGCTTTATTCAGGAACAGGACACACCTGTGATGAAACAAACATAAGGTTCCTGTTTGACCTTGCAGATTTTATAATATAATTATAGTTAGTTATAGATATATAATATAGTTAAAAGATTCTGGGTCTCACCTTGCGATCTAACTGTCTGATTACTGTGAGACCATGCAGGAACTTAAAAGAGGGTGTAACAACAGTCATATCAAGGACAGCATAAAGCATAGCGTTATTTTATGGTTATGAAATTACAGCAATCAGTAATGACAGTACAAAATTGTATGATCAGAATGCCAATAATGCATGAATAAAGACTGGGTGTTATGTTCAATCCGCTGGCAAGCCACACTTCATCAGCGTGGGTCACCATTGCCTCCTTCCCGGGACATTGTGAGACACTGAGAGTCTCGCGAGAGCGACCCGGGAGTGGAGGGGAAAGGAGTGAGGTATTTAAGTGGCGTTCCCGCCTCCCTCTGTCCTCTTCCTTGCTGGCAACAGAAGGAGGACAGAGCTCCGTTGATTGTGCTATTTTTAAACTGTGTAGCTCTGTTTTTGCGGCCTGGGCAATCTCACTTATTGGAAGGGGGTTGCATCGGCAAACCCCCCCCCCCATGGTTTGATTACCGGGTTTCAGCTCCTCAATTGAGGAGCTGTTCTCAACAGAAGAATTTAATTTCTTTGAATTTCTTGTTTTATTATTCACAGGCAGGGAGTGGAGATCGCATTAGGCGGGGAGGCGTGGCTGCTCGGGCCTGGCCACGCAGGGGTCTGGGCACCCTCTAAACCTCTGGAGATCACTGGTTGTAATATCTAACCAGGCTTAACAATTAATTTATTTTGTTTAGGAATACGAATTAAAATTAAAATTAATTTATAGGTATATTTTTTTAAAAAATCAACTATTGATTATTATTGCTAAAACCAGTGGGCCACGGGTTGGTAACAGGGCATCTGCTCAGTGAGTGGGCGCGCAGCCCTCCTGGCCAGCAGGATCAGGTGGAAATTGCCCACACCTGGGAATAAATGTTATTAATAAATAAATATATAAATAATGTTTATATATTTATATATAAATACATAAATTATTTTGCATTAGTTAATTAGTTAGCGTTCTATAAATTTAAGGTTTTATAGATAATTGATTAGCCTCATATCAGGAGTGGGGGTGAATTGGAGCGATTTAGATTTTAAAAAAAATAAAAATATATATAATAATAATAATAATAATAATAATAATAATAATAATAATAATAATAATAATAATAATAGATGAATTAAAATAATAATTAATTAATAATAAAATTATACACACACACATATAATTACTAATTATTAATAAATAATATAAGGTGATAATCCTTATAATATTGAAAGGAAGTATATTAAATAGATAATAAAGGAAAGGTTGGTAAGCATCAGTCTTTAAAGGAGGGGAGTGGCAAAGAAGCTTAGCTGAGCCCGGGCAGCAGCTGGAAGGGGCTAAAAAAAAAAGGGGTGGGGGATTTATCTGAATTCTCTATATTAGTCTCTGCATTATTAACTACTCTATTGGCCGACACTTATTTGTGGTAGTGTAATATAGCTAATTAGTAGTTTTAAACTTGAGGCGAGCGTAGGTGTTTGGGTTAAGGCCATAGCGGAAAATTTAATGTCTCACTTTGCTGCTTTAGAGGCTGATCGGCAGGCCACTGGGCCGTCCAGAAAAGAATCAGATACATCAGCTGTAACACCTCAGCACCAGAGCGAGGATGAGGAATGGGAAACGCCAACGCCAGAGGCTGCTGGATCATTTGCAATGGCTTGAGGTCGACAGGAAGGAGTTGAAGAGTTGGCAACAGGTTACCAGCATGGCAGGGAGGAACACGATTTGGCACCGCCTCTGACATCAGGTGAGTTGGCGGTTGCACCGAATACCCTCCCAATATTGCCTGCCTGGCCATGGCCGGGCAGCAGACAGGGTGGTTTACCATTCCTCACAGCACATGACATACAGGGGTTTAGGGCCCCAGCCACTCCTTGGCCTAGTACAAGTATGCAAGTAGGAAACTAGGCGGCTCCATATCCACAATTTACCTTCCCAGTGCCACTGGGTTTGACAGCCAGCGTACGGGTTTGGCCCTACCCATCAGTACCCGACACTGGCTACAACTCTGTCCCTTTAAAGACTTTGCCTTTCGGGGATCATGCCATGCCATTGGGTGATCATCTCACCCCAGCTACTAAAGAAAAAATATGGAGAGGCGACTACGTGGATTTGTTTGAGCTCCTGAATAGAAATGTAGACAAAAAGGAACTTGGAAAAGAGGATGAAAGAGAGAAGGAGAAGCGTAGGAGGTGTAGGCGGGATCAGACATGGACAAACTGGCTCCCCAGCTTCCTAATATATGCTGGCGTGGTAGTTAAGGCACAGCCTTGGAGACCTCAGTCAATGTTCCAATACCTTGACATGATCTACAGGGCATATGTAGACTTTGCAGGGCAGGCCTGGTTGCTTTACGATGAATCGTTTCATATGAGAAGTGCGATTCACCCGAATTTACGATGAAACGAGCCTCTGCCAGGCCTTTGGTTGCAGTATATGATGCCTGCCAGGCCAAACTCAGGTGATAGTGTCAGGTGTGTGCATAGGTTTGATAGTGGACATCTTATTCACAGAGCTAGACAGAATCTGAATCCCTGTGTAGGCATGGGGCAGGTGGTTCAACCCCGCTTGCTCTGCTGGGACTCTGCTGGGCGCATGCTCACGAAAAGCATGCTGTTTCAGACATGAATGCTCAGTGTGAGGCGGTCAGCAGCCCAGCTCAGTGTATTTTAGGGCCAAAGCTCAAAGAAACAACAGCAAAGACTCTGGAGGTAACAAAAAGACAAATGGTGGAGGGGGTAACCCTAACAAAGGGCCCCAGCCCAATTAAGGTATCTGTATTAGAGGCATGGTTACAGGAATACCCTAAGCAGGCAGACACTGATTACCTTTTGAAGGGTTTTAAGAATGGTTTCAGGGGAGTGTAAGGCGTTTTTTGCATGAAATCTGAAATCAGTAAAAGGGATGCAAAGCATAGTCCAGAACAAAATTGGAAAGGAGGTAAAAGAAGGTAGAGTGTTGGGGCCTTTTCCAAACACTCCGTTGGATAACCTGACGGTTTAATTTGATATTAAAGAAAAGAAAAGTGTCGCTGAGACAGCTGCAGGAGATTGTAGGTCACCTGAATTTTGAATGCAGGGTGGTTGTGCCAGGTCGTGCATTCCTGTGTAGATTATGTGATGCGATGAAAGGTCTCCATTATCCTTTCCACAGATCAAGAGTTACAAGTGGTATGAAACAAGATTTATAAGTTTGGAGTTAATTTTTAGTTGAGTTCAACAGGGTATCTTTTTGGAGGTCCGAGACAAACCTTAGGGCTGAGTTCTGGGTCCAGACAGATGCTGCAGGTTCCCTTGGTTTTGGAATATATTTTAGAGGCAGATGGTGTGCCGAATGGTGGCCTGAGGAGTGGCACCAGCAGGGTATCACTAGGGACCTTACATTCCTGGAATTTTTCCAATAGTAGGAGCCCTGTGGCTTTGGGCGCACAAATGGGCCAATTCGGTGGTACGCTTCTGGTGCGACAATCAGGCAGTGGTTTAAATAATAAACAACCTCACTTCACACTCTGAACGTGTTATGGCACTGGTGCGCGCATTTACATTGCATGCTCTTAGATATAACATTTTAGTTCAGGCAAGGCACATTCCTGGCCTCGATAATAGTTTAGCTGGTGCCCTATCACGCCAACAGATCAATCGGTTCAGGGAGTTGGGTCCAGGAGCAACGAATTCCCAGAGACTCTTCCCCCAGAGGTCTGGCAAATTGGCGTGATGATGCGGAAAGAGCAATAGGTTTTTCCTGGCCCTGAGGACACGGAAAGGGTATTCGGCAGTGAGTATAGAATTCCAGGAGTTGGGTTTGGAGCTGAAATGGCCTGCCCCAGTGGAACACCTACATCAATTCATCGTATATTTACATAGGAAAGGACTGGCACCAGGATCCATACAAGTCAAGATGTCAGCACTGGTCTTTCACGCTAGGGTCCAGGGGTATCAGGATTATAACCTCTGACTTCCGTATCAGGAAGATGATAGAATGCTGGAGTAAAGAAAGGGGATGGGTTGAAGATACAAGGGTACCCATATCCCCAATATTGTTAGAAAAAAATGTAAACAATGGATTGTCATTTGTAGGGATGACTACAAAGCAGTGTTATTTAGGGTGGCCACGTTGTTAACATTTGTTGGCACGTTAAGAATTAGCAAATTAGTAGCTACAGGAAAAAGGCGATGTGACCAAAGTAGCATTGCAATGGCAGGATGTTAGGTTAGAGGACAATACAGTTCAGATTCACATTCGCCGATCCAAGGCCGACCAGCGCGGGTAGAGGTGCCGATCTTACTTTAGCACCTTGTTCTATAGAGGAGTTATGTCCAGTGAAGGCAGTAGGTACATATTTGGAAGTCAGGGGGCAGGGACAGGGATACTTCTTTAAACACAAGGATGGTTCCCCTTTAACAAAGTACCAGTTTTGGAAATTGACGGACATGGCATTACATAAGGTGGCAATTTAAGGCTTAAAATTTGGTACACATTATTTTAGAATTGGTGCCACCTCAACTGCAGCTGCCCTAGGCTACCATCCAGATGATATTAAACGGCTGGGGCGGTGGTCATCGACAGCTTACCACAGATATATCAGAACAATCCCTCACATCTAGGCAGGTGCCTGGTTCTTTTCTGTCGTTGCAGGTCCAGTAGCGATGGCGAGGTGGCTGCATGTCATGGTGATCGGCCATAGTTACATGTTTTGGGCAGCACGCTATGCGGCCTGGGGGACTAATTTGGGCCTCGGAGCTAGAGTCCAGATCGAATGGAAAGGGCTGTGAAGAATGCAATGGGGCCAATTTTGCAGAGTGGCTGCATTTGGCTTGCAACCCCCAGACATCTTGTTAATACACTTCGGAGATAATGATCTGGCCAGGTATGGTGGAAAGGCCTTGAACTTGGATGTAATACGTGACCTCAGATGACTGAGGGTGACGTACCCTGCTATGAGCATTTTATGGTCCATGATCATCCCTCGGCTTGTGTGGAGGGCAGAATGCCATGCTCAGCGAGTTAACACTGCACGGAGCAGTGTTAACAGAGAAGTATGCAGAGTGGTATACAATGGCCTTCGATCAGTGATTGGTCACCGGGAGATCCGCGCGGATAGGCCTGAGCTTTTTCGGCATGATGGAGTGCACCTCTCAGATAGATGTTTGGATATCTTTCTTAAAGACATCCAGGGGTCCCTGCTTCTGAAGCTTGAGAAGCTGGATGGCGGGCATGGGACTTAGCGTTGCTAGTCCCTATGCTGTGGCGGATAGTGCAAATAGAACAGGTTTTGGTGAGCCCTAATGCAATCACGGGTAATGTATAGCTCATATGACCTCCCAACGCTGCGGATCGTGCGATTACAGTGCTTTGGGGGGAAGATGCTCTGGGGCCACACCCAGACCAACAGTCAACAAGGAGAAGGTGGCTCGAGGTCCAGGGATGGTCAAATTTGGGCTGGCCGGGTTCTCGCTGTCTTCACGACCACGAGAACTTGGGGCTAGGGACTCGCCCATTTGTTTGGTAAGGGGTCCATTGAGACCCCTGTGCAAAACCTGATTCCACACTATGGCAGGACACCCCCTTTTTTAATGGTGGGCCATAACGATTATTCAATAAAGTGTGGCCCATGTTTATCCCATAATACTTGTCTCACGTCATTATTCCGAGGTAAGGGGGCAATCCTCTTTTAACTAGGAAAAAAATTAAGACCACTTAACTGATTTGCATCAGCAAGGTGTCACTCAAAAGCCAATAACCTGCGCAATTTAACAAGTGTTGCTCAATGATCTTAGTATACGTTAGTTCTGAATACTCTTGGCACCTCAGTGGCTGACTCATTAACCTTGGAATGTTGGCTTAAGTGTACAATATGTAGAAGTATTTATTAGTAGTAGTAGTAGGAGCACTGGATTGTGCTCAGCTCTTAATGATCAGAACACATATGTATATATAAGTTTTTAAAATGGAAAACAACACATGAGCATTTTTCATAGTGTTTGCCACATTATTTTATGTTTAGGTGGTTAGACTGGCATCAATTTTAATTTAATTCTCTTTATTTATCAGAGGATATTATGCCACATGGTTTTTATTCATTGTTTTGTTATTTGGTGATTATTAATATGTTGAACTGTTGTTTTCTTGTTGCTGCCATAGCATGATAATCCTGGCTGTCTATAAACCATTCAGGGACTGCCTGTTCACTCTGAGGAGATATAAAAATATAATAAGGTAAGGTAAGGGTAAATGTTCCCCTTGACATTTAGTCCAGTCGTGTCCGACTCTAGGGGACGGTGCTCATCCCCGTTTTCCAAGCCGCAGAGCCAGTGTTTGTCCGTAGACAGTTTCCATGGTCACGTGGCTAGCGTGACTAGACACGGAATGCCGTTACTTTCCCACCGTGGTGGTACCTATTTATCTACTCGCATTTTTACATGCTTTTGAACTGCTAGATTGGCAGGAGCTGGGACAAGCGACGGGAGCTCACTCTGCCGCGTGGATTCAATCTTACGATGGCTGGTCTTCCAACCTTGCAGCACAGAGGCTTCTGCGGTTTAACCCGCAGCGCGACCACGTCCCTTTTTAAAAAAATATAATAAACAAACAAACAAATTAATAATGCTTTATGTACCACTTGAAATGCACAATTTCTGAGTAAACAATGTTGTTGCTATGTCCCATCAAGTTGCTTCTGGTGACCATATGACCTTTGAAAGGTTTTATTATCAACAGCCCTGCTCAGTTCTTTCACTCAAAGTCATGGCTTCCTTCATTGAGTCAATCTATTTCATATATGGCCTTCATCTTTCAACTTTTTCCAGCATTATTGTCTCTTCCAGTAAGTTTTGTTTTTTCATGATGATCTGAAAGTATGATAGCTTCAGTTTATTCATTTTTTACTTCTAGAAAAAGTTCAGGCTTCATTTGATCCAGCGTCCACTTATTTGCATTTTTGACAGCTCAAGGTACCCCTAGAATGAACTTATTTCTTCCCTGTCAGCTTTCTTCACAGCCTAGCTTTCACACCTGTACATAGTAATTGTGAATACCTTACTATGAATGATCTTGGCCTTTGATTTCAGTGACCCATTCTTACAGTTGAGGACATTTCCTAGTTCTTCATACCTGCTGTTCCAAGTCTCAGCCTTTTGATTACTTGATTGCCGTCTCCCTGTAAGCCATGCCAACTCTAATTATTTCTGCAACTGAATGGTTTCTAAGGATTGGGGCAGGGATATGGTAAGAAGGGAAAAAAATATTCCACTGTGATTTTGGAGAGAAAATCTACTCTCATTCTCACTATAGTTAAAGGATTTTGTTTGTAGTTAGAAGCAGTGTTAAACTTGACTCTCTTACCTGGATGGGAGATTAGCCATCGGTAGATTTTTCTGAAGGTAATATGTGTGTGTGTATGAGAGAGAGAGAGAGACCATGCACTGGATACAATTGTCCTATTTAGGCAACACATATGCCAGCTTCTGTAGAGGAGCTCCATCAGTTCAGCCCCCTTTATGTTGATATAACTGCATTTAAAAGATAAACATAGAAAGCAAAGAGGTTACATCAGTAAATCAAACTGTGGCATTTCATTGTCCTAATAGAAATCATGATCAAATTCCTGTCAGAGAATAAATTCGAATTCAGTTGCCTGGAATGCATGGAGATAACAGATGTAGAGAGAGAAGGGGGGTGTCACATTTGTTTACATAGTTCCTGACTGAAAGGAATGTTAATTTTTAAAAATTGTAAACATCATGAACTGCTGGATAGCTCAGTGGTTTAGATCTCTAGCTGCGGAGCCACTGGGAGTTCGATTCCCTACTGTGCCTCCTTGACCGGAGCTGAATTCAATGATCCAAAGGGTCCCTTCCTGCTCTGCACTTCTAAAATTATTATTATTTTAAGATTATTATTTGAGCCACTAGAAACTGGCTTTTGGGTCTTGTAGATACTCTACAATAAATGTGTGATTGAAGACACCACAGAGGAAGCTAACATCACAATAATCTATTGAAGATATGTTGACAGTTTAATGCAAGGGAAAAAAATAATAATATAATCAACTGACAAGATTTGTTTGACATCGATTCTTTAGAACTGCTTAGAATGGCTGTGATCTAACTATCTGGTAGAAATTTTATGAACACAAACAGCCAAGGCTGCAACTATACAGGTAGAACCATTGAATAGGAACGTTTTTAATTTGGTCCAATTCATTGAGTTATTGATTTGGGAGGTTTGATGATTGATTAATGTAACATGAAACACAGTTGGATGCCTGAAGAATGATGACACCCTTGCTGACATGGGAAATAAATCATTGTAAATCTTTTAAGAAAATAGAAGCATCGTAAATATCTGAGGGAAAACAACATGCTGGTATTGAAGTGATCTAGGAAATAACAGCTAACTGAAGGAGACAAAAATAGAGTCACTGACAAGGGTTATTTTGTTTTATTTAAAATATTTTTACCCTGCCTTTCTCCTTAAAGAAGACCCAAAGTAGCTCATTAAAAAACACAATATTAAGAGCTAAAAACATTATTGAAATTTATTCAAACATTATTCAAACATTACCCTGGATTTACCAGGAGCTTACTCTTAGATGTAAAGTCTTGGTAAGATGAATTTCACCAGCATGTATGTCTTAGATGAGGCAGGAATATCCTGGAAACATCCATAAATGTTGGGTTGTTGCTGTAGGACTCAAAACATCATCTTATCACTGCTTAGTCACAGATAGCTTCAGCATTTCAATATAAGCATTCTTCTTAAATGTTAACTTTTCAAGCTCTATAAATGTTAAAAGTTATCTTTCAAGCAGCGATTGTGTTAACCTTTAACCAACCAGTTTTCGGCTTTGTTTGTGCAATCAAGGGTAAAACTGAGCTGGAGAACCATCAACAGCAGAGAAGAGGCTACAAGGTTCTTCCTAATATTTGCTGAAATCCAACAGTAAATTGCAACTAGGGTAGGGACCATTGAATCAATGGGGATTTGGTGGAATCAGTACCTAACTAAGTTCCATTGATTCAGTGAGTCTACTTTAGTGGCAACATATTATTGGAATTTCAGCCAGTGGATGGTATCTTATGCACTGAGAGTGGTGGATCAGACTATCATTCTAGTCCACATCATTTTTCACAATTCCCAGTCACTATTAAATTGGTTCTGGTCTGAACCCTCCCCAAAGGTTTGGTGACAATTTATGCAGTCTTCTCGTTTCTTTTCAGAAATGTATGTAACATTTCTGCTGGATAGCTCAGTGGCTTAAGTATCTGGCTGTAGAGCTAAAGTTTAGGAGTTCAGTTCTACACTATAACAGGGTTGGACTCAATGATCCATTGCCCCCCAACCCCAGAATAAAAGGATGCGAGACAAATAAGTATGGATTAAATCACGGGCCACACTTTATTAATAATCATTCCGAAGAAATATTTGCCAATCAATTGGCAAAGGGGGGTCTGCAGTAGTGTGGAAACAGATAAATCCTTCATCATATGGGCGAGTCCCCGGCCCCCAGGTTCTCGCGGTCTTAATGACAGCAGGAACCCAGCTAGCCGCTAGGTGCATCCTCCCGCTCTTTTTAACATCTCGAGGAGACCAAGAAGTTCTCGCGCCATTCGTGGGGTGGGGCAAAGGGCCGTTACGCCAATCAAAGCCTGGGGTCGGCTTATCAGCGACGTTGCCATAAGTCTGTTCCAGATCTGCAGTTCTAAGATTGGGGATGATGATGATTAGCAACAAAGGGAGTGCACTTAACTCTAGGAAGTGGTTGAGTTATCCTCAAGTTTTCCCTTTCATGCTGAAAAGCCGTTGGATGAAGGAGCCAACTGTGCTTCATAAGAACTATAAAAACAGTACTGGGAACTTCATGACGTGAAGATATAGCATGGCTCCCAATAATACTGTAAAGAGAATACGGCCAGCCTCTCTTTTTCCCCTGTACTGTATTGCTGGAAACAATGTTATCTCACCAAGTAATTATGTTCCCAGTATCATTTATGCAAAGGTCTAATTAAGAAAGCTTATTCCAAATCAAACTTGTTACCCTTCAAAGTGCCACAAGAACCTTTGTTATATAATCTAACAAAGCCATGCTGGATGGGATGACAGAAGTTGTACTCCACACAGATGTGGAGGGCACATAGTGGTGGAAGGCTGTTCAAAACGTTTGGAAGGATGCAAGACTAAAACAGCTTTTACTCTGAAGCACAAACCATTCAAGTAATGATATTTTGGACATCATCAGCCTTCCCAGTTTATAATCAATTTTCTATTAACTCACAGGCAGGGAAGCACAATGTGTCCCAACTAGGTGCACTAAAATACAATGCAATAGCAACACATTATGAAAATGCATTTCTAAGATATAAATGACGGGATGCTAATAGTTTCTCAAGGGATCACATAATTACATTAGTCAAGGGGAAAATGGATTTTTCTTGTATGTGGGAGTATGTTACGAGGAGAGTATGCTAGTTCAGCACCTCACCGGTATTTTTTAATTCCCTTTTCTGTGATTGAGGAGGTCTATCTTTCAAATAGTTCGGCAGCCTTTTCATTTTTCACTCAAGAGAGCATGCATTTCTCTGTAATGAGAGTATAAATCAGGCCTGGTCAATGGACACAAGAGAATGAGATGGCAGGATGCTGGGATGGTGGAATGATCTACACCACTACAGTCTTCTGGTGTACAAATACTGTTTTAAATGCTCCTTTGCATAAAACAAACATCCCTGCAGATAGAAAGCTAGCACAGCAGGACACAGGGCGAGCTATGCACAATATTTAATGCAGGTGAGCATTCAAATCTGAAACCACCTACCTGCAGTCATTCCAGTGAACATATGGATTAGGCTTGAATAGTATGTGGGATGAGCAAAGGCAGGGGTAAAGGAAAATTAAATAGGATTTGATGAAAGTAATGCATTTGCACATCCTGAAACTATTTATCAGAAGTAATATACCTCACCTCCAGAATTCACACATATGTAAAGTTTATAGGGTGTTGTGAAAACAAAGTGTGCACAATACTATAAATATATTTCACAATAAGAACAACTAATAACTAGGAAAAATTGCACAAACATGTCTATGGGGCAAAGGTATCATCTCAGTTAAAATAAATATACACATTTGGAAAAACCGTACCAACATATGGGCAAATTGCCACACAGGGAGTCTGAAGAAGGTCTCACAACCCGAGAAAAAAAGGAGGAAGGAAAATGAAGAGCAGTGTGTAGCCCATTAACTTTTATTTGTTTCTGAATATTCCGTAGTATTTCAACATATTTGTATGTGTCTGGATAGTAAATGAATATGAACATTGGGAAAATAAATGTCTCTGTTCTGGAAAGGGAGTGAAATTCAGTGCCATCAACTCCTTCTTAGTCTTCAGTGTGCAGGAAAAGCTCCTGCCAGTTTCCTTCCTTCCTTCCTTTTCTGCTAGGAACTGTACCATTTACTCACATTTGCTGAAGGAGGAAGAAATACTGTCCCAGCAAGTAGAGTACCTGATTTCTGTTTTATGTGTCACATTTGCCACCTGTTAACTGTAACCAGGTGAACTGCCAGCAGCACGTTGTTCTAATAACTTTTAGCTTGCAAAACAGACAGGTTGAAAAACCAAGTGTTGACATGTCAATCAGGGAGTGTAGCAGAAGGATTGAATTCCAAAAGTAATTCCCTTACAGGGAGTAACCAGTAAACAGAGTCAAAGATGAGCCAAGTTAAGGTTTTATTTATCATTTATTTATTCAAGGAATCCCAAAGCAAAAGATGTCCAGAACTGGAACAACACAAAATATTTGTTTTGCTTCTAGCTCTGACTGGGAAGGCTCTTTATAATACTTGGCCTGATCCTTCCCTACTACAGCAGCATCCACTCTGACTGCATGTGTTGGAGATCTTCTCCAGTGGCACCTGCTGACTTGACATTTTTGCTCTAACATTCTTGCCAAGATGCAAAATGCTTGCTGATAATGGAATAAAAGAATTTATCAGGTCAATTTGAGCCCTACCAAGGATTCATGATTGGGATTTCCAGGACAGCTTGAGGTTTTCATGGGTGCTCAACCTGTCAATATCTTTTTGCTTTGAGCTTCCTGGTTTTGTAAAAGTATGACTTTTGTTTTCCAGGTGAGACTTACTGGTACCAAGAGGTTTGTGGGTTTGTTCTGACTTTTTAAACCTTTTTTTAATCACCAAAGCAATATGTGGTGCCTTCATTTTATTTGAATGCCACTTTGGGCTTCCTTGCTTCACACTGGATCCCTATAAAAACTGACACATACCACTGCTTCACTTTAGATCCCCAATAATTTCTGAATCTGAAGAACACCCCTTTAAGAAGAGGAAGAACTATCATGAGATGCATTGACTCACCAAGAAGGAGGCCACAGTCTTTGGTGTGCAAAACCTGAACAGGATATTAATTAAAAGACATTTTGGAGATCATTAATTCACTATAAGTAGAAAAAACGTGATGGTACATAGCAGCAACAGATTATGAATAAATTACGTAGCAATAATGAAAAACTGCTGTCTTTTAATAGAGGATATCCACAGCCCCAGTGCAAAAGATGAAGAAACCCAGAAAACAGAAGAAAGTGATAATTACAAGGAGCCAAATGGAGGTAGCTCATCTCTTCTTTCTAACTACCAACGTCTGTTCTAGATGGCCACATTAGTGTCAGTGAGTGTGTAGATGGATCAAAATTATCATTTTAAAATCAGAAATGTAACATCTGAATGTTTCCAACAATTTAAAAAAAACATTGGTTGTTGTAGGTTTTTTGGGCTGTTTGGCCGTGTTCTGGAGGTTATTCTTCCTAATGTTTCGACAGTCTCTGTGGCCGGCATCTTCAGAGGACAGGAGATAGAACTCTGTGTTCTGGTGTAGTGTGTGGGATTGTTGAGTATTTGTAGCTGTGGGATCGGGTTTTGTTCTTTTCAGGAGATTGGATGATTATTGTGATCAGGGTGTTTTTTGTTTGGGGTGTATTGTTGTGATGGGGGGGAGATGATCTGTCACTGTGATTGATGGGTGTTGTTAGCTAGTCTTTTGTGTGCAGTGGCTGGGTAGAGATTGGCGAAACATTAGGAAGAAAAACCTCCAGAACATGGCCAAACAGCCTGAAAAACCTACAACAACCATCGGATGCCGGCCATGAAAGCCTTTGAGAATACAAAAAACCCGTTGTTTTCAGTGCTTTAATTATCTGAAAGATTAACTGTATAAAACTTTAAATTGCTTTGTATGTGTGGAGTCTCATTATTTTGACCAGCTTTTAAAATCCTCTAGGGCTGATGTTGGCTTGAAACCATAACTCAAGTCCTCCTCGGTAGTTTGACCTTCACAATACATTTCTCATATTCCAGGCATTTTGCATGCATTTTTGTACTAATTTATGCATTTGAGTTTAATGGGGCTTAACTCCCTGCAAAGTGGGTACAGAATTGCATCCTCAGTTCTAGATTTCATTAATAAAACAAGTTTTGCAAGACACAAAGCCTAAAGATACAAGAAATCCTTCATTAGCTATCATTTAGGAGACTGTCTGTCTTGATAAATAATTCTTACTTCTTCCAGTATTCAAAAGTTACTAGTAAAGAGCTAAAAAGTTTGCTTCTGTTATTTAAATGGTTGCATACCTATGTCTTGATCATCAGCCTTATAAATTAAATTAATGAATCAGAGAAATAATTTTGACTGTTGTAGTGCCAATTATTATTAAATCACTTTTCTGAAATATTATTTTTTGTATGACAACTATAAAGAAGACCTGCTGAAGTGCTACATTCATTCTTGTTTTTCTTTGCTGGGGGGAAGTATTTTCTAATACTATCCAAATGTGTTTTTCTTTGCTAGGTGCTTGAATGAAATGACCAAAAATCAAGCATGAGACATGATTTTGATCAAATATCTTATTGTCCTGTAAAGGATGCATACTGTCATAAAGTGAATATTACAGTAATTAGTATTCATAATAGAGAAATAAGTTTTCTTCCAATGTATGAAAGGATTAAAATGCAACAGTGATTATTTTAGCAATTAAACATTCCTTAATCAAAAATACATGGAATGCAACAGCAGCATGAAAAGGTCAGGAGGAAAAGTGCTCTGGAAAAAAGAAGGAAAACATGGCAATTAAATGTTGGTATGGAAGCTTATGAAGCATAGAATATTATTTTGAACAAGTGACTGGCAATAACAATATGCATTTGTACGAATGTTTAATGAATAGGGTCTCACCCCCTTGTTCTTACAATTGCCACCAAATAATCTGGGGCAAAACGGAGAACAAAACGAGGCACGTATATTTTGTTTGTTTGTAGGAAACAAAATAGGTTAATGTTGGCATTCATGAGCTTATTTTCCTTTAAAGAGAATGCAATTAGTACCTTATAGCAGTAGATGCTGTTTATGTTGGACACCAGATGTGAATTGGCTGGTGTTTGTTCACAAATAGTTGCCTTAATTTATTCTTAATGTTGCTCAGCATCCTAGATCCTCAGGTATAGGATAGATTATTTTAAAGAAAAAGGAACTCTCTTGTGTGCCCACCTTAGTGTGCTGAGGTTGTTGAGTGTCTCAGAGAAGCTAAGAACAATATAATCAGAAAGCTGGACTCTGAGTCCAGAGCCTTAGCAAGGTCACCCAAGGCAAAATAATCAAAGCTAAGACACAAGATTAAGGAGATGACTACATGGGCATTTAGTCTGCTGTTTGGTCCACTGTGGGGACAGACTGGTTCACTCCTAAAGCTGGCCATGTATATGCCATTTTCAACTGATACAAGGTAATTGTACTTTGTCTTCAGGTGTCCCATGCACAATATGTTGTGAGGAGTAAACCTACATAAATAAAACCTCCTTCCCTTCTGTGGCCTAAAGAGATCTAAAGGCATCTCAGTTTGTGTGTTGTCTAGACAAGGTTCACTTTTAAAATTCAGTCCTTTCAGAAATCTTGATGCTAAACTAATTCTCAATTTTTGGACTCTTTTTGAATATAGTTCCTATGTCATGAAAGCAAAAAATGTTTCTTCATATGTCTAACCCAAAACCCAGCTGAATGCAACTCCACATATTAAAAACCCTCACAAAATGAACAAGAGGAGAAAGTCTTGTTTGATCAAGTCACAGTTAATTGATTATAATGTCCATTTCCTTGTATCCTCAAAATAGAACGGAAAAAAAAAACAGCAGCTGTAAGAACATGCAGCAACTGAAAGGACATCACACTACAAAGAAAAGATAATCCAAGTAAACAAAGACTATAAGCAGAAAAACAAACAAACAGAAAACGGAACTATTTATAATGAAACATTGCTACATTTGTATTCTAGAAGCTTAGCAGCATTTTCCATCCTGTCCAGCTAAAAAGCAGAAAGCTTTTAACAACTGACTTAAAAATACTTTACAAAAGCTATTGTGTCTTGTCCCTTTCACATTTTCACCAACTCTGTTTTCCACATAATACAAGGATAGGTTTAATAACTGCACACCTACTTGCACTATCTCTGAAATCTGCATCGTGGAATTGAGTTTTACTGCTAACCTCATGACCACAGCCTCTGGCCCAATGTTTAGAATTTCATGCTTCGTCCCCCCTCTTTATTTTTTTTTAACCACCTATCCTAATGTACCATTCTGAAGAATTCAAAAGTCTTCATAGTTTTCTGATATGTTAGCTTATACTAAAAAAAGTATTGCCTAGCCATAAACTGAATTTTTTGTGTCTCATTGACCAACATGATTATCTCTGGGTGTATTTTTTTTTAATAGTAGTAATTTACATAGCACTTTTCAATGTATTCAGTGGGCTGCTTCAACTGTAACAATAAACCATAGCTTGATGCTGAGGGAATGTTTTTCAAGGATCTTCATATACATATATTCCCAACACTTTACCACATGTAAATTGAGACATGTAATTGAGACAAACCATAGTTTATTATTTTATCCAGCAAAGTGTGGTTTACACTTATCTTGCAAACCCTTCCATATGGGGACCATTAGAAGCCATGATTTGAGCTTCTTTGCAATCCTTATTTGGATTAATGATAACTATATTATAAATTGTAATTATCTGGTCCAATTATTTTCTATATGTACAGAAACTCTAAAAATATTATTTAAAAGGCCCCATCAGTCCTTCAAGAAGTATTTATCCCAGGTTCCCATCCATTAGCTATTTTAGGCTCAAGGAGGGGCTTTTTTTTTTTAAGTGGTTTATTTTGTTTGCGAGAGCTCAGCAATGCTGTTAAGGACAGGATATTTTGGAGGGTCACCCTGAGCTAGAGGTGACATGATGGCACACAAAACAGAAGGAATGAATAGAAGAGGAAAAGCTAACATGTACTGTGAATGTACTGCAGTTAAATTGGAAGGAGCTGGGAGAAAAATCTATAATTTGCCTGCCACTCTACTCTGCTGTACAAGAGTTATGCTATTACTACTTAATGTTAAGTATCAACACATGTTGATTATTTCAACACACTCTGAGTTTATATTTATTATTGTACATGATCCAGTAAACACCAGGTGCAGTGTGTCTGATCATTTGAAAATGCTATCAAAAAGACTGTCCTGAAGGACTGCATTGGAACAGAACAGAACAACATAAAATCATTTAATTTTTGGCAGCTTAAAGATAATTAAGTATCCTTAATAACCTCATTTTCTGAAAAGTATAGCAATTGAGAAAAGGCATTTCATATCAGACATGCAAATACTTCTACAAACATAGGTGTCACAGTCCAAGACATCCCAGGCAGCCCCTCACCAGGGGCAAGGGCACCAGGACCCAGTCCACCACGCAGAGTATCGAGTCCAAAGGCACTCACTACTCAGTTTGTTGTGACCAAGCAGAGGCAGGAGCACAGGGCTGAGAGCACGGAGCCAGAACAAGGCGCCAAGATGCAGGAGGCCAGCAGAGGCAAGAGCAGGGGCCAAGGCAGGGACAGGAGCAGATACAGGAATACTGGAACTCAGGGACTCTGAAGCTCAGGAGCAGCAAGGCAGTCAGCACAGCACGGCCAAAGACCTTTGTTGCTGAGGCAAGTTCTGGGATGGAGAACCACTCCTTACATAGGCCTTCCCTCCAGGTTTCCAGGTGAGCCTCATGAGTGGCCCAGCAGCTGCTACACAGGCCAGGGCCTGAGCTACAGAAACTAGGCCATTCCTGGATCAGGCTGGCCCCGATCTTGCAGCTTCCAGGGCAGTGTGGGCCAGATCCTGACAATAGGAACCAGCTTTGTACTGACTGAGGCCATGAATACATCTTGCCCAATATTGTCAAATATTGTCAAATGTGGTTAGAAGCAGTTGTCAGGTGGCATTACTTCCCAGCTCTGCCTAGAGATAGTATTCTCTTGTTGTTCACCAAAAAGCTAACCAGGTCCAACCCTGCATACCTTCCAAAATCAGACACAGATGTGTTCAAGGTGCTATTGGTTGCTGTATGCATAGTGCTCAAAGCACAAAAGAAGCAACTCCACTCTAGTCAATGTGAAGTCTGCTTGCTGAGAGGGGCAGCCAAAGTCACGTGGGTCTGCTGCATGTTTTAATTGAACCATGCTTACCACAAACCTGAATACAGAGTTATAATTTTCTATGTTCAGCTTTTATGGAGCAAGGCTCAAACTTTAGGTCAGCAGAAGGACCCAGAATAACAGGATAGCACTTTTAATAGTAGGGGTAGGTATTCGGTAAGCAATGGCTAAGCCAACCTACAGTTACATTTTTAACCCCAGTAACTGGGTGTGAGAGATAGGGCAGCGGTATGTCTGATGCCAACTGATCACATCAGCCAATGAGATATGCAGTAGGGAAACACTTTAAAAGAAAATTACAATTCTGTCAGTAAAAAGTGGTAGGTTTGCTTTTCTAGCTGACTGACATAATAAGAAGTTAGAGAAGAAAGTACATAATGGGACAGTGCATCTGGAACACAGGGATTCTGTTAATTCATGCAATTCCAAAGGAAATGTTGAGCCTTGAGAGTATTGGACGCTCCGCCAGTCACATAGCTACCATGGCGGGGACGCTTTGCTTAACCGCTCGGAGATCAACATCACAGGCGATGACACTGCTATCTCTGAGGGGAGGAGGGATGGAGCCTTTAAGGCTCAGCGTCTCTCCTGCCCGGCCTCTTTCTTCGATCGGCTGCGCAGGGAGAAGCTGAGCAGCTCTGTCTGAGCACTTTCGATTTCCCCACACGTGGCTGGTGCAGGGAAATTGGATTTTCGGGTTGCGCAATGTCATGACCCACAGTTTGAATATTAGGACCTTTTATTATAAAGGAGATTTGTTTGGGACCCCCCCTTTTTTTTCCTTTCCTTTAGGTGTACGAAGATTTTTTTAAAAAAATTATATTAATAATAATAAGTGGATTTAATTGGGAAGGGGGGATGGCAATTGGCAATCTTCACTGAAGCAGTTTAACACTGGTAATTTGAAAGTAGTTGCTGGGATTATTATTAAAAAAAATCTTATCTGTTGGTTGGAAATAGGCTTGTTACAGCCTTGATAAATAATACTGGGGATATCAGGTTTGGGCTAATTTGAATAAATAAATAAATAATTAAATAAATAAATAAATAAATAAATAAATAAATAAAATTATTGATAAACCACTATTCAGTTGGGGCACACTGCCCCCTGTTGGCTCAGTTTTTGCTGTTACCTGTTTTTAGATAGATAGATAGATAGATAGATAGATAGATAGATAGATAGATAGATAGATAGATATAGATATAGATATAGATATAGATATAGATAAAAAAACAAGTTGGTAATCAGAGTGAGAAGTTAGAGTATGGTGTGGACCTCATTAGAGGCTTTGTGAATTTATACAACAATAACAGAATAAATAGATTTTACAATAAATGCAGAGTGCCAACATGGGGCCAAAAAAGAGTCAGGGTGCCGGAAAAGGCAAGCAGTCTGCTAAGCGCAAAGCTCCTGCAAAACCACCCCCAGTGCTCTCTTCATCTGAGGATGAGGAGTGGCCAGATTATAGTGCTATTCTGGCAAAACTGAGTGAGTTAGAAAGGAAAAGGGCAATGGCTCGGGGTGCAGCTAGTACTGCTACACTAAGAAGGTTGCGTAGGGAGTCCAAGGCACACAGGATGGCAGAGTTGCGGTAGTTCGGTGACATAATGTTGTCACGTATTGCTCTTTTAGAGAAGGAGTGTGCTGGCTCGGCAGGAATGTCTTCGGCGGAAGGAGCAAGCGGTAGCCTTGACTCCGTCCATCTTGACACGGAAGCAGTCACAAGGTTTGAGCCCCAGGACATTCAGAGTACTCAGAGGATGGAACCGGTTGAAGAGGAGTGGACCTGCCAAGGTGAAGTGACACAGACCAGCAGGCAGACCAAAGTTGATGGTGCTTCAGCGGGGCCCAGCCTTCAGGTGTCTGGGGTCTCCTCCATCAATGCTGCAGTGTCCACACTGGCAGCCACAGGTGGGTTAGCATCCACACCATACATGACACAAATTGAAGGGGTGTGGCCTTGGGGAGAGGTTAGCCCTCCAGCAGCATCTCAGATGGCATATGGTTTAACAGCTAGCAGCAGTGACAGGGTTTCACCTGCTTTGGGAGTGCCTGTACTGGCTTCGAAGCCCTGGACAGCACCTTACCTGCAGTGGTCCTCACCTAGTCAGGTGCCACAGTTTTTTGAAGGTTTATGACGGTCCAGTCACCCAGTAATACCTGACACTAGATACAATTCTGTGCCCTTCCATATGGGGACCAATCCCTGCCTTTGGGCGACCACCTTCTCCCAGCTACAATAGAGAAGATTTGAAGAGGAGAATACATAGATGTATTTGATCTATTGAATGGAGAGGTTGAAAAGATGAAAGGGGACAAGGAAGAAGAAAAATTCAAATAGAAGAAGCCTGAGAGATGTTGGGCAAACTGGCTCCCAGGTTTTTTTATCTATGCCGGGACAATAGTCAAGGCATACCCTTCAAGGGCTTTTGCCTTGATACAGTACATTGACGTAATATACAGGGCCTATGTAGACTTCCCGGGACATGCGTGGTTGCTCTACGATCAGGGGTTCTGCATAAGAGCGGCAATACACCCCAAAATGGGTTGGGACATGTATCACCACAGCTTGTGGATGCATCTAATGACCCCCTCTCGTCCTGCCCTGGGGGATCATTTTGATAGCGGTCATTTTATTCAAAAGACCAACAATTATTATACTCCCCACGCTTTAGCAGGTCAGGTGGTTCAACCCCACCTGGTCTGCTGGGAATTCAATGCCAAGGGGTACTGTGTCCAAAAGCAGTGCAGATTCCAACACCAATGCTTGATTTGCGGAGCACCCCATGGGTCAGCTAATTGTTTCAGGGGATGCCCAGGATCAGGCGGTAGCAAGGAAGGGGGTGGTCCCAAGCGGCAGCCACCAGGTTCATCTCCTGCTTCAAAAGGGCCCCAGCCCAATTAACCTGTCTATACTAACTGGCGGGCAGCTATCATACCTGGATCGGGAGGCAGCCTGTTATTTACAGGATGGGTTCACTTTTGGATTTTGGATCCCTGTACAGGGCTTTAGGGTGGCTACTATGGCAAACAATTTAAAATCAGTAAAGGGTATGGAAGATGTAGTCAGAGCAAAGATTCACAAAGAAGTTGCAGAAGGGCGGGTGGCTGGTCCATTCTCAGAGCCACCTGTACCAAATTTGCGAGTCTCCCCATTGGGAGTGGTCCCCAAAAAGGCCCAGGGTGAGTTTCGCCTTATTCATCATTTGTCCTATTCTGCTGGAGAATCAGTTAATGACATGATTCCCCAGAAATTATGCACGGTCCGCTATACTTCATTTGATGCGGCCATTCAGATGGTTAGATCCTGCAGCAATGAGGCGGAGCTGGCAAAGGCGGACATTAAATCAGCATTTCGTTTGTTGCCTGTTCACCCAGACGATTTTGAACTCCTAGGTTTTAAATTTGAAGGCTTATATTATATGGATAGGGCAATGCCAATGGGGTGTTCCATTTCTTGTGCTGCGTTTGAGCACTTCAGCTCATTTGTGGAGTGGACGCTGAAGTGCAGGGTGGGGCTTTCCCAGGTGGTCCATTATTTAGATTATTTTTTATTTTGTGGGAAGCCAGGGACCACCCAATGTGAGCACCTCATAAGGACCTTTCAGATAGTTACAAGGGAACTAGGTGTTCCTTTGGCTGCTGAGAAGTCAGAAGGTACAGTGATCACGTTTTTAGGAATTGAGCTAGATACCATCCAGGAATCAAGCAGATTGCCAGAAGTTAAATTAGTAGACCTCAGAATTCGAATTTGGGACCTGTTGCAAAGAAATTTATTTACATTGAAGGAGCTACAAGAGGAAGTGGGTCACCTCAACTTTGCATGCAAAGTGATTGCTCCCGGTAGGGCATTCCTTAGACATTCCTATAACAACAGAATGGGCCACAGTAATAATTAATGGGTCTTTCCTTGGGGGCAGGGTCCCTCCTGCCCTCAAGGAGACACTCATTAGGCCCATAAGGAAGAAACCTAGTTTGGCGGCGGACGAAATTGGCAATTATAGGCCCGTCACCAATGTTTCTTTCATTAGCAAAGTGGTGGAGCGGGTGGTGGCCGATCAGCTTCAGGCTCATTTGGATGAAACAGATGCCCTGGATCCGTTCCAGTCGGGTTTCAGGCCGCGCCATGGTACAGAAACGGCATTGGTCGCCCTGTATGATGACCTGCTGAGGGAGGCTGACAGGGGGAAAACATCTCTGTTGGTCCTCCTCGACATCTCGGCGGCCTTCGATACTGTCGACCACAGTATCCTCCTGAGGAGGCTCTCCGAGTTGGGAACTGGTGGCCATGCGTTTGCGTGGCTCCGATCCTTTCTCGGGGACCGACCTCAGAGAGTACAGCTTGGGGAGAGGTTATCGGCCCCATGGACCCTTAATTGTGGGGTTCCGCAGGGTTCGATCATCTCCCCAATGCTGTTTAATATCTATATGAGGCCGCTGGGTGGGGTCAGCAGGGGGTGTGGGGCGTCGTGCCATCAGTACGCTGATGACACTCAGCTCTACATCTCCTTTTCACCAACTGCAGAGGATGCCGTTATGTCCCTCCAGCGCTGCTTGGAGTCTGTGCTGCAATGGATGCAGGAAAATGGGCTGAGGCTGAATCCGGACAAGACGGAGGTCCTGAGGGTGGGTGGCCCCACCGTCAGCGGTCTGGGAAACTCTCTCTCATTTGGGGGGGTGACTCTTACCGCAAAGAGTGAGGTTCGCAGCTTGGGGATCCATCTGGACCCGGCGCTCACCATGGAAACTCAGGTGGCGTCGGTGGTCCATACCGCCTTTTTTCATCTTTGGCGGATAGCCCAGCTGCGACCCTATCTTGATGTTGGGGCGCTCACTACCTTGGTACATGCGCTGGTAATCTCGAGATTTGACCACTGTAATGCACTGTACGTGGGGCTGCCTTTGAGGTTGATGCGGAGACTCCAAGTGGTGCAGAACGCGGCGGCCAGACTTCTTAGTGGAGTGAGAAAATATCAGCATATCTCTCCCACTCTGGCCGCTTTGCATTGGCTGCCCATTCGGTTCCACGTTGACTTCAAAGTCTTAATGCTAACGTACAAAGCCCTAAACGGTTTAGGGCCTCGATATTTGGCGGAACGCCTACTCCCACCAAAATCTACCCGGATCACCCGATCGAGTCAGGAGGTGAGGCTGAGGAGCTTGACGCCGAGGGAGGCCCGGAAGGAAAAAACAAGAAATCGGGCCTTCTCGGCGGTAGCTCCTCGCCTCTGGAATAACCTTCCTCCGGCGATTCATGCGGCCCCTTCGCTGGGCACCTTTAAAAACCAATTAAAAACTTGGATGTTTACACAGGCCTTCCCTCCAGTGAACACTTGATTTTTTCTTTTTATTTCTTTTTTCTTTTCCCTTCTCCATCTTGAACTGTTTGTCTATTGATGTTATATTTTATATTTTTATATATTTTATACTTTGTTATGTATGATTATGCGTGTTGGAAGCCGCCTAGAGTGGTCGTCTGACCAGATAGGCGGGGTAAAAATACAATAAATAAATAAATAAATAAATTAGAAGGGTGTGTGAATCCATGAGTGGGTTGAAAAAACTGCACCACAGACGGCGACTTTCAGCAAGTATGAAAGATGACCTGCGCACTTGGTTAAGTTTCTTGAATGGTTTTAATGGCATTTCTTTTTGAAGGGATGAAGTGCACTTAGGAGCAGAGTTCCAGGTCCAATCCGATGCTGCCAGCTCAAGGGGATATGGTATTTACTTTAGGGGGCCATGGTGTGCTGGCCTTTGGCCGATGGAATGGCGTGACTCCAAAGTCACCCGTGATTTAACATTTTTGGAGGTTTTTTCCAATTGTGGGAGCCCTATGGCTTTGGGCGGACATTTGGGCCAATTCTGCTGTCACATTTTGGTATGACAATATGGCAGTGGTCCATGTTGTGAATACTTTTTCATCACGATCACTGAGGGTGATGAGATTGGTGAGAGCGTTCACCCTGCATTGTTTAAATTATAACATTGTGTTCCAGGCTTGCCATGTGCCTGGTGTGAAAAATGAGCTGGCTGACTCCCTGTCAACAGATCGATCGGTTCAGGGTGTTGGCACCGGAAGCTCAGGCTCGACCAGAGATATTGCCGCAAGAGGTATGGAGGATTGAAGCCAACAGGGCAATCAGTTTAGCAATTGCTCCCAGTACCAAGCGTAGCTACGCAGCTGCTTGTGAAGAGTTTTTTTGCATTTTGTAAAGAGGAAGGTCTGGCCAGACCTTGGCCTATGATAGTGGACCATTTGCAGAAGTTTGGAGTATATCTTCATCTCAAAGGTTTGGCTCCTCATACAATACAAGGGAGAATGTCAGCTCTGTTCTTTTATGCTAAGACCCAGGGGTGTCCAGATCTGGTAAGTGATTTCCAGATTAGAAAAATGATTGAAGGATGGAACAAAGAAAGAGGTCGTCAGGAAGATAGGCGCACTCCTATGTCACCAAGAACATTAGTTCAACCGAGTCAGGTTTGGGCTGCTGTGTGCAGCGACCAATATGAGGCCAAATTATTTAGGGCAGCGACGCTGTGTGCATTTTTGCGGCCTTTAGAGTGAGTGAGTTGGTCAGGACGTCAAAGGGAGACAATTAAAGGACGGCTTTACAGATGGAAGACTTATAGGTCTCTGAAGATGAAGTCTTGTTTCATCTCTGCCGATCCAGAACAGATCAGTTAGGTAAAAGGCAGGTTATAAGTTTAGGGCGTTGTTCGGTGGATGAGTTATGCCCGGTTAGGGCTGTTTCTGAATATGTTGAGTTAAGAGGGACCTCTGCAGAAGAATTATTTTGCCATAGAGATCACTCACCCCTTACAAGATACCAATTTTGGACAATTACCTCCTGATATTATAAGGCACCCCGACATAAGGGTTTGTCACCCAGAACTATATAGGAGTGATGGAGTTCACTTGTCCGATGCAGGTCTAGACCTTTTTCTACATGATCTACAAGGGGGCCTTTAGGCTGAAATTTTTGGCTGTGTCAGCGGGCTTGGGGCATATAAATAGCCCCATGCCGTGGCAGGTAGTGCGAGGGATGAGCTTTTGGTGAGTTCCTGGTAGGTCACATGGTGCAAAACATCATATCCCCCTTTTTTGGTAGACAACACCAGGCTCTGATGGGAGATGGCCTTTTTATTGAGGGGACCTCACAGGCAGCAGTTCACCTAGGGTCATGAGGCTCGGTGGGCTGAGGCACTGGGGGATACCCCTATCAAGGGGCACCTGAACACATGCTGGATGGAACACAGCACGATTCAGAAATAGGAACTCGCCCTGCTTTTGAATCTGGAGGTAAAGACTACACCGGATTTCGATATATATTGCACTACGTTAGGCCCCCTTGTTGATCGGGGTTTTAGTTTAAATAGTTAAAGTTGTGGCCCAAATTTTATCCCAACAACCTGTGTCGTCTCTTTATTTCTGGGCTGGGTGAGCAAAGATCTCACAAAAACATCACAGTTTTGGCTTGTAGTCCTGCCGCCCAAACACAATGCATATATACCCTCCTTCCCTAATTTCCTATCTTGTTCTCCATTGAACACCTTCCATTTCACCATTCTCTGATGACTAAACACTCCCAGCTTTCTCCCTGTTTCCCCACTGCTCTGTCATCCATTCTAGAAGGAAATCTACCTCCCCTTTCTTTACTCTGTCCCACTCTCCTGGTTCTCCCTTTGAATCCCTGACAGTAATTTCAGCCTCATTTGAAGTCTTCATAGCATCCTCCCCAATGTCTTAGACAGGTTTGGCATTTCTGGTTTCCCACATCTTCTTGTTTTAATCAACACAGCCCGTGCACCATCTCTACACTACAACACATTATATTGGAGGTGGATGGAAAGCTATAAAGCTAGTGAGATTTCAGTAAAAACAGAGGTAGACTACATTCTGATTGCATATTGATTTGACTGCATTGGTTTGTTCATGTATATTCAATCAATTTTGTATAATTTTCAACATGTCCACTCATAATCTATTTGTTATAATAAGGTGTGCTGTTTTTCCTTTTCTCGCCATTCTTCTCCTACTGGAGTTTGGATATCATCATGGCTGCACTGACTTGTGGGTGCAGCAGTTCTAAACAATAACATTGTGCTACATTCCAAACAGGATACTTTATCTTTTTAATTAGCATTTAGTCTTATTGATCTGGTTGTCAAGCTATCCTGCCTCACAGGTTACGATCCCATAGCCAGGCCTTGGCACTGAAAGACCAAGCTTCAGAAAGCATGCCGTACAGGCCTGGACTCTTTAACCCAGATTTACCTTATGTTGACATCTTAAGGGCAAAACAAGTCAAACACTCTAATAATTTAGAGAACAGGTATTACTGGTAATAATAATTATTTGTCACTAAGTCAGTTCTGAGTTAAGGTGGCCTTTCCTAAGGTTTTATAGGTATGAAGTACTCAGAAGTGCTTTGCTGTTCTCTTCTTCTAGGGCCACTCTGGCAGTAGTTTGCCCAAGGGTGCCCAGGCTGGTTCTTGTCCCAGGAGGCACAGCGGGAATTTAACTCCCAACCTCTGGCTGTTGCAGCCAATTATACCAGCTCACTGAGCTATCCATTCAGCGAGGTCTTATTTCCCTAATCTATTTCCTTTCGTTTCATATACGTGTCTACCTCATCCTTACAATTTGACACTATAAAGTGTAGAATTTTCTAGAAATACAATATAATCAAAGAACCTGACTTTGTTTTGTTTTGCTTTGGTCCTCTCACCTGTGTACCTACATTTTACTGGAATGCCTTCAACAGTTTTTCATCAATCTGCAGGTGGAAGGGAGAGAGAGTGAAATTAAAAAGTGGTCAACCAGCTGTCTCCAGAACTCTGAGAAAAGAGATTAGAAGGGTGACAGAATTCCAGTGTTGCAGGGAGATATTGTTGCATTACAATTCATGTCATCCCATACCATTGGTTGTGCTGGCTATACATTGCTGGCGGTTGCAGTCCAACAATATCTGAAAGGCCAGGCATTCTCTACCCCTGAACTAGAAAGCACTTTGTCAGATGATCAAGTGTTTTGAGCCAGGGTAACAGCCATGATAAACTGGTGTAACCACCAAGGTACTGTATAGTTAAATTCCAACTCCCATCAGCCCCAGTCTGGCCAGCGCTCAGTGATGGTGGTAGTTATAATCCAGGAACTGTGCGTAAGCATGGCATGTGCTTATTTTCAACTTTAAAGAGATATCATCCTGTGTCATTTTACAGCAGGGGCAGATAACTGCCAGAGGTCCAGAATCTGCACAAGCCCTCACCTGGACTTTGAAGGGTTATACTGCCCGCTTCCCACTCCAAAGAAGAATTTTTAAAGAAAAACTCCTTCACAAGCCTTTTTTGCAGGAGTGTGGACAATTTTACCAAGCCTTTGCATCTCTTTCAACTGTTTGAGGTTAAGAGGGGCCTTTTCAAAACCATAAATAAATCACTTGTTGCTGCTGTTGTTGTTGGGGTGACCATCAAGTCACCTCCAACGTAGGGTGACCATCCAAAATACTCTGTTCTTAAGAGCTCTGCTCAGGTCTTGCAAACTCAGTAAGCCACCCTTGAAAAATAAAACAGGCCCCTCCTTGAACCTAAAATAGCTAATGAAGGGAACCTGGTATAAACCTATGTTTCTTTGAGAGACTGATGGGGCCTTTTTCTAATCATTTTTTTAAAAAGGGGAAAACAGAGCTGTCTTGAGGCTGTGGAATACTTCAGTGGAGGGACACATACAGCCCATGCCCTGCACTTTGCCAGACTGTCTTTTAAACATAGGTATTCATTCATCCCAGCATGCAAAGGTATTAAAGTCATATTACTAATCATCCCTCTCTTTTTTTAACCCCTTTTCTTTTTTTCACCTCAAATCTCCAGCAAAGGAGCCTTGTTGAGTTAACATTTCACAACTATTATAGGCTGATAGTACTGGGAGAAGAGAACAAGGATGACATGGCTGTCACAAGATCCCAGCTGCCTCATGCTGCCAGTTTGAACTTGTGTTTGCACTCAGTGTACAATGCTGAAGAGGTTCTGTCAGTTACATCTCTTTATTACTTCTGCAGTGACTGATGTTCTGTAGCATGAGAAAAATGCCTCTTGGCCCTTGCTACACATTTTGACAGTCCAAATAGATCCCAAACCACTACAAGGATTTTCTTTTATTACTTGCTGCCACAATGCTGGAAAAGGGAATGGCTTGGCATATTAATTGAGAAAGGACAGGTGATCATATGGAATCATGTATGAATGGATCCGTGGGTCCCCATTTCCTTGAATAAAAGGGAGACACTGACACTCAGAAGCAACACCACGAATGGGCTGGCCCCTACAACCTTGCATTTATAAACATGCCACTTTCATGTTTCTCATCTGTACCTGCCCTACCATTAGGCAGAATGAAGCGGCCATCTCAGGAAGCAGATTTGAGGTGTCATGAAAGGGAAGCAAACTGTTAGCTACTAACTTTGCTGTTTCACTTTATTTACTTTGTCTCCTTTTCTATTTGTACTATAACCGTATGCAAATGGCCTCTCAGAGTTCTCCCTTTTGTTTGTGAACCGAGAAACTGAGGGGACAATTTCCCTGCATTTCCACAAGGGAAGGAGAATGTTTTAGCTTTCTTATAACATTGCAAGGTGGCTGAAAGGTTGGCAGCTGAGGGGGCTGCCGTCTGCAACAGAGATGAGTGTACAATGAAACATGAGACATACGTTCCTCAGCCACTGCATAAGTAAGGTAAGCACAAGAATCCTAAAATTTTCCACAAGGTTTCTGCTCCTTTGAAATTATTTTTCAAGGGAATAATTTTTCTATCAATTTGAATATGAAAGATCAAAATTCTTATGGGAGCAATTTTTGGCACTGCACCAGTTTTCCTGACACGAATGGTAAAGGTTGTTTTTTTGTGGGATGTTTTACTCATGTGCCAGATAAATGTGGGTGGCTTTGAATACTTACTATATAGAAATGGGACGAGTGATGGGGGAGGACCATTTACTGTTCTGCCTTCAGCAATGGATGAAATCAGTGTTGCCAGTAAAGTCATGCCAGTGGCAATGATTTTTTTATATATAATTAAAGACTTCCTGCCCCTGTCCTGTGGTCCTCATGGGTTCCTGATAATGAAAAGGATGGCATGGGAGCTATGGATGTCCTGGAACAGAAGTTGGAAATTTAAAAAAAAAAAAATGGCTGATGACATGTAGTGAACAGGATTTCAATCAATATGTCTGTAGTGATACCTGAGTCTAAATGGATGATCAACAAAACAAAAAAACCAACCTCTTGATAGGCATGAACCACCCCATGACAGGAAAAGGAAACCTCAAGCTGTCATCTTGAAGAAATCTAGCATTCACCTTTATGACTTCCAGAAATTTTCTCAATCTAACAGGAATATTGAACTTTTCACTATGCAGTCCTAATACTTACTCCTTTCTCTCTTTTAAATACATTTATGTGCCAGTTATTTAGGATTGCTACATTTTTCTTCTACAAGGCTCCTTATCATCAACAGTTCTTCATACTGGGTATATTTAACACAATTCGTCCCTTATAAGATTTGGTTGTACCTGCTGAAATTGCCCAGTGCTGAGAATATACTTCTCAACATCAATACAGTCCTTCATAAATCTGACAGAAAGAAATTTAATTTGAAAAAAGCCCAATTCATCCCTGTAATAAGGACATGTTCTGTGGAATTCTGCTCTGTGTATGCAACACCACAAATGCAAAGATCATCCTAGTGCTTTATATCAAACAATGCTATGAGTAGACAGTGGAGAAGTTGCCATGAATGGAACATTTCTCGTTGGCATACATTTGCTGGCATAAATGTGGAGATTCACACACATAGCTGAAAATTTGCAGCAAATGCACTGAATTTCCAAAACTATTATCTTCATTAAACAAAAAGCCCTATACATTTGTTTTCCTCATATGCAGATATATAATAAACAATACTACAGTTGTCTTCTTATGTTAACATTGCCAACTCAATTCCTTCAACAAACAGAAACATAGACATTCTTATCAAGGTGTTTGTTTGTGATGTTGATGTGTTTCATAGGCATTGCTCTGGCTGGCACCCAAACACAGATTGCCACATACCAATGCTTTCAGAAAACATCTTTCTAGCTAGAATGTTATTTAACTGTCAGTGCAATGGAGACAATAGAAGTACTCTGCAGATGGATTCCGAATATTGGTTTGCCAATCTAATGAATAGTACACATGTGAAGTGGGATCCAATTGCAGCAAGAAACACTTTGCAGGTGGAGGGCTTGTAAGGCATAATATGTGTCCACTTTTGTCTTTTTTTGTATATCACATTAGAAGTGTTGTGGCTTCCATCTCTGTTCTTAAGTTATTCCTCTCTAAAATTCTACTTTGGGTGGGGGAAGATCAAAGTTCAATGAATTGTGAACAAATCTTAATTCTTAAATAGCAGGGAAATTGTGTGTAATCTCTTTATAATATGGTGGAGTGTGCATATGGAAGGACAACATAAGCATCCCTCCAACCATAGGTAATTCACCTGTATCTAATTCCCTGTTGTTGTTGTTGGGATAACGTTTAGTGGGATAACATTTCTAGGATTGTTGAGATAATTAATTAATTAATTAATTAAAACTGTTTAAACTCTTTAAAAGCAGATTTAAATATACATAAAATGATATGCAGCACCTACACTTACAATTTCTCACTACTCAACAGGCTTCACTGTTAAGAGCCTGCCTAAAAAAGTATTTTCTTCACCTATCACTGGAAGGGCAAGATGGAGAGGGCCAACCTAGCCTCTTGGGGGGAGGCATTCCACAACCAGGGAGCAGCCACAAAGAAGGCCCTCTCTCTAAACATGCCTGAGGGGGCTGTGGGGTTGAGAGAATGGCCTACTCTGAAGATCTTAAGAGCCAAGGAGGTCAACATGGAGATATATGGTCCTTTGGATGGCCTGGACCCAAACTGTACAGAGCTTTATAGTTCTTAACCAACACTTTGAACTGGGCCTGTAAAGCTGTTGCAACAGGGCAGTTATACGTTCCCTGAAACCAGCCCTGGTCAGCAGCCTGGCTACAGCATTTTGAACCCGTTGGACTTCTTTTGGAATCTATTTCATTCCTGGATTTCCCTTTGGGGGCTCAATATCATTACAGTGGTGCCTCGACTTACGAACTTAATCCGTTCCGGAATGGTGGTCGTAACTCGAAATGGTCGTAACTCGAAATGGTGGTAAGTTGAAGCACCATTTCCCATAGGAATGCATTGAAACGCGATTAATCCATTCTGGCTGTGTGTTTTTTGTTGTATCTCGAGGCGCCGGTTGCAAGTCGAAGAATTCGTTCCCATAGGAACTAATGGAAAAGCGGTTAATCCGTCCACTACCACTAGGGGGAGACTTTTTTTAACCTAAGATGACTTAGGTTAAAAAAGGGCAGGAAAGGAGGGAGGGAGGGAACAATGGGGAAAAGAGGAAAGAAAGAAGGTCATCACTGGGGCACACAGACCCCTCAGACAAAAGTTTGTGCTTTTAAGCACAAAAAGAGAGAAGAGAGAGAGAGAGAAGACAATTGGGGGGGGAAGAATTTGGAGTCTAAACCACATTTTAAACCAACACATGTTAAAACAAATACCTTTTAAAACCAAACACCTTTTAAAATCAAACACCTTTTAAAACCAAATGCATTTTAAACCCACCCACCAACACCTTTTAAAACAAAAGAGAGGTCACAGCTTTTGGTGTCTTCTGGAGGACATCCTGGTGACATCTCCATCAGGGGTCTCCTTAGGTACAGTAGAGGTGACTTCTGGCTGGAGGACAGGCAGGTGGGTGGTGAGATGGTCATCGTTGGGAGGTAGAGGTCCCCTCCTTTGGGTCATCTTCTCCAGGGGGTTCCTGTCGCTGTCTCTTGGCTGCAGGCTCCATTCTGGTGAAAAATTTGTCCAATTTCACCTGCTTCGTCCTGCGCTGCAGAACCTTTCTGAAATGGCTGACCACGTTGTCATTCATCATGTCCAAAACTCTGCCTGTCACAGTCCTGTTTGGGTGGTGCCTCTCAAAGAAGTCCTGGCACCTGTTCCATTTCTTGCAGATAGATCTTATCTCCTTGCTGCTAACCTGCGCTCCCTCTTCCTCTTCCTCAGTGGAAAGCTCCTCCACAAGAGCCTTCTGCTGCTCAGTTTGCAGTTCTGCAAGTTCTTCTGTGGTCAACTCCTCTTCATGGTCCTCAACCAGCTCCTCTACATCCTCCTCATTGACATCCAGACCCATGTCTTCACCCATGGAGACAATGTCCCTCACCACCTGTGCATCAGTCACCTCAATGCCATTGTCTGTGGCACATTCTGGCCACAGTTTCCTCCAGGCTAAGTTCAAGGTCCGAGTTGTGACATCTTGCCAGGCCTTGTCCAATGAGTCTGACGCAGTGGAGGACATTGAAATGTGACTTCCAGAACTCTTTCAGGGTCAAGGACATCTCCTCGGTGATATTGAAACACCTGGCGAAGAGCGCCTTTGTGTAGAGGTTCTTGAAGTTGCTGATCACTTGCTGGCCCATGGGCTGCAGAAGAGGTGTTGTGTTGGGGGGGAGGCACTTGACCCTGATGAAGTCATGTTGTTTGTTGTTTAGTCGTTAAGTCGTGTCCAACTCTTCGTGACCCCATGGACCAGAGCACGCCAGGCCCTCCTGTCCTCCACTGCCTCCCGGAGTTCGGTCAAATTCGTGTTGGTAGCTTCAGTGACACTGTCCAACCATCTCATCCTCTGTCGTCCCCTTCTCCTCTTGCCTTCACATTTTCCCAACATCAAGGTCTTTTCCAGGGAGTCTTCTCTTCTCATGAGATGGCCAAAGTATTGGAGCCTCAGCTTCAGGATCTGTCCTTCCAGTGAGCACTCAGGGTTGATTTCTTTCAAAATGGATAGGTTTGTTCTCTTTGCAGTCCAGGGGACTCTCAAGAGTCTCCTCCAGCACCACAATTCAAAAGCATCAATTCTTCGGCGGTCAGCCTTCTTTATGGTCCAGCTCTCACTTCCATTCATCGCTACTGGAAAAACCATAGCTTTGACTAGGCGGACCTTTGTCGGTAAGGTGATGTGTCTGCTTTTTAAGATGCTGTCTAGGTTTCTCATCGCTTTCCTCCCAAGAAGCAGGTGTCTTTTAATTTCAGGGCTGCTGTCACCATCTGCAGTGATCATGGCGCCCAGGAAAGTAAAATCTGTCACTGCCTCCATATCTTCCCCTTCTATTTGCCAGGAGGTGATGGGACCAGTGGCCATGATCTTAGTTTTTTTTGATGTTGAGTTTCAGACCATTTTTGGCGCTCTCCTCTTTCACCCTCATTAAGAGGTTCTTTAATTCCTCCTCACTTTCTGCCATCAGAGTGGTATCATCTGCATATCTGAGGTTGTTGATATTTCTTCCGGCAATCTTAATTCCGGTTTGGGATTCCTCCAGTCCTGCCTTTCGCATGATGTATTCTGCATATAAGTTAAATAAGCAGGGAGACAATATACAGCCTTGTAGTACTCCTTTCCCAATTTTGAACCAATCAGTTGTTCCATATCCAGTTCTAACTGTTGCTTCCTGTCCCACATATAGATTTCTCAGGAGATGGATAAGGTGGTCAGGCACTCCCATTTCTTTAAGAACTTGCCATAGTTTGTTGTGGTCCACACATTCAAAGACTCAGCTCCAGGTCTTGTTTTTGCTGACTGTATAGAGCTTCTCCATCTTTGGCTGCAGAGAATATAATCAATCTGATTTCGGTATTGCCCATCTGGTGATGTCCATGTGTAGAGTCGCCTCTTGTGTTGTTGGAAAAGAGTGTTTGCGATGACCAGCTTGTTCTCTTGACAAAACTCTATTAGCCTTTGCCCTGCTTCGTTTTGAACTCCAAGGCCAAACTTACCTGTTGTTCCTTTTATCTCTTGACTCCCTACTTTAGCATTCCAATCCCCTATAATGAGAAGAACACCTTTCTTTGGTGTCAGTTCTAGAAGGTGTTGTAAGTCTTCATAGAATTGGTCAATTTCAGCCTCTTCAGCATTGGTGGTTGGTGCATAAACTTGGATTACTGTGATGTTGAAAGGTCTGCCTTGGATTCGTATTGAAATCATTCTATCATTTTTGAGATTATATCCCAGTACAGCTTTTCCCACTCTTTTGTTGACTATGAGGGCTACTCCATTTCTTCTACGGGATTCTTCCCCACAATAGTAGATATGATAATCGTCTGAATTGAATTTGCCCATTCCTGTCCATTTTAGTTCACTGATGCCCAGGATGTCAATGTTGATTCTTGCCATCTCCTGTTTGACCACATCCAACTTACCAAGATTCATAGATCTTACATTCCAGGTTCCTATGCAGTATTCTTCTTTGCAGCATCGGACTTTCCTTTCACTTCCAGGCGCGTCCACAGCTGAGCGTCCTTTCGGCTTTGGCCCAACCACTTCATTAGCTCTGGAGCTACTTGTACTTGTCCTCCGCTCTTCCTCAGTAGCATGTTGGATGCCTTCCGACTTGAGGGGCTCATCTTCCAGCATCATATCTTTTAGCCTTTTGTTTCTGTTCATGGGGTTTTCTTGGCAAAGATACTGGAGTGGCTTGCCAGTTCCTGCTCCAGGTGGATCGCGTTTAGTCAGAACTCTCCACTATGACCTGTCCGACTTGGGTGTCCCTGCACGGCATAGCCCATAGCTTCTCTGAATTACTCAAGCCCCTTCGCCACGACAAGGCAGCAATCCATGAAGGGGGATGAAGTCATACTCATCATCAAGATCATCCACCAAGGATGGGGTGTGTGCCGGGGCGTTGTCCATCACCTTTCAGGAAGCTCGTTGTCAGAAAGATATTTTTTGACAAAAGTCTACATTTTCAGTAATCATTTGCTGAGTATTTGCCATTAATACAGAGGTACAGAACTGACTGCAACTGCCTGGATAGGAACAGAACAAAGAGGAAATAAAAAGAGTTCTTACATCCCTATCAAAACTGCAATACAGAAGATATGAGATAGTAGGCAAAATCCTGTTGCATGAATATACACTGGCATTACCTGGACTAGACACCAAAAACATTCATTTTAAGCCAATAGAAAGTTTCCTACCCCCTCCTTTCAGATTATAAGGCTCCCTGGGGCTCCTTTATGCCCTGGGCAAGCCTTCAAGAGCCTCAAGACATTGTGTGTATTTGTGGAGCCTTTGCTAGTAAAATGTTGTGTTCAGATTGGGTTAGGACTGCAGGAAGTAATTTTTTTTTTCAACTGTTAAAGACTCTGTTCCTCATTCTGAGGCTATCAAAAGCTTACCCAGGGCAAAAGAGCGCCCTAGGGAGCTTCAGAACCTGAAAGGGGTGGGTGGGTAGGAAGCTTTCTATTAGTTTAAATTAAATATATCTGGTACTTGATCTGGGTTACACCAGAGCAAGTTTACACAACAAGACTTTGCCCGGTGTTATACCAAATTCATATTTACATAGGCATTTGTGGATATCATTTATCAGAAAACACACACATTTGTTGACATATTATTGCAAAATACATATTCAGTATCTTTTTAAATGCTTTAAGAAACACAGAGGTCTGTACTGCAGCATTCAGAATTTGGTGGATGTTTACATTCCGATAATTGCATTAAGGGAAAGTCATATCAGAATTTGCAAAAATAGAATTCCTTGATCTTTGTGATCGAGGAACTGTACGTAGACACATTTCCCTAACTCCAGGTAGGCACATATTAACTAGCATGTATTTACTGTTGGCAAGCTCATTGCAAGAGGTTCCAATACACAAGCTGAGGTTAGTGTCACAGAAACAGTGGTGATTTTTGACACCAAACATTTGGCTTTCCAGAGCATCTTTCAGGATAACAAGGACTTCAGCCAGTACCAGCAAGAGCACTTTGCACTGCTTTGTAGGTGACTGCGTGTTTATGAGGCAGGGCTTTCAGGTAGAACAAAACACAACCACTCACACTGCTGGAGAAAACAAACAAGAAACTGAACTTTTCCTCAGGCTTTCAAGATAGTTACCATTTTGTCTCTTATTGAACCCTCTAGAGAACCAAGAAATTATTTTCCTGCTAGAAGAAGTTTAGTATTTCATTCAGGAAAAAGAAGGGAAGTGGGAAAAGAACCGTTAATATATAAATGGGAGTGGGGGAGGTGGAATCCAAATATATTTCTCTCCAGCTATCCATAAAATTAAGTTTCTTGATTTTACTTTGGAATGCCAATTTATAGAGATAAAATAACTGCATGCAAGCTTGGTATTAGAAGTACAAAGAGTCTCTCTGGGCTGAATTTATGAATAGTTTGCTCAGGCACAAAAGATAATCAATATGCTTTTTTCTGTACTTCTCTCAGAGCAAAACTGGCTAGTTCAGTAGAACTCAAACTGTGCTTCCAACAGGCTGTGCTTCATGCTTTGTATTCCAACTAAAGTATTTCAGTTGCACTGTTTCAAAAGAAATGCTTATTCTCTCTCTCTCTCTTGCTCTCCCCCCCCCCCCCCACACACAAAACTTCCTCCGGATTACTGTTATTGACACCAATAGGATTATTATTTATTCCATTGAATTTAAGGGGGCGCACTTGAAAGTAGATATAAATAAGACATACATCATCATCATGTGCCATCAGGTCAATTCCATCAGGTCTTTTCAGGGTTTTCCAGATAGAGAGTACTCAGAAATGGTTTACCATTCCCTTCTTCTAGGAAATATGCAGCTTGCCAAAGGCCACAGAGGCTGGCTCTACTTCACAGGAGGCAGGGATGGGGACTAGAGTCATGGGACTCACTGTCAAGTTGGACTTAAGTTGCACTGGTAACTCAACTCAGACTCGACTGAGGTTTTTTTTCCAATGACATAGACTAGACATGTCACTAGACTTGTGACTTGGAACCCACCCACCCTATCCCTTTTTTCTGGGGGGAAAAGGCTTGTTTTTAATGGGGACTCGGACTTGGGGCTTGGGACTCGTGATTTGGTACCTAAGACTCGGACTTGATACTTGGTAGCAAAGACTCAGACTTGAGATTTGAACCCAAAGATTTGCCAGCATCCCTGATAGGAGGCATAGTGGTAAATCAAATTCCTAGCCTCTGGCTCTGCAGCCAGAGATCTAAACTACTGTCCAGCCAGCTAAGACATGCATAGGAAGGATATGTCCATTCAACAATTTTGTCACTCTCTACAGAGTTTGTACATTGTAGAATTACATTTTTACATAATTGTTCACTTTTGTGCAAAATTGTCCCAAACTAGGACGACTGCTGCTTTGTTTAAGAATTTGAAGTACTGGATATGTTGAGTGTATCTTTCTTAGCAATCAGTCAGTCCTCATGCGCATACATTTGGCTCCTCTACTAATTGTACAATTCAGTTCTCGCCTAAGAAATGTCAGGAAAAAATATGTACACAATACATTTGTTAGGGAACAATGTGTAGGAAAACTTGTGATTTAAAGGGGAAAATGTTGACTGAAGTCCTGTTGCTTTGCATAGTCATTTGCACTAGAGTAGGTCCATTGAATCAGTGGGGATTTTATAAGTCTACTCCTCCATAAGTTCCATTGATTCAGGTAGCCTCCTAAAGTAAATCAAAACTACAGCAGGCCCATTTGAATGAGTGGTACTTATGGAGGAGGTGACCTACCAAATCCCCATATCCCCAATGGGCTTTCTCAAGTATGACTTACTACACTAAGCAATGGGATTTCAGTCATAGACTGATGCATTGGACAGAACAGATTTGTGGTTGAATATATGGGACACAGACTGGATAAAGATCTAGCCAGGAGGTGAGGCTGAGGAGCCTAACGCCGAGGGAGGCCTGGAAGGAAAAAACAAGAAACCGGGCCTTCTCGGCAGTGGCTCCTTGTCTTTGGAACAGCCTCCCTCCTGAGATTCGCATGGCCCCGTCGCTGGGCATCTTTAAATGCCAACTGAAAACCTGGCTGTTTAAGCAAGCCTTCCCTCCACCCACCGTCTGAATTTTTATTTTATGTTTTCTCCCATCTTGGATCATTGTTTATTTAGTAATATATTGTTATGATTTTAAATTGTTAAATTGTTACATGATATGTTGTTACCTGCCCAGAGTAGTCTATATGACTAGATGGGCGTGCTATAAATGTAATAAATAAATAAATAAATAAAGGCTTGTGTATACATGTCCTATATGCACACGCAGGTGTGTACATTCCTATGAGCATGTATAATTCAGAAATTGTGTGTGTGTTTGTGTGCATGTGCATGTGTGTTCTCAAAGATGAAACTGTATATGAAGAAAACTCTATCACTGACAAAATCATGGATATGTTGGATGAAAAATGAGATATTTTCTTGCTTTGTGGCCAGTGTGTGCTCTTTTTCTCTGTGATACCTTTCAGTCACAGTTTTTTTAGCAGATAAAGACAACAATCAATAAAAAGAAGTTGCTAGACTAGGCCCTTCATGGATTCCATAGTAACCAGGTCTATATTAGAAACGTATATTTGAAAACTCTCTGAATCAGGGTCCCTGCCTTTCTTGGTTATCCTGAAATCTCTTCTTTATGTGACATGAATGATCTTAGCCCTGGGCTGACAATGCCTACCTCAGAAATTCGGGAATCAAGGTTTTTTTTCCTCCCTGCTTTTTATTCTCCTGTGACAGCTGATAATTATTTGAAAAGATTCTTTGGCCTCTTTTCAAAGTCCTGGGCATTTTTATTTCTGTAGAACCTGTGAGAGTGCAAGAGGGACATAGGTCTATGATCAAAGTGGTGGAATGTATTGCTCTGGGCTCTTTTGGCATTCTGCAATCATGTCCTATTAGGCATGTATTAAACATGAGCTTCCAAGAACAGTGCCAGGTAGACAGGAGGAGGTGCTAGACCTAAAGTGCAATCACAGGCTTCCAAAGGACATGTTCAGTTTACAGCCCCAAAGAAAATAAATGGTGAGGTGTGTTTATGACTGGCTGAAAATGCTGAGGTAAACCACAACCGTTAACACTGTAAGAATATGCTGCAAAATAAATCAATCTATAATTGCTGCATTTACCAACTTCCTATAGATTTGTGTTTTTCTGCCTATCTAAATTGGATAGTTTAATTGAGGAGGAGCCCACAAGCGGTTTATGAAAACGATAATCTCAAGAGCTCTTTCTTCATCTTATTTTGGTTTGTGACGTTCCATCAATAAACAAAGGTCTGTTGTTAACTTCAAAGGGCAGCCACATCATTTGAAAGAGAACAGTATCGATCAAAAAGTCAAAATTTGCCTGTGCCATAAGACAAGAAAAATCTCTCCGTGGATCCACCCCCTCCTGGCCATGCTTTTTTCTTTTCTTTTTCTTCTTCTTTGCTGTTAAGGATTGAGTCCCTGGAATGTTTTTGTTTGAGGGGTACATCACACAATCCCCCTGTGAGTGATAAAAGACAATTGAGCAAAAAGGTAAAATGACAAAGAACATGTACATTTTGGGATAAACATTCAAGGAATACTATGTATTTCATCATATGCATGACATGTTACAGTAAGTAAAACCATGTGCAACTAAATAAAGGAAAACAGAGGCAATCAACAGATTGAAAGATGTATTTCAGCGTGTGCTTTGCTGGATTATCACTGCACAAGAGTGAAGTGATGTTATTATGCAGTACTGCAAATCAACTTTCTATAAGGCAAGTTTAAAAATGGGGACAGTCCAAACAAAAAAACTAGAACTTTGAAACTAGACTTCAGATCAACATCAAATTTGGCACAGATGGTGCAAATAGTTTTCTCTTGATATCATGTACCATGGTATCCTTCTGGAGTGCCTTTCTGGGGTAGTCTTGGAGGTACTGTCCTACAGTGGTTCCCATTTTTCCAGGAAGGCCAAACTCAGAACATGGTAGTGGGGGAATCCTGTTTAATAACCTGGCTATTGGCCTGTGGGGTCCCACAGGATTCACTTCTGTTCTCCACATTATTCAACATCTACATGAACCTACCAAGAGAGGCTGTCTGGAGTTTTGGGGTTTGGTGCCATAATTATGCTGATGATACCCAACTCTTTCTCTCCTTTCCCTCTGATTCCAAGGAAGATGTTCTAAGCCTAGACGAGTGTTTTTTGTCATCAGTGGATTGGATGAGGGCTAGCAAGCTGAAACTTGATCTAGACATGTCAAAGGTGCTTTTAGTCACTTACAAGACAATTCAGGAGATAGGGATTCAGCCTGTAGTGGATGGGGTTACACTGTCCCTGAAAACTCAGAGTCAAAGCTTGGGTGTTCTTCTGGATTCAACCCTGAGCTTGGATGCACAGGTCTCAGCAGTGGCCAGGAATGCCTTTGCACAGTTAAAGCTGGTGCACCAGTTCTGCCCATTCCCACGTCTGATCTGGCCATAGTGACAGATGCCTTAGTTACATCTCATCTGGATTACTACAATGCACTCTACATAGGGCTGCCTTTGAAGAGTTTTGGAAACTTTAGCTGGTTCAAAATGCCGTAGCCAGACCATTGAATGGTACTTATTATTACAACAGCTTTTTCGGCTGCCAGTCTGTTTCTAGGCTCAAATCAAAGTGCTGGTTATTACCTATAAAGCCCTATACAACATGGGTCCAGGCTATCTGAAGGATTGTATCACCTCATATAAGCCTTCTTGGCTTTAAAGATATTCTAGGGAGACCCTTTTCTCAGTTCGACCACCTTCCCAAGATCATTTGGTTGAGGTCACAAGAGAGGGCCTTCCCAATGGCTTTGCCCAGGCTTTGGAATGTGCTGCCCTGAGAAGCCAGGTTGAGCCCCTCCCTCTGGTCCTTCCATCATCAGACAGAGACCTTCCTCTTCAGGCAGGCTTTTAAGCAAAGGTAAAGGTAAAGGTAAAGGTTCCCCTTGACAATTTGTCCAGTCGTGTTCGACTCTAGGGGGCGGTGCTCATCCCCGTTTCCAAGCCATAGAGCCAGCGTTTGTCCGAAGACAATCTTCCGTGGTCACATGGCCAGTGCGACTTAGACACAGAACGCTGTTACCTTCCCACCGAGGTGGTCCCTATTTATCTACTTGCATTTGCATGCTTTCGAACCGCTAGGTTGGCGGGAGCTGGGACAAGCGACGGGCGCTCACTCCGTCGCGTGGATTCGATCTTACAGCTGCAGATCTATAGATCTTACAGCACAGAGGCTTCTGCGGTTTAACCCGCAGCGCCACCACGTCCCTATGGGGAGAAAAGCGGTGTATAAATAATATAGATACATGAAATCTACCTAGTATGTACTTAGCTGATGAACAGAAGATTTTGGTTTGCTTATTTTCTGAGCCATCAATTGGCTATTGTTAGAAAGGTTTAGAAATGTATATAGCTTGGAAGTGATATTGACTACGCAGGCAAAAGATACACTTACAAGAAACATTTTGCTATTAAAACAGAACTAGTTTTCTCAAAGCTATAAAAAGACATTGCCTTCTGAAGTGAGTGATTGTTTATTTAGAGATCCTTGATTGAATCATCTTGCTATTGTGGTCCATAATGGACATAATCAAAATTAAAGACATCTTCAGACAATCCATCATGTTCTTGCAGTGTCAGAGAGAATCTGAAGATACAGGTAAAGTGAACCTAAACAGAACCACATCCCAAGCTGGAAAATATATCTTTTTTTTATTGCTATTTCCAAAATCCTATAGCTAGCAAGCCGGCTGTGGGACTCTGATAGTTTTAGGCCAAAAAATCAGATATTTCCCTGATCCCATCATGAAGAAACCAAATAGCAACATCCATTCAGGGACAGGAAAAAAAAATAAACTGTGAAATTTAATTTTGGGAGTATCAAAAGCCCATTTACTGAGCCATTTCAGCAGTCCTAGCAGTATCTACCAATTCATCTTCCAACTTCTTTTCCACACTTGTATACTCTCGATTTCTAGTAGCCACATAAACCTTTTAGTAGCCACATGAAGTTTTTCAGAAAAACGAATGGCATGTAATCCCAAGAATCCTCTTCTGAGCTCAGTGGACCAGATAGCAAGAATCTGCTTTTTGCTTGTCTAGACCAGAAATCAGTGATTGGCAGTCTGGTCAGACAATTTCTGGAAAGCATAACCTATTAACTAGGAAACCAACCTAGCAACTACCAAATTGACTGCTGGACAGGTGGTGGGCAGTAGCAGCCAGGAATAAGACAAAGGAGCATGAACAACCTTAGCTGTTAATTGCATACTATTTGTCTATTGCAATGATGCATCCAACACATTTGGTGTCTAGTCTTCCTTCTGTTCCTCCTCCTCCTCCACACCATTGCCACCTCTACATTCACCTTCTACCATACAGTGGTGGCAAGATAGGCTAGATGGCAAGTGGGCAGTGGCAGTGAGAAGGAAATAGGACAGCAGGCACAACTGTACACCTGTTCTTCATCACACATCATAGGATGACAGCAATGACAAGCATTCTGATTACAATAGAGTGGATGTTGTGGGGAAAGATGAGGAAGATATTCCAAAAGAATTGAGGAAACCATTGAAGGACTCATCAAGGTAATGTCCTGGCACATAAGACATACAGTGAGGATATTACATGCCTACTTCACAATGATGTCATCAGTTGGTCCCTTTGATGATACCTACTTGTGACCTATACTGTAGCTACTTTCTTCGAAGTAAACCCCACTAGACTAAATGGGACTTAGTTCTCACTAGAAGTGTATAGGATTGTGCTGTTATTTCCTTCTTCAGATGGATTCCATCTGAATGATTTCATTTTCCCTCTTTGAAGGCAATGTAAGCATAGCACATTTTTTCTACTTTTGCTTCTGTTCACTCCATAAATTTTACAGTCTGGACCTTGAAACTGTGGAGAAAGGCTCATTCTTCCATGTAAGTAGAACACCTCACAAACTACTCCCCAACAAAAATGCCTGATTTGCTCCAACTGAACCATTTCTGTAGATTGCCAGCCAACCTTAACTTGGAGACATCTGGGTTAAATCAGTGTCCATACTTCCTGCCGTGCAGTATGCTCACTGTTCTGCAAGGCCTGGCAATAGATAATCTGTGAGAAGTCTCCAGTCAAACCAATTATTTCCTTTTGTTTCCTTTAGTTTAATATTTAATGGGAGGACGTGGAAGCAGTGGCAACAGATTAGCACGTAGTAAGGATGGCGAGAGCGTGACTTTCTTAATTTTGCTGGATTATAATTTCTATGATCACTATTGGCTATGCTGGCTCAGGATAATGGGAACTGTAGTCCAATAAAATCTGCATATCAACATATTCCTCATTCCTTGCATATAAGAGGTCAAGAGTATGAGGCAATGATTAGAAACACTTATTGTTTCCTTGGATGTAGTTCTTTGTTAACACTTGCAAGACTGGTTGCATTTTTAATTAAATGGGGGGGGGGTCATTTTAGCTGGTTGAAAACAATTTGTGGTCTGCAACAAGAAGTAAGTGGCATCCTATCCAAAGGGGTTTATTCCCAGGTAATCATGCACAGGATTGCAGGTATACTGATCATAATAAATTACACATTATGCTAATAGACTTCTGATATTTGCAGGATCATCTGCAGGGGGGAGTGAAAAAGAGAGAGATGGAGAAAGAGAAACAGAACAGCACTGTCCTTATGAGTACCTACATTTAAAAATTTACCATTACACTGCAATTATATTGTAATAAGGGTTTTGCATATAAGCAAATAAAACCTCTGGGCCTAATAAAATAGGAAACCACCTGGGAACTCAACACATGTTGCCATGCGTTTGATGATGAAAGAAAAGAAATGGAATTCAATGAACTTTGTAAGAATATGAGTAAGAGTGGCTCCCCTCCAGTTACTAATTTGGACCAAGGGAGAAGCAGAGTTTCTTTCTAGTAAATTGCTCCCTGGGGTATAATGAGCTTTAAAAAAAGAAAAGAAAAAAAAAGTCTAAGAATCAGTATGATCTCAGGGAAAGTTAGATCTGGAAGGCTTTGGCCAAAATCTCATTTTTATCATGAACCTCTCGCTGTGACGTACACATGTTTTGGTCATCTGTCTACCAAATTGAAACAACAGCCACCACCCCTCTCTTAGAATTATTGCAAGTATGACTACATTTGAGATTGTCAAACAGTTTGTGTTACAAAATGTGGCAACATCATCAGCAGTCATTTTTAAAACTGAAGCCAAGCACAACAAATTATACCTTCACAAAACAGTCTCAGCCCTAATGGGCAATAAGAATGGCATGTGCCTGCCCAAATCTATCTCAGACAATTTATTTTATTCAGCTCCTAATGGCTGGGGGTGGGGTGGGGGGGGATTTCCATTTATTTTAGTATATGTAACCACATGATTGAAAATTATGAATTGTTTCTAGTTTGAATTGAGGGAAATAATCCTACAAGGTCAACTAAGATCATTAGTCAAACATACACTGTCACTGTAGTTGAATTCTGGAAGCCATCAGAGGGAGAGGAAGCAGGCACACACTCCTATGTTGTGCTTGGGTGCAGCTTGGGCTGAGGCCCTCCCTTCCTCCAGCTACAAGCTGCCACTACCATGGCCACCAGAAAGAAAGGACTGATCAGTTCTTCTGTACTGTTTAAACCCAGTTCTGTGAGCTGCTGAACTGAGTTTTCATTGAAATTTGTAATCAAGAATCTAGTGTCTCGATTTGCTTTTCTCCTCTTCCTTCCTAATCCTTTCTACTTTCGTGCCATGTCTTTTCAGTTATATGCCTACTGGCAGGTACTGTATCATCCCGGATATTAGTAAGCTGCAAAGAGAAGGGTAAAAATGCAGTAAATAAATAAATATATTTGCTGTATGATGAAAAACATTAAGTGTAATCTTTGTAAATCCCACCAGTTGTTCGACTCTGCCTCAATCCACATATTGCAAATTAGATTGTGTCTGTGAAGATTCTCAGTAATCCAGGTGAGGCTATCTGGAAGTTGAGTCATGGCAACTGGACTTCATTCTTATTAGGTTGAAACGTTTCATAACTCATCCAAGTTGCTTCTTCAGTCTGAGGAGAGTTGGTAGGAGATCCCTGATATATCTTCCACATTGGTTTAACTTCCTCCTGGTCTGAATAGGTTCCTTAGAAGGACAAAGGACGGGGGGAGGGGTGAGTGGAAGTCCCACTTCTGCATTCCTTCTCCACCCATTGTCATGGGTCATTAACAGTCATTAACAGTGGTCTTTCTGATGTGTGTGGTCCTAATATTTATGGGGAGAATAAAAGGGCAGCATGATAAATAGGAGACAGTTCAGTTTCAGTTTCAGTTTATTACGGTCGAAGACCAGAAAATTAAACAAAGTATACAAAAATACGGTACACATTTTAAGAAGATACTCCAATAAATTGAAAACATTTACATTAAAACTGAATTAGTCCTTACTGTGTGGCCGTTGATTAACTCGTAAACTTTAAAATCTCTTTTCAAAACTTAAAAGGGCTTTACAGGTTTTACAGGCTGCTGCCAGAAAACTAGCACACTGCTTCATTATCTGTGGATTGGATCCTGTAAGCAGCAGCTTGGCCCTTTCTGCGTCCGTGAGGCCCAACATTTTCCCAGTTAGGGGTGAGATATATTTATCTCGTATGCCCTGGTAATATGAGCACTGGAACAGAACGTGCTCCGTTAACTCAACCTCCCCCGAGCCACACAGGCGTACCCGTTCTGAAAGGGGTATCCTTTTAAAACAGCCTTCGAGTGAGGCCGAGGGGAGCACTCCCCATCTGGCTAAAAAGAAGGTCCTCCTATGTTGTGGGGTCTCTAATAATGAGAGGTATGTAGCTTGCTCGGCCACATACTTCTTATCTTCCACAGCTAAGAATTTGGGGCATTGATTAATATCGCTCTGTCTCTCTGTGTCCATTACTCTTTGTCTCAGAGCAGTTTTCGCTTGATTTATATCCATAGCCAGAACGGCATCTGGGGAAAATCCCAGGTGTCTCAACTTTGCTTGTACCATCTTAGACCAGGAAGACTGGAAGTTGTCACGTAGGACCAAGAATGCTAAATCTGATGTTGTGTGATTGAGTTTGAGCCAGAGGTTGGCGGAGGAAAGTAGAACTCTGGCCTCAACTTTTATCATCCGTCTCCAATCGTAGACTAGCATTGGATGCATAACTGGAGACCTGGAAGATGGACCTTAGGAATTTTGATTGAACTCATTCCAATGGGGCAAAGCTAGTGGAAGGAGGGCCCAGTAAAGTCCCATATAATAGTTGGGGAAGGGATTTGGCTTGGTATAATTTAATTGCCGCAGGGATGTAATGGCCACCTTTAATTTGTGCAAACCTTGCGACAGCTTGGGCCAACTGATGACCTACTGAAGCTACATGTTCATGGTGGGCTGTCCGTGCCCCAGTTGAATGCAGCATAACCCCCAGGTATTTGTAAGCAGATACCTGTTCAATCCTGTGTCCGTTAATTGTCCACACCCTTTTTTTAGATCTCCTGCCAAATGATACAACCTTGGTTTTGAGATAGTTGAGCTCTAGCTGGTTATCGTCACAGAACTGGCTGAACCTGCTCATCGCCCTTCAGAGACCCACTGGAGTTATAGATAGAATGACTGTATCATCTGCGTATAAGAGTAGCGGCACTTTGCGATTTGCTAGGGTTGGGGGATGTGAATCAGGTGTATTCATGAATTCAACCAAACTGTTAATATAAATGTTGAACAGGACGGGTGCCAAAACGCATCCCTGTTTCACCCCTTTGCAAGTAGGAATCGGGTTGGAGTGATGCCCATTCGCAGAGCATCTCACCATGAGGGATGTGTTCATATATAATTCTCTGATCAGGTACAACAGCCTGCGATCAATGGATGTGCCCTCCAACTTCTCCCAGAGTTTTACCCTTGAGATGGAGTCGAAGGCTGTTTTTAGATCTATAAAGGCTGCATGCAATGCCCCTGTATTGCCTGCCGCATATTTTTCTATCAGATGTTGCATAATCATAACCTGGTTCAGTGTGGACCTTCCCTCCCTAAATCCTGCCTGCTCCTCTGCGATCAGATTTTCTTGATCGACCCAACATTTAAGTTTATCTAAGAGGTGGCTGGCATAGAGTTTGCTGATTATGCTTAGTAAACTGATGGGTCTGTAATTAGCTGGACCATCTCTCCTGCCTTTTTTGTGGAATGGAACAATAATAGCCTCCCTCCAGCCTTCTGGGATAAGCCCTGAGGAGTCTATGTTGGTGAAAAGGGAGGCCAGCAGTGGGACCCAAAAGGCCATGTTCTGTTTTAATAGCTCCAGTAGGATGCTATCCATACCAGGGGCTTTGCCGTTTTTAAGTTGATTAATGAGTGATTCAACTTCGTCTGTCAAAACTGGGGGCCACACTGGTAAATCCTTCTTCATTTGCAGTAGCGTTTGACTAGAGGGGTCAGCATATAATTTCTTAAAATATGACTCCCACGTGCTTGCTGGTATAAGGGAGTCTAACGGTGCAGATTCCCTGAAGGTGTTACGGGTTATCAGCTTCCAAAAAAGGGCCGAGTTATTCGCCTTGGCTGCTTGGATTAGTTGGTCCCATGATGCCGTTACATCAGCTTTCTTCTTCCTAGCCACCACTTTCTTATATAATTTTTCAGCTCTAAGATGTGTAGCCAAAATGGGGGGGTGTTGCAACCGGGAACTGTTCGGTAGATCTGGTACGCGGAGTTAAGTGCCCATTTGGCTTCCAGTCATTCCCTATCGAACCACCCTTGGGAATGCCTAGCTGCATGGTTGCCTTGATTTCTTTTTTGCGTTACCAACAGGGGTTTCAGCCCCTGTATTAATTGCTTGTAGGGGAGCAGGAAATCCGGACCTGTGGTGTTATTTATGATGGTACTATGACATGAGGCCATGCACTGTCCTGCCAGCATTTCTGGAATTCCTGCTTCTGGCTGTTAGTTATTACTTCACCTCCTCCAGACAGGTCTTTTCACCTCACCAACAGATGGAAATTTAGTTTATGTTTATGTCTTTTAAGCAGAGATTGTTAACATAACATAATGGAAGTAGTAATTTCAAAAGGTCCGGGAGCTCCAAACAAACGTGTCCTACTCCGTCCTCGGCAAGCCCCCTCCCCCACTAAATAGGAGACAGATTGCTTGTGTTTTCTGATTGGTTATCAGGAGGTCATCAGGAGGTAAATATTTGGGCTTCATTTTCAGGTCGGCTTGCTCAGGGCACAGGTCTTTAAAGGAATGACATGCTTGGTGGGAAAACTAATAGTAGGAAATAGAAGTTTTCTTTAACATGCAATGTGGCCCTTACTTGATAGAAGGGCCTAGAAGGGTTTTTTGGTGGCAGGGGGATAGTCTGCCCAATATTTTTTTGGTTGGGGAATTGAAGTTGTACAAAACTAGGAAGGAGCCATAGTAATTGGTGGACCATGCTGTCCTATCACTTGAAGCAGGAGAAGCAATGTTGGTGTCCTTCTACATTTCCATGCATCTCTTCTGCCATCTGCTGATTATGTCATCATCTCTATAGCCTGTCCTTTAAAACACACACACACAAACAACAGTAACCCTGATCACATCAGATGCTAGTTCTTGGTAAGAACTTGCTGTCTGCAGCAGCAAAAACTATATCGCCAGCAAAAACAAGTGGGAAAGGAAGGAACAGCAACTGTACAAAGGAGGAGGAAGTAGGCAAAGAGTAGTGTGAGTGAAAAAAGCACTTTCTTGCATGAGCAAGAAGGAGCCGTGTCTATGTGAAAGAGGAAGAGGATGTGGTGTGGCAGCAAACACAGACATAATAGAAGGGATGTGGGAAGACAACAAAGATTATCACTGCCAACAGAGAGAGAAGGATGGAATGTGGCAAAGGTGAATAACCATATAAGTGAGAAGAGCGGTGGCAGAGAGGAAGGCAACACAACAGCATCAAGCAGCCACATGAGTGAGGAGGAATTCAAGACAACAACAAGAAGGAAGGAGAAATCATGCTAGTAAAGCAGGGAGAAGGACGGGACTGGTGACAATGGGGGAGGTGGGGGGGAGAAAGAGAGGGGGTGGCAAAGGACCTGTACAAGTGTGGCAAGAAGGAGGCTCAGTTTTGCAAGGGAGGAAGAGCATATTACAGCAGCTTGTGTGAGGGATGTGAAAAGACAAGGACCAAGAGGAAATCATAAGCAATAATGATAGGGGCTTTCCACTGAGGAGAACAGCACAATTCACCACTCCTAGTGTCTTGCTATCTGGGCTGATCATAAACAATGCCAGGTTAATTAGATCAAAGGTACAACATAGTGCACCAAGACATATAAGCAAGTGATTTGAATATGGTGGGAGAATTAATATGTAGAAAGATTGGTTACTTTTTGCTTTTTCTTGATCTACCATTTTTAGTTAGAAAAAGACTGGCTCCATAATGGCTTTGTTAGCACTCACCAAGTCAGTTTTAGAAGCTCTTGTAAGTTTGAATATGTCTCTGCTCCTACACTGTCTTTCAATAGATTTCTTAATACTGTAGGTATTCTTAAACAATATGTTTTCTTTTTGTTTTCCCTCCAGATATTATTTGGCTGTATCACTCAGCATTGCTCACCATGAGCTATGATGGCTGTGGCTGATAGAAGTTGCAGTCTAGCAAAATCTAGAGGGAAGTACTTGCTGACTCCTAGGCTATGTCAAGATTCAGGTCAGTTAGTTTCAGGGGGAAGCCTGGTATACCAAATTCACCCAAAGGTGTCTGCTACTGCTTGGGCTTCAAACTTTGGCCTAATTTGATACACATTCTTATTCTCAATCAACAAAAGATATAAGATACCCACTTTAAAACTTTGTCTCTGTCTACATGATGGCATTCACTAAAAAAATTCACTAACAATGTAAATGGAGCAGAACTAAAACCCATACAGCTGTAAATGCTGCATACACAGATGGTACATTTGGTATTTACTAACCAGCCTGCAGCGATATTGTTTAATTACAATTAATTATAATCTAAAGAGCTGATTTAGTCATTATCTTTGAGAAATGGACATTATCAACTCCCACCTGCCACTTTCAGTAGAATAAATGCAACAGAAGCTGACTAACACAGAGGGGGAAGGAAAAGGCAATTTAGGTTAGATGAAGCAAAAGTGCTGGTAGTTTGGGTAGACTGTGTAGCTGTACCAAATGAAAAGTTGGGGGGTGGGTGTGAGTCTTTCAAAATAGCATTGTAAGGGCTTGGGTTTGTCAGAGCATTGACGATTGCAAAGAGATAACAAACCCTTGGAGTTTAAAGGAATGGGGTGTTCTAAAGTGCTCAGGTGAAGAATGTATAGTAAATCAATTTGCAGCTCAACACAGATTTGAGGCACCACTGAAAGGTCCCCAAAGTTTGGTTAGACAGTGATTGAATTGAACTGCAAGTTGAATTGCTAGTGAAAAATAAGGTATCAAAACTATATCCCTGAAAAACAAATTAGATTACAGAAATAAGGTTTCCTATTACCTCTTATGGAATCTAATTTCTTCCAAAAGGCTAATCTTATGGGGATATCAGATCTCCTCAAAGGACTGGAGCTTCCTGAGTGGATGTGCTGTGCTCTTCCTAGGCGCAGGGACCAACTGAGACAAGGAGCAGCCTCAACCATGTGCTCAGTGCTGCAACATCTAGTAAACTCCTGTTGCAGCAGAGGGTGAGGCGATGGCATTGGGACACTGGTAGCACATTTGTCCCCACATCATGTAAACGGGGGTGATGGAAATTGAAAAGATGGCATTAGTGAGAGCCTGGTCCCAAAGCACCAAGAGGAGGAGGAGGCCTCCAAAAACTGGCTTGACATACAGGCCTCAGTATCTCAAAGGGCTCTGAGGTGCAATGGGAGGGGAAAGCAAGAAAAACACCTATGCCACATTACAGGAGGCTTTTCCTGTCACTCCCTCCTTCACTTCTTTTCATGTCACTTCTTCCTCTGACAACCCTTCAAACCCAGACATTCAAAAAACAGAAGGCCATGGAAAGCTGCAACCGGCAACAGAACAGCCATTGGCCTGGCAGCAAAAAAAGGCGAGATGTTGATGTGAATTTGCCCTACCTGCGTTCTACCACTGAAGGAAAGTGCCTCATGAGGATACAAGTATGAGCCAGCTCTGTTGCTGGAACTCTGTTTTATAAAGTCAATTTTTTTTCACCTTGTTTCCATGTAAGGCTGAAGCTTGTTAAACAAAGATTCTGAACTGAAATTCATGCTGTGTGTGTTTTTTGCCTGATGTACACATTTTAGTGAGTTGCTAAACATGAACACATTTTCCTCAATTACTTTGCACTGTTGTCATGAAACTTTATGGAGGTATTTCCTCCAAAACTAAGCATATTTTGCATGTACTTTCCCTTACATACATCATTTATGTGCATTTTTTTCTGAGACAGCAAATGTCACAAAGCTTGGAAAATCACAGATTTCTTAATCAAAGAATTAGGAGATACAAATTTGGTAAAGCCACCAAAAATACTCTGCCAGAAGAGACTTCCCACATATTTCTAGGGGAAGATTGCAATTCTAGCATTCCATGACAAATATTGATTTGTGGCCTCAGGAGTACACAAGGCTTCCATATTTACATTCCCTATGACTGTTCTCCTCATTTTGGCAGATGAACTAAGAATATGGTGATTTACTTTTAACTTCTCTATTTTCACACCAAGGAACATTGCCTGATCACATGCCTTTTATATTACATATTTTCAAGTCTTGTCTTCCTTTTATTTTTAAAAAATTGCCTTGTAGAATCTTCATAAAATAAACAAACTTTTTTTTTTATGCGAAAAGCCCCCATCATTGTTTTAAAAGGGCATAACAGAAGGTTTACAGCACAAATGTAAAAATGTCTGTTCTGAGTTATGTCCAACAAATTCAGTGAAACTTGCTCCAGGGTTTCTGTATATAGAATTGCAGCCCTGAGATCACAGTTAATCTTTTTGTTCTTAATATGAATAGATGTAACTCAAAGACATTCAATTATTTATTATCTGGACAAACAATTATGGATGATGGTGGAAGAATTGCAGTATACACTTGCTTATGTGTCTTTGCTGAAATCAAGATTTATCAATGTCTTTTTCAGAGAGTTGGGGGAGGAAAAAATATCAAAAATACCAGTTACATGAATCCATTCATAAACCTTTCTTGAAAGGAATCCTCCAAATTAATACAAAAAACAAAATGTAGCAAAGATTTATGAAGGCAAGTGCTAGAAAACAGGGATTCTGCTTTGCAAATAATACAAATAACAGGAGTGTGTGAATTTTGGTAGCTATATCTAAACCAGCATCAATGAACAGTAGTAACCCTTTAAGATAAATTTACAAGTATGCCAATCAGCACTCCACTAATAATGAGTGTGAAAATTCTCAACTCACTCCAAGTTCATTGGGTTATTTATTTATCTATTTAAAAGCCCAGACTGCTAATGTTTGTGGGGTCAGTTCTCAATTTATCTCCCACACCCTCTTCCCTCTTTCCTAATCTGTTAAAATAACACCATCTGCAATTATGGGGTCATTTGTTATGCGTGATATAATAGACTGCAAATATAAAAAGCATTATCATTACTTTTGTCCTTTGTTCTTTCAGGACAGAATATTGCATAGTTCTTTACTTTGACATTTATTGCTTTTAGATTGGTAATAGAATGGTTTGTGTTGCTCATTATCTTGAATGATGATAATATTAGCAGTTGGGGAGCCTGTGTTCCCTGTTAAGTAAAGTAAAGGCTTAATATAATTTAGGAAGGGTTATTACTGGGCAATTACCCACAATACAGTTCAAGTCTAATAAACTTCAGCCATATTCTTAAATGTCACATTTATGGCATGGCTTCTAGGTAACTATACAGAGCAATTTGTATCACTTTTGTTCAACAGTGCTGGCTGTCAAAGCAGGACCTTATAGAGACAACCTCCACTGACCCCTTACAAGAGTTGGCGAGTCACTATGTTCTAGAAGAAGTGCCATAGTTCATAACAAAATGTTTGAAGACCTTTTGTTAGTTGTTACCTGCTGAATGGTGAGAGAAAGTGATTTTGCACATGTACAGAGATGTGTTTCACGTTTATCACTTCGCATTCCCCAGGCCTGAATTCTGGGATTCAAACAGATCTCAGGATCAAGCCCAGACTCAAATTACAGCATGAGAAGAATAGTAGAATCTTGATTTGTCAAAACTCCAGATGGTGCATTCTCATTTAAGATTGGATTATAGCCTGTATAGTTCCTAATACAATTATGAGTTGGTTGGTTGGTTGTATTCAGAAATCTGGCGCATCTCCTCTTCTAGAGACTAAAGTGTGTGTGAACTCTAGAGAAGTGTGAGGAATCTGAATTAGTCTGAAGCTCTATAACAATAGTTTCCAAACTGGGGCATGTCCCCAAGGGGACATGAAAGCACTGAATAGGACTGTGACAAAGTGAATCCAAGGAGACATCAACATCTCAAGCCAAGAAGATCTAATTTGCCCACAGTGATGGCTATGTGTGGATCTCTGCATAAGCAGTTTAAAAACAAGCAGCAATGGGTGTCAATGGGCAAGAGCAGGTGGTGTATCTTGCTACATACAGGTCTCTCTCTTTTTAGTGCCACCTGTCCCTGTGGGTAGCATGTGTGTAGGAAGAAAGGAACAGCCACTTCCCCTTCATCATTGTCAGGGTCTTTCTGTTTAGATGAAATTAAATAAGACTTATTTCAGTACAATATACTTTAATGCTATGTTTTAGGTAATCTGGGTGTTCTTCTGGACCCAGCTTTTTCCTGGGATTCCCAGATTGCAGCCATGTCCAGATCTGCCTTTAACCAGCTGAGGTTTATTGCCCAACTCACCTCTTACCTAAGTGAGGGTTTCCTTAAGATGTTGGTGCATGCAGTGGTCATCTCCCAGATTGACTATTGCAATGCTCTCTACGTGGGGCTTCCCTTGAGGCTGACCTGGAGAACACGGTAGCCAGAATGGTGGCTAGTGTATGCAAATCACTCACATTCTGACTTGTCTCCACCTTACCCATTGTGTCCCAGATCAGGTTCAAAGCTTTGATGGTTACATATAACGCCCTTCATGGTTTGGGATCACACTACTTGTCAGAGTGTCTCTCCCCAATGTCATCTGCCCGACCCACCAGATCCTCCCTGCCTATTTCCCCTGGGTAGCCACTCTGAAGAAGTCCCAAAAGTAATCTACGAGAAGTCGGACCTTCTTTGTGGCGGCCCAGACTCTGTGAAACCAGCTCCCAGTGGAGCTATGCCTGGCCCCCTCCCTGCTAACATTTAGAAGGCAGTTTAAAACACTGCTTTTCAGGGAGGCCTTCCACAATGACCTTGCTTGACTTCACACCTCTTGTCCTGCAGTCACAGAGATAAGTTGCCATTTGTTGTATTTAGTTTTTATCTTTCTGTATGTTTTTATCTCATTATCATTTATTTATAAATTTTTTGTTATATGTTGGTTTATTTTACTTTGTTGTCAACTGCCCAGAATAGTGCATTACACTAATGGGGCAGTACATAAATTAAATAAATAAGTAAATATTAACAGTTTGTTCCACTGGGGTAGACCAAGTTTTACATTTATTCTTTCATTATTTTACTGCCCTCATGGACATTATATGACAGAGATCTGAAAAAAAACAGTCTACATCCATTCACTAATCATCCTCTGAGTATTGGGAAGTCAAGTATGACACACTGAGTAGCTGCAATTTAATTTAAAAAAAAAGAACAGGAATGCTCACCTTCCTCTAAAAAATTGAGCTAAATTAAATTAACTCCCTTTTTCTTTCATGTAATCATTAGGCATGTGAAGGATTCAAGATATTTATCAATTTAACACAAAAATGTATGCATTTTCTTTTGCAGAAGCCTAAATAGCATAAATTCAGAACATGAATGTTTTCAAAACCTGCTGGATAGGTTTAGGCATCTGGGCTGGGAGTTCAATTCCCCACTAGGCCTCCTTGACAGGGGCTGGACTTGATGATCCATAGGGTCCCTTCCAGCTCTAAGATTAAGATTGAGGTATTTTCTGACTCAATTTTAGAAATTTAGAGCAGTCTTTCTCAGGGCACTATTTCTTTTCATCCTAGATTCAAGAAGTTTTTACATTTTGAGGGATTCACTTAAAAACCTTCTGCATCCTAATCTGAATTTTTCAGCTCTGGCCATTTCCAATAATAGAATGAACTTCTATACATTTTTCATATATGTGTAACATAAAATTTTAAATAGATGTTACCCTTTTATATTTTGTACTCTGATTTGCCTGTAAGCCATTTATGTTCAATTTATGTTCATCACTTCAGTTCTTTTTCTGCAGTGTTTTCAGTGTAATGTGCCTCTTTGGTGCCATGTAACAGTGACTGAAGTCATTCCCCACCCCATGAATCTTGGTAGATTAGTTTTTGTAATTTGCACACATATCCACATATCCAATTTCTACCAATTGTCATAGACAATTTTCTCTTTAGCCATTGTCATTTGTGTTGTTAAGCTCGAAGAAAGCTCAGATGTAAAGCTATTTGTAAAGTTCATGATGTAATCCGTGCTATTGTACTCTCCCTGTAATACAATCTTTTGAGATACTGGCAGGAAAATGTGAATCGGATATATACTAAAATGCTGCAGCTCTCTTACAAGAAAAGTTCGTGTTTTAGAAATGTGTTTTTTTTTCCTTACAGGTTTGTCATAAATTTCAGTTAATTGGCTGTTTGTGTTAAGAATATTTTTATGAATGCAAGTTTAGGATTTTATACAAAGTTTTTTACTGACTAACAGAGTATCCTATATGGTGAAGAGATGTGACTTTTGAGCTTTCAAAGGATTCAAATCCCAGGCACTGATGGGAGGGTGGGGTGGCTGAGAGCTTGTAATATATATATGGAACTTGTATTTTGAAAGGTAACGTTTCCAAACTCTAAAGCGCTGTTTCTGTTTTTCTTTCCCCTCCCTCATCTTCTTTTTAATGAATTTCTTCACACTGAAACCAATATAAAAGGATTAATCTATGCCAGGGCTAGTGGAGGTGTGTAGCTAGTTTGGGGTTGAGATTGGAGTCTGTTGGGCCTATAAATCGTTTGGATTAATGTATTTTTCTAGCATACTTCGGGCACACAGGCTTCCTGAGTCCTACTGTCAGCAGAGGTACAATGGGCAGAGGTTCACAGGGTTGGTACACCAGAGTTTTTCTGTTAACATGGATGAAATCATTGCATGTCAGTCTTCCCCGGTCCTGGCTTCCCTGTTCCCTATAAGCTTAGGTTAAATTTTCACTGTAGCTGGAGATGTGAGTTTTGACAGCAGAAGACAGTTCACCCTCTCTCTTATCGTACAAAGCCTTTGGAGAAGTAATGGAAATGACCCATCCTGCCACTTCTCGGTTATGAATGGCTTCCACAGTTTTCCATAAAAGGAACTTTCCGCTTTTCGTTGTACTGCAGGCACAGTGAAAAGCGATTAGCTTGCAAAGGAACCACTCCTTGTGAAGATGCAAACAGCTAGAACTGGTTTGTCCTGAAGTAGTAGCTAGGATTGAATAGCATAATCCTATTTTAGATATATAATTTTGCATTTTGCATCAATGCTTTAATAACAAGTGATATAGTTATGCTCATCCCTGCCTTTTTTCTTTACCAATGAGACAGACAAAAGCAGTGTAGGAAACCAGAATGGTTTTCTTGAGTGTCATTTAGGATGCTTGTGGCTAGCTTTCCTACTTTAAGGTATCATTACATCACCACTTCATCACATGACATTCAAGAAGAAAAAATTCGCCTCATGGTACTTTTCTATTTCAAATGTTATTCTTGTTGTTTTGACTTATATTCTTCCCCACAGTGCACTCTCTGGGAGGTTTAACAAAATAATTATGCAAACAACAACTTACCCCCAGTGAACTGGGTATTCTTTTTATCAGCCTCAAAAGGATGGAAGGCTGAGTCAACCTTGAGCCAGTTACCTGAAACTATCAGGATCAAACTCAGGTTGTGAGCAGAGGCTTGACTACATTACTGCAGTTTAACCACTGTGCCATAGGGCTCAGTGTTAGAAGAATCAGCTCTCTGGGAAGTTAAAAAGGCCTAATTTTGTCAAATAGTGGCGCCTAGGCAGAAGTCAATATGATATTTCATAGTAGTTTATACTTATTTCAGTGGTTTTAATGGGATTACACTGCTTCTAAAATTTAGAAATTTACCTTGGATTCAATCTAGTGGTGTATTTACAATCCAAATATACCAATGAATTGATTTCAACGTAAATTTTCTTTCAAAAATAGGGGCAAATTATATACTAAATGCATCAAGTGATCATCTGCATTCACATTTCATGCCATATAAGATGTGCGTTCCCCTTATCATTAGACAAAGTGAGGCATTCACCTCATGTAGCCAATTCCAAGGATGTCAAAAGGCAGAACTGTTTGTTCAGTACATGCTGCCTTGCATCCCGTGGTACAAGGTAAGTTTCAACTGTCTGCTTGGTCAGCTTCTGTACTTGCAATGGGAAAGGATGTCATCTTTGAGTCAGGCAGCAAAATATCTTGGGGCAGGACTCATAGAGATGCACAGCATGAAGTTGAAAAAAACAGTTACATTATAACAAATGGTGTATGGTCTTTTGTGGGTGATCACGGAACAAAGGAAGGCTAATTGTCTTAGAGAGAGAACAAAGGAGTCGACAGCAAAAGTTCAAGCCAGCGGAGCCAACTGGCAACGCCCTGAGGGCTCTTTTATTGACTTAGCATGATTACATAGTATGTTATGAGAGAAACGGATAGGATACTAGTTACCTAATCGTAACTAGGATTGGCTAAAATAACCCTTTGATCTTATGCTCTACCTCTAAGCAAAAGGGCAGAAGAGGGGGCTACCCCGCCTGCTGGCAGCTGCCGCATCCTGCCGGGAGTGTTTGCACGTCACTGGAACAGAATGCAGCTACAACCTTTAAGCAGAAGTTTCCCACAGTTTTTAAATGAGGTGCTGGAGGAGAGCTTTGCAGATGCTTTGGACTGCAACGAAAACAAACAAATGGATTCTAGATCAAATCAAGCCTGAACTATCTCTGAAGACAAAAATGTTGAAACTGAGGCTGTCTTACTCTGGGCACATCATGAGAAAGCAGGATTCTGTGGAAAAGACAATAAGGCTGGAAATGGTGGAAGGCTGCAGGAAAAAAGGAAGACCAAATATGAGATGGACTGTCTCCCTAATGGAAGCTACCGGCTTGAGTCTACAAGAGTTGACCAGGGCTGTTGAGGACAGAACATTTTGGAGATTACTCATTCATAAGGTCACTATAAATCAACTTGATGGCATATAACAACAACAACACTGGGTGTTTTTGTTTGTTTTTTGTTTTCTAACACACAATAGCAGTCATTAAGACAGCTACAAAGAAAGGTCCTTGTGAGCCTGATGAGTATGAAGGACCAGTGTGGATGTAGTCCTATTATATCAGTGTATTGCTCTTTTAAAAATCCTCAGAAGAGTACAGTGATGATCCAGCATTGTTCCTGTCCAGTGAGCTATGGGAGCAGATGCTAATGGCTGTACTCACTGTTTGCTGATTTTACAGTAAGCAGCACTTCTGGGAATCCGCATAATGCAGGGCTCCAAGACCTTTCCTTTTTTGCAATTATTCTTTTGGAAAAGCTAGTCACAAAATACAGAACTAAAATAATCTTCAGTGACCTTTGGTACGCCCTCTTATGCTTTTGAAGGATTAAACTTTTCCTTTGTTTTCTTGACATTAAGCAGGTAGAAGTTGACCTTTGAGCTGTTATCTGGCTTGCAGGAGTACATCCGGCAAATGAGGATGCAAAGCCAGCACCCGTTTAAACAATGGCAGAGACTGCAAACAAGGAAGTATATGTAGTAGTCATTGCCTGCATTCCCTCCACTTTCCTCTCACAAATGAAAGAAGAATTTCTTCTCTGCCTTTACATTGAATTTGACATACAGTCACAAAAAGTGGACATACAACTGTATATATGTATGGAAGATATGAAATAGTGGTATGGTGAAGTGTGGAGTATGTCAGTGAGCTATCTTTACAAAATTAGGATCTTGTGACCTCTGAATGACAATGAAACTGTTTGTTTGTTTACAACTTGGGGCTGAGGAGAGCCAATCATTTGACCAGAGATTGGTGAAATTCTTTCAGTGATTTGAGGAGAATTTAATCCATGAAATGAACCTTCTTCCCAACTTTGTTTCCCTGACTCACTTCACCAATTGTTCAGCACTTTTGCAGCACAATCCTAACTCAAATATGTGGCAATTGCAAGAGTTAAGAAAAGGCTGAAGTCTCTTCCCCAAGCAGAAGTCCTCCTCTGTTGATAAAAGTGTTTTTCCACTAGAGATACTGGAGATCTGCTAGCTGATCTCAAAGATCTGCCAGAACAAATCTACTAACAGAACTGCACTATTGCCTAAAATCTGCTAACAGAAGAGTGGAAAAGAGGGGGAGGGAGAGAAGGTAGAAGGGATGGCACAATGAAGGAGTAAAATTATGTTTTGTTGTTTAGTTGTTAAGTCGTGTCCGACTCTTCGTGACCCCATGGACCAGAGCACGCCAGGCCCTCCTGTCTTCCACTGCCTCCCGGAGTTGGGTCAAATTCATGTTGGTAGCTTCAATGACACTGTCCAACCATCTCGTCCTCTGTCGTCCCCTTCTCCTCTTGCCTTCACACTTTCCAGGGAGTCTTCTCTTCTCATGAGATGGCCAAAGTATTGAATCCTCAGCTTCAGGATCTGTCCTTCCAGTGAGCAGTCAGGGTTGATTTCCTTCAAAATGGATAGGTTTGTTCTCCTTGCTGTCCAGGGGACTCTCAAGAGTCTCCTCCAGCACCACAATTCAAAAGCATCAATTCTTCGGCGGTCAGCCTTCTTTATGGTCCAGCTCTCACTTCCATACATCGCTACTGGAAAAACCATAGCTTTGACTATGCGGACCTTTGTCGGCAAGGTGATGTCTCTGCTTTTTAAGATGCTGTCTAGGTTTGTCATCGCTTTCCTCCCCAGAAGCAGGAGTCTTTTAATTTCGTGGCTGTTGTCACCATCTGCAGTGATCATGGAGCCCAAGAAAGTAAAATCTGTCACTGTAAAATTATACCAGATCCAAAACTTCTCCAGACTAGTAAATTAGAATAAATCTTAAACAGGATTATAATTTTCAACATCCCTAGAGTATTTGGGGTCCACACAGCTTTAACTGTCCTAGTGTCCTAGTGTTGGTTCAGATAGCCCTTAACTAGTTAGGGCTGGACTCTTATTTGAGAATAAGTACAGTTCTACTGAAGTTGGATGCATGTAGAATTGTGTTGTAAACTTTGGCTTGCCAGGTATTATTCATGTTACAGAACAAAAGTCAAGAACTTCCTAACTGTTAGAGCAGTACAACAGTGGAACCAATTACTTTGAGAGGTAGTTGAGTGCTCCAACACTGGAGGCATTCAAGAGAAACATAGACAACCACCTGGCAGATATCTTTTGATTTGTATGTGATGAAAGCTAAGATTCAGTAGGTCTAATACCAAATGTCTACTCTGCCAAGAAAAAGATGAAACTGTGTCACACCTCAGTTGTGAATGTCCAAATATTACATAGATTACAAAATTAGATAGGACAGAGTGGCAAAATTAGTGCACTGGTCATTATGCAAAAAATATAACTTGCCAACCTCCCAAAACCTATGGGAAAATCAGGTAGAGAAGGTGTCAGAAAATAAGGAAGTCAAGATATTGTGGGATTTCTGGATCCAAAACTGACAGACACCTTGAACATAACACACCAGAAATAGTAGTAATAGAATGAAGAAATGTCTGGATCATTGACATTGCAATTCCAGGGGATGCCAGGGTTGAAAATAAAGAACTGGAAAAACTAACAAAATACAGAGACCTGGCAATTGAAACATCTTGTTTGTGGATGAAACACACTTCAATGGTCCCCGTAGTAATTGGGGCTTTGGGAACAATATCAAGAATCAGAGCTACAAAAATGGCACTATTAGGAACAACATACATACTGTGCCAATATTTAACAGATACTTAGGTTTTTGGTTAAAACTTGTATCTGTTATATAATACCAGCCAATGTTTTTTATAATTTTGATTGACTGTGACTGGTATTTTTAATAATAATAATAATAATAATAATAATAATAATAATAATAATAATAATAATAATAATAATAATAATAATAATAATAATAATAGTGTCCTGTCAAGTCAATTCAGACTTATGGCAAGCCTTTCCAAGGTTTTTTAGACAGAGAATAAACAGAATTGGATTACCATTTCCTTCTTCTGGGGGCTCCCTGGGACTGTGCAGCTTGTCCAAGGCCACACAGGCTGACTCTTCTCCCAGCAGGCACTGTGGGGATCAAATTAGCAACCTCTGGCTCCACAGCCAGATACCTAAACCACAGAGGCTCTCTTTTGTTAATTGATAAAAGAACACAAAAATGACAAAGAGAGCCTTTTTTATGTTTGTTTTTCTTTTGTGTAAAGACAAAAAGCCCACCCCTACTTAGTATCCTCTTGTTTCCAAACCTTGTGTGGAATAGTCTATTCCATGTGAGGTTCTTCTGCTTCCACAAACAGAAAATACCATTGTTTTCAATGGGTAAAAAATTGCCTTTTAAAACTGCAAACTGGAGATTCCATGAGCAACATGGAATGGCTACATTCTATGTTTTTGAAGAGGATTCTGCCCACAGTGTTCACATACTATAGATGTTCTAATTTTGGTAAAAATCAAAAATGGTATCCTTTGATGTAACTGGAATTCTAGTTCTGGCATTTGGAACTTTACAAAAGGAGGGAAAACAGGGAGGCACATGCTAGTTCTGCCCTCTCCACTCCTGACCTACCAGTGTTGACAAAGAAGACCTCAACAGAGGCTGTGTGACTATATTTACCTGAATATGGTTATGGTCATCACACATGACAAGGAGTCTTACACTATCCAGGTTCTGGGTCATGCAAAGATCTGCAGCCATGAGCATCTGAAAGCAGTTATAATGTCTGTTCAAACCTTCATTATGAACATAGGGATGAAGAGGGTAGAAAGATGGGCCCAGATAATTTGTCCAAATCTCTCCACTTTCTCTTTCTAAATGCCTGAAGAGAGCTATAATCTGTATACCCCTTCTGAGGTCAGACTGCTCTCTTCACTCAACCACATGGCCATTTTCTGAGCAAGTTGCCCTCTTCTGTGTAGACTGTTCTGCTTGTATGGTGGAATCATTATCAGTTCAATAGACTGAAATAATTTCTAGTCCCTTTGCCATTAGGGGAAAAAAAAGGCTTGGATGAAACTCTTTGATGTATACTTTCTAAATTAAGTTGATGAAATTTGCCAGTAAGATGATTTATGACAGCAACTTGGCCCATGGAGGAACACCCAACAGGGCAATCACTTGGCTCATTTTCAAAAGGCAGTTTGGCACTGTGATGGATAGGTATTCTAAATCAATCTGCTCAGTCTTGATGTTAAATAATAAACTCTTCCCCCCCATGAACCTAATATAATTTTCATCTGGCAGGATCTGGAAATTAAAGTATAAAGATTAGCGATCATGTTGCATTATCCAAAATAGTTGCCCTAAGCTCACATGTCCTTGAACTCAATGTTGGTTCCATTTGCTTCTGGGTATGCTTTCAGTTTCCAGTAGGAGGTTTTGGTAATCTCTCTGAGATGGTGATCACATGCATTGCTGTTCTTGCCATCATTGCTAAAATCCCTGCGGCCATAAAAGGATGAACATAAACTCCCATTGGAGTTCATTAGTAGTGCACCATATGTGGCCAAAGGCAAGAAATCTTAGCAGCAGAACTGATTGCTCTCCATGGACTACACTGGCTTTCAGAGTCTTCATATGATGAAGAATGTAACCCTAGAATGTGGGTTAAAACTATGCTTCTTCAAAATAAAATAAATAAAATACATATAAAGCCAAGAATTAATTACAAAACAGTTTTGTGATGGCTGTGAAACACATAATGAAACTCTCTAAAGTTTTCCGTCATACCATTCCAGGAGGTGAGGCCATTAGTCTAAATGAGTGTCAATAAGCTGAGACTTAATGCCGACAAGGTGGAGGAAACTGTTGTGGGTGGTTCATTTATCCATTTCAGTGGTGTTCAGACTATTTTGGAGGGTTTGCTCCTGCCCAAACAATCAGGTTTCTGCTTGTATGTGCTCTTAGATCCATCATTGTCACTAAATACACATGTAGCCCTGGTGGCTCAGAGCACCTTATATCAGTTTAGTCTGAAATATCAGCAACACCCCTGTTTAGACAGAAATAGCCTTATGGCAGTTATTAATGCTTTGAGAACCTCCCATTTAAAATACTTCAATGTATTACAGGTGGGGCTGCCTTTAGAAACATTATGGAAAGTCAATTTGATCCAAAATAGAGTGGCTAGGTTGCTAAAAGCGTCTGGCTGATAAGATCCTATTATGCTAGTGTTCTGCTGTCTCCAGTACCTATCAGTCTATTTCCTGGCCCAGGTCAATGTCTTGGTTTTAACCTGTACAGCACTGAACAGTTTGGAACTAATTTATCTATCATATGAGTCCTAGCAGATGCAATTGTATCTGAAGACTTGACTGTAAACAATGGATTTTGCTGTGTGTTCAGGATGGAATAGTCTGTTGCCATGAGGTTTTGGCTTTGCTCTTTAAAAAAAAAAAAGATAACAATGATTTCATTTGGGACCTGGTGCATGAAAAGCATATACATGTTGATCTCAGTATGGGTAGGACACTGATATTTGAGATTTATCAATAGGGCATATTTGAAAATGTAGCACATCATGCATACTAATGCTGACCCATTCCTTAGCCTCAGTGAGGCAATCACCTCACACAGTAGAGTGAGGAGGCTAAAGTTTGCCACTTCTCACACACACAAACACACACACACACACACACACACACGCCATTGAGGCATGGCTCCTGCCATTCAGGACAGCTGCTCAGTGAAACTCTCCAGAACCATTCCTTCCTCAGTGCCAGGCTCTGAAGGTCCTCCGAGCCAGACTCCATGGGAGGAACTAGGATAACTGTCTATGCTGTGACACAGGCAATTTTTCTAGCCACTCTTCCCTTAGCACCTGGTTCTGATGATCTTCAAAACTAGACATTGAGAAAGTGACTAACTAAATAGAGTGTTCCCTGATAACTATAGTGAGCGGGGTTGCTACTACACCACTATTGATAGTGTGTTTGTTGGACATGTGCCACAACATATAGGTGTTGTGGGTGCCTATTATGAGGGCTAAAGAGAGTTTAAGCTTCCCTGAGGCACACAACTCTGAGGTATTTGTGCTGTGCCCTGTCAGATTCTGGATCTGTTAAAAAAAAATCCTTTATGAAGGTACGTTTTCTTACATGTGCATAAGGAAAAGGAAAGCTACCAATATTCCTAAGGATCCAGAGTGATGTACATGATGTATGGGTATTAGTCCCTCCTGCCAACACACACACTTTTTAGAGTGTATCTGTTCATTTCCTTAGTAAACTGCCATGATAGCAGCTCTTTTTTGAAACTGGTTCAATATGCATCTTCCCATGGTTTTACTTTTCAAACATTAACAAATATAGTATGTGGTGTACAAGCTCTTGCAATCCATTTGAATTCCCATGGTAAGGTTATAAGCCAGTAAACAAACCAAAAGAAAGAGTGAATGAGAAACAGAAAGGTCCAGAACATGTAGCAGCTTGAAAGTGAATGTTAAACATGCCCATGTTACAAACACCATTAATTTTTTCTCCAAGTTGATGAGGTACTTTATTCAGTAACACAAGACCACCATTTTGCTAACAAATGACTGTGATGAGGAAGTGGTTAGCCCTGTGTAAAAGAGATGGCTTCTCTCCCATCGCTGCACATCTGGTAGGTGTGGATAGTATTCAGGCTTACTTTCCATTAAATGCCATGCTAATGTTTTTACTGAAAAGGACTTCTATGCTGTGCTGCTCGTAACATGTTTTTTTTAGGCACCATGGATAGAAAGCCTCTATTGCTCAGCCGTTTGGGTATCTTATTTTATTGTCTTGGCAGCTGTCCTCCTTATCTAGCAGCCTGAATTTTTTTGTTAATTTTGTTTTCTTTATACACAATATAAATCTCTTTGTCCTACTATGCTATCAGAATACCTAATGCTGGTTTTCTTTCTTCTCTGTTTTTCCATTTGGCTCCATGTTATATCTCATGCATCCAAAACCTATTTGTCTCCTATATGCCTTTTCTAGGTAGCTACTGCTCATTCTCAATGTACTGATTGTTTTCTCTTGTCTTATTTTTAGTATGCCCATTTTGGAACAAGCAGTTTTATTTGTGAGTTTCAAGAATTGTAAAATAAAGAATTTCAAGATGAGGAATATTCTAGCAGACGTTCTCCACACTGCTAGACTTTCCTTCCTTCCTTCCTTCCTTCCTTCCTTCCTTCCTTCCTTCCTTCCTTCCTTCCTTCCTTCCTTCCTTCCTTCCTTCCTTCCTTCCTTCCTTCCTTCCTTCCTTCCTTCCTTCCTTCCTTCCTTCCTCTCTCTTCTTCTTCTTCTTCTTCTTCTTCCTATTGGCCAAAATCCTATTGCTCACATATGCCAGCATAGACGTAGGCACAATGGCTAAGTGCTGCTCGTTAAGGAGTCACACTTGTATTCCTCACTGTGGTCCAGACATGTGTCTTGGTGTGGGATGAGGAATACAAGTGGTGATGTCTAAATGAGTGACAATTTATGCCATCCAGTTATATAAGCAACAGGATTCTGGCAATTGTCTCCTATTTCACTGCTCCGCAATCAGCTTTTTCTTCTGCTGTTCAGGGATGCTTCACTTACATATCCCCAAGCAATTGTTGCAAACCTGGACTCATTCATCTGGAGTTGAACTAGAGGTTGAGGGGAATGCCTGTTCCCTATGATTAAGGAGTTTTCTTTGCCACTATCGGGTTGTCTCATACTTGCTGCCATAATCAAACCTTCAAACTAAGCCTACATCTATCTCCCAATGAGAAATATGAAAACAAAACTTATTAGATGCAAGATGCATGGGTGAGGAAGATCACATGCTAATACAGATATCCTTCACCACTTAGGAGTTAAGCCTGTAGAAAACAAGATATACATATCTTCTAGTCCCATGTCACCACTGTGCAGGAAAAGGTGAGGGCTGTTGGAGGAATTGGTTCCTTACTTGCACTACCGGGAGTACTCTTATTTTCCTCATGCCAACTTTTCTTTGTTCTTTAGGCAGTTAACATAACCTGTCAGAAGTCCAAGAGGGGAGGCAAAACACACTAAGAAAACAGATCTCTCTCCCTCAGACAGCGATTGGGGTGCGTTAGGATCATGGATGTGCACTGATTTCAGAATAAAATGTGCCAAAACAGCATAAAAGAGGGATATTTGTATGCTAACAGAACAAATACAGGGTGGTTTGAGAAGCCCCCAGTCACTCTTGGGTCTGTTAGGGCATCCTTACAAAGCATTGATGTTTGCTCCGGTGTTTTGGAGTTTAAAATAATGAATAAAAATATTTCATGCTAGTTGCTGTAGCAAAAGAAGGAAGTACCAAAGCAGAAGGACTCTGAAGTGCCAATAAATGGCAAAACGTGGCCTGGAAATTTCAATTGCAGAGCCCTGAGGAGATCTCAGGGCGACCTCAACAGACTCTATTTATTCCCCAGTCACCTCATTAAGCAACAATTACACCTCCAGGCATAGCAAGGGGAGGCTTCTCAGGTGGACCATACTCCAGAATTTCCTTGCTTTTTCTTTTAGGCAGTTACACTGAGTCTTCATTACACTTAGGATTCAGTATGTGTGAATGTGGGATGCAAATGTGACTGTCTTGTATAAGCTTTGATTGAGTACGTGAAAACTTATTTTTCTGCCAATCCCCACTCTTGTTTTTTACTTTCTTCTGTCTATTGCTTTTTCTGTTTGTTGAAAACTGTTTAGAGTCATGCTTTGCACTAAGTCAGTGGAATATAAATTTAACTGCTACCTCAGTTCTAGACCCATTGTTTTCTTGCCGTGGATGCTTGTGTGCGTTCCAGAGCAGATGGTCACCAAATATTTTGCACTCTGATTGGGGCAAGGCAGTGAGTGGGTACACTTGCTCAAGCCAGGCTACTGACCCAGGACACGAAGGGGGTATCTTCCACATCCCCAGAATATACAAATACTTCCCAAAGCCTAAGGACAAATTGGTTCAGGTAGCTCCAGATTAGTTCCGGTTTCTGTGGAAAATATTTAAATACAAATAGAACTAGATATTAGAAACAGACAAACCAAAGCCTTGATAGAATATAACAGGGTATTCCTCCATATGCACATAGCAGCTTCACTGGGAGGTCTGCATCTCTAGAGGGCCTCATTATGCATGTGGAAATATCTTCAGGCATACTACTAACAGCATTCCCACCAATGGCTGTCCCCCAAACTGGGTGCACTGGGAACAAGAAATGGGGTAGAGAAAGCATTGGATTTCAAGACACTCAAAGAAAAGCCAGATACCAGCCACACTTAGCAGAGCTCAATGAATTATCTCCTGGCTCTCATTCTTGTTTTCAGTATTACAAATCTGCAATCATAAAAGGATTCATTCTTTGTGGGAACCCTGTTTTCTGAGTATATCACTGACCACCAGACTTTGTCCTTGTGCTCTTTGTATACATAGCCAGGAGCCCCAACTTGAAACAAGTGTTCCTTTTATATGCATATGTTGTTTAGGGATGCATATACACATATGGCAAATGTGCTACATAAAATATTAGTGCAACACCAGCATAGGAGTATTATTCCTTACTTCTCACATGAAGTCTAGGACCAATCTCTATTCTGGTTTCAGTGACCAAGTTATTTTAAATTCATTCTCTTTCCCCCTTGCCCATCCCTATGATGAATGCCCCCCTTATCTTGGGGTAGAGAACAATTGCTCTGTCTCCCTTACACACACACACACACACACACACACACACACACACACACACACAAAAACAGAGAGAGAGAGAGAGAGAGAGAGAGAGAGAAAGGTTAAAAATACTCACAGCCTGACAAGCTACCTAATTAGTGTTGTGATACTAAGTAATTTGCTTAGGAACAATTAGATTACCCATAAGTGCTGATGACAGCAAAATGATAATTCCAGAGCAAAGTAAATACTCTGCAATTAGAAGCACTGGTAGAGTTGTCCACATGGGAGCCACATTTATGTAAGGAAGCAATTCAATAACAGGTCGGGGACAGAGTCTGATGAACAGTAGTGTACTAACTTCAAAAACCTGCAGTTTGTGGTAATTATAGCAAGAATTTAATCAGCAAAGAATTTTTATTCAGCATTTTCTTCTGAGTTGCAGTCAATATGATGACCCAAACACAAAGACTGCAATCCTGAGCACCGTTAGGCTGCTTAAATGCCTATTGACTTCAAGGAGATATAAACTGCTTGAGCTAAAAACATTTTCTCCTCAGAAAAGCTCTCCCCCACATGAAACAAATGAATGGACATAGGGATGGAGGCAGACAGGTACTTCTAACTGTACAATAATTAGACAGTTCCTGTTCAATCTCAACATAAAGTAATAATAATATTCAAAATAGTGTGAGCTTCTCTTGGAACATTTGAAATTTTGAATTGACAAAGGAATGTCATCCTAATTTTTTAAAAGAAAATCTCACTGTGGCGTTTACCCCCGTGGCCCCTGCTTGTTTCACCAAACATATCTCCCCCCCTTAATAAGTTTGTTCTATGAGGGGAAACCCAGCAGTTTGCCCTCATAAACAAACAGCTAAGTACATGCAAATATAACAATAACTTACCAATATTTATACATACTTGCCATATGGGCTTCTATCAAGCAATACATTTACTATTTAAACTTACCATATTATACAGTCCTGGAAACCCTACATTCATAAACATTTTCCTCTAGATTAAATCAAACATTACAGATAAAAACATAAACATTTACTTTTACACTTAATCATTGGGTCTTCTGGACAAAGCATCCGCTACCACATTTAAAGATCCTTTGATATTTTTAATTTCAAAGTCATAATCTTGGAGAATCAAGGACCATTTGGTCAATTTTGCTACTGTTCATTTGCAAAGTTCTCAACCATTTCAAAGGTGAGTGGTCAGTGCACAGGGTAAACTTTCTTCTCCACCTGTATGGCTTACGTTTCTTCCAGGTCCATACGATAGACAGGTATGCCCTCTCGATGGCAGACAAATGTCTCTCACGAGGTTGAAGTCTTCTGCTGGTAAAAGTCACTGGGCGTAGACTCTCACTGTCATCCACTTGGCACAGTCCAGCTCCAAGTCCGATGCGCAATGCACCCACACAGCTGAGGAATTCCTGATTTGAGTTTGGTGCAACAAAGACTGGTTTTGAAGTCCGCGCTCTCTTCCAACAATCGACAGTCACCTGGCACTCTGACGTCCACTGGATTTCCTCCGCTCGCCTTTTCCTGGTGAAGCCTGCTTTCTTTCTGGCTTGTGGCTTCACTTTCTCAGCTGGGGAAAGGGTAGGCAGTTTCTTCTCCTCCTCCCGAACATCTATGGTTACGTCCTTCTTTGAGATCTTATTGCTCTGGCTTTCACTCTCACCCATAAACTCGCCCACAGGAACTTTTGTTGCGAAGTTCTCCCTATATGGGGGAACACTATCACAGGTAACTTCAAGATTCTCAGGCAAGTTTCTTTTAGGTGCCATCTCAAACACTTGGCTTATGTCAGATGTATTGAGATTTTCAACATCTGTTTCTATTCCTTTAATCTCTGGTTTCTCAGGTAGGGGTTGGCCTTCCAAGATTTTCAGTGCCTTTGCAGCTGCATGAGGAGCCTTCCCAGTACTAGTCTCTTCAGCTTTCCAGTGCTGTTGAAACACATCTACAGGTCCTGACCATGCTAACTGCAATTTACTCCCCTCTATGGGTCTCAGCATCACCACTTTGTCCTCAGGACAGAATGCTCTTTCCTGGGCCTTTTCCTCACACAAGCCTTTCTCCTTTCCATCAGTACCCCCCCCCCCCAAGCTTGGCTCTGCTACTTCTAAGGACTTTTCCCTATATTTTACAGGACAATTAATTGTTTGTGATGTCCATCTCCAATCCTATGAGGTGTTGATAAAACCTCTCTATATATCAGGTTTTTATCCGCTATAAACCTCTCTGGGTGTACAGGTGTCAATGGGAAGGGAGATTCTTTGGCTTCCTCTAAACACGGAATCAGGGTGGTATCTTCCTTCTGTTCTAAAATAAAGGGAGTATTATTAGGATTTTTCATTATGACCCCTTCAGCCATTTCTGCTACCTCAGGGTTTTCCTCTAGCCTGGGACATCCCAGGTTTGATTCAGAGGTTAGGGCTCCCAATCTTTCCTCAGAGACTGTAATTTGCTTGCCCTGGGAGTGAGTTACCACTAAAACACTCTGCACATGCTTGGATAGATCTAACCCAATCAGACAAGGAGCAGGAATTTGGTCTGACACTGCTACCTTCCATATACCAGACCACCCTTTATAGTTCACAGAGATTTTGGCTGTAGGTAAGACCACCAACTCAGAACCTATCCCTTTAACAGAAACCTTCTCACGTTCTAACATGTCTTCCTTAGGGATTAAGTCAGGGTGGCAAATAGTTATCTGAGAGCATGAATCTTTAAGGCTAAGATACTTTACGCCATTGATACAAATCTTTTCAGCTGAGTTTTCTAATAAAATAGGATTGTACTGGACTAGGAAACATTGTACAACTCTCGCTACAGGAAGGTCTGGGCTCTCTGCCAAGTCCATTTCCTTAGCAACAGTGTTGTGGCAGGAAGAAGCCTCAACTTCAACTGCTGATTGCTGTGCCTTATTATGCTGCACACAAAATATCTTCTTAGGAAGACTGGAATTTCCACCTTCATGCTGGTTAAAATCCCTAGTCTTTTGAGTCTCACACTGAGCCCAAAAATGACCCTTCTCCCCACACGTATAACACCGTTTACTGGCCTTGGGTTCAAAATAAAGGGCCTTGTTAACCTTTCCCTCCAAGCTATTATGTTTCAGGTGACTCTGCTCTGTGGATGAGGGCTTGTCTCTAAAATGGCTTCCAGTAGCTTGGGTACTTCTGAGGTAATCTCTACTGGGTGGGGGTCCTCTCCTCCTGTCATCCCACACTTTTCTACCAATTTTTACCTCAGAGAATCGAGAATCTCTGATCCCACTAATGGAATCAGCATATTCAGACACCTGTAATACATTTTTAGGATCTTTGTCCTTGACCAGATAATGTAATTCACCTGGCAAAATGGAATAAAATTGTTCCAAACCAACCACATTTTTCATTTGGTCTAGAGAAGTGACATTTTCACGTTCCATCCATTTGTCCAAACATTGAATCAATTTAGCCGCCACTTGGGGATAAGATTCTTCAGGCTTTTTGGTAAGGGAACGAAATTTTTTTCTAAGGTGTTCTGCATTTATGCCAAATCTAGAATATACAATTTTTCTATATGCCTCAAAATCTCTAGCGAGCTTGCTCCAGAGGCATCTGAGAATAAAGCTCAGCTAAATCTCCACTTATTTGCGATCTCAAAACTATCATCCTTTCATCATCCTTAATTTCAAAGTCCCAGCACGCTCTCTCAAATGAAATCAGAAAAGATTCAGGGCAATCTCCTTTCCTATATTGGGGAAATTTCTTTAGCTCGATTTTTGAGAGATTTCCCTCACTAGAGTTTTTTATTATTGTTATTATCATTAGGAACTAATTCCAATTTTTTCATCTGTATTTGAAATTCCATTTCCCTTTGCCTTTTTTCTTGCTCAAATTCTCTTTGTCTTAATTCCATTTGTCTGGCCTCAGCCCTCTCCTTTTCTCTGGCCCTTTCTTTCTCCATTTCAAAATCTATTTCCTTTTGTCTGGCCTCAGCCTTCTCTCTCTCCTTAATCTCTAATTCCTTGAGCTGTAGTTCCTGAGCTTTCTCTTCAGCCCTGGCTTTAATTTCTAGTTCCTTTTCTCTAAGCCTAAATTCCTGTTCCAACTTCCATTTTTCAAAATCTTGGGAGCTTAGAACACCTTGTTTTTCTGAAGCACCCTCATCAGTCTCCTCCTGTTCCACTGGAGCTAGAGGGTCTCCATTTCCCTCCACTTCCTGAGGTAAACTTTGTGCCTCTTGACTCCCTTTCTGGCTTTGTTTGGGTGGCATGTTTAAGTCTGAGTGAATTGGTCTTTAATGTCTGTACTGGTTTTCAAAAGGACCTGTCTTTCTGCTGTTAATTCCATTAACTACGTTGTTGTGCTTTACTCAGCAGCTCTCTCTCTCTGGCTGTTCTCCAGCTCACAACCTTTTAGTTACTGTCTCTTGATGTCTGAGCTATTATTCCCCTCAGACACCAAAATAATTTTATTTTCAAGCCTCTGTTTTTATTTTCCTATCACCTCAGATCTGCTCTGACCCGGACTTCCGCTCTTATCCAACACTGCTCCCTTATCTCTCAGAGCCTTGGATTTCTAGCTAGCCGACTGGGTCTCTCAAATCCTGAGGTAAACAAAAAAAGAATTTTTCCTTTAGAGTTGGTTCCCTATCTTTAGTTCCCCCAGATCTGGGTTCAGAAGCCCCGCCACTAAGCTTTTCCACAAAAGCTCTAGCAGGTCACCCAATTCTTTACCACAGACCTATGACTAAAAGGTACCCACGACTCTAGAAAATTCACTTTTAAACTTTGGCTTTACTGAATTATTTTGTATCCCGCCACTGGACACCAATTGTGGCGTTTACTCGGTGGCCCCTGCTTGTTTCACCAAACACAGAGCTCACAAAGGTATCTCAATACGCCCTTTAACACACTGCCACCAGTTGATCTCTTTATCAACTTATATTTCCTATGAAAGACTGAGGTCCATTCAGTACTGAACTTTTAAACAGAAACAGGTTTATTGATTACAAGTTGTTTCAGGAATAATTCTTAAGCACATTCTTAAAGTTACACAAAGCTTCTGTATTTTACTTTAACCTCTTCTATCTTAATTAATACAGGTCACACTCTGACTAATCACTACTTAAACACTTCCTCTGCCTCAAAGCCCCAAAACTTTCTTCTCTTCTCTGTCTCTGACTGAACTCACTAGACTCTGGCTCACCCCTCCCTTCTAATTTCTCTGGCTCCGCCTCCCAACAGCTCCCATCGGTGCAGGCCAATATCATTATATATATATAGGAAGACAGGGTGTTCAGTACACTCACTATCAATTTTAAAAATTTGATAATGTTTCTATGATTGAATGTGTTCAACAGAATGTGAGCAAATAACCTAAATACAGAATATCATTCAGTTGTTTAGCATCATGAAACTTTCCCCAGGGGTTTTCCCAGCCCTTCAGAGTGGTTTTTAGGGTGCAATGGGTATCCTTCCTTTATGGTATAACTGATAAAGGCTATTCCATTAGTAGACATTCTATGGGATGTAAGCCAATGCAATTGTTGCTAATAAAATGGATGCTTACTAGAATTCATACTCTTGTAAGTGGTAGATTAAGAACATTTCCTCTAACATTCTCTAGAGTTAATGGTTTTTTATTTCCCTAGTGCTAACATTTATTTTGACTCTCAAAATCTGTAGGTCATGTATAAAACAACAACAAAAAACTGTTTTACGCAGTTCTTACATACTGAGAAACTTGGGCACATTTTTGGTGCTTTGGTATAATAGAATAGTAAAAGGCTGGAAAGAAATTTAGGGGGGTAATAGACCAATTATATTTGGAGAACACTTCTGCAGTAATTGTTAATGATGGGATGATAGAGCAGATAGCTCTAGGCCGAGGCACCAGACAAGGTTGCCCTCTTTCTCCAGTTCTGTTTTGTTTGATTATTGAAATGTTAGCAAATGCAAGAAGGAATTACGATTTAATTGAAGGTATGGGTGAAAATAATAAATTAAAGATTAATTTATTTGCTGATGATTCCCTATTGACAGTGAAAAACCCATTAGAAAGTATAGATAGAATTAAAATTCATTTAGAAAAATTTGGAAAAATAACTGGATTACGTGTAAATTGGCAAAAATCTGAAATAATGTTGTTTAATCATAATAAACTAGAACAAGAAAAGTTTGTTGATAAATATGATTTTAAGATATGTAAGTCGGTTAAATGTTTAGGTATAGATTTAGTAAAAAATACTCAAAAAATAAAGGAACATAATTATAATAAATTAAAAGGAGATATTAAAAAGAAACTACAGGAATATACTAACTTAAAACTTTCTTGGTTTGGAAGGATCACACTGATAAAAATGAAGATTCTACCAAAATTTATTTTTTATTTAGAATGTTACCAGTACAGTTAACAGAAGATGATTTTAAATTTTGGCAAGGAATGGTTAATAAATACTGTAATGAAGGGAAGAGAGCCAGAATAAATAAAAAGTATTGGTATAAAACAAAAAAAAGGAGGTATAGGCATACCAAATATAAAAAATTATTATTTGGCTAATCAGTTGAGGTTAATTGGGGAAATTATATATAACCCAGAAAGGTTAATTTGGTGGAAAATGGAATCATCAGAATTACAGGTGGATATTGAAAAACATCTATTTGGTATGATTAAGAAATATGAAATAAGCAAAATTAATAACCCATTTTTAAAGACTATGTTAAACGTCTGGTACAAGTATAGAAAGAATTTATGTCCGTTTAACTCTCCATTAGGTGACTGAAATAGAGAATTTTCCTGCCAATATGAAAGTTTATGCAGAATTATTTAAAGAAAAAAAGTGATTAGATTAAAAGGCTGGTTGTATAAAATGAGATCGAAAGATCAAATGAAACAAATCCTTCAAAATAAGAATATATCATGGTTGAATTATATGCAATTAGAAAGATGGACTAATGAATGGGTAAAGAAGTTTAATAAAGGTAGAGAATATACGAAGTATGAACAATTTCTATTATCATATGAAGATATTCAGATGACCAATTCAGTAAAGGGTGCAGTGAGTTAAATTTATAGATTCCTGCTTGATCTAGAAGAAGAAAAGACTGAGAAAGAAGGATTGAAGTTAGTGTGGGAACAAGACTTAGGGAAAAGAATAAATGATGAAGAATGGAGGAAGATGTGGAAAATGAGGGTTTTACGATTTATGTCAGTGAGAATAAGAGAAAAAATTTTCAAATTGGGTTTAAGATGGTATTTGACACCGACAAAATTGAATAAAATTAACGCTAGTTATCTGAATGTCTGTTGGAAATGTGAGAAGGAAATTGGTACATACTTTCATATGTGGCGGGAATGCGAAAAAGTACAAAGATTTTGGAAACTAATCTTTAAAGAACTAAATGACATATGTGAAAAAGATATAGAATTTAATCCTGAGATAGCTCTGTTATCAATATTTGAGAATGTGGAATATGATTAGATGACTAGAGAATTGATTACCAATTTATTAACAGCAGCCAGATTAATAATAGCTAGGAATTGGAAATCAAAGTCTGAATTTCAAATGGAAGAATGGTATAATGAAATATGGAACATTGCTATAAATGATAAGTTAACTTGTAATTTAAAGGTTAAGAAAGGAGAGATGAAAAAGAATAATTTCTATCATATAAGGGGCAAATTTCTTGAATATGTGCTAACAAGAGGAAAAGGGAAAGCTCCAAATCAAGAATCAATGCAGTTCTGGAGAAGAGGACAATAAAGGAAGAAGAAGAAGAATAAAGATAGAGGAAGAAGGGGATCACTGCAAGAGGTCCCGACTATGGTGGTGGGGAACAGTCAATTTGTATTTTGGTTTATGTATTTTATGTTTATGTTTATGTTGTAGTTTAAGAAAAAAAAAGAATAGTAAAAGGCTAAATCACTGACACAGGAATGTGCCAGGACCTTGTAATCATTTCTCTGTTACTTACAAGTGCCATCTTTCTCCTGATTACATGGTAAAATGTTACAGACAACCAGTCTAATATGTAGCCACACAGATGCTATGATATCATGGAAAGAGGCCATCTCAAAACAGAGATTCAAGCAGCATGCAATGTTTGGAGAGGCTGGAACCTCCTTGACGATCTGGGATTGATAGATTATTTGTCAGAATAAATTCTTCCACTACTTCTCTGAGCAGAGCCAGCCCTCCCATTAAGGTCAATGAGGTTATGATTCAATCAATGAATTAGCAGCAGGAATGGCAAAGAAGGTTCATTTGCTCTCCTTCCCCACTGGCACCAGCTCAGCATTTTCCTTGCTATCTGTTTTCCTCCCCCTTCATCTTATTGTGTCATATCTTTTTTATTTTAACATGTTTAACGACACAAATGCTGGCTCTAACATGAGGGCATGTGGCAAGAAAGGCTTTCCTCCATGAGTATCCCAGCTCTTTGTTCCACACTGTGGCCAACACAGAAATGTACAAGTAGCCTAGATTTAGTTAGCATTTTGGCATTCAGCCAAGTAGGATGTACACATCTAGTCTGAGCCCTCTTAGTATTTGAAGGAAGAGAATTACGGTATGGGAGATGAGACAAATGATGGATGCAGGCTGTAGAAGGGGTTGAGGAGAGGAGAGGAGATGCACAAACTAAAGCACAGGAGAAGGAGTGGGAATAGTAAGGCAACAGGAGAGTCATGTCTCATTTCTTCAGCAACCTGAATGCAACCTCCCAGACACAGAGCAGAAGAGGGCTGCAGCATTGCTAAACTCAGGTGTGGGAAAGAAGAGGAGGAACAAGAAAGGAGAGAGAGAGCACAGAAAATATAGGGATGGAGCTAGAAGGGTTTTTTGTTCTCATTCCCCCCCCCCCCCATAACAGATCCCTTACCCCCATTTTATTAATCTACTTGTTGTTGGCTGCAAAAGGAAAGACAATGAGGTGAAACTCCATTTGTGAAAAGGCCAGACTCCTTGCTGTGAGGCAGGGCTCACTATAGGAGTAAAAGCCTAACACACTACGCCAATACAATTGTGTCACACAATGGCCCCACTCTCCCCTCACTGGAAGCGGGGGATGTGCCTCTCCCTCTCAGCTGCCTTGCACCAGTGTGTACAAAGAGTATTGTGCCCACTGCTCCTTTAAAGTGCTTCACTCACTTCTTTGCCTATAGCTGCCTTAGGGAGCCTCTCTGCTACTGGTAAAGATGGTGTTTATCCCTGGTGGCTGAAAAAAAAGAAAGAAAGGAAAATAAAGCAAAATAGTATAAAACAAATTCCCAGCTCTGCAGACTCCTTCTGCCCCAGCTGGAGGCCTTTCTGTACTGCCTGCACCTCAGGATTCCCCAACACGCTGAGCACTGGAATATTTGCCCTGTTTGGTTGTTGTAGGTTTTTCGGGCTGTTTGGCCATGTTCCGGAGGTTTTTCTTCCTAACGTTTCGCCAGTCTCTGTGGCCGGCATCTTCAGAGAACAGGAGTTAGAACACCCAAAAAATCTGCAACAACCATCGGATCCCAGCCTTGAAAGCCTTCAAGAATACATTTGCCCTGTTTCTTCAGTCTATGATTTGGCCTTGCCATTTGCATTTCCCATTTGAAAATTTGTTGTTATTGTTTTTCCAGAAACAGGGAAGTGCTGGCATTGACATGGCATTGACACAGATATGGATCAGTTAGGAATATCCCCGGGCTATCCGCTGAAGTGATCTTGATCTGGGAGAGCAGCACACAGCCATAGCTCAGGCTGGCACTATCCCAGAGTAACTGTTCAGGTGTAATAGTTATGGAATCTAATTCATTTAACAAAATAAAATATGATTCACACAGTACAGGCCAATTCCCTCATTCTCTATTTTATATTACAAAACTAAGGGTGTAATGAATACTTGCAAATGTTCTTTAAAAAAAAAAGTAAATTACTGCAAAATATTTTAGTCCTTCAGGAGAATGGAAGGACCAGGGCATTTTCTTTCTCTCCAGCAGCAACATTAACAACAACAACAACTTCCATAAATGTTTGACAAAACCATCTTCAAAATGTGAAAAATGGACAAAAGCTGTCATAATCTCAGCTAGTAGGGACAAAATTTTAGAAATGATACATTCTCAGCTGCAAGAATGCAGTAAGCAGAGATTTTCATCTCTGTTGAAACCCACAAAATCCAATGTGGTAGGCAGAATTCAAGAGAAATAACTCCCATGACTCTTATCCTTTAATTCTGCCACATCTCTCCAGAAGATCACTTGCCCTCCAGTCATCACACAAATAGCCTCATCTCTCCACCACAGCCAAGAAAACTTACCCTATGACTGGACCTTGGTTTCTTTTCTCAGAAGCAATGCAGTAACAAAATACCATGGCATTGTGCTGATAAACATAAGGAAAGGCATTGTAAGTTTTCAGTACAATCTCTAGTTTGTGATTGAGTATATTTAGACCTAGGTCCATTTCCTATGAATGTGATTGGTTAGAAAATATATTAAATGGCATTGACATAGCACACAACATTGTGAGATAATAATAATGTAGTAATGGTCAACAGTATTAACTGTCTTATACAGAGCCATGAAGGATCAGCCAAAGCTCAGCTGAAGTCATGTATAGCTCAGGAAAGGACTTCATCTGATTACCTCCAAAATCCTTTTAGATATAAGTGCTTCAATGCAATTCTTTTTTCCTCTGCTTTCTTTTCTAGTTCTGACATTTTGACTCTTTGGGGCTCTGTGCAACATGCAATAGCCTTTTTTAATCAAATGAAATTGTAAATATCTTGTATCTTTCACAATTAAATTGCTTCCAGTGTTCTATCCTGTTAAGAAACAAAGGGGCAGATTGTTTAGTGGGTATTAAGACAAAGCTGGAGTTTTAAAGTAAAAATAGAATACAATCCCTGTTCCCAGTCATCATTATGAAGATTTAATCTATTATATCCTTCAAAGTATATGCTCACATAAATATGATGTCCTTAATAAATGATGCCTAGAGTAGACAACTTCTACTCTAATGGTATTTACCTTTTACCAGACAATTGGCAGCACTAGTCAGAACCATTAACGTTTAATATATCTGCAGGCTTCTTGAATGAGGGGAGAACTCAGCATGAAACTCTACTATTATTTCTTCCCTAAAGCAAACTATAAACATGTATATGTATTCCTTTAACTCATATATAGATTCCTATTTCCAATCTAAATTGCATTAGGGACTTCCACATTTTTTGTCTAAAAAAATTAAAGCTTTTATCTGATTGTAGCTGTTTTTAAAGCAGTCTATATGCTGAAAGGGAAAAAAATCATTGTAATGCAAGTCAAGTCATCTAGATTTTAAAAAAATCTCCTTAGATTAATGTATCAGAATAAGCAAGAGCCTAGAGTGAATAAAGATGAGGACTGATCTGATTAAGGCCAGTATAGAAACAAAACAAACACAAAAAGGAGATGCTAAGTAAAATTGAGAGAAGCATCAGGAAGAAACAATGTTTCTGAGGGTATATCTGAAGATCTGCGTACAGTATATCACAGAAGTGAGTACACCCCCCTCACATTTCATAAATATTTTAGTATATCTTTTCATGTGACAACACTAAAGAAATGCCACTTGGCTACAATGTAAAGCAGTGAGTACACAGCTTGTATAACAGTGTAAATGTGCTGTCTCCTCAAAATAATGCAACACACAGCCATCAATGTCTAAACCGCTGGCAACAAAAGTGTGTACACTCCTAAGTGACAATGTCCAAATTGGGTCCAAGTGCTGTTTTCCCTCCCTGGTGTCATGAGACCCGTTAGTGTCGCAAGTCTCAGGTGTGAAGGAGGAGCAGGTGTTATCGCTCTCACTCTCTCAGACTGGTCACTGGGAGTTCCATGCTGGTTTTGTTGCACCACAGTAACAACCACCTGAAAAATCACGGGATTTTTATTCTCCATTGATTTCATTACATTGTCCCTATGCTGGTGTGTGTCTGATTGAACATAGGGCTAAAATGGGAACCAGGCAAACACATCAGCCCTGTACCTACTGGCACATGCCTAGCACCATTCTGGACCTTTGCACTTTTAGGGCTCTGTATAGGGGTTGGCAGAGGAGCAGGGGAAGTGATCCCCCCCCCCCCCAGATTCTGGTATACCATTGCTGATGTACTGCAATTAGCTATAAAGAAATAAATCATTTTATTTGTGTCAGTTTCTTGGCTGGACCTTCAGACAAGGCAACGAATATATATATATATTCATTTCTTTATAAAGCAAAAGCAAAGCGTGCTGCTTATATACCACCCCATAGTGCTCCAAGCACTCTCTGGGCGGTTTACAAGTTAATTATGCAGGCTACACATTGCCCCCCCCCCCCAGCGAGCTGGGTACTCATTTTACCGACCTCGGAAGGATAGAAGGCTGAGTCAACCTTGAGCCGGCTACCTGGAATTGAACCCCGGGTCGTGAGCACAGTTTTGGCTGCAGTACAGCAGTTTAACCACTGCGCCACGAGGCTCTTAAGTGATGTGAAGTATGGTATACTACAGTCTGAAAAAGAAATCACTTTCCCTGCCCCCATCCACTGAGGATCAGAGGAAGTGTTCAATTTGCCAATGTCCTGAAGTGGTCTGCTTATTAAGCCACTTTTCAACATTGGAAGTTCAAAATGGAAGGGGCTTTAACAGCCTGAAGGCTTGGTTTTGGTCTGTCCCCAGCAATCACACACACTGGAAATGGACCAAACCAGAGCCATCCAACTCATTCCAAAAAAGAAGAAGAAGAAGTAGCCCCTGACAGAGGTTCAGAAAACTGAGGAAAGGGATGTTTTGGGAACAGTTTGGTTCACTTCAGAGGGATATATTCTGTGATAGGCAAAAAAAAAAAAAAAAAAAGTGAACCAACCTGTCCCCACAACAGACAAAACAGTGGGATGAATGCCTGTCTGATTGGCCTCTATGTTTATCAACTTCATGAAGTCAACATGCAATTTTGCTATAAAAAACAGACAAAAACCTTTTTGTGTTTTACTTCATTCTATGCGTACAGATTTGTTTATTTCTGTGATTATATTCACATTTATGTTGACAATTGCATTGCATTGATGAAGACAGGGGCAAATTTAGAATTTTACCAAAAGAAATGTATATTTATAATGTTAATCATTAATAAGAAAATGTCCATATATTCATTTCAGCTTTAATCTGAACTCCCTCCAGCAGAAAAAAATGGACAATCCCACTGGGAGGCAAGAAAGGGCATTGATACGCATGCCATCTGTGCAGAGATCTGTAGTCTTTTGAAAAAGTTTTTTTAAAAGTCAGAAAGTGTCAAGAATATTGTCATGTGTGTGTTTTTTCATATGTAGCTATTGTTGTGCAGAGGGCCCAATTAGTGTCAAGTCTATTCAATAATTTTGGCTTATCCTCCAAATGTCCTATGATCACAGCCTAGCATATCAGTTTTTGTTAAGCACCCTTTATGATCTGTACTGTTCACACTGGCAACAGGAGGTAATCTTCTCAATATTTCTTGACTGCCAAATCATTGTCTGTTCACATTTAATCAATAGAAACTGCTTCCTTCTATGGAGACCTGAGAAATGTAATTTATGCAGTAATATAAGGGATTTGATGCGTTGTTGAATTTGGATCTGTATGCAGATCCTCACTTCTCTAAACCTAAGCCTTATCCAGAGTCAGAATTCCATTACAGCTTCATTACCAAGATTGAATCTCTGCTTCTAAGCATGGATCACCGAATCTTCGGTCAAACCTTCTCAGTAGTAAAGAGGACATCTCTCTCTCTCCCTCTCCCTCTCCCTCCCTCCCTCCCTCCCTCCCTCCCTCTCTCTCTCTCTCTCTCTCTATCTCTCTCTCTCTCTCTCTCTCTCTCTGTGTGTGTGTGTGTGTGTGTTTGAGGAGATGGGTAGGGCAAGCCACAGACCCTTTTGTCCTCTCCCAGAGGAAAAGCATTTTTCTTGCCCTCTACACATATTCAGCTATTAAAAATACACCTTGAGGTACAAATTGCAGAGTGGTTGTGGAGGAATGAAAGCCAGCACTGCCCCAGCACTCCTGCTGTATCAATCTCAACTCCAAATTTCTCCACAAAAACTGCCTACAACTCTAACCTTCCCATATCCTATGAGAATGCCTTAACTGGATCAATGTACTGATTTGATTTTTATTCTGCCTTTCTCACAGGATAGTAACATGTTCAGCTGGATTAACTTGCCATGTAGTCCCACTCTTATGTCTGAAGAAGTGGGCTTGTCCACAAAAGCTCACATTAAAATATAGCAAAATTTATGGTGCCACAGTGTTTTTATTTACAGTGGTGCCTCGACTTACGAACTTAATTGGTTCCAGAACCCCAGTCGTAACTCGAAATGGTCGTAAGTCAAAGCACCATTTCCCATAGGGATGCATTGAAATGCAATTAATCCATTCTGGCCGAAGAAAAAAATCACCCAAAAAAAAAAAATCACTGCAAGACCCATCAGAAACGCAATTAATCCCTTCCGGCCGAAGGGGGGGGGGGAAGAAAAGCAAGCAAAGCATGCAAGACCCATCGGAAATTCAAAGAAAGCAAAGCAAAAAAGCAAGCAGAGCATGCAAGACCCATCGGAAATGCAAAGAAAGCAAAGCAAAAAGCAAGCAGAGCATGCAAGACCCATTGGAAATGCAAAGAAAGCAAAGCAAAAAGCAAGCAGAGCGTGCAAGACCCATCGGAAATGGGGAAAAAAAACCAAAAAGCAACCAAACCCCACAAGACCCATTGGAAATGGGGGGGGGGAAACTCCAAAAAGCAACCAAACCCCCAAGACCCATTGGAAATGGGAAAAAATAACCAAAAAGCAAGCAAACCCCCCAAGACCCATCGGAAATGGGGGGGGGGAACCAAAAAAGCAACCAAACCCCGCAAGACCCATCGGAAATGGGGAAAAAAACCCAACAAACAAACAAACCCCCCAAGACCCATCACAGCACAGAAACATAAACATAACCCCCCCAGCCCAAAACCACGCTGCAAAACCCACCCAGAACAGTTTTTAAAAAGCAGAAAGCAGCACCTTACCTTACCAGGCAGTCCGAGGCCTCCTCCGATCGCACACACTCTAACCGCTGGGGCGAAAGAGCTACAAAGAAGCAGCCTCTTCACCTACCAACGGTAAGCAATTTGAATTTCCCGCCTTTTTCCCTGCCTTTTTCTGGTTGTAACTCAAAGCTCCAGCTGCAAGTCGAAGCAAAATTTTGCAGCCGGAGCTGGTCGTAACTCAAAATGGTCGTACGTCGGGACATTCATAAGTCGAGGCACCACTGTATTTATTTATTTAACTTTGTCTTCTTCATTTTTTAATTTTTTCTTTTGTTTTTGTCTGATAGGGATGAACTTAGAATCCATCTTCTGGTCAGGAACCCTGACAAGATTTTATGATTTTAAGCTTATTTTCCTGGATGCACAGAAAATCCTCTTAAGATCTTCCAGATGAATGCAAGAAGGTTGAGAGAGGGCATGGAGCCAGTACTGTAGAGATCCTGGGACAGGGCTCACCTTCATGGCCCTCCACACTCCATAATTTCTCCCCATACATATTCCTTGGACACAAGAACAGGGCATATTTCTCTGCTTGATCAAGGATACTGATGGAGTTTCTTCCAGTTTGCTTTCTTCTCTAGAGTAAGTCCTTACTCTTAATAAGCCTTTACGTGTGAGCAGGACATTACTCATAAGGAGGTTTGTTAGGAGAGCAACAAGGCACTTTTTGTTTGACTTCTTTCTCTACTACACAGTATTCTGGAGACTGGGTCAAGATGGAACAGCCCCCTCATCTACATACTAGTAAAAGGTAGAACCCAAATATAAATGTGGCGTTCCAATTAAGTAGTAGACCAAAAGACTGGGCCGGTTACAAACAAGTAGGTTTGAGGAAGCCTAAAAATCGATTTTGTCCCTGTATCAACCTGAATCACTGAAATTTTTGTTTTGTCTTTCTCTGTTTAACAACACATTGAACATCAGATGAACTACTTAACCTCACCATCCACATTCAAGTATTTCAGGTGCATCCCAGTGTTTTGATGGTTAAAATTCTGTAGCAGAAACCTGCATTATGATGAGGCCATAGTTTACCACTACAACCTTTCAGTTCAGAATATCATATTAATGACACTGCATCCAAGAGATATGACATTTTTCTGGCTGGAAGTAGAATTCTTATGTTATCTATTAGATAGGAAGATTAGATAGGTGCTAGAGAGGTCATGTACAGAATGCTATCAGGCATTTAATCTGGAAATAAGGAGAGCTTCTCTCCATGTGCATGATACCTTTGGGTTATTTTGAAACTAGCTAACAGTTTTAGATTCTTCTGAAGCAAATATCTATATTCAGGATGTCACTACATACTGTTGTCAAAACGTCAACACTGCAAAGCATCACCTTAGGGTTTGGGGTTTATTTGTTTTTTAAGCTTCAGGTTTGCTTCTCTAAAACATTTCCTGGGATCAGTATCATCTCCATTTCACTTCATTGCACACTCATTCTTAATTTTCTAAAATTTCTACTTTTAGACTTTTAGAAAAAGTATCTTTTTCTGAAGTAAAAAAAGCCATAAGCCACATAATATTTAACATAATTCAGATTTCAAATCTGAGGAGAAAAATTCAAGGATACAAGAACTGAGAAAACTGCCTTACACTGTATTGGACCATTGGTCTGTCTAACTCAGGACATTCAGCCTGATTAGTGGGTCAAGATCTTAATAGTGATTGTTCATTCTCATTCAAAGGTCATAGGTAGGTGACAGATACATTTGAGCCTTGATAAGCAGATTAACACACCTAAGGTGGGAAAAAGTTCCTGGTTGAAGTCCTATATAACGGGACAGTATGCTTCCCCAGTTCAATGGCTGTATATGCACACAGCCATTGAACAGTTAATGTGCACCTATACATACGTATACAGAATGAAATAAGATACAGAAATTGCCCCTTGAGATGTTAAAGTGATTATTTCTGCTTATCAGAGAGTGATGGTTCAGTTGCAGATAGAAAGTGCCCAGACCAGTCTCACTGTCCTGATGGGAAAATAATTATGCTATACATAGTAGGGTAAGCTGATCAATATATACGAAACAAGAGGCATCTACCTTTATTTTTATCTAAGCCAAGAGAAATCAAGTTGAGCCTCTTGATATATTATATACCAGCTGTTTTCCTCTGGAATGCATCTTTGAAGTTCCTTTGTTCAAGCATAGTTACCCTCAGGTCAGAGACGGATTGTCCAGGGAGGCTGAAGTGTTCTCTGGCTGGTCTCTGAGTGCTGCTGTTTCTAACATTACATTTGTGTCCATTGATTCCTTCGTGTAGAGACTAACCCATTTGTCCAATATAAAGCAATATAGGTCACTGCTGACAAACGATCGTATGTACTATATTATAAGATGAGCAGATTCATGAACCCCTGAGGTTACAAATTACATTATTAGATCCTTTAATTATTTTTCCTATGTAGATGTGAGGGGAAAGTTATCAACATGATTTGCAGCATGGTCTTGTTTGTGTGTCTTTCTCACCTTTTCAAAGTCTGTTGTTTTGGTCAGCATTCTATCCAGATCAAGTGGCCCTGTTCTTCCCTTCCTTTGTGGCAGGGATGTTGGCAAGTCCTCCACACCGAGTCCCAAGTTCAATTCTGAGTCTTCAGGTCCAAGTCTGGGTCTGAGTCTTTGGGTCCAAGTCTTGAATCCAAGTCTCAAGTCATTTACCCAGCCCCCCCCCCCAACCGTGGGTGCATGTGCAGACAACAGGCCTGGAAGGGAAGCCAGGCTGTCACATGAGCAGATACAATGGGCCAACTTCCCTTCCTGGAGCAGGCCTCTGCCTCTGCATATGTGCTGGCCTATCAGCTGGGCAGCAGGTACAAGAGTGGAGGCAGCAGATGGCTCCTGAAAGGGAAGCTGGGCCTGCTGCCTCTGAGGATGGTGGTGGTGTCGGCATCCCCATCTCTGATTTTGAGTACTGAGAAATGTCTTCTTTAAGTCTCCAAGTAGGGAGGCTATCTCTGGTGGATCCCAACAGACCCAGTTATAGCACACAACTTGGCTGTTGACAATGGATTTTGTAGTGTATGGAAACTGGAGTCCCATAAGTATGAGTCTTGTATTCTCTTCTAAGAGGATTCCTATCTAGCCATTAGTGAGGACAAAGGAGATACACTCCTCAGTGAAGGTTTCCATAAAGTCAAAACTCCCAGAACTGTTAGAACTGGATTTTATTAGTTTAGAAGAACAAGGTACAAGAAAAGGTTGGGCACCACCAGCAGCCCTTTCTTCCCCCTGTTGCTATGGGGCTGAGTGGATTTCACTAGCCCCCACCAAGTCCGGTTTTTGCCCAAATCCAAGTTCTAGTCATTGGGTTTGGGCTAGTCACAGTCCACACATTGTGCTGGGTCTTCAGTATAGACTGGAGCTACCCAACACCCTTCAGGGAGAACCTGTACAGCTGACTGCACACCAGCATCGAGGTCCCCCAAGTCCCTCCCGCTGCCACCAGAGGTGTTTTTTCCTAGTGCTTTTTCTTCCAGTGCCTTCATTGGATTAGGATTGGGGTCAGGTGCCCTGTTGGTAGTTGTGGGTTCCACAGGATGAGAGAGAAAATGGGAGTGTACGTTGGGCTAAAGATTGGTGCATCCCCATCACATCATCCCTTCCCTACTTGTGCTTGGACCCAGGTGTCTGTCCAGAGGCTTTGGACTGTCATCACATTCTCCTCCCCCAAGGTGCAGAATATTCGGTTCCTCTCCCACTTCTCCCCACTCCTTTCCTTTGAAACATGTACAGGGGTATGAGTCCTCCCTCCCTTCTTCCTATCATCCCTTATACCTGGCTCCTGTCAGTTGGGTCCAACCCATGCCTCCTTGCCCAAATGTGGCTTGTTTTTCCTCATTTCTTCTCTTCCACCTGAGGCCTCCATCTGCCTTTCTCCACCCTTGTGGTGCCGAGCAGCTGGTGTTTCCATTGGTCCCATCAGGGGGCACTAAGTGAAGGCAGATGGTCTGCTGGGGACACCTAGAGCATCCCCCTCATATCATTGTGTAGAACAAAAGTGTCTAGAAAGCAAACCTATTGTATTATCTCTCTAACTGCCACTCACTAACCAACACCATACCAGACCTCTTGCATTTCCCCTGTAATTTATACTTCTACAGTGGACCCTCGACTTACGGAATTAATCCGTATTGGAACGGTGGCTGCAGGTCGAAAAGTCTGTAGGTCGAGGCTCCATTGACCTACAATGCATTGAAAACCAATTAATCCGTAACCGGCCGTTTTTTGGTCCATTTTGTTTGATTTTCCGGTCTGTAGGTCGATTCTCCGGCCGCAAGTCGAACCTAAATTTTGCGGCCAGAGAAGTCTGTAACTCGAAAAGTCTGCAGGTCGAGCCGTCTGTAAGTCGAGGGTCCACTGTATTCTGCATAAATATCTGTCTTTTGTAGCTACACTCTATGCATCTGACGAGGTGGGCTGTAGTCTGTGAAAGCTTATGTCAAACAAAACCTCTAAGTCTAAAAGGTGTCAAGGACTGTTGTTTTTGCTGCAACAGACTAATACAGCTGCCTCCTTGAAATATTTGATTGGCTCTTCAGGATCTCAGACAGGGATTTATCCAGCCCTTCCTGAATATCCCAGGTATCCTATCCAAGTACTAACCAGGTATGGTCTTGCTTAGCTTTTAAAATCAAGATTCAGAATTGAATCTTCATCACACAAAACATGTGCTCTTCGCCTCAGATGTGCCCTCTCCAACTGCCGTCTTTGCAGCTAATCCAAGGAAATCCTTGGAAGATTTGCCCACCCCTACCTATGTATTGGTTTGTCTTTTCCCTCCTTGCTTGCTTCTTGATTTTCTCTCTTTCCTTTCCTTTCCTTTCCTTAATGCTTTCTGGCTGCCAAGGCATTTTTCCACTTTGGTTTTATATTCTGTGATGAAACCCCAAGTCTACAGTTGCATGTCACAACATGTTAATGTCAGCAGTTCTAAAGACAAATCTTTCTTGTCAATGTGTCCACAGGAACAGATAATATGAAGAGACAAAATTAACTGCCTAGTGGAGATCACCTTTCTGACAACAAGCATTTTGTTCCCTTCTTTTTAATAAATTTGTACTAGAAACAAGGCCACCAAAGCACACTCAGAGTCACATATGCACACACACAAAAGTAGGGAAAGGCAGAGTGCACTTCATGTATCTGTTTGAGAAACGACGGTTTCCTCAAAGAATGAGAAGCAAATCACTTCAGAACTGACTAGATAGGCATAAAATCATATCATTGTCTCTTTTAAATAAAAGATAGTACTATTTGACTTAAATATTGTTCGTTCCAGCCATTGCCAATTACGCAGTATTCCCATTGCAAGGGCAATTTTTGAGGGATTGCATATGCTTCTCCATGAATGGAAGACAGGGCATAAATGTATGGCAATCCATCATATCAAAGCATGGAGGAGATTCAGCCAGAATCGACCTAGTTCACAAAAGAAACAAAGGTAGTCAGTTGTGTGCCCAGAGTCATGACCCAATGTTAAATGTGGATGAGAAGGATCATATTCTGCTGTTGTAAACAGAAATTGAGAGGGAGCTAGTTTCTTTGATGTACACATAAAAATGGCTTGACAGCCTGATTTCAAAGCTGGCAGAGTTGGAGAGATTAGTCTGGGGATGGTCTGTGCCGGTCTTGAGATGAAAAGGCTAAGAAATAGCTTATTTCTGTGAGTTTGAAGTCTGATGCATGATCCCAAGCAGACTGATGAGTACTGTCCATTTTCCCATGTCGGGTGTAAATGGATGGTGGTTTTCTTACTTAGGATTGTCCCAATCCATAAACATATCCAGGATAGTTCTGAGAAAACTGTGGCAATCCTAGCTGAATAGGGAAGGGACAAGAAGTATTTGTTCCTGCCTCTTTAATCCTATGCCTCTTGCAACTAAGGATGTATCAATTAGCCTCAACGAAGGGTATTTATCTTTGTTGCATTTGTACAACCTCATAGTGTCATTCTTGTGGATATTAGCAGTAAACAAATCCCAGGGGAAGGCTGATAAAACACTTCTTTTGTAATGTTAATGTTACTGCCTCTATAAATCTACGATTCCAGACACAGCTTCAGTTCCATTTCAGTCCTTGATTTACGAATAGGCTGACCTGAGCCTAACCCTGTCAGCTTTAGTTCTGAGACAGTCTTTAGGATTATGGGTCTCTGATCTGGTAAATTCCTGAGAGGAAAAATTTAACTGAGGAAGGCTCTCTCTGACAAGCGATAAAGCCCTGTTCTTTTCAGGTTACACCAGAGACTGAGCTGCAGGAAGAATTAATTGAGAGAGACACAGGGACAAAGTGGAGAAGAAAAGAAAGAAAGAAAGGACTTAGGGGAGACGTCTTGCACAGAAAAGAAGATGGGTTGGAAGAAAGCAATCAATTCCCATTTTTAAGAAAGGGAGTCTAGGACAATAATTAGCATCAGAGCAGAATCAATTTTCTTAGTCAAAGTATTTTATTAGATTGTTACAGGACAGAATGCTAATTAAAACTGATCGGCCTAATTAGAATGGCATTAATAACATGGAAGGCACTGGCATTGCATCACTCTGTCCGCCGTGTTCTTCGACAGCACAATGTGTCACTGCATCCAGTTCTTGTTTTCCTAACAAATAGACAGGGCGATTGTGCCCTGAATGTGGATGTGCCTGTAGCCTGCTTTGTAATGGTGGGCAGGAAATAAAAATCGGAAATTAGCTGTGATAGTGATAGACAGCTGGGGAAGTGGAGACATCAAAGCAGACAAAAAGAAAAGCAATTAGTGCAAACAAAGCAAAGACATCACTTTCATGTTTTGGTTTTGGTTTGTCTTTTGCAGGGCTGGCCCTCCTACTGAGCAGTGAAGCTCCAGAAAGCAGATTCTGGAGGGCAGCAATAAGGTGATGGGAGGCAGATCTTTGTGTGCTGTGTAGTTTGCCCAGCATCTTCTCAGTCAGCCATTCTCAATGGTGGCCATGTTGTCCCCCGGGGGGGGGGGGCTGACACATTTCAAGGGAGCCACAGACTGGAAAAAAAACCTATTCTATTCTTCTATCCATCTGTTTGTGTTGTATCTGTGTTTGCCAGTTGGCCTTGCAACCTGAGAAGAGCTCCTAAAAGAGCCATGGCCAAAAAAAGGTTGAGAATGGCTGCTCTAAGTTACCCTTTTGTCAGGTCTGGTGGAGATCACTGTACAACTACCAACGTTGACTTAACAAGCAATCACTTTCACTCCTGGATATGGAACTGAGGGTGATAGTGACTCTGCCCTTGATGATTCCAGGCAGCAAAACATCTGGGATTGTCTCTTCACTCTCCTACATCTTTGGACAGCCGTTTCTCAAGCTCTGTTTAGTCATTACCTACTTAGTCGGCATCAAGACATCTCTGCTACATCCCCAGTTACTTCCCTGACTTGCCAAAGTGTGCCCACTTGCTGCCTAGCCCAAATCAGAGTGCTGCACTTTTGGCACACATGTACGTGCGCGCGCACACACACACACACCTTTGGAACAGCAGACACCCACAGCAAGAAAAAAATGGTTCTGCAAATCAAGATCAGCAGCAAGTATTAAAAAAAAATAAGAAAACAAATGGGAGGCAGAGACAGAAAGATGCTCCCTGGTCCCACTTTGATCTATCCAATTAAAGTCCATAAAAGAGACTCGGTTCTCCATCTTGCATTCACACACACTGTCCTAAGTGTAATGAAGACAAAGTGCAGCTTCCTAAAAGAAAAAGCAAGAAAACTGCTGGACACCATCAGTTTAATAAATGACACGCCATGCTCCCCTTGCCATGTCTGGATGTGAAATGGCTGCTTAGGAATAAATCGAGTCTAATGAGGTTGACCTGAGCCCTCCCCAAGGCTCAGCAACTGGAGTTTCCAGATGTTTTGACTTTCATTGGGAATTCAGCTATCACTCTCTGCTTTGGCACTTCCTTCCTTTGCTACATCAAGTGGCACCAAATATTTTTGTTCAGATTTCAGCAGTTTTAACCCTCAAAACACTCCAGCAAATGTCAGTGATTTATAGGGGGCTCCTAACAGCCCTGAGTGCTTCTTCCTGTATCTACTGCAGTATCATACCAATACCCCTGTTCTGCCTTGTTTGGATATCTTTTTCCGCAAATGTCTTGCAATAAAAAGGGGAATGTGGATTGATCAAAAAATAAAACAACCAGCAACACTCTACTGTAACAACTAGGTTGTAAGGAGCTTTCTGTAGCTCAAACAGTTTTCTGGATTTGGCTGCTTGTCTTTGATCCTTGTACACAAATGGCTTCCTTGAATTCTTCCCATTACTTGTGAATGGAGAAATTGGGAGGATAATTTTTCTGAATTTCTCCAAGGGAAGAAGACATTCTCTGACAGTTTCCCAGAGTCTGGGTTCACCAGTGTTGTATACAGGTTTGTTGTTTTTTTAAACACCTAAGAATTCAAACCTAAGGGTTTTTACTTTTGCATTGTGGTGATGATGGCAGGAAAACAAAAAGGGTGGAGAAATTATGAAAATTAATCTGCAAAAAAAAAAGATTTTCTGTTATTAGGGAAGTAAGGAAAGATGTCTTAAATGTTGGCTACACACTTGCTGTCATTCTCTTGATGTACTAGAGATGGGGACGAATATAAAAACGGATCGGCTTTTTCGATGAAAATAGCAGATTCGTTAAATATTCATCCCTTCATAGGAGGGACCCCCACGAATACGAAGGACAAATATTTACCCGTTTTTATTCATCCTTCGTATTACAAAAAAGAAAAGAAAACCATTCTGCCTACTGGCTGCTGATCACCTGATCGGCAGCCAATAGGCAGCCAGCCACCCCCACAGCCAGCCATCCCCACAGCCAGCCATCCCCACAGCCTACCCCCCACCCCCTTCCTCTCCCTACCTTAGAGATTGGGCAGGCTAAGGGAATCCAGGCTGCCCTTTGCAAAGATGGCAGCTGCAGCTTCCCTACCCTAAATGAAGCCACAGCCGCCATCTTTGCAAAGGGCAGCCAGTCTTCCTTTTTACATGCCGTGGCTGAGAGGCCAGATGGAGCCCTCGGCAGTGGCGATTAAGGTAAGGGGGTGTTGGTGGGGGTGGGGTGGTGGCTAAGGTAGGGAGATGAAGGGGGTGGGGTAGACTGTGGGGGTGGCTGGCTGTGGGGGTGGCTGGCTGCCTATCAGCCGCCAATTAGCTGATTGACGGCCGGTAGGCAGAATGGTTTCTTTTGTTTGTTTGTTTTTAATAGGAAGGGGGTGTTGGCAGGGGTGGGGGAGTGGGGGATGGAGGGGGCAGCAGCACAGTGGTGGGGGGTGGCAGTGGTTGGGTGGCTGCAGCGGCGGGGGCGGGGGTGTTTTTTTTAAATAACCCCCCACGAATCGACGAATAACTTCTGATTAGGATGGTAAAAATTCCAGAAATCAAGGTTTATGGGGACTTGTTGAGGGAGCTGGGTCTGCAGAAGAGAAGACTGAGAGGCAATAGGGTAGCCATCTTCAAATATTTGAAGGGCTGATACAGGAAAAATGGAGGAAACTAATTTTCTGTAGCTCTAGGGGTTAGGACCTGAAGGAAATTCTTATTCAAATTATGAGAAAGGAGCTTTCCACTAAACATTATGAAGTTCTTGACTGAAAGAGCTGTTTAACAATGGAATGGACTGCACCAGAGGGCAATAGATTCTGCATTGTGTGTGTGGGAGGAGGGCTGTTAAACAGATATTAGATGGCTGCTTGTCAGGGAAGCTTTACTGTGATTTTTGGATTTATTTACCCCTGGGTCCCTTCAGCTCTACAGTTTTATGGTTCTATTATAATGTTTTGAAGGATGATGGCACACTTTGCCCCTTTTGAAGTTCCAGTCATAGCCAAAGTTACTTGAGAAGATTGCTCTTATCACACAAGATGTGATAGCAAAGATGCATCCACATGTCACCCCCTGAACATTGCAGAAATTATCAGACATGTCCCATCTTCTGCTATAGCCAACATGACCCATCTTCTCATGCTTCCAAAAGTTGCTCCTGGAAAACAGAACAACTTTCTGTCAAATGTGTCAAGATATGGTCATTTGCTTTCATTTGGTTAAACTTTATATGCCAGCTTGATTATACCATCACTCAAATGTGGTAGTAAAATTTTTCCATTCAAATAGGATTTTAGAAGCCAAGAAGAAACAGGCCTGATTAAAGGATTTATCTCTGAGCCTGGATGCCCAGGTTTCAGCATGGCCAGCAGTGCCTTTGCACAATTAAAACTAGTACATCAGCTGTGCCCATTCCTGGAGAGGTCTGATCTGGCCATGGTGACACGTGCCTTATTTACATCCCAGCTGGATTACTGTAATGAGCTGTTCATGGGGCTGCCTTTGGAAAGTGCTCAGAAACGTCAGCGGATCCAAAACACTGCAGCCAGATTGTTAACTGGACCTGATTACAGAGATCACATAACACAACACCCCTCCCCCCATTATAGCAGCTCCACTGGCTGCCAATCCATTTCTGGCACAATTAAAAGTGCTGTTTTTAACCTATAAAGCCCTAAATGGCTTGATTTCAAGCTATCTCAAAGATTACATCTCCCTTTATGAGCCTACCCAGGTGTTCAGATCATCAAGGGAGGCCTTTCTCTCAGTCCCACCACCTTCACAAGTGCATTTAGTGGGGACACAGGAGAAGCCATTCTCCGTCACTGCACCCAGACTGTGGAACTCCCTCACACAGAAGGCCATGCTGACCCCTTCTCTGCTTTCCTTCCATAAGCAGATGAAGACCTTTCTCTTCAGACAGGCTTTCTCTTAGTGACTTTCTGTCTGGGAAGAGTTTTTAAATGGAGTGTTGTGCCTTGTTGCTTTGAATCTGTTTTTGGTGCCAGTTTTGTTACCATTCCTTTTAATGTTCTTTTAAATATTTGTATACTTACTGTTTTTAGCTTTTACATATTGTCTTTTAATGATGTGAGTTTCCTTGGGTTCTTTTTAAGGAGAAAGGCAGTGTAAAATATTTTTAACAACAACAACAACAAGGGATGCCAGAGTTGAAGATAAAGAATTAGAAAAACTAACAGAATACAGAAACCTGACAATTAAAATATCCTTCTTGTGGATGAAACACACTTCAGAGGTCTCCATAGTCATTGGGGCTTTGGGAAAAATATCAAGAAATTTCATACAGTATTATAAGGAGTTGCAGATTTTAGAAAAAAACATCATCAGAGCTACAAAAAAAACCCAATATTGGGAACAGTGTACATAATGCGCTGATACTTAACACATACTTAGGTTTCAAGTTAAAACGTGTATCTGTTATATAATACCAGTCAACGTTTTTATAATTTTGATTGTGCCTGGTATGTTTTAATAATAATAATAATAATAATAATAATAATAATAATAATAATAATAATAATAATAATAATAATAATTTTAAAAACACTTGGATGAGGAACTATCAAGAAAAACTTGGTGTTGCACTGAGGTATGGGCACGGCTCAATGTTAGAGCATAATCCCAAATTCAGTCCCTAGTATTTTCATGTAGGAATAGGAAAGAATCCTGCCTGAAACCTTAGAAATCTGTTACTAAGACAAATGGGTTTTTCCACCAACATTATTTTGGCAATGGGGCATGTCGGTGCTAAAGCAGCACTCAAACAAAGAACCTGGGACATAGAACTTCAAGAGCATATGAGCCAGTCAGGCAAATACAGTGTTGTTACTAATAATGCCTTTACAATATCTTCATATTTGACGAGCACAATGTCAACAAAGACCAGAAGAGCCTTCACATTAGCGAGACTTAATGTTTTACCCTCTAAGCTCATGGAGGGAAGATTTCAACTTATACCTATCTCGGATTGCCTGTGTCCATGTAATGATGGCCAAATGGAAACTGTAGGTCATGTCTTACTGTACAGTGGTGCCTTGAGTTGCGAACTTAATTCGTTCCGGGATGATGGTCGTAACTCAAGTTGGTCATAACTCAAAGCACCATTTCCCATAGGAATACAGTGAAATGTGATTAATCCGTTCCGGCCATTTTTTGGTTGTATCTCAAGACGCTGGTTGTCTCTCCAAGCATTAGTTCCCATAGGAACTAATGCAAAAGCGGTTAATCCATCCACTAAGGGGAGACTTTTTTTTAACCTAAAATGACATCTAAGGTTAAAAAAAAGGGCAGGAAAGGAGGGAGGGAGGGAGGGAGGGAACAATGGGGAAAAGAGGAAAGAAAGAAGGTCATCACTGGGGTACACAGACCCCTCAGACAAAGGTTTGTGCTTTTAGGCACAAAAAGAGAAAGGCTAGAGAGAGAGAAGACAATGGGGGGAGAGTTTGGAGTCTAAAACACATTTTAAACAAAACACATTTTAAAACAACACATTTTAAACAAAACACCTTTTAAAACAAAACACATTTTAAAACAAAAGAGAGATCACTTAGCTTTGTGTCTTCTGGGAGCCACAGAATAAAAAAAAAAAAACAATCCAGTAGGGACTAAAAATGCTACAACTACACACCGCAAGACCCATCAGAGCACAGAAACATAACCCCCCCAGCCCAAACCCACGCTGCAAAACCCTGTACAGTACTCACCCAGAACAGGCAGTCTCTCTGTTTTAAAAAAGAAAGTCAAAAAGCAACAATTTTAAAAAGCAATAAGCAGTACCAGGCAGACCAAAGTGTCTCTCCGAACCCACACTCTCTAACCACTGGGGCGAAGGAGCTACAGAGAAGCAGCCTCTTCGCTGACCAACGGTTAACTGAAGGAGAAAAGGAGGGAAAGCAGTTCAAATTCCCCGCCTTTTTTTCCAGTCGTATTTCAAAGTGCCAGTCGCAAGTCAAGGCAAAATGTTGCGACCGGAGTTGGTCATAACTCGAAATGGTCGCAAGTCAAGACGTTCGTAAGTCGAGGCACCACTGTACTGTCTTTTCTATAGAGATCTATGCACCAACCTTCTGAGCCCAATCATTCTCAGATATCCAGGGAGACCTGATGAATTTTACATCAAGCTACTTCTTTCCGATCAAGGCTCCCTTATTACACGCTCTGCAGCAAAATTTTGTGCAGCAGCAATGGCACATCACTCCCTTATAGTCTCCTGAGTTCACAGGTTGACTGGTTTTAGGATGAGGGTGGTTTATTGTCGAGCGTAGAGAAATATTGTGGTCCCAACCGAAGGAAGAAAATGTTTACAAATCTTTACAAATACGTAGGAAGGACTCCCTATAACCCAAAGACCCTGTCCAAACCAGTTTGCCCTAGACGATCTAATGGTTCAAAGGATAACTATAAAAATGCTGTATTTGATTCTCCCCATATTTTACAACCAGTACACAATTAATTATCTGTTGTACACTTTTTAAATTGCATTTTGTATATTTTAACCATATATGTTTTATGAACTGGGTGTACCCTTTTTTTTAAATTGCATTTTGTATATTTTAACCACATAATATGTTTTATGAACTTGTACATTTATGAACTTGTACATTTTTAAACTGTATTTTGTATATTTTAGCCACATAATATGTTTCATGAATTGGTTGTATATTTTTAAACTGCATGTTGTATATTTTAGCCATAAATATGTTTTATGAGCTGGTCACCCGACTGTAATAAATAAATTCATTCATTCATTCAATGTTAGAGCATAATTCCAAATTCAATCCCTAGTACATATTTTCATGTAGGAATAGGAAAGAATCCTGCCTGAAACCTTAGAAATCTGTTACTAGTCAGAGTTGACAATACTGGGTTAAATGGATGAATTGTGTCAGCATAAGCCAGTTTCTCATGTGTTTATGTTCCTATGGTGGTGCAATATGTTGGGGTAAAAGACACAATTTGATGACCACTATATATAGACTAATAGCTATCAGAAAGTCTGTCACTGTAGGAAAAACACTGTGTACCCATGAATCACAGAATGTTCTCTCATCCACTTCCACAGTGTGGCACAATGACCATAAGGAATGTTCTGTTTATCCAAGCCAGGAGAACAATTTGACAGTATGTTCTAGAGTTGATTCATTCCCACAGTGTTCTTGTCATCTGCTTCATTCAAGTCTGCACTGTTTCATATATATTAAGTCTTCACTCATATTTATTAAATCTCTACTCTTTCTACATGCTTGTCCTGTCCACAGTCTAAAAGTCTGCTTGCTTCCAGTCATATCATGGACATGAGAAAATGTGACATTATAATAACAACAGTAAGGTGTCTACATGAAGGCTAGCACAATGCTGATAATGCTAATATATCCATTACATTAAATTACTTCATAATTTCTCCAGGTTAAAGCGCAGGTTTATGAAAAATTTAAGTTTGTTTGCACACATTCATACGTATACATACACAATCAATCAAATTGTCTGTATGTCCAAGAAAATGAGGATGAACCAGGGTTTTGGGTTTTTTTAAAAAAATTGGACCCCTGGCTGAGACCAGGGAAGAAGCAAAGCCTAATGAGCTCATTTGTTAACCTACAGAAGCCTTACATGTTGTAATTTGTGTCATTAAAAAGCCCCAATACATTTTAATTAGATTTTTTCATCCCTTTTCTAGTACTATCTAAAATCTGTACCTCATACACTGCAGCTGTCTAAGCAGGGGCACATATAATGGTAGGGACCCTTAGCTGTATTATCATGTGTATACCACAATGCAATGTTAATATTTAAATATTTAAATTATTAAAGCATTATTAAATGTGCAGACATAGATATAGGGAAAGGTACTTACATATCATGGAGAAATGGTCTACCACTATAGTATAACCTGATCCTTAAAGATTCCAGGGAAATTAATGGCATTTGCATTGCAGGTCACCACTGTACCCCCTCAGCATTGTCTGCAAAAAGTCCCAGTGCACATATATATCCATTAGGATAAAATTAATTTCACTTATAACACTTAAAAGTAATAGGACAGTGAGCAGAACATATACACATTGCAGAGGAGATATTTAAAATCAACATTGGTCAGAATCCTGTTGGCAATTTCCACATGCGTAAGTGATGTTGCATGAGTCACGACAGCAAACTGCCATTAATGGACAAGGTGCCAGTTGCAGTTTTGCTTGTGGGTGCTGGGTGCAGTCATGTGAGCATGGACCCTGGTAAGCAATCAGCAGCTCCTTAATTAGTGATACTTTGCCAGCACATCTTGCAGGATTTCATTTAAACACAGATACATTGCCAATGTGATTCTAGATAATAAAATAACATTTTTAAGTCTGTTAATTGAAGTCAATTTTTTTTTCTAAGAAACTAATGTTTTATGTAAGAGTGCTATAATTTTTAAAATAATTTAAGCAAGAAAAAAAAATCATCCATAGCATCTAAAGAAAAAGCAGTAGGACCATGGTATCTGCGGGGGAATGGTTCCAAGCCCCCCCCCCCCAAGATGCTGAAAAATGATGAAATATTTGACACTATACGTTGCATGGTCTCTAGCTCTCTCTAGAGGCCAGTCTGGCAACTATACCCTGGAAATACATATAAATAGGTATTTCTGGGGGGGTTTATTTAGTATTTTCAGCCAGCAGATAAGTGAATCAATGGATACTGATCCCTACTGTAATGTGAAATATATATTCAAGTACCAGAGACAGATGGTCCTATTAAAGCTTAACAATGGGATGAGATTTTCAGATTTTTTTGGACAACTCCTGGAATTCACAATTAATCATTCTAATCATGGCTGAACTTCCCAAGAATAGGTTTCGCCTCTTATACTTGGGGGCCTGGGCATGGTCCATGACAGTTGTGGTGGTTGCCCAATTCCAGCAACCTAATATGCATATTATTATGCAAATCAAAGAGTCTCAATTTCTTACTATACAAATTTGCATAATAAGCAGTAAGAATTTTATGCAAGTATGTGAGATATTATACAATGACTGAAATCCACTTGCTGTAATTTACTTTGTGAAAGGCTAATGACATCATCAACAACAGCAATTTTTTCAGAACTTCTCTCCTGAAGCTCCCAAGGTTCCCATGCAATGCTTTTCATCATTGGGAACTCATGGGAGCCATGGGACAGGAGGCAGAACTCTTTACTGAAAACCATTGCCCCTGGGATGACTACACCAGCAGAATTTCTTGTTGGTAATTAAAAACCCATTCCTTCTTTCTGTAGTTTTATCATAATCTTAAACTTAGAACTGCAGAGCTGGAAGGGACTCTGTGGATCATCAAGTCCAGCCTTTGTCAAGGAGGTGCAGTGGGGAATCGAACATCGAACCTCTTGCTCCCCAGCCAGTGACCTAAACCACTGAGCTGTTTGGTCATCATGAGTTCTCTGTGATAAGAAGGATTACACAGGAGCCTTCGGAGCTTTAAAAATGTTTAATTTCTTGGGGGGGGGGAGCTACTACTGTTGAAGTCATAAACTTTATATAGCATAAGTTACAACAGCAGCATTTCATCCAACATTATATTATTATGATTTTTGTATATAATTATGGAAATAATATAATATTATGTGGGTTATTGACCAATAACTTTTAAGCATATAATCTTCTATATAGGAGCCGCTGATCTCCTATGTAGGGTCTTTTCAGTAGTGGCTGCTCTGCTCTGGAACTCTCTTCCTGTAGAGGTGCAACTGCCCCCCTCCTGAGCTTCCACAAGCAAATTAAGACCTGGCTTTTTACCCAGACCTTCCCAAGCTCCACTCTTTTGTAAAATTATGCTGGCCCGTTGTCTGCCATCTTATGTCCCAGATAGGTGATTTTATGGGGGGGTAGCATTTGTTTGTTTTCTTTTTATATGTTTTATATGGTTTTAATAATATTTTGTAAGCTGCCCAGAGTAGTGGCATGTTCACTAAATGGGTGGGGTATAAATCTAAATCAATCAATCAATCAATCAATCAATCAATCAATCAATCAATCTGAGAGAGCCAGTAAAGTATAATAGTTTAAGTGCTAGACATGGAACAAGGAGACGCAAATTCAAATCTGGGCTTACTCATACTTGAAAATACCACCAAAAAAACAACAAAAAACCCCATGAATGACACACTGTCTGTACCTGATTGGGGGGGGCAGAATGCAGGGGAAGTGAGGCAAACCGCAGCAATCAGAGGAAAACCAAGGTGCCATTTCCTTCAGAGACACAAATTGAATATTTTATTATAACTAACTTAACATTATTTGCCATATTTGATTTGTCATACACATAGATATGCAAGTGACAATCCAACATGCCTCCTGCTTCCCAAATCTCCACTCCCATTAACTTTGGTGTTTTTTTTCACTGCTATGCTATATTGGGCCTGAGATTCACAGAAAGGCTTGAATACATTGTCAGTAAATAAATGATACCATCCAAAATCCCTCAGCCAGAACCTCACTGACCATGTTAGCTAAGAGATTCTAAGTTCTGTAATTCATGAAAGAAACACTGCCAAACTCCATTCTGGGTATTAGTTTCCTATGCACATTTACTGAAGTGTTGGAATCATTTAATAAGACATATATTTGAACAAGCAGTTCCAAGAGTCATACAAAGACTGTTTTATTTTGGACGTAAACCACCCAGAGCACTGTTTAACACTACTCAGTGCGGTGTACAAGTTAAATAAAATAAATAAATAAATAAATAAATAAATAATTTCCTTCCATGGCAAGAAACCTGTTTTCAGAAATGTATTATTCACAGCAACCATAGTCTCAAAAACAATAAAAATAGTAACTAAAATTTCTAATAACACATAGTTTTTGTTTTTAACCGTGTTCTTGTTTTGTCAACTGCATCTTTTCCCAAGGCAGCACCTAGCTTAGTGCTCAACTAAACTTCCCCAAAGCCTGGGCAAACAAACCGGAACTAATGTTTCTGGAAATCTGCAGAATCATAAACTAATCGAGCTAAACCACTGTAGATGTGAAAGGGACTGTAAGAGCTATGAAGTCCAACTCCCTGCCAAAGCAAGATATACATTACGATGCATAATGCCACACCCAAAGTATCTACCCTAATAGAACTAGAGGTATATGGGAAAATGTACAGTCAGCGTGTTGACGTACTGCTGTGAGGATCGAGCCTTTCTGTGTGATTAGCCAGTGAGTGAAGCCACTCACAGTTTGACAGGCTTGCTCATAGATATAAATCAAAGACATGAGAATATGTTGCAGTGTTGATTACATATTGTTCTCTTGCAAGCAGCTGCAATCTGTTGGCAGAAATCTGCTTTCAAATGTGCCTGAACAGTTGCTATGCAAATAGTGCACAGAATGCAATGAACCCATGCCACTGAATGCTAGCTGAGGGATTATGGGAGTTGTAGTCTTGAGAAGGAACTGTTCAAAGCTCTGACATTATGCTGTTCAATGGTTTTTTATAGTGATAGTTTGACTATGAGAAACTGAACCATAGGTCAGATTGTCTCCATCCCTACTAACCTTTAGGTAAAGGTAAAGGTTCCCCTTGACAATTTTTGTCCAGTCGTGTTCGACTCTAGGGGGCAGTGCTCATCCCTGTTTCCTAGCCATAGAGCCAGCGTTTTGTCCGAAGACAAATCTTCCGTGGTCACATGGCCAGTGCGACTTAGACACGGAACGCTGTTACCTTCCCACTGAGGTGGTCCCTATTTATCTACTCGCATTTGCATGCTTTCGAACCGCTAGGTTGGCGGGAGCTGGGACAAGCGACGGGAGCTCACTCCGCCGCGTGGATTCGATCTTACAGCTGAAGATCTACAGACCTTACAGCACAGAGGCTTCTGCGGTTTAACCCGCAGCGCCACCACGTCCCACCACTAACCTTTAGATACACGATAAAAATGCAATTTCATCAAGTCCTGATTGCTTCTGAAATGTTTTAATAATGCTTGAATTATTTTAAATATTGTTTGCATTTGTCTTTATTTTGTGGATTTTTATTGTACTGGGGTTTTGTTTATTGATATGAAGGCAATCTATATATATTCATTTAATAAATAAAAATAAATAGAAACCAGAGAAGTCAGTTAAAAATGGAAACACTGGCAACCGTAGTGTCAATTTACTGTATTTAGAAGGATTGCAGTTGAATACCCAATCTCTTTAAAATCGTCCTAGGCAATCTTTGTACAAATGTTTTTTAAAAAACATTTTAAGAATATTTAAGTCTCAAATGAGAAGCCAGTCACGCATATGTACAAATAGATCTTTTAGAGTAATGGAAACTCCTCAATGTCTTCCATTTCATTCCAGATACTTGCCAGAGTAGATTTTCTATTCATATAACAAAAGTTGTAAATGGCACACTATCTACTTTCTCTTATTTATAAAGCAGACAAAAATCCATTTTATTGAACTGGATGCTCATGCTCTCTCACTAATGTAATATTAAGGGCCTTTTATATTACTAGAGCACAGTCTCAAATTAAATGCAAAATATATTTTGGCAGCTGAAGCAGGGCAAATGTAGTCACCCGTGTGTTCTGAAAGACTGACTTCAACATTAAAGGCAGAAGACACCTTTTATTGCACAGCTGCTGTTTCTTGTGTGGGAAATTAGTTGGTGGATTGTGTCCTATTGTAGCAAAACACAACAGAACACAGCTCTCATAGGCTACCACAATATGAATCCCGCTGTAACAATACATTTATTCAAAAATCTTCTCTTTCATTTTTAAAAGTAGATTGGGTTAGGAGAAAAACTCAGGAAAGTTATAATTGTTGATTTGAGTCAGTTATATAACGCACAGGAAAAACTCTTTATGGATGACAAAGCTAAGTTAACATCAAAATGGAGGGTTTAGAAAAGGGGTAAAAAGCTGAGAAAAGGGGCTGTCTTATACCAAATCAGGCCAGTGGTCCATCTGACTTCAAATTGTTCTCATTGAAGGTTGTGGGTGATGGGTATACCTAGAGCTATAGGAAGCCTTGCATTGCATTGCTTTTGTATGACCTCAGACTTAGTTTTAAAGCTCTCAGGTAATTTCAAGACTGATCCATTCATAGAATTGCAGAGCTGTGGAGCTGGAAAGGATGCAAGGGGGATCTGCTACTACATACAGTACTGCCAATGCAGAATTCCACAGCAGATGGTCATCCAATCTCTGGTTAAACAACTCCAGCAAAGGAGAGTCCATCTCTTTCTAAAGTAGTCTGTGGCAGTGCTGATCCCATTGGACTTTTGCAAGGCTGCACACAATAATTGATTCTAGATCAGTGTCAGATCATTTCAAATGAAACTCCTGTGGAAGTAGATCAGAACCTTCAACATACCCCAAGACTACTTCCTTCAAAATAATTCAAAGAAGACAAATAAAAAGATGGCAAAGTTTAGCTGCTGAAGGTTTCAAATGTTGCATCCTAGGTCACATATTAAACACCCTCAGTGGGCAATAGCATCTGGTGAATGAAAAAAAATTCTCTGAGGGCTCTTTTTATAGTGGTAAGTCACAGCTAGAAAAGTACAGCATCAAACAGACAGTGGACACAAGCATTAGTTATATGCCATCAGGCGGGCAATGAAGCAGATGTAAACAACATGTGATTCATGTGGAGCTGCCCTGTTCAAAGCTGCTTCAGATGGCCTAGTTTGCTTTGGTCTGCAGAAAATCATTGGATGTTAGCAATGTTGCAAGCAATGAGCAAAAAGTTTGATTCTGGCTTGGTATTGGGACAGGGGATAAGCTGCTATAAAAGCAAGTAAACATTTCAAGTCAAATTTTCAGGCGGGGGGGAGAGAGCCCTATTTCAGCACATCCACTACCCACTCTTGATGACAAAAGTTAAAATGATTTGGTAAACATATCCCATTGGCTTCCAGTTGTTTTCCAAGCTGAACTGAAAGTGCTGGCTTTGATCATTAAAGGTCTGTGAACTTTGTTACTAAGACACAGGCAGCTGCTCTGCTTCACCCACTCTTCTTTTCCCTCTGCTCTGATACCAAAAGATATCCAGTGTGATGTAGTGGATAGAGTAATGGACTAGGACTCAGTTGGCCTAGGTTCGAATCAACTATGGTTGATTGCTATGCTCAACTATGGAAACTCTCTAGGGGAGTGGAACTGGTAGAGCCACTCCTTAAATAACTCACTTACCTTGAAAGCCTTTTTAGGGTCACTATAAGTCAGTTCTGACTTGATGGCAGATAACAACCGATACCAGTCGTAAGGCAAAAATGGTGAATAGTGATCAAGCCAGTGGACTGAGAGGAGGTAAGCATGAGAGAGGGGAATTTAGTGGCGGAGAACCCATGTGTTCCTTTTTTCTTTTACAGTAGTAGTCATCCACCATCTCTATCATGCATGAAAGGGCATAAGAAGTATGTTTCCACACAGTACAATCACTTGAACTTTGATCATGAGATTCAGTAATTCTGTGCAGCCATGCACTGAATTCTTGTCTGTAATGACACCGAAGCTTGGGGAAGTGGGGAGTTTGTCTGAGAGCTTCTGAGCCTTGCCATTTAAAAACAAAAATGATGGAATTTACCTACTCTCTGGATGAAACCTGAACTCAGCTCTTCTAGTTCTTACTCATTCCTCTTGATTATGATGCTACACATGCTAACTAGCCATCATGTAAGAATTGTCAAATAATCAAGATACAACACATCCAAATATGTCCCCCCATTATAGTTCCCTATTACCTGAACAAGACGTCATCTCCCTCTGAAATGTTTGAGATAAGTTCCACCTCCTCTGGATAACAGGTTCTCCCTGCCCCCAAAGTGAAAATAAGATGACACAAAGGTTATACTTGAATCGCTCAGCAGAATCAAAACTATGATTTTGGGCATTCTTTTCTTTTCAAAAGCAGCACTGCTGGTTTTTGGGTCAATATAGCCATTATTCCTGAAAACCAGTGTCAGGATTACAGAAACTCTGATAAGGTTTGGTCTTTTCCTGAATGTTATCATCTAAACAAACAAAGGGGTCCATAGGACCTGCTCTTATTATTGTTGTCTGAGATAACTGCTTTATAACCACAGCATTGAGGTAATTAGTATTTCCTTTCTCTTCTACATACAATAGTAAGAGTCATTGTCCTTCTAACAAGCCTATGATTAATACGGGTGTCTGGGAATTTCAGATTATTAATTTGCTAAATGACAGTATCCAGGCCTTTGCAAAATTGATGTGAATTGATGTTGATATAAATTATCCCATACAAATTGCAATTTACAAAAACCATTAAGCATCACACATGTGGAGATAAATCATATTCAGTAGCTTTTCTACTTTGCCTTTTGCTTAAGGAGGGAGTGAAAAATAATATTTTTGGCTGCCACAAAATACAGTCAGCAAAAGTAAAAGGTGTTTTGTCATATACCACAAATCAATAAGCAGCATTTTAATTTATATTTTTTTGAAAAATTAGTATCAATGTGTGATTAGCAAAAACAACAACAAAAATTCTGCACCTTATGTAGATGAACCGTATTTATGTACTGTATAATGTATTCTGTAGCATTCAGAAAAACATTGCTATGGTAAGTGCTTGTATTCAGACACCATCAGCTGCTTCCCACAGCATCTAGTCTGAGCAGGTAATCCATTTCTCTGCTGGGCTTCCTCACTACACAAAATGCATTTTCCCAGATATTCATTATTGTTGATGTTTTAGCATTCTTCTGTCATTGTAGCTACATGTACACTCCATAGGGGAAGGGAGTAGAAACAAATAAAATAACTCCCCCCTCAACACACACTGCAGCTTTTGTCACCCTCTATACATCAGAGGTGATGTATGCAATGGAGGCTACTGTCTTGTAAAAATATCTGTTGCTTATATTGTATGTCTTGTATCATAGGCTGGTGCTGGGCATATGGCTATTAAGAAAAAAATGGCTCTGGAAAGTCACAAATTACAAACAGAAAAACCTATATTACAATTTTAGCAGGTCCATTCAGAGATAGCACAAGAAGAAGGAACCCTAAACTTAATAACAAAGTACCTATTAGCTGGCTGGATAGCTCAGTAGTTTAGGTATAAAGCCAGAGGTTGGGAGTTCAATTCCTCAGTGTGTCTCCTGTTGTGCTGAAGAGACTCCAGGTGCTTGCAGACAGAGTCTATCCAGAATCACAGTGTGGATTTCGAGCTAATAGATCCACCACTGACATGGTACTCTCCCTCAGACAGTTGCAGGAGAAATGTAGGGAACAACAACAGCCACTCTTTGTGGCCTTCATAGATCTCACAAAGGCCTTTGATTTGGTTAGCAGGAACGGCCTTTTTAAAATACTTCCCAAGATTGGATGTCCACCTCAGCTCCTTAATATCATCAGGTCCTTTCATGAGAAAATGAAGGGCACTGTAGTTTTTAATGCTCAACATCAGATCCCTTTGACATCCGAAGCGGAGTGAAACAGGGCTGTGTCCTCGCGCCGACCCTGTTTGGGATCTTTTTTGCTGTCATGCTGAAGCACGCCTTTGGAACTGCAACAGAAGGTGTCTATCTCCAGACTAGATCAGATGGAAAGCTCTTTAATCTCTCTAGATTGAGAGCGAACACCAAAGTCCAGTTGAAATGCATGAGGGACTTCCTCTTCGCCGATGATGCAGCCATTGTTGCCCACTCTGCTGAAGACCTCCAACAACTCATGAATTATTTTAGCAAGGCCTGACAAGACTTTGGATTAACAATCAGCCTGAAGAAAACACAAGTCATGGGCCAGGGCGTGGACTCACCTCCCTCTATTACCATCTCCACACAAGAATTGGAGGTTGTTCATGACTTTGGGTACCTTGGCTCAACGATCTCTGACACTTTCTCTCTAGATGTCGAGCTGGATAAACGCATTGACAAAGCAGCTACCACGTTCTCTAGACTCACAAAGAGAGTATGGCTTAATAAGAAGCTGACGTCATATATCAAGATCCAGGTCTATAGAGCCTGTGTCCTGAGCACACTCCTGTACTGCAGTGAGTCCTGGACCCTTCGTGCATGGCAGGAGAGGAAGCTGAACACGTTCCATATGCGTTGTCTCCGATGCATTTTTGGTATCACCTGGCAGGACAAAGTTCCAAATAGAGTAGTCCTAGAAGGAGCTGGAATTTTTAGCATGTATACATTACTGAAACAGCGACGTCTACGTTGGCTTGGGCATGTCATGAGAATGGCTGATGGTCAGATTCCAAAAGATCTGCTGTATGGAGAATTAGTGCAGGGAAATCGCCCCAGAGGGAGACCACAGCTGCGATACAAGGATATCTGCAAGCGGGATCTGAAGGCCTTAGGAATGGACCTCAACAGATGGGAAACCTTGACATCTGAGCATTCAGCCTGGAGGCAGGCAGTGCAGCATGGCCTCTCCCATTTTGAAGAGACACTTGTCCAGCAGGCCGAGGCAAAGAGGCAGTCCCAAAACCAGCAAAACCAGGGAGCTGGACAGGGGACAGATTGTATTTGTCTTTGGTGTGGAAGGGATTGTCACTCTCAAATTGGCCTTTTCAGCCACACTAGACGCTGTTCCAAGTCCTCCATACAGAGCACGTTACCATAGTCTCTCGAGACTGAAGGATGCCTAATCTAATCTCCTGTGAGTAGAGCCAGCCTGTGTGGCCGTGAGAAAGCTATACAGTCCCAGGACGGCCCCAGAAGAAGTGAATGGTAAACAATTCTGAATATTCTCCACCTAGAAAACCCTGGAAAGTGTTGCCATAAGTCAGAACTGACTTGATGGCACATGACTATTATATTGCTGGTTCCCACGTGTATGCTGGTAGCCGTTATGGAGGAGGTCTTATGTAATATCTATTAAATGCCTTCAGAAAAGGAGGCAAAAGCCTGAAAATAACAATCAAGATGGGGCAGTATAGAAGTCAAAATAATTAATAAATACATATTAACAAGCTGTTAGTTTTAAAAGAGATGAGGAGAGGCAGACATCTGGACCCACCTGACTAACCATCTGCCTATTATCCTTTCTACTGGTTCAAGGGTTCCACAGTCAGTGATCTGAGCATGATTTACAACCGTGATGTTTTGGTTCATTAATTGCACTTAGAAGAGGCACAATCAAACAGAGGTGTTGGTGGGAAACCCTGCCATGGAAACCTCACCCTCTGCTGTGGAAGTTATTTCCTTTTGATCAGATGTGTGGGAAAGCAGAAATGGGGTCAGAACCTGACTTTCACAACTTGAAAACAATGCCCAGAACTGCCCAGCCAGCATGGCCAATAGTTATGTTGACTGCGGAATTCATATAGATGTCATTTAAAAAAAGGTCACATGAATGGTTAGCCCTCATTTAAATTTCTCATAGATCATGGTGGAAGATGAACTTTGTTGCTAGATCAAACTGCTAAATCCTGCTCAGGGGAGTGTTATTGCAGCACCAGATAGGCCATGGTATACTGTGAGAGGAGGGCAGCCACAAGATGACACTTTGCTTAGAACCTTTCCAACCTGGAAACCTTTCCAACCTAGGCCCAGCCTTTTGACACCAAAGAGCCTTTGCCTTATTATGTTCAAGAAGATTGTTGCACCAAGACTAGATGCTTGTGAACTTTAGGGCTCGGATTAAATCCTAAAATCAATGTTGTATTCCTCATCTTATTTTTCTTTTAATCTCTCACTATTCTTTTTAAAATCTGCCCCCCCCCCCACTTCCTTTTCTGCCTGGATGTGTTGAATACTTGAACTTGTGTCATCCATTGGAGCAGAGTACTCTTGCAACTTTATATAACCCATGCATTTTAGAATTCAAGGTATTCTTTTGTATGTGGGAAAACCTTTAGCATCCATTTATTTAGTTCCATCAGAACATAGTGCTTCTTACATAGCCATCATTGTGTACAGGAATATAGATCCAGTTTGGTATTGTCTATGTTGAAGTAGAATTTTCTCAGATAGTAGACATCCAACAGCCAGTCTCCAAGGCTTTCCCCTCATGAAAGCCTGTATCTATTTCTTTGTGTTTCAGGTGGTATAGATAAATTTCACTGCTTTAATTAAGACTGGCATCCCCAGAGTAAACAAGAGTGGTATTTGACAAGAGTTTGACACAAACCTATGCATCCACAGAACCATAAGTCAACTTTACCAAGTGACACAACTGTTGGGTACAGAAGCAATAAAATTTGTTCCCCTGAAGCAAATATGCAGAACTTTGTAACAGAACCATTAATGAGATTTTAAATTCCTAGTGCACGTTTGTTTTTATGTTGCCAAAGGGCAGCAATTTTTTAAAGGGATAATATTCACAGAAAGTTTATCCACCCCACCCCCCATGGTCTTAGCAGTTTAGTCAGTACAAGAATCAAAGTGCTTTACTTCTGTTGGAATGGTCAGCAATAAACAACTGCTGGTTCAAAGGGAACCACATCCATTATGTGGGTTTTCATTGCTATTATAAAATGCTGTTGTGCTGGTTTTCAATGACCTAATGCAAGCTTTAATGAGAGAGAACAGGTCATCTCTCATTAAAGCTGATATCATACATATGCTTATGTAGCTGTCCAGTACCATTAAACTCTCTCACATGTTTCAGAGCTATACCATCAGTAGATCCCATGTGGCTGGAAGAACCACATGGACTCAAATCCTTTACCCACTAACCTGCAAGAACACCCCAGTGAATTCAGAGGATCTTACTTATGAGAAAACATTTATAATGATGTTATAAATGATCAAAGCAGGCTGATGGAGCTCATTGTAGGAGTTCCATCTAGGTAACCAGCACCACCGCTTCTTGTGGACCAAACTTTGACTGAAAACCTATGTTTTAAAGAATGTAAAAATATAGAATAAGAGCTCTGAAGTTGTTCACTAACAGCCCTTGGACAGCAGACTGAAGCACAGTGACAGTCTGTTCACAGTTCTTCTTACTGTAGTAAGATACATTGTATGTCAATTTAAATCAGAGCACACCTATCTAAATATGCAATCATACATATACTTTGGCATACCCAAATATTATGCAAAGTTGTTCCTTGTGTTTTCTTTCTTTGGGAGTAATGTTCTCTTTTTTTGCAGTGTTCAAGTGGCCACTGTAGGTTTTGATTTTGCTATGTTACTATTGTGCCTCATCTTTCCGAGAAGGAGGATTATCTCTTTACAGCCAAAGAAGGCCAGTGCTGAAGGGAAACTCAATGGCCCAACTGGCAGCACCATATCAGAAGCTTCAGAAAGTCCAGTTCTGCAGCAAGGTTTCAGAGGATAAAAGAAGCATGGCAGATGTGAAGGCTATTTGCCTAAAGGAGTGTCAGAAGCTCACAGGATTGGAGCAGAAGCAGAGGCAGAGCCTTGATAATGAATTGGAAACAGCTGGGTGCCTGGGAAAAGCATGCTGAGAGCAATAAATTTGGCTCACTCAGGCAGTTCAGCATGTGAGTCAATGCCCGAAGTTGACTTTTGTTTGCCACTTGTTCTCCTTGCCAAGACTCTTCAGGGCTTTCTACAACCTGGGTTGCCTGACAACTATCCTCCTGCTTGTTCCCTGTGGATAAGGTGACTGATTTATTGTAATAGATCTTCAGCTTGACCGAAAAACCTGAAGGACAACCCTCTACTCAGATCAGATTGGCCTTGGCAACACAAGTCCTGGCACTTGCTGCCTGCAAACATTACAGTTCCATTGACTGATCAAACCTTTCCTTACTGGACTACAGAAAAGACTAGGAGGTTCCTGAAATTCATGCAATTATTTCAACTAATAAATAGTGATATTTTTATTTTATATATTAGTCACATTTATATTCTATTTTTTTCTTCAATAATCTTGACCTAATAGACATAACTACTCTGCCCCAGTTTTTTCACAACCACACTGAGAGGTGGGTCAGGCAGACAGAGACTGAATAACTAGATTATTCTGTGAACAGAATAACAACACCAAAACACTTTCAAAGCAGTAAGTTACAACAATCCATTTAAAAACCACACCCAGTCAGCCAGTCATTCAGGAAAAGCTTGCCTGAAGAAAAAAAGTTTTCTCCTGTTTGTGGAAGGACAGTAAAGATGAGGCCAGACTAGTCTCTTGTGGGAGGGAGTTCCAAAGCCTGGGAGCAGCAACAGAGAAAGCCCTCTCCTGTGTCCCCATCAGATGCACCTGTGAAGGTAGCAGGACTGAGAAGAAGGCCTCTCCTGGTTATCTTAATACTTGAACAGGCTCATAAAGGGAGATGAGGTTCTTGAGATAACCTGGTCCCAAGCTGTTTAGTGCATTATAGGTAATATAAATATCATAAACATGAATATCAGTCATTACTTGAGGCGACTAATAGTCTGTGATCCTAAACATTAGGCCAACTGGGCAAGGTATACAATTGTTCCTAAACATCTTTGCACGGGCAGAGGACAAGGTTACTGAGGTGAAGATAATCATGATGCCATCCATACACAGAGATCCCTGCACATAGGAGGTGATCATCGGTCTGAGGTTAGGTGGTACCACCTGCTTAGATCAAAGTTAAAACTGGAAGAGTGGGAATTAATCTAGAGCAGTGGAGGCAAACCTTTTTGGGCTCACGTGCCCAAAATGAGAGGGGGGAGAAACCAGTGGCTGCCGTGCTGCCTGGAAGTCCGGAACCGGCAGTGGCGGTTTCAGGGAGAATCATAGGGACGGACCCAGAGGACCAGGAACAGGAAGTTTAAGGGGGAAACATAGCGACGGACCCAGAGGACCAGGAAGTGGCTGTGGAAGAGGGAATCCCGGCTGCCGGCTCATAAGGTTTCCCTTCACAAGGGAGGGTGCGTGGGCCAACACTGGCGTGCCATAAGAAAGGGCTTCGCGTGCCACCTGTAGGTTCGCCTACACTGGTCTAGAGGATTGGTCCCATTCTCAACAACAGAGAGTAATATTCAACCACAGTGTCTTCTGCAAAAGTGGCACTGCAGCTCAATTTTGTTATTTCCTTTTCAAACATTCTCAGATTTGGTAACATCTCAACATGAAAAATTCTACCTCAAGACATCTCAAATTGAGCTTTTTGCCAAGAAGGCTTGATTGCCTTTGAGAAACTTTCATTTAGTTAAAAACGTTAAGAAACATTAGTACAAGCTCTTTTGTTTTTAAAGGGATATTAAGGAAATGGTTTCATCAACACTTAAATGTCTCTTGCTAAAGGCACAAAAATATTTAAACATCATTTAATCGGATAATGGAATAAGCAATTAAAACACCTCTTTCGACCCAGCAGTATCCATTAATAGCTAATTGTGGATTACTGATCTCAGAAAATCCAGTTTCCAGTTACTAGGTTTGGGGTCCACAATCAGGAGCCAAGCACTTCCTATTCTCAATTCACCTCCCTCGCTCAATTTTGTAGAAAAAAGAAAATACCACCCATAAGACCAGAAATATTTAAAAATATATGAAGCTTCTGGAAAGAGAGACTCCACCTGCCCCTCTATAAAGAAATATGTCTGAATCCTCACAGTATTAATTAGAACATTTAATGGAAATTAATATCTTTTGGAACCTGCTTTCTGATAAAGACATTGCATCAATTTATAAACTGACACACAAATGAGTGATTCATCATAAAAAGAACAGCAGGCAGCAAAAATCTGTTATGTTCACAAGACAAGACAGCTTAGAAGCGATTTATACCAGTAAGTAAACGACACAATGGAATAAGTCATTTTTAAAAAGGATTCACACAGGGAGGAAAAATCATATTACTACTCTCAGAGCTCAATAATAATACATCAAAAGGCCTCCTAAGGTGGTTAATGTTGGTATAATAATGCAGATGGATGTGTTGAATTCCAAAACAAGCTGAATGTGAAGTCTTTGTAGAATCGGTCAGTAAAAATAGCTATCCAAATGACACTGGGAGGTATCACTGCTCTTTGTAAGTGTTCAGTTGCCAGTATTTGACAGGTGAAAGTAGAAATGACCATTAGGAAAGAACAAAATGTGAAGACAAAGGAAGGCTTCATTTTCCCCCCTTTAATATCTTCTGTTCATACTGTTTTCACTGAAGCAGCTCTTGCTGATGAAGAGGCTAACCAAACATCATAAAGTTTAACATACAGCTTGCCTCTTCTACAACTGAAGCTGCGGTGGTAAATACTTCAGATCAGGGTGTCTTGTTACACGCAGAATGTGCATTAACTCCATGGGAGCTTTCACATGCTCTTAGGAATTCAGGATGCAGCAGCCAGTGCTTTACATCTCTTCAGTTTCACATGCACAGTTATGGACAAGGCAGTCATGCCACATCCTCAGTCCCTCCTCCTTCCTGGTTGTTTCTTTCCCTCATTCCTCCCTCTATTTTTTTACCAGACATGTTCGGGATGCCAGGACTGCTTTTGGGTGTGCCAAGAGAGGGTTGGCTGGCCCTCTTGCCATGTTCAGGGATGGGGACAGGCTTTGTGTGTGCCAAGAGAGGGTTGGCTGGCGCTCTAGTCATGTCCAGGGGTGCCAGGACAGGCTCTGGGTGTGCCAAGAGGGTTGTCTGGCCCTCTTGTCACGTCCAGGGGTACCAGGACCAGCTCTGGGTGTGCCAAGAGAGTTGTCTGGCCCTCTTGTCACATCCGGGGGTGCAGGGACAGGCTCTGGGTGTGCCAAGAGGGTTGTCATCACGTTCGGGGTGCCAGGACAGGCTCTGGGAGTGCCAAGAGAGGGTTTAGGCTTGGATGCCAAGAGGGCCGGCCTGGGTCTGCTCCACTCAATGGCTGTCTGTGCGTCACCCCATCACCAAATCGCCTGGCTTCAGATTGTAGAGCTGATCTGGTTTAACCCGTGTCAGGCAGGAGTTAGCCTGCTGGGACTATGTGACCCAGCAGGCAGGCAGGGAGGCAGAAGGTGGAACAAACTTGGAAACAGCAGGCAGGCAGGAGTTCTACAAAAATTGGCCCGCTGGGCCGACGTGACCCAGCAGGCAGCAGTTATCCCAGTGAAGCGCCTGGAAACAGCAGCAGGCAGGAATTCAACACTTCTTGGCCTGCTGGTCTGACTTGATCCTTGGGTGGTGCCTCTCCAGATGTTGGCGGAGGGCAGTGGAGGACAGTTGCCTGGGGTCTGGCCCCCTCCGGGCCACCACAAGGCAGGCATTGCAGCATGCCAGCCATGGGTCATCGAGCATTGTGAAATGAGCCCACATGGCCCCTCTGCCATGTTTGCCCAAACGAGGACCCACTGCCTGCCCCTGATTGCTGGCCTGGGAAGAACTCTGTGTCCCAGGGGTGCTGCTGGTCTGGGAGGAGGAAACAGATGACTCTGGGGATAGGGGTGGTGGGGAACTGCCCTGCTGTTACTGGTTCCAAATCAGACTGGGGATCTTCAGAAACAACCAGTAACTCCTCAGACTCCTTTAGGAAGAGGAGCGGCAGTTCTTTAGGCACCTCTGGAAGCTGTACTTCCGTGCCTGCCTCCAAGGCCACCAGAGGAGGAACAGTGGTGGTCGTGGTGGTGGTAGTAGACGTATACGTGGTGGTGATGGACATGCTGCCACTGCCTAGCCTATGTAGCTTCACAGCCTTCTTCCCCTTGGATTGGCCATGAAGAAATCCCTTCATTTTATACTGCCTGCCTACCAAACCAACTAAACAAATATTAATAATAATAATCTAATTAATAAAACAATGGAGAGAGGGAGTGACTGTGCAAATTTTATTTTTTGAATGATGGGGTGGTGGACTAATTCTTTTACTAAAATGTGACCTCCCTACCTAAACAAAGCCCCCCCCCTCAGTATAATGTAATTAGTAAAAATACCCCCCCCCCGACCCACTGTGGCTGAATGAAAAGCCAAAACAATCCAAAAAGAAAAGCCTTGCCAGCTAAGTCTCAGTCAGAGACACGCACACACACACAAGTCACACCAATTTCGTTTTAGGGAAAAGGAGAAAAAAGGATTGATCCAGCTACACCCCCACCCACCCACTGTGCCTGAGATGCAAGCCTCCCAAGTCCAAAACTAAACTTTTGAAAACTTATTGAATAGTGTAGTCCTGCCAAGCTAAACATGCACACACACACACACGTCACACCAACAAATTCCCCCACCCACTGTGCCTCAGATGCAAGCCTCCACTTGCCTGAAGATGACACGAGATACACACAAGCCTCCAGAAAAAAAAAGTTTGGAAAAAGCCCTTCCAAGTAGCCTAAGCTACCTGAAAATCCCTTCCCAAATTCCCAGTACAGTTGTTGATGATGATGATGAATGATAATCTTGAAAAAGAAAAATATAAGCGACGCGTTTGTTTGCTTTGCTGCTACAAAAATGAAACCAAACCACCAGAGCAACAGCAAGCAACTGTTCTCACTCCGGAGAACATGAACAGAAGTGCACAACGCCTGGAGGGGAAAAGCTTATATACAGCCTCTCGGCACCTCTCGGCAGCGCTATTGGCTGCCCGACATGCCAATCCACGATCTCTGTCCTGATTCGCCAAAGCTTCTAATTGGCACCAGCAAGCTCAGAGAGACCCCCCAAAAGGTAACGAATATATACGAATATTAACGGATCGACGGATCGACAAATAAAACTGAGGAAATATTCGTCCAGCCATATTCGCCTAGATTTATATTTTTATGAATACGGATCGACGAATATTTGACGAATCCGTTTTTATATTCATCCCCATCTCTACTGTACACATTTCAAGGAAGAACTACTTCGCTGCAGTCATATGTCAGCTGTTTACTGTCATACAGCATCCTCCATCACTCATCCTTCCAGTTGTTCCATCTTTTTTATTGGCTAACTTCTGAATTTGCTATCATCCAATGTGGGCGCTCCCTAAGTTCTCAGTTTCTGCTAGACACTCCCTCATCAACCACTGTGACACAGCTGTTGATGCTAATTGCCCAAGTATGCACTTTTGCATGGAGAAGGTGGGATGAAAAAACAACAACAGAAGTACATTTCAAAAATAGATTATTTCTGGGAACCAAAAGGTCCTGAAAGGAAACAAGCTGTTGTCAGACTACTGAGAACATTGTATAAAAACCAGAGGGAACAAATACTGCTGGATAGCTCAGTGCTGAGCCAGAGGCTGGAATCTGATTTCCCCCCTGTGCCTCCTTAACAGGGGCTGGACTTGATGATCCATAGGGTCCCTTCCAGCTCTGCATTTCTAAGATTAAATACATGTAACCCGGCAGCAAAATAACATAAAAGCCATTGTGTAAAAACTCCCTATGTGCCAAGAACTTTTCCAAGAAACATCAAATAGGTATCTACCAGGACAGGGAAATATAGTAGCAGTGTGAAATGATGATACTGCATGGGTAAGTGTTTCTACAATGCATGAACCCATGATCTCCTTCATGTGTTAATTCAATAAGTGGAAGGGTATGTGTTTAGCATTCCCTCCCCCTCACCTAGTATTTGAATGAATGAGGTTTCAGTCACATCTTTCATTGCATACAGTGATTTTGAGTGTTTGTGAATGCATGAAGAGCATCCATGCAAACAGACAGGTACTCCCTGCTTCTATATAGTGTGAAGACTTGGGCAAGCTGCATAGTCCTAGGGTACCCTATAATCAAAGGTATGGTGAACCACTTTTGAATACTGTATACCTAGAAAACACCGGGAAGAGTCACTCTTCTTGTTCTTCTTCTACCTATTATTATTATTATTATTATTATTATTATTATTATTAGTAGTAGTAGTAGTAGTAGTAGTAGTAGTAGTAGTAGTAGTAGTAGTAGTAGTAGTAGTAGTAGTGGTTCATGTTGTTCTAGTAAAATTGCTGTGTGTAGCCATTATCAGGCTAACACTGGTATTAATTTATTTCATGTCATGTCTTTCATTAAGATGAAACAATAATTTTTTTGCTTTTTTGATCACAAACATTTAATGAAGTACATGAAACTAACACTTTCCTAATAGAATGGAATATTTATTTCCACGCTGAAACCTATAATTCCCCCAAACCTAGCTTTAAGTGTAAAGATACATTTGTTTCTCAGAAGCTGCTGCTGCCCTGAATATAGTAAGAAAATGTTAAAACTCTGTACTCCATAGTTTTCAGTTTGACTCCAGAGTAAGTGAAGATCAAACCACACATTACATTAAATATATTAATGTGTGGTCCCTAATGCACGGGGAGGGTGGGAGGGTTCACCTAGAGATGGGCACAAACTGCCAGTTCAGTGGTTCATGCCAGTTTGGGTTTTTTTTTGGCCAAACAGGTGTTCAGGGCTTCCCAGCCCAGCCTCGTCTGGCAGGCAGTCACTCAGAGGCAGCACACTGGCTTCCCTGCCCTGCCTCCTCTGAGCACTGCCTCTGAGTGGGTGCCCACTGGAGAAGGCAGGGCTGGGAACCATTGAACACCTATTTGGCCAAAAAACAAACCAGCACGAACCGCTGAACCAGCAGTTCGTGCTCATCTCTAGTTCCACTCCCTTTTACTCAAATGAAGCCACTAAAATGTGGATGACAACATGAAGGGAAATAAATGTAACCCAGAACTTTGAAAAAATTACTTTTTTGACTGCAGCTCCTGGCTTAGTGATCCATTGGGTCCCTTCCAGCTCTGTACTTCTAAGATTATTATTATTATTATTATTCAAAAATACCAGTCAATCAAAATTATAAAAATATTGACTGGTATTATACAACAGATACAAGTTGTTGTTGTTGTTGTTGTTTACTGGCCATGTAGGGTAAGGTATTTGTGGGGGGAGGTTAGTATTCCAGAAAACTATCTTTTCTTCAGGGTTTTTTTTTAAAATGTGAAGATAGACACAAAATAAGCAACTGGGGAAAAATTGTGTAGTTGTGAACTGATAAATGTGCAGTCACAAAAAGAGTGGGGAAATAAACAGGCTGAACGTACGTATCTATTCATTAAGCACTTAAATGACGGGCAATAATATCATGTAACACAAATTAAGAAAAGGTTAAGAAGTGCTTGGAACGTCCTCTTCTTCACCTTCATCAGTACTGAATGACCCTATTGGCTGCAGTACAACTGGTCCTGAAGACTGGGGTGGCTGAGGTCTGACAGAGCATTTCTGCAGTCAGAAAATCCGATTTTAAAAAAATCACCCCTGCTTGTTTGAGAAAGTGGCCTTGTCCATGAAAGCTCACATTAAAATATAGCAGTTAGTCTTAATGGTGCCACAACATTTTTGTCTTCTTTATTTTTTTCTTTTTCTTTTTGCCCGCTTTTCTTTGTTCTGGTTTGACACATTTCTCTCCAGCCAAGAATATGCGAGCACAGCGTCACACAGCCCTACTGTAGCTGACACTGGGAGGTTGGGTTTGCTTTTGCTTTTACATTTTGAATTCCTCACAGTAGCTGCTACGGAACTGACCCAATTTCAGTCAAGTGAGAGTCATTTTGCATGATAAAGAGCAGTACACCTAAGTGGCCACTGACTGTAAACACGGAAGGTAGCCACAGCAATGTAAATTATCTGATAAGCATTCCTGTCGGATCCTTGCATTTTAAACATTGCCTCCCTGCCTTTTTTAAATTTTCCACTATGTGTACACTTTTGTGTAAGAAAAGACACTGAATCAATTAGTACAGCATTGCTTGACCCCTTCCTTTTCTTTTCTTTTTTTCTTTTTGCAAGCTTTCTCCCTGTAAATAATAAGGGTATACATTATTCTAAATCATGAGGGAGCAAACGCTGTGTACTACCTAGGAAAAATATTTGCCATTTTCAGCCCAGTATTCAAATGTTGTTCCATTCTGACTGACTGCATTGCTCTGTAGTTGTCTGCATTCTCAGCATTTTTAGCCTATGTGACAGCTGGTGGTTTGCTGCAAACGTAATAAATGCAGCATGCACCGGGAAAGTAAAGTAGCCTTTCTGAGGTCACTCTTCTTGAAGATAAGGCATGATTCATGTGGAAGACTTCTCCCTGTCATCCAAGGATGCGGAAAGCACAGGGTTTGAGTTGCATTGCTGTTTCAGTATAGAACACAGTGGATCAATGGTACGAAAATTATGATTAATGCCAGTAGTTTTCTTTCAACAGGGAGATAGTTACATTTCAGGTACATTTACCAGGCTGTCTGTTGAATGTCTGTGACCATCTTAACAGACCATATCAATAAATCTAAAGCTCTGGTGAATTTACCTTGTGTGAGAGAGAGAAGTGTTCCCTGGCTGTTCGTGGTGATAGCTTGTAATCATCAACTTGATTGTTCAGCATTCTGGTGTTCTGAAACCTCCTATTTCTATCTCACCATCTACAAACTGGTGAGGGTCGTTGTATGAGTGATGAGTGGGGTTTAGAACAGATATGCTGTGACAGATAGGTGCCTAAAAGTTGCAGGTTTTATGAGATCAGCTGAAAGTCTTGGGTCAGCAAAACACATGTCAGTTCAGCTGTTTTAGGTTTTCTGAAATGTGATAGCAACAAATGCATCAAGAACAACTTTTTATTTCAATTCTAACCCATTTGTTATTTTCATAACTTTTTTTGAAACAACTCCTCTAAAAAGAAAGCAAGAAGATCAATTTTTTATTTTTGAGAACACATTAACAATTGCGTATTAGTAATCATTTATTGTATCATTCATTTTTATTTAGAAAAGCAACACAGATGGATAAGTATTTCAATATTTTTAATATATTAGGTATATTTAGACTGATGATTACTTACGAAAATACTAGCTGCTTTCGACTATCCCTCAATAGTGAATGATGTTGGTTTAGAATAAACTTCAACTGAAAAAGTTTTGAAGGACTGAAAGATCCCCTTGGATTTCATTCAGAGAGGTGGCACAATCCAAACTCAAAGGTAAGTTGTCTGTAGTAGCTTTGGAATAGGCAGAAACATCAGACCTGAATGTGCAAGCACCTGCTGGCTGATCTCAGATCTGTTGGAACAAGTGACTCTTCTCAAACAACTGCTGTGCTGGCTGAGATCAGCCAGCAGAAGAGTCAAGGTATAGAAAAGAAGGAGCAGATTTACACCAGATCCAACTAGTCCTAGCCGAGACTTATAGCTGCTATTCTGACCAGAGCTCAGGTAGCCCTAAGTAATCATCAACATCTCTAGGTTGATATGAATTTGGATTTTGCTCAGCCTTACTTGACTTTGTGTCAGTTTACCCAGCTCTTATTTAACTCTTGTTGATTTCAATGTGTCTGCTCTAAATATGATTACATCCGAATCCTACCTATATATTTTTATGCAAAAAGAACTATATTACATATTGGACTTGGAATACACAGGGGCCCGCTATTTAAGCTTTTTAGGAAGGGCCAACTAACTAGGAGATTTCACTAAATAGCTTGCAGTGGGATACACCAGTTAGTAAATTTTTCTGAAAAATCCGGAATGATGAAAATATTCTTCTTTCTGCTAAAGGGTAGAAGGATGTCACTGTAATTATTAATTCTTCATCCCCAAAAAACTGCAGTTGTTTTAATTAATATGCTAATTAATTAAAGTATTCATTGTGAACATTAGCAATACACTGACTTGCTGTAGCTTCCAACGTAGCAACAGTTAAACCTGGAGATGTGGGAGAATCCTCCAATTCTCCACAAAAATTATTTTGTCTTTTTAATTATTTCTGCCAAAAATGCACACACAGAGAAATTCAAGGGTTGCTTTCTTGTTTGTCTATTGCAATGTTCAGCTCACGTTATGAGGCATTTACAACAGAGTTCCCAAGAATCACAAGGAAGACAACCATCTGAGAGGTACTTTGTTTGTTTGTTTAGTCGTTAAATCATGTCCGACTCTTTGTGACCCCATGGACCAGAGCACGCCAGGCCCTCCTGTCTTCCACTGCCTCCCGGAGTTTGGTCAAATTCATGTTGGTCGCTTCGATGACACTGTCCAACCATCTCGTCCTCTGTCGTCCCCTTCTCCTCTTGCCTTCACATTTTCCCAACATCAGGGTCTTTTCTTCTCATGAGATGGCCAAAGTATTGGAGCCTCAGCTTCAGGATCTGTCCTTCCAGTGAGCACTCAGGGTTGATTTCCTTCAGAATGGATAGGTTTGATCTCCTTGCAGTCCAGGGGACTCTCAAGAGTCTCCTCCAGCACCACAATTCAAAAGCATCAATTCTTCAGCGGTCAGCCTTCTTTATGGTCCAGCTCTCACTTCCATACATCGCTACTGGAAAAACCATAGCTTTGACTAGGCGGACCTTTGTCGGCAAGGTGATGTCTCTGCTTTTTAAGATGCTGTCTAGGTTTCTCATCGCTTTCCTCCCAAGAAGCAGGCGTCTTTTAATTTTGTGGCTGCTGTCACCATCTGCAGTGATCATGGAGCCCAAGAAAGTAAAGTTTGTCACTGCCTCCATATCTTCCCCTTCTATTTGCCAGGAGGTGATGGGATCAGTGGCCATGATCTTAGTTTTTTTGATGTTGAGCTTCAGACCATTTTTTGCGCTCTCCTCTTTCACCCCCATTAAGAGGTTCTTTAATTCCTCCTCACTTTCTGCCATCAGAGTGGTATCATCTGCATATCTGAGGTTGTTGGGATTTCTTCCGGCAATCTTAATTCTGGTTTGGGATTACTCCAGTCCAGCCTTTCGCATGATGTATTCTGCATATAAGTTAAATAAGCAGGGAGACAATATACAGCCTTGTCGTACTCCTTTCCCAATTTTGAACCAATCAGTTGTTCCATATCCAGTTCTAACTGTTGCTTCCTGTCCCACATATAGATTTCTCAGGAGATAGATAAGGTGATCAGGCACTCCCATTTCTTTAAGAACTTGCCATAGTTTGCTGTGGTCCACACAGTCAAAGGCTTTTGAGTAGTCAATGAAGCAGAAATAGATTTTTTCTGGAACTCTCTGGCTTTCTCCATAATCCAGCACATGTTAGCAATTTGGTCTCTAGTTCCTCTGCCCCTTCGAAATCCAGCTTGTACTTCTGGGAGTTCTCAGTCCACATACTGCTGAAGCCTGCCTTGGAGGATTTTGAACATAACCTTGCTAGCGTGTTAAATGAGAGGTACTAGAACATATATTTAAAGCATTACTTGATCTGCAGTTTGCTTCTGCAGAGCAATTTATATCAATGATTTTCAGGATCATCAGGAAGAGGTTCTTCATGATAAGGGCTGTTCAAGAGTGGAAAGTCTTACGAATATGACAGGCTCTCCTTAACTGTTAAGAAGAGGCTGGATAGCTGTCTTTAAAGGATATTGTAGCACTGAATTTCCTACTTGAAGAGGGCTGGAGATAGTGACCTTAGAAGGTGATCTTTCAACTTTATGGCCAGAATCATATATCCTTGTATGACATGCATAATGCTGCAGTGCACAAATTGAGAGTTTGGGGGTGGGGTTTGCACAAGGAGATATCCCATGCCTCCTTGCCCAAGTGTAAACCCTACTGAAAACAGCAGAGGCAATCTCTGACTCATGTGATGCCCTTACACTCCATCTATGGTAAAGCGGATAGTAGCTTATGATTCTATTCTTTGCTTAACATCCAGTGCTATGGCAGCTATGGATTAGGGAACATACTCTGCCTTGACTTATAGAACCAATAGCCAGTAATCTGATCTTGGAAATTTTCACCAACATACCTGCCGAAGTTGGGTTAAAGGACCAATAAAAAGAGGTTTCTCAGTGCATTTAACTCTCATATTGCCACTTTCAGACCTCTTTGTTTCCTGAACACAACATACACATCTATTATATTTCCCTGGTGTGTGTCATTATTGCACTGCAGAAACCCCTTTCTCCTTTCATGCCTTTAGTTGCAATTATTATTTTCTGCTACTGGGCCAGTCATCTCTTAAAACTATAGAGAGAACTTATGGCAGGCTGTCACAAAAAATTAAATGGCTGAACAGGGATTAATAACTGTGACACCAAGTTAACTGTAACACTGCCTTTTCACAGGAATGTCATGTTTACTGCCTTTCAGTTAAATGGTGTCAAACTGAACATCCCCCAAATTATATGAGAAATGGTCCTGTTGGGCAGGATCAGCCAGCCACCCATCTCCAAGCCACTGACATGTAATTAAAATGGTGTCATATAAATAGACAAGGAGAACTTGTACTTCTGCAAAGTCCTCAGAGTACAGATTCTTGGCCAGTATATTAAAACACATCTGTTTTTATCACTATGCTATAAAGGGTTTAGGAAGAAGACAGTATAGGTTTAACTGAAAAGAATGGATGCCTCATTTACTTTGCTGAGCTGCTAAATAAAGGTAGCCTTCTTGTCAGAAATGCTGAGCAGACAGCAATTCCTACTCTCATCAAGAGTGTTACTTCCTCACAGAGTGCTTTTGGAAACCAAACACCTGTGTTTTAAGTTCCAGTTCAGCAGACTTAATGTGAGTCAAGAAAAGGGTCATGATTGTGCAGGAATCCTGCATGCACGCACACACATACACACATAGATTTGTAAGTGGCTATGTACATATCTTTTGCTGTAAATCATATTTCTCCCTACACAAAATCTTTATTCAAACTGCAACGTGCAATTAACATTTGTGTTATTTCTATGTGTAGGTAAAATTGATAGAAAATAGCCAAAATCTTGTCGCTCTGTGTAATAAATCACACTAGAGTAAGCTCATTGAATCAAAGAGGATTTGCAGGAACAAGTGATATCTTTATTGGACCATTAAGAAAATTTAAAAAATAATAATAGAGTGAGCTTTCAATGATAATTCAGCTTCCTCAGGCTCTGCACCAACTTCTCGTGGGCAGCTCCAAAATAATATGTTTCTATTAAAGTCCCAAAAGTTTCATGGCCGCTGTTGGGGGCCAGGCTCAGCTTCTTAAATGAAGATAGCTTTAGTTTGCAGTCTTCAAGAGCCAGTGGTTTGGAATTTATGACCCATCTCTCTGAACAAAAGGTGGCCAGCAATCTGATTTTCCCCCCTTCCTCTCCCCCTTTCCGCCTTCATTTGAAACTCAAGAGTTTCTGTTTGACTAGAGAAAATCAGCAGGATAACAGAAGCATGGTCAGCCTCCGTCAGAGTTGGGATTAAAATTTTAGTTAAACTACCAGGAGGCAAAAAGGGGGAGAGGAAGGGGGAAATCAGATTGCTGGCCACCTTTTGTTTAGAGAGATGGATCACTGGCTCTTGCAGACTGCAAATTACAGTTATCCATCTAAGAAGCAGTGCCTGGCCCCCAATAGTGGCCATGAAACTTTGGGGAATTTAATATAAACATATTCTTTTTTTAAAAAAAATTATTTATTTTTCTTTTTTAATTTTTTTTAAAAAAATTATTAACATCCATAGTATGACAATGCAAGTTAGAATTGTAGTACAATACTATCACATTACTTACATATTCTTTCAGTAGATTGTCTTTCTTTATACATCCACTAGTTCATATTTTAACATACTTCTTTTCTTGAGCTAATTCCATATGTTAATAATGGTTGCCAGGTTTTCACAAATTTATCCTGTTTTATTTCCCCTCTATATATTTTAATTTGATTGGTCAGCTTTTCCATCAGGACCATTTGCCAGATTCTGTTCTCAAATGTTTGTACTGAAAGATCTTGAGCATTTCTCCAGTTTTGTGCAATTTCAACTCTTGCTGCACCAATAAGATGTGCAATTAGGTCTTTATTGAATAATCTTTCATTTCCGTCCTTAAATATTGAAAATAATAATAAAGCTTCATTTTTAATTATTTTTTGATTCGACAATGTTTCTATCCATTTAATTATTTCCCGCCAATATGCTTCCACTTTGGGGCAAGAGATCCACATGTGTTCTAGTGTGCCTTTACTTCCACAGTTTCTCCAGCACCTATCTGAGATTTCTCCATTCATTTTGTGTAATTTTGTGGGGTACCAATACCATCTGTGGACTACCTTCAAAACCATTTCCTTCGCTTTGACTGATATTGATTTATATGTATATGCAGTCCATATTTCCATCCATTCTTTCTCTGATATACTGATATTCAAATTAGTTTCCCATGTTATTTTAGATCCCATACTCCTAGGAAATGCTTTCTCAACCAAATGTTTATATATTACTGAAGTTATTCCCTTCCTTTTATTTCGATCTTTTTCTATACTATATTGTTCTAGTTCCGTGAGCATTCTCATAGGTCCGGAACTTTAGTATAATTGAGTTGCCACATTTCTTACCTGTATTAATTGTAGCCAATTAGTTTTTATTTCCTTTGTTTTGTCCTCTAACTGTCTAATTGTTATTGGTTTCCCTGAGTCAAATAGGTCTCTAATTCTATAAATTCCAATTCTTTTCCAATTTTTGAATTGTACATATTTCTCTCTTGATTTAAATATTGGATAATCCAGTATAGGGCATAAAGGGGATATAGGTGGAGCAAATAATCTCATGTATTTACGCCATATTTTCAATGTCTCACAAGTATAAGGATTTTGTACTTGCTCCTTCTTTCTAATTGGTTCCATTGTATAAATATAAGTTTTAACTACACCAATATCCTCATCTCTTTCCATTTCAACCCAATCTGGGATTTCTTCTGTCCGTATAAACTTTATTACTTGAGTAATTTGAAAGACTTCATAATACTTTATTAATTGTGGTATCCCTAGCCCTCCCTTTATGCTTTGACCATATTTAACACTGTTTATGAACCTTAATTTTTTTTCCTTTTCCGCCAATAAACCTTTCTAGGTTTTTTTGCCATAATTTTATTTTTTTAAATTTCAGGTTGTAGTGGTATATTTTGAAATAAAAATAATTTTTTAAAAAATATATGTGCTTTAACTAATGCTATTCTCCCTAACATTGATATATTCAATTTAGTCCAACTTCTGATTTTTTTTTCTTTTACTGATTTGAATAATTTTTTGCAATTTCTATATATTAATTGGTTTATACTTTTTGTTATCCAAATTCCCAAATATTTGAAACTTGAATAACATAAGTCCAAATTTGACTTCATTTTAATTCCTTTTTGTTCTGCTATAGAGATATTTATACATAACAATTTGGATTTTTGATAATTAATTTTTAGGCCCGTACAATAACAATGTTCTTGTAACTTCTCGGTGTTCTGTCTTCTCTGTACTCGTCTCTGCCAGATGTATGTCAGGGAGGGGAATCTTCCTTTGCTCAAAAAAGTCATGCAGCTGCATAATTGTAGTAATAGGTTTTGATGAGTTTCCATACCAGATAATCAGTTTAAAAAGAAAACCCCACATATATTTAATTTTCCTCTCCTGCAGAATCCTCATGTACTGTCGCCATTGCTTACGTCTCTCCACTGTCTCTGGTGCAAGATCCTGGTACAGTTCCACTTTCTGTCCTTCAAATGCTAATTCTTTGATGTTATTCAAAGCATGATACAAGTCGGCTTTCACTGCATATGAAGCAAATCTCACCATTATATCTCTCTTTCTTGATTGTTGTTTTGGTTCAATTCGATGGGTACGGTCCACATCCCTATCTGTTATCTCTATGTTAGGGCAAAGTTCTCGGATCCAGTTCAAAACTATTTGTTTCAGCTCACTGTCCTACTCACTCTAATTTTCCTTAAAAAAAACTTAGGTGAATGTTCTGACGTTTATCTCGATTTACTTGATCCACCAATTTGTCCCCTAATTGCCCCATCTCTTTTTCCAGCTCATCATTTCTAGCTTGTAGATTTTGTTACTCAAAAGCAACATCAGCAGCTTGTTCTACCTTACTGATGCTTGCTTTAACCTCCAAAAGGGTTTATTTTAGGGGCAAGATAAGACTTTTCATATCATTCTGTAAGTCCTTTCGTAATTGTTTTATAAGCCGCTTCATCTCATCATTTGCTCCATTAGCTGTTTTCTGCCCCTTCCCTTTTTTCTTACCGGACGCCTCCATTTCACTCTCAGACTCCTCCGATGCCTCGGTCAAATCTCTTTGATCCTCCTCATCAGAGGTGACTCTGGGTTTATTTTCTTCTGGCGTCTTCTTTGGCTTTCCCATATCTATTCAGTTCAAAGTGTTTTCCTTTTCAGTTTACAAATTTTCATGTATATTTTGGCTGTTATTCCTGACCACGCCTCTGATAAACATATTGTTTTAGAACTACTCACAAGAATTTGGTACAGAGCCTGAGGAACGTGAATTATCATTGTAAGTTTGTTCTATTTTTTGTTTGGGTTTTTTGGGTTGTTGTTTTTCTTAATTGTCCAAAAAAGGTATAACCTATTCTTGTATTTGTATTGTTTTGAGGACCATATGACCTTGTCCTGATTTTTTCTCAATGGGGATTTGGTGATTCAACTCTTTAAACTCAGTTGATTTAGATGGGCCCACTCTAATGGCAAGTTACTATGCCAAAGTAATTCACAACCAAAATGGGTTCATTTGAATCAATGGAACTTACCACTCCTCTGTAATCAATTCCCATTGATTCAATAGATCTGCTCTAGGGCAATTTATGGTACTAAGCAACAGGATTTTGGCCCTTGACCTTTCCACCATTTTGAATCCAAAGCACTATGGGCATTCTGGACTGGATAGAACATGTGTCAACCTGGTTTCTTCCATTTTTTTAAAAAAAAAACTTACCCTAATTTTTATATCATACCTCAGAGCAAAGGGAAATTGATAAACTAGATTTGTGCTATGGGATACATTAACCCACATGTTCATTTTATTAAATAAATGTGGTCCTCTTTTCTGAGAGGAAAAAACTACCAGCTTCATCAGTGAAATTAAACCCAGCATCCTTTGTTGAATCTTCATCTTCAGATATTGCCATTCCAACACTATTCTTTCACCCAGTAATCTGTTGATTATAAATATAGTTCCTCATTCAGGCCAGCAACCAGATTCTTTATGGTTCCAATGGATGCTGAAGAATGTATCTGATCCTTATCTTCTGCAGATTTTTAAAGTTCTGGCATGTAATTACAGTCCAAACGTTACATGATGGATCATTTGCAGGGAAATGAGTGAAACATCGCTTCATTGCAACTTGTTTGTTAACAAAACAAAATTGGCTTAGTTATGATATAGAGAGGGGGAGATAACTCACCATGGGATTTTCTGATTTTTATTTATTTTTGGCGATATAAATCCCATACTTCTCCATTTTGATGTTCCACCTAACATACAGAAACCTACAGACACCTAAATGTGGCTCACTTAACAGAAATGCATAGTAGAAGGCTTTATGGCCTGGCTCCGCCTAGTTTCCTATTCAGAAAGGTAGCTCCCAGCTTACTTACAAAAGCAGACTTATATTTTCTAATGTTTTGCTATTTACTGACCATTTACAGAGCAAACCAGAAACCTGCAAAGCACACAGCAAAAATGAGTGCCCAAGGCTTATCAGAATAATGCACATTCTGAGTCATATGTGAGTTACTAAGAATATAGGAAACTATATTAAGTGTGATTTATGAAAACTAGTTGATGTGGCTATTGTACATTTGTATTGACAGACAAGGCTATGAAAAGAAAAGGAATGCGGTAACTCCAGCGACCTGGATACAGAGACATTTGCTCCTATTTTCGGGTTCAGAAATGTTTCACAGGGCAGTGGAATGTTGCTATCAGTGATGTGTAAGAGGGGTGTATGACCTCTGTCTAATGTCTAATAATAGCTTCACTATGTATCCTTCAAGGCAGCTTTCTATTGTAAGAAGGTTCAATAAACCTATTGACTTGGGATGCTGCAAAACTGACTCAGAACCGAATCAATCCAACATTATCAATAACAAAGTGTCCATCATTATGACTAACACAGACTATCTGAAAAGATAGCCTTAATGGCTGGTGCAACAGCAAAGAGGTGGAGAATGCTTTCTCTACATTTTCACCATCAACCCATTACCAGCGATGGGAAGTTTGGAGGTTTTGGACTAAAAACTATAGAATCTCACAATTAAGCACATTTTGACTATAACTCTGGGAGCTGTAATCTAAAAATCAAATGTTTCCCAATCATTAGAGCCATAGCTTTGGGATGACTGGGATGTTGTAGACCACAAGCTGAATATGAGCCAACGGTGTGATGTGGTTACAAAAAAAGAAGAAAAAAAGAAAATAAATGCTATTTTAGGCTGCATTGACAGGAGTATAGTCTCCAAATCTCGTGAGGTACTAGTTCTCCTCTATTCAGCACTGTTTAGGCCTTATCTAGAGTACTGTGTCTAATTCTAGACATTACTTTAAGAAAAATACTAACAAACTGGAACAAGTTCAGAGGAGGATAGCAAGGATAATCAGGGGACAAGAAAAAAAAACTTCTCAATTGTTAGAGCAGTATGACAATGGAACCAATGACCCCGGGAGGTGTTGAGTGCTCCAACATTGGAAACATTGAAGAGAAAAGCATTGAAGACAACCATCTGTCAGATCTGCTTTGATTTGGATTCTGAATGGGGCTCTGTTTTGTGTTTGTAGAACTTTTTCTGACCATTAATGATTAGAGGTTTCAAAGTGATTATCACATCACTCATCTCTTCACAACAAAGATACTGAGTTTGATTGGGATGAGAAGATGGATGTAGTTAACCCGATTGTTTTCTTCTACTTCTGAAACCCAGCTTTGGGGACAGGGATGTCAGAAACACATTTATTCCATCCGTGATACTTCTACACAAAGAATGCCATAAGTCTGTGGTATTGCTTCTTTCTTTCTCTTCCTTTAAAAAATAATGTTTTTTTAAAGGATTGGGATAATCCATATACCTGTGTTGCACTGAATTTTCTTCTGTTTCTGATTCTTTCCTCTGTTTCTGATGCTTCTTTTCTGCCCCTACCTTATCCTTATAGGAGCACAGTTTGGGTGAGAAAGGATAGGAAGCTCTAGGTTTGGGGAAGAAATTGGAAGAAAAATGGATACTAGTCCCACAGACACAATAGAAACAGTACAAATTCTTCCAAATGCCAAGAAAATGGGTATCCCAAAATTAAATGCCTTCGGATATGCTCAGATGTGATTTCCTATATAATAGGGCAATTAGACTGTCAAATATTTAAAATTCTTAACTTTTTGTTTAGAAAAGAAAGTTTGAACATTTAAGTCCTGCTTTTAATAATTTCCATTCTATTTACTTTGACTTCCAACAAATGATCTCCCATTTGTTTGGCCCAAGGACTAACAACATTAATGTCTAATAAGATGACAATCTGTTTATCTCATTGTAATCCTTTGTGAGCAAAGATCCTTTATTAAAAGGTCTCATTCAAACTCATGCTGCAGTTCTTACTTCATGACTATATTTTAGGCCATCTGGGCAGGTTCACCACATATATCATATCGTGGGGGGGGGGGGAACCCTTACAGGTTTTGCTTTTCATTATGTATCCCACTCCATGAATTTGAAAACATGTGATTTTCCGAAAATCAAGAACAGTACAGAAATATCCTGCTGCCACAATAATTTAGCTTCCCATATTTCCAACTGCAGTTTTGTTTTAGTAGTGTTTGTCGCGTTCTCCCCGTGCCCCCTGTTTACTATCCTCAAACAAAGGCTCACATTGCGTTCTCTCTTCACTGCCACCAGTGGATTACTTCAATCCACAATATAAATGACGTATGTCTGAACACTTGTCATGTGAACAAAACAGAACTTATTTATTGAAGTGAAGCAGAATGGATAATAACAGAAGTCTTTAAAGTATTCAGTGTACACAAGCATTTCACCATCAGTTCCCTCAGTACATAGTTTTCTCAGCTTACCATCTCATTACCACCCTCTCTACCTATCTCCCTCACCAGCCCTATCTGACTCCTCCTTCTCCAGCCAAGACTCATGTAGCTGCTGACTCCGCCTCTCCAGCTCTCTCATAGGTTCATGTAAATCAGCTCATGAATATGAGTGACATGAGTGACAAGGGTGGTTACCACAGTATTCTTATTCAAAGCCCACCAACTGGATTCTGACTAAAGATGGTTTGTTTAACAGCCGAAGAGGTGTTCCGTGCTTCAAAGCTCTGCCTCCTCCAGTGGGCATCCATTCAGAGGCAGCACCAGAGGAGGCAGGGCAGAGAAGCCAGGCCACTGCCTCCAAATGAGTGCCCACTGGAGGAGGCAGGGCTTTGAAACATCAAACACCTAATTGGGCAATAAACAAATCAGCATGAACCACCGAACTGGCAGTTCATGCCCATCTTTAGTTCTGATTATTTACAAGATTCCACAGAATAAATATAATAAAACACAATCAACACCTCTTCATTTTGAAGAAAAAATAATGTACCAGAACAGCTTTTTCCTCAAGAAACATATCTTCAACTGTCAGCCAGTTCACCAGTTGTCACTTTTCCTTTCAGTCTCTAACTGTGCTAGTTTTATCCATGCTTTGGTAACATTCAGGTGAATTACTATAGTGCATTCTGCCTGAAGTATGAAAATCATTTGGTTGGTCCAAGATGATGCTATGACTGGGAAGGAGAGGAGAGGAGCTGGGTCTTGTTCACTCGAAGCTCTGATAAACAATCTGAGGCAAGAATTTCAACACCAGTATTACCAAGTATGCTCTCAGTGCACATGTATAAACTCACACATGTTCTGAGAAATAGCCATAAGAGATATTTGGCCCATGGCAATAGTGCATCTTGTCGGATTGGGCTGACCAAATCATGCACACAGAGAACTGTTTAACAGAGGAATGTTGCTAAACACACAAAAATTAAAATATACAGAATGAGTACATTGGGCAATAACAATGATTCAGCAATAAAGTATATTCAATCCTTCAAAAAGCCTCTGGTTTATGAATGTGGGATATTGTTTTTCTGTACCCACGATTCAAAAAGCCAGGAAATGGCCCAATATTGCTGAACAATATTGTGCCTGCATTGCCAGGAGGAAAAAGGATGCCAAGCTTTACATAACAAATGGCAGCCTGAATGTTGACAACGCCAATGGCAGTAGTCAAGATGGTTCTACAGGATACCCTCTTGTGCTTACTACCTTCACAAAGTGACACCATGGAAAGGAAAATCAAGACGCTGACTCCTGTTTCCATCAGTTAACCACTTTTCACCCAAACACAAAGCAATTGTCAGGGTTGCTTTTCCACAGGTGTGAATGGTAGTCTTATAAGCATGGAGAAAAATATTGTGATAGCTCAGTCAAATAATCATCTGGCTGCAGAGCCAGAGGCTGGGAATTCAATTCCTCGCTGTGTGTCCCAGGAGAAGGCTCCGCCTGTGTAACCTTGGAAAAGCTGCATACCCCCAGGATGCCCCCAGAAGGAGTAAATAAATGGTAAACCACATCTGAGTAGTCTATACCTTGGAAACCATGGAAAGAGTCGCCATGTTAAAACTGACTTGATGGCACACAATTTTCAGTTGGTTGGATATCCAGTGAGTTAGGTATAAATTGGGAGCTGGATTCCTCACTGTGCATCCCATGAGATGATCCAGCCTATGTAGCCTTAGGCTAGCTGCACAGTTACAGGATACCCCAGAAGAAGGGAATGATAAACAACTTCTGAATAGTCTATACCACAAAAACTCTAGGTTTTCAACTTGGAATCAACTTGATGGCACATAACTATTATGAATATTCTCATCCTTGCATGCAAGATTGAGCAAGAATTTACATTTTAAGATGCCTTTCTCAGTGCATGCCATTGCCTGCATGCTGAGATTATGGATAGTGTTCCCTGCAATTCATTACATCCAATGAAATGTGTTTCAAGGGAATTTTAAACTACAAGACAAACATGATTTAATGCATGCATTCATTGCATGTCACAATTTGTAGATTTTGTGGGAGAGAAAGGAATTCACAATTTGTCTATGGGAAGCAGCAGGTTGATGGTCAGGAAACATTAAAATTAACATAGAATTGACAAAAGATCATGTGGCAATGGCTTCAAATCAACACTCTAAAATTATTTGCTTGCAAAAAAAAGGAAAAATTGCTTGTGACACTCAAAAAATTGATTAAGGTTGGCATTCTGAACTAGGCTACTATAGAAGAATGTATGTTCCCACCTCCTTTGCTTTAAAAAAAGCCAAATTTTTCTCTGAAAGAAAGGAACTTTCTTAATGCTTCTTTTCTACCTTGAAGCACACTTCCTTCCCAGATTGACATTGATTTCATGTGAAGATGAGAGGCCAGTTCTCAAGGTAATATGTTTGATGTGGTGCAGTGTTGAACATTACAGTTTAATCAGTTTGCTACCATTTGCCAACTCTGGGATAGATTTATATTGACAGAAAGGAAGAAAGGGATAATTTCTGCTCTGTTTGTGAAGGTGCACAATCTATTCCAATTTCTATCTTTTGGGTGACTTCTGTGGGTGACAGCTGATTGCGCTGTTTTCCGTAAAACTTTACATTTCACAAATTAAATACGCTTGTCCCTTGAATTGCATGGGTCTGAAGAGCACTGTTTTGGTTGTACACCGAACAAACGAATGAATGAATGAATAAATACTGTGCCCCTAGCCACCCAGAACCCAAGGAATTGAAGGCATCAAAGTGGTCTATGTGCCCCCAAAAACAACATGTCTAATTTAGCCTCTAGATCAGGGGGTCATAAGGACCTTTAAGGCTCATTACACATGGTACTGCATGGAAAGGGTTGCCAATGCTATGGAAGAGAACCCCAATAGAGAAAAATGTTCTCCCCCTCCCTCTCCCTCTCTCCCTCTCTCCCTCTGTGTGTGTGTGTGTGTGTGTGTGTGTGTGTGTGTGTGTGTGTGTGTGTGTGTGTGTGAATCAACTGTTTATGCTTTGTAGTTATGTGTTTTGGGGCATAAGAATTATACAAGGATATACAGATGGAAAGGAGGAATTGTAAACGATTTATGAAATAAAAGAAGTATCTGTTGTTTTGATTTTGTGGAAATGAACCACTCTGTTCATGCATTGATCATGTGATGGGATTCCACTTGTATACAGGAGTTGGAGCAGTTGTGCTATGGGTTTTACCAGTCCTACTGATTATGTGACAATTTCTCCATCTTATTCTTAACTATTTTTCTTAATTTCCCTCTGGCATTCTATACATTTTCCATAAAGTATGAGACTTTTCACACATGTAAATCATTGTGTATTGCTTCAACCCATCCCCACTAACTACTATTCCCAAAGCATTTCAACCACACCAACCTTGTACACACTTAAAAGCAGAGGAGGGCAATGAAATTGCACACTGTAAGTGTGGTGTAGTGGATAGAGTGATGGACTAGGATTCAGGAGACATGGGTTTTTATTCCCATTCAGCGATGGAAACTCATTGGGGTTATGGAACTGGTAAAGCCACTCCTTATATATCTTGGAAGTCCTATTAGGGTTGCTATAATTCAGTTCTGGGTATTAATCCTTTTTAGATACAGTAGAACCCCCATATCCATGGGGGATCAGTTCCAAGCCCGCTCCCCACCAAGGATGCTGAAAAATATGGATTATAGCAAACACTATACATTGCATGATCTATGGCTCCCACTAGTGGCCAGTTCTGGTAATGACATTGTGGAAATATATTTTTCCAGTGTATGCTATACATAATGTGGTCTCAGGCTCACTCTAGTGGCCAGTTCTGGTAATGTCATCTTTAGAAATATATATTTCTAGGGTTTTTCTTTTAATATTTTTTATATTTTTAGACTGTAGATAAGTGAATCAGTGGATGCTGCTCCCATGGATAAGAGGGTCCTACTGTACACTGGATCCTGTGAATACAGCCCACTTCATCAGTCTCTCATTCAACTCTTCTTTTCTCAAGAGAATAATGGACATAAATCTGATGTCAGAAAAGGAGCACACAAAAACTAGTTTCAGAACACTTCAGCTTCCCAGGGTGCCCTATTAGAAATCTCAAAGCAATTGTTGCAGATAAAAGGAATTACAAAAACTCCTCTGCCTCCCTGTGCAATCTACTACAAGTATCTATTGTGATGGGTTTGTCAAACAGGGAAACTAACCAAGTCTTCTGTGCCACAAACGTTACAGTTTTTGGGTGTAATCCACCAAACCATGGATACATAAGCTTTTCTACCAAGAACGTTGCAAAACTTCAGAGTCCTAAGTCTCTTCTTTCTTCAGCCTTGTGGATAGAAAACTATCCCCATTTTCAGTCCCCTACTCAGCCAGGATCTGCTTTGTTATCCTACTTTTCAGTTTTGTACTGTCCCTTTTGTGCATTAATGCAATTAATTTTACACATGGTTAAGCTTAGGAAGGTGAAATTTCCTTCAACTCTAATCATTTCCCACTCAATACATTTCCTAAGTGTTTCTACAGGTCAATGTTCCATTCAGTTTTTCTCGTCAAATAAGGAGCAAAACTATAGTCATGAGACTATAAAGAGCTACTCCACTAAGTCCTAAGCAGTGAAGGACTATGATTCTTCTAGAGAACCTGATAGCTCCTCCTATTCATGGATTGATAAAAGCCAGATATGGAGCACATGTAGGATTGTCTCTTCTTTCCAAGTAGCGTAGACAGATAGGAGGCCCCTGACAGCAGTACAAGCACCATTTTGTTGGATATAAACTTTGATCTAAATCTATTACCACGGCTCTCACTCCCTTGAAAGTAATTACTGTGGGATTTAGAAATTAGATGGGAATTCAAACAAGTGTTGAGGTTCCCACTGCTGGAATTCCTCTTGTTCCCTGTGCCATTTGCCTCAGGACATAAGGCCTTTCTTCTTCCCTCTCCTCTTCAAGGTCAAACTAGACGTTAAGGGGAAAAACCTTACCTCTGATTAATCTATTTCTCCTCCCACAGTATAATATCTTCAAAGACACATATCCTCTGCAATCAGACTTGCAAATTAGACCCATATTTATCTTCCAGTGACCAATCACAAACCAAAGCATAATTGCTGCAAGGTACATAGTTGAGGAAACAGAAGTGCTATGGCAAACAGTCATGATCCATCACCTGAATCACTCCTACTTAAAAAAAAAAAAGATTATTTCATCCCAGAGTGCAGGACACATGACAATGGGCTCAAGTTAAAGGAAGCCAGATTTCGGTTGAATATCAGGAAAAATGTCCTAACTGTTAGAGCAGTACGACAGTGGAACCAGTTCCCTCGGGAGTTGGTGTGTGCTCTAACACTGGAGGCATTCAAGAAAAACTTAGATAATCACCTGGCAGATATGCTTTGATTGTATTCCCACATTGAGCAGGCAATTGGACTTGATGGCCTTGTAGGCCCCTTCCAACTTCACTTTTCTATGATTCTATGATTCTATGATACCCAGTTTCAACCTGAGAAGTGGCCTTATTTAGTCAATGATGCAGCAAGTATTGGCGGGTCTTTACAGCCACATACTTTGCAGAACTTCAGAAAGCAGTTCTATTGCACAGTCTTATTTATTTATTTAAAACATGTTTAATCCTGCTGGAGCTGGAATCAAGTCATATTAAATAGCTGGCACCTAAACATGTTTCCAGTTCAAGCGCTTGAAATTCTGTGGCTGAAAGAAAAGAGCATATGAACAGCATGTTAAATTGCCTTAAATAGAAATGTAATGTGATCTCTCTCTCTCTCTCTCTCTCTCTCTCTCTCTCTCTCTCTGTGTGTGTGTGTGTGTGTGTGTGTGTGTGTTTAAACTGAAAAAATGGGGAACTGTAGTAACATACGTGTGCGTAATTCTCTTCCAATTCTCTTCCAGTAAAACAATGGAATGGATATTGGAAGATGTAAGGAGAGATTAATAGGATGTAATGTAAAACACATTCTAAGAAGAAATACCAAATGTGATCATCAGCCCCAAACCCATTTTCTCTATGCTTGAATAGCTATTGAATTGGTGAAGCAGGCAATTGGAACATTGTGAGATGGAATGGGAAATGAAATTGCAAGGAATGGTAGAATGCCTGAACTATTAAATAAATATTTCCTAACTGCACAGTCAGAGCTAGGTCATCCAAATCAATTTGCAAACTGCTCATTTTAAAGGATTGAAGTTAATGGCAAATGCATCCTAGAAGACTGATTCCCACTTAAATTTCTTTTGCCTGCCTAGGTACTAGGATAAACAGATTGCATATTTTAAAAGATCTAGCTGTAGTTTAGAAGGGCGATTTGAATATTTTTATTTGGTAGTGAGTACACAATATTTTATTGACGATGTTGGTGTGTGGCTGTTTTTCTTCCAAGGATTTTAAGGTAGTAGGTGTGGAGGGTTACCCTGAACACTCCTTACACCACCTAACTTCAAAGTCGAAGCTTGGAAGTAACCTATTTCACCCTTTTATCATTATTGTTACTTGCTACCTTTGTGAATACCATGGGGCAGGAATGTTGAGTTGCACAACTCAGTATACAACATATAATGGGTGTAATTCTATTGTTTAATGAAGCAAGTCCCAACTGAAGTAGGCCTATTGAATCAATGGGGATTTGATGAATTCCATTGATTCTATGGGCCTACTCTAGTTGTGACTTAGTATTCTAATGAAGAGACAACTAGAGTAGGCCCATTCATTCAATAGAATGTATAAGTTGACTCACCAAATTCCCATTAATTCAGTCAGACTACTCTAGTTGTATCTTACTTATCAATGGGACTTACAGAACAGTTAAATCATCAAATTCCTTCTAATTCAATGAGCCTAATCTAGTTGTAACTTAATATGCTAAGTGACCGGATTTCAGCAAATGTTTATACTGATTTGGTAGCTTGCAACAAAAGTTATACTATTCATGCTACATCTACAATAGGATTTTGGCCAATAAGTTAAAACACGGAAAAATTATTAAACATATGACGATATTTAAAACTAATAAAAAACATCTGAAAACACCTGGAAGAACAGAAATTCACATAAGAAGCACAAAATGTACAGCATCCTGCAATAAAACTCAATTTTGTTCTGTTGTCTATAAGTCTGCCTTAAAAAGAAGATTTTTGCATGCCACCTGAAATACGGCAGGATGGGACCAACTTGGTCCACTGAGGAAGGACATTTCATAACCTGAGATCATTCGTTGAAAAGATACTCAGTTTTATCCTCACCAAACATGTCTGTGAAGGCAGTAGGACTAAGAGAAGTTTTCCTCCCCTAAAGATCCTACAACTGGAACCAGCTCTTGTAAGGAGAAAAGATATTTCAGAAAAATGAGGAAATCTGCACAAAAATATTTAGAGCTTAACTGGTTTGGTGTTTTAATAATTTGTAAGCAACCACAGTGCCTAACAGTTATTAAAACACTAAGCCAGTTAAGCACATTAGACACAATAAATTATTGTATTAAAACACAATACATTATTACATTAAAAAGAATTTGATATAGAAATATTGAAATAATCCGTTAAAACTATTTTTAAAAAACACACCCGAAGCATGTTCATCATACATAAATTGATATGTAGCACCAAACCCATCAGTGTCCAATTTGCTGTTAAATGCCTGCCTAAATACTATGGTGTTCAGCTGTCACCAGAAAGATAAGAGGGAAGGGGCTAGCCTAGCCTTCTGTAGAGGGCATTCCACAATCTGGGAGCAGTCATGGAGAAGGCCCTTTCTAGTTTCCCCACCAAATATGCATGAGAGAGAGAGGTGGGATTGAGAGAAGGATCTCTCCTGAAGATCTTAATAGCTGAGATATTGGGAGACACAGCACTTCAGATAGCCTGGACCCTATAGAGGGCTTTATTGGTCGTAACCACTTTGAACTGGACCTGGAAATGGACCACCAGCCAGTAAAGCTGTTGTAACAAGGGAGTTGTAAGCTCCTTGTAACCAGCCCCAGTTAGCAATAGAGCCTGTAACCAGCCCTTTTACATAGGGTTGTGTCTATGTTTGCTTGCACATCACTTTCTCCAATGCAAGACATTTATTGAGAGCACCCTTTCTTTGCCATCTTTGCTGATGAAGAGAACAATGCTGAACTTCTTTATTCTTATCTGGGAAGGTGAGAAAATGAGCATTCACAGCTGTAGAAGCAATGCTATCACTGTGCCGCTGTTACCAATATCGCTAATCTTTAATCATGTAAAGAGGCCTGTTTATTACTGCCTCACTCAATGAGTTATTATCACTTTTTCAGCAACAGTTTGCCTTGTGTCGATGTCAGCTAATTGACTCAAGCTAATCTAGGCGATTGGGAGCTGGGCATCAAATAAAATTGAATCCATAACTGTAATGCAATGGCTGGGGGGCATGGAAACAACCCCCTCCGTTCATTTTTAATCATGGATGAGTTCTTCTTTCTCATATGGTAGATTGCTAGACAAAGCGGACTTCTATTCCTTACCCCAGGCAGCAAATTTTAGCTTTCACAAAAGAGAGGCAAGGTATTAGTTATTTAAATTGTTGTTATTCATCTCATTCTTTTACTGCCAGAGAAGGAGGTATGTTCTTCTGTGATTATATTGTTGTTGTTGTTTAGTCATTAAGTCATGTCCGACTCTTTGTGACCCCATGGACCAGTAGTGTGATTATATACCTTATGCCAAACAACTTAGCTAGCCTGGGTGTTATGTATCCTAACTTTCATGTCGAGCAACAAAATGGCTTGACCCAGCACAGGTAGGACGTGTCCCGATCCCATCATAGCTTTTTGCCTAATGGAGGGTGGGGGGCAGATACGAAAAGAACAGTCCTCTTTTAATCACAGAAAGAAGGAGACATGATTATGCAGCAGTTTATTTACATTTAATCCATCATTTATTTATTTATTTCACATACATATTTTTATTTCTTTATCTAGCTGTAATAGACAATATAGACCAAGAAAATTTGTATAGTATCACAATTGGAGAGAGAGAGAAAAACAATAGGGGAAAACCCGAGATCACTCTTTAGAACATTATTGCTATCTAAAGACATTTCAACACCCATTCAAATATAGTTAAGAGATTCCAAAAGCACGTGATGTGTCAAAAACGTACAGTTCCTGATAAGGAAACCCAAATGCATTAAGAGTCCTGTTTGTTTTACCAATACAGTACTGTTTAAATGGCTCATTCTTTCCATATCTTTTTTCATCACTTTTATGGAGCAATAGAAATGAAAATGTTCCAGTCCAATGATATTTATGACTACAAAGCAAACATGCTTGCAGAAGCAAAGCCTACCACACAGATTTCCACATTAGATTAAAAGAAAAGCAATTGGACCGGGTTGAGGGGGGTGGACTAAGAAAGGTTCAACATGCTGCAATGCTTCCATTTTATATTCCATTTGTCCAGAATAAGTAACTTTGTATGGTCTATTCTTTGACTGTGAAGAAGAGATTTTCCCCAAAAAACTGGTATTCATAAGGAAATATAAATACTAAGATATTGTATGTGTTACATTAAGATTGTGAAGAAAGAAAATAAATTCTTTAGTAGATATTTTCTATGGTATGAAGCAGGTGACAGACAGGATGTTCATACACTGACCTGTATTTTAACATAGCTTATCCAAGAACCAGCCTACAACTTCTAAAATAATTGTTGCCAGACTAAGAAATCCATAATGGAAAAGCTCACAAAAACTCAGAGATCAATGGAAAGACCGATAGTAAGGTAAGAAATCATGATATAGATGGGGGGGGGGGGGACAAACAAATAGCATCATTAAAATAGTGATTGGCAGACCCCACCATGAGACAAGTAGATGGTGATGGAATGAAGAAATACAACAATGGGGTTCTTGGACAGGAGAAAAGGAGCCAAGGAACAAGACGGATAGATGACAGATGGAAAGATCAGCAGGACGTCTATACCAAAAGGTATAGCAGGCAAAGTATATGGCTTACGGTCCTTTAATATTATCATAATGAATGTCTCAAGAGAGCAGTTGCTAGGAACAAAGTGCACCTCTTTCAGAGAGAGCCAAGTCAAAGATGATATTGGAGAATGCTGTTTTTCAGACATCCCAAGACAATAAAAGCCCTGCCAGTTCCATACTGGTTGGAAGTTGGGACTAGCAGTGCTTTCTAACATCTCATAGTGCTTTCTAAATCCTTTTCTTTAAACAAAGGTTCAAAACCAACAGCAGCTCCATGGCTGGCATAAATTTACAACTGCATTGTGGGTAGACTTGGGGCTGGGCAGGTTTTGGACTGAAAGCCTTATTTGTTCTGCAAAGACACCAACCACTGATCTGCTATATTCACCCCCTTCCAAAGTGGAAGCTCTATGGTTGGTAAGATGAGGACTGAGGATCTTTCATGGGACAGAGAGGGGAAATTCAAGGTGGATCTCCTCTTCCAAAGTTCAACTTGCTTCTCCAGTGTCTGAGAATGAGAGATCATCTTTCCTATGACCTCTAGGCCATAGAACTGTGGCATATGTTTCATAAATGCATGTAGGAAGAACTGAGGGAATGGAAACACATCAAATCATTGGATTGCTTACAGATCTATATAAATTCCACGTACTCTGAAATTTGAAGGTGACTTAAGGAGATGAACAAAATATGCATATACAAATAATAATAATGATTCCACTATCTTAATATGTTCAACTCCTAATAACTTTACTGTGTTTGGAGTCACTGAGTTTATAGGAAGATTGAAACAGAGCAGCAGATATGTTGATGGCTAAAACAATTGTGTGTATTCTTTAGAGAATATATCTTCATAGCCATAACTGTGCAATGCAAGTGGTACAAAGTTATTCCTCTAGGGCAGCTCTAGAATTTACATTTTATAGGGGCCATTGCACTGGGATGAACTTACACCCAAGGGTAACCTTCAGTACATGTTTTGGAATTATTCTGTGATAAATATTAATTCCAACCTTGATATTTGTATATTTATCAAAGATGGATAATCCCAGCAAACGGAAAACCGATCAAGCTGTTCCACCACTGTGTAAATAATATGTGTAAAAAATGAAGACTGGCAAGAAGTGACCTGTCAGAGGAAATGGAATGTCAAATGGCTCTTTCTGTGCATGATAGCTTCCTGCGAGGGACAGGTGGCAAACTAACTTCAAGCACCGGCACTTCACCTCTGGAGACCTTGCTTAAGTTCCAAGACAAGCCACATGTAAAAATGAATTTGCTGGTCTCAGTGAGTGCTCTTGGCTGTATAATTTGACATGATTGGCAGGTGTCACCTGGGAGGCTGCAGATGGGTGAAGAACGTCTTACAGCTCTGGACTGAAGTGCTCTCTATAGCAAAGAGGGGAACAGGTTTGTTCAACCGTATTCCCAATGTGCCCAAGTAAGTTCCATGCTTACTTGGAACTTACTTGGGCAGAGGGAAGTTTAATTTCAGCAAGATGATGATGGAGAGGGAATGAGGGTATAACCATGAATACTTGCTCCCTTACTTTCTATGCAAGAAGCAGCAGCGAAATTCTGGAATATATTCTATAGTTTTCTTTTAAAAATGCATTACAGGCACTAAAGACGTTTTCACTCAATATTTCCAATTATGAAATTAAAGGAGGAGTGGTAGTATAATACGAAACATAATGTATAACTATTAATTTTAAATGTTTAGTTGATATTTTGGTTTCCACTGATTTCCATGGTATTGCCCCATCTATCTAAAACTAAATCTCATATTTTCAGCTTTAAATGTCCACAAAGAAGCTCATAATCACTGAATTATTTAATAATGGTATTGGAAGGGGCCTATAAGGCCATCAAGGCCAAACCCCTATTCAGTGCAAGAATCCAAATTGTAACTGTATATCTGAACAGATGGTTGTCTAATTTTCTCTTGAATATCTCCAGCATGGGAGCACTCACCACTCCCAAAGTAATCAGTTCCATTGTCGTAACTGATCTAACAATTAGGAAGTTCTTCCTGATATTCAGTGAAAATCTGGCTTCCTGTAACTTTGGCCCATTATTACATGTCCTGTGCTCTGGGATGACTGAGAACACATCCTGTCTCTCACTATATGACTACCTTTCAAATATTTGAAGAGTGCTATCATATCTCCTCTCAAGACTAAACATGCTCAGTTTATTTAGTCTTTCTTCATAGGGTTTGGTTTCCAGTCTTCTGATCATCCTTGTTGCCTCCCTCTGAACTTATTTCAGTTTCTTGGCATCCTTCTTAAAGTGCAGTGTCCAGAACTGTACACAGTGTGCAAGATGAGACTTAATGAGCATTCAATAGAGGGGAACTATTATTTCACAGGATTTGGAGACTATACTTCTGTTAATACAGTCTAAAATAGCATTTGGGTTTTTTTGAAGCTATATTGCACTCTTCTGACCAACAATTATTCCAAGATCCTTCTCACATGTAATATTACTGAACCAAGTATCTTCCATTTTGTAACTGTGCATTTGGTTTCTGTTTTTCCTGAGATGTAGAACTTTGCACTTATCCCTGTCAAATTCCATTCTATTGTTTTCAACCCAGTGTTCAAGCCAATCAAGATATTTTTGAATTTTTTTCCCAGTCTTCCAGGATATTAGCTATTCCACCCAATTTTGTGTCATTTACAAAACTGATAAGCATTCCTTGCACCCCTTCATCCAAGTCATTAATAAAAATGTTGAGGAGCACTAGACCAAAGACTGAGCCTTGTGGTACCTCACATTACCTCCTCCCAGTTTGAGCAGGAACCATTGATAATCACTCTCGGAGTACGATTCTGTAACCAACTGTATATGAAAAGCAAAACAATTTATTCAAAGCAAAAGTATGGGAAAACATTAACATTTTTAAAAAGAAGGAGATTACATGTTGATGTACCAATAAAACAAGAGTAAGATGGAAATAAGAATATACATTTGACATCAAGAAAGCTGAAAAGCACATGATCTAATTAAAACATGAAAGGACAATATTGTTTTTATCTGAAGCCTAAGAAATGAAAGAGTAAACATGAAGCAGTATCAAGAGATCCAACGAGGAGAAGACCAAGTCCAGCATTTTAGGTGCTCCTGGGAAGCCCACAAGCAGGATATAATGCAATAGCACGCTTCTTGCTCCTGTTCCCCATAACACTGGTATTCAGAAGCTTCCTGCTTCCATTAGCAGAAACTACTGATAGCCTTTAGGACTGTCAGATCAGCATCATGCTGAGATTTCATAGTCAACAACTAAGATTGGCAGTAGGTAATTTGATAGACTGGGTGAGTCCTTGTGATGTTATAGAAGCAAGCAAGGATTGGGAATGAGGTCAGAATTGCTCCTGGGACAGCTGATTGTGAAAAACAACATGAGGGGATTCTAGGCAAATCGACTCTTGAATATGGAGAAAACCCAGATAGAAAAGTAATATGGTAATTTGTCTCCCTATCCTTTTTTTAAAATAAATTTATTGTCATTATAAGTATATACATAGTATACCCATACAACGAAATTCACACAGACACCCAGAGACCAGACCCACATGCACACACATAAAAAATCCTCAAACACTCCCCACCCACTAAAAATCCCCCACTAAGAATCTACACCGCAGGCCAAGTAACACTATTCACTACTGGTGGTCTTTAAGCTCATTATTAAGTGCAATTATAGCTCTGGGATAAAAACTATTCAGAAAACGTGTGGTCCGAGTCTTAATTGTTCTATATCTTCTGCCAGACGGCAACAGTTCAAAAAAGTTGTAAGCAGGATGGGAAGAGTCTCTCAGGATGTTGTGTGACTTCCTCAGACAGCGGGATGTGAAGATGTGATCCAGGGTTGATAGCTGGAGCCCGATGATATTCTGGGCAATTTTAATGGTTCTCTGTAGAGCTTTTTTGTCCGCTACAGAGCTATTCCCAAACCATACCAGAATGCCATAAGTTAGGACACTCTCAATGGTGCTACGATAGTAGGACTGAAGTAAATGCTGAGATAAATTTAACTTCCCAAGCATTCTCAGGAAATACAGCCTCTTCTGTGCCTTCTTCACTAGCATGTTGGCATTTATAGTCCATGAGAGGTCCTCTGAGATGTAAGTGCCCAGAAATTTAAAACTACCAACTCTCTCCACTTCCTCGCCATTTATGTACAGTGGTAAATGTACATTTCTCTTCCTCCTAAAGTCAATTATGAGTTCTTTAGGTTTTTTTTTATGTTAAGTGTAAGATTATTTTCTTTACACCAGAGTATCAACCCTTGTACTTCCTTTCTGTAAGCGGACTCGTTGTTCTTATTTATGAGCCCCACCACTGTTGTATCATCCGCAAATTTAATAATTGTGTTGGTGTTATACAGTGGGGTGCAATCATGTGTGTACAGGGAATAGAGGAAGGGACTTAGCACACAGCCCTGGGGAGCTCCTGTACTTAGTACCAGGGTAGAAGAATGGTGAGATCCCATCCTTACTGACTGTGGCCTATCTGTCAGAAAGTCCTTTATCCACACACAATCCACACACAATCCTGACCCATAGAAGTGTAGTTGTTCTCTGGTAACATCAGCCAGTATCCCAAATGACCTTGGCTAACAGAATCTGAGCCCATTTCTCTTCTCTATTTCAGCCATACTGCATTTTGTTCCCATTGTTTTCTTCAGACACCCAGATTTCATCATTTTTCCCTGGAGGGTTGAGAATATTGTTTTTGCCCCATTTAGAAGACATGAGAAAGATAGGTAATTGAATGCCTTTCTCTCTGTGTGTGTAAGTGATTATAATCTTGTCCCATAACCTTCACTTACCCAGTATCACCCCCCAAGATCATTGAAGTCTCCAGCCCATCACACAACTGTGCTGTTTCTCCTTGCTTCCAATCATGCCTGAAACAGATAAATAGTCTGTGATTGTGTCACTAACCTGTCTTATCATTTAGGCCCCACTGTAAAATGGAGAGACAATGCACTATTTCCTGCTGTATACTAGGCAGACTGCAATTTCTGTTCAATTGAATCCCTCTGCCCCATGAATTTATTCACTCTTAAACGGACCAAACCTGGGTCACTGAAGTGTGGAGGCCAGCTCGCATGGGTGACTTACTGTCTCTGCTGGTATTACACATCTTGGAACTCACCTCTAAAAACTGTCTTATTTTGTCTTTTTAAGGCTCACAGTTAGGCAAATCCTATCAAACAGCACCAGAACTCAATCTGTAAAGTGTATACTGCTGCTCTCCTTAATGCTACCTTCTCTTCCTTTATTGTTTTGTTGATGGTAAATCTTAGACTGTAGGGTCCTTGAGGCAAAGATTTATTCTCTTGTTCTCTAAAGAACAATCCAGAAACAATAAAGATGATTATTTGCATGACGACAACAATGATGATGATGATGATGTTATATAAAAACCTTGCATCACTTGAACAAAATCAATACGTAATTTCATTGCATCTTTCAAACACATTACAGAAGTACAGTAAACAACCAATGCAGAAATAGTAGCCAAAGAACCAAACCAGTTTACTATAACAAGATAAGTAAATTATGGGCTCTTGGATGATGCAGGGAGTCAAAGCTTCTTCCCTGTGTAAGGAAATGAGATGCAGAGGGTAAATGGACCGTCTTATCTGCTACCTTGCAGCAATTGCAACCCAGATACATCAGCAGTACAGCAACTTCACCTGAGTTTCCACTTACCAACATCCACTGGTTTCCACTTGTGAACATCAACCAGTTCATCATATTCATTTTCCATCAGGAAGCCAGCCTCTGCCAGTTTATGAAAGCATTGCTCAGCCACGCATATACTCATCTTAACCATTGTGCCACATTTTGTTTCATGGACACACACATATTACATGTATCATTCCCAAAGGAACATCAGCCAACTACCATTCAGTCCATCAAGCATTCACACACATTCTTGTGAATAAGTGCAAAAATATTCACCAAGATTCTGCCAGCTGAGTTCAAAAGGTTCCATGAGGTAATACCTGGAAACATCCACTAACTTTCAGCTTCTGAAATTTGCTGGCTTCTGAATGCCAATTCCCATGGCTTCTGTCCACCAACATCCCCTGGTTTTCACCAAGTCCATCAGCCAACATCAGTCAGCTTCACGACATGTATCTTTATCAGTGTCTGACGTCAAAGCCACACCCCACTTAACAAGTTCATCCACTTTCACTAAAGAACTTGCCCCCACAGGACCAGTTTCATGCTCTTGGATCACATTTTACCACTGACTCCTCCATTTGGCATCCTGATCTCCGTGTGAAGGCCTCTTTATCCATGAACTGAGATGGTCTTTGTGATGTCACGAAGACCCAGGAGCTACCAAGGGAGCAAAAATGTAATGACTGGCTGAACTCTGTATATATCAACAATCCTTCAGAATGAAGGTCTTCAGCTCCCCATTTGGGCTTGTGACATTGCTACAGAAATACAAGAAGAAGCATTGTACAGAACAAATTTGCAAGGAAGAGCATAATCACACAGATGTTGAACTTAGAGAAAGAACTTCAGGCTCCCCCTTTTTGGTGAAGTAGGGTCACTGTATAGGGTTAGGGTATAGGGTTCCCAGGTCAGCAACTTTTAATTCCCTGAAATTTTAGAGGCAAGACCTGAGATGGAAGCAGTTGTGATGTGGTAGGAGATAGGTCCTTAGGTAACAATTGAGCAATCATGTGTATGTGCAAATTGTGTGTGTGTGTGTGTGTGTGTGTGTGCGTGCGTGCGTGCGTGCATGAGCGTGTGCGCACATGCATGTGTGCATGTGCTCTCTCTCACACACACACACACACACACGCATGCAGACACACACACATGAGAAATTGAGATTCCCTGCAAATGTAGATTCCCTGCAAATCATTATGATAGGTGCAACATACATATAAGCCTGATGCTTCAGTAATTTATCTAATCTGCTTTCAAAATCCATCCCAGTCAGTGGCTGTTTGTTACCATACATTTTCCCATAGTAAATCCCATGTTTTAACTATGCTTCCATTCCAGTTTGGAAATACCAAAGAATGTAGGAAGAACTGTGCTGATTCAGACCAAAGCCCTATCCAATACAGCATTCTGTTCCCACAATTGACAACCAGATGCCTTTTGGAAGCCCACAGCAGAATAGAAGCACAACAACTTTTTCCTGCATTTGTTCTCCGGCACTAATAGTTAGAAGCATACATGGTCTAAAACAGATCCTCAAACTGAGGCTCCAATACTTTGGCCATCTCATGAGAAGAGAAGACTCCCTGGAAAAGACCCTGATGTTGGGAAGGTGTGAAGGCAAGAGGAGAAGGGGACGACAGAGGACGAGATGGTTGGACAGTGTCATCGAAGCTACCAACATGAATTTGACCCAACTCCGGGAGGCAGTGGAAGACAGGAGGGCCTTACGTGCTCTGGTCCATGGGGTCATGAAGAGTCGGACACGACTTAACGACTAAACAACAACAACAGTGGTCTAAAAAGAGTAAAACTACTGTTTGGTAGTTGTGTAGTGGCTCCTCTGCAGACACATTTATTCAGAAAGAATGTTAGGTGGTGCAGAAGTCTTGAATCTTCTGAGTTTTGCACACGGGGGGGGGGGGGAGAGAGATTGCTTCTTTTTCTGGCATCCTAGAAAAAAAATGCTAGAGGTATTTTTCAACTTAAGCTGGTTCCTTAGTGCCTAGGTATTAAATATCACAATCCTCCCATTTTCCTGCCTCAAGGTACAAACTGCAGACTTGAACAGAGCTCTTTCTTTTGTTACAAAAAAACACACCCTACTCATACTGTTTTCAAAGTGTTGAATTCCTATTGGAATCCCCTATGCAAATACTACCTTTTACGATTCAGCATTACTGATAGTGATAGGAGCTTTCACATCTGTCTTGTCTGGTTCATTCTCTCTCATCTGACAGGAGTGAAATTCAGCGAGAGTGTCACCTGATTAAGAGGCTGGCACCACTGACGTTTTCCCATTTCTAACAGGAATTCAGCAATAGGAGCTGACACACACACCCACGCAGACCTCCCTTGCTGAGTGCTACACAAATGCCTCCACACACTGCAAAAGAACCGGGGGTGGGGGGAATAAGTAGGATGACAAGAATGCGGCACTCTCTCAGTAATATTGTTGCCAGCATTTTCCACGATACGTTATTAAATATTTAAATACTTCAAACTACCCTCCAGTGGGGATATTGGGAGCTTGTAAATGCAAAAACAGATTTGCCAGAAAATTTGATTTGTGCTGCCTCAACACCAATGCCCTGAAGTTTGATTGTTCTCATATGGCTTAGCCTGAAAATTTAATATGTAGTCTTCCCCAAAAACAGTGTGAGGAAGGAAGGAAGGAAGGAAGGAAGGAAGGAAGGAAGGAAGGAAGGAAGGAAGGAAGGAAGGAAGGAAGGAAGGAAGGAAGGAAGGAAGGAAGGAAGGAAGGAAGGAAGGAAGGAAGACACTGTTATGATTGTAATGGAATGTTGTAACAGAACAAGGAATAATGAAGCTCTTTTTGTGATGTAACTATTCTAGTTACCTAAATGGTTGCAGGAAGTACACACGCCTCACTGATTAAGTGTGTTGTGTCTCACAGGACAGTGGTGTGTAGCATTCTACTGTTTCAAAAAAAGGAATACAAATATCTATTTTAGTTGTTTTTGAACATTGTAAAAATAAAATAAAAGGTCACTTTTAAAGACACTAACTATAATAGCAACTCTTTCCTTGTTCTCAGAACTGTAACTGTATCTAATTACATTCTAAAGTAACTTGCCAAACTCTGAAATGAACCACCATGGTTTCATGATGAATCAAAGTCACCCTGCTTTTTCTGTACTGTTGAAATTAGCCTTTCCTTTAACCTACGTAGAAAAAACTGAAACCCTATTTCTCTGCCCTGAACCCTGCCATTATTCCCTCCAGCTAGCCATAAAGAGATCAAAAGGACTGTGCTCATTAACTCTTCTCTCTTACCCTCCTACCCAATACCACCTCCCTAATTCTCACCTGCCAAACAATTCACCTTTCTAGCTGGTTGATGCTTCCAGACATGTCAATTACCTACTTGAACTTTACATCTTAACCTTGTTCCATTTGCAAGCACAATAATGCAACACAATTAGTTTTCTTAATAGATAATAGTCATTTAAACAAGATGTACATTTCATGAATACGCCCACAAAGATTCTACTGATGACTTTATTTAATTCAAAAATTAAGATGCCAGCATCTGAGGACTTATATCAAAGCAGTGCTAGTTCCAGGTTCTGGTTCAAAGGGGAGATGGTCCTTAAGCAAGATGCTGTCCCTAGATTTCCTCTGACTGGGCCCTCCTCACACCAGCTCCCATAGCCGTTTTTCCACCAGAAAACAAACCATATGGAGGTTTCTGCTCCTTAACTCACCTTTTCCTCACAAATGAAGTCAAATAGACAGGCAGATGGGCCAGGGGACTTCTAGGATTGGCCCTGGTCCTAGTGAGGCAGGGACTTCAGCCCTTGAAGGTCACCAGACAAGAAATCATTCCCAGTCTGTGTGCCCCACTGGGATGTGTGTGCTTGCTGTGTTCTTGTTTTGACAAAAAGCATTATATTGGGAGGCAGCAATCAACAACAAAACATTGCTCAGATGGCTGGCATTTTTATGCCCAAGCAATGAACAAGCAAGAGGGGGCAGATTGCAGGATGAAACAGGGTCAAGCAGTTCTTACTCCTTATTCTTCCATTCAAACATACAGACATTTTGGCTGCTTTACATTAAAACGTTTGGCAACTGATCGGTTGCTAACATGGGACTTTTAATGGAGCAGTGTTATTCTTCTTAAAATGTTTTTTTTTCAAATTGCTTGTTAACAATGTTTTAACACCATAATTTGATCAATTACATTTTAGCATATATATTTTCAAAGTTTTTATCTGTTTTTCTGTAACTGTTTTTAATCTTGCTGCAGAAGAAAAGTGGAGTATAATTCAAGTAAATAAACAGACAAGCAATTTCAGGAAGAGACATATAACTGCATGTGATGCCTCTCTAGCCCAGTTAACATTGATGAAAATGAGCTGAAAATCTTCAGACCAATGCTAAATCGATGAAATAGTCTCTTCGTGGATTCCTTGTTAATGCCCCAGGTTCTTCACTTTGACATTCTGAGATGAACTTCCACATTGTCACATGGCTCAATGAAGAATATATAAGATTACTTCAAGGTCCCTTTCAATTTTCTCCTGTTCTAGTTCAATCCCATTCATTCTTATTCATGAATTTATTTTGAAGCCAAACGTATATTACTTTACGCTTGTCGACACAAAATTTCATTTGCTCTCTCCAGACCACTTAAGCAGCAGATCTAAATCCAGTCTGAATCTTACGTGCTGTTCATTGGTGACCTCAATTTCACAATTTTGTGGCATCAGCAAATTCAATTAGCTTATTCTCCCCATGTAAGTCATTGATATAGATTGGAAATAGCAGAGGTTGAAGTACTGACTTCAACAGGACTCTCAAACAGTAATTCCTGTGATTTGAAGGTGCCTCCTCTTGCAGTGGCTGTTTTCTGTTGTCTAATTGGTGTTATCCATGTATATGGACTTCTCACTTTTGATTTGCAACTTGTCAATTAAAACTTTTTCCATACTTTTCTAACCATCCCAATATTATGTATCTTTAGATTTTTTTAAATAAAACTATTAGCACAGACTATATAAGAATGACACAGGAAATAATGCCAAATGAATGTCTAAGAGCCCAGCTAGATTGTCTATCTTTTTTTATTATTTATTTTTGTTGTACAAACAACAGCCTTGGAAGATGCTGTGTTACATGTAATTCTTTTTCCCATTATCTCAATTACAAAATTTCCTCCTGATGAACGTGAGGCCCCCTCCTTGTTGCCATTTTGGTAATCAGTGAAAGCAGTGACCTAAATCTGTTCTTAGTCCCAACTACATTAGACTCACAAAATTAACAGGAAGTTGATCAATCCACACCTATGTACATTCTAGTGAGTCAATTTGGTCTACTCTAGTTGGGACTAAACAATTGGCATTATTATTCCAGTTGGCATTTAATTTTTGTACTATATGACTGAATTCATATTGTAAGCTATCTTGGATCCTATAAAAAAAGAAAGATGGGTTGCAAATAAATAGATAAATAAAGGAAGGTTTCAGCCCTGCTTCTTTCCATTTCAAATTTTCCATTTCAATTTTTATTATTTGACGCTAAATATGTGACTGTCCTTTGTACATTCCATGTACACACATGTGTGTGCATGCAAACATATTCATGCAGGGAATCTTCCTTAGAGCCATTTTTTTTAAAAAATTACATTGACTGTTAATTTCATTATCAGTTTGTCTACATCACTTAAGCTCAAACAAGTTGGCCTTTATGGTTTTCCCCACACCTAGGACAAACACATAGTCTTCTCAGTGGCCACATCACATGTGCTGAATCTTAATGTATGGATTTTAAGTCGACCCCTCTCTCCTTCCCAAATTATTAAAAATCCACAAGCACCCATTCCACCAGGTTTTCACATTCCCAGGTTGTGACTAATATTTCTTCTGCTATGCCTGGTTCATTGTGTTTTACTGATATTATTCAAAGTTGATGTAGAGAATTTAACTATTTTAAGCTGCTCTAACTAACACATATGTATCAGAAGGGTGGAGTATAAATCTTAATATAAATCAATATGAAATTCAGAAAAAGATGCAATAAAAGCTATCATTTTAATCCACAATGTCTTTTTTCACAGCAGCATACCACAAAAAAATTGCTTTATAATACCTTATCCGTGTTTATAATTTCTATATTAAATTTTGGGTTGACATTTAATATACACATTCCTTCTTAGAAGCAGCATTTTCCTGCCCAGAAGTAAAACAGTTAAACTTACACAAAATTCAGAGATTCCATTCAAATTTAGCTGAATTGTTTGTAGTACTGCAAATGCCTCTTCTTGCATATTTAGTCACCAAACATTTTTAGAATGCAAAACTGTTTGTAAGATGTCCTATGCAAATATGAAACCTTTTCAATTTACAATTGCAAAGTTCAGCACATCCCGGAAGGTTTCATGTGTATCAAGAAATTATTGGGTTATGTGATAACATGGCAGCAAACCTGGCATTTGGAAACAGTTATGTTAATCCTCTGCTCCTCTTGATTAAAATGCAGGGTGTTGGGTTAGGGTTTTTATTCTTAATAGTGGCATTGGGAATTTTGGAAAATCACTTGGAAAGTCAAAAGCAAATGTTGAAAGACTCAGTGTCACCTTGAGACTAAGGTTTCTCCAAATGGGAAAAGAGCTACAGACTCAGAAATCAAGATTTCAGTTTAAGAATGGATAGTTGCAAACTACTTGTAGATACTTGGATTGTCAACTTGTGGTTAAGGTGCAGTTAATTGGGGGCAGGGAGATTTAAGGCATCATATATGATATTGCTCCTTTATTCAACACCTATGTAGTGAAATTAAGGCCAAAATTAGGCCTGTACACCAGTGTCATCTGAATGCTGAATTCTGAGTCAAATTGGTGCTATTTGTGTTGACTTAAGAGCACCATGGATGGAAGCAAATAGTCCTGATTCAGGTCTCATATGGAATGGGACCATCACAGAATGCACCAGAAAAACCATATATCTAAAAGGTTGAAAGTTAAAAAGCTGCACTAGAAAACAGGGGAAAGGAAACAGAAAGTTAGAGTACCATCTACACCAGATGTTGAAGTGGCATGAAATGACAGTAGAAGAGAAGGAGCTGGGCTTTGCTGTCAGCTTCACCACCACACTCCGATGTAGACAAAGGATTTCTTCTGTGCTGACCAATCACTGAGAGTGTGAGGAGGGTCCCTGAATAAGGTCATTTGGATTTTATATTATCTTTCACGTTGCATTGCTGCTCTGTTCATTTAGGTGATTTGCGTAGGTGCTGCTTTCGGCTTTTTACACTTACTTTCATTTTGAATTTCATTATGTCCACATGAGTGTGACTATGCTGAGTGTTTGCTTTTTTATCTCAACTTTGAGTGATTGGTCCCTCCAGACCAGTGCACAGCTTCCGGGATGGGGCTTCTTTGCCCGCCCGTCCGGAGAGAGACACAGCAGGGAACCACAGAAGGACGGCAGGCAGAGCTAAAGGCGAACCTTTAAGAAGGCGAAGGGAACCAACAGCTACAGTGCAGCAAGCTGAGGAGACACTTGCAGAGACAGTGAGTGAGCAAGCACGACAGGAGGGCAGCAGTACAACAGGTGGTGTGGATCCGGTTGTGCCACAGGCTGATGTGGCAGTTCCAGGTGAGTTAACCATCACACCGGGCACAACACATGTAGGCTACGGGCTGTGGGGTGCCTAGGGTCAGGCAATGCCATTCCCTGCACAGGTGCCCTTGGGTCAATTAGGTGCAGGGACCCCAGTCCTCTTTCCCTGCTTCAGCTTGCTAGGGAGAGGATCGCTGCATCAGAGTCAAGCGGTTTAACTTTTGCCACTCGACCCAACCAGTGTTTTTTGCTGGGAGCTTCATTGGGTTTCAGCTGTGCATTGGCACAGCCCCAAGGTTTTGGGGAAAACTTGATTGAGCAGCCTTGGCAGAATTGCCAATGCTGCTATATTTAATTTGTAAATAAATAAATAAATAAATAAATAAATAAATAAATAAATAAATAAATAAATACATACATACATACATACATACATACATACATACATACTGATCGGGTAGGGGGGATAAGGGTGCATGTTGGGGGAGGAAGAGTCCCAGAGCCCCCACCCTCCACCCCCAAGCCTTCTCAGGGTGTGCGTTGGGAGAGAAAAGAGCCCAACCCCCTTTTTTCTATTAAAAAACCACAGAGTGCTAATAGAAATATATTAAACTGCTCGGGGGGGGGGGAGAACGATCCAAGAGCCCCTACCCAGCCCCTACGCCTTCCCTATAATTTAAAAAAAGGGAAAAAAAAGAAAAATTGATTATATAAATAAAATAAATCAAAAATAATAAATAAATAAATAACATATAGTATTTAGTTTAAGATTGATTGGAAGTAACACGGGGGGCTAGAACATGTGGCGCTCTATAGCTGGTAGCTACTGGGCAGCTTGCATAGTCACTATGCCGCCCAAGAAGGGTCAGGGGGGCAGCAAGGGCAAGCAGCCTGTAAAACGCAAGGCATCGACTCAACCCCCGCTTGCAATTTCATCGTCGGATAAGGAGGAGTGGCTAGATTACACTGCCATATGGGAGAAGCTTAGTGCATTGGAGAGGGAAACAGCACAGGCTAGGGCGGTCGTGGGTCCAACTGAGTTGCGCAGGTCATGCAGAGAATCTAAGGCACACAGGTTGGCTGAACTTAAGAGAATGTGGGACATTATGCTCTCTTCTATTGCAGTCCTAGAAGCTTAGCACCCAGGGCCATCAAATGTATCTGCTGCTGGGGATACACCGGTGAGACGGTGAAGGGAACCAACAGCTACAGTGCAGCAAGCCGAGGAGACACCGGCAGAGACAGTGGGTGAGCAAGCACAACAGGAGGTTGCCAGGATTCTTTATTTATGCTGGAACCATAGTTAGAGCCCAGCCTGAAAGGGCTTTCTCTCTAATCCAGTACATAGATCTGATATACAGGGCCTATGTGGATTTCCCTGGGCATGTGTGGCTTTCCTATAATGAAGGCTTCTGTATGCGCGCACCGCTGCACCCTAACATGTGCTGGGACATGACACATGACGGGCTTTGGCTCCACTACATGACCCCTGCACGACCAATTCTCGGGGAGAGGTTTGATAGTGGACACCTAGTACAGAAAGGGACTCAGCCTGGCAATTCCCGCTCATGGGCGGGACAGGCGGTTCAACCCTGTTTTGTATGCTGGGAATCCAACGCTTGTGGATCCTGTAACAGATGTCCCTGTAAGTTTCACCACCAATGCACCACATGTGGAGGACCCGAAGGGAGAGTGGAGGCAACAGGAAGCCGCCTCCAGGTTCCGCTAACCCTCCAAAAGGGCCCAGCCCAATTAAGGTACAGGTTTTAGAAACATGGCTGCAGGGTTACCCAGATAAGGCAGCAGTCAAGTATTTGCTGGATGGGTTTATATGGGGATTTCGCATCCCTACCACGGGGGATAGGGTGGCCACATTGACCAAAAACTTGAGATCAGTAGTGGGTCAGGAAGCTATTGTTAGGGCAAAAATCGCCAAAGAAGTGGTGGAAGGCAGAGTGTTGGGTCCATTTTCTACCCCACCTGTTCCGCATTTAAGGGTATCCCCACCTGGAGTAGTGCCAAAGAAGGTTCCAGGTGAATTTAGACTGATCCACTACCTGTCCATCCCGGGAGGGGATTCATTTAATGATAGGATCCCTCAGGAGCTATGCAATGTGCATTATACATCGGTTGATACTGCAGTTCGTATGGTACGGGCCTGTGGGACTGGGGTGGAGTTAGGGAAATCAGACATCAAGTCAGCTTTTAGGCTCTTACCTGTACACCCAGAAGACTTTCCTTTGTTGGGTTTTGCATTCGAAGGAAAGTTTTATATGGATAGGGCGCTCCCATTGGGATGTTCTGTATCATGTTCAGCGTTTGAGACATTTAGCTCCTTTTTGGAGTGGGCCCTCAAGCGTAGGGTGGGATCAGCACAGGTAGTCCATTATTTGGATGATTTTTTATTTTGTGGGAGACAGGGCACCACCCAATGCCAGCGCCTTATGGAGGCCTTTGAGGAGCTTGCTCAGGACTTGGTGTTCCTTTGGCTAAAGAAAAAAAAAGAAGGTCCCTGCCCGGTTTTGACATTTTTGGGGATAGAGTTAGATACCATTAGGCAGTCCAGCCAACTGCCAGAGAACAAGATAGCGGACTTGACTCAGTGCCTTAGAGCCATGCTAGCACAACCTAAGGTTACTTTAAGGAAGCTGCAGGTTTTGGTTGGACACTTGAATTTTGCTTGTAAAGTTGTGGCTCCCGGCAGAGTCTTTTTCTGTAGGATTTGTGATGCTATGAAGGGCCTCAATAAGCCACATCACAGATGTAAGATTTCAGCTGGCATGAGGCAGGATTTAGTAGTTTGGTTGAGGTTTTTGGAGGGGTTCAATGGCATTTCATTTTGGAGAATGGAGCTGTGGTTAGGAGCCGACTTTCAGGTACAAATGGATGCAGCACGATCCCTGGGGTATGGCATATTTTTCAGAGGTAGGTGGTGTGCAGGGAGTTGGCCATTGAGTTGGCAAGCAGCTGGCATTACAAAGGACCTCACATTTTTAGAGCTTTTCCCAATAGTGGGAGCAGTATGGGTATGGGCTGAGGCTTGGGCTAACTCGGTTGTGACCTTCTGGTGTGACAACCTAGCAGTAGTGCACATAGTTAATTCACTCACATCTAGATCACAGAGAGTAATGGCCCTTATTAGAGTGCTCACATTACGCTGCTTACAATTCAATATAGTCTTTAACGCCAAACATGTCCCGGGGATTGACAACACTCTGGCTGATGCCCTGTCCCGTCAACAGTTTTATGATATTTTTGATAAGTAACAGTGATGCTTTTATATTATTGTATTTTATAATGTTTTATTACTGTTTGTAAGCCGCCCCAAGTAGACTTCGTCTAGAGGGGCGGGGTAGAAATCAAACAATAAATAAATAAATAAACAGATCAACCAGTTCAGGGCGTTGGCTCCATGGGCACAACCATACCCGGAGGTCCTACCAGAAGAGGTATGGAGTCTTTGTGGATAGAAGCGAATAGAGCCATGAGCTTGGCTGTGGCCCCTGGCACCCGTCGTAACTATGCAGCAGCATGGGAGGAATTTTTCTTCTTCTATTAGGCAGAAGAGCTGGGGCAAGCTTGGCCTGCCCCAGTCGATCATTTGGTACTATTTTGTGTTCATTTGCACCGGAAAGGCTTGGCTCCCAGGTCAATACAAGGGCAAATGTTTGTATTGGCTTTCTATGCTAAAGCTCAGGGATACCAGGACACCACTGGAGCATTCCGCATTAGAAAAATGTTAGAGGGTTGGAACCAAGAAAGAGCGGGTGTCAGGGACACATGCACGCCCATATCACTTGAAATTCTAGCCTGGCTAGGGAAATTTTGGGAAGCTATGTGCTCAGATCAATTTGAGGTGAGTTTTTTCAGGGCAGCAACACTCATCACCTTTTGGGGGGCACTTAGGATAAGTGAGCTGGTGGCAGCAGGAAAAAGTGATACATCTCTATCCTCTTTGCAGAGGAAGGATGTGGTAATTTCAGACAAGCAAGTTGTGATTAATCTTAGGAGATCCAAGACCGATCAGCTGGGAAAAGGCCAACTTATAGTGTGCGGACAATGTTCCATTGCAGCAATTTGCCCTGTTAAGGTGGCAATAGAATATGTGGGGTTCGGAGGCGACAAGGAAGGGGATTTCTTGAGGCATAAGGACTCATCTTTGCTCACGATATATCAATTTTGGAGGGTCACGTCTCAGGCCTTAAGAAACGCTGGGATACAAGGTTGGCAATTTGGCACCCATTCATTTCGCATAGGTGTAGCATCTACAGCGGCTGCTTTGGGGTACAGTGTGGAGGACGTTAAAAAGGTGGGGCAATGGTCCTCCATCAGGTACCGTGGTTATGTACGACTGTTGCCACAGTTGTAGGTGCTGGCATTGGGGGTTTTGTGTTCTTATCATTTCAGGTTCAAGGAATTCGTTAACCCGAGTTCAAGTGCGTTTATACAGCCACAGCTATGTGTTCTGGGCAGCGAAATATGCGGAACAATCCAGTTGGGGTCGCAATCTGGGCCTTGGCGCGTGGGCCACGTTGGAGTGGAGGGGTCGTAGAGGCATGCTCTGGGATGAGTTATTAGAATCGGTGTCCCAGGGTACTCCAGATGTGCCCCCTGACATTGTGTTAGTCCACCTCGGTGGCAACGACTTGACCCAGCGTGGGGGCAAGACTTTGATATTGCAGGTCATTGCGGACCTGCATGCATTTGCATTGCGCTTTCCTGGAACACGCATAGTGTGGTCAGCAATCATACCTAGGATGGTATGGAGGGCCAGATGTGACCCCAGGTGCATCGATAAGGCCCGGAAGGGAGTTAACAGGGAAGTTGGCAGGGCCATTAGGGCCTAAGGGGGGTTAATTATTTTGCATCCCAACATTAGTGTTAGTTGCCCTGAGTTATACAGGGAAGACAAGGTGCACTTATCTAGATTTGTTTCTTTGTGATTTGCAAGGGGGCCTTAGGGCTGAAATTTTTGGCCTGGTGGGGGGCTCGGGGCATACAGTGGAGCCCCATGCTGTGGCGGATAGTGCAAAGCAGGATAGGAGCAGGGGATTTACAGGGGATACACCCAGCAGGGGCTAGACATCCCTCCTCTCAGAATTGCAGTAAGAGAGGTTCTGTTGAGGGGAGGGAAAATCAGGGGACCCCAGGGGATGCAGTTCAATTGGGGTCTCAAGGCTAGGCTTTAGGCTGGCCTCTGGTGCGTGTAGCCGAGAGGGCAGCCCTTTTCGGAGCAGGATTCCGCTGGGGAAAGGTCTGGACCGGTCAAGTAAGATTGACAACGGTTTCAGACCTGTTTTGCACTATTGCAGGCCCTGTTAAAATAGGGGAAATTAAAGCATTAATAAGTTAATAAAATTGTGGCCCTAGTTTAACGTACTTTATTGTGTCTCATCTCATTATTCCAGGCTGGGCGGGCAAAGGTTCCAGTTAGTTCACATATCACAGGCACTGGATTTCAGGCTTTCATTTTTCCATTTGCCACTTTCCTTGCCTCACTTAAGGTCATTTGACTCACTTGAACCAAAATACACATCCTGCTGATAAATACATCTGTGCTCCTCTTACCTGACTTCCAATAAAAGGCATGCCCATTTTTGAACTGGCAAGACTGAGTAGCCACTAGCACAAACTTAAAAGTAAAAAATAAAAAAATGATAAAGACAAGAAAACCTTGGAAATGACCAAATAAGTCAATGGATCAGATCAATAGCCAATATATGGAAGGGGAAGATAACATTCATGACAGCAGAAAAGCTATTCCTCACAGGCTAGCCCACTTTAACTAAGGAAATTCTGAAGGAGATGGGCCTTTTTAGCTTAAAGAAAAGACATCTGAAAGAAGATACAATAGCCATCTCCAAATATCTGGGTGATGAAGGTGAGGTAAATTTGTTCTTAGTTACTCCAAAAAGTAGGACACAAACCATTGGATTCAAATAAAAGAAAGGAGATTACAAGATGTTAAGAAGAATAGATCAATGATCTGTTCAACAGTGAGAGTTTCACAGAATGAGGTGATCTTTATTAAAAGGTTTTTATGTATTTACTTAACGGCCATCGATCACAAATGCTGTAGCAGTGGTTTTCATGAACTCACAGGTCCTTTTTAGTATTTTGACTCTAACCTTCTCTGTCATGTGATGTCAAGTTGCATCCAATTCATTGTGACGCTAATAGGACTTTCAATAAATGAGATATTTAAGAAATAATTGCCACTACTACCCTCCTTCGTGAGTTTCCATGACTGAGTGTGGATTTGAACCCAGGTCTTCTGCGTCCTAGTCCTTCTCTCTATCTGTTACACTATACTGGATCTTTCTAACTTCCTACCATCAGATTAATGAAATGACACTGCCATGAACAGCTGGACTGGATGATCTGATTATGATGAATAGTAGTAGGAGTAATAGTAGTAGTATCTACCTTTCCATCACTATATCCATCATTGGTCTGTAGAATCTTACTTGCTAGATTTTACTACAACTCTATGAACTTTTAATGAGGACATGAGAACTGCTAGATAGCTCAGTGGTTTAGGTATCTGACTGCGGAGCCAGAGGTTGGGAGTTTGATTCCCCCCTGTGCCTCCTTGACACGGGCTGGATTCAGTGATCATTCCTTCCAGCTCTGCAGTTCTAAGATGATGATGATGATGATGTAAATTCAAGTCATATCCTGGTGTTTTACATTGTTGATACAGAAGCAATATGACAAATTTATAAACAGGAGTTTTTTTTTTAAAGGAGTCTATCTCAGTGTCAGTTTCTGAAAAGAACATTCCATTGCACAAATTAGCAGTGCAAACCTATGGAGGCTTAATCAGAAGTAAATCCCATGGCGTTCAATAAGCCTTACTTTCATGCATGCATTCATTACAACTACAGGCAAAACCTTCATTCTGTGTGTACTGTTTTATTAATATAATCAATAAATTAATAAAGTCAAGAATTCTTAGAAAGAGTTCATTCTGCTGGAATAGGTTAACATTCCTGCATGCTATAAATAATCACAACAGTGCCTAAGAAAATATTTTCCATATTTTTGTTATATTGTACAATAAAGCTGTGTATAGCAGCTAGTATTTTATATATATATTTATTTGTGCACATAAATGTGTGTGTCTCATTTAAAAAGGCATGGGACGAAGGTTACATAGTCTTCCAAGCACATAAACAGGTCAGCTGCAAGCTATATAACTAAAAGTGTCCTAACCGTATTGCCCCCAAAGACACAAGGCAGTGTGACTAAAAACTGAATGTTAGCTTAGCTTGGCCTGAAACCTGCATAGTCTGTTCGGTTCTCTATCTAGGTCTGCTCTCTGTTGAGCCAAAGCCTTCATTTGATCCCCTACAGTCATTTTCTTCTACCATATGTGTCCATCCTTTGCCAGTTGGTTGATGCTGCCACTTGCTTCCTTATGCCTTCCAGCTTCTGAAAGCAAACTTCCAGTGCCTCTTTTCATCTCTCTTGCTTAAGATACTCCAGATAACATCCAGAAATGGATGGCATCAGAAGAAGGATAAAGCTTTCAGAACTTGACCCTATAGGCAATATGTACTTGCTAAGAGCACTGGCTATCTCAGAAAGAAAGTATTCCAGACAGGGAGATCATCTGCCAGAGTTTAGAATGAGCTTCTCAGAAGGCTCAGAAATATTGTTGGTGATGATGCTGTTATGCAGGCATGCCAGTAGCATATATAAATTCCACATTTCGTTTGGATGAATTGGCATAGTGGATTCGGATATTGGTATAATTTACTTGTAGTACAGTTTTGTAGAAGGGTGGTGATCACAATGAATGCTTATTGAATACATTGTTTTGGAGAGAAAACAAAGAAGTGCTAGACCAGTGGCCAACTCATCAGCTTCAAGGTTTGTTTTGGAATCTCTGTCGCCTCTGCAATGGTGGCTTTTTAAAAAATAAATATCCAATGTTTCTACCCATCCTGAACAGCAGATGGAGGGCATGACTCTAACCTTTCTAGCTCTAGCCAAACTTGAGAGCCCAGAGTTTCAGACAGGATTTTTTTCCTAGCCCTGCCTGGAAATTTTTGGTAGTACCTGCTGATCTCCTGTTCAAGTAATGACAAGGTCTAATATTGCTTGTTATTATGTTACATCAACACACTTCTGACTTATGGAAGCTGTATGAATTAGGGAACTAATTACTAACAGCCTCGTTCGGGTTTTGTGGACTCAAGGCTGTGGCTTCTTTTAACAATCCTGCTCAGTGTCCCAAAATCAGATGAGATTGTGCATGTTCAATGTGATATAGTAACTCCTTATACTGTCTCCCAAGGATTTCAGCCATCACTTCCTGCCTGCAGCTAGAGGTTGTCTTCCATGCTTTTGGGTCTACTCTCTAATCTAGTTTGATCACTGTCACGTTCCCGCCTGTCCCTTGGTTGTTTCACCAATCAAAGGAACAAGCTACATGTTGTGTCGCTGCCACCAGTTGATTACAACATTGTTTATTATTAATCACAGAGGTCCAGGCAACGTGTCATTTTAAAAAGAACCAAATAGATGTTGTTTATTGTTACAGGTGATGAAGGTACAATCAGTGTCTTTAACTCTTAACCAAACATCCCACTTCATCCACCCTCAACCGTCAACTCCCTCTCTATTCACTCCAAACTACAAAACTCCAATCTAATCTCCTCCTCCTCCTCCTGCAGAGAATCTTATATCTCATGACTCCGCCTCTCCAGTACTCTCATTGGTCCATGCAGATAGCATATGAATATTCATGACCTGGGCAGACGCCACAATCACCTATTAACTCATTTCCAGCAGTTAACAATATCAGATTTACTCTTCCTGAAATATTTTTAGCTAAGCTTAATGTCACCACCGCTTAATTTGTGCATACCAATTCTCATTGATGTCTCTTTCCAACAAAAGTTATACAATGGTTTTAATAAACACATTCTTCCCTTCTGTTTTTCTTCTTTATGAAAATTAGAGCCAAAATATTCAAATGTGCAAGTCCTTCAAAACTGGTTCTTCAGTGCATAGATCCTTAATTTGTGCCTGCAATTTTAATTGAATTAGAAAAACGTAGAAACTCTTACTATTGCCATGTCGTTCATCTTCCTTTCAGCAACAGATGTAAACTATGTAATCTATGATGGTACTTGGCTTTTATATGAATTGTCAACCAAAGGTTCAAGTGGCCATTTTCAATACAGTTAACCAAACTGCTGATAGAATGTAAGTGGAAACCACTATTCCACATGTTTTAATGTTTTACCTGCCCACAAAGCAGTACAAGATTTTCCGCGGTTCCAATCACTGCACAAGCATTTACAGACTCCAGTTCCAATGAGCTGTAACCTCCTGGTTTTAGAGATGATTTATCAAGTGATTTTGCCACGCTGGTTCTGGACTGAGTTTTTCTAACTGTAGTGAATAGCAGAAATTCCCTAAACTGTACTCTTATTTTCTGCTTTTTGGTTTGTCTCAGGAAGTTAGTTATTAGGCATATTTCATGTCATGGTGAAGAATAGAAAGACAGAATAAAAATATAGTAGCTGCAAGCATATAGGAAATATTTTTGCTGCACTATTTTGAAAAAAAAATAGTGTCTTCTTCACAATGTTCAAATAATTAGATGTTTATGGAGAAGGAAGAAATAAGAAATAAAGGAGGGTACAGAAAGAACATTATTAATGCCCCATTCCAGTGGATGCTGATGTTTTTTGATGTCAGTGGGACAGTAGATCTGCTCCAGGTTTTAGTCCAGACTTTAAAGGCTTTATCAATGCACTAGACAAGTTGTGGGGATGAAGTTAGCACCTTGGACAGTTCCTTTAAAATCAGACTAAAGTCTAGAGTAGATTAACCACCCCATCACCCGGCCTGCCAACGTCCTCCACTGCCCTCACTAATTATATCATTTGAGCCTTCCTGCTCCTTTTCAACATGTGGCAGCCTTATTCTGTGTCCCTTATCCAAATGAGTGTGGCTATTCTAGAATCCTTTTTGGTGGTGGCACCTTGTCCTTTGAATTCCCTGCCTCAAACACCTCTGGGTTTTTTTTTCTCCCTTTCTTCCTGCTACTTGATGTGCACTGAAAACCTTGCTAATCAATCTTCCCGTTCTTCATGCTCTGACTATGAGTTCCATTGTTTCTGTAGCCAAAATAGAACCACCCCTGTACTACAGAAAGACATTAATGGACTTGGGAGAACCTTAAGGCTTGTAGTAAACACAGAAGGGGGAAAACACTTAAATACTGCTTAATAAAAACAGAATATATTTTGTGGCCATGCACTCAGGGGGGATGGGGAGGACATAAAACTGAAAAGGAGAGGGAAAGGAGTGAAATGTCTGGAATGGAAAGAACTCCAAACAGCAACATCATTGCAAGCCACTTGTTTTAGTTGGCATCCATCTTGAGACTGTCCAATTTTGATTTCCTCTAGCTTTTATTTTCTGATAATGAAGTTCTGCTGCTGCTGCAACATGATTGTCGTGTTTCATTCATTTGAGACTGTTAGTTGCCTTAGGGGTCCCCTGTGGGCCTGAAAGATGAGGAGATTCTTTTTTAATAAATAAAAACAAACCAGAGATAACCTAGAGCCAGGAAATGCGGCTGGGGGGGGGGGGGGGGGGGAGAGATGTCTGCTTTTGACTTTGTAGTTGCTGTTCCTTTAATAACTGTGTGGGAAATCAATATTTCACAAGTATATCTCTTTTATCATTACAAAAGCAGAGGTTGCCCTTGTGAAACTTCTCCCTACTTTTAATTTAGTGGGCATAAGACTGGTACACATTGGCCGAAATCCAGTAGTAAGTCACAATTAGAGTTGGTCCCCAGAATGAATGGAACTTACAGAGGAGTGGAGTCACCAAATCCCCACTGATTCAAGGGGCCTACTCTAGTTGCCAATTACTATTGGATTTCAGCCACTGACTGATAACAATTCCTCCTACCACAGCACTGGCTGTTTCACATAAGTTGGAATTCAGACTCTGGAAGTTACTTTTTTGGGCTAAAAATGCTAGATGCAAACAGCCTGCCACATCTTATAATCAGCACTTTGAAACGTCCCCAGAAACAGACTGATGGACAGTGAAGCTGTTGCAGCAAAGAATTTCTGTTTTCAGGATAACTGGTTCTGGTCAACAGCTGGGCTGCAACATTTTGGACAGAGCTTGGGAGTAATGTATTCCTTTAACATGCAAATATTAAAAACATCACTTCACCTTAAACAGGAGGAATGTGTTTAGTTTTGAGAAGATACCACATTATAAATAACACATTAATGTTGAAAGGATTACTTTTAAACCATTCTTTTTCAGCTGCCTCATTTGGCTTGTCCTCCTCTTTAACAAGAAAATAACAACTTTAATGTTAATGCATTAGATGGACATGGTATTTCCAAGCTCTGATTTTGGATCTGGTGGAAATTCCAGTCACTTTCTAAAGGCAGCCCCATGTGCATTATTAATAGTAACTTCATAAGCACTATTAAAGGGATGCTTCTAACTATGCTCCCTCTGTTGTTGCATTCTTTATGGATTCTGTGCTGGGTCTAGAAGTTAGAAGGGTTCTGTTTGCATGTAGCTTTATATACAAACATAACGGCAGACTTTCCAGTATTCCTGTTTATGTGTAGAGGCTGCACATAAGCAGGTCCCTCTTGATGTCAGACACAGCAGTGGACCTGTGAAGAACACAATGATGTAAGGACAGGGCTAGGAGCTTCTCCTACACATGTTAACAACACCTAATTCAGTAGACTGAACAGGGCTATAGGTATCAGCAGAAACCATGGTTGGGCAAACAATGGGACCTATGAATGTTGGAGAACCCAATTCACCTGACATCACCATCTCTTCATTTTAGATATTAACTTATGTCCCTGTCCTACAAAGGAGGACAATGTGAGGTGCAACCACCACCATCTTCATAATTACCTTCAATTTCTCTTGACCCCACACTCAATATACACTCTCCGGGGGCTTAGAGGCAGTCCAGGAATGAAGATGGCAACACCAGAGGAAGCAAAACTGCCACTTGCCTCTGTCCACTACTAATGCTCCAGCCTCTGCTTGCCACTGTAGAATTAAGACTGAATTGAATCAAAATTCCTCAGAAAGCTCAGCTGAATGTCATGACCTGTACACACTGACACAAGGGGGATGGGAGGACAATGGAAAGGGTCAGAAAGAGGGTGGAACTGAGGAAAGCTTGGTTTAGATGCCACTCTTACAAAAGATCTAGGAGGCACCTCATCCCGGTTCCCACAAAGTTGGCATTGTCTCTGGGGCTAGGTTACCCATTTGGAAGGGATCATGCAGGACCTCATGGTTGCCTAGCAACTTTATGCACCTCACAAGAGAAACCACACTTTGCTGCATAGAAGTATTCTAACTAGTGAGGAGATTGTAATAGAGTGGGAATGTTGTTTATGAGGTGAATATTGCAAAGAACTAAATGCTGGCCATTTTTAGATGACAACTAATGTGCAAATGTGTGCACAGGCACGCACTTACCTTTAAGCAAGAAAATAGTAATCTCATTAACAATAATGAAATTGTTCATGTTTTCCTTTGCTGGAATAGGCTAACATATTTGTCACCTGTACAGCCAAGCCCTTGGAACATAAATAGAGGCATAAAATGGCACCATCATTTATTAAGCTAGTAAGAACAGGGCTTCTTTTATTTATAAATCTGACAGCGTTAGACTCTTGTGTATTTGGAGTTTTAATATATATATTTTTCTTCAGACATCATGTCAAGTGTAGATCTAACTTTAATGAGTTTTCATACTAGGAAAGGATGCAGTATTTTCAAGGCATCTTTCAAACTAGACTGGAGGAAAAAATGAACATTTCCTCATTCTAGTTTCAACTGAGCATTGGTAATAACCATTACTATATTTGTATTGCCCAACATATAATACTATAAGCCTATTTCTACGTTTATATTGTTCAGTCTATGAAAGAATAAGCCTCTTTTGATTATTTGGTAAATGTACATGAACTGTGGAGCAGCAGACTCTTTCCTCAAAGTATACAGCTTCATCTGAACACCCCAGTATAACCTTTTTATACACAGCTGTATAGTCTTGGGGTGTGTTGAAAAGTATTGTAGACTCCCCCCATCTTATGACAGTTTGCTTTATGAATCCCACACACTGTTGTGACCACTCCAATGTTGCCAATGCTCCTCACCAGCATCCAAAACTCAGGTTTTACCACCTCTACACCTCTTAGGTTTATTACTCCTAAACCAGTTTGTTTTACAACATCTTTACTCATGTCCAAAACTCAGTTTTACAACCTCTGAAGCTCTCACAAAGCATGGGAGACAGAGCAAGCAAGACAATGCTAAATTGAGTCAACATTGAGTCAACAGAAAGCTCAGCAGAATGTCATGACCTGTATACAATGACAGAAGATGGATAGAAGGACAATGGAAAGGGTCCAAAAAAGAGGGTGGAACTGAACCAAACTCGCATTTTAACATTGACTGCAATGGTAAAGTAGGGGTTGACTTACAATGGTTTGCATTACAAATGTCAGCAAGGAACCAATTAACTTGTAAGTGAATGAATGGATTTATTTATTACGGTTGAGTGATCAGCTCCTAAAACATATTTATGGCTAAAATGTACAAAATGCAATTTAAAAATGTACAACCAGTTCATAAAACATATGATGTGGCTAAAATATAACTCGTAAGTGTGGAGGTATATAGACTCATCTCATTGCCATGTCTTAGGTTTTGACCTTGAGACTCAGGATTTGGACCTGCAATCTCAGGGAATAGGATGCCGCCAACCTCGTCGCCCCAGATTGTAGTGCTCCTTTTGAGGGACATGCTACTTAGACTTGCTCAGAAGCACCCTTGTTTGTTTCATTTTCTTACAAACACTAGAGCGACAGTTGTTACTAAAATTCCTATGTTAAGTCTTCAGACTAATTACAGAACTTCTACATTGTGTCTTCCTATGACACACACATATACTGCTTCATAATAGTTACTGGAAGGACCACCCTCTGTGACACCACAAGGGCTTCTTCTATGTCTGACACTTTGGCCCAAAAATCTTAGTGAATGGGATGATGCTAATCTGACACTCCTAATCCCATTTTTATGGATATAAAATATTCACAGTTGTATCTGGAATACCATTGAAACCCATCTTCATCTTATTAAAAAAAACCTATTTGTTAATTTATTTAAAAATATATCTATAGGCTGGGCAATAATCTACCTACAACATTTTTTTAAAAAAAAGGTTAACTGATTTTACCTTTATCCAAAATCCCTATTTCCTATGAATGACAACAATTGTGGCAGACCATAAAAAGTAGATTTCTCTTCTTAATGAAGGTTTAAAATGTCAGTAGAGAACATATGGCGTGTGGGCTGATTGCAGGTTCCATCTCATACTAAAAATACTTTTTCCTGAAAAGAGGAACTACACTTCTGGAAGCACCTCATTTCCTGTGTATCTAGTCCATACTGTGTTCCAGAGTGGATGGGAGCAAAATGTTCAGCATTCAGAATATTGACTGGGCTGCATGATCTACTGATGGGAGACATTAAAAATACTTTTTCCACATACCCAACACACATTTTCCTTCAGCACAGTTCCTGGGGTGGGGGGACAGAAGAAAGGAAGGAAGCTGGTAAGAGCTGTCCCAGGAAACTGAAGGTCCACCAAAGTTAAGGGGGTAGCATAACACCTTCCATCCTAAATCATAACCCTTCATTTTACACATGTCTGTTCTGTATCCAAGTGCATTGTCTTACCAAAACTATGTTTCAAAATATATTGGAGTCTATGATGCAGGAATGGAGGTAGGTATTGGGTGTGTGTGTGTGTGTGTGTGTGTGTGTGTGTGTGTGTGTGTGTGTGTGTGTGTGTGTATTTAATGTCCTGCTTTTCTCTCAATGGCTCAGAAGCCATTGGCATCCCATAGTTCTAATGGGGAAGACTCACCCTGGCACTGTGAGATGAGCAACATGCCACAGCTAAGACCAGGAGCTGCCTATGGCAGATGCCAAGCAGAGATGTACGCATTTGTTTTTGCTTCAGGGCCCCATCTAAATCCCAGAGAGAGACAGAAATTGCTCACAGGTTAAAGGGTTTGATCACTGTTTTTTAAAAATAAATTTAAGAAAAAGTCTGTTTATGTCCCTGAACTGTAAAATCTAATCGTTCTCATATGCAAATAACACCATAAACTCTCTCCCCCACACACAAAATCTGCTTATCACTCCCACATATGTTGCATTTTTCTGCTAGACAAAGAGGCAGCAAACAAACAAAGCCCCAAACATTTTTGACACATCTCTTTGTGGGTTGTTTTTCCCAGTAGAAAATCCAATTTACATTCATCAGAATAAGATGATAAGCATTTTAGATTGTTTGAATTGGCAAATGGTGTCGTTGAGGAGGAGACTTCAGATGCACTTGTACTTGTGTGTGCGAGTGTTTAAAGATAACAGAGATTAGTACAGGAGTTCCCATTTCCCAGCAAATTCCTTCTACTGCATTGCACACTAATGAACAGCTGTCACAGGGTTTGGGGAAGTAGTAAAATCCCAACCGTCAAGTTGAACTGATACAGTTCATTACCTACAGAATCATGTTCATACAGGTAACTCAGCTCTTACTATAGCAGTTCCAGTGGACTGTGCACAGCTACATTGTATTTGCAACTTGGGATCATAAAATTTTATCAAAGTGTACATAAAAATTACTGCCAGCGCAGACTTTTTTCCCCCTTCCTGTGGAGAAATGTGCAGCTACTGCTCTTTCCTTGCTATTTGATCCTTAAAATATGCTAGCATTTGAGTTGATGTAGTTAAAAGCATTGGAATAGTGCTAGATCTCAAGTGGAATTTCCATTTTTGATTCACCATGGTAGATAAAGTAATTTTGTGACCATCTGTGACCTAGACACATATTTACTTTATCTTTATTTTGGATAGCCTCCAAAAATGTCATAGACAGATGGAGATTGTTGATGTATGTGACATGCTGGCCTTGTCATATATGCGGGGGGGGGGGGGGAACCCAGAACAACAAGGAATGAAAATTGTGCCATCACTCTTATACAAATACTTTTTGCAAAGTTGTGCCTGTAGCTGCAAACATACTGAGATCACAAAAACAGGCTAAAATAAAAAACTTCCCATCCAACACTGAGACATACAATAGTTATTTCCCTCCACATAGTTTTAGTAGGAAGGGATGACAATTTTATTTCGTTTATTCTTTGACAAGAATTTACTAAAATCTCCAAAATTCTTCTTATATGGGACCAAAAGAGCTCTGAATTCTTTTAAAACAAGAAAATGATATGTGTGATAAAAGAAAACAATCAGATTTGTCCATCCAGGTAAAGGGCTTTGAATGCTTATTAATAAAAAGTCCAGATATGAGTGCCTGTCTATTCAACCATGCTAATGGTAGTGAACTAGAATCACTACCATGTTTCCTGCTAATATGTTTACCATGTTTAACAGCTGCATGGAAGGCAGGGACCACATGGTCTTCTTCATGCTTGGAATAGCTGTATCAGTTGAATTTGGCTGGAGCAGATTGATGAAATTCTGTATGGCTTGTTTTTAGGAAGAATGAACTACGTCCCCCAAATTTTAATATGTACACCACTGAGAATAGTGTTGTGCACTAACAGGACAGTATATAAATCTCAGAAAGAAATAACAATAAATATTTCTAAAGAAAAAGAGTTAATTTTTTAAAAAATATGGACAAAAATATAAGATCTATCATAGCCTACATTTTAGAGAGCCAGCAGGGACTTATGATGCTTGTTTTCTGACAGAAGTATCCAGCCTTGCAAACATTAGAAATCTCTTATCTCCCATCACCACCCCAGTGTTCTTGCTTTTCTCCATCTCCTTTTTCTCTTCTCCACCCCATATTTCTTCCACTCCTATCTTTCTAATCTGTTCATCGTTCCCTTCCTGCATGCAGGAGCTCCATCTTTTCATTCTTCTCTCCTACCCTTATCAGGCAATATGAGTCTTCCTTGCCTTCTTTCTCAGATTTTTTTTTAATAGTTTGGAGACCCTGCAGAAGCAGAAGAAAGCATGACATTGAGCTGCCTACAGGCTCCCTGGAGAAATGAATATGCCAATACTGCCATCACCTTTTTTCTTTAGGGAAGTTTAGGAACACCTGCCACTAGTAAATAAAGATAGTTCTGCAGGCTACAGGCAAATTTTTATTAGCTAATAATAACTCTAGGGTCCCCTTAGTAACTCTGCCATGTTTCAAGTGTCTAAGCATTACAATCTGGGACCTATATGTATATATGTTTGCAGATATATGCTTCTTTTTATTATTACAGGTGCCAGCATTGGTTTAATACTGTGATTCAGATTCTTCGCTCACAAGAGCAAACTGTATATCCTTGGCTGTGTGCAAAGATCTCTACACATTTTGTTCAGTAACGTGATTTGTGCTAAGCTGGCATCTAGAGGAGGCATCTACCTTGAGAGAATAGGTTCACATTTGTAATTCCTTCAGAGAAAGTTTGGTTTAAAAATGCCCAACAATATGCAAGTCGAGTTTAATCAAAACTGCCTCATGATAAAATCCACTTCCTCAGACATAAGAGAGGTATAACATGGCAAATTTTTATACATTTATACATGGCATCAAAATAGAGATTGTGGTTGGTTGGTTAGAAAGTTGTGAGTCAATGTGGTATTTAACAGTGGTGTGATAACCTCTGACATTCAGATCTATTCCACTGAAGCTTGTAATATAAAAGGTTGTAAGAATCCATGGCATAAAATAACAATAGCTGAAACAACCTGAATGCTAATTATACTAAAGAGACTGGATATTTACAGTTGTTAATGACATTTATGACTCCTGTTTGATATACAGTTTTTCTCTAGGAGGTTTTTAAGAAGCGACAATGGTGGCTGAATTACCCCAGACAATAGATGACAGCAAGAACAACAAGGACTGAAGACTCTGGTTACCTTTGAAGCTTCTGGATACTTAACGTATCCAGAGGAAAATATATCTGGGAGATAAGTAGGGTAATATTTATATTTGGTAGTGCCCCAAGAAGCCTTGACTAATATTAAGTCCATTTAGATGGGTGTCCAGCATATGCGTATATTTTATCTCAGTTATCTCTCTCTAGATTCTTATCTTATAGTTTCTTTTTCCCAGAAAAAGAAATTTAGATCTTGTGCAGAGTGTCCTGGTAAATTAAAATGATGTGAAACACATTTCTGTATATTGTCATTCCTGGCATCTTATTTGTGCACATTAATACTTTTGTGTAGAGATTATCCTCTTTGTTCTATGTAGAATGCAGATGGACATTGTTTGCAAAAAAAATGGCATAAATAACATTGGTATAGGAACAGGTAAAAGTACGCTTGATGTTATGTGTGACATTGTCAGGTCCTGTAATTGTGTTGTTAAAATAAATGTGGGGTCAGAGCTGGCATCTGGATTCATTCTCATCTCTGTGCCAGTGTTGTGTAGTCTATTGTGTGTCAATAGTTTGAAATTAGGGAGTTGTCTGTAAGCAAATATAGGTCTGCCACCAAGGGCTTGGGAGAGTGAAGTGTTCTTGTGGAAGATGGGTTGGAAATCAGTTATAATTTGTGTGAGTGGTCTCAGTTGTGGACTAAAAGTGACAATTAATAATGTTCGATCATTTTATCTTCTGTGTCTGTCCTGCAGTAAGTTACTTCTAGGTATCCGTCTTGCTTTGTTAATTTGTTCCTTAATCATCTTGGGTGGGTGCTTAGTCTGAGGAATGCATTTTGTAGAGCCTTGAGTTTGGAGTCTCTATCTTGTGGGTCCAAGCGGTTTAGAAAATGCACCTGTTGTGTAGATTGTTCCGGGATGAGGTTCCTGATGGAAGTTCTCAGAGATTTTTTTCCATGGGTCCAGATCAGGAAAATGCCATCAGTGTGTGTCAAATAGAGGAGTGGTTTTTGGTTGCACCAGTTAAGAAAATATTGTTATATACTTTGAATATACCATGAATATGTTTGCATATTGTGGCACCATGAGAGTGCCCATCAAAATTTCGTTGATCTGGAGGTAGGTTTTATTGTAAATTGTGAAATGTGTGTGAATACAAAGTCACAGAGAATGGTGATTTCATGTGCTTCTTTCTTGTTTTGAATGGTATTCAAGATAACCCATAGTTCATCTCTGTGTGGGATGTTAGTGTAGGATGCTTCTATGTCCATTGTAGCTAGGATTGTGTTATCTGGGAGGTTGTGTGTAGACTGAAGTTTCCTTAGAAATTCTATGGTATCTTTTATGTAGCTAGGTGCATTGGTGGTATATGGTTTGAGGACAGAGTCCAAATATCCAGATACCTCAACAGTCACAGTATTGATGCTTGATACAATGGATCTACCGGGGTTTCCTGGTTTGTGTATTTTAGGTAATAGGTAGAATGTGACTGGTCTGATGTAGCCAGTGGACAGAATGTTCAACTGAGACTTAGGAGACCTGGGTTCAAATCCCATGTAACCATGGACATGAACTAGGCCGTGGCAATGGTAAATTGCTCCTTGTATATCTCATGTACTCTGAAAATCTTATTAAGGTCATCGTACGTCAGAAATCATTTACTGGCACTTAATAACATATCTTGTGTGCATACACCAATGTGGTCTCTAATTTTGGGGCCTGTTTGGACTGTTTAGGCTAGAAGCCACTTTTAGTTTTCAGCAAAGATCCACTGGGTCCTGAAAGAGTCTGGGTGGTGGACCCTCACCTTCAAAGTGTTGTGGTTTTTTTTAACATATGTCAGGACAGTGGGGTACTAGAGAACACTCTGCCAGAGGTCCTGAGGGGCTACTTGTGGCCTTTGAGGTACCCTTTGCTTTGATAATAGTTGTATGCATCCATTTTAGTGGTTGACAAAAGAACAAAACAGCTTTGCTTGTGAACACAAGTACTTTGAGACTGATGGTGTGCAAAAGCACAGATACATATCCAAGCTGTTAAAAATAAAACATCAAGTTCTCAGATAGGAAACCCACCCACCCCCCATTTTGAGTTATCAAAATCCTATAACAGGCTATTGAATCTGCCTAGTCCCACAGATATACTCGTATCACATAGGAGAAGATTATGATACTACTCTGTTGTAATGCCTGTCGCTATGGTTAAATTGTTCTTTTTGACTAAGCTGCCTTCTGCTGAATTAACAGATGAAATAAATGATTTATTTCTATTTTAATACATTCAGTCTTTCAGTGTGTGTCTGTGGAGGGGGCAGAGATCTGTGGTGCCAAAGGCCTACTGGCATAGCATAAATATATTTATGTGTTCTTGTAATTATATTTATAATATACCTGGGGGACTCTGGCTCTGTAAATAAATCTTGCTATTTTCTACACTGTGAGAATAAACATTCTGTAGTAGTAATAAATCATTTGTCCTCACTACAGAATTCTTTGCCAACCCTCATCTCCATTGGTGGGAAAACACTACACTATCATCAGTGTTGTGAGCTGGTGGTAGATAGTCCCGTTCAGTAAGATATGCTAAACTGTTATAATACTGTCGCTTTGTATATGTATTCAGTTTCATATACACATATGCACAGAAACACACACATCTGTTTATCTGTCTATCTATCTGCCTGTCTGTCTACCTATCCATATATCTATCCATCCATTGGCAACTGATTTATTTATTTTTGGGGGCTGGGCCAGCACTGAAGACAACATGCATTTAGAGATTACCCTTGGTCTACCCTTGAGACCAGTTTCCTAGCTCCTAGCAACAATTACCTAACAAAAAAGATATTTTGATTCACAAGACACAGAAATGAAAGACTGTTATGTGCTGTCAAGTTGTTTCCAACTTGCAGCAATCTTATGACTATCACTTAGTGACTTCTAAAAGGCCCTATCCTCAACAGTACATGCTTAGCTATTCCTTTATTATGGCTTCCTTTATCGAGTCAATCCATCTCTTATTTGGTCTTCCTCTTTCCTGCTGCCTTCAGCTTTTCCCAGTATTATGGTAGCAGAACAGCCAGGGTCTGTGGGTGTGCACTCCTCTGAGCTAATACCTTTTCTGCCAGGCTGGCCGCCCCATAGCTCCTTTTGAACTGATGCAGATAATTCCAGCCACCATTCCTCTTTAACCCTGATTATTAATTTGTACAGAATTCCTTTTCCACTTTGCATGCGCTCTAAAGAAATTGCTGAATAGCTATGGACGAGTGGCCTGGCTGATAGGTTTAGATTTAGCTAGGACACTCTGCAAAGAATAGTGCCAGACAAGATGTCTGTTTAAAAAGGTAATTTTATTAAAAGTAAAAAGGCAAAAATAATTAAGCTAAGTAGAAACACAGGTAGATGCAGGCTTTTTTTTTAAAAAAAAATAAATCCAAACCATGCCATCAACAATCCATACACCATATCTATATGCCACTGTGGATGCCCTCTCAAGGACCAGCAAGAGCACATGGAAGTGGTAGTACTAGTGCAAAGCTACACTTAACAAAATCCGCCTGTTTCACAGATAAGCATGCAGAGCAATGGGGATATGTCCATATCTCAAACAGATCAGCCCTATTCTTTTATTACTGAATCCAGTATTATCAACATAGTTAGAGGTGAGTATCTAGCCTCACCTTCATCTGTTTTCACTCTGTTCATATAGGCAACATGACCCTGAGGAGCAGAATTATCTATTTGTGTGTACACTGTATGTGTGAGCAAGAACCCTGGAAATTTGATTTCTTGGCCATCTGTAAAGCCTGTATGCAAGGAACCTCTCCAGACTTATCCTGGGAAGAAAACCACAATGGAAGGAGCCAAGTGGATCACAAAAAATAGATGGATGGAAACCATATGAAATTTATTTATTTATTTATTTATTTTTAGATTTCTACCCCCGCCCCCCTAGACAATGTCTACTCGGGGCGGCTTACAAATATCATCAATATATAAAACATTAAAACATTAAACAATAAAACAATTGAAACAATAATATAAAGTATTCAAGATGGGAATAATACAAAACAAAGAACTAAAATTTAAGAATTGACAGAAGGGAAGGCCTGCCTAAATAGCCAAGTTTTTAAATGGCTCTTAAAAACTGAGTAGACAGAATAAGATTGCACTGAATATTTAGAAAACCATCTGAGTTCAAGGTTGACACACACAGTCAGGTATCAACTGGGATTGTTTACAAAGCCTTTAAGTACATTGATATAATAGGGGGACAAAAGTCACATCTTAGTGAAAAAAAATGATCCACTGCTGTGGATAGTTTTTGCCCTCCCTGGATTTTAGGGACCTTGATCTATACTCCTGTCACTCCTATGTACTTCCTGTATTTGCTCAATTGCAAGGATTATGAGCATGTCACATGACACAATTACTCAAATCTAGGGCCTAAACAAGGTAAGATTCCAAAAAAAGCAGCAATCAAGGGGATATGGTCCATACTGCAATAAGAACACAAGGGTGACATGTTTTTACATGCAACTTTTATATTTTTGATCAGGACAGATGGCAATTTATGAAGGAATAAAAGTAGCACAGCTTTAAGGTGCTTCTGCTTCATTTTTTATTTTTTTAGTTTCTATTCATATACTGTCTAAGGTAAAGGTAAAGGTTCCCCTTGACATTTAGTCCAGTCGTGTCCGACTCTAGGGGGCGGTGCTCATCCCCGTTTCCAAGCCGTACAGCCAGCGTTTGTCCAAAGACAGTTTCCGTGGTCACGTGGCCAGCGCGACTAGACACGGAATGCCGCATATACTGTCTAGCAAATTTAAATAGAGAATAAATCAAAAGCATGGTATCAGAAAAGAAGTGTAAGCTCCTGATGAGGAAGAAAAACTTACTCCCCTAATTCAAGATCTCTTTTGCCAATTTTTGTGATATGTCATCTTTAAAGGAATAAATATTCAAAGGGGAGGGGGAAGGTTTCTCACACTTCATTTGCATGTCAAAAACAGTTACTTTCTATACCACCTGTCCTTTTTTCAAAATAAAGGTGAATGAAAAAGGTACTGTTTTCAACTATAGATGCGTACCAGTTACAAGGTAAAAACAGTTCCATGCATTCCTTTATGACCAGAGAGGTTCATGATAAAAATCCTTTCCAATCCAAATACGGAAAACATGCCTCCAAGAAAAAGCTACTGGGATTTTACTTGTGCCTCGCTTGCACCTCATCTTAAAGCCATTCTTATTTAGGATACATTATCAAAAGTGCTTGATAGACGGCATGGTTAGAAAGGACCTTGAATTAGAGTGCAAGAGAAAACCGCTGAGCTGTTGAAAAGACAAGACAAAGAGAACTAGGCAGATTGTCCAGCAAAAGCAGGCTACACAACTAGCATTCCCAAGTAATTGTAAAGTTTCTTTTGTAGTTACTGGAGAATATCCAAAATCTTTATTCCTTTCATCAGGACTCTATTCTCCTCCTCCTCTCTCTCTCTCTCTTTTGGTAGTGATAAAACACAAAATGATTTTATCAAGCCACTTTTAATTTTGTTGCATGCACATTCCCATGGTGAGAACTGGTATTTTGTATGGCAGTGAGAACTACTGAAATCTAACTTATTAAACAAGAGGCTTTACCATATACAATGATATATTTTAATAATATTTTCACTGTGTAAAATTGACAACTTGAGAATCAGCCTGAAGTGTGTTAAAGTATAATAAAGCAGCAACTCAGCTTTCAGTGATAATGTATAGGTTTGGATGGGAAAGTAGAGGCATAACCTCCTTTGTTTTCCTAGACTGTCATTTAGGTGTTCCAACATAAACTGATCTTTCTTCTAATCCGAGACTGACACTCTTAAAGCTGCTGGTGTCCTTCTTCTCATATCCTCTCTTGACCTTCCACTAGCAGAGGAGACATCTTGGCTTTGTTCCCAGGAGATGGGAGAAGCCACAGCTTCCTGCATCTCTGCCTCAATCAGTGAGAGCTAGGTCTCCTACCATTGTCCCATTACAATGTGTTTCCTATAATACATGGTCACTTTTAAAATTCCCTAAGTAAGGAGTCTAGATGTGATTACGTTCCACAGGTAAATTATGCTTCTCTCGCCATGCTGATATTTCAGAGAGCTGAATAAAAAGGTAAAGAATATTCATAACTTTTTTTGAGCAGGAAGGTTGTCTTGACACATGAAGACACCCTGTTGAAAAAATGGTCAACCACTGTCAGATTTTTCACTTCTGCATGAGAGGAGAAAGGACAGCATTTTTGTCAACAGCAGCACTAGCCTCCCTCTCTATTTCCAGAAAGAAAGAAAGAAAGAAAGAAAGAAAGAAAGAAAGAAAGAAAGAAAGAAAGAATTTTGTGCAAAATGCAAGGATATTGCATACAAATTACTTTCACATTTTTTGCAAAAAAAGTGCAAAATAAACAAGATCTCTTGAAATCTCAAACAGCTGGGAGAAAACTTCTGAAATTTAATTCTGTAGTGCAAATCAGCAAATACTAAGGTTGAAACGACTACTTGATGTAGCAGAAACTCACTGTGTTAGAAAAGAGTACCTAAAGAAAACATTTATTGGTCAGAACCCTACTGGTGTTCATTATGCAAGTTTACATATCTTGTCCTGGCTAACTGCAGCTACCTGACAAGATGCTAAAGTGCATCTCTGTTGCTAACCTAATCGTGTGCAAAAAAAAAACCCACACCCCAGCACCGCATCAATTACCCACAATCACTCACAGTAAGATATGCAGACCTTATACAAACAACAATAGTATTCTGATCATTGTGATTCCATATTTTAAACAAAGGGTACTATGCTGGAAACAAGTTTCTGCTAAAGAGGAAAAGCCTCTATCAAACTAAGTTTGCAGATATTTGAGCCTCATGGAACAGAGGTTACAACCCACCTTGGAACCATGCTTTGAATATGATCATGTAAGTCACAGTAAGAGACCTTTCACCTCAAGGTGAACTGTACATCTTCAATATGAATAATACAATTTTAGCTGAAGAGACCTTTGAATTGCTAAGAAAAATACGATTTTAGTTGTTTTTGCAAACAGCCTTAAGGACTTTGAGCTACCGCAACACTGGGGCATACCTGATCATCAAAAGCAAGAACAAATGCAAAAACAAAATTTTTCATTGCTAATTAAATACTGAGTATTTTTTGTGGAATATTCCCTCAGATTTCTGAATGTCCTCGTTGCTTAGAGGTTAAGGTATTTGCAGAGCCAGACGTTGGGAATTTTGTTCCCCACTGTGCCTCCTGTGATTAGAGCCAACTTGTGTGGCCTTGGGAAAGCTGCACAGTTCAAGGATGCCGCAGAAGAAGGGAGTGGTAAACCACTTCTGAAAAAGGTTGTGGTAAGTCAGAAGTGACTTGACAGCACATCATCTATTATTATTATTATTATTATTATTATTATTATTATTATTATTATTATTATTATTATTATTATTATTATTATTATTATTAAAATAATTCAGAATTCTTTCCCTCTGCAATGAGAACAGTGTGGAGCTTAGTACCTTAACAGGAGGCTCTTCTTTAGAACTCAACAGCTAGAAAATGTTTGTGCAATTCAAGAACTAAGGAGCTCCTCTCACAGATTAATTGTACAGATCTCATCTTACTTCAGCTCTTCTACACTTCACAAAGTAATACTTCTGTTACTGACAAAACATTTTTCCAGGTAACTATTGCCACAGTCTTTTACTAGGCATCACATGAAGAGTGAGAAAAATGTTCCTAGTGTAGAGTAAACATCCCCTACTGAAAGAAACAAAGCGAGGCTCCCTGTGAAGATCTATGTAATTATAAGCTTCCAGCTATTTTTCACAGTACTCAGCTCTTTGAATGGACATGCAACAAAACCATTTTCTGTAGAACCTCTTTACAAAGGACACAAACAAGATGGATAATGTGTTTGCTGCAGTACAGGGTGGATGGAGTGTGGTCCACCAGAAGATGTTGGTGCTGTAGGATCTGAAATTGCCCATGCTTTGCAAAGAAAACAACAAACCTATATAGTCCATGCCTCCTCTATTCCCACTCCTTAATCTTTCTCTGTAGGGAAACTGCTATCTAGACAGACCCAGTCTCCCTGTAGAGGTTATAAATCTCTGTGCAAACAATTCTTCAAATCAGTTTACAAGGTAGGTCTGAGAAACATGTTACTAATTCCAAATAACCAACTTGGTAGAAGCTGCTTACTGTCTTAGTATATTAACTAGAGATGGGGACGAATATAAAAATGGATTGGTTTTTCCGACGAATATAGCCAATTTGTTAAATATTCGTCGATCCGTATTTGTGGGTTCCAGAGACCTCCATGAATACGAAAGGATGAATATTTACCCGTATTTATTCGTCCTTCATATTAAAAACAAAACAAACAAACAAAACCATTCTGCCTACCGGCCGCTGATCAGCTGATTGGCAGCAGAAAGACAGCCACCACCCCACACAGCCACCCAATACCACAGCCTACCCCACCCCCTTCATTTCCCTACCTTAGGCCCCACGCCACCCCACCCCCACTGACACCATCATACCTTAATCGCTGCTGCCGAGGTCTTCTGGCCTCACAGCCACGCATGTAAAAATGGAGACTGGCTGCCCTTTGCAAAGATGGCGGCTGCAGCTTCATTTAGGGTAGGGAAGCTAGGGTAGGGAAGCTGCAGCTGCCATCTTTGCAAAGGGCAGCCAGTCTCCCTTTTTACACGCCATGGCTGCGAAGGCCAGATGGAGACCTTGGCAGCAGCTATTAAGGTAAGGGGGTGTCGGTGGGAGTGGGGTGGGGGCTAAGGTAGGGAAAGGAAAGGGGTGTGGGGGTAGGCTGTTGGGGTGGCTGGCTGTGGGGGGGGCGGCTGCCTATTGGCTTCTGATCAGCTGATTGGCGGCCGGTAGGCAGAATGGGCTTCTGTGCCGTGTGGTAAACTCTCCTGGGTCGACCCAATTTGTGGGTGAATAACTAGGATGTCCGATATCCAGTCTTCACCAAAGTTGGCAGGCGTGTTGGGGAAAGACATAGGAAGCTCCGTTGTGATTCTGGATTCTCTAAGTACCTGGGGGGAGATTTCCTGGGGGGTCCTCTTTGTGACTATATAACCTGGGGGTCCATGATCCAATGTTCACCAAACTTTCAGGAGTCATTGAAAAGTATCAGAGGAAGCTTTCCCACAAATTTGGTGTCTCTAGGTCATCAGGGGCCAGTTTTATAGCCATTTAAAGTGCAGATGAATCGACAGATCGATCCATCCATTCGTTGAAGAATATTCGTATTTGTTGATCCGTTAACCTTGACAAATAACGGATCAAAACAAATTGCCATTTTTTTAATTTGTTCCCATCTCTAATTTTAACTAGATGGTGCCCTAACCATAAACATTGCTCTTAAAGACTTATTTTTTAAAAAAGGGATATGCACTTAGTTTGGAGAAAAGTTGCAAAATGGAGTGAATCAGGGGTATTTCCACCTTTTCTTGGATAGATGACAGGGCAGAGCAACACATTCCCAGTCGGAGCTGAGGGAGGCCAGTCACCTCAACAGATCACACAAGTTTTCTCTAGCACTGTTGGGGCTAAAACAAATAGCGCAAGGAAAAAGAGCCATAAGAGAAGGAAATTGATAGCTGAACCATCAAGACAGCCCCACATTTCTTTTAGGCAAAGGGCCAGAAATGGCTCATAGGGAGGTCACTGGAGCCTCTATATCCACCTGCAGCTGCTTGGGCAGCTATTTCACATTTAGGTTGAGTGGAGCAGGCTGGGGGGGGGGGAATGTTGCATCACTTTTAGGCTAGTTGTTGTGTTTTGGAATGTATTTTCCCTAAAGCAATCCAATTCCCCATGTTCTTGTTTGCTCTTTCGTAGTATACATAATATCCATTTAATAAGGATGAGGAATTTTCTTGGAAAAACAATGATGTAGGATAGAGTGAAAATGTACTTCTCCCATGCTTTGGTCTCTATCAAAATTCACAACTATGGCAGGAGAAAATGTCTCATTTTCTAAAATGTAAAGACAATAGAGATCTAATCATGGATTGTTGCCATGTCACTCAGTTTTACACTTTACTTATGCACAAACCTATTAGATACCCAGTGTGATGCAGTGGGTAGAGTAATGGACTAGGACTCAGGAGGCCTGGATTAAAATCCCTGCTCAGCCATGGAAACTCTCTAGAAGTGTGGAACTGGTAAAACCACTCCTTAAATATCTCACTTACTTTGAAAGCCCTTTTAAGGTCACTATTGGTCAGTTCTGACTTGATGGCACATAACAACAACAGAGCACATTATTGCTTGGGTGTAAGTCACATCTGTACTTGCCAGCATGCTCAGTTATTTTTTCATCCTCCATCTGTTCTAGTCTTTGGAGCTGGTTAAAAATTTACACAGTCTTAGCAAGTAAAAAATCAGATTACAGTTTACCTCGCAAGGGTATTGGGATATCAGTTCTTATTCATTGCCTTCGTGGCAAAACTTTCTAAGGGGCAAAGCCGGAGCTCAATATAATACTGTGTAAAGCATTGTGATATGTGTGCCCCACCCCTTGTTCTCTTTGATTGTGCAAGATCTTATTCACACATGGGTTCAAAATCTTATTATTTCTGCTTTCATCTATGAGTCGACCTTTAGCCGCTTGGTTCTGCTACTCCCCTCTGTTTGGTGAGGCTTCCCCTGCTCTTTTGTTTTAATAAATCATAAGATGAGTGCTAGGACAGAGGTTTCCAGTCCATGCCAAGGTGTAGAGGCATTTGTGCATGTATGAGAGAAAGAGAGAAAGCAAAGGAGAGCTTCTTAAAAACTATATCCATGTTCTTGCACATACAGCGTATTATTTCCTAGAAGTATATTTTCCTTTTACCTATATACTTACTTTTAGAAAGGGAATGGGAATTTATATCTCAAGTATATTCTGATTTGACTACTGGCAGTCACATTCAGAGATGGCCAGTCCTTTTATGTGAATTCTTTCCAATAAAAGCAGAAGCCATGAATTGGCCTAGAAGAAATCTGAGGAACTACCAAACTCTGGACAGCTAGCAGTTATTTTTTGACTTTAAATGATTTCCTATGCTATTCTGCAGCTCCCAAGGACTTCCTAGGATGAAGGGGATCCCTAGAGATCCCTGGGGGTGGGGAAGAGAGGATGGGAAGCTTTTAATTACCCTTAAATGGCCCCGGTATGGCTTCAGCCAATGACATCACCTGATATCCAAGGCGTTAACTTACATCAACAGGATTCTGGGCAATATCTCTCTTATAAAAGTAAGGTGTTTTTTTCCAAATGTTGGAAACAGGGATGTGAAAATACCACATTCAGTTCCAATTATTTGTCCTACAAATCACAACCGATTCACTTTGAGCCAAACCCTTTATAAATGTGTATTGAATATTTAGCATATAGAGCATGCATACAGTATGAGGGAGGGAGTGGAGGCATAGGCAAGTTTTATTAATTCTGCAAAAACTATCTACCTCTGCCAGTCAATTAAGTGCTGAAGGATTCCATCCAGATTGTAGCAGGTATGATTCACTGATTACACACACTGATGAGTCTCTTGATTTCAGCAAGGATTTAAAATGTCAACCTAAGAAGATGAATCTATCAAGAAAGTTTGCTGCAAATTGTTCGTCCATGCCCACAGCAAGTCATGTAGCTCCTAAACATTTTTAGACTGCAGTATATCAGAGAGAAAGAGGAATGCAAGATTCCTAACATAGTTCAAGTTACTGAATATATTTGCAATCATAGTATAAGCAAGAATATCTAAGGGTATGTGCTGGAATTACTTTTTTATACCCATTTTTCTCCTATAAAGCACCAGCATTTTCAAATCCACTTTGCCCCTATTGCCTTTCTAGTCCCAGGTATATCTGATGGCAGCCGTTAACTCCAGGAAGGTGGTCATCATTTTAAACTCCCTACATTCCCTAGGAGTGCTTTAAATTGTATTTTTCCAAGGAGCTGTGAGAAATTTAAATGATGGATAATTTCAGGGGTAAACCCCATGAAATTTTGGAATGAGGCACACTCATTTATTTATTTAACTTATATATGCCGCCCACACTACCCAAAGGTCTCTGGGCTCCTTGACTCAGTCCACAAACTGCCCCTGTTTCTAAGACACAGGTACCTAAACCATTGCCTGGGTAAGGGTATAAATCTTCATTTTTACCCCTCAGAGATAAGAGGCTGAACCCGGACAAGACGGAGGTCCTGAGGGTGGGCGGCCCCACCATCAGCGGTTTGGGAAACTCCCTCTCATTTGGGGGGGCGACTCTCACCACGAAGAGTGAGGTTCGCAGCTTGGGGATCCATCTGGACCCGGCACTCACCATGGAAACTCAGGTGGCGTCAGTGGTCCGCTCCGCCTATTTCCATCTTTGGCGAATTGCCCAGCTGCGTCCCTATCTTGATGTTGGGGCGCTCACCACTTTGGTACATGCGCTTGTAATCTCGAGATTAGACCACTGTGACGCGCTCTACGTGGGGCTACCTTTGAGATTGATGCGGAAGCTTCAAATGGTGCAGAATGCGGCAGCCAGACTCCTTAGTGGGGTGAGAAAACATCATCATATCTCTCCCACCCTGGCCGCTTTGCATTTGCTGCCCGTTCGGTTCCGCGTTGATTTCAAAGTTTTAATGATTACATATAAAGCCCTAAACGGTTTAGGGCCTCGATATCTGGCGGAACGCCTTCTCCCACCAAAATCTACCCGTATCACTCGATCTAGCCAGGAGGTGCGATTGAGGAGCCTAACGCCGAGGGAGGACCAGAAGGAAAAAACAAGAAACCGGGCCTTCTCAGCAGTGGCTCCTCGTCTTTGGAATAACCTCCCTCCTGAGATCCGCATGGCCCCTTTGCTGGGTATTTTTAAAAGCCAACTGAAAACCTGGCTGTTTAGGCAGGCCTTCCCTCCAGGCACTTCTTGATTTATTTCTTCTCTTTTCTCTCCATCTTGAATAATTGATTATTGTTGCTGTATATTGTTGATACATTTTAAATTGTTTTATTTTACTTGCTGTTAGCTGCCCAGAGTAGTCAATGACTAGTCGGGCGGGAAATAAATATAATAAATAAGAATAAGAATAACATTTTTCAAAAGTTTTCTACATGTTGGTTGAGATTACAAGAATTTTCCCATGCTGGCATATTTTGTGAAGTTATTATTTCATTAAAATATTATTTTGCATTTTAAAATTTATTTTAAATAAACTTATTTACACAAAAAAGTGTATTTTGTCCCAAATGCAAGCTTTTATGTACTGAAAATACAGACATTTTACACAAAATGCAATGTCTGCCCTGAAACCTGCCCCCAGGTTTTTGCTCATGCTATTGCTGGAAAAAAAAATACTGGCCTTTTTGCTGTCATGCAGGAAGAGAAAATCTCATAGAGGTTGACCATTCTTTGATGAAGTGTCTCAGTTTGTCAAGACTCTTTTTCACTGAAGACAAGCATATTTGTGAGGACATCCTTAGCACCAGTAAGGTAGCAACTTGCTCTAGACTCTGTTAGACCTAGAATAGCCATGTTGGATTGGTCTCAATACAGTTATTCCATGACTATTGATGTGGGGGAGGGAGGTTTTCCTCCTGGATCAGCATGGCTATCATCGACTGTTGCTATGAATCCATCAGTAATTCTATGGTATTTGTGCCTTAATTAGCAACATACATTATGTGGAATCCATCTAACTGCTGATAACAATATTCTCTCAAAACAGGGTATGAATTAGTCAGCTAAGTAAGTGAAGCTGAGGAATATTTTTATGTGGTTTGGAACAAAGGAGTTTCATCTTCCATTGGAATAGTCTCCGTATTCTGATTACAAGTAAATAAAAAGGTATGTCAAGTATAAAGCGAATATACCACCAAATGCATATGTACAAATTTCTTCTGGAGTCCTGTTCATTGCTACAGAGATGTTTCTTGCTCTGTGGTTCCTAGAGAATGAGGGGGAAGTGCCTTTTTAGGCTGTTACTTTGATGGTTCAACTCTTGAAAATGATTTCTGCAGGGAAAATTACATACAGAAATGAGGAACAGATGGCACGATAATATCTTGGTTTAAATGCAAGCCAAGTTACGTACTGAAAGGGTTTCAGGTAGGTAATGTCAACTTAACAACAAGCCTCTGGCACCATGGAAAGGTGATGAAAATGCCTCCATGTGCTAAAAGCTTGTTGTTAAGATGTTATCTAAGCAGAGTGACTAAAAAATATTTGTATTGCCAGTGAAGATTCTCAGAAGGGCTATGATTTTAAGAGCTTTGATGTTAGAAGTGAACTGGAGAGGGGCTTCCACAGCAATATTGTATACATGTCTACTCAGAAGTAAATCCATCCAAGTTCAGTAATGTTTACTTTCAGGTAAGTAGATGTAGAAATGTAGCCTAGAACATCTTAGTACTTTTAATGGAAGTGTTGAGCGAATCCACGCGACGGAGTGAGCTCCCGTCGCTTGTCCCAGCTCCTGCCAACCTAGCAGTTCGAAAGCATGTAAATGCGAGTAGATAAATAGGTACCACCTTGGTGGGAAGGTAACAGCGTTCCGTGTCTAAGTCGCACTGGCCATGTGACCACGGAAACTGTCTACGGACAAACGCTGGCTCTACGGCTTGGAAATGGGGATGAGCACCGTGCCCTAGAGTCAGACACGACTAGACTAAATGTCAAGGGGAACCTTTACCTTTACTGAGTGCAAGCTTAAGTTCTTCTAGTCAAATAATTGGGTTTTTGTCATGCTTAACTTTGACTGCTGTGTGTCCATTGGCCTCTCAAGTATAAAATTTATTCATCCCACACAAACTGCGAAGACAGAGATAGGAGGCCACCAAGAGATAAGGCTGGCATTTCTAAATCCCTGAGATGTCCCAGATATGCATTATGGTAGTCTTGTTTAGTTTTTTTAAGGAAGCAGAAACCTCCCTGACAATGGTTGCATCTACATGTCCAAAGCTCTCCCACACAATCATCAAGATAATTAGGGATAGCCCAAAACACTTTCTGTCTGTGTTAAAGGGCAAGATAATGTGATACCTCCACCATCTCCATTCTATGTACAGAGGTTTGACTGGACTGGCAATTAAATCTTATTTCAGCCCTATTAAATGCAACAATTCACTTCATCTAAGAGCAAAAGATCAGAACCTGGAATTCTTTTGAAGTCTCAAGTTATTTCCCTCCAGAATATAAAGAAATCAGTGAATTTGGGTAAATTCTTATGAAAAGAAAACTGAAATAAAATTCCTGACCATCCCTTCCCTGGCTGTCACATGAATGTAATTGGATAAACATTGACTTTTATGTATAGTTTCCTTCTTTAGCTGCATCTGAAATATTTAAAGTGCTACAAGAATCTTTGTTGGTTTTCCTACAGCTGGCCACAGCTGAACATAGCTGCTTTCTAGGCCTTTCTGTGCATAACTTTTTCTCTGTGTGATGCAAAGCATACATACACACACGCACACAGTCCACACAGACTGGCTGATTGATTGAAAAAGATGAAAACAATCTGGCGGATGCTTTGGATTTCCAAAATCTGTGCGACAAGGCAACAGCAATTTTAATTTTGCACAAATGAGGAAACTGTACAAAAACCATTCTCCCACGTACAAGCACTCCAAGCACTGCCAGAAAACCTTCTCCTCTTGTGCACAAGGAACAAATGTGGTTTCGTATTCCTGCACACAAGAATGGAATGAGTGAGGATTTCTGTTCCCAGCCTATGTATATCTCTACATATTAGAATTTAGGCACATGGTAAACTACATGCATGTTCAATGTAACATGTGAAAAGATGTTAAGTCGACCACCTTTCATAAAAATATGAGGTAACTTCTACATTTACCACCAACTGGCCCCCTTATGCATACCAAGGTCTCTTAAATGTGTGAGACTAGAATGCTGAACTGTCAGTTTCTTGGCACTTTGTACGACTCACATACTATTCTGAAACAAGAAGGCCCCCATAACCTCCTGTGATATCTACAGTCAGATTTATAATGGTGTTTTGTGACACATTCACTACATAAATTCTGCAAGGAATATTCTCCCCCAAGTGTTTTATCTGGGTTGAACTGGGAAATATTGCAACTTATTTACCTCTTCTCTTTCAAAGAAACAAAAAGCAAGAGCACTATAAATCTCTGCCTTTGGTGGTGTACAGCATCCATTGTACATATTTAGGGGATCACTTCTTGAAAGGTTTCACAGGAAAGAAATAAACGCTTGTCCTTGAAAAGTGAGAGCAAGTTACTATATTTCCCCCCTCTCAAGTACCTCATAATGTAAGGAGTGAAATGCCAAGAATAATGTAAACCGTATAGTAAAACACCATGAAATACAGTACCTAGAAATATCTCCACTTAATAGGTGTTGTGCCATTAACAGTGGATGTTATGGAAGGCAGGAGATGTAAATCTGCCACCTACACAAAGATTTACAATAATATCCACTCAGGTGGATGATTTCCATCATGCTCAGCACTGCTATGCAACTTGTGTGTTTTCAAGATGCTCTTTAGGCATGGAGAACCCTTTATATTAATAAAAAGCTGGCATTTGACCTTCATATATAAGCTATCCACATTGTTGCCTTTTTGCCTCCATTTGTCCAAAGGTGGGTTTTAACTTTGAACTCACACTGTAGGAAGGGAAATAAACTTTTGCCAAGTCAAAGTTAAAGAATTAACACTCTGTATGCATTTAGCTGGAATGAAGTCTGAAAATTTTACCTGAAGATCAGGTAAACTCTTGTGGAGAGATAGTCTCCAGCACATGCAGTGTAGATCTTTATATGTCATAACCAGCACTTTGAAATGTCTGCAGATTTGTATACATGTTTCTGAACACCTTGTTTGTATTCCATTTTTTAAATCATGGGTGGGCACGCAGCTCACCCGGGGCACCAATGTGCTCCCTCAAACTCTTAGCCTCCCAAATGTTCAGTTGAAAAAACAGGAAAACATATACACACCCAGCGTCCTGGAATGAGGTGTTTGACACATGAACACCTCTATCCAGCCTCAAGCATCTGGTCGCTTCCTATTTATAGGAAAAGCCTTTTAAGGCCTTGAACAAGTGCAAAAGGGGATATACAAGTATTTAAATGACAAATCATACCCCTTCAAAGGCTTCTGAAAACACAATTCTGAGTGCCAACATAGGGAGGAGGTATCAAGGGGATTTAGGGGTCTCAGAGAGAAGTATAACCTCTGGTGGCAATGGCAGCTCCAGGGTCCCCAGACAATAACTCCATCAGCTCCAGGTTGCTAGTGTAACCAGTAACAGGTTTTCTGGACTAGAACTTTCATTTAACAACCTTGTACATGCCCCCAGTCTCATTTCTAGAGTTCCAAGGGGTGGAGGTTGAGGTCCCTGCACTAACTCCCTCCCCATGTGTTGTCTTTCCAACTGGGGCCTCAATCAACTTAACTGGTGCCCTTGCAGTTGAGGCATGAAAAATGGGATGGGACTATGTCCAGGGCCACATTGCAGTCCTTTCAAGGATGGCTGGTACAACTGAGTAAGGGGTACCTGGATGGGTTCTTTTGCTCCTCCCAGAGTCTCCTCTGTCTCTCACACACAATGAGATTTCTCAACATTATATTTCTTTTCAGGCTTCTTGGACTCTTTGTGGTTATTTTTCCCCCTGGAAGCTGCACAGGTTTATTACAATTTTTGTAATATTACAATTATTTTGTAATATTACAATTATTACAAGGATTATTACAATTCTTGCACAGAAGAGCATCTTTCCTGCACTGGCTCTACCTGGAAAGAATGGAAGAAATGCCAAGCTACAAAGGGTTGATACAATCTCTGTGCAGAATGGCACCTGCACAGGGTTCACTTGGAAGGGTGTTAAACTGCATAGATTTGGCTGTCTCCTGTGCAGAACAGTTGGGGGGGGGGAAGAGAGAGAGAAGTCAATGAAACCAGGGTCTTGTTTGGATGGGAAGCCAGGAATCTCTCTGGTTGATGAAGAACTCTTGGTAAGGAGTCTTGATATGGTGAAACCTGGAAAATCATGGAGCTTGAGAAATTTTGCAAGTACCATTTGCATTCCTAGTGTAGACCTAGTGAATGCCATATTAATGTATGCAAGAGCAGATTCTTCAGATGCCCCAAAATACCAGTTGTTGGGGAGCAGAAGAAGAAGAAGGTTACCTCCTTCATGCCTTCCTGGTGAGTTTTCTAGGAATATTTGGTTTGTCATTGAGGGGTAAAGGATGCTGGACCAAGCAAGCTTTTCATTTGATCCAGCAGGACTCTAATGCTCCTAATGTAAGCTTTTAAAAATGATTTACTGTGCTGGTATTTAAATAAAATGTAATACATTCACTAAAGTAAAGGTTGCTGTTATTTTAAGAAAATTGAACTTTGCTGAAAATCCATCCCTTCTCAACCCCCCTCCCCCAATTTTATGAATTACCTTCAGAAATTATACCCTCCAAGGATATGCATTACAAAGTAAACACCGGCTAGCCCGAGGGCTATTGCATTGATTCACTGTGATGTGGTTCAGGCTATTGGAAAAATACAGTAGCATGTATGCTGTGTGCCACACTTTGGGAACCACAGTTTTACACTTTGATTCCTAGCCATGCCTGGAAGGGCTGCTGTTGTAATGAGTTCCTGCCTCTTCACACATAATGCAAGACAGCCTTGCTGTGGTTTCCTAACGGAAAGGAGGAAAACACCAAAGGAGGGAAAATAAAATGGTTTTTGAGCTTTGATAAAGCAAAGAATAGCATTGGCTAAAGCGTTGCATGCCCTCCACTATAGGTGAATGTATAACATTGCTACAATTCTATTTCTAGATCATGAAAAGGTCATTATTTCAGAGTGCTGATGCAATTCTTGTTACCCAGGCTAAATTGTAGAGGACATGGAAGAGAACAAGGAGGGATATTTTATTCATAGTAATAGAAGGCAAATTTTTGAAATCCAGGCACTCATCATGAGTCTTCCTCCCACACACCTCCATCACAGGCATGCCATCGAAGGAGAGAGAAAAAAATCCAGATCTTGATCTTGACCTGTGTCAAGCAACTCACTTTAAAAATGTCCCTTCCACTGGGAGCAGCTTCTTTGCAATGCTAAAGGATCTTAATTGCCCCTCTGAGACCCAATTCCTTCCTGTTACATAGGGGCAGCTCATGGTAACATAGTGTTCTGGTGAAAATCCATTTCTTTTCCCTTCAGATTCTGTGAGGATTGTGGGTAAACTCAAAGGACTAGGGAAGCCTAGGTGAGGTGATAGATTATATCCCTGCTAATCAAAACAGTCCAGAATGTTGACTGTGTAACCTTGGCCTTTTTTGAGTATAATCCGTGAATCCTCCTATGTGGTTCCATGCCAGGCGGGGAAAAAGTCTTAATTGAAAAGCATCAGGATCAGTCAGTCTGGCAAACTGTGATTAGCAAGCGTATTGCATGTGGAGAAGATTTACTGTTACTAGCCTGCCGTTTTAATATCTGTGTTCAATGTATGGGAGATACTATTTATAACACATTTTATTAGGTAAGTTAAAAAAAAAAGTTTATACATAGCTCTAAAAATGGGCTAGTTGGACCCTTCCACATGCTTTTAAAGGAGGTGCTCTCTGAAGGTAAAAGAAATATGTTACAGTACATGATTTCCCCCACCTGCATTTCTTGAGTTTAGCGTGCTTTGTTCTGTGGAAGGTAAGTTAAATTTGTCTACTTGCTAACATGCTTTCTTTGGGAAATATTGTTGTCATGGTTCCATGGGATGAGCCCTGAAGTAAGAATGAACCAGAAATGCTTTAACCTGACAGAGGAGAGAAACTGCCAGATATTACTGATCCTGGGCCCTTGATGACTTAGGAGGCTATACCCCCAGAAGAAGGTGGGTCAGTGCCTGAAGAAGAAGAGAAGGCTTGGCTGCCTTTCAGTCTATGAAAACAATGCAGGATAAAGATATGAGCCCCACAAAAAGACCCCAGGCAAAATACTTGGCTGTAAGGAAAGGCTCCTCAGGAGAAGAGGTCTCTTTGAGAATGGTTTTTCCTTGAGTGGAAGCTCTTCCACCCAGTGTCACCAGTGAGCCTAATACTGAAACTGAGTTCCTTTCCCAGCTGATCAAATACCTGCAGCTGAGCTCAAAGTGGGACTTCAGCAGCTTAACTGTATAAACCTTAGTCTGGGACTGGAAGTTTTGCTGGAAACAATGTCTCCTCTTCCTCCAAACCTTGCTTGCCAGGTATCTTGACTCTTTGCTGTGAGTGTCTTTTGGACTGTCTGATTATACTTCTTGGACTCACCATGTCTGTTTTCTGATACAACGGCTGCCCTTTACTTCACTGGATCAACCTGACTCTAGATTGCTCTTGGGCTTTGCCTTTGGATCCTTAGTAGCACTGTGTTTGCTAGACTACTGCATCACCTTTAGCCTGCCAAGACCTTGCCTTGGGGGCCTGCCTGCTTGGGGGCAGGATGGTTATTGGAAGGGAAATGGGTTCATAAAAGGCAATACACTTTCCCCTTAATGTCTGTTGTGATTCTGATCAACCTGAAAGCAATTGAATTAAGTAAAAAAATTTGATGAGCTACAAATTGAGGATTTGAACGACTAAACAACAACAACAACAACAGTCACTCAGAGGGGAGCTATTCCACTAGCCCAGGCAGCCGAAGCTGTCCTGCTGCCCAAGAGGGGAAAAGAAGTCCTGCCTTCTCATACAAGGGAGTACCAGCATTCCAAGCCCTTTGCTGCAGTGCTCACACAGAGTGAGGGAGGTAGAGGAGGCAGGCAGATAGTGGAGGCAAAAATAGCTGTGAAGATGACAGCATGCCCTTGTATGCCAGAAAGAGACAAGAACTGAGAGGCAGCATAAAGGGCCCTTAATGCTCTTTGACATTTCCTTAGCCTGATTGTTTTTTGGATGTTTATAATGGCTGACTCTGAGGGGTTCTTGGAGTCAAAGCATTGTGGAAAGAGAGGCACAAAACTATCACCTGAAGCACTTTTCCCCCCATTTATGCCATCTCTTCCACAATGTCTTGGACACCCTCAAGGCCAGTCCTTATAAACAGCTGTCCATGGAGCTGTAAGGATAAGGAAGCAGTGCTGGCTCACGTAGCTCTGGATAGTGGGCAGGAAGTGGTTGTGTCAGCTTTCCTGACAACCCCACTGCTTCTTTACCAGAGGCAACTACCCCCGCACTGGTTCAGCACCAGCAAGAACTCATTCATCTTCTTGGTTTAATCAGAATCTGAGGGCAATGAAACAATTGAGATGACATCACAGGTAGAGGGGCAGAAAAGAATGCAAGCCCAAATCAACAGGACAAAGGATGAAAACCAAATTAAATTGTATTCCATGAAAGTGATAATGAAAAGAAAGCACAGTTGCTTCAGTGCTACTCAGTGGAGCTCTACAAGTGGCCTTCCATCTCAATTAACCCCAATTGCTAATCAGAGATAATCACATAGGCAAGAGCCTTTGATCACATTCTTCTCACTAGGACAGAGATGGACACCCCCACACACCCCTCCTGCTATTTCTACAGCTCCAAAGTCCCATAAACCAATCTTGGGCAGGAAGAGGCAGCTGAGACTTCAGTGTACCCAGTCTCTAATAGGGTACATTTTGTTCTGTTCTGTTCAGTAGATTTACTACATGAAAAATGAGTCGCGGCAAATGTATGGTTGGGAAGGGTGGATCTTTCCATTATTTCTAAGAGGAATAGTGATTTAGTGAAGAATCCTAAAGACTGCAGCATAAAACCTAACTCCAAACCAGATGGAAGGCGACATTGTAATGTATTTCACTCTTAGGACTAAGGAGGCAGTGACTTAAATTCCAGTTGGTGCTCCTCGCAGTGATGTTTGTTTTTTTGTCTATTTATTTATCTAGCTGTCTGACCTGGATTGAATTCTTGAGATCCATTAAAGTACTGAATCAAACTTTCACCGTATTGCTAAGCCATCAGTCCACTGTAGGAGCCAAACCTGCATTTGCTCTCATTTCTATAATCTTACCATTCTTAATTGCCATATTGACAAAGGAAAAAAAAAGAAAAAAAGAAACAGTTGTTTACCCTGCAAAGTCTCTAGAGTGCCTGCCAAATTAATCCTTTTAAGCAGTGTTTCTTCGGCTCCCAAGATAAGTAAGGAGCATGCAAAGCAGCTAGAGGCTCCCTTAAGAGGCTGTAAACATATACACACAAGTTAGAAATTAAGCTTGATGGGTGAGAACCTGTCAAGGATTTCATTTTTTTTTCTGTTTTATACAATCAAGATGATGCAAGAGAGAAGGGGAAAGTGGAATAATCAGATAAAGGATCCTTTGAAGTAATGCTAATTTCTTAAGTGTAGAAATGTTTCAGGAAATGAGTGTCAGAGTTATATCACAGTAGAGAGTGGATAGGTTACTCTTTTTTCAACTACAAACCCCAGAATTGCACAGCTAGTATGGTCATTGGCTAGATAGCTAGGGGGTTCTGGGAGCTGTAGTCCAGAAATGCAAGAGTCCCAGTCTCTGCAATAATGTGTGTTAAGGTGGGATAGAGAACTTTCAGCTCTCCAAATGTTGATGAACAAATGCTCTCTGCTTGCCCCAACACTGCCCAGGGTGACAGGAGTTGATGGGAACTGGGGTTCAACATCATCAAGAGCAGTTTTAGAAGCGGTAGCCATATTAGTCTGTGCAAGCGTATCAGGCAAAATCCAAAGAAACAAAACAAAACAAAAACCATCTAGAGCAGTCATTTTCAATGGGGGCCATACAGCCACCTGGGGGCCCCTGGCACATTTGAAGGGGACCACAAGTGGGAAAGCATTCTTCACATATCACCTTATATGGTTCATCATGTGATTTGTACAATCCTGATTCTGCCTATAATTCTTTTATATTGTTTTGTATGGCTGTGGCCAAAAAAGGGTTGAGAATGGCTGGTCTAGAGCAGTGGTTCTTAACCTTGGTTACTCAGGTGTTTTTGAACTGCAACTCCCAGAAACCCCAGCCAGCACAGCTAGTGGTGAAGGCTTCTGGGAGTTGCAGTCCAAAAACACCTGAGTAACCCAAGGTTAAGAACCACTGGTCTAGAGGACCCCAGATTAATTACCCCTGCAGTACAAGTTGTTTGACACATTTCATTTTGCAACATAGCCACTAGTAAGTATACTAGAAGCAATGTGTGGATGAGCACATTGAGCACAAATTACTAAACATTTATACCAATGTAGTTGTAGCTACGTGAATCTCCTTTAATCTTCGCAGTATATTCATAACAAGAGTGAAAGGAAATTAATTCTGTCCTTGGCATTTCCTGGTACATATATTTTTCCCAAAGGAATGGCACAAATAATTCCCAAATATTGCTGTTTCACCAGTTCTGTTCAATTGAGTGAGACATGTGCAGACCTCCTACACAGCTACGCTGAACAGTGCTTGCTCACAAATTAACTTTCACATTTTTTTTCTAAACCAGTGTAATCCTCTTGAAAGAGAAGCAGCCGCTCTCAAATAATCTGAGGAGGAGAATGACACCCGGTAACTAACTTTGTCTGTAAGAGGAGCTGATCTTTGTGCATTTCTCTTTTGTACATTTGGAATGTAGCTGTCTTCCTGCCGCTCTGCTTTCATTAGGCGGTAAGAAACTTGGAATTCTGCACATGTAAGCCAGTCCTTCACATGTAATTAAAAATAATGAGAATGTGTTTTCTCTGACATGGTGGCTGCTAATGAGTTGAATTTCTGTTGTGAAAAATGGAACAGAAGGCATTTAATTCAAGTCTGAACTAGCCATATCTACAGCAGAGCCTGCTAAGAATCATTTGACAGCCTAACCGCCCCCATGGATGAACTTGAGAATGATGGCATTTTGTTTGCTCTGAAGCACTGTGGAGAAAAATAAATGACATTACTTGCTTTGGCTTCTTTGACGGCTAGAGAGTGGGTTTATTTTTAAAAGCTAGCTGTAATCTTTTACTTCTATTTGCCAAGAGGCATGTAGAATTAAGACTGGAGTTTTTAGGCACTGCTGTGAATCAACAGACTATTGCAATAAATTTCATTTGTACCTGATGGAATGAAGCTATGATCTAGTACTGGAAATGTATGAAATTATGTTGTAGTATCTATAACTCTTGGCAGAGTGTGAGATTTTGTGGTTTAAAAACCTTTAGCTATGTAATGGAAATAGCTCAGGGACCTACAGAGCAAAATTAGCTTCAAGTCTCCCCTCAGTAGACCACCCCTTATTGCTTAATTCTTCTTAACTGGCATTTAGTATCTCAATAACTTTCTCAGAGACACTGGTAAAAGAAAGAATAAAAAATTCAATTTACTCACAGATCTGAATGGATCAAAACAAAACAGTATTCTGTAGAAAATGTCTGCTTACATAAACAGAGCTTAACTGAATTGTAACTACATTATTACATGACTTTCTAACTGACTACATAGCTGATACTAACTGATGTTAACTTCTGAAAGACATACTCTGACTGATTGACTGGGGGGGGGGAACTCTTAAGTAGAGAGGGATGGCTCTCTTTAAAATTTGACGCAGAGAGGGAACAATTGACTGCTGCTGACATTCACCCAGTCCAGAAAGACCCCTCTCAGCCAAACCTTCTTAAAGGCAGAATGTTGCAATAATTCCAAGAGTAACTTCAGAGATCAAATCCACTTGGACACATGAGAATATCTGCTGTCACACCTCCAAACCAAATAACAGAGTCTTGTGTTATTTTTAAGACTAAAACGTTCTGTTTGTCAAAGACTTTTCAGATGCACCTGAAGAAGTGGGCTACAGTCTACAGAAGCTTATGCCAAATGAAACCTGTCCATATACCCCCCACCTCCACTGGAAATGTCCAGGAAAGTAAACTCTGTACGCTCTTGGTTTCTTGGTTTATTCAATCAGATTCGTTGGTAGTTAGCAACAAGCCAAATTAGAATCTTTAGGTTAATGAGTGCAATCAAATATTTTTAGGGGAGGCTGCAAAGAGACAATGGATTATTTCTTTAGAAATGAACATATGCTGTTTGAAATGAGGAGCTGTAACAAACTGGACTGAAGAGAGAAACATCAGACACAGCATTCAGGAGGTTCCTCTCTTCATTTGGCTTTGTGCAGTTGGAGTAACAGCCATCGCAACTAATGGTTCATGGACAGACAAACGGAAGGAAGGGAGGGAGGGAGAGAGAAAGAAAGAAAGAAAGCTTATCACTATTTGCAAGACTGGTGTTTCCATGGGTGGTAACCATAACCTTGTGAGGCTCACGCATATTCATGGCTCCCAGTGCTACACTGCATGCTATCTGTGAATAGGTAGGTTTCTTTTTTTTTTCTGGGTCTTTGACAGTATTGTAAACAAAAGACTACAAATAGCTGACAGCAAGATTATGTTAGCCTTCATAATGTCATTTGTGCAGGTTATCAGCTTTACCTTAGCATTTATCATCATAGGCTTTAAGCTGGATTTCCTGTACTCCTTCATTCCTTTACATCAGATTGCACTTTGAGTATAGTTCAAAAGGTTTCTTTTATCGAAAGGGAAATTCAAATGCAAATAATGCCTACAGATGCCTGCATCTAGTCTAGTCTAGTCTAGTCTAGTCTGTTGTTGTTTAGTCGTTAAGTCATGTCCAACTCTTCATGACCCCATGGACCAGAGCACGCCAGGCCCTCCTGTCTTCCACTGCCTCCTGGAGTTTGGTCAAATTCATGTTGGTAGCTTCGATGACACTGTCCAGCCATCTCATCCTCTGCCATCCCCTTCTCCTCTTGCCCTCACACTTTCCCAACATCAGGGTCTTTTCCAGGGAGTCTTCTCTTCTCATGAGATGGCCAAAGTATTGGAGCCTCAGCTTCAGGATCTGTCGTTTCAGTGAGCACTCAGGGTTGATTTCCTTCAGAATGGATAGGTTTTGATAACCTTGCAGTCCAGGGGACTCTCAAGATCCTCTAAAAACAATATTGAAACTTCTGGGGAAAATTTATGAATTCGGCCGAAGTAGCAGGATTGAAGATAAATAAAGAAAAAACTAAAGTCATAGTGAAAAATCTAACAGCCAAACAAAAAAGTCAATTCTCAGAGAGATCAGACCTACAAATAGCTAAGAAAGTTAAATACCTAGGAATATTTCTAACTGCTAGATGTGTAACTATAAAAGAAGACTATATAAAACTATTTAATCAAATAAAAATGGACTTAGAAAAATGGAAAAATCTACAACTATCACTATTAGGAAGGATTGCAACAATTAAAATGAACATCCTGCCAAAACTACTCTTCCTATTTCAAACAGTGCCAGTGAAATTAGAGAAGAAATATTTCGATGACCTAAACAAGCTGATATTAAAATTTATCTGGCAAGGGAAGAAAGCCAGAATTAAATTGAAAATGTTGCGAGAATCCAAAGAAAAAGGAGGCTTTGGCTTACCAGATTGGACCTTATGTTATCAATCATCTATCCTAATGTGGCTGAAAGAATGGATTAGTCTCAGAAACAAAAGACTTTTATATTTAGAGGGACATGATTTACAGTTGGGTTGGCATGCCTTTTTATGGTACGAGAAAGCCAAAACCCACAGATACTTTCAAAACCACTATATTAGAAATTCATTGTACATAGTCTGGGGAAAAAATAAAAATGAAAATGTACACAAAAATACCAGGATGGGTTTCACCTATAGAAGCATTCGTACATCCCAATCTTCTGAACTTTGAGAAAATCTTGACATATACAGGTATGTTAGATGTAAATAAGAGACTAAAACGGAAAAAAGATTTGATAGACCAGGATTAGGCTCATCTTGGTGGCCCATAATGCAATTACAATCTAGGTATGAAAGAGATTTAAAAATATATGATTTCTGTAAAGAACAAATAACACTTGACCAAATAATTTTAACGTCAGATGATAAATTAATTGGGAAAATATATAAATTTCTCTTAAATTGGAAAATGGCTGATGAACAAGTCAAAGAAACAATGGTACAATGGGCAAAAAAAATTTGGATGCAATATTGATCTTGAAAAATGGCAAAAGTTGTGGACTAGATACTATAAAATGACAATGGCATCATCAAATAAAGAGAATTTATACAAAATGTTTTATAGATGGCACTTAGCACCTGATAGACTAGCTAAAATGGTTTCTAATCGGTCAAGTAATTGCTGGAAATATCATAAAAAAACTGGAACTTGCTATCACCTTTGGTGGACATGTGATAAAGCAAAAAAGTTTTGGATAAAAATACATATATGGTGTTAAAATAATCAAAAAACACGTAGATTTTAAGTCAGAATTCTTTCTGTTAGGTATAATACCAGAAAATGTTGATAAACAAAATGTATATTTAATATTGTATATTTTAACAGCCGCGAGGATAATATTTGCACAGTACTGGAAGAATGAAGAAACACCTCCAGATGAAGAAATAATTAAAAAGATACTAGACTGCGCAGAAATGGACAGACTGACATTAAAAATCAAAGGGAAGGAAGATTTAGAATACTATCAAACTTGGAATCTGTTCTATCAGTGGCTAGAAATACGCTGTATAGATTAAGGACTTAATATGTATCGTAGATGTATCAAAAAATGACTATAAGCGGAACCCAGGGGACACAAGTATGGACAGACTTTGTAAATAATAATAATAAAAAGAAAAAGAAAAAAAAAGAAAAAAGAGTCTCCTCCAGCACCACAATTCAAAAGCATCAATTCTTTGGCGGTCAGCCTTCTTTATGGCCCAGCTCTCACTTCCATACATCACTACTGGAAAAACCATAGCTTTGACTATGCGGACCTTTGTCGGCAAGGTGATGTCTCTGCTTTTTAAGATGCTGTCTAGGTTTGTCATCGCTTTCCTCCTAAGAGGCAGGCATCTTTTAATTTTGTGGCTGCTGTCACCATCTGCAGTGATTATGGAGCCCAAGAAAGTAAAATCTGTCACTGCCTCCATCTCTTCCCCTTCTATTTGCCAGGAGGTGATGGGACCAGTGGCCATGATCTTAGTTTTTTTGATGCTGAGCTTCAGACCATTTTTTGTGCTCTCTTCTTTCACCCTCACCCTAGTCTAGCCTAGCAAGCCTTAACTGCTACTCTGACCAGCAACAAAATGACTTTGTTGAACACTCAGTTAGAGGTGAGGGGCCTTTTGAACAAGCAGCTGGTGTCTGGTGACTTGTCCAGGGTCTGAAATAGCTTTCTTTTTCCATGTTCTTCAGGATGTTGCTCTCATACCATGACATAGACTAATGCATTTCCAGTGCCATCTGCCACTCTTACACCTATGGACATTGAACTCTGTCAGACGTACTGGTTCCTACTCTTACCATCAACTATCCTACCAACTGGGTGTCATGATGGATAGTAATTCAATGAAAATGTGCACAGCTGCAGAAGTGGCAAATTTCATGCTAGACATTATGAGGAAAGGGTTTAAAAATAAAATTGGTGTGCCCAAAATGTAAAGCCTCATTCTTCAAGGCAAGGATGGGAAATTCTTCATTTAAGAATTGGTCAAGGTTTCTATCAAACTCATAGAATAGAATAATAAAATAATAGAGCAGGAAGGCCATTGAGTCCAACCCCCTGCTCAATGCAGGAATTAAAATCAAAGCAGATCTGACAGATATGGTTGCCCAATTTTCTCTTGAATGCCTCCAGGGCTGGAGTGCTCAGCACCTCCCGAGGTAATTGGTTCCATTGTCATACTGTTCTAACAGTTATGACATTTTTTCCTCATATTCAGCCTAAATCTGGCTTCCTGTAACTTGAGCCTGTTATTACATGTCCTGCACTCTGGGATGATCAAGAACAGATCCAGCCCCTCCTCTGTATGACTATATGTCAAGTGTTTGAAAAGTGCCATCATATCTCCCCTCATTCTCCTTTTCTCCAGGCTAAACATGCTCACTTATTTCAGTCTTTCCTCATACGGCTTGGTTTCCAGTCCCCTAATCATTCTTGTTGCTCTCCTCTGAACTTGTGCCAGTATGTTGGCATCCTTCTTAAAGTGCAGTGATTAGAACTGTCCAGAACTGTTCTTACAATTGTGACGATGAGTTTGGGGGGTGCCCCCCAGTAATTTTCACACATTAATTATGCAAAACTACCCCTTAATTTTAAAGACATTTGACAATTCAAAGCCTTGAACTGAGTTGTTTGTGTCTTTCATGCAATCCGCCAGGCCTACCTCTCTTGCAGTATGTGCATATTTTTTGGTTGTTGTAGGTTTTTCGGGCTGTCTGGCCGTGTTCTTGAGGTTTTTCTTCCTAACGTTTCGCCAGTCTCTGTGGCCGGCAGCTTCAGAGGACAGGAGTCAGAACTCTGTCTGTGCTCTGGTGCAGATTGTGGGATAGTTGAGTATTTATAGCTGTGGGATCAGCTTTTTGTCGTTTTCAGGAGATTGGGTGATTATGGTGATCAGCGTGTTTTTTGTTGTGGGTGTATTGTTGTGATAAGAGGGAGAGATGATCTGTCACTGTCGTTAGCTGGTCTTTTGTGTGCAGTGATCACTGGTCCTTGTGGCTGGGTAGAGTTCGTTGACCTTTTGCAGGCTGTGTTTTTCAGTGCTGGGAGCCAGGCTTTGTTGAGTTTTAGACTTTCTTCTTTTTTTGTTGAAGCTCTGCTGGTGTTTGTGGATTTAAATGGCTTCCCTGTGCAGTCTAACATAATGATGCATAATGCATTTTTTTTTTTCGTTTAAAGGGCAAAGGATCCTGCATAAAATATAGAAATCTCTAACCAGGGGCGGGCAAAGTGCAGGAATGTGGCTGCATATGGCCCCCAGGGCTATTTTTGCAGCACCTATGCTCGTCAGAGTCTCCTGCCTTCGCTAGCAAAAAAAAAAAAAAAAGGTGGCAGGTGGATTGCAACATCCGAAGACTCCAGAAGCAGTGTTTCTAATTTTAATAGCTCATAAGGCCCCCTGCAATGTAATGTTAACATGTTAAATTACACAAGAAGCATACCTAGAAAGGATTTTTGGTTTTGAAAACTTCCAGGATAGAGGTGGCTAAGCAGGAAGTAGAGAAGTCAACAGTTCCAATATCTAGCTTGGGGCTTCCTGTCATCCCTCCAACTGCTGTTCAGTGGCTGTCTCAGCTTGAAGGGGATGGTGCTGAGCCTAAGTATTGTTCCAGCATATGTGGGGCCACTGTGCTGCTCAGTGAATGAATGAAAGGAGCTACTTGTGTATGGAAGTATTGGATGCGCAGTTTTGTCACGACCATTTAAAAATTATTATTTATGTTTTTGCTCAAGGACCTTACTAGAAAACTCTTGCCTTCAGCTTTGGACACTCAGTTATTCTATCCCTCTCTGACTGCCTTTCTTCCTTCATAGAAGTGATCTTGGCTTCATTTCATCTGTACATTTCCTTAATTTCTCAGTAATGCCCTGCAGCCTGGCTCCCTCTTAGTCTGGGACTCCTTTCCCTTCTGTTTGCCCGTGAATGCCCTGATCCTCCACAGAATTCAGGGCCACTCCAAGCCAAACAGTGATTTTTTACGAACTACAACAACAACATTGTCATAAGCAATCCCTTTCATACTAGAAGTGGTCACTGTAAGCTTGAGTGGGAAAAGAGAACCTAATTTCTCCTCATAACGATCTCATAGCACAGTCTTCTGTCGCACCATCTAATTCAGTTCATCACACATGGAATGAGATAATAATTAAAAGCTGCATTATGTCACAGACACATGATTAATTCTGAAAGTTATTAATCTTGCAAATCTGATAGAACTCATTTAGAATACTCTAATTTAAAATTGTGCAGGTATTCAGCAAATCATATCATTCGATTAGCTAACCAGAAATAACCAGAATATTTTAAGACAAATGCATCTCATGCAAAAAGGGTTTGCTTCTAATTTATATTCATTATAACACCTTCTAGTATGATGGGAACAATTCTATCTTCAAAATAAAAAATGCTGTAATTTGTCTACTGATGCTGCCCATACCCTTTCATACAATATCCCTAATATTGTTCTCTGAGTTATTTAAATTACATGATTTTTGCTGACACTCCACAGAACCACTGACACTGCTTGGTTCATATTCACCTCTCAGAATGACACATACAGGAACAGAGGAAGCTTCCTTACCCTGAATCAGACCATAGGTCCATCTAGTTCAGTGTAGTCAGCTCTGAATGGTAGCACCTCTCCAAGGTTTCAAGCATTGTTGTTTGCAAGCCCTACTTGGAAATGCCAGCAACCTGGCACCTTAAATATACAAGGTGTATGTTTAACCAATAAGCAGGGTTTCACGAGCATGGTCCCAAAGCCACCCATACACATTCAAATATGAAAGTTTCAGGTGAGAAAAACTATCACTGCCACTTCTGTCCCCAACAATAAGTTCTTTAGATTAGTTTACAACATTATTCTCTCTCCCTGTACTGCAGGTTAATTATAGTGTGAGCTGTGGTGTGGTTTTGGGTGCTAGCTGCATGGAAAAGTCAAATTGGACTCTGAATCAACCATTCAGAAAACGGCCCAGTTTGGATCATATAAAGGCCAAAATCCTATTACATAACATAAGCAAAGTTGTAATTTTTTTTCTGCTCCTCACCAATAAATAAAGAACCCCTTGCTGCAATTCTTGGGGGAGGGGGGCACACAACACCAAGCCAATGAGTGTACCCCCAAGAATAATGGTTATTTACCACTATGGAACAGACAAAAATGTACCGTGTTTCCCCGAAAATAAGACAGGGTCTTATATTAATTTTTGCTCCAAAAACTGCATAAGGGCTTACTTTCAGGGGATGTTTTATTTTTTTCATGTACAACAATCTACATTTATTCAAATACAGTCATGTCATCTTCTGGTTGCTGCACAATGGTGGAGGGTGGGGTTTCACTTAACTGGGGCTTATTTTGGGGGTAGGGCTTATATTACGAGCATCCTGAAAAATCCTACTAGGGCTTATTTTCAGGTTAGGACTTATTTTCAGGGAAACAGGGTATGATTTTGTTTGCATTGTGCAACAAGATTTTGGCCCCTATTTCAGAGGTTATGTGAACTTGTTCAAGTCCATTCTGTGAATTGATTATTGGTCACACCTACTCCGAGTATTTGTGAGCTATGCAGATGTGTATCATTCAGAGTTATCTGGCCTGTAAGACAGAACTCTATTGGGACAACATTAATACATTGATTGGGTTTCATTGGTGGGAGGGATGCATAATCACATATTTTGTAGTGTGTCCAGTTGTGAAAATAGTAATGATAGAACTGAATTTTATGGCCATGGTCTCAAAGCTACCCACCCACATTTAGATCTGAAGGTTTCAGGTGAAGAAAAATATTACTGCCATTTCTGTCCCAACAATAAGTTTTTCAGGTTAGTTTATCAAATGCATTATTCAGTGAAAGAACAAAGCTGAAATAAAGCTGTGTTCTCCTATCAAATCCAGCACAAAGAAAAGAAAACAACACCTGAGTTATAGATCTTGCTGTGTTCATGTCCCTGCTATAGCTTTATGACATTTTCCAAAGATTTCTCTTTTATGTTTACAATCCCATTTATGATAATGAATGCCTCATTCCGAACTCTTTTTGCACATATACCTTTGGGATATTTTCATCCTAAAATGTACTGTGATGTGAAACTGCAGCTGCTGGGCAACAAATACCATTTCCATGAGACACATTTAATGCAGCTGTACTCTCTTTTTTATGTTTAAAACCTTTTTATGTTACAGTGTATTATAGTTCACCATACCACAGTTCTGGGCTATACTACTAGATATGTGCTTTATCTACAATTGTGGAACTTGTGTGTCATACATTTTTACACAGGAGCTATCCACAACACAGGGAGCTATCTATAATAAGCTGTTTTAACCAACATGTATTACCTGAAGGCACACTTCCTTCCGTATCAACCTGCCTGTGCTCTAAGGTCATCTTATCCATCAATGTCTTTCTCTATCAGAGAACATGGAACTGCTTGTCTCCCTGGATAGCTCTTGTGCCCTTGGCCTACGCAAGGAGAGTTGTGAAGACATCCTGCCTAGAATGCAACTAAAATTAAATACTTCAAAATCACTTGACTAACAGTACTCATACCAGTTTGCCTTAAAAAAAGAAAGAAAGAAAGCCAGCATGTTGGCTAAGGTCTTACGATTTGCAACTCTTAATTGCCAGAGCCTTGCTTCAATAAAAGAACTCTGCCTGCTACCAGAAGTGCAGCATGGAGGGGGCAAACTATGCAAACAGAAGTGGCTTTACCATGAAAAGTAAATATATTGCCAATTTTTTAATATGTTGCCATTGTATTTTTTTTTTTAATGTGGGATTTTCTGCCTCAGGTGCAACAAGAGCTTGAGTGGCAGTGGTGTGTAATGTTCTGCTCCATCCCAGTCTATGAAATGTCTTGGATAGGCCTGCTTGTTAGTGCTCTTGATCTGGGCAGTTGTCTGCACTGTCATTTTGCACATTGTGCATCCTCTGATGCATGGGTATATCCCTGTTATCATCTGTTTTTGGGTCCCTTATCTGTGAACAAAGAGTGGATGTGGTCATCAGCTTGCTCCCTGAATTCTCCAGCATGCATGGGGGTGACTGGGACTCAAACATGTCTGTTGTTTTCACACTGTTTTCATCCTTTCACTTGTGTGGTACATTTTTCCCCGCTCTTCCAGGCTGAGCACGTAAGAGCTAATTGTTAGACTTCTCAGCCCTACCACATTCCCCAACAAAATAAAAGAGCATAGAATTGCTCTTTCCAGCATTGTTAGCACTCTTAGATTGGCCTGTCTTATTTTTTACTTTATGCTTGGCATATATCTGTTTGGATGAAATCCAATGGTAGTCTGATTTAGAACAGACAAACTGAAATCAATAGCACTAATATATAACAGCATCACAATTAATATATTTGTGATTAAGCCTCATTATTTCTATGGTTCTGCTCTAAGGAAGACTAGTCTTCCGTTCAGCATTGTGTGTGCATACATGTAACTTTGGAAATGGTTGTTCTTGATGAAAATAATAATATTTGTGTGCCATCAAGTCAATTCTTACTTCTGGCAACCCTTTTCAGGTTTTCCATGAATGGCATACTCAGAAGTGGTTTTGCTATTCCATTCTTCTGTACTGTCCTGGGACTGTGCAGCTTACCCAAGGCCACATGGGCTGGGCTGTCTCTACTCACTTGCAGCATAGTGGGGAATTGAAAATGCAACCTCTGGCTCTGCAGTCTAACTCAGTGAGCTATCCAGCCAGCTTCATGAACAGTAGTATAAAAACATATTAAATATAAAACAAAAAGAGAGAACAAAGCATGCTGTTATATACCACTCCATGGCCCTTAAAGCACTCTCTGAGCAGTTTACAATTTGATAACGAAGGCTATACATTCCCCTCCTCCCCCAGTGAGCTGGGTACTCAATTTACTGACTTCAGAAGGATGGAAGGCTCAGTGAACCTCAAGACGGCTACCTGGGATTGAACCTTGGTTGTGAGCAGAGTTTTGGCTGCAGTACGGCAGTTTAATCACTGCACTGCGAGGCTCTATAACAACATGAATGAATCTCATTGCATCACAAAACAGAAGGGAAAAAGATCTATGTTGGAAATCCTCTTGTGTCAACTAACTTGAATGCATGAGTTTGCTTTTTGATGGACTATTTATAAAACTAAAACAAATGTAACTCCAGAGTTGGAAATGTTACTTTTTGTGCTCTTAATTCTCAGATCCCCACCACAGCCAGCCTCTCCATGCAGGGTGTAGGATTCTGGGAGGTGTAGTATCAAAAAGTAACCTCTTAGTTTTGAGAATCACTGCTTCCATGGTAATAGCAGGACCACACACTGAGTATATTCCAACTGTTCCTACTTTGCAGACATTTCTATTTCCTTGTCCCAAACAGGATTATCAAAACGATCTGTGCAGGACAAGAATTTTTTACTCACCCAGATCCCCCCAAATCAGTGTTTTTCCCTAGTACAGTCCTAGTGTTGGTGCTCTCGTCATGGCACTGTTGTAAATGCCTGACAAAAGACCACATCTAGAAAAAGAAGACCAGGCGTTCAAGCCATAAAACTGGCATTAAACTACTGTTACATTTTTCTCACTGTGCATGTTTCCCAGCTGAATACATTGTGGGAAGCCAGCTTGACATCTGTGTTATTGAAGAGCCTGGTTTGATATAGCAGCATGTAGATTTTCATTCCTTTGCAATGGCAATTTGTCACTGCAAAATGAGTAGCAAATACAAGAGTATAAGACTGATTGATGTTTGTTTGAATAATAGCTATCTAAGGTATTTCTAAGGTGACAATCACAGACATGTTTAAGAGCCATTTATTAATTTACTGCAAGAACTTCTTTCCTTAAAGTTACAGTGTGCTGAAAATTGAAAACTGTGAGTGGAAGAATAAGCTTTAAACCCACACAAGCACACAGACATGCATACACAAATACATGATGTATATTCTTCTTCTAAGGCATAAAACTCAGCAATTATTTTGTCTGTAACAGACCTCACCCTTTGATATCCTCAGCAATGCTAGCTCTAAGTTTCCATGGACCACAGAAAAGGACACTGTAGGTCCATCACTCACTTCAAGGCAATCAAAGGAAATGTTACCCCCATTGTGGGAATAGACCATTGAAGATGTTGCTGGTCATGGAGGTGCCTCTGTTACAGGCTCGGCTCGGCAGAAGACAGCATGACAGCCATCTGGGCTGTAGGCATGCATATAGGTATGCATTTATTTAATGATGTTTGTATGCCCACAACATAGAGTCATCTGGTGAATTTACCATTTATAAGTGTAAAATGATATCACTACAAAATAAAATATAACACCATGAATTCAGAAACTGCATCACAAACCAGAGCCAGTTGAAGTTCTCCCACAAAGGGGGGGGGGGGGCACACTGGCCATTTACCCCACAGTTTGAATCAGAGTTGGCATGGATGGAATTGAAACAAAAGCTTTTGACTATGCAATCTAAAGCGGAGTGCCATACAGTTGGGTGGGAAATCATCTCTTTTCAGTGGAGAATCATCTCTTTTTTGTTCAGCCAGCAGGTGGGTTTAATTTTGGTCCAATTTGATGGCATCACTTCCCTCCATTTTGTGTCTGGTGTTATCACCTCACTCAATGCAAAGGGGTGGTTGCAAAGTTTTTAGTTCTCTTCAACTTGTTGTCTCCAATCAATGTTTCTTTAACAACAAAAAAGCTTTCAAGTTTGCATTGATACAGATAAGTGCTATGTCAGTTGGGGGGAGGAGTAAAAATTAAAAGGAGATGAAGGAAATTGCCAACTGGTCCATCTTTAGATCAAAAGCAGCTTCTGAGCATTGTACTGACACATTCACAACTTACTCTGCCTCTATTTCTGCTGACTCCTGCAACATAATAATTTTTTGTATTCATCTGAACAGCTACAGCAATTTCATCCAGAGAAACCAGAAGGACCTGATTCGGGGGAAAAAAATCAGATCAAAGCAGTTTTCCCCTGCTATGTAGTCATACCCAATCCTACATAGGGAAACAAAGTCCTTTCTTCATGACATCACAACTTTCTGTAGGAGGGGGATAGCAATGGCATCACGGATCTGCCCAAAAGAGGAAGATGAAGTTGGTAGCAATAAGAGCTGCCAGCAAAAAGGAGGAGGATGTAGTGGAAGCTCTATTACACCATCTTCCTCAATGCCTGGCTCATGAGAACCAGGCCCTTGAAAAGAGTGACTAGGAAAACTGCCTGTGCTGAAATGCAGACAATTTCCCTTGTTATTCGCCCTACATGTGAGTTTACCACAGAATAGGTAAGCAAGCTTTCAGAAAATTCAAGCTGATAGGTTAGAATCCAACTTCCTTTTTTTGGCTGCTAGATTGCAACTAACTGGTATATAATTAAACATCCAGAACAGCTTCCTCCCAGGAGTTTGAAGACAGTCCGAAAATGAAGCTAGTAGCTCCAGAATGATCCATCTAACAGGTCTTTACAAAGCAAAGTGCTAGTACAAAGGTAATGGTGTCTTCTTTCCAAAATATACAAAGTAACTGTTCAGGAAAGTGAGGAAATAACAATCAACAGGAAAGAAATTGCATTGTCAACCAGAGGTGAAAGAATATTACTCACTTTTCTGGAAATCATGGAAATCAAAAACAAGAAAGAGGGCAGCCATACAAGAGTAGTATGGGGATAGTCAACTGTTTTCCCAAACCCAGTAGAAAGGTTTGATTTCTACACGTTTCTCTGTTGACTGTCCTCTCTTTCTTTTTTTCAAAACAGATTTTTTTAAACATATTAGCCAGAATCTTACTGGTGTTAATGTAAGGTTTGTGTTACCTGTTGTTGCTAACTGCAACTAATTAGCTGGGTGCTGGGGCCTGTGTGGTCACAAGCCTGATTATGACTGTGCAACTGAGATGTACCCCAACACCTTATCAGTTAGCCACAATTAGTCATTATACAAGTATCAATAGGACACTGGTTATTAGACCATGTGACTGGCCCCTACCCAGGCTTGTGACTTTTTACAATAATCTTCCTTTAAAGGGCTTGACTCCAGCCATTAACCATACTTAACCAAGTGGTTAAATAATGAAAAACGACATTCTTTTTTAAAAAAGTAACAACTTATAGGGAAACAGATTTCAGCATAAGCTTTTCTTCAGTTACAATCCAACTACCCAAACACAACCTCCTTCTTCGGTTACACTCTTTCTTCCCCTTCCATTCCAGCTCTCCAGGTCCCTCCTCCTCCAGGCTCTCCTGGATAGGCTGGCCACTGCACGCCAACCCCAGCCAGTCAACTTGTTTCTCCTGTTCTGTCGCAGACCAAAACAAGACAAAGCAATGGTCAAGACTTACCCGGATACCATTTTTGTCAGCAGTGGCTCCACAGGACTGACAGCATGGTGGTTTTCGTTTTAACTCACCTATCTTCTTCCCTGCCTCCCATGGGGTCACACAGACCTGTTTCCCATGCTAAAGCAATTTAACCAATCAAGGAGTCTGGGAGGCTGGCCTAGTCTACAGGCAGATTGGAGTGGCAAAATTTCCAGTCTGGTCTACTTGTGAGGTATAAATTGAGGTGCAGCTGGCCATTCTGCTTGAAACTTACTCCCACCCGCTTACTCCTTGTTCTGCACTGGAAAACGCAGTAAATTTATTAGTGATCCATGTTCTTTTGTCACACCTTTATTGGGAGCACTTTTTTTTCCATTAGAACATATCCAGGTTGTGGTGGAAGGCTGCCATAGAAGTGTGGAACCCTCCCCAGGCAGATTCCCAAGGGTGTGGGGACAGTGAGGTCCTATGCATACCCAGCTCAGAGGCTGTTGCATACTCCCACCACTTGGTGACAGATAGGGCCACCCAATCACACCCACCCACTTAACTCCATTCCTCGGTAACCTTGGTTACCCTCAGCCAGCAGTCAGATCAGCTGATGCAAGATCTGTCCTCCATGGTAGTGCCAGAGGCTATTGGCAGCCATAGCCAGTAAAGGTATGGCTGATTTGTTAAAAAAGAAAAGAAAAGAAAATGGAGTGTATTTTGTTTGTTCCCCTTGTTTCTGGAGCCCCTGGGCTCACCTGACAAAAATGCATGTTTGTACCAAAGCTAACCATAAAGCTTTCTGCTGCACATACATACAGCCCTATTCAAAAGTAACACAACATTGGATTACTTATTTTGACAAAGAAACTGGTTTATTTTATTTTATTTTATGTTTGCTTCCTTTCATGATGAAAAGTCATACACCATTATTAGCTGGTGCTGAGTTCTGAATGCCACTTTATTTGTGGCACCGACTTTGTTCCTGCTGATAGTTATTCTGAAGGCTGAAAGGTTAACAAGAGTTGGCTGGAACCAAGCAGTTTGCCAGGTGTTATTCCCCATGATGGATGGAAACAAGCCAACTGAAAATTATCACTGCAGTGCAAGTCACTGGCAACTCTTCATTTCAGCACAACAACATTATGGGTGAAGATAAAGCTCTTTCCCTGACTCCCCCTGCTGCAGCTACAATAATTTGTAATAATTACTAAGCAGCAGAAATCCACTCCTTCCAGCATTTCTACTAGTTCTTGACAACCAGATGCATAATCTATTGACACATTCATGGTCCCTCCTGTGTAGACCTGCCATAGACAACCAGTTTCATTTCTTTTTGCTTTCTTTGTTGGCTGCTAGAACAGCTGAAGATCACTCTTAATATCTTCAGTGCAGGGGTTTAAACTCTCATGAATACTGGCAGTGAAATAATAAAAACCAAGCTGGCTGGATATCTCAGTGAGTTAGATTTCTGACTAGGGAGCCAGAGGTTGGGAGTTGGATTCCTCACTGTGCCTCCTAGGAACAGAGCCAGTCTGTGTGACCAAGCTGCACTGTTCCTTGGTGCCCCCATACGAAGGTAATGGTAAACCTGAATATTCTCTACCTGGAAAACCCTGAATAAAGGGTTGCTGTAGATCAGAATTGACATAACAACATATAATTATTACTGTTACTACATAGCACTGAAAGTAGGATCTCATAGGATGTATCAGCAGACTTTTGCCTTTAGAGTCGCAGTGTACTGATCCAGCACATTTGATCCTTGCCAGCCATGCAGCAGCACTGGTTCACCAGTCTCCTACTAAGTGGCACAGCAGAGCAAACATTTGGAGATAGACAAGAAAGAGAAAGTGCAGGAAGGACTCCTTCTGACTATGAACTGATTCTCCCAAGCTTTAAATGTTTCTCAGATTGGGGAAGCGAGTCCTCCATCACAGCCTGGGGAATCTGGAAGACTAGCAACTTGTCTAGCCTCTGCTCATGCTGTGATTCTTTTACGGATAAGTGGAAAGCTTCACATTCCAGGTCAGGCAATCCAAGACCTCTTTTAAGTATTACATCCACTTACAGAATAATTCTGGATTATCTCGGATTAATGTTCACCCAGGACACATACAGCATGCTGAATCCTTCTCTCTCTCTCTCTCTGTATTGCTCTCCATCATTCTTCCCCGCTCTTAATGTCTTCTTCTTTTGAAACAAATTCATTTCCCAATTACATCTTATGCATATGACTTTTTAAAATGTTTTTATAGAGATTTTTATGCCTTTATATAGATTTCTATTGTAACTGCATCAGGCAGATTTCTGTATTACTGATCCCACATTTTATGACAGCTGATGAATGTATTGGATTGTAACAATTAGGGATAGACAAAAGTTTAGTTTCACTTTGTTTTTCACAAAAATGTACAAAAATTCCAATATTTCTTTACGTTTTATGGAAAGAGTTTGAAATTAAAGTAAAAACCTGAATGTGGGAGAAACCAAAACTGAGAGATTTGTCAATTCAGGACCAGGAAGATGAGTGTCTAATTTTTAGAAGCATGGGTTTGAATTCCTGTGCATGAAGCTGAATTAGGGTCGTCAACCCATTTTTTCTGAGAGGCTCCTCAACGTTTAACACTTGCATGGCAAGCTGGTTCCAGGTCATATTCATGGTCCAGAATCGGTCCAGAATCGAGCTGCGCGGCTGGTGAGTGGTGGGGCCACTAGGGGACACATCAAGCCGATTCTGTTTAAATTACATTGGCTACCAGTTGCTGCCCGGGCCCAATTCAAAGTGCTTGTTTTGACATATAAAGCCCTAAACGGCTTGGGCCCTGGATACCTGAAGGACCGCCTCCTTCCATATGAACCTACACGGCAGTTAAGATCTAGCTAGGGGGCCCTTTTGAAAGAGCCGTCCCTCAAGGAGGTAAGAGGGATGGCTTGTAGACAAAGGGCCTTTTTGGCAGCTGCCCCCAGACTATGGAACGCCCTCCCGAGGGAGATTCGTCTGGCGCCGACGCTGATGACATTTCGGCGCCAGGTCAAAACCTTCCTGTTCCAGAAGGCTTTTAATTGAAATAATATCAACTGTGGGTCCTGATGGCAATTTTTAGAGTATATATTTTAATTGTATTTTAATTGTTTTATCTTTTTTATTGTATTTTAATTGTTGTAAGCCACCCAGAGACCTTTGGGTAGTGTGGGCGGCATATAAGTTAAATAAATAAATAAAAGAAATGGTGGGAATTCAGGCTGCCCTTTGCTATGTATAGTTTCCAAATCCCGTGAGGTGCTAGTCCCCCTCTATTCAGCACTGGTTAGGCCTCACCCCGAGTATTGTGTCCCGTTCTGGACACCACACTTCAAGAAGGATGTTAACAAATTGGAACAAGTTCAGAGGAGGGCGACAAGGATATTCAGATGATGCATCTCAGAGAACAATCACAAAATTTATCTCTTAAAATAGAAGTAATGAGGTTTGGCAGTGCTTCATCATTGTCATAGTGCATGTCCAAGGTGATCAAGACTTGTTTAATCACCACAGAGTCTGTGGTGGAGATAATACTTAGCAGAAGTAGTTCACAGTAGTTCACAGCTCAGCTTGCTTCTAGGTTAAATACTTACATTCGCAAATGCACTAAGTGAAATGAAAGATAAGCTCAAATGCCAACTATATTTATTAGTCATTTTATTATTATTATTTATATCCCACCTTTCTTCCAGTGAGCTCAAGGGCGTGTACAGGCCCATTTACATCTGAACTATCCTATGTGGTAGTTGAAACCAAAGAAACCTGAATCACTCCATGGAACCCAATCTAAAGGAGAGATAATGTCTCACAGAGTATGTGTGTGGGAGGAGGTTTTATTCATTTAAAGAACCTGATGTGTTTCACCCACTTAATTATTTTACGGTCCTCCTCAGGGACAGTAAGTTAACTTCACTTCTCACTTAGTGAAGAGTAGAAACAGTTTTCAGAAATCTCTGTAAGTGCTTTTAACATTGCCCCTGAAGAAGGGCACACAATAATGAAGTAGGCAAAATGTGCTAAGCTCTTTTAATTAAGCACACACACACTCTTACTTGAGACCTTGTCTCTTCTTTAGACTGTGAGGTAGCTTAGTCTAAGAAAAAAGGATTAGCCCAAGGTCACTCAGGAGGGTTCATGGTTGACTTGGCACTGCAACTTGGATCTCCAAAAATCCTGTCTACAGACTGCACTAGTAACTTTGCAAAATCACTGTGAAAAAGCACACCTACCAATTCAACGATGGAATATGATGTACCACAAAGAATGAAGGAGCATCACACAAAATGTGTGTGCAGGTATACACAGCCCCAGATCACTCAGGCAAGCTGATCAAAACCTAAGAAAGGGATAGAAAAGCACACATTTCCAGGCCCCAGTTTCACCTAAGATAGGAAAAATCCTCCCAGGCATCAAAATAATTCCGAATCAGATCCTGAGTACAAGAGAAACACCTTCATTAAGTCTTATTTAAGGAAATCTCATGAGAGAACCACTCCCTCCTCAAACTGTAAAAAGCACATCTATAAATTCCGAGAAAATTGCTTTAGTTTTGAACTTTGCTGAGGAAAAAGATCTGTCTTGTCAGCTAAAATCTATTTACTTTTTTCAAGGCTTTCTTATTTGTGGGAAGGGGCCATCAGTGCAATCAGCAAGATCTCCCAGTGGAGGGGGAAAATGTTTCCATAAATGTCTAATTGCTTGCTAGTTGCCTTCACTTAAGATAGTGCCATGTCTGAGCACTCAGCAGTCCATGAACTTGTGTATTTTTTTCCCCCATATTGCGTGAGGAGATACCCAAGGGCAGGGCAGCCGCCCTCTCGAACGCATAACAAATGCACTCAGCTTGAAAGAGACATGGATGTTGTCATTGGCCTCTGGAATCAGCTTGTCAAGTACGATGGGGGAAGAGGAAGCAAAGAGCTGCAAGTGTGGAGAGAGACATGCACACACGCACACAGTGCAAGTGTCACAGGCGATGTGACTGCTCTGTGTTTACTAACAATGTCAGAGGCAGTTAGATGATCTTGATTTTCTCACAGGTACTCCAGTGATCAGAATGCAGTCTGCATCACAGGTGAGAAGCCTGCTGCGGGGTGGTGCTTTACCCCCTGTCCTTTTTTCCCTTCCAACTCACACTTAGAATAGGAAGGTCACTGGCCAAATTGCTCTTAATGCAAAAGCATGACATTTTCCAGACTTGTCAGAAATCCTTTTGGTGTATCTCCGAGAAAAACAACCAGCACCATTTCAGGGCCCAAATTCCTTTCAGAAAGTATGGAAATGCTATACTTTAATCCTCTGTGTAAAACCTTTCAGAAATATGTGACATGGGGGAAAAATCTAAACAAATTAATGCATCCCTCTACAAAAGCCAATACCCTAAGAAGCAGCCATGTTTAGCCTCTCTCAGCAAAAAATAAAAAATAAAAATAAAAAATAAAAAAATTAGAGAGAAAGAGAGATCCTTGGGACACCTTCAAATCTGAGACATTTATTTTAGTATGAAGAAGTGGACTGTAAGAGATGAAAGCTCTTTCTGAAATAAATCTGCTTTGGAGGTGCCACAAATTCTCTTTTTGTTTTCTTTTCAATAATGAAAGACAATGTTATTCAGAGGTGCCCATCGAAACACCAAAAGAGGCTGTTTGTGTGCACGAAGATTTCCCAGAGTCTGTTTCGAAAAGGTTTAAACAATAACAGGATATTGTGCTTTCTCTAGAAACTCAAAGCACTCCACAATTCAGATGCCTTGCAATGTTTGAATGAGATATAAAATGGAGAGAACTCTTTATCTTTTAAAGTTAGCTATAACTTAATTCATTCACTTTTCCCTGTGAATTTTGGTGGCAAATCACAAAACCTGTTCAAATCCATTCAAAACTGGGATGTCTTGTTTATTTTAAAGGAGACAATTTACCCATGGAAGTTTAGCACCATAATGTTCAGGGATGTTGGAGCCCGCAGAAATAGTTTTGTATGGTACACACAGCATGTGAATTAGCCACCTCAGACCCAAGCTCAGGGTTTTGAGCTGTTCACCCTTAAAAGTCTGGCTTTAATCATTCTGTACTCCATGGTATTAGCGATAAATTAGGGTTGGCACACCTTTTGTTTTAGAGACTTCTCATCTCTAATGCTTGTAGAACAGCGAGGTACCGTATGGTCCAACTCTTTTCTATTCTGGGTGTAGCTTTACCTATTGAATTTGACCAGCACCAATGGGGAGAATTTCACTTCCATACATTTTTAAAGATCTTGACCACATTTGCAAACTTTGCAAACAGGACATAAAGACTTTGAGGCTGCAAAAAATTGCAAGTAGGAGCAAGTGAAACAGATGGATATTCCCACCCTTATTCACTTTGCTGCTCCTTTCTCTATATCAAGACCAGGATCTCTCAGGAAATACCTAGCTATTTATCCTGTGCATCTAACTTAACAATTTATCATTCCATTTATTTGTAGAGCAATACCTATTAACGTTATGAGGCATAGAGTGGAAGGCAGAGATGTCTAATCAACATCTCTCTGGTTTCTATTATATGGGAATTTTATATTAAAAAATTAGTCCTGACTCCCAACCCCTCTCTTCTCCTTTTCTTAGCTTTGGGCAATGTTTATTCCTGCTTGTGACAAAAGCAGCCAGTGCATTTTTCTCCTATCCATGTAATTTAACTAACTTTCGCATCAAAAGAGCAGCTAGGGAAAATAAACCCCCAATGCCAGAGAGAAAGCTTTATTGCCATTTACAGACATTCCTGTGCTAATATATGCCATTTTCTTTTGAGTGATGGATGCCACCATGTGGTTGAGGCTGGTAACTTTTTATCACATCTTTGCTCGATCAGATTAATACGTCTGCAATTAGTAATGAGCCCCTGAAGCTGAGAATCCATTGCAGGTGTGGGGCAGAAATCACAAAACTTTCACTCCACAAGGAGCTCTTGCTTCTCTAGCAATAATAGCTCCTCGACTCAACTTTAAAGCTACTGACAGACTTAATAACAGGCATCATGTTAGCTTCTCCTGATAATGATATTGCCTGCTACAAAAATAGAATCCTGAATGTCTCCACAGTATTTTTTAGCCGGTTCTATATTTCTAATATGTTCCCTTTAAAAAGAACCAGGCAGTATTATATCCCCATGAGTCAGAGAAGAACTCAATCCTGTTTATAACTGCAGAGAGGAAAAGAGGAGAGTGGGCGCTTACTGCCCACATCGCCAAATGAATCAACCTGATTAGCTGTCGAGTGCAGAACTGCTGAGGGTCTAACACGGCGGCGGTCACCTTTACACATAACAGCACAGGAAAATTACAATTTCAAAAAACATTTAGACACTTACACTGGAGGAGCAACTCCAGTCATTTCCTTGAGCATTGCTTAACACAATTTCATGCCCTCCCAGCCCTAGCTGAGCAACATTATCTGTTCCTCTCTCGTGACAAAGCCGAGGGAAGCAATTCAAGCAGGCAGAAGAGGTGAGTCTCAAACAGCACTGGCTGAGAGGGTCAAAAAGCCACAAATAGAACGTGGAAGGTTGTGAAGTTAGAGATGGTGCCAGAAGAAGCTGGTTTGAATAAACACGTCCAGGTCCTGGTCTGATCCGGGTAAGAAATGGCTGTCTGCACTGAGGCCCTGCTAAGCAGGGGACCCCCTAAGACCAAGTATAAGGCCACTTTTCAAAAAGATACATGCATATACCCTGTTTCCCCGAAAATAAGACAGGGTCTTATATTAATTTTTTCTCCAAAAAACGCATTAGGGCTTATTTTCAGGGGATGTTTTATTTTTTTCATGTACAACAATCTACGTTTATTCAAATACAGTCATGTCATCTTCTTCTCGTTGCTGCACAATGGTGGGGCGTGGGGTTTCACTTAACTAGGGCTTATTTTTGGGGTAGGGCTTATATTACGAGCATCCTGCAAAATCCTACTAGGGCTTATTTTCAGGTTAGGTCTTATCTTAGGGGAAACAGGGTATTACTTTGTTATGTGCCATCACGTTGGATCCAACAGTGACCTTAATCGTGCTTTCAAGCTAAGTGAGATATTTAAGAAATAATTTTACCAGTTCTGTACCCCCAGTGAGGTTCAGTAGCTGATCAAGGGTTCAAACCAAGGCCTCCTGAGTTCTAGTCCATCATTCTATTCAGTATACCATACTGGAAGACAGGAGGGCCTGGCGTGCTCTGGTCCATGGGGTCACGAAAAGTCGGACATGACTAAACGACTAAACAACAATACCATACTGGATATTACTTTTGTTGTTGTTTAGTCGTTAAGTCGTGTCCGACTCTTCGTGACCCCATGGACCAGAGCACGCCAGGCCCTCCTGTCTTCCACTGCCTCCCGGAGTTGGGTCAAATTCATGTTGGTAGTTTCAGTGACACTGTCCAACCATCTCGTCCTCTGTCGTCCCCTTCTCCTCTTGCCTTCACTCTTTCCCAATATCAGGGTCTTTTCCAGGGAGTCTTCTCTTCTCATGAGATGGCCAAAGTATTGGAGTCTCAGCTTCAGGATCTGTCCTTCCAATGAGCACTCAGGGTTGATTTCCTTCAAAATGGATAGGTTTGTTCTCCTTGCAGTCCAGGAGACTCTCAAGAGTCTCCTCCAGCACCACAATTCAAAAGCATCAATTCTTCAGCGGTCAGCCTTCTTTATGGTCCAGCTCTCACTTCCATACATCACTACTGGAAAAACCATAGCTTCGACTATGCGGACCTTTGTCGGCAAGGTGATGTCTCTGCTTTTTAAGATGCTGCCGAGGTTTGTCATTGCTTTCCTCCCAAGCAATGAGCTATTCAAGTTATTTGTTTTGCCAGACTTCTAAAATGAACAACTTAAAAACAGGTTTCCTCCACATGGTGCCTCCCAGATATGCTGAACTAAAACTTTCAACATGCCCACCGGCATGACCATTGGCTGGGATTGGATCTCTAATCCTGAGGGCATCTGTTATTATATGAAAAGGCCAGTTTCAGAGAAGAATAGAGGATGGTGGCCAAGTGTCCTGCTGTCAAAACTTTACAATGACCAACTTGAACATTTCAGTACCACATCAACCAGCCCATGCACAGATGCCTTGTACCCCTGGGCTAGCTGCTGGGTCTGCTCAGAATGAGGGATTTGGCACTAGGGCTTCCTCTTGCTGATTCTTGCTTTAGCATTAGTCTCGTAAAGAAAGTTGTTAGTACAGCAGGCACCATTGTTTGTTTCATCACCATTTGGTTGTGTAATTATAAACATTATGGCAATAAAATCTGATTAAGCAACCATTCCTGTTGCAGTCCACAACACACATCACACTTTAGGACAATCAACTGCCAAGGCACGCCCATTTCTTTTAGAACAACCCTTGTTGAATTGCTTTTTTAAAAAAAGAGTATTTTAACTTATCCATTTTTTAGCTCTAAGTCATGTTGTGAGCCACTTTGGGATAAAGTCAGGAATCAGGATATATATGTGTGTGATAAAATGAAATAAATAATGCAGGATGGTAGAGTTTCAAACTTGCAAAATGGTGAGTTCCATTAAATTGTTCAAGTAGATTGCGACTTTTGCTAAGATATGTGACATGATAATGGTGCCACAAATATCTTTTGAATAAAAAAGAGAGAGAAAGAAAAGGAGGATGCTCAGTGTGAAGAGAGAGGGGAAAGGGATGAATGAAATTAACAATTTGTGTAAAGTGGTTGAGCCCATACTGAAGTTTGTGGTTAAAAGTGTTGGGCCTTGAATTTGGGAACACTGAATGCATATGGGTTATCTAAACCAGTGGTCCCCAACCTTTTTGGGGCCGTGGACCGGCTGGGGGGAGCGAGCTCCATGCGCGGGAGGGCGGGGTCACATCATGCTCGCGTGATGGGTGTGTTGCGCTCATGGGGGGCGTGACACACTCATGCGCATGCGTGCAGGCATGACATGCCCCCACGTGAGTGTGACATGCCCACTACAGGCATGACACCCCCCCGTGGGTGCGACACGCCCCCGCGCAAGCGTGACACACTCCCCACAGGCACGACACGCCCCCTGTGGGCGCAAAACGCCCCCTGTGCAAGCGTGACATGCCCGCCCCGTGTGCGTGCGGGGGGGTGGAGATCTGTATCCACGGCCGAGTTCCGGGAAGCCCATGGACCGGCACGGGCCGCAGACCGGGGGTTGACGACCTCTGATCTAAACAACATCTGGGCTGTATTTGTGTCTCCTGTAGTTGTCCATTTGTAATTCCGGGATTGTCCCTTCTTAATTTGTTGCCTTTTACTCACATCTTCTTCCATAAGCCATGGGCTTATGGAAGCCAACCTGTACAAAGCGTCAACTCCTTAAAGAAAAGAAAGATAGAGATTTATAGTGTCTATGTTATCACCATTTATTCAAGAATATACAAGTTGAATGGCATCATTGAGCTAGCAGAGAGGCAGATTATGCTTTGACACAAGCAAAACCAGTTCTCCCTTCCAAAATCCCAGCTAGCCCTCTGTCAGCCAACTCCTACATCTATCATACTGCCCTAGCTGCCAACCAAATCACACATTTTATTCCTGTCCATTATATTCTCCAATCTTGATTTTTAGACATGTATAGGCATATTTAGAGGGGATTTGAGACAGAGCTGGCTGGATAGCTCAGTGAATTAGGTATCTGGCTGTGGAGTCACAGGTTGGAAGTTTGATTCCCCACTGTGTAGCCTTAGGCAAGCTGCACAGCCCCAGTATGCCCCCAGAAGAAGGGCATAGTAAACTATTTCTGAGTCTTTCTGCCTAGAAAGCCCTGGAAAGTGTCACCATGAATCGGACTTGACTTAAGAACACATAGTTATTATTATTATTAGACATAGTATAGCCAAACTGCTCCTATTGCCTCATGTTGATTAGGCTGCCCCAAAACTAAGAGAATAACCACCTTCCGCTGCAGAATGACATGGTTCACAACACTATCTTTCACTGAGATTCATGTATTTAGAAAAATGTTCTATACATCATTCAATGAATCTATTTCATTTCATAGGCTATATTTTATATTACCTTTCAGTATGTTTTTGTCTGTGTTATTGTCTACATTATCTTCACGGTCCATTCTGCTTCAGAAGATGATAATTTATCCCTCCATTGCCTTTAATATGAAACAGTAGGGACATTAATCAGCTGTCTATTAGCCAGTAGCTCCCCTACTGCTCCGTTCCACAGGATTTTCATTTAAAAGTAAAAATACAACTACAGTACATTAATTTTAATAATTCAGAGAATGTTTTCACAACACCTTATCAATGTGTGTGTTGGTATAACTAATTATTGTGAGGTTAGCCTTTAAAAGGCAGCAAAATAAAGAGTCAGCTTTTCTGGCCAACCTGTCTCAGTTTTTGATGGGCACAGGATTCTTTTTCAGATAGAACTTTATATAATTTAGTTTATTCATACCCCCAAAATAGGCTGGATGAAAGACAATATACTATTTGGATTTACATGCCAGTGTTTTGCATACATAGGACAGATTAGATCTAGATAAAAGTGTGCATATTCATGTTTTTGGAGGACAATTCTCAGAATTGTAGACCAGAAACACAGTTCTCATGATTCTAGATTAGGACTTGCATTACTTCCAAACTTCTCCTTACGTTTTAAGTCTGGTCCACAAACTGCCTCCTCACATCTTCATACCTGGTAATTATTCAAACTTCTGCTTTCCCTCAGAACTGCTTTAGGAATTTTCTTTCTTCCTCTGACCTTTCTCAGGAAATGACTTCAAGTGATTTCTGCTCTCACACTGGCTCCCTATGGCTGCTTGTGCTCCTCTTAATTCAGACAGACTCAAGTTTGTCAACTTCTCTTTGGTCCCACCAATCAAAGTTAATCAATCGGGATTCCTTCTCCTCATCCAGACAAATACAATTACGTATTGTGTTACAGGAGTCAACAGGGGCTGAGGCAAAGAAAGCAGTGGATGTGTTTGCATGGAGCAAAAGAAGCTGCCTTTGATCTGATGAGATGTCAAATGGCAATTTCCACCATCCCTTCCCTTTAAAAAAAAATTAAAATCCCAAAGCAATAGCTTTAGAAGGCATTTTAAAACCGCACTGTTTGGAGGCAACAGGTGCTCGGCTAAGGGGAGTGGACACTGCTGCAAGTGCCCCTTTGAATCAGATAACGTAATCACAAAGGGCAGAAAGTGGAGAAAAGCAACACCAGCAGATCAGAGCAAAACAAAACTACCCTTGCCAGCTGAACGAAAGCAGATGATTTCCAACACTGCATAGAAACATGTCCAATATTTCCCCTCACAAATGTATAGCTTCTTCAAAGGCACCATGAAGGAATGAATGGTCTATCAGCCACTTTTTCCTGACAGGTTTTTTGCCTACCCTGCATGAGTATTTGAGGGTCTGGTTTAATGTCAGCAGAGTTGCCCTTCTAGGCAGGCTGATTTGTTTTCGTTCTGTGGGAATGTGCAAAGGTGGTAAGGAAGAACACCTGGAGGCACTTTTGCATGATCAACTATCCCTGAAACACGCCACTCATGCCCAATCTATTGGCAAAGTAAAGAGAGTCCTTGGGGCATACTAAACTCATCTTTTGTAGGGCACCAGGACAGATGACCCTGGGAAGCTACCCTATGCATCTAATTTTATGAGGCATGGATGTGCAAGAGAGCATGGGAAGAGATGTCCACTCTTTTCCCTGGGCAGGAGTGTGTTTGTCCAAATAGCTCTGACTAGGTATCTGTTAGTCTTTGTATATTCATGTATTTTGCCCTCTATAGATCATTTAAAGGGGTTTTATAACAGGTCCAATCTGACTCTTGTTGTCTTGTCTGTTTTCTTTCCAACCCTGTCTGTGACACATCTTGCTGATTTTAAAACAAACCTTCAGAACTCCTAGGCATGGCAGAATTATTTTGACTTGGCAAATGCCTACTTCATCAATCCAATTTTCTGCTTTGTACTTGGGAGCAGTGAGCTGTGGTCCCAGGAGCAGAACCGTACACACTAAATTGGCTCAGATGCAGGCAGGCTAAGCCAGGACCCAATTCAAGTGCCCTGATGTCGGTAAGCTTGAGATGTTTGGCTCTGTAGCCATTTCGCTCAACACAAAGGTTCAATTTCCTGAACAAATGATGGATGCTTCCTCCTGAATTGGAACTCTGATCCCAATGGAGCCCTGTGTTATTATAACATAAAAAATGGTTATTCAGTTGTCAGAAGGTTAATAGTTTCATCTTAATAATTGTGATAGATGGGGCACACTTCTCTTGCTCTCCAAAGTCACACAATGAGGTTTAAAATATTCTACTATTGGTTTGCCTCTCATTTCCCAAAGAAGTGGAAGGCAAATGCTCTATGCTAATAAAGAAAGTCCTTATTGTAACAGCTAGTTTTCCTGGTATGTATCCTTTGTAAGGTCTGTCTGATTAATTGATATAATTTTATCAACAGAATTACATTCTCTCCTCTCTCTAGAAAGTTACTTAAAGAAGCCAGTCTGAGACCTCTCAGAGGCTAAACTTACTTACAATTCCGGCTCAGTGGTGCAGCTAGGTACTATTAGGCCATGGGCAAAATGGTTTTAATGGGGTGGGGGCTTCACACAGCAATGTGTATTACTTTGACTATGAAATGTGCAACCAACATTTTTCCTCTCCCCTATTCCACACATACTGCCATTCACTGCTTTACATCTGCGTCTGCAGACCCCTTACGCTAATGAAAAGAACAACAGCCATAATAAGAGAGCCAGTATGGTTCAGTGGTTAGAGAGCTGGACTGGGAAGTATAACACTGAAATTCCACCACAGCCATAAATCTCACTGGGTGATTTGGGGTAAAGCACTCTCTCTCATGTGAAGGCAAGAGGAGAAGGGGACTGTCATGAGATTGAAGGAGAGTGGAACTTGTAGTCAGAGATTAAAGGAGAGTGGGATTTGTAGTCAAGGAGAAAGAAAGAAAATGGAGTCTGTTAGGTTTTAAAAGTGAAAGGAGTTGAAGACATGGGAATGTGAGAAAGGCAGAGAGGTTGTTTTTCTTAATTTACAGCCAGGCTGGTACAGCGTGAAACCTGATAAGGATGCAAGGACGAAGAGGCCCAGAGCACGGAGACCCAACAAATTATTTTCTAATTGGAATGGAGATTAAACCACCTGCATCTCCATGATAATTGGGGGTAGAGTGGACAGTTACGCCTCTTTGAGTTGATTGGTTTATAGTCAACTCCAGGAGGCAGTGGAAGACAAGGAGGGCCTGGCGTGCTTTGGTCCATGGGGTCACGAAGAGTCAGACACAACTGAATGGCTAAACAACAACAAACTCTCTCTCAGCCTCACCTATCTCACCAGGTTGAAAATAAAGGGGAAAGGAGAGGGACCAAATATTGTTGGCTTGAATTCACAGGAAGCAGACCTTGGAACATTATTTTTAAAAGATAATGCATTGGCACTACCATTGCTTTTGAAAAAGTGATCTGTTGCTCATTACTTATTAGGCTTTCAAATTAACATTCATCTTTATTCTTAAATACAGAAAAGTGGCGGAAATAGCCGCAAAGCTTCCTCAATGCCCCCTCCCAAGAAACCGATCTTATTCATTATACTGCCAATGTCATGGCACTGCCAGGTGCTCTATTATGTTGCAAATGGAACATCTTTATGACCTTGTTATCTGTGAAATGTAACATGTAGCAGATAGCATTGTTACTCATAACGTGTTGTTTCCAAATACTGACTGGAAGACAGGTAAGTTATAAATGCTACTAATAATAACTGATGAACAATTATTTGTTCGCCTCAATTTTTAAGGAAGGAAAGACCATGTGTATATACAATTTTGCATTTTAAATTCTCTTAAATCGTAGCACTGCCCTGAACTGGAAGAATGACATGAAATTCGTTTCTATTGCCTTGTTACCTAGAAACATTATGTTGTTGTTGTTGTTGTTGTTGTTGTTGTGTGTATTGCATGCTGTCAAGTTAGAACTAACTTATAGCAACCCTGATAAGGTTTTCAAAGTAAATTAGATATTTAAAGAGTGGTTTTACTGTTGCCCTCCCCCATGAGCTTCCACGGTTGAGCTGGGATTCAAACCCAGGTATTCTGAGTCTTAGTTAGAGATAAGCACAAACCATAGTTTGGCAGTTCAGTGCAGATCTACTGTTTGGCTGCACAGCTTTTCTATGGGTGACCCGACTTCCCTTGCACCATCTTCTCTGGCAGGTTCCCACTCAGAGGCAGTGTCCAGAGGAGGAGGGGCAAAGAAAGCTGGGACACCTGTGGAACAGATGTGCAGCCGAAGAGCCAAGCCACATTGAACCACCAAACCATGGTTTGTGCCCATCTCTAAGTCTCTCACTTTATCCAGTGTGTCATAGTGGATACATGTTCTTGTAGAAGAGGATCATAAGGAAAAGGAATTGTATTTTAAAATCAAGAATAATGAAGAGCATTTGTTACCAGAATACACCTGGATGGTGACCCCCACCTATGTGTATGTTTTTGCAAATAAAGATAAATGGTGCTGTAACAACTATTACTGGCCCCCAGCTGGTCCAACTGCTGGTGCCAGAGAATAATGTTAGAGAAATTAATGAGATGACTTCATATCAGACCTCCAGGCATTAACAAAATGGTGGCATTACCACGCAGAAGGAAGTCTACCCATATTTGCATGGTGAAGCATGACAGATCATACAAAAAGTCCTTTTGCCTCATTAGATTTCAAGGATATATTGGTATCACTGATCCTTCAAATATAGATCAATTTCACATTGGCTATAATCAGGCACCACAGTATTTCTGCTATCAAATTAGATTTTCTTCAGGGAGTCTGTACTTCTTCAAAGCGAATGTATTGATCGTCAGTGGGAATGCGAGAACCCAGGAGATGCAAACCTTCTAATTATTTGGGGGAACAGCTAGCAACACACAAAGTACTGAGTTCCTTATTCTATTTTGGCAAGCTGCCTCAATCATGCCCTTAAAAAAACAGGCCTAAGAGTTAAAAGGGTCATTCAGACATCTAGCTCTGTCAAGTCTATGGTCGTCCTGCTGAGCTTACTGACAAGTGGACCAATTAGTTGAATCCGTGATCAGCCTGGCTACTGTGAGGGGGACAATTGTACAGTTGAAACCAGAGCAAAAGAACCAAGTCAACTAGCAGTGTTGCAGGACCACTAGGCAGCCAGTAATTACTTTCAGTTACTATGGATATGAATGGAATACAAACAGCCATGTTACTGTGAAGGTTTTCTGATATTTTATTTCCTAGACCCATGAAAAATTATTTCTGGACAGACTGTAGAGCCTGGCAGACCTACAGATGCTTGTGTCCATTTTTTTCTGCATGGGACAAGAAAAATGGGATGTAAAGACTATAAGTAAGCACAGGTCTTGAGTAAAGCACCCTGTGAAACCATTACAGAGGCCATGACAGCTGGAAGCAACCATTCCAAGCTCTCCACGCTTTCCTTCCTCCTTGCTGAAGGCTGGAAAAGTTACTGTTTTAGAAAAGTTACTGGTCATGCTGGCTGGGAGATTCTTGGAACTGCAATCCAAGGGAGTAAATTCTCCAAACAACTGATTGCTGTGTGACTGCAGGCATAGGGAGAACAACAAGGTTTGAACTTTGAACACTTCTAATGATCTGTCAGCAGCTTGCAGGGGTGATGATCATGTGGTCCTTGGCATCAGGCAGCCTCGGTGACATTTATGTTGCTCACCGTGCCTCTAATTTGTTTACTTTTTTTCTTTTTGGTGGGGGGGAAAGTGTGTGAATCACCTTTGTGAAAGCTTCAAGAGGAGAGGGCATGCCATACCTAGAAAAATAGAAATGGCCTGATTGCTTTTTTGTGAAAGGGAAGTCTGTGGCCTGTGGAGGGATGAGGGGTAGAAAATGGCTCCCACTGATTATACCTGCAAACTCCATTCATTTTTAATGAACAAGCATAGAAATGAAGCTGTGCAGAGTGATGCTAGCTAAGCGTACTGCAAAACAAGTTCCTACTGTGCATAGCAGTTGAAATTGATGAAGTTTATTGTCTGCTTAAGATAGAAGTTGGCTTCAGCAGATTCTTACAAGCTTTCCTGCCTCAGGTCTTTGGAGAAAGTGCACTGAGCACCAGGATAGATTTGCATATTTATCTTTGTCATATTCTCCCAGGAGATAATAGATTTTTCTTCTGCTCCTAAACAACCCCAGAGTGTTACATTTCCTTCTCCGCTTCCCTGTCCATCCTGGTACATTTTCATTTTGAATAGCCTTTCAGAAACAGGGAAATCGAAAAAGCATTTGAAATAGGAAATACATATGATACTCGTAAAAAGTGTAGGGCAGTAGAGAAAAAGAAAGGATGCACCTAGGAGAGACAAGCAGAAAAAGCATGTACTCTTATTAATTTTCACTATTAAACCCGAAACACTTCTGATAGTTCTAGCTAATGGTGTCCATGAAATTCTGTTCCAAAGCCTTTTCTCGGTTATTACTTATAACTCTCGAAGCTTTTACATTTCTACAGCCCAGACTCTAACAAAAGTTTAACTTTACTGATCAAAAAAGAGAGAAAGGAAGAAATGATAGAGAGGTATTCAAGAATATGGGCACTAGAGACTAAGAGTATAAGCTTATAAATTTAAGAACCATGTAAAGAAAGTTGGCTTTCAAAAAGACACAGATTTCAGTTAGAAATGAGACTGTGAAGTGTGCAATTATAGCATAGAAAGCAAAGATGGCCTTCCAATGGGACTATCTCAAATGTATGTCACATTGTTCAACCACCACTTCGCTTCTCACCTATTGCTTGTCACTCTGAACTATTTTCATTTTTAACTCATACCATATCTCTCCTTTCTCACTTCTTTTCCTATAATTGAATTGTTCTATGTTTTGTGGGTGGACCTTATGACTGGTCCTGGTGAGGCAAAGTGATGAGGTTACCTCAATAAAAGTTGCCAGGGAGGGTTTGAGTAACTTACCTCTGGCATCACACCATCATCATCCTTCAGCCTGGAGCAGTGCTGTGATATTCAATATGATACAAAAAGGATTTCTCAGTATTTCATATTGTGCATCTGTGCACTTTAATAGATGCTGTGGTTTGGTTTGAAAGGCCAACAGTGGACCTTTTTAATACAAGCAAGAGTACATTTTTGTCTCCTGACTAACAAGTCGAGTAGGAATAGATTATCCTTCATTCAAGGTATTCTAAAACCCTGATTAGAATCAAGGAACAGCTCTATCATAAATTCTACAAAAGACACTCACCACAGATAATTTGCTTGCATATAAAAGTACTTAATGACTAGAGTCCTCTCACTGTTTGCATAAGATTTGTATAACTTGCCACAGCTAATTGTGACAAATTGATGGTGTGCTGGGGGCAAAATTCACTTGTGCAATTGAGTGCATGCAATTGTGATGCACCCTGGTGCCTCATCAATTAGCTGCAGCTGCTTACATAAATCTTATATGAACACCAACAGGAGTCAGACCAATATATTACCTGCCTCCTGTACTCTATAATATTTTCAATTGGTTTTTTTTTAAAAAACTTTAATGTACAATCTCAAAACCAAATTACACAGATAAAAATATTAAAATGGTAGTGCAGTACAAGACTATAATAAAGCAATTATGCAATGAGAAAGAAAAATGTTAGTTTATATGTGTCATTTTTAAAGGAGATCTGTTCTTTAGCCATCCTGTATAGCTTTCATAAAGTAATATTGGGTACTTTTTTGCAGTATATTTATTCAGGATGATTTTATATATCTTAAAAAGAATTTTTAAGGGTGATTTTATATATTTTACAAAGAATTTTTAAAGGTGCCCAGTATGTAAAACTCTGAAACTACCATTCTGAAATTGTTTTCCTTCTTCTTGAGGATCTATCATATCTTGAAATTTCATGTACATCCACACACCCAAAAAAAAAAAGGGGGGGGGAGAAAAAAGCGATAGGTATAGTAGTTTTCCAATGCACTGATTTTAGAAGCAGATTTAGATCTGTGGAACAAATTGAATTGAATAGAGGCCTAGATCATGCTGGACGAAATCAGGATATATTCTAAAGCCCCAAACTGACCACTGAACCAAATAAAGATACCTTTGCACAGTCCTAGTTCTACATTAAATTCTTAAAAAAAATAAAAACCCAAAAACTTCAGTTTATGAATATGAGATATTGTGCTTATATATCCATTAAATGGCACAATATTACTGCATAATATTATGCCCACAGTGCCAGTAGGAAGAAAATTGCCAAGCTTTATATAGCAAAGGGCAGCCTGAATCTTGACAACACCAATGGCAGCAATCAAGATGGTCTACAGCAGCAATTCTCAACCTTTTTTTGGCTATGGTCCTCCTAGGAGCTTTTCTCAGGTTCCAGGTCTGCCCCCTGTCAAACGACGATACAAAATGAACAGATTAACATAAAACCATTTATTATTGAACATCAAGAAAACATGGACATTCTGAAATACTTGACAAAACTTTTAAAAAAGACTATGAGATTAAACATCTGTTAGGCCTAATGTGATCCTTGAACTTGGTGCTTTTCTGCAAGTTTCATGATATCAGGTTCCAGATTAGACAATGATAGTCAGAGGTCAACTCTTGTCGCAATATCAATTCTGTTCCTCGGTTTTATCAAGGAAACTACCTTGTAAAATCCACATTCAACCAAATATGTTGAGAGAAAGGCAATAAAAATTGGGCTTTCTCCCACAGTGCTGGAAATTTATTTAGCAGATCACTGTTGATCCAAAAAGGTTTTTGAAACTCACTGAACTGACGATGTGCAGCTAAATCACTCTGGAGATCAATTAATCTCTCTTGTGATTCTGCCTCAGCTTGGGTGGGTTGTACTTCAAATGGATTCAAAATCCAATCCAGGATACTCAGGTTTAACAGGTCATTAAATCTTTCTTTCATATCCTTGTGTATCTGCTTGAGATGCTTCACATAAACAGTAAGGTCATTGTTCTTCAGTGCTTCTGATTGTTTCCAGGTTTAGAAACTGTAAAAAATCCTGATGTCCTATATTGTGCCAATAGACTTTGAGTTTCTTAAGGAAAGAAACAATGACTTCCTAACTATCTACAAGGTTATTTTGCCCTGTAAGGTTTTCTTTAACAAATTAAGTTTCTGAAAAATATCTTCCAGATAAAATATGTCTGCCTTAGCATCAACAAGTTTTTCTCCATGCTCTTTATCAGACATGAAGGAAATTATGATGCCCAGAGTGTAACAAAATGTTGAAAGCAGTTTCCCTTGGAAAGCCACCTAACCTCGGTGTGTAGCACCAGTGTCTGGAAGTCTTTGTTATTTTCTTCACATAGCTGCTGGAAAAAACTATCCTGAAAGGCATGGGGTTTGATGAAGTTCATGGACTTTATGACAACTAAAAGTGAAATATTGAGGTGTCCTCCCAAGTTCTTGGATACTAGGTGCTCCCTGTGAATGATTCACTACTAAATACAGAAGGTATAACTCTTTTTAGATGGGCAAGGAATCCCCTGTATCAACGAATCATAGAAACAGAATTGTCCATTGCACAAGCAATTATATTCTTAATTAGAATATTGTTCTCACTTAAGTAATTTTTAACTTCTTCAAAAACAGGCAGTCCCTTAGTATCCATTTTAATCCTCCTGGCAAACAACATTTCTTCCATCAGTTCATTACCATTCCAGAATCTCACATAAGCTATGAGAAGGGTGTTGTTATCTTGCAAAGTAGTTTTGTCTAATTATAAAGAGAATTTCTTAGATTGGACTGAATTGACTAATCCTTCTTCAGTGTTATGTGCCATCTCATTGATTCTTCTGGCAACAGTGGAGTTACTCCAGAGTAGACCTTTGGTCTAGATGGGCGGGGTAGAAATCCAATAAATAAATAAATAAATTACTCAAAAAAATTGCCTGAATTGTTTCTTTGGCACTTAAATTCATGGCATCAGATATTATTATGGACACTGAAGGCAGGATAAGCAACTCACCAATGTTGTGAGCATTTCCAGTTTTAGTGATCAGTTTACTAATTTTGTATGATGCAACAAGACCCTTGTCTAATTTCTGTAACGTGTGAATAAGAATTTGTGTCAGTATTGGCCTTCTCTTGAAATTCTTGAAGAACTTTTAAGAAATCCAAGGGTTTATCTTTTTTTCTCTGGATGCAAGGTATTCAAATGTTTTTTCAATTGACTTGGCCTCACACTTTCATTTGAAAATGTAGATATGCAGTTCAAACACATAGGCAAAGATGGGTTTTGCAGAGATGCAATGAAGCCATATGATAAATATCCCACAGAATACTGCCAACATTTTTTTCCAAGGAACTCATGGGTAGATTTTTTTCTGAGATTAATAAACAAATAATAAAAAATTTAAAAAAGTTAAATAATGAACAAATACCGTATATAAGTCAAGAAATTTAGGTCTTAAAATTGACCCTGAAACCCTGGGTTGATTTATATGCAAGTGCATATGGTATTTTCTGAGCTGCACAGGGCAGCTTCGGGCTCGTCTTCTCACAGATTTCAGTCTGTGGCTGCCTTCAAATGTGCCAGGGCTCCCGAGGGTCTTGTAACGGATGATCCTGTAAATTTTGTCACCAATGCGCCAAATGTGGGGGACCCCACATGGCAACCACGTGTTTCAAAGGTAGAGCAGGGGGAGCAGGGGCAAGGGAGAGTGGAGGCGCTAGGAAGCCGCCTCCAGGTTCCAGTAATCCTTCAAAAGGGCCACAGCCCAATTAAGATTCAGGTTTTGCAAAGGTGGCTACAAGGTTACCCAGATAGGGCGGCAGCCAAGTATTTGTTGGAAGGGTTTAAGTGGGGATTTAGGATCCCAGCCATGGGGGATAGGGTGACCACCTTGACCAAAAACTTGAAATCAGTAGTGGGTCAGGAAGCTATAGTTAGGGAAAAAATTGGTAAAGAAGTGGCGGAAGGCAGAGTGTTGGGTCCGTTTCCTACCCCATCGGTACCACATCTAAGGGTATCCCCACTCAGGGTAGTGCCAAAGAAGGCTCCAGGTGAATTTAGGCTGATCTACCACCTGTCCTTCCCAGCAGGGGATTCAGTTAATTATAGAATCCCGCAGGAACTTTGCAGCATCCGTTATACATCATTTGACGCTGCAGTTCACATGGTATGTGCTTGTGGGGTGGGGGCGGAGTTAGGAAAATCTGACATCAAATCACCTTTTAGGCTTTTACCCGTGCATCCTGAAGACTTTCCATTGTTGGGTTCTGCTTTTGAAGGAAAGTTTTATATGGATAGGGCGCTTCCCATGGGATGCTCTGTATCATGTTCTGCATTTGAGATGTTTAGCTCCTTTTTGGAGTGGGCCCTCAAGAAGAGGGCGGGGTTAGCGCAGGTAGTCCATTATTTGGATGACTTTTTATTTTGTGGGAAACAGGGTACCTCCCAGTGCCGGCTCCTTATGACTGCCTTTTGGGAGCTCGCTCTGGAGCTTGGCATTCCATTGGCAGAAGAAAAGACTGAAGGACCATATTCAGTCCTGACTTTTTGGGGGATAGAGTTAGATACAGTTCAGCAGTCCAGTCGACTGCCTGAGAGCAAGATAATGAATTTGACTCAGCGCCTTACGGCCATGCTAGCACAACACAAGAGGGAACTGCAGGTGTTGGTTGGACACTTGAATTTTGCATGTAAAGTCGTGGCTCCGGGCAGAGCCTTTTTGTGAAGGTTTTGTGACGCTATGAAAGGCCTCAACAAACTTCATCACAGACGCTGGATTTCGGCTGGCATGAGGCAGGACTTAGTAGTCTCGTTGAGGTTTTTAGAGGAGTTCAACGGTATCTCCTTTTGGAGAACAGAGATGAGGTTGGGGGCCGACTTTCAGGTACACACTGATGCTTCAGGATCCCTGGGGTTTAGCTTATAATTCTGTGGGCGGTGGTGTGCAGGGAGTTGGCCATTGAGTTGGCAAGCGGCAGGAATCACAAAGGATCTTACATTTTTAGAGCTTTTTCCAATTGTGGGTGCGGTATGGTTATGGGCTGAGTCTTGATTTAACTCGGTTGTGACTTTCTGGTGTGACAACCAAGCAGTAGTGCACATAGTTAATTCCCTCACATCCAGGTCACTCTTGTCAGAGCACTCACATTACGCTGCTTACAATTCAATATAGTTTTTAACGCCAAACATGTCCCAGGGGTTGACAACACTCTGGCTGACGCCCTGTCCCGTCAACAGATTGACCGGTTCAGGGCGTTGGCTCCAGGGGCACGACCATACCCAGAGGTCCTACCAGATGAGGTATGGAGTCTTGGAGGGTAGAAGTGAATAGAGCTATGAGCCTGGCAGTGGCTCTCAGCGTCATTATGAGATGGCATGTAAGGATTTTTTTTCATTTTGTCAGGCTGAAGAGCTGGGGCAAGTATGGCCCACCCCAGTTGATCATCTGGTACAATTTTGTGTACATTTGCAACAGAGAGGTTTGGCACCCAGAGCAATACAAGGGCGTATGTCTGCATTAGCTTTCTATAACAAAGTTCAAGGTTACCAGGACACCACCAGAGCATTTTGCATTAGGAAAATGCTGGAAGGTTGCAGCCGAGAAAGAGCGGGTTTCAGAGACACTCGCACGCCTATTTCGCCAGAAATTTTAGCCTGGCTAGGGACTGTTTGCTCCATGATCACTGCAGATGGTGACAGCAGCCACGAAATTAAAAGACGCCTGCTTCTTGGGAGGAAAGCGATGACAAACCTAGACAGCATCTTAAAAAGCAGAGACATCACCTTGCCGACAAAGGTCCGCATAGTCAAAGCTATGGTTTTTCCAGTAGCGATGTATGGAAGTGAGAGCTGGACCATAAAGAAGGCCGACCGCTGAAGAATTGATGCTTTTGAATTGTGGTGCTGGAGGAGGCTCTTGAGAGTCCCCTGGACTGCAAAGAGAACAAACCTATCCATTTTGAAGGAAATCAACCCTGAGTGCTCATTGGAAGGACAGATCCTGAAGCTGAGACTCCAATACTTTGGCCATCTCATGAGAAGAGAAGACTCCCTGGAAAAGACCCTGATGCTGGGAAAGTGTGAAGGCAAGAGGAGAAGGGGACGACAGAGGACGAGATGGTTGGACAGTGTCATCGAAGCTACCAACATGAATTTGACCCAACTCCGGGAGGCAGTGGAAGACAGGAGGGCTTGGCGTGCTCTGGTCCATGGGGTCATGAAGAGTCGGACATGACTTAACGACTAAACAACAACAAGGGACTGTTTGGGAAGAGGTGTGCTCGGATCAATTTGAGGTGAGTCTTTTCAAGACAGCAACACTTATTGCCTTTTTTGGGGCTCTTAGGATAAGCGAACTGGTGACAGCAGGTAAGTGTGATATGTCTCTATCCTTTTTGCAGAGGAAGGATGTAGTCATTTCGGATAAGCAAATAGTGATCAGTTGATGGGACTGATCAGATGGGAAAAGGCCAAGTGATTGTGTTGATACAATATTCTATAGAGGCAATTTGCCCTGTTAAACTGGTTTTTGAATATGTTGGGTTAAGAGGTGACAAGGAAGGAGGTTTTTTGAGGCATAAGGACTTGTCCCCACTTACGAAATATCAATTTTGGAAGGTTACGTCTCAGGCCTTACGTTCAGTTATTGGGCACCCTGATATTAGAGTTAGTTGCCCGGAGTTATATAGGGAAGATGGGGTGCACTTATCTGATCTAGGGCTGGATTTGCTTCTTTGTGACTTACAGGGGGGGCTTCGGGACAAAATTTTCGGCCTGGTGGGGGGCTTGGGACATACCGTGTAGCCCCATGCCATGGCAGGTAGTGCAAAGCAGGATAGGAGCAGGGGATTTACAGGGGATACACCCAGCGGGGGCTTGACACCCCTCCCCTCAGAACTTTAGTGAGTGAGGTTCTGCTAAGGGGAGGCGAAAACAGGGGACCCCAGGGGCCACGGTTCGATTGGGGTCCTGAGGATAGGCTTTTGGCCGGCCTTTGGTGCGTATGGCCAAGAGGATGCTGGGATGGAGAACAGCGCCCTCATTTTTTGCTTAGGATTCCGCTGGGAAAAGGTCTGGACCGGTCAAGTAAGATTGACAATGGTCTCAGACCTGTTTTGCACTATCGCAGGCCCCCCTAAAGAATTAGAAATTAAAAGCGTTAATAATTTAATAAAGTTGTGGCCCTAGTTTTACCCACTTGATTGTGTCCCATCTCATTATTCCGGGCTGGGCGGGCAAAGTTTAGTAAAGTTATTTTCTCTCCCCTGCTTCTGAAAGCTTCCCCAGTTATCTCTTGCTTGGCTTCCAGGGCAGATTTAAACAAAAACGTACAGAATCCTGACAGATGGAAAACCCTGTTGTCTTTTTGGCCTCTGAAACACTTCAAATAATTCGGGAGGCGGAGGTGGGAGATAAACCATATTGAGCAATCTGGTGCTTGAAACTATCAGCAGCAATATGAGACAGCTAAAATTGGTGATATTTTCCCAATACTTTATAACTCACTTCATCACAGCATTCTATTCCTATGAGTTTTTTAAACTTTTCAATAGCCTGGAAGCATTCTTCGACCAGCTGTACCTTATATAGGTAGAACAAGCTCCACGTGGAAGCACTTGCCTTAGCAGAGGCACCTACAGGAAAACCTGCCTTGTCTTTCAGCTTCACAGATTTATTCAAGACAACTGTGCCCTTCCATGGGCTCATCTTTTCCTCTCACAGTGGATGGACAGCTGGTGCCAGCTAAATGAAACCTTCCACTTGTCTGTGTTGTCATTGCTTTAAAAGAATGGCTGTCTGAAGATGTTTTTCTGTGTTTGGAAATGTTTAATTGCATTTTGTAACGGTAAATCCGTTTCCCACCCATACTGTTCCCCTGTATATTCAGAACTAAAGAAAACAAACTTTTGGATTTGTCAGACTGATGATGGACCAGCTTGCCCAATCAGAACTTAGAAGATGCCATGTGACTGCAAGAGTTTGCTTTATCAAGGCAGCAGTATTCTGCAGAGATCCAGTACAGCATAGGCAGTAAGAGACTGAACTTCAAGTCACCCCAGTTCAAAACTCACAAGTCTTTCAGCTTCATTGTCCTTTCCCCTCCCCATTTGCAAGATAATCAATAATTATGTGCCATCAGGTCAATTCCAACTTACGTTGACCCTTTTGAGGGCTTTCTAGGTACTCAGAAGTTGTCTACCTTTTTTTTTTTCCTTCTGGAGGCAATCTGAGACTATGCCGCTTGCCCAAGACAACACCAACTAGCTCTTCTCCCGAGAGACACAGTGGGCAAACTCCTGATTTCTGGGTCTGCAGCCAAGAATTCCAGTCACTGAGCTATCTACATAATTTATAGTATGATTTTAACTAGGCAGGGATATAATCCTTTTTATATACATTAAAGAATAGAACTTGATGGGTCAAGAATGAGCTTCCTGGCTCAACAATACCTTATTAATTTTTTAAAAAACAATTAATATTAAAGAAGGGGGGCAACTAAAAAAAAGGCAACGTACCTGATGTTGAAACTCTGCCTTACTGAGACTTGCCATGGCCTCCTTTTAGCTGATTTAGATCATAAATTCCTTAGTATAGCAGCCATACATTTAGAAAAATAATGTCATCATTTGGAAGTAATAGCTCCCATAGCTAAGTACAGAACAATAAAATAAAAAAGTGTGTGAAGGACAAGGACTCAGGAGAACCTGGGTTCAAATCCCCAGTCAGTCATGGAAACTCATGGGGAGTGGTAATGCTAAAACTGTTCCTTAAATATCTCACGTATCTTGAGAACTCTATTAGGGTTGCCATAAGTCAGATGCGAGTTGACAGTAAATAACATAAACCCTGTCCTATGAGAATACTGCCATATCTTTATAGACTGAGTACATTATAAGCACTGAAGCAACCTACAAGGAAAAAGGCCAGTATGCAGAAAATAAAACTAATAATGTGTCTTGTACAGAACAGGATCTATCCATTACAGTAGATAAGCTGCAGGAAAAGACATGTGAAAAATGACTCTAAATGCATTTATATAAATGGTTGGTCTCACTAAGAAGCATACTGTAGCACCATTATGATCTTCAAGCCACGTCCATCCCTTTTATCAAGTATTGCTACCCTGAGCACTCTGTCATATCTGAAGTGAAAAGTGGAGTTGAAAAAAAAGAAAAAGAAGAAGATTGGAACAATTTGTGTACCTGCTATCAGGCTCAGCAGAAAAGGGAATCTTGCCACTGACAAAAAGCAAGAAAATTTAATATAATTACTGTGCCTTGAGAGCACAGTCAGTTGTTTTTTAGCTTTTCACTATTTAGCTGAAGTGTATGTGTGTGTACGTGTGTACACTTAACAAATTCCTGAACATTTTAGGCTCTCTTATAGACCAGCTTTGTCACTGTATTTGTGTTATATATATATTTAAAACACACATACATACACATAACAGCTTTTGTTTTCTTTCTACTACTGGGAAAAAGTTATCTAATTCTGGTGAAAACACTGATCATCATCATCATCTTAGAACTCCAGAGCTGGAAAGGGACCCTATGGATCATTAGGTCCAGCCCCTGTCAAGGAGACACAGTGGGGAGTCAAACTCCCAACATCTGGCTGAGCTATCCAACAGTTCTATGCCAGTATATTTGTCATTATGAGAGTTCAGTGTGAGAGATAAGGAGAGAGGAAAAGAGAGGATAATAGGATTTTATCTTACATCAATTACTTACTAATTCTTATTTATTGATGTATATCTTTAAACTGTTTCCGTATTTCAAGAGCTGAATACAGCAGTCACAACCACTTACATTTACCCTGTTTCCCCGAAAATAAGACCTAACCTGAAAATAAGCCCTAGTATGATTTTTCAGGATGCTCGTAATATAAGCCCTCCCCCAAAAATAAGCCCCAGTTAAGTGAAACCATGCCCTCCACCATTGTGCAGCAACCAGAAGATGTAGTAGGCATCCTTCAGTCTCGAGAGACTATGGTAACGTGCTCTGTATGAAGGTCTTGGAATAGCGTCTAGTGTGGCTGAGAAGGCCAATTCGAGAGTGACAATCCCTTCCACACTGAAGACAAATACAATCTGTCCCCTGTCCAGCTCCCTGGTTTTGCTGGTTTCGGGACTGCCTCTTTGCCTCAGACTGCTGTACAAGTGTCTCTTCAAATTGGGAGAGGCCATGATGCACCGCCTGCCTCCAGGCTGAACGCTCAGACGTCAAGGTTTCCCATCTGTTGAGGTCCATTCCTAAGACCTTCAGATCCCGCTTGCAGATATCCTTGTATCGCAGCTGTGGTCTCCCTCTGAGGCGATTTCCCTGCACTAATTCTCCATACAGGAGATCTTTTGGAATCTGACCATCAGCCATTCTCACAACATGCCCAAGCCAACGTAGACGTCGCTGTTTCAGTAATGTATACATGCTAAAAATTCCAGCTCCTTCTAGGACTACTCTATTTGGAACTTTGTCCTGCCAGGTGATACCAAAAATGCGTTGGAGACAACGCATATGGAATGTGTTCAGCTTCCTCTCCTGCCGTGCACAAAGGGTCCAGGACTCACTGCAGTACAGGAGTGTGCTCAGGACACAGGCTCTATAGACCTGGATCTTGGTGTATGCCGTCAGCTTCTTATTAAGCCATACTCTCTTTGTGAGTCTAGAGAACATGGTAGCTGCTTTGCCAATGCGTTTATCCAGCTCGACATCTAGGGAGAGAGTGTCAGAGATTGTTGAGCCAAGGTACACAAAGTCATGAACAACCTCCAATTCTTGTGTGGAGATAGTAATAGAGGGAGGTGAGTTCACACCCTGGCCCATGACTTGTGTTTTCTTCAGGCTGATTGTTAGTCCAAAGTCTTGGCAGGCCTTGCTAAAATAATTCATGTGTTGTTGGAGGTCTTCAGCAGAGTGGGCAACAATGGCTGCATCATCAGCGAAGAGGAAGTCCCGCATGCATTTCAGTTGGACTTTGGTCTTCGCTCTCAATCTAGAGAGATTAAAGAGCTTTCCATCTGATCTAGTCCGGAGATAGACACCTTCTGTTGAAGTTCCAAAGGCGTGCTCCAGCATGACAGCAAAAAGGATCCCAAACAGGGTCGGCGTGAGGACACAGCCTTGTTTTACTCTGCTTCGGATGTCAAAGGGATCTGATGTTGAGCCATCAAAAACTACAGTGCCCTTCATTTCCTCATGAAAGCACCTGATGATGTTAAGGAGTCGAGGTGGACATCCAATCTTGGGAAGTATTTTAAAAAGGCCATCCCTGCTAACCAAATCAAAGGCCTTTGTGAGATCTATGAAGGCCACAAAGAGTGGCTGTTGTTGTTCCCTACATTTCTCCTGCAACTGTCTGAGGGAAAATACCATGTCAGTGGTGGATCTATTAGCTCGAAATCCACACTGTGCTTCTGGATAGACTCTGTCTGCAAGCACCTGGAGTCTCTTCAGCACAACACGGGCCAGCAGCTTCCCTACAATGCTGAGAAGAGAGATACCACGGTAGTTATTACAGTCACCCCTGTCTCCTTTGTTCTTGTACAATGTGACGATGTTTGCATCCTTCATGTCCTGTGGTACTCCACCTTCCCTCCAGCAAAGACGAAAGACTTCATACAGTTCGGTGGTGATGATCTCTTTACAGCACTTCAGCACTTCAACAGGGATGTTATCCTTCCCAGGTGCCTTGCCAGAGGCGAGGGAATCCAAGGCCGCTTTTATTTCTGCTAAAGTTGGTTCACTGTCCAGCTCTTCCAAGACAGGCAGGCACTCTATGTTATTTAATGCCTCTTCGGTTACTACATTCTCTCTGGAATATAGCTCAGAGTAGTGCTGCACCCAGCGTTCCATCTGCTGTGCTCGGTCCTGGATGATCACGCCTGTAGCAGACTTTAAGGGAGCAGATTTCTTCATGTCAACCAGAAGATGACATGACTGTAAAATAAAACATCCCCTGAAAATAAGCCCTAATGCATTTTTTGGAGCAAAAATTAATATATGTGTTTTCGGGGAAACACGTAGATCTTCCAAAGCTGAGTAAATTCACTCTATCCATATAATACATAAAAAATAAAAGATTATTCATAAAGTAAGATACATGGCAAACTGAACTATGCCAGAAAGGTTACCAAAGATAGGTGTGTGTTCAAAAGACATCTAAAAATAAATATTGTCAGAGCACAGGTGTTCAACATAGTAGATTCAACCATGTTAAATACTCTTCTGTGAATTAAACTAGAATGGACCGAAGGGTGTTTGGAAACATGGAAAGTTGTCTTCATGATTTCAAGGATCAAATGATGTATAAGAGAGGAGGTGGTCACTCAATTTGACAAGTTTCAGTTTCTTGTAATGGAGTACAGCAGAGTACTTTTTTGGACTACAGCTGTAAGAATGCTACAGTTCCCCTTAAAAGGCAGGGGGAGATTTAGGGGACAGTACCTAGAAGAAATATGCTATGTAAAGATATGCAAAGGAAGATTTACCGCAATACACAAGATGGCTTTAGAGATTTGAACCAGGGTAACATGCATGGCACAAATTCAAATACCGCCTCTATGAACTAATGCATGACAGTCAGAAAATGATTACCTGAAGCTGAATCACCTCCCAAATTGATCTAATAAGTAAATGGCTTGATTTGTGCTAAGAGTCTTAATAATTGACCTGATGGGAAGATCCAACATCTTCTGTGAAGCTATAAGGTCACCTGGTCTCAGGGGATTGTTAAGCTTTCTCAGAGAGAGAGGGAGAGGGAGAGATCTTAGGGTGAGTGGTGCTGAAGGAAAATAAAGTTTGATTTTTGTGTGAGTTGACTTTAAATCCCAGACACTTATCTCCATCCATTCCTAGATGATACTAAGGTTCATTGGTTCAGAGCACTGACCTTTTCAAGTGTGATCTGCTTGTGCAATGTCAGTTGCAAGCATAGACTGAGGAAAGAGCCCCAGGTGAGTGCACCCACTATGTCATTTGGAGAAAGCCACAGAGCTAAGCACCAGCAGAGCAATTTGTGAGCTTTCCTGTTGCACAAGCACTGGCAGAAATGGCAAAGGCCCGAGGGGGGAAAAAACCCTCAATGCCAGCATTAGTGTATGGCCTGGAAAAACTCCCCACATGTAATGTGTGCTGATGTTAAGGCCATGCAGGATGCAAGCCTTAGGGGGCTTGCACTTGCAATGGGGGCAACCACTGCATCTAGCTGGGCTTTACACAGATTCTGCACCAATTTACTCAGATTCCTCTTATACCCATTTCCACAATTCCACTTGTAATTCCATCCCTTTTCCTGATGTTTGCCTGACCTCCTCTTGTGACATTACAAGGCTCTTACAGCCTGGTTTCAGGGTTTAAGAGTGAAAATTCTGGGGATCAGATGCTTCTAACTTGACAAGCCTAGGTGAATGAGGACAAATATGCAGCATCTCTTCAGTATAGGTCTAGCAAGCTGTTTGACCTAGTAACTGAACATTTGCTTCTTGGAGCATCCCTCTGCTTGTGTGGCACCACTCCTTAGCAGACCAGAAGTACAACAACTATCCTGCAGCAACAATTTTTTAAAAATTATGATGATATGAGGGCTCCCCACCCTGGTAAATATGGCAACTATGAACACTTAGGCCCAAGGACTCAACTATATCCTACAAATAGCCCATAAGTAGAAGAGAACATGCCTTAAATGTTGAGAACATCTGATTATCACAGCAGGACTTTTTCTCATTTCTGCACTTTACAAATTAGCTTGCTTTGTTTTGTGATTGCTCTTCAGATGCTCAAGGAAATCACTTGCAGGTATGGTTTTTTTAGTCATAAAGGTTTGCCTGAACCACATCTCTGGAACATGAATGGATTTCCTGCTTGTAACAATGGCCATCTATAACGTACAGCTGTGTCTGAAACAAACTTACTTATTCCTATTGTGTTGTTGTAACCCAAAAAGTGTCATCAACCAATGGCTTCTACAGCTTGACAAGGTAAATGAACAAAGCAATGGCCTACACACTTGCTCTGGTCCACTTTTTTCCCTCCTAAACTTTCCTCTTTACCTCTGGACCAGAAACTTCTCTCACACTCATCTGTTTTGCCCTCTTTGTATGAAGCAGTTTCACAAGATAAAATTCACAGTAAACATAAATCCCGCTTCCTTGTACCTTGTCATATGATGTGATGGAAAATATGGTAATATATCTTTAAGGTATATATGCCCAGTTTTGCACTAACTCAGTAAATGCCCTTCCTTTCCTCCTTTTCTGCTCAGTCTTCTTAATTGAGCTCACAAAGGGGAAAAGATGGTAATAAATTCACATGCACTAAACTCCACAAATCTTTCCCCCCAGCTTAACTTAATGGGTCCACACTCCATGGGAAGCATGAGAAATTCATTTTTAATCTGTTAATACTCTGCAGAAGTTCTGAAACTTAGAGCTTGGAAATATACTTTTAAAAAGTAATTAGTATCAGTTATATTTCCATTGTAAATCTGTAGTTTTTGCAGATGTTTTTCTTTTCTGTTTAATAAAATAAAAAATTATATAAAAATATATTTCCAACGCACAAGAACTAGTTAGTTGCTACTCTAGCTGCAATTTGTAAGAGTAACATTTTATTTTTCTTATTTCTCATATTAGGGGGAGGATTTCTATGACATGTCACTTTTTTTCTGCAACATGCATTTGAAATTATGGTGAGAAAGGCCAGATTACTCATAAACATGTTTGAACTTGCTTATGGGTTCAAATATAGGTTAGAGAGAAAAGGTGAAATGTCATAGAAATCCTCGCCCTATGAGTCATAATTAGCTAAAACAGTAATTTTAGTTGCTTTTTTTGAAAAATCTGAATGATACAAGATACTGGCCCATGGAACAAAACAAGGTTTCCTATGGTCCCCCTCATTGGCTAAAATCCTGTTGCACAAACAGTGTAACTTTTAACAGTGAATTGCCATGAATTAAGAATTTTCTGTGGGAATTATCAGTTGAACATTGAGCCACGCAATTTGACATGCAACAGATAATGCCTAGGGAGAATTCTTAACTGATTTATTCATTTATTTCTTAGATTTGGATACTGCCCCATTAGTGCAAAGCACAATTCTGGAAGGTTTACAGCATAACAGTAAAACACAGTAAACAATGAAATTAGAAATAAAACCAGTCAACAGATAAATCAGATACTACAAGAGGTCTAATCTCCAAATATAGGGCAGTGCGTCACGCATAACAATCAGGCAGGGTTGCATTGGAAAGCCTCTCTGTAGAGCTGGGCCTTCAGAAGCCTTCTAAACGTTAGGAGGGAGGGCAGTTCATTGCTATGTTCTGCCCTTTGCACACTCTCCTTCAGTCAGGATGTCACACAAATCATTCCATATAAGGTTGGCTTGGTTAGTAATGTGAAATCCTTGGTTAGGATTTCAGTTATTGTCACTTCAACAACCGAGCACATAACAGCAACACAAGGAAGCACTTTAACTATGTGATATGCCTCTTTACCATTTAGTGAGGCAACCCCTAAGAATAACTGAAATGTTACAGTTATGTCACACAATGACCAATGTTACCCCTTGTTGAGTTATGGTCACAACATTATATTATTATGTGTGTGTGTGGGTGAGAGAGAGAGAGAGAGGAGAGAGAGAGAGAGAGAGAAAGAGAGATTGTGGGACGGATTACTGCCTCTCTTGTGCAGGTTTTAATTGAGTAGGTCAAAGCAGTGCTGGTACTTTGTGCTAGTGCTCCCTTTTTTTAAAAAAAAATGCCTGGTGTTGGCTGATTCAGGGTGGATTCATGGAAGGGCAGCAACTTAAGGAGTAGATTGTACAGCTCCTCGGACTGGGCAGAAAGAAATAAGGAAGCTGGTAGGAGCCTTGCCTATGTGCTGAATGTCCGCCACATGCTCAGAACTGATGATGTTACATATCGCCCTCATCCTAAATCACAGCTTTTTGTTCATCCCATTCACATTCTCTCCAATCCAGACATAATGTATACAAGTACTTGCACTCCAAACCAGCTCAGACAGTTCAGCCCTGACCTCTTCAACAAGTATTTGGATATAGAACAGGTTCAACAGTATTCAAATACCCCTAGTTTTTGAAAACTAGCCGTATTTTAGGATATATTGGAAATATATCCTAATTACAAGTAATTAGTCATTTGTAACTAGTTATTTCAAGGCTCTGCTAAACCTATTGTTCATTTGCATGCTATCAAGTGTGGAAATTCATCAGACCCTAATAACTGACACCTGTAGAAACATCAGAATCCAAGAGATGACTTCCCACAAACCTTAGAGTCTTACTGACCTTCCTTTATAATCATCATAATAATCATCTTAGAACTGCAGAGCTGGAAAGGATCCTATGGATCATCAAGTTCAACCTCTATCAAAGAGGCACAGTAAGGAATTCAGCTCTCAACCTCTGATTCCACAGCTGGATACCTAAACCACTGAACTTTATTTCAGGCTGGTAGCTGGTTTGTTATTTTACCACATCCCCTTGCAGTAGCTGTAATATCTCTCACACTGTTCTGGGGAGTTCCTCAAACCTGTATAGCAGACCTTTTCAGAGGGTGTAGGTGTTCCTGGGAGAAGATGGAACTGAGGAGTGACTGAGGAGTACCCCATACAGTTGTGCAGAGACATTGGCTGAAGCCCACATTACTAACCAAGCCAGTCTGATATGGACTGATTTGTATGACATCCTGACTGAAGCAGAATTGCCAGATTTGTTTCTGGAATAAAGTGAAATAAATTTGCAAATAGCTTTGTGTCCAGAGCCCAAATTGAATCAGATGGAGGCATATTACTTTAACCAACCAGTTGTTTGTTTGTTTGTTTGTTTGTTTGTTTGTTTGTTTGTTTGTGTTAAAGAAGTAAATGTTACAGGAGCCTAGTACAAACCCCCCTGAAGCTAGCCATCAGATGTTTGGAGTCTTTGCTTCCTTCTTTAAGGTGTATCATGTTTCCAACAGCAGTGCAAAAACAAAAGAAGTCATCACTGTTTCAGTTTTCAATTTCAGTGCAAGTCAAAAGAAGGCTTACTAATCACCTTTGATCTAAGCACAAATTGAGTGTGATGAGGCACAGGCTGCTCCTGACTGAGTTCAAACACATTCTAAAGCCCCGAAACAGCCTCCACACCAAATAACGGGACCCACACACAGCCTTAATATCCAATTACAGCAGTGAACTCCACTTACAAAATTCTGGTCTAACTATTAAAGGCTCAATTGCCACTGAGCTGTTTTTATGTAGCAGTCTGTTTTTGCTGATATTGGCAGGGTTTGATGGACTGAGGTCCATATTACAGCTTCATAGAAAGAGATTGTCCTCCAAGGTAGCTCTAGCAGAAATGAAGGAGGTACGGAAGTGTTCTGGCTTGTGCAGGTTCCCCCCCCCCACACACACACTAATATTCAGCAATAAATCTTCCACCTATGTTCTGTTAAAAATGTGTTATTTTGAAAGCAATCAAACTGTTTATTTGTTCTTCTTTGATTTGAACAATGCTCCTTGTGAATGATGTAAAACAAGAATGCAGAGCCAGACACGTTCACGCTGTAGGAGACCAGAGGAAAATAAATGTGATAGATACAGAAGTGCTAAGCAAGGCATGCTCCTGCACAGCTTTTCATAACAATGTAAATGTACTTAACACATTGCTCATATCCTTTATCCCCTTAAAGAGCCAGAGAGACATCACAAACCTATAAGTCATTGCAACTATATAAAACATTAAAGAAATAGCTGTGCTTTCAGAACAGTGGAAAAATAAGAAAGCAGCATTTGGACTGATCATATTGCCGTAAATAAGACCAAAGTGCAACAGCATTGAAAAGTCTTGAGCAGAGATGAATGACCTATTCAGACGCTCATAATTCTGTCTATAACAGCTGATGCTATCTTCATGGAAGTGTGTTATGTATACAAGTATGTACATGCATTGAAGAGTACAAAACATATCTTACACACTATTAAGGGGAAGATCTGATTATCATAAAGTAATGTATATACTTCAGGCTCATACACACGATCTGCTTAAAAATGTCTTTTGAGCCACCTTGAGTGATACATGTGTACTAGAAAGACAGGGTAGAAGTTCTTCTACACCTGACTCAATGAAATACAGATGTTACTCCCCTCCCAAAGTAGTTACATGAGTGCCACTGCAATTCAGTTTCTAATGGTGTTCAAGTCCATTCTTATTTATAGCATTTTAACCTAGAGTTTAAGCCAAAAAAGGCTCTCAGAGTGGGTCACAGAAGACATATCTCCCTGTATGCAGCAGCCTGAGCATTAAGGTTAGAGATAGGCACAAAGCCCTAAAGGAACCAGGAAAGTTGTGGAAAATCGCCAATTCATTGTTTCGGATTGGTTCAGGTTTGTCAAACCTGGAGAACCCAAACTTTCCCAAAGCAACGAACTTTGGAACAGTTTACGAACCTCTTGGTTCATTGCTGACCCCCTTTTATAATAGCCAAGTAACCTGAGACACTCCCCCACACATTTTCATAAAAAGGCATTTTAATAAAGTAAAAAAAGGTAAAGGTAAAGGTTCCCCTTGACAATTTGACCAGTCGTGTCTGACTCTAGGCGGCGGTGCTCATCTCCGTTTCCAACCCATAGAGCTAGCGTTTGTCCGCAGACAATCCTCCGTGGTCACGTGGCCAGCGTGACTAGACACGGAACGCCGTTTACCTTCCCACCGAGGTGGTACCTATTTATCTACTCGCATTTTTGCATTTTGCATGCTTTCGAACCGCTAGGTTGGCGGGAGCTGGGACAAGCGACGGGGGCTCACTCTGTCGCATGGATTCGATCTTACGACTGCAGGTCTTCTGACCTTGCAGCACAGAGGCTTCAGCGGTTTAACCCGCAGCGCCACCACGTCCCTTTAATAAAGTAAAGAAAACATTAAAATAGACTTTTCAGAATATAATTTTACTCTAACATATTAATATTAATATAACAACACATAATTATGGGGGGCTGTAAATCTGTCTCTACCAGATAAAATTTGAGAAGGGAAAAAATGTCAATATACTTTCAGTTTAATTTACTTTTGGGGGTGTGGAATTCACCCTCCATTCACATCTCCTACCACCACAAACCTCTCTCACTGAAGAGCCCCTCCCCTCAAGTCCAAATAAACACCTCCCCCACAGACCCTGCCCCACGCCCCACCTCTCTCTGGTTCTCCTCCCTCACCTTTTTGCCCCTCTTGCCTTCCTCTTCCATTACTCAGGTGGGACCTAGAGGCAACTCCCTCCCCAAGTCCCCTTTCCCTTCACTATGCCACCATAGCCACACCCTGAAGAACCAGAGACTCATGTGGAGTGAAAGGCAACACTGCTGCAGTGGCAACACCTTTTCAATCCTGCTACCATCTTGGATATCAGTATTCCCAGCGTGCACCACACGCTGACCTCATTCAGGTCTCTTTGAGCTGTGCTAACGTTTATGTCTGAAGGGTGCACCAATCCTCCAAAGGTGGATGCGGAAGAGCAGAGAGAAACCAAGACTTGCTCTTTTGGAGGGGGTAGAAGTTATGTGCATACATAAAAGGAAAATCCACCCAAAGGGATATAGAAATAAATAAAAACTCTAAAATTATCTACCTGTGGACGAAGAGGATTAAAATAAAACAGCTTTGTGTATACTATATTTAATATAATAAATATAAAAATAATTGCAATTAAAAATAACCATGGTGACCTCCTAGAAAACACTTTGTGACACCCTTGGGGATCCCAACCCTCAGGTTGTCAATCTGTGCTATAGGGAATGTATGGCCCTCCAAAGTTTGTTGGCCTTCAATTTCCATTATCCCTAATCAGAACAGCAAAATAGTGAGGGATGATAAAATACAATACAGCTAGAGAACCGTAAATTTCCCACCCCTGCTCTATCATGTTTATCTACAAGTCCATTCTTTTACAAACAAATGAACAGACCTTTTTAAAAGAAGCAACAACAGCAAAACAGCTTTTAAAAGCCTCTCCTTTTTTCATTTTCAGGAGGGAGGCTAATTATTATTATTGAAAATAGCATTAGGCATATACCCACATTTTTCACTTGAAAAGGTTACTTGTAAAGTTAGGAACTGGGAGGTTTGAAGACACGAAGGGACAGAAGTCAGGTTCAAAAGGAACAGCGTATAAAAATCTATCAGGTCCCACAGCCTCCTCACGCCTCGGCTACTTAATAAAAAGGCATGCAATCAAGCCACCATTCTGAGCTGAATGTCTCCAACTTATTAATTCCTCTCAGACAAGATAAGGAGAAAGGAACTCTCTGAAGCATGTAAATTCCATTGTTTTAAAAGCACAATCACTTTTAACCCTCTGTAGCCTTGCCAAATCTTTGAAGTATGTTCCTTCAGTCCCTGAATGCCAAACAGGATGGTATCTCCAGACTTCTGATGGTTATCGCAGTGTACGTGTTCTGGGGCTATGATTAGAAGGTGGGGAATGCAGGGAGAGGGTGGGGTCGATGAGCCAAGATTAAAAGAGTATTCAGCAACAAGAAATAGTTTACAACAAAATAAGAAAGAAACAATTGGACAAAGGTATATTGCCACTCTTTAAAGGCATTGAAGTATTATTATTGTTGTTATTAATTCTTAAGAAAACATGGGACTTTTGTTTGTTCTACATTTAAATCTCTGTAGTCCTTCTCCTCCTCTCCTTTGACAGCCATCAGAAGGAACAAAAAAATATGTGTGTGAGCTTTAAATCAGTGCAAGGATGTACTATTATTACTTAAAAGAGCTGAGAATTCCCTAAACTAATATTGATTATTCGCTTTGAATTGTTGTAGAACTAAGCAAGACTAATTTAGTGGAGCTGAGTGCATCTGCTACACAGCTGCAAAGAGAAAGTGTTGACAGTCGTACTGAAATTTCAGAAGGGACATCACTGTAGATGACTGCATAACTGTGACCCACTGCATAACATTTTCTCCATTCATGGTTGTTGTTGTTACATGCTGTCAAGTCGCCTATGATTACAACATGTCTTGTTTTGGTGTGTGATCAATTTCCCCTCAGATGCTTGCATAAAAGCTTTCAATTTTATGTTCTTCAGCACCTGCAATTGGAGCATAGACTTGAATTATGGTTATGTTGATAGGTTTCCCACACAGTCTGATTGGTATTATTCGGTCAGACTTTGATTATAGCCCCTAACGATCAGTGCTACATCTTACCTCAGTATTAGCTCCACTCCATTTCTTATGAGTTTGTTATTTCCAGAGTGGAATACTTTGTAGTTGTCTGACTGAAAATATCACATTCCAGTCCACTTTAGTTCACTGACACCAACTGATGCAGTGTTTATATGGTCTATTTCTTGCTTTACTGTTTCCAGTTTACCTTGGTTGATACTTCTCACATTCCATGTTCCAATTGTATGTGTTGTGCAGCATCTGACTTTTCTTTCACTTCTGTGCACATCAGCCACTAGAAGCCCTTTTGACTTTAATCTAGTTGTGTCATTAGCTGCAGAGCTATTTGTACTTGTTCTTTGCTCTTCCCCAGGACCTGATTAAGTGTTTTCCAACCTGGAAGTCTGATCCCTTGTTTCATTTTGGACTTTCTCATCATACGGTTTTCATGGTAAGGGAAGTTCATCAGGGTTTATCATTGCCACCTTCTGTGTAGCACTAACAAAAGTTAGCCTGAGTGTCACTGTCATCTCCTCCACCAGTGTTACTTCAGCTACCACTGCTGTCCAGTAGCGGCCTTTAAGAGGGTGGTTGCATCTTAGTCTTCTGTCTCAGCTGTGACCTTCTGCCTTGGGTGACCCTGAGAGGAGTCCAGGTTTGTAATGGAGTTGGAGCTCCTAATGGCATTGCTCTCAATTTCACTGATACACTCAAACCCCTTCACCACCTTAAGGTGTGCATCCAAGAAGGAGCCATTGATGGATCTCATTCATAAATGTGCAGAGTTCTCAGCTCTCCATTCTACAAAGAGACTGTCAGCAGGGCTGAGAACAAATGAATTGCCCAGATTATTTGAAATGATAACTGGACAGACATGTTTGCACTGCAGTCTGGCCACATTCAGAGGACCACGGTGGTTTGCAGGGAATTAGATTCCAAATAATTGACTTCGGAAGTAATCATGTTTTTACATATGTTGTGCAGAAGAAATATTTATTATCACTAAGCCTAAAAGAAATTATATGCACCTGTGAGCGGCCCCAGCCGCTGTATCCATGATGAGGCAGCAGGTACTGGTGATCAGTTAAGCTTTATTGGACTCAGCATACAAAGAAAAGAAAAGAAAAGAAAAACAGTGTCTCAGTAGTCCTTTGCAGGATGGGGCCTCTAGCCCCAAGCAGCAGGGATGGAATTGGTAGCTTTCTATCCTTCCAGTCCTTCCAGGGCTGAGAGAATATTCTGTCCCAGCCCCCAGCTCCGAGGGAGTTACTTCACTCCCGTGGCAGCTCACCTTGGCTGAAAGGTCCAGGCTGTTAAACAATCTTTGCCAGCCGAGTCCCCCAGCACGGCGTCCAGCAAGCAGAGGAGGCTGTGCAGCATCGGCTGACCCTGGGAGCTTCCATCTTTCAGCTTTCAACTTGCCTTCAGATAAGCCAGCCGTCCTCCGGAGATGCAGGCCTCTTAGAAGCTCCTTTCAGCGTCTCCCCCGGCAGACTATTTTCTCTCTTCCCCGAAGGTGACGGAAACTCCTAGGTGTCCTCCCAAATGTCCAGTTCCTCCTCTCCTTGCTCACTCGCCTCTATATCTACCTCAGCTACAGCTACAGCTGTTTCTCTGGGGGTGGGTTTAGGGCCTCCACCCTCATCTGCCTCAGGTGTTTCCTTCAAGGCCAACAACCCTTCTGCCATTGCTGAGGGGGCCTGCCCCCGCTGGCACTTAGCTCCTTCCCCCCAGCCGGCTGTAGCTGGCTCACAGCACCCCATGATTTGTTATGGAGTACAGTCTCAGTAAGCACATTTAAAACAGGTACAAGCTTCAAGCTAGAGCTACCAGTGGCCTGTGCTCCAACCAGAAGGGGACATCTTATCTGGCCCATTCAGGATGTGGTCCTTCCTACTGCTGGCATCATCAGCCATCATTCGCTAGTACCACTAGCAATGCCAGGCCATAATGGAAACACAAAGCTAAATAAGAAAGGTACCTGTTAACAGAGGCACAAAGCCCCAGAGCTTTGGGATTAGGGGACTTGTAATGTTTTGGTAGACACTCTTACTGAGCCTTACGGGCTGAGAGATTTCCAGTCCTCCAATCCCCTGTACAGTGGTGCCTCGACTTACGAACTTAATTGGTTCCGGAACTCTGTTCGTAACTCGAAATGGTTGTAAGTCAAAGCACCATTTCCCATAGGAATGCATTGAAATGCAATTAATTCGTTCCGGCCGAAGAAAAAAATCACCAGAAAAAAGACTCACTGCAAGACCCATCGGAAACGCAATTAATCCGTTCCGGCCGAAGGGGGGAAAAGAAAAGAAAAGCAAGCAAAGCATGCAAGACCCATTGGAAATGCAAAAAAAGCAAAGCAAAAAGCAAGCAAAGCGTGCAAGACCCATCGGAAATGCAAAAAAAGCAAAGCAAAAAGCAAGCGAAGCGTGCAAGACCCATCGGAAATGGGGGGGGGAAACCCCAAAAACAAACAAACCCCCCAAGACCCATCGGAAATGGGGGAAAAAACCCAAAAAGCAACCAAACCCCCCAAGACCCATCGGAAATGGAGGGGGAAAAAACAAAAAGCAAACAAACCCCCCAAGACCCATCGGAAATGGGGGGGGGGGGAAACTCCAAAAAAGCAAAGAAACCCCCCAAGACCCATCAGAAATGGGAAAAAAATCCCAAAAAGCAAACAAACCCCCCAAGACCCATCGGAAATGGGGGGGGGACCCAAAAAGCAAGGAAACCCCCCAAGACCTATCGGAAATGGGGGAAAAAAACCCCCAAAAGCAAACAAACCCCACAAGACCCATCGGAAATGGGAAAAAACACACCAAAAAGCAAACAAACCCCGCAAGACCCATCACAGCATAGAAACATAATCCCGCCACCCAGCCCAAAACCACGCTGCAAAACCCACCCAGAACAGTTTTTAAAAAGCAGAAAGCAGCACCTTACCTTACCAGGCAGTCCGAAGCCTCCTCCGATCGCACTCACTCTAACCGTTGGGGTGAAAGAGCTACAAAGAAGCAGCCTCTTCGCCTACCAACGGTTAGCAATTTGAATTCCCCGCCTTTTTTGGTTGTAACTCGAAGCTCTGGCCGCAAGTCGAAGCAAAATTTTGCGGCCGGAGCTGGTCGTAACTCGAAATGGTTCGTACGTCGAGGCACCACTGTACCTCCCATGGAGCGTATCCCCTCCCACCCATTTCCTTTGCCTGCTTCACAAGAACAAAATGGCTGATGAACCCGACATCCCTGAGCTGCAAGAAATTGAAAACCCCTATGAGGACTTTTATTTATTGGCTAATGCTTTCAGAATTCTGGCTGTAGAAATTCCTGGAGAATTCTGGGGGCCGAAGTCCAAGAAATCTTAAAGCCCCATGCCCACTATTCCTGATCACACCATTCTGCCTTCTTGGATGACTCTGAGGACTAGGCTGTACATTAGAAACAAGCTGAAACATGGAATTTTCAAAAGACATGACTGAGGCAATAGTTTATGTCTGAGTAAGCAGATTTACGAAGGAAGAATGTGCTAATGTCCTAAACATAAATCATAAAAAAAAACCCAACAAGATACTTGGCAAATAAATAAATAAATAAATAAATAAATTGCAAGAAGTGAGATAAGCTTCTGCTGTGAGAGTGACACAGAATCTGCACTTCAAAACTTCTTTGCTCTAGTAAAAGGCTGTCTGCAACATATGGTTCGGCCATGAGGTCTAGTATTATGACAGAAAGAGAGGGTTTCCTTTCTATCCCTTCATCCGCATCATGCAGAATTTTATACACTTCCACCTCTCCTCTTTCTCTTTTGTCTAAGATAAAGGGATCTAAACATTGTTTGTAGCCATATGTATGCTGCTTCAGTCCATTTATCATCTTGGCTGAACCTTTTTTATTTATTTTTTTGCACCTTTTGATTTTTTTTATAATATCCCTTTTGATGTGGTGGGACCACAAGTGCAGATGGTGCATACTTCCATAACAGATTTGTGCAATAACATTACAGTTTGGGCAGCTTATTTTTTACCTCAATGCAGACTTTATCTTTTTCACAGCACCAACACAGGGACTATCACTGAACTGAAGCAACCATCCAACAAACTGACCCCATTCCTAGTTCATCCATGCTAAAACAGATACCCTCAGCATGATTATGGGATTTTTTTAAAATCATAGTATTTCTGTATAGTTTGTACTTTATATTGTGGGGTAATACTGACCACAGTGAATTATGTGTACTGTTTTACAGGAAAGACAAAAGGAAATTCTGAGAGCAGTATTTAAAAACAAAAAAATCATCACATATCTTGGACTACAAGCTGAAAAATTACTTGAAAATTGTCGATCTTCATTACTGTATAACAGCAGTCCTTCTGAACACATAGCCCCCAGAGAGAGAGAGAGAGAGAGAGAGAGAGAGTTTTGTAAATGGAGAAGGGCAGAGATAGAGTCGTCTGTTGAATAAGAACAACTGAAGGAGCAACCTCATCTTGTTTCACATCTATGCTGTGCTTAGCTTTTTCTGTCTGCCATAAAAAGCAAGTCAAGATTAATCTTTTTTAGCATTTAGCTTTTTAAAAAAAGGCATGCAATTGAGTTTCAGTCCATTGAACCCAGCACATGGAATTGACAACATACCTTCAAAAGCTTCTTGCAGTAGATAATTAGACCAGTATAACACAAGTACAGCATGAATTAACCTTTGCACTCAGATATGAATATTCAATGCAGTTGTATTTTCTTGCCATGGATTGTTTTCAGAAATTAGCAGGGCTGCGTGTGAGGTTGTTGTAATGTATTGATTGGTACAAAATGACAGTAATTAGGGAGTTTTGAAAGGCCCAGAGGTTCACAGATTATCTGTATCATGCCGGTTATTTATGGATTTTCAGTTTAAACATGGTAAGGAAGATAGATATGTTGCATTTTGAAACAGAAGAGTAATCTTTCATTTCATTTAGAAAAGTAACAACATGGCTGATTTTCTGTAGGTTTTAATTTTTCTAACAATCTATTTCTCCCATTATGAAAGATAATTCCAGATTATTCCTTCAGTTGTTGTCATGATACTTGATGAACAAGTCTTGATTCATGCAACCGTTTTCAGTTTGTTGAAATCAGTACAAGTACATTTCTTCAGTGGATTTAGTGTGGTGCACACATTTGCAGTTAAACATGCTCCCAGATCACAATACAAACATTCCTATAAAAGCAAAACAAACTAGACCGACTTGCTCAGCTGGGAGTCCGGATGTCTGTGTTGAACCATTCATAATTCTAAATCAATACATGAAACCCCACCTCAGCTGGAAGCGTCTAACTTAGACTGATCTTTGTGCTTTTTCCTAATCAACCTGTAAGACAGCAGTGAATCTTCTATATAGACAGAGCTTGACAGGTTGTACTAAATGACCTTTGTAGATTTGTGAATCTTACAATTCTATGGCAGAGATAGGATATACAGATATGGGCCATATGTGGCTCATAGGGCCAAAAATGAGCAATTGCAATATCCTTGGGGCTCCAGCCACTCTATACTGACTTTTTTTTTAATGACCCCAAAAGTCTATTTGTGCCCTTTAGGGGACATGGGAGGCACATTTGCCATGTCTTGAGGGAACCTGTCACCCACACCCCAGAACATTTAAAAAAAACATTTTTCAAATATTATTTTGGGTGAAATAGAGTGCTCAAGGGGCTTTAAAAAACATTTTTGTAAAAAAAAAAAAAAGAATGGGGAAGAATTGGGGTCATGGATGTGGGCCAAGGGATGGTCATGCATGTCTCTGGATTTTTGATCACCCATTTCTGTTCTACAGCATAGGTGGGAATCATGAGGTCATCTTGGTGCCTGCCCTCAAAACAGTTATCTTCCCAGGGAGGTAAATCCATTTTTTAAAAAATTCAAAAAAATAGAAGAACCACACCTCCCAGGACTGCAATTATCCTCTAAAATAACCCACAGCCTACACATACATTTGTTTATTTTCATTTATTTAGCCTCATTTATACATGTCCAAATCTGGTTCACCAGACACAACCTGAGTAGATTGACTGAGTCAACTGCTGCATGGTAGCTTAATGATTGTATCAGTTCTTTTGATTCCATGGATCTGTTCCAGTTGGTGCTAACAAATGGATTTAGGCTTTTGTTTCCATTTTTAAATACAAGTCTTGATTTTCTTTAATGGGCTTGACCTTCCAGTCACTTTTGTTTTCATCTGGAGGGATCATGTAGCCCTTGGAGATTCCTAGAGCTGGAGAAATGGCCCCTGAAACGCTGGAGCTTGCTCATCCCTGCTCTATAGAAACATTGGAGGTCATCACAGCAGTAGACACCCCCCTTCAGAAATTAGTCGGGGGGGGGTGTCAGAAATATATCAGGAATGCCCTGCTGCTTGCTTTTAACTGAAACCTGTTTTATTGTTGATTTTGCAGTAAGAGTCGCTGTTACAATATTCAAACAGTTTATTTTATTTCTTATTACTTTTAACTCCTTCAGTTCTCAACTACATCAACTTTCCAAGTCCTTGTCCAAATCCTAACCTAACTATCTATCTTAACACTTCCAATCCCTCTATATATCTCTGTCTCTTCCTCTCTCTAACTCTCCAACTGCCCTAACTGTCCCAAACTGTCTTTTTTTTCTCCCCTAGTTCCGTTGGTTCCGCCCCTCCTGTCCTATCATAGGCTCCCACACCAGAGCTCTAACCTGACGGACAGGAGTGACGTGTGAGCTGTCCGTCACAGTTGCCATTTCTAACAACTTGGTAAACAACTTTAAAAGTGTGCTTGTCATAAAAATGGTGCCAAAAGTTCTAAATAAATTCATAAAATGCAAATATAACAATAATGGCTTGGCTTGCATCACATATACCAAAACTGACAGCTCTAATCCCTACCTTCCTCCCTCTGTTTTGCATAGTTCACCCTAACAGGGTGAAAACAGTGCTCATAGAGGTGAGACACTGCTGATTCAGAGAAAACAAGTGGAAGCTAATTGGTTTCTTGTGCAGTTGCTATCCTATAAAGCAGGGATGTTGGCAAGTCTTTGGAATTGAGTCCCAAGTCTGAGTCCAAGTCTTTGGTACCAAGTCCCGAGTCCCAAGCCCCAAGTCTGAGATCCTATTAAAAACAAGCTTTTTTCCCAGAAAAAAAGGGAGGGAGTGGGTTGGTTTCAAAATTGTCCAAGTCATTGGAAAAAAAACACCTGAATCCAGTCACCAGTGCGACTTAAGTCTGATTTGTTAGCAAGTCCCGTGACTTGAGTCCCCAATCTTTCTCCAAAAGATTGAGTCAATTATGCTGACCAGGTTCATCTTCAGGAAAGTAGTACAGATGGGCATATTGTACTTGTTAAGATGATGTAAAAATGCAATGTCAGAGAGTGGTGCCTTCTTTTCTCCCCACAGGGCATGAATAATTCCCATTGAATTCCATGGAGATAATAGCGTTCTATAGTTAGGCAAGTCCAGCTGTCACTCTTTTTGGATGACAAAAGGAGAACAACTCGTGTTAAATATATATCAAGCTATACAAATGAAAGGGAAATGGGGCTTTCTGTTCAATTATTCCCACACAGAGAGTTTGGACACATTTGAGGTGTTCCAGGGGCCTTCTAGATGCCTAGAAGAGTGTTAGTAAATGGATGCTGAACAACTGGAAACAAAGTAATAAGGTCAACACAAAAGGCAGAGATTTGGTTTCGTATGAGCCAGTATGGTGTAGTGTAAAGAGTAAGGGACTAAGGACAGTGGGATTCAAATCCCTGCTCAGCAGAGAAACTCACAGGGAGCTGGCACTCATAAAACCACTGCTTAAATATACCTTGAAAACCCTATTATGTTTTCTATAGCTGAAATCCTGTTGCTTAGCATAATAAATAAGTCACAATTTGAGTAGGTCGATTGAATCAGTGGAATTTATGAGGGATTTGATCCATCAAATCCTCACTGATTCAATGAGATTAGCAAGGTTCCCTAACTGTTTAACAACAGCGAATGCAAAAATATTTTTTCCATCTTGAGCTAGACTGCTAAAATAAGAAGGTTTTGGATTTGGAATCTGGGTTTATTACTAAAAAATAATTTACTTGACTTACGTTGTGTTCAGGAGTGACTTTTTATTTAAGTGTATGCGTTTTGCACTAGGCCCTTGTTCATAGATCTTGGGATTCTATTAGAAAATGAAGTAGATCCAACATGCCTCATGTCTGCCTCTCTCTGCTGTTGAAGTCACAACCAAGCAGTGAGCAGAACATAGGTAGAAATGTACTGCTAGGTCTCTGGGTAAATCAGCAAGAATCTGGGGCTCAAAACTGTATAACAGTAACTAAAAAGATTCTTTAGTGTGTTTTTAAAAAAAGCACTTGCTAAAACACCTAAACACTTCAAAAAAAACACTTAGAGGGGGTCTCAAGAGTAAGGATGTAATGGATAATCGCAATTTTAATCATCCTTGGCAAAAAGGGGTGCCATGATACATGGAGACACCCAACTGGAAAAAAATAAAAGCCTGTCAACTCCTGTGAGAGTTTTCAGTCCTCCACAAGAGGGAAAGAAAAAAAACAAATTCACCCACTTCACTCTTTTGAACCTAGCTATTGGCTGGTGGACTTCAGTTGTGTTGGTGAGAAGTATCAAAGGTTGTGACCACTTTCTCCTTTTATAGGCAATTGAGGAAAGCTTATCCAGACTCATTGCAGCACCCTGTAAAGATAAGAAATTAACCCAGGGCATGTGGGCATTTAATATCTTATTTTGGTCATAAATCAGATTTAAAACATAGCTTACAATCAGGTATGGGTACACTGTGTGGGATTTAGCCCTTTCTCCTTATGTTGTGCTCCTGGTGAAAATGGACTCCCTCCCTGAAAATGTTATTTTCCCCAAGAGGGAAATGTGTCACTGGCAGTGATTAGTAATTTTTAAATTAAACAGCACATCAGATTAGATTCCCCTGACAGTTCTGCTTCAGATAGCTGGAAATCGTGTGTTTGTAGTTCAACAATATGTCTGATTTCTTTTCTTTCTTATTAAAGTTGTATGCAATATATGGGGGTGGAGAATAAGTACAATTGCCACCAGCTGTCATTTGGAAGTTCAGTTGTTTGATTGCAGCATTTCACTTATCAATTTTTAAGCACCAAGAGAAGTTAAATTATGCATTTTTTGGATCTTAAGTGCTTTTCTGATGTAAACACTTATCTGCAATATGCAATCATTGAGTTAAGACACCATGCTTTCAAAGTAGGAGGTGAAGAGTGCTCAGCACTTCTGTCTTCCTGTCAAAAACTTAAACATACTTTGATTATGGGTGAATAACCAATAACCAACCTTGGAATCACCAAGGGTCAGATACAACTAAATGGATAATTTGATTCAATGGGTGCAATTAAGTTTCCCTTTGTTTCAGAAAAACGATTCTAGCTTCATGTAGTTTCAGTACTGATGATTCTCAAAAGTATTAAATTTCCTTAAATTATGATTGAAGATACCAACTAACTATAAGAAGAGTCAATATGCTTTCCCTTCCCTGGGCACAATGTTACCAATCTAGGTTCATATTCTAGCTCACATGTACTTTGGATAGTGAGTCAAATTTAACATATTTAGAAGTGCTACACCCTCTCTCTCTTGTTTCATTTTGGACTGTCTCATCATAGGGTGTTCTTGGCAAGAAAGGTTTGGTAGCAGTTAACAACTACCACCTTGTGTACAGTACTGACAAAAGTTAGCTTGAGTGTGCCATTGCTTCCTCCACCAGTGTCACCTTCAGCTACTGCTGCCCAGTAGCTGCCACCCCCATCATACTTGGAACCATCCATCCTCCTCTGCTCATGCAGCTGTTACCCTTGAAGAGGGTGGATAAATCTTAGTCTGGTGTCTCAGCCACGACCAACTCTGCCTTGGGTGACCCTGCTAGGAGTCGAGGCTCATAATGTTATCTGTTGTTGTTTAAGGTTGGGGAGGGGTTGTCTGTAGGCAAGTGTGGACCAGACACCCAAACACTGGAAGAGGGGAATATGGTTGCCCAGAATGGACTGCAGGCACTTATGATACATCTCCGTTGGGACCTGTAGGTGACTGTTAAAGGTGTTCTGTTGTTTTCTCTATTGAGTCTGTCTTGTAGCAGATTATACTAGTCTGGTTCTGTCAATTTGCTTGGTATTCTAGTGTAAGAAATGTCTGCTCTAACTCCATGAGGTTTTAGTCTCTATCCTATAGTTATCCACCTTAGCTGTGGAGAATGGACTTGGTGATGTCTCTCTGTGAAAGGACTTGAAAACATTGTTTTATAACTATTCCAGCCCTTTCCAGAAAAGCTCAGAAGACAGTGCTGGGGAAATCCTCTTCAGTACCCTGGCCATTGGCCTGTTGGGTCCCTCAAGATTCTATTCTGTTCTGTCCCCCTTTTATTCAGAAACGTTGTTCACAGTTTTGAGATTTAGTGCTACCGATATGCTGATGACAACTAACTCTATCTCTCCCTTCTGTTTTTGGTTTTCAATGGCTATCTGATGTCAGTAATGAACTGGATGAGGATGAACAAACTGAAGCATCATCCAGATAAGGCAGAGGTACTCCTTATAAGTCAAAAGGCAGATTAAAGAATAGGGATTCACTTTGTATTGAATGGGGTCACACACTCTTCCTGAAGACAGCTTGGGTATGTTCCTGGATTCAGCCCTGAGCCTGGATGGCCAGGTTTCAGCAGTGGCCAAGAATACATTTGTGTAGTTAAAACTAGTGCATCAACTGGAATGTTTTATCTTTATTGATCATTTCACAGAATGCTGTACATTACTGGTTTTGCAGTGTGTGGATATTTTTTGCATCCAATCACTGGTCTTCTTAATATTACTTTTTAAAATGTTTTGAAGTACTTTTAAAAAATTGCATGCTTTTTGTAACTATTTGTGAAGCACCTTGTGTCCTAGATTTGGAAAAAAGATGGTACAAAAATTAAATCAATCAACCAATAAATTAATCAATCGCTATAAGCATAAGTAACATGCTCATTATAAATTTTGTAACACTGTCTGAAGGAGTTATTTTCTATTAATAGGTTATTTTTTTAAAAAAGTAAGGTCAGCTCAGTGCCCAAAGGAACTCCCAAAGGCATAACTATGCACACTGTGCTTGCCTCTCTTTCCATGCTCTGAACCATTTTACCAGCAAATTCTATTTTCCCAGCAGTCGAGTAATACTAGTGGCATTACATTGCAAGACAGCTTATAACAGGTATTTAATGGGCTCATTTCCCCAAGTGGATGACACAGCAAAAAGTAGTCATAACTTATGAACTGATTCTTAAAAGCCATATTAAAACACTGTACTTTGTCTAAGGCTAAACTTATTAAGTTAGGTGGCAGTTCTAGCCAGTGATAGAAATGGGTGACAATAGACCCATAGTCTGGAAAGAGAATATGAGAGAGAAAAAGAACAAAACACAGCTAAAACACAGATGAAAAGTAAGGAAAGAAGACTATTAAATCATATTCAGTGAGGTAAATCAAAGCCTCTTAAATAGTAATGAAAATATATAGAAATACAATAAAAGAACTTAAACAAGGTCATTTATAAGAAAGTATCTGTAGCATATTTTCAGCCCACAGCAGTAAGAAAAATTCATGAATAATATTAGAGGTATTTACATGATCCACTTTCTTCTGGTACAGTGTTTGCCTAATGTAATGAGATCAGGATTGCTTGAATAAAATACAAATTTCAGAATGATATACCTGAATCTTACAGCACTCTTTTTTTTATTATCATTTAAAAGGCAAACAGGAAGCATTTTCTGCATCTAATACAAAGTGTTAATATTGACATTTGCTTGCATTAATATCACTGGTTATTGTCAGTGAATTACGAAAACTTTCAAGTTAACAATTTTGCAGGTTGTACAATCCGCTTCAGGGTAAAGATTCTGTGGGATTAAATTTTGTTCAGGGCAAGATATTGCTGTTCTAATTTCATTTGTGCAATTCAAATCTTATTTTGGGAAGCAGAAATGTATATAAACAGCATCTGCAAAGTTGTTGTGAGATAGATTTCCTCACTCAGAGAAATGCCGAGAAGAAATATTTCCTTAAGTCTAGGCCTCCCAGCTCTACATCTGTTGCTGTTATGTGTCATCAAGTCAAAATCAACTTATAATGGCCCTACTAGAGGTTTCAAGGTAAGTGAGATATTTAAGGAGTGGCTTTACCAGTTCCACTCCCCCAGTGAGTTGCTATGGCCGAGTGGGGATCTGAACTCAGGCCTCCTGAGTCCTAGTCCAACACTCTATCCATCACACCACAGGGGGATGAGGCTTTCACAGTCTTTTGTAAAACTATGATTTCTACTTCTATACTGGCTGTCTCACTTTTGTACTATCCTCAATGCAGAGCCAGCCGTACAGTTATGCAGACTGAGGAAGCTGAGTCGGGCAGCAGAAACAGGAGGTCCTGAAAGGGTAGTGTGCTGTTAATAATTTATTAAATTATTGCTACAACTTTATTAAGAGCATATGGTTGTTGTTGTTTTGATCTTATATGACAAAACAACATGGGAGGGGAGAGGGCAATATTTATTGTTGTGCCTCAGGCAGCAAACATTTTTGTGTTGATCCTGTTGCAGTGTAGCAAGTCAAGGGAAAATACGATGGCAATGCTGGACATTCTGTACCTATTACTAGCTATGTGATGGGAAAAAAGTTTATTCTTTTGACCTGACTAGCAAAATCCTCTTCTGTAGATTAGTAGTTATAATTGGTATCTCATCATTTACCAACCATTCACAGTAGTTTCCCAAATGGTGTAGTGTATGTTTTCTCCTGAGAGGCGCTCTACTGTTTAGGGTTCCAAACCTACCATCCCCTCTGAAAAGAGTATTTCCTTTTCCTGACCATCAAAGTTTGTTCTTTCCAGCAGTGACTGTACATCAGGGCTGAGCAACGTGCAGCTCATGGGCTGCAAAGAATCCCCCCCCCCCAAAAATCTTTGAGGTGCAATTTTAAAAACTAAGAAACAGAAAATGCCTTTTTCTGCTCCTTGAAGCCTTCCTTTTGTGTTAGAGGGGGGTAGAGTCCCCCAGCCCCTAAACAGAAAGACTAATAATCACTGGTAGAGATTGGCCATTCATATTCGTATCCCTGGGGATATGAATACAAATAGCGGCACCACAAATGCCATGGAAGTCCATTCCCTTCCCCCCAGAACTGGCCAGTCCACTCACCATTCAGCGTGTCGTCGTTGTCGTGCCAATCAAGGAAATAGCTTTTCCCTGCCTCCTCATGCAACCAAAAACTCATCAGCTGAGTGGGGAAACTCCCTGTTCCACCTCCATGCTGGAGTGGTCAGCTGCACAGGGAGGCCAAGTGCCTGAACGGTAAGTGGATCGGCTGGTTCTGTGGACCTCTGTGGCACCTATTGTGCCACTATTTGTATTTGTATCCCCAGGGATATGAATATGAATATGAATAGTCATAATCACTAGCTTCTGGATAGCTCAGAGCCAGAGGTTGGGTGTTTGATTCCCTATTATGACTCCTATGAGTAGAGCCAGCCTGTGTGGCCTTGGGCACGCTGCACAGTCCCAGGATGCCCCTAGAAGAAGGGAATGGTAAACCACTTTTGAGTATTCTCTACCTGGAAACCCCTGGAAATGGTCACCATAAGCCAGAATTGACTTGATGAAAAAAAATTGGTCTCCTTTTCTTCTCTCTCTCTTTTTTAAATCTGGTTTTGTTTTGTTTTTAGTCCCTTCTTCCATTTCTGGTCCTAGGGTGGGTTTTGGAGTTTTTTTTAAAAAAATATTTTTAAAAATAAGTTTCTATGATACTTGTTCCCAGAGCTTCTGACACATCACAGTTCTCAGTGGTCCTGTTTCAGCTACAGTTAAGCCGCTGCTCACAGTCATATCACTACGCACTGTGCGAGTTTGTTACTAAAAGGAGTAGTGTCTGTTTTAATCATTTTGAGAATTTCTGCTTTTTTTTCTACCTAAGAATGTTCAAGAATAACAATAGCACACAACCGTCATCCTGTTTCATATATGAAGCCCTGATCCAAGCTGTGGACTTTGGGATTGGCTGGGTGCAGTCTGACTTTGTGCAGGCATAGTAGAATCCAATGACCAAAATCATGTTGTATAGGTACTCCTGCATAACTTGAAGTTGCACAAGCTATTATGAAACTTGTATCTTAGAACTTATGATCTTAGAATTGCAGAGCTGGAAAGGACCTTGTGGATCATTGAGTCCAGCCCTAGTCAAGGAGATACAGTGGGGAATCAAACTCCCAACCTCAGGCTCCACAGCCAGATGACTAAACCACTGAGCTATCCAGCAGGAGCACAGTTGCACAGTCAATTGCATGATTTCTTGCATGGGTCATTGTGCAAGCAGGCACACAATTTTGCCTGGATGTAACTCCCTTTGAACTTACACAGGTGTAACTTTACACCACATCGAATGCAAAAGGATTTCAGCCAAAGGGTCAAGAGGCAAGTAGAATGAAATAAAAACTGACTGTCAGTTAATGGAGCAAGCAGACCAGGAGCACAGCAGGGCAGTATCTCTCTTATCATGGAAGTGCTCAGACGGAAGAGTTTCTCTTTCTGTTTGCATTTTTATGCTTTTCTATTTTGTAACAAAACCCACAGCCTGTGCAGTTTATTTTTGCCAGACACAACAAGCTCTGGGTAATTTTTTAACAAATCCTTTACAAGCGTTGTCCCCTACCTGCCAATCTTGATAATGGAAATATGGAATATGCAGTACAATACATCTTGAGAGAAAACAACAGGGAGTAGAAAAGGCCTCCTGGCACAGAAAGGCGATAATGTTTTCAATGTGACTGTGGAGCAATAGGGGTCAGCAGCACACAGAAAGAAGCTGTTAGGTTTCCTGTTAGGTTCACTCTGTCATTTGTGTTGGCATGTCTTAACAGAGCCAGAAAGCAAGAAAAAATCTATTTTGATATGGATTCTAGGACACAGACACATGAGAAATAAGAAAAGAGACAAAGATGTATTCAAAACCTTGCATTTCCTTCTGGTTTTTGTTTGTCTATTTTTGCTTTGTTTCTAAAGAAATGCAAAACAAAAGAGAGTTGGCAAGGCTGATGGTGGCTTGATGTATTATCTATTTCATGTAAGGTGGTCTATGTCTTTATTCAGTGATCGATAAACTGGTTAGAACCCAAGTGAAAGCTGTCTTACATTGGTTCAAATTCTACAAAGCTAGTAAAATAATGCCTTAACTCACATGTCTTATGATCAGTAATAGCATTGAGCGATGTCAGAAAATTACAACTTACCCTCTGTACACCCACATTTGATCTTCGTCTTTCAGGCCAAATTCCAGATGGGGAAGATGCAAGGAGAACTGTGATCTATGGAGCAGGGAGTGCCTCACCCCAGAATGGCTACTCATTGGTGAGAGAATAACAGGTATGGGTGGAGGATCTCCCTAACAATATCATAAGGCTCAGATGCTTTGTAAGCTATACAGAATCAGGACAAAGCAGGACATCTTTCCTGGTCCCACACACTCCATCTTTTCATTATGGATTATGTAATTGTCAAAGTTTGTTGGGGTACTCAAACAGTTCTTAAATGACGACTCATAGAAAGTCCTATTATTGGCATGCCTTTATGATGTCCGATAATCCTTTGTTTCCTAGATACTAACTGGCCCAAATTCCTTTTCTATGCTCATTGAATGATTCCTACAAGTATTGATCAATTCCTGGCCTAATTCATGCAAGACTTCCATTCATTGCCTAAATGAAGACCTGTCCCTGAGAACTCCTGTTCTTTTCCTACTTGTCCTTTATCTCCGGCTATCCTCTTTTTGGGTGATCGTTAAAAGTTACAGGTGTTGCTTACATTTGAATGGTACTTTCACAGATACAGAATGCCTAAACCAGTGATTGTAAAAATTCCGTTGTTGTTGGACTTTCAGGTTTCAGAATCCCTCAGCCAGGAGAATCTAGTATCACCACCCCAAACAACAATCTCAAATGCCCTTTTGCAGACGATGGATATAATATGAACACACGTGTTGTATACCTGAAAATGATCTACTTCATTATGTTAACAATGGTTTCTTTCCCCCTCCCACATGAGACTTCTTGTCCAAATGAATCATCACAACCTTTTGTTGACTTTTTTTGGTCACATTAAACCTGTTCTGGTCAGAATCAATGATCATATGGAAATATTCTAAAAGGTCATCAGTGCAGCTGAAATTCTCCTACCAGTTCATAAAGGCCACACTGCAGAGAGAAACCCTTGTCAATCAACTTTATTTCATTATTGCATTGTATGTGCACAGGGAATAATATGATGAGATTTTAATAAAGTGGGATCAAAATCTTCCTACGGCACTTGAATTGATATTGTCTACATGTATTGAAAGATGTATTGCCTCTGGAAAGCAGAATGATGTCAGGCAACAGCATGGGATCATGTTTGTATTAGAAATACATACTTGTTTAAAACCATAAACAGATTTTTATGTATACAGATTGAAAATTCACATGCTAAAGATGAAACAGCCTGTACAGCAAAGAGAATTAAAAAGAGGATTTTGATTTACATTTAGGAAATGTTGGAATGAAACACTGTTTGAGAATTGTTGACTATCTAGACTAATGTGTCAGCAATAATTTTGCAGTGTGATGTGTAATTACATTCCTTTTAAAAGATAATTATAAACCACCACCTGCATTCCTGAAACATTGTTACTCATATAACTGTGTACAATTGATTCCAATTCTTAAAGCAGCCATGGGGAGTGGAGTGGAGCAGTGAGCACTCTTCTGGAATAGTGGTCACTCTTCCTTGTTGTCTGGTGACATATGGGGGTGCTGTTCCTTTGCTGCCGCTGCCACCTCTTTGGCTCTGGTCATGGTTGCTGCTGCTGCTTCCCTCACAACTGTTCTGCCCAGGCAATTGGTCCTCTCCCTTTACCAACAGGCAGCATGAGAGCGTTGCATGTGATGGAGCAACAGCAAGGGTGGGGATTGAACCCCCACAATGTGGGGAGGCATGCAGTCTCTCCCACCAGATGGAGCAAGGTGAGCAATGTTCCTTGAATTACAGTGACCTTACAAGGGCGGCAATTCCTCACATGAGTTCTCTAGCCATAGGGCTGTATACTGAAATCGGTATATAGATGATAGTCATCACCCCCCCTACTCCTAAGCTACCTGTGCCATTCTCCCTTTTTTATGCTCCCTGGGCCCCCACCATTCTACATGCTATTGAGTTAAAGACTGTTAGCACTCCATCAGCATTTTGCATCTCTCTGCCATGCATTCTTAGTACTTAGTTAATATTTTACTGTAAGTGCTATACAAATAACAATCCATTCAAAACTCTGAACCCTGATATGAGAATTCATAAGGGTTGTTTGCCCCATCCTAGTATATGATAAAGCCATTCTTGCTCTCTTCCTATGTCTGACACAACCACTTCCCCATATCCATATTGATGTTACTATGAACGGGACTTTTGTGTTTAAATGAATAGGGGAAAACATGAAATAGGTTCTTATTTTCATTGTCTTGTTCCCTTGTCCATTCCAAAGAAAAAAAATTCTGAAAAGACTAAGGGGCTGTATTAATGAACAGAGGAGAACATGAAAAATTCTTTCATGGTCTCTTCTTTTGTTTAATCTTCTTTTACTCTTTCATCCTGTCAAATTACCCAGGAAACTTTTGATACACCACTGTTGCAACCGCTGCTTTCAGCAGCCAGTCAGAAGTGCCCAGGAGTAGGGGAGTGGAAATTTTAAAGCTATACAAGAGCCTGTTTGGGACACACTGAGGAGAGTGCTCTGTTGCTTTGCCTTTTCCTCCTTTCCTTCAGTCAGTTGTGTGTTTCCGAGATATCAACATCCAGAGAAAAAAATGGATGACAATAAAACTGCAGTTATTTCTTGTGCCATCTCTTGTATGTGAATGCTATTTTGAAATGGCAGAAATCTTCTTCATTATCATCATCATTATCTTAGAACTGCAGAGATGGAAGGGACCCTATGGATCATCAAACCCAGCCCCTGTCAAGGAGGCACAGTGAGGGATTGAACTGCCAACCTCTGTCTCTGCAGCCAGATGCCTAAACCACTGAACTAATCTTTTGGTTTATTACAAAAACTGCATTGGCAGAAGATTATATGGCTTAAGTAACACAGAAGAAAAAGGATGTTTGTTCCAGGATAAACCATTCTCTTGATATAAGAGCTAAGATTCCATTTAATATATATATATATATTAATAGCTTTGATCTTTGCTCATTTTTATCTCTGGAAAATCTAGAGTTCACAAGATTTAACAAACATGCTGTGGCATCTGCTCTTGAGGGTGGGAAAATTAATTTGGAGGCTACCACCAGCTCTCTGCATTGCCAAGCAGAGGAGAACTTGATGTGCCATAACCATTCCCTTGATGCTGCAATGAAAGTACCTTATGTAAAAATAATCATTTTTTTCAATTAAAAAAAGAATGTAGTCTAATAAAAAATATTGCCATGGGCATTCTAACTGGCAAGCATGGGACCAGAGTGTATTTTTAAAAATGTTCTTCCCTACAAGGAAGACTTAGTTTCCACATTTGGTCCTGGATCCTTCTCAGAGTGTTCACACTGACTGGAAACAACTTGAACCTGGAGTATCTAAACCAGGGATGGGCCCTCCAGATGTTGCTGGGCAGCATCAGCCAGCATGGTTAGTAGAAAGAGATCATGGGAGTGGTAGTTCAGTGGCAACTGGATAGCCACAAGTTGCTTACTATAATCTAAAAGAATGTCTTTTCCTACAGATATCTGCCCTGAGCCTTAAACCATCTGCAGAGGCACTTCTCCCACCAAATGAAGTTTAGGTAGGTGGTCACAAGACAAAAGGGGCCTGCTTTGGGGAGGTGCCCTCTCCAAAGCAGCTAGCCCAGTATTCACACTGTTAAGTTTTTTTGTGTCATGTGAGAGCATTCCTCATTTTCCAGACATTTGGAGGTTTGTAGGTAGCTGCTTTGATGCATTTTTAATGTTTTCTGTGTTGATTTTGATTTTACTGTGCTTCTTTTATCCTTTCAGCCTTACATAATCTGCCCAGAAAATTCTTCCTGTTGAGAGCAATCTGAGCACCCTTCACCTGGAGCTCTTAGGAAATCCTGCAAAGATAGGTTGAGAGTGTTTTGCTTTTTCCACTCCTTCACTGTTTAGAGAAGCAGGAGCAGGAGCAAAGCTGTATCCCCAGCGAAAGGACTGGGTGGGAAAGCTTTGCTTTGATCCAGTGACATCAAAGACTGTGGCCATTCTTTGAGATCAGCAACACGGCCACCTCTCCTCATGCCAACCTCTCTACAGAGGCCTTGGAGTGAAGGAATCTGGTTACTTTCCCACCTATGGTCCATAAGGATAATCAGTATAGTAAGATTATTAGTACAGTATGCTAGTACTACTTGATAGCAACAATGTTTCAACATTGGTCATTTTAGATTGGCTTTTCCCAACACAGAGTCCCCAGATACTGTTTCCATCGCTCCCATCCAATATTACTAGTGGACAGAGATGGTGGGAATTGTAGTTCAACTGAATCTGAGGGCTCTAGGATGAGAAAAAAGCTTCTGTAGATCATGTCTGCTGCCAGGCATATATTTTCAGTGCCAGCCTAGTGCCTCACTACTTACAGTTGGATACCTAACAATTTACATAAATGGATATCACTTAAGAAATCAAGCCACATGTTCCTCAAATGGTGTTTATATATAATTGTCAGTATTACCAAGGATCAAGCCTACCTCTGAGGCAGCCTTGCAGGTAGCAAGTTCATAGCATCTGAGTTGCCATGTGGATACTCACCCAAATGTGATGTACTGAGTCAGAGTCTAGACTGGAGGCATCCATAGCTTGAAATGGGCAACTCCCATGTAATCAGAAGTATCCATGCAATAAGCTAGAAGAGGTGTCACAAACAACTGCCATTTTGCTTTGTCCTGTATTTAACTTTTCAATTATAACTTTGGCAAATTGTTCTAAAATGAGTTGAAATAAAATTCTACCCCATCAGGAACAGCCAATGTTCATAAGTAAAGCTATTCTCAGTGTGGAGAGGAACATATTAGACCTGCCTGCCATACAGGTACAGTCAACCCTCGACTTACGAACGGCCCTAGTTACGAACATTTCGACTTATGAACCACTCTGATAGAAAAATATAGCCTCGACTTGCGAACTTTGCTTCGAGTTACGAACCGAAAAAAAACCCGCGCGGGAGGCAGGGAAAGCACAAAATTTGAACTTTCAAGGTGTTCTGTTGAAAAGGTGTCTGTTCCCTCCTTCCCTCCCTCTTTCCTTTCCTTTTTTTTTAACCTAAGTCATATTAGGTTAAAAGGGAAAAAAAGAAAAAAATTCTGCCCCTAGTGGTAGGAACGGATTAACCGGCTTTGCATTAGTTCCTATGGGAACTAATGCTTCGACTTACAAACCGCCCCTTGACCTAAGAACCAAAAACAGCCGGAACGGATTAATTGGTTTTCAATGCATTCCTATGGGAAATGTTGATTCGACTTACAAACTTTTCGACTTAAGAACGTCCTTCCAGAACAGATTAAGTTCGTAAGTCGAGGGTTGACTGTATAAAAGATGAGGAACCTTTCAGGGGGAAAAAACTAATTCAGTATAAACATGGTTCAATATACAAGGATTGGAATCCAGGCATCTAAGAGAGAAACCAGAAACACTTGATCCCGAATGCCCGAATCGCTTTCAGCTTCTCCCAAGTCCTTTTTTCTTTTCTTTTCTTTTCTTTCTTTCTTTCTTTTTAAATACAAGAACAGGTTTTTGTCCCACCCCAGTTATGGACAAATTTATAAAATTTTGTCCTTCGAGGAGAAATTGAAACAGAATTCTGACCTCTCCTTGCAGTCAGTGGAGACCCTCAGTAAGTAGCCCAGCAAAGAAACCATAAACAGTATAGTAGCCTTTATGGATATATTTCAGCTTTCACACACTTGTGGTCTCAAGTTCCACCCCTCAGTTATTCATGGAATGACAAACTGCTGGCCAAGAATAACACAAGTGTTCAGAGCTCGATAGTAAATATTTAATGAATTTTAAATATTAATAATAAATATTCAAATTGAATATTAAATTCTGAATAAAATAAGTGTACAGTATAATTAAATATTTTCTCTCTTCTTTTTTTACATGCTAACTGGAAGTGCAGCAATGCCGTCTGCAAACTTCTGCCATTTCCCCCACTTAAATTTTAGGCACAAGATATAAATAATGAAAGCTATACCAAGCTCAGTTCTATGATATGACACCGGTTCTCCCGCCCCCACCCTCTCTCCAGAGAATGGTTTCACAGCTACTCATCCATGAAAGAGAATTATGACATTTTTGCTGAAGAAGGGAGTCATTTTATTTTAGTTACTACTTACAATGCATTTTAAATAGGGCCCTCTGAGCTGTGGGATGCCTGGCGTACTCTGCATGTGGCTGTGAGGTGAAAGAGAAAGAGTGTGAGAGAGAAATATCAGAAAAGAAAAACATTGCCAGCCCTTGCACTTGCTGCCACACCCTCACATACACATCCAAGGGCTCCAGAGGCAGGCCAAGAAAACTGGCCAATGAAAACACTCAGTTTATACAAAATTATCACCCATCAAAATACAAGGGGTGCTGATAAGTATTGAGCCTTTCCCAGAAAAAATTGAGCTAGGAAGCTATGAATTGCAGGGTGTATTGGCCAATTTGTCTGTATTCAATGGTGCAAAAATCAACCACCTATGATTTTAACTTATCTTTCATTTTCAGCTCCAAAGTGAACATGGCAGCACCTCCAGAAAAGTTCAATGTGGAAGAGCATAGGACCATAATCAAGTTCCTGTTTCTCCAAGGGAAAGGTGCAAAGCAGGTCCATGATGAAATGTCACAAACTATGGGTGACAGTGGCCCTTCATATGCAACAGTTAAACGTTGGGTTGTCAATTTTAAAACTGGCCATTTCGGTGTTGATAGTGAGAAACCCAGTGGAAGGCCTGTTTCTGTCTCTGTGCCTGCAAATGTGAAAGCCATCCATGACATGATCATGGAGGACCGCCGAATATCAGCCAAAAGTATTGCTATATATCTGAGAATATCACGTGAGAGAGTTGGTGCCATTATCCACAACGACTTGGAAATGAGAAAGCTGGCAGCAAAGTGGATCCCCAAACTTTTGACAACCGAACAAAAGAGGAAACGTGTGGAGTCATCGGTGGCTGTTTTGGAACATTTTGCAAGAAATGAGTCAGATTTCCTGGGCAAACTGGTAACTGGTGATGAGACATGGATCTACTGTTATGATCCTGAGACAAAGGAACAGTCTAAGGAATGGAGGCACAGTGGTTCCCCCAGGCCAAAGAAGTTCCGAGTGCAAAGGTCGGTGCAGAAGCAAATGGCAACAGTTTTTTGGGATAAGAAGGGAGTTCTGCTGGTGGACTACCTCCAACAGGGTTCAGCCATCAATGCAAAATATTACTGTGCTTTATTGACGAAGTTGAGGCAAAACATCAAGGAAAAACGTCGAGGAAAGCTCTCCAAAGGTGTCATCGTGTTGCATGACAACGCCTCGTCACGCACTGCAGGTGAAACAATGGCAAAACTTACGTCCTTAGGCTTTCAAGTGATGTCCCATCCACCCTATTCTCCCGATCTGGCTCCTTCTGACTATTATCTGTTCCCCAAACTCAAAAAACACCTAAAGGGACAACGAGTTGGGAGTGTTCTGGAGGCAACTAATGCTGCAAATGAGTGGTTACACCAGCAGTCGGAAGAATTTTATTTGCAGGGACTTAAGAAGCTGCAGGACAGATGTCACAAGTGCATTGACTTCCTGGGGGAGTATGTAGAATAGTGTGACAGTTAAAGCTTCCTAGCTCAATTTTTTCTGGGAAAGGCTCAATACTTACGGAAGACACAACACTACTTTCAAAGATGAGGAGCAGTGAGCATGTCCTCCCCAGGCTTGCCATCTCAGCTTGACAATCTGATTACTGAATAGGTAAATAAATTTCACATTTACCTTCATTTGTATTAGCAGTGGGGAAGCTGTCAAAACCTCCTGAATCCCTGCCGTAAGCAAGATAATGGAATATTAGACAAACAAGGATAAATTGGCTGTTTTTTGGTCAGTTAATACTTTGCTGAGTTGCAAGGTGCTAGAGCTTGGCCAGCTTCTTCATGTACAACAGAGATCCAAAAACATTTCTGGTGTTGTTGTACATATTTAGAACGCTTTGAGATGGCAAGGGGATATCAGGTGTAATTAAAATAGTAGAAGCATTGTGTTCACCCATTATTTTTAACTACTAGCTTGGTAGTCATTAGGGGGAGGCTTGTCTCAACATAGAGAGAAACTACTGTTACATAACTGGCCACCTGTGACAACATGAAGGCCTACATCCTGGTCTCTGGTCTTGACCCTGAAATTTCAGTGAATGGGATGCTGTGCATTTGGGATCCCTCACCTGGTGGTACTGAACCAATACATTGCAGGTGAAAGGAAGTGACTGGTTTGTCTGCAGTGGGAAAAAGCAAGGGGAATTGATTCCCAGTTCCTGGCCTTTCCCAAATGTTGACTTCCAATAATCTTTCTTCTCACCATTATTGTAATGTACCACACTTTCAGTTGGGGATAAATAATTCTGAAAGAAGTCCTCATCCCTAAGTGGAAGTCCTTCCCCACCCCATCCCACAAGCCTGTCCAGCCCCAGTGATACATTGCTCCCAGATGCTTTTCGGAATGGAAAATGGTCATCATGAACCAGGCTATCAGCTCCTGGTTTATGGATCTGGCCATTGTGGTGGTAGTGAATTTTTCAGTCCAACTCATTTGGGTTACCCAAGGTTGGGAACCACTGCTTTGCCCCACTCTGGCTGGCTCCCCATTATGCAGCCAAGCTTGCAATCAGAGGATATGATGTGTTCACTTTTAATGAAAATTACAAGTTTCCTACATCCCTTCATTTTTCTTAAAACTCTCTCCCATTTCTCTGTCCACAGGATGGAGACTTTTGTGGACACATCTGCACACAGCAGAACAAACAGGACATATAGAAAGGCCTAGTATGGTTCCAGGGTTATGTGCCATATTGCCCCTGTATGAACAGCAGCAGTATGATACTTGGGAACAGGTATTTTCCTGAGTGATGTGAGGAGTTACAAAGGCTGTGGCAATCATGTTTTTTCCAGGAAGTGTATAATGAGCTCATATTGTGCATGTTTAATATAACTATTGATGTATATGCACTTGAGAACCAGAGGTGAGGAAGACAAAGCTTCTAGCAACTAGCAGAAAGAACAAAGACCAGGTCAGGAACTAAGATAGTTAACATCCTGTTCAGAGTTAGAAACAATTTCTAGTCCCAGCCTACAATGATTCTTGTCAGGCAACTTATGAAGTGATTGATACTGTTAATACAAGGCAGAGTCTTTTGCTGAGGTGCCTTGTTTTGCCTTTGAAGATATGAAGACTGAGACAGCAGCAACAGAAGCATCACAGGGAATTCCAGACAGCTATTTTTGCCAGGTTAGCTGGAAAGATGCAAAGGAAGGAAAGGACTGACATTTCTCTGCTATCTCTATTGTATGCTATCAGTGGAGCAGATAATTATTAGTAGGACTACCCGATCCATGGGATCAGTACCTGTGGTTTTACTTATCTGCTGCCTGAAAATATTAAATAACACCCCTCCCCCGAAATACAGTATGCATTTTCAAGGTGTGCTACTAGAACTGACCACTAACAGGAACCAGAGACTATGCTATATATGTGGGGTTTGCTATATCCACAGTTTTCAATATTCATGGGGTGGCATGGAACTGATCCCCTGTAGATACCTCAGTCCTACTGTAGTATTAAAAGGATCTGTTTTTCACATTTAATTAGAACATTCTAATACTAGAATTAGGACTGACTCTTTCCATGTTGCAAACATACTGTATTCATTTTTTTATCCCACAAACATAGTTGGATAAGCAATAGTGATGTCCACTGACTTTGGCAAATGTGTAAAATTCTAAATTAGGAATGTCTGTGTGTTTCCAGGGCAACACAGAATGGAGCAAAGAGCCCCAAGGCACTCATGGGGTAGAATGACACTGTCTGTAAATTTTTCATTTCAAATGTGGAATTAATGGGGTTTAAAATGTTGAAATAAAACTTGCCCCTACTGGCATTTTTTAAAATAGTGAACACGGACTTTTTCTGTGCCAAAAATTTCTCCAACATTTTTCACCACTCTCACTTAGTTTGATGAAAAAAAGAAATTGGTTTTGAAAAATGTTCAAAGGAGAAGATGATTTGAGATAAATGGATTGGGCATGGATAAATGTATTGTGCTTACCTTGTTTACATGGTTAAGAAGCCCTATAGCATCATCCTCCCATGCTATATAATTGTAACAATTTGGTGCGGCTTGGTTTGTGTGTGTGTGTTTTTTGTGTGTGTAGGTCAGTGACACATATACCCTTCTCAGTGGTCCATCAAGCATCAATCCAGGTCCCTCACATCCCACCCAGACTCCCAGTGAGCCTAGCACAAAGTCTCCCATGCAAGAAGCAGATGAAGGACATACCACCTCACATTATTCCAGGGAAAGCAGGACACAAACAGAGGCTTACATATCATACTAGTCCTGGGGATTGGAGGGCACCCTTTGAGAGTGAGGGAGGAGTTGCTTTGCCCATGGCGTATGGCAGATATAAAGGCTCCCCTGCTGCCAGAGGGGAGGAAGGAAAAAGACGCATCTAAGAAACAGGAAACAGGGTGTCAGACCAACCCTGGGGAATGAGGGAGACCTGAGAAGGAGAAGTCTCAGTAGAGCAGGGATCCCCAACCTTTTTCACCCCGCGGACCGGCTGGGGAAGGCGGGACACCCCCCACGCTCGTGCGCATGCGTGCTCTCGCGTGAATGAGCACATGCTCAAACAGCAGTGCGGTGCTTATGCGGGCACGGGCGCATGCGCAAACGGCGGCGTGGCACTCGCACGGGCACGCTGCAGCGCACGTGCATGCACGAATCAGCTGTGCGGGGGTGAATGCGTGCGGGGGGTGGGGCGGGAGGTCTGTCTCCGTGGCCCGGTCTGGCTCAGGCCACGGACTGGCACCGGGCCGCAGACCAGGAGTTGGGGACCTCTGCAGTAGAGGATATGGGGAAAGACCCAGAGGCATGTCCAGGTGAGGAAGGGCAAGGTGACTCGAAGTAGGAGAGGAAAGTCAATGTGACCCTGGAGAACTGGGAGTCACAGAGCCAGGACTGGGAGGAGAATAAGATCCCAAAGAAGGGGAATGGGAGGACGCCCGGGAGTATTGGTCTGGGACCTACTGGTCGGGGGACTCCCTTGGAGATGATCCAGAAAACCCAGGGCAATGAGACTACATTTAAAAAGATGACCCCTGGAGTCCAGTTAAGGGTCCTCAAGGGAGAAGAGGAAAATCACAAACACGCCAAGCTTCATTACCACACATCATACTGGGGCAAATGTGAGAGGCAAGCTGCAAGGAAAGAGGGAAAATCTATCCCCATGCAGAGCTGACTTTGGCACAGGAAGAGACATTGAAAACACCAATGATGTGAAAACTACTGGAGAATTTGGCGAATTCCTTTTATAGTTAGCAGAATATCAGGTACAAACAACAACTGCAAAAAGAAAGTGTGAGAGAATAGCTTAATTCTCAGTAGCCCACCCTTTTCACAGTGACTCACACTTTATATGATAAAAATAATCCTGGAAGCATTTTAAGTGAAAAAGAGAGGCATCTTTACTTACAGTTGTGATCACTAGTTACAATCAGAAGAATAAAAGGGAATAAATGAGGAGTTGGAGTCTCTGCCATGTGGGAGAGACATCCTTCACACTTCCTGTATGCTCAGAGGTCAGGAAAGGAAAGTGAGAGGCTAACAAAGGAAGCAAATCAAACAAACAGGAAGAGGAGAGGTGCAAACCAGAGGCATTAAAATGAACTTTAGCAATAAATTAGTGGCAGAGGACAATCACCTTGGGTTGTGAACAGCCCCCTCCCACTGATACCCAATATTAGTGCATGCAAGATCGTTATTATCTCAACAAGAAAGCCAGGGAGAAGAACTCTGGGAACGAGGACTGGAGCAATTGTCCAAAGGGAAGTTCTTTCCTTGCCTGTCCTCACTGTGGACATAGCGACTCTCACTACTAAGACTGGTTCAAAGGCAAGGAAGCCCTGGACTCAGAGTTTCACAGACTTTCTTACCAAGAAATCCAGTGGCAAGAAGTGGACTCCCCAGACAGAATAACTCACTCTTGGTGAATGGAACCAGAGGGTAAAATACTGTGCTAAGAGACCTTAGCTAGGGGTAAGGAACCAGGACTGTGTACAGATTCAGGAGTTGTCCAGCCCCTTTCAAGTTCAATAAACCCGTTCTGTTTCAACCCGCTGGTCTAAAGTGTTTGGGTCAAAGGATGGAGAAGGGATGGCTGGAGGGGTTTACAGTGTGTGTATTTTGCACATAGAAGTCTTGCATATCAGAGCTGGAGTTGCTCAGTGGATTTCAGTACAAGACAGTGGAGCCAGAGGCCAGGAGTTTAAATGTCCATTGTACATTCTTGCAGAAGGGGCAGCTGATATTCCTTTATGCATACATGGCTATTTGGCTTATGTGTCTTGCTATCTATGTGGACTTGGGCAAGCTGCACAGTTCCAGCATGCCATCAGAAAAAGGAAGTTGTAAACCACCTGTGAGTACTTTGTACTTTGAAAAACCCATGAGAGTTAACATAAGACAGCAATTACTTGATGGTGCATAATAATCTGTGGCTCTGAGATGCAGCTGTCTTGATTGGGTACTGACCTTAATTGCTGAAAAATACCAAAATACCTGAAAAACTAATTTCTCTCTCTTAGATATAACCACAGCTTGAGATCCCCTTCCAAGACTGTGCTGTGGAGTTCCCTACCGAGTAAAGTGAGATAGGTAACTATCAGGAAATGGGCTAGCTCTAATCACAATATCATACTCACAGAATGCAGAGACAGGCAAAGTACTTTGGGCTATGGCTCCCACAATCTGGCCACTGGCCATGGAATTCTGGACGCTTAGTCCAAAAAAGTAGCACTTCCCATCTTCCGTACAATGTTGTCTTAAGACAAGGTTGCCTGGTACCTTTTTAAATAGCAATTTCTGAGCCACTTGCATTTGTTTAAATTTCCCCAGGTTTTTAAAATATCTCTCATCATTTTGTTCTGTGGCTTCCGTTTATCTACCTTACATTTTAGTTAAGTGATCGTACACTTTTCCCCTGCTTTAAAATGTTTATTTGTAAATTGTTTTGTCATGATATTGTGATTGTTATGGTATTTTAATTTTTGTTCTTCCTTTACGTTGTGAGTTCCCCAGAAAAGGAAACTGGACAGTTAAATGCAAATATAGCAAGCAAGCATGTTTGGTTGCTTTATATTCAAGTTGTCCACAGTCTTAAAAGCTGAATGACTTTTCATAAATTGTCTATATATTGCCTTCAAGTTTGATAGACTTTCCCCCTCTCTATTAACTGCATACATAACTGAACATTTTCTTCTCCAACCCCATTTCTCATTTCCAAACTGCTTTGTGACCACAAATGAACAGAAATACTAGATTGTTGCAAACAATGCTTGGAAAGTTCTTACTTAGAAGCAATTAGTTCATGTCACACAATAAAGGTTTGTAAGCTAACCTGTTGTCATTACTTACTACAATTTTGGAAAAAGTAACTCATTGGGCAAAATCCTTGGCACCAGAAATATTTAATATATGCCAATTAAAAGCTTCCTGTTTCCCACACATATACAAACACATATATTTGAAGTTCTGAGGTCCCCTGGGGCCCCCTTTTGCCCTGGAGAAGCCTTTGGGATGCTTGGGACTGGGCAATGTTTTTACTATTAAAGGTGCCTCCCAATCCAGAAGCTCCAAAAGGCTTCCTGCGGGCAAAAGGGAGACCTGGAACCTAAAACAAAGGAATAGGAAGCTTTTGATTAATGTAAATTAAATGCTTACAAGGCCCAATCTGGATTATGCCAGCACAGAGTTGTCAACAGCATTTTGCCCATTGTGTTAGTTCTTGCCCTGCTGCCCTTTTTTGGGTGGATATTTGGGAGGGTTTAGGATTTGTAAGAAAGTAGCATAACATGGAAGAAATCCTGTCAAAGCTATCTAAAAATGCCCTTTTAAAAGCAGATGTTGAGAGTAACTAGAACATCTTAATCACTACACCAACAAAGTGACTTCATTTCTGCTACCTAAATAAATTTTGAAATTGCTACCCAAAAGTAATTAGTTATGGGTAATTATGGTACCCGTAATATGTTACTTCCAAGCTTTAGTCTTAAAAAGAGAGATAGAGGCTAGCTGAGTACATAGGTGTTTAACCCACTGTTTGGTCTGCTGCAGAGATGGGCTGGTTCACTCCTAAAGATGGCAAATCAAATGACATCTTTGCAGGAGCAAACCAGCTCACCCCCCCCCCCCCCCCGAGCAGTCCTACATGCACCTTTCTGGCCCCTGTCAGAGGCTTCAGCTTTTTTTTTGGTGCAGGTAGAATTGTTCTGTTTTGGCTCATTTCTAGCCCGTAGATGATCTGAGGAAGTGTTTTTTTTTTTTAAAGGGTATTAGGGCAGTGCATAAGTACTTTATCACTTTTTTAAAAAGCTGAATGGGAAAATTCCTCCCAGAAGCAAGAGACAGGAGGGGGTAATGAGGGGGTGATTTTTGTTTACTTTTCTTGACCAGAAGAGAAAAGCAATCAAAAATCCCCCTCGTTGCCTCCTCCCACTTTCAGAAGGAAGTTTCCCGTTTAGCTTTTATTTTTTAAAATGATGCAGCGCTAATTAGGGAGTACTGCCCTAATACACATTTTCAAAATCATTTCCTTGCCCCCTCCACAGAGCCGAGGAAGTATTTAATTTGCCAATGAATAGAAGTGACCCTCCTCTTTAGCCACTTCACAATATTGGCAAATTGTCAGTGGGCCAAATAGGATCACTTGAGGTCCATTTGCCATTTGGATGTAGTATTCTGAACTCCCTAGCAACCTTATTTGGCCTGCTCCAGCCCACAAGGACATACTGGGGTGGGTTTACACTTACCTTCGAGGAAGGACTGTAGCTCAGTGGCAAAGGGGAAAAAAAAGCTTTGCATGGAAAGCACCAATGGCTTAAACCTGGCACCTCCAGGAAGCGTTGTTGGCCAGGAGGCCTTGGAGAGCTGCTGAGGTTCATACAGACAATACAAAGTTAAAGGTACCAAATAGCTGGATTCTGTGTAAGGCAGCTTCCTGGCTGGTCTTTAAATAAAGCCTGCCGAAAACCTTCCTTGCAGCTGGAAGGATACACTTGCTAATGCATTCAGGTGGCATTCTGAAAGTAGCTAACAGAGGTAATCCCCCAAATATTACATGTAATGCCAGAATTTGGAATCATCTTAAGATATAAATTCAGCAGGGTGAAATCTAAATATCTTTCTTGCAGTACTTTCCATTAGTTTTATTTACCATGCAGAAAGTATAGCAGAAAAAGGGGAACATATTTTATTCAGGACTCAAATCAAACATGGATAAAGTATACAGCTGAAAATGACGTGAAGCAGTGAAATCTAAAGTACATCAGTAGAATGTTTGAAAAGCCAGGCTTCATTATAGGACTAAAGCTGCAATCCTAGCTGCAATTATTTAGGAGTAAGCTCCATTGAACTCAGTGGGATTTACATTTGAGTAAACATAAATAGAATTGTCCTGAGGTGTTGCAATTTGTTTGAAGATAATGTGTACTGCATCATTAGGTCTATAAATAAATCAATTTTGAAAACAAGTTGTAGCCACAATCCATTCTGAGACGTAATCGGGGGTTGTGGAGCAATATTGTGTATTTTAGATTTCTGAGTTCGTAAAAAAAATGCTTTGTGTAACTTTGTAATTTCAACTACTAGTCTTGCTGTTGCTGTGATGATGATGAGGAGGAGGAGGATATCAGGTTCTTGTGACTCCTGTATCTCTGATGTGACTCTGTGTATTTTTTTCTTTTTTGAAGTAGCTTGATGGTTTGCTTTTAATTGCTTCACAATTGTTACAAGGGCCGAGGGAGTTTTTTAAACAGGGATAAAGCGGGGAAAGCCTGGGAAAAGCATTTTAAAACATCAGCCGAAAAATGAAAAAATAGGCTCTGGAGTCTTGCATTAATAGAAAATTTAACACAATATGTTAAGGTGACAAGAAAAGCTCAAAGTCATGATACACTCTATGAAACCTGGCACCTATTTATTCCATATGCAAATGATAATGGGCATGTTTATATTCCCCCAGCACAGCAGGGTCCCCTGTGGAAAGACACATTAGACTGACTGCAATAATATCCTTTTGGGAGGAACTTAAATTCTCAGTCGTTAAGTTTTTATTGATGTTCTACCATTTTTATTTTCCCATTTGAATTGTACTGATGCATGTAAGACTAAAAGGAAGAAGATTAGATTATTTTTAAAAACATGCTGTTCCTCATTGCTGTTGCTGTGGTCCTAAACCCAATAGTGTTAGCCTTGCAGGCCTTATAACAGAACTTATTTCCCTTTCTTGTGCCTTCCTTTTGGAGAAGCTGCCCAAAAACTGGCTCCAGAAAGGTCTATCACCCCCTTGCAGCTTTTGGGGTACCCAGAAGGCTGGAATATGAAAGGGAGATGTCTGCCTCACTAGCAGAACCAGCTTTAACTGATTCTGCTAGTCCACCATAAGACGTCCTGCTCCTGGTGTCAAGTCCATTCCATTGCCAACTGGCAAACAGGATGTCTGAGTATGGCAGAACAAAGGTGATAACACTCTGCACTTTTGCGTGGGAATGAAGTCCCACTGGATTCAGATGTAGACCTGCTTCTAAGCTAATGTGATTACTGTTAATCATAGGTTGTTATGTTGCCATGTGCCGTCAAGTCGGAACCAACTTACAGCAACCCTAATAGGCTTTCAAGGTAAATGAGATACTTCAGGCATGTTTTTATCAGTTCTGTACCCCCAATGAGTTTCCATAGCTGAGTGGTGACTTGATCCCAGGTCTCCTGAGCCCTAGTCATTCTGTCTACTGCACCACACTGGGTATCATCAATCCTAAGGGATACTTTTTCAAAAGGATTAGTTCCAATTTCTCCAAGTAACGGGTTATATTTTACTTATAAGGTACTTTCGAAAATTTTGGCTGTATAACAAAGCATAACACACAGTGACATCCTTCTTCTCACCATTTAGTGAAGTCATGTTCCATTTGTTGTTGTTTAGTCGTTAAGTCGTGTCTGACTCTCCGTGACCCCATGGACCAGAGCACGCCAGGCCCTCCTGTCTTCCACTGCCTCCCGGAGTTGGGTCAAATTCATGTTGGTTGCTTCGATGACACTGTCCAGCCATCTAGTCCTCTGTCGTCCCCTTCTCCTCTTGCCCTCACACTTTCCCAACATCAGGGTCTTTTCCAGGGAGTCTTCTCTTCTCATGAGATGGCCAAAGTATTGGAGCCTCAGCTTCAGGATCTGTCCTTCCACTGAGCACTCAGGGTTGATTTCCTTTAGAATGGATAGTTTTTTTCTCCTTGCAGTCCAGGGGACTCTCAAGAGTCTCCTCCAGCACCACAATTCAAAAGCATCAATTCTTCGGCGGTCAGCCTTCTTTACGGTCCAGCTCTCACTTCCATACATCGCTACTGGAAAAAACCATAGCTTTGACTATGCAGACCTTTGTCAGCAAGGTGATGTCTCTGCTTTTTAAGATGCTGTCTAGGTTTGTCATCGCTTTCCTTCTATAAGCATAACTAAAAGTCAGTTACTCTATGAAAGAAATAGTCACTCATTACATGATAGTCATAACATGATTTAGTTGCACCTTCATTATTGGAAAAAGAAACTAATTACAAGCAACATTACTTTTAACAAGTAACTTCTGGGCTCTGATTATTATGCTAAATCAGATCATTTGAACACCAAAAACTGTAGAATGGCATGAGCTTTTATAAGCAAGAGAAGTACTCAATGCATGAGTCAGGTGACAGAATCTTAGGGCCATTCCTTCAGTCTATAGCAGGGGTCTCCAAACTATGGTCTGCGGGCCACATCCGGCCCGCCTTGCTGTTTTATCCAGCCCATTCCCTTCAGCCCGTGTGTGCACAGGGGGGCATGGGTGTGCGTGCGTCCATCTGTCCATGTGTGCGTGGTGCATGCGGGAGGTGCGTGTGTGTGTGTGCGTGTGCAGGCATGTGTGAGGGGGGACATGGGGCATGCGGGGGGTGCATGTGTGTGCATGTGTGTGCGCGTGCAGCTGCACATAAACATGTGTGCGCATGCTCCTGTTCCTTCGGCCCTCAAAAATGTTGAAAATATCCGGTGTAGCCCTCATGGTCAAATGTTTGGAGACCCCTGGTCTATAGGAAGCTGTCTTATATCAAATCAGAGTATTGGTGCTGTCCACATTGACTTGAGATAGCTCTTTCAGGATTTTAGGCAGCAGTCTTTCCCAGCACTACCTGGAGATGCCAGGGACTGAACCTGGGATTTTTTGCATCCTTCTCCTGCATTCTGACAGAAGTGCAAATAGCAAGAAATTACATCAACACATATATTATTTGCACAAAGAGTAAAAAAGAGAAACTGGGAAAAAAAATAGCTGGGATCCTATTCTGTTGAACTAACTGCATGAACAGCAGTCCATTGTGCATGCAACTTGACAGTTTCAGAGCTTGTTCAAGGAGTTATCCAATACCTCCTTGCACAATTAGAAGCACCATTGTATCAAATGAACGATCCTTGCTTGCTCTTTGCTCTTCCCAAGTAACTGATCAAATGCTTTCTGACCTGGGAGTCTCATCTTCTAGTTCTATCTTTGTTTCATTTTTGACTGTTTCATCATAGGATTTTCTTGGTAATGAAAGTTCAGTAGGGGTTTACCATTGCAGTTTGAATGTCATCATCATTGCCTCCTTCACCAGTGTCACCTTCAGCTACCACTGCTGCCCAGTAGCTTCTGCTTCTTCATCACCAATGGGCCATCTCATCATAGAGGTTTCATGATAAAGAAAGCTCAGTAGTGGTTTGCCATCTGTTACCAAACTGGTCGGATTTATACAACATCTCTGCAGAGTCTCACTCTTATTAAGACATGTATGTGCACACCACTGACTGTTTTTAACTGGAAACCTTGTCAGGCCGAGGACAAGTATAGGTTTAAAACAGTGGCTGAGAAGAAATAGTTTTGGGTCTCAAGGTGAGCTAAGCTCTCAAGAGGAAACAACAGGAACATAGCTCTAAACAATTTCCATCAAAATTACACAGATAATAGGAATAACTCAGCCAAAGAGTCATCTTGCAGGACAGCCCTCCTGTAGAAAGGCCAAATAAATTACATCACTTTTTTTGTTTTTAAGCTAAAAGAATTTTATAGAGGTCTGGAAAAGCAAGCATTCTAGAATGGCCGCCATAACTCTGAGGTAAACTGGTAGCATTTAACAATAATCCTTGCTTGCAATCCTGGCTTGCACTATGGCAAATCATGAGATCACACTGAACAAGGCCAGAGGACATGATTCTGGTCATACGCTACTTTCCTTCAACATCCAAATTCCAAATGTTCTCAAAAGGAAACAACATATTATAGTCAGTTTAAAACGTCTATGAAATGGAATTCTGGGCATAGGGAGCTTCTCAAAGCCCACTCTCCACTGGAAAACACTCCTAGAAGTGAGCAACAACACTGAACTAAGTTACTAGCAATGTTTGTGTATCATGTTAATTAACAAATTGATTGGTGTTATATATTGGAAGGAATGTTTTATTTGCAGAAGACTGCCAGCCATTCAGTATTGATTGGAAGCAAAAGGATTCTATAGAAAGAATGTGCTTCCAAATGGTGGTGATCTTGTTAGGATAAATGCTGAAGAAAATCTTAAAAACTTATCTGATTCTGTACCATTGTTCAAAATCCTATTGTGGCGTTACACCAGAGTTAGTATCATTATGTAAATTGCTGTAGTGAACTGTTGTTAATTAATGAGTTGCTGTTCCCATTCTTGGTCATCCACCATGTTGCATGACTGGCAGATAAGGAATGTGGGTGCCAACTTGCTAATTAGTGGCAATTGTCCAACATGATTTACACAATCATACATACGCAGGCCTAAGTCCACAATAGGATTTTGGCAATTCTTTCTTTCTTTCTTTCTTTTTGGATTTTTATTAAATGATATAATTTTGTGATTTTTATATTCTTTTACAATACTTATTAAATGGTTAGCTACATTTAAAACACGATAAGCATGTGAAGGGTTATTTCATAGCCTCATCCTATTCTTCTGCCATAGAACCAGCATCACTTTAGACAAACCATTTGTTCACAGTTTTTAATGGCAATTATGGCAGCATTTATATAGAAATACTTTTATAACACTGCATAATGATTACTGCCATTAATCATCCTAGTTTCATTTCAAGCATTTATTTTTGGAGCTGCCAGAAAAGATGTATGTATTCATGTCCCAAAAGCATATGCTAAAGCACCGGAGCTATTGTAACCATCTATTTTCTCACCATATGACAAGGGTAGAAGTTGCAACAATATGCAAGTCTTCATATAATTAATGACTTCCATGGCCCATAACCCTTTGACATAAGCAGTAGGGGAAAGGGAGGTGAGGTGGATTGGGGTTCTCTTTCCTTTCATGGTTCTCTTTCCTTTCAGTGCCCATACACCCCTGGACATGATACTCACTATTTCCATCCCACTGATTCTAATGGGAGATACATTATAAAGTCAAACACAAACATGACCGCTGGAACAAGGAAGGATGCTGGTCTTCTACTCCTCTTGGTCTACCATCATGAGCTTGCCAGCCATGGGGGATAAGGCCATGGGGGAGTCCCTAGTAGGGTGTGTGTGGTTCCCCTGAACCTTAGATTTATTTCATTTATGTGTACACATACAAATGCACTGTGTTGTATTGGTGTTTTAATAGAAAATGGAAGCCACAAAACCACAAAAGCAGGCCTCTCTTTTGGTAACAGAAATACCATTATAATCCATCAAGTTTAACTGCTGGCTAATGAGTAGCAGCAGTCAGCTGCTGTTTCTAAAGCTAGCTGAAGATGCCTGTGTAGTAGCTTTTCATGGCTAGTGAATCAAGAGGCTGCTAAATACAGAACTTAGAAATGTTGTTAGAATAACGTGTTAGCATTACTTTTTTTTAGAAAAAGCAACTTATTACTTGTGAATTGCAAGTAGCAAATAGCAGCAACTGCTAGTAGTCTGTTGCTGGCATGGCACATTTTAATTATAAAAATCACTTTCATAATGCAAGAAATCCTGCTAAAATACACACACACACGGTAACATCTTGTAGTGTTGCATATAATTAACAATGTTTGGCCTTATTACTTAAAAAAAACCCACACACAACAAAAACATGAAGTCTAGTTTCAACATGTTATTTCCAACTGGTGGCTGAATGAGATATATCAATCACCTACAGAAGAGAGAGGAGATGAAAATGCAGTTCAGAGTGACAATATAGCCAGCCACACAGAGATAAATGTGTTGACGGAAGTTGTTTTTTTTGTTAGTGGGGAGCTGTGGTTCCAAGTGATGTTATTTGCTTTGGTAGGAAGGGGAATGCTGTATTATACACACTGCTATTATATGTCTTGATGTTTGCCTGTTCCCCCATGTGAAGCATAAGCCACAGCTTGGAAATTCAATTTTTTTTGGACTACAGCTCCTAGAATTCCCCAGCCAGCATGGCTACTTGGGGACAGCTACAAGGACTGTCATAGTATAACCACCTGTATCCCAGATCTTACCACTATGCCACTGAGTAAAAATACAACTTAAAACGTCCGTCGGGCCCTAAACAGAGTTTATTGGATCTCAATTGATTGTCTAGTTCCTAATTTCAAAAACTAGCAGCCACGGCAACAGTGAGTTGTTAAGAATGATAAGCAAGAACTACACAAGAGTTACGTGAATCAAATTTTCCTTAATTTAGATATATACATTGGTCCCCATGCTCTCCCCTTTTCTGGAAGTACTAGAAGTTCATGCTGCTGGACACCTGACGCAAGAACAAACTCTTGAGATGCCACATTAGCCAGAGCACCCATATCCCCTGGCAGAACATCACTGCAGGAGTTGAGGATCTCAGTGATGACATCGCTGTTCTCTGCTTTTGAAAGTGTGCATGTGGAGTATACCAAAGATCCTCCAGGACGCAAGGCTTTAATTGCAGACCTGCAAGCAATCATAAGAAATCAAGTATGTTGAGCTGGAAACATAAATCATAGAATCATAGAATAATGGAGTTGGAAGGGGCCTATAAGGCCACTGAGTCCAACCCTCTGGCTCAATGTGGGAATTCAAGTTAAAGTATATCTGGCAGATGGCTATCTAAGATTTCTTCTGAATGCCTCCAGTGTTGAAGTGCTCATTACTTCCTGAGGTAACTGGTTGCACTGTTGTACTGGTATAACAGTTAGGAAGTTTCTCCTCATAATACAGAGGTGTCCATTACACAACTTATGAGGGTATGATTTGAAAAACTATTTTAAAGAATTTACTTACTTACTTACTTACTTACTTACTTACTTACTTACTTACAATTGAGTTCTCTGTTAACACAGAACCTTGATATCTTTAAATCCTTGTTCTTTAATTATGCCTGCTATACATGCAATGCTGAATACATACAGTAAAAAGTATCATAGCCACATATTCAGAGGGAAAAAAGAGATTGTCCTTTCTGCAGTGACTTAAATAAAGCAAAAGTAATGAAGAATATATTTTAAAAACATCCCTTTTGTTACTTTTCATTATAAAGTTGCCTTTCCATACTTGTGGTGTGTTATCCATATACATTTTGTTTTTAGGAATAACAATGGGTAATAATAGTAGTAATAGTAATAGTAACAACAATAACAACAATATTAACAACAACAATATCAATATCAACAACAACAGCATCAACAGCAGCAGCAGCAGCATCATCAACAACAATAATAATAATAATAGGCAGACAATAACTAGCTAAATTCTGTTCTTGAGTAAGCTGGACAAAGCTAAAATTGTTCACTGTATTTAGAAATTAGCCAAGTAATAAAGAGATAATTCAATTCTTTTAAAAACCTCTGATTTATGAATGTGGGATATTGTGCTTCTGTGTCCATCGTTGCCAGCAGGATAAAAGATGCCAAGCTTTACACAGCAAAGGGCAGCCTGAATGTTGACAACACCAATGGCAGCAGTCAAGATGGTCTACGGCCCTCTTGTGCTCACTACCATCACAAAGAGATACCAAGCAGGAAAAAAATCCCATAAGCTGACTCCTTTTTTTCATTGGTTAACCACTTCTCACCCAAACACAAAACAGTTGTCGGGGCTGTTTTTCAACAAGTATGAAGAAAAGGAAGTCATAGGCTATGATGTTCTCTATGGCCAATGTGTGCCAATGGCATTAGGAAGCAGAAAAAAGGACCAAAAAGGGACAAACCAACAGGAAAGAGGGCAGACCTTTGTCCTAAATCTGAAAAAATTAGGATGCAATTCAAACTAGCCATGGTAGGTATGGACTAGCTGACCTGACACTAAGCCAGCTGCAGCTGTGCTGAATCCAATTCCCTCATAGCCCAGGGATGTTGGAAATTATGTAGCACTACCCCGAGCATGGCCTAACTTGTGTCAGCATAGTGGCAGTGAATTTGGGCTGAAAAGAGTTTGGATCCAGTTTAAATCAGCACCTTTCCTCCCCCCCCCCCCTTTTCCAAGTCTTCTGATTTCAGCCAGAAGGGCAGCTGTCAGGAGATCCAGTCATTTCAGAAGATCAGCCACCACAAAGGGTCATGATAGCACAAGAAGCTTCTGCCCATTCCAAACCCAATGCAGATGGCATGTCTTTGAGTCTGGATTTCACTGGCTGGCTGGGATCTGTCAGTAATTAATGATACTCATGTTGGCTAGGCCAACCTACAAGGTTATAATGTGAGCTGTTTTGATAAATTTGGGAAAGGGTTATTAAAATTCTAAGCGTTCTTGTTATAAAGTTAAGCACGGAAAACAACTCATCAGCCAAAATTTAAAGCATGTTTAAAAATCAGCAGATGGACACAGTGAAGAGAGGCACTATCCATAACCCAGAGGAACTGGAAAAAATAGATTTAAACTACATATATCAAAACCAACACTCTAAAAACTGGTGGTGGTGGGGAACAAGGACAATGGGAACAGTAAGTGTCACTTCATGTTCTTGGCAACTTTGAAAAACTCAAGGCATTCTAAATGTCATCCACCCCAACAAACAAACTCTTGTCACTACAAAATGCCCAAAAGCAATTACTTCACACTGAGATAAATTAAACTTTGTGATAGGTTGGCATTTTCGTTTATTGTAAGATCTTGGTGTTTTCTATTCCCTCCCTCTCTCTCAAGCACGCACACACGTACAGAGATGTAGGTGTAAACAGAGACAGGCAAACATACAAAGAGGAGGGGAAGTCGTATTGCTACAATAATTCAAGTTACAACCCTGCTTTTCCAGCCCACAATTCTGGTGACTCATTACACTCTCTTTGTCCAGTTAGAAGGGCCATCATTAATTATATCACAAATAAATCCATTCTTCACATTAGAAAAAAGAAGAGCAAAAATGTAAGGACAAATTACGAGACCGCTATGCTGTACTTCAACGCTGCCATCTCGTGTTGACACTTAGAAGCTGTTTTCTTAGAATGCCAGGCCAATTCTGATCAGCAGGAAAGCAATCCTCTCTGAGCCACTCAAGCAGCTGAAATCACATTTACTTTCATCCCCTCATTTCTTCTCACAAAAGTGATCATAGATTTTGTTTTCCTTTTAAAGATCAACCTGGCCTAACACATCATAGTACTCCACTTACATTCCTCAGCTGTTGTGGGGGTTCTTTTCTCTTATACAAAATCAATCTGAAAAGGCCAGGAAATCCCTGTTGCATCCACAAGGCACAATTTATCATATGCCTGTGAAGCAATGCAACATTCTGGCACCAGGAAAACTTAACAGGAACACCACAAAAGTTTCATATCTATTTCCCCTCGCAATACAGAGGGATTTTCCTAGGGCACAAAATAAGGCAGCTTTGCAAGTTAAAGGGGAATTATATCAAGTTATTTAATGGGGGGGGGGGGAACCAGTTGAATTTATTTAATCTGTGTTCTTTTGCTATGGCTATAATCCAACATACTTCTCATATTGAGGCATTTTAATCTTGCTACTCAGTTTAGAGTAATTAATTACAATAGTCAAACAATTTATCTCCAACAAAATTAGGATCCTCTTTTTTAAAGAAACTTTTAGTGGTATCGTTTAATATATCTGCCCAAACTGTCCTGCCTATTTGTTCTTGGTGTGTTGTTTTTATGCTGTTTATCAACTTGTTTGTTCTTATCTTTTTATTTTTTGTTCATGATTTACTTCTGTTGCTATATAATTTGTATTTACTTTGTTTGTTAACCACATAAAGTAGTGCTTTGCACTAACCAGGATGTATGAAAATTAAATAAATAAATAAATAATTTTTCTTAAGATAGTTCTGATGTGATGGTGACAAAAAAAGATTCTTTTACATCAGGAGCATTAGCAACAGAGACAGAAAGCGGGAGAGATTTATGGGGAATGAAGTCTGCAGGATTTCACAACAGCTGTAAGGGACTGTATGTGTGGCAAATGAACATGAATGTGCACATGAGAACGCACAGGTCTAGAGAGAGAAATACCATGGGGGACACTGCAATATTTTATTACTAGGGTTGAAATCCAGTTAAGGAAATCTGAATGTATTTATGTATCCGACTTATATCATGTCTTTAATCCAGCACACTCAAGGTAGCATACAAAGCTGCACTTTATTATCATGACAACATGATGAGGTAGGTCAAGCTGAGAATGCATAAGACAGTCAAGTTCTCTGTAACTGCCATTGATTCAAATGAGCCTACTCCAACTGCTGCTTCCTGTGCTAAAGTAAATTGCACCTGGAGTAGGCTTGTTTGAATCAATGAAACCTACCTAGCAGTTGAATCACTAAATCACCATTGATACAATAGACCTACTCCAGTGCAATTTACTACATTAAGCAACACAATTTTGGCTCATGGATTCCATGACTTGGTAGGTACTAACAGCTCTCTCAATTTCCTGTCCAAGTCTTCAGTCACTACGCCATAAAGGCTCTTCGTTAATTGATTAATCAGAAAAGTTTTAGTTGTTTAATTCACAGTGCAAACATCTATGTTTGTTCAAATGTACAGGTGTGCAGATTTGTACTTTGAGATTATAATGCCCAGAATGCCCCAGGCAGCATAGTCACCATCTAAAACAAGCCACCAAATCTGCACATCTCTATTCACCTGACACCTGTACCAGTCCCTGATGTGTTTGTTTATTTATTTTATATGTTGCATTTCTCCCCATAGAGGACCCAAAACGGCTCACAATTAAAATCGTACAATAAAAAGTAGGTTAAAGGTGTTTAACTGGGTTAAAAATTAATAAGACCACATCAAGGAATCTCATGAAAATTCCCAGTGTTTCTGAGTCCCATCACTTCAAAGCCTTGCTTGTTCATGGTAAAAAGAGAAACTTCATAATATTATACCTTTACTATGTGTTATGCTACATGCTGTCAAGTCAGAACCAACTTATAGCAACCCTAATAGAGCTTTCAAGGTAAGTGAGATATTTAAGGAGTGGTTTTTACAAGTTCCGCTCCCCCAGCGAGTGTCCATAGCGAAGCAGGGATTTGAACCCAGGGTTCTAGAGTCCTGGTCTGTCACATTGTCCACTACTACACACTGGGTATTACTTTTACCATAGAACAGATTCTGGGAGATTACAACTCCCAGTATTCCTCAGGCAGCACTGCCTGTGCCTCAGGAATTCTGGGGGTTATAGTTCAAAAACACAAACCTGTGCACCTCCACTAAAAATATTATATTAAGAATTTACTATTTTCTGTTTATTATTGGTTTGGTTTATTCTGAGGGAGACACAGTAGAAAAATCATATATGACAATGGATTAATCAATGTGTTGCTGTCTTATTTATGAACAAGAAGTAGACCAATGTATTAATGTTCATAACTATGGCACAGAAGCTGCTGGTTTGCATCTGCTTTTCCTGCACTGCTCATCTTGTTTGGAATGCTTTCATCAAACTGACAGTTTTTCCTTCCTTTAGATGACAGACCAGATCAGATTAAATGTGCTTATGGGACATGCATAATTTTGGTTTGTTTGGATTTTTCTCTACCAACAAGATTTTTGCTGTCAAGAAGGCTCCATTTCAGGATTATAATCTAGAATGATTTATACAGATTTGCAAAAATTTCACTGAATGATGTATGCTTCCTTGAGTCTGGAGTTCAGAAATTGGATTCTACATGTCAAATATTGGGAAAAGAAAACTGAGGGAGGTCAGTGTTTTAAATGTGATTGATTTCTCCAAAGGAAATGGATGACATGATGCATTACTGCAATAAGACACTTATATTTCGGTTATAAATCACAAGCTTCCTTTAGACCTTTTCCTGAGGAACTCATGCAAAAAACACCGCCTGAAAATACAGCAACCTACACTTGCACTCCCATTATGAGAGCTTTCCATAAAAAATAAAAAACCCCTACTTTTAGGAAAACAAACGATTTTATTTCTCTCTCAATTCATCCTGACAGCTGGGATACTTCTGAGGTGAAACCCGGCACTACATTAAAGAGCTTTAGTATTTGATCAATAGCCATAAAATAATATAGAGCAGGAGAAAATGATGGAGGAAGAGGCAGGAGTAAACTTTCTTAACTTGTTGGTCCCATGTCTCCAATATCCTTATTGTACTATATGGTTTTAGATTTAAAATTTCTAATCATTTCTCCTTGTCTCTGTACAATGTAATGCAAAGGCAGCAATAAACCAAATGCTTGTAATTCAAAACTATGGAGTTTCCTGAAGACAGACATAAAATCTCAGTAGATTGTTCAGGTAATTCATTTAACTGTAAGGATTTGGCCAGCAGTGACCAACTGCTTAGCAAAGTTGCAATCCCAGCAGCTTCATTATGGTCATTCCCCTGCTGCAAATATAAGGCAGACTCCATTAAGACATAGAGTCCCATAGAAATAAACAGGAACTGTACAAGATCGAGGAACAGCCTTAGAGTTATGGAAACTGAAATGCAGGAGACATTGGAAGGCAGCAATATCAACCCCAAGCTACTCCATCCATTGGAAAGTACAGCTGTGTATGTCACCTAGCCTGTCCTGCACCCTTCTCCCCAAACTGGGGTTTTGGAGAACACTGTGCCATCATCAGTGCGGAAGTAAAATTCAGCTGCCAGTTTGGCTTATTTCTGAGTGTGGCATGGGAGGAAAGAGAATGGCACCACTATCTTGTCAAGCTTCTAAATTTCCAGGCCAAGAAGCATTTTCTATAATTAAAAGGATCCAAGCTATCTCAAGGACTATGTCTCCCGTCCAGGTGTTAAGATCATCAGGGGAGGCCTTTCTCACAGTCCTACCACCTTCACAGGTGCACTGGGCAAGGACATAGGAGAGGGCCTTCTCAGTCACTGAACCCGGATTCTGGAACTCCCTCCAACAGGAGGTCAGGCTGGCCCCATCTTTGCTGTCCTTCCACAAACAGACGAAGACCTTTCTCTTCAGGCAAGAGAGGTTTTTAAAGGGACTGTTGTGACTTGTTGCTTTTATTTATTTATTTATTTATTATTTATTTATTTATTAAAGAAAAACAATAAGAACAATACTAACATAAAGTTAAAGACTTGTTGCTTTTAAATGTATTTTTGTATTGATTTTATTTACCATTTTTAGTGTGGTATTTGTTTTATTCTTTTTCAATATTTTTATACTTGCAGTTTTTAGCTTTTAAATACTGTCTTTTAATGATGTAAGCTGTCTTGGGTCCTTTTTAGGGAGAGTTGGGGTAAAAATATTTTAAATTATAATAAATAAAACTATTGCAAAGGTGTACTTTTTATTTCACATTATTTTGAAAGTTTTTAAAAGGCTCCAGAAATTGAAGCATGTTTTTATCCAAGTGCATTAAAAGGAAAGTGCAAAACTTCCCCAGCTTTCTGTTCCCCCATTCTCCCGCTCCTGTGAATGTCCTAGTTACAAGCCCATTGCTCAGCATGAGGAGCAAAATGGCCTTCTCTTTGCAACATGGCAGTTATCAGGAGAAGGCAGTTTGGCTCTGCGACTTTTTAGATGACATCTGGCTCACTGTGAGTGCATATGGAGAGAAGAATATGTGGGTCAGGTGGATGCAGAGCCTCGGAATATGATTTAGCATATCCTTCAGTTCAGGACTAAGTATCACTGAATTTCAGACAGTTTTTTCTTTCTCACGTCTTACCTTAACAGCTGTAACTGTACAGCTGATAATGCCTTCCTTTGTGCTAACTGCAGGGTTGCCTGCTGGATATTCGAAGAGAATAACCAACTTCTATCATTTGAGCAAGGAGCATCGACTAGGACCTGAATGACCAATAATAGAAATAAAATGAACACAGGATCTACAAACATATGACCAGAAAAGCATTCACAAATAACAGAAAGGCAAAATACCCGCAATGATAATATAAAATACAACTGGACAGCTTGGCCAGATGGCTTGGTAGATGTTTTGGACTAACCCTCCACCCCCCAATTTTGACCATCAACAATGTCAGCTCAGACTTGCAGGAGATAGTCCAAAACTTCTAAAGGGCACAAGCGTCTATCCTCCAGATATAAAAGAACGGCATTTGTCTTTAAATCTGATATTTTATTGCACTTTATTGTCTAAATATGTATTCTATTTCAGCTGCAAAGTGCCACTAAACTTGTTTAACAAATATTTAGGAAGGTGTAAAATAACTTTAAAATGTTTCTTGCTGTTCCATCATCTGCAGAGCAATAGAGCACATTATTTGCAACCAGGATGACCAGGCGCGATGCCTGATTTTATTAAATTTGTATTGTTTATATTGTGATAGTAAGTGAATTGCTTGACATGCATAGGTTTGGCAAGTTTGTGATGGGAGGGGGTGACTGAATATTAGTAAGAATGGTCTTGATTCGCTGAGAAACTAGATAAGGAGAGGGAGTGTGTGCGTAAAACAGTGACTAAAATCCTGTTGCACAGCACAATATGTCATACTAGAGTAGGCCTATTTGAACTGATGGAACTTATAAAGGAGTTGACTCACCAAATCCCCATTGAAGTAGTCCTCTTTTGGTCAAAAATAGTCTAGTGATCTTAACATTTTAATTTGCTTTTAACTTTATCTATATTTCATATATGTCCATAATTTTAAATTGCACTGTGCTCTGATACGAATAATGCAAGCAAGCAAGCTATGTGTTGGGTGTTATAAAGGCCTGAGTGAAGGGATGAATATACACTTAGGGCAACTAGAGGTTGGGGGCAGCGAAAGAGGAAGACAGGAAATAAGTGAAGATGATTAAAGAAAACACATTTGCTCCCATCGTTATTTATAGAGCCCATTACCTAAATAGACAAGTGACAGGACAAAGGGAATTTTGACACTGGTGTTGGAGAGAAGGGCACCGGGTTCCTTCCCATTTCCAGGTAAGGCTTAGACATCCTGGGAGGCCAGTGGCAGCAGGAGTGATACAGGGGTGGAGAAGGGTGACCTCCCCCATAAGTATTTATCCTATAGTTCCCATTAGCCTTAGTCAGATTAGCCAATGTTAAGGAATTATGGGAGTTGGGGGGCCACACGTTGCTCACCTCTGGTGTAGAGAATACCAAACTTGATGTATCAACATCTTGACTTTCTTTGACCCCATTAAAAAATAATGAAGCATGACTTTTATATCTTACATATCCAGACATTTCTAATCCTCACCACACTTGCTAATTCAACAAAGATTTCTAGACTTCCATTCTTTCCACAATGTTTCACATGTCATAAAGGATAGCAAATCCCTTAGTGCTCTACCTTAACTCCTCACCTACTGGCCAAAATCCTCTTGCATAGCGACATAAATGGCACAACATTAGTCAACAAGAGTTGCACACAGAGATATACAACTCAGCATGCCACTGATAATGTTTACTGTGATTTCTTAACATAGACTAATTCACTTCCAAACGTTACGTTGTTTATGCTATGTACGCCAGTGTAACTAGGTAAGAGGATTTGGGCCGCTGTTTTCTCAATGGAATTTCTACAAAAGGTTTATTTTTGCATTTTTTCCATTCTTTTTTCATAGTGTAACACAGAGAGCTGAGAATCTTCCTGAAGGCCCCCAGATTTTATGGGGGACTGGGCTAGCCCTACCCTTAGGCAGCAAGAAGTGGTTGACTCAGCTGCTGAAGCACCAGCAATGGCAAATCCACCCATCCCTTTGCCCTAGAAGGGCCTCTGAAGTGCTGTCACTGCTTTTCACGATACTCCAGAGCTAGCTATTTCCAAGTGTCCTGTTTCTTTTTGCCAGAAGACTGACCTGTCAGAAAATTGACCTAGAAAATTGTCTGTGCGGCAGCATAGGCAGTTTTCCAGGTTATTGCTCACAATGCTTGACCGTAAGAAACAGCCAGATGGCTACTTCTACTTCTCTTGGGTGGATGAGGCACGAGGGGGGAAGCACTGCCACACAGTGAGGTGGGTGTTCTATTTTCTGCCTCATGTGGTGAGAAACCTTTGTCTTATCCCTACCCCACTCCACCATCACCCCTGGGAGAGGATGAGAGTTGTTTGACAGCAATGCCCTCTGGAAATTACATTCACAGACTCCGTTTCGTCCAGAAGAGGTTGGAGAGGGAGGGACCTGTAAACCAAGTCCTAAGGGGAACAGTTGAAAGAGCTAAGTATGCTTAGTCTGAGGAAGAAAAGGCTGAAAACATGATAAGCATCTTCAAACATTTGAAAAGCTATCACAAAGAAGGTGGAGCATACCTGTTCTCTATTGCAGCAGAGGACAGGACTAGACATAAAGAGTAAACATTTTTAGAAAGAAGATTTGGGCAAAACATATAGAACAAATTTCCGAATGCCAAGAACTCCTGACAAGTAGAACCACCACCTCAACAAAGAGATGGTGGTCTCTCTTTCACTGGAGATATCTAAGCACAGGCCCAATAGCCATCCATCAGGAAGGCTGTATTTATATCCCGCACTGTAAATCCTGCATTGAACAGTTTGTTGTGGCAGATAACCTTCAAGGTACCGTCCAGTCTTAAGATTCACTAATCCTAGCAGAACCCATGGTAAACTTCCAGAATGAAAGATGACAGCCTAATTAATGAATAACTTATTTTGCATACTCTTCTTTACTAAACTCTTTATAGAGCAAAATAACAACCTTTGCTAAGAACTGTGATGAATTTGAGTCAAAAGAGTATGGAAGAATAATAATGCAAAGTCCCACAAGCAGATCAGCCATTACAAAGATACCTTGTCAAATGTTTCGGGCTTCAGATCTCCCATTTCTCTTCCATCCAACTGAGAAAGGGTAACAATATTCATCAAAGATTCTGGGATGAAGGATTCTAGCGTTTCCCTCAACCATTGTGATCTCAGATGATCATACTCATTGGAGTGTAGAAGCCCTAAACAAAAATGATCTTAGCTAATTTAGCTCATTCAGTTAACTTGTCAAACATACATAGGGTTTCTCAGAGTGGTCACCAAACCAAACATTAAAACGTTCCCTGAAATCAGAAAACATGTAGAAGTATGTCAAGAATTAGAGCCAATTCATACCTCCTTGTCAGAGCAGAGCTTTGAAAAACTACCTTCTTTGGGATGACAACTCCAGGAATTCCTCCAGGTAGCTAAGCAAGTATCCTTGCTTGTTGAGCCATTTAAGAAATTGCACCCCCTTTCCCCTGCCCAAAAGGTAACACTTTCCAATTCTGGTTGCGGTATACAGCAGGGCATGATCAAGTGATCAACTGAAATTCCCTGTAGCAGGCAGACTGTTTGCCACTTCACTACAAAATGAGTGAAAACAATTCACTGGCCTGTGATCTAATGCAAAAGGATGAGGAGCCTCATGGCACCGTGGTTAAATCGCAGTATTGCAGTTAAAACTCTGCTCACCACCTGTGTTTGATCCCAGCAGATTCAGGAAGCCAGCTCAAGACTGACTCAGGCTTCCATCCTTCCAAGGCCAGTAAACTGAGTACCCAGCTTGCTGGGGGGGGGGGGGGGGCAATGTGCAGCCTGCATAAATAAATTGTAAACCGCCCAGGGAGTGCTTTAAGTTGCTATGGGGTGTTATATAGAGGTGGAACACTTTGCTTTTTTGAACACATACATTCCATGTTTAAAAAAACGTAATATATGAATGGCAGTAGGGAGCAACTGCATTACTTTCCAGCCATATGCACTGAAAAATACATTGATTTTGTGCCAGTGCCAGACACATTCCAGAACAGATTTCAGTTTTTCCTTCCAAAAGCTCAAGAAGATAAGCAAAGGTTAACATATAACCTTCTACGAAGTTCCCTCTGAAACTCTACCAATCACCACTGTGTTTATTTCTGTTACATCCGGAAATAAGTTTTCATGGTAAACACAGGTTTGAACTACCAGCCGGAGTTAACAGACCAGTGAGAAGACTTTCAGGGAAAGAGAAGAAGGCAGGGCAACACAGAACTACACTGTCCCTGGCAAAAAACGTGGTGCAGAAAAACACCCACTCCAAAGGGTGCTTGGGAGAAAGTGTATCAGGGCATCATCAGAAATGGCTGAAGAGACCAGAGCTAAGCAACCTCAGAGAGATGGAGGACTATTTTTGAAATCTGCCAGGAGTCTGAGGGCTGCATTCTGAAGGGGCCAGAGTTGAAGATTGAGGGGTATGTATGGCCAAAGAGGCTACTAAAACAAAACAAAATAAAGCAAAACAAAACAAAAACAGCTTTAAAATATTTTGATGCAGTGGTTACATACTATAAAGGTACCCAGGAATGAGTTTTTGTTAAATGAAAAACTGGTTTAACTTTAAAAAGGGGGTTGAGCTGAACCCTCTGAACACCTTCTAGTGCCCATTTTTTAAACTAATGAGGTGCCCTTAGGGATGCTGGGTGCCCCTCAACCTGTGACAAAATTACTTCCACATACCTCAGAAGTCACAAGGGGAGTTAAAAAAAATAATTTGGGGAATATAGACTCTGACAGGACCCAGTGGGTGCTGAAGGGGCACAAAAAATGGCCCTGGGGGTTGCATATGGCTCACAATTCATGTTACCCCATCCCTGCTTTAGCCATGACTACATTCAGCAAAATCCAGGAGGATCACTATATACGGTGCTAAATAATCTTCCCCCTAAGCTTCTAGTGAGCCTTACAGAGAGGTTTGGCATTGATGAAATACCCCCGCTGCATTTTCTCAAACTTTAATGGGAACCACCTCGTCACTGAAACACATCTCTTCCCACTGCTGATAATCTAATCTTCTTAGAATCTTGAAATATAGCCTTTGCTTTTCACGTATCTGCACCTCATGAGCCATTGTGATTGCTTTGTTTCCCTCTTGAGCTGACCTAGCAAAATTAGAGTATCAGAGCATCACGGAGATGATACAGGAAATGCCAAAGGACTGGAGAACATTTTTTTTCATGTCCCTTCATCTAATGCACAGAAAAATTGGTGCTGGGCAGCCAAGCCATAATATGCAGATTGCATCAGAGATAGAAATTAGTTCCTAATGTGCTGGCTCTTGACTGCAGTAGGGAAAAGGGATGCCACAAGAGTTTTCTTAATGAATGCCTCTGAATTACTCATTTAATGGGTTATTTGAGCAACCAAGCAGCCAATTTGTGTGTGTTCTAATTGGTTTTAGAGTACAGTGGTTTACCTGGCCAGGCACAGTGAAGTGTTGCTATCGATTTACCCCCTGGAGCAGCACACATATCCAGAACCTTCTCTCCATTCTTGATTTCCAGGGCCAGCACCGCCAGCAATGATGCCACGTTGAGTAGGTAATATTCTTTCAATTTACCAGCTCTGTATCTCTGAGCAGGGAATCTACCAGGAGTGCTACTGATGTAACACTTGAATGATTGGTGAAAACAGGATGAGGTTTCTGGGAAGAGGAGGCGATAGCCTTTCAAACGCAAATCATTCTCCACTTTAGAAGAAAAACTGAATTTATTGAGGAGGACACCATATTGCCAGCACTGTGGTGCTGTAAGCACTTTCCTGGAGAACAGCAAAGAAATATACAGGTTATTGCCTTTATTTAAGCAGAAGTGTACAGTAACATTCAAGAAGTACAGGAGCATAAATGAAAATGGAAGGAAAACAATTTTGTGCCTAGAGCGATGCAGAGAAGATCTCTGCCAAAATGGTGGCCCACAGTTAACTCCTCAATTCAATTATATGAAGAAAAAAAATCTTGTCACTATTTGTCTTGATACACTGAGTTCCCATTGTTCTGCTTAAAACAGAACGACGCAGCTGCACTTATGCTGTATTCTGGAATGAATCAATATCATGGGGGATAGCATCCTGAGTCAAATCTAGAAACTTGCTTAAAATCCTGCCTTTTTTCCCTTTCCTTTTTTCTTTTTTGGTTGTCTCCTGACTTATTTTTTATTATAACCTTACAAGAGATTGGGTCAGTGTGGTGTAGTAGTTACATCACTGTACTTTGCTTTGAATAATCTTCCTCACTGTATAATGATGGACTTTCAAATTGTTTGGAAATGGCCTTATAACCCTTCCCAGATTGATGGGCAGCAACAATTGCTTCTCTACGCTCATTACTTATGTGTTTTCTCCTTAGCACTGTTTTAACACACACCTGAATGCTCCAGACCAGCAAACTGCTAAAACATCGGCTTTTATACAGGTGGTCACACTTGCTGATAATCAATTACTCAAGGGCATTTGGTTAGCAGCACTTGGCTGCTACTTAGCCTCTTAATTCTTATGGAAGCAGTAAAGGTGTACTTAGTTTTTCACACATAGCTTCTCCATTTTGGCTTTATTTTTGTAAAATAAATCATGACATGGTGTAATATGTATAAAACCATAAAATTAAAAGTGTACTTTTTTTCCACATGACTATATGTTAGTCTAGCTGTGATTGCTACTACAACCAGCAGCAAATTTGTTCCACTCCCTCCCAATACTTGCTTTGCCTTTCTAACTTCACTAGGTTTGGGTCCTGGACTCTCTGGGAATAAGATATTGTTGACATGGCAACAATATTCATGAGGGTTAAGTGCACGAGAAATTATATTTCCAGTCAAGAATAATTTGGACAACAATTGACAGCCAGCATAACAACTTTCTGGAAGTTTCTTGGGCTTTCCTGGAATTGTAGTCCAAAAAAAGTAACTTTCCCAAGCCAAGTTTCCAGTTTTAGAGCTCTGAATAGAGGTTCCAGGATCAATCCCAAGAAGGTTGAAGTTTCGATCTCTGTTTTACATAGAAATGAAGTTCTCTTTTATCTGGCCTTCCTTTTTCATATGGGGGAGGGAGGAGACATAAATCATGTTCAAAAGTTTCCAATTTGCCTGCATTATGCAGAACTCTTCCTGTTAAAATACACTGGACCAATGGAAGGGGATAGAAAAGAAATCACAAATTGACCTGACTGAGTTCCACGCTTCTCCCAGCTCTTTGGAGTACTGTTTCTCAAAGTGATCGAGAACAATTTGGCATATCTGCTTTTGATGAACTGCTTCTGATTTTGTTTCCAGCTTGGAGAGAGGATGAAAAGTGTACAAGAAAAACAATTAGCAAAATACGGTACTTGGTTATACCTTAAGCATAAGCAGTGCAATTAAAATGTTCTCCTCAGAAAATCAGTGTCTAAGTTTGAGTGCCTTCTTGAGAGGTTGGAACAAAAGGTGTATGAAGATGATGTCTTCCATATCAATGTATAACTTGGTCAAGTAACACCTCCCACAGCAATCTCCCAATAAAAGCTTGCAAAAACAAATTTCTCAGTTCATCATTACCAGTTGCTAGCTGGGGGATTTGGAGAGTTGCAGTCCAAGCTATATAATCAATATTACTTTCCTGCAAAAGAATGGTCTCAGGTTTCTTGAATTACCTGTGAAATTATGGTTTTGATCTAATGTAGCCTGATATAACATTTGGAGAGTGTTTCTCTGGAAGACCCATGTTCCAAGTATCTAGATCACAGCTCCTGGCACCTTCATTCCCATTGTCCATGCAGTAATGTGATATTTTGTGTGGAAATATCTGTGTATTGACTTTTTTTGTGGAGGCTTTCTGAGGCCCTTGCACAGTGACCAATATTAATCCTTTATGTATAAGGCTGCAGAACCAGGACGCAGGGTGCAGGGTCAGGAGACCAAGTCCTAGGAGAAAGTCCTAGAAAGAATTGGTCATTTAGCCGTAAAATGATAGCTGACTTGCAGTATCTGTAATAACTCAAAGTAACAAGGAGAAAATATGAATCAGACAAATGGCAGGGATGCACTGAGTTAACTTATTTTTCAAACCCTTAAAAAAAAAACTTGTTTAAGCCTGTCACTGAAAATTCAAACCTTGGTCTGTTTCCTGAGAAATTCCAGGGAAAAAAGGTTGCATTTATTACATTTTACTCTGCCAATTAATCATCATCATCATCATCATGTGCTGTCAAGTCAGCTCTGACTTACAGCAACCCTTTCCAGGTTTTTTTTTTAGGTACGGTAGAGAGTATTCAGAAGTGGTTTATCATTCGCTTCTTCTGGAGGCCTCCGGCTCTGCAGCCAGATACCTAACTCAGCGAGTTATCCAACCAGCTACTTTGCCAATTATCTATACATTATCCTAAGAAATATTCTTTTTTCACTATTTATAATACAATTTTATATGTAACTCCTCAGAAGTAAATCTCACTGAGTTGAATGGGCCTGCTCCTAATTAAGGCGGGGGGGAAAGAATAGCCACATTAATTTGAGCGCTATCCCCCCTCCCCTCAGTTTTCTTGACCTAGGAAGTTTCTTCTGGACTCGATTGATTTCATGTAAAGAAGAAAAATACGGTATAAAATAACGTATGTAAACATAAGACAATGTGACAGGTATTTCGGGATTTTAACTCTTTTGCCCAGCGGCAGCTGGCACATTAGGGCAAATAAGGCACTACCTCACCTAAGAGTCAGGCTCCTCTGAGCCAGTCCACTTCTGCTTTTTCCCCTAAGTAGTAGTGCCATGATCAGCCTCTTTGTTTTGTGTTTCCTTTAGCGCAAAGTGTTTGGAAGTGGTACAAACACTCAGGGTCAGTGGGTTTGCACCCTTTCAGCACTAAATTTTTGCAGCCTCTAAATTTCAGCAGATTGTGTCACAGCTTTGATAGGAAGCGAGATGGGGCCCTGTCTTTATCACTGTCCTGTTCAACTCTCAACCTCATCATATTCTATGAATGTGAAGGAGACAGAGAAGGGGTGGGGTAGGAAGAAAATGAATGTAAGTGGCTAAATGTTTTCTGCCCTTGTTCTGCCGGTTACAAAACTGCCTGGCCCAGCCCACGGGAGGAGGGGTGCTGTTATGGCTCTAGCCCAACAACCCTATACCTTTATAACTGGAGGATCAGCTCTATTACTTTGGGATTTTTTTTTCCAGCCAGAGATAACTGTAATTATGGGGGTGGGAAGAGGGAGGGAAAAACCCCTGTCCTGTTGTGAGTGTTGGAAAGTATGCGGAAGAGAAAGAGCGCCCAGGCTGGACGGTGCACTGCGTGCCAGAACTGAGGAGAGCGGCTGCGGATTCGGAAACAAGAGAAAAGAAAAAAAGAGAGCAATAAAGAGCGCGCCAGCTCGGGCGAGAGCCAAAGAGCCCGAGGATGTGTGTCAGGGTGCACGCGATGGAGCAAGGACGTGTGCGCGCATATTGGCAAAGGTACGCACGAGCATGTGCGAGAGAGCAACCGAAAGGGCGGTCAGGCTCCCGGTCCTTCCCTGCTGGTCATTTAATGGGCCTCCTTCTCTTTCCTCCCGGGAAGGGGCACGGGTTCGGTGAAAACGAACCCGTGCGCCTTTATTTGCAAAAGGGGGCGGGCGGGCAGGGGAATCAAAATTGTAGGGGTTTTGGACTACAACTCCCAGGACTCCCTGCAAGCACGGCCAGAAGATTGCGGCGGCGCACAACTTTAAGGAAAAATCTCGCAGGGCGCTCGTCTCTTGCCTGCCGTTCCCATCGGAGGAAGAGCCGGACTAGGCCTCCTGGTACGAAAGACCGTCTCCGCTACAGCCCCGCGCAGCAACTCCGCCGGTGCGCGCTCACCTGCTTCTCGGGCGAAGAAGAGTGGGTCCTCCTCCGGGAGCACGAGGCGGCGGCCTCCCGGTGCTTTCCTAGGAGGAGCCGATCCACGTGCATGAGGCAGGGCAAGGCCCGTTTAGACAGGCCGCGGGGGCAGGCCATTGGGAGCCGAAGTGGTGGAATCAAGGCGCCGACGTTGAGGAGAAGGTGGTGGTGGGAGAGAAATGGCCACAAATGCGCACGAGCCGCTCCTCACTGCGCGAAGAAGCTGTCAGGCAACTTGCGCAAAACTTATTAGGGCTTAATATTCGGCATTGTGCCGGCTCAAACGTTAGCGGGCAGACAACAGGAAGTTCTTTTCGACTACGTCTCCCATAATCCTCGAGCCAGCGTGGCTGCTGCTCATGCTAGCTGTGGAATTATGGGAACTGTAGTCTAAACGCATTTTCCCACTGTCTGCGCTGCAGGGCGTCATTTTTGACATAAGCCGAAGTGGCCAGCCTGGCACTTGACTTTGAAGAGCCGTTGGGCCAAGGCTGTTCCCTCTTCACGTCGCCTCCCGTTTTTTTCTCTCCCCCTCCTTTCCTTTCTTTGCGATGACAAAGTGTGTGTGTTTGCGTTTGGGTAGATCAGAGAAATACGGGTGAGGGTTTGGGGCAGGTAGGCTGAACAAAAAACACCCCCCTCCAAATTTACCCCTTATTCTTACACACACACACATCCAGCTTTTCTCTTTCCTGCACCCCCCCACCTTAGGAAAGGCCCTAGCAGAGCACATTATTTGCAACCAGGATGACCAGGTGTGATGCCTGATTATATTCAATTTGTATTGTTTATATTGTGATAGTAAGTGAATTGCTTGACATGCATAGGTTTGGCAAGTTGGTGATGGGAGGGGGTGACTGAATATTAGTAAGAATGGTCTTGATTCGCTGAGAAACTAGATAAGTGCTGTCACTGCTCTGCACGATACTCCAGAGCTAGCTATTTCCAAGTGTCCTGTTTCTTTTTGCCAGAAGACTGACGTGTCAGAAAATTGACCTAGAAAATTGTCTGTGCGGCAGCATAGGCAGTTTTCCAGGTTATTGCTCACAATGCTTGACCGTAAGAAACAGCCAGATGGCTACTTCTACTTCTCTTGGGTGGATGTGAAGGAGAACCCAATCACAGTGGATGAGGCACGAGGGGGGGAAGCACTGCCACACAGTGAGATGGGTGCTCTATTTCCTGCCTCATGTGGTGAGAAACCTTTGTCTTATCCCTACCCCACTCCACCATCACCCCTGGGAGAGGATGAGAGTTGTTTGACAGCAATGCCCTCTGGAAATTACATTCACAGACTCAAGTTTCGTCCAGAAGAGGTTGGAGAGGGAGGGACCTGTAAACCAAGTCCTAAGGGGAACAGTTGAAAGAGCTAAGTATGCTTAGTCTGAGGAAGAAAAGGCTGAAAACATGATAAGCATCTTCAAACATTTGAAAAGCTATCACAAAGAAGGTGGAGCATACCTGTTCTCTATTGCAGCAGAGGACAGGACTAGACATAAAGAGTAAACATTTTTAGAAAGAAGATTTGGGCAAAACATACAGAACAAATTTCCTAATGCCAAGAACTCCTGAGAAGTAGAACCACCACCTCAACAAAGAGATGGCGGTCTCTCTTTCACTGGAGATATCTAAGCACAGGCCCAATAGCCATCCATCTTGACTGCTGCCATTGGTGTTGTGGCAGCAACATTCAGGCTGCCCTTTGCTATGGAAGGCTTGGCATCCTTTTTCCTGCTGGTAACGCAGGCACGATATTGTGAAGCAATATTGGGCCATTTCCTGGCTTTTTGAATCGTGAGTACAGAAGCACAATATCACACATTAATAAACTGGAGGTTTTTGAAAGAATTGAATTAGAATATATATTGTCATGTGCTAAAAGAAAGAAAACAGAGAAGCCAAGTGGACAGCAGATGAAGTATAGTTCACAGCTGAGAGAAAGAATCCATTTACTTGACACACCAAATGCCTATGATCATGTCCTGCTTAAAACAGTGACACTGATTGGTTCTCTGGGGCAACCGGTGTCAGGCTTCAAAGGAGTAGCTATATTAGTTTGTGTAAGCATATCAAATAAAATATTTTAAACAAAAATGTCAGGCTTTACTCAGTTACTTATATTACAACATAGTAGCAGCCATAAAAATGTGTTTCTAGCTCTTCCCCTTTCATTGATCCTTCAGGACATATGAACAACCCAATGAGAAGCATACTTTGTTATTAGAGGGAAAATATCTTGTAGTTGAAGATTATCTGACACATTATATAGACGAATCCAGTGAAAATTATTTTCAGATGTGTGCTAGAAATGGTAGCAGGTTCTTGTCCAGGTTAAAAAGCCACGGATCTTACCCCCAACAGCACTGTCCTTCTTTCCCATCTATCCCCCAAACCGTTTCATGCTGGATACTCTTCTCTGCCTTGGTATTCAATTAGCTTGTACCAATTTATCAGAAGACTCCAGCAAATACCTATGATCAAGTGTTGCTTAAAGTTAGTGGGTACAGATGGGAAGAGATTCTGAGATATAACCAATCTGAAATTGTAGAAGAATGTGACATCTTTATTAGACCACTAAAAATCAAACAATTCATGCAAGCTTTCATGGAATATATTTTTCCACTTCCTCAGGCAAATGTGACTTGTGAGTAGTGCAGAAAATTTTTAAATATTCTGAAAATGCATGACAAAGGTGGCCAGACAAAATTTTAAGGTGTATTTAAAGTTGACTGCACCAATCTACAATGTTGTATTGTTTAATGACCACATGACTTCCCTTTGGATTTTTTTAAATAACCAATCTAGTTATTTAAGTCAGGAAATGAGTAGTGCCTGTACATTTCAGGACAAACTGTATATTAAATTTATACAATAGTGGGGAAATAACAATATACAGTGGTGCCTCGCTAGACGATTGCCTCGCAGGACGAGGAATTCGCTAGACGATGGCTTTTTGCGATCGCTAATGAGCTTCGCAAAACGATGGTGTCCTATGGGCGATTTTTGCTAGACGACGAGTTTTCCCCATTGGAATGCATTGACTAGCGGTCAATAGCTGTCAGTGCATTCCAATGGGGACCCGCGCTCACTAGACGATGTTTCCCTATGGACGATCTTCGCAAGACGACGAGTTTTCCGTTGGAACGCATTGAAGAGATTTCAATGCATTCCAATGGGGAAACGCGCTTCGCTAGACGATGTTTTTGCAAGACAGCGATCTTCGCGGAACGGATTAACATCGTCTAGCGAAGCACCACTGTAGTCCAGTCCCAAACCATTGAGTCAATTCTGACTTATGATGGCCCTTTCCAGGGTATCCTAGATAGAGAATACTCAACAGTGATGTACTATTTCCTTATTTTGGGGGTTGCCTGGAGAATGTCCACCTTAATCAAGACCAGACATGGGAGCTTTGTATTCGCCACCCCGGGGAGATGAATATGAAGCCTGCCAGCAGAGGTGTCCTGGTGGTCCTTCCCCAAAGCCAGCCCAGTCCATTTACTTGGCTCCTTGGTGTGTGTGTGCCAAGTGGCAGCGACACTGCACCAATTGTAGACGTAGTCCTGCTGGTGTTGCCCCGCCTCTCCCCGCAGCTGACGACTCCAGCAAGGAGGCAGGAAGACTAGTCTCCCCACTCAGCTGCTGAGGGGAGCCAGGGAAGCGCCAGTAGGACTGCACCCATGACTGGTGTGATGTTGCCGCCACCAGGCGTGTGTATGTGCTGAGGAGCCTGGTAAGTGGATCTGGCTGGTTCTGGGGGACAGGGAAGGACTGCTGGGAGATGAATACGAAGCTTCCATGTTTACTCAAGACCACATAGGCTGGCTCTTCACCTACAAGGCACATCGGAGAATCAAACTCCTGAACCCTTGCTCCAGCTCACTGAGCTATCAAATCACCTAATAAATGGTAAGATGACATAAATTAACAAAGTTGAGATTTCAGTTGTGCCAGTTTTATTCACAGTGCAGAATTATCTTCAAATGCAATTCAAACAAATATGCAGTACAAAGAAAAGATCAAGGGAGTTCTAACATCACAATAGCCCAAATCCTCTTATCTAGTTACACTGGCATAGCACAAACAACACAACTTTTTTGAAGCAAACGTCCCCAAGTTAAGAACTCACCGTAGCCATTATCAGTTGCACACTTAAGTCATACAACTCAGTATGCAACAGATAATGTCTAAAGTGATTTCTTAACTAGGGGCAATAGACCTCAAAAAGTTACACCAATTGAGTAGCTACAGAAGAGTATTTAGAGCACTGTTTGAACATGACCATTGCAAAAGGCTGTAATGTACACCTAGAGCTTAATATGAACAGAGGTTTTCATGTGTCCTGTAACACTTGGGAGACTACATTTTATCCATGGTGACTAAGTTTAATACCCCTCCAACAATATTCATGTACAGAAACTTCTGAGCAAATGGGAGTTCTCAGTACATTAGCTAGGATCCTATTGTGGGCTTATGGCACTGTAAGTGTAATTGTGTAACTTGCAGTGGTAAATTATCACAAATTAATAGGTTGCCACTTGCATTCCTAGTGATTCACAATCAAGCATGCAGGTGGTAATTTGGTAATTAATGGTAATTCAGTGCTGCAGTTAATGCAATTATAGTTACACCAGATAAAGCCCCAATAGGATTCTGGCCATTATCTATTACATCCACAAATCTCAGCAAGAACATCTCAGAAGTCAGATTTTATTCTTCTACAAGAGGCATACTATATAACTTAAATGGTGACATCTTAATTTTTATTGTTTACTTTCTTGTTAATTCTCAATTAATATAAATTCATTTGAGATTATCACCATAAAATTGGATAGTTCATCACATGAGATTAAAGCATAATCTGACATGAGGAAATGTATGTATAAATGAGGTACATGTTATTTCTTCAGCCTGAAAATGTCATGCCAGAAACTGCCCAGAACACAGAACTCCACAGGTCCTTGATATTCCCAATATCCAATAACTATGGTGCTCCAGATGTTTTAGATTGTAATTCCCAGCATCTCTCATGACGAGCTATGCTGGTTAGGGCTTTCTGAAGTTATAGTCACAAACTTCAGTACTACCACTGACCTAGAGAAGAGGCTGGGGCTGCCATTTTTCACAATACACAATCAGTACTGCTTCAGAGATTTAAGCTGTAGTTCACCATGCAGAGAGCCAGCCATCGGTTTTTATTTTCTTCTTCTTGGGGAAATCATGAGTGTGGCATCTATTTGGGTGCACACTTCTTCCATGTGGATTAGGACAAGACATAATAACAATATATTAGCAGCTAGGCAACTTGTGAGGCAAGTCACATGCAAACTGTATTGCTTTTCCAAAAATGTGACTTTCAGAAGTACGTCTTGCTGATGAATATAGCTATGAACTTTAGTATCTCAAAATAGTTCTGTTAACCAAATAGTTCTGTTAAAAATCAACAAACTAGAAAAAATATAAAAAAATAGTTTAAATGTACAGTTCATACTATATTTTTCATTTGAACATGCAGATATTTTACAAAAAAGAACATTGTATACTGAAATATGCTAAGCCAAACTGAAGTCCTTATGTGAGAACAATCAAGTTCCAACTGGTTTTGAAAGCAGTATTCTCCTGGTTTATAACTGTCATTTCACCAGCAAAGCTTTGCTCTCCTTTTGCAAGTTTTCTCATTCCATGTTAACCGTGAAAAGCTGCTGATGAGTCAAGAAGGAGATAGGATAATTATGTTCACGAGGATCATCCTCACTGCTAAAATCCTAAGGCAATTGTAGAGTCCTTGCTCCAAAACTGTCAAGAATAGCAAATGTCTCCTGAAACAAGGAAGTTCTGTCGAACAGAGGTCCTAGCTTCATCAGCTGCCTCGTGATGACTAGTTAAGAAATGACATCATGGGAATCGCTGTTAGGTCTCTGCCGCAGAGTCAGTGGAGGCAGTGGCTTTCCATAAAAATCTAGCATACACATTGGAGAAGAAACAGTGTTTAAACACATGACACTATATATCAGCTGTTCTTTAAGAACAATAACAAATAATGTGGAATGTAAGTGTAAGAAAACTTGGGTTCCATTTAATGTTAGTTTTTCTTAATCAGAGTAGAACCATAATCCATATTATGGAAAAATGTATAATACAGAAAAAAAAAATTTGCCTTGTTTAGGAGTGTAATTATTTTTTTAAAAAATCTTTTACATGTTGCAATTTTTTATATTCAACCGGTACATTATTTTGTCTTAGGAATTACCTGCAGAGAGCAAAGGTTGCTTGAAACATTTCCAGGATATTTCAGACTAGCCAATGCTTAGTCCATAAGTACTCAACCCCATGTACCCCGGGAGCCCCCCCCCCCAAGGAAAACATCAGCCTTTCAACATACCTTTTTAAAAACAGAAACATCATACATGCAGGTTTAGTACATGCAAAACTATGAAGTTAGAAAATGGGAAATACTAGCTCATGCACTCAGCAGGAAACAGAAAACAGGAAAAGTGAATGTAAGTATCTGTTAGGGTCCTTCTTACTTTCAGTAACACTGAAAATCAACTTATGCCATAGATATAAGTGCCCCTGGTTTTGCTTTAGTTTATCAAAGCAATCTGGGTTTTACCTGAAACAACTCAGATGAGAAAAACTATCTCCTCCATGAGGTTAAGCGTTTTCTTATATATATTCCAAAATGAAGGTTATATACATGAGGGCAGTGAGTAAATTATTTGGATTAACTAATTAAACTATATGGATATATAAACTCAAAATCTTAAAAGACAGCTGTGAAACTGATTGACTGAAAGTTGTCTTTATTTAAAACGAAAGCAAGGTGTATATAAGTTGACATAATACTTCAGCTAGTCTGTCAAACATTTAATTGTGTTTGATGAGGAGTGTTTTTAATTCTTTTAGGGGAGAGGTGAGAATGTAGTTTCCTATGGGACCCCATATAACCTTGTTCTCTCCTCAAACCACCAATATAGCCTGAAAAAATTGACTGCAAAAAAGCAAATTGCACCTCTGCCACTCCAGCCTCCGGAGTGCAATCCGCCCTGCACAGTCATTCTCACTCCGGCTGTTTTTGGCTTTTTGTCAAAACTTCCAGATGGAGCTGTATGAATAAAACCCACAGATATAATTACCTTGATAAACTAAAGCAAAACATGGGGCGCTACAATGGGTGAAATTGGGAGTACAGAGCAAATGACACCCACTATTCACTTGGGGGTGCTGAAAAGAACTGAGGGTATTTTAGGGTGTCAGGGGGGTATGCAGCCATCCATGTTCCTGTGGAGAGCAAAAATAACCCCTAGGCTCTTGGATGTTGTCCACTCCATATAAAAAAGGGAACTATAAGGGAAAATGTACATCCTGAAACCTAAGTCTTAGAACCTCGAAACTGCCACTTTATAAAAATGATTCTTAAATTATACTTATTGGCCCATAGTAGTGCCAATAATAACATCAGGGGAAATGGCTCTAAAGTGGACTCTGTGGCATCGTCTCAAGTCCAAGGCCTGGTGTTTTCAATGCAAATGCAGACAAAAATGCAAGGAACTCTATGAAATATCATGAGCATTATTGACTGAATTCCTTTAGACAGTCTGGGAATCAAAGCTATTAAAAGGTTATGCAACCAATATTCCTAACTCAGCAAAATTCACCAGCTTTAGTGAAATCAGATGCATTTCTTGCAACATTTCATTTTTTACCCATGAGAAACTGATGGACTGTAGTAGGCACTGTGTCCAAAAAGACATATTTGGATTCTGCTCCCATGCTCCAGGCACAGATCAGACTGCCATGATATGAGCAAAGAGAATGTACTTGACAAATGTAAGCCCTTCACTCTCCTCCCTACCTCTTCTGTTTTGCCTTTTCTCTTGCTTTCTTCTCTTTAAACTCCTTAAAAAGAAAGATGGATTTCATTATACAAATTTGTTGAAAGGTATACTACATAATTGCTCTATCACAATGCATATTGTGCTTATCCCAAGGAATCTTTAAAAAAATCATTTGTACATTTGAACATTTTTCATTTTGCAGACAGACATAAGATGCAGGCTGCCATTGTGTGCTGTATCTACATATCCTATCATCTGACTGGCCAGTCTTTTTGAAATCTTTCTATCCAAAGTCCTTTAACTACAGTTGTTAGGAACTGAACATGAGATGTTATATATATAGTATATGCCCATCAAAAAAGCTTCCTAAAGCAATGCAGTGAAGTTAAATAGCAAAATGTACATATTTTGCAAAAAATTATTTTCCCCAAAGTTATGAAAAATATAGAAGAAAACAGCCAAAGAGAACACAATATTATAAATTAGGAATCTCCGGTATTTTAAAAAGAAATGAGTCCTTCCATGTAGTTAAGATTCAGAGCAAAATTTCTTTTTTTAAAAAAAAAAGTTTTCATGGTGATAGTATATATTTATTCTTTACACTCAGCTGTCATTTCTACATTGTCTCAAATAATTGTGAGCTATGTCAGGAAAGCATTTGTCTCTCTAAGATATTTTAAACAGATTTCTTTGCATGTTCCACCTCACAAAATTTAGCAATCAGTCCACCTGATTGTTGGATTTTTGGATGGCTGACATATGCAACTTGTTTCTGCTTTAATCTGTGAACTGTACCAAAGCAATGAAAATTTTGTGTTACATATAGAATGGTATCTGTCTTTACAGTGGACTAGTTGTTTTAATTGTAAATCAGGATGCCAGGACACAATCATGTGCAATAATCTATACTGAAGCAAACAGAATAAAGCAAATAGTTGATAAGCAAGACATTTCATACTTTGCTTTAAATGAGGAAAAAAAGCACACAGATTTTTTTAAAATAAGAAATATGAAATGATGCTTTTAAAGCAGCACAGTATTAGATGAAATTGTAAAAAGTTAGCATGCAAAATGGAATGTTTTTCTAGGGACAAACAACAAATTATTATCTCTTCCAAAATTACCATTACGACGGGTTTCACCAAGAGGTTCAAGTTTTCGAATTCTGTTAACCTTAGGAGTTTCCCATCCAACTACAGAAAAAAAAATATCAAAAAGCAACACCACATTGTCAAAAAGAAATCTAGTAACCAAAACACTCATCTATGTGAAGATGGATGAAAATGTCTGACTGTTGGGAGAAATTCATAATATAAAAGAAACTGCATTGAGATTTTCATTTCTTAAAAATGCTAATAACTGCAAAATAGACTGCTACATGAGTTTAGTCTAACTTTCTGTTCTGAAGAGCACCAAGGCAAATTTCCCCAGGAAACTCACAAGTAGGGCATGAGATTGTCTGGTTGCACACAGAAATCTGATAAACATATATGAGTTGGTATTAGAAAGTGATCAGAAATGCAGTCTTATAATTATGGAAGCTACATTTTTAGTTCTTTCTCATGGTTAGTTATGGTTACTGATAGCCTAACCTAAAATAACAATTTTGTTATCGGTACTAGATATCAGATAACCATGCACTTGTCTTTTGGAAGAAAAGAACTACTATGAAAAAAGTAGTTAGACTTAAGCTACATTCCTGCACATCTCTATTCAGAGAAATGTATTTTTGATTAAGTAAGTATACGATTGGGTTGGTAACATACTAATCAGAAAGCTGGAGTCCCACTTCCTCCATCTACAGAAGCAGATAGTTCAACAAAAGTTACAGAGTTTCAGGAAAAGCAGTATGCTTTAATGCATGCATGATGAGTCCACCAGCCTTCTCAGAACAATCTTCGCAGGGCTGGAAAACACTCCTGCCTGAAATCCTAGACAGCTCCTGCCAAGTCAATGTCAACAATACTGACCTAGGAAGATCTACAGTTTGACACTATATAAGAGAACTTCTAAGGAAAACTGTCAGAGCCGCTGTACTCGGAGAAGTGCTCCCATCATTTATATAACCTCGAGAACTGCACTTTATGGAAACGGATTAAATAAATCAGAAATAATTCTAGCCTAAGGGTGGAAAATTCAGATTATGTCCACTCCATTTTTCTTTCACGTGTGTTTTCCCATCCTGCAATTATTATTCCCCATTCTGCAATTTGTTTTTTCAGAAGTTTGGAAACACTGCATTTAAATAATTACTCACTAAAAATATTATTTTTAAAATACATTTTTTCTCAAATATGTGTGTGCGCATACACCTGCGCACACCCACATATGACCCCATAGGTGTGGCATCTGTCTAATATTCACCACAGACTTGAAATATTTATTTTAACTAATAAACACAACAAAATATATTCCCTTGTTTTTAAGACAGATGCTTGTTGAAGTCCAGTGAGAAATAGGCTTAGCTATAGAAACAGGTTATGGTATAAATTCAGGTTGATACTTCATATAACTGAAGATTTGTAAAGAAATATTTATGAGGAACAGAAGTGATCTGAATGTGCATTTCTAGAAAAGGCAGTGAAAATGTATACCTAAACATCTGGACCTAAGGTACATGGGTGGCAGTTACCTACTTTGTTAACAGATTTGATCCATATATGGGAAAAGCGATCTAAATAAATCCAGTAAGGTGAATCAACTGTTATAATGTCGCTACTCAGAAGCCACAGTACAGTAGCTTAAGGTTTCAGGAGCAACTTTTCAACAAATAAAATATCAGTACCATACATAAGCTTATCTTAAAATCCTAAAATGGAAACAGCCATGCAGGAGATTGCAAAAAAGTATCTATTTACAACAGATACTCCCAATTCTGTAACACCTACAGTATATAGTTTAAACTACCTCAGGAATAGATCTCCCATAACTGAGCTTAGCATTCCTTACTATATCAAAAGATTTAAAGAAAATCTATACTAGCAAATTATTAATGGTACAAGTAAATCTAAAAACAGATAGTTGCATTTTAATATGTGTGTGTTATCAAATAGCCAATGGTTTTCAACTGTAATAGCCACTTCAGTTTTCAAAAATTAGGAAAACAGTAGATTTAAGTATTTGTTTTTAACTCACCTGGTGCAAGAGGTGCTACTGGTGTAGGATCTGGGGATATTGTCTCTTCCGTATTAACTGGTTCTACTCGGTGACTTCTTTTTAATTTTAGTTTCTTTGCTTTCTTTTTACTGCTCTCTAAAGTAAATATAAACAACAACAATAATAATACAATGCCTAGCATCTGAACAGCTCTATCTGTCTTCTCTGTCCTGTATCCTCACTTTCAATATTTAAGTAATGTTGTGGTTCTCCTCCAAAAAGGTAATTACTCAAAGCGGATTACATAATATTGAAAACTTGTTAATAAGCTAAAATGTGCAGCACAGTTGCACAAGAAATATAAATAAATACAATGACACAACATTGTGACAAATGCAAACAGAGGCAGGCTCTATTGCTGGCCAGCAATGCACACCTCTAAATTTAAAGCCATGAAACTAAATTCACCTGTTCCTGAATTCAAGGTGACATTATCACCAGAATCAAAACTCTCTGAGATCTGCTGCTCATTCTCATCTTCATGTTCCAACTCTTGAGTCAATGCAGATTTGTAATTTTCTACCAGGCTACCATCAGTTAATCGCTGGCTATTTAGGCTTTGAGTGTCCATTTGCTCCTGATTCATTTGAGGTTTCAAGACAATGGCATCCTTTTCACTTTCCTCCCACTGTCTCTTCTTCTCTTTTTCAATTTTCTTTTCATTCTATCGAAGCACAGAAAAAGGCCATTTTAGTAAAATGGTCAGACTTAATAACATGTATGAGAAATATTACAGAAAATACTCCACTATGATTATTGAAATAAGTTTCATGTACTAAATATTTAACAAGTTAAAAAAATCGTATCTTTACTATGTATTTTCAGCTAGTAATTTTTTTCAAAAGGTACCACAGTTTAGAAGCCTATTATGAGTAAAGATTGTGAGAATCATATTGCAAATCCTTTACCTAAATAATCGACCTACTTTATTTCTTTTAAAAATGTCTAGACCACTTTTTCATTCAAGTGGACATCCAATAATCTTTTACAATGAACCGTAATCAATCTACACTATTCCACGCTACAGTTGTTGGTCTGCTACTCCACAGATTTTGCCCATTCACGTGGGAGCAGGAAAAATGGCTTCTAAGGAATCTTCCTACTCGTAATCCAGATTTACTATCCAGTAGTCTTTAATATGTGGTTTATCAAAGTTTTCACATACAAGTGTTCCAATACCTCAATGATTACAGCTGATATGAGCTGGAATGGATTGCCAGTTACGATCTCAGGTTCACTTTCATCCGAAATGTTCCTTCCTTCACGCTCAGCTTCTTCTCTTTCTTTCCGTTCTCTTTTGAAAAAATGTAAGTATCAATAGACAGAATCAATAGACAGAAGATCATAAATCAAAATAAATCCAAAGACAAAGCCTTTTAGGTTATATTCTTCAACATAATAGACATGTTCAAAACATTTCACATACACTGTGTCAGGAATGTTTCTTGTTGTTGTTTAGTCGTTAAGTCGTGTCCGACTCTTCGTGACCCCATGGACCAGAGCACACCAGGCCCTCCTGTCTTCCACTGCCTCCCGGAGTTGGGTTGAATTCATGTTGGTAGCTTAGGAATGCTTAGAACCCCTTAATGACAATTCTTCCTGTTTTGTTTGTTTTGTTATATTTTTACTACATACACACTGGATGCTTTATGATTCATCTGGTTCACTGGGTGCAGTGGAGTGGAAAGAAGACAGAAAAGGACTGAGCATGTTTGGAAAACTTTGACAAAGAAGGCCACAAGGATGGGCTATCACTGCATTCCTATGAAACCTATGTAGGGCTCCAGGGTTGTTCACGTCAGGCACCTGTCCTTCAGTGTCTTTTACCCACATTCAAAAACTTAAAAGAACATGGAAATGTAACAGGAAGAAGGCTGATGAGTGAAGAGAAGAAACTAGCAAGAGACTTAATGAGGGAAAAGGGGAACTATAAGTGACAGGATTTGTGGCTCATAGCCATATAAAGATGTCTGTTAAGCACTCCAAATTGGAGTAAAAAATTATTAGCAGAAATCCTCTTCTGCTCATGGAAGTCTTCTAGAGCTACATTTGCTCATTTATGTACTTCTCCCAAAAATTTGCAAGAGAGGCACGAGCCACAGGAAATACAGTTTTGCAAAACTTCATTTATAAAGGATTTTTGGAAAAAAATAATGTATGTTTCACCCAGTCACTATAACATGAAGGAGACTGAGTGGTTTGACTTAATAATTTGAATTTTAACGTTTTCCAAAAATATTCACAATATGTTACCTAATCTACATTACTGCATGCCATATGAAAAGTGAACAGAAAAACATGTTTTATAAATTCTATTCATTGTGCTCACTAATTTCAATGTTTGCCCTTGAAGTCTATTCTATCCCAGATAAAAGAAGTAAGTAGGGAAATTGTGATCAGGTTCTTGTTTTCCCTTCAGCGATTTGTCTACTCCCTCCTTAATAAATTGTGTCAAAAAGTGCAGGTAACAAATTTTTATTTAACCATAACTGGGGGTTTTCCACTACAACTTCAGTGGGCTCAAGTTCATCAACAAACTGGGGTAAACTCAACCACTCTCCCTGTAGTCCCTTGTCTACAGAGTCTTCTAATAGTGGGAAGTTCCACCAAACCTCTCACAGTTGATAGGCCTGTGTGGGGGTGTACTATGTATTATGTGTATTATGCTCACGCATAATGTCCCGCAATAAGGATATCTCTCTCACTCCCCTTCTACTGGTCTCTCAGAAGCCTGGACCCTCTTTGGGTGTTCCTCCTTCTTTCAAGGACCACTCCTTTTGGGGTACACCAGGACTGCCCATTCTACCCCTGTGGTTCCACAAGTTGGATTGTAACCCCTTCTCAACACTGCCGGAGTTCCTTTTGCTCTTGCTCTCCCCAGTAAGAGGGTTTTGGAGGGGTTTTACTCTTCTCCCTCTTTCCCGCTCAATCCTTCTCCTATCAGGTTCCTTTCATCTTGTCTCCCTTTGTTCCCTCCTCCACCCCGGGGTGGTGGCAGCTGTAACTTTCCCATCAGGAGAAGGGCACTGTAAACAGTTTCATATCCCTCAGACACAGATGGGGGAGAAGATGGCTCACAGACAGAGGCACATGTATCTGAAGCCACTTCCTCACAGAAATCAAGGGGTGGGGAAATAGGAGAAAGCAGGAAACAGGGATTTGAGGAAAAATACTTTACTTGGCTCAAGATAGTCACATCCAGCCACAGAATCTCCAATAGGAAAAAGCCTTCTCCATGTTTTGCTCATTATATGAAAGCAGTGATCCCCAAAACATGCAGCCATAGACATCATTTGTGCAGTTTTGTATCCATTCCGTGTCGTATCGTTCATAGAAACAGATTAATCTATAAGATTACCTACCCAATCTATCCTAGGGCCTTCTTGACTATAGTGCCCTAGATAGAACCTGCATAATTGGTACTATATATATATATTCTAAAAAGTATAAAGAAAACCATTAGTACCTAAATTAAAGTATATTTTTAATAAAATAATGGAAGGTGATATGATTAAATTATCTTGGAAACACTCATTAATTATATTAATTACAAAAATGAATAAGGATCTAACTGATCTTGGAGCTTATAGGCCCATTTCTCTAATAAATCAAGATACGATAATACTAACAGCAATATTAGCAAAGAGAATAAATAGTTTTATTACTAAATATATTAAAGAAGATCAAAGTGGCTTTATAATAGGAAGACAAATGGCACATTTAACTAGGAGAGTATTAAATGTAATAAATGTAATAAAACAAAAGGTGAAAGCAAGAATAATTTCAATGGATATTTTCAAAGCATTTGATTTCATGGAATGGCCAACACTTGAAATTATAATAAAAAAAATAGGTTGTGGGGAACAGTTTGAAGATATGATAGATCAACTGTACTCAGAAAACATTGCAACAGTATAAGTAAATGATGGCACAAGAGAACAAATATTCCTAGGCTGTGGTACTATACGAGGATGTCCCCTTAGTTATAGAACTCTTGCCGAATGTTATTAGAGAAGATAAATTGATCTGTAGCATAAATACTAAATACAGAATTAAAATTAGTATTACAAAAGTGAAGTGCAGATGAAAACAAGGTAATGAAAGGAATAATAAGTAAAATTTATAAAATTTTATTGGAAGCAGTGGATTAACAAAATATCCTTAAAACTTTCTATGAATGTGATTTAGAAGAAGAAATAAGTACTGGATGTTGAAAAAAACATATGGCTTATTAGAATATTGAAAACTGTAAGGCTAAAGGAATTTTTAAATAAGTTAGTTTGGAGATAGTGTTTAACTTTGGTGAAATTAAATCAAATAGATGTGAATTGCTTTAAGTTGTGGTAGAGAGGATGTGAGAAAATAGCTACTTATTTTCATATGTGGTGGGAATGTGAGAATATATTGAAATTTTAGCTACCGTTTCCCCGAAAATAAGACAGGGTCTTATATTAATTTTTGCTCCAAAAAAGGCATTAGGGCTTATTTTCAGGGGATGTCTTATTTTTTTCATGTACAGCAATCTACATTGATTCAAATACAATCCTGTCATCTTCTTCTGGTTGCTGCACAAATGGTGGAGGGCAGGGTTTCACTTAACTGGGGCTTATTTTTGGGGGAGGGCTTATATTACGAGCATCCTGAAAAAATCATACTAGGGCTTATTTTCAGGTTAGGTCTTATTTTCGGGGAAACAGGGTATTGGTTTTCAATGAGATAAATGAAATAACTAAGTTAAATTTAGAAGTATGTCCTAAACTAGCACTTTTATCAGTGTTTGATAGTGAGCAATGTAATTGGACAACTAAATTAATTTCAAATGTATTAACAGCTGTAAAATTAATTTTAGCTAGGAGCTGGAAAATAAATGATGATCTCCAATTAAATCAATAGTATACAGAGGTTTGTAATATAACTATTAATGATAAGTTAACATAAAGAAGGAGTTGATAAGCAAGAATATTTTTATAGCTATCTGGGGAGAATTTACTGATTTTATATTTATAAAGGGGAAGGAATGTGTACCTTCACAAGAGTCAATGCGATTGTGGAACGGGAATAAGGCTCTACAGAGGGAGGGAAAAAAGTTGTGTCTTCCAATAGAGTGGCATGGAGGGGAGAGGAAGCAAGATTTGTGTAAAATTTTTGTTGTCACGTGCTTTTAGATGTTTTTTTAATAAAAAACATATATTAAAAAGCACAGCTGGTGGCAATATTAGGCTCACTTTTGGACCAAGTTAAAATGTAGCTATTTACACAAACATTTGATGCCTAGTGAGCTCCTGGCTCGGTTTTCTGCCTCTTGGATTGTAAGTTTATACTGACTTTTAAAATGTTTTAAACTTTCAAAATTGTTTCAGATTGTTTTAAGGTTGTTTCGCTAGCTGCATCCCACCACGAGATATTCAGATATAGGGCGGGCTAGGCATATGTTTGTGGATAAATAAATACAAATAAAATACAGATGTTTTTCTGGTTTTTATATTTGTTTTTTTCTGCGTGTCACAAGTAAGAAGGGTGGTGTAAAATATTTTGAATTACAGTAGGACCCCCCTTATCCATGTGATCAGTTTCCACTGATTCACTTATCCACAGTTTGAAAATATTAAAAATATTAAAAGAAAAAAATCCATTTAAAAAACTATTTCACATGTATTACCAGAACTGGCCAGTAGGAGGAGCCAGAGAATACTTGTGAGTCAAAAATGCATAGCATGGTTTCTGGCGCCCTCTAGTAGCCAGTAATAGTAATGCATGTGAAAATAGTTTTTTTCTCTTTTTTTTCCATTTATCATGGTTTGTTGGTTTGTTTATTACATTTGTATACCGCTCCCCATTAGTGCCAATACACTACTCTGGGAGGTTTACTATAAAGAGAGAGTTTGATATTATCCATGTTTTTCAGTACTGGGAGGGGTGGCAGCTTGGAAACAATCTCCAGCGGATATGGTAATCCATATGGTAATCCATACTGAATACTGTAATCCATACAAATTACAACTTTTATATTTCTCTCGCATAGCTCAATCTTAGAAATGAAAAGAAAAATACCTTTCTTCCCGTATCTTCCTCACTCGTTCTGCCCGTTCTCGTTTCTCTTGTTCTTCTGCTGCTTTCTGCTCTGTAGTGTCTTTCTGGATTCTTTCATGTAAGACCTCAAAATCTTTGGCTATAATATGTAATAGCCAAAGTAAGCCTTTCTTTATAGATTTGTCAATTTTTTTTCCATAGCCCATGATAGCTGAACAAGGCTCCTATAAGTAAGATAAAAAACAGCTGCACATCATGTTTTTAAATTACTGTGGACAATAAGATCTCAACTCATTGCCAAGTAATTGCTCTCAGCTAGATGCTATGCTAGTCACCTGTCAGTGAGAATTCATACACATATGGATCCATGTCAATTGTCAATATAGCACTGATCTGTACAAGATGAAACCCACAGGGATACCGTTCAGGTTCACCATATCATGAAAAGCTGCTCCCTAAATTCCCAGAAGATTATATTTAATACTGTAGTTCAAAGGAAGAGATTGGTGATTTGGTACAAACAAGGATTGTTTAAATGATGATCAAGGCTCCCAAGAACTTAAAGTTCTTTTAGAGTAGCCCAAGAGGGAGTTACAACAAAATGTTACATAGTAGAACATTTATACAGAGTGATCTTTCACATTGTCCTGTATCCCATTGAGCCAGCCCTGCTTCAAGAATCCTGTGACCATCGATCATTCTTAGTCTTCACTGAGTTCCCAAGTTTTTTGTTTTGTTTTTGTGTTAATTCCCAAAGCCCATACAGTGGTGCCTCGCTAGACGATTGCCTCGCAGGACGAGGAAATCGCTAGACGATGCCTTTTTGCGATCGCTACTGCGCTTCGCAAAACGATGTTTCCCTATGGCGATTTTCGCTAGACGATGAGGTTTCCCCATAGGAGTGCGCCGACTAGTGGTGAAAAGCTGTCAGTGCAGCTGTCAGTGCATTCCGATGGGGACCCGCACTCGCTAGACGATGTTTCCCTATGGGAGATTTTCGCTAGACGACTGCGTTTTCCCTTGGAACGCATTGAAGAGATTTCAATGCATTCCAATGGGAAAACGTGCTTCGCTAGACGATGTTTTCGCAAGACAGCGATCCTCGTGGAACGGATTAACATCGTCTAGCGAGGCACCACTGTATTTTCTCTTTTTGATTATATAACCATCCTAACTTAGCAGTAGAATTCACTATAATGTGTAAGATTCAAATGTATTACATAGATTATGCTTTGGTTGTTAAATAGGAGGATGTTGGTGTCTGATAAAGAAAATAAAGTATAAACACATCACATCATCACATGTTTAACTAGAGATTGCCTAGTAAAACCACCACAGCTGCAATCCACCAACTCCAAAAATATTCACACTTTGTTGTTCACAGAATGTAAATTTGCCACGGATAATCTTGTGTAACAACATGAAATGAATTTCAAATCATGCCACATTGTCTTTTAAAGTGAAAATGCCATGTCCTAAAACTAATATGAAAAGGTTCTTTCTTTCTTTCTTTCTTTCTTTCTTTCTTTCTGCAATCTTAGTGTAGGTCACAAAGATTAGTTTCATTATGGCCAGAAGTCCCCCTACATATCTAACACAACTGTGAAGGGGTTCTATACAGACACAAATATACTCCAATGAAGGATCTCTGACATGTAATACACTTTTTTACAGGATAGCTGCACAACAGTACAGAGGGTGAGGCTGCTGCAGTGGTTCTGCTTTCCTTCCCAACATGAAATAACTGCTGGATGGCTCAGTGGCTTAGGCCTCTGGCTGCGGAGCCAGTGGTTGGGAGTTTGATTCCCCACTGTGCCTCCTTGACAGGGGCAAGACTCAGTGATTCATAGTGTCCCTTGCAGCTCTACAGTTCTAAGATGATGACAATGATGATGATCGAAGGACATAAATATGTGAAGTGCTACCTGAAGCTATTCAGGAAAGATTTGTACTATAAGCTCTTATAATACAACAACAACAACAAAACCCTGAATTGAGCAGGAAGCAAAAAGCATTTTTAGATCCTAACAGCCATTAATAAACTAGTACCTATACTTGCAATTCATTAGAAAGAAATGCCATCTTGTGAAATTTGGCTGAGAATTCAAAAAGACAGCAGAAAAAGAACAATGTAAAATTCTAGAAACAATGGGGGTAGGAACTAGTATTACAATGAAACAGCAGAGTCCTTTTTTGAAAAATCAAATCTAAATTCTTCAGACCTATAGAGAAAATCTCACCCTTAATATTTTGTTCTGGATTAATATAAAACAGATTATATAAATAAGATTTCAGTGAAATACTACCAAAGTACAATATCTTCAGGAAGTCTTTCGAGGAGCACATATCTAATATAGAGGCTGGAAAAAAAAAAGATTTTGTGGAAGATTCATCATTGGCTAAATTATTCTACTGGATTGCAAAAATGGTTAATTATCTTCCCCTTACTAATATTAACTTAGAAAAGAATCATTCTGTAAATCTCAAGAGCAGTGGCATTCCACAAAGTTGTATTTATTGTAACAATAGACACTATGACAGTATTGTGGCATAGTAACCCAAAGCACATGCATCCACACAGAGACAAGAGAATATGATTGTTTGTAGAGCAATAGGATTATTCAATTCTAGTCCCAAAGTTCTGTCCGAGCGCCACATTTAAGGAAGTTAATCTTATTAAAATGTACTTACAATCTGACAGAGGCATTTGTGCTCATTGACAAGCTTTTCAAGAGATAAACACTCAATTACATCTGCTTCTGCCAGGGCACCTTCTTTGTCCTGCTTATTAGCTAACCTAAACAAAAGAATACCACCAGGTGAGGAAATACAGCAATACTGCCCATATCAGTAAACATTAAAATTTAACTTTAGTCAGTGAGTCACAGTATTAAAATCAAGAAAATCTGAATTCATAAAATGTGATAAAATCCTGTTCCTTAGTGTAATAAATCCTAGAGTAAGCCCACTGAATCACTGGGGATTTGATGAGTTAACTCCTCACAAAGTTTCATTGATTCAAGGAGGCACTCTTCTTCCCATTCAAGAAGGTATTGTGTTGGAATGGTAGGTAGGTGAGAGGGCTGCTCTACCTCCTGATAGCGTGAGACTTTCACTTCCATAATTTGGTCCGGGTGATTTTCACCAATTATAGCAGTGGAAGTTCTTAAAATATTAAAGTCCCATCATTAGTAAGGAGTCCTTCAAAGAGACAAAATTCATTGCAGAATGAATCCATAGTAGCACCATCAACAGTACAAATGTAATTGTACAGCTGTTCAAATTGTTTTGCTGTGTTCTGGATGTGGTGAGTGAGACTGGGAAATGTGTCCCTGCCTCAATTACTGTTGTTTCATAGTTGTCTGGGTTTATGAGATAAGTCAGTCTTCACTAGTAAAGGCAGGGGTGGGAGAAAGGACCCCTGACCACAGATGTTTCTGTGTTACGTGTTCTACAATCTAGAAATGCAATGCAATTAAAATGTACTTCAGAGGAAGTTCTGGAATTGGTCTTTCAGAAAGATTCTGAGCGTAACTGTTGCATATCTGAAGATGAAGACACCACCACCTACTGAACAATGCTTAGAATTTGAAGACTGAATGAATCGTAATATTCTCCCAAAGCACTTCTTAAACACTTCAGAGTGTACTTCAATAGAAGCACAGCTCAGGAGAATCCTCTAGAAATGCCTTCAGTAAACCTATAGAAGTTTGAGGGCCAGCACAAACTCGAGGTAAAAAGAGAAACATCACCACAACTCCTGTTTCTGCAGCGCACCCCTCCCCCAACTCTGGGAATTTTCATGGTGGAAAGAAGAGGACAGGTTGTTTTCAATAGTTGTTGACTGCCTGGTCCCTTTTAGACCGGGCTCTTCAGGACCAAGGCTTGAGGGCGGCAACCTACTAGGTAGTCTTGCAAATAAACAAGAACAGCTATTTCCTTTCAGGGTTTCTGTTGGTTTGTTGATGGGGGGTGAGGTGGGATCAAAACAATGTTTTTTATTGTTTTTAATTGGAAACAACAGTAATAGTATTTTGAAAACACAGAACTTGTTTAGTTATACTTTCTTTTTTTTTTGCAAAAAAAGGACTGACAGCTACTTGACATAAATATTCTAGTGCTTGTGAACATGTGTTTTCTGGGTATACTATAGGCATTTTTGCTTCTGCACACAAACATTTCTCTCAATATGGTACATGTACTGAAAGACATCAAAATTCTCATAGTATCAGAAAATATGCCAGATGTCATTCAACATAAGGTTTGTGGGTTTTTTTAATTTTCCTGGTTGAAAGTTACATTTATATTTGACCTTTCCTCCAAAGAGCTCAGGGAGGAACATCTGATTCTACCCTCTGGTCTGATTTTTAATTCGAGACCAACCAAAATGCATTTCACATTGTAAGTTATTTTTAAGGAGCTCAGATCTACATTATCTTGTGTAACTTGTGTTCAAAACATTGGGTTTTCTACACAGTAGCTTTTCATTGGCCCACATATCTCTGCTGAAGGTTGGCCATCTCAAGCTGGCTCTCACATAGCTGTGAAGAGATAGCACCCGAAGCAAAATTGTCCACCTTCTACATGTACTTACAGAGCTTGATGACCCCAGCTAATAAACTAGGAGCGTTTCTCTATCTTCATATTTTCTCTAACTGTTTAAAATGACAAGCATTGTCTACAAGAATTATCTAGTTACATAATCAGAGGACTTTTTTCCCCAGAGTAAAATCATATTAAGCCATAGATATTTTCACTTACAGTAAGCCAGCAAGTACAGCAAAAAGAGAGCCAGCCAGGCACTTCCTGGTGGTGGCTAATTAAAATAGAATGGCCCGCCTTGGAAGCAGGGCTGGGTCTCTTAACAGGCAGAACCAGATTCCCCAACTATAAAGTAACCAATTTGCTGTTGCACTGTAGTACAGCATAACCCGTCAAGACTCTCATGCTCAATAGCTTTCAAAGATGCACTTTTCAAGTGATTATTAAAGTCTAGGAGGATTAATCAAGCAGAAACTGTTTTAATGGATCTCACACTCCAGCTTTATTGTTTACGCTCAGAAGGATATTGCAAATTAGCTTAAAGCACCAGATTCTAAAGCAGAAGAACAAGAAGCTTTTTAAAAAAAAGGTAAGCAGATTACTTTTATTTTACCTCGAATAATACCAAATAGGCTGTGTGAAATTTAACTGTCAAGTGTCACAAAACCAGTGCCTGCCCTCCACAAATCTATAAAGCATTTTTGATAGATATGGTTGTAGAAGTTTATTACCGAGATACATGAATAATAATTTGCTAGACATGTTTTATGCACCTAAACTAGTTTCTCTTGGAAGTGTGCCAAAAGGAACTTAAAGATGAGAGCTCACTTTAAATTTTTCAAATCAACCAACTCTTTCTTTGCACAAAGTTCTCATTTTAAAACGGAAGAAGAGTAATGTTAAGCTGTATTCCAGGGCATTGGCTTACTTTACCTGTAAAGTTAAGAATACCAAACTAAACAAAGCAGGTTTTATTTTATTTTATACAAGAACTTGTAAATCATTTTTGATTTATGGACGATTGTTTATTCTAATACTTGGAAAACAGCAGGAAATCAAGAAAATAAAAAATCCGTAATATGTTACAAAGTGCCTATGTGAACTTTATTACTACCAGAGAACTTCAGCACTTTTAATTTAGCAATCATAGGAAAGGGAGTGTATGTGTACATTTGACAGAAATGACATCATCTCATATTTATGAAAAATACTAGTACTGTACGTGGATGTTCTTTCAGTCAACATTTATGCTCTGACAGAACATAAGGATCCTAATAACTTTCAAAAGGAATTTTAATCTGGTATTTCCCTAATACTCAAAGAGTTGGGCAGTTTGAACAAGAATCACTAAAGACAGAACAATATTGTATATTAAGCTACATCTTAGAGCTGCGAGCTACAGAGTTAGCATAAGGAAATGCTATCTTTATCTCTATGTACAAGGTCCCCTTATAAGGTCTATTTTAAAATTGTTTGTAGGATTTTATGGCATTTGGTTCAGGTAGGACATTGAGCAAATAATAACAGTAATAGTAATAACCGTAATTGTAATCAAATGTGTCTGCTACTGGACTATGAATGTGAATACTGCAGATCAGATGTTTCAAAATTACACAAAACAGAAAATTATTTTCTATGTTAACATGTATGTTGTGAATGCTCCAAACGTCTCTGTGTTACAAAAGATTCTGTAATATCCAGAATACACTCAATTTGGGAAGGGGCTACTGAGTTGACAGAGAGCATATGTTTTGCATGCAGAAGGTCACAGCTTAAATCCCTGACTTCTTTATGTAGACATAATGAGAAACCCTGTCTGTTCTCCAACACGTGCAACATAAACTTCCAATACTTGCAAAATATAAGTCCTACTTTAATTCAACCCCTAAGAAACTGTTTAACAATTATCCAACCAATATTGCAAAATGCAATTAGAAATGGTTGCAAAAATATTAGGTTTCTCAGGTAGACATTAGCTCAATTCATAGGTCTTTCTGAACATTGTACTGTTAGCACCAGTCTGTTCTTTTTTGTTGTTGCAAACTGACAACTGCAAATCTAGTTTCACTGTAAGCAAGTATGCATAGCAAACTCCTCCTAATTTCTGAATCACAATATCTTTCTGTGGGAGTGTTAACTCATTGATCTCCACCCTGTATCATTAAGGTCATATATCTGGAGCAAGGAAACTCCTATTCATCCATTCCTTACAATAACAGTTACAGTAACTATACTTGTGCTAACCATGCTCCAGCATCCTTAACAACTCCTCTGTAAATCGAAATTACATCCCTACTAATTCAATAGGCCTAATCTAATGCGACTTACTATACTAAACAATGGGATTTGGGTCATTATTTATTTAATAATCATGCAAAACAAACAAACAAAAACCACAATAGACATATATTGTTACATATGTACATAAACATGCCCCAGCAAGAACAGTGGCATACAAAAACACACACCACAGAACAAAGTAACCACACATTTTAAAGCCTTTCTCTTCCAAAATAATTATCTTTTCAAAAGTAATTTAACATAACACAATCCGAGACAGCTCTATTTTGTTGCTTATTGATAATACAAACAATTTGTCATTTAATTACAGAGTTGTTAAATATATTAATGTTGCTAAAACACATACTAGACTGTGAAAGACATTTTCATACTACTATTAAGAAATCTTTATTTAGCACTCCTGAGCATGTTCACATGGCCCCAAAATGAACTTTTCAATGAATGTTCTAAACTGTGCCAAAAACAGTTTTGCAACATTACTAAAGGCTGCTGATGCTAAATCACATTGTAGGATACGGGAAGCACAGAGTTTTGCAATGATTAGGTATTATCAGAATAAAAACTTATTGACATTGCCTTCTTCCTTGTAAACTGCAGTTGTCCATAAATTGGCACTGAAATATATCAGCTCTGTAAATTCTAGGACTTTCATAATATTTTCAGAAGATCAGATTGGAACCTGTGCTTTAGAAGATGGTTACAAAGAGTCACTGGAAATTACTGTATTTCTCAATATTAAGCTGAGGGGACAACCTTGAGGGGATTAATAGGGTACATTTAGGAGTTATATCAATTAATTTAGGTAATTACTACTGTTTCATATTTTCCTTCAAATCCCTATGAAACACAGATCCCAGGCCAGAAACCATATCTGTAGAATTTTCAAGTCCTTGAGTTATTAGACAAAGTTGTAAACAAGGTACCATGCATCCCTTGTATTTACCTCCATTTTTCTTTAAAAGTACTTGGTGACAGAGAAATAGTACTTCCAGTTTATCTGTGACAATTCTCAGTCATCCAGGTGAGGTTATCCGGAAGCTGAGTCATGGCAACTGGACTGCTTTCTTATTAGGTTGAAAAGTTTCACTATTCATCTAAGTAGCTTGGATGTGTTTGGAGCTCTACACTGGAGAAACCAAACAGTCATTAAATAGGAGAATGGCCCAGCACAGGAGGGGCAATGGCTCAGGACCACAATCAGCAGTGTTCATTTGAAGGACAAAGGACACTCATTTGATGACCAAGATGTACTCATTTTGGATATAGAAGATAGGTGGTTTGAGACAGGGGTCAGGGAAGACATGTGCATACAGAAAATCCCTCACTCAACAGGGATGGAGGCCTTAGATACAATCTGTCTCCTATTTATCATGCTGCCCTTTCATTTGTCCCCAGAAAGTTCAGGACCACACCCACCAGAAAGACCACTGTTAATGAACGTTAACAACCCATGACAATTGGCGGAGAAGGGCTGCAGAGGTGGAATTTTCACTCTCCCCCAGTCCTTTGTCCTTCTAAGGAGTCTATTGAGACCAGGAGGAAGTGAAACCAACATGGAGGATATATCAGGGATCTCCTACCAACCCTCCTCTAACTGAAGAAGCTACTTGGATGAGTAGCGAAACATTTCAACCTAATAAGAAAGAAGTCCAGTTGCCATGACTCAACTTCCAGAGTACTTCCAGTCCTATGTTATGAATTCAAATAAGAATTCCACTTAAAAGAAACTATATTATGCCATACATTAAACGGAGAAGTAATTTTCTTTAGACAGCTATTCCAAAGAAAACTGCAAAGGTTCCACTGATTATAATACCACCTGAGCCACATAGACATGTATTCAGAGTGAATAAAAATCAGTGATTTTGAAAGAAATGTGAAACTTGGATTTTAAAAATTAAAATCACATTTTATTTTTCAAATGCTTTATTTGCTCACATATATAAGTAAGGCTGTAACTACATGATTAAGTACTGTGAGATTTGCTCTGCTTATAAAATGAGTGAATTTGAAGTATTTTTACTGACCACATGACACAAAGCCAGATTTGAATTTGTCCAGCATCTCGGTAGGTGTTCTGGTGATGTAGGCAGTTGGGGCATAATTTTCAGGACAAGGGGGAACATGTCCCCACATTCTTTCTTCTCCCTCATTTGCCCCTCAAATTTTTTTTTCAAAAAAAATCTTACAAATTTAATCCACAGCCACTGTGTGAACACTGATTGTGATTTCAAATGTAGTACAGGCTGCAAATCGAATTGCAGCTAAGCTAAATCACTCGGATTTGGCTTTCCAGTGTAGTCACACCCTTACACTGATTCAGTGGCCTACTCTAATTCTAACTTACTACTGGACTTCAGCCAATCCAACAGATACAATCAGAAAAAAATTAGTTTTCAAGCAGTGTTTGTAGCTCCAGAGATACACATCTGTTAACAGCAATATATGAAGATGAAAAATAACAAGCTTGAGCAGTCCAGTTTTCCATCTCTGATCAAAGTAATTCATGGAGCCCCTCTCCCCAATGATACAGTATCTAATATTCTTAGAAGCCCTGTTAAAATCTCCAACATTGCTTTGAACAGTTTCCTTGTGTGATACTGTTTTGTATCAACTCTACTTATTACCTGTCTGCAGCTTTGTGTAAACCGAGTAATGCCCTTAGATATCTCACAGTGCAGACTTCCAGGCAATGGCTAGAGGACTGCAGATGTTGGAAATGTGAGCAAGGAGATTGTGAAAAATGTGTAATACAGTTATAGCAAACAAGAAAGCACTTCTGAAGGAGGGAACTGCATGACTAAATTGAGACTGAGCAGTGATTTAAACCAATTAAGGTTTAAATCAATTTGATTTAAATCAAGTTAACTCTGCACATGTTGGTTCTATCAGTGGAATCTCCATACCACTGCTAGTGTCTTTTGGCTCCTAATGGACTGAATCTTCACATGATCCAGTCATATTATTCAACCAGTGGTCTATGAGAATTGAAGTGCCTGTACAAAGACTTTCTATACAAAAGGGGAGAGGGGGCAGCACATGATCAGGGATAAATAAGCTCCAGGGGCCATCTCTCCACTCCCATGACTCTCCTCTTCTAGCTTTTCTACTTGAAATAGGAGGTACTTGAAATATTGCTTCTAGTTTTTTAAAAAGCACTTCTGTTTGCATAAGGGTAGATTATTTCTTACTAAACTAAAGTGTGGGGTTGATTGGTGACCCTGGAGACACAATCCTCTTGCCTTTTAAATAAAAATCCCTCCATCTGCATCTGCAGCTATATCCATACCTGCACTCTAGAGAGCCAGGGAGGGCACATATGCTGCTTTGAGGCCCACAAGGCTGTATGATTTCTACACAGGGTATATAACATTGCTCTGAGTTTGTAGTGCATAGCTTAGAAAACTAACCACATGCAGTCATTTCCTATCATCTACAGAAAAGCTCTAAAATAAACACACACACACTATAGTTCTAGGAAAGGGGCACCAGAAGATACACAATAGATGGCAGCATCTGAAGGGGCATTACAAAGGAGTGCAGTAACCAAAAGACAAGAGGAAAAAAATCACCTACATCAAATAAAAATAAGCAAGAACACCCAGGTAATATACAAACAAATCGAATTTATGTTTATAAATTGCAAATCCTGCTACACAAACTTTGGACTTCTTCCCACAAAAAAAGTTCTAGTGAAAAAACACATCACAAGAACCAGATTTTAGCAAAAACACTTTGGAATTGCCATATTATAATACAATCAATGAGAAACAGTTTTCTTGTAAAATTCATAAACATAAACCGAAGACCTATAGATAGGTGTCAAACCCCCTTCTCTCTGATATTGGTGTCAGACCTCCCTTTGTCTTGTCACTTGACTATTTAGGTAATAATCTCTTTAAATAAATGTGCTTTCTTTAATAATCTTCACTTCCTTTCTTCCTCTTTTGCTGACACCAACCTTCAGCTGTCCCTACGTATTTGCCCCTTTACTCGGGCCTTTATAATACTTTTCACACATATTGAATTCAGCACCACTCAGCTTGATTACAACAAATAAGGCATCAATTATATGAAAAATATCATTTCTCTAAATAAGGTCTTTGGGGGGTGGGGGAAGGAGATTTTGTGAATGATTTGTGGCAAAAAAAAAATAAAAAAATCCCTACCACCTCCCAGCTTTGTCCTTGTTCATACCTGAATCTCTTTACAGCCTATGACAGGCTTTCTTCTTAAAACAAATCTTTCTAATAGGGAGTGGCATGTATATACTGTACATAATACTATTTATAACAATTTTCAAAGAAGAATTACTAGGATCTAAAAACAAATAAATTGGACTGTTTTATTGATGTTTTAATACCTGCTTGTTTCATACACTACTTTAAATTTTATGGGATCAGTTTTTACTCTATTTTATAAAAGTTATTTTTAGCTTCCTTGTGGGGATGGGGGATGTAAATAAATGACATAAATCTTGCCTTTCCATGTTAATATATGACTTTTTTTTCAAAGTTTACAAAGTGTTTCAGGATTTCGAAGAGGCAGATCTCCTTAGGCAGTGCATCAAGACTTATTTCAAACTAAAAAGGAGGCCAATCTGTCAGGGTTTGTTGTATTTTAAGAACATTTCCAATCACAGGTTACTTCCTTTCATAAGGAAGGACTGAGTGCATATGTGCTTCTAGCCTCCTAGACAGGATTACCAGACTGCCATGAGATTGCATGCTCCTTCCTGCTCTTTTCTTCTCTTACACAAGTTTTAAAACAATTTTTCAAACATAATACTACATGTGCACAAGAAGTAAATGTTAACCATAGCTTCTATTAGAAACCACAAATATCATGGTTAACTCACAAAAAAGAAAGGCAGGGCAATTATACAAGCCTATAAACAGGGCAGGACAGTTATGCAAGCCTACAGACAGCTCTAACTCATGATCGGGGGGGGGGGGGGGACTGTTATGTACATGTGTCAAGGTGCCTCCTATATGCTGATGACTTCAGCTTGCCAAAAACAAGGGTCAGACATGCTAAAATGGAGTATTATATGAGCATCATTCTGTCAAAAGCAATGCATATATCACACCTATGAGTATCTCAAAGGAACATCTTGGGCTGATTGGTGACAAAGTGCTTCAAAGACCTAAGAAAAGAAGGGTGTTTGCTACTATAGGTAGCAGACTTCTACAGCTTGTGCATTATTTTGACTTTCTCTTTTATGTCTAATGTTTTCCTCACATAGTTGTAACAACTAACAGAAGCAAATTTTAATCCCTAGGTGTACACCATTGTCTGGATTAGTAAGAGACCTGCAGTAAATTCTGCAGAAGATGAAAGATCGTCTTCAGGAGCTTAAACTGAGAGCAAAGGAGCTACAACTACTCGAAGAAAACAGCCGTGTTCCTGGTGTTGTGGTAGAGGAACAAGGAGAATTTGAACAAACAGCTGTCATTTTTGAAAAAGAGCCTGTAACAGAAAGGTACCTGGTTGAAATCCAGCGACTTCACAATGATATTAACCACTTGGCTACAAATGTTCAGAAGTTTAGCCAACAGCAAAAAAGTCTGATAGCTTCCATGAGAAGATTCAGCATGCTTAAAAAAGAGTGCAGTGCCACAAAAGAGATAAAAATTCAAGCAGAACACATTAATAAGTGCCTTGATGACTTGTTCAAAACAGCAAAAAAGGCAGAAAAACAGCATGGATCATCATCCGCTATTGGAAGAGTTCTTAGCTCTCAGCGAGCAGTTCTATTCCACCGTTTCCAAAATATCATGCTTCTGTACAACAATGCTATAACAGCTAAGCAAGAAAAATGCAAAGGCTTTATTGTGCGCCAGCTTGAAGTGGCTGGAAGAGAAGTGTCAGAGGAAGAACTGAATGATATGGTTCAACAAGGGAAATGGGAAATCTTCAATGAAAATTTACTTACTGAGGTCAAGATTACCAAAGCTCAGTTATCTGAGATTGAGCAAAGACACAGAGAATTGGTTAATTTGGAAAATCAGGTGAAAGAGTTAAAGGGCCTTTTTGTCCAAATCTCACTTCTAGTAGAAGAGCAAGGAGAAATGATCAACAGCATTGAAATGGAAGTGACTAATACACAGGACTATGTTCAGACGTCGGGAGAAAAGTTTGGGTTGGCAGCCAAGTATCGAAAGAAACATCCTTGCAGAGTATTATGCTGTTGCTGCTGTCCCTGCTGCAAATAACAGGGTTTCTGGTCAACTCAGTCTTCCTTGTAACCACCCGGAACTAGCATGTACTGACCAAAGGCAGCCTTGTTACAAGGACAATAGCTGCACTGTCAGGCATGGATGACATTATGTTACAGTTATTATTTTATTCTTTTCAAGTGACATGTCCAAAGTTGGCATGTGAAGTACACAAAACAAAAGCAAAGAAGCAGAAGAAAGAATAGGAAAGGAATGGGAAGCCTTGTCAACATCCACATGACACAATTTTAACACCTACCTGAGGGCTCTTTTGTTCTAAGACTGAAAAGGTATAATATATTTTTTAAGGTATTATTTTTCTAAAAGAGCATAATATTGGGCTAGGTGTAAAAGAAAGGAGGCATGGTACCCATCAGTTTACTAATGACCAAAGCTCCCACTAAGGTGCGCGCCTGCAATCCTTCCCCCCTCCGCACACCCAAAGTGATAGTTTTCAGTCTCCCACGCAGGAGGAGAGTCACACACATGAGGGGGTGAAGTTGTATGTGAGTTGGGCAGAGCCCCGCCCAGTAGGTCTGAAAATTAGAGGGAACATTGCTAATGACACTAGGAGGAATACATTTGTCAAACAGATGCATGAGGAAACAGGCACAACAGAATACAAATTCAATTTACTTCCTTGAGAAATCTCTGAATGCTTCTAGCAATTTTGCTCAGCTTTTCGAATGAAGGAAAACTGCAAACCTACAGTAACTGAAATTGTCAACATTATCTGAAAGGTGCTCAGTGAGTTATGAAAACTACATGGAAAACTGGTGACCTGTTCTAAGAGAAGAATGTTTCAAACTATTTGTGACTGTGGTATTTTTGCTGAAAGACCGCTGAAGGTTGTTCAGTCATGACAGCTAAACTGAAATAGGTTAAAAGGCTGAAGAAACAATGAGATATACTATGCATAAAATGAAGGCTAGAACTATTTAAATATTGTACATTCTCTTCTATGTCATTTGTGGAGTCCTCTGCATGTCAGAAGTGGCAGCTCTCAGGATATTTTGAGACTTGTTCATCTGTAACTAAAGTTTTTATTTACACTTTCAATGCATAATGTATATAGTGCTTTAAAAAGTAACTGTTATAAATGTTTCATGTGGTTCACCCGTATTTGCATATTTCATGGTGCAAAATACAAATTATCCCAGCAGTGGAGGTTCTTTGTGTTTCTTAAACATTTGTTAGTTGTGGTAGTTCATTTTATTTTTGAGGACTAATAAGCAAGATATAAGATAATTAGTAAGTACATAAATATTTGCTTCATACAATGGCAAATGTGTGTACACATGGGGAAGACTTGTAGCTGTTCACAGGGTTCTGATACAAGCACCTGTGAAAGCCAACAACAGCACAAACACTGTGTATGAAGGCAAGAGTCAAAAATCTAGTTTTGAAAAAGGCTGACGCAACATCAGGAAGGCGTTTTGTTCTCTTTTGACTTTGCTTCCTTTTAAACATGCCACCACCATACTGCTTTGGGAAAGTCCTTTTGAAACTACTTTCAGATTTAAAAATGCTATATACAGAAACAAGGGCTATTGTTTCACAAACATGAGCTTAAAGCTATCATTGCCTCATGACAGATATGGGGTTCTTTCTGTCCTAGTCATAATGTTTTATTTATAAGTATTGAAACAGGCAGGAAGCAGGCAACAGAGCAGAGACGTAACTAAACAATAATCAGTCTTTGGGTATATTAAAAAGAGATTTTCCCAGTTAGCTTATACTGCAAATACATTCTTCCCCAGTTCTAAGTACACAAAAATTCAGTAAGACAAATAGCACAAGCCCAACTTAAAATCAAAGATCCCTGCAACTTTGTTAAGAGCCTTGCACTGCAGTGGTCTTAATTTGCAACTGAAAAGGTCAAGATATAGCCAATAATTATGCAGAAATTAGCAGCTTTTCCCTGTAAGACCACTTTTATGTAGCACTTCCATGTCAAATTACCCCACTGCACAAATGCAAATTTAATTTATTTAAAACGCAAATCCATCTTCACTCTGTAGGCAAGACAGAGAATACTATTACTATATACACTGTTCGTTATATAAAGTGCAAATCTATCACTAGTGTGAGACAACCATGATTGTATGTGTGGGAAAGATTAAATTAAACAATGTTGGCAATTTACATATTAGAGTAATAGAAAGAAATCATGTTTTGTCATAATTGCTGGGAAAGACAGTAACAGATTTGAAATGTATAGCTAAAACATTAAGCACAGGGTAGGTTTGAATAACAAGGAGCAATTTTCACCCAATTAAACAAAAATCTTAGACACTTTAAGGACAGGAAGAATTTTGGGTTCTTCCATTTTGCTGTAGGCTGATTTAATGAAGCTTTTGATATATGCAGTATAGCTGACAAAATATAACGATTTCATACATTCATAAAAGTGCTTTAAAAATTACTTAAGTATACAGAATAAATGGAGAGCAGTTTCACATTTTACTGTTGAACACAGGCACAAAATTGTGACTGTCCCTCTGTAGTATATGAGTGAACTCTTGGCCTTGACAGCAATTATCCCCTTCTAGTTTTTATGCAAAGAAATCTAATCATTTAAAAATATTCATAATTAACTGCACTATATGTCTATTTTGCCTTTTAAAACCTGAGGACTTTTTGTACCAGAGACTGAAAAGCAAAGCATGAACTGACCCCCAGTAGTGGCTGCTATTATTCAGCTCTAATCGTTCCCGTTATTTTTCCTCTGTTGTTTTAAAAATCCGTTCTTCCTAGTTAGTAAGGCTAGCACATAGTAGTCACTCCCACACAAGTTGGTTTTGTCAGAGCAAACATGTCTACTTAAAATAAAGCATTAGCTTTTATCGAGAACAACATTCACACTCTTGTAGTTTGAAGTTCTTTGAATTAACAGCTATGGTAAAAATACACTGTACAGCAAGAGATTCTACCCTTGTGAATGGGTCAGATGCTGATACCTAAAGCAGCAATAAATAATCTAATTGTGCTGGAGAACCTGATAATGAAAACATGGATTTTTTAATGGCTTAACTTAAACCTTGAGGCAGAGTATGCCCAAATTGTTCTTACTTTCACATAGTTCCATACTGTAGTTATTATATTTCAGGGATAAGGAACATCCAGATGCTGATTAACTACTATTTCCATCGTATCTCTACCACTAGCTAAAGTTGAAATGAACTGGGTGTTCACCAGCATGTAAAGGACAACAAGTTCTCCAACTCTGTTCTCTTCCAACACTGACACAGATGCTATCATGAGGTTCTTAAGAATGGTTATCAATTAATCTATTTACATGTAGCAAACATAATCCCATATGTGAGTAAACTCAAGCAATCCTTCTCTCCTAGACATCTGTCTTCTCTAACAAATTTTCAGTCTGTTTCTTATCCAAACTTCAGATAGAGAAACAGGTGCGACCGAGAAAACTGTACAACTCTATAGAATGGGCCTACACAAAACCAAGAGGCCATTTTTTTATGTGGCACAACAATGCTGCAGCTCTATACTGTCTCCATAGCCTGTGGGGAGAAAACAGGTAGTTAAACATGTTTTAAAACGCAACAGCCTTGGAAAAACCAGCTAAACAAGACTCATACTATACTATCCTGTTTATAGTTAGACTAGAGGGGGGGAAAGGGTCAAGAAGGTGACGATTCTCAATTACTAAGACACCAAAAAAGTGATAAAACTAGTGAAGATTAAAAAAAGATGCAAACCCAACAACAAGAAGAGCAGATAGTTTTTTTCCAGAAAAAATGTGGTGAAGATGAGGCTACTGCCTTGAAATGTGATCACGGAAAGAGGTACAGTTGAAAAGCAGTCATATTGCTGACATCACACAGACACTCAACCAAAGCTCAAGAGCTGTTGTTCTCAGGAAGTCTGCTTTCTCCAAGGAATTGCAGTACAAGCTACAAGGCAAACTGAGGAAAATTCTTTCTTCCCTTCCTATCCCTGATGCACATATCTTTCTTCCACCATATCAGTTCTCTTGCAGAAGTGCAATTATCCCTGGCCGATATAAGTTAATATAATGGGAGGGAGGGAGTTTTTCAGATGCACTCAGTAAAATCCTAGAATTTGAGTAAAAACAATGTTTAGAGACCTGTCTTGGTGCTCTGAGAGGGAAAGAAAATAAAAAGCCTCTACTGCTGCCCCACCCCACTAGTTGTTTCTAAGTAAACAATGAAGCCATCTGTCTTTCCCCCCCCCCTCGCTGCCCCACCTGCAGCAGCTGCTTTGAAAACACCCACTATTAGGTAAAAAAAAAACTTCTAAGGATTAGGTAGATTTATACTGTGGGAAGGACAGAGAATAGTGTGTTTTCCTCCCATACAGAACACAAGGCAGCAAAGATCACAACCTACACTATGTTGCATGGGAAAGGTAACAATTGAACTCAGTAGGGCTTACCTCTAAGTGAACAAACAAAAGACTGGGCTCCAACTTCCCTTGAATGAACTCTACCGTTCCTTGAACCTCAAAACTGTGCTCGGACAAGGGGCTCACATGATTCATAATAGTTAAGATATGGTGCAGGGACTACAAATGGAAGGTGACAGTAAGGAAAATTGCTCCTCTTTTGGTTGAGCAGAAATGCAACTTCATTACACATCTACATAAAAATACTCCTATTTATTCACGTTTTTGATTTGGTTCTCCTAAAAACACTCAGGTATATGATGAGATTACAGTTATTTATCCCAGCTTCCTTAGACCCATGGAGAAACGGAACATGGATGTGGAGGGAATATGTGTGTTTGCAGCCTGAAGAATTTGTTTTCATTTCTAGCATTTGCTTGTGCAAATAAAATTTCTATAAGTACGTAACAGAACCTGGGAAAATTCAGGAATAGCCAATGTGTTTAAGATGGATAAGAAGAGGTATATTCTATCAAAACAACTTTTTTTTTTTATGGGAGGATATGTTACTGATCTATCTCTTCCTGACTGTGTGACAGGGAGGATGACAGAAACAAAGCTTCAAAGGGAAGAAAACTATTTCTGATGAGGAAAAGGCCTAAGCAAAGTTTATTTTTATAGATATGGGGTATATGCATTTTCTATTTGGAGATAAAATACTAGATAATTTTGGTTGACAGAAATATATAAGCATCTGAAGATTCATAAATAGATCTTGGAAAAGCAGCACGCAGTATCATGCCTCTTTGCCCTGGTTTACCACAGGGCACACATCAGCATTTCCCTCCTGCTATGCACAGGTTTAGAGTATGTGTCAGGAAGAATTATGTATACTTGTTACACAAGTTACAGGCTAGGAGTCTGTTTTTCTTTTTTAAAAAAAGAGTGTTCCCTTCTAGCAAGAGCATCAAATAGCTGGTTTTTCACTTTCTTATTAGTCTGATACATACACACATACACAAAATCATAAACACTCCTAACTCAGGGTAGCTGGCTGGATAGCTTAGTGATTTAGGTATCTGGCTGCAGAGCCAGAGGTTGGCAGTTCAATTCCCCACTGTGCCCTCTTCCTATCGGAACAGCCAGCCTGGGTGGCCGTGGGCAAGCTGCACAGTCATAGTATATCCCCAGAAAGAAGGGAATGGTAGAAAACCCTGGAAAAGGCTGCCATAAATCAGAATTGAATTGACAACATGCAATTGTTATTAATTCAGGGAGCATTATTTCCTGTTCAAAAGGAGAGAAAATATCACATCACTGTCTTAAAACTCTGCCTGTGCAACAGAAATGACCTCATAATTCTGTGGCAGTTTTCCAGTACGTATAGGAAAGGCTAGAGGATAGACAGAAAAACTTTATTTATATGTTTCCTATCATTGAAATCTAATCCAACCTTATGCAGAAGAAATATGAACCATATTCCAAGACTCCTGTTCAAGACAGTCGAGAGTTGTAAACACCTATTCCCCTAAGAGTAAGGTATTAATAGACTGCAAAATTTTGTTGCAACTTACAATTGTTCATATACTTCATTTAAAATATCTGTGTTATAAAGATACACTGTTCAGGCCCTGGAAATTGCTAGGACACTTCCAATATGCATACATGGAAAACAAAAACAAGCTTTCTGCCATCTAATGTGTGACTGATGCTGTTTCTTTCACCTACTTAAGAGAGTCTGCTTCAATTTGTATGGTTCAAGCAAAGGTTAACAAGATACAGTTACCAGCATTAAATAATAAGATAGCACAGAGGGGAGAATGGTATTTGTGTCAAGCCATGTCTCAATACATTATGATCGTCACATTTGATAATAATAATAATGATAATCTTCGAACTGCAGAGCTGGAAGGAACCCTATGGATCACCGAGTCTTGCTCCTGTCAAGGAGGAACAGTGGGAAATCAAATTCCCAAGCTCTGGCTCTGCAGTCAGATACCTGAGCTATCCAGATTTCTTGCAGGTACTAATGGTTAAAGCTCCCTTAAAAATGAATAGCAGAGTGTTTGGTGACAATGTATATTAGGTGATTAAAGAAAATTAAATTTAACACGATCAGTAATAACTGAACCTAAGCAAAAATCCTAAAACACATTTACTAAAGAGTAAATTATCTATATCTTGTTTTCAGAATTAAAATTCTCACATCTCTGTGAAGAGTTTAGATTAATATAAAGTTAATCCCACCTAGTTTTACCATCAAACAAGTGTCTGAAACTAAGCATTCCATATTTAAACCTCCTGTACCCAGTGAACAGTGAGATATGCTGCTGGATAAATATGCATAAGATTACACTGCACATCTATTATAGGAATTTATATAGAGAAATAGATAATTTGTTCCTTTCACTGGACTTAATTTGTTTCCTATCACTTGTTAACAACAGCTGAAAAAAACAGAATAGATTTCAGCTGCATGTTCAACTCATTCAGATATTCCTATAGTTTTGATGCTTGTTGAGGGAGGGATGGTATGTGTGTTCAAACAGTAATTAGTACACTGTCAAAGACAGCAACACATAAATAGAACAGATGCATACACTTTATATGTTAAAGAAGGAAAACAAACAAGAATTATATTGTTTAGTAATTTAAACATGGGTTCAGAAAAGATGCCGAGATAGTGATAACAAATGCAAGAATAGGTGATACCTTTATAAGCCACTAATAAAAAATAAAAAAATCATATACTATGCAAGCTTTTGTGGCTAAATCCCACTTCTTCAAAGCAAGTACCAAAAGTCAAAACGTTCGTGGCAAGATGAGATTTGTCAGGAGGTGACTCTTAGATGTAAAATTCTTGGCAAGATGGCAACTGATGTGTTGAAGTACAAAAAGTGGTAGTATGATCCATCCACAGAAGCAAAGTTCAAGGCTCAGCAATATTTTTATTGGATCACTAAAAATTGCAAATAGTATAAGCTTTTTGGTTCTACAGAATGCTTCAACAGGTGAAGATGGCATAAAACTTGGGGTTCAGGCAACTAGTTCAAAAATTGGCCAGAGGTACTGTCTTTGGCTTATTCTACCCAATTAAATCAGACACACAGTGAAGTTACAATTCAAATTGCTGTCTTTCTACAAAAACTAGGGCTGATATAGATTCCTTTTAATACATATTTTTAGCATGTGTACCCCACCTTTCCAATTAAGATTCACAGAGGCTTTAATCAACTTACACTAGAACAGAGTTAATGCTGCATATATAAAATTTGTGCAGGGTCTAATATATAACTTGGCTGGTCTTCAACTATTGGATCAAGACCAATAAGCTGGCCATATATTGACCCAGTGTCAGTTACACCAACAATACCAATGCCTAGTAAGGAGGGTTTGCTAGCAAGCAGTCTCACCACTTTGAGCACCCCTCATTTCCATTTTGCTTGAGAAGGTGTGCTAAAAGAGACCCAGTGAACAAAAATAAAACAGTAAATAAAAAAAGCCTGAGATTTGCTGCTGAAACCTGTTACTGAGAGGAACATATTATCTACATGTAATAACTAAATAGCATAGGATGTCCTGATATTGTTAAATGCCAAACTTGCCTTCAGTACTAATTAATCAAAACCAAGTTAAAATAGCCCCTATTAAAACACTCTATTTTGTACCCAGTGATGTCAGAAAGAAAACAATGAGGAGAACAGAGATGAACAAATACAAAAATTAAATCCTGTTCTCTTGCTGCGTGAACTCAAGGTAGCGGTCCTTAACCTGAAATTCCCATTCTCAGAAACATTCTAACTCAAAGTATGGTTTAATTTTCTTATATAACTATGACATATTGATGTGTATTTGCATACCTATATGACAAATCCTGCCATATATTCTGAGGTGTGAAGGACAGCACAGGAGGGTGTACATACACCTGCTACCAGACAATATTTTCAGTATTACAAGATTAGAAAAAGAGGGAATTCGTCTTCAGCTAGACCACCTGTGCTAGATAACAGCAAGACTCCAGAGCCAATTTAACTATTTACTGCTTATCTCATATATGTCATACAAATGTTTTTACATACACATACATATATACATAGACAATGTGTAGACTGTGAAAACTGATGGACTTTTAGAAACATTGGCTAACATTCCAGAGATAATAAAATTTAATTATCAGTACAAGTCCAGAAAGACAGAATGTTATTTATACCCTAATATTACAAGCTTGTTGTTGTTTAGTCATGTCCGACTCTTCGTGACCCCATGGACCAGAGCACGCCAGGCCCTCCTGTCTTCCACTGTCTCCCGGAGTTTGGTCAAATTCATGTTGGTTGCTTCGATGACACTGTCCAACCATCTCATCCTCTGTCGTCCCCTTCTCCTCTTGCCTTCACACTTTCCCAACATCAGGGTCTTTTCCAGGGAGTCTTCTCTTCTCATGAGATGGCCAAAGTATTGGAGCCTCAGCTTCAGGATCTGTCCTTCCAGTGAGCACTCAGGGTTGATTTCCTTCAAAATGGATAGGTTTGTTCTCCTTGCAGTCCAGGGGACTCTCAAGAGTCTCCTCCAGCACCACAATTCAAAGGCATCAATTCTTCGGCGGTCAGCCTTCTTTATGGTCCAGCTCTCACTTCCATACATCACTACTGGAAAAACCATCGCTTTGACTATGTGGACCTTTGTCGGCAAGGTGATGTCTCTGCTTTTTAAGATGCTGTCTAGATTTCTCATCGCTTTCCTCCCAAGAAGCAGGCGTCTTTTAATTTCATGGCTGCTGTCACCATCTGCAGTGATCGTGGAGCCCAGGAAGGTAAACTCTGTCACTGCCTCCATATTTTCCCCTTCTATTTGCCAGGAGGTGATGGGGCCCATGGCCATGATCTTCGTTTTTTTGATGTTGAAGCTTATGCTAGCTTAAATAGGTCGCTGCAGATAACTGCCTAGAAACATATTCATTTGCTATACTTGTGAGTATTTCAAGTGAGGACTGCAACAGTACGTGTATAATCAGCATGTATCATTCTTTCAAGGAATCAAAGTGACAAATGTCAGCTATAGGTAATTTATTCTAAACAAATCTCTGAGCCATGTTTATTGTAAAAGCAAAAAAAAAAGTGTGCTGCTTATATACCACCCCGTAGCACTTAAAGACACACTAATATTTGTTAATATTTGTTAATAACGATCTGACATTGATTTAAATCTCCACCTGTAAAGACCCATCTATAAACAAACAGTTCCAGATATAAATTAAGAATAAGCTTAACTAAAACATACTTCTGGTAGTACCCAAGGAAGAAGCAAAAGATATTATACAGGAAAGGACATACCACACCTACGAACTGATTAAATAGGTAGGGCGTGATCCAGCCAAAAGGTAAGACCTTGGAAGTCCCAGTGGTTTTGATCAAGACAATCCTGACAGTCCTGATCAAGACATCTTTTATATTAAAACTGGTAGACTTAAACTGGACTTAAACTGGATCATGATCATGTTCCCTAATATCTTCTGCACAGGCTGACAACTATTTGGCTCTGTAGGTGTCTAAATTACAGTGCATTTACCTTCTATTACGCCATTACATTAAGCATACTCTTAGGAGATGGGACTATTTTTGAGAAATACATTGAGAGATAATCATTCAATAGTTCTCTGAAATTAATGACTACTGACAATGCATCACTTGCACCCTCTTGTGTTGAATATGCATACAAAAATGTGCTAATAATGTGATGAGGTTATACTTGTGCAACGGTCATGTTACTTGTCTCCATTATTCTATTTTTCAAAACAATTAAGAGTTGCCACTAAAGTCAGTGCTGGAAAACAAACAAAACCCCAGAAGATATGGAGAAATTATCTATCTCATTTCAATACACCCTGCACAGAGGTAAAAAAGCTAATCCTTATCAAACACATTATTTCTAATTATTTCAGGAACAGCACAATAGAGGGTGATCTCCCTGTTCTGTTCCTTTATTCTTAGAAATAAACAAATCTTTAAAGGCTGCTTAAGGAGGAGAGTGTATCACAAGCTCCAAATGTTTTAGATATACATTTATTGAGCTAACGGAGCAGTATATAAATATTTGTTAATTTATGCTACTTACACTAATACAGGTTTCCCCGATATCTTGGGATGCCTTAAAACCTCTGACATCGTCTCTTTTGTCTCCTCCATTCTCTCCACATCACTGGAATCCACAACAAATATTATCCCATAGGACTCAGCATAGTAATTCTTCCAGATACCCCGGATTCGCTTTCCGCCTCCCAAGTCAAAGATTGTGACCTCAAATCGGCCTTGCTTAAGGTCAATTTTAGAAAAACCAACTGTTGGAGCCACATCTTCAGGAGACTCTGATAAAATTAAAGTATGAGTTGTGAGACACCATAGCGCAAGTTTAAATAATTCAGAATTCATTCATTTACAATCACCTTGGTTACTTTAAACTAAAGGAATGAAATAGTTGTGTTTTGAATCGTAAAATTTGTTAACATTGTCACTTCATTCTTACAGTAACATATATCAATATAAAGACAGCATTCATTCTGTAATTCTGAAGATATGTAAAATAAAGATGAGGCAAGCATGCATCTATGGCATTTTACAGAAGTTGGTAGAGGCAGAAATTGATGCTAAAAGAGGTTTTTTTTAATGGTTAAAGGAATAAATGTGATCTGGCAAACTGCTACCTCCCCAATTATAAATGGGGATATTAAAATATCATTAGAATGGCTCTTGTTGTGCATGTAAGATTTACTTCTTTGAGCTTCCCCCTTAATTATAATCTGAGTCAATATCATAAAAGAGGTTATACCTACAACATTGATTTTTATAAAAAATTTACTGGCCTATACTAGTTACTGTGTGTTTCAACGAACAGGATTTACTACACATGTAAAATTAAAAAGAAAAGAGGTAGAGAAAAAAACATTTAGTTTTTTACCTAAGAAGTGAAATGTCTCATTAAACTAAAAACATATATTCGGTAAATTGAGACAAATTTATATCAACAATTCATCAAAAATCTCAACAAAACCAAATATCTTGCCTTTCTATTTTATGATATATGGAGCCAACATATGATATTCTGCCTTCTTTCATAAGTATAGATACAATAGCCTTGACCCAAACATTTCTGAAAGTGCAAAACATCACAGTAGTGGCTTTACAATGATGTCAGAAGGGCAGAATGGTGATTTATGCAATGAAGTGCTGCAGACATGCAGTAGAAGCATTTGCTTTTATATTGCTCTAATGCAGTGGTTCCCAATCTTGGGTCCCATATGTTCTTGGACTACAACTCCCAGAAATCCTAGCCAGCACAGCTAGTGGTGAAAGCTTCTGAGTATTGTAGTCCAAGAACATCTGGGGACCCAAGGTTGGGAACCGCATGTGTAGACACTCCATTTTTTCTATTTTTCTATTGACTGTAACTTATAAACAGCAATTGGTAGTTAAGATACTACGTTTTTCCACTTAAAATGCTTTCAGAGTGATTTTTAAACAGATAAAGTGCTAGTAAGTGTGAAAAGAGATGGGCCACTGAGACTTAAACTATTCTCACTCTTTCTCTGTGCAGTTGTTGTTTGCACCTGATACTCTGCTAACTATAAAAGGCATTAACCAAATTCTCCAATATAAGCTGCCTCAGACAGCAAAAGCAAGTGCACACATAGTTTTCTGCTAGCATATGTTCAGTGTTATTCCAAGTCAATTTAAGGAAAGATGAAACACAGAATTTATTCCTAAAAGTGTTAAATAGTAAATAATTACTTTCATAGTCAACATAATTGACAAACGGAAAGGTCCTCTTTACAGTCTTTGGAGTTTTTGTTTTCTTTGGTTTTGTTTTTAATTTAAGAGCATCATACGACACCTGTCAAACTATCAGGCTTTTTTTTTGGTCGAGTGGAATAAAGCCAAAAATACATAAATGTTAAGGAAGCTTCTATGAATAACTGGTAAGTTTTTCCAAAAAAAAAAAAAAATCAAAATAAAGATGTTACCCACCTCCTTGGATTCCTTTCACTGTGGCAGTTTTCCCAGCATTATCAAGACCCACCATGATTAACGTCACTTTCCTTCAAATTATACAAAGAAAAAAGTATTGTTAGACTTTTCTTCTTTATGTTGTGTACCATAGAACTGCAGAATAGCTGTGAAGCCAGAGGTTTGGAGTTCAGTTCCCACTGTGCCACATTGACAGGGGCTAAATTCATCGAGTCCCTTCCAACTCTTCAGCTCTAAAATGATGATGATGCTACTGTATTGCACATTTTATTTAAAATATTTAAAATTTAAATATTTTAAATTATTACCAAGTACTTTTCTAAATAATTTACACACTAGATCCCCCTATATCACATGAAATTTATAAAGCTAAGTGCCTACACCAAGAGTCTCAACTAAGAGTCAAAAGTAGATACAGAAGAACGGCAGAAGACATCAATGGAAGCAGGGGTAAACAGGGACAAAAATATGTGCTTATATAAATTACATGCACATTAGGGTATTAGAACTAGGGAGGTGTTCCAAAGGCTTCTAGGAACGATTCAATTTTGAGGACTTGAAGGAAGCATGAGAACTGGTCAAGCAGAAAAACGTTGGAGGTACTGTACTTCCAGATGGCAAATGCAGCAGTAAGTGTGGAGTCATACTTTCAAGGAGAAGGAAGTCTCTGGATAGTTAACAGAGGCTGAGCTGGACAATGAAAGAACAAAACAAAAAACAAAAAACGGATGCATTAGGATATAAAAGCAGAGAACAGAAGGGAGCAAATCTATTCAGGGTTCCGAAAGTAAAGGCAAGAACCTTGTGAAGGGTCAGGAAAAAGGAAAGAAGTCAATACTGGGTTTTGAAAAATTTTGGCAGCAAAGTGCTAGATAGACATGAACAGACAAAGGTCAGACCAAGGACACTGATGGACAGTGATGTGAAAGTGTTGCAGTGGAAGGGGGAGATCAAAGCAGATGTCAGAGATAAAACATGAAGAAAACATATGAAGTGGAAGCAGGAAAGACATATCATAACAGGGTATTAAAAGGAAGAGACGAGCCACTTGGGATTCCCAGAGCTGGTATAGGTTACAAAAGTATAAAATTTTTTAGCATTAGGCCATATATCTGAATACTAGCTGTTAAAGTATATTTTAAGAGAAAACTGTGAAAAATCATTCAGATACCATTCTGTATGATGACAGTTTCTTAGGTCTACAACTGTATTTCACAGCTGTTGCGGTGAAATAATGATAATGGAGAATAGGGAGAAGTGTTACCAGTCCTTTATATTAAAGTGTAGTGAGTGAGATTACATTTAACTGGCACATTCCTACACGTACAGATCATGCTAATTTGCTATAAGAGCACCATCACGTACATACTCAGAAGCACTTTCTTTTTTTCTCACATATTCATGAGCCAATCGGTGGCAGTAAAAACACCAAGATGGATCCTGTCTCAAATCAAACTATATATTAGACTAGAAAAGAGGAAGAGATGCAGAAGTCTAATCTTGTGAATGGTTGTAATATTGTAGCACTTACACAAGGATCCTTCAAAGAGCCTGCTTTATGTACTTGCATCCCCCCCAGTTTCTTAGAGAAAAGCCCTCATTTAAAATTGCCACGGATTTTTTTTAAAATCCTCTCCTTCTTTTAAAAAAATCTACAATTTCAAAATGATTGTTATTCAAGTTTGCTTTTTAAAGACCTTTTTATGAGATTATAGGATATTCTGGATTACAAGATTATCTGCATTTTGATTTTTTTAAAATAAAGCCATATAAATCCATTTGGGCTAATACACTATTATTATAACAGTTATTATACGCACAGTTGTTTGGCTGTTTTCCTGAGTGTGAGGATAATTAAATATTTTTTAAAAAGAACATAAATAACTAAAAAAAGACACCTGTCAGTTGTTGTTGCTGTTGTTGTTATGTGCCATCATAACGTCATCCCACCCAGAAACCTCATTAATGAGCAATCTCCAAAATGTGCTGTCCTCAACTGTCCTGCTCAGCTCTTGTAAATGCAAGCCTGTGCCTTCCTTTAGGGAGTCAATCCATCTCATATTTGGTCTTTCTCTTTTCCTGTTGCCTCCCACCTTTCCCAGCATTATTGCCTTTTCAAGATAATCCTGCTTTCTCATGATGTGCCCAAAGTAGGTCAGCCTTACTTTTAACATTTTTGCCTCTAGAGATAGTTCTGGCTTGATTTGATCTAGGACCCATTTGTTCATCTTTCTGCCACTCCAGGGTATCTGCAAAGCTCTCCTCCAGCACGTTTCAAATGAATTTATATTTTTTTCCTGTCAGCTTTCTTAACTGTCTAGCTTTCATACCTATACTCAGTGACTGAAAATACAAGAGTATGGATGATTTTGGTCTTGGTCTCCAGTGACACATCCTTACACTTGATGATAATTTCTAATTCCTTCATTTCTGGCCTTCCTAGTCTTCTGATTTCCGATTTCTTGACTGCAGTCTCCATTTGGATTCATGACTGAACCAAGGTATACAAAATCTCTAACTATTTCAATTTCTTCAGTGTCAACGCTAGTTTTTCTGTGTAGTTCTTCTGTAGTCATGATTTTTGTCTTCTTAACATTCAACTGCCATACTGCTTTGGAACTTTCTTCTTTCACTTTTACTAAAAATCGTTTCAGGTCATTGCTGCTTTCTGCTAGTAGGATGGCATCAGCTGCATATTTTACATTACTGATGTTTCTTCCACCAATTTTCACTCCTTCTTCATCTGAATCTAGTCTAGCTTTCCATATCATGTGTTCTGTGTAAAGATTGAATAGATAAAGGGATAAAATGCACCCTTGTCTAACACCTTTGCCTATAGGAAACCATTCTGTACCTCCATATTCTGTTCTAACAATAGCTTCTTGTTCACAATACAAGGTACACATCAGGACAATCAAGTGCCGAGTCACCCCATTTCTGTCAGAACAACCCATAGTTTCTCATGATCCATATGGTCAAAGGCTTTCCTATAAAAGACTGTAAAACATTTTCTTGTGAAATTCTTTGTTGTCTTCCAACAGCCAGAGGATATTTGCAATATGATCTTGAGTACCTCTTCCTTTTCTAAATCCAGCTTGAAAATAGCTGGATGAAATTGCTTTCATCTTATAGTATTACATACAAGTTGGGATCTGTGAATGTCTGGCAGATTTACAAGACGGCACTGTTTAGGCCTAATCATTCATAGAGATCACCAAGTAAGCATATAAAATTGCAGCCCAAGAAAATATGTTGTGTTTCATCTCATTGGCTGCATTTGCAGAGAATACTAAACAAGATTTCCAGAGATGCTACATATGGAACTTGCTGGCATACAATGGCTCCTATGTTCATCACACCAAGCTGAAACGGCTAAACTAAGTGGAAATTCCAGAAAAAGAAGATTAGTGCTACATGTGATCCAGGATTTTTGGCTTTTTATTTCCAGGAAAGCCAGGAATTATAAACAAAGAAGTTACCATTATTGTCAGCTTCTGGTTTATTGGGGAACAACAAATGAGCAAACTTGATTCAGATATAATAATAAAACAACCTATCTTGTAATTTTTGGTTAGATCATCAGCTTGCATTACTGGGAGAAACTAGTATCAAACCTCTTCTCCCTAGTCTACCTGATACTATTAATTTCAATTTCCTGTTCCTCATGTGTGAGTCTTTTAAATGTCTAAAACAAGAAACACACATAGGCTGCCACTCCAACTAGTGGAAACCACAGGCTACTTCCTCTGAATTGTAGTTGCTATGAGGCCACAAAAAAAAAAAAACACCTTACTCAGTCTTTATTTACGCATTGGCCCAGGACAGTGCACACACCTATTTCTACTCATGCGAGTAAAGTGGGACATACAGAAAAAAGGATTGCTTTATGAACAAGCTGTATTGTTTATGAGCAGAATACAGCAGTAACAAGAAGAAACAAAGAGAGTTAGCCTGGTAATCTTGGCATTCCACTTTCCTCTGATCTCACTGCGTCTGTCACCACACAACAAACACAAATGCATGTATTGCAGCTTAGAAAAATGCTTTATATATTTGACAATCTGGGCTCCAGATCACAAAGGTTTATGCTGCAGTTAAGTCTAGGTCAGTGGTTTCCAAACTATGGCCCGCGGGCCACATATGACCCACCTTGCGTTTTTATCCGGCCCGGTGGGCTGGCATGGGGGAGAGGGCATGCGTGCAGGGACCGTGCACATGCGTGCGGGTGAGTGGGCGTGCGTGCAGTGTATGTGCATGCAGGGGGCATGTGTGCGTGCACGTGGGGGGGCAGGCAAGTGGCTGTGTGGGCATGCGGGGTGGCATGCGTGTGCGGGGCGTGCGGGTGGGCAGGAGTGCGTGTGCGCACGTGTGTTCCTTTGGCCCTTGAAAATTTTGAAAATATATGATGTGGCCCTCATGGTTAAAAGTTTGGGGACCCCTGGTCTAGGTTACTGAACAACACCTTGTTATAGTTTAGATAGCAGTTTAGGAATCTAAACTCTACAACAGTCTAATCGCTTTTACCTTATGCAAAATATTTGCAATACCTTTTGCATATCATGATGTCCTGAGTTATATCAGATAGAGATAGACAATTTTATATGTTTAATAGTTTACCTGACGGGTTCTCGCCACCGCTTTAGCCAATTGCAGCAATTGGCCATCAGGCTATACATCTCTATCCAACAGCCATTCAGAACACCAAGCAAATTACAGATGCAGTATGTGCATGGATCCTGGAGTTCTAGTTAGAGGCATACCACGAAAGAAAATATCAGTTTGAAGGCTGTGTTGATGCTAAAATCATGAAAGAGGAGTAGAAAAGTACAGTGAGTAAAGATGCTTCCAAACTTCATTCCCTCTTACAAAATAATAATAGTAATAGTAATAATAAAGAGCTCCTTCTATGAAGCAACAAATCTAGTACTATTTGCTGAAATCCTGTTGTTTTGTTATGCAGTCAGAAGGTATTTGCTTAATTCATTTGAATGCAGGTTTTGGCAATTCAACTAGAGAAAGGGTTTAATTGTATTTATTGCATTTTGTGTGTTTGCTTTTATGATTGTAATTATGTTTTGATGCGTTGTGAACTCCACAGAGAGTGGTCACACTGATAGGGACAGAATAGAAGTCAAAGAAAGAAAGAAAGAAAGAAACTTCTAGCTGGCAATTAACAAGTTGCCTCTGCAACTTTCAGGGCGCAGGTGCTCAAAAATTCCAGCAAGGACTCATCACTTGCGAGCCAGATGCTAGTGAATGTTATACGATTTACTTTCCCTTGCATAACAAAGCAACAGGACATTAGCCTACTGGATTTCACAGATACATGCCCACTTTATTAAAATAAATGTACAATTCTGAAAAATAATCCTTATAGAAGGGATGTGGGAACTTCAAAAAAACCTCCCACATCCGATGGATGGAAATGTCAAGGAGTGCAGTCCCTGAGAGATACAACATTTGGAATGGGATCTAGTTCTAGACCAAGGCATCAACAGGGGCAGCACTACTCGAGGAAGCTCCTTCCATGATCTGGCTTCACTCCACCTTTACTTTTCCTTTATCTTCTATGTACAAGAAAGATAAAACATTATTCCCACATCTACCACACTCTGGGAAGATAAACTAGTGACAAAACAGATTCACAGAAGCGTTGCAATCAGCTTGTCATACTCCTGCTCCTTATAGTGTAAATGCAGGACATAGCAAATGAGCCACAATACTTATTTATCTGGACAAGATGTATATTTCTGTACCACTAGCTATGTTGGCCAGGATTTCTAGGAGCTGTAGTCCAATAACATGTGGAGACCCAAGATTAGGAACTACTGATCTAGTGGGTCACTCTTATTATGGTACAGAAATTTATATATGGTCTAAATAAATAATTATGGTAGCACTCTTGCTATATTCTATAGTGTAAGGAGGATGACAAGTTTGACCAGCTGATTGCAATGCTTCAGTGAGTCTACTTTGTCACTAGTTAATCTTCCCAAAGTGTAGGGGTCTTACTAGCTGACCCCTTGGTATCTCTTAATTTGTTATAAAAGTAGCATAGCAGGCATAGCACTAATGGAGAAACATGGACTCTTTATCTACAGGTGTCACTGAGAACTCCAATTCAGTAGGAGTGGAGTCAGACTTGATGATCCATTGGTATCCTTTCATTTTCTATGGCAGTTAGCATAGCAGGCACAATTGGAGGCATCCCATATCGCTCATGGAAATACATAGACCTACAGGACAGTCACTGAGAACTGCAGCACAGTATAGGGGGTTAGACCAGATGACCCGTTGGCATCCCTTCATTTTCTATGACAGTAACAAAGCAGGTTTACTTGGAGGCACTTCATATCACTTACAGAGATACACAGACCCTATACCTGCAGGTCTCTCGTGGAGAACTGCAACACAGTAAGGGGGGTCAGACTTGACAACCTCCTGATATTCCTTCATTTCCTATTAAAGCAGCATCACACACACACTGGGAAACACCCTGCTTCATTCATGATAACATTAATATGTAACATTCTCAGAATTTAGGAATCATGAACATTATACTTAACAGAATAAAGGGATGCATAGGACTCCTAACATGGATCTGAGATTCTGATACCAGACAACATAACTAAGCTATTTCTACCAATTACATCTTTTCAGAATGCTCATTTCACCACACAACTGATTCAAGAACTTAAAGAGTGGCTCACAACAAAACGTTAAATGTGTTGAAAAGCAGCTAAGTGTCACATAGCTCTATAAGAGTATAGTTTGTATAAGCATACAAAAATGCTAACAAGGACATCCACAATCCCACATTGAAATAAGAATTTTTAAAGTGTCAGATCTTCCGCGGAGCTCAAAGTGGCATGCATGGTCTCTATGGCCACGGTAACCCCAACAGGTACGAATAATAAACAATCCTGCAGCATGTTAAAGAATAACCGATTCCATTTTGCAAGAGTTCCCACACCCCGTAGCCACTTCTGATGAAGTGAGGAATAATTCACAAAAGCTTATATTAAATAAAGTATTTTGGTATTTTTCCTGCCATGGACCAACCCTGCAGGTTACCCCACTGGGACCTGTGGGGCAGGACAGAGTGAATGTGTGAAATGCAACTAGCCCAAGAAAGAATTCCTTTTATGACTGAATGGCGACATGAACCCAGATCTCCTTCCTCTCGTAACAAAACGCATTCTTTGCTATTCTCATTTTAAAGTTGTTCTTCTGTTCAGATACTCTCACCGTGACACTATCGGGACTCCTCCTAATACTCATTATTCCAGTCCCAAAGCAAGCGCTGTCGACAAGAGGCAACAACAGCCTCGGCAGCGAGCAGCCCTCTCTTACCAGCGCTTTATCACCGTGGCCGCCGGGATCGGGGAACGTGAACGCGGGAAACCCGGGGCCAGTCACCGCTTTCGGCCAGCCACCGCGGCCCTGGGGTTCTCGTTCCCGGCATGACAGCCAAACCCGCACAAAGGCCTACCCTCCTTTCCTCCGAGTCGCCCCGCAACAGCCCCGCAAGGGACTCGCCAGCCCCCCTTCCCCCCGCCCGCCAGACACCCGTTGCTCAGAAGTCTCAACCACCACTACAGATTCCCAGAGCGGCCCTTTCCGCAAGGGCCACGTGACAGTTTCCTTCGACAAGATTTTCCCCTTCACGTGATGCGGGTGGAGGTCGCTGATTGGCCGGGTCTCCCAAAGAGTCAGGAAACTACAGAGCGCAGAAAAGAAGGGCAACTAAGCTGGTTTCCAATAGTTACAGAAGACCGAGCGGAGGCAAAGGGCGGGAGAAGGAAAGAAGATATCCAATTACGAATTGATAACGTTTTGATTGATAGCAACTTGCAACCATTGGTTTCCAATGTCAACTCTTGGTTTCCAAGGAGGCGGGGAGAGGTTTCTAGGGGGATAGGAGGGAACTGTGTCCAGGGTCCTTGAACGAAGCTGTTCGCTTTACATTGCGCGTGGAATATTTGTTTAGGGGCGCGAGCAGGATAAATGCTCATGTTAGGAATTGTTAACTGTTTTAATATTATTATTTCCGTAATTTTAAAAAAATGAATTAATTTATCATGTTATAGTCGGGTTGTTTCCAATACTTTGTCAGCTGCCTTGGCTCCTTTCACTGAGAGAAAAGTGGCATAAAAAAGAAAAGAAAAGAAAAAAGCTGATTTGAGATTTGGCATAAAGATTTGGAAGTGTTCGATGAGCCCACCGATAACAACCTGGATCCACAGTTCCTAAAAAGCTGGTGAACTCAGCTCCAACATCTAAGAGTTGGGACCTTCTCTTGACATTTTCCTACCAGCACCTCCACATCTTCCTTCTACTCCTACCAGGACCAGCCCAAGATAATTTGCTGCCTGAGGCACGGCAGCAGTTGGTGTACGGCCCCTGACACCAGTGTACAAATAATTACTTTTACAGTGTAGCAGAAAACTTCCTGAGTATCTTTGCCCACTCCTGCCGGTAAAAACAATAATTTTTCACACTGTTTTTGCGATAAAAAATCTGCTGCCTGAAGTGACCTCCGCACTTCCTGTCAGGGCTGGCCATGTCTCTTATTTGCACTCGGAAGGCAAAGCAAGTGATAAAGGTCAAGAAATTCCTACCCACACATACATAGAATCTGTCCAATGAGGAACCCACAGCAGCAAGCAGATGAACAGATATCACAACAGTGACTGGTTGCTGTTCAGTTTGCTTCTTTTCTTTCCTTCAGTCTTTTGGAAGGAGCAGTCACTAGCATTGTGCCCTCTTCACTCATTGTAATCACTTCCCACCTATGTATACAAGCCAGAGTAGAAGTGCTTGCTTCCTTGAACCCATTGCACTTCCACCCATCCCTCTACATCTCCTGCTGGGCATAAAATGGCAGTAGTCCATGGTTCACACACCGGGGGCTGGTAGGCTCAAAGTTGTGAGGACTGAAACCACACTATATCTTCCTGTAATCAGAAACATCAGGCAGGTAAGAAGAATATGGTGCCTGCTCACTTCCACTGTTTGCTGGGGCAATCTAAGCTAAAGGTGAATGCTAGCAGAACAGATGCTTGTACCACTCCTATGCTTGCACCCTATTGGAGATTGGGCCCAATGCGCTCAAACAGAGAACATGTAAATGTGAACAAGAAGAAGAGGTGGATGTTCCTTGCAAAAGCAACTTCCTAAGGGATGAAACAGGGCTGGATCCATGAAAGCTTTACCATAATAAATCTGTTAGAAACAATTCTATTCATGCTTACTCAAAAGTACCCTTGCTGATAATTCAGTGGAATTTACTCCCAGATAAATGTAAATAGCACATACAATTCATCTTTGTTCATAGATAGCTCAATGGTTTAGGCATCTTGCTGCAGAGCCCAGAGGTTGGGAGTTCAATTCCCCCACTGTGCCTCCTTGACAGGGCTAGACTCCATGATCCACAGAGTCCCTTCCCACTCTGCAATTCTAAGAAGATCATCATCATCATCAGTGAGCTGAATCTTGCCCCTAGCAATAAAAAAAAAAAAAACCCCACACTGAGCTGTTTAAATAGAATGTCTGCTATCCAATAATTCAGGATATTAGCTTTCACAAGGTGGCCTTCCAACTCTGTTCAGACTGATTCATTATCACTTTTTAAAAAACTGCAGTAAAGTTATTATGAATTTTTTTTTTACAATGACCTCCTTTTAAATTTCACTAGAGAGCTATCTTAATTTTGGGAAGATTAGCAACATTTTAAGAGTAATGCTACTCAGAACATTTAATGTGACAGAAGTATGAAAGTGAACAAAATAATAAGAAATGGGAATTAACTAGTAAATTTTTATATATATAAACTACACATAGCAAGTGATAACCTGTAATTGTGGGAAGAGGAACATATAGTAAGAAAGGCTCGCATCCCATTCTATGCTATAGTTAAAATCATGGGAGACGCTCAGTCTTCATCAGCTGCTGTAAACCAAGGGCACGGGAGGTTGAGCAGCCTCTCGGCCTTCAGGTCTTCCCTTCCATGCATCCTGTTTACCCAACACGTGAAATACACAGCAACGTTTCCTGGAAATGTCCTCTCTCCGCAAGCCGCCAGACCCCATCCCCCAACCAGTCCCCCCCCCCTCCCGCCGCCGCCGCCGCCGTCCCTCCCGCTTTCCCCAGGAGCAGCAGGACGACTGGAACCTGGCAGAACGTTTCCCGGCTGCCTCTCTCTCTCCCAGGCACCGTGTAAACAGGGAAGGGCCCGCAGTCTGCGAGCAGATGCCAGCACACCCCTGCCCCTCCTAGACCCCCGAGACATACACCGGCCCCACCGAACGCCGCCCTCCCGCTAAGAATGAGGCTCCCCTGCATGGTTTGCCTCCTTATTTCCTGCCTGGGTGCCGCGGCGATCGCTCTCTCGGAGGCAAGGACGTGTAAGTAAAAATCGGGTCTGTTTCCCAACTTTCGATTCAGTTCGTTTTTGTTTGCCTTGGGGGTTAATTCGGAGTCATGTCGTGCTCTCTGGCTCTAGCGGGCTGCTTGCAGTGCGTAGCAAGGAAAACGGTTCTTGGGATCATTGCAGAAATTAAGAAACAAACAAAAACCTGGGGAAGGAATGTTTTGCAGGATGGGTTTCTCTAGTCAACAAATTTCGGCATGCTCTTGGACGCGTCCAGATGTAGCCCGATTCTTTGCGTGTTTACTCAGAAATGAACCCTACTCAGCTGAACTGGATTTAGTGCCAGGGAAGTGTTCGTAACACTGCAGACGTAAGGAGACTGTTTGGGCTCCGTTGTAGGTAGTGTGTCAAAGAGATGCTGATGTTGGTCAGGAAACAAGGTAGAGTTCTGCAGTTTGGGGCAAAACGTCGTTCTCATTTCTGTTTAAGCAGGCCCCCATTCCCTCTGTCAAAGCCATCAGTTTCGTGCAATGCTAAACTGCATGCTGGAGGGACAGGGAGGAGGGAGTCCTTATCGCATAGGGGAAGGAGCAAGTGCAGTAAGGATAGCAGATGCAGACGTGTCCTGGCATTGTGGGATATAACCTAATCATTATCAGTGCCATGATGTAGGGCTTTAATGCGATATTTTATGCAGGAAGAAAACCCTTTATTGTTGTGTTGTTTCATCAAGAACCAGTTCTTCCCGTTAGATTGTCATTTGCAGCAAATGCTTTTTCACTACTTTTTGCTCCTATGCCTCTCCTACTGCATCAAAAACAAGGCTTTTATCAATAAGGTGTGTAACCCTCCTATTCTCCCACAGCTTCTTTTATCTTTGTGTAAAAAAAAATGAGGAAAAGGCAGAATAGGTTCACAATACCTTTTGCCTAGTATTTATTATGCACTATTTCCTCCAATGCTCTCAAATTTTATATCTTAGTAGAGGATAGTACCTTCCAAATAATGCCATGAGCCTCTGTGTAATGTCATGAGCCAGTTGAATTGGATGCAAGGTCTATAATCTAATGCTGGAGGATGAGGAGAGGTTCATTTATAACCACCTTACTTCCAAGGAGCTTTAGCAGAAATGCATGGGTCATTTATTCCTTACAGCATTTGTGAGATAAGTTAGGGGCAGAGAATGACTTGCTGAAAACTGCTCTGAGTTTGTTGGCTGACTTAAATCTGGGTCTCCCTAGCCTTAATCAAACCTACAATGCAAACAGAAGTAGCCAGAAGTCCATTAAAAAATTGATATGCGTCCAGTAGCAACATTTCACCTTTTACAGCTGGTGATGGGGAACAATCCTAGAAAGGGGGTAGGGGGTGTTGGGAACTGCAAAAAACTTTTTGGGGGGCATACAGAGTCCCTGGTCTCCATCCTATTCCTCATTTAGGGACTGAAATATACCCAGTGGAAGAATAACAAAAAATTACCCATCACAAATGGACCCAGAATTTCATCACCACCACCTTTTCACAGCTGTCGAGAATCTTCAGATACTGAAAAGAAACCCAGCTTCTATAAAACTACCTGATATTTTGCAGACTGAAAATTCACTTTTAACAATAATGACTCTTAATAACGTGATAAAGTAATCAATAATTCCGGGTCCCTGTCAGGAACTTCTACTTTTTGGTGTGGGTAGGTTGCCCCATTTTGTTTCATTTTCTGAGTGTGTGATTGCTGGAAACGAACCAAAGGAAAGCTTGTGCTTTAAATTTCCCTTCCTCTTTCAATTTCCAAAATTGTTAAGTGACTTAAGAAAACAGCCACTTTATGATATTGGGAAATTAAGCATTTCCTCTCCTTCATGGAGCACAGGAAGTACATTTTTTAAAAAAAAAATCTGCATTAGGGTAGTGCTGATGTGCTGCACCATTTAGAAAAAAATCAAAAACATTCTCCTGAAAGCAGGAGGGAGCAAGGAGAGCGGTTTTTTTCCCCCTTTTCCTTTTCTTTTCAACTGGCAGACAGACCAGTAGGGTCGCTTGATGTGCGTATGCCATTGGGATGCAAGGATCACACCAAATGGCATACCAGACCTCTACTCTATTTTTAGTGACCCTATTTAGCCCACACCAGCCAGCTCATGTGGACAAGCTCTGAGTAGTGGCAAGATAAAGCTTTTGACCTTGTATAAATATTTTCTGGACTGCAAGTCCCAGAATCCTCTACAGTGGCCAATAGGCTTCCTGGTGGAATGCTTCTGGGAGTTGCAGTCCAACAAATAACTTTTGCAAGTTCTACATCATCCTACCATTCCTTAGTTGTTGTTGGCTTTACCATATCACAATACTGTATTCCGTCTTCTTAAAAATAACTTCTGACATTCTGGTGTGTTTTTTATATAGTCTCCCCTATGCACAGAATGCAACTTTTTCCCTTCCCACCAATAAGATTACGCCTCAGGCATCTGAATGGGCCTTTAGAAGCTGGATGCTGTGAGCGGTGTTGTATGCTTGATCAACTTGATGTTATGTGCCATAAAGTTGCTTTCATCTCTAAGCTAGTCCCTCAAAAGAATCTGAATTCAAATATCTATGTAATCTTTCCACAAGACTTAAGACTGCCATGCTCAGATCTAGCGAGTGTTGTGTGGCATTAAGAGTTTGATGAAAAGAAACTTGACTAGCAGTTTTCCCATCCTGGTGCTGAAGAGAGGAAGACCCAGGGATTTGAGTCTTCCTTTTGAACTGAGCAGCAGCCCTTTTGGAATGGAAGGGCAAATCCGTTCATTGAGGATCCCCATATCTCCTTTGTTATGGTAACAGCCTGTTGCAATTCTACAATGTCAGCACTTGGAAAGATTACTTTTTTTGAGTACATGGCCTGGCCTGGTCATGCAAGCTGAGAGATTGTAGGAATTACAGATAAAACAAAAACAAAAATTCCCAACCCTGTGCAAAATCATATCAGTTATCAGCTGTGTGGATATTTGTTTAAAAGTCTAAAAAAAAAACAACACACATTATGGCTAACTGATAGCCAGATGGTATGTGTAGTTATTTAAGTTTCCAACTGGAGACTGCAGGCTGGAAGAGTCAAGGTGCAGTGTAGCATTATCAGGATGTACCTCAAGGAATGTAGAAGCAGTGGCCTTTCGTTTATTTCCACCTCTATAGGTGAAGGGCTTTCAGGTGGTTCATTAATTGCACGTTGCCTTTCCCCTAATTTTTTGCTTCTCTAGTTGCCTTCATTCCACATATTCTAACACCTAGTCTGAAAGAAAGAATCCTGATCCTGGTGGTGGTGATCTACCAACAATTTTTTACTATTAAAGTCTCCCTCTTCTGCTCAGTTTTGAGACTCCACAAGGCTTCCCCAGGGCAAAAGGGAGTTCTAGGGAGCCTCAGAACTTAAAACAGAGGGATAGGAAGCATTCAATTAATTTAAATTAAATATTAATTAAATAAATTAAATATTACTGGCACCTGATGATGACACTATCCGGCTTCACGGCATAACCTCATGCAAGAGAATTTTGTCCAGTTTAATTTTTAAATTCATTTTTATTTATAAAATATATTGAATAGCATACTATATAGAAACAACACACAGTTTTTTAAAATAAATTAACTAATAGACTGGTTCAGTTACAGAAGTATTTTGCAACGGGCCTTAACTCATTCTCGGTACCTACATTACTGAGATAACCTACATTACAAACATAATCACACCATAAGTCTGTGCAATAGTACAATAGCACAGATACAAATGTTTACTTGTAGTAGTTGTTGATAATTCATATTATTATATCTTGGGCCTTGTTTTTGAAAGTTATGTCAAGTGTTAGATAATTAAGCAATTTCAATACTGTTGTCATTCAAGACTAACCCTATCTTTAGTCAGAGCGAAGCAGCAGGTAGACAGCAGATTTTGGGTGCCATAAAGAGGCAGCAAATTCCACCCCCTTAGTTGTTAGTTAGTATTGTTGTATTTTTTCCCCATCAGAGATGCTTGTGGGAATTTTCCTTCTGGTGCCAAAACATGGCCCTGGATACTGTGCATCTTGGCTATATGAAAGGGGAGTTTTACATGCTGCTCTGCCTTAGGCAACACAGTGTTGGGCCACTAGTGTCAAAGAGGCTAGGGGAGCATGGAACTCTCCAGCTGTTGCTGAACTACAATCACATTACTCCTCACCACTGGGGTAGCCACTGCTGGCTAGGGCTAATTTGGGATACAGCACTATCTGGCAGGTCAGACAGATAGTGGAAATGCTATCATTACTGAATGAACCCATGAGCAATGTCCATTCTTATGCCGCCCAGAGTAGACCTTTGGTCTAGATGGGCGGGGTAGAAGTCCAATAAAATAAATAAATAAATAAATTCTTGATGTGCCTCCTCACATATACTTAGCAGCCCTCACTGCACTAGTCCCATCTGGAAGGGGAGAGCCTAATTAATCTCTGGTGTCCTTTTTCTTGCACTAGGGAGTCTTACATGTTAATCAGTTTGGGCTCTCTTGTGCCTCTTATACCCTGCCCGATACCCTCAGTGCTTTGAAAACCAAGTTTTTATGTTTCTCTTCTATGGAAGGAACTGGTATTCTTGCTACAGTCCCTCAGAAGCACCTACATGAAACAACCATAGAATTTACCTCCTATTCTGAAATATCATTCCTAGGACCGCCATGAGATTGTTTTTGAGAAAGTTGTGTTGAATAAACCTGTTGATGTTAAAGCCGAACCATCTCTGACTGTAGATTTGGAGCTGGGGGCAGTCTCGGAGAGATCACCAGAATCCAGTCACACCATCATCCACACAAAAAGTATTTATTTTTAACCTATGTCCATATTCACTGAGCCATAGAAAATACAAGATGTAGGGGTATTTCAGAGAGTTACTGAGTTCTATGCTTCATTTATTTAGTTTATATCTCAGCTTTTTTACAGTATCAAGTCCAAAGGGGATCACCTGGTCACAGTCTTCACCATTATGACGAATTGTGTTTTATTATTGTCCTCCTTAAATTATGGTTGTGTGGTCTTGCTATTAAAATATTGTCTTAAATTGGCCTATGCAAATTTAATGCTAAATCCTCATTTTTATTACAGATGTCTTCCCTTTCAGTGGTCACTGTCTTCCATGTCCTATATTTTGGTGATGGAAGAATACTTATCCAATTAAAGGTTCAGGAACCTTATCCTCTTTTTCAATTGGAGAGAGTAGGTGGAGAAACATGCTGCTCAGAGAAAATTGAGCAGAAGTTGGAAAATTCACTTCTTTGGATTACAACGTCCGGAATCCCCAGCTTTGTTGTTTAGTCATTAAGTCGTGTCTGACTCTTCGTGACCCCATGGACCAGAGCACGCCAGGCCCTCCTGGCTTCCACTGCCTCCCGGAGTTTCGTCAAATTCATGTTGGTCGCATCGATGACACTGTCCATCCATCTCGTCCTCTGTCGTCCCCTTCTCCTCTTGCCTTCACACTTCCCCCTTCAGGGTCTTTTCCAGGGAGTCTTCTCTTCTCATGAGATGGCCAAAGTATTGGAGCCTCAGCTTCAGGATCTGTCCTTCCAGTGAGCACTCAGGGTTGATTTCCTTCAGAATGGATAGGTTTGTTCTCCTTGCAGTCCAGGGGACTCTCAAGAGCCTCCTCCAGCACCACAATTCAAAAGCATCAGTTCTTTGGTGGTCAGCTTTCTTTATGTTCCAGCTCTCACTTCCATACATCACTACAGGAAAAACCATAGCTTTGACTATGCGGACCTTTGTCGGCAAGGTGATGTCTCTGCTTTTTAAGATGCTATCGAGGTTTGTCAACGCTTTCCTCCCAAGAAGCAGGCGTCTTTTAATTTTGTGGCTGCTGTCACCATCTGCAGTGATCATGGAGCCCAAGAAAGTAAAATCTGTCACTGCCTCCATATCTTCCCCTTCTATTTGCCAGGAGGTGATGGGACCAGTGGCCATGATCTTAGTTTTTTTGATGTTGAGCTTCAGACCGTTTTTTGCACTCTGCTCTTTCACCCTCATTACGAGGTTCTTTAATTCCTCCTCACTTTCTGCCATCAGAGTGGTATCATCTGAATATCGGAGGTTGTTGATATTTCTTCTGGCAATCCTAATTCCGGTTTGGGATTCCTCCAGTCCGGCCTTTCGCATGATGTATTCTGCATATAAGTTAAATAAGCCGGGGGACAATATACAGCCTTGTTGTACTCCTTTCCCCATTTTGAACCAATCAGTTGTTCCATCTCCAGTTCTAACTGTTGCTTCCTGTCCCACGTATAGGTTTCTCAGGAGACAGATAAGGTGGTCAGGCATGCCTATTTCTTTAAGGACTTGCCATAGTTTGCTGTGGTCCACATAGTCAAAGGCTTTTGCGTAGTCAATGAAGCAGAAGTAGATGTTTTTCTGGAACTCTCTGGCTTTCTCCATAATCCAGCGCATGTTAGCAATTTGGTCTCTAGTTCCTCTGCCCCTTCGAAATCCAGCTTGTACTTCTGGCAGTTCTCAGTCCACATACTGCTGAAGCCTACCTTGGAGGATTTTGAGCATAACCTTGCTAGCGTGTGAAATGAGTGCAATTGTACGGTAGTTGGAGCATTCTTTGGCACTGCCCTTCTTTGGGATTGGGATGTAGACTGATCTTTTCCAGTACTCTGGCCACTGCTGAGTTTTCCAAACTTGCTGGCATATTGAATGTAGCACCTTAACAGCGTCATCTTTTAAGATTTTAAATAGTTCAACTGGAATGCCATCACCTCCACTGGCCTTGTTGTCAGCCAAGCTTTCTAAGGCCCACTTGACTTCACTCTCCAGGATGTCTGGCTCAAGGTCAGCAACCACACTATCTGGGTTGTCCGGGATATCAAAATCTTTCTGGTATAATTCCTCTGTGTATTCTTGCCACCTCTTCTTGATGTCTTCTGCTTCTGTTAGGTCCCTCCCATTTTTGTCCTTTATCATGTCCATCTTTGCACAAAATGTTCCTTTAATAGCTCCAATTTTCTTGAACAGATCTCTGGTTTTTCCTTTTCTATTATTTTCCTCTATTTCTTTGCATTGTTCATTTAAGAAGGCCCTCTTGTCTCTCCTTGCTATTCTTTGGAAATCTGCATTCAATTTTCTGTAGCTTTCCCTATCTCCCTTGCATTTTGTTTCCCTTCTCTTCTCTGCTCTTTGTAAGGCCTCGTTGGACAGCCACTTTGCTTTCTTGCATTTCCTTTTCTTTGGGATGGTTTTTGTTGCTGCCTCCTGTACAATGTTACGAGCCTCCATCCATAGTTCTTCAGGCACTCTGTCCACCAAATCTAGTTCCTGAAATCTGTTCTTCACTTCCACTGTGTACTCATAAGGGATTTGGTTTAGATTATACCTGGCTAGCCCAGTGGTTTTTCCTACTTTCTTCAGTTTAAGCTTGAATTTTGCTATAAGAAGCTGATGATCAGAGCCACAATCAGCTCCAGGTCTTGTTTTTGCTGACTGTATAGAGCTTCTCCATCTTTGGCTGCAGAGAACATAATCAATCGGATTTCGGTATTGCCCATTTGGTGATGTCCATGTGTAGAGTCGCCTCTTGTGTTGTTGGAAAAGAGTGTTTGTGATGACCAGTTTGTTCTCTTGACAAAACTCTATTAGCCTTTGCCCTGCTTCATTTTGAACTCCAAGGCCAAACTTACCTGTTGTTCCTTTTATCTCTAGACTCCCTACTTTAGCATTCCAATCCCCTATAATGACAAGAACATCTTTCTTTGGTGTCAGTTCTAGAAGGTGTTGTAAGTCTTCATAGAATTGGTCAATTTCAGCCTCTTCAGCATTGGTGGTTGGTGCATAAACGTGGATGACTGTGATGTTGAAAGGTCTGCCTTGGATTCGTATTGAAATCATTCTATCATTTTTGAGATTGTATCCTAGTACAGCTTTTCCCACTCCTTTGTTGACTATGAGGTTTACTCCATTTCTTCTACGGGATTCTTGCCCACAATAGTAGATATGGTAATCGTCTGAATTGAATTCGCCCATTCCCATCCATTTTAGTTCACTGACGCCCAGGATGTCAATGTTTATTCTTGCCATCTCCTGTTTGAGCACATCCAGCTTACCAAGGTTCATAGATCTTACATTCCAGGTTCCTATGCAGTATTTTTCTTTGCAGCATCGGACTTTCCTTTCACTTCCAGGTGCGTCCGCAGCTGAGAGTCCTTTCGGCTTTGGCCCAACCACTTCATTAGCTCTGGAGCGATTTGTACTTGTCCTCCGCTCTTCCTCAGTAGCATGTTGGACGCCTTCCCAATCTAAATCTAAATCCCCAGCTAGCATGGACTAAACAATAACTTTCCCAAACATTATTACTTTCCACTGTTTTATTTTTATTTTTCAGTTGACACTCAAAAGTCCATGCTATTAAATATGCACAGTCTTTATTGGACAGTCTTTTTCATGAAAGGAGTGACCACTGTGTTTGTTTTCTTTAAAAAAAGATGTGTTGTATTTATGTAAACATAGAGTTTTGCCAAGTATTTCAAAATCCTTTGTTCAGTGATTGCTTAATATTAGCTTCCTTTCTATTTGTGCTTTCCATCTCTGTTTGCAGTTGCATTACTAAAGTGATCGTTTGGTTCCTGTAACATCCTTTGCAGTGTCGGGACCATTACTGCTGCAAAATTTACTGTATAAATTGGCAGGCTATGTTTGCTTATGAATGAATGTTGAGACCTGCCAAGCTGGCTGGAACCCTCTGTAAGAAAATCTGCTCAAGAGGGTGGCCGCTTAAAAGCTGGAGAATGTTTTCTTTTCTGCAAGCAAATTCTGGCAATTATCTTTGGAGCTAGTTGATATCAGGAATTTCCAAAGAAGTAGCAGTCTTAGTTTGTCTCAGCGTGTTGGCAAAATTAAAAGGGGAGGAATGCAAAATATTGCAACACTTTAAAGGCTAACAATTTCATTTCAAGTATGAGCTTTCATGGATCAAAATTTATTTCTTCAAAAATAAATACAGATAGATGACTCCTGTATTTCTCCACAAGGTGGTATGAATCATGTCGAGTTGAGGATACAGACAGAGTGAATATTGGCAGAATCCTGTTAGCATAAAGTTATACCACAGAACTGGATGACATCATCATCTGGCACTGGTAATATTTAGTTTACATGAATTGGAGGGTTTCTATATCCACATTTCAGCTTCTGAGACTCACTAGGGCTCCCTTTTGCCCTGGGGATGCCTTTGGGAGCCTCGAGGTTGGGTTGGAAGTGCTTCAGTAGTCAAAAATTGCCAACAGTCCTGCCAGTAGTGATCTGGTGGCAAAGAGCCATACAGAGCTTTGGAACCTGAAAGAGAGAAACAGAAAGCTTTCAATTAATCTAAAGCAGATATTACCAGTGCTGGATGATGACATCATCTGGCTCCATGGTGTAATTTTATGCCAACAGGATTTTGGCCAACACTTTGTTATCCCAGAAATGTGACTGTAAAGATGTAACTTTGCTGGTCATAGCCGGGGTGATAAGCTGCATGTCACATAGACTTGGCTGTAACAGGAATGCTAAGAATTGGTTCTGGGGCAGATGTCAGATTCTGTCAAGGGAAACTATTTCTTACCCTTAAAATATTGTATAAAACTGGGTGATTAGTATGTGTGGTATGTTAAAAAGCCCTGATCTCTGTTTAGGGTCTTAGAGATACACTGGAAATTATTTATGTACTAATTTCTGCTGTCTTCTTTTTGAATCTCCCTTTGTAATTCTATTTTTCCTACAATAATATCAGGGAATTTCCAAGAATATCATTTTCTAAGAAAGTGACAAAACCCAAAACTGGTTGATTAAGCACAAGGGTTCCAACCTTCATAGCACAGCATAACTTTATTACAAATTATTCTAGTTAAAGCAATTTGTAGATGATATGTTCAGATTCTTTATGCATATCAGATGTTTGTTGTTTCAGGATTTCAACAACAACAACAAAACTTGATTTTATCCCTATTCTTTATACTTCTGTAACAATGGTCCACACACATGGTCATCAGGATCTTGATTTTAATCTTCGCATGATATTTTTTTTTTCACAACAGAGTCTAATAAAAAAATTCCTGTTTTTATTCAGTCTTATCTCAACATCATGCATCAGAGTTTCTTGTCAGAAAACGTCGAGCAAATTCCTTTATGGAAGAAAGGATGAAGGGGAATTTGGAGCGGGAATGTATTGAAGAGTATTGCAACAAAGAAGAAGCCAGAGAAATCTTTGAAAATAACCCTGAGACAGTAAGAGATCTTAAGGAGAAGTCTCCTCTAAGGGCAGAAACTAATTTTAACAGAGCACTAATTGTTTGTTCATTTCCTTCCAGTGTTCAAGATACACACATTTATTGGACAAGAGTCAATAGTTTGTATGTTTCTATTATGATGAACTTTGAAGAAATCCTAAAGGATTCTGTGTTTAGTGATGAAATAATACATCTAATTACTAAGTAGACTCTCCAAAGTATGCTGCTTATATACTGTCCCATAGCACTTAAAGTCCTCTCTGGGTGGTTTACAACATAATTATGCAAACTACACTTTGCCCCCCAGTGAGCTGGGTACTCAATTTATTGACCTTGGAAGGATGGAAGGCTGAGTCAACCTTAAGCCAGCTACCTGAGCCTATCAGGATCAAACTCAGGTCGTGAGCAGAGTCTTGACTGCCGTACTCCAGTCGTTAGGCGACTAGCAATATGACACCTACACACCGCCTTATACTATAGTAAATTTTCATATTTCAATCCGAATTTGAGTGTTTGTGACAGTTCATGTCCACAGTGGCAGCCATTTTGTGAATGAGCTACACCCATCCTGTTAAGGCAGTCACTCTCTAAAATTGTAAATATGATCACCAGCCCCAAAAGATAGAGAATCCCTGCCATAACTGGAGGCTATGCATATTAAGAGTTAAATTAGACCACATCTAGTAGCCTGTTACCTAAATGAAGAATGGAAAGCAAGTCTCATAACCATCTCCTTCTGTTGCTCTGACGTGATCTTTAGCATGTGCTGGGTTTTAAGATAAGTCATGCAGCTGAGCACACAATGAAGAACCTCTCAGAGTGGAGCAGGGGTGGGACACTTACATGATTTTCCCCCTGTTCCACATTTAGGCAATAAGGCACTAGCTGGTTCATTTAGCATGATTTTAAAGGAAGTGTAGCCTCAAGCGGTGAAAGGCATCTGCTTGTCATAGTTGTAATTCTCTTCATCTACGTAACTTGCATGTAGGGTGCTTTCATGTGTGACTGGATATTAGAAAGTAATTACAGCTTTGGTTTGGTGGAGTTTATATCTCTGAGGAAATCCTGTTGCAGGAGGGAAAATGTGCTACTTGTAGGGAATACACATCCCGATTCAAAGGGCTTGAAATTTTTTAGAATGTCTCACCAGTCAGTCAAAAATTTCACCAGTCAGCATGACCGGACTATAGCCTTCAAATTAATTGGGATTGGGAATCACTGATTTATACCCTCAGACTTGGGTTGCTTTATTACCTGCGTGCCTGTGGGGTCATGAAGCTTGTATTTTGAATGCCTTTCTTTTGAATGTCTCCAGCAAAAATAAAACTGAAAGCAAAAGCGCCCGGCCTCTTAAGGAGCCACGGTTCCCTCCTCGTTCGGTTGAAATTGGGAGCAGGGAATCTCCATATTCTCCAGCATGGGACTACTCTACATTCTCCTGCAGAGCTATATCTCTATGTGCCGCTCGAACTCTCTTCTCGCGAGAAGATGGCAGCTTTCCTTTTGCAATGGGAGTGGGGAGGGGAGGACTGCAGGATTAGAGAGAGAAAGAGACAGGCTCATCGAGCAGCATTTTTCACTCCATTTTTCACTCGTCACAGACAAGTGGACGAGTGCATTTTTCAAGCCCTGCTGATTCATTATTAGTTTACCCCTCAAAGGGAGTTCTCAGGATCCGCAGACCTAGTTGACATTCCTGTGTCCTGTCCAGTCATTAGGTGATTAACAATATGGCATTTATTGATTTTCCAGAGTTTTAAATTACATGGGGTATCCTAGAGATACAGGGGATCCCTGTCACAGGGCTGAACACATAAAAGCCCGCCTCCCTTCTTCATATACACAGCTTGTACAGTTGTGCAGCATCTCCAAAGGTCTTGCAGCCTGTTTAACTCTGTGGCAGTGTCCAAAATGATAGCAGGAACAGTGATATTGTTCAGCAGCTTATTGTCTGATGCTGTTCTATGGACACTGGTGTTAGCATATTTGTTGCAGTAACAGCTGCACTGATTGCTAAGTGAGTATAACATTTTGCGATCTACCTTTGGACCACTTTTCAGTGAGAGGTCAGTGACATAAGGTAGGAGTAAGTTGCAGGGGGCGTGTGCTAGAAAGTCTTCCATCCATATCTTATTTTTTGCCTTGCACTTGGAAAGGTCAGAGAACCTAACAGGTACAAAAGGATGAGTCTCTAGGCACAGTGCTGTCTGTAGCAACCTCAGATTATGGGCATCCTTGACCACACATTTACAGGGTTGCCAAGTTGTAACATAACTGAGCAGACAACCCCCGCTTCTTTCTCAGATTTTGAAGTGGACTCAGTTACAGCCCCTTGACTGCATCATCGGAAAGGATAATTGTTGCTTAATTGTGGGAAGGTGTATCCTAGAAAAATATTTTCAAAATCAGGCTGTGTCCTCTATCCATTTAATAAATACTCTTGAGATTTAGATCAAAACCACTTTTTAATTAAACTTCTAAGCTCTTCCAATTTAGTAAAGCAAAGCAAAACAACCAATAGCTATATTTTCTTTATGACTGATTACAAACAGAGCATAATTATTTTCTAATTATCTTGCTAAATAATGCAAACAATTAAACTGTCTGCTATTAAAGCTATCATTGTAATTTCTTTTTTTTCCCTTTTTGAAACAGGATTATTTCTATCCCATATACTTAGGTAAGTTTCATAAAGAAAAACTTATTTTTTTTAACAATCCAGGTGCTTACAGCTTTATTACTTAATATTTGGAGAACATTGAGAGAAAAGTGGAAAGTTGCTGAAATGAAATAGTACTGAGTTAATGAGAACCTATAATATGATTTTATCTGTGATGCATGTAAGTATATATCTGTATGGCCAGTGCTGTTGTAGTGCCGGAGATAACTTAAAGCAAAATACACACAACAGGAGTTTTCTATGTTGATACTATCTTGTTTGCAATACAAACAATATCAGTCTGTGAATTTTCCACCTAGTCTGCTATCTGTGCGCTCTGTGTGTGTGTGTGTGTGTGTAAGAGAATGAGAGAGAGAGATGCACTTCTGTGGACAAAGAAACACCAAATCAGAATATCTTTGGAAGCAATTCTTCCATTGAAACATGGATCTGAACATACACCATGTAGAAGCTTCCTTTCTGTCGTATTCTCTCTCTGGCTGAGGCATATGTGTCAATACCATAGTTGCTTACCTGATCATGTGGAGAGTTTCCCCACATGATTGTTGGCTTCCTTCCCTATGATGTAGCAGGCCTGTGGGGAAGACTCATGGAAAGGATCCTGCAGGTTACAGTATGAGAGTGCATGTACAATGTACTGATTATTTATTCCCAAACTTCAAGCCTGGTTTTTCAGAGGAAGTGCAACCTGAAAAGGTTGAACCCTTGCTCCCTGATCTGCATTTTGATTGGCCGGGAACATCTCTGTCTTGTCTGGAATAAGCTTCTATCTGTTTGCTCTCATCAGACCATCACTGCCAGCAGAGACTGACTTAGGACAGGAACAGCTTCCTTGGAGTTAGGTGGGAAAGGGAGGTCACATTTGATGCCATCTGCATAGTGATGATACTGAACTCCAAATCTCTGGGCAACAATTTCATGTAGATACTAAATAGCATGAGGGACAAAACAGAACCCTCTGTGACAGCACAGACCAAAGCAGTGAGTAGGAGTTGCCCAGCACCACTTTCTGAGTTTGCTATTCCAGGAATGACTGGAGTCACTGAAAAACAGTGCCTCCAACTCCCGTCTCAGAGAGATGATACAGAAGGATACCATAGCTGATGGAATCAAAAGCTGCCGAGAGGTCCAGCAGAACCAAAAGGGATACTCTCACCCTGTCTAGTTCTGAGTGTAAGTCATTCACCAAGATGACCAAAGTGGTTTCCGTCTCATATCCAGGCCTGAAGCCTGATTGAAATTTGAAATTTCCACTGGAGTAGACATATTAGTCTGTTGCAGTAAAACTAACAAAGAGTTCTGTGGCATCTTAAAAGACCAACAAGTTTATCGGCCATATGTCTTTGTGGGCTGCAGCCCACTTCATCCGCTGCATCTTCTAGGCTCCACAACTTCAAGTTCAGACTGCAGGTGAATGCAGTTTTCAATTACTGTTGTAGAACTGTTAGATAGCTCAGTGGTTTAGGTATTTGGCTGCGGAGCCAGAGGCTAGAAGTTCAATTCTCCACTATACCTCTTTGACAGGGGCTGGAACCGATGATCCTTAGGGTCCCTTCCAGCTCTGCAGTTCTAAGATGATGATGATGAAAAGCTAGAGTAGAAGGAAGAAGGCTATCTGAAACTATTTTCCATCTTATATTAATCATTAAAATATAGATTCACTAATTTGCAATCTGAAGCAACACTGAAAGAAGGATTGTGTAACTTAGTTAAATATGTAGCTTGGATATCAGTTATTGAGAATATGAGAGTGTGGTTCTAGCACTTATTGTGTATCAAGTTTGCAGCCTTTTTATACTTTTGCAGACTGCCTGGCTTCATTTCGAACAGGAATAGGAAGGGTGCCACCACTTTCTTCAAATGCTCCAACTGACCTTCGGTCCTGCGTAAAAGGTAAGCATCTATAAACCTCTTCTATACTTTCTGAATGAAGACGAGGTATCTTTGCTTCCTGGATGAAGACAGTGATCATCCCAGTTGCACAAGATACATGTATTGGTTCCCATAGTGCTACTTCGAAACCTGAAAGAAAATAATTAGATTTATTTTCCCCAAAATAATAGCACTGATCTAGGCAGTCAATGTTCAAAGAATTGTGCCTGACTTGTTACAGTAGGGTGAAAGGTAGAATGTGGGCTAGCAAAATCATTCTTCTGGAATAAAATGGTGTAGTTGAAATTGAGTGTTCAGTCAAGGCCTATCTTCATGGGTATAAGCAGCTCAAGTGTGTTCTTGGGCACTTCAAAGTGCTTTTGGGGCCAAACAATATATAATGTTTTTCATGCTTTTAACTAACCATGGTTTATTTAAAGAGAAGGCAGTTGATGAGCTTCGAATCCAAAATGTGTTTCTGATTTGAATCACAGTCTCCCAGTGATTATCCTCTGAATATAGCTCCTTTCTGGTTGGCTTTTGCTTCTCAAAATATTTTTTACCTGAAAGTAGAATTTTTGTTGTTTAGTCGTGTCCGACTCTTCGTGACCCCATGGACCAGAGCACGCCAGGCCCTCCTGTCTTCCACTGCCTCCCGGAGTTTGGTTAAATTCATGTTGGTAGCTTCGATGACACTGTGAAAGTAGAATATCCAAGGGCAAATACCAGTCAGAGAGCAGTGATTTTCCACAATGAACCTCTGTTTAATGGTTAAGTGTGCTTGTCAGAAGGCATGAACAATTTGATCCTCAGTCAGCAGGGCAGCACTTCAGCAAGATGGCTGGTTCAGTTTCATCACAACTTGGCTTAGTTTGAGATGAGAGGTCATGGATTCCACTACTTAGAGATTTAGTGAGGGAAGCCATCCTCACCTGTGTGATCCCAAACATGTCTTTTATCATTGAATATCAGGAAAATATGTTCATCCATCCAAGACCCTAATTATGTCAGATGCTATAAAGAGCAGCACTGGTCAGCAAAGTTCTGTCCATTCCAAGTGCCTGGTAATCTAAGGTAGCAGTTCATAATCTTGGATCCCCAGATGTTCTTGGACTACAAATTGCAGAAATCCTGGCCAGCACAGCTAGTGATGAAGAGCTTCTGGGAGTTTTAATCCAAGATCAAGACTCTCTAGGGACTCAAGGTTGGGAATCACTGATCTAAGGGGCATGAGACTTTACAGTTGTTACTATCTCAGCCAACAATATAATTAACTGAAATAATATGTTAATATGTTATATTATTTCAGGGATGGGAAACTGGGCCTTCAGATGCTTTAGATTTTGACCCCCAGAAACCCTAGTCATAATGGCCACTGTTAAGCACTTGTGGGAGTTTTACCCCAAAACATATGGTAGTGCGAACATCGTCCAGTTCTGGGCTAAACTGTTAAGTCTCCGATGCCAGCTTACATCGGTGGCATCACTATCTTTTGTCATCTTATTTCAGGCCTGTGATAGGGTGAACTCAAAAGCTTGTGCCATACTAGTGTTGTCAATCCTGTTATTTTAATACATACATACATACATACATACATACATACATACATACATACATACATACATACATACATACATACATAAACTGCCCTTCTGGAAGCCAAGAAAAACTGTAGGTAGGTAGGAAGGAAGGAAGGAAGGAAGGAAGGAAGGAAGGAAGGAAGGAAGGAAGGAAGGAAGGAGATATAAATTTGAGCAAAATCTATAGATGCAATATCTTTATTAGTTTTAATTATTCATTCACAAAATATGCAAGTTTTTGAGTTAACCCTCATAAAGGTATTGTCTGTGTGGGGCTTTTAGATTTCCATTCCTATGTACTAATGCAGCCTCTTTCCTTTTTGGTAAATTTGAGTGTGACAATGTCGTAGATTTGTTTCTGGGTCTGAAACAATGGAAACTACATCAAAAATACATCTTAAACCATAGCTAATTTTAGTAGCTCTAGACATGGTCAATACAGAGTATCAATGGGACTTAGGTTAAAATTACTCCTGACTAAGGACCATTGATCTCACTGGATTATTTTTTAGAGAAGGCTAGGCCTAGGTTTGATGCATTCAGTCCTTTTTTTAAAAAAATCCTTAATATTTCCAACTGCATGTTCTGTCAAATAAAAAAGACTGATACACTGATTAGAAAGCATAGATGCTGCAAATAAATAAATAAACACACATGCAAAAGAGATGCAAAAAACTGGTAGGGAACAATCTGGTTAAAGTCTTTTTTTTCTTTGCTTTGCTGGAAGTGCTTCTTCTTGTTCCTCATAAAACTAAATTGTGTAGGTGAAATCCCAGGCGGAACATATGTTCTTACTGTTAAGCATCTGTCCCCCCCACCCCTTTTGTGTCCTTGAAAATAGATGAGGGCAAAAAGGAATCTTTGATCATTATCCCGCCTGCAGTCAGTGATGGAACACAATTCCATACTGCTGTGCTAGTGTGCCTGCAGTCACAAATTAAAGTGTGTTCTTATTTATCCCTATACTCTTTTTCTTACTCTCATTATAGGCTCTTGGGGGAGGGTGACGTGGATGTGTGAGCTTACTATCGTGCTGAGCAGTCTCTAGTGAGGGAGGCTGCTGTACTTGATGTTAATTTTATTCCTCATCTGCACTTCTGTCATGAAGCGGTTGTCACATATTACCCACTGAGGAAACATTTCAGATATTACAAAGAATAGCAATGACAACAACAAAGAAAGGTGTTGCATCTGTGACTTTCTGCCCCAACATTCCAGTTCTCAAAATACCACAGTATCACCTTAGGGCAGCGGTCCCCAACCTTTTTGGGACTGTGGACCGGCTGAGCCTCTGAGGGAGGTGGGGAACCACCCCCCCGTGGGCGCGCACGCTCTCTCAGGCCCCTGCGTGCAGGCGCATGCACGAAGTGGTGGGGGAGCACGTGCATGCCCGCCAGCACCGGCGTGAGCACTCCCCCACCCCTTCGCGCATGCGCAGGAGTGCCTGCACACCTGCCCGCGCACCCACCCCTTTGCTCGGGCGCATGCATGAAGGGGTGGGGGAGCGCTCACACAGGCGCTGGCACGCACACGCATGCGCAAAGCAGCTGTGGGGAGGGGAGTCCGTGCGGGGGGGCGGGAGGTCTGTCTTCGCGGCCTGGTCCGGCTCAGGCCACAGACCGGCACTGGGCCACGGACCGGGGGTTGACGACCTCTGTCTTAGGGTACTCTGAGATTAATTGAGCTTGGAACTGCAGCAAAAATATCTAGAGGATGAGCATCTCCTGCCTTGCAACAAGGATGTCTGTGACTCAGCCTTTCTGCAAGGGAAAGCATGGCTTCTTGCTACTTGGATCAGAGGATCTTCAGGGATAAGGTTCCATATGGTTTTTTCGACTATCAGAAGTGTTTGTTCTCATTTAGCACCCATCACTTCCTGGAAAACACATACAATTGATTATATATCAACAGAAGAAGAACCTTGATTTAAAGATGACTGCAGACTTGGGCTGAACAATGTTGAAGGGTCCAAGGGATAATTTTTCACCCCCTTGGACCCACAGAGGACTGTGCCAGCCCTGAAAACTGAATGTTGCTGGAAGTCCATTACCAATTTCATTTTTGCATGTTTGGGGTTTGGGTGGGTTTAGGGAGCTACCTGTTGTTGTCAGAGGCTTGTGGACTAAAATAATTTTTAAAAAAGAACTTTCTGGTATATTATTATTATTATTATTAATTATTATTATTATTATTATTATTATTATTATTATTATTATTATTATTATTATTATTATTATTATTATTATTTTGGAAAGAAGGAGATACAGAGGTGCAAAAACAGCTTTGGGGGACCACATGCAGCCCAGAGGAGGCACTTTGCTCACCTTTCCTGTGGATGACGATATAGCTGAAGAGTGGATGGAACATGGGTGAGCGTTGAAGCTCTGCCTCCATATGTCTCCATTCCACTCCATATCCTTGCACATTGAATGCAAACATCTGAATAGGGGCTGATAGGCACATTTGACTGAACACATTCGTAAAGCTTTGTATTGCTTGGCCAGTCCCATACCTGGATAAGCTACACTCACACTGAAGAAGATTGCTTCATAGCCCTTGCATGTAATAATAATAACAACAATAGTGTGTCTTCAGGTCAATTTGAGGTAAACAATACACAGAAGTGATTTTCCATTCCCTTTTTCTGGGGCCACTCTGGGACTGGGCAGCCCTATATTTTAATTGTTGTAAGCCGCCCAGAGACCTTTGGGTAGTGTGGGCGGCATATGTTAAATAAATAAATACATAAATAAATATATCTTCCATAGCGGCTTTCATTGCTGCTGTTTAATATCCTTCACACTTCCTTTCTACTTAGGTGCCACACTGAACAGTAGTTTAAAGAAACACATTTTTGCAACAAGCACAGGATGGTACAAAGAATCTTTTGATACCTGGAGCAAAACCTGAATGTCTCCCTTCTTGGGAAGAATAACAATTGGCAACTTGTGTTCATTTAATAAGGATCCAAGATTCAATGATCCCTGTGAATGCAACAGAGAAGTCTTCAATACGTAGCTTACTCCATTCTTCCTGCTGTCATGGCCAGTTTGCATCTGTTCAACTACAGCAGGAATAGGCAATTTGTTGCTTTGCTGTTGCTGTAGAGCTGCATTTCTCCTCCCACCCCATTGTTAGTGCAAAGAAAGTGGGAGATGATGGAAGTGCAGTCCAACAATATCTGATAGGCCACAAGTTTCCCACCCTTAATCTTTATTTACATCTTCCAACTAGAATGATATCCTTCCGTTTATGATCTTCCATCCTAATTCTTTGCCGCTGAACTCCCACCCCGGCAATGTTTTGGATAGCATATCAATGGCTTCTAAAAAGTGGTAAATTCTGTTTTACTATATTAAATGGAAAGAAAGAATAGTAACTTTTCTATGCCCCCCAAAAATGGTCATGTGGAATCATTCTCAGCCCCATTGACAGTGCTATCTGTGCATCAGTGTATACAGTGAAATTGGATTTAGCTCTGAAAAGTGCTGTCCATCTGGTCTATACAGTAGGACCTCCTTATTCACAGGATCAATATCCTCTGATTCACTTATCCGCTGGCAGAAAATACTGAATAAAAAGCTCCAGAAATACTTATTTATATGTATTTCCAGTTTGTATTTACCAGAACTGGCCATGAGAGGGAGCCAGAGACCATGCAATTTATAGCGTTTGATACTTCCGTGTTTTTCAGCATCCATGGAGTGGGGCTTGGAACCAATTCCCTGTGGATACCGCAGTCCTACTGTATTTCATCAGTTCTTTTTACTTGTACAACTTACAAAGAAAGAACATTCACTATCCCCACCCTGTCAGAGGCAGGAGGTGTGTCATTGTTCAACCAGATATATGTGAAAACAAAACTGATGTTAAATTTACATCCTGCAACCTCACTGAATGGGTCTCCGGATATTAAAATTGGATTGGTAGAGATATTTTGTTTTTTTCAGTTATTCTTGTATATTATGTGAAAAGATAAAGAGATAATGTAAGCAGTGAATATATATGAAGAGAGGGGAGACAGCTGGAGCACAGGTGGAGGAAATCCTGCTGGAAGTCTGATCGAACATGACTTAAAGCCCATTATCAGACCTATTTCGTGGCAATACGGCTGGCGAAATGGCAATATTTCACCATCCGTATTGCTTCCTCAGAATGTCATCCAGCAGAGCTGTTTCGGGTGGCCCAGGATCATCTTCAACTGGGAAATCCGGTGGAGGTCCCGGACCGCTCATCAGCTCGCTGTGATGAGTTTGCCATTCACTTTGAGGGAAAAATCGCTCAGATTCGCAGTGGGTTGGACTCCACCATTAGTGCAGAATTAGAGGATGTGTCCAGTGTGCTGTGCTTAGGTCAAGTATTAATGGATGAGTTTCAGTTGTTGAGACCTGAGGATGTGGACAGGGTGCTTGGATCTGTCCGTTCTACCACCACTCCGCTCAACCTTTGCCCATCTTGGCTAATTGGAAGATCTGCCAGGGGGTTTCGCACCTAGGTCCAGGAGGCTGTGAACGCCTCTTTGAGAGAGGGAGTGGTCCTTGAAAGAGGCGGTAATTTGGCCACTGCTAAAAAAGCCTAACCTGGACCCAGGGCTGGTGGTTAACTACCGACCAGTGGCGAACCTCCCTTATTTGGGCAAAGTGCTGGAGCGGGTTGTGGCCGGGCAACTCCAGGTGCTGCTGGATGAAACAGATTTTCTGGATCCATTTCAATCGGGTTTCAGGCCGGGTTTTGGTACGGAGACTGCCTTTGTCGCCCTGTACGATGACCTTTGCCGGGCGAGAGACAGGGGGAGTGTGACCCTGTTGATACTCCTGGACCTCTCAGCGGCTTTCGACACCATCGACCATGGTGTCCTTCTGGATAGGCTGGCTGGGTTGGGAGTTGGGGGCACTGCTTTACGGTGGTTCTGCTCCTTCCTGGCTGACTGTGGCCAGAAGGTGGTGCTGGGGGACAGTTGCTCTGCCCCATGGCGTTTATGTCATGGGGTTCCTTAGGGCTCGATACTGTCCCCCATGCTGTTTAACATCTACATGGAACTGCTGGGAGAGGTCATCAGGAGGTTTGGGCTGAGGAGTCAGCAATATGCTGACAATACTCAGCTCTACCTCTCGTTTTCCACCAATCCAGGTGAGGCAGTCTCTAAACTGAACTCGTGTCTGGACCTGATAATGGACTGGATGAGGGTTAATAAATTGAAACTCAATCCAGACAAGATGGAAGTGCTGTTAGTGGGTGCTTTGCCGGACAGGCTAGGGGGCCATTTCCCTGAATGGGATTGCACTCCCTCTAAGGGACAGGGTCCTCAGCTTGGGGGTGCTCCTGGACCCCAGTCTAACTCTGGAAGCCCAGGTGGACTCAGGGCCAGGAGCGCCTTCCTTCAGCTGTGGAAATTGTACCAGCTATGGCCCTACCTGGATGAGCAGAGTCTTGTGACAGTTACGCATAGATTACTGCAATGCGCTGTACATGGGGCTGCCTTTGAAGACGGTCCGGCGACTGCAACTGGTTCACAATCGAGCTGTGCAGCTGGTGAGTGGTGGGGCCGCTAGGGAACATATCAGGCCGATTCTGTTCAAATGACATTGGCTACCAGTTGCTGCCCAGGCCCAATTCAAAGTGCTTGTTTTGACGTACGAGCCCTATAAAGTATAAAGCCCTAAATGGCTTGGGCCCTGGATACCTGAAGGACCGCCTCCTTCCATATAAACCTACCTGAATTAAGATCTAGCCAGGGGGCCCTCCTAAAAGAGCCATCCCTCAAGGAGGTAAGAGGGATGGCTTGTAGACAAAGGGCCTTTTCGGCAGCCGCTCCTAAACTATGGAACGCCATCCCAAGTGAGATTCGTCTGGCGCCGACGTTGATGACATTTCGGCGCCAGGTCAAAACCTTCCTGTTCCAGAAGATTTTTAATTGAAATAATATCAACTGTGGGTCCTGATGGCAATTTTTAGAGTACTATATTTTTAATTGTATTTTAATTGTTTTATCTTTTTATTGTATTAAAATTGTTGTAAACCGCCCAGAGACCTTTGGGTAGCGTGGGCGGCATATAAGTTAAGTAAGTAAGTAAGTAAGTAAGTAAGTAAGTAAGTAAGTAAGTAAAAGAGTTTGTAAACAAGGAAGTTATTATGATTGTAACACAATAGGTATTGTTCTGTTATGCTACTTTGAATGGATTGAAATAAGAAAAAAAAGATTTTTTAAAAAACTTATTGTTCTTGTATGGCACATTTTCCAGCCTTGGAGAGAAAATGAACCGGGAAGACTAGGTGAAGGCTGACCATAAGACTGACAGATTGCTTTTTTCTCTTTCTCTTTCTCTTCAGCAATATCAAACCAGTGTATTCCTTTGCCATGCAATGAAGATGGTTATAAAGAATGCAGAGATGGACAAGCCACATTTACATGTATTTGTAAGCCTGGGTGGCAAGGAGAAAAATGTGAAGAAGGTACAGTTTGTGATGGAGCCATTGTCATCTTTTCCTTTGTTGAAAAACAAAGCTGACTCACTTTTAAACACATTTATATATAAACTCTGTAATTGTTCATGGACTGGAAGGAATCAGATCTTGGTTATCATTCTATTTTCATATTCTTTTCTTCATAGATATAAATGAATGCGAAGACCCAACTAATAGAAATGGAGGGTGTAGTCAAACTTGTATTAACTTTCCTGGAAGCTACCGCTGTCAGTGTGAAGATGGTTATTACATACAGCCAAATAAACTGGACTGCAAAGGTAAGAAAAAAGACAAAAAGACAAATGCCAGTACCACATAAAACAAAAATGCAACTCGTACAATAGGATTAAAATGCCAAATTGTTAGTTCCAGTGCCATTGTCTGCGCAGATAATTCCCTGTGCTTAATTCAAAACCTCAGTATAGTTTTTATACATATAATGACAGGATAAGATTCATTGCAGAAGACAATAATGTTGTAAAAGTTGAAGGCAGCAGGAAAAGAGGAAAGCCAAATATGAGTGGGGTTGACTCAACAAAAGAAGCCATGGCCTTTAGTTGGTGGGACTTGAGTGGGGCTGTTAAGGACAGCACGTTTTGGATGGAATTAATTCACAGGGCCAAAATATGCTAGAAGCAACTTGTCTGCACATAACAACAACAAATTTTATTTGCTAATGTGAGGGGACGTGGGGGAAAGGGAACATTTTAGCAGATCATACCCTGTCATAATCCATCCACTACCCAGTTAATAAATGTAGTCTAGAATGGATTCAGCAGTAAAGGCCAGGGAAAGATGCTAAATGAATGCCTGCTGTGACCCATGTGCTTGCAAAACACCATCTGTCTAATTTATTATTGAACCACCCACCCCATGCAGGGCTCTGGAGGGTGATGATAGTACTAATTAAAAGAGAATGGGGAGTGTGTGTTCGTTTCCAACTCAAAGGGGCGGGGGAATCTTGCTTAGGCTTACCACACAAAAGGAACTATACCACCTGAGCAACCACCCACGGGATACATAATAGTGTGAAAATGTGTAGATTGATATCATTGCTCCTTTAAAACTGCATGTTCACATGACTTCTAAAAATAAGCAAAACATCCATATCCTGTTTACCTTCTTGTGGTTGTATGACTTATCTTCCATGTGAGCACCTTCCGCATGTTCCACTAGAAATTGAGTAGTGCTTTCACAACTTTCCAGCTTTCTCCAGAGGTCATGTTTGCCTTATAATCAAGTGTGATGGGACATCTGCAGCTGAGATGAAAAATAAATCCTTCTTATTTGTGGGGACTTAATATACATTGTGTATCTGCAGACAGGAATGAATGCATGTTATACCAGAACATTTGTGGGACAGCACAATGCAAGAATACTCCTGGGAAGTATGAGTGTGAATGTCCAGAAGGTTATGCCTATAACATAACCGGAAAGAAATGTGAAGGTACAAATTTTGGTTTTCCTTTTTTAAATATAGTGTATTAAGATTAAGATAAGTTACCATTCTTAGAGTGTTCATCATTATTTCATTATTTTCTGTTTTATTTTATGTTCACTTCAGGTGAATGGCACGTGTGCTGACACAGTCACTGTGTTACTTATATGTGCTTTCTTTACTTTCTGCCTCCTAATACAGAAATGCTTTTTTAGTATAATTATTCCATTTTATATCCAAAACTCCAATGAAGCCGAAATGGATTTTTGTATATATATTTTAAAAACTCTAGGAACTCTTGATCATTTTTTTCCCCAGAGAATCAGTATCTAGGATATAATATATGTTATGCAGTAACATAGGCCTTTCATGACTGCAGCAGGGGAGGAACTGCCTCTCTTTAGATTCTGGGGCTGAGTTGCCCCCCCCCTTCTGCTCAGCCCAGGAAAACAATCTATATGTGAAGCAATTGTCACAACCCATTAGCATTTCTTGCTACCAGGGATGGGGACCCAAGCTCCAGAACTCGCTGTCAAGTCAGACTTAAGTCGCACTGGTGACTCGACTCAGACTCAACTTGAGGTGGGTTTTTTTGCAGTGACTCGAACACAACGCGTGACTCACAACTCAGCCACCCCTTTGGGGTGGGGGGAGGGAAAAAAAGCTGCTTTTTAATAGTGACTTGGACTCGGTACCAAAGATTTGAACTTAGACTTGGCCCTTGGTACCAAAGACTCAGACTTGAGACTCAGACCCAAAGACTTGCCAACTTTCCTGCCTGCTACACTTTTGCATGTGTTTAGATTAAATTTGACATAGAGCACATGTTTAGTTCATTAACTTCTAGTTACTCTTGTTTGTTTCTGCTATGTAGAAAAGGCAACAGATACTAAATTTTGCTGCCAGCAAAGAGATTTCTTGGGTGTGATTTTATCTCAGCCTAATAAATTTGCTCATCTGATACCGTTTCCCTGAAAATAAGACCTAACCTGAAAATAAGCCCTAGTATGATTTTTCAGGATGCTCGTAATATAAGCCTTACCCCCAAAATAAGCCCCAGTTAAGTGAAACCCCGCCCTCCACCATTGTGCAGCAACCAGAAAAAGATGACACGACTGTATTTGAATAAATGTAGATTGTTGTACATTAAAAAAATATAACATCCCCTGAAAATAAGCCCTAATGTGTTTTTTGGAGCAAAAATTAATATAAGACGCTGTCTTATTTTCAGGGAAACACGGTAGTAAAATGTTGCAGCCAGCCCTGCTTTCCACTGTTAGTTCTTCACAATCACCCTTCCCTCAAGAGGTTCAAGTTGCCCTTTCGTTTCACAACTATGAGAACTAGGTTAGACTTGGAGAACATTACTACTCTGTTTTCCTCTCCAGGCAAGGACCATGTTAATCTTTTAGTCTTTTTTTAAAAAGTGTTTTATGGGACCTTTAGATATAATTTTGAGATTGCATTTAAGTTCTGTTTCAGTCATTTGATTTTTTTTGTAAATTGTACACATGGAGGACCCAGTGGTGTACTTCTAATTGCACTGTTACCACCAGAATCTGTGATACTGCTACTTCCTACATCTCCCAGCACATCTTAAAAACCTATTGCAGAAAGCTCGGAAATCCCTGCAGGAGGAATGAGAAACAATGTCCTAATTCCTCTGACATTAGATACCCAAGGAGAGCATTAGATCTTGGCCTTTATTTATGAGGTGCACTGAAAACTATCTTGAAAGATTGTATATAAATTCCTTAATAACAACACATCTCATACTCATCAAAAAATACTAGCTGAGCTCTATAGACAAGCAGGAAGTGGTCCTACCTTTTCCATATCCTGGTCCAAGACAGAGATTACCTTCCAGATGTCTCAGAACGTGTTAATGACCTGATTTTTTAAGGGAACTCCATACTTTATACTTCAGTTGTGGTTGACACAAGTATATCCACACATAGTGGAGCTTAAATATCAAATGGTGCCCCCTGTCTTTAAATATGTAGTCCAATCTGGGTGCCCTAGTAAGTATTCACGGTTGTTGGTATGCCATCCACGTATATGCTTTTGGCAGGAAGACCAGTGTATTACTGGTATCCTGAGAAAAGTGGCACTTGCTATGTGAAATGTAGAACCACCATTGTCAAATCATCCATTACCTGCTTCTATCATTATACCTGTTACACTTTTTTCCTACTATTTTGTGGTGAACACACATTGCAGTAGTAGGTCATATATATTCTGCTATAAGTGTTAAGTCATTGTTTAGTTGTCAAAGGATTATTTAATTATATGCAGTTTAAAAGTCACTGAAAAATTAAGCTTTCAGAGTCAGACAGAAAAGATAAAAGGCCTAAGTTTATTTGTATGTATAGCAGCATGTACATTTTTTTTGCAAAAGTGTTATTTTAGGGGCAGTCTTCATAATCTATTCTGAGCTTGTACTCATCCCAAAAGGATCTTCTCAGTCTGTTAGTGTCTGTTTACTCACAGAGAAGGCATGTTACTAATGCTGCCTTTCACACAGCCCTGCTCTTCTGAATTATTTATTGTGCTTAGCCAACAAAGCAAAAAACATAGTCAGTTTCAGTCAGTCAAGATAAAATTGTTTTTCCTTGGTCGGCCCACAAATTCTTTCTGAATGATAGCTTACCAAGCCCCCCTGGGCTTTAGGGTTTCGCACGCACACACGAACATACACAGAGTCACACAAACACAGGCACGCTTATCTCCCAGTGCAGTCATCTTGAAGTGATTTTTTGCTGTTTAAAGGCACAATGGATGCTTGAATGTTTGAGCATGTGATAAAGAGTACCCTAGGATACAACCTTTAAAAATACTGCAATTCATTCATTATCAACTAGGAAAATATAGTACTACAAGCTAAGACACATTTGTTTGTCCTTTCTTGTACAACTTTCTGGCTTTGTAGAAGTGTCTGAATAGGTTTCCTAGAAGCTCAAACATGGATATGATTGCAGTAATCTAGGTTGGGAAACATTCTTTGAGTTACTATGAGTGAGATGCAATCATAGGTTACATCTATATTCAGCCATAGAAGTGTTAAGCTTGTTTCTGTTTTTTCACATTAAAGTGGCTAAGTGAAAAAAAGAGGGAAAGGCTCTTTGTACCCAAAGGCTGGAATCCTGTTGCTCGGTCACAACTAGAGTATGCTCACTGAATTCGTGAAACTTATGGAGGAGTTGACTCACCAAATTCCAACTGATTCAAGGGGTCAGCTCTACTTACAACTAATGACAATGAATTATCAGGCCTTGTAACAGCATCAACAAGAAGAATGGTCATATAATATGTGTTCAGTAGGTCTGCATAATATCTGACCCACCAAAGTCCACTGGCCATGTATGATGTCCCACCAAAGGGTCCAATAAACTGCTTGTTTCTCTCTCTAATCACCTAAGATTGTGTGTGTGTGCAAACAACTTCTGTGTTTCTTGTGACTCAAAGCTTAGAAAAAATATTTTTTGGACTACAACCCCCAGAATCCTCCAGCCAGCATGCTTAATTTGTTATATGTTGTCCAGTTCTGCCAGATGTCTTACATGCATGGGCAGCATCTGAATCAGGATGTTGGGATACCTCATCCCCTCATTTCAGGTGGGTTGCTCCCCTTGACGTGTCCTGAGTCCCCTATGCTTACATACACCTTGAATATGTGTGTGTTATATCCTTCCAACAATGCATGTTTAAATATTAATGCCACTTAAATACTAATGTGATTCCCAAGAGTTCAGCCAGTGTGACCAGTTGGTGCAAAAGAAGCCTTGTGGCACAGTGATTAAACTGCAGCACTGCAGCCAAAACTCTGCTTACATTCTGGGTTCAGTCCCAGGTAGTCAGCTCGAGGTTCACTCAGCCTTCCACGTTTCCAAGGTTGGTAAATTAAGTACCTAGTTCGCTGGGGTTGGAGGGCAATGTGTAGCCTACATGATTAAAGTGTAAATCACCCAGAGAGTGCTTTAAGCACTGTGGGGCGGGTATACGCGTATAAGCAACATACTTTTACAAAAGTCAGGATGCCCTTTCTCATTTCACTGCAGATGCGGATGAATGTGCTGAAAATGCTTGTTCTCAAATATGTATCAACTCTCCAGGAAGCTACACCTGCTATTGTGATGGCAAAAAAGGCTATCAGCTGTCCAAGGACATGAGAACGTGTGAGGTAAAGCATCACAACTATCACTACCTTATTTTTCTTGGTAAAAGTACAGTGGAACCTCTACTTACGAACTTAATCCGTATTGGAATTAATCCGTAAATTGAAACGTTCGTAAGTAGAGGCAAAATTTCCCATAGGAATGCATTGAAAACCATTTAATCCGTTCCGGCTGTTTTTCGTTATCTAGAGGCGCCGTTCGCAAGTAGAGGCATTAGTTCCCATAGGAACTAATGCAAAACCGGTTAATCCGTACTCTACCACTAGGGGGAGAATTTTTTTTTTTAACCTAAGATGATCTAAGGTTAAAAAAAGGGCAGGAAAGTTTTTTTTTCGGTTCGTAAGTTGGAGCTCCGTTCGCAAGTAGAGGAAAAAAATAGCGAATGGAGCTGTTCGTAAGTTGGATCGTTCGTAGCTAGGAACGTTCGTAAGTAGAAGTTCCACTGTAGAGCGTTTAATGTCCTTTCCCAGCTGAGTTGGAAACAGTGCTGTCTCCACCATGTGGCAGAATGAAGTAGCAGCCTCAGGCAGCAGATTTTCAGTGCCCTGAAGGGCCAGCAGATAGTTGGGGTTTCACCTGTTGTAAATTCACTGCCAAGGAAGGAGAAACTGCATAAGGTATTTTCTGTCCCACGTGCCTACATGCCTTGTAAGTACTCTGGCTGGATTCCAACTGAACACTTACCTAGCATTGAGTCAGTCAATGTACAGTTCAGTGACAAATTGCCACTCATTACATAACATAACATAAGAACATAAGAAGAACCCTGCTGGATCAGGCCAAGGACCCATCTGGTCCAGCTCCCTGTATTTCACAGTGGCCCCAACCAGATGCCTCTGGGAGCACATGAGACTACTAGATACCTGTCTCCTGATACCCCCTCCCCTCCATCTGGCATTTTGAAGTACTTTCCTTTTAAGCTTGGAGATCATACATCCCCATCAAGGCTTGTAACCTGTGATGGACTTTTCCTCCAGGAATCTGTCCAATCCCCTTTTAAAGGCCAGATGCCATCACCACATCCTGTGGCAAGGAGTTCCACAGAGTAACAACAAGCGGGGTAAAGAAATGTTTTCTTTTGTCTGTTCTCACTCTCCCAACACTCAATTTGAGTGGATGTCCCCTGGTTCTAGTATTGCGTGAGAGGGAAAAGAGCTTCCCTCTATCCACTTTATCCATCCCCTGCATAATTTTTACGAAGAAAGGGGTTTTATTTCCTGTTGTGCCCCAAGGCAAGTGACCACTGCATGACAGGAAATGCAGCCCTGACTTTTTAACTAGTGGGAATTTGCCACAGAGATTGTGGCACCACTTATCCTGGTGGGCATATGTAGTAGATTATGGCCTATGGACCTGCCTTAAGTGAGAGTGAGGTGCCATTCACAGCTGCCTCGGGAAACAAAATGTCAATAAAACACATGTAATACAGCCATTCACATCCCCTTCACGGATTGCTGCCTTGTCGTGGCGAAGGGGCTTGAGTAATTCAGAGAAGCTATGGGCTATGCCGTGCAGGGACACCCAAGACGGACAGGTCATAGTGGAGAGTTCTGACTAAACGCGATCCACCTGGAGCAGGAACTGGCAAGCCACTCCAGTATCTTTGCCAAGAAAACCCCATGAACAGAAACAAAAGGCTAAAAGATATGACGCTGGAAGATGGGCCCCTCAGGTCGGAAGGCGTCCAACATGCCACTGAGGAAGAGCGGAGGACAAGTACAAGTAGCTCCAGAGCTAATGAAGTGGTTGGGCCAAAGCCGAAAGGACGCTCAGCTGTGGACGCGCCTGGAAGTGAAAGGAAAGTCCGATGCTGCAAAGAAGAATACTGCATAGGAACCTGGAATGTAAGATCTATGAACCTTGGTAAGTTGGATGTGGTCAAACAGGAGATGGCAAGAATCAACATTGACATCCTGGGCGTCAGTGAACTAAAATGGACGGGAATGGGCGAATTCAATTCAGATGATTACCATATCTACTATTGTGGGCAAGAATCCCGTAGAAGAAATGGAGTAGCCCTCATAGTCAACAAAAGAGTGGGGAAAGCTGTACTGGGATACAATCTCAAAAATGATAGAATGATTTCAATACGAATCCAAGGCAGACCTTTCAACATCACAGTAATCCAAGTTTATGCACCAACCACCGATGCTGAAGAGGCTGAAATTGACCAATTCTATGAAGACCTACAACACCTTCTAGAACTGGCACCAAAGAAAGATGTTCTTCTCATTATAGGGGACTGGAATGCTAAAGTAGGGAGTCAAGAGATAAAAGGAACAACAGGTAAGTTTGGCCTTGGAGTTCAGAATGAAGCAGGGCAAAGGCTAATAGAGTTTTGTCAAGAGAACAAGCTGGTCGTCACAAACACTCTTTTCCAACACCACAAGAGGCGACTCTACACATGGACATCACCAAATGGGCAATACCGAAATCAGATTGATTATGTTCTCTGCAGCCAAAGATGGAGAAGCTCTATACAGTCAGCAAAAACAAGACCTGGAGCTGATTGTGGCTCTGACCATCAGCTTCTTATAGCAAAATTCAAGCTTAAACTGAAGAAAGTAGGAAAAACCACTGGGCTAGTCAGGTATAATCTAAACCAAATCCCTTATGAGTACACAGTGGAAGTGAAGAACAGATTTCAGGAACTCGATTTGGTGGACAGAGTGCCTGAAGAACTATGGATGGAGGCTTGTAACATTGTACAGGAGGCAGCAACAAGAACCATCCTGAAGAAAAGGAAATGCAAGAAAGCAAAGTGGCTGTCCAACGAGGCCTTACAAATAGCAGAGAAGAGAAGGGAAACAAAATGCAGGGGAGATAGGGAAAGTTACAGAAAATTGAATGCTGACTTCCAAAGAATAGCAAGGAGAGACAAGAGGGCCTTCTTAAATGAACAGTGCAAAGAAATAGAGGAAAAGAATAGAAAGCGAAAAACCAGAGATCTGTTCAAGAAAATTGGAGATGTTAAAGGAACATTTTGTGCAAAGATGGACATGATAAAGGACAAAAATGGGAGGGACCTTACAGAAGCAGAAGACATCAAGAAGAGGTGGCAAGAATACACAGAGGAATTATACCAGAAAGATCTGGATGTCCCGGACAACCCAGATAGTGTGGTTGGTGACCTTGAGCCAGACATCCTGGAGAGTGAAGTCAAGTGGGCCTTAGAAAGCATGGCTAACAACAAGGCCAGTGGAGGTGATGGCATTCCAGTGGAACTATTTAAAATCTTAAAAGATGACGCTGTTAAGGTGCTACACTCAATATGCCAGCAAGTTTGGAAAACTCAGCAGTGGCCAGAGGATTGGAAAAGATCAGTCTACATCCCAATCCCAAAGAAGGGAAGTGCTAAAGAATGCTCCAACTACCGTACAATTGCACTCATTTCACACGCTAGCAAGGTTATGCTCAAAATCCTCCAAGGCAGGCTTCAGCAGTATGTGGACCGAGAACTCCCAGAAGTACAAGCTGGATTTCGAAGGGGCAGAGGAACTAGAGACCAAATTGCTAACATGCGCTGGATTATGGAGAAAGCCAGAGAGTTCCAGAAAAACATCTACTTCTGCTTCATTGACTACGCAAAAGCCTTTGACTGTGTGGACCACAGCAAACTATGGCAAGTTCTTAAAGAAATGGGAGTGCCTGACCACCTTATCCATCTCCTTAGAAATCTCTATGTGGGACAGGAAGCAACAGTTAGAACTGGATATGGAACAACTGATTGGTTCAAAATTGGGAAAGGAGTACGACAAGGATGTATATTGTCCCCCTGCTTATTTAACTTATATGCAGAATACATCATGCAAAAGGCTGGACTGGATGAATCCCAAGCCGGAATTAAGATTGCCGGAAGAAATATCAACAACCTCAGATATGCAGATGATACCACTCTGATGGCAGAAAGTGAGGAGGAATTAAAGAACCTCTTAATGAGAGTGAAAGAGGAGAGCGCAAAAAATGGTCTGAAGGTCAACATCAAAAAAACTAAGATCATGACCACGGGCCCCATCACCTCCTGGCAAATAGAAGGGGAAGATATGGAGGCAGTGACAGAGTTTACCTTCCTGGGCTCCACGATCACTGCAGATGGTGACAGCAGCCACGAAATTAAAAGACGCCTGCTTCTTGGGAGGAAAGCGATGACAAACCTAGACAGCATCTTAAAAAGCAGAGACATCACCTTGCCGACAAAGGTCCGCATAGTCAAAGCGATGGTTTTTCCAGTAGCGATGTATGGAAGTGAGAGCTGGACCATAAAGAAGGCTGACTGCCGAAGAATTGATGCTTTTGAATTGTGGTGCTGGAGGAGACTCTTGAGAGTCCCCTGGACTGCAAGGAGAACAAACTTATCCATTTTGCAGGAAATCAACCCTGAGTGCTCACTGGAAGGACAGATCCTGAAGCTGAGGCTCCAATACTTTGGCCATCTCATGAGAAGAGAAGACTCCCTGGAAAAGACCCTGATGTTGGGAAAGTGTGAAGGCAAGAGGAGAAGGGGACGACAGAGGATGAGATGGTTGGACAGTGTCATCGAAGCTACCAACATGAATTTGACCCAACTTCAGGAGGCAGTGGAAGACAGGAGGGCCTGGCGTGCTCTGGTCCATGGGGTCACGAAGAGTCGGACACGACTAAACGACTAAACAACAACAACAATACAGCCATAGTGTATGTTATATGCCCCACGTCCATCTTCACAAAATCCCGTAAAGCAGGCCATTTGAGAGATGCTTACTAGCCCACAAAACACTGAACAAACTTTTTAGGCTGACAGTTTACCCGTGGGACATTCTCCAGTCCTATTTGAATACGCTGACCACTAGTCAGCGTTAGCTCACAAGCGGATAGCATTTCATACCGGCCTCTTGCATCCCTTCTTTCTGCATTTTCTTTCCTAAGGCCTAGCTAACTGACTATAGGGTGGTACATCTCCAAGAAAGGAACAGGAGGCAAGGTATGGGATTTCCAATGTACTTCTCTCCTGCGAAGAAATGGAAGAAGCTGCTGCAGAAGGAAGGAAAGGTCCCAGGATCACCCATTTTGTGAGGGAAAGAAAAGATATCCACTTCAGGAAAATGTTTATACCTATAAAGAGGAGAGCCCCCAGATTCTCCCTAAATCTCCTTATAACTTTTCCCCCACCTTTTTTGATTCCTCCACTCCAAAGTTCATCTTACTGTAACACTTTTAATGTGAGTGAGGGGATGAGCATAAAACATTTCCAGGTCTCATCATTGCCTTCGTTCAAGCACGTTGTAAAGCTTGAACCTAGTGCTTTTGTAGCACACATCTGTTGTGAGTAGAGACATAGTAGAGGGACAAAACAAATAACTGGGTACACCATGGGAGGTAATGTCTGTCGTACCATTTGCAACTTTTTAACAAACTATTACCTGTTTCCAGCTGTGGTATTCAAATTTCCCCTAGCTTAGCATTGTTGTTAAATTCAGAGACTGAATTTGTACTAGCCAATATTTTCTAGGACTCAGGTCATCCCATCTTTCACGTGAAGCTCTGCATTTTTAAAATAATGTAATAATTATCTCGCTACAAATGAAAACTTCTTAAAGGGTATAATAAGCAGGCAAATTAATGCAGTTATACACTTCTAGCTGCCAAAACTATGAGGCTTGTATAGGATTCCAAGGAAAACATTTCTCTATGAATGAATGCCTTCTTTTATTCTTCTTTGGCAAGGCTGGGCATGTTGAAGTGTATTCACATCATTCCAGATTAAAACAAGCTTTGACACACTTCAGTGTAATGGGGCTTAAAGAGTTCACAGATCAAAGGTTGCTATTGTGCTTGGATATACTTAGGAGAACCTGGTGAATGGTAGCTAACTGTGATTTAATAATTAGGTAAACTGGGGGATAATTCAATTCTGTAAAGATAATGAAAGCCACAAGCAAGCCATTTATCTTCCAAGTAAATATCACCCTAGAAGATTTCAGCATCAGGAATTTGGTAACAGAAAACTAGGCAGAATCAACAGAAATCTCAACTAGTACATAGAAACCATTTTCAAATCTAATGTATGAAAAACTGGTTGCCAGAAGCATGATTATTCATCAACCCAAGTTCTTATGTGAGAAATCTGTATCTTCACATACAGCTATATTGCTGTTATATTCATGAACAAAAGTACCCCTTAAAAGAGAAGATATGAATAACCAAACTCATATCTTGGTCATAATATAATTCTAATTAGCCCTGCCAATTAGGGTGTGGCCACACAGGAAAACAGTTCACAATCTGGAGCACTGCTGTGGTCTATTTCACAGTGATCACATGACATATGGGAAAATATGCTCCAGCACAACCCCTATCGGTGCCCAGGCTGGACCTTTTTGGTCCTGCTGCAAGGCTTCTACCGCTTTGGGGTGAAACCCATATTACATCAACTGTTTCTACATCCAGCAATTGTAAAATATGTGACAATCCCACTACATATGAATAAGATCTGTATAAGTCACGTTTCACTTCCAAGATATAAATTGTGTTACAAAATGCATTTTATCAAGCCTGGCAGCTGCCACATATCAGCAAAATAATTTACATTGTGCCTCCACATTGATGGACTTTGCGATATCCTCCCACCTGATATAATTTCCCATTTTTGTATTAAATTGTTATTGTAGCTTAAATTTTTGTTTCTTCCAAATGTCTGATGAGTCTGTAATCTTTCTCATTAAACAAAGTGATAACTATTTCCCAAGATACTAATTTTCTAAGTGACTAAAGGGTGCCTAAGACTTCTGGAAACAATATCCTGACATTTGAATGATATCTTGTCTGGTTAATATATGACCTTTTACATTCAGCCTTTTGATGGGTATTTTATCTTTACTACTGATGCTAGTAGGAGATCCCAGGGCTTACTTTTTTAAAGGAATCATTCCATTATCATTTTTATTTCCTGTTTGGTCTTCTTTCTCCCTTCCTATCCACAGGAACAACTCAAAGATGATATTAAGATCTAATTGGTTCAATGAACTCTCCCTGCTTTTTGACACTGATAAATATAGCCAACTTTTAAGTACCCTCATAATCTGAAACACATTTCAGTTCTGCTGGTCCTCCTTTTTTTAAATCACAGCTTGCATAATATTAACTTAAATTATAGGCTGTTTGTCATAACATGTAAAGGTATCCAAAATTATCTGCCAGCTTTTTAATTTTTAGTCATCAATAAACAAGGACAGTGCTATTGAAAACAACAGCGACAGCAACAAACCTGTAGAAAGACTTTCCAATCTTATTTGTGGGGATGAAAGTGAACCAAAATAGTTTCAGTCTTTGCTATCTCTCTATATCCAATTTAACTTTTCAAACTATTCATTTTACCTCCAGGTTAGTTGGTTAGGGCTTGCCAATCTTCAGTGAAGTGGCATTCATCATAACTTGGCATGTTAATTGTAATACATACTGGCTTTTGTTTGTTGAGCTCTGTCACAGAGCCCTGTGCATGGATCCCTCTTGTGAGATAAGCAATGCCAGGCAGTGGTGCAATTAAGCTCTAGTCTAGTCACTGAAATGCAAGAAGCCTCTTATCCTCTACCACGTTTGATAAGAGAAGGGGGAACAGCTAGTTGAGCCCGCAAACACTGATAGAATTAATCAGCACATTTTTGCCTTTTCTTCTTCAAAGTAGATTTTAGAAAGTTATTTGTAAACAATGGGGGAGGTTAAGAAAAAACCTACAGCATACCCAGTAGTGTTTTGGGAGTTGTAGTCCAAGTTGTATCTTTCTGGAGTTGCATCTTTCTCTAACTCCACTTTTCAGCAGAATTGATATTGTGACCTGCTGAACTATCCATAACTGAGCAGCTGAACCATCCATAAATTCCCACACTGTTCTTCAAGCAATATACGCAGTTGTGGGGGAGAAAAACACTGTTGACATGATTTCAAACCTCTAGGCAAGTTGGGGATGTTACCTTAAGACATTTCCGTGTAATGAGCGGGTATCAGTGGGTTGGAGAATGTAGGTGCAGAGCCAGGAATCAAGAGTTCAAGGGTGAGCTAAGATCACCAGAAGCACATGTGGCTGATAGGTTTACGTGTACAGCCTTTGGCATTACCATTGCCAGGAGCGACTGGTATACCACTTTGTGAGTACTTTATACCCAGAAAACCTTGGGAAGGTTGCCATAATTTTCAGTCCACTTCACAGCACATACCTATTATTGTGATTACAGCAGTACTGTGGTGTCCAATTCAAAGCCCACGCCCCCCACAGATGCTGGAAATTGCAGATAAGTAAACCCTATATATAGCATAGTATGTGGTTCCCTCTGGTGGCCAGTTCTGGTAATACATCTTAGAAAGATGCATTTCTGAGTTTTTTATATATATTTTCAGGTAGTGAATAAGTGAAATAGCAGTTATGGATTTTATGGACATCACAGTCCTACTATTTTTCTATTTAAGCAGCCAACCTCCCATATTCAAATTATAGGGGAGATAATAGACTGAATACCTATTTAAACGAACACAGAATAGTCAATAGTCTTGATCAATATCACTTGTGTACATTAATTTCCGAATTACTGCCAGATTACAGGGATCCTTTTTTATACTTAGAAGACAAACCTTTTTATAAATTACCAGAGTTTGTAAAAAACCCTTGTTACATTCACATTTTTCTTGTACATTTTTCCAGCCATATACCTTTTGTATACACTATGTTCTCTAATATGTATGCTGTTGTATGGATCTGTGTTAAGGAAACAGCATATTAAAATTCAATGAGGAGACTGAAAGATAACTGCAGTTTAGCTCGCTTAACATGTTTGGGAAGTGGAATTAGGTTTGTTTACATCAAAACACAGACTAGCCATATATATCTCCATTCTTGTCTGAAGCTGCATCCAAATAGTGTGTATGCTATTTTCCAGTTTTTTTCCCATGAGGTAGTAATAAATTGGAACCATTTTATTCAGAGGAATCTTAACTGCATGAGAGAGCCAATGTTGATTAATCAAGCTGCTGAGGTCTAGTTTATCCAACAAATTTTGGCTTAAGATATATCTTTCAGCCTTCAGTCACTTCAGTTTCACAGCATGGTGATCAAACAGAAGGGGAAATAATTGTTTCAGTCCATCTGTAGTGAGGTTCCAAGGACTGCTGGTACATTCCCTCAGTCCCAGCCACAGTGAAGGGCAGATTGGATTGTCATGAGTGCCAGAATTTTCTGATAATATCACACATGGGTGTCATGTATTTACCCTTCCCTGGGAAGGATGGCTCGAGCAGTTGACCAGAGGTAAGGTGGCTTGGCTGAGCAGCAGTGATAGGGCCATTTAAATAACCCATGGAGGAAGCTTGAGAACAAGACAAGATGCACAAGAAACCAGAACAAGCACATAACAGAATGTGAAGGAGCGACATATGCTTTAGCAGCATAAAAAGGCCAGAGGAGGAAGAAAGATGGAGAAGATAGGAGCTGCGAAAGCAATAGGTAGTACGTCAGGAAATTATCACCTGATCGTAATGAGGAGTGAAGAAGTTGACAGCATATTGTCAAAGTTAATGGGGAAAAACAAAAGCAAAGGACAAAATCTTGCAGCACAAAATCCAGTACCTCAGAAACAGCAGAAGTTGACATCTGCTCTCAGGATTTGGGGGGCAATAAACTACCCATCACAGTGGGCATAACACAGACTGTTGTTAGGAAAGGAGAATTTATTTTCAGAAACAGAACTGCTTATTTTATTTACGTATGTATTTGGCTAGCCATTCTATCAACATTTTCTTGGTGCATGACCTCTTGCCAGACAAATTGTTAGTCCTCCACCCAGGATGCTAGGAATTGTAGTTTTAGTCCAGAAAAGCTTTCCAAGCTCTGTGCCCAACCAGAGCTTTCCAAGCTCTGTGCCCAACATCATTGTGTCTCACTAGAAGAATGGGGCCAACAGGAATAGTTAAAGGAAGTACTAACAAGACCTCAAATAAATGTCTTGAAATAGCGTCTTCAAGGAGGGGAGGTTCTTGCCTCCATCTCACTGTTTGGGAAGCATAGAGACTATCTGTATAACCTTTTTGCTATTTGATTTAACCTCATTACCCGGTGTGTTGTAGTGGATAGAGTGAGGGAGTAGGACTCAGGAGGCCTGGGTTCAAATCCTAACTCAGCCATGGAAACTCACTGGGGAAGTGGAGCTGGTAAAACCGCTCCTTAAATATCTCACTTACCTTGAAGATTCCTATCAGAGTTGCTGTAAATTGGTTCCAACTTGACAGCACATTGAAACAACAACAGCATTAAGCAACCAAGTTAGGTAGCTAGTGAGCCAATAAAGGCAACTTCAAATACTTGCCTATTTAGGATCTTCTTCTTTCCAGGCTAACATATGGCGGATTGGATTTTGCACTGGTTCTTCAGTAAGAAAATGACACTAAGCTGTTGGTTAGGGAATAAGCTGCTGAAGCTAACAACAGAAAAATGGATTCAAAACAATTATAATGCATTGCTTCTTCTCCTATTATTTCTAGGCAGTACCAGAATGTCTCCCTTTGAATCTTGAAAAGAATTATGAATTACTCTATCTGGCAGAGCAATTTATAGGGATCCCTGTTTTGTATTTAAGGTTTAGATTGCCTGAGGTTACAAGGTAAGTAGCATCCATACACATTCAATCCTGTTGTTAACTGTAACTATTGTACTGTGTATCTGTGAAGATTCTCAGTCATCTAGGTGAGGTTATCTGGAAGTTGAGTCATGGCAACTGGACTTCTTCTCCTATGCTCTTTCTGGTGGGTGTGTTCCTGATCTTCCTGGGGACGGATGAAAGGGCAACATGATAAATAGGAGACAGATTGTCTTCACCCCTGTTGAGTGAGGGATTTTCTATATTTTCTATACCACTGTTAACAACTGTTAACGACCCATGACAATGGGTGGAGAAGGACTGCAGAGGTGGGATTTTCACTTCCCCCCCATCCATTGTCCATCTAACAAGCCTATTCAGACCAGGGGGAAGTGAAACCAACGTGGAGGATATATCAGGCATCTCCTACCAACTCTCCTCAGATTGAAGAAGTTGCTTGGATGAGTAGCGTAACGTTTCAACCTAATAAGAAAGAAGTCCAGTTACCATAACTCAACTTCCAGATATTGTACTGTGTCCATAAGTTGCATGATGTTTCCAAACTACTCCTCCTCCTCCTCATTATTATTAGTAGTAGTTGTAGTAGTTGTAGTTGTTGTATTTCACTTCATAACAACAGGATTAATCTGTAAATGTCTCTGTGTCATATTCTCTTTCTCACCCAAATCAGATTTTCTGCAGAATTTGATTTCCGGACTTATGATAACGAGGGAGTTATATTGTACGCTGAATCTACTGACAGCACAGCATGGATTTTACTTGCACTTCGTGATGGGAAGATTGAAATTCAATTCAAGAATGAAGTTGCAATGAAAGTAACGAGCGGTGGCAAAGCCATCAACGATGGTTTGTGGCACATGGTGAGCACTTGATGAGTTAGGAACTGCAAACAGCATTCCCTACAAAAGAAACCACTGTTAAAGTGACCTGAGAAATTGCAACAGCAACATTAGTATTTCATCCATTTTCACAAAATACTTCCATGTCCTCACAATAGTGAAGTTTAGAGACGAACGCCTCCCCTGGAGCTCTGTGCCTGGGACTCAGGAAAGTTCACACTCATCATGCAGACAGGCTTATTTGTTTGGATGTACAGTAGGACCACGGTATCCACGGGTGTCAGTTCCAAGCCCCCCGCAGATGCCAAAAACATGGAAGTAGTGAACACTATACATAGCATTATCTCTGGCCCCCACTAGTGGCTAGCTCTGGTAAATACACCATGGAAATATGTATAAATATATGTATTCAGTGATTTTTTTATTTAATAGTTTCAGGTAGCGGATAAGTGAATCCACAGATGCTGATCCGGTGGATCCTACTGTACCAAGTAAATTTTATTTTTGGAGACCCTGACTTTTATGAGCTTTTCTTGGATTTTGTTGTATACACAGGGCTTTAGTGCATATAGAGTATGGGGTGGAAGGGGCCTAGATTTGCTTCCCTGTTGTCACTTAGAAGTGATCAGAATTGGCAGCCTTACTAATCAGCCATTTGCAAAGCAAAATACAAGTTTACACCACCCAGGGCATTCAACACAGGATTTTAGGCCAGTGCAATTAACCTGGTTTTGCTTTAACCATATCACTTCTGGCAAAACAGAATTCATTTTGTGCACACATTAGCCTTTGTTGTGATAGCTTTCCTCACCATTTTTGTATTTGTCTGTCTATTTTCTTTTAAATATAGATATCTGTGGAAGAATTAGACCACAGCATCAGTGTCAAAATAGCAAAAGAAGCAGTAATGAACATTAATAGCCCAAGAAATCTGTTTAAACAATCCAACGGCTTTCTGGAAACAAAGGTGTACATTGCAGGGCTGCCTCGCAAAGTGGACAACACTCTTATTAAACCGGTAATTTTTGCACTGTTGAACATGATGTGTCAGTCATCATGTTCCCTTGAGTGTAGTGATTAAAAGATAATACAAGGTGGCTTTTCCCCTTTAAAAGGGCATTCATGTTATATAGACTTTGAATGGAATAAATCCTATGGTGACAAAAACTTGTCTGTGACAAGCTAAACTTACTGCTTCAGGCAAAAACAAAACAAAAATAAAAAATAAGACAAAAATGAGGCACCTTAAAGACCAACTGCTATATTTTAATGTGAGCTTTCATGGACAAGACCACTTCTTCAGACGCGTCTATCTCTTCTAAAACGATTGCTTCAGACATATGTTGTCTCTTCAGTAAGAATAGAAGTTATAGTAGGAACCCTGTATCCGTGGGAGATTGGCTCCAAGCCCCCCCCCCCATGGATGCTGAGAAACACGGATTATAGCGAATACTATTATAATGATGAATGCTATACATAGCATGGTCTTTGACTCCCTCTATTGGCCAGTCCCAGTAATGACATTGTGTAAATATATTTCCCTAGTGAACACTATGCATAGCATGGTCTCTGGCTCTTTCTAGTGGTCATTTCTGGTAATTTCATTATTAGAAATACATATTTATGAGATTATTTCTTTTAATATTTTTAATATTTTTAGACAGTGGATAAGTGAATCAGCAGATACTGATCTTGCAAATAAGGGGGTCCTACTGTACCTCCTTCTGGAAGAAAAGGGGAGTTAACATTGATCATTTCTGTTGGGGGAGGAAGGTTGGTATAAAGCTATTAAAGCAATTCTGTAACAGGTTCATTTTAACTAGCATGTCAAGCCTGGAAGATTTTGCAAGATTTTTCTGAGGTGCATTTGGGCTTGTGTTTGCCCTGCAGTCATTTGGAAATATATTACAGCAGGAGGAAGCAGATTAAGTATCAAACGTTCTAAAGGAAACAGTAGTAAAAAAAAAAGACAATGAGAATCTCTGCTATGTAGAAGGTGACTATTTCTAGTCCTCTTAGAAAGCTGTCCTGCTGTGAAAAATACCATTTTCAGAGTATATGTCCTGTATACTTCCTAACCTCTTGAAGAAATGCGTTGGCATGGTTTTTAAGAGCAAAGAAAAATAGCAGAGAAGCTTAGTCACAGTTAATCCAACCTGATGTTGCGGCACAAAATCATAAAGAAGATTGGTTTTCCTGCCTATGAGATTACATTGCTTTTTTGAACATCTAAGTCTTGCAAATATGCTGAAGGTTCAAGGATTATCTATATCTGCCTTAAGACTTGTTCAGCCTATGAATAATTTGTTGTAGGGCTTCTTCCCAATAACCACTGACTATCTGCTATCTGTGGGAAGGGGCTTTTTAAAAAAATAACTGTGCATACAGTTTCTGAATTTTGATGAATTTTATATGGCATAAGGATTTGTGGACACAAACACGTGATGAAATGGATTGCAGTCAAAAATTGGGGGTCTAAATCCAGTTGCTAATCTCAGCAAGAGTTGTTCTCTTGGCTGAGTGGCTGAAATCCTGTTGTTTAGCACAGTAAATTGCAACTAAAGTAGGGCCATTGAACCCAGTGGGGATTTGGTGAGTCAACTCCTCCCTAAGTTTTGCTGACTCAAATGGTCTTACCCTAGTTGCAACGTACTACGCTAAGCAGCAGGATTTCAGCCAGTAAGTTCTACTGAAGTGTTGACATAACACTTCCGTTTATTCAGCAAGTCTGCTCTAGTTGGGACTAAAATCTGGATGAAATCCAGCAACTTTGAGGTGCTACAAGACTCTGCTATTTTTTCTGCAATAGACTAATGCAAGTGAAACTCCCATCCATACAAGTTCTTTTGTATGAGTGCTCAGATAATATATTTAAGCTTTTTATATAGTGTTGCTAAATATAGGGTCCCAAAATATGGTGTGTTGTGAAGTAATTTGTTCTGCATTAATTGATCACTTTCCTGGAATGTTGTAGAATGCCAAAAACGGTACTGCAACTTCTTCTGCAGATTAACCCCCGTCTGGATGGGTGCATTCGTGCCTGGAACTTGTTGAATCAAGGAAATTCTGGTGTGAAAGATATCATTCAACAGAAACAAAGCAAGCACTGTTTATTAAGTGTTGGAAAGGGATCTTACTATCCTGGCACTGGAGTGGCAAAGTTTCATATTAACTACAGTAAGTATTTTTCCTCACGTTCTCGGACAGTATTCTTTAAGCTGGACTGGTTACTAGATTTCAGCAATTGGGGGGAAAAGATGGCATCATTCACTTCAGTGAAGATCGTTCTTCCCAAAACCAGCTGAAACATCAGAGTACTTTCTACATAACAGTTTGGATGCCTGAGTGCTTCCATTACACACTTGAATCCTCCACGCACATGTTTTATTATTTCCTATGTCCCAACTCTTATTTTGTGTATGCTGTGAAAAAATACCAGATCACATTTTATAGTTGCCCTTTTACTAAATTTATGTGTAATAAACAATTTCTTTCTAGGTTATAGCTTGTGGAACTGCTTGCCACATGGCTCACCATATACTGTGTCTTCATGACCTTGCTTGTGGCTGGAAAGGAACATTTCCAATTGTTCCCTAATTATGCTTACTTCTTCATTATTTTTGGAGTTTCACACCTTTTTTTCAATGTCAAACCATTGTAGGAAAAGCAAATATTAATATTATAAAACCAAAATATTTTCTAAAGGTAAACCAACATGTATTTAGGAAAAAAACAAACCCTCATCTTATCCTTTCAACTTCATACAAAATATCTTCCTCTATAATATAAAAAAGGCCAGAGATAAGTTGGCCTTCAACAGGACAGGCACTCCATAACCTTACAACTACTTGTTCTGTTAGCCTTGATGTTCTGATTTGACACAGAATTGTCATCACTTTCCAAAGAACCAACACAGGTTGTGGTTGGGCATATGTGAAGAAAGAGTCCATCAAATGTACTGGATGAGCTTTTAAAGAAGCTACTGGACATTACAGAATTAGGTATGCTCTCAGAGGCACTACGGGATCAACCAAGAGACTTTGTAAAGCAAAGCTGGAAGCTGATACATAATTGGGCCCAGAAAAAGACAGGAGCTTAGGGAGAAACTTAGTATATAGCGAACTCAGTGCTCACCGGAATCCTCTTGAAGACATTCGAGGTCCAGACGACGATGAAATCTTATTATTATTATTATTATTTATTATACTTATATCCCGCCCATCTAGTCGTTGACTACTCTGGGCGGCTTACAACAAGTAGACTAAAACAGTTAAAAATTAACAACAGTTTACAGCAATAAACAATCATTCAAGATGGAAGGAAAAAAGAAAAGATAGATCAAGTGGTGCTCGGAGGGAAGGCCTGCCTAAATAGCCAGGTTTTCAGTTAGCTTTTAAAAATACCCAGCAAAGGGGCCATGCGGATCTCTAAGGGGAGGTTATTCCAAAGACGAGGAGCCACTGCCTAGAAGGCCCGGTTTCTTGTTTTTTCCTTTCGGGCCTCCCTCAGCGTTAGGCTCCTCAGCCGCACCTCCTGGCTAGATCGAGTGATACGGGCAGATCTAGGTGGGAGGAGGCGTTCCGCCAGATATCGAGGTCCTAAACCGTTTAGGGCTTTATATGTAATCATTAAGACTTTGAAATCAACACGGAAACGAACGGGCAGCCAATGCAATGCGGCCAGGGTGGGAGAGATATGATGATGTTTTCTCACCCCACTAAGAAGTCTGGCCGCCGCATTCTGCACCATTTGAAGCTTCCGCATCAATCTCAAAGGTAGCCCCACATAGAGCACATTACAGTGGTCTAATCTCGAGATTACAAGCGCATGTACCAAAGTGGTGAGCGCCCCAACATCAAGATAGGGACGCAGCTGGGCAATCCGCCAAAGATGGAAGTAGGCGGAGCGGACCACTGACGCCACCTGGGTTTCCATGGTGAGCGCCGGGTCCAGATGGATCCCCAAGCTGTGAACCTCACTCTTCGCGGTGAGAGTCACCCCCCCCCCAAATGAGAGTTTCCCAAACCGTTGATGGTGGGGCCACCCACCCTCAGGACCTCCGTCTTGTCCGGGTTCAGCCTCAGCCCATTTTCCTGCATCCATTGCAGTACAGTCTCCAAACAGCGCTGAAGGGACAGAACGGCATCCACTGTGGTTGGAGAAAAGGAGAGGTAGAGCTGAGTGTCATCAGCAGACTGATGGCACGATGCCCCACACCCCCTGATGACCCCACCCAGCGGCCTCATATAGATGTTAAACAGCATTGGGGAGATAATGGAGCCCTGCGGAACCCCACAATTGAGGCTCCACGGGGCCGAAACCCTCTCCCCAAGCTGTACTCTCTGAGGACGGTCCTCCAAGAAGGATCGGAGCCAGGCAAACGCCAGGCCACCAATTCCCAACTCGGAGAGCCTCCTCAGGAGGATACCGTGGTCGACGGTATCAAAGGTGGCTGAGATATCGAGGAGGACCAACAGATACGTTTTTTGATCAATCTTCTGATCCATAGGAGAAGGATGTTTAGCTAGTAGTTTTTCTTTTTGTCTTTTTGTCTTGTTTATTACATGTTAGATTGTGAATGTTTTTGAGTTTGTTTGTTATAATAATAATAATAATTTAAAAAAATTACTGGGCCTAAATAGCTGTCAGGACAGCTGGACATAACGAGGGTCCCGCCCCCTGGGGCCGGACCATCCACTCACGCGTCCGCTGCTGGCTCCACTCTCCCTTCCAGTTGCTCTGGAACTCGCAGTCGGTTATCCACTCGTCAGCCTGGCAGGGAGACTCGTCTTCCCTCCTTCTGCCAGGAGTGGATAGCCGACTGCGAGCTCTGGAGCGATTGGAAGGGAGAGCGGAGCCGGTGGCGGCGGCGGACAGGTGAGTGGACTGTCCGGCCCCCTCATTACCTCCAGCTGTGTGGGGGTATTCGTATACAGTACCCCATCTCTAGTCAGGATCCAACTTTATCCAGATTACTGGGCGTAAAGCTTTCTGTGATGTGCTATGGATCAACAATTGTCTGTTTTCAGGGAATTCTTCTATCATAGTTAAAAAATTAGTAGAAATAATTCCAGACATACTGGCACCTACTGACTCCATTCTTCATCAGTCTTCTCAGAAGTTACCTGGGCATACCATCTAACTTTATACTAAACCAGAAGACATTTTTAGAGAGGTTTTAACAGAAGGGCTCAGGATAGACAATGGGCAAAATCTAGTAGACCTTGTTAAGTCAATAATTGAAGTTCAAGTCCGATAGCTTCATTAGGTCTACTCTTTGGAGGCAAACAAATGGCTAAAGTTTCTTTTTTTAAAAGTGTCTCTTTTGCAGTTTTATAATGTCTTCTTTTCTCTTCTTTTTTGTTTGTTTAAAATGACACAGATGACAGCCTAAGCAGTACAGAGGATTGGTTAATAAATATGACCATGACTATCCGTCCATCCAAAGCCACTGGTCTAATGTTTGCTTTGGTTTCTGATGAAACAGTGCCTCTTGCTTTATCAATAGTAGATTCCAGCTCACCAAACTTAAAGGTAGTCCTTTGCTCCTTATTATATGCTTGGTGGAGGGAGCTAGCCTGATATTCAGCACCTCACTTGGATGCAAGGGGTAATTTGTTCTGAAAAGTGTGACTACCACTTTAGTCCTCACCTTTGCCATAGAAATCTGATCTGACTGAAATCCAATATCCTTCTCCCTGCAGAGGTGTAAAGCAGGATAATGGCTTGGGGGGCAGTTAAACATGTTTCCACACGTTGAATGGCCAGTTTGATTTTGAAAGGCATGAATTATCCTCTTTCACTGACAGTGGAATGTAAGAGTGGGTTCAAAGAGGCTGGCTCTGATACATGTTTTTCCTTTCTTGGTTGCGCCACTTCAGAATGCCTGTGGAGGGTTACTTGGATGAAGGTATTCTGGGGGAAATCTTCCCAGGAGATTATCTTCCTGACACGTTAGCTTTCTCTGTACAGAATTTTAATGGATGGGGAAATTAATCACCTTCAGTTTCTCCTGCATTCACATTTTTTAAGCCTCAAATCTTTCTTTCCCAAATATATGATTTGACAATTTTGCTAAACTTTTCAAAAATCAACTAAAATGAAATACTCACCCTTCTGCACTGACTAAATTCAGTAGATACAACTGTTTTGAAATATGAAGGAATCTACAGTTTGGGTGAAGTTCATATAAAAAGGAACTGAGACAAAATTCATACGCATTCTCACACAAAGTTCCCATGGACGTTCCCATGGTTTTATTGACGCTTAAACTACTAACCTTGACATACTTCACAGAGGTTGGCATTAACCATTCCTCTTACCCTTAAGTGTGAAAATAAACAGGACAGTCCAGTCTCAAAGATGTGCCAGCTATAGTGGGTTTGGAACAGGCAGAGGTCTTCTATACCAAAACAACTACCTTTCTACGAGTACAAGTAAAATCCCTGTGTTCTGGCTGATCTCAGATCTGGCAGTTCAACTAGATCTGCCAGCACAGCTGCTGAGATCATGTATCAGAAGAGCCCTGAAAAGGATGGAGAAGAGGTAGGGCAGGGAAGTTGCTGAGTTACATCAGAAGGCCAGGCTAACAGCCACTATCCTGGGTCAACATTAGGCCATGATCAGGGTAGTTCTGAGTAACGTCCAACATCCCTAGGCTGGGAGGGAGTTGGATTCAGCATAGCCTTGACTAGCTTACGGTCAGCCCAGTCAACCCTCAGCCATCAGGCTGAGTTGTACTCAGAAATACCACTTGCCACTACTTAGTAGCTTACCCCTTTGGGTTGCCACAGGATAAGGAGAGCTGCCTCCTTTTTCTTTGTTTCCTGCCCTTTTGAGCCTATATTGAGACATCAGCTTTGAGATGAGATTTTTTTCATGTATGGTGGCTCTCACTGTCTTACACTTACATGGGATTAAGGGTTGTATCCATGGTTAGAGGGTCTCAGCTTTTTAGGCTCTATAAATTTTGTCTGCTTGAATGGTTTGTCCCAATATTTTTGCTATAGTATCTTGTCAGCTGGAGAGAGAATATACAATTGTTGTGAGGGTTACCTAAAGTTTGTGGTAGTGTTTTATCCTCTTGTTATTTATTAAATGTCAATACAGTAGATATGTATGAAACTAGTATTAATGAGTGATTTGTTCTATTGGGGTTGTTTCCCCTGCTCAGGTATCGAAATATCATTGATATGGTGTTGCAGCATTTAGGGTAACATTTTGATAGGGGCGTGTATAGTCTTCCATATTGTTGGCTGTTGATAATATTGTGTGTGCTTTGGGTAGCTTCTTTGGGCTTTGCTATGGGTGGAAATCCTGAAGCTGAGGCTTCAATACTTTGGCCATCTCATGAGAAGAGAAGACTCCCTGGAAAAGACCCTGATGTTGGGAAAGTGTGAAGGCAAGAGGAGAAGGGGACGACAGAGGATGAGATGGTTGGACAGTGTCATCGAAGCTACCAACATGAATTTTACCCAACTCTGGGAGGCAGTGGAAGACAGGAGGGCCTGGCGTGCTCTGGGCCACGAAGAGTCGGACACTACTTAATGACTAAACAACAACAACAATGGGTGGAAAAATACATTCCAGATATTGAAATGAAGCACCCTATTAATCTCTCACCTCTTCTTGTTTTTGATTCCCAGGATATCATAGTATCTATTGAGAATATCATCGTTGCCCGGTTGGATTCAAACAGGCTATGTACTTCAAGAAGAGTACTGGTAGAACTCAAAGTAACTAGGCAACTTCTTGAACTTAAAGTTGATTCACACTCACATACCACTTACTCGGAACAGCAGCTCACAGTCCTTCATCAAGCAATGAATGGATCTGTTGATACCTACTTAGGTGGCATTCCTGGTAAATTGAATTATCTTTTATTCATTCAGTTGATGAGCCTAGTTAAGAAATTATTCTCTTTAAAAAGTTGCATTTGATTTTATTTTAAAATATATGTGTGGAGTTTCTAGTGAAATGTGGTATTTGAACAGTTGTTAAAGTTGCATTAGGCTAAGGATAATAGATGCGTATTTTATTCCAAAACATCCATTTTCTGACATGATCCTAGGGAACCTGTGTTCCCTTCTCTACTGCCCAATCTCTGTTTGCTTTTAGATTCTTAAGAGGCTTTAGTTTTTTACATACCTTAAGTGTCCTCTACTGACAAGTCTGAGGAATTGCACCTGCAATTCAACTAGATAATGATTTTTAAGGGATGTTCACTAGCACCCAAGTACAGATTCAGATTTGCAATTACAACCCTTCAGATTCAGAATGTGGAATTTAAAAAAATCAAAACTTCTGAATATCCAGAACTCTGTTACAGTCAATATGAATACTTTATAGTCATCGTTTTCCCCTTAAAAACAACAACAAAAAACCCTCAAAAAACCAGGCAAAACATTTTTAAAGGATTTCTCTGTATCCGCTCACAACTTCCCAGTGATTGCTCCAAACCAAAAGAATGCACATCAACATCCAGCAGTGCCTAGGCATTAGGAAATGACTGCATTGGGCATACTGCTTGAACCCCGAAGAGTAGAAATGCCAGCAGCATTGGGGAAGCAGATGACAGGTCACACTGGAGAGTGGGCTAATGCTCTGGGCAGTACTGGCAGGCAGATTGGAGCTGTAGATAGCCTGTGGTGGGTAGGAACTCTGCCAACAGCATGGGGCAAAGCACAGATGAGTGAGCGAGCACAATCTATACAGATTCCTGTGCCCTGCCACTGTTTTGTATCTTGGAAGGTTCTCGTGAAAATCAAGAAGCCATATTTCAGTTGAATATCAGGAAAAACATCCTAACTGTTAGAGCAGTATGACAATGGAACCAGTTACCTCAGGGGATGGTGACTGCTCCAACATGAGGTATTCAAGAGAAAACTAGGCAGCCATCTGTCAGATATACTTTGATTTGGATTCCTCCATTGAGCAGGGAGTTGGGCTTGATAGCCTTATAGCCCCCTTGCAACTCCATTATTCTATGTTTCCATGAAAATGGGACTCATGATAGCTGTATAAGGCCTTGTCTCAGATTAACAAAGAGAAAGAATTAAGGACAGATCAGGCAGTAGAGACAGTAGCAGTCAGTCCAGTAGCAAGCATGCAATCCAGGTACATAAATTATGTCTGCAATATCTGGAATGTGATAATATTGTTCTTCATCATTGTCAATGGAGGTCCTTCAAGTCATCACACAGAAGGACTTCTACTGACAGAAATGTGCCGGTGGAAAATGTTGGGGTCAGTATCATTTTCTCCCATCACCTGCCACCTTAGAGAGGTAGTCATATGTTTTAAGCAGGTCGAAAAAGAAGAGAACAGTGTTTCTGAACCTTGGATCCCCAGATGTTTTTGGACTACAACTGGCCTGCACAGCTAATGGTAAATGCTGCTGGATAGCTCTGTGGTTTAGGCATCTGGCTGCAGAGCCAGAGGTTGGGAATTGGATTCCCCACTGTGCCTCTTCGACAGGAGCTGGACTCAATGATCCATAAAGTCCCTTCCAGCTCTGCAGTTCTAAGAAGATGACAATGACGACAATGATGATTACACTTTGAGATCCAAGATTGGGAACCACTGGAATAGAGCAATTGGAGTAGCTGGACAAGGAGAGGAGAGTGTAGCTTTTGCAGTGATTCTCTACTTCTGAAGTATCTCAGCAACAAAGCATGCCAAGAAAACTGAGTGTTGGGAAGTTTTCAAAGCATGCAGGCAGGACAGTCCTGACCTTTAAATCAGAACACTTTAAGACCAGAGTGCCACACATACAGAAAGCCCTGCTGTTCTTTTACTGGTCGGGTGGGAATGAGGGAGAAGAAGCATTTCCCCTTCATCTTTGTTCTTTCTGTTAAAACTATTTCCATCACGAGCCCCAAAGGATATGTGTAGACCAGGTAGAAATTCGGGTCCCAAAATCTGAAATCCAAAGCCTCCTTGACTCCACCAATGCCACAAGTTTATCTCCCCACACCCCACCATGGGGGAGAGAGAAGAATAGTAGATCTTCCTATGGGTCAAGGAATGGCAGGAGATCTGAATCTGGGTCTTTTTCCTGGACTTCTTTTTGCAGCCTCTGATTTGAAATTCATATTTCACCTTTGGTCCCAGGGACTGTTCTGTTAATTATAACTAAAGATGTTTCTATCTTATCATGGTTTGTTGGTTTGTTTTTCTCCTACTCTATATTTGTGATCTTCCCAGTTTTTTAAAAAAGTATATATTTTAAATATAGATAGTAATAGTGGAATAGTTTATATATATGCTGTCAAAAGGCATAGGTCAACTCTCCAAGAATTATTATTGATTTTATATGACGTTTTATGCAGATGTTCCAGTTGAGGCAACCCCATTGACAGTATTTTATCACGGCTGCATGGAAGTGAAAATTAATGATAAGCAGCTGGATTTGGATGAAGCCATCTCCAAAAAAAATGACATCAGATCACATTCATGTCCATTGCTCATAGAAGAAATGCACAGCTCGGAAGCCACTGATGTCCCTTCTGTTCATTAATCTCTCATAGGAAAATCCAAATTGTTTTTGCACAAAATGGATAAAGACACAGAGATTGAACTATTAAAAAATGCTCTTTTGTAATTATCTGTTTTGAGAACAAATAAACTGCATCGTTTTCCACTATAAAGGGACCATGCGAAGATTAAGCTGCTGTCAAAATAGTGTCATTTATAATATTTCAAGATTTTTTTTAGTTGAATAGTTTACTTAACAGCCGTACACTTCACATTTTATATTTTACGTATCTTTGACAATAAAACTACCCATACACTTGTACTCGTTTTGATATCTTGGTTCTGATCTGTTGTGGTTGCAGAAAGAGGGCACTGAAGCAATGAATCAAGGTGTTCAATGTTTAGGAAGAAGAGCTTTATACAAAGATCCTATGGAAAGATACAGGTTTACACTGTTAGGTGATACCACCTATTCGGTGGCTACCCTGTCACACTATCTTATACCAGTGTTTCAAGAGCTTATGACTACAGACAGGTAACAGTGCCATAAATCTTTAGGGACAGAGCATCAATGAGACAATCCTTGAAGAATGTTTAATAATTAAACAGTCATATTAAATTGATCAAATCTCATTCCCATAGCAAACATTAGCTACAGCCACCAAATTACAATTTCTACTGTCAAACACTTCTTATAACCAACTAAGCCAAGAACATTACCTTTTATTATATATTTCAGCATGATATATACAGAAAGAGGTGTATTTGACCTATTGGGCTAATTAAAAGTCTACATGGATATTTCTTGTCTATGAAGGAATTCCATTATTATGCTTCAGCACTAGGATCATAATATTTGAAGATTATCATGGCATCGCCTATTGGAGACCAGCATTGAGATCTACCTGGTGTCATTTATATCTCCTCAACACATGACATCTCTTTTAGTTAAGTATCTTCAGCCCAATTCCAACTAGAAGACTTTCATACAGTTTGAAATTAGCACTGTGCTGTGAATGATAATGAGTCATGGTAATTACAACATTGAATACCAGTAGGATTTAAAATACATACCGGATATGTTCATATAAAAATCAGCAAGCCTTTTAGAGGAATAAATATGTTTAGGATTATAATACCAGTGCCTCAGAACTACATGATTTGGCACTATCATTCGAAATGGATATCTAACATTTCAAATGGAAATTGCTCATGATTCTTGTCCCAGCTTTAGAAATCAACCCAAACCACTTTAAACATTGGAACCTAACTACATATACTTAGTTCAAGGACTGAACTTTAGCCAAGAAAAATCACTTTCAAGGGAGTGTGCTCACAATCATGGTTGTAAAAAGAAAGCCTCAAGCTAGCTAATACCTTGATCCTAAAGCACAGCCAATTTTATTTCATGTTATGCATGTTGCAATTTTCAAGTATCCTCTCGTTTTTTCAAGTCAAAACATAACCCATGCATAAGAAATATGCGAAGATGCAGAGATTCTGCTGCATAGTTCTTTGTAGAAGCTTGATGCATTAAACCAGTCTAAGTGCTTTGACAGTTTGGCACAGAAGTGCCAGGGAAAATCCTAAACAGGCAGAGATAAATGGACTGGCAAGTGGTGTGTACATGTCTTCACATTTTGTGGATTTTTCCAGAGTTTCCCAGGACTGGAATCAATCTTACATAACTCATAGGAAAGATCTACTTTGCTAATCTGTGGCATCAGCAGGACCTCAATCTTGTTCTGCTTTGTTTTGCAAGGACTCATTCCTAATAGAGCAAACTATAATAAGGGGGAAATGCTTAACTGCAAATATATTATCTACCAAACTCCCTAAAAAAAAACAGCAATTCATCATCTTCTCATAGTAGCAGGTACAGTGAGCTGCTTAAATATTTATTTTGTCCAAAATAGAGTGGGTATAAACAAATGCATTGGCTAGAATCCTATTGGTGTTACACGAGAAGTGTAAATTACACCAACAATTTGTCCCTAACTAGCAGATCACCCCTCCTATATTCTCCTATCTCCTGAGATCACTCAGTTGAGTTCGTGTGCAAGGAGGGATACAAACAACAGAACCCACTTATAGTAACTCTAATAGGGCTTTCAAGGTAAGTGAGATATTTAAAGAGTGGTTTTACCGGTTCCACTCCCCCAGTTAGTTTCCATGGCCAAGTGGGGATTCGAACCCTGTTCTCCAGAGTCCTTGTTCGTCACTATCCACTACACCAGTGGTCCCCAACCTTTTCCAAACCACAGACCGGTTGGGGGAGCGGGGTCCGTACGTGGGGAGGTGGGGCACCCCCCGCGCTCCTGGATGGGCGGAGTGTGCTCGCAGATGGGCAGGGCATGCTCACGGATGGGCTGTGGCACGCTCGTACGGATAGGCACATGCACGGATGGGCGGGGTGCGCTCGCAGATGGGCAGGGCGCACTTGCACGCGCGTGGGTATACAGGGCACCCATGTGTGTAGGTGGGCGGGCTGGGTGTGCGTGGGGGAGTGCATGCGGGTGGGGTGGAAGATCTGTCTCCGCAGCCCGGTCCTGCCAGGCCACAGACCGGTACCAGGCCGTGGACCGGGGGTTGGGGACCCCTGCACTACACCACACTGGGAACTAGTGGCAATCCACCATAGCAGTTTATGCTGCTGCACATACATCTGCATAACAAAGTAATGGAATATTTACTAAACCAATTTTAACTTAATTCTGTTTCATTGCCGTATGGATATACATTTACAAAAGTGCCAATTCTGTTCTACCTTAAATAATAATAATAATAATAAAGGAGATTCTACCTTTTTCTCTATTGTGCTTGATATTAGACATGGGGACGACTATAAAAACGAATAGGGATCTTCAACGAATATCCCTGATTTGTCAGATATTCGTTGCTTCGTATTCTTGGGTCCAGAGGCCCCGACGAATACGAACCAACGTATATAACCCTTTTATATTTGTCCCTTCGTTTCGTATCTGCTTATGCCCCTGCCATGAGCTGTTCCTCAGGGGCATAAGCAGAAAGGGGTTTTCCCTTCGGGCAGCTTGCTAAAGCCTGCCCGAAGGGAATACCACCCCCCAGGGCTGGGGGATGGCTTGGTTCCCCTTTCCTCCTCTTCCTTTGCCCCTACGGCATTGGAAGAGGAGGGAAAAGAGGATTAAAGGGATCCCCCAGCCCCGCTGCCTTTGCAAAGACAGTCGGGCTGGGTGATCGCTTTGATCCCACTTTGATCCCTTCCCTCCTCTCCCTATGCTGCACGGCATAGGATGGCTGTGGGGGCCGGGGCTTTTTGGGTTTTTTTTTTTTTTAGATAGCCCCATGGGCTATCTAAAAAAAATGACCCAAAGAACCGATGAATTGATTCGTTGTTTGTCGGGCCACTGGGGGGCAATTCATGGTTCGTGGGTTGTCAAGTTTGACGACCCACGAACCAAGACAAAGCACCATCTTGGCGCTTTGACCCCATCTCTACTTGATATTGTTAATAATGATGTTTTTGTAAAAAAAATCATAGGGCCCTCCGTATACAAGATGTTTGACAAAGAATGAGAGGGTAATGCCACTGAGTTCTAACCAGTCAAGAAATAGGTGGTTCTATCTTTTGCCTGCAGTCTGGAATAAAGATGTCACTTTGATAGAAAAGCATGTGTTAGCCCAAACTGGTGGTTGGAATTCTAGTATACGTATCCCTACCAGGGGGTCTTTTTAACAGTTGCACTATGAATTCTTTACAATACACAGCTGAGGAATATTAACTGAGAACCATGCAGTTTACAGGGAAAGAGATGAACAGCTGCTAAAGGACTTCACTATAAGTTCATATGAGTACATTCAGCACTGCATGACTTGTTGCATCTTTTTACTGTGACTAGTTTTCTAGTGGCAGATAGGAAGACGTGATCATAGGCCACAGCTTCTTCATTCTTGTTATAAAAGATTGAGTGTAATGGCCGAAATCCTGTTGCAGAGTTCTGCAAAAGGAAGCGAATTACCTCCAGTTAAGAAATATCCATAGTCATGTGATTTGGCGTGCAACAGGTAATGCCTACAGAGATTTCTTAACTTACAGCAATTTGTTTCCAAAAGTTTGGCCTTTTATGTAACTGTGCAACAGGATTTCAGCCCATGCATGGCTAAGGGGTGGGGTGGAGGTGGGAGTGACTGACTAGCCTTAATCAAATTATTGTATCAATCTAACCCATCAGGGTTGTTGTGGTGATGGAAAACACACCAGTTTCTACTCCTAAGAGGAAAACGGGGGTTACTCTTGCTTCTGTCTGTCTAGCTCTCTATCTATCTTCCTCAGTTTTCTCTACAGAAAAGGAATAATAATGAATCACAATCATTATGCAGTAACAATGCAACTCTATACATGTCTGAGAACAAGAGTGGATGATAACCTTTATTAGACCACTGAAATCACACAAACAGAGAAGTTTTTGAGTCATGCAGGACTCTACATCAGGCTGGGCATTACAGAGCTGGAGGGCTGTAGAACAAATGGAACAATTTCCAAAATCATCGAGGCCAGATGCTGAGGCCAGTTTCTCTTGCCAATTCCAAAATGGAGTCTGAATCTTTATTAGATCAGCTTGAGGAAGTAGGTTATAGGTTCCATCTCAGGCGATACCGATTTCATTTTCTTCTCATTCTGAGAAGTCAAAGGGCTGCCAGTCACTCAGCATCCTCCCGTTTTTCTGTACTACTCATGACAGGCATACTTCAGTTATGTATAAGATGACAGCCTGAAAGTTGATATGTAAGTTGTTATTAAACATGTAAGAGAGTTATAAGACGAGAGAGATATATATTCTTTTTCATATGCTTCTGCATTTTAAATTCGATGCTGTGCAACTGGAAACCAGAAGATGGAGCTGAATGACTGCAAGAATTCAGCACAAATAAAATTAATCACTTGAGAATAATTTTCCTAAGTACCAGAATCTTTCATCCAGCCAAGTACTATATTTTTAAAACAGAAAGAATCCACAAGTCCATGTAATCCAGTGTTTCATAATATAGTTCTTTGGATTTCCAGAATCAGTGAGTTTAAACTGTAATCATTTTACTTCCTTGCCTTTTAGACCCCAGTCTACCAGAAAAATCTCCTGTCCCTGGGCGGGATAAAAATCTAATAAAAAAATACATACATACATACATACATACATACATACATACATACATACATACATACATACATACATACATACATACATACATAATCCAGATTGGGCACCAGAAACACATTTAACTGATTCAATCTAATTAAACACCTCCGGGACCTCTCCCTTTAGGTTCTGAGGCTCCCTAGTGTTCCTTTTTGCCCTAGGGAAGCATTTGGGAGCCTTAGGATATGGGGAGGCAGGGTTTTTTAATAGTACAAAAAAATCACTACTGGATTGACTTTTAAAGGCTCCCAAGGATCTCAAAAGCTTCCCAGGACAAAAGAGAGCTCTAGGGAGCATTGGAACTTAAAATGGGGAAATAGGAAGCTTTTAATTAGTTATAATCAAATGTTTCCGGCACCTAATCCAGGTTACACCAACAGGATTTTGCCCAGTGGTTGAAATACTGTTGCTTAGCATAGTAAATCACAACTAGAGAAGATCCATTAAATCAATGGAACTTATGGAGGAGTCAATTCACCAAATCTGCATTGATTCAATGATCCTACCCTAGTTGTGGCTTATTATACTAAATAACAGGATTTCAGAGAGTGGTTGTGAGGAAACATGCCTAGGAATGTGCTGTTAGAGTAATTCATGAGTTGTGATGCTATCTGGATAATGCAGACTTGGCCTCAACTTACACATATGCTGGTTCCATCATACTAAGCTATAATAGTCTCAACATAAAGTTAGCTTTAAAGACAGAAGTTACAGCTAGCAGAATTTTGAGCTGCCACAATATTTGTGAGAATGAGGGATTTTGATGATTTTATACCAATTTTGTATAGTTGCAATAGATAGAACTTCCAAGTCCTCAAATGTTTGGACTGTTGGAGTTTTTGCAACCACACATGCTGCCTGCCATTTGTTTGACTAGGAAGGACTTTTTAGTGAGCTGGTGTGATTATTGATCTATTCAGTACTAACCAATCATTCCCTCTCACCTCTGTATTCAAAGAGAACCTGCCTCTCTGCTGAGCCTTTCTTTAGTCTGCTGAAGTCAGTTTGGTTGCTTGTTTGCTGTTGTTTCCTGCAAATGTCTCAGAATGAATTATTGAGACCTTAAGTGCCAGTTAACAAGGAAAGGGTGGACGACCTGGGGAAGGTGAAGCTATTCTCCTCTGTGAATCTCTGTGTTTCTACTCCATAGCACAAGGAATATTACTAGAAATGCAAAACTCTGCAATATGGACCAGGTTATTGGAAGACTCTCATGAACATATCTGCATCTGTCCTAAGACTAGCCTCAGGGGATTGTCTATCTAATTTTAATCACATTGGCAAGTGTTAGAGGTCTTTTCAGTGTTGACATCTTACAGGGGAATGCCATCTTTTAAACACTCGGTTTTGAAATTACCTCCCCCAGGTCATTTTGCCCATGCTGAAGGTTTTTCATTCAATTGTTTCATTTCAAACATTTTCATTGCATGGTGCCTTGTGAGGCCCTTCCCCCAAGGGAAGAGGAGAAACAATAAAAAATAACTTACTGGCAAGTCATGGGGTGGGGGTTGTTTTAATATACAGCCCTGCAGATCTTTTTTGTGGCCAGAAACAGTAATTGTTTAAAAGCCCTTCAAAATCAGCAGCACTATCTGCCAGCCAAAGTATGTGGTGGTCTGGCTTTCCAGGTGCTTTCCCAGTTTTGCAGCAGGATACTGCTTAGTTTGTCTAATCGTAACACGTTTAGCAGTACTATGACACCAAAGGCACTTACAAACTATTTTAGATTTTTGTCAGGTCGGTTTCTAGCTCTTTACTCCTCCGTACTTGTCCCTGAGTGGAGACCTAAGTGAAACTTCATGGTCTGTGTCATCACTTAGAGTGTTCCCCCCCCCGCCACATTACAAATGGCCAAATCTGCCAGGTTTGTTAAATGTATTAATATTAATCCTGACTATTAACGGTGCAATTCAAATGCAAAGATATGCCAGTTGTGGTGGGTTTCAAATGGGCAGAAGCCCTTCGCACAGCCACAACTGCCCTGCTCTGCCCTCTGATCTGCTTGTAGAACTGGATTGGCCACTGCAGCTGCTGTGCTAGCTGCAGAACAGCCAGCAGAACAGCCGTAGAAAGGAAGCAGAAAAGAGAAGGAAGCTGGAATTGATTCATGCCAGATCCAAACCCCACACAGCACAGACTCACCACCACTAGCTGGCACAAAGGGTCAGGGTATTTGTCACAAGTAATTTTCAACACCTCTTGGCTGGGAGGGGTTGGACTCAGCACAGCCTCATCCAGTTTGTTATCTAGTCAGCCAGTCCTCAGCCATGTTGGCTAGTTAGGACTGTACCCTAAATTATATGTACATATAAAATATACTGAAGCAGAATTTTCCACCATCTACTATAGCCAAATTAATAGATGCAGCTATATCACAGGATGGAGAGGATTAATATTGCACCTGCCCATCACAGAATTGTTAAAGATAAGCCTATCAAGAAAAAGAGATACTTATGGATGAATCAAAACCACACTTTTAACTGCTAAGCACACAACACCCTCAAGATGAGAGTGGATCAGCCTTATTACATCCTTTCACATACACAAAATCAGAGAATCAGAGGACAATGAAGTTGGAAGGGGCCTACAATGCCATCAAGTCTCACCGCCAGCTCAATGCAGGAATACAAATCAAAGGATATCTGCCAGGCAGTTGTTTGAATTTCTCTTGAATGCATTGGAGCACTCATACGTCTCAAGGTAATTGGTTTCATTGCCATACGGCTCTAACAGTTAGGAGGTTTTTCCTGATATTCAACCGAAATCTGGCTTCCTATAACTTCAGTCCATTATAGAGTGTCCTGCACTCTGGGATGATCGAGAACAGATCCTGCCCCTCCTCCCTATGACTGCCTTTCAATTATTTGAAAAGTGCTCTCTTATCTCCCCTCAGTCTTCTTTTTTTAAGGCTAAACATGCCCAGTTCTTTCAGTCTTTCCTTATAGGGCTTGGTTTCCAGCCCCCTGATCAGCCTTGTTGCCCTCCTCTGAACTTGTTCCAAATTGTCAGCTTCCTTTTTGAAGGGTGATGTTGAAAAGTGGACACAGTATTCAAGATGGGGGTTAACCAGTGCCAAATAGAGGGGAACTAGAACCTTGCAGGATTTGGAGACTATACTTCTGTAAATGTTAATTCAATTTTTTTAAAATCTCAACTTCTGTCCTTCATGTTTATGAAGAAAAATCTGAATGTCAGAAAATCCATATTTAAAATGAACTGGGGGAGGGGACCCTCACCCATCTCTAAATACCACACTCTCAGTAGCTTTGCTTTTTTGGCGGCAAAACAATGGGTCAAAAGGGACTGTTGTTGTTGTTAGTGTTGAAAGGTGTTCTTCTCACACAGGTTAACTTTTCGCACGAACGTACAAAATATGAAGAAATTGATTTGTAGCTTCATAAAGTGCAAGGAAAAATTAAAGGATCAGAATAAACATCCAAAATTATTATTTCCAGTTGAGGGAAAAGCTATTGGCTGAAAGCAGTGCTTAAATAATAGGAGACGGGGGAGAGGGGCAGAGAGCTTTATGTTTAAATTGTTGCCCTCTTGGCTATTACATTTAGAAAAATACAAGGGGCAAGACAGGGACAAAAGGGTTACAGAAGGAACTTGTTATTTTCCCTCTCTGCATTTTGAGCACTGATTTGACAGTGTACAGCTTTCAAACAAATAAAAAACATCCCCAGGTTCTATGAAATGGCTTTTTATTTTTAATCAAAGCAGACAAACTCTCAAGATGCCCACTTATTAGACTGGTTGAAAGACATAATGACTGCAGTCCTGAACACACTGATGTGGGAGTGTCAAGTTCCAGTTGCTATGAATAAGAAAAGAGGCATTCAGATTCTGTTCTAGACTTAAGCAAAGAGTTCGCTGTTGTTAATAAGCTGTGATAAGCAGTGGGATCCTGTTCTTCAAAATATTTAAAAATATGTATTTGGCTTGAAACTATACTTGAATAAAAGCTGAGCAATGTGAGCAAGGGGAGGTCATTAATAGGTTCTATATTACAAAGATAAATCAGCTGCATATGATAGCTAAATCATGCTCTCTTTTGTGGAGAGATAACAACCACTTGGGATGAATATTATGGAGGAAGTGAGTCACTGCCTATGGTCTTAGTCGTTACTTATCTTATTGAGGGGGGAAAACATAACAAGCACTGTTTCTCAAATATTTAGATATGGAGGCCCTTTTCTAAACCGATTTTTACCTTCCAGGACCGCTACTCTTATCTGTTGTATGACAGACTCTAGAGTAGGACAGTTCTTGAACAAACTGCAGAGCAGACACCAGTGCTGTGGAATAACAGAGCAGAGCAGAACAGAACAGAATCTCAGGGCTAATGTGATCCAGTATTAAAATCTCAGTGGAGAGTTACCCCTTTCCATCAACATGATACCCAAGGCCAGTGGTGTAGTATTAAAATGGAAACTGCAGGTTCCCATCATGACAGTCCCTCTAGTGAACACTTATCAAGGAGAGCCCAAAAAATCCAGGTGAAAGCAAATTCAGTTCTCAAAAAACCTAGTTTATGAATGTGAGATATTGCCTTTCTGTATCCATGATTCAAAACACCACGAAATAGCCTGATATTGCTGCACAATATTATGTGTGTGTTGCTAGCAGAAAAAAGGATCTCAAGCTTTATATAGTAAGGGGCAGCCTGAATGTTGACAACAACACCAATGGCAGCTGTCAAAATGGTCTACAGGATTCTCTCTTATGCTCACTACCATTCACAAAGTGACACCAAGCAAGAGATAATCACAGAAGACTACTCCTTTTTTCAGTTGTTAACCACTTTTCACCCAAACACAAAGTGATTGTCAGGGCTGTTTTTTAACAAGTGTGACTGGTAGTAGTGTGACTGTAGTGAGCACAGGAGGGTATCCTATAAACCATCTTGACTGCTGCCATTGGTGTTGTCAACATTCAGGCTGCCTTTTTCTACTATGAAAAGCTTGGCATCCATTTTCCTGCTAGCAACACAGACACAACATTATGCAGCAATATCTGAAGTCCAGATTCAAAGTTTTTTTTTTGTTTGGACTGACCCCATTTTTAGCATTCTATCTATCTATCTATCTATCTATCTATCTATCTATCTATCTATCTATCTATCTATCTATCTATCTATCTATCTATCTATCTATCATCATCATTTGCAGTCCACTTTTCTCCCAATGAGGGGACTTGCCTTATAGAATAATTTGCGCTGTTGCACAATAACGTAGCTGCATGGTAGTGCTGCTGTAATAATAATAATAATTGTGTGCCATCAAGTCCATTCTTACTTATGGTGACTCTTTGCAGGGTTTTCTAGGCAGTGAGTACTCAGAAGGGGTTTACCATTTCCTTCTTCTGGGGCATCCTGGGACTGTGCAGCTTGTCCAAGGCCACACAGGCTGGCTTCTCCTGGTCTACAGGATACCCTCTTGTTCTCACTACCATTCACAGAGTGACACCAAGCAATTCTGACTTATGGCAATCCTTTGTAGGGTTTTCTGAATAGAGAATACTCAGAAGTGATTTACCATTCCCTTCTTCGGGGGGGGGGGGGGGTGCCAGAAGAAAGAAATGGTTTCCAACAGAGAAAAATCAGAAAGATGAACAAAAAGACTTTTGCCCAACACCCAAAAGATTGTGAAGTTGGCACCAGGCAATACCTAGGGAAAATTTTCCAGAAGCTAGTGTCTGAATTATGGTACAATCAGACAAGGACATTCCTTATATTTTGGACAGCTTGTAGCACGGTCCAGTGTAAATTATTTCCCACTGACTACAGAATGCACAGGAGATTGTGAATGAGCCTAGCCCTGATCTGTGCACAAGGTGGACCTTTTTGGTCCAGCGGCAAGGCTATTCTTTTGAGGGCGGGGGGCAGATTATGTCAGGCAGAAAGGTTTTACTCTGCCCTTCTTCCTGACATGCTTTGGATTTTGACTTTTATTTTTAATATAATGGACTCTGGTTTGTTTGAGGAGAAGCATCTGCTCACATGTGTCCTAGAGCAGCCATTCTCAGTGGTGTCCATATGACTTCCTGAGGTGCCCTGGAACATTTGAAGGGGGCCACAGACTGGAAAAAATTCTTCACACACACCAAGGTTTATTATATCATTTATAGAGTCCTGATTTGGCCTATATTTCTTTCCTATTGTGTTTATGGCTGTGGCCAAAAAAGGTTGAAAATGGCTGCCCTAGACCACAAAAATTATAGTGTTCCTCACAATCAAGGACCAGTAAAGAATATCTAGGTGGGATGGCCTAATGCTATAAAATAATCCTCATGCACCAGCATAGAAAAATTGCATTGGGCGAATGGAGTTCTGGGGTATTTTCTGACCCACTGGATTTCCAGTGTGTTGAGAAGGTTTGTGGTAGGGATGCACATCTCATAGACTTCTGCTCTCCATGACAAACTAAGGAAAACAACCCTCTTCTCCTCTCACAATAGATTTCTCTGTGGGAGGTTTTTTTCTGAGAAATCTGGCAGGAAATCTCATGAGATTTTTTGGATGTTTCATTCTCTCTGCCCAGAACAACACTCTGCACAAAATTATTAAAATGTTGGCAGAAAATGGAATCTTTCCTGTGCAAGGTGACCTGGAAAGGGCATTGAGCTGTACAGAACTGTGTTGTTTTTTGTGCAATAAAACAGGCAAAGGCGGAGGATGTGGGATGAGACAAGGGTCTCATTTCCACTGTAAGTCATATTTGCAGTTTTGTGGCATTTATCTATTATTTGGACCTTCTTCAGTACTACAAAACAGTTGCTTAACAAGCCTTCTTCACACACACAGGCATCAAATCTCTATTTCTTCTGTGGTAGAAGGCCATCTGCAATGTCAGTTGTTGAGTTTATCGTTTTCTAAAACCTCAGCTTAGTCACTTGTATTGGTAGCATTAGAAAAGACAGAGAAAGAGAAAAGAAAAGAGGGGATTTTGCCTCAGACCATCAATTCTAGAATATATTGACAACAAAATCCCCTTGACTTAAGAAATGGAAGCCAGTAATTCTGACTAGGTATTAGAAGAGGAACATATTGACAGTGATGTTCAAATATTTGATTCATTTCCAGGATTCATTACAATTTAGGAATTGGAATTAAAATATTTATCTGAGGAAAGACATTCTCATATTGATTTTTTACTTTGGAAATTACTATTTGTTTCACCCTTGCTTCTATTAAAGGAAACCTTTTACAGTGGATTGTGAAATAATCTTATCACCTTCATCAGTCATGAGTCTACAGAGAAAGTAATGGGTTAGACACCCCCCCTCTGGCAACAGGAGGGAGAAGAAAGTCCAACATGTCTTAGGTGCTTTCTTCCCCTAACTGCTGTGGCCCATCTTTCTATGTGTATATGAATGCAGTGTTTATTACTGTAAGATGAATCCCAGCTGTGCCCTTTTGTAGGCTGAAGAGGTTGAGATGAAGCCAACGCTAACCAAGCCAACTGGCCTTGGTTTATTGCTTTATTATAAACAATTGTTTATATAAGAATCATACTGTAAAAATGTGTGATGACATGCAGAGGAGCAGCAAATCAGCAGCACTCTGTGCAGCTCCTTACCCAACAACATAACCTGTCACTGGTGCATAAATTGCCACTGCTATATTGCGTTCTTATTAACTACTTTGTAAGTTATTTTTAGTTTCCCTTTCATCAGGACACAGTTTATGTCTTCTGGCTAAAGTCCCCTGGTTAACTTGTTTCGCACTGCAACTTTCACATATGTTCTACTATCTTCTATGCATTCACACTGGAATTGCATACTCACTTACCTGGAAGTAATAACATCAAACACAATAGAACTTACTTTTGAATATAGTGTCACACTGTTATATATCCATGTAGCCAGAAATGGTTGAGGTTGTAATCCTACATTCATTTCTCTGGGAGTAAGTGCCACTGGAGTCAATAAAGCATTCTTACAAATAGATATGTGTAGAGTTGTACTGCAGTTAAACTAATGAGAAAAACACATGGGCAATGCATTTGTGTACTGAAAAGATGTAACTAATTTGTAGAGCACAGACTTTGATTGTGCATGTCTACTGGGTTTCACAATTGTTTATAATTGTTATCCGTTTTTTAAAACCGCTACCACTGATTCATTTTGTTGTTTGAGAATCTTTGCATAACACAAACAAATGACACTAAAGGACTGGTGTCACGGGCATTCAATTGACTAGAGATGGGTACAAACCACTGGTTTGATGGTTCATGCCAGTTCATTTTTCAGCCAAACAGGTGTTCAGCACTTCCCAGTCCCTCCTCCTCTGGCAGGTACCCACTCAGAGGTAGCACCCTGGCCTCACTGCTCTGCCTCCTCCAAACGCTGCCTCTGAGTGGGTGTCCACTGGAGGAGGCAGGGCTGGGAAGTGCCAAACACTTGTTTAGCCGAAAAACGAACCTGCATGAATCACTAATTCATGCCCATCTTTACAACTGTTTAACTAAGGCAACATATACTTTTTCCATAGAGGCCAGATTAATCTGGGAAAGTGATTTACACATAGAACTTCCAACTCCAAACTGGAACAAAATTTGGTCCTCCTCAGCCTTCAGAACTGGATTAGGTAAAGGTAAAGGTTCCCCTTGACATTTAGTCCAGTCGTGTCCGACTCTAGGGCGTGGTGCTCATCCCCGTTTCCAAGCCATAGAGCCAGCGTTTTGTCCGAAGACAGTTTCCATGGTCACGTGGCCAGCGCAACTAGACACGGAACGCCGTTACCTTCCCACCAAGGTGGTACCTATTTATCTACTTGCATTTTGCATGCTTTCGAACTGCTAGGTTGGCAGGAGCTGGGACAAGCGACGGGAGCTCACTCTGTCGCGTGGATTCGATCATACGACTGTTGGTCTTCTGACCCTGCATCACAGAGGCTTCTGCGGTTTAACCCACAGCACCACCACGTCCCCTCAGAACTGGATTGGTATCCCTCAAAGAAAAGTTACTAAAATTAGTGCTCTAATGGCAACTGTGTCCTGTAAAGCTATCCCAGAAGGTATGGAAACTTTCACCAAAGTGGCGGAGGGTCTGTGGAAGGAAAGAATATTGCATATGTGGATGGAATGTCACAAAGTAGCATTCACAAAGTAGGAAAAAAAAATAAACCTCATATTGAACATTGCACATCCATGCACATCCAAAACGACAGAAATGTGAGGCTTCACTACAAAGGGCTACTATACAAAGATTCAGTAGCTTCTGTGTTCTCAGCAGCTAGATTAGAAATCACTCAAATAAAAATTGTAAAGAGATCTTAATATCATCTCTTAGCTTAAAAGGGTCTGGCACTCAGCCCTTATGGGTAAAGGAATCCTTTTCTCTCCTTTCTTTAAAGGAGGAGAGCTTTGCAGATACCCTAAACTGCCAGAAAGACAAATAAGTGGGTGCTAGTTCAAGCCTGAACTATTTCTGGAGGCAAAAGTGTTGAAGCTCAGACTGTCCTACTTTGGGCACATCACCAGAAGGCCAGATTTTCTGGAAAAGACAATAATGCTGGTAAAAGTTGAAGACTGCAGGAAAAGAGAAAGACCAAAGGAACCCACAGGCTTGAGTTTGCAAAAGCTGAGCAGGGCTGTTGAGAAGAGGACATTTTGGAGTTCACCCATTTATAGGGTAACTGTAAGTCGGAAGTGACTTGATGGCACATAACAACAACAATCAGTAAATTAAGAATATCAAGAGGTGTAAATCGAGGAGACAAATTTGCTGAAGTTTGGCTCCCATTTATTCAATATGTGAATACAGAGCACACAGCTTGGCCCTGTTATTACCCAACCTTATTTTGGAAGCACACATTTTAAATGCCTAAGACTTGATTTGCTGTCTGATAACAGGACTGGCTATGTCTTCAGTGGGCAGGGATAGTTTTGCTTAACACCATTATTACCCAGTGCTGTCTGACATTGCAGTTTTAGTTGCTCTGCTTTATGTACTTCATAATTTTTTTTTTTTAAAAAAAGCTGCTTAAAGTCAACATGTCTCTTCCTGGGAGTCCTTGATTCCCTGAATTCTGGAATACTCGAATTGTTGCTGCATTTGTTCTTCTGCTTTTTGACCCTCAACTTTGACTTCAGTCCTTCTGCATCCTGCTTGCTGACTTATCAGAAAGGTAAGAGGCTATTTGTCTTGTTTATCAGATACCAACTGTGGATACTCCACCACGACTTATTTGCTGGCTGTGTGAGAGTGTGTGTAGTTTTCTCAGCTTGGTTTCGGTTTGACTGACACGGATGCTGCAACCACCTGAAAACAGAATAAATAGGCACCATCATGAGAGTACTTGAATTTAGAACACAGTTGCTCTCATAGCAATTGAAACTAAATGCCTCACTGCCTGAATATTTTGTTTTTATGGGATCATTTCTCAAAAGATATAAACTTTAACCATCTATCTGGGAAAACCAGTATGAGATATGTGGATTTCATAAAAGTGTAAGCACAATGCAGCACTGACAAGAAAATCCTGCTTCCCAATGTGGTCTGGTCTGGCAGCAGAACATTCAACATATATTTAAGCCCTGCTGGCACGAACCCAGAAGGATAGAAGAGAAGAAGGAGCAGGGTGGGGTGGTCTTTCTTACAAACAAACAAACAAACAAACACCCCACTTCATATCCTTTTCCTCCCTTGGCAAGCAGCATGGGGTGATTACTTATTCCACTTCCACGGATAGTATACATTTCCCAACATGCTAGGGTTGGGCTGTACATGGACTTAGAGGGCTGTCTTTCCTGACTCTCCTAAGGTACACCTCTCTTTCTCTTTTCTCTAATAGTCAATAAGTTTTTTCCGAGGAACTTGACAGGCGCATTCTAAAGACCTCTCTTTTACCCATTAAAGGGGAGGAAAGTGATGATTCACCTCATCATCCTAGGATGCTCTTCTTATGCCCCTCACCCCATACAAGCTGCTGAAGTATAAGGAGAAAAGCAGAATATAACATACACAAATAAACTTTTTAAATGGGAGCCAGAATCCTAAAAATTATGCCTGTGAGCTTAGTATACACAGGGTAACATTGGCTGTGTAATTCTCACATATTAAGTCAGTGTAGACATCTGTTATGTGCTGAGTTGTATGAATCAGGAAATGTCTACACTGGCTTACCAAATTGCTGTCAAAAGGTATGCTGTTTGCATTATGCAGTATAATAGAATTTTGTCCAGGTTTATTTGTTATGTTTTTTAAAGTAAAAGACCAAGGGTTTTTGTTTTTTTTTTTTGAGTCCTTCCTTTACTCTGAAAGGAAACACTGTATTCTAATAATGCTGGCTAATAACCAAAGGACCCCTTCAGTTGCAGGAAGCCATAGAGTTAAACTTTATGAAGAGCTCATCTACTAGAAATCAGTAAGTGTGAGCTATGGAAAATTCCATATCATGTGTGTGTGTGTGTGTGTGTGTGTATCTGTCTGTATTTTTTTCCTAAAGGAGCATGGCAACAGATTACTGATTTTTACCATAAAATTTTTACCATAAAATTACCATAAAATTGAAAGCTGTGCTGTCTGCCTGAACCAGATTTACCAGAAAAATCATCACACTTTTTCTGGCTGAACACATGAGCACATTTTGTAGCATTACCGAGTCACCTTCATCCATGAGGATCCCAAAAGGCAGAAGGATGGTGTTGCTATTGCCGCCACCACCTCCTCCTCCTCCCAATATGCAAAACGGCAACTTGCAAGTGTGAGAATTTGAATCAGATCGAAAGAAGCAAAATATATGAAAAGAACCTTGAACATGAAAGTACACGGTAGAGCTCACTTTAATGCCAATATCACAAGCCCCTCTGAAGAAAAAGAAGAGCAATTCTCAAAGTGCACGAAAATAGTTGGTTAGAATCTTGTCCTTCTAGCTATGGTGACACCTGAATGTGTGATTTAGTTAAATCAGTCAAACGCTTTCATCTTTTGAACTCTGGTTTATACCTTTCTTAAGGCATTCATTAAAACTATCTCGACTCCCAGCACTTCATGCAATTAAAGATTCACATACAGGAAATACCACCCCAGGTTACTACACACACAGAGAGAGTTTTATGCAAATAGCCAATGTCAGCAGAAGAAGAGGGAAAATCCCCTGCCACAGAAAACATACATTTCTTGTATCTGACAACAGGGAGATGGCTCAATAATACAAAAGGAACTGTGGTAAAATAAAGGAAAGGAATGGTGTATATAATTCACCAGGAAAGAAGAAAACACAGGTCACCAGAGTTCCTGACTAGAAAAGGGTAACAGCTCAGTGCTAGAACACGTACTTTACGTTCAAAACACTGCAGGTTCCATTCCTGCCATCTACAAGCAGGAGTGGGAAGGATACCTGCCTGAAATGCCAGTGAATGTAGATGGGGTGGGAAATCTGTGCTTCCCGAGATGTTATTCATTTACCTTGGGAGGTGGTGAATGCTGGAGGCATTCAAGAGAAAATTGGACAACCATGTGTCAGATAGCCTGCAATTTGTATTCCTGCACTGAGCAGGGGGTTGGACTCGATGGCCCTATCTCAATTATTCTATGATTCTATTTATTTAAATTATTTATATGGCATCTTTCTCCCCATAGGGGACCCAAGGCTGCTCACAACAAATAAAATAAGAAATGTATATAACATGTAAAACACAATTAAACATGCAATAAGATTAAAACAATCAAGTATAAAAACAATTGAAAAACATTTAACAGTAAACATGTTACCGGGTTCTAACTCCTCTTATCTGTGACCACTAGTCATATTGACTGGGGCTGCTGGAAGTTGAAGTCTAACAGCACAGATAACCTTAATGGACTGATGGTCAGGTTAACTCAGGGTGGACAGAAAGTGCCCTTGGCTGCACGCAGCCCACAGTAACTTTTTTTTTTAAGTCCCCAAGAACACCTCAGAGTCCACCCCCTTTTTTTCCCTTCCTAATATGACTATTTCTGCTCCTGGATGCCTGCAGGAGTAGCACTTTTCAATTTAGGAGCCTTGTGGTTCCATATGACCCCCCCCCTCCAACTGCAAACTCTTTATTTGTTAATGTTTTTGTTCTTTTCTCAGTTGAACTTCTCAGTAAGAACTGCAGTATAGGTACAGAGTTTGCAAGTTCAATTCCCTACTGTGACTTCCTGACAGGGACTGGACTTTATGATCTACAGGGTCCCTTCTAACTCTTCACTTCTAAGATGATGAAGAAGATTCCTAGATATTTCTGGGGCTGGGCCTACTGTGCTTGAGACTGGGGGAAAGAATTTGACCTGGAAATTTCCAGAGCTTACCCATGTGTGAAATAAATATAAGACCTACTTTCTAACAAGAATCTGTTCTTTAGATCAGTGATGATTCACAGAACATGCAAAGCAGCAAAAAGAACAAAGTATATGTGCCTTTTTCCAACCACCACAAAAGGTAGTATCCTGTCCCCAAACACATGTGGATAAAGAGAACCACTTTCTAAAGTAGCTTGAGGCAGAAATGTGAATATCTCTTGATTGTGCTGAAATTTTCTGAATCCTATTCCTATTTTCTTTCTGTCATACCACATTTCTGTGTTGATGCACTGTAGCATATTTGCTGTAGTGTCCTGTCTGATATTAGGTGCCTTGGAATTAAATGTACAACAGGGGCATCATTAAAAAATAAATATGTAAGTAAATAGAGTAAAGAAATCTTCTAAGTTCCAGATTTTCCTTCTTCTAGTTTTCTATAGTACAGCTAGATTTTTTTCTCCAAAAAGCTGGAAACTGAAAATGGGGAATTCAGTGATATATGACAGAATTGCAGAACTGTCTATTGGATCAAGGGAGGGGGGATGGTTTCTCAGCTTCCACAAGGAGATATCTGGTGATATGTTCAACCACTCATGCCAGTCATTCACCCAACAGACCACTATATGAGTGGGAAGAACAAACAAGATTCTGTCTACATTATGGGATGTCTCTTCTTTTTTAATTGGGTTATTTTAGATCAGTCTTCCTTAGCTTGATACTTTGTAGGTGTGTTGAACTAAATGTCACATCATCCAGGGCTCAGAGTTGTAACCCAAACAGTGTCAGGATGGAAAAGGCTGCCTTAGATGAAAATGAACAATGAGGGATGGTGGTTCTTCTAGCTGATGTACAAATCCTGCATAACTAATGGCTAAACAGAGCTGTCCTGCTACTCCCGGTACTTAGGCAAACCTTGTTCAACATCTGATTCCATTCTCCGTGGATGAGGCTGAACTCTTTTTCCACAGAGAAGGCTGGATCAGGATCTAATATATAGTGAACACTGTGATGTTCTGCTAATCTCATCTCTTTAACATTCCATCTGAGATTATTTTCAGACTGATTGTTTCCAAGAATTCAACTGGGTCTGATATTTGTATAGGTGCTGCACAATTATGCCCCTTGGGAGGTGTGCTTGATGAATCACAATAAACTGCATTCCAAGCAAATTGTAATTATTACCCAGGAGAGAGAACAGCAAGAAATTGTTTCCTCTGTCATTTGTGGGAACTGGGTATTACTCTGCCCCTGATAAAGTAAAAGAAATTACAAATCAAAAGTGGAACACAGTTCCATATGCATGTGCACGAGATAGAAGGTCAAATGCAAGTCTCGGGTGGAAGTGCCCAATGGTTTGGTAATTATGGTTAGTGTTTTGTACAGGAAATTGAGAATTGAGTATTTTCCAATGAGCCTTGGGCCACTCTATTATTTAACCTCTATGTTTCATTCCCATTGAGTCACTCCAGTTATTCTCACCAGTGTAGAATTATAAGTCTCTCTCATTTTTTTCCGGGGGGGGGGGGGCAGGGAAACACAGCAAGCCAGCCTGACATTGGCTTTATCCATGACGTGCCTATGATTTTGCAGTGACAGGGTGACCTCATCTTACAATAGTAGTCATTAAATAGTTAGACATGGCAAGTAAAGTTCCCATAAAAATCTGGACCTCACTGCACAGTCACTTTACAACATGCAGTGGATACACATAGGTTCTGAAATGCACATAGAACAAAACAACAGTATTGACTTACCTGAATGTAGAGCTTGGAAAAATGCATTTGCTTGGACTCTAGTTTCCAGTATTTCCTAGCCAACATTAGTACTGGCTATCTGAGGAATTCCATAGGTTATTGTCCCCAAAGAATTAATTTCACAAAATCTGTGGTTTCCAGAGGTTAAAAAAGCTGTGCCATTGGCTATAACTCCTAGAATCCCATCCACTCCTCATTCAACATGGCCAGTACCCTGTCCCCAAATTAAAAAGCAAACCTTCCACATTATATCCAGTAGGAATTTGAAGATCTCTCAGTCTTTATTTCTTAAAAAAAAAAACACAAAAAAACAAAACAAAAAAAACGTCAAATGAAAACCTACCAGTGTAGGTATAAAATGAAATATCAAATCTGGAAGTAGGAAGTGACCCGACATCCAGTTTCAGTTTTTATTTCTTGATTTTGCTTGGGTGTGGGGAGACATCACACACACACACACACACACACACACACACACACACACACACACACACACACACACCAGGCAAAACCCTCTCTTCTGAAAAAAAAAAAGGAAGACAGGCAGGTAGGCAGGAAGGAAATGATTTCTCCAGTTTTTACCATTTTTAGTCTTCTGGTAGTGGTGGCTGATGGGCAAATATCTGATCCCCAAACCTACCAAAAATGCTCACACCAAAGCTATAGGGAACAATGATCGAAGCTGGTGTAAGACTTTGTGTTAGGCATGATTCTTCATTCTCTAGTTTGCAAGAAAAAAATAGTTCCAGACAGTTCCATTTCTAAGCTTAGGAGAACAATTGGCCTTCTGGCATCTTCATGACTTGAGGTTCACATTTATGAATGCCAAACACATACACCTTTGAAATATTCTAACAGTTAAACACTAAAAGGATGGGAAAGCAGGGGGCCTGCAGAGACAGGCACAGGTGGGGTCATTTAGTATTCTGCAGTTAGCTGCACATAAACCATGAATCAATCTACTTTCTGGATTAGGTTAATTTAGATTTGGCAGCACTTGTCCTGTTAATTTGTTTCCCAAACACACACCAGTAGGTGGACTCATACTGAATTATAGATGAAATGGTTATTTCTTTATTAAACAAGTAAGCTCTATTTCATTCTCGTTATTCTTGGGGAACCAACCTGGCAGAAATCCCTTTACAAACATAATCCTCACTGATTTTTTCCCCTTTGCAATACATTAAATATGCCACCTTCATTTTTAAATTAGAACCTGGGAAAAATAGAGCAAGAAGAGAAAACGATTGAGAAGCATTTGCTTGTATTGTGTGCATGCTGATACACACAGGGAGGGAAGGAGAGAGAAAGAGAGAGATGCCATTCAGACCTTTTACCAATGAGGCACTAATGTTTGAAAAACACAGAATGGACCACAGGTCAATGGTATGACACAGATTTTACATTCAGAAAATCCTAAAATTAACCCCTGACATATCCAGCAAGAGCAGGGGAAGACTCATGCCAGAACCCCTGGAGAGTCACTGGTAGTCAGTGTGGACAAAACTGACCTGGATGGGTGAATGATCTGATGCAGTGTAAGGCAGCATCCAGGGTTGCTGGCCACAGGCCACTTGCCACTAGAAAGACTAAAGAAAGGTATAAAAATCCCTGGAGATGCAATTGACATTTGCCTTTTGCACTGCCTTGTTCTTTTCATTGCAGGAAAGGAGTTATGCTAGGTGGTGGTAATGCAGAGTCAAACCATGCAAGGATTTTCTGCAGTTAGAAATCAACGCATGTTGGAAATGTGTGTCTTTATGATTCCAGCACATGCAACAGTCTTAGCGCAACTCACTTGGAGGCAATGTTCTCTACCAGGGTTTTGCTGAAATTGCTTTCTTATCTTGTAATCAAAACATGTTAATGAACAACTAGCATTGAGGTTCAAGGAGACTGCCAGACTTTACAAGTAGAGATGGGGGTATTCGTATACGAATACGAATATCCCCCCACAAGTGGAAATAAATAGGGTCTGCCCCCATGGGGCTGGACTGTCCACTCACTTTTCTGCCGCTGACGCGAGATCAACGGAGCCTTCTTATCGCGTCGTTGTCCGCAATGGATTGGCCACTCTGCGACCTGGCAGAGAGGCTTATCATCCCGCCTCCTGCCAGGAGTGGCTAATCTATTGCGGACAACGGCACGATAGGAAGACTCCGTCAAGCTCGCACCAGTGGCGGAATGGTGAGTGGACAGACCCTCATTATTTCCACCTGTGGGGGAATATTCGTATTCGTATATGAATACCCCATCTCTATTTACAAGTATAGTTCCAACACATTAATAAATAATAATAATAATAATCTTAGTACTGCAGACCTGGAAGGGACCCTATGGATCATCAAGTCCAGCTCCTATCAGGGAGGCACAGTGGGAATATATTGGTCACATTTTATTGCGAAATACCAGACAGGGAACCACACCAGAGATTCTAGCAATTTTATAGCTGTATGTTGCATCGCTGAATGCACGGCTGAGTCTGTGACCCACTGGAATGATCACACAATTTCTGATTTAAGCTATAAGATTGGAATAGGAATCTGGCCATTATGTTTTTAATAATGGGTAATTTATATTCCTTCTTTCACTATAAAACTCCCATTCAAGATTATGTAAAAAAACAATCAGCCAACCAGAAAACAGTAAATCAGGATAGATTAGAGGTGAGAGTACTGATATTAAATATTCTATAGCAGCCTTGTGAAATTTGATGGAACCTCCCCAACCCACAGACTCTTATCCCAAAAATAAACACCAACAAGTATGTTTATAGTATAATTTCAAGTCTAAATCAGTTTTTGAGCAATTTCCGTTATGAAAGGAATGGTATCCATTCAATTAACTTAGCAGTTTACTGCTCGGCAGTCAGTATCTCTGAATTGCTAAACATTCATTTAAGATCACAGAACAAAAATTTGAAGAGAAAAAATCCTATGACAAACCTGACTGGGAATTAAGATTAGAGTTAGGTGTAAAATATTGTATGTGCAGATGTAACCGAGTTGCAAAGATACTTTTTGAGCAGTTAGCGGGATCTTATGGATTACTCACATCTTTTTTTCCATATTATAAATTCCAGCCACCTCTAGTTTTAGAAAATGAAACCACAATATTGTACTGGGATGAACAAGTTAGCACAGATAAAACAGTTATTTTAATGGCTGGACATTACACTTCTAGATAAGCTGCAAAGAAAAGCATACCTTATAGAAGTTGGAGTTCTATCAATGAGTAATTCAAAAGTACAGAAAGGACAAATCTTATGAAGTACTAAACATTAAGGCTAGTTAAAAGAGTAGGGAAACAAGGTTAAGTTATCTTCCTCCCTAAACTAATTTCATCTCGTACTAGAATCATTAAAAAAACAAGGCTAACAATTTAAAACAATGGCCAACAAGTGTTAATTTGCTTTCTGAATTCAAAAATCAGTGATTTTGCAAACGTCATCTCTCCCATAGATTTCTAGAACCTGATACCCAATTTTTAGGGTTGACTCTTTGGTTCACCCTCAGCAGAGCAAGATTGAGAAACAAGAAATATATTTGTCATAATAATAAATCTGTAGGTGAAACAAGTTTATCTTCAGGTTCTATTTACTGTGTAAATGTCACTGAATTAAATTTTGCTGTGTAACTCAGAAATTATACTCAGGGCTGATTCTTTGCCATACCTAATCCTATACCCAATCCCAGAAGCAATATGCTATGCAAGGGATGCTGTCTACAGTTACTGTACTTCCTACACTAGTTAGTCACAACTAGAACAGGTCCATTGAACCAAATGGACTTTATGGGAGGAATGATTCACCAAGTCCCCACTGATTCAATGGCTCATTCTAGTGCAGTTTACTGTGCTAAGCAACAGGACTGTAGCCACAGTTTGTTGCCTATTTTCCTGTATTGTGCTGTCCTGAAACTAAAATGTACAAAAACTACATTTCATTTTGCATGAAGATTATTTATTTGTGCCCTATTTTCTATTACTTAGCTTTCATTCAGTAGGATGATCAAATCATAAGACAAAATGCTGTCTTGCAACATGCTACTTGTCTATCATTGCTTTCCCTTCCAAGGGTCTATTGGCAATTCATGATTTCTCCATAAATGCAACTATTTTATTTCAACATATTGCACAAGCTGCTTTGGCAGTTTTGTGTGGAATGGGCCTTCAAGTGACATACTGAAAGTAATTCAATGCATTTTTATTTATGCCCTAACTTTCAACCTTGCTTCCCGACCAAAGTTCTTGAGGCAGCTTTGACAATTTTCACAGTGATGGAGGATAATGGCGTTTACTGGAAGGAATGCTATCTGTGCCTCTCAAGTGTCTTTCGGTGTGAAGGACATCTCAAAATGGTATTTACAATGCATAGCCTGTGCCACTTTCTTTGCTTGTGCTGAACAATGGATTGTTTTGATCTGTTTTTGTTATGATGCAAAATGTTTTGAGGTGGTTTAAGTCCTGAATTAGAGATGAAGGCCCATTTGGTTTATAAAAAATGTGTTCCTGGCGGATATACAAACTGCCAGAGTGGATCAATAATGGTGCCTCTTTTTTCTTGAACTAGTCTTGGGGGTATGACTATGAGGACTTTCATGAAAGGTACCTGCAATTTGAGATTTATCTTGACACCACTAATCAGAACACAAACACACACACACTCACCTACCTTGAAAGTAAGTACTGTAATTGTTACTACAGTTGTACAAATCCTTTTGCAGCTCTGTACACAAGCCTTCAGAAGAGCACATACCTGATAGGGAACAAGATTTATTTGAAAACCCAGCCCATGCTGAGCTTCTTTGAAAATTTTGGCCCAAAATATTATGCGAAAATTTAATGCTGTGCTTTATTTGTTTGTTCTAGATGGACATCTACAAGGACGATGAAAAAGCTTTTCAAGTCCTTTTTTGAAAAAAAAATGCCTGGAGATCTATGAATCATGAGGTTACATATTCTTAAGAACTTTTCAGTACTTAACAAGTTAATCCTCTCTGGCTCTATTTTATGTGTTTCAAGTTAATTAACTTTTTTCAGAGTCCAAAGAAAATTTAGGCCAGCACAAAAGTTCAGATCTGTTTGCAGACACCCCATATTGGGCTCAGTGGGAAGAGGAAGTTCAGAAGCAGCTTGGGTATGAGGTAGAGGGCAGGTTACACATCAAAAGGACATTCCGTTTCCAATGTCAGGGATAACAATTGATGACAATAAGATGATACCATAAACATGAATGAAGTGAATCAACATCTATACAGCTATCCGCGTTGTCTCCTTTCTAATGAAAGGCTAATTTTCATTGAGGCTGGAGAAACTCTTATGAGTTGGAATTCATTGTGTGTCTTTGTGTAGTTTTGGGGAAAGAGTTTGTGTGGTCTAGGATCTAAGAGTATGTATGCTCACCTGGAAAGTTAGTGGCTTAAATTGCCATCTCATCCACTAACTGACTAGGTAACCTCAGCCAAAGACTAGTTCCAGCATCCTGCAATATGCAAGCTGATGCTATAGCAGTAAAGTGTAACATTTGTGGAAATAATGAATGTGAAATGCTTGTAATGCTTACTTAATTCTGATCTTTAATTAATTAAATGATTAGATTCCACAGAAGTGCTTGTAAAGAGTACCATGCACTTCACATTTCACCCTACATTTCACAAATCAAAATAGAGACACAACTGAATTTGCTAAATGGTGCAGCTGAGCAAAATGGAGTGCAGTCAAGAGGGCAACATGAGGTTATAGTCAAGGGTGTCGCGAGGAAAACCAAGTGGTTTGGTCAAATTAAAAAGTTATCAGTAAGGAAGAAAATGCAGTATTTTAAGCGTATGAATCTTTAAATTTGTCTACTGTGTTTAGGGAAGCTTGAGAAAAATAAAATAGTAGACATTTGTATATCTCATTCTGAGAACACTTCACATGCCCATGCCACAAGCTGCCACATTTTAGTTTATTAAAAAATAACAAACCACCAAGATTCAACAATGATGTAAAGGAGCATGAAGCAGTGGTCAAACTGTGGTACTGCAGCCAAGACTCCACTCACGAATTGAGTTTGATCCCAATGGGCTCAGGAAGCTGGCTCAAGGTTGTCTCAGCCTTCCAAGGTCAGTAAATTGAGTACCCCGTTCACTGCATTGGGGGTGGGGCAATCCTGAATAATTCAATTGTAAACCACCCAGAGAGTGCTTTAAGTGCTGTGGGGCAGTATATAAGCAGCACACTGCTTTTGACTCAAAAAGTAAGGATAATTTTTGTTGCTGCTTTTCTTGGTGAAGAGGATGTGTTTTCTGATGATTTCCTTCATTTTATAAAATTAAATAAACCATCCAAAATTTCTTCAAAATAATCCTAGTAATTTCTGTTAGAGAAGTTTCTCTATTACACATCAGCATACAAATTTCACATAAGCAGGTAGATCTAAATAAAATTACCACTGCTCTGGAAACAGGACAAGGCCCCGTATGTCTACTCAGATTTGCTAAGTTCAGTAGGGCGTGCTCCAAGGAATGTGTTTAGGGTAGGATCCTAAAGCACAGAAGTCTTTTCCAGTAGCATTCAGCCCATATGCTTGACATTGCTATCTAGAAAACCGAGGAAAATGTTGTTGCAACAGAGAAGCACAGTTAACCCCCTGTCCCGAATTTTTAAAAACTGTTTCTTTGTGTGTGCAAATATATATATTTTAAAGAAAGTGTCATTCCCATCTGGCAGACCATTTTTTTGCTTCTTGACAACACTCTTCAATTCTTGACCTTTGGCATTATTTTTTAAATTTTTTAAAAATCATACTTTTGTATTACATTGGCTAAAATTCAGCAATAAGTCACAACCAGAATAGGTCCATTGAATTAACAGAGATTTTGTGAGACAACTCCTCTTTAAATTCCATTGATTCAATGGGTCTACTGTAACTGCAACTTACTGCTGGATTTCAGCCAATGAATGAGATGCAAAATAGCTCAGTGGTTTAGATAGCTGGTTGCGGAGCCAGAGCTTGGCTGTTTGATTCCCCACTGTGCCTCCTTGACAAGGGGCTGGACTCAATGATCCATAGGGTCCCTTCCAGCTCTGGAGTTCTATTACTGTTGGGAAAAACATATAGGGAATGACTTCAGGACAGTAGAGCCATGGTGGGCACTTGAAGACCAACAGCCACATAGGCATAGCATGTGCTGACTAGGATAGGCATATCAGCAGCATCCCATGCCCTGAGATTTGGGGGCCAAAACCTGAGACCAGGGGAGATCACAATGGTGGTCTTGGTGGTATAAAAAGGATGGGCTTTTTTGATGTCACGAAAGGCAGAAGAAGCAAGAGTTGGAAGACAAGCAAGTACAAAACACTTCATATTCAGGAAGTGAGACCTGGCATCAGCTGGAATGGATGGAAATAGCTGCTCAGCCTTCAAACCACCTCTCACACACAAACATTAAGCTTCATTCTCCCCCAGTGCCATCCTCACAGATATATCTCCCTGCTTGAAGACCAGGAAAAGAAGAACAACTCCTTGAGGGTTCCTCTGGTGACCTGCACCTGGTGACCTTGGTTCTGACAATGGACCTGTTCCTACAAATTATTGCACATTCCGTTACACATTAAACCACAAATACATACTGCTGGTGGCCCACATTTATCGATTATGAGGAGACTGCGATAATATAAATCTGGCAGAACAAACAGCTGATGTTATGACCCCTTAACCATCTGCCTGACTATTGATAAGGACAAGGGGAAAGAGACCACACTGATTCGTTGCAATACAATATCCTTCCAAATTGACTTGGGATATACTTTGACAAGTGCAGCTTAAACAAACCTGAGTGTGTCTGTTACTTTCAGATGATTTACTTGTCACAGTTGCTCACAACATAAAAGATGACAATCAGTCATTAGAATGGAGTGAAAAAAAATTCCCAGGGTATTATGTATCGTGTTTAGACAGTGAGAACTCGCTGCTATTATTTATTCATGTTGCTATAAATTATTCTCATCAAAATGAACCCAAGTCACGTAAACACCTAAACGCTGACTTGGAAAGTAACTGCTAACCCTTTGGTTACTCCTGCAGCATTTATTTACCCTTTTAATCAATTTGCTCTTCTCAAGCTGAAGGCCAAAGATTAACAGGGTCAAGGTATCTTAAATTTGTGTCCTGCATGAAACAAAAAGTGAGGCATTTATATGTCAAAGGGGAAGTCATAGTCTGTAAATTATTAGCAACTTAACTTTATTTTGTTAAAACTGGAACTGTAGAAGAGGTGGAAGACCTTCTCTTTTGCTCAGATGTAGTCATCTTGGACTAAATGTATCTTATTCCTGGTTATAAGCAGCACACTTTTTTTAATTCTGAGGCAAAGTGTGGAAGTAACTAGTCACAACTGTCACTGTCCTTTTTTGATACAAGTCATGTAACTAGTAGTGACAAAGCTACTGTTTTAGGTGTAACAAGTAGCATGAAGTTTGTTGTTGTTTAGTCGTTAAGTCGTGTCCGACTCTTCGTGACCCCATGGACCAGAGCACGCCAGGCCCTCCTGTCTTCCACTGCCTCCCAGAGTTGGGTCAAATTCATGTTGGTAGCTTCAATGACACTGTCCAACCATCTCGTCCTCTGTCGTCCCCTTCTCCTCTTGCCCTCACACTTTCCCAACATCAGGGTCTTTTCCAGGGAGATTTCTCTTCTCATGAGATGGCCAAAGTATTGGAGCCTCAGCTTCAGGATCTATCCTTCCAGTGAGCACTCAGGGTTGATTTCCTTCAGAATTGATAGGTTTGTTCTCCTTGCAGTCCAGGGGACTCTCAAGAGTCTCCTCCAGCACCACAATTCAAAAGCATCAATTCTTCGGCGGTCAGCCTTCTTTATGGTCCAGCTCTCACTTCCATACATCACTACTGGAAAAACCATAGCTTTGACAATGCGGACCTTTGTCGGCAAGGTGATGTCTCTGCTTTTTAAGATGCTGTCTAGGTTTGTCATCGCTTTTCTCCCAAGAAGCAGGCGTCTTTTAATTTCGTGGCTGCTGTCACCATCTGCAGTGATCGTGGAGCCCAGGAAGGTAAACTCTGTCACTGCCTCCATATCTTCCCCTTCTATTTGCCAGGAGGTGATGGGGCCCGTGGCCATGATCTTAGTTTTTTTGATGTTGAGCTTCAGACCATTTTTTGCGCTCTCCTCTTTCACCCTCATTAAGAGGTTCTTTAATTCCTCCTCACTTTCTGCCATCAGAGTGGTATCATCTGCATACCTGAGGTTGTTGATATTTCTTCCGGCAATCTTAATTCTGGCTTGGGATTCATCCAGTCCTGCCTTTCGCATGATGTATTCTGCATATAAGTTAAAGAAGCAGGGAGACAATATACAGCCTTGTCGTACTCCTTTCCCAATTTTGAACCAATCAGTCGTTCCATATCCAGTTCTAACTGTTGCTTCCTGTCCCACATATAGATTTCTCAGGAGATAGATAAGGTGGTCAGGCACTCCCATTTCTCTAAGGACATGCCATAGTTTGTTGTGGTCGACACAGTCAAAGGCTTTTGCGTAGTCAATGAAGCAGAAGTAGATGTTTTTCTGGAACTCTCTGGCTTTCTCCATAATCAGCGCATGTTAGCAATTTGGTCTCTAGTTCCTCTGCCCCTTCGAAATCCAGTTTGTACTTCTGGGAGTTCTCGGTCCACAAACTGCTGAAGCCTGCCTTGGAGGATTTTGAGCATAACCTTGCTAGCGTGTGAAATGAGTGCAATTGTACGGTAGTTGGGGCATTCTTTGGCACTGCCCTTCTTTGGGATTGGGATGTAGACTGATCTTTTCCAATCCTCTGGCCACTGCTGAGTTTTCCAAACTTGCTGGCATATTGAGTGTAGCACCTTAACAGCATCGTCTTTTAAGATTTTGAATAGTTCGACTGGAATGCCATCACCTCCACTGGCCTTGTTGTTAGCCATGCTTTCTAAGGCCCACTTGACTTCACTCTCCAGGATGTCTGGCTCAAGGTCAGCAACCACACTATCTGGCTTGTCCGGGACATCCAGATCTTTCTGGTATAATTCCTCTATGTATTCTTGCTACCTCTTCTTGATGTCTTCTGCTTCTGTTAGGTCCCTACCATTTTTGTCCTTTATCGTGTCCATCTTTGCACAAAATGTTCCTTTAATATCTCCAATTTTCTTGAACAGATCTCTGGTTTTTCCCTTTCTATTATTTTCCTCTATTTCTTTGCACTGTTCATTTAAGAAGGCTCTCTTCTCTCTCCTTTCCATTCTTTGGAAGTCTGCATTCAATTTTCTGTAACTTTCCCTATCTCCCTTGCATTTTGTTTCCCTTCTCTTCTCTGCTATTTGTAAGGCCTCATTGGACAGCCACTTTGCTTTCTTGCATTTCCTTTTCTTTGGGATGGTTTTTGTTGCTGCCTCCTGTACAATATTACAAGCCTCTATCCAAAGTTCTTCAGGCACTCTGTCCACCAAATCTAGTTCCTGAAATCTGTTCTTCACTTCCACTGTGTATTCATAAGGGATTTGGTTTAGATTATACCTGACTAGCCCAGTGGTTTTTCCTACTTTCTTCAGTTTAAGCTTGAGTTTTGTTATAAGAAGCTGATGATCAGAGCCACAATCAGCTCCAGGTCTTGTTTTTGCTGACTGTATAGAGCTTCTCCATCTTTGGCTGCAGAGAATATAATCAATCTGATTTCGGTATTGCCCATCTGGTGATGTTCATGTGTAGAGTCGCCTCTTGTGTTGTTGGAAAAGAGTGTTTGTGATGACCAGCTTGTTCTCTTGACAAAACTCTATTAGCCTTTGCCCTGCTTCATTTTGAACTCCAAGGCCAAACTTACCTGTTGTTCCTTTTATCTCTTGACTCCCTACTTTAGCATTCCAATCCCCTATAATGAGAAGAACATCTTTCTTTGGTGTCAGTTCTAGAAGGTGTTGTAAGTCTTCATAGAATTGGTCAATTTCAGCCTCTTCAGCATTGGTGGTTGGTGCATAAACTTGGATTACTGTGATGTTGAAAAGTCTGCCTTGGATTCGTATTGAAATCATTCTATCATTTTTGAGATTATATCCCAGTACAGCTTTTCCCACTCTTTTGTTGACTATGAGGGCTACTCCATTTCTTCTACGGGATTCGTGCCCACAATAGTAGATATGATAATCGTCTGAATTGAATTCGCCCATTCCTGTCCATTTTAGTTCACTGACGCCCAGGATGTCAATGTTTATTCTTGCCATCTCCTGTTTGACCACATCCAGCTTACTAAGGTTCATAGATCTTACATTCCAGGTTCCTATGCAGTATTTTGCTTTGCAGCATCGGAATTTCCTTTCACTTCCAGGCGCGTCTGCAGCTGAGCATCCTTTCGGCTTTGGCCCAACCTCTTCATTAGCTCTGGAGCTACTTGTACTTGTCCTCCACTCTTCCTCAGTAGCATGTTGGACGCCTTCCGACCTGAGGGGCTCATCTTCCAGCATCATATCTTTTAGCCTTTTGTTTCTGTTCATGGAGTTTTCTTGGCAAAGATACTGGAGTGGCTTGCCAGTTCCTGCTCCAGGTGGATCACGTTTAGTCAGAACTCTCCACTATGACCTGTCCATCTTGGGTGTCCCTGCACGGCATAGCCCATAGCTTCTCCGAATTACTCAAGCCCCTTCGCCATGACAAGGCAGCAATCCATGAAGGGGAGCATGAAGTTACTTAGATGTAATAAATATCACCAATTTATATTCAAAAGTTAGTGTTGAAGTATATTTAAAAGCATTTTTAGAAGAATTTGATAGGAATTTATCAGTTTGTATCCATTCTGTTATCAATCATAAGTGGCAGGGAAATTATTCTTTGGTTCTGTCTTTTGTCATTTTATGGTCAGTATCCTGTAGTGCAGTTCTGCCAGCCCAAAAGGGACAAAGTCATCAACAGCAGCAGATTGCTATTAAATTAATGACTTTCTTTTTCAATTTTGCAATGTGCAGGAGTTCATCTCATTGTGTATGAGTCACATACACCCCAAAATTAAAAAGAAAGAAGAAACAGAGTGTACTGCTTCTTGCCAACAACTCTTTAATTAATGGCAATCTACAAATTAGAATTACACAGCATGCACAGAGATTTGCAACAGAACACTGGGCTATAAATATTTTTAAGGTGTAATATTAAAATTGGCCACTACAGAGCATTTCCCTTTATTTTTTCTGGCCATCTGTTAATGGCAATGCAATGCATCAATAATGTATAAAACAATGAACAACTTGCATAAGCAGATAACAATAATGGCAACCCAGCTGCAGAGAAGTAATTAAATCAGTAATGTAATGAGTTCTTTTCAAAATGGAACATTTTGAAGTCAGTGACTTCAATGTAACTTCTTCTCCTTTAAGTATCATTTGTATGACCAAATGGTAAACTGTTGGAAGTTGAAAAGGACTCAAGCCTGCCCAGAAGGAGACCCACGAATCAGATGGGGAAGCCCTCTCTCCTAGTTAGAAGACTGTAGTGGTTGACTGAGGTGATTCAGAGTAGACAAAAAGATGTGCTCATATCAGGAAAAGGCACCGTGCCCATCTTTTTAAAGATTACAACTCCCAGAATCCAAATACAGCTGTTCATGTTGTTTCATTGACTTATTTTAGGCAGCCTTTCCATTGAAAGAGTGAGACTCCCAGTTGATGGGTATGGGGAGGGACCTAGTGTCTAGTTTTTGGTACAGATGCTGGGTCCTGAAGAAGCTTCTTGAGGATGAAACCAGTGAACCGGTAAGTTAAACTACTGTCTTAAAGCAAGTCAGATGCAGAAGATGAAAAGCCAAAGGTGGACAATACCTTTATTTTATCACTAACAAATTAAAAGCAGACAGAAGGATTGCTTTGATTATATTTCACTTTTTTCTGCTTATACTAGTTCTAGCAACACAAGCACACAGACGGAAGAATGAGAGAGTGGCTTATTCTTCTCAATGCCATTGCAGTTCAGTCTATTCCTCAGACAGGCAGATGAAAGGTTAGGAACTGGAAATGGAGATGGAACAGAGCCAGAGAGCTCTGCCAATGGACTTGTTGATGAAGCATGGGAATGGACAAGTGCCTAAATATGACACTTTTGAAAACAGGTTCCCAGGCTAAAATATTAATTTAATCATTTACATATGATATTCCTTTATCTATGTAACTGGCTGGATAGTTCAGTGAGTTAGGTTTTTGGCTGCGGAGCCAGAGATTGGGAGTTCAGTTCCCCACTGAGCCTCTTGCTAGTAGAACCAGCCTAGGTGGCCTTGGGCAAGCTGCACGGTCTCAGCACACACCCAGAAGAAGGGAGTGATATACCACTTCTGAGTACTCTCTACCTAGAAAACCCAGAAAAAGGTGACCATAAGTCAGAAATGACTTGACGGCACATTATGTTGATTCCATTATCTGAATACAACAAAATATCTATTTTTACACAAAAGCTTATGTTGTTATGTGCCGTCAAGTCACTTCCAACCCTATGAATGAGCAATCTTCAGAATGTCCTATTCCTCAACAGTCCACTCAGCTCTTGTAGACTCATGCTTTTAGGGAGTCAGTCCATTTCATATTTGGTCATCCTGTTTTCCCGCTGCCTTCAACCTTTCCCAGCATTATTGTCTTTTCTAGACAATCCTGCCTTCTCATGATGTGCCCAAAGTATAACAGCCATTTCAACATTTTTGATCTAGGAACCACTTGTTTTTATTTTTGGCAGTCCAAGGTACCTGCAAAGCTCTACTCCAGCACCGTATTTCAAATGAATAATTTTTCCCCTGTCATCTTTTTTAACAGCTTTCACAGCTGTACATGGTGATCAGAAATACAAGCGTATGGATGACGTTGATTTCTTGTAACACATCTTTGATGATCTTTTCTATTTCCTTCATTGCTGCCCTTTCTAGTCTCAGTTTTCTTTTAATTTCTTGGCTGCTGTCTCTGTTTGGACTGATGATCGAACCAAGGTATGCAAAATCTCTGACTGTCTCTATTTCTTCATTGTCAAGATTGAAGTTGTGTAGTTCTTCTGTAGTCATGATTTTTGTCTTGTTAAGGTGCAACTGCAGTCCTGCTTCGTCACTTTCTTCTTTCACTTTCCCTAACAGCCATCTGTAGTCATTGCTACTTTCTGCCAATAAGATGGTGTCATCTGCATATCTTAAATTATTGATACTTCTTCCACCAATTTTCACTTCAAAGCTTATGCACTACAGTATAAAAATGCAATATCAACCATTTTAAAATAGTGTAAAAATAAAATGAATTAGACATATGCAAGTACCTCCTGAACTGACTGTGCCTGAATATTTGCCATGAAAATTGAGACCAACCCACTCCAAGCTCTTATGGAGGTTGCCTGGATGAATCTATTCAGATGTTCATGGGAGTGTTAGCACATTTCAAGACTAGGGTTTAAAAAAACAACAGCAAATGACTATGACTTGTGGGGGATCATACCATCATCCATTTGGGAAATGTGGGGAAGCTCAGTGTGCTTACATTTGAGACAGCTGAGCACTTTTTCAGGTAAACAAGACAGCTGCCTCTACACTAGCATTTTGTGTCGGAGAAGGAATAGCCACACTACTCTAAACACAAAGCAGGAGCAATGTTTGGCAGAGGATGTCGAGATGCACTTGATGTGCAGGTGATGCTTCTAATTGGTAATCTAGCTTCCAGAAATTTGCCCAGGCAAGACACCCAAAGGTTTTTGTTCCCCAGTGATGGCAAAATGCAGAAAACTGTAGCATTGAACAGAAAGGCTGATTTGATTTGAGAGATACTTGGCTCTGGTTACTTCTGTCAAGAAATTTCAAGAGCATAAAGTGTTGGAATTCCTTTGCAGTAAACCAACAAAGACAAGCCGGGACTTCTGGGAGCAGAAGTCTAAAATGTCTAGTAAGCCAAAGATTTCTCAACGCTGAACTATAGACTACAGTCCCTGTGGAGGAATGGTTGCCACCAACACTGCATTTGTTTTGGTGCCAGCTGAAACTCCCCCCCCCCAAATTAGGCCATTTTAATGGTCCATTTGGTCTATTTTATTAGTTTTGCTGCCTTTCTTTGTTTTGCTTATGTTTTTGGAATTGTTTTACTTATATTGTATTAATATTTATTTTATTTATTCAATTTCTATACCATCCATCTAACCGATGGTCACTCTGGGCAGTTTACAACTGTGACAATAACATAAAATATTATCTTACATTATCTGGTTTTAACAATATCAGTACACTATTCTGTCAGGATGAAGTGCAATTTTAAAATATTTCCCAAAGACCCACACACAAATATAAAATTATGCCCTTAAAATTGTCATTGTCGATGCTGATATCAATGCAGGATGTGGATCTGTGGTAAATATTAATAAATACATACAAATTTAACGCAACTAGCAAGTTTACACACACACAAACACACATTTTTCACACTCCAAAATAAATGAACAGAGCAAACACGCACAAATAGAAAAGAATGTGATCTCTTCACCAGGAATTTCCATAGATTTCAATGGATGAAGCTATAATCCCGCTTACATTTAAAGGGGATGTCAATGTAGTTAGAGTGTGATATATGGTCTCCCTTTCAAATTGTTATCTAATCACTAGAAGTAGTCTCTTAGTTTCCCCCCTTTGATTCTTCACACCTATGTATACAAAAATACAATATACACACCTACTCAGAAGCCAGCTTCACTGTTTTCAGTGAAACCTACTCCTCAGTATGTTTCGATAGGTTTGTAACCTGTGTAACCAAAGGTCCAAATAATCAAAATCCTTTCCATATCATTGAAAATGTACACAGACAGCTATCATGTTTTATATCATCCTTAAGATTTTTTATTCAGACTTTTGAAACAGTCTCAATTTTATATGCATTTTTTAAAAATCTGGTATTGCTTTTAGGTGTAGTTAATTTGTTATTATTAGAGTTTGATTGTCATCTAAGTTTTTATATGGCAGAACTCTTACCGTTTGTGCCCCCTCCCCATGGTTCTTTTAGCTGACAAGCTCCTGGACAGCTTTATTAGAGTAAAATGTGGAGGTCTAGGCTTCCTTTTAACCTCTTTGCTATTATCCTGGTCTCCCTGATTTTGGAGAGGGAGAAAGAGGCAGGGAAGGGAGAGTTTTCTGTCTGTCTGGAACTTCACTGGGGATCTCTGGAGCAAAATGGTTCTATCCATCACCTGCCCCCACAGCACACTTGCAAGCAGGATGTGGCATCTCACACTGAAAAGAAATACTTCAGATTGTGGAGAGGAGGGACCCTAACAAAGTGGAGTCCCAGATTACTTTTTGTTCTTATCAAGATCAGGAAATCTGGGAGAAGCAGGATTTACAGATGTTGAGCCGATCCTTTTGACATTGATTATGTTCTATGTATTTTGGGGGGTATTTCCCCCTTTTCTGTAAATGTACATAAATATCTTTACTGTTACTGTTTAGCATTTCAGTTGGTACCTCTTTGGCTTTAGTCATAGGGCCACAGGTAGATTTTCAAGCCTTGTTTATATTTTCACCTACCAAAAGTGATGCCCCATGAAGTTTAATTAAAACCTCTTATTTATTCTATTGTATAAGTTATAATAAATATGCTTGGTGTCATTTTATGCTTGGCACTAGGGTGACAGGCCTCTAGTGTAAGTTATGATAGCCTAAATCCAACTGCTCGTCTCAAATGCTGGGTTTATTGACTCCCTTGCTGAATTGTGCATCAACACTTACATGTATCTAATTGATTCAATGAGTCTACTCTAGTTGGATGCAGACCCAGAATATCTGAACAGAATTAAGCGTCATGTTAAAACAACTAATGATGAAAAGCAATAAAAAGCAATTTTAAAAAAATTTGGAAAATGCCCCATGTCACCTTAATGAAACATTTTAATGAAGTGCTTCTCAACATTTTCATGAGCACCACTGGGATTCTCATGTAAACATATTCTATTGGGAACCATTTCTGAACTAACTCGTTTTCCCCACTCCTCTACAACAGAAAACACAAGATTGTTAGTAAGTAAAGTAAAGTTTTATTATGCGGTCATAGACCCAATTATACAAAGATAAAACACATAAAATACACAAGACTGTTATATATAAGACCATCACTGAAAAAAAATTTTTTTTGCTTTAAGGAGGGGTATATGTTAGCTATTATGTTCCAATGACAGAACTGTGCTTGAAAAGATGCAATCTGTTTTGAACTACAGCTCCCAGAATTCTCCAGCCAGCATTGCTATGCTGATGTTGACTAGGAAAGTCTGACATCTAAAGCCATTGGACTTGTCTAAAATACAACATAGAACAGTGGTTCTCAAACTGGGGTCCTCAGTTGTTCTTGGACTGTGATTTCCAGAAGCCTTCACCACTTGCTGTGTTGGCCAGGATTTCTGAGAGTTGCAGTCCGAGAACATCTGGGGAACCCAGTTTGAGAACCACTGACATAGAAGACTTCCTCAACCCACTGCTCTCCAGATATTTGGGGCTTTAACTCATTATTGGCAATTCTGAGTAGAATTCACTGGTCATGATGGGATAGTTGATAGCAACTCAAGTCCAGAGAGTGCCAAATTAGAGAAGCCCGCAGGAGAAGAAAGGAAGGAAGGCCCCATCTCTAAAAGAAGGCTCATAAATGTAATGGTGCAATAAAAGGAGATAAAACAAATGCCACTAGAAATGGGGGAGGAGAGCAGTACAAGAGTAGAACCAATTAGCTTGAGAGATAGTGAGTGCTCCGTCACTGGAGGCATTCAAGAGAAACTTAGACAACCATCTGGCAGATATCCTTTGATTTGTATTCCTGCATCTAGTAGGGGGTTGGACTTATATATATAAAATATTTTATTTTTTAAACTACTAGGAATAGGGTAGGGAATACAAAAGGTAAAAGGAAGTGGAAGGGATGGGAAAAGGGTTTTGAGGCTGGGAGAACACAAAGTATACAATCATCCAATCTATTCATATTAAGTATACAAGCATCTAATCTATTCATTTTTCCATGCAAAAAGCCACAACTTTATACTCTTTTTTCTTACTATTTGATTATCCTCTAAATATCAGCTTATATTCATATTTTAGTTTAGATCTAAGTTATTCCAACTCTATCAGGAAATCGAGACCAATTATAAAATACATCCCCTCTTTCAATTTCCTTCTGTCTTGGACATACATTCAGCATGGCTGAAAAAGTATCCATTTCTAGCACTTCCCATATTTTCTCAGTACCCTTCTCTTGTTTCTGTGACTCTATTTTCTTCCACCTTTGGGGAAATAGAATTGAATCCAGGACATTAATCTGATTTTTAACATCACCTTTTCTGACTATTGTAGCTAAATAGCTCACAGGGTAACTCTTAATCTCGTCTATGTTACCTAGCATCGCTCTCAATAAAGACTGTTCTGGAGTTAATACAGTTTCCTTTAGCTGTTTTTTAGCCTCTGATGTTTTCCCTTTCATGAAGTCTTCCACCTGGTTGAGACACTCATTTATCTGCTGAAATCCTGTTATTATTGTCCTTTGCATAGTAACCTGCCATTCTTTATCTGACAAAATTCCCAACAGTTGATATTCAAAATTTTAGGAGGCCATTTCCATCTTTCCAATACGTATGGTTTGTATAAATAATATTATAAACCTCCCCTGGGTATATCCTCCCTTCCTTGCCCAGATATTATAATATATAGCTCAACTTTTAGCCCAACAATTTGGATTTCAACCGTGGCAATATTATCAAAATCCACACAGCCCCACCAAGAGAAAGTCCAGACCAAACAGCGAACACAGGGGGCTAGTCTCTCCAAAAGATATCATTGTAATCCGTCAAAACTCCAATCCTGATTTTCCTAGCTCCTCAGACTCTTCGATTACGTTCCTCGCAGATGATTCACTGTCCGTTGCTCCCAAAGATTTATTCCTCCTTCTAAGACCAAACAAGCTTCTATTATCAAAGTCCCATTCTACTCCAGTCCTGGCTTCCCCAGCTCATCAATCTAGCCGATTATGTCGTCACACTGATGATTCACAGTCTGTTTTTTTTTATTCCCAAAAGCTTATTCCTCCTGATCCGAAGACAAGATTTTATTTTCAAAGTCCCACACAAACTAATGAGAAAAATCCAGACTAAACAGCATTCACCAGATTTCAGTCCCTTGAAGCCTGTTCAGTAGTATTTCCTCTGGGATCTTTTTTCCAGAAACACAAAATTTTTCTGTCTCACTGCCTATCTGTGACCTTGAGCCAGCCTGTTTAAGAGCTTACTGTTTTAGAGTCAGTTTCGCTTTGAAGAAGCAGGCTGACCAGCACGACTCGCCGCTCCTTCTCTCTTCTTTCGGTCCAATATTTTCACTCTAGTTTCTTTTACATCTTAATGAGGTTATTCATAAATCAAAGGCTTACTTTGCTATTGTGTATTTTCAGCTGTATTTTTGTTCTCCTCTCCTCGGGGAATTGGGGGTGGAGTTACTCACAGCTATTCTGCCATAAAATGGCTTCCCGTCTCCGATCTGTGCTCGGGTGAATTTTCAGAGGGAAGAAAGATCAGGTTGCTGCCCAATCTTCTACCATCTAGGCTCACAAACTGCTTCAGGGAGACCTCTCCTGGTCTCCCCTATGGTCCCCCCCTTTCTGGAGGGGCCCCAGACCGGGCGGTTCCAGCTTTTCCCGGGAGCTGTTCCTGGCAGCTGCTGGCTTCACTGCGACCAAGCTCCGCCTCCGCAGGGGGTTGGACTTGATGGCCTTATAGACTTTCTATGATTCTATGATTCTACTGTACAACTCTCTCCTCAGAAACACTTCAGTACCCACAGACTGAGAAGCACTTCTTTGATGTAAACAATATATAAAGTAAAACTTTAATTTTCATTTCATTACTTTCTAGCCCTCTCTGTTCATAACACTGCATTTTTCAAGCCCAGCTTTTATGGCCTGACTTCCAGCGGGGGCTTTAAGAACATACAGGTGATTACGGGTAGAGGAAAATATGGCGTTGGTACAGCTCCTAGTCGTTCCAGAAGAATGGTGAACACATACTTGAAAGCTGTTCATTGCTCTGGCACTGCTACTACCTGCCAGGATCCAGGTAGCCAGCTCAGTCATCCCTCCACTCTAACTTTGGTGCTGTTGAATGCCAGGTCTGTATCCAATAAATTCCAGCTAATACAAGATTTTATTATGGAAAGGGATGCAGATCTGGCTTGCATAACTGAGACATGGATGGACAGTGAAGGGGGTATGCCCCAGTCTCTTGCCTGATCCCCGGTTATGCTGTCCAGCATCAGGGTAGACTGGAGGGTCGGAGGGGTTGCCATTGTTTATAAGGACTCTCTTGAGGTTGGCCTAGAGGCCCTCCACGTGTTGATTGGGGCCAGGGATGGGATTGGGATCTTGCTGGAATACCATGCTCCCCGCGATCCAGCCACCTCCCTACCAGAGCTAACTGACTTCGTCTCCGCAGCTCTGTTGGGATCCCTGAGACTGATTGTCCTAGGCGATTTCAACATCCATGTGGAGGTGGAGGTTACTGGTCCGGCTCTTGAGTTCTTGGAAACCATGGCTTCCTTGGACATACCCCAACATGTTAATGGCCCCACGCACGTGGGTGACCACACTTTGGACCTGGTTTTCTCCACTGAGCATAGAGTGTGTGGCCTGATGGTGACTGACCTTTGGTTGGTCCCCTTGTCATGGTTGGACCACCACCTGATAAAGTGCAACCTCACGGTGGCCCTCCCTCCCCATGGGGAGCAGAGACCTATTTTCATGGTCCGCCCTCGCAGGTTATTGGATCCTATTGGATTCCAGGATGCCATGCGTGGGATTCTAACTGACCTGGCTGGTGCTTCTGTCAAGGCCCTGGTGGATGGCTGGTATGCCGCCGCTGCCAGGGCTGTAGACACGATCGCTCCTAAACACCCTCTCCACCGCAGAACCCGACCAGCGCCTTGGTTTAACCAGCAGTTGCGGGCTATGAAGCGGAATAGGAGAAGGCTAGAGAGCGTTTGGAGGTGGAACCCAACGGAAAACAACTTAAAATCTGTCAAGGTCGCATCTAACCTCTACCTTGTCAAGGTAAAGGCTACTAGAAAAGCTTACTTCGCTGTCTGGATAAGCGAAGCATCCAATCAGCAGGTAGAACTTTTCCGTATAGTATGTGATCTATCCGGAATTGGCCACAATGATTGGCCTCCATCTAGCATTTCTTGTGACCAATTTGCAGCATTTTTAAAATCAAAAGTGGAGGTCGTCCTTGCTTGTCCTCCTTGATATCTCAGCCGCCCCTGATACTGTCGACCACGGTATCCTCCTGGATTGCTCTCTGAGTTGGGGATTGGTGGCCTTGCTCTCACTTGGCTCCGGTCCTTCTTGGAGAGCCATCCCCAGAGAGTCCAGCTTGGGGAGAATGTATCAGCCCCATGGTCCCTCAATTGTGGGGTTCTGCAGGGTTTGATCATCTCCCCAATGCTGTTTAACATCTATATGAGGCCGCTGGGGAGTGGTCATCCGAGGATGTGGAGCTTCATGCCGTTCCATCCCTTGGGCGCTGCCTGGAGGCCGTCCTACAATGGATGCAGTCGAATGGAATGAGGTTGAACCCGGATAAAACGGAGGTCTTGTGGGTGGGCAGCCCCGATGTCAGTGGTTTGGGGAACTCCCTCTCTTTTGGGGGGGGTGACTCTCACCACAAAGAATTCGTTTTGCTGTCTGGGGGTCCATCTTGACCCAGTGCTTACCATGGAGACCCAGGTAGCATCCGTGATTCAGTCCGCTCACTTACATCTTTGGCGGATCGCCCAGCTGCGTCCCTATCTAGACGCGGGAGCGCTCACCACGCTGGTCCATGCACTCGTAGTCTCAAGAATAGACTACTGTAATGCTCCCTACGTGGGGCTTCCTTTGAGACTGATAAAGAAGCTTCAGATGGTCCAGAACACGGTGGCCAGGTTATTAACAGGGGTGAAAAGATTTCACCATAGTTCCCCCACCCTGGCCACCTTACACTGGTTACCTATCTGCTTCCGCATTGATTTCAAGGTGTTAACTATTACATATAAAGCCCTAAATGGTTTAGGCCCTCAATACCTGGCAGAGCGCCTTCTTCCGCCTAGTCCTACCTGTATCACCCGTTCCAGTCAGGCTGGGCAGCTGAGGGGCCTAACACCAAGAGAGATCCGAAGGGAGAAAACTAAATATCGGGCCTTCTCGGCAGTGGCCCCTCGCCTCTGGAACAACTTACCTGCAGAGATCCACCTGCCCCCCTCGCTGAGGGCCTTCAAGACCAATCTGAAAACATGGCTATACAGGCAGGTCTTCCCTACAGCCATCATCTAGCCTATTTCTTTTCTTTTTTCCTCTCTTTTTCCATCTTGGACTCTGTGATTAATTCAGATTTTACCTTTAGTTTATTTTTTATGCTTTATGTAAACCGCCCAGAATAGACATGTTCTAGATGGGCGGTATATAAGTTAAATAAATAAATAAATTAGTTTCCAGCTTGCAAGCTACAAACTTACTGGAGGATCAAGATGCTAACATCTTCTAAGCTAAGCCTCAGAATCTAGGCCATATCATACATCTATAGTTAACAGTCCTTATAAAGGTGCTTCTTCTTCCCTCATCAGCCAAGTATCTGATTATTGAACTATGGGTCTTTTTTTCCAAATAGAATTTCAACTCAGACTGTGGTCACACCACAAAATGTTTCCCAGTTCTTCCTCATTGATTTTGATTTTGTTTGTGTGTGTGTGTGTATATGGTCAGATGACACATGGCCATTTTTGGTCTGCCTCTGTGCTATCTCCGCATCAAATCCTGCCTGCTGGGAGGCTTCTACATTTTTTGTTACAGGATTCATCACACAACAATTACAGTGGTTTCCTGTGTGCACAGCTGTACTAATATTTTTTTCTGGCAAGCCACCTTGTGTAGCTTCCGCCAGTGTTGTTGTTTGCCTGTATATTCCTTTAATTTTCAAAATTATTTTTTAGCAAGTGGAGTGTTGATGTGTTGGAAAACTTATATCATTGCCCTCTGAGCTTCACTTATTTGCAGATCCCTCCACCAGCTGGTGCTCCATCCCCTGATCCCTTTCACGTTTTCCTTTTAGGGACCTTGTGGTAGAGCTGCAATGAAAACAAAGCCCAGCTAAGAGTTTCTCTGATGCAAGAGGCACAAATGCAGCAGAGAAACTCGTACCCATCAAGGATATGCTGCTGAAATATCGATGTAACAACATTTTTAAAAAGAAGGAAGGAAAAAAGGGGCCTAAGAGACATAAATAACTCAGAGGGAAATATTCCAGTACTGAAGTGTAGCCGGTCATATCACCTCAAATTTAGAGAAATGTTCCAGTAATTAAAAAACACATCAGAACGCACACCCCGGGAGTGCTCAGGGATTTTCATTTCTCTTTTCCTTTTCCCTTCTCCATCTTGAATTATTTGTCTATTGATGTTATATTTTATATTTTTAAAATATTTTTTATATTTTGTTATGTATGTTATGCGTGTTGGAAGCCGCCTAGAGTGGTTGTCTGACCAGATAGGCGGGGTAAAAATACAATAAATAAATAAATAAATAAAAGACATGAGAAAATAGAGGGACATTGCTTTGGTGTGACCGTGGCCTGAGGCTTCCTGTTGTGCTTTTCATTGTCTGTGTATTTTCCAGTACTCATGGCCTTAATGTGTTAACATAGGACAGGAAGCCCAAGATCCTTTTTGCACTATTTCCCTTTTTTGAATATTATTTATTATTCTTATTATTCATATGTACTCAGATATACTCATATGCTCATATTGTTCTTGTAACTTTGATCCCCCTTCTTTTAATCAAGGGGGTATGACCATTGCAGAAAAAGCTTCAAGCTCATAATAAGTTGCACATTTCAAAAATAAATACTCCAGTCCTTTTATGTTTTCTTGTGAATGGTGGCTAAGCTAACAAGGAGAGCATCCACTTTGGTCACCAAGTTGTATTTTAAAAAGCAAGATACAATTCCGTATTCACCCAACAAGTTCAAAATATAAATAAGGAGTTAATATTCAGGGAAAGTTTACCATGCCCTGAATTAACCTCAGTTCCTGAAGCACAAGCCAGAAAAATCTAGCCAGACATAGCTAGGATTTTAAAAGTTATTTATTTACATTTTTATCCTTTCCTTCCTCCATGGCAATCAGTATGACGCCTTTTGTTCTCAAGATAACTCTTTGATGTTGGTTGACCTGAGAACTAGCGAGTGGTCCAAGATCATCCTAGGAGCTTCATGGGGTTACAATAATTTGAAGCCAGGGATGAGAAATGAGTTTGGGCATTTACATAGTTGCACTGATAAATCAAATTCAAGTGAATGAAACAAGTAAATGATAATAATAAATAAATAACATAGGACTATAGCCAAAATAAATATCCTAAAAATACTGGTCAATAATCCCTGATCCACTATTTTTTCATTGCTGCTTTGGAACTTCAGAACTTCTTAGATTCCAGGCAGTACATTATCTTTCGTTAGACAACAATAGGAAAATACCTATGCTGCTAGATTTCTGACCATGTGTTGAGAATACTTGGCCGTTCCTGCGACTCAGCCATGTGGAAACTTATGCACAAATGGCTGTTCATACAAAGGCCTTCCCAGTGCAGTTGCACATATGCTTGCACACTGGGCCAAGCACTGGGCCTAAAACAGAGGTCAGGGCCAAGTGCTCATCCTTGCTAGGAATGAGTGGAGGATTTCTTTTTAATCCATTTTTGACAAGAATTCACCAAAATTGACAATTTTTTTTCATATTCAGAACGGAAACATTTTGAGGCCTTGTTGCAGGGGGGTGTTTGTTTATGAAATGTGGGAGAAAATGAAACTGACAGGTTCATACATCTGGACTATTTAGGCCCAGAACTTTGGAACCTTATTAACTCACTAAACATGTGACTCAGAATCCCTTTTCAGCCCCATGGCTTAGTGGTTAAATATAACACTGCAATCAAGCCTCTGTTCACAAATTGAGTTTGATCCCAACAGGTTCAAGTATCTGGCTCAAGTTTGACTCAATCTGCCATCTCCCAAGGTCAGTAAAATTAGTACCAAGTTTGCTGGGGGGAGGGGGGATTGTTGTATACATAATCATGTTGTAAACTGGTCAGAAAGTGCTCTAGCGCTATGGAGCAGTATATGAAGTTGAAACAACAATAACTGTGTCAGCAGCTGTGTTTGTGCTGAATTAGGGTTACTACTTTTCCACCACTGAAAGACTCATTAGCTTTAAAAACTATATGGCAGACAGGTACAAGATGGTTCTTTCCTTGCTTGGTGTATCCAGATATACTGAAATTGGCCAATGCAAGTAAGGAAGAATTTTGTTTCACCTAGTTTACAGAGAATTGACAAAAAATTTAAATTTGCTAATTTCCTTAAATTCAGGACAAAAAGAACTTGGCATTTCAAAAACAGAAAGCATGAGAAAGCTTCAGAATGAATCGATGTTCTTATCACTATTCTTCACACCCGATTACTTGCAAAGTAGCCTTTTTAACATGAGTCATATGTGAAGAAGGGAGTTTTCTTAGATTCAGCACATACTTTAACAAAAGGGGTTTTTTTGAGAAGCCCCTCTGCTTTCATGCCAATCTCCTGCTTCTGACTTTTGCCTCTATGGCCTCATTAAAAAAAAAAAAATACACATGACTGAAGATCATTTGACATTTTGCCCTCTTTGTCATTATCTATATTATTTATTTATTTATTTATTTTTTAGATTTCTATCCCGCCCATCTAGATCAAAGGTCTACTCTAGTACTCCTAGATGCTTCTGCCAGTAGCAGTATGCATGATGGAGCTATGTATGGGGGGTATTAATATATTATTCCATTTTTTTCACAGTCCTTTACAACTCCTTCATGTCATACCACCAACTCCCTACATCATATATGCAGTATATGTAAAATATTATTTATAACATAAATAATTTGTAGACAATTTGCAGAAGAAAATTAAGCACAACAGAAACAGATTATGAGGTCATCCTGTCAGGTGGTAAGGAAAATTCTACTGCTGCAGATCTGTTTTTAAAAAATGTGATAGAACATAAGGCCATGTGAAATAGAGCTTTGTTTTAAAAGACAATAATATGCACCTGTCATGGACTCTCTTATTCAAATGAACAAGCAAAAAGGAGAGCAATTAATGGCTTACATCTAACATCACTGGATAAGAAATTCCCTGCTAATGTAGCCGTGCTGCATTACTAAGCAAGCAGTAGTCATAAGTTTGTAATCTACTGCACAACCACACTGCATTGGACACTCTTGCTCTAATTCTTTAAATGTGTATGTAGTGGATCAATTGATTTTGTGCTAGTGCAATGGCACTATTAGATACAAGCCAATAGATACTCTTTTGTCCTGATCACTTATCATACCTTTCCTATCTCTGTGTGAGTTATGGATGATGGAATGAAAATCTACCTTACATGGTTAAGTGTAAAGGAACAGGTACCACATAGGGGGAGTTTCAAGCAACTTCTTTCGGGAAGCGTAAGAACTTCCAGAGAAAGTCTATGAAAGGAGAACGGGGGTATGACCTCAATAGGTGGCGTCTGGATGGAACCTGGTACCCTGGTCAGCTGCCAGGATTCCACCAAGGCCCATTAAGTTGCATTGAATGGCTTCCAGAGTTGAATGGCTAGGACCCTGAGTGTCCATCTCAAATCACCCCAATGCCTCTGATATACTTTTAGTCCAGGTCAGCAGGGAAAATTAAAGAGCTGGAGCAATGCTATGTGAGGAATTTAAAGTGGCAGCTCACCACCAAGTAATTATTTACAGTTTAGGGGCCTACTGAAGTATGAGGAGGCCTACCAAAGAATACCGTGCCCCTTAAGCCAGAACCCCAATGTTAATTGGCTTTATTATTTTATAGAGTGCGAGCCCAACCAAACTTATATTTTCCCTGTTGCACATTCTCTCTGGAGGACAAGAGAGCCCTTTGGACACCTTTTTAAAAAAGGAATGCCACTCTGCTTTACATTTCCTCACTCCAGTCTGACAGTGAATCTCTCCAAGGGCTTCTGGACTCAGCCTCTCACACTCTTCTTTTCCCTTGTTGCTCTGCCACGTCTCTCTCTGATGTCAGTTCTGAAGCTTCATCTAATTTCACATGCAAGTGCAAGGAAAGAGACTGGCTGACAAAAGGTGTGAAATAAAAACATAAAAGAGACGTGGAATGGCTGCACATTCTTACAGACAGAACTGACAGATTCTATCCCCAGAAAGAAGAGGAAAAAAGTAGGATTCTAACTATGACATTTAACCATATAGTTTACTGAGATGTTAAATTACAAACTTGTCTATTAGGTTTGTAGTAACCATAATAATACTTAGAACTATAGGCCACTAATAAAAACTCATTAGTTATCTCAGTATTTCTTCTTATTTTTAAATTTCATTATCTTTGAACAAGACAGTCAATAGCTGTTAGCCCATTGAGCACTGGCAGTCATCTGAAATAGTTATTGGAACACATTTTAGCCATGGAAAGGGGTGACATCTAGACTCCTTATTTAGGAAAATACAAAGGTAGTGTTCATGCTGAAAAATACATTGAGATAGGAAAGATGAGAGGAGTTCTAGTTCTTTCTGACTAAGGTGGAGATGCAGAGCATCATGCAGGGCTGAGTAGAGTGTTGGGCTCTGAAGGCAGGGCATAGGTGTTTGCAAATCTGCTGATCCCCACCCAGGTAGGGCCTTTGTCACTCTGAAGAACTGCCACTGCTCTGTGCAACTCTCTAGAGCCAGGAATTCAATCTCGCCATAAATCCCTCTCCCCCGGAAGAACAAGAATGAGGAAGAGGATGGACACAGCAGTGGAGCCTGAAGCATCCACCCATCTTTGACACAAAGGAGAAGGACATGGTGGTGGTGATCCCTGTCGATACAAGAATCTCTGATAGAAAAAGATGAGAAAGAGAAGAAGTGGGTATCATGTGATCAGTTTTTAAAAAATCAAATGCATCCATTTTGCTTCTGCAGCAAATCCTGTACTATCTGCCCGTGGAGTCATAGTGTTAGTATCTTAGAAAGAGGTGATAATAGTCTGCCATTGTTCATTGGAGCTGTTTCTTCAAAGACCATTGAAAAAGGGTGCAGAGGATGTGGCCACAGCAACCGCTGCCCCGCCACTACCAAAAACTCACATCTTCTTAGATCTGATTCTTTCTTCTATACAGAATTGAGTACCAAGCTCTGAGGGGCGACTTAGGCAGTTGTTTGTCTGAGGTCCCCTTGGAGCTTGCCAGTCAGTTGAACAGAGAAGAAAGAGTCAGGTTTACACTGTAGGAGCTGGCCTTTGGCAATGACACTGGTGCAGCTGCTGCAGCCTCCTTCTATTTGACAATTCTTCCATTTCCTTAGTCAGGAAGGGGACTTGCCTCCTCCTGCCTTCCTCCTATCACCTATGATATGCTAACCTTGGTAGTCCAACCTTGCTCTCATCCTGCTGATACTGAAACTCTCAAATGTCACATGTAAGATCAGCATGGGTCACCACATTAGACAGACGGAACTTGTTCTCTTGAGGCTTGATAAATACTCTCCACCTGGAGCTGCCCTCTGTTAACAAGAAAATGCGGCTGCTTCTTAGTTCTGTGTAGAGTAGAATGAATTGCAGATGTCATCCTCAATCCATCGCCCTAGCTGCTAGCTTTCGCTCTGTATGTCATGAAGAATTAGCTGTCCTTCTAGGGCATCGCTAATAACATTGGGTTTGTTTGTGTATTCAGTTGTGTCAGATATCCTATTCACAACCCTTTTTTAACACTGGATTGCTAATTCAGTAAGGCTGTGATTACACTTCGCTGCCCCTTGATTCGTAGAACCATTTTACAATTCTGTTTGGGTGAGGTAATCACACAGGTATGGTGGATTCTTTTGGTGCCAGTGTCCACAGTGCGCCCTCAAATCTGGTGCAGTTTGATGGATGCCACAGTCCACAGCCCCCCTTCCTTTGATCCCCCCTTCTGCCGACCCTTTTATAGTTCAGTGTAAAGCTGGTAGGCTGTTTAAAGGGTTGTACAGTGTCTCCATAACATACTTTTCTCTCTCTCTTTTTTTTTAAAAAAGAAAGAAAATTCTTTGCAGCAACTAGGGGAAAAGATCGTGGGGGTGGCTATTCTTCTGTCCAGAATATCCTGCCCAGCTCAGTACGTCACCAGGAAACCACCTGGAGTCACACACTCCTCCTTTTGGAGAATGTAACAACTGATCACATGGGGAAAACACAGTTGGCATCACCATGCCATGAAAAAAGTAGAAGCCTCCAGGAGCAGGGGGAGGGATTCCACCTTGGAAGCAAAAAGAGCCAGGCTTCTTAAAACTGGCCTTTGCTTCATGTGATCAGTTTAAAAAAATAAATTAAAAAAAAGCATCTGTTTTACTTCTGCAGCAAATCCTGTAGTATTCACCTCTGTAGTCATAGCCTTAGTATTTTAGAAAGAGGTGATAAATATACAATGATATGATGTGAAATGGGAGGTATCTGACACATTCATAATGCTCTGGTACTTTGCTAACTGGATTCACATAAAAATGAAACATCAGATTGAAATATGTATCTACGGGCCTAGCTTTGAATTTATTACACTGCAAATGGAGGGTTTGAGTCATGTCTGAGACAAAAAGTAGTAACTGCAATTTCAAAACTACACAGACCCTGTACACAGTTTCCTGGGTGGAAATCTCATTGACTCAGTAGGGCTTGCTTCTAAGTGGACATGCATAGGGTTGTGCTTTGAGTTAATAGAATTGTGGCATGTTATCAGTGGTATGGTATACTGGTGCACAGGATTCTATATAATGGCCTATAGATATTTATGAAGAAATATATTCCTCTGAATTTTTATGCGTTTCCTGAAATTAACTTCTATAATGACAAGCACTGTTTTCCCCCCAAACTGTGAATAATTAAAATATACAGTAGGATCCTCCCTATCCATAGCATCAGGGAGTCACTTATCTGCTGCCTGAAAATATTAAATAAAAACCCCAGAAATATATATTTATATGTATTTCCATGGTATATTTACTAGAACTAGCCACGAAAGGGAGGCAGAAATCATGCTTTGTATAGTGTTCGATAGCGGGGTTTTTGGCATCCATGGGGGCGGGGGGGGGGACAACTTGGTGCTGATCCCCCCGCAGATACAGTGTTCCTATTGTGGTTGAATAACTTTACTGGATACTTTTAAAACAACAACAACACAACATTCCAGGTGTTTTCTGATTGTTAGTCCTCCCTTAGGCTTCCTGACACAATGATTCTGACAACTGCCTCCTTTCGTGCACGCATGCATCTACTGAAGTATCTTCAGAGCACAGTTTGAGGGGTGTGATGTGCACAGGCTGTGCAGCGCACATAACCAAATTCTCATTGTCAGTGTGGGGATATCCTGGATACGGAGGAAGGCATAGCTACATTTCCAGATGAAGTGCAGTGATTTTGCTAATATACCTGTAGAATGAAAGTGGGGATAGAAGTCATCAAGCCTCTGTTTTGTACGGCGCCTAAAGCACCATAATTTCTAATGTAAAAGTAATATTTACATTTGAATTTCCAGGCCGTTTACAAGTATAGTTTAAAAAAATCAGGAGATATCAAGGCTGATATAGAGGAAAGAATGCAGATTGTTATACAGGAGGAATATGATGGACATACATTTGCTTTGTGATTTCTATGAAATCACTTTCCACAGATATGATTTGTAGTTGACATAATGGGGACATTTTTCCTGGATCTGTTACTTGTGATACATCTGAGCCAGAATTTCCTTGAGAACTCCAGCATTCTAATAGTTTCCAAGTGGCAACTCTGTGCTCTCCATGAGTTCTGAGCAGGATTCATTCTAGCAAAGAATAAGAATTTGCGAGTACATTTTTTTCCAGTGGCAAAGAAAGAAGTTTGTTTGAAGAATATCAGGTCGCCCCTGTTGGCACACATGAGAAAGATGAAAAGGAAAAGCTAGACTTCTTGTTGGCTGTGTACTTTTTTTATCACCATCTTCAAAGATTAGGGAAGGGAAAGCAAGCCTCTTTTTTCACGTTAAAGTCTCTTCCATTACAAATGGTACTATTGCCAGGAATTTGCTTTGATTCAGATGGAAAAGTGACGAAACAATCAAGCTGTCCCTGTCTCTTAGCTGAGTAATAGCTGAGTAGGGCTATTATCAGCCTGTGACTGAGTAACATAAAATAGTTAAGGCAATCTCCTTTCTTGAACCAGGTTGCATGGTGGTAGGGCTCTTTCATGCTATGAAGCAGTGCCAGAGACAAGTTCCTGCTTAAGGCTTCAGGTTATGAGAAGCCTCCCTCCTCATAAGAAAGGAGGGGAGGGGATAGATACCTGTTAGAATAATCTACTTTTAAAAAAAAAATTGACATAGCTCAAGAGCCTGAGCCTTAATCCAGCCCTGTGGGGAAATTCAGAGCCGTTTCACATGCAGTAGACTCCTTTGAGTTCCATGGTGGTCCAACCAAATCATTAAGGTAATCTTTAAAAGTCCTTCATGCCAGACCTGACAATGCATGGCAAACATATGTCTGTAAGCCTTGGCCATTCACAGCTACTGGGGGATGGGTTACAGCTTGTTTACTGAAAGAAATGTGGGCAGTTGCATGGGAATCTGTCTTTGCCATATCCTCTGAAAGAAGTTTTGAACACTAAAAATTGAGAGTCAAATTGGTATATAAGGTGTGTTGCAAATAGCCAAATTTCACCTTCTTTTATTACTCAGACGTAAGTGCATAGGATGTGCTCTAGATCAGGCACACCACATTCTGGGAGAAAGGGGGAGCTTAAAATATTCTCCCCTTCTCATATTTTTTTTCACTTAACTTTCCTACCCCTAGGCAGGACCAAAATAATGAGAGAGAAAACTCCATTGACCCCCTACCCTGGAATAAAGACGCGAGACCAGAATTATGGATTAAACACAGGCCACACTTTATTGAAAACAATCACTGTTGCCAATCCTTTGGCAAAGGGGGGTCCTGCCGTACTGCGGACTCTGGTTTGAACACATGGGTCTGAACGGACCCTTTAACAAACAAACAACTGGGCAAGTCCCTGGCCCAAGTTTTCACAGCCGTGAAGACCGCGATAAACCTGGCAGGCCAAAATGGGACCACCCCCGGACCTCAAGCAACCCTCTGCCTGTTGACTGTTGGTCTGGGTGTGGCCCCAGTGCATCTCCCCCTCCCCCCAAGCACTGTAATCGCACGATCCGCAGTGCTGGGAGTTCAGATGAGATATAATTACCTGATATTGCTATGGGACTCACCAAAATACCCTTTTAGTCCGCACTACCCGCCACTGCATAGGGACTAGCCAAGCTAAGTCCCATGCCTGCCATCGAGCTCATCAAGCTCCAGCAGCAGACCCCCCCCCCCCGATGTCTTCCAGGAAGACATCCAAACCTCGTTCGGACTGATGTACACCATCGTTCCGAAAAAACCAGGCCTATCCATGAGGATCCTCTGGTGACCAATCACTGATCCAAGGCCGCTGCAATCAGCTCTGCAGACTACCCTGCTAACACTACTTCGTGCAGCGTTAGCGGGCCAAAAATGCCTCGCATCCCTCCATACCAGCTGAGGGATGGTCGTCGGTCATACAGTGTTCATAGCATGATACGGTGCCTTCATCGATCGGAAAACTCAGGCCTATCTGTGGGTCCTCTGGTGACCAATCACCGATCCAGGCTGCTGCAGACAGCTCTGCAGACCACCCTGCTAACACTATTTCGTGCAGTGTTAGCAGGCCAAAATTGTCTCACATCCCTCCATGCCAGCCACGGGATTATCATTGACCTTATGATGTCCATAGCAGGGTATGTAACCCTCAACCGTGTGATGTCACGAATCGCGTAGAGGATCAGGCCTTTCCGCAGATCTTGGTCAGGTCAGTACTGCCCAAGTGTATTACCCACACATATGGGGGATGTTGACCAAAGGCGGCCGCACGGCAAAGTTGTCCTCGCAGCATCCCACAGCGTCCTTTTCATTCGATAAGGGCTCTAGCTCCAAGTCCAAGACTGCTCCCCCATGGGGATGTGGCAGCATACTGAGCTGCCCAAAAAAACATAGCTGCGGCCCTTGATCATGATGTGCTTCCTTCTCATCATCGCTATGGTAACTGCAAGATAAAACAAACTGGGCCCCTACCTAGATGTCAGGGGGTGCCTCGCTAATCGGCCTTGAATAGGTGGATGTGAATCTACACCGTCCCGATAACTACCCAAACATCCTGCCATTGTAGAGCCACTCTGGTTCTGTCTCCCTTTCCAGTGTCTACCTCTTCACTAATCCTGATAGCGCCAAAAAGTTATTAAGGACGCAGCCCTGAATAAAACAACTTCATAATCATCTCTACATATAACCTACCACTGCTTACAAATGCTTTCTACTAGTCCCGGTGATATAGGTACTCCTGAATCTTTAAATCTGCCTCTTTCCTTAGACCAACTTCAAATCATTTTCCTAAGGCGGTAGTCTGAAGAATAATTCTGATACCATGAACTGTAGGGTAGAAAGCCTGCGCCAATAACCTACCCTGTATAGGTCCTGACCACGTAGGTTCTAAATCAACTAAGTTCCTAAGCTCCTGAAACTCTATACTCACTGCCTAGTACACTTATCCTGTCCTCAGTGCCAGGGCCAGTCATATTGTCCCTTCACATCACCACGCCAAATTGCCAAGCCCCCGGGGGAAGAGTCTCCGTGAATTTGTTGGCTCCTGGATCCAACTCCCTGAACTGCTCAATCTGTTGGTGTGATAATGCCTCGGCTAAGCTATTATCTACACCTGATATGTGTCTAGCCTGGACCAGTGTCGTGACACAGTCTGAATGCACGTGGGGTTATTGATTCTACAGACCACCGTCAGATTGTCGCACCAGAAACGTACCACATTCGCTTGCCCAAAGCCACAATGCGCCAACTATGGGAAAAAACTCCAAAAAATGTCAGGTCTCTGGTGACCCCGGCGTGGTGCCATTCCTCCGGCCACTTGCCGCTCTAAGCATCCTCTCTCCTCTCCAAAATGAAATGCCATTGCATTCAGTTAGAAACTGCCTCCAAACTTTCAAATCCTCTCTCATGCCTTGAGTAACCCTGGTCCTATGCAAAGGACGATTGAGCCCCTGCATTGTGGTACAAAGCCTACGCAGAAAGGCGCGACCAGGCGCTACCACTCTGCAGGCAAAATCTAGGTGTCCAATCATCTCCTGTAGCTCCCTCAGGGTCACCTTCTTCTTTGTATCATCGAAGCTACCCTGACCTTTAGGTCAGCTAATTTTTTTTCCCCCTGGCAACTTAGACGTTTGCTGAACCATGTCTAATTCAATACCCAAAAACATCAAGGCCGTTGTCGGCCCTTCTGTTTTTTTTGTTTTTTGTTTAATTAGCCAAAGGCAGACCCAATTCGTTCACCATGGAACGGAAAGTGTCTATAATAAATTTACACCTTCCAGTGTTCCTTTTCCCACAAAAAAAGAAGATCATTAAGGTAATGGGCCGTATCCTTACATCCCACTCAACTCCTAAGCCTCCACTCAAGGAAGGAACCGAACCGATCAAATGCTGCACATGAAACTGAGCAGCCCATGGGTAACACTCTATCAATGTAAAAAGAACCTTGAAAGCAAAACCCTAACAGGTCAAAATCCCTCGGGTGAACTGGCAAGTAACCATGTCAACTGCCTCATCAAATGAGGTATAACGCACAGTACAAAGTTCCCAAGGGATAGAATCGTTAACCGAGCTCCCTTCTGGGTAATACAAATGGTGGATCAATCTGAACTCACCTTTTGCCTTCTTTGGTACTATTCCCCAAGGTGAGACCTGTGAGGTCTCCAAAGGAGCCGTTGCAAATGGACCCAGCACTCTCCCTTCCCGTACCTCCTTGGCTATCTTGTCTTTAACCACCACCTCCGTACCCTGTACCGATCTGAGGTTTTGGGCAAAGAATACCGTGCGCTCCCCTAACACTGGAATCCTAAACCTTCTTTAAAAACCTTTAAGCAAATAACTGGCGTCATCCCGAAAGGGATAATCGCGCAACCAGGATTCTAAAACTATAACCCTAATTGGGCTGGGTCCTTTTTCCAGGGTTACCCCCATTCTCATTGGGTTTCTTCCCACCTCCGGAGCCTTATTTTGCCTTGTGACGCCGGCCTGGAAGCATGTGGTACTGGGGTGCTGCCCCCCGCACACTGTACACTCACGCCTGAATCTGCAGGGTTTCTTGGTGCACACACCCCTGGAGTTGTATTCCCAGCATAGCAAGCAGGGTTGAACCACCTGCCCTGCACTTACACGGGGAGATAAATTCAAAGCAGTCTTCCTAATCAGGGGCCTCTGTCAGTCCTGTCACCTAGATTGGGCCTGGCCGGAGTCATAATCTGCAGCCAGAGACCCGGTAACGGCTCATCCCAGCGTAAATTTGGGTGAATTGCCCTCCTCATATGGAACGATTTGTCATAGGAAAACCATCCCTGCCCTGCCAAGACCAGATATGCCCTGTGGATGAGATCTAAATATTGAAATAAGGATTGAGCCTGCCAAGGCTGGGCCTTTACTACCACCCCAGCGTGTGTTAGGAATCCGGGTAGCCAATTTGCCCAAATTCCTGTCAGGTCTCTTCCTTCTACGTCTCTCTTTATCTGTCTCATTCTCCTTATCCAGGTCCTTCTTTTCTACATTCCTGGTCATCAACTCAAATAAATCTACATATTTACCTTTTGAGCTTTTCTCTTTCATCGCGGGGGTGAGGTGGTCACCTAGTGGCATTGCACAATCCCCAAATGGCAATGCTTGCAACGGCACGGTATTATAACCCGTGTTCGGGACCAAAGGGTACGGCCAAACACCTACACCAGCAGCCGGAGTTACCGGGGCTGGAAATGTAGGTTGTGGGCATGGCATGGCCCAGCTGCTAAACTGGGCGCTCGTACAAGGCCATGTAGAACTTGGCGCCCCAAGCCTGAATATTATATGGCGTATGATGTAGCAAAGTAAATTGCTTGCCGCCTGGCCAATGCCACGCAGGAGACTGTGAGGAGGTGCTGGGTGCCGTGGTTTGTCCACTGCCTGGCCAAGGCCAGGCCGGGAACGGTGGAGTGGTGTCAGAATTTGTGGTCCATCCACTGCCTGGCTAGGGCCAGGCAGGGAACTGTGAAGAGGTATCCGGTGCGACGGGTGACTCACCAGGCAGAGGCGTGGCGACAGTCTTCTCCCTGCCGTGCATGGTATCCGGTCCAACCTCCTCCAATGCCTCCTGCACACCTAGAGCCGATCTGCTGGACGCTGCCACGAGTGGGGTTGCCCTCACTTCGTCTGAACTCATGTGTGTTGCAGTTACCATTGCCTCGTTCGCTGTCTTCCTGGCTGTTCCCTCTGCTTGTTGCTCCACTTCAAAAACAGTAAACCTGTGCATTAGATTCTCAGCCAGAGCATTAAACTTAGCCCTGTGATTACTTTTAGAAGCCCTAGCTGACCAGCCCGGCTGCGCCTCGCTGGGCTGAGGTGTTCTTCTTGCTGTTCTTGTATCTTCAAAAGCTGCCATTTTATCACGGAGCTGTTGCCATATGGGCCACGACTCCTCGTCCGAAGAGGACTGGGGCGGTGGCACCTGAGGCGCTGGATGCTTCTTGGCAGGCTGTTTCCTTTTTTTTTTTACCTTGCCCCTTCTTTGCGGCCATTGTGCCCCTCCATTCAAACTGAATTACAAAAGAACAGCCACAGGCTTCCTGCCCCTTCAAAAAGTCACAATTGCCTTAATTATTATTAATTAAAGAAAACTATCATCAATTAATGAAAACTATGTTTACTCGATTATAATAATTTAACAATTACCCCGCTACTTATGTGCAATCAATTTTTAATTACCCCTAACAATTAACTAATTAATTATCCCTATATTCTCATTTAATTGAGTTATCCCCACACAATCACCTCTCCTATGTATTAGCAATTAATCAATTTAATCAATCACTTGTAAACCACTAATAATCAATCAATTGTAAACCTCTAATAAATTACCCCTGTAACATCCAAATACCATCACCCCTACTATGCATCAGCAATTAATTAAGTTATTCAATCAAATGCAACCACTAATGAATTACTCAATTAATATTCAAGTACAGTCGTCACTACTCTAAAGAATCAGCTAATTATAATATTCTACCTAAGGAATTAATTTATTCAAATGATCCCTGTAGAGTAAGCAGCCAGTCCAATTCATACAAATTCTTTGCGCTGCCAGATGAAAGTAATGAAGGGTAGCTAATTAAAGAAGCCCCCTAAAATAACTGGCCTCAATTAACAAGTGCCTTCCAGTATAGGCGTGCCTGGCTGACTGCCTGGCAACCTCCACACTTCAATTCCAAGCAAGTCCGAGTTTTAAATTAACACTAAAGAAGGGGGGAAGGGGGGAGGGGTGCTTAATGATATCTAAAATGGATGCCTTGCTGCCAAGCGTGCTGGTCCTGACTGCCGAGCACGTGTGCACTTCAAAATGGCTACCACCAAAAAACTGTAAGCTCTTTTTCTCCGAACAGGGCGGGGGGGGGGGGGAAATGCCAAACAACCGAAAAGCCAAGCGGCTAAGCCTTGCTGCGGCCTCCTCCTCACAACCCGGCCCTGACAAACTGTATACTATAAGGCTGACTCAGTTTATTGGCCAGTCTCCAACTACGCCCCCATCTTGTATTTAACTGAATAAAAGCACACCACCCAATCGATCCCTAATTAACGAGCTTCAAATTTAAAGAACAAAAGATCCTATCGTGCAAAAGCGCGGCACCGCGCGGTCCACGCACTCAGCCCCTCCCCTCGGACTGTCACCCAGTCAAATTAAATGAGGTTTAATCAAATCTCGATAAAATCAATACTGAAATTAAACTAATCCAGAGAAATAATCAAAAACAGCAATCAAACCACAGGAGGTAGCCGATGCTACCCTCCTAACTCCCGAACTCTGAGTCGTGAGAACTGTAGGATCAAGCACACAGCTCGAGCAGCTTCGAGCAGTGACACTCTATCCTTAACTCTGCCATCAAAGGAAGAGGAAGAGGAGAGGGGGGTACGGCCTTTAAATAACCTACCGTTCCCCCCTCTCCCTCAAGTTACTCACGCGAGACTGTGAGTTCTCGCCTCATCCGGGGAGGAAGGCAAAGGCAAGCTGAAGCGTGGCTCTGCAGCGGCTTCATCATTAAAGTCAATTGAACTCTTTTCATTTTTAATCCCTCCCTAGGGTGGTATCACACCCGATATGCTGCAGTGGATAGAGTGGTGGTCTAGGAGTCAGGAGGCCTGGGTTCAGATCCCTGCTCAGTCATGGACACTCGCTGGGGGGTGCAGAACTGGTAAAACCACTCTTTAAATATCACACTTATCCTGAAAGGCCTATTAGGGTTGCTGTGAGTCAGTTCTGATAACATATAACTACAGGGCAGTTTAATGTAGCATCTGTTTTAACCCTCAAGACTTCTTGTTTTTCCTTATAACAGTCATTATGGCTGCCTGCTTCTCTGTCTTGTTGAACCAAATCATTTGGTGTATTTCTATTCATATCACTGTTGACTTCAGGGGGACTTATTCAGGGCCAGATGTTAGATCTTGGTTCATCCCCACTGTTACCACTGGAATATCTGGCATATTGTATCAACTACTGTTCATGCAGAAACTAATGAGTTTTGAATTGCTTGTTAGCAAGACGCTAATGTGTCTCTTACAGCCAAGTGCTATGCAAGCTGAATCAGGCTGACTGAGAAGTACCACAAAGTATATGTTTACTGGATTGCCGCATCAGTTTGTTTCAGCCAAACGATAACTTGTTTTGGACCAACATGCAGGAAAGGAGTTTTCAGATTACACAGAACTGATGATCAGGTTCAATGCATTTTTGAAACAAACCTTAGGTTTGATGAGGGCTATAAAGTGTAGTTTCCAAAAGACAAAACTACACATCATGTAGTCTGTAGTTTAAATATTGCCTATGTCCACGAATTCTCTAGATACTTTCTCTCAGCCTGAGTTCCCCAATCTGCAGCGTAGGGGGTGCCTTAAAGGATTGTTATGAAGAATACAAGTAGATAATGAAACTGCAGTGCTTTGAATATTTGAAAGATAGTGCTGTTAACTGAGAAAAAAATAGGCCCTATTCACAATTCAGTAATTCCCCCCTTAAGAAATTTAGAATTCTCAGAAATTAAGATAGATCTGTAAACTGATGAAAATTTGCACACTAAAACAATAGAATGTTTACACAAGCATAATAAGCAATAAACTGAGATTGATTTTTTCTTTACCGAATAGATTAACACAGATTTTTTTTCTGCTGACTATTTTATTTAAGTTCAAGGGAATGCAAACATTGCACTGTAAATGGTACAAATAAGAAGCCAAGTCTTGTACCCACTCCCTAATCAGCAGACAGGGTATAGAGCACTGCAAAGGTAAGAATACATATGAGCTCTACTCAAGTTTTACTCACCTTGACAAGCAACATGAATCCAGTAAGGTTGCAAGACTACATGTTTTGCTCTTCCCCTGAGGACACGTGGCAGCTCCCAAGCCACTGACATACTGAGCATGAACCATTGTGGAAGGGAAACTTGACTTTCCATGGAGGTTCTACCACACAATTTGCCATTGTCCAAAATGTGCAGGTTCCCCACTATAAAAATCCAAACACATATATGATTGTGATTGTATTAGGGGATGCCATTTTAAGGGGTGCATTTATTTCTGTGGTATTACAATGCTGGTTCACAAACCTTTTTGGCCTCTCACACATCCCATTTGCTTTTTGAGAAATCCTCATGCCCCTGCTCCTTTACCATGAGCTTCAATCCCTAGATTTTAAATTAATACTTGAAAATGACAAATTACCATAAAATAGGTGCTGAAATTACAATTATGTAAAATTAAAAATTAAGTAGAAATAATTCTTCCTGCCATGAAATTAATACAAAATATAATGTTTGCATGTTTAAGAAACCAGAAAAACAACAACAGAAATGTCACACAAGGATGAGGAGAGTTCTTGAGAGTTAGGATATATTGCTGATTTTATTTTATTTTACTTTATTGATATGCCATTTTTCTGTCCAACCACATCCAGAATGGTATATGCCACAATACTATTTCATGTATAATAGTACTACATAAATACATGCTTTGTTATCTATTAATTTAATTTGTATGCTACTTTTTTCCCAGTTAAAAGACAGTGTGAAGACACAGGATTCCGCTCCCCACAGACCCCAAAAATCCACCCTGTATCTGTTCCATTTGGCCAAAACTGTTTCTCCTATAGCTTTGATGTCAGACAGTATTGCATTCTGTCCTGAAATTTGCACAAAGAATCTCCCTCCTCTTTCTGGGATTATCTGATGCCCTAAAAGAAGCTGATTTAGCTGATAGCTAGCTACTGACAGTTTTATCCTTGGCAATAAAACAAGAGCCTATATTAAAATGCCCATCTGTAACACAGGTCAAAAGGCAGCAGAAGGGCATAACCCAGGCAGTCTTGAGCATTCTTTGTTGCAGAATAAAATATACTCAAATTCAACTTGGCAGAAGATACTTAAAGCTAAAATCCTAAATCGGCTTAGCTGGATGACTTTCTGAAATCCACAAGACTTACCTCCAAGCATACATGCTTATAACTGGAGCGCACACTCTGCACCACTCCATTTCCCCAGTCTCCCATCTAGGCAATGTGTGGAGAATGTATTATTCTGCTTTTCGGGAATAAGGTGGAGGAGTGATTTGTAGAAAGAGTGAGGTCTTTAGAAGAAAAGGAGCAACTAATGGTTAGTTGAATCCAAGTGGATATGCTTGTCTCAGATATCAGAAAAGATCTCTCAAAGCAAGAACAGAGACAAAATTCCACTACCATTCGTCTGGAGGTAATAATCAGCAAATGAGGAGGAAAATGAAGAAGGGGAGTGTGCTTTTCATAGCCAACAGCCAGTTAGATGTTACTCAGAGGCCAAATCCTGTTGAGCTAGGCCTCCCCGTGCAGCAGGTGTTCATCATCTTGTCCCCGTAACCAGTTTTCCCTCATGATGAGTCCACAGCTCATTTTGTACCAGATACATAAGGAACAAATTTTTTGTAAAGCTATTAGCTCTTAATTCTTCATTCAAGGCTAAACCTCCATCAAATATTTTGCATTACAAAAGAGACCATTGGCACAAATATACTATTCCTAAGAAAGTCCATTTCACTCCCAGGTACCATGGGGATTGCAGCTAAACTCAAAGAAAAGGCAAGCCTGAGAGGGATGGCAAATAACACCATAATCTTTGCTACTGAGAAAGTTCTGGGCGGGCTTTGACCCACTGAGACTTGGCTCCACTACATCCTTGCCCAAGTCTGGTCCTGCCATTTAGGCAGAGTAAAGGCAAGGAATAAAGGAGGTGTAGCTATGGAACAACTGATTGGTTCAAAATTGGGAAAGGAGTACGACAAGGCTGTGTATTGTCTCCCTGCTTATTTAACTTATATGCAGAATACATCATGCGAAAGGCTGGACTGGATGAATCCCAAAACGGAATTAAGATTGCCGGAAGAAATATCAATAATCTCAGATATGCAGACGATACCACTCTGATGGCAGAAAGTGAGGAGGAATTAAAGAACCTCTTAATGAGGGTGAAAGAGGAGAGCGCCAAAAATGGTCTGAAGCTCAACATCAAAAAAACTAAGATCAGGGCCACAGGTCCCATCACCTCCTGGCAAATAGAAGGGGAAGATATGGAGGCAGTGACAGATTTTACCTTCTTGGGCTCCATGATCACTGCAGATGGCGACAGCAGCCACGAAATTAAAAGACGCCTGCTTCTTGGGAGGAAAGCGATGACAAACCTAGACAGCATCTTAAAAAGCAGAGACATCACCTTGCCAACAAAGGTCCGCATAGTCAAAGCGGTGGTTTTTCCAGTAGTGATGTATGGAAGTGAGAGCTGGACCATAAAGAAGGCTGACCGCCAAAGAATTGATGCTTTTGAATTGTGGTGCTGGAGGAGACTCTTGAGAGTCCCCTGGACTGCAAGGAAAACAAACCTATCTGTTCTGAAGGAAATCAACCCTGAGTGCTCACTGGAAGGACAGATCCTGAAGCTGAGGCTCCAATACTTTGGCCATCTCATGAGAAGAGAAGACTCCCTGGAAAAGACCCTGATGTTGGGAAAGTGTGAAGGCAAGAGGAGAAGGGGACGACAGAGGACGAGATGGTTGGACAGTGTCATCGAAGCTACCAGCATGAATTTGACCAAACTCCGGGAGGCAGTGGAAGACAGGAGGGCCTGGCGTGCTCTGGTCCATGGGGTCACGAAGAGTCGGACATGACTTAACGACTAAACAACAACAAAAGGCAAGTATTCTTTTCATGTCCCCCATGGAAGGCATCTACACCTCCCTTTCCATTAATTCAGTCCACTTCATCACACTCCCTCTCCCCATAATGTTTCCATGACACGTTCCCCACTTTGGGGAATGATGTACTACAATAATGGAGAAATTTCAAATAAACACATAAACTAAGAGGGTGAAAAAAACTGCTTTCACAGCACTATCTATTCCTACATGCCTTCCACTGTAGAAATGTAAATATATATACAAATCTCAGGACACCTTGCAGCTTCTATTTTTTGTTTGTTTGTTTAGTCGTTTAGTCATGTCCGACTCTTCGTGACCCCATGGACCAGAGCACGCCAGGCCCTCCTGTCTTCCACTGCCTCCCGAAGTTGGGTCAAATTCATGTTGGTTGCTTCGATGACACTGTCCAACCATCTCGTCCTCTGTCGTCCCCTTCTCCTCTTGCCTTCACACTTTCCCAACATCAGGGTCTTTTCCAGGGAGTCTTCTCTTCTCATGAGATGGCCAAAGTATTGGAGCCTCAGCTTCAGGATCTGTCCTTCCAGTGAACACTCAGGGTTGATTTCCTTCAAAATGGATAGGTTTGTTCTCCGTGCAGTCCAGGGGACTCTCAAGAGTCTCCTCCAGCACCACAATTCAAAAGCATCAATTCTTCGGCGCTCAGACTTCTTTATGCAGCTTCTATTACATCCCATCCAAGGATGCAGGTCCCAGAGTCTTGATACAACATACACCAAGGGACTTGAGCCACATTTGGACTTTCAAAAAGGGGTTAAGTCAACACATGAGGAAGAATATGCCCTAGTGTCACCTCCACCTCCCTCCTTGTGTGACACTCTGAAGAGAAGATTGTCTTTCACCTTCAGAGAGCCTCTGCCTGAGCCAAGACCCTATAGAATCTGAGTTCTGATTTGCACAGAGACCCTCCACATACAGGAGATACCCTCATCTTCAGAATCAGCACATATGACTGAAACAGGAATAAAGGAGGTGTAGCTAGTGTAGTCCCTACTTGCATGTTCATCTTAGCTCATCTTCAATGCCTGAATAGAGTTTTGAAGTATGACAACACAAACCTTAATATTAAAGAACAATTAACCAGAAGAACACAATTCTGATAGCACTGATAAACATAGGACAGTAAGGACCTCTTTAAACTGCACAACTGTCATTCAGATATTAGGCTGGATCCATACTAAATAAACCAAACTTAGGTTGCACCAAAATCAATGGCTAAATCAGTACTAATTTGTCCCATGACTTCAGCGTGATGCAACTGCCGCTAACTTAGTCTGGATCCAACCAAGGTAGATTCTTACTTGTAAAACAACAGGAACTTTTCTCTTTTAAATATAACATTGTAAATATGTCTGGAAACATATTTCACATTTCCCTTAAATTCCTTACATTTGTCTCCTTTAAATGCAGCAAGAGTGAGACACATAAAAGAAGTTCTGGGGCCAAATAAATTCTGGCTTGTTTCAATTACAGAACTAGCGAGGATCAGAATTTTAAAAGAGGTGTGCGGATTTGCACTGACCTTATTAAAAACTGGATTTCATTACTAATAATAGTGTGAGTGTCGCTGGCCCCTCCTCCTGGGAGCCCAGCAGCTGGTGGGTCCCCCGACAATAACTCCATGGATTCGAGCAGGGAAGTTTGAACCACAACAGCTTTTATTGGTTTAACACAGTGTGTTAAACCCAAGGGGGTCATAAAGTGTTTTCTCGGGGTTGCAGGTTGCCTTATATGTGTTGCAGCCTTTGTTAAATAATTTTTTCCTTGACCTTTCGGAGTGAAATATTAAAGTTAGTGTGTGTGTATATATATGAGAAACAGGCCTTTGGGGGAGAAAGAAGCCTCTACTTTGAGAAGGGATGGCCGGGACTATTTTTTACAAAAAAAGAGAAATGCCAGTATAAAGATATAATTGCTGCCGCGTCCACAAGAAAGGAATTTTAACTATGATACATCATTTCTGGACAGCCTAAAGAAGGAGAGGAAAAGAGGGGAAAGGAAGGGAAACCCACCCAATAACAAACCCCCAGGAGGGGGAAACAAAAACAAGCAGCCCACCTCTTCTGCAGCAGGTGCAAGGAAAGCTTTGTGCCAGTTTCTGAGGGGGATTCTCTCTGCATGAAGGTTTTTCCCTTTCCCTAGGTACTACAGTGTCCTTCCACCCCCTGGCTCATATTTGAAGTCTGTTGCCTTCTCTTCTCCCTACCTTTAACCTCCCCCAGCCTGTTCCCTTCCCAGTCCATTCTCCCTTGTCCAGGTGGTGTATGTCCAAATGGGACATCAGTTAACTTCACTGGCCCTCCTGAAATACAGGGGAGTATGAGGCCTAGCCTGGACCTCAGACCTTTAAGTGATGGCTAGTAGACTTGGGTAAGGAGGAGTAGAGCCCATCAAGCTGCTTCTCCCAGAGTATCCTCTGCACTTCCACTGATGCTTGCACCTCCAGAGCCTTAGTTGGGTCAGACTGGGTGTGGAAGCTCTTGTCAGGTGGTGAGGATGACAAGGTTAAGGTGGCATGGAACTCACAGTCGGTGGACATGATGTGGCCTCAAATCTCCGGCCCCTTTCATGGCCAAACGGGGAAGACAGATGCTCCAGGGAAACTCCACCCAGTCCTATACCTCCCCAGAGGCACAAAAGATGGGATACTGCTCCTCCACTGCCTCTCCCCACATCTCCTCTTCTTCCTCCATTCAAGCCCCACATGCTCTAGCTCCAACCTTCTTATATCTGTTGAGGCTTCCTCCTCCAGGGTCTCTTCATCAGGCTACTTCCTTTCTGCCAACCGTTGTGGCTCCTGTCTGCACGCCAGGGGCCCAGGAGACTTGCTTTCCCCCAGGCTCCCCTGGGGCTGCAGGATGAGGACAAATAGATTATCCCAGGATTGGAAAATCTGGTTTCTTGCTCATGTGTAGAGGCTTCACACCAGCCAGGTTTGCTCCTCTTCAGTCACATTTCTCTTCTGGTGGAGAAAGCATCAACACAGGGGGAAGAGCTAGTTACTGGTGAGTGTATTGAGAAGAACAGGGGAGGTAATGACTGAGCAAGGCATTGAATGAAATTTACTGCCATGTAAGTGGGAGGTAGAATGCAACCTAAATGTAATAGCACTCCCTCTCCTAGAGCTTCATAACCAATTGAATATTTCTATTAACACTTGTGGATTTTTTCAGTGGCCTTCCTAGTAAGAGTGGTCAAAATACTGAAATGAGGCTGATTGATTAGGTATATAAGGGGAGGGGAAAATGCTGTTCTCCAAAAGGGCCTGATGTAGAGTTTGCTATAGAGTTTGCAAATTGCTAGGAACAATAAAAACAGTTTTGTGGATGAAAGCATTTCCCTGTGCCAGACAGATACTGTGGATAGCCAACTGGGTCCTTTTCTGTCCTTTTCCTTTGAGGCATCAGAGGGCAATAAGTAGTAGGACAGATCTTCTGGGATAAAGCTATATTCATTGTGGAAAGAATGGAGCTGTGATCATTTTTCTGTCAGTGCCACATTTGATTATATGCTTTGGGTCCTAAAATAATATAAAAATAGGTCACCCTTGATATTTCAAACTCACATTTCTAAAAAGCACTGGGAAATGTGTATATATTAATACTGATATATTAATCAATATTAATGGCTGGGCTTTCTGAATCATCAGGACAGTTGTGGCTTACATTGTTTGAAATGTTTAAGCTCCATCTTATCTACAGAAGCCTACATGATTATTTGGATGTTGTTTCATTTAAATAGCTCTGTGTCTCTGTGTTCCTTGTTACGTGTTGTTTTTATTATAAATATATTTAATAATACATGGGCAAGAGGGGTTAATGATGCATCTTGCTTTAACTGAGTTTTGCCATAGCTGCAGCAGCTAAGCGTTTGCACCTGTTAAGGTCAGCAAAGCTGCTATATTGACATGGAATTAACAGTGGGTCTGTTCTAGCTTGCTCATCCATCAGACTTTTTTGTTTGCTTCCTTCTGGCAATTGCATTCAGAAACAACTGAAACATATATATTTTTTTAAAAAAAATCTGAAATACTCTGATATCAAAAAGGAGAGATTAAGTTACACCTTTGACCTTCAGAATGAAAACAGCAAAACTGGATTAGATGCTACAGATCCAAGGCACAAAGATACTGCTTTTCAGCTCATTTAATTTATTCTTCCATTAAGGCCCCAAGGTAACCTCTTTCAATGCTGTCTATGAAAACAGGGAATTTTCTGATGGGAAAGAGGAAGATTTCATGAGCAAAGAAAGCTATACTTTTGCCCGCACACATGCATGCAGAAACATGCACACTTTCATATGTACATATTTTATTTATGTCAGTCTTTCTCCACCACCTTTGCTTTTCCTGACATTTAATTAACCAGATGCCTCTGATGTCAAAACAAACATAAAATATAGCTGCTTGCAGGGAATACGAACCTAATTAAGATGAAGTTTTGGACAAAACATGAGACAAGTTTTGAATTCTCATCAGGTTCTAATCCACTTTATAAAACGTTCCCAGATGTTTGTGAGCCTCCAAGACCATCTTTGTATCTGGCAAAGATAAAGCTTATATTGAAAACTGCAGTATTAATCATCTTTGGAAGAGGTGATTTTATTTGGAACATCAGGCCAAACTCATTGCTGGCATGAGTCCATTGACTTCATGACAGTTTAGGGTGATAAGTTTTGTCCACTATCTTGAAAACATTCAGATTACAGTAAATAATATCGAAGAATTTCAATTTAAATCTTACTTTCGAAGTTCCTTTCTCTAACACATTCATCTTTTTTTTCATAGTACAAGAGATTCGTTTTGGGTATTATTATTATTTTTCAGTAAAGAGAGGAACATTGAGACATGACTTTGTAGAACCTGCAAAACCAGTTTTGTTTTCTGCATGGTTAAGGATAAAAGATTGGGAGTATGTGGAGAGGAAAGTGTGTCAGGTATTCGGCAGGAGAGAAAGAAGTGAGCAGGTGCCAGTGTTGAACAAGATGGGTGGCTGGCTGGATAGATAAATGGACTAGTGCAAATACCTTACCAATTCCTAATTCTTGAGTCCTTAGGATGGAGCAAAGTGGTGTAGATACACTCAAGATGGTACATTAAAAGAAGACAGGAGGAAAGATCTTGTAGGGTTCCTTCCCACTTTGTGGCAGCTCTACATGTCTTAAATTGCCAGCCAGAATTCTGTTTGATCAAATCCTTTGCACAATAGTCAAGGAATACCTTACCACCTTGAATGAGTTCAAATCTCCAGGGTCAGATGAACTGCATCTGAAAGTACTGAAGGAACTGGCTGAAGAACTCTCACAACCGCTATCCATTATTTTCTTGAAATCATGGGAAAGGGGTGAGGTGCCAGAGGATTAGAGGAGGGCCAATGTTGTCCATATCTTCAAAAAGGGCAAAAAAGAGGAACCTGGGAACTACAGGCCAGTCAGCCTGACATCGATCCCAGGCAAAATTCTGGAACAGATTGTAAAGTGGCCATTGTGCAAGCACCTAGAAAACAATGCGGTAATAACTAGAAGCCAACACGGATTTGTCAAGAACAAATTCTGCCAAACTAATTTGATCTCGTTTTTTGATCAGGTCACCTCCCTGATAGACAGAGGACATGCTGTAGACGTAGTATATCTCGACTTCAGCAAAGCTTTTGACAAAGTGTCCCATGATATCCTGACTAGGTGTGGACTGGATAGATCAAGTGTCAGGTGGATACACAATTGACTACAGAATCGTACTCAGAGGGTGATGATTAATGGGTCCTTCTCTAACTGGGAGGAGGTAACTAGTGGGGTACCTCAAGGCTCAGTCCTGGGCCCGGTGCTCTTCAATATTTTTATTAATGACTTGGATGAGGGAGTGCAGGGAATGCTTGTCAGATTTTCAGATGATACCAAACTGGACGGAATAGCTAATACCCTACAAGACAGAAACAAAATTCAAAATGACCTTGATAGGTTGGAGCACTGAACTGAAAACAACAGAATGAAATTCAACAGGGATCAGTGCAAACTACTGCACCTCGGAAAAAGAAACCAATTGGACAGTTACAAGACGAGGGATACCTGGCTCAGCAAAACTACAAGCGAGAAGGATCTTGGAATTGTTGTAGATCACAAGCTAAATATGAGCCAACAGCGTGATGTGGCTACAAAAAAGACAAATGCTATTTTAGGCTGCTTCAATAGAAGTATAGTTTCCAAAGCAGGAGAGGTAGAGAACAAACATAAAAGTGTCAGGCATCACCAAGAAGTGGACAAAGAACATCATGGGAAGGGGGGGGGGCAAAGACTTCAGGCGAAGAGCGTGGTAGAAGGTGGCAATCACCAGCAGGAACAACAGCCCAACTAAACCTGCGGTGGGAAATGGCCAGGGAACTATTAGGCTCTCATGGCTGGCAGAAAATGAGAGACTTCAAATGTGGTATCAGGGTGTAAGAGAAGAAGCTGGAGATAGGCAAGGGCTGTAGCCAAGAATCCCAAACTCCAGAGAGCAACAAGCCAGGTAACAGAGGGACAGTAGACCTGGGCAGGAGAACCCACACAGTACTTGATCCTGCTGTTACCCATGTCCAGTCTTGTCCTGCATCTATCACTATGTACCATCAGTCCAACCCAAGGTCTGTCACAACTTACCACCAGTCCTGTCCTGGTCTTGCCACTACCTGCCACCAGTTTTGCTCTTATCCAATTGCCACCTACCACCAGTGTGGGGCCCATTGTTACTTACTTGAGCCAGGGATGGCTTGGAACACCCTGAGCTGGTGTTCCATAACAGGCCTGAGTGCTGGGCAGGAATTGCTGAAGTCTGCTGACATTTCTTGTCATGATGGTTGTGCATCTGGACTGTTGGAGCAACAGGAGACACTGCTGTAAGATATGAAGCCTAAGACACATAAAGCTAAGCATGAAAATTTTAGCTGGAGAGTGATGTTCAGTGACATACCCCCAAGGATCTATGACAGCTCCATCCTCAGCACCCACTGAAACCAAACTATTCAGTAAATTCATGGACAAAGAGGAAAAGATAACTGCTGAATAGTTCAGAGGTTTAGGTATTTGGCTGCAGAGACAGAAGTGGTGAGTTGGATTCCCCACGGTGCCTCCTTTTGACAGGGGCTGGACTCAATTTAGATATTTTTTAGATATGTAAATCTAAATTGATTACAGAGTTGTATAACATTGTGTGAGACAACCTTGTTGCTCAATGGTAGGGGAACCATCCAACTGAAGATTTCTTTTCTGAGGCTTTTTCTTATAAAAGCTGTTTTCATCAAACTTTTAACATGACGTTTCCCAGATCTGCAAAAAGACAAGGGCAAAAATCAGTTTCTGAAAGGAAGTATTCTCTCATTTATACCATCATTGAAACAGAAATACGTGTGAACTAATACAGATGTTGAATTCCAATACTTACTCTAGTTTCAATGAAAAAAGGAAAAATCTCCTTGATGTATCATATGACTCAGATTCAGAACAGTACATTAACTTAGAGTCAGGCTAATGCATTTTTCCATCTGGTGTAGCATTTGCAAAAGAGAATATTTTGCATGGGGATACTGTAGCTACTGAGATACTTTGTACTCTCCCAAACTATATGCAGAGACTAGGTACAGCTGCAAACTCTGCAAGGCCTCCAAATGTCTACATGAAGCTCAGTGCAAGTAAGGTTCATCATTTTTCTCAGTACTTTTGAATGCCCTCTATGGAAATTCATGTTGCATGTACAAAACATTTTCCCATCTTTAAAAAGAGCTAGATATTCCCATGACTATGCATACATCAGAGTCCAGGATTACAATACAGAACTATTTGAACAGTACCTTTGTCCACAGTTTTAACCCACAGATTCAAACATACATTACATAAGCAAGTTCTACTGAAATCAACACTTCCCCATGAGAGCTGTTGTGAAGATTTGCACAGAGAACCCCTTCCCACCAACACTTCCTCCTTCTCAGAAGTAGCCTCCAATCTGTGTAAGGTCATCCCACAAATTGCAAGAAGCCAAGGTGCCTGAAAATAACTCTTGTTGGCCCCTTCAAAAGGCTGCCTTTTCTTAGAAGCAGGATGTTCTGGATCAGGCTGTACATACGATTGTTGTGAAATGCAGATTACACTTCAAAGATGCTTGCTTAAAATGATACTTTGATTAAGTGAAAGGATCATGGAATGGTTTGGAAATCAACTTGCGCTGGAGCCAGGACTGAGAAATTTACATAATCAGCCATGACTGGGAGAAGAAGAAAAATTAGGAACAAATTTAGATGGGCAAAATGAATGGAATCTTCACATCATTGCTTCTCACAGGAAATGGGAAATCAAAAGCAGAAACCCCTTCCTTTGCTTCCTGTTTCTCCTCTGCCAAGTGCCCAAATCAATCCTAACTCACATTATTTTCAATTAGATCTGTGTGCTTAACTCTGTGCAAAGCTTCTTTTGATTTCAAAGGCACTAAAATGCTTGTAAATGCATTCTCCTGATAGCTAGTAAATTACCTGCAACCATGCCATGAGATCTGAAAAAGATAATCTCCCTTTTAAGGCTACAAATACTAAACTAATGCATTAATGACACTATTTCTTCCAGCACTTTCATTCATTCATTCATTCATTATGAAGGATTTATGGTGATAGGCAAAAAAAGTTCACATATTCATATTCAGAATAGAAAGAATGTGGGTCCCACCCCCCTCCCTTCTAAAACTTACTATGGGAATAAGCAAAAGTTTACACATCATCCATTCAGGCCCAAGGTTTTGACTGCTTTGAGACATTAACTCTTAAAGTCTCATATCTTCTGAGAAGGTTTTCATCTTTACCACTTATACAATGGGTAAAAACAAACCCAGTACCTATTGAATTTGGCCAATACAAATGTGGGAGAATTTTTGTTTTTTGTTTTGGAGTTTCTAAAGAGTTCACCAATATTCATATTACTTTCTTACAGGGGTGTGCCAGTAACTCCTGGCGTAGTCTGTACCTGAATATTGGTCAGAAATATTAAGAACACTCCAAGCTGTTTTAGAGGTGGCCTGAACCTATCTGTTCTCAGATTCATGCCTGCATTTGTATCTTTTACATTTCCAGATCAATTAAAACAACAACAACAACACCAGTGTATTGGCAATGGGAAAATAAAGGGCTACGACCTGGAATGGTCATAGTGCCATCAATCTGGGGAATGTGGCAGTATTTAAATGAAGGGCTCAGTGTGCTTACATTTCAGACAGTCATGCACTTTTTGGGGTATGGGGAACAGGTGCCTCCACAGTAGCATTTTGCACCAGAGAAAGTGTAGCCAGACTACTCTACTGCAAAGCAGCATCAGGGCTTGGTCAAGAATCAAGAGACTGACATGTCATGTTGGTGATTCGTCCAGTCAGTAACCTAACTCACAGTAATATGTTTGGCCAAGATGCCAAACAAATGTTGACCCCAGTGATGACAAACAACACCAAATATCTAATAATATGAATAGAATGGCTGATGTGAAGTGAAACGTACTTGGTTCTTTTTTACTTCTGCCAACAAATGAAAAGAACAGTCATCTCTGGCATGTCTTTGCTATGCAAAGAGAAAAGAAGAAAAAGCAGAAGGGGGGGGGGAGTAATTTGTAATTTTATTGTGACCTATCTGACCAAAGCCACACACACAAAAACATATTCCTCAATCCACATTCTTCTCCCAGGTACAATCCTGGTAGTGACAGTATAATGCAAGTGTAAGTTGGTCGATATACATGCATTCCAAAACAGAATGGCAAGCCTCAAAGCAATACAACATCCTTATTTCATCGTACTAAAATGCAAAATGCTGCTTGACCAGATGGAAGAGAATATACAAACTCTGATGGCCTCACTCTGAGCCTGCCCCAGAATCTCAGCAATTGGACTGCCCAGGAGAGTTCTGGCTTCATTGGGAGTTCAGTTGTTAATCGTCCTCTCCTGTGGTACTTCTCTTCTGGTTCGTGATACTATTGAAGTGAACTTACATGAATTGTAAGGTCAGCCAGCCAACCTTAGGGGCAATTGGGGGTGTCTTGTTCCATGCTGGCATTAGCTACAAAGGGTACAAATGTCCCTGATTCAGGCTGTTTTCCAACTTTTCTCAAAGATAGCACACATTATTACTTCATACTGAGGGCAACAAGTATGTAAATACTGTATGTATTTTTTGCAAAAGCCTCATGTGGAGAATTAGACAAAAGGGACAGATTTTTCCATGTCTAAGAATGCTTTACTTTCCAATACATTAAAAGAAGCATTAAAGCCTGTTAAAAAAAATAATTTAAGATGGCAACCCTACAGTTGAGTGTTTATTTCACACCCATAGACTCCTCCTTGCTACTGTCTATTTTAAACAGATTTCAGGAATGAGGCTCTAGCACAGCCTTTCTCAACCTGCTGCTCTTCAGAGGTTTTAAACTGCAACTTCCAGCTTTCCTAACCACGATCAATACTATTTGGTGCTTTTGGGAGCTACAGTCAAAAAAACATATAGGCAATGCCAGAGAAAGCTGGTTCAGTGTTTCTATTTTTTTTTGGTAAAAGGGCCCTTTCTTAGCCAGATGTTCAAACCAATTCTCTGTTAAATGACATCAGTGCAGTGTATTTGGCATCCACTCATGAAAGCTATCTTTCGTCTTAGTCAGAACTTAATCAATCTGGTTTCCATGAATTGATTTTTCCGAATTCTCTATAAGTGCTGGCTAACATTAAGCTATGGTGAGGTACATTAGAATCCCATTAATGCTGCAGAAATATTTATTTCTTGAAGGGCCTCGTTTATCAGCTCTGCATATACATGCACTTCTCACACCAGTATTTTTCATAAGGGGAACATGCAATCCATATAGAGAATGAAAATATGAAACAGGCTGCAGTCATAATGATCCAGTCATATGCAAAAAGCCTTTCTTTTTCCAGATTCATTTTTTAAAATGTCAAATAGAGAGATTAAGTAGTTGTAAGAATATCAATTGTTTGGTTACAGTTAAGGACAAATACATCAATGGACAAGTTAAACTGAGCCAGAAGCCATACATCACCACGGGGCTTTTATGAATGTCCTTAGCGGAAAAATACAATTGACTTTGGACTTGAGAAAGCATTACCAAAGGCAGTTGCGATCCATCATTTTAATACGACTTTGAGATAGGTGTGTTTGTTTTTGGGCCCAGTCTCAAGAAAGGTGTGGAGAGATCAGTACCTTCCTTGAGGAGCAAAGGGCTGGGTGCACATCTCCACTGATTTTAACAGTGGGATATAATGTACCTAATATGGTATAGTGGATAAAATGACAGTCTGGGACGCAGGAGATGTGGGTTCAAATTCTCTCTTGGTCATGGAAACTCATGGGGGGTTGGCACTGGTAAGACTAGTCCTCAAATATCTTATTTAACTTGAACACCCTTTTGGCTCTGATTTGTTGGCATATAAGCCAATTCAGGAAACACAGGAAAGTGTTTTATACCAAGCCAGAGCATTGGCTTGTCCAGAACAGCATTGTCAAATCTGACTGGCAGGGTTTTAGGTACGATTCTTAACTAATTCTAGCTGGGGATCCCTCGTATTTCCTGGTGGTTTCCCATCTAAGTATTAACCAGGCCTGACCTTTCTTAGTTTCTGAAACTGGAGGCCATTGGGTGTATTCAGTGGGATCATGGCAAGTTTTCTACAGAAATCCATGGGGGCTAAGCCACCTGTGGTCAAATCAAGGCTGTAGTCTTATGCATACTTACTTGGCTAAATCTACCAGCTTCAATGGGATTACTTCTAAATCAACATTGACTTCAGTTATATCCTGTTTATTATGAGAAACAGTAAGACCAGAATAGAATGAGCCACAGAAAACAATGCAAAAAGCTGAATGTTCCTGAACAAGTTAATGTACATGTTCACATTTTAGAAATGTGATATAAGAAGAAACAGTCTACCATTTCATTAGAAGAAGACACCATCTCTTTGAATCAGTCCTTAGAATGGTGTTTAATTGGGACAAAGTTATGTATATAGATTCCCTTTGGCTTCACAAAATATGTAATATTCCATTATTACACAATTATTTCCCCCTTCAAACTTTGTTTACAAATCTGATTTTTACATATATGAATAAATCCAAATCCCCAAGGCATTTCTGTAGATAAAAAAAATAGTAATTCTTTTATTTCCATTAATTTAAGAATGGTCAAGTGTGAGGAGGACAGGAACATAGATGCCCTTGTTGGCAAGCTGTTGCACTCCAACCCATGGCCCACAAAGTTCATCGAGTCTCCCATGGGGTCTCTCATATGGGAAAATGAAGAAGGAAAATCCTCCATGTGTGACTCCTGTGAAAGCAGGACCCAGAGGCCCATGTTGTCCTGTCCACTTTGGGGATTGGAGGGTGCCCCTTAAGGAGGGGTATCAGAGGAGGAGGAATGAGATTCACTGAGCAGACATCTTCCCTCCCAGTGAACAGACTTGGTGTATGGGAGGTGCCAGAGACTGTATATGGAGACTTCAGGCCAGTGCTGGGAACAAGGACTAAAGAACTTAGAGTATTCACAGAACCAGTTGGTGTTAACCCTCTTTCAAGTTCAATAAACACTGTTCTGTTTCCACCTGTTGGTTTTAGGTACATGGATCCCAAGATGGTGGAGGAACACCCTGCCAACCAAGCCAGTGCTGGTGGTGCTCAAATCCAGACATAAAACAAATCTGTTCTCATTCTCACTGTTTCTGGAATCAATTTTTATTGAGAAATCCCCATTCTGTTCCATTCCATTCAGTGGTTGGGCTGAGCCTTTGACTTGTGGTGCTGCAACATTGCCAGGCCCTTCCTCCCTGACTGGCTTCATCATATGCCAATAACTGGTTGCTGGTTGCTTGCAGGCAAGTGTAGTGGGAAGCACGGGGTGGGTGGGTCTGTTCTGTTGGCCCCATCACAGGCAGTTTGCTACTGCAAAGTACATCATTGCCCTTATGCCACTGCAATCAACCAGGATTCTAGCCATTGTAAAACTGCCTAGCCATTGAGAACAAACAAACATAAAAATCACAAACATAACTGGAATCTATTTTCATATATGAATGAATACGAGGGACTCCATTTCGTATTTTTGTCATTGCTCTAATGACTGCATAACTGAGTTATGAACTCAGTGTATTTTCTGCAGTGCTTTGTCAGTAGCTAATACTTTGCCATTATTCATTTCCATCAGTCTGAAAAGAGCTAAGACAACAATTCCACTGTCTGAAATGATTTATGAACTCACTTTGGTTATGCAAATCTTCAAATTTTGACTGTGAATCAAACTACTGTGGCAACGTGTCAAACAGTTTGCAAAGTGTTTGAGCAGTCGACAACACCTGTTTCCACTTTGCAGGTATTTTCAGCTCTGTGCTGTTCCAATCCAAAGTGTGTGCTAGGTTGGAGTGATACTGTTTATTCTGAAAATTAAAAGGACCTTCAAAGTTGAAACAGTATAATGAAACTTAACCGTCAAAAGATTGGCATCAAACACCATTGGAAGAGATAGTGTTGGAGGCAGAGGAATGCAGAGGGGTGGAGGGGAACCGCTGCACAATGATTTGGTGGGAAAGATGTCTGGAACTAAGAAGGAAGTTGATGAAATATCTGGGCAGGGGTAACTTTGGCAGGTACTCCATAACAAAACTGATTCAAGTACTTTGGAATCATAATGAAGCTTGGCTGATGTTGATCCTTTTTAGTGTCTATAATAACAGTCATTAAATATATCACACAGAAGGTTAGTAAGAAGGGGTTATAATATGTTCTTCCAGACAGAACATCTGCCCCCCTTCCCTGCCATTTAGAATTAACTTCTGCATTGATCTAAACAGAATTTTTGCTGACCCCAGGCAAGGCTCCTCTTATCTCTCTTTGTTCTACCTTTTTGTGAGTTCCCACATCATTTTGTTCCTCCTGATAGTTTTTGCACTGCTTTTCTTTGTTCTAGGATCAGAGTTTAGCTCTGTATCACTTCCAGTGATTTGTACTGACTGAACTAGTGAGTCACAAAACCTTCCTTTCAAATTCACTTGTTACGATGTACCCAGATTTAGGGCTACACTATCACTCTTGTTAAAAAAAAGTTTAAGTGTTTTGGTGTTCCTTTTTGCAACAGACTGAGCGCAGAGCAAAAGATGGCTCTTGCTGGAACGTCCCAGATTGGCTGATGATTTATTCCTCCTCCATTTTTTACCTGGCATAGTAATCTACTTTGGTGGCTCTGTCTTTAAGGCAGATACACACAACCTGCTCCTGTCCAATCCAGGGAATGGAGCATGACAGCTCTGCTGCCAGGGTCATCTTCTAGTACCTTTCTGGCTGAAGAGAGACACTCTCATCTCCTTCTTCCTTTAGCATATATCAGGAGGCAGCCAAAACGAAGGGAATTCTCCTGCTCCTACCCCTGGACTTTTAACTAATTTCAGACCTCCTGGGCATGTCTGTTTGTCTGTCTGTCTTCTAGGCACACTCCTGGATAACAATAGTTTGATGGGATGGGATTGTCAGGAATCTTATTTGGATGCAGAAACAAGAAGTGACAGAGAGTGTGATGCAAGGAAAAAAAAAAGAAGTGAAACAAATGGGTAAGGCTTAGGACCAAACATAAAGGAAAGTGACATGGTTTAGTAATCGATTAAGCCTACCCCCCTGTAGGGTCACGAAATAAGAAGGCTGATAGGCTAGGTGATCACCAGATAATTAGGACAGCAAAAAGTCTTAGAGAGAGAAGTTAAAGAAGTCAGCAACACACACAGGGATGTCTGCCAGCAGAGTCCTCCACACACACCTGTGGATCCAGCTCTGGATACAACTCTGGGTACCGCTCTGGGGCAATGCCCTCAGGAGGACTCTCTTTTATTAAATTTTCAAGCTCACAGATAGTTGACAGTTTACAGATAGGACAATGGTTACATAATGCCAATTTAGGATTGGCCCAAAGAAAGGCTTTGAAGTTAGCTCTCTATCACTATGAGAAAGAGGAAGAATGGGTAGCCACGCCTCCTCTCAGAAGCAGCTGTGACATCATCCAGGAGAGTGTTCTCTACGACTGTAGAATCAGCCAACAGCTTAGCAACCTTGGGGAGGGGCATTCCCCCCCCCACACACCCATCTACCTTGCTATAATATATAGAAGCTCTTGTTTTTAAAATATGATATTGAATGACACAACAGAAAGCCATGTGACCCTTAAAGACTAACATATTTTGTTTGGCACAAGCTTTCATGAATTGAATTCACTCTGTGGTTTCAGGTATCCTTCATCTCATGAACATGGCACATTCTAGCTAGAGTTGGAGATCACCCGATGATCCCAGGTTGCATTCTAGGAACTTAAAAGAGTGATGGCAAAGAATTGGAATGGCAGCATATAGTCCCGTCTCCCCCAACATATTGATTTCCAGACATTTTGGACTACAGCTCCCAGTATTCCTGACCTTTGATTATACTGGCAAAGACTGATCAGAGTAGAAAACATCTGAATGGAACTGCCTGTGAAAAAGCTTTTATAGACCTATTTGTTAAGGAAAGAAAATCAAAAGATGCCCAGTTCCTTAAATGGAAAAAACAGATTTATATATGAAGGCTGTGTATTTATATCTGAACTACTAAAAAAAACTGTAATAGGAAAAGAGCATGTCTTCCTCCTGCAGTTGTTCCAGGTCACTAACAAACAGAGACCTATCATAGAGTTAGGAAAATCAGGTGTGCAAGTTCTGAAGCCAGAGTCCAAGAGCAATTCAAAGTAAAGCCAATCCAACAGCCACCATAATAAACAGCTTAAAGACTTCACAATGCAATCCTTAACATGCCAACTTAAAAAAGAAGACCCATGATGATCAGTTGTGCTTGATCCCAGGTAAGTGGGTTTAGGATTGCAGCCTTAATTAATAAAAACTGTTAGCATTTTTACTGCCAGATGTATATTTATTTCTTTACATTTTCCCTAGATTGTTGAGCTGAAGTTCTTTAGAAGAATTTTTTTTAAATGTTTGTTTCAAAGCAAAGCTCTAGGCTGGAGGTATATTCACTTTATGATACATTTTTCCTGTTATCTTGATGAAGACCTCAGCAATAATATGTTTCTTTCATGGTTCTGCTAGTGACAGGATAAAAGGTCCTCAATAAGGCCCCATATCCTTGGATTCCCTTTTATAGGCTGATGTCCCCAGTTGTGTGTGGGGCAAAATTGGGAGCCTGAGGTGGCAGGTGGTGCCTGGCCCAGTAGAAAATGAACTGGGGATTTGAGGAGAAAATATAGATTAAAGCAATTAATTTTACATTGCAGTGTTCTATTCCTCCCACTAACCACTGATGTTTAAAGTTTGCTCCAAAAAAGTGAGGTAGAAGAAGAAAATACGTCCTGCACAGCAGGCAGCTTGAATTTTGTTTTTAATCCTTCTAGTCTGTAACTTAAAAGACCCTTTTATTGGAATCCATTTAAATTCTAGCTTTGGGGGCACATTTTCCCCCTTAAAATGTTTGTTAGTAAAGGATACCAGGACAACATCAGTGTCTGCTTGTCAGCTTATTGCTCTGTCAAAACTATGTTTTCTTTGCTTTGGGCAGTAAGATATGACTGTTTTCCTAATGCAATGGGGAAAAAACTCTTGCAAATTAAGTATTTTGCTCATTTCAAATGTCTTGTAAAAGGACCCTGCTGAAATTCTGCTGCAAAATACTTCATCTGGACATCTGCTTGTCTTAAATGGGGTTATCCAGCAGTAACTTCTACAAGGCATTTGAAGCAAGCAAACTATCTGCTTTGGATGTTTTTCCTGGTTACTAATAATATTTCACAGCAGTTTCTGTAGTGTTGGGTGCCACAAGAATGACATGGGGGGCACATGAGCTGTACTATCCCCTTCTCTTCTCTACAGGAATTGTTCTCTCTCTTTTTCATTCTCATTAGGTGCCAGAAGATGATGAACTTAGGTAAATATGGCTTAAGTCATGGCCTGAGAGCTAACTTCCCTGCAGCTGTACCACATATAAGATTGTCAAAAGAGGGTTTCAAAACTTAACTGGAGCTGAAAGTTGAGGTTTGTAATTGCTACTAGTTTGGAAATGAAGGCAACATTTTAAAGTTAAGATTGATTGGAAGAGATTTTAAATAGAAACAGTAAATTCATTTCTATAAAGCAACAAAGTTCAAATGACCCGTTTCTTTTTTTAATCACTGTAAAATAGACTAGTAGAGTGATTGAAAGTTTCCTAGATGCAATGGAACAAGGTATTATTATGTACACTGCTTGTAACAAATCAGGATAATAGTAATAACTAATTGTAGTTCTTAAAGGCCAAATCCTGGTAAACCATAAGACACATACATCTTATGGAAGAATCACAAATTCTTAAATAGAGAGACCATCCTCAATCTTATTCTATTGTTCTTTCTACGCAGCTATCAGAATGATACTTAAAGTATGCTGCACCCAAATATGCTTTGTATTGCTTTGTTGTAAGGATCCCAAATACTTAGAAACTGTTATCTTTCTCAATAGCTCTAGCAAGATGTAAATTTAAATAGATTATAAATGGCATGGAATGAAGTATAATCAGTTGCCTGTCTTGGGATGACTTTGGAAATTGGTTATAGCCTGCTTGTTTTAACATCTTGCAACACTTTGTTCCTTTTGTCATGTGCTATGTGTTATGCATTTTTGCTTCCTGCTATGTCCTTTGGCAGTGAATGAATCTAAAGTCATTTTTATAGCATACAAAATGAATGTTTAATCAGTGCGCAAAATGCTTAGATGTAGCATTTGTGTTTATGTTTTTAATGTGACCCACATAGTCTGTCAGGTGCCTCTTTTGTGACTTGTATCCTTTTCCCTCCTCAACACCATATTTGTTTTATCCAGCAGGCCAGTACTAAAGAGAACCCACATTGAAGTGTAGCATAGATGAAGTACTAGGTTTATTTCCTCATTGTAGTGCCCGGGGAAAGGACCAGGAAGCAGCAGATACAGTTAAGAGCATGCCCTGGGATAGCTAATCAAGTGACTAGAGAATACTCTCTTTAGATAACATTTTGATGTATTCAAGATACAGATCTTGTATAAGTGATCTTATTTCATGTCAAGAGGGAACTCTGTCTGCCAGTGTTTTGCACATATCCCTTGTTCCCATCTTTGAAATGGAAAGAGATGTTTTGAAGAAGTTGTGAGGGGGGATCATCATGTTTTATAGAAGTAGCAGAGACTGGTCATAAAAAGCAAGTGGGACACTGCCAACTCCAGGCTATACCCAGTCAGCTCAAGCAAAAATCATGTTTTGAAGTCACAATAAGGGAACTATCTTAAAGGCAAAATGTTACTACACTTTGGTGCTTGCAGGTGGCTTCCAGTCCCACAGAGGCTCTGTGATAAACAGAGGACCTTTTATTTATCAGTTCAGGTCCTCACCAAAACATCCTCCAGTGAAAGCAACTGTAGTCCCCTCCTGCCTCTAGATTAACAATAATGCAAGGCCATTGGGTGTTCTATCACTCTCTCTCTGTGTGTGTGTGTGTGGGGGGGTTCCCCCCAACCCTATTTGAGACATGCTTATAGACAGGAATTGGCCATTTCCTACCTCTTCTGGTTAAAGCTTTGGCCCCAGTATCTGGCAAGGGGGGAAAATCAAGGGCTATTTATTTATTTTTGTTTCTCTATGCTCCAGTGGTGGTGATAGGTCATTGACTTGTATTCAGCATCTGAGATCTGCTGGCACTTAGGAGTCTTAGAAAGAATGGGAGGGGGATACAGCCATTGTATAGCCCCAAATTTGTTAACTGAGACTGTTGTTTCACTCTGTCTAATAGTAACCTATCCTTATTTATCTTCATGAATTGTATTTATGGCTATATGCAAGAGGATTTTTTAAAAAGATGTGAGCACTAAACCATATAGAAATTTAGACAATTGAAGAACACTGTTCACTAAGGTTTTTAATGCATTAGCAATTCATTTCCATGGCTCTCATGGAGTCATAGAGATAGTGACACTTAAAACAAAATATATAATTCAGATTATTTGCTTTTGTATATTTGTATGCATTTTTGAAGTGTACTGTTTGTTGTTGCATCTGGAGTGTAAATGAAACAGATACATTTCATAAACATGTAACAGAGCCATCTGAACCTTCAGGTGGTTCTCCATTTGTCCAGCATCCTGGTTCCACTCGGCAAAATTTTTGTCGCTGGAGAACTCTTGACCATGATGTTCTTCTGGCAGTAGCAAGCACCAAGGCCCCAGTGGTTTCCTGGATTCAGAGAAACCAGATGAAGTTCCTTAGTTGTGCTAACCTGAATCTGGGAAATCTAAATTTCCCTCATGGCTTCAGGGTGGTGCTGGTGGTCAAAATAAAATACAAAATGTGCAATGCAGAAAAGTCCCGTGTTTGCTTGTAAGGCATCAGATAAGGCAAAGCTGGTTTGTTTTTCCTCAACTCCATGTAGCATTGCACAGTAAATAAAACAGAGAAATTGGTCTTATAGTAGACATTGCCAATCCTATACCTGTGTAAATCGTACTGATGTTTATTTCTGTTGAAAGCAAACACTAATCTGCTATCTTTGCTCCAGACATTGAGGTCTGAATTTGCTTGGCATTCTCAAATAGAGTAGACTCATTGAAACAATGGAATGTACATAAATGTTGTCTTGCTATTCAGTAGTTAATTTAATGTGGTTCTGTAGCTGAGATGAGCAACTGGATCTAGGTCATATATGGACATCTGCTCGTGGAACAGTGGAATGCAGTGAAACCAGGAGGGAAGTGGCCTCCCCTTCTTACTCCTGCTCCCTTTGTCACCCCGAAACCTGCTTTGAAAAGCTGGGCAACCCTTCCAGAGCCAGTTTTGGGACAGCTCTTGAGAGATGCAGTAGGGAAGGGAAGGGAGATCTGCAATGCTGCCATTACAGGTGCAGTACAACATTGACTGGAATCCCACTAGTGTTCATGGAGGGGTTGTGTGGAAAAGGATACCCTTTACTTGCCCCAGTGGGAGGGGGCCATAACCAGAAATGACACAAGGCCACTTATTGGTACAATTAATTGCAAGGTTTATTTAAGTTTAGTATGAAGAACAGAAAGGAATTGTGAATGTCTTTTATTAGTTTTAAAATGATGAAACATTTTCAAATAGAAATCAGAACAGCAACTTCCATGAAGAAAACAACAACATTCACCAAAATCAAAGCTCATCAACATCCTAGAACTGCAGAGCCGGAAGGGACCCTATGGATCATCAAGTCCAGCCTCTGTCAAGAAGACACAATTTATGAATTATACACATTATGTATCCATCTCCATACTGGCCCATTGTTTTGGGCTCAAAGAAGCTTAGTCAGCACTGTGAAGTTGTTCCCAGCATTTCATTTTCCAGACAGCTAAAGTTTCCTGCCCTATATGGGACCAGACATGTATCTGAGCCGTCTTCTTGCCCCTTTTCCTGACCTGTTCCCCTTTTGAGCCCCTTGTTCTTGACAACTCTATGCCTTCAAGATAGGACCTGAGTAATGTGGGTAACTTTTTGTGGCTAACTGTGGCTAACTGAAAAGATGCTGGGGCACATCCCCACTCCCAAATTGGGATGGCTAGGTCCATGGCCATTATGTGTCCTGGCATCTCATTAATTTTGCTGAAATTAGCCACAGCAAGTTGTACAAACGTCATGCAAAGACCAACAGGATTCTGGGCAGTAGAATTGCCATTATAAAGTTTCCATATGATCCAGCCTATGCATTTGGAATACAACAGTACTCAGCTTCCAAATACACATGGAGCTGCCATTATCAATTAAGGAGAGTTCATACTGTGGATGACATAGGATTTAGTGTCTGAACTCATGGTGGTGAACTGCGTTATCACTTGTACATTTCTCAAAACTCATATAAAATTAACTAAAGTCCAGTAATCCACAGTAACAAGTACAAACAATGCCAGTTTGATAACATTTTCTTCCAGAGGTTCACTCCGCATTAACTTCACCTTTGATTCTGAATGCTGATGTCCCCAGCAAATCTTCTAGGTCTGGAATCTCTTTATAGCACTTATTTGCAGCCAACTTTACTTTCTCAGGATCTGCTAGTATTGTCAAAGTCAGGGAAAATAGACTTAGAGATGGCATAAATAACTAATTTTGACAGAATACAAAATTGCAGTTTCAGCATTTATTTGAGTTAAAATCTGGTTTCAGCGTAGCCAGCATCCTCAGATCTCTAACTTGTAACCTGAACAATATGAGACAAGGGTTAAAAGAGAGAGAGAGGAATTTTGCTTTGTTTTAAAGAGTTGGCCAAGAACTGGACTGTATCATATTTAAATGTTGGGGGAAACTATTATTTGAGAACATTAATATTCCTAAATAATTTGGGGTTTGGTCTTTGTCTAGAATCATACTGAAAAAGCATCTATTTTCTAAAGTAACAATCAATGTTTATAGCCACTTGTTTGTGCTCCAGTTTGCTTACTAGATCCCAAAAATATTTGTTACTTTGGCATAATATAATTTAAGCTGAAACCCTACATCTTGTAACTGGTTTTATTTGTCTTTACTTTTAGTTTTATTGTGACATTTGCTCAAATGTTTGCACACTGGTATGTGTTACAAGCTCTAGTAAGCCTGTTGGTTAAAAATAAGACAAAGTACAAAGTTTTTATCTATATTAATTTTTCTGTCAGTCTCCATTTATCTGTCCAGCAACTGTAATTATATGCTCTGTTATTATATATTATAAAATATGTTCTATACATTATTTAGAATTTATGTAGAAAACACTGTGCATACAGATAATTGTTATTGGTTGTGTTGTAAAATCAACATGCATCATTATTTGCCATTTAAATGTGGTATTTAATCATTTGTTTGTTTGTTTGTTTCATTTCTAGGGTGTCTTTCTCCTGGTGACAGGATTCAAAGAGGCTACCAATGATTAAAAACAAGTAAGGCTAAAAACACAATGAATTACAAAATTAAAAAACAATTAAACATATAATGATAATTGCAGATATTATCTGAACAATTAAAAACTTAAAAAATACATGCCCAGCATCCGGGAGTGACTCCCTGTCTAAAGAGAGGCAGGTCTTTTAATGTCACCTAAAGATAAGGGAGAGGGCCAACCTAACTTCTTGAGGGAAAACATTCCAGGACCTGCGAGTAGCCACAGAGAAGGCCCTCTTGTGTGTCCCCATCCAACATGTCTGTGGTAGTAATGGGACCAAGAGAAGAGCCTCCTCTGAAGATATTAAAGAATGGGAAGGCTTATATGGAGAAATACAGTCCTTCAGAGAGAATGAACTCAAATCATGTAGGGCTTGATTGGTCATAGCCAGCACTTTGAACTGGGCCTGAAAACAGAAAATGGCACTCAGTGCAGCTGTTGTAGCAGGAGATTTATATGCTTCTTGTAACCGGCCCTAATCAGTCTGGCTGCTATATTTTGAACCAGCTGAAGTTTCCCAACTGTCTTCAAAGAAAGCATCACATAGAGCATGTTCCAGTAATCTAAGTGGGATGTAACTAAAGCTGTGGTCCCACCAGCGAAATGTCTCCCTGTTTTCTTGCATCTTTGTGGTTACATGGCATATATCCTGGGGTGTGCATTCTGACGTGTTTTTGAATTACCGCAACATTTTCCTAAATTTGATGTGACATGACCAGCTTACACTTTGTTACTGGAATATTTCCCTCTGGGTTGTTTATATCTCTGGGGGGGGGGGCCCTTTTCCTTAAAAAACAACAACAAATTTCACTACATTGATGTTTCAGCAACACAACCTTGATGGGTATGAGTTTCTCTGCTGCATTTGTGCTTCTTGCAGCAGAGAAACTCTTAGTCAGGCTTTGTTTTCATTGTAGCTCCACCATGAGGTCCCCAAGAGGAAAACATGAAAGGGCTCAGGGGAAGGAGCAGCACCTGGTAAAAGGATCCACAAATAAGTGAAGTGCAGAGGCCGATGACATAAGTTTTCCAATGCACCAACACTCAGCTCACTAAATATTTTTTTTAAAAAAATTAAAAGGATGTACAGGCAAACAATATTACTGGCAGAAGCAACACAAAGTGGCTTGCCAGAAAAGGTATCAGTACAGCCATGCACACAGGACACCACTGTTATTGTTGCACAATGAATCCTGCAGCAAAAAAAAAAAGAAGCCTCCCAGCAGGCGGGATTTGATATGGAAGTAGCATGGAGGCAGATAAAAAAAATGGCTGTGTGTCATCTGACCACACACACAAAAAATCAAGTTCAATGAAGAAGAACTGGGAAACATTTTGCTGGCCAGTGCATTTTTGGGTTTCTGTGTGGGATTGTATCAGATTTGACTTTTCTTCTGTTTTTTTGTGTTGTTCCAATGCAAACCAAAGAAATGAACATGTGAGTGCCACAACATTTGCAACTGCAACAATTTTCTGAGAGAAGGCTTGCATTTTCTGACAGAATTGCAAGGGTGCCAATATTTTTGGCCATGACTGTATGTGTTATTGTAGCTGAATTAGACATTTCAAGGAATAGACCCCGCTGGTGCATGAGTTTGAACTATGCAAATAAAGTCCTGGCCACTGCTGAAACCTGGGCATCTAGGCTCACGGATGAATCCAGGAGAACACTGAAGCTGTGGACCTGCGCTTTGAGGGGGATTGTGACCCCATTCAGCACAGGTTGAATCTCTATTTTGCTATCTGCCATTTGATTTACTAGGAACACCTTTGTATTGTCTAGATTAGTTTTTAATTTGTTGGCCCTCATCCAGCCAATTACTGACAATAGGCAGCAGTTTAGAACAGGCAGCTTCCTTGAAATTGAATGGAAAGAAAATGTAGAGTTGGGTGTAATTAGTATACTGGTGACACCCAACTCCAAAATAACAGAGAATCTCTCCTAGCAGTTTCATGTACAGTGGTGCCTCGCTAGACGATTGCCTCGCAGGACGAGGAAATCGCTAGACGATACCTTTTTGCGATCGCTACTGCGCTTCGTAAAACGATGGTCTCCTATGGGGAATTTTCGCTAGACAATGAGGTTTCCCCATAGGAATGCGCCGACTAGTGGTAAAAAGCTATCAGTGCAGCTGTCAGTGCATTCCGACGGGGACCCGCACTCGCTAGACAATGTTTCCCTATGGGAGATTTTCGCAAGACGACTGCGTTTTCCCTTGGAACGCATTGAAGAGATTTCAATGCATTCCAATGGGAAAACGTGCTTCGCTAGACGATGTTTTCGCTAGACAGCGATCTTCGCGGAACGGATTAACATCGTCTAGCGAGGCACCATTGTATATGTTAAATTGCAGGGTGGATCAGACAGAATCCTGAGGGACACCATAAACCAACAGCCCAGCACCACTTTCTAAGTTATTCACTCCAGGAAGGGTGGAGCTGCTGTAAAATAGTACCTCCAAGTCCCATCCCAGATACATGGACCAGGAGAATACTGTAATGGTCTCTATGCAGGGCAGTCATTGAAAACAGTACAGAAATTTCAGCAGGTCCAAAATGCAGAAACCAGACTGATTTCTGGGACTAGTAACTTCAGCATATATTTAGATTTCTGATTTCTGGGACTAGTAAATTCGACCATATATTTTGATTTCTGATTTCTGGGACTAGTAAATTAGATCATATAGTCTTGGTGTTCTTTAATTGGTTTCCTATTAGTTTCTGTACTCTATTCAAGGTGTTGGTTATGACTTATAAAGCTTTAAACCTCAATACTTGTCAAAATCTCTCTTTCAGAAATCAGCTGCCCATTTTACCCACTTCTCTCAGTCCAAGTTGTTAAAAGTGCCACACCAAGGGAGGTCAAAAAGGCTATGACAAGGAATCACGCCTTTTCTGTCATGGCCCCCAGGATTTGGAATAAATTACCGAGATATGCAAGGCTCCTTCCCTCCTTATATTTAGGAAATTGGTGAATATAGAATTATTCAAAGCTGCCTTCAAAAATGGATTCTCCCAGATGCTGTTAATTTTTATATTATTTTATTTCCCCCCCCAAACACACTTTTTGTATGAATTTTAGTCCTATGCTGTTGCGTCACCATATTGCTGAATGTAATTTGTTAGGTGAAGTTTTGTGGGTTTGAATTTTAACTTGTAAACCACCCAAAGTAATGCTTGCGCTACTGGGATGGTATATAAATCAAATAAATAAATGATTTAATCTGTGCCTGCTAGCTGCCCTTTCGATTTCCCTAGTTAGTTATGTGCTGTCGAGTCAGAATTGATTTACAGTGACCCTAACAGGACTTTCAAGGTAAGTTAGATACTTAAGAAGTGGCTTTACCAGTTCCAAACCCCTCGTCCCCTGGTGAGTTTCCATGACCAAGAAGGGATTCAAACCCTGGTCTATCCAGAATCCTAGTCTATCACTCTACCCACTGCGCCATGTTCAGCACTTGACATGTCTACAACTACACATTTTTTTGTACAGGGAAGAGAAACCAGATGGCAAATTTAAACATTTTAACAGGGGAGAAGGAATACAATGAATACAAGAATGAATGTATAACTTACCTTGTAAAAAAATAATTAGAAGTCAGCAGTTTCACGGTTATTAATTTTGCAGTTGCTAAATTTGTTTGCCAGTTCAGTTGACATCTTGTAAAACTGTAGAAAGTTCACTGCTGTGAAAAGGTGACAGAACAGAAAAACTCTGAATTTTAGCATACAGAGCAGGAAATTATGTTATATGTTATGCAAAGAGCTATTACTGAAACAATTTTATCAATTTAATTTCAGTTATGATTCATTGCTGCCACAAATTATAACCCTCAGTGGGAAGTATGTTGAAACAAAACAAACATTTTTTTAAAAATAAAACACCTTTGCATACAAATATTCTTGTTCAGAAACAGAAAGTATTGTGACATTACATCAAAGCCAAAATAAAATAGTTCCTTATACAGAGCATTAGCATACAGACACGTGGATGGAAGGCAGATGTAAAATCACTGAAACATTATTTGTATATATTGTGCTATGACAAAAGAATGCATTCTGGTCTAACACTTCCAAAACTTTAGAGGCTGGCTTTAGCCTTAATATGTTTTCATCTTCTTTCTCATTAGGAAGAAAGAACGAGCTTTACCCCTCACGGGGCTGTTCCAAAAGGCTTTGTATTCCCATAGAGACAGCTCTAAACAGCTTATGATAATACTGATATTTTTTTTTCTAAAAATGCAACAACATGAAACAATTCAGCATAGCCATATGTCACTGTTCTTGAGAGCATTCAACACACTCTGCAGAAAACTTGTACACATCTTGTCCAAGGTCAGCATCATGCAAGCATTCATCAGCCAGCACAACCAAACTACTAGTTTGCTAAATTCATAGATTTCTTTAGCATAGAAAGAATGTGATATTAAGACTGTTTAATTATGGAAGCAATCAAAACTGGAAGCTTCATTCATACAGGTTCCAGACACAGAGGGCTCAAATCTTTCAAAATCTGATTTGAACCTTTGTTTGTTCAGCCATTTTAGTACTAATTTAGGCTTGCCACCTCATTTTAAATGAGAAGCTCCTCATCTTTAACACCCCATATGGCAGACAGTTGTAACATGGTTCTCTCCATGCTGGGAAGAGCTGTAAGCCATTGAACTTTACTGATGCAATGGGGGATAATTCCGTTCCGTTCCTGCTGACATCAGTGAATCATTGGATAACCTCCTATCTCAGTACAGGAGTTCTTTTTATCTTGATAGAATATGCTTCAGTGATGAAGATAATGAACCTGCTTTGGTTTTAGAGAAAAGGAGCAAACGAACAACAAGTAATCTGTCTTCAGAGGCGAAAAGTGCATTTTAGCCTTGTGCAATCAGCCCCAAATGTTACAGCCATAGTAGCTAGTGGAGAGATTGTTATGGGGCCAACAGCTGCCCTGGGAACCTCTAGTTTAACAGTAATGTATACAAAAAGCCTTTTCTAACAAAAGTTTTATCCTGAAGCATGTTTATATCTAGGCTTACATGCAAGAGAGAAGGAAGAGAAAGCTGTAGAGATTAATTGAAGTCATCTATTTTATTGAAAGACCAGTGTTATGTTTTCATAGAATCATGGAATCACAGAATAATGAAGTTGGAAGGTGCCTATAAGGCCATCGAGTCGAACTCCCTGCTCAATGCAGGAATACAAATCAAAGTAAAATCTGCCAGGTGGTTGTCTAAATTTCTCTTGAATGCCTCCAGTGTTGGAGCACTCACCACCTCTTAAGGTAATTGGTTCTATTGCCATACTGCTCTAAGTTTTTCCTGATATTCAATTGAAATCTGGCTTCCTGTAACTTGAGCCCATCGTTGTGTGTCCTGCATTCTGGGATGATCAAGAACAGACCCTGCCCCTCCTCCGTATGACAGAGGAAAGATAATATTTTAATTCTCTCTTTATTAAAGTGAACACTTTAAAAAAACTTTCTGAAGCAGATGTATTTTCTTCCTAATATTTTCTGTCAGTTGTTTTTAATAAATCAAAATATTGTGATATAGCTTTGTTAAACATTTCTGTTACCAAAGTCCTAAACTATTCTTCTACGTCATAATATATAGGTTATTGATAGGAAATAAATAATATATCAAGAGAACTTAATTCCCCATGTAATTCACTTTATGCTTAAATTCTATTATATCTGTATTTCATAGAAGATGACTTTTAAGCCCCATGCCAAGCATCTTCTTTTAAACCAGAAAACCCCACAAGATTTTGTAACATTTACTTGATTTATTTCACCTTTGGAGGATAGCACATATTTCTTAATCTTCTCTCTCACAATCTACAGCTTCCTCTGGCACCTGAAAGGCTTCCCAATACCTTTGAGATAGGATCCTCTAAGAGCAACAAAGGTCCATTCTTGTGGCTTTTCTCAGGAGAAGGGCCTTCACTCTTTGCCCACTTGTCCCAGACTGTGGTGAAAACTTACAACTTACCAGAACTCTAATAAAAATATATAGTTCTTTCCTATTAATGCTTGCTGTTAAGGTATGAAAGTCTGAAGTTTAGAATATGCAAGAAACTCCTGCAAGTGTAAAATTGTCTTTAGGATGTTTACATTGAACAACCAGTTCATGCAGGATACACAATTCGTGAACAGGTAAACACCAAGAACTCTCACACATTAGGGCTTGAGGAGGGACCCAGGCTTCTGCCCTCAGTGATTTTAGAAGTAGAGAAAGTAGAAGTGGAGATTTCATATGCAAAGACTGGATAAAATTGGCTTCAAATTATGGCATATGGCACAGATCAGATCACCACGCAATCCCTCAGTTGGCATTCCATCTCAGCCTTCATATCAGGGTAAACCATGGTGTGGCAAGGTACAGAATTTCCTAGGCTATGGGTGGATATATGGATCCATCTTGTGGCCTTGGAGTGAGCCAGGCATAGAAGAACCTCCGTATTGGGCAGGTATTTAGACATTCTACCTCAAGATCCCTTGCAGGCACAACTCCATGTTTGCAGCAATAGGTAAACCTCTCCCAAAATGGAATAAATACACAGAATGCCATGAAAGATGAGCTACTACAACCACACATGCTATCACCAACCCTACTACAGCTACAACCAGCTCGACAGTACACATGTAATATGTATTGTGAACTGTCTAAAAGTTGGACATCATTCAACTAGAATATTCCAGTTTGCTAGAAGGAAATTCCTGAGTGGTCAATCACCTCACCCAAACTCATGTGCTACCACAAATTGACCAACAGCCTTGTTTATTTTTTTCCAGGCTCCACTGAATTTTCCAAGGTATCCTAGGTATACTTATTTTTCAAGCCAGTTATACCAAATGATAATTACTGCCCCTGAAGAACAGTGAAGCAACCTTTCAGGGGCAGGGGAAGAAGTTTTTAACTGCACTGAAACATCATCTAAGTTGTATGGCATAGTTCCACCAAGAGGAGCCTTATGGCACAGCAGTTAAACTGCAGTACTGCAGCCAAGTCTCTGCTCACAACCTGAGTTTGATCCTAACAGATTCACGTAGTCATCTCAAGGTTGACTCAGCCTTCCATCCTTCCAACGTCGGTAAATTGAGTTCCCAGGTTGCTTGGATGGTGAGGCAATACGTAGCCTGCATAACTAAATTGTAAACCATCCAGAGAGTGCTTTGGCCCTGCAGGTGAGGATGAAATATTTATGATAACACATATGATATTTGTCCTCCTGAATAATCAAGATGTCTGGGAGGTGACTTTCTGTATGCTGGAAGACCATCAGGAGAAGCATTGCCCACATCAAACAGGTAGAAAATGCTAACGTTCATTTATGATCACAACAAGTTACATTTGTAAGGAAAGGAGTAAAATTGTCTGATATTTGACTCAAAAGCTATTTTAGCTGATACTTTTCATTATACACTGTTTAAATTCATTAACCCTCTGGCTAGATCTCAGTCTCTACTCAGGATGGATGGAGGATGATTTTCTTCTTTGACACTCCCTTGATCCCAAAGGCTTCCACTAACAAACCCAGGATGTTGTCAATAAGCCTGAGGATTAGCTGGCTTCTTGCTATTCATGTCCCAGCACATTCCCAGAAAAAAACAGAATGCACAAGGGGTCTGGCTTCACCCTAATCAGAAATGGGAGCATACAGATTGTTCTGATCAGAGCTGCCTGTGTCTTGAAGGCTAATCCAAAATTAATTAGATCAGGGCTGCATAAAATTCATTTGGATTTGTAAACATAATGACTGGAGTATGAGGATTATGCAGATAGAGAATGGATAACGTAACTAATTTGTAGGTCGATTATGCTTTAATAATGTCACAATGTGCTCCTTTGTCTTAATAATTGCCAAAAATAAGGACTATTTTATTCTGTGCAGAGTTGTGAGTGCATATGGGGGGATGAAGAGAGGGAGAGGGAGAGAAAACAAGAGGTAAAGAATGGGAAGATGACAGAATATCATACAAAAGGAGTAAGTTTCACTAAAGCCGGAAGAAAATCCTGAAAGCTCATTTTTAGCTTATGAATTTTTGCACAGAGGCAGTGGGCTCAGTGCAGAGTTCTCTAGTAGTAGGGGCCAGCATTATCTGCCATACTGAACCACCACTCATGTGGCCCCATTGCTGTTTTACCCTTGTCACTTGCTCATCTTCTCTGGCTATATGAAGAGTTACAATAATGTGAGCAAAAATAAGCCCTATTCGGTCATCAACTTTTCCTGTATGGACCAGGATGGGGAATGGGTCCAGAGGACATAGGAAGAGGAGAGGAGCCCAATGAAGCCATTTTCTCCGGTCCCTCCCTTCAGTATATTGCATCCTAAGGGTAAAAATATAAATTACAGATGGTTATTAATTTGAAAATCCATTCATGTTGCAGAGACGTGATTCAGGCAGATATCAAACCTACTTGCGAACAAACACTGTACTTAACTCCCAGTGATCAATCAAAAAACAAAGCAACCTAATTTGGAAACCATGGAGGATATGAAAAATTCTTACAGGGATATGCATGCTCAGAAGTAAAGGAATCCCTTCTTCTAATCTGTAATGTATAGTTTGGCCTGAATATCTCATCTTGAAGTATTTTTTTATACATAGAAGAACATACTTCCAGGCCCAGCTCAAAGCATTCTGCTGACTTAGGCAGAGCGGCTGTAGATGCATCCACTGCCCAAGCCTGGTACTCAAAGTAAGCCATGTTTTTGGCACCTGAGACAAAAAAAAAATGCTCAAATTTCTTCTCCCCTTCCTGGCCATCAAAATGCAATCATAATAAACCAAACAACCAATTTTCTGCCTTTTCATGACACTCAACTATGTTGCCGGAGGGAGTTGAATCACTGGCTAAATCATAGCATAATTGAGTTGAAAGGGGCCTATAAAGTCATCAAGTCCAACCCCCTGCTCAAATCCTGTCTATGGAGATTACTACTTTAGGGTAGTAAGTTGTAATGAGAGTAGGCACACTTGAATCAACTGAGCTTATGAAGGAGTTGACTCACCAAATCCCAACTGATTCAACGGGTTTACGCTAGTGCAACTTTCTACGCTAAGCAACAGGATTTCAGCCACTGTGTGTATGATGGGACCAGCCTTGCAGTAAACATGAATATGGGTGAACTGATTGCAAAAATTATGAGAAGATACATATGAAAATATTATTTCTGGAAAATTAATGAAGAAAATTTTATGAAGAAAATCTTACCATCACTTTTGAAAACAAACAAACAAAAACCTCAATCTGTATGATAAGTAATGTGTATCTCTCAACTTCAGCAGAGAATTTTGCCTTGAGTCTATTTTCCAACACTAAATAATATTTAGGTGATTGTTCATGCTTACATTGTTGTTGTTAGTGTCCTCACCAGACTACAGTCTCTTACAATGTTAGGTTATTTTTGTTTGTTTGTTTGTTTGTGGCTGGAAACATCCTGAACAATGGTAGAATGGAAATATTTGGCCCTTGGATTTCAATTCTAGAAGCAATAATCGAAAAATTTGGTCAGTTCATGTAAAGGTGGTGGTATTCTGATCACTTTGACATGTCTGTTGTGTGAAATAATCTTTGAGGATGCCCTGGATTAGACCTTCTTCTCATCCCCTGTGCAAAGTATCCAGCACTGATAAGAAGCCTTATTTCCTGCAGTGCATGTCAGGCAGCTGTGCCCTTTCTTGTTCTCATTGTATTGAAGATTATGGCTGTGCTATTTTATGTCCCTGCGTTCATCACTTTTGTTGAATAAAGATTTTCATAATTAATGAATCTCTGGTTTTTGTCAGAAGCCACTCATCATACACAATGATTCCCCGAACAGTGCAGGGGGGAAATGCAATGTGTAGTATGACTCTAAAAGAGAGTATCAGGTAGCATTTCAGTTGAATGAGGTCTAAAAATGAGCCACTGCCAATTAATTCCATAGATGGCTGCTCCTGTAAATTTGGTACATGTGCTCTGTGCTGCCATCTTACTTACCTCATCTAAATCCCTCCTCAAAACATATTTCCCAAGAAGCACAGTTCCTTAACTGCCACATAACTAAACCTGAGCATAGGCCTATCCAGGTATTACATAATCTAGTAAAATAAGCATGCAAATGAGTTGTTCCAGGTTCATTCCTTGACATTTTCAGGTAGAGATGGAATGATTCTCTGTTTAATATCTTGGAGAGCAACTTCTCATCCTAGTCATAGAGTTGGAATAGACCACTGAGGCCATCCAGTCCAACCCCCCACCATGCGGGAACATCCATCAAAGTACTCCCAACAGATGGCCATCCAGTCTCTGCTTAAAAACCTCCAAAGAAGGAGACTCCACCACACTCCGAGGCAGCCTATTCCACTGCCGGACAGCTCTGACTGTCAGGAAGTTCTTCCTAATGTTCAAATGGAATCTCCTTTCCTGTAGTTTGATACCATTGCTCCGTGTCCTAGTCTCTTGAGCCCTGGAAAACAAACCTGTCCCCTCTTCAACATGACATCCTTTCAAATATTTAAACATGGCTATCATGTCCCCTCTCAACCTTCTTTTTGTAAGGCTAAACATTCCCAACTCCCTAAACCGCTCCTCATAGGACATTGCTTCCAGACCTTTAACCATTTTAGTCGCCCTCCTCTGGACACGTTCCAGGTTGTCAACATCCTTCTTGAATTGAGGTGGACAGAACTGGACACAATACTCTAGGTGAGGTCTGACCAAAGCAGAATAGAGCGGTACTATCACTTCCCTTGATCTAGACACTATACTCCTATTGATGCAACAAAGAATTGCATTGGCTTTTTTGGCAGTATCACACTGCTGACTCATGTTCAGTTTGTGGTCTACCAAGATTCCTAGATTCCTTTCACAGGTACTGTTGTCTAGCCAGGTGTCTTCCATCCTATATCTGTGCAGTTCATTTTTTCTGCCTAGCTGTAGGACCTTACATTTCTCCCTGTTGAAATTCATTTTGTTAGTTTTGGCCCAGGACTCTAATCTGTCAAGGTCATTTTGAATTTTAATCCTGTCCTCTGGGGAATTAGCAACCCTTCCCAATTTGGTATCATCTGCAAATTTAATCAGCATACTCTCTATTCCTTCATCCAAGTCATTGATAAAGATGTTGAATGACACGGGACCCAGAACAGAAACCTGGGGCACCCCACTAGTCACATCTTTCCAGGACGAAGGGGAGCCATTTGTGATCACCCTTTGGGTTTGGTTAGTAAACCAATTACAAATCCACCTAACAGTAGCACTATCTATCCCACATTCTACTAGCTTCTTTGCAAGAATATCGTGAGGAACCTTGTCGAAGGCCTTACTGAAATCGAGATATGCTACATCCACAGCGTTCCCTTCATCCACCAGGCCTGTAACTCTATCAAAAAAAGAGATCAAATTAGTCTGGCATAACTTGTTTTTGAGAAACCCGTGTTGACTTCTAGTAATGACAGCATTGCTTTCTAAGTAATTACAAACTGTCTGCTTAATGATCTTTTCTAGAATCTTTCCAGGAATTGATGTCAGACTGACAGGGCGATAATTATTTGGGTTTTCTTTTTTCCCTTTTTGAAGATAGGGACAACATTTGCCCTCCTCCAATCTGTGGGGACTTGCCCTGTTCTCCAAGAATTCTCAAAGATTATTGCCAATAGTTCTGATATTACTTCTACCAATTCTTTTAATATCCTTGGATGTAATTCATCTGGCCAAGGAGACTTAAATTCATCCAAGGTAGCCAGGTAATCCTGTACTACTTCTCTACCTATTCTGTGCTGCATTTCCCACACTACTTCACCTGCTCTTCGTCCCTCAGGTTGAGCACTATTTTCCTTTTTGGGAGAAAACCTTTCTTACTGAATAGGACTGCCTGAGAAGCATCATCCCCATTTCCTGAGTTTTCAGGGCCAAAACCTGAAATCAGGCAAAGATTGGGAGGAAAGCAAGTAAATGAGCCCTGGCATCAGCTGGCATTGGACGGAGATCATAGATTCATAAAACAATGAAGTTGGAAGGGCCTATAAGGCCTTCGAGTCTAACCCCCTTGTTAATGCAGGAATAGAAATAAAAGTGTACTGAACAGATTGCTGTCTAACTTTCTCTTGAGTGCTGCTAGTGTTGGAGCACTCATCATTTCCCAAGGTAAATGGGTCCATTATCATACTATTCTAACAGTTAGGAAGTTTTTCCTGATATTTCACAGAAATAACTTCCTCTTTGAGCCTGTTACTGTGTGTCCTGCATTCAAATGATTGAGAACAGGTCCTTCTCCTCCTCTGTATGACAATCTTTCAAGTATTTGAAAAGTGCTATCATATCTCCTCTCGGTCTTCATATCTCAAGGCTAAACCTATTCAATTATTTCAGTCTTTCATTGTAAGTTTTGGTTTCCAGTCTCCTGATCATTCTTACTGCCCTCCTCTGAACTTATTCCAGTTTGTCTTAAAGTGCAGTGTCCAGAACTGGACACAGACTCAAGATGAGTCTGAACTGGTGCCAAATAAATCCACCTACTTCCATCTTTGGCGGATCGCCCAGCTGCGTCTCTATCCTGATGTCGGGGCCCTCACCACTCTGGTCCATGTGCTTGTAGTCTCAAGATTAGACTACTGTAATGCGCTCTACATGGGGCTACCTTTGAGATTGATGTGGAAACTTCAAATGGTGCAGAACGGGGCAGCCAGACTTCTCACCAGGGTGAGAAAACATCAACATTTCTCCCCCACTCTGGCTGCCCTGCATTGGCTGCCTGTTCAATTCCGCATTGATTTCAAAGTATTAATGATGACATATAAAGCCCTAAACAATTTAGGACCTCAATATCTGACGGAACGCCTTCTCCCACCTAGATCTACCCGTATCACTTGCTCTAGTAAGGAGGGGTAGCCTAATGCCGAGGGAGGCCCAGAGAGAAAGAACAAGAAACCTGGCCTTCTCGGCAGTGGCCCCTCGTCTCTGGAACAGTCTACCCCCAGAAATTTGTCTGGCTCCCTCACTGGGTGTTTTTAAGAGCAAGTTCAAGACCTGGCTCTTTAGGCAGGCCTTCCCTCCTGTCATTATTTAATTTATTTTTGCCATCTTGAATCATATTATGTTGTTGTTTTTATCTTATACTGTTATTGTTTTATGAATTTGTTGTTAGCCGCCCAGAGTAGACTTTGATCTAGATGGGCGGGATATAAATAAATAAATAAATAAATAAATAAATAAATAAATACAAGGGAACTAGTACTTCGTGTGATTTGGAGGCTATACTGTTAAAGCAGCCTTCTTTGCTGCCAAGTCATACTGTTGGCTCATATTCAACTTGTGATCTGCCACAAGATCCTTCTCTCATGTAGTATTACTGAGCCACTTACCCCCCGCCATCTTGTAACTATGCATTTGGTTTCTTTTCCCTTAGTGTAGAACTTTACACTTATCCCTATTAAATTTCATTCTGCTATTTTCAGCCCAGTGCTCGAGTTTATCAAGATATTTTTTTAAAAAATCTGTCTTCCATGGTATTAGCTATTATGGGCTTTAAATCCTCCTCACATATGCAAATCAAATCAGTGTCTTCACTTTTTCCTCACAAGGCCACTGAACCTGAGCCTTGTATCACTGCCTAGAGACCTGGAGAAGCATATCAATTGCATGAGCATTTAGGTGGCGCCCTGAGACCTGACAACCTAACTACTGAACTCAATGGCCCAATGCACTGACTTGGCAGAAGGCAGATTTCTATGTTCTTAAATTAAGATTTGCTACTATGGGCAATGACAGAGTGATCAACGCAGTGGGCACTCATCCACACTGGTCTTCTTAGCCACATGACTGCAGACAGTCCAGCATGCCAATGGCTTTCCATACCAACAATCTATTTATTTCCTTTTTATGTGGAGCAGGCTGGTAATAAAGTTTAGACTTCTTAGTTGCCCCTTCAAGATCAAGTCCACCCCAAATATAGCAGGGATAACGCACAGCAGTGAGCATATTGCTGCTGGGAAAATCAATTTTCTTCCCAGCTACTATGAGGACTGCAGCTAAACTCAGAGGAGACAGGGAAGCCTGAGGGGGTGGAAGATGACACCATCATCCATGCTAATTAAGAACCCCTGGTGTTTTGACCTTATGAACCCCGACTCCACTACACTGAGGAGAGGGTGTGGTAATTGCCAACAACTTAATTGTCTTAGAAAAGGATTTAATAAATTGATGAAGAATGTAGCTATTAGACCTGACAGCTAAATAGAATATCCATGTTTAAATACGGTACGTGTCTGAATACCATCTGCTGGATTCTCAGAGTCAGCAGGGAAAGTCTTTTGCTTCTCTGTCCTGCTTGTGAGCTTCCTGCAGGCACCTGTGTGGCTACATTTGGGAAATGGATGCTCCCACTCTTGTAATCTTATATTACTTCCTTTCCCACAGCCGTGGTCTTGCTGACAAGGACTAAGAACTTCCTCGTCATGACAACAGGTAACCATCATTACATGTGCATCTGTAATATATATAAGTTTTATGAAAAATGTGTTTTTCTCTCATGCCTTACTCCCAAAGACTTGTGGCAACTTACTCTACTATTATCTTACTTTCACGGCACTGTACCCTTGAGACAAAATTAAGGTCATGACTTCCTGAGGGCAACCATAATGAGCATCATTAGTGGAGACATTTAATCAAAAATAAAATATCCTTTTTATGTGAAGTTTACTGACAGGGCATGGTTAGCTGAACACAGGAAACAGTGTTATTAAAACAAAAAACCCACATCCAACTGCATATAACTGTATATATTAAAACAAGTGAGAGCCAGAAGAAAATGTAGCAGTAGATAGCACTGCTGTTCAGGGTTCCTCATTGGGTTGTTTTGGGTCCGTCCTTCCATACCACTAGATTTCTTTCTTTTTCTGATTCTGTGATACTTCTGAAAAACTTGGAGTTTTTTGATATCACATGCTTATGGGTGGTTTTTGTCATTTTTCTTTTTTTGAAAAGGGGTTGAACTATGGGAATTAACATAAAGAATATTGAGCTGATACTGGATTAGGTTTGCATTGTTATGTTGTTATGTGCCATCAAGAACTGATTTACAGTGACCTTAACAGGGCTTTCAAGGTAACTGAGATATTTAAGGAGTGGTTTAACCAGTGCTGTACTTCCAGTGAGCTTCCATGGCTAGGTGGGGATTTGAGTCCTTGTCTGTCACTCTATCCACTATACCACTGAGTATCCATAGGCTTGCATTAAATGAATGCATTATTAATACAAACTGAAAAACCTCGCTATCCTCCATTTCATCCATTTTTAGAGGTTAATCTGGGTATATTGTTTTTCATAGCACATATGCCTATGCCTACCTTGGACTTCAAGAGATGTCAGGTCAGTGAATAAGAAATAAGCTTTTGAAGGCAAAATAAGAAAAGAGAAAGAAACATCCTTGAGTGGCAATTATGAGATAGTTCCATATTCAGACAGCAGGTTATCACAACACACATAAGGGATTTATGCAAACAACCAGCTTTTTGTGCATGGATGTTATCTTGTTGGCTACATGAGGATCCTTACTTAGATAACTGAATTTTGTATTAGCATACAAGATACTGAATTGATCGTCAGAAAGTTTAGAAAACTGGCTCATATTAAAAGATGTTTCCTTAGTCCAGTATATAAACTATATAACCCTTTCCTTTGTTCCATTAATTTTCAGATGGAAATATGAGTACATTATTTTTCTCAGCACATCTAGTTATGCCTAGCTTGTAAGACTTTAGTTAGGTCATTGTAGAGATAATATTTAAACACTGGCATGGGTGGCAGGGGAGGAAAAAAAAACTCCTTCCTTGATGATATTAAGAAATTTCTATTTTTTTAAAAAAAAAGTGTGTCTATTTTTGCAATAGGTATGTGGGACCTGGTTGTGGCATAGCTCAGTGAGTTAGAGCACCTGGCTAAGGAACCAAGAGCAAGGAGTTCAAATATTCATTGAGCCTACCAGGAGAGGGCCAGTTGATCACCTGGAGTGTGTGAGGCTGATGGGTTACATGCCCTGCCAGCTGTGTGGTCTTGGGAAAGTTGCATGGTCCCAGAACAGTGCCAGAAAGAGAGAGTGGTAAGCCACTTTTGCTTACTTCCTGCCTAGAAAATCCCAGGACTGTTGCCATAAGTTTGAAATTAACTTGATGACACGTAATGATTATAATTATGATAATGATCCTATCAAAGCAAAATGTCTTGAATCTGTACAATTGCATAGGGGTGTAGGGAAAGTCTGTTGTATGGAGCAAGGTTTCATAGTTGGATAAAGTGTTCAGAAATAGAATGTCAGTTGCATATGCAACTATTTTTCAATTCCACTTTTCTCCTTTCAGAAGAGCTCTGTTTATCCAGCACACATCACAATCCTAGATGTGTCAACTCAGGAGTAACTCTCATTGTGTTCAAAGTTGTTTTTTCTGATAGAAGTATAAATAAATTGTTCCTCTTGGCTACTGCATCAACCTTTTTGGAAAAGGTGGACTTGTAAGAAGCCATACCTGCCTTATATTATACCAAGATAAACTTATTGCAATATATTCTCTTTAAAGCTGCCTTTGAAAAATGTACAGAAACTTCAGCTGGTACAGAAAAGAGAGACTAAGTTCTTTTCAGAGCCCATCTCCTCTTTGACATATCAATATATTTTGACATTTATCAGAGCTGTTTCTTCCTGGCTAGTGATTCCTCTTTTATTTTTATTATTTTTGATCTAGACTCTTATTTTGAATTAAAGCCAAAAACACAGGCAACAGAAAGGACGAGCACCATAAATGATACAGGATCACATCTTAGAAAGGAAGGGGTGTTCATTAATTACTAGGGTTAGGAGGGGGTCCCTGGATTCCATTGGAGGCCAATTTGGAACTTCCAGATGTATCCTGATCTGGTTGGAGTGGCTTGTGTCCCATCCAATTCAATATGTGTCCAGGATCCAAAACAGTTTGTAAATTCGTAAAGTCAATCCAAAGGAAAACCAAAATGGCGTTAAGTTTTTTGTTTTTGCATATATAAAGCTGAGATGTGGGAGTGGGACAGATCTTAAAGAGGTGAGTAAACATGCCAAATTTTAGATAGGTAGCTTTCTTTCTTTACTAGTTACCCCATCCAATTCAGATTGTGCTCCAGATACAACTCAGTTGATCAATTCCCTTTCCTTCACTTTGGACTTCAACTTCAATCCTGACCGCAAGCAAATTATCCAAATCAAGCTAATTGGTGTATAGTCCTCTCAATTAAAATCTTTACTTAGTACATACACTCAGTATAATTTGTAGGAGAAATAAGGAGGCTAAAGAGATCACTGAGTCTGGAGAGAGTTAGAGTGTGAAGATTAGAAAGTATCAAAAGAATTTGAATGTGAAAAGTCAGGTACCTGACTGAGGCATGGAAGATCTAAAACATTTTTACTCCAGTCTTTCATCATAAAGACTCCCTGAGAAGCTCACATATGTTCAATCAAAACAAGAAAATACTATCATTACAGTCAGAAAAAAATTATGCATTTGAATTTGACTGAATGTGATTGGATATGCATCTGTGTTTGATTGGAATTTGATCTAAAGCATGACAGGTTTTCACAGAGATAAAAAGAAGCCGTGGCACCATATAATCCTCTTTTTTCCAAAGAATTCCACGCACTTGCCAAGTTTGAACGATCATGTGCATCCACATGTTATCAATGCATAACTTCAGGGCTCTGTACAATTGCTCCATGTGGTCTGTATGCATCAATCCTTTAATGCAGATTCTGTTTTCCAGATCTTATTTGACAAGACACAGTTTTGGGCCACACAAATAAATTGGAAGTTTTTTTGTTTCTCTTTTGTTTTTCACTCCATACCCATTCGTGGTTAATTGTAGAATCACCCTATCTGGCATCACTCTTCAAGCGGGGGGAGGGGCACATTTCAATTTAAGATTCATGTATATTTAAAAGAAAGATATTCCTCTTCCAGAAATTTCAGTGGTTAGCAAGTCTATAGTCTTGATGAATTACTGTTTGAGCCGTGTTCCTGTGTTAATGGTGTAATCTTGACCCCAAAACTGGGCAGTCCTCTATATGGAACAAGTGGGTGGAGTGCAGATTTTATTTTTTTCTAGTTAACAACTTTGAGTGGAGAACATCCATCATTTTCCATATCACAGCTTGAATACTATTTACATACAAGTGTGGATAACAACATTTTCAATTACAGCACTTTTTGGTGTCCATTTATAGGTCATCAGCTTCAAGTGCTTCAACAATTATTAGAGGAAACAGCTGGATCTTTAGAGAAATCTAAATCAACAGTAATTCTCTATAAATGTCTGCTGGAATGTAGGAAATCTGACATATTTCATTCTAGAATGTTTGTATCTAGGCCCCATGTTTCTAAATTTAAAACTGAGAATGGTTTAATAAAAAATGACATTTCAGGGATATAATCTCTTTCAGGGAAGTATTTGTGGTCTATTATGGACATAGGACTTTTCTTGTTCCTCTTCCTCTTCTTCAAACCGTAGAGCTGGAGGGGACCTTATGGATCATCAAGTCCAGCCTCTGTCAAGGAGACATGGGAGGAATTGAACTCCCAACCTCCAGCTCTGCAGTCAGATACCTAAACCATAAAGTGTTTGTGTCTGATTATGGCTTCTTTAGTCAAAAATTATGATTCAGATTAATTTTTTTCAGAGAAATCTTTAAGATTCACTCTCATGAGTAAATTGTATCCCCATATTTCACTGACTGTTGGTTTATTGCTGGGGTCAGTTCAAAGTGCTCATAATGATAGCCAAAAATATTAGTAAAACCACAAATAGCCAAGCTATTGAAATGGCCTGACACAGGGCCATATTGCTGTCACCCTTGCATAGTTGGAACACATACAACAACCTTATCTGTTCCATTTCTCAAGCTGTGGAATTCTCTGCCCTGAAAGATTTGTCTGTTCCCTTTCTTGATATCATTTCAATGGCATTTGTGTGTGTTAGGACATCAAGTTCAGGGTGTCAAATTTTAGCAGCCATTCCATGTGTGTACACAACAAAAGAGAAGTAAAGTGCAGATATACCATTTCTTCTTCTTCTTCTTCTTCTTCTTCTTCTTCTTCTTTAAAAAATGCCAGACACAGTCAATCAAAATTATAAAAACAATGACTGGTATTATATAACAGATAAAAGTTTTAACCAAAAAACTAAGTATCTGTTAAATATTGGTGCAGTACGTATCCTGTTCCTAATACTGCCGTTTTTTGTAGCTCTGATGGTGTTATTTCTGAGATCTGCAACTGCTTATAGTACTGTATGAAACTTCTTTATATAGTTCCAAAAGCCATGATGACTACAGGAACCACTGAAATGTGTTTCACCCACAAACAAGATGTTTCAATTGCCAGATCTCTGTATTTTGTTAGTTTTTCCAATTCTTTATTTTCAACTCTGGCATCTCCTGGAATTGCAATGTCAATGATCCAGACATTTCCTTGTTCTATTACTACTATTTTTTGCATAATGACCAGTGCACTAATTTTGCCACTGTCATGTCTAATTTTGTAATCTGTTTGTGCAATCTTTGGACATTCACAGATGAGGTGTGACACAGTTTCATCTTTTTCTTGGCAGAGTCGACATTTGCTGTTAGCACCAATTCCTTGGATCTTGCTGTTGTTGTGATGGTGGTTGTTGTTGTTGCTGAAGCTTCCCAGGACTTTCTAGGTATAGAAGGGGTTCATCATTCCCTTCTTCTGGAAGCTCCCTGGGTCTGTGCAGGTGTAAAGGCTGGCTCTTTTTCTGGTACCTACACTGGGGAATTGAATTCTTAACCTCTGGTTCTGCAGCCAGATGCCTAACTCTCTGAACTCTCCAGCCAGGTCCCTTCCCACTACTTCACTGCAATATGCCAGTAATCATAACTGTCTAACTGACATAATAAGGTGACAGTCACCTTCACTGTTGTTATCTGGACATATATATGAGCCCTTGGTGTATTTAGGAATGGGTCTGGCTACCTTGCTTGCTTGTTTCATTGAACCTGCATCACTTGATAGCCATGCTTGATGCAGAAATCTTTGTCAAATACATTGCATTGTACTCTCAATGTTTAGTTTTTCTTTTCAAAAGTATTTTTGTAATTTCCTGTGTATAGCAGAAAATAATATAATCCTCTCTATATTTTCTTCTTTCTTTGGCAAGCATCAACTTTGTTCCCTTATTTAGAATGCAGCTGGAATCAATACAGCTGTTTTTACTTAAACAATATACATGCTATTGTTAAGGACATAATTCACTGTTTTCACCATTGATTGTGCTTGTATATCAAGAGATTTGCTCCTAAACAAGCAGCAACAAGCAGGTCATGACAGGTTATGGGGGCAACAGTCCCACAGTTTAGTGCTGACATAGCACAAGGAAGAGAAAAAGTCCTTCTTCCTCCATAAAATAGTCAGGCTTTCTTTAAAGATGACTGAAGACCAGGTTAAAGAGAGAAAAGAAAACCTATTTAGAACGGTGCTCAAAGGGCTTAAAGACTCAGAAATGAAGAATCGGCTGAATTACCATTGTCTGTTCCTTGCTGATGGTTCATTTATATGGCATCAAAACAAATATGTAGGGATTGTTTCTGTCAAGTACCATGAAGAGATTAATCAATAATTCCAGGGGGGAAGCATAGCTCAGTGGTAGAGCACATGACCTGCATATAGAAATTCCAAAGTCAAAGCTCTGGCTTCTTTCAATATTAAGGGATTCTTGTAGCATTCCTTGAACACTGGCAGAGGAAAACTTTGCAGATTCACGATGTGTCTAAGAAGACCAAAGACTGCTGAATGAAGCCAGTGCTCCAACATTCTTTTAGACCACTCATTTTATACTGTGTGATATTGACAGCCCAAAGATTTATTTATTTTGTCTCATTTGTATATATATTAAAAAAAAATTCTGGGCCTACCACCTTGCAGATCCCCATTTTTCTTAAGGAAAGTCTGGACAGTCTTTTACAGAAATGTAATTATTGAATCAAGTTTTTTTTCCCTTTGCTTCGTTTCGGGTGCTTAGGTCAACACACATTGTCATTTTGCATTGTACAGTCACAACAACCCTACGAGGTAGGTTAATCTGAGAGATAGCCATAAAATGCACAATGATATTCATGGCTTGATTTGAACTTGGGCCTCCCCAGTCCAGGTTCAGTGACCTAACCACTACATGATGACAACACGCCAGCCCACTCCTGAGTATCATGATAAGCACTAAAACCTAATGGATACTCTATGAAAGGCACATTGAAATAAAGGCCCACAAAAAAAATAATATTCTCGTCACCCTGTAAGAAGATGAGGTAAAATGTAGCACTCCCAGTAAAAGAAGAAAAACAAGAATGATTTTTGTACAAACTAAATAAAATTGCATGAATAACACAAATATTGCAACAAAACAAATTGCACAAAGGACTGATGGCTGCAACTTTGTTGCATGGACTTTGAGGGGTTAGAAGCATTGGATGGGTTGTTTCTGTATGTTTATATGATTAGCCAGTTGTTGCAGTGCCCTGTCAACTTGAGATGACCTTAACAAATGAAAACAAAGAATTTATAGAGGGTTCTTTTTACCCCTAGTGCCCCACCACCCCAACATATGTCTTACACAAACAGAGAGCTTTCTCAGTGATTTGCATTTGACCTGGGTAGAAAAAACTTGCCTAATCCATGGTTCAGGTACAGATTATACTTTGTGCCCTACACATGCTGTTAAGAAAAGGCTTTTTTTAAAAAAAGACTTGTTCCCTGGATATTTGAATTGTAAAAGTACTTGTCTTATCTTGTTAGGTTTTAGATATAAATGTGGGTTTATAGAGGGGCTAAGAACAGGAAATAAAAATGGAACCAGGATTACAGGCAGCTCAAGGGACTGTGGAGAATGCTATGTCAGAAGAAAAAGCACATTTTCATCGTCTCTTTTGTCCCAATGAATCAAAGTCTCTCTGATTGGTGGTGTCACATTGCCCTGATCAGAAAGGAATTAAGTGGCCAGAAAGAATGCACTTTTCTATCAAAGACCTGGCAAACTGTAAGATGTAAAAGCTCTAAGGTCTGTGTAAATCTCCATTTTACAGACAGCAGAACAGAAAGGTAGAGAGGGGGAAAAATCCATTACAAGCTTTTGAATCCCTCACAAGCAGACCATTCACTGAAAATAAACATTCACAATTCACACTCTTGGCTTTCTATAAGCCTGCTTTATGTTTTCCATTTGCATGTTTTAAAAGAGTGCATCAAAATGATGAGTAGTGTTGCTGATAGTGTTGTCTATTTATCTTCACCAATAAACTGTTTTTGCTGGATTCACTTGAGAAATAAGCATTCTATATTAAAGATGAATAGGCAAATAGCCATTTCAATATGCTTGGGGTACAATAGGTTATTTTTTTAAAAAAGAATGTGTTCCAATGTGGGAAAGAGCCATGTTCATGCAGTTGACTTGGAAATGACATATAGAATGGCAAATGATAAAGCATGACATGCAGGATTCTCTCATGCTTAGCTGAGGGTACATGGAAGAGATCCCTGGAGGTATTTATCCTAGGCTTCCATCAGATGTTGAGCTTTCACTGTACCTGCAGTGGGTTCAGTCTTTACAAATAATACAAAAGGAGTCCTATTATCACACGTGTTTATCCAGAAATCATCAAGACAATGAGATTGTTATGTACAAGAGGTCTGTTTTTTTAAAAAAAAAAACTGGTTGAAAGATAGAGTATAAATTAAATGAATAGACGAATAAATGAGCAAATGTATATAACATGGAAGGATATGTCTGTCACCAGGGATCCTCAGGTAAATTTCCTTATAGCCAACATGGTGACTGAACACCTAGGAAATTTCAGTAGGCATCACAAAACATATAGGGAAGAATATTGCATGCACCATGTAAGTGAGAGGGTATAAATTATAGCCACTAACTATAGGAAAATGTTAGGTATTCATAGCAGACTGGTGCAGCAGTTTGGAGCTGAGCTTGTTCTGCTGAAGGAAAAATACATATTCTGGGAGCTGACACATTGTTGCTTCTGGAAATCTAGTCAGAGATAGATCAGAAGAGAAATCTTACCTTGCTAATGCTGCCTTCAGTTATGAAAGTCAAGATATGGCTTTCATTGGCCTAGTGCTGAGCAGTCCCCAAGCAGTCTAAACTTACATATAAAGCAGATGACAACACACAGCTCTTTAGGAAGAAAAGGCCACAACTCCCTGGCCCAGCATTGGAGAAATTGGATCCACTCCATTGAGAGACCGGACCACCTCCAGATGTCCACCACCAATGCCTTCAGCAGCAGCAGCTGAAGGTTCCACCAGGAGTGGCAGTCCTCTGGAGACCACACAGGCATACACCACTCCATGACTGCCTGGCATCTGACAGCAGACTAGGGCAGGGCCCTCAGGTTGGCCAGACCATGGCCCTACCCTAGCTCCCCCATACAGGGATTCCTTTAAGAACCCAGGTAAGCAGGCTCCTGCTTGCTGTCCTCATACCATCTGAATCCAACCTCAATGCCCCAGACCATCAACAAAGTTGTGGCAAAGATAGTAAGATACATAGTACTCGTAACAAATGACCAATAATCCCTAATACCCAGACAGTAAGCATTAACTGTTACCACCATTCCATCACTATGAAACAGTGAGGAAGGACGAGGAAAAAGTTGGTGTTGCATGAACTGGCCAGAGCTGTCTCCCCTCATTCCTTCTTTATGTCAGGCAAGTGGACTGGATTGAAGTCTGCTGCCTCATAGTCTGCCTGCTTAAAATTCTAATTTTAAAAATCCTGCTGGCCAGTGAAAGCTGGCAAGGAGAAAAATTCTTACCCACTGGCCAGTGGGAAGGCAGTGTGGAATCCATGCATGGTCTGCTCAGCATTTTCAGTGCACTGGAGCAGCTGCATGGGGGCTGCCATGCTGACTCCAGCCCCTTACATGCCTTGCTGGTTATTGCCACTTGGCAACAACTGGGAGCCCCAGATAAATCTGGGACCCCTTTTCTAGGAGAAAGGGAAAACAAGTACCTCATAAAGAAGAAGTGAAGAGACATCTTTACCCAGTTATCTTTCTGTCTAGCTCCCACTATGCTGTAAGGCCTGCTAGTTCAAGTTGCTTGTCACAAGCATTTGTGTTCAACGTCCAGCATCAGTTCTGCACAGATACATGATATATGGGAATATCAGTTTTGTCTAAATATATTTCTCTTTTTTAAAAGTTTGTCTGCTCAGTGTTAGCCATAAAGAGTGTGAAAAAGGGTATTACTTGGCAAACACCTTCAACTGAATGAGAAGTCAAATTAAAGGCTTGAATCCTGTTGCACAACTTTACACTGCAGAATGAGGATTATCTCATCAGCAGGTGGTGGAAACCTTTAATTTAGTTTAAAACTTCCTCCCTTTCAGTGAGGGGGTTCACTAGGAACCCATTTTGCCCTGGGGAAGCCTTTGGGAAACTCAGGATGGTGTGTGGGAGAATTTAATATAGGAAAATCCCTGACGGGGAATAGAATGTTCTAAATTAAATTAAAGATTTTCAATGCCACCTGATGCCATCCTCATCATGCAGTATAAAGTTACACAAACTGTATTTCAGCTAAAGAACTGTACATCTCTGCACATGTGCTGTACATGTTCTATGCACATTTCTTTTTATTCACAGGCATTGTCCCTGCATATTAATAGCCACTTTCATTAGCTTTGAGTTATTTAGTTTTGCCATGTAGCTTGGAGTGTTCACACCTATCATGTGAATATTTAACATTCTCTTACATTATCAATAGTGGAATGTGGGGACACTATTGATACATGCTTGTGAAAGATGGAACAACTTGTAAGGAAATGTTGATCAGAGATACACAGTTATTTGTAGAGGGATTATAGTAAGAAGAAAAAAAATGTTAACTTAAATCAAAAGTATTCATTAATCTATTCAAGAAACCTATATGATTGAAATGCTCAGCAATGTATAATTAAATTATCAGACAGGGCTGCAATAAGAGCTCAATAAAGATCAATTGAATTACAGTGGATTTTGTTTCCCAGCTGCCTGAGTGACAAAGCTGAATGTTCTGGATGCAGACTGAGTGGCATTTAGAGCAGACCTACTGAAATCAGTTAATTTGGCATTGCACTTCTCCCTTGAATTGCATGGATTTGAGCAGCATGGTTTTGGTTATAAACCTTTTCTCCAATCAATCAATATTCAATAAATACTGTACCGCTGTTTGTCTCCAGGAAGCAACTTGAGAAAGATGGGTCTCGGGATTACCTAGGACCCTGTTGTTAGCAGTGTCCCTGGCCTGATGGCGGCGACCCGGCTGGTCCCCACTCCTGTCATGGTGGCTCCACATGGCAACTGGGAAAGGTGCTGGAGCATGTTGGGAAGCTAACACACGTCATGGTAGGTGTGTGTGTGTGTGTGTGTGTTAATCAACTGTTTATGCTTTGTGGTTACATTTTGAGGGGCATAAGAGTTATACACATATTTTGAACTCCATGGGGGTCCAGCCCCCCCAACACCAGCATGATTGAATGGAGAAGTGTACTAGGTCTTATCTCATCATGAATACCTGGGAGGAGAGATTGATTCTGACTGAAATGATGATAGGAACACAGGGATAAGGCCCTTCTCATGCCCTATCCCATGGTCCTGGTTCACTTTGGGGACCCTGGTACTTGATATCAACAAGAGAAAAATGAATTAAACAAGGATGAACTACATGATGGCTGAAATCCAGTAGAAAGTCACAGCTAGAGTAGAGTCATTGCATCAGTGGAATTTATGGAGGAGCTGACTCACCAAATCCCCAATGATTCAATAGACCTACTCTAGTTATGAGTTACTACTAGATTTCATTCAATTAATGTCACTTCGAATTTGGCTTATCTTTTCTAAGAATTCAATCTGTTCCACTGAGTTTATCAAAAAGGAATAATTTAATTGTACTTTCCATTTGGAAAGCTTGATTTTTAGTAATTTAATGTTTTGCAAATAATTGCCACCTTCCATTCACAGCCATTCCATATTTGCATAACAGATTTTTAAATAATTCAGTGTTGCTTGAGAAACAAGATTATTCAGCCTACATTTGAATGTTTCTTATTGCTTGTTTCAAATGTTGCTAATCTCTACAGCTTGAGTTGCATGAGGAACACAACATGCAGCATAAATGGAAAAATCACAAAAATGTGTACCAAACTGTGAAGTGTTAGGAGACACAATCTTCTTCAACCATATAAAACTTCAATTTCCCAAGTTAAGAAATTGACTGTGAAAGTGCTGAATATTAATCACAACTTTATAGATCATGCTTCTGAATGGCAAAGCGAAATGTATTTAAAAGGCTCATAACTGGTTTTATCCAATTTTTTTCCTCAGTTTTGAGGAGTAATACAAAAAAAAATATCAATGTGCTTTCCTTGTGTACCTCATCCTAGCCATGAATATCACATTCAGCACTTTATTATATGAAAGGTCAGTTAAGGCCGCATCATAAGACTTCAGTCAAAGGAGCAAGTGAAATTAAATTAAGCAATTGTCTCTTGTGTTGTCAAAAAGGTCAACAAATGATAGACTTTCATACTTGTAAATATGAAAGGTAGATGCAAACACAAAACACAACGGCTTACTGAGGATATTTATAGCATCTGTACAATTATCCTGTAACATTATTCAAAGGCATAATGAATGTACAGTATGTGTGCACCTGTACAACCAGTTTTGTGAATGATTATCACCCATTGTTGGTCCATGAAGTCCCTTGAGGGGTACAGAGTAAAATTTCAAAGCTCACATTCCTTTGCTGTTGGAAACCTCTCAGTAAAAAAACAATAGAAAAAAGCTCCCGAAGCTAATCAGCACATAGCAACTTGTGAGGCAAGGGTGTAGGTTGAGATTTGTTAGGTACAATCCCAGGAATTTATTAACCCCAAATTAATCACAATTGGCTTGGAACAAAATGGTACATGCCTCACAAGCAGATAATTAGCCTTAGTCTTTGGCTAGTAGCCAATCTAGGTAACTGCAAGACTGCCCCACAAACCATCACTCCAGGCAACCAGTTTGGACACCCTACTCAGAACGATCTGCAGATACTTGACAAACTCCTCCTGAGGCATACTACCTCCAAAGTAGCTAACTTCCAGAAAATATTATGAAATAGATACATAGGGGACTGCTTAAAGGATCCAGAGGCCAAAAGAGACCAGAGCACACACACACACACAGGCGCACGCACACACACACACGTTATTGTTGTACACCATTAATATTACAATTATCTTGCACATCTCCATTACAGAAGTGCGAAGAAAGAGATAGGAGATTGTCTGTCTCGATACCCTTAGTGTGAAATAAGTCTTTTCTGCCCTTTAAACAGATGGACAGACACACACACAAACATTTTACATTACCAATAATGGCACAAACTTTCAGATAGTTGCCAGGGAAGGAAAGAGGCAATAACAGGTATTAAACATTAATAACCTATTTTACATTTCTGTTTTTAATAAGTAGAATACAAATACAAATCATAGGATCCCTTGATGACACAATCATTGCAATATGCCTCTTGATATCATTGTTGTTCTACACTGCTAAAAAAGCAATTGAGTGGACCATTCACCACACCTCACAACTCACTTTTTTCCTCCACCCATGCTCTTATCTGATCTATCAAGGTGAACGCTTATATGTCGCCTGTAACTCTGATTCATGGTGGGACATCATATAATGCAAGTGAACTGAGATTTGTAATGTAATGTTCTGTAATGACTGTATTGTTCTCTCCCTTGCAAAGCCACAAGGAAAGTAGATCCAAGCACAGTGGTGGCTATGTGAAATCTATGCTGCTCAAGATCTATCCAGGCATTCAAGAAGGGATTAGTTAATCCAATGTGAGAATGTAAAGATGGCTAGACCCTCTGCTTTCAGTTGCCTTCTCCACACAAGGAATCTGACAGTTTGAACAAGAGACAGTCTACTATATATAGAAGCTGTCTATGTGGCTGGAAACCCTGAAACATGATGGGTAAACCACCTACTTCATGCTCTTGCTCTTCACAAGTAGAGAATGACAATTGTGTGTGCATTATGTTTGTGTGTGTTAGTTACCTTCCCTTCATCACGTGGTCAGGTTAGCCATTTTATGAATGTCTGAATGAGGCTTTAGAAGTCATTTCCAATAGCACCTAAGATACTGACTGATCCTAAATCAGTAATGACTGAACAAGAGTAGAGAAGAAGAAGAAAAATGTTACACAGCATTGTACTTTTCTGTTGCTGCTCTTATGTATGTGGCCATTTCATCAGCTACACAGGCTACTACTGAAAGAAAACTGCTTTCTCCAAAAATTGAAGTATTTTCAGTTCATGTATATTGCTCAAGAACACTGAGCAGAGGCTCATCACTTCCATTGGCACTTCCTTCCCCATTTGGTTTAAGGGTCATACCATAAACGATTTATTTCCCCATATTTGTTCTCATTACCTGCTCTTTGGGACCGAGGGAAAAGCACTGGATCGTCTTTCCTCAGCGCAAAATGAGAACTGACTGATTTCATGCAACTCATAAACACAAATTTAAACAGAACTTGGGAAGTCATTTGCTACATTAGACACCTGCAAGGAACATGTTTCAGAGTGTTCTGTTTCTCTTACAACAGTCGCTATCATTGAAAACACCTGTAAAACAAATGGAACAACAGCTCCAAGCTGCGCGCCATGCATTTGTGTTGGCATCTTCAGCTGTTACAAGAGGAACACAGGACTTGTGAAGTACGTCTGCCTAAATATCTGGCAAACTTGATTTCATTTGGTTCCAACTTAAAATTATTGATTGGCTCTCTGATTTGCTGCACGAAAAACAGGAACAATAGGTAGTACTAGGTAGACATCAAGGTTAAACAATACTTCTCCTTCCTTAAGGAAAGAGTTATTATGAAATTAAAGAGGGAGTTATTATGCTAGAGAGCTATTAGTAGTTTTTTTTAAAAGGAATACAAGACTTGGAAATAAATTATGTGATACAAGAGAACCTGGCAGAAAATGAGGCTTTTCCAATATTTTAAAAGCAATAGCAAATTAAGGTTTGAAATTCAAATGCTATTGATATTAAAAAAAGAGATTATATCATGGAATATAGTAGTGTAAGTGAGAGTTAAAAAGGTTATCTGAAGCCTCATTAATACTTCACATTGGGGATTTATTTTTGCCAATTTACCCTGTTTTCCCAAAATAAGACCTAACCTGAAAATAAGCCCTAGTATGATTTTTCAGGATGCTGGTAATATAAGCCCTACCCCCAAAATAAGCCCCAGTTTAGTGAAACCCCACCCTCTACCAATGTGAAGCAACCAGAAGAAGATGACATGACTGTATTTGAATAAGTGTAGATTGTTGTACATGAAAAAAATAAAACATCCCCTGAAAATAAGCCCTAATGTGTTTTTTGGAGCAAAAATTAATATAAGACCCTGTCATATTTTCGGGGAAACACGGTACTAACTCCAAGTAAATTTGCTATATGTCTTACTGGTTCACAGCTGAACCAGGTAAGAAAAATTTTAAAAGAACAGATTTTGATAGATGAGTTAATCAACATTGTTCTGCTTTACATTGGCTCATAAGTATAAGCCTATGGGATGGCCAATACAGACCAAGTGATAGGTTATCACTGGCCAGAGGTCCCAAGTGAAATGTATGATAACAATTCCAAATTGCTAAGGTCAGAAACAACTTGGACAGTTCAGGAAGAGAAGAACTTGAGAAAGGAGGTGTAACTGCAGAGCCCAGGAAAGTGACTCTAGAGAGTGGCTGGAATCACTAATGGCAGAAGCTGTGAGAGCTAGCAAGTGATTCAGAGATTGTAGGAAAACCCTTTACAGAATCACACAAATTCTACTTCCAAAAAACCTTTGAAAGTGTAAAGAATGTAACAGAGCTTGCTCTATCCCCTAGGCTAGAAGTAGTGGGTTGTGCTCTCACCCAGTTCCTCCTTTCTCCCAGCAAGCACTACCACCCTCAGAGCAATTGAGCATAAAATCTCCTGTAGGCATCCTTCAGTCTCGAGAGACGATGGTAACGTGCTCTGTATGGAGGACTTGGAACAGCGTCTAGTGTGGCTGAGAAGGCCAATTCGAGAGTGACAATCCCTTCCACACTGAAGACAAATACAATCTGTACCCCGTCTAGCTCCCTGATTTTGCTGCGTCCGGGACTGCCTCTTCGCCTCGGCCTGCTGGACAAGGGTCTCTTCAAATTGGGAGAGGCCGTGATGCACCGCCTGCCTCCAGGCTGAATGCTCAGGTTTCCCATCTGTCGAGGTTTCCCATCTGTTGAGGTCCATTCCTAAGGCCTTCAGATCCCGCTTGCAGATATCCTTGTATCGCAGCTGTGGTCTCCCTCTGGGGCGATTTCCCTGCACTAATTCTCCATACAGGAGATCTTTTGGAATCCGGCCATCAGCCATTCTCACAACATGCCCAAGCCAATGTAGACGTCGCTGTTTCAGTAATGTATACATGCTAAAAATTCCAGCTCGTTCTAGGACTACTCTATTTGGAACTTTGTCCTGCCAGGTGATACCAAAAATCTGTCGGAGACAACGCATATGGAACGTGTTCAGCTTCCTCTCCTGCCGTGCACAAAGGGTCCAGGACTCACTGCAGTACAGGAATGTGCTCAGGACACAGGCTCTATAGACCTGGATCTTGGTATATGCTGTCAGCTTCTTATTGAGCCATACTCTCTTTGTGAGTCTAGAGAACATGGTAGCTGCTTTGCCAATGCGTTTATCCAGCTCGACATCTAGGGAGAGAGTGTCAGAGATTGTTGAGCCAAGGTACACAAAGTCATGAACAACCTCCAATTCTTGCGTGGAGATGGTAATATAGGGAGGTGAGTCCATGCCCTGGCCCATGACTTGTGTTTTCTTCAGGCTGATTGGCTCATAAGTATAAGTCTATGGGATAAAATCTCCTAAGAGATAACTAAACCAACTAAAGTAACTTCTGAACCTCTTTATATGCCTTATGCTTCACATTTTGGACACTTTGAGATGGTCTGCCAATCAGGCTTCAAGTTCCCTCAAATTTTTACAAAGAGAAGAGCATTTTCTGCCCCCTCCCATCACACAGCTGAAGTCATTTTTGCCATTAGCACAGTAGCGAGGGACAAGCCAACTTGGCTTTGATGTCTTCTTTCAAAAAATAAACTGCAGGTGTGACTCCAATTTCATTACTGGCAGAGACTGCCCCTCACTTTTCTCCCAGCTAGCTATTCTCAAGCACTGAGAGCAAAATCCTGAATTTTCAAGAAAGGACCATAACCATGTTTCCAATTTCTCCGCTTCTTTATACATGCTGCATCAGACCAAAGACTTATCTGGTCCAACATTCTGCTCCCATAGTGGCCAACCACTTCCCCTATTAGAAGATCATAAGTAGGACAGGAATACAGCAGCACTATGTCCCCTCCCGATCCTCCCCAACGATTGATACACCAAGGAACCTTACCTCTAGCCATCATGATTAGTAGCCACTGATATCCTTCTTCTTTATGATTTTGTCTAATCCCCCCCCTTTTCTTATACTTAGGATAAAACCAGCTCTACACGTTTACTTTGAAATAGATTCTATTTGTTGGCCTTTCTTTTAGGTAAAATTGTGCACCCCTAATCTGTAGAATCAGCATCACTAACACTGAGGGCAAGAAGGTAACTTAGATGCAAGAGACACAAAGGATCTATTCAGTTGTTACCTCTCTGCTTGTATGCAGCACGCTTAAAAACTCCTGTTGCTTTCTCTGCTTGGGAACCAGCATGACTCAAGAGGAGGAACTCCTATACATGTGTAGTTTATAAACACAAGCAAGGTATTCCAGATTTCATGCTCATGTATAGACCCCATAAATGAGCAGGATTTTCTTCTCTTGATACACATGGCTCTCCACATAAAGAAGTAGTGATGGAGAGGGGCTATTCATTCCTCTCTAAGTGTGTTCATTACAACTGAAAAGGTAATGACTGAATCAGACTAAAGATAAGGCACAATATAAGGCAGATTCCACCCTTGTGGAGGCATCCAATTTGTGATAAGTGGTCTGCCCTGTGAAGTTGCTGTCCTAATGTAATACCTTTGTTCTGCTTACTTGATCTTTGCCAGTCTATCCAATTCAGTGCTGGCTGAAAAACTCTTACTATAGTGGGTAAATGAGATCATTAGACTATTGTTTTTCATCTAGAAGTCATGGATATTTCTTTAGTGCTACTAGCCTACTGCAATCTTTGGCAAAATCACACAATGTTTTACACTATACTTCCTGCCAGGACATCACACAAATGGGAAAGTTGATGATGTACTTGCCTCCACAATGACTGCAGATCTTGCTTCCAGTTGTACCTGAATCATTCACTAGAGAGAAAAACTGGTGTGTTTTGGGGATGTAATCAATTTCAGAAAAGCACCATGAGGTGCTCCACAGAGGACAGAATCCAAAATCCAAGAGGCTGCATCAGTGTGCAACTATATGGAGGGCCACACTTACCTTGTGACTGCCAATTTTTATTTGACGCTCCAATTTCTGTCCCCTCCCATTAGTCAATCACAATTCCAAATCCATGAACAGGTGTGATATTGGACCCCTACCCCCATTTTAAGCCCAGGGATATCTTCTTTTCAAAACTGGAGGGGAGTTAAGTTTCCATAGTTTTACTCAGCATAACTAGTTGCCATTTGTTGGAGTGCAAAATGCTAACATATAGCAATGTTACCTTGGAGGTTTAAGGGGAAATCCATGTCTCTATCTATGATGTTGCCTTGTATTAAGAAAATGTTAATTCTTATAAATTCTTTTAATTTTTTTATTTCAGCAACAAGATAATGCTACAGATACAGTAATCATTCTGTTGTGCATAATTTCCGTTCTAATTTGTTGCTACATCTGCCTCTATATTTTTCCCCAATCTACTCTAGAAAAGTCTGTGTTATATATGCAGCACACTCTGCAAGCCACATATGGATATAAAAGTGGAAATTGGGCAGTGAAAAGAAATTTGGTTGCAACATCTCTCGCTGTGTGCTAACAGCTTAATGAAAGTTGTGCAGTGCTTTTTCCACAACTTGTTATCAATACATTTTCCTTTATAGGTATTGAATTAATTAAATAGTAATTGGTTGTTGTAGTTTTTTTCAGGCTGTTTGGCCGTGTTCTGGAGGTTTTTCTTCCTAACATTTCACCAGTCTCTGTGGCTGGCATCTTCAGAGGACAGGAGTTAGAACTCTGTCTGTGTTTTTCTAACTCCTGTCCTCTGAAGATGCCGGCCAAAGAGACTGGCGAAATGTTAGCAAGAAAAACCTCTAGAACACAGCCAAACAGCCCGAAAAACCTACAACAACCATCGGATCCCAGCCGTGAAAACCTTCGAGAATAAATAGAAATTATTAAAAACATATACCTAACTAAGTATGCTTATAAAATTATATTTTGTGATGCTGTAAATTATTTTTAGGCTGAAGCAAAATTTCAGAAACCATTGAAATTCATCAAAAATATGTGATTTTTGACATGAAATTTGATCTTGAAGCTCAAAATTTGGTGCGAGTCCTGTTCTGTACTTTAGAATTAGAAGAAATCTTTACAATCAAAAAACCCTGAACACGGATGTGCATTGCCACCTCAAATATATTGTGCTATTCAGATTTATTAGACTTTTAACTCCCAGAATTCTCCAAGAGCTTCTCAAACAGAATACTGGGAGTTCCAGGACACATGATCACACCTACAGACATCTACATTTTGCTCACCTGGACCAGTGTTCTATCTCAGAGGCTGCCTGGATGTCTCCAGTCCATTTGCTGTCATTCATGTACAAAAAGGAAAGTATTGCAGTGTGGCTTGGGTGTTGTAGTTCTTTGGAAGGTGCCCTCTGCAAAACCTCAAGAGCAGCAAGACCACAATTCCCATGGTTTACTAGAAACCATTAGAACTGCTAGACAACTCTCTGGTTTAGGTATCTGGCTGCAGAGCCAGAAGTTAGGAGTTCGATTCCCCACTGTGCCTCCATGACAGGGCCTGGACTTGATGATTCATAGGGCCTCTTTCAGCTCTGCAGTTCTAAGATCAGCATTATCATCTTCATCATCATCAAATAGGAAAGACAAGTGTTTTGTAAATACATGCATTGTAGGTTAGGAGTTCCTCCCCCCCCCCCCCCCCAAATTAATGACAATACCCATTTCTTTGAAATAGGCCTTCCCTGGCATGATTAAGTAAAAAAATCAGAACAACCGTGAGGCCTTCAAGTAACTTGGAGACCTGTTCAAGATACTAATATATACCTCTGAGACATGCATGAAATAACTCAACTACATGCAATAAATGCTCCCCTTACAAACATTAAGATGTTCAATGTTCCACTAATGAGATCACTTCTATTAACTGTGAAGCTGCAGCTCCATTAGCAGTCCTGTAATACCAAAGATAATTAGCACAAGCTTGTCAATTTGATTCCCCCTTCCCTTCTTCATGGCCTTTTATTGCATGCTTTATTCTTTTGAGCCCTTTGGGAGCCTGCAGTTTGGATTTATTCTAGGATAAATAAAAGAATTCTTTCATTAAGAGATGTCATGCATGTCATTTACTGTGACTCACATGTGCTGTACCTTTGATGCAAGGCTATAAAATTTGCGAGCTGTCAGATTCAATTCCTTTCCTTTAATTTCTTATCAGAGGGCACACAATACAAACCCAAGGATTCAATTTCCCATTTCTGTTTAGCATTTATATTGACAAAATTAATGATTTTATTATTATCTTCCACTCAATGCAAAAAATACATCTCTGATATATATATATATATGTTTGTGTCTCTCTCTCTGTGTGAACGGACAACTGAGAGAACACACATTGTCTCTCTCTGTGTGTGAATGAACAACTGAGAGAACACAAATTGTAAATGTAATTCAGACAGGAAAATCACAAGACAAGGAAAGGAGAAAATTCACAAAAACGGGGACTGACTAAGAACTTCTAAAGAAGGGGGTGAAATTATCTTGTGCTCATTAACATGACAGAGTACTCAGGAAGACATGTGATGAAAATCTCATTTGATGCTGATGGGATCATTTCTAATTCCCAATGTTTTAAATGGGAATTTCATACAAAATATATATGTCTCATTAAGTACTTCCCAACACATTTCAATTTCCTTTCTGTGGTTCTAATAAAAAAGGCCAAAGTGATGCAATAACCAAAGTCTGAGATGGAAAAGAATACTATCTAAACATAATTACACATTATATGAACTATGCTATCTCTATACACTCAACATTCATATATGACATTTTAATAGAAGTTAATCAGAAAAAGCTCAAGCAGCCTATTCTTCTCCTGCAAGAATAGTGAACAGGGAATTTATTTTGGATGTTTATTTCCCCCATCCCACCAGATAATATAAATGAGGTGCCTGATGCTTTGGGTCAGTGGGTAAATCAACCCAAAATTTTAGGGAAGGGACTACTCCAGTAACTAATGACCCATGTAGATAAGATAGATGTAAAAAGAAGAAAATAAATTTCCCATATCATGGCTTACCCAAAAATCTTGGTATAAGATAAAAGCCATGTTGAAATCAGCAAGTTACAAAAATTTCATTTTATTTTCATCATATAGATGGAAACTCACCCAATGAAGAATAAAGACAGATTATGCTTTAGAAAAAAATGTTTTAAAATACATTAGGTATGATTGAGTGGTGTGATTAAAACAATGGACATGTTCATTTCTCCTTAAATTATGCTTCAGATCTCAAGCTAATTACTTCAGGGTAGCAAAGAATCTAGTTATATGGCAGCATATATACGTGGGCATTAATTTCAAACACAGGAAAGTGATATTAATGGGGAAATGGCAAAGTGTGTCGATCCAGACATGCAGCTAGCAGCCCAATCTGAAAACCAGTTAAGGGCAAAGTCCTTGGCTTCAAGGTGATTTATACCTTTCTGAAGTCAACAGAGCAATTGCTATTTTGCTAAATGAAGGATACTAGAATATATGTATGCACTGCTTACTTTGAGCAATGAAAATTTACAAGAGATATAGCACTTATCCAGTTTCAGCTTATTTTAGAAGGAGGTCACTGGAAACTTAGGGGTTCTATAATATTTCAGTTTATTCACAAATACATAGGTGGGACATAAATGAAGTCACAGCTTAACAGTACAACATTTAGCTAAATCCACTGCCCTGCACTGGATCATCAGAAAGATCACTAGAAGGAAAGGTCCTACAAGAAAGTGTATTTCTTACATATTTTTAGAGGAGTTCAAAGACTTCCTGAGGAGAAATACTGTAGGTTTTGGGAAAGTGTCTTTTTGAATTGAAATTCAGACACAAATCACTGTGATCCTTCACAATGAACTGAGGGAGCAGGAGGTTGAATTTTTTCCAGAATCTGGAAGAGCCCTCCATTTAGGTACACTTCTAGATTCAGCCCCAAACCTGGATGCCCAGGTTTTGTTGGTAGGCAGAAGTGTGTGTGCACAGCAGAAGCTAGTGCAGCTATAGTTATTTCTGAAGATATATGATCTGGCCAAAAGGACACATCTCATGTAACTTACTGTATAATGATCTATGTGGTACTCCCCTTGTACGGTGTTTGGACAGTTCAGCTGGTCTAAAATGCTACAGCTAGACTGTTACATGGGAAAACTAAGATATGTGTGTGACTCCCTTGTTACAACAACTTCGCTGGCTACTAGAGTCTTTCTGGGCATAGTTCAAAGTGCTGATTATAACCTATAAAGACCTATATAGGAGGCAACTAAGCTATCTTAAACATCATACTCTCATGTAATAGTATCATCTTTGGGGCAGGCCAATCTCTCAGCCTTTACGACATGACAGGCCAAATTACTTGAGATAATACAAAAGAGGGTCTTCTCAGCTGTTACTCCAAGATTTTAGAATTCCTGCTAAGAGAGGCTAATTTGGCTTCCTCTGTTGTTGTTTTTGCTGACAGGATTAAAAATGCTTTATATTACAGCAGTCCTTTGACATGTACATTAGTCTGTTATTGGAGGGAGTTTAACTGACTTGGCTGACTTTTATTGACTTCTATTGATGTATTCTTCATTGTCATTAAATGTACATTTATTAATTCTTACATCATCATTGGTCAAGATTTTATTTTTAATCTCTGCTCTATTATTGTTAGCTACCTTGAACATCTTTTTTTAGAGGTACATTATAAAATAAATAAATGTTAGTATGGATCACAGATTATTTTGTCTGAGCTGTTTCAAAAAGTATATCACCCAAACAAACAAATTTACGCTGTATAAGAAATGTCTTATCAAATTATGTATATGTTGGCTAATACTGGATAAATACATATATAAGAACCCAACATTAATGGAATAGACAACCAATGTTTACTGGCTTTCCAGCACAAACAGGTGTAAAGAAGCTGCAAGAAAATGTGTTCATTATGAGCAAAGTTGAAATTAGGTACTTGGAAAACTGTGGCTTAATTTAAGTAATTTATCATTCCACTGAAAGCCCCTTTTGTACAATTGAAATCTGAAGTGCTTTGTTTACTATTAGATCATTGCAGCTGCTGTTGTATCCCTCAAAGCAGATGTTTCACAGACAGAAAGAGCAGTGCTAATTTTCACAGAAATGTGATTAATTCAAGTTGCTCTTTGGCAGTTGTTCGGCCAGTGGATTTGTATGCACCGTGCAGGTGCAACCGTACACAGGCATTTCTAGGAAAACAGCTGAGGAAAAAGAGAATAAAGAAGAGTGTCACACGGGAATCTTAAAGAAAGCCACTTACAATCAAAGCATTGAATAGGGCCCTGGATTTGAAACAGACATCTTCCATTAGGAATGACAGCATCCTAAATTAAGTGGGATAATTAGTCAGCATTGTCCCTGGTCTGTTTTCTAGGTCCCTTGGAATTTAGCATTGCCATCGTTTTCTGTGGAATCCAACCTGTAAACTGCAGGTTGAGCCCAGAAAGAGAAGTCAGACATACGTGGATTGAGCATTGGCAACAACTTTATTTCACACTTATGTACATATGTATCATTCTACTGAAGGAGGAGGAACCCATGCACCCAAATCCAATTTACCTACCACTAGCTGATGAGGGGCACTGTGTGAGGCCACTCTGGCCCTTCAGGCTTATGCTCAAAGACTCCACTGTTAGCATAAGCCATACTAAGAATGGTTAAGCTAGGCCAGGCTAATAATCCTCCTGCAGTTGCTTTAACCTACTACCGTAGCTGCTATTTTCTAGTAACCATTTCATCATACCCTCCTACTAGTTTGGGGTTTTTAATTTCTCTCCACTTCCTTTCGTGTCTGCCACTTGTGGCACATTAAACGATGCAAACTTCATCCGTTGAAACACAATGGCAAAATCTTGTTCAGAATCCTTACTATGGGCAAAATCCTGTTCATAATTTTTCCATAATGCCCAGCAACAGGGAATTGTGTGATTTGATTGTGCAGTTGGCTGCATGATTGCCTTTGCCACAGTTAAGCATTCACTGGCCAAAGTGCTTTGTTGATAGCACTCCACCTTTGGTACTTTTTTAAAGCTACAGTGGGAGTAACTCAATGTAGCTATGAGTGTAATACTGAGTTATTCCCACTGTAGCCACACAAGAGGATTCTGTCATATGTGACTTTCCTTTAATACGTTGCTAAGGAGATATCAAAGGAAAGTTAAAAAACAAACAAACCCTGTCAATATCAAATTCCACCTGGCATGAAAAAAAAAAATCTCTTCCTATCTCCAGAAGACTGGCCAAGTGCCACTGTGCAGAAGTGGATTGTAGAGTTCATGCTAAATAAAAAATGTTTGTTTTTAAGTTGTCTTTGATGTTTTTTTATGCAACAGACTAATATGGATAGTCATCTTGAAATATACATACTATAGGAACAGATTCCATTCCAAACTATTCTTAAGTGTATGTAAATGAGAATAAGAATGTGCAATCGAGCCAATTCTGAGTTATGATTACTCTTTTCAGGGTTTTCTAGGTATAGAGTACTCAGAAGTGGTTTACCTTTTCCTTCTTCTGGGGGTATCCTGGGCCTGTGCAGCTTGCCCAAGGCCACACAGGCTGGCTCTTTTCCCTGGAGACACAGTGGGGAATTGAACTTCCAACCTCTGTCTCTGAAGCCAGATACTTAAGTCACTGACCATCTACCACTCCTTAAAAAAAAGGTGCAATTACAACAGACCATTCTAGCCAGTTTCAGCTTTTACACTATCCTGTTGGGGAGTCATTTAGCTATTTCCCTTCAATCACTCTTTTCACTACCTCCTACTAAAAAACCCCCAAAACAAACAAACAAACAAACAAAAAAACCATGTTCCCTTGCAGCATTATACAAATCATTATGGGTCCTCCTCAGTGCTTCCAGACAACCCTTGGAATACCCGTGCTTTGTGGCCCCTTGAATGCCACCCTTGCTAGAAGTGCTTAAAGCTTAGCTGAGCAACACATAAGGTACTCAGGGGAAAAATATCTCACTGCCTTGATGGTTACCACAAGAGCCTAGCACCAGCACAAAGAGGATGGTTTTCTCATTACCTAAGATATTCTGGCATTCTAACACATTTTCAAAGTAAATAAGTTGTCTATTTGAGTCTGTCTTTTGTGTGACTATGATTTATGATAGGTCTTCACGCTGCAATTGCCCAAGAGGCTGCTTAACCCCTATTACACTCAGAAGACATTTCCAGGCCCACAACACACTCAGGGTTTCCCACTGCCATCTTGCTAGGATTTGTTGGTGTCTTGAATTACCATCCCAGGGGTTCTTTCCTTAAAATCGGGATAATGAAATGGCTGGCTTTGGGCCTAGAAGTGTCCATGTTTTCCAACAACCTTCATTGTTATCTACCACATGATTCACACTTCCTACATTTTTGTGGACATGACAAGGCAATAAAGAAAATATATGTCTCTGCACAGCATGACCTTGAAATTACTATATCCATAGGCAGGCATTCATGCTGTCCATGGAAGGACTGGCGCTGTATAGGTGAAAGACTTTGTTGCGTTTGCGCTTTAATGCATTTCCACCATTTTGAAACAAATGTTGATGCCAGAAATAGATTTCTGAGGCTACAAGGTTATTTCTAGAACAGCAAAGATGCATTTGGGAGAAAAACACACATACTGCATATGAAAATGCTCAAATATGATTTAGTAATGGGAAAACACATATAAAAATGCATATATTTGACAATTATATACGGATTCCCATCTGGTGGTGGGATGCTTGCATATCTTAAATGGAGGGAGTGTGGTGACTGAAAAATGCACATAAAACTGGATGGGATATAGTCACAAGCATGAGCCTCATATAAATACCCCACCACTACCACCACTTGAATCTCTGGTGGTCCAGCACTGAGAAGAGAAGTCTAAAGGAGGCTTCTGCTTCTACTCATACTTGATTGAACATGAGCAGGGGGCAAATGCTTACATAGGGCTTGTCATGTCAGGATTAAAGGGTAGAATTTACCCTTTATTGTTGGCTCTTTTGCTCTCTAAATCTTTCATGCTGGCACTGCAATACATTAGATTTTGGCCAATAAAATGACAAATATTAATGGCAAAGCAACAATATGGTAACAATAAAAATAACATAATAATACATGAGGTAGCTAGGGTTCCATCCCCTTCACCTTGTTTGCATAGCAAATAGTGACCCTACTTATTATTGCAAAATTCCCTTCTATTTCTCCACAGAGGTCAACCTGTGTACAAGTATTCTGATGGGAAAACGTTTATAACTATTCCATGACTGGTTTACTATTTCGTATCAATGACTTTTGCATCGCAAGCGTAATCATCAGCATAAGGTATTGCAACCCAAATTACGAAATTTTCTCTTTTTTTCTTTTAATTGAATGGCCACTAGAATAAATAATATGATTTTTCAGAAACATTTCCTTTTTTAATATGAAAATTTTCTGGGATGATTAATATACTTATTTGGGAGGCATATTGCACACTTTAGAAGAGAAGCTTGAGTACATTCTGTTAATAGTTGTATTAACTATTATCTCTCCAGCTCTAGGCACACAACTAAATAAAAGTTATTTCCAATAAATGCCTAGGAGATGTATCTATATCCCATCTGAGTCTTCAGATATATGGCTAAATATAATTCTAGAGAGTAATTAATAAATAAACAAAATAGCATTTTACCTGAGTAAGAGTGTTGTCTATTATGACAGAAAAGTTAGCTTGCTTATATATTTTCTCATATAAATTCAGTGGTTATCATCACATTAATTTCCACCCTTCACACCAAGACCAGAATATTCAAACTGAATTATCTTCAAGTTCAGTGCTCAGTGACCACAACTATCCTAACACATTCATAGTTAGAGAAAAGGGTATACGGTGTGGAAGATGTAATGTCTGGAGATTCCTGCATCCCCTGTGCCTCTTTCCTTTTCCTGTCCTTGAAAAAAAAAAGAAGAAAAAGAAGAAAGAAAACAGAAATTAAGCAACTCTTTTACATTCTGGGAAGGAAAAATGTTACTTCCTGACATCTGCTTCCTCTGTAAATCCTGCTAGTGATCCCTAGTCTTAACTGTTTTCAGAAATAACAAGGCCAATATTTTGTCAGAACATTTATTCTTATTTTTCCACTGAGGATTAGAATGTTCAAAGATGCTATTCTCCCTGCTCTAATGTGCATATCTAATTTTAGGTCTGATGTTCTAGTTTTTATTTATTGACCATAAGAAGCCTACAGGTTTTGGAAAATGGAAGGTCACAGACAAGAGAAATAGCAGTGTTCTCAGGTCATTTTGTACAGGAAAGATATCCTCCCACTGTGGGACATGGCTGAGCACCAATGCTTATAAGAAGTAACCTGAACCAGTGGGAGTCTATACTCAGCAAGGCAACTAGTTAGTCTCAGATATCTTTCCCCCTGTTGTCTTTCTAAGGAGAAGATGTTGATATGGAGATGGAAATTCTTAAGACTTTGCTTCCTTTTTGCTTCCCTGAAAGATAGCTGTTGTCTTACCCTGATTCAACATAACTGGTTCATCTGAGCAGCACTGTCAGTCCTAACTTGGTTTACAAAAATTCCTATAGCTGGCTTTCACCAAGTATGGATGGGCCCCTCCAGCACAGGGTGGAGCTGCTAGGCTGGGGCTTCTTTGCCTGCCCATCTGGTAGAGACGTCAGCAGGGAGAGTCAGACAGGCAGGGCTAAAGGAAAGCCTTTAAGAAGGCTGCCGTGCCTGCTCTCTCCTCTTCCCTGCTTGCAAAGTGAAGAGTAGTGCTGTCTGGTAGCCAAGCAGTTTCACTTTCACCATGTGACTGGAGCAGCTCTGGAGGATCCCTGCTGGATCCCAAGGTTTTTTGGGATTTTAGGTTTAGCTGTGCCTTGTCAGCATTGCCAGGGCTCTGTAAAAAATAAAAAAATAAAATAAAATAATATTAAAATAATAATTTGCATTCAAGGCCATAGGGCATCGGTACAGATAGCCAAGTGAGGAAAAGGGTGCAAGTGAGGGCAGCTGTAGGTTCATCTGAGTTGCGTAGATCATGTGGGGAGTCCAAAGCACACAGGTTGGCAGAACTTAAGAGATGGGGGACATTATTCTCTCTCCCATTGCTGTTTTAGAAGCTGAGCGTCCAGGTCCTTCTGACCCATCTTCCACAATGGACACACCTGTGAGGCAACGAATGGAACTCCTGGCTCCAGTGCAGCATGTTGAGGGATTGCAGGCAGCTGCAACAAGCACACACATGCAGCAGGAGGGAGGCAGTGTTTCAAGAGGCAGAGATACAGTCCCAGCACAGGTAGACATGGCAATTCCAGGAGAGATAACCACTACACTGGGCACAACACAAGTAGGCATTTGGCCTTGGGACACCTGGAGCTGGGCAATGCCGATCCCCGCACAAGTGCCCATAGGCCAGATGGCACAGGCATACTAGCCGGGGGGAGCATGATACCCATGCCTGGGAGTGCTCAGCAGGGTGCAAGGTTAGGATTGGATGGAGTGGTCAATAGATTTATTCCAGATATAGGCTACAATGTTGTGCCTCACCATGTGCTTCCTGAGGGCGACCAGTCCTTGCCATTAGGTGATCACCTCCTTCTGGCCACAATTGATAAAATTTGGAAGGGGGAGCACATAGATGTTATGAATTATTGAATAGGAAGTTGGAAGAGAAGAAGAATGACAAAGAGGAGAATAGGGAAAAGGAAAAAGTGTGTAAGCACAAGCTGGAACGGTGCTCGGCCAATTGGTTGCCAGGCTTTTTTATTTAAGCAGGGACTATCGTTAGGCCCCAGCCTGAAAGGGCTTTCTCCCTAATTCAGTACACAGACCTAATGTACAGGGTTTATGTTGATTTCCCAGGGCATGCGTGGCTTTCCTAGATGAAGGCTTTCATATGCGCGCGGCACTACACCCTAGCATGCGCTGGGATGTGCCGCACGACGTTCTAGGGCTTCATTATATGACCCTATCCTGCCCAATTTTGGGGAGAGGTTTGACAGTGGCCACTTGCTGCAAAATGTTCCCAGTCCAGCTTTTACTGCACTTGGTGGGACAGGCAGTTTATCCTCGCTTAGTATGCTGGGAATTTAACACCCGGGGATCTTGTAACCGACGTCCCTGTAAGTTTTGCCACCAATGTGCCATATGTGTAGAGTAGACCTGATGGGCGGGATAGAAATCCAATAAACAAATATGTGGAGGATCTCATGCATCGGCCACATGTCTTAGGGGAAGACCAGGGGGAACTGGAGGATGGGATAGTGGAGTCAACCAGAAGCTGCCTCCAGGGTACGGCAACCCTTCATAACAATTTTATACTGAATTTTACTTTATTGTATTGCAAGCTATGCTGGAAGCTCCATGGTCTTGAAAAGTCAAAAAGTAGTTGAGAAACATGTTTAATAAATTAATAAATAAAACCAGTTTTCCTTCTAACAGTTTATAATTCAGAGTAGTAAACTATAGCTTTCGCAATGGAATGTGTTTTGGTTGATAAATTATTTATCTTCAGGAGCATTAACTGTGCTTGTTGAAAACAGAAAGACAGTTCAAGAGACTTTTATTTTCGCTATTCCTTCTGTGATCTATCTTCTTTTGTTAAAAGGCTGAAATTATTGCTGAAATGTGTCAAGTGGTCCAGATTCTCACAAAGGCTCTTCAGAAGCTTTTATTGTGTAAAAAGTTAGTTGTCCAAAGACTATAAAGGGAATTCTAGAACTAGCTGTCAGTAGTGTGAAAAGTTGTCGATATGTTATAGAAATCTTCCTCTTTTGAAATCTCAATCTGTGAGAAATCTCAACAGTTCTGTTATTAAGAAAATTTACACCACAATGATATGTTTTGTCCTTGTTGATAGCTTGTTACATTTTTTTTTCTGCTTGAAAACATTCATGAATCTCCATTTGCAGTATGGCCCTGTAGAGCTATTAATTGACCAAGCAGCTCATATTACACACACACACACATATATGAACTGCTTGTGTATACACACACAAATATATATATTTAAAAAGGAATCCCTATGAAGTTATCACAACATATGTGGCTGAATGAATCTTGATAGAGTAATTTTTAATGATGTCAGATGTCTGGCATTGACAGCCTCTTACTACAGCCTAATTAAATCAAGGTTACACAGTGCTTTCTACTTTCCACTGGCACAAATTACTTAATGAAGCCTGAAGGACCACAAGGAGGTACCAAGAGGCATTGGCTAACAAGTGGTTTAAAACAAATAAAATAAAAGCTTTTCATATGCACATAAACTGCTCTTTCAGCATAAAGAATCTTGCAGTTTGAAATGTAGTATAGCCCAAGTCAGAACTCTGCAAAGCCAAAATCAGTGAGAACCTTGAAGGATTCACACATCTGTTTTATGACCCCATCTGACGCTAACTTTTGAAATTCTTGTGCCATGGAATCCATATGGGATCGCGTGTTTTGGAAAGACATCACGGATTCCAGCCACAAACAGGAAGACATTTGCATCTTGTCACAAACACATGTGCCTCAGGATTTATTGCTCAGTAGATTCCTTTAGACAACTGAGTCTTCATAGCATGGTGACTGTGAAAAAATGAAGAAATATCTTAATCTACCTAGAGTTTCTTTGATGTTAACAGGATATATGTGTTTAGGAAGAACCTTTAGCTGATTGGTAATTTGTGTGTTTCAGTGAGTCTAGAATATTCTGTGGAAAGGTATATAAGATGTTGTCCTCATCTGAACTGAATACTAGATGTCACTGGTTCTCTTAGAACTGGCAGTGGATATCTGGGGATATAGGCAAGACTCTCTCCTAGCTTGACGTGGAGACACAGAGAATTGAACCTGCAACCTTTCATATACAAGGCATGTACTCTTCCACCAAGCTATAGCTCACTTTCCAGAAATGAAGAAAGGCATGTGTTTCCTCATTTGGTCCTGGAGGTGTGGCTAAGATAAACATTTCAATGGAATCAATTCATCCTTGGATGAAACCCAATTTAGGAAGGAGAACCCTAACCCCAAGAGAGGTCCGAAGGGAAAAAACTAAAAATCATGCCTTCTCGGCAGTGGCCCCTTGCCTCTAGAACAACTTACCTGCAGAGATCCACCTTGCCCCCTCACTGAGGGCCTTCAAGACCAATCTGAAGACATGGTATGCAGGCAGGCCTGCCCTACAGCCACCACCTAGCCTATAACTTTTCTTCTCTCTCTCTCTTTTTCCATCTTGGACTCTGCGATTAATTCGGATTTTACCTTTAGTTTATTTTTTATGCTTTATGTAAACCGACCCGAGTAGATACGTTCTAGATGGGCGGTATATAAGTTTAATAAATAAATAAACAAACAAAATGTCTGCACTGCTCCATCTTCCCAGCCAGTGTTCTTCCTTCCAGATTGGGCCTTACCCATTAGTGAATGTGTGCCATTGTACAATCAATTTCTTTTTTTTCCTTTTTTTTACTAATCTGCCCATGAACTAATTTTTAAAACAGGTGCTAAATTTATGTTATTTTCTTTTCAGGTGACCACATACTCAGTTTTTTTGCCATCACATCTCCATGTGCTTCTGCCATTTGAGGACAACGTTCAGCCAATATATTAGCAAGGAGCGCAATTTGAAGAGGGAGAAATTATGCATGGGAAATGTATCAGTTCCAGAATTAATGCCAGGAGAATACAGCAACAACACTGGCATCAGAACACCAATTTAATATAGCATAAACAAAACATAGACAGTGATCCCAGGCATTTCATGATGATTTAGTGAAATCTATGTGAATTTAACTCAGCATCTCTGTTGTGGTTAAAATAAGCCTGAACTCCACAGAGATGCATCGACTAACCTAGCAGAAAGATTTTTGTGTGGCCTAGATTACTGATGACAACTGTGCTGGAGAGGTAACATGAGGAAAAAGTCTTACTTCCATCTTCTGAGTAAATTTGGATATGGCTTTCCTTCATACATCAATGTAAAACATTGCCCATTTTTGAGTATGCCAAGGCAGACTGGCCTCTCTAGAGATAATAGGCTACACGGTCCCCCTTGGTCCCCCTTAGCTTTCCAAAAACAGCTTTGGGTTCTCAAAAGTTGCTCATGCTGTATGTCATGGCCTCTTCTCCTAGTAAGCAAGAACAAAGTCCTATTTGAATGCATAACATTGCCTCAGGATCACAACTTTCTAATACCACATGATTTTTAATCGCAGGTGGCTTGTGACTAGAGCGGGCTGCCCATTCTGACGTTTTTAGAGTGAGGACTCCACACTGCAATTTTAAGGTGTGCCACACCCTTTCCTCATTCCATGAGCTGCTTGTACACAGATTGTTCAGAATGTTTAAAACATGTCAGAAATGCCTGAACTTTGAACAGAACGAACATCATAAAATTAATACAGAGGTAAATTGATTACAAATAAAATAATGCATCATGAATATTTACAAACTGCCTTTTGTTTGAATTATCTTAATATGCTCTATACATCAGTGATGCTATGTAAATGTTAAAATATTAATACCATACTTTAGTCAGTCAAAATGGAGTGCAGTGTTACCCAGGCCATATTCTTGTTTTAGTCACTAATGCATCTTTGAAAAACACTTCAGTTTCCTGTTGAATCAACTGAAGAGCTGAGGGACTGTCAATCTAAATGCAGATTCCAGGAACTGTGAGAAATGCTGCAAGGAAATGGACAAATGTAAACGTTCATGGGTATCAGCTGTGTAGCCAAATCGATCATTGGATGAATAACATGTGCATATCCTGCTGAGTGTAGTAATCAGTTCCTTCCTAGAAAGTCTGCACAGACTGAGCACCTGCACTGGTTTCTCATTTAAGAAGAAGAAGAAGAAGAAGAAGAAGAAGAAGAAGAAGAAGAAGAAGAAGAAGAAGAAGAAGAAGACCAACAATCAAATCACACACACAAAAGCTAGAGTCGCCTTTTTGGATGCTGCTCAGATTTTCCATCCCCCTTATTATTTAGACCCTTCATTCACATTTGGCACCTCACAGCACCTGCTTATTTCTCCAAAGGTTCATGAACCAAAGTCTTATACCCTGTAAATGCTGAAGCCAGGGTCCAGAGTGTTTTCTCAGTGATTCCTTTTACCCTGCTATCAAGCAATGTGAGAGAATCACCTGGAAAACAAAACCGCCATCTTGATCCCACTCCCCAGACCTTCCTCTCTGGTGAAGGATAGTATATGTCACACCTCTAGTCACAGAGACATAAGAAACTACTTTATACTGAGTCAGACCACTGGTCCATTATTTTGGATCAATATTGTCAACACTGACTGGCAGCAATTTTTCAGGATTTAAAGTAGGAGTTCTTCCAGTCTTACCTGGAGATCCTAGGGATTCAACTTGGCCTCTTCCACTTGCAAAACATGTGATTGGCTACTGAACTACAGTCCCTCCGAAACTATCCTGGGCTCCCTACCTGCTGCTTAGGTGCTGTGACGGATGTTATCCCATGACAAATGCCAAGCCAGTTGGCTTCTACACATGGGACAGAGTGGGGAGGGATTGTCCTTATCCTTTTCCTCAGACAGCAAAATGTTTTGTGGCTTTGTCTGCAGTATACCATCTGCATTCATCATGCACCTCTGTGACTGGTTGCTGATTTTTAGTAAATGCCATCTCATATTACTGCATAATCAGTCTAATCTTTCTGATTATGAAAGAGTATGCTGCATGCAATGGTTGTGCTCACCAGAAGCAGGAGATGAGCCACATATGTGCCTTGGACATGAGTTGCCTTCTAGATCCTATGAAGTGAGACACAGAAAAGTCTTAACTGAAAATATAAGCCAGGCCAAATCACAGAACACCCTAAAGTGGAACAGAGGCAACTAAGTTGGAAAGGGAGGATTAACTGAAACCCACACAAGCTGTTTTGTTCCATGCTTTCTGCATGGAAAACACAAGATTCCTCACTCTGATCAGGAAATAAATATGAGTGTTAATACAAAAACATTATACTGGAACATAACCAGAAGATTAGGACAGCACTTATGGCCCCTGGCCATATTGGCTGTGGGATTCTGGGCATGACAATGGGAAAAAGTAACTTTTCCCAGCTCTGGAAGGATCCAAGAAAACCAAGCAGAACCATTCTATCAACAGAAGACAGATCCTGGGTTGAACCAATACATGTAATTTGTCCATCAAGAGGATTCTTCTGTCATGGATAAAACTGCAATATGGGTGCTGTTATTTGAATATAAAATTAGGGGAAAATACATTCACCTTAAATGTCAGTGTGGTAATGTGGCAAATAAATAACCAGCAATTGATATATTAGTATTCATGGAATAAATCCTTTTCTTTAGGGGTGGCTCAATGGGGGACACCCCACTATTTTGGAGGGATGTACCTCCCTGCACCAGTCACAGGCTACCTGAGCTTTCTGGACAACCATTCTTACCCTGATCCACAAAAAAGCAAAAACAAAAAAGCAAAGAAGGGACAACGGCTCATCAACTTGAAGTCAAAGGAGACGACAGGAATTGTTTTTGCATATATAAGCAAGTAGCCATCAGATTAGAATGGAAGGGTGAATCAAACTGGACACATGGTGCCAACCCCCCAGAGGGCCCAGAGTTAGAATTGGTTTTGGCAACAGATCATACTCTGTCATGCCAATAAAGAGACTGGAAGCAAAACAGAGATTGGATTCTGCACTAAGGAAGATAGAGACTAATTAGCCTCCCTTTGTGCACCTGCCACTCCAGAGCCTGTCTTTCAGCAGTTATCAACATTTCTGCATGAATGGAAGGAAATACAGCCTGCTCCCTCTTCTTGAATCAGTTTGCATCCTTTTGTCTTTCTTTCTTTCTTGCGTGTCTCTCCACTTCTCTTCTCAAACTTTCCATCACTTATCTACAGATCCCATGAATGATGAAGTCTAGCTATAGGATCTATACCCAATTGCTAGTTTTAACTGGAATAGATCCATTAAATTAATTGCAGAATGGCACGTCAACACTTATGTAAATCGCACTGATTCAGCAGGTTTACCCTAGTTCCTGGAACTAATTACTGGATTGGGGCACAGGAAAACCTATGCAGAAGCAGCTGTTAGTGTGTAGGTTTCTGTTTAAAATCACACCAGCACCATCCCTTCAATTACTCCACAGAATAGGGTATGATCTTTTGCCATAAAAGAAAAAGCAAAGCTTATTTATTTATATTCCATTTATTTATTTATTTAGAGCCACTACTCTGGGCGGCAAACAAATCATAATAACAAAATACCAACAACCCCAATTACACCTACATAGTCTGAGAATGTAAAACATAGTAGCAAAAGATAAAATACCTTGTAAAAATTACGGACTATAAAATACTAAAAATATTAAGTACAATAAAGGCTGCAAAAACAGGGCAAATACATAAACAGAGAGGAGGAAAAAAGCCCCATTGATCGGCAAGATTACTCTGGGGTAACACCATAGAAGGCTTGTGAGCAAAGCCAGGTTTTAAGTTGTCTCCTGAAACCAAGGAAGGATGGGGCTAATCATTCCTCAGGTGGGAGCTAGTTCCAAAGTGTGGAGTGACCACCGAGGTTTCGAGTGGCAGATTTTTGGGCCTTCCTTGGGGTCGCCATCCACAACATCCCAGTGTATGAGGTATGGATAGGATAGGTAGATGTTTTGAGGGAGAGGCACTCAGACAGGTAGCAAGGCCCTTATACACTGTTCCATAGGGCTTAAAGCTCTCTCTGGGTGGTTTACAATTTAATTATGCAGGCTACACATTGCTCCCTCCCGCTGTGAGCGAATTACTGAGTTTACCAACCTCAGAAGGACAGAAGGCTAAGTCAGCCTTGAGCTGGCTAGCTGAACCCGGGATTGAATTTAGGTCATGAGCAGAGCCTTCACTGCAGCATTGTAGTTTAACTACTGTGTCATGAGGTTCCTGGTGAGTGAATGGAGAAACCAGAACTTTCATGTTAGAAATCTGTTAGCGTATGCCACCATTTTCTAACCTCATCATTATGAAGTACAGTGGTGCCTCGCTAGACGATGTTAATCCGTTCCACGAGGATCGCTGTCTAGCGAAAACATCGTCTAGCGAAGCACGTTTTCCCATTGGAATGCATTGAAATTGCTTCAATGCGTTCCAAGGGAAAACGCAATCGTCTAGCGAAAATTTCCCATAGGGAAACCTCGTCTAGCGAGTGCGGGTCCCCATAGGAATGCACTGACAGCTGCACTGACAGCTTTTCACCACTAGTCGGCGCACTCCTATGGGGAAACCTCATCGTCTAGCGAAAATCGCCATAGAGAGACATCGTTTTGCGAAGCGCAGTAGCGCTCGCAAAAAGGCATCGTCTAGCGATTTCCTCGTCCTGCGAGGCAATCGTCTAGCGAGGCACCACTGTATCTATTAACTTCGTAATTCCAATATTTTGCATGTCTTTGCTTTTATCAAGCAAGTGAATTTTTTAATATATATTTATGTAAATATTCAACATTTATAAATATAAGTAGAAGTGAAGGCTCTTTCTTTTGCCGTCTGGGTGGGCTTGAAATACATCTGGGTTAAAAAAAATACTTGTATATTTTAGAGATGGATTAGAACAATATTTATTACCAACGTACCAAACATGTCAATAGTATTCCTCCATCTGTGATATTCATCAGCTGGGAAAGTGCACCTCTTCCCCTTTCCTATAATTACATTTGCTTTCTGATATGATTGCCACATCTTGTTCTATCCAGTGTTTCATTTTCCACTTATCAAAATCTAAATATTCGGAGTAGGGCTATTTGAGAAGCTGGTTACAAAACTGTGGAAATAATTATTTTGCTTCACATATTGCCTGTCTTGACTTGCTCACTTGAAAATAACCCAAGGTAAAATGTGATTTCACCTGAGAGATGATTTTCCTGCAAATTAGAATAGATATTCCATGTGAAACACATATGTCTTATTCAAGCATATTGAAATGGCATTTTTCAAATTGCATCCAAACACACTAAATGTATACAAGTGGCCTTTCTGACGCTTATGATTAATTTATATTGGACCCTTGGCGCTGTCCAGTTCTTATAAAATCCATAATGAACGCTATACTTAGTTTACATTTCAAAGTTTGGAGAAACGTGAAATTGTATATTTGGAGACTGTTTTAAATATTGAACTCTGTGTGTCTGAATGGTGGAGGTGGGATGATGGCATATTTTGACCCATTTTTTAAACTGATCTTGTATACAACTTTCCCTTTCGGTCTATCTGTCAACAGGAATCCAGCATGAGGTTGGTGAAAGGGAAAGAAAGCACCTTGAAGGTTGTGTTGTGCATTTTATATGTATACATGGGGGTATCTTATACATGGGGGTGTCTTATATATGGATAAATATGATACACACACACGTGTGTGTACCATATTTTTCCGTGTATAAGACTCCCCATGTATAAGACACCCCCCGCTTTTCTAACACAAAATTAAGAAATCTTAACTTAGCTTTGAATATTCAGCCTCTGGGCTCAGAACACTTCTTAGCACTGCCAACATGCTCCACCTCCAATGAGGTGTGTTCCAATTCGTTTGTTCAGCATCAGCTGACGTCAGTTACATAAGGCTTGTGATTAGAGGAAGCTAAGTCTCCTGACTGTAGGAAGCTAAGCCTTGTGATTGGAGGAAGCCTATTTGCAGAGGCAAGGTATGGCTATTCACCCGCCCATCCCAGTAATAAAGATTGCACCAGGACGGACAATGTAGACATATCCAGGGACCAATTTTCTCCTCTGGGGTTTTTGCTTTTGCATCCAAAGCATAGGATCTGCAGTTAAACTGTGTCTCCTAGACATGATCTATCATTGAATGATAGTTCCTGAATTCAAATCATCCTAAATGATGCAAAGGCTTTTCAAGATGGGTAATAGGTACTTATCAATATTAATGCCAGCTACATCTTGAAATGGTAAAATGGCAACCTGAGAGATGAGCAGCAGCCACAGTGGTACTGGAAGCAGAGAGAATTCCCTGTAGTGCAAAACATTTTCATCTATGTGAGAAAAATGTATTTTCCTGGGATGTTTCTGTACCTGTTTGCAGAAAGATCTACAAAAATGGGGCATGTAGTGCAGAAAGACTGACTATCTGCTTTTGTTGCTGAGGAAAGTGGGCTAATGCCAGTTATATATTCTTTGCTAACTTGGGCAGAATGTGAATAGAGAGCTGCATTCAGCTGCATATCTCCACTGCATACCTCCGCTCTTCTACAACTATTCACGCATAACAGTATGTAACTAGACCTGGATTGGCCAATAAGAATAATCTCCTTCCAGCCCTGTCTTTTCTGTGTTGGGTAGTAAATTGGTACCGGTCCTCTCCACGATCAAGACTGTGGCCAAACATGCTTGAAATTCTCCTGCTCAAAGTTGGAAGACACTTGTTGAAGAGATAGGTATTCAACAGGACCAAGGTGGTGACTAACATATCGCCCAAAAGGGGGGCATGTGTAATCAAAAAGGAGGGCAGAGGAGAAGACAGATTTCCATAAAATTGCATATGCTAATTTATATATGCAGATGTAAAATTAGAAATGATTGTCATAATTCAAACTGACTCTCGATTCATTGTGAAAGTCAGTGTCCAGGTACCTTGTGTGCCTGGTGAGTGTGCTGTTCAGTTGCTCAAGGTGGACAGTGAACATCGAGGTCCTTGATCACCCTCCTTCTGTTGCTTCATTTCTAATTAAGACTTGAACTGGAAGGAGGATTATCCTCTGGTAGCCTTTCAAATGGCACTATCCTCCCTAAAAGAAGACATGTGCTCTTCCTACAAACGCAGAAGGTCTCGTTTGATCCTATGGGCCCAATTGAATTGATTATTGATATTGATTTGCCATCCAGGTTTCCTTCTTCTTTGGACATCCCGGGATTTAATGTTTATTGGTTCTCTTTATTTATGTCCTTGTAGGTGGGACTGGGTAGTTGTGTTTTAACTGTTATTAGCCACCCAGAATAGTGTCTAGGCACTAGATGCGGCGGGATATAAAAGTAACAAACAAACAAATAAATCCCTGATTATTGGACTAACTCACTAAAGCAGTCCCTTCACTGTTTTTTTTTTAAAGGGGCACCAAAACACAACAGAGCATAGAAATAGCTGTGGGGATGGAATGCATGAACCTAGCTGCTTTTTTTTTTTTTTGCATTATTTTGCATTATTTTTTGCATTATTTTTTATTACATATGTTTACTGAGATAGTTTTTGTTCTGCTTGGGTTTTTTCATACCCATTTACACTCCCAAAGGGAACTTTGTCATTGAAAATTGCACTGTACCATAACAAAAAATCAGCGTAACACAAATGCTGTGCGGTAAATCCATATGTCTAAACAACCTGAATAAACATACTGATCCTGTCCAACGGGGGGAGTTTTCCCCCCCCTCTATTTCAATATAGGCAGTACTATTGCAATTTCCACCCATCCAACCCACAAATGGCTTGATTGGTAATTTTCTGCGCCAGACTGTTTAACCGCTTACATCTCATCTGACAGCTCTAATGGAAAAATTCCGTAAAATGCAGCCTTTTGTGGCTCTTATAATTGGGAGGTATACAGGGCGTGTTGGCAGAGCTTTAACAGTAGTGTATCAAAGTAAATGGCATCGTCGACCAGGATGAACATGAATTGGTTCATTGGGGTTGCCAAAAATCCATCACATTCCTGAGAACTGTTTCTGTTTTCAAAATATACTTATCAACCAAACTATCTCATTTTTTTTGTTACTTTTGGCAAGAGCATCACTAGACCACCAGGTTGCTGTCAAAACGGATCAAGCAGGTTTGCAAAAACATTCAATGGTACCTATAGTGTTCTTTTACACATAGAGAGGTAGACTATTATATTGTACAACCAAAGAACTGAAGAAAATCCTTTTCATCATTGTTCTTACACCAATGAATTACTGGTCTCTCAAAGTTGCATCTGAAGTCTTTATTATTATAATTTTTTTACAAGAGTCCTCCAGCAAGCTGGGTATGATGACATATATGGAGAGCCCATTCTTACCAGGGCATATGGTCCCTGGTAAATCCAAGGACACTATGTTCTCTTGGATCTGCAGGAATTCATCATTACTGGTGTCATACATCTTGTTGCTCCAGGGAAGCTAGTAGTCATCATGCTTGCTGAAGGACATTTCCTTGTTCTTAATTTAACATACTCTGTCCAAGAAAGGTAGAAAGTGTCCTTGAAATATTAGGTTCTGTTTTCTTTGGCTATTATTCATTTTATTGCTTAGTCTTTCTGTGCATTTTTAAGAACAGGAATCTAGCACTCAGCAAAGTGAAAAATTACCATCAGACTCAGGAGTGACTCTCTTTCTCTCTCCCAGCTGCACACATCAAACTGGAATTACTATACTTAATAACAACAAATCACCCAAATTCAAGCAAGCTAAAAGTGTGTACAAATAAGCACAGCTTGGAAATGTCACTTCTATGTACTACAGCAACCAGAATCCCCTGGCCAACATGTCAGTCACCGTACTAGTGGAGGTACTCTGAGAGTTTTACAAAAGACAGGAAGAGAAATGGAAAAAAGAAAAAAAGGGGGGGGGAAAGGGGGGGAGTGTGGAATCACCCTGGATCTTAAAAGTACTCATGTCCTCATCATGCTTCACTTATTGTAGAATGAGAAGAAACAGAAGATTTTCAAATGGGAGACAGAAATGTAGCTAAAGGAGGCCTACGTGAATACCTCTCATCTCCCCCCTCTCCCACAACTGAGACAACATAAGATGATAAGCACTTTAAGGTCCTATTTGCAGGGCAAAATGGGTTCCAGTGGAGACTTGCCATGAAAAGAAAGGACAGAGGTGGCAATTAGCTCTACTGTAATTCCTAGTTGCTTGTGTAACTTCTAGTACTATTGCCAATGCTGTCCCAGAAGATTCTCCAGTCCTTTGAAACAGCATAAGCGCTGACCTACTGGGACACTGGGGGCATCAAGAGGAGCAGAGGTGGGGGCTTGGAGAAAATTCCTCCCCCACTTTCATCTCGTGTCTGTAGAACTCCAGTGAGTGCAAATCTGCTTTTGCCTCATGGCACACGTTGATGATTCAATATCATAAAAAATTCAGACTAAGCCGGATGAAAACTGAAGCCATAAAAATGTAACATATCGTTAAATTCTGATTTGTCAGTAATCAGTGGGCAGGTAATGGTGCGATTATTTTTTGGTTCCCATATTTGACAAAGGTAGTTCCAACTGTAGTGGTTTCCCCTGGAAGGTAGGCTTCTGCAGTCTAGGAATGTAGACCAGCTAATGAACTTGACTGGCTTCAATCTCAGTTAACATTCTTGTCAGCCTAAAGAAATGTGGTTATTTCTGCTGCCAAATTGTTAGGACCCATAAGTAGGAGGTTGTCCTTTCATGTGTTCTGCATGGTAAGTGCTTTTTCTGTCAGCTACAAGGCTACACTACACCCCATCCATTGTAAGGGCAGGCACCCTCATTCATGTTGAGATTTTTATTGCAGCCTTGTCTTTTCTAAGTCCTTATACTTGGGGGATATGAAATGGCTGAACACAGAGAAAACAAAGCAAATCCACAGATCACTGAGGAGAGGATAGAAGACTGTAAACAAAGCTTTTAGTGGTAATGAAGGTATCAAAAATGTGAAATGACAAGGACCAGCATTTGGGGGGCAATTCATTTCTCAACTGTCAGCAACAAAACTGCCATGCTCTTTGGCTGCTTTTCTAGCAAATGGCAGGTAGGTGAAAGGTTAAGGATGAATCTCTACATGTTTTTATCTCTTGGATCAACATGAACCCAGAAAACTGCAAGCATGCACTATTAATAGCAACATCAATCAGTCTAATAACAATTGTGTGCTTTTGAGTTAATTCTGACTTATGGGGATCTTTTTCAAGGTTTTCTAGGTATAGTGTGCTCAGAAATGATTTACCATTCCCTTCTTCTTGGGGCATCCTGGGACTGTGCAACTAGCCCAAGGTCACATGACCTGGCTCTTCCGTGATCTACAGGGGAGAACTGAACTCCCAACCTCTGGCTCTGCAGCCAGATACCTAACTCACTGAGCTATCCAGCCAGTTCTTTATCTGTCTAGTCATTTGATAATTGCTTCTAATAAGATTTTTCTTATAGAGTACAACTTTAAAAGATCCTTTAAAAGCACCATCATCATATCTTAGAAATGCAGAGCTAGAAGAGGCCCTATGGATCATCAAGTCTAACCCTTGTCAGGGAGGCACAGAGGGGAATTGGACTCCTAACCTCTGGGTAGATGTTCTAAAGGCAGTCAGCTTTCATTTATATATAATATTTAAGAACTATATATATCTTTATTTGCTGATAACATTTGAATTCTGTCCTTTCTTTAGACAGCTCATGGTGGGGAACGATTTGTCCTCATTACAAATTCTGTCTTTGTCTAGACAAAGCTTCTGTCCCTTTGTTGTTGTTGTTTAGTCGTTAAGTCGTGTCCGACTCTTCGTGACCCCATGGACCAGAGCACGCCAGGCCCTCCTGTCTTCCACTGCCTCCCGGAGTTTGGTCAAATTCATGATGGTAGCTTTGATGACACTGTCCAGCCATCTCGTCCTCTGTCGTCCCCTTCTCCTCTTGCCTTCACACTTTCCCAACATCAGGGTCTTTTCCAGGGAAAATTCTGTCTAGTTAAATATAATAGGAACAGCGTGAAAACAGGGACACATGCACCTGAGATCATCCACCAACTTTGCAGCTGATTATGTACACCCAAGATATGTATTCCAGTTCCCCAATTAGAAAGGGGTGGGAGGAGTGCAAAAATTGAATATTCACATTTGGAAGCACATTGCATTGGCTGTTTGTCACCCTTAGTTGGTATACGTGAACCACCTTGTCCTGTGGTTCCTAACTAATTTTGTTTGCTCTGCATTTCTGAACGCATCAAATTCACCTTTCCTAAAATAATAACTATATCTGAATGCAGTTAATATTTAGAGCTTGCATGTCTCTTAATTTTGTGAAACACTTCTCAGTTCAAAAAAAGAGTAATTAAGAATAAAATGCATACAAAAACATATATTTTAGGGAAAATATATACAAAGATGAGTACTTTGGGTGGAAATGTATGCAAAAATACATATATTAAAAATTAGTAGGGAGAAAACTATATTAGCTAAAAGTAAATTTTCATGCTACTTAATTTTTTGTCCCAGAAAGCTGGACCAAATGGAATTATGGTGAGAGATACGGAAAATTATCATGAACAGAAACATCTTATCTTTCCAGACCTCTCTCTCCAACCTTACTCAAGGACAGAAACTGGTAGATTTCCTGATGCTACTTTAAAGTATCAATTCAGTCAATCTGACATTTATATTTGTTGTGTTAAAATATTCAGCTTAACTCTCCTTTTGATGGTATCTTATCCATGCCTTCATCAAGGGTAAAAATATCACCATGAAAATGCTGTTATGCAGATGGGTAATACACGATGGATACTTCAAATGCCCATGCTTCAATGTGGTAATTTTATCCAGTAGATCAATGGTTCCTGACCTTGGGTCCCCAGATGTTCTTGGACTACAACTCCCAGAAATCCTAGCCAGACAGCTAGCAGTAAAGCCTTCTGAGAGTTGTAGCCCAAAAACATCTGGGGACCCAAGGTTGGGAACTACTGCAGAAGATAAAGTGTATTGTGACTACCTGAACACTGACCAGTGCTTTTGCAGTTGATTTTGTTTTTGGGTGCCCCCTCCCCACATTTCTCCTGTAGCAAAACGGTTCTCAGTTTTATTTTATCTTTTGTGCTAATTTCACCTTTTTCCGTGTGTCTAAAAACAAGGAAAACAAGGAGCACTAGGACAAAAAACAGTGTCAGATGCTTTTGTAGTATATGATGCACTGGGAGATAAAAATTTTATTATTGTTTTTGTTGTTATAAGATGACATTTCTCTACAGGAGAGTTGTGAACATCTCAGTGCATTCACCGTACAAGTCAATGGAGTGAATCATTTTACCACTGAGTCAAGTAAACATCTTTAGTGAAGTTTCACAACAGGGCTAGCCTGCACCTGTTAGACTGAAAGAGGAGAAGCACGCTAGCTTTTGCCAATTCTGTTCTGCAGGAACATGGTATCTGGCTAGCATAAGACAGGTCAACATTCATTCTTTCTCCCCGATGTCACTTTAAACAAGCAAAGGTTGCTGCATAAGGGAGGGGAAAATATAACCTGCCATTTTCATTACTTCTATTTGCCAAGCAGCTGTGTTTACCAAAAAAACTAAAAATAAAAAATAAATAAAAAATACACATACACATACAAAAAATCCTTAACTAATTGTTGTTTTGTGAAGAAAGTTGACACAGCTTAGCAGAATTTGAAGGTACAACATAATCAGCCCAATGTATTCCTGAATCTCTTTTGGTCAGATTGCTTTCCTTCTCTTATTAGGACCTAGTTTAATTTCTCTTGATCCCATACAGTACTAAACATATTTCCCAGTGACTGAAGTAACAGGACAGAAAGCAGCAGAGCTAATTAAACACAGGTTCTGGTTTGTGGATCTAGCCAAGAAGCCACTCATGATTGCAACAGATGTTTCTGCTCCTTGGGCCAAAAGAAACTTTATAAGATTTTTCCTCCCTTTTGGGGACATGTGCCAGAACAGTCAAGAGATGGGAAGTTTATAAATTTGTACACAAGCATATATAATGCAAGAGAAATGAAGAACTTGATTTATGTATGTGAATGTGTGCGCGTATATTAATTTAAATGGCTAAAATGGAAATCAATATTCATAAAATAAATATTCTCCAGTTCTGTAGATAGATACAAGTCAGATCAATTTAAGCAGGAATTGTACTTGTTTGTGGATCAGTTTTTACCCATGCATTAAATGACACAAAGACAATTAAGAATTACAAAATGCTTATTTCATTGGAAATGTTACTACTAAGATAATCACTTTACAACTGCCAATCCTCCTTCTGCTGGTAGCATACAAGCAGCACTTTTTAAAAAACCCAATACTGCCTTTTAGGTACCCTAGCAATAGTTTCCTTTATTCCTTGATAGATGGATTGATGGGGCTATAAAATACTACTAAATACAAGGTGTTGGATTTGAACTCAGGTCTCTGAGGCTTTTTGGCTGACTTCAGTGAATAATGAAACTGAAAAGTTAAAGCTACCACTAGGGGCACAAATTTTCATCCTTTGGAAAACTCTAAACAGGTTAGCTAAGACAACAGAGGAAAAATGGAAATATTCAGCGGAAATGTCTTCTCTCCTCCCAGCAGGTGATACTGAGGTCAGTTACTTACCTCTGTAAATCCAATCCCAATGTTCTCTACACCAGTGGAATAAGTCTGCTGGATGATCGCTTTAAGTGCCAGTGAGATAGAAAGAAAGTTCATCCTTTGAACCTCCCAGAATAATGCTTCTCCTTAGGATAACAACAACAGTAACAACAACTTTTATTGTGCTTTAAAACACTTCAAATGACTTCCCAGACATTGACTCTCTGTCCCTTGAAACCGTCCTGTAAGAAGATATGTCAGTTTTATTAGACCTATATTGCAAATGTGAGCTTGAGAATGACAGAAAGCTGTTTGCCTAAAGCCACCTACTGTCTTTGTAACTAGGGTTGAATGGTTTAAGGATGCCTGCTGAAGTCTCAGAGAATGTCTTTGTTTCTCCAGATATGCAGCAGAGACACAATTGTGAGGGTGACAGATGCTGGAGGACAAGAAAGTTGCATTTTGGTGGGTGTATTTGGGAAGATTCTCAGTCATCCAGGTGAGGTTATCTGGAAGTTGAGTCATGGCAACTGGACTTCTTTCTTGGTAATTTGAAATGTTTCGCTACTCATCCAAGCAGCTTCTTCAGTCTGAGGAGAGTTGGTAGGAGACTCCTGGTATATCCTCCAGATTGGTTTCACTTCCCCCTGGTCTGAATAGGCTCTGGGGACAGATGAAAAGGCAGCATGATAAATGGGAGATGAGTAGTGAAATGTTTCAACCTAATAAGAAAGAAGTCCAGTTGCCATGACTCCGAGATATTTTGGTGGCTGAGGTGGCTTTAAAACCTGTGCATCAATCTCCACCCATTCTAAACTGGCACCAGGATTCATTGATTCAGCATGAAGGTATTTTTTGTATCTATATTGTTCCTGCACAAAACCGGGGTCCCTAAAAGCCAGGAAAGAACTGGTGGGCACTTGCATGTGGGCCTTTTGTGTCATTTGGGGTAAGGCAGGGAGCAGAATGCTATTATCATGACTCAGAAGTCCTGCACAAGGACTTACAGAGAGTTTGGATTCTTCTACCCAGATTTCACTTGTTCATTTTCACAATCAGTTGGATCAGAAGTAGTTTCAGGGGCCCACAACCCTTGCCTGCCCCATCCCTGTGACATCACAAGGCCCCATCCCCATTCTCAGTTTTTGCCTTGAAATCTCAAGGAATCAAAATGCGTTGACTAGAGATGGGGACGACTCACCATTTTGGCGAGTCATCCCGCTTTGTGAGTCGTCAAAAGTTGACGACTCACGAAGCACGAAGTTGCCCCCATGAAACCGACAAATAATGAAGTTATTTGTCGATTCGTGGGGGGTTATTAAAAAAAACCACCCCGCCCCCTGGCTGCCACTGCCACCCCCTGTTGCCACTGCCACCGCCCCGCTGCCACCACCCCCACTGTTGTGCCACCGCCGCCAGGCTAAGGGAATCCAGGCTTCCCTTTGCAAAGATAGCAGCTGCAGCTTCCCTACCCTAAATGAAGCCACAGCTGCCATCTTTGCAAAGGGCAACCAGTCTCCCTTTTTACATGCTGTGGCTGCGGAGGCCAGATGGAGACCTTAGCGGTGGCGGTGGTGGCAATTACGGTAAGGGGGTGTTGGCAGAGGTGGGGGGGCTAAGGTAGGGAGAGGAAGGGGGTGGCTGGTTACCTATTGGCCTGCTGATCAGTTGATCGGCGGCCGGTAGGCAGAATTTTTAAAAAAAAAATTACGAAGGACGAATAAAATGGGGAAATATTCATCGAGCCGTATTTGTTGGGACTTAAAATTTGATGAATACGGATCGATGAATATTTAATGAATCTGCTATTTTCGTCGAAAAAACCAATCTGTTTTTATATTCATCCCCATCTCTAGTGTTGACCTGATTTGCCAACCTCCTATGACAGAGATGGCGAACCTATGGCACGCGTGCCACAGCTGGAGCCCTTTCTGCCGGCACGCGAGCCATTAGTTGCCGGATCGCTACTCCCCCACTCCCCCCCGCAGCCAAACCTGAGCAGGCGGCTGCAACCACGGTGCTGGTGCCTGGACAGGCGGCGGGTCAGGATCCAGAGCAGCTGGTGCTGGCGGCGGATCCAGAGTGGGGTCTCGAGGCACCTCTATGCCCGGGATTCCCCCTTCCACCGCCACTTCCGGTTCCGCCGGCATGGCACACCGCCCGCTGTTTGTTTGTTTTTTCCAGTTTGGGCACGCAAGCCCAAAAAGGTTCGCCACCACTGTCCTATGACAAAGGTGAAATCTGAATCATGGATTTCCTGGCATTCTGTTCACACTTTAAGTCATCAAAAAGCACACAATCATTCAGCTTCACAGTTTCTTTATGAGGGCCTGTATGTGTGTTATGGGTTCCACATGGGGCCATTTTAGGCGGCTTTTTGTAGCAGCTCTCATTGACAGCACACAATATGTGTGTACTGTGACTGGGGAGTTGCTAGCCTTCTCTTTTGAAATTGTTTACTATGTGCTTACTACTTGTGAATCACCCATAGTGAGTAGCTATGCTGGGTCAGACAAAAGGCCAATCTAGACCAGCCTTCACTTTTCACAGTGACCAACCAGTTGCTAATGGAAAGACTGCCAGAAAGACACAGGTGCAACTTCACCCTCTGGCTCATATTCCCCAACAACTGCTATGCAGAGGCATATCACTTCTGACATTGGAACTGACATTAGCATCAATCAGGTTAGTAATCACCAAAAGCCCTAACCTTCATAAATTGGTCTGGTTTATTTTTAAAGCCATCCAAGTTGGCAGCTGTCTCTATATCTCATGACAGTTAGTTCCACAGTTTAATTACCTGTGTTAAAAAAAAAGGTTCCTCTTTTTTTTGGCCCTGAATCTACCACCAATAAACAACTTCAGTGAATGGCCTCAGGTCATTGTCATACTATTGCAGTCCAGTGTTTTCTATATTGTTCTCCTGTGGGGCCCCTCACCCGTGATCTGTTGTGTGGGTATTTCAGCTCAGCTGGAAACTGAACGGCATTTCAGAGAGACAAAAAAAGGGAGGTAGCACACTAATCCTAGCACAAGATATCATGATGCAGCATGGATACACATCTATCTATCTATCTATCTATCTATCTATCTATCTATCTATCTATCTATCTATCTATCTATCTATCTATCTATCTATCTATCTATCTATCTATCTATCTATCTATCGAAACAAAGGAAGCCCATTAATCCCACAACTGATTCTGCAGGTGAGAGTGTTGTTACTCCAAATGCAGTAGACAGGGAAAGGAAAACATCTAATTTAGGGACTTTCTTGTTTCAACATGCATCAGATAAATCAATTACAAATAGAGCATGACAGTCTGCTTTAATGCCTGATAAACTGAATACTATTGCTCACTCACAGACCCATTGCAGGGCCAGAAACGGTCTTCTCTCCCTTTAATTATTTGTTGCAATATGTTTGGCAGTGTAACTTTGAGAATGTTTTGAAACAAATAATCTTTCTTTGTTTCCCTCACAAATGGCAGAAAATCCTGCCTAAAATGGCAGGCCACACTGAACTCTCCCTTTCCCGTTGTCCTGTCTGTGTGCCCTTTGCATACTCTGTATCCAGATGTCACTACTATACAAGTCCTTCCCCACCTACAAAGTGCTGGGAATAATAAAGCACACACTGTTCATTATGTATTTGTTTAATATTGCAAAGCAACTCACAGCACATGAAAACATCAAGGTAAGAAAAAGCAGTAGGGAAAAAAGAAAACGACAGCAATCAGCCTAATGGCAAACGGAGCTTCCCCTTCCCTGTCTGAAGTGGTTAGTTTTCATCAGGTGCTAATAGAGAGTTTGTTCTGGTGAGATTTAAGTGATGCTCAGCTGTAATCACATTCTGTATTTTTGTAATACATTTTAATAGGATGGTGGATAGCTTTCTACCTGTTAAACAAGTCTCCTTCAAAAAAAATTCAAAGAGTTGCTGTCTTAGTCTGCTTCAGCACACGTTACAACAACAACGGCAAAGTCTTGTGGCATTTTCAAGACTAATAAATCTATTTCAGTGTGAGCTTTTGTAGATTGCAGTCCACTTCCTTAGGCCAGCATCTAATGCAGGAACATGGGGTGGAAGGGTGATTGTGTAAGCATTATCCTTCTCACTCTGGCAAACTCCCTGTTGGGTGCCTGGTCACATGGCTGATCTCACAAACAGTGTGAGACATGGTATGCAGCAGGGAGCCTGCCAGCGAGGAAATATTAAGTCACTTGGACTTCTGTTCTGTGCCTCCTGAATAGGATTCCAGCCATGGAGACTTGCATTGAGGCTATAATTTATACATGCAGTGTATCAGGGTGGGGACCGAGTGAAATGGGTTGCAGATCCATGTAATGAACATTTAGAGTGCTAAAGTGTAAGTTCTTTGCCTGTGAACTGCATCTGACTTCACTTGATTTTCACCCCCACAGTATTTTGGGTTTGGGATTGTTTAAATTAAATTTCCAAAAATTTCCATTTTTTTCTGGAAAAGAACAGGGGGAAATTTTTTTTCCAGAATTTCCCCCCCCCCCCCGAAATTTTACATCTCTAGGTTTGTCATACATTTTTTTAAAATGATCTAGAGGAGGTTTATTTATTTATATTATATATATGCTGCCTTTCTCCTCATAGGGGACCCAATGTGGCTCATGACAGATAAAACTATAAAATAAACACAGTTTTGAAATGCTATGTAAATATCATATTAGAAACAATTACACCTATATTAGCATTAAAAACCAAGATTCATTTTTAAAAAATCATTTAAAAATCTGTGAATTAAAAACCAGCATTTCTGAGACAACTTACTGCTTCAAAGCCTGCCTGAAGAGGATGGTCTTTTATGACAGACGGACGAGAGAGGGGGGGCAAATCTGGCTTCTTGGGGCAGTACATTCCAAAGCCTGGAAGCAGCCAATGGGACGTCCCTCTCTCATGTCCTCACCAAACAAGCTTGGGAAGGTAGTGGAACTAAGAGAAGGGCCTCCCCAGAAGATCTTAAAAGCTAAGAAGGCTCATATGGGGTGATACAATCCTTCAAATAGCCTGGGCCTAAGCCATATAGGGCTCTATAGGTAATACCCAGCACTTTGAATTGGGCCTGAAAACAGACTGGCAGCCAGTGAAGCTCCTGACTGGTGCCAGTCAGCAGTCTGGCTGCAGCATTTTGAATCTACTGAAGCTTCTGAACACACTTCAAAGGTAGCCCCACGTACAGAATCTTGCAGTAATCCAGTCAGGATGTAACATAGACAATTGGCTGTGGAAACTCCAGAAGACTACATTTTCTTCTCACCAAGCATATAAAATATGCATCTGTATAAATACTATATGTAGTGTGTGCATGTCTTGAAATGAAATGTAATAGAGTGGAAAACACATGCACCAGACATTCTTCTATATTTCTCAACTTATTGTGCCTAGTCTCAAGCAATGTACTGCCGTGGAATTCTATTGTCTAAATACCACATTCTTCACAATTTTTCACTGCTGTGTCACATGCAGTTGAATTACATCATGGGTTTATACTAGTATACACTTCATGCACACTCTCCTGCATAGATATATTTCAATTTCAAAAGACCCTGCATAATAACACTGGTGTTATTGTTATTGTATAACCATGATACTGCTCTATTGCATTTGTATTTGTTATTAAGCCAAAAGGTGATGTTGAATGGTTTGATGAGATTACAAAAGATAATTTGAACAAAAGGATTACATACTTTGCGATACTTTAAGATTATAGATGGTTTGGCAAGCTTGAAAGTCTTAAAATACGAGAATGCTGTCATTCTGAAGATGAATAATAATATGCGGACAGCAACCATGACAACTAAGTTAATCCTGGCATGGTATATTTCAGTATACATAGTGCAAGAATGTTTGAATTCATTCTTGAATTCAGAACCATACTGTTCAAGAAGAATACCGTGTATTAGTGGCAGGACTTGGGATAATATAAGTCGTAGAGATGGGCACAAATCACCAGTTTGGCGGTTTGTTTACCAACCCAAAAGGTGTTCCGTGGTTCAGCACCCCGCCCCCCCCCCCAGCAGGTGCCCACTCAGAGGCAGTGCCCTGGCTTCCCTGCCCCGCCTCCTCCACACACTGACTCTGAGTGGGCACTCACCAGGGGTTTGTGCCCATCTCTAATAAACAGTCTTCACTGTTGATATTATCCCAAGTCCTGCCACTAATACAATAATCTGCTTTCTACTATTCCAGGTGAACTAGCTATGTGTATTAAACATATGCCACTTTTCACTGTTTTTGTATATTATATGTGGATTTTGTACCAATGTATTGTTTTTTTTTCTTTTTCACTACAAAATGATACTCGAGGCCCTTGAAACCTACGAATGCATCTACAGAAAAGCAGGGAAAGAAAGAGAGGAAGATAGTCTTCCTTAAGTATTTTCACAGGGGCTGTTGACACATTTGTCTGAGAGTTTGAGAGACTGACCTTGAACTACGATTGTTACAAATCAAAGATTCCTCATGTGGTTATTATTAGGAAATGAATTAAGAGGCTTATGAATATTGAATTTAATTTGTGTTTGGAAGTCCCTTTGGATGTTTCTGTGAAGGTCCGTCAATGTAGTGCAGGAAAAAAAACATCCAGAAGTTAATAAGATTTTCATTTCCACTTACAGGGTGAATGCAATTGACATAGCGAGTTGCTTGTAAGGCATCATGCGGCTTCTTTGAAAGCCCTTATTGCTCTCTGTGGGCTGATTCTCAGGAACACAGATCTTTTTGTCAGCCAACACAACTCCCCCTTCTCGCCTGCACCTGTGATACAGAAAACACAAAATACGGGGGGGGGGGATGTTATGTATTGTATTGCCTATAACTGGTATATTTCAATAACACAAAAATAGGTTTCTTTTTTTAAAAAATTGTTCCCATCACAACAGCACTGAGTATTGATATCTAGGGACTTTCCCAATGGATCTGAAACATCTGGTTACTTTTTAGCATCTGGGCTGGGTTTTTTTCCCCCTTTACTTTTTATTTGACTTTGCCGGGGTAGGTTAAGCAAGTGATGGCAGTGCAAACTGATGGACTTCTTTCTGTTGGTTTGGGAAATTGCCAAGAAGACATTCTACAAGTTTCTCCGTCTTGACCCTGGTGTGATTGTAATCTGGATCAAAAAGAGATCACACTCTCTAGAGAATAGGTGTGTGTGTACACGTCTATTTATTTAAGTCTTCGGTCTTTTTACTGTAGGATGATTTTTCAGCTGTGGTACTTGACTAAATCCTCAAACTGTGATTGAAAACTTTTAGAACTTCACACACAACTTGGATGTTGGCCTGCAAACAGAAAAGAAGTAGGTCTTTTCTTTTTATTTAGCTTTTTCAGAAACTCTTACTTGACAAGAATAAAGAACAAATGGCCTGAAGACAATTGAGACAGCTAACTGGGCATATTGAGTATGTGAGTTGATTGGATCTACACAGAGTTAACCAAAGCAGCTTGGTGCCATTTGTACCCCATTTCTGGCTTGTAATTCAACCCATATTTACACCGCTCAAGTCATTTTTTGAACCTCTGTGTTTTCAGAATGAATTCATTTCATGAGGAGTAAAACAAAACAATATCATTATCTTTGCTCCCATAGGTGGAATGCTAATCTCCAGAAAAGTAACTAACCTCCTTCCTACCCATGGATCCCTCCTCAAGCACTTGAAGGAAAAAAAGTTTTGATATACAGTACAAATTGTAAAAGGACCATAAACTGGAAATTAAAATAAATTCGTTCTCACTTCCTTCTTTCAACATATGTGTATCTTATGCTACTGTTTAAAAGGAATTCTTCACAAGAAACAATAATGTTTAGTAATTAAATAATCACATTCCCCAAAGATTTTTTAAAAAACCTTCAGGTTTAAAGCAAAAAGTTATGGTTTAAGCTGTATCCTGCCAAAAGGAAAGAAATTTGAACAACAGATTAACCCCATTAGTCCTCACTAGGAACATGGGCACATTGATGCAAGTCTCTTAAGGCTTAACTTCCACTACAAGTACACATGGTATTATAATCCCATTCACCACCTGACTGTGAAATAATAGTGTGGAAGAGATGAAAAAAATAGTGTCAACTAGAGATGAGCATGAACTGAACTATGAACCAGAAAAGCCAATGAATCAGGCAGGTTCGTGGTTTGGTTCATGACCCAGTTCAGGATCCTGTTTTGCTGAAGCAAAATGAAGCACCAAACTTTTTCCCCTGGGCGCTTCGTTTTGCTTTGGCAAAATAGTTGCCTGCCCGCCCTCTCCCCATTGCCCCTGTTGCCTCCCTAACTGGTCCTGCCACTGCCACCTCCGTCACTGCCACCATCATCAGAGACAACATGCTGGCTTCCCTTCCAGAAGGTGGAAAAAGGAAATTCATAATAAGATAAGAGGTGCTTGGATAGCTAGCCCAAACACATATTAAGAATCCAACATTTAAAATCAACATTAAATTGTACCCAGAAAACATATGGCCATTAGTGTAAGCTTTTCAGTACTGGTGTGATATGATGTTGATCCCATACACCAATAAACGTAGCAGCATAGCTGCCATTTTTGGCACCAACTTAAGCTCAGTAGCAGCCCCATGTAGAGCACATTAGACTGGCATAGAAAGGAGGTAACTAGGTCATCAATGGTTTTGTCAAGTCAAACTGCAACTCCTATGAAACAGCAGGTTCAGCCTAAAGGAGTGGGACTAAGAAAGATCAGGGCTGTGAGTAAGAAGTCTGACGCTCTGAAAGAGCGGAGAGCTGAAAGAGGCCAAAGCTGCTGTTGCCAATTGGACTATTGAAGCCCATGCCAACTTGGTTTAGGTATAATTTTTACATGTTTGTGTTGGAGGGGTGAAGCTACACAGTGAATTCATGAATTGCATAAAATTGTATTGATGTTTTATTTTATGGTTTTAAAGATTCTTTTGAATATCCATCCTGTGTTATGGATATTCAGCCTAGTTGAGGAACATCGCCGGGATTTTTGTCTCACTTTGAAATCAAAGGGACACTTGAACTTTGCAAATTCGGCAAGCAACCTCTATATTAAACAGCCCCATAGAACTTAAAAGTGTTACAAGACCAGTTGATAAAAGGTTGTATCTGGTATAGAGATGGGCATGATTTGGAAAACCAGTAGTTTGTGATGGTGCATGGTTCATGGGTAGCCACAAACCATGAACCATGATGAATCTCCCAAAAAATTGAAATGGTTCATGGTTTGTTTTTCGGGTTTGTGTCATCAGAGACAGCAGGCTGGCTTCCCTTCCTGGATCTGGCTGCTGCCTCTGCACATATGCAGAGGCAATGGGTCCTTTCCTGGAAAGAAGCCAACTTGCTGTCTCTGAGAATGGCAGTGATGGTGGTGGCAGGACCAGGTAGGGAGGTGATCGAGATAGTGAGAAGGGGGCAGGTGGGCATCTGCTTTACTAAAGCAAAATGAAGTGCTGAGGGGAAAAAAATAAGGCACTTTGTTTTGCTTCAACAAAACAATATCCCCAAACTGGGTAATGAACCAAACCACGGACCAGCCCAGTTTGTTGGTTCTTCTGGTTTGTGGTTTGATTTGTGCCCACCTCCAATCTGGCACTCTACACAAAGCTATGTTGAAGTATTCTTAACCACTTCTGCCATGTGGAATACAGCTCAGAGTCAAGAAGAATGTCCAAGCAATGAACCTGATTTTTCAAAGGAACACAGCCCCTTCCAGAACAGATGAAATGTCAGTCCCTGAGTCAGACCTTAAACTGCTGAGTAGCAGCATCCCCACCTCAACAGAGGTTATTTTGTTGAACTCAGGAAGTGTTCAAAGAGATTATTAACTGTTTCCTTAATGTCACATGGCTACCACTAAAATTGACCCTAATATTTTCCCTAAACACAATGTACCAGAAGATCTAATTCAGGCACGTAAGGGGGTATTTAAAAAATGACCAATTTTTAAACCTGCAGGTGTGCCAGAACTGGAACATATGTCATATTGTACTTAGGGAAAATAAAGATGGCAGCCACAATGACAGCTGCCAAAATTGTGGAGCCAGCCTGAGCAATTCCCTCCCCAACCCTACATTCTTACATGAGGGCTAAAGGAAAAATCAAGTAATGTTTGGAGTTCATCCTGTGACCTACTATGGAAAAGGCATACATTCTGCCATTAATTTATGGCTGATTCTTCATCTTCACTTGGCCTGAATAAACACAGAAGTAAGATTATGTAGTCTGTCAATTTAAATTCTGCTTCTCAGACTCTTAATATCATATGTGACCTTTGTTCCCTACATATCCATTCCTCTGTGTTCAATAATGTTTTAGACTCGTTTCATAAAAAGCTTTGTAATTTTTTATAATAATTCCCTCTGTGGAAATGTAAATCTCTTGAATTCCTATTCTAGGATTTTTTTTTAAAAAAAGAAGGTTGGACGTAGGGGGTGAAACACACTTGCCATGTACTTCACTTCCTGTAGTAAATCTGTTTAAAATATGACTTTTCTCAAAGTACCTTTATATTTGGTTAGGAGTATCATATTTTATAGCTTTTCCTTCTTCATATGTTCCAGGCTTATGGATTCTCTAAGCACATAATTTGGCATAATCCACTAAGGGATACTACAAGTCAGGAAGCAAAGACCTTAAGGAAATGGTTGTTAGTAACAAGACTGCAGAGGAATATGGGTAGGAGAAAGATGATTCAGAAAGGTCTGTGTATTAATGCAGCACTGATGAAGTTATTTTAGTAACAGGCTATCTATAAGTTACAGTAGAGAAGCCAGTCTCTCTCTGTCAAGGGGGAAAACAACTGCCATTTCAAAATTATTAGTGATAAGCCTTCAGCACTGGCATTTTTCAAACCTTTAAGTAAGGTTAATGACTGCCTTTGTTTACTTTACATAAATTATTTGCCTGATATACACCTTTGTATATGGAAAGATGAAACTGGAATTGATTAGATTAAATGATCTAATCTAATAGCTTTAATACAGGTTGATAGAGAATATGGACACATTATGGAAAGGCAGAAAATCCAGTACAATGTTATTGCCAAACATGAGAAGAAGAATGACTGTATAAATGGTTACTCCAATGAATGACAGAAACTTGAAGAACATGTAAAACAAGAACAAGGACTAAATTGGAATTCCCATCAACCCCAGCCAGCAAAGCCAATGGTGATGGATGGCGGGAGTTGTAGTGTGACAATATCTGAAGGGCCATACTTCTCCCAGGCCAAATCTAAAGAATGGCATCTATTTCTTGCCTTACACAGAGTGCAAAATGCCATGATGCCTCATCTGTTGTTGTCAAAGAACACTGATTAGGGCAACAAGGTCAAGCTGAGGTTATGCTAGTATCTTTATTATTAGCTAAGACCAAAAGCTCACAATAGGGACACAGGAGCAAAAGAAACAGATGCAATTTAGCTTAAGAATTCATGAGGGTGGGAGAGCTCACAGACATATTAGCAAGCCAGTTTCAGGAAATCAGAACAGGAAATGGATTCATGAAATAGAAATCAAGGCATAAGAAAAAAAGAATAGAACAGAGATCTTAGTGAGTGAGATGAATTAAGGATTAGTGAGAATTTTATTCATTTTAGTTGTTTACAAGAACTTTCCCAAACCTGAAAATGTCTTCACAAAGGCAGCAGGAAAAATTTAGATTTTAAAAAATTGAATGTGAGAGAAAAGAACTGATAGGTATTCCCTATCTGGCATTGAGCTTGGAGTGTTCAGTTCTTCAACCTCTGGTTTTGAATTTCTGTGTATGGAACTACAGGCACAAAGTCTTGGACCTATACCAGACCACAGAATAATTACTATCCAACACTAGCAAACAGTATAATTGCCAAAAACATTGCTGACGTTTTCAGCAAAACTTTTGATAAATTTGTTAGTGTAATGGAGACATGATTCAGGCAGACCAGTGGTTCCCAAACTGTGTGCTGTGGCACCCTGGGGTGCCGCCAAACCCAGCCAGGGGCACCATGGAATCCTCAGAAGTATTTCTGCAGAATCCATGGAAGTACTTCTCAAGCCAGGCTCCCCACCCCCGTCTTTTCTCTCACATTACCCAAAGTTTCTTATTGGAGGAGCCAGTGGCCAGTAAGTCAATGGAGCCATAAGTTGAAAAGGTTTGGGAACCACTGAGACAGACCATCATGACTGGTCTGAAGATAAAGCAAAGCAAACTAATTTGAAAAGTATGGGAAAGATGAAAAATTCCTGCTGTGACACATATGTTTTAGGCATTTAAGACATTTCTGTCTTCTAATCACCAGTTATCTCTTGCGTATAGTTTGGCCCTATGTATCTGGCTGAATGACCGTTCAAAGTATAATTTGGTGACCCACTCAGAAAGAAGTTTTAAGTGTTAAGCAGCTGTTCAGCATGATGTAAAGAGAACTGAATCATAGCAGCATCTGGGGCTTCAGGCAAGCAAGCTCAGAGTTCCCAAAATTGTGATTATTTCCATAAACAATAAAAACCCATCAAATCAAACCAGTACAGAATACTTCACTGACCACCCACACTGCCATTTTGTCTCCCATTTAATGATGTCATTTTACTCTAGGGTATTGACTGAGCAAGGAATGCAATAACAGAGAGATAACATGCAGGTAGATTATACACTTGGATGCTGCTGCCCCTGATTTTAATTACCAACTACCATATCACTGACTGACACTTGGAAATGTAGAGCCAATGAGACTATCTAATCAAGAGGGTTATCAAAAGATAATACAAAAATAGACTAGAGAGGAAACATATGTGAAACTGCTGGCAGATAAGATCAGCACAAAGATTTAAAGGTGATTCTCTGATACCTGAAGGTGAGGAGCAACTGCATCTTGACAAGCATCACAAATTTGTGATGGCCAGGAATCAGATTTCCAGAGGAAAGTCCTAATCCCCTCAACAAAACATTATATTGGCCAAACCATAATGTAAAAAAAAAAAAAAAAAAAAAAAAAAAAAAAAGGGTGGGGGGGATTGTCCAGTGTTCTGACATTTAGTCTGAAAATGTACGAAACAATCTCTAGCAATTCTCTGGTGGCCAGGAAAGATCCCAGTGCTTCTAATCCAGGTGCAGTAGCCACAGCTTAATTTAATGTTAGTACATTTTTTATGATAGCTCACCTTGTGATTTCAAATCTGCACCATTTCTGAAAGTAGGAACTCCTTTGAACATCAAAGTAAAACTGGAATGCTACTGGAATGAGTACTAATAGATTTTAGAACTCTCTTTATTCGTTTAGTGAACCATTGCTGATTTATTGCCTGTCTCTAATCTCAACTGATTGATAATATACAACTTTGCCAGAAAAAGTCCCAACTGCCACTCCCTCCCCTTGAAAGTGGCTCCTCATAAGTATACATTTCAAACAAGAATTCAATAATTATTTTGGCATTGTCAGTGTAATGCAACTCTAGTGGAAGAATCCATGGCTAACAGACCAGAAGTGGATGTTCATTATAACAGATGTTTTAAAAGCAGACAAATGATGTGCTTAATCTGTTTATTACCCTGAGGAGCAGTTCTGGGAATAATTACAGCATTACTCTCTACCTATTTAGCACTTTCAAAGCACAAAGCTCTTCACAATTTTTAGCTTCCATTTTCTAACATCTTCATTAATGTGAGGGACATTACTTTATGGTCAGTGTTGCAGAATCATCATCATTTGCACCTCTGCATGCCTAGTTGAATGTAATGTGTATGACTGGTATAAACCTACATTTAAGTGTCCTATTGGAAAGAAGACTGTTGGCCTGTGGTGTCCCTCCAGGTTCTGTTTTGTCTCCTGTGCTGTTTAATATCTACAGGAAACTGCTTGCAGAGGTTGTCTGGAATTTTGGGGTTCGATGTCACCAGTATGCTGATGACACTTAACTCTATCTCGCCATTCCACCTAATTGCAAGAAAACTGTCTTGGTTCTTAATCAGTGTCTTGTGTCAGTAATGGACTGGATGAGGGCTGATTAATTGAAACTTAATCCAGACAATTAATCCAGACAATTACATCCCACGTAAGGGACGTGGTGGCGCTGTGGGTTAAACCGCAGAAGTCTCTGTGCTGCAGGGTCAGAAGACCAGCAGTCGTAAGATCGAATCCATGCGACGGAGTGAGCTCCCGTCACTTGTCCCAGCTCCTGCCAACCTAGCAGTTCGAAAGCATGCAAATGCGAGTAGATAAATAGGTACCACCACGGTGGGAAGGACAAAACGCTGGCTCTATGGCTTGGAAACGGGGATGAGCACCGCCCCCTGGAGTCGGACACGACTGGACTAAATGTCACGGGGAACCTTTACCTTTACCTAATCCAGACAAAACAGAGGTGCTCCTGGTCACTTGAAAACCAGATCAAGGAATAGGGTTGCAGCCTGTGCTGGAAGGGGTTATTCTCCCTCTGAAAACACAGGCACACAGCTTGGGGGTATTCCTGGATTCATCTCTGAGACTAGATGTCCAGGTTTTAGTGGTGCTCCAGCTGCACCCATTTTTTTGAGAGGTCTGATCTGGCCACGGTGATGCATGCCCTAGTTACATCTTGGTTGGATTACTGTAACATGGTCTACATGGAGCTGCCTTTGAAAAGTGTTCAGAAACTCCAAAGGGTCCAAAATAATACCACAGCCAGATTGTTAACTGGGGCTGGTTACAGGGAACATATAACTCCCCTGTTACAGCAGCTCCACTAGCTGCTAGTCCATTTTCAGGCATAATTCAAAGTGCTGGTTTTAACCTATAAAGCCCTAAATGACTTGGGTCCAAGCTATCTAAAAGAACACATCTCCCTTTATGAGCCTGCCCGGGCATTAAGATCATCAGGGGAGGCCTTTCTCTCAGTCCCACCACCCTCACGTGTGCACTTGGTGGAGACACACAAGAGGGCCTTCTCTGTCACTCCTCCCAGATTCTGGAACTCCCTCCCATAGGAAGCTAGGCTGGCCCCATCTTTGCTGTCCTTCCACAGGCAGGCAAAAATCTTTCTCTACAGGCAGGCTTTTCCTTAATGACTGGTGATCTGAGAGGGGTTTTAAATGGATTGTTGTGAGCTCTGTTACTTTAAATGTGTTTTAATATTGTTCTTAGTTACCATTTTAATATAATACTTGTTTAATTCTTTTTAAATATTTGTATACTGACTGTCATTAGCTTTTAAATACTGTTTTAATGATGTAAGCTGCCTTGGTCCTTTTGGGGAAATAGGCAGGATAGAAATAAATAAAGAAATAAAGAAATGCCTTTACATCTGGTTGGGATAGGAAGCATGGTTCATTTTTCCAAATACCTAATGTCAAACCTTCCCATCTCTCTGCATTATCAGATGTGTAAGCTGTATTCTCTTTTCTCAGCCCAGCTCCTCATTTAGGTGTTATAGCAGCATTGTGTATGTTCTTTTCCCACAGTGACTAAGTATATGAGTTGCATGCTAGCTTCACTCCCTCCTCATGTGTTTCTATTGTTCTCTTAGTGTAGAAAGAAGGGTGGTTTTATGAAAAATGGCTCTTCTTATGCATGGAGGTTCACCACATGTCCCAAAATAATGGAAAAGTAGTGTTTTGAATCCTACAAAGCACCACCTTAGATAGAGGAGTCCCTTTGCTTTAGAAAGTCATTCTCCATGTGAGGAGAGCAATGTAAATGTGTGAACAGAGACTATGGTGAGCCCACTTCCCCTCCTTGAACCTTTAGACAGAAAAGAAATGGCTCACAGCACTAGAGAATGGTGACACATTACAGATATTCCACTCTTGAGTTTTCTGTTCTACACATTATCTCCATCCCTTGTGAGGATGTTCATTGCTACCCAAGAATTATGGACTATGTATCACCCAAGGACCTGGGAGTTCACAGCTACACAAATATTTCAATTTAAGTCTATATTGCTGCTCACTGGACCACACAGACGTACACTGACGCCTACTTTTGGTGTGCCTCCCACTGTTTCACAAGCACATACTGTGTTAGATTCAAAGAGCTTAATTTCAAAGTCAGGTAATTCCATGGTGAATCCAGGGATTTTACCCTGCCAGAGATGTGCTCTGCGTATATAGTGAGAATGTCTATAAAACTAACTCATAAACCCATGCTTTCTCTAGTCTGCTCTGACTTAACTGGACATAGAATGTACACCAAATAATAATAATCAAAAAATGCAAAGCCTATGCCAAATAGCCAAAGTGGAAGGGATTGACACTGGCATTTTGAGTGTGTGCTGAACTTCTCCATCTATTTGAGCACATGATTACACATGTTTAACTTTTACATTTGGATAAAGGGATTAGGCTGTGAGTAATGTCTGACAACCACTGTGCATGGTTTATTTGCTTTAAAACATCTGTTGGATCTGCTGAAGATCAAAATCAATAAAAAATAATAAAATTTAAAAAAACACCATGGCCCAACAATGTACAGTTGTACCAAGTGCTTTGCTTGAAGACAAATCTTCCTGAAGTGTGTATGTGTGTGTGTGTGTGTGTAGGATAGGGGATAGGGACTAAAAAGAAGCCAGAAGTTACTTTAAACAACACATGCTGTTTGGATGTCTGAAATGGCAAGGCTCCAGTCACTTAGAACTATTTGCATCAGTGATGCCAAGAGAAAAACAAAAATGCGAAAAGAAGACAAACATGGGGAAGAGAACAAGGGGCTAAATCAATACACGCTGAACAGCTGAAAAGGATTTCTTAAGGAGATGCCAGAAAACACAGGAGACTTGAAGGATGTAGGTGGGAGAAAGACAGGAAAGTGCTTTGAGGTGGACTAATTGAAAAGTGCTGCTATGTACTTAAGCTGTTGCCTCTGAAAGGCTTTTCCTTAACTTTAAACAAAAGTTGCACATGCAAAGAATTTGGGTGGCCCTGAGTTCTCCCCTATTATTTTCTCCTTGAGAGGTGATATGTGGAGCCTATGTATGTTAAGGGTCTTCATAGGAAGTGAATCTGCATAACAGATGGAAGGTGTTTCCACCCAGCTATCCACTCCTGTGAAGGAGGGTAAAATAAGGAATCACACTTCTTTCACATGATTACCCTCACCTAAGCTAAGTCTATGGAAGTAAGTAGAAGGTACTTTCTAAGAGTTTTACCTATGATTTTACTGCTTGGCAGATCAATTTAAAAAAATCTTCTTTATGTGATTTTTATTGTATTTATATACACTTTAATTGATTGACTGAAAAAATCACAAATGTTCCAGTAACATTTTCCAATTACCCTCATTTAGATTCAGTATTGCCAGAAATGTGTATATCTGGGGCTAAGTGGCTCCCATTTTTAAAATAACTAACATTTATTTATTGACTGATTTACTGATTGATGACATTCACACAGTGTCCAATACACAGGCTCACTGGATAGTTCAAAAACAACTGAAACCCATAAAAATTAAAAACAGAGAAGAACGAAATTATACATATATAAAAATTAAGACAAATTTAGAACAGGTTGTTGTTGTTGTTTAGTTGTTAAGTCGTGTCCGACTCTTCGTGACCCCATGGACCAGAGCACACCAGGCCCTCCTGTCTTCCACTGCCTCCCGGAGTTTGGTCAAATTCATGTTGGTAACTTCGGTGACACTGTCCAGCCATCTCGTCCTCTGTCGTCCCCTTCTCCTCTTGCCTTCACACTTTCCCAACATCAGGGTCTTTTCCAGGGAGTCTTCTCTTCTCATGAGATGGCCAAAGTATTGGAGCCTCAGCTTCAGGATCTGTCCTTCCAGTGAGCACTCAGGGTTGATTTCCTTCAAAATGGATAGGTCCGTTCTCTTTGCAGTCCAGGGAACTCTCAAGAGTCTCCTCCAGCACCACAATTCAAAAGCATCAATTCTTCGGCGGTCGGCTTTCTTTATGGTCCAGCTCTCACTTCCATACATCGCTACTGGAAAAACCATAGCTTTGACTATGCGGACCTTTGTCGGCAAGGTGATGTCTCTGCTTTTTAAGATGCTGTCTAGGTTTGTCATCGCTTTCCTCCCAAGAAGCAGGCGTCTTTTAATTTTGTGGCTGCTGTCACCATCTGCAGTGATCATGGAGCCCAAGAAAGTAAAATCTGTCACTGCCTCCATATCTCCCCCTTCTATTTGCCAGGAGGTGATGGGACCAGTGGCCATGATCTTAGTTTTTTTGATGTTGAGCTTCAGACCATTTTTTGCGCTCTCCTCTTTCACCCTCATTAAGTGGTTCTTTAATTCCTCCTCACTTTCTGCCATCAGAGTAGTATCATCTGCATATCTGAGGTTGTTGATATTTCTTCCGGCAATCTTAATTCCGTCTTGGGATTCATCCAGTCCAGCCTTTCGCATGATGTATTCTGCATATAAGTTAAATAAGCAGGGAGACAATATACAGACTTGTAGTACTCCTTTCCCAATTTTAGACCAATCAGTTGTTCCATATCCAGTTCTAACTCTTGCTTCCTGTCCCACATATAGATTTCTCAGGAGATAGATAAGGTGGTCAGGCACTCCCATTTCTTTAAGGACTTGCCATAGTTTGTTGTGGTCGACACAGTCAAAGGCTTTTGCGTAGTCAATGAAGCAGAAGTAGATGTTTTTCTGGAACTCTCTGGCTTTCTCCATAATCCAGCGCATGTTAGCAATTTGGTCTCTAGTTCCTCTGCCCCTTCGAAATCCAGCTTGTACTTCTGGGAGTTCTCGGTCCACAAACTGCTGAAGCCTGCCTTGGAGGATTTTGAGCATAACCTTGCTAGCGTGTGAAATGAGTGCAATTGTGCGGTCGTTGGAGCATTCTTTGGCACTGCCCTTCTTTGGGATTGGGATGTAGACTGATCTTTTCCAATCCTCTGGCCACTGCTGAGTTTTCCAAACTTGCTGGCATATTGAGTGTAGCACTTTAACAGCATCATCTTTTAAGATTTTAAATAGTTCAACTGGAATGCCATCACCTCCACTGGCCTTGTTGTTAGCCATGCTTTCTAAGGCCCACTTGACTTCGCTCTCCAGAATGTCTGGCTCAAGGTCAGCAACCACACTATCTGGGTTGTCCGGGACATCCAGATCTTTCTGGTATAATTCCTCTGTGTATTCTTGCCACCTCTTCTTGATGTCTTCTGTTTCTGTGAGGTCCCTGCCATTTTTGTCCTTTATCATGTCCATCTTTGCACAAAAGGTTCCTTTAATATCTCCAATTTTCCTGAACAGATCTCTGGTTTTTCCCTTTCTATTCTTTTCCTCTATTTCTTTGCACTGTTCATTTAAGAAGGCCCTCTTGTCTCTCCTTGCTATTCTTTGGAAGTCTGCATTCAATTTTCTGTAACTTTCCCTATCTCCCTTGCATTTTGTTTCCCTTCTCTTCTCTGCTATTTGTAAGGCCTCGTTGGACAGCCACTTTGCTTTCTTGCTTTTCCTTTTCTTTGGGATGGTTTTTGTTGCTGCCTCCTGTACAATGTTACGGGCCTCCAGCCATAGTTCTTCAGGCACTCTGTCCACCAAATCTAGTTCCTTAAATCTGTTCTTCACTTCCACTGTGTATTCATAAGGGATTTGGTTTAGATTATACCTGACTAGCCCAGTGGTTTTTCCTACTTTCTTCAGTTTAAGCTTGAGTTTTGCTATAAGAAGCTGATGATCAGAGCCACAATCAGCTCCAGGTCTTGTTTTTGCTGACTGTATAGAGCTTCTCCATCTTTGGCTGCAGAGAATATAATCAATATGATTTTGGTATTGCCCATCTGGTGATGTCCATGTGTAGAGTTGTCTCTTGTGTTGTTGGAAAAGAGTGTTTGTGATGACCAGCTTGTTCTCTTGACAAAACTCTATTAGCCTTTGCCCTGCTCCGTTTTGAACTCCAAGGCCAAACTTACCTGTTGTTCCTTTTATCTCTTGACTCCCTACTTTAGCATTCCAATCCCCTATAATGAGAAGAACATCTTTCTTTGGTGTCAGTTCTAGAAGGTGTTGTAAGTCTTCAAAGAACTGGTCAATTTCAGCCTCTTCAGCATAGATGGTTGGTGCATACACTTGGATTACTGTGATGTTGAAAGGTCTGCCTTGGATTCGTATTGAAATCATTCTATAATTTTTGAGATTATATCCCAGTACAGCTTTTCCCACTCTTTTGTTGACTATGAGGGCTACTCCATTTCTTCTACGGGATTCGTGCCCACAATAGTAGATATGATAATCGTCTGAATTGAATTCGCCCGTTCCCATCCATTTTAGTTCACTGATGCCCAGGATGTCAATGTTTATTCTTGCCATCTCCTGTTTGACCACATCCAGCTTACCAAGGTTCATAGATCTTACATTCCAGGTTCCTATGCAGTATTTTTCTTTGCAGCATCGGACTTTCCTTTCACTTCCAGGTGCGTCCGCAGCTGAGCGTCCTTTCGGCTTTGGCCCAACCACGTCATTAGCTCTGGAGCTACTTGTACTTGTCCTCCACTCTTCCTCAGTAGCATGTTGGACGCCTTCCGACCTGAGGGGCTCATCTTCCAGCGTCATATCTTTTAGCCTTTTGTTTCTGTTCATGGGGTTTTCTTGGCAAAGATACTGGAGTGGCTTGCCAATTCCTGCTCCAGGTGGATCGCGTTTAGTCAGAACTCTCCACTATGAACAGGTAGAGAATAAAAAACAAAGAAAAATCAACAGCAATGGAAAGAATTAAAAATACAAGCTTGAGGTCAAAATCTTACTGCAGAAGACTTTGTGCATCAGGGCAATTGTGACCACAGTTTTTGCTTTACCTTATCTGGCCCTTGTGTGCCCAGCCACACAGCTGGTTGCACAATTAATGGGACACTCAAGATAGAACGAGGAGCTCAACTGACATACTAGAAAATGCCTCCTACCGTTTGTACAGTTCATATTATGAAGAAGAGTTACACAATTGCCTGGAAGAACACACTTTAACCAGGTGTTCCCTGAAGCCCAACATATGCAATGAAGGAGCTGGGGGGGACACTGAATATAACTACTGAAAAAATGTCTTGGAGGCATCTGGTTTATGGCCTGTGGGACCATTAATAGAAAGAAAATGCTTTTCCATGTAGCACATTTTTCTGTTCTTCCTGCTTACCAGAGCCATGCCTTAGTTTTTTGTAGCTTTTCCTGGGAAAGCAATGTTTTGCAGGAAAGGTTGTAGTTCAGCAGATAAGCACAAGTTTTGTACACAGAAATCCCCCAGTTCAGTTCTCTGCATAGTAAGGAAAAATCCCTGTCTCTAACTCTGCCAGCCAGTGTCAGCAGTACTGGGCTAGATGGTTCAGTGGTCTCTGTTGCAATAAAGTTGCTTCCTGTGCCCCTGTTTATATTTTGGAGAAATGTTAGAGATGTTTCTAAAAATTCTACTAAATGTGCACGTATGTGCATTACAGTTTTTTGAGATTTCAGACTGTGATGGGGAAACTCTTCATCCTGGCTTGCTTTCCATGTGGCTGATCCTTCTGAACTTTCCCTAAAGAGAAAAAATTCCAGGGTCTCGCAAAGAGTTTTTTTGGGAGAAAAAGCGGGGGGGGGGGGGGAGACAGGAAAGTTCACAAGTCTGGTGGAAACTCCCTAGTCAAACCAGCTTTATGCTGTCATTCTTTCTCCCACTATTCCCTAACTTGGCTTACCAAGGGAAAGAGAAGCTAGGGGTGAATAGAGCAGCTGTCTTCTCTAATTACCAGACATTCCAACAGCCATAAAGATTCATAAGCATACCTGGAAACAGACATTGCTGAAGGGAAGCCTGGGAACTTCATGTTTTGTTTTGTTTTTTAAATATTATTCCTTTTGGTTCAAGCAAGTGAGCACAAAGCAACTGACAACACAGCTCCCACGGATCCTTCTGGTGAGTTTGGACAAGGGACTGATTCTCATGTGGTGTCTGTGTGTCCACTCAGCCAAAGCAAGAACAATAAAGGGAAGTAAAGTCATTCAGATGTCATGATTCAGAACCTGTCCTTTCACACTATACTTAAGGTGGCTTAGAAATGTCCCTCACCTTTTTTTCCCTTGTTCTTTTTGGTCTGCAGCTCTCTGCAGCCTCCAACTAGTACAGCTGAAGGGTTCTGGGATTTGTAGTCCAAAAAACCTTTCCAAGTATTACTAGTTTCATTTACTAGCTTCACTGGACAGGCTAGAGGGCCATTTCCCTGCCCTGAATGGGGTTGCATTCCCCCTAAGGGGCAGGGTCCTCAGCCTGGGGGTTCTCCTGGACCCCGGTCTAGCTCTGGAAGCCCAGGTGGACTCGGCCAGGGGCACCTTCCTTCAGCTACGGAAATTATACCAGCTATAATGGCCCGACTCTAGTGTGACTCACTATGCCAAGCAACAGATTTCAGCCTGTTTGTTTGTGTGTATGTGTTTAAAAGAGATATTTATGGTTAGTTTGCTAGCCCATCCTGCTTCCATGTATGATAGGTTATTTCTCAGGTAATGAATGCAAAGTACAGCAAATGAAAAAGGGCCTCCAACTGTGTGTAATGGATGTCATTCCAGCAATGACATTTGGATGTTGTAGAATAGTCATTTTATTTGTTGAATGTTGCGTTTCCTTGCTGCTGTGGGTCCAGCCAGTTGTGCATCTACATGTAGGCATCCCGGCAAGCAAGGGTGGCAATAGTTTTAACATGTATTTAAATTCAGTTTTGCTTTTGGTACCATGCAGACTTTCAACTGATGTTCCAGTTCAATTGGTTTTAATCCAAGAGCAGGGGTATAATTTTGTTTAAACTATACAAAAGGTGGCCTCCGTTATGGGATTAAAACAATGGCTGAAATTTACTAGTAAGTCACACCTAAACCTAGTTGCAACTAGAGTAGGACCATTGAATCAATGGAATCTATGAAGGAGTTGACTCACCAAATCCCCACTGATTCAATGGGCCTACTCTAGTTATGACTTACTATTGGATTTCAGCCATTAATTATGTGCAGTCAAGTAGATTCATACTTATGGCGATGCTTTCCAGGGTTTTCTAGGTATAGAATACTCAGACATAGTTTACTATGCCTTTCTTCTTGTGAGACTGCAAGCAACAAAATTATGAAGATGTCATAATGGGGGGAAATTACAGAAAGTACAACATCACCTCAAAGTTCTATGTTTGTATTCTAATCCTTGCATTTCCTCCCATGATATAATGTATCTGCAATTTTCTGTTGCTTGCAGAACAAGTGATACACCATATTGAAAAATATTATCATGCATTTACATCCAGCTACACACACACATGCACACACAGGGATATAATAGTACAAACTGGACTTGCAACAATATGTTACAGTGTAGAATGCCATGATTCTCAGTCAACTGGCTAACTATGCTTTGCTCTGGAATACTCTATTCCATTACCTCTCCTTCCTGGTTTTCTATTTTTTTAAATGATTATTTTTTTAAAAGTTAGTATTTCATGTCCACCAAGCATGCTCAGTTGTCATTAGGGTATTTATTGTTCACCTCTCTTTTTGGAGGTGGGGGTAATGTCTCTCTCCACATGGTGTTATCCCAAACCTGAACAAGCTTCCTTCTTGTATGTGGATGATCACGGGTCTTCTTTGGTCCACATAAAGAATTGGTACACAGAGACTATATTTATATGGGTTAAAAAAATGACCAGGAAACATGCCTGCTTTAATTTTTGCTATGGAATTGTGTCAGTACATAGTGTTCTTCCTTAGATCTGTTAAAATCTGGAAATGAACCATATACAACAGCTATTTAATACCCCCCCCCCCAATTTCTGAATTATATTTCTAAAATCAAACACCCGGCACAGCCTATCCCCATCATCTTGCAGCTAACAAACTTCTAGCAGCGCTTCTCTAAAGATAACAAAGAAGGTAATGCCATTAAAGTGCTGGCATGCCACCAGATGGTGTGCATCACTTAACTGCCCTTTTAAACATGTTCTATCAGGCTGAGGCCTTTAGCTGGACAATAATGGAACGTTAGCAGTGGCATTAGGTTTCTTTCTCCTAGAGGATCTCTAAATATTTATATAGGTAATAAAATCGACTTATTTTCTGGGACATCTCTCATTTCCCACTCGCCTCTGGGATGTTTTGAAAACTGTGTCAGAAGAAGGCCTATTTATGAATAATTGTCCTATCACAATTGCTTGAAAAAGTCTTCTTTCTACAGTGAGCCAAGGGCATTCTGGCTTTACTAAATCCAGGTTAAGTTGTTTCCCTAGTAGCTTTTTTTCTCTGGAATAAACTGTTCATTTATATTTAGCAGAGAATCCAAAAGAGGCAATTGCCAATGTACTACTTTCTAGTGTTTCCTGTGTTGTCCTCCTGTGTTTTTCAAGATCTGATATGTAGTATGGGGTGTTGATTTTGCTAATAAAACACATATTTGATTATTATTCCTGGCAAGAAGTGGGAAGCAGCTGCTTCTTCTCTAGGCTTTGGATTGGGCCAGACTCGTTGTCCCCTTTTGATTATACTCTTTCTAGAAAGCAGTAGGTGCAACTTCTTTGCAGCCTTTGGGCTCCTGGCTAAAGCTAGAGAGGCTGAAACATGTTTCTCATTTCCTCTGATTCCCGAAGTGTGATATCTGCAGTCACTTTTTGCTGCTATTAACCAGCCAAGATTGTGTGCTCTTGGTCAGAGCTTGGAAAAATTACATACTAAACTACAGTCCCTAGATTCTTCCCCAATCCTGCTCACTGGGGAATTCTGGGAGTTGTCACGCAAAAGTAACTTTTCTGCTCTTTGAAACCAGATAAAGTCTTCTAAAAGTACCATGACTCATGACTGTACACAAATGTTTTATTTCCTAGGGCATTACAATAGCTTTACACAAAGCTTAAATCCAAAATATTGTTCTTCACCTTTATGCTATATTTGTGTTGCGACTGGCATTCTAAAATGTTTCAAAGTTCCTGAGGGCCACATACCACCAGAGAATTTATGAGAAAACAGTAGACTAATTGGTACTATTTCTTCTTTATTTAGGCACCTATAGGTGCCTTAAGGTATACTGGGAGAGCAATTTTATGAAGCTGTTTTATTTGTTGTTCAACATTAAATGAATTCTGCAAGGCAGCAGTGCTTTATTTCCAGTATAAAGGGGATTTCTCCTATAAACTCTTTATTTTAAGTACTCTAAACAAAGGCAGAATTTCCTTTGGGATACATTAAGATGGGGGGGGGGGGTTGTTATCAGTGTATCCTTGCAGGTGAGTTGCCAAGCTATGTATCATAATTGGCTGATATTATGAACAGGGGAAAAACTATTGGACAAACACTAATATAAATAATAATCAGCATTATTATTTCACTATTTATTATACAGAATAGCAATGCAGAGTTGAGACAGTTGTAAACTCAAATGAGATGGAAGTTGAATTGGTAAAGAAAAATAAATAGAAAAATTATACTATTGTATAATCACTTCCAACATCTAGCAGTTCACTCAGGTACCAATACACATTCCAGAGCACAGATCTTTGAATTTTAATAACACGTTCTGTTTAAACTTCTCAGTTGCTCGGGGTACACTGTTTATTCAGGGAAAACTAAAATTATATCAAGCTAGCCAAGAATTCTCAGTTGTTGCAATATCTGCCCATCAGTTTTCATTTCCCAGTTTATTTAATCCTTTGAGAAAGCGGTTTGGTTTTATTGTCAGGATAGCCACATTTAATAATGGCAGGATTTTATAAAAGGTTTCTGGAAATGAGGTTAACCTACATATACCTTTCTTCCAAGTTTATCAATGTTTGTTTAGCTTTTGTGTATTGAAAATGATTTTTTTTTAAAAAAGGAAACAGTTGAGCCTTCTACTCCATTCACTGGATACCTGTTTATAAATGGCATTTGCTTAGGTCCAATTTGGGTCCAATCCTCCTTGGCTTGCAGAGCACAAAGTAAAGAGGAACATACATGCGCCAACAGCATCACCAGCAGTGCTAGCAATAGATAGCAGCCTGGTCCAAAGAGTGCTCTGAGGAACAGTATGCAGATGTCCACATACACAAAGAGATGGCACAGCATCAAGTGGTAAGAACAAGTGAATTCGGACTTATGGTGATCCTTTTCAGGGCTTTCTAGGCATAGAGGATGCAAAAATAGTTTATCATTCCTTTCTTCTGAGGAAGCTCTGGGACTATGCAAGCTTTCCCAAAGCTATGCAGGCTGGTTCTTCTCCTGGAATGTATAGTGTGGAATTGAACTCTAAACCTCTCTGTAGACCTATCTCGCTTAGCTCTTAGCCAACTGTTAAAGGAATAAACTCTTTTGTGTTCTAATTCAAAGTGCTGGCCCTTCCTTGTAAAACCCTAAACAGCATTGAACTGGTAATACGTGAAGGACCAACTCTTCTAGGGTTGCTATATTTCCCATTTGTCCAGGTTTTGCCCAGATTTTAGAAATCCCATCAGTACCTTGTTCAGCTCATCTAGTGAGAAACAGCTGATCTGGATTATAACCTTTTTTGATAGCACCAGGACAACTTCATTTTCTAACAGGAAGGTAGGCTGAAGCTTGGCTTGTCATAGGCCATGAAGCCTTATAACCTGGTCTTTCTCCAGGTGAGCACAATTTAGGCATCTGTAGGTGTGGGTCAGGCAGGTGTAACTCCCCGAATAGAGAATTCTGGGATTTGGAGTCCCAACTCCCCAACCCTAGCACATTTCTAGCCGTAGCTGGTTTGCAAACAGAAATCTCTTTATACAAAGGCTGCAAACAGTGCATAGAAAGCAGTGAAGCCATAAGAGTGAATCCTGGTTGGGATACTAAGAGAGCTTAAGTGCAAAAAAGGACTTACTGGACAGCTTGGTGGTTTAGGTATCTAGCTGCAGAGCCAGAGGCTGGGATTTTGATTCCTCTCTGTGCCCGCTGTAAGTAGAGCCAGCTTGTGTGACCTTGGGCAAACTGCACAGTCTCAGGATGCCCCCAGAAAAAGGGAGTGGTAAACAACTTCTGAGTATGCTCTACCTAGAAAACCCTGAAAAATATAGCCATAAGTCAGAATTGACTTGATGGCACATTGTTATTTTTCTTATTATTATTGTCAGTACAAAAAAAAAGAAAGGTTTCTAAGCTCTGATATTATGCAACATGCATGCCTTCCAAGAAAACTAAGTTTTACTTTATCTTCCACAGGCTTCGGGGAGTCAGCAGGGAGTTTGACAAGTTGCCAGGCTTAGAAAAAACTTAGGAAAACAGGATGAGAGGAGGAGGATAAATTATTAGAAGCTTCTGTTTGCTGCTGTTCTTGTTAAGCTGTGAATTTTAAATATTTAGAACGTGCTTTAAAATAATGATAACGATTGCTGTTGTTATCAGGATATCTGCAAGCGGGATCTGAAGGCCTTAGGAATGGACCTCAACAGATGGGAAACTTTGACATCTGAGTGTTCAGCCTGGAGGCAGGCGGTGCATCATGGCCTCTCCCATTTTGAAGAGACACTTGTCCAGCAGGCCAAGGCAAAGAGGCAGTCCCAAAACCAGCAAAATCAGGGAGCTGGACAGGGGACAGATTGTATTTGTCTTCAGTGTGGAAGGGATTGTCACTCTCGAATTGGCCTTCTCAGCCACACTAGATGCTTTTCCAAGTCCTCCATACAGAGCACGTTACCATAGTCTTTCGAGACTGAAGGATGCCTAATCCTAATCCAATGCTGTTGTTGTTATGTGTCATCAAATCACCTCCAACCTATGGCAACCCTATGGATGAGCAATCTCCAAAATGTCCTATCATCAACAGTCCTGCTCAGTTCTTGCAAACTCAAGCCTTCCTTTAGGGAGTCAACCCATCTTGTATTTAGTCTTCCCCTTTTCCTATGGCCTTCTGCCTTTTCCAGAATTATTATTTTTCCAGAGAATCCTGTCTTCTCATCATGTGCCCAAAGTAGGACAGCTTCAGTTTCAACATTCAACATAATAAGGACAAAATAGAATAAAATGCTCTTATAATTTTTAAAATTAATATTTTGGTTGAATAACTTTTGATGATGAACAGTAGCTAACAAAATGATCATGTTTTCGGGAGTAAACCCCTAAATACCCCCTTGCCTTTCTACTTTCAATGTTAGAGAAATGTGTTAAAGTTCTTGGCAAGCAGCCTTCCCAGTGCCTTTGAAACCAATCAAATTTTTTAAAGCTTCTGAGGCCCTTTCTGGAGAGACAGATGACAGAACGTTCCTTTGTAAGAAAAGTATAAATTTGAGTCATTTAAATTGCCCTGAAATCTTTAACACATGAGACTGTATATAATCAGGACAATGGCGTTTAATTTCTTATTCTTAATTCAAATGATTCTGTGATGACAAACATGTCATAACAAAGGCAGGCCTCCAGGAATTTTGCAGCAAGAAGAAAAGAACGATTTTACAGAAGAGATCAACAGAGTCTGGAATGTCATTCTGATTCCACAAAGTGTTAGCTTCCTACGCTGGCACTAGTAACACAAAAATAGCTCTGCAACCTCGACCTTGAAATAATGGAGCATCAATTGACATGGATGGTGACTTATTGCTCTGTTAAGCACTTACAGTGCATGATGAGGGGTGAGAGGGAGATTCCCATCTCTATACAGAGCATAATGGACCCCATGGACTGTACATTCACTAGGCTCTCTGCTTTTGAGATCCAAAGAAATCATGACACTGTGCTCAGCCTTGGAAACTCATGGGGGTGGAGAGGTGGCACTGATAAAACCCCTCCTTAAATTTCTTGTATACACAAAAAACTGTATTAGGATCACTGGAGGTCTGATGAGATGACATCACATAACAACAACACTCCTTTTACCCTGGATTCTTTCCCATTCCAGTAATGTTCCATTGGACCGTCCTTCTTATTTTTGGTTCTCCTCTTGAATACTCCTCCAAGAGTTTCTGTGTCTGTTTAAACTCTGCCTTTTTGGGTAGGGATGTATGATACCCATGATACCTGTATATGCTATGTACTTAGACAGTGTGCAATATATATATATGAATTAATTAATGAGTCATGAACAGTTGGAAGTCAGTCTATATCCAAACTGTTTTTGACTGTCTATTCTATTTTATATGCATGAGAGTTCCTTTCTTTTCCACAGAAAGGATCTGGAACACAAAACAGGCGTTCAGTTGGCCACAGCATTATTAATGATATTCAGCAGAGATTGATATTAGCTTAAGTCCAAATTGGGTTAATCAATGCACTGAATAGAAGCCATCCTTTGAACTAGCCCAGAGGAGTGCTACTCATGCCTCCTTCCTTCCTCTGGGGAGATCTGAGCATCGAACCTATTTCTGTTCTGCCTCTAATTGTGCCTTTGAACCTGTCCCTAACCATAATCAACATTGGAAACCCTCCCACCCCAAGGAATCTGATACAAAAGAAGGGATGTGGATGAGAAATATCATAGAAAGAGAATACTGAAATCTGAGAAATGTGGCTTGTGATTAGAAATGGGAAAAAGAGAGATGGTGCTCCAAAACATAAGACAGACTAAAGAAATATTCAGATATACATCACCAGGATATATATCCAACCAGGAGATGGGGAAGCTACAATAACTTTGTGGTTATTTATTTTTTGGCAAGAGATGTACAATAACTCTTGTCATACAATATGTTTCACAGCATTCTCCATCAGAGTATAGTATATTTAAATGCATCTTTCCCCCTTCAGATCTGCTGGTCTGTTCTTCATAAAGCATATTCATTGAGAGTGCCTTTCTTTAATTCCCAAAAGATTACTGGAACACTCAAGTATATAGACCAAGCACAGGCCACAGGCCAAACCCTTTGAAAAGAAGGAAAAAATAGGCATGATATCTGTGCTATATGTAGAAGGGTTCCATCTTAGGATAAACATCAAACTAATATAAAATAAAAATAATAATTGGATTTTTCTGACTATTTACTGCCACAATTTCATCTTTCAAACAGAACTGGCAGCAATATCAGCCAATAGATTACTGACTGAAGCCTAGCCAAGACTCCTGGCACTCTTCCTTGTCCCATTTAGATGGTATCTCTTCCTGTTTCCTCCTGCCCAGAGTAGTTCTTCCTCTCCCAGCTAAAGCAATACATTTTCACCTACTGTTGCAGTGGAAGGAAAAGAAAAGGAGGAAGTAATAGTAGTGTGCTGTAGAAGAACAGCAGCAGCAAAGAAATGGAGTAATGGCAAGAGCAAAGATAGATGAGCCTCAATCAGCATTCCATTTGTCATGTTGGCCAATCAAGCTTAGGAGGCAAAAGGATGCATGCAATCAGCTTTTCCAGTAGGATCTCCATTAAATTGGTCTGATCCAAGCTTTCTTTGGGCATTTAAAAAGTGTGCATACTGTATACTCAATCAAGGGGGGATGCTAGAATAATGAAAGAGCTATACTGTATATGAGTCAGATTCCCAATGTGGTGTAGTGGATAGAGAGATGAACTACAACTCTGGAAAACAGGGTTTAAATCCCTGATTAGTGATGGAAGTTCACTGGGGGCATGAGACTGGTAAAACTCCTTAAATATCTCACTTACCTTGAAAGCCCTTTTAGGGTGGCTCTAACTCAGTTCCAGCTTGACAGCACAGAACGAACACACACACACACACACACACACACACAGAGAGAGAGAGAGAGAGAGAGAGAGAGAGAGAGAGAGAGAGAGAGAGAGAGAAGATGGGAAAATAAAGAACCCATCTCATGTGTAGAGTCTCCATGGTTACATCAAGATCCTGTCTTCAAATAATTGTTTTTGCATGAGAAGAAGAATAGTAGAGAAGAATGTGCTCCCCACATGCTTTATTAACACCTGAACAGGGCTTTATGCAGGCAGGAGAAAGGAATTTTCCACATGCTTGTTACCATATTTGTTTTTTTATTTGTGGTTTAAGAAGACAGAACACTTGAGCTGAGATGGTAATATTCCCTTGGAGAAGAAACTGAAAGGTGACCTTGGGCTGGTAAACCTTTTTGTTCCCGTTAAGTCCTGCCATTAGGCCATGGGAGGGAGCCTCTCCAGATGGCAGATGCTAAGGAAGATACCACAAAGTGGTGGAGGAGAGTCCTGTGTGCCACACAGTCTGCCTGAATTCTCTAGGCAAACCTGCCTTCAAGTGAGATTTAAGATGATGCTCCATGGTCCATGCTGAAAAGAGATTTGATTGCCCAAATTGTGAGTCACAGGAGAGAGAAAGTAATCATAGCCCCTTCTTCCTTGTGCACCTTTAAACCAAGAGCCTAAAAGTTTATATGAGAATGTCAGGCATGTTGGCAAGTCATTGGGTCTGAGTCCCAAGTATGAGTCCAAGTCTTTGGTATCCAGTCCCAAGTCCCAAACTTCAAGCTTGAGACCCTATTTAAAACAAGCTTTCTTCACCAGAAAAAAAAAGGGAGGGCTGGGTGAGTTTTGAGTCATGAGTCAAGTTCAAGTCATTGGGGTAAAAAAAAGACCCAAGTTGAGTCGAATCAGTGTGACTTAAGTCTAATTTGACAATGAGTCCCATGACTCGAGTCTCCATCTCTGGTGAATGTGACAGAGAAGTGAATGATGGCACCATGAAATATGGTTTCATTCTGATCCTTGAATTATGTGTGAGAGTGGACACATACTTGTATATCAATATTGGCATACTGTATACGAGTAGATGAAAATGGAGGAACTGTGAATAATCTGTGTGGGAAGACTGAACCAGGAATCTGCATCACTCCTGAACTTGGGACTGTTTCAATGCTATCTTGGATACCAAAACATTTTCCATATTAATTTCATAATAAGAGTACACCTTCCTGCGTAATGCATTTTTGCATTCTTCAAAGTTTTGCTTTTCATCTGCAGTGGCTACTTAAAATGGAAATGACGCTATAAAAGACCGTATCAGACAATGCTTCCATCAGTGTTAGGTTAAATATCATTTCAAGTGTATTAAAACCAGACCCATCCAATTAACATCTGTTCCTTCCTCCCCACACACACACACACACACACACACACACACACACACCTCATCCTGGATTTCTTTTTTGGCTACTAACACTGATGATTGATGGTTCTGTGAATCTTACAAACAATTCCTTAATTGCAATCAAATTGTTAGAGATGAGCATTCTGGATCCAAAATCCTGTATTCTGCAATGTTTCACTCACACATACAGAGAAAGAGAGAGAGAAAGATATTCAAGGGATAAAAGTAAATAAGTAAGGTACAATCACAAGAGGGATTCATACCAAAGAAATGTTATTATGGGAAAGTGGCAATTAGGATTCCCTTAATTATCTGTCATTTTGTATTTATCATCGTAATGTTTGTTTTACAATGCTTTATTAAATCTGGCTTGATGACAAACAGTCTGCTGGCAGTGTATCCTGCTGTGTAACATATGGTGTTACAACTAATGAATATTAATGCTCTGAAGTACAAATGGTCTTTAGGGACCACCTCAGTGGCTGGCAGATTACCATGATTATGCAGGGAGATGCTTGGTGCAGTTGTTCTTCACCAGTGAGGTTCACAACTAGTGGTGATTTTTAATCTGTGTGACTCTGTTTTACAGTTTAATAAAATACAAAATCAGTCCATCAGTTCAAGTCCCTCGGCTCAGAGTTCAATGCCAGATTGGGAAAGACCACCTAGGTACACCCCACTCCTCTGTTACAGAAACTTCACTGGCTGTTCGTTCATTTCTGGCTCCAAATCAAAATGACCCATAAAACTTTGGCCCAGCCTATCTGAAGGGCCACCTCTCCCCATATGAGCTTTTCTAGCTCCTATGATCTTCAGAGGAGTCCCTTCTCTCAGTCTCACTGCCTTTGCAGACACTTCTGGTCACAACACAAGAGAAGACCTTCTCTGTGGCTGCTCCCAGGTTATGGAGTGTCCTGCCTCAGGAGGTTAGGCTCTTTTCCTTCCGTCAGTTGAAGCCCAACCCTTTTAGACAAGTTTTTAAACTACTAAGTTTTTAAACCCGGGCAAGACGGAGGTACTTCGGGTGGGTGGCCCAGACATCAGTGGTTCGGGAAACCCCCTCTCTTTTTTGGGGAGGTGTGACTCTTACCACCAAGAGTGAGGTTCGCAATTTGGGTGTACACCTGGACCCGGTGCTCACCATGGAAACCCAGGTGGCGTCAGCGGTCCGTTCCGCACACTTCCACCTTCAGCAGATTGCCCTATCTTGATGTGGGGGCACTCACCACTTTGGTCCATGCGCTCGTAGTCTTGAGATTAGACTACTGTAATGCTCTCTACGTGGGGCTGCCTTTGAGACTGATGTGGAAACTCCAGATGGCGCAGAATATGGCGGCCAGACTTCTTACAGGGGCGAAGAGGTATCACCGTATTTCCCCCACTCTGGCCACCTTACATTGGCTGCCCATCGGCTTCCACGTTGATTTCAAAGTTTTAATGATGACATATAAAGCCCTAAACGGTTTAGGACCTCGATATCTGGCAGAGCGCCTCCTCCCACCCAGTTCTGCCAGAGTCACTCGTTTCAGCCAGGCCGGGAGGCTGAGGGGCTTAACACCGAGGGAGGTCCGGAAGGAAAGAACGAGGAACCGGGCCTTCTCGGCAGTAGCCCCTTGCCTTTGGAACAACTTGGCCATGGAGATTCGCCTGGCTCCCTCCCTGAGTGTTTTCAGGAGCAAAGTTAAGACCTGGCTATTTGGGCAGGCTTTCCCTCCTGCCGTATGTTAATTCTGACATTTTTGCCATCTTGGATTTATAGTATATGTTTATTGGTTTTCCTGTTTTTCAATTTGCAAGCCACCTAGAGTAGACCTTAGGTCTAGATGGGCGGGGTAGAAGTCTAATAAAATAAATACATAAATAAATAAATACTAATTAGGCAATGCAATTAATTTATATAGATTTTAATGTATTTTAATGTTTTTTTTACTGTTTTAATTGATTGGCCGTAATACTGACATATGTTTAATTGTTTTTAATGTAATATTTTATTGTGCTTTAATTTGCTAGATTTTAAAATAATTTGTGAGCCACCTTGGATCCCTGCAGTGGGAGAAAGGCAGAATAGAAACTGAATGGATGGATGGATGGATGGATGGATGGATGGATGAACAAATGAATGAATGAATACATGTATGAACCACTGGTCCCAATACAAATTCTGTCCACATTCTTCCATTACAATAATTCCTATTTATTCCTATTCTTCTTTTGTGTTACTTTATTAGTTACCAATCCATAAGAGGATTTCTTTTGGCCCCATTGTCTTCTTCACGTATCCACACACTTGCCCTGTTTCATGGAGGAGAATACATGAAGGAAGCTTTGATCTAGGGGCTATACTGAAAGGGAGCTTTTTGCTGAAATGTACTGCTGTTTACACAGGGTGAAGAAACTGTTTTTGTTTTGTTTTGGGGAAAAAATGCTGCCATCCATACCTGTTGTAGTTGTACATGCAATTTTTTTTTATAGTTCCACTGGGTTTCCTAACCATCAAGATCCGCTTAAGGGGATTATTGGAAGGGAGGGAGGGCAGGGGAGGGGAGGGTACTGTGAGGACAGAGGGAAAAGTGAAATGGTTCATCTCCCTTTCATGAAGGATGATCAAAACTATTACAACTAGCTTTACCTTTGTCTTGAGCTGCCATCTACCAACTGTATTACAGGAGAAAAGTCTTCATGGAGGTAACTTTTGTAAAGTCGAACAAAGAAAGGCTTGCATGCAAAGTGGACCTCTACAAAACAATCACACTTCTCAATTATGTGGAAGCCTTCAATTCTATTGCTCCCTGTGCAAAAGCTGGATCATTCCTGAAGTCTGCACTCTACATGGCAACACGGGGGGGGGGGGGGTGTCAGATGATTACTATGCAAATTGCTATGGTAAATCTAGTCAACATGTCACACTCTTCTTCAGAAGTTTAGCTTTTGAAGGAAACCTCTGCTGAATGGCACATCTGTCTGTTTGTCTGTCTAATAAAACATTCCAAAAGTACACAATTCAAAAACAAACAATTGGACACAGCTTAGCCTATATGGCAGAGTATCTGTCTAAATCCAATTATTTGTCTGAAGCGGAGTTGACCCATTGAATCAATTGAATGTACATAAGTGTCAACTTACCAAATTCCCATTGATTCAATGGGCCTACTCTAAATTGGAACTACCATGTTTCCCTGAAAATAAGACAGGGTCTTATGTTAATTTTTGCTCCAAAAAACACATTCAGGCTTATTTTCAGGGGATGTTTTATTTTTTTCATGTACAACAATCTACATTTATTCAAATACAGTCATGTTATCTTCTTCTGATTGCTGCACAATGGTGGAGGGTAGGATTTCACTTAACTAGGGCTTATTTTTGGGGTAGGGCTTATATTACGAGCATCCTGAAAAATCATACTAGGGCTTATTTTCAGATTAGGTCTTATTTTCGGGGAAACAGGGTAACAATGGGATATGGGACATAGTCTTCTGTATCCGATTATGTCTTCTATAGGTCAGTAATTCTTCCTTTGAACATCAGTCATTCTTTTTCTAATTTGATACCAAAGTGGGTTAACTCATTTTGCAGGAACTGTCATCAGTCTGACAGGTTCTGGAAAAACTAATACTCATTAGCTTGATGCATTCAAACTCCCCTAAATATAGTTTATGCTATTATGTTACCACACTGGCGATCTTAACATATTTTTGCTACAGGCAAGGTAACTCTCTCACAGATGCACCTAAATACACACCTACATTTCTAAACAGTTGTAAACTCCAATGAACATCTGGGGAAATGATTAAATTACAAATTAGAGCACTGTATTTTTTTCCAGAACAGACAGCAGTTTTATATTTATTAATACTAAAGGACCAGAAGAAAACAGTGATAAAGGACAAAATAGAAGATATTTCCCTTTTTGTAAGCATTATGATTTCTAGTTTGACATTTACTGTCTGCATCCTGGTGTGTTGTGTAGTGTGCGATGTAACAATCCAAGGACTGCAGGAGAAATTATATGGAATTGCCAAAAGCTAGTCTCAGTTATCATCAAAGTCTGTGAATTCTTGGCATAGCATTGAGACCTAAACTTAAAATTTTAGCATCAATATTATTTCTTGCTTGATATTGTCATGCATCTCTGCCATTTGTTCATCTCTCTTATTACATTGAAAAACAAACTCATACATAGCACTTCGTGTCAGACTGAGAGCATCTAATATTCATGCATATTCATAAATTAGCCTTTCCCAACTAGGTGGCCTAAAAATGTACTGGTTTTCAGCTCCATCTAGCATGGTGAGGGATCCTGGGAGATGAAGGCCAAAACCTCTTGAAGGCACCTGTTGGGGAAAAATCTGCTATAGAGACTCACCTTGCTGTTTGTTTGGAGGGAGATGAAGAAAAGGTAAGATAAGAATTACAGTATACTGGCATTCTCCTTCTGTTCTGCCACTTGAAATGCAATATGTATTGAGTTAATGAAATAGCTAAAGAAAAGTTCAAGTACAAAACAATAATATACACACTTATTCATGACTGGTCATAGGTATGCTTTACCTGGAGGTAGTGACTTTGAAATACTGGTTGGTTGTTGTTTTTAAGTATGCCATACAGAACTAAAGACAACTTGTAAGAGATAGTATAATCACAATTTTCCTAGGTGTGACTCTAGTAGTGGGTTTTTCTGGGCCTATGCCTTAAGGCTGTGATTCCCAACCTTTGGTTCCCAGATGTTCTTGTATTACAACTCCCAGAAATCCTGGCCAGCACAGCTATTACTGAAGGGAGTTTTAGTACAAGAACATCTGGAGACCCAAATTTGGGAATCACTGCCGTAAGGAACATTTCACCTGATGAACAGCCCTCTTCCCCTGCAGCATCAAATTGAGTAGACACTTTTTGCTCCTGAAATATACTGTATTGGTAATCCTTTTCGAGAAAAGCCTTGGCAGACACTACAAGCTCCATTTTGCACTACTAGGGAGGGGCTGAGGCTGCAAGACCATACTTTACTTCCTGTTATCTGCAGAGATTGAGATGAGATTAATTTCCCTTCCCACAGGCCTTGGCTCACATTCTTAGTCCCCTACTTAATTCCCTCTGAACACATGTTTGCATCTGTGGCGATCGCCCTCGTGGCCCCCTGCTTGTTTCCCCAAACACAGAGCTCACAAGGTACCTCAGCACGCCCTCTGATACGCTGCCACCAGTTGATTTCTTTTATCAACTTAGTTTACTTAGAAAAGACGAAGGTCCATCCAGTACTGACATTTCAACAGAACAAGTTTATTAATTACAGATGGTTTCTAGAATAATTCATAAGCACATTCTTCAAGATTCATCAATCATTAATATTAACCTTCTATATTAATTATCACAGGTTACACTCTAACTAATTACTCCTCAGACCCCCAAACTATCCTTCTCTCTCTGATTCCAGACTCAGACTGACTGGCTCCTCTCTCAGGCTCCGCCTTTTTAGCATCTCTTTCGGCCCTGCCTCTTAACCACATTAACATATAACATGAATAATGCATAACTTACAATGCATAACTTAGGGTGAACGCCACAGCATCCACTCCACATATTCAGTAAACTCAAGAAGTTGAACCAGGGTTGACTTGCTGGTTTGCACTCATCAACCACCACAAATCAACTGGAATGTCTGCTGTTCCTAGAGTTTGGAAATCTTACTTTTTTCCATTAGCATTCTTCAGTCTGCATAGCCACATCTTCAAAGCTTTGTCCTGTGGTCCAAACTATATACCACAGTTACAGATGCACAGATACAGTAGATACTCCCTTCCAAATTTCTGCTGAACATGCAGACTGCAGCTGAATGTTAAGAAGGCAAAACTCATGACTACACAAGAACTACACAACTTTAATATTGTCAATGAACAAATTGAAATAGAGATTTTGTATTCTCTGGTTCAACCATCAATCCAAATGGAGAGTGCAGACAAGAAATCAGAAGAAGACTGAGACTTGGAAGAGCGGCAATGAAGGAACTAGAAAAGATCATCAAATGTAAGGATCTGTCACTGGAGACCAAGTCCAAGTTCATCCACTCTCTTGTATACCCATTACTCTGTGTGGGTGTAGAAGTTGGACAGTGAAGAAAGCTAATGGGGGATGAAATGGCCCATTTGAAGTACGGTGCTGGAGGAGAGCTTTATAGATACCCTGGACTGCCAGACGAACAAGTGGGTCTCAGAATAAATCAAGCCTGAACAATCTGGAGCCAAAATTGACAAAAATGAGGCTGTCATACTTTAGACACATCACGAGGACACAAGATTTGCTGGAAAAGACAATAATGCTAGGAAAGGTTGGAAGGGACTTGATGGCATGTAACATAAACTCCTAGAGCTGCTGGCTAGATGAACATTATAAGATGTTTCTGGCCAGGGACAAACAAAGCAGATAATTCTATTTCTGGTTTTTGTCAATTTTGCAAGACCACTGCATCCCATTTTCACATTAACTTGTTATTTAAAATAAACAGCATGTAATGCGTACTTAAATTCATGCTGGCATGAGTTTTCAAAGACTTATTCTTTTGTCTTTCCCATGATCCAAATAAACTGTTTAATTCTACTGTATTTCAAAAGATGTGCGTTGAAAATTCTTTTTCTGGCATTCAAACACAAGGGTTTTCCTATCAGCAAGCCTTTTTCTATACTATAAGCACATTATTCCCAGCCTTGAGGTTGTTAACAGCAATGAGCCTTGTTCCTTCAGTGGGAAGTCGAAGACAAAGAGAGAGCCACATATTAATGAAACAAGAGGCATTGCTGGTTTTTCTAGCATTCTGGACTGTGTGGACCAGCTCCCAAATACAAAAAAGGCTGTCCTCTTGGCAAAAAATCATTACCTGGCTGAAATCCTGTTGCGTAACTGTGCAGAAGTAAATGGCAATGATGTCATCAGCCTGTGACATTAATTTTCAATTTCATTTCATTTACAGCTTCCTAATTCCCTCAGGCTCTCTAGGAATATTTTTACCTGTGGAAAACTTTGGGAGTCTCAGGACAATGGAGGAGTGTTTAATATCCAAAACTTACCACCAGATTGCCAGTGGTGGTATATGTTTTTTCTATAGCCACTAAGAAGAAGGACTTGACTGACAGGGAACTGAGTGTCCATGTTTTCCACAAAGTGGCTTAGGGGCAATGGCCCATAATCCTTTTGGTCACTGAAGGACATTCCTTCACTTTGGAGAACACATGGTAGGATACTTTGATCCTACTCTAGTGCTTCTTGTGTGAATGAATTACCTTTTTAAAAGACAACTCATTCACACAGCTACTGACTGCTTCACACAAAAATAAGCCTTCCTGTGTTCAATGGTGTTTGCATAGGATTGCACTCTATTGTGCTCTCTGGAAAAGTCACTAATTTGATGTAAACAATTATAAGTAGTTGTAAAGCCCCCTCCCCCCCCCCCCCCATTCATTATCTGCCAAAACCATTATTATGGAACTTTAAAAATGGAGCAAAAATACTGATGATTTTAAAAAAACTGTTAAAAATCATTAAATAAGGAGGGGGGAAAAAAGGAAGGAAGGAAGGAATAGGAACAATTCTGGAAACTCTGTTTTGCAAGAAAACAAGCAAAAGTAAATAAGAGCAGTGATTCTAATAAATCAGTTATTCACATTGGTCTACTTGGCAAGCCTCTCTGCTACTGCACAACTCGGAGGTGAGGATGAGCCTGCGTCACTCTATGATCATAAAGCTGTTGCTACATGAATGCTGTGTTTGGTTCATTTCATGCAGTTGACTGTACTGTCTGAATCATCAGCTAACCATTCCATTTATACTTGCACAGCTCTAAGGAAGACATTCCAGAAATCCTGACTTTTGAATGGCACTCACTTCACCTCATTGCTAGCATATGCAGAATAAGACCAACCTGAATGTGTAAATACCTTGTCTTCTCCAAATGCATATGGAATAATTCATAACAAAGTATTATGCATATGTTTTCATGCATAATAGAGTTGTGCATTTTGTTGCAGACCCCTAAGCTTAATGATCAAACTGACATTAGTTTACAACGGAATGAGTGCAGAATCTGTGTGAGATCCAGTGAAAGGACGATGGTACGTACTTTGGAGAAATAAAGGAAGTAAGCTTTACGATAATAATTGCCTCTAGGAGTTCCTTTAATAGGGGGCTGGCTATACTAAACTACTTGCAAGGGAAAGAGTTGGAAGAAAGTGAAGTCATCCCTGAAACTATCGGTCCACATTACAGAGGAGGACAGAACAGATAAACCAGAGGGGGAAGTGTCAAGTGGCCATATCTATCTGGCTCCACCATTACTGCCCAGTGCAGGCTTTGGTCATCCTTTCAGAAAGTATTGCACCATTCTTCACTCTTTGGCATTTAAGAAGATGGGATACAAACAGTCTCGAACTGCTGTCACTTTAATATAATTTGAAGCCCAAGAAATTATATAATCTACCAGTACTGGTTGGTGTAGCCACTACACAGTTTCTTACTATTGTTCACGGCTCTTAGTGAGATTAAAAGTGCTAAAAACAAATTATAGAAATTAATCCTTGTGCATATTAATGGAAAGAGGTTTCTCTTTGCTGAATAAATGTTTCCTAGGATTCCACACAAGACTACAGCGGTCCTTGTCCCTTTTGCTGACTCTAATAACCTCAAAGACATTTGTGTGGTGTGTTCAGGAACTGGGGTCCAGCACAATATGTATATGTGTTCCCAAGCCCTTCACAGGTTGAAGGGCATTGAATGGTCTGGTGGAGGATGACATAAAAATTTAGGACACCTGAGTCTTGGTCTTGACACATGTTTATTGCATGGAGTTACAGTTCATTTCTATCATGACTGTTCCCAATCCTCTTAGACCTTCCTTCACTCTAGGCTTTGGAGTGAATTCTTACAAGTGGTTCCCACCACCCAGGTAGGTATGTCTTTCAAACTTTGACCATTGTTTCTCACCTCCAACACTAAGGATGATTCAGCTCACCCCTTTGGGGAGGTCCCAGTTTCCAGCAGTAACCAGAATGTCCCAGGTGTGATCTCTAGGGTTGCCTTTGCCTTCTGTGCTTGCTCAAGTTGATGAAGGACTTGCTCATGTTCATGAAGCCTGCATGATTGACACTTCTGTTGCCATTATTGCCTCTGGAAGGGAATGGGATAGGTGGTCTCTGGACCGGCGGTGGTCTTGTCAAACAGTGGAAGCAGATTTCCAGTCCCCTGATCATTCTTGTTGCCTTTCTTTGGACCTGTTCCAGTATATCTGCATCCTTCTTATAGTGCAGTGTCCAGACGTTGCCACAGATTAAAGATGAGACAAGGCCAGTGCCAAATAGAGGGGAAGTAGTACTCAATGTGATTTGGAGACTATACTTCTGTAAATGCAACCCAAAATAGCATTTGCGTTTTTTTGCAGCTACATCACACTGTTGGCTCATGTTCAGCTAATCAACTGTTGATCCACTTGATATTTGTTCTATCCAGGCCACACTTAGTTAATCAGAAGGTCAGGGGGCACTTTGTGAAAATCTTTGCTGAAATCAAGATATATTACGTCTTTGGCATTCCCAACATCTATCACAGAGGTTTCCTGATCCAAAATTTAGACAAGATTAGTTTGGCAGGATTTATTCTTGACAAATTCGTGTTGGCTTCTAGTTATTACCACATTGTTTCCAAAGTGCTGACAAACTGGGCCATTTTATAATCTGCTCCAGAATTTTCCACAAGTTTGATGTCAGTCTGACTAGTCTGTAGCACCCACTTTCCTCCTTCTTCTTTTTCCTTTTTTGAAGAGGGGCAACATTCTTTCCTCTAATCATCTGGCACTTCACCTATCTTCCATGATTTCGAGAAAATGACAGAGTGTGGTTCTGAGGGTTCTTCATCCAGTTCCTTCAATACTCTTGGATGTAGTTCATCAGACCCTGAACATTTGAACCTCTTCAAAGTAATGAGGCATTTCTTGACTATTTGTTTATCAATCTCAAGCTGCAATTCTCCACTTGCAGCTTGAGATTGCAAACCCCTCCACTTGTGCTTCACATTTGCCAAGAGGGTCATAGACTGCCTTTTGGGAGAAAACTGAGCTGAAGTAGAAACTGAGCACTTCTGCCTTTCCTTTGTCATCTGTTATCATTTTTCCATCCCATTGAGTAGCTGAGCCACTGTTTCTTTTTTCTGCCTTTTGCTATGCATGTACCTGAAGAATGTATTTTTGTTGCTTTTAGCATATCTTGCTAACCTCATCTCATTCTCAGCTTTTGCCTTCCCAATCTGTGCAATTATTTGCTACTTGTCCATACTTTTCCTTTGTGGCCTGGCCTTCCTCTACTTCCTATATATGTCATTTTCTTTTGTTTCGTTTTCAGGTCCTTTCTGAGCTTTGTGTAAAGTCACATTGATTTTTTTGCTATCTCCTTTTTTTTCTTTGTTGGAATTGTTCGTAATTGTGCCTTTAGAATTTCCTTTTTAAGAAATTTCCATCCATCTTGGACTCCTTTTCCTTTCAGGATCTTCTGCCATGGGGCCTTACTTGTCATTGTTCTGAATTCATTAAGTCTGGCTTTCCTAAAATCCAGCATACATGTGCAGGTACATTCAGCCTTTGCTTTCTTTGAAATCAAGAACTAGACAGGTGCTGAAAAAATCCTTCTTCCTTGTATGTGCCTATCTCTAGATCAGATCCTATGCAAGCCAAAAACAGAAAATATCTGTATAGGGTTGAATGCCATCACAAGAACAAAAGGACAATGCTTGATCAGACCAACACCTATCTAGTTCAACTTTCTGCTCCCAGAGTGGTTGGCCATATACTTATGTGAAGCCCACAACACAGAATGTATGAAAGAACACAGCAAGAGATTGTGTTCAAACTGCTTTTCTGTATCAGGGCACAGCAACAGATCTGGATGCCTACTAACATCAAGTGTTTGCTTAGGAGTTAGTGGCCATCTGTAATGTAATAACACTGGGGACCAGCTCCCACCGCCACTCCATTTCTTAGCTATGTGGAAAGGAATGATCTATGTAGGCTTTTGATCTGTGGGCAGCTAAAACATAAATTGTTATTACTATGGTAAAGGAACTGGCCAGCTTGATGACTTTTCCCTCTAAATAACTCCAGTAGCTTTAATGATAATGGTAGACGTGTCCTTAAACAAACTAGCAAAGTCAAAAATGTATTAGCCCTGATTATGAGTTTCTGCATAGCTGAGATATAAGTAATTTAATATACCAAACTAATTCAGTAACTGGATTAGTTCAGATTTTCTGCAATCAAATAACAGAGTGAAGTGCAAAAGAAGGTAGCAAAGGGTTAAGCTGTTGCATTAATCATTGTATGTTCAAGCTGGGAGCTGAATGTATCAGAATGCACAAAAGTGCTATTTTACATTATTATGTTCTTAGTATAAAAGAACTATCAGATATATTTTATGGTTGTCTCAAAATGATAAAACTAAAAATAACATGCTAAATGTTACATTTCCTTCACCTTCTTTTTAATGAGTGAAGTGGAATACTTAAACATTATTGCTAGGAAAGTACATTAAAAACTTTGAAATGGAAGTTACTGTAAGAGACACTGGCTCGGATCCAAAGACAAGTTAGTTTACAGAAGTTCACAGAAGTTTTCCATCTTTTTCTTTCCTGTAGTTCATGCAGCTTCTCTGGAGGAGGGCTCAGGACTCTCCAGAAAAAAAAAATGGGATGGGGCCCAGGAGTTTGCTGGGGAGGGGTGAATTCCCCCAAATCAGACAGAGAGGAGAAAAGGAGAGAATATTTTCTTTCTTGAAATCTGTGTTGGAAGAAAAGTGAAATTTAACTGTACTAAGTAAATAAAACATCCATATATTAACTTATCCTAGGACCCAAAGCATTATTGAAATGTGTAGCAGTTAGAAATAAGCAGAGACGTTTTGGATGACTGATTGACTCCATATCTACTCAAGAGTTTATATAAGAGGACAGAACAAATGCACCTTGTTTTTTGCTACCATAAGAACATATTTAGCTACTCCTGGTATTGGCATGGAACCTTCTCCAGTGGGACTAATTAAAATGATAGAAAGCTGAAATCCCACCCTAGTGGTTTTGTCCTTCTTTGGATTTATGTTCCTGGTTATCACTGTAAACTTTCCTTCTTCCATTTGACATAGTTTCAAATGTGAGAAGGCAGAACTCCAAGAGTTGAATCCAGTGCTCTCAAGTAGGAGCATGGATCAATGGGAACCTACTATATCAGCCTGATGAAGTGGAAGATGGCATCATCATCTTTAATAATTGTCATATCCTGCTAAATCAATTCTACTTATAGTGACACTTTTCAGGGTTTTCTTGGCAGAATGTGCTCAGAAGTGTTTATCATTTCCTTCTTCTGGTGTTCCCTGGGACTGTGTAACTTGCCCCCAGCTATGCAGACTGGCTCTTTTCCTGGGAGGCACAGCAGGGAATCCAACTTCCAATCTCTGGCTCCACTGCCAGATACCTAATTCACTGAGCTATCCAGCCAGCTCTAATCAAGAAATCCTGGTCCTTCAATCCTGCAAGCCATGTCTTAACTATGCTACATAATAGATGTAGAATTAATCTGGATTAAAGAAATTATGATTCTCTAAATTTAACTGCTATCAGAATCAATGGAAATCAACGTACTATGATAGTATTATTTCCCCCAACATCTGGTAGCACCTTATCATTTTTTTCCATTTGTTTTTTCTCTAGAAGAATTGACAATATTGACAGTCCTCTTTTTAGTTGCATTCATAAAAATCTGTGCAATTTCACAGTCCATTGATTTCCACTTTGTTATCTAAATCATAATTAGGAAACACTAATTATCTGACAAGGTGGGTCATCATGAACCAAAATGTAGATCTCAGATTGTATCCACTTGAAATTATTAATGTCCAGTGAAATGTGTTTATGCTTGACCTGCAGCTAATATGCATTATCCAAGTTTCAGAGGGTCAGGTTGTTGAGTGTTTTGGATGTTGAATGGAAAAAAAATGAAAAAGATAACTCCTATGTGACTAGCTCTTTTCAGTTATTAGCAAATTGCATACATTTACCATAGATAGCAGGGAGCATGGTAATGGGACTCACAAGAGCCTCATAGCACAGTGGTCAAATGGCAGTACTGCAGTCAAGACTCTGCACGTGAACTGAGTTCAATCCTGATGGGCTCGGGTAGCTGGCTCAAGGTTGACTCAGGCTTCCATCCTCCCAAGGTCAGTAATTTGAGTACCCAGCTCACTGGGGTATGTGTGAAATGTGTAGCCTGCATAATTTAAAATGTTAACTGCCCAGAGAGAGCTTTAAGCACTATGGGGTGGAATCTAAGCAGCACACTTTGCTTTTTGCTTTGCAAACACCACCCCTCTGTTTCTTTTCTCTTCTTCTCATTCCCCAACCCATGGAGAGTAATGCTTCTGAAGGGGATGCACCTCCACTATCCTTGGAGATTCTCTACATGAATTAGAATGCTGATTTCCCAGGGTCCCAAATCAAGGAAGAAGATCTCTGTTGGATGGCGGAGGGTTTCCTCTTCAGATCCATTATTCTATATGTGTCAGAGAGTGAAAAAAAATAGAAGCAAAGAATCACTATCCTCTATTGATGGTAAATATATACCATATTTCACTAATTCTCATCCTCCTCATGTTGTCCCCACACTGCTCCCAAAAAGCTGCTCCTGAAAGGTGGCAACTCCTCCAGAATGCCTCCAGGGGATACAACACAGAGGACTACAGTAGTCAGGTTACTGAAAACTATGTGTGTGCCTTTCTCAAATGGAAGTAGTTCTGCTAAGAGGCCATGGGATACATATAACCCACTATGTCAGACTTCAATGTTACACACATGTATGGAACCCTCCCCCCTCATCCCATAGAAAGAAGGTGTGGTATAATAGATAGAGTGGTGGACTGGACTTCAGGAGACCACTCAACCATGGAAGCTCACTGGGTGGTGGCATTCTTAAAATCCCTACTTAAAAATCTCACTACCTTGCAAAGGTAAGGTCACTATAAGTCAAATGTAACTTGATGGCACATAACAACAAATCTGTCTCATGCTGTCCTGCTAAAGCCATTTTTTGCAATATATATATATATATATATATATGTAGAAGGGACCATCCAGACCAGCTTTCCCCAATCCGGTGCTCTCCAGATGGATTGAATTAGAACTCTCGGAGTTCAGAAGTAGCACATTGCAAGTACTGCAGTAAGATGTTACTTTTTGCATCAACCAGGTTGATTTAGTTTGGGATTTGTATGGCCACAGCTGTAATTCACTTCTTTTTCAGTTTAATAAGAATCTCTCTCTCTCTCTCTCTCTCTCTCTCTCTCTCTCTCTCTCTCTCTCTCTCTCTCTGTGTGTGTGTGTTTCTCATTACCTATCTGAGCAGTAAAAGGGAGGACAGGTATTTTATTGTGATTATTCCTTGGTGAGTGTACAACAAAATGTACCCATACTGCATTCTATGCACCTGATATCATTTAAATGTGTTTCCCTTGACTGAGAATACAGTATTAGCATGCTTTGGATCTGTGGCTTAAGCAAGCAAGGCAACCCAGCTTAAAAGAGGAGCCAAAGAGCCAATGCTACATGTTAAGTGCAACTTTGGTTTCTCACATAAAGGACTAAGATAAATATGGTTGCTCAAATTAAATTTTAGAACTCCTCACTGGGACATGGGGCACCAGCAAAGCCTATAAAAACATAATTACATTTACATTCCATCAAGCTGATTCTGAGTTATGGTGATCCTTTCCAGGGCATCCTAGATATTAAGTACTCAGAAGTGGTCTATCAGTCCCCACTTCTGGGGGTTCTCTGGAGCCATGTAAATTGTCCAAGGCCACCCAGGCTGGCACTTCTCCTATAAGATACAGTGAGAACTTAACTATCAACCTTTGGCTCCTCAGTCACGGGCTCCAACTCACTGAGCTATTCAGCCAGATCCTATGGAAACATATTTAATATCAGTCTATACAGTTTATGACTGTCAAGTGTAGGAGAATCCATTAGCAAGCACCTCTGAACATCAAAGTTTCATTTAGGAGGATTTGATGCAATTTTTTCAGCCAGCATCCAACTGGACATGGATATAACTGTTAATTCCTGCTATGTTCTTTAATGAATATTCTCAGGAAAGTACCAGGTGATGCCAGTTCAATTTTTTCACTAAGTTAATACTCATAAGAATGCCTGTCTATTGAATTTCACTCAGGCTAATATTTTGTGCAATAAACAGAATTGGCTAACTGAAGGAAGCATTTTCATGTATTTTCTAGTGGCTGTTTCAGTAATGAGGAAAGGTAATGCATTAGTAATAAGGAATGGGAACAACTACTTTGGCAGACAGAGAATAGTAATGAGGAATAGGAAAGTGGGCAGATGGGCAATGGTAACTGTAATGACCTCTTGCTGGTCCAACATAGTGAGTAACAAAATGAGTTACTTTTTAAAAATATTCCAGGCTCTGAGAACTCCTGTTACCTTCAGCCAGATGGTAAATGCCTGGGGGTAAAGGGAATTGAGCTTCACCAATTTAGAAGGTGTCAAATCAGGGAAGAATGATATAGACTATGATATGCATTTCCCACACTCATGGATTTACCTGCAAAAAATTAAGCAGGAACTCCAGTTGAAATTGCTTCCAATGAATGTTTAACTCTGGATGGACTTTAGACAGCATTCTTTTCCTCAGCCTTGTACATTGACTGATTTCAACAGACTCAAGAAAGGGAAAAAGGCTCTAAAGCAAAGAGGTGGGGGCCTCTTTGAAACCAGAGGCAGAAAGGAGCAATTGGTTAGTGCTGGATAGATTGACAGTCGTCCTGGCCCAGAAAGGTCTCTCCCAGCCATACCTACTAGAGGCAGTATGTGAAGTTCCAAAAAAACAACAACAACCTTCCAACAACTTGTAATTAATCCATTCTCACAGTATTGAAAGTATAACCATGTTGCATCATTTTTGTAACTTCATGATCAAGTGACTTATTTTGTATTGTAACAGTAATATCTTAAATATTTTTATAATTACAGAGTATGGAATCACTAAATAGTGGAGAAGGACAACCCACATGATTCAGCACTGGCTCATGCTGTTCCTCCTGCCCTGTTGTGGATGTTGAGCTAACAAAGAGGAGACTGAGAGCCAGTGTGGTCTTGTGGTTAGAATGATCGTCTAGGATCTGGGAGACCTGGTTCACATCCCCACTCAGCCATGAAAAGCACTGGATGATTTCAGCCAGGCATAGACTCTTGTACCCTCCTGCCTCACAGGGGTGCCATGAGGACAAACTGTGGAGAAGCCCACATGCCATCTTGAGCTCGCTAGACAAAAACTGGGGGAGTTAAAGTGTAACAAAGGCAACAAATTGGGCAAGAGAAAAGCATTTTAAAGTAGTTATTTAAATTGTAATTAAGAAGATAACTTAGTACTTGGGGGCATTGGTTCTATAACTATAAGGAATTACTCTTCAAAAGTAACTTTCCCAGTCCAGTTGTCATCATAGTCAGTGTAGAATGGGGGGATTAATGCCAGCTTCCCCTCCTGATCAGCTCAGCAGGAGAAGACTTCGGAAAAGTCCTAGTCTGCTCTTCATCTCTGGATTATGTTCCTCAGTCTCCACTGAAAAATTTGTAGATAAATACCCATCACATGCAGACCTAATTTGGCTAGAGCCCAACAGTTCTGTACTGCACTTAGTTTAATGGTTAATCCAGGGCATGCATTGCCTGTCTTAAACCAAAGCCCACTGAGTCATGTATTTATGCAAGCGTCTCAGCTTTCATTTCTTTCAAAAGTTAGGGAATTCTTTATTCGTCCTCACAGTTAATGTGAAAAGCTTGAAAATAAGCCCCATGAATGGCTTAATGGTGGTTAAAGTTGGAACTTAAACTACCCAACATTAACTATATTAAACTGTCATAATTTGGGGGCTATTCTCAGGATTTGGAAGTTCATAGACATTTAATTCAAATGCATTTCACCCTCCTAGCCCCAGGGCAGCCCCTTTTTAATTACACAATGAACATGTGGTTATCATTACTTTGGAATGGGTCAGCTTTCACAGAAAGATTAACTTGGGTGAACTTAATCTGGAAACTTTCAGGTGCAGAATGTCTGATATTTATATCACAGAGGCTTTCCCGATATGATATAAAACAGTGACAATTTTAACTCCTGTGAACAATGATCAACGTGCCCCCAAAGATTCAAGTTTAATCTCCGTAGATGAAAGAGCCCATATGGCTTGCAGTGAAGAGCAAGCCTTTAAAAAGCCGGGGTGGGGGGAGGCCTCACCAGAGAGGCCATGAGAAACAAAAATCGTTGAATAACCAGAACAATATTTCAGCATAGGTTCTAGATGGTGGCATATGAATGAACTACCCAAACAATATCTGATCACAGGTTTTGGAAAGGTTACTTTTCTGGACTACAACATCCCAAATCCCCCAGCCAGCATGTTCAGTGCTATCACTGCTGCCATTGCTTTGCTTGTTTAGGAAAGAAATTGATAGTGAAACTCAACATTAGTATTATGGTATTTGTTCTTTCATTTGTTTTGCATCCTTGAACTCAACAGTTTTATTCGGATGAAAGAGTGCTCTCAAGGAACCAGTCCACAATAGAGTCCTTATCTGTATTAGGCAAAAAAATCTGCTTCTTGGTGAAAGTTGTCACCGGCCACAGCTGTTTGACATAATGGTGCTGTTTATTGTAAACTGCTTTAATAACCCAGTCTGGGTCAGTAACAAGTTCCAGGTCAGAACCAAAAAACTAAAACTAAAATAAAAATGAAAGCATCCAATTTAAGCAGTTAAAATGCAGAAGCACCAGAATGTGAATTGCATAACTTGAATTTATGAGAAATGTATATTATGGCTGAAATCCAGTAATGAGTTACACGTAGCGTAGGCCCATTGAACAACTGGGGATTTGGTTAGTCAGCTCCTTCATAAGTTCCATAATTCTACTTTATTGGTGACTTACAACTGGATTTCAGCCAATATGTTCAACTTCTGTCAGCAGGACTTTTTTTAAAAATTAACGTGAAAGACCTTGAGGTCTGGACCAAAAGAGGAAGTGACCAGATAGGCCTGTAAATGAAGTGAAAACAAGACTGATACAATCAGCACTCAGCTCACAGGTACATCAGGGACAATACAAAAACAAGAGAATTCAGTTCCTTTATCAAAAGAGCATTCACAGGTTGGCACGGCTTTGCCAGTTACAAAAATACAGCCTCTGTTTACAAATCTATGCCACTTGATTAAAAAAACATCTCCACATTTCAAACACGAGACCAGGCCACCCCTCCCCGCTTCTCGTAACCCCCCCCATGGCTCTTCCCACAATGCCTGGGCTGATTGGTGGGTGGGTGAGGAGGGGGTCCTGATGAGCCATAGGAAAGAAGCAGACCCCATCAGTGTTGGTGCGGCTGCCCCTTTTCCGTCAAGAAGATCATGACCATGGCATAGAAAAGGTATCCCAGGAGGAGGAGCAAGGTGCAGGGCATGGGGCTGATGCAGAACCGGGAGGCCACGAAGTAGACCATGAGCAAGGAGAGGAGGACCCTGTAGCTCGCCAGAAACCTCAGGCTGACCCTGGGCCACTGGATCTGCTCCAGGCACTGCTTGGGCATCAGACTGTGCCTGGCCTTCATCCCCAGGGCAGTGCTGGTGAGGTGGTAGCGGCAGAAGCTGCCCAGAAAGTCTCCTTGGGCACAGAGTCTTTCCATTTGGTCTGCAAAATGCTCGTTGATGGCCAAAGAGAGGCAGAAAAACAGGCGCATGAGAGTGGGGCTTTTGTAACTTCGGATGGGCTGAAGCTCGGGATTTCCTTGGTATTCCACCTGAAACCTGTGCAGGCCATTGATGATCTGGTACCTGCCAAGTGGCGTGAGAGTTATTCCATCTTCTGTCTGGATGCAATCTGGCAGCTGCTTCTTCCCGTTCTCATCCTGAGCTGCCCCCGAGTTCAACATCATCTGGTGCAGCTGGGCTTTGTTCAACCAAAATATGTGACACAGATATTCCAGGGCCTTTTCCAAGTATTCATCCATCTTCTTGATGCTGTCTTGCCCAATTTCATCCAGCTCATTGCCGGTGTAGGAGCCATTCAAGTCAGTGGACCCAAACCAAAACCAGGAAAAAAAGGACTGGTTGGCCATGGCCTCCACAGAATGGACCAAGATGGATTGGGCTGTCTGCTGGGCCTGGCTGATCAGCTGGGCCAAATGCAGCACCAGGTTTCTGACTTCTGGCCCAAACATCTGTGTGTACTGGAAGTCCTGCCCTTCAAGGCTGTAAACCTGACTCTTCACCTTGAAGGAAGCATCCATGACGTTTGGAATCCGGGGTGACAGGAAGCTTCCCCTGAGAGAGGGGCTCACAAAGAGGCGGTGCTGGTGGTGCTGAGGAATGGCCAGGTCTGTCTCCAGAAACAGATGCTCTGCTTTCTGGATCATCTTGGCAAGATTGGGCTGAGCAAACACTTTGGCCACCCTAAACACCATCAAGGCATTCTTCGGGCTGACCAGGTCGGTCCAGAGGGCATGATTCAGAAAGCTAACAAAGAGCTTGGTGTACATCAGCAGGTTCTCCTGAACAAAGGGAGCCCATTTCTCGGAGACACTGCGAGGGGGGCACTCTGTGCTCGGAAGGGGCTTCTCAGGGGCATACCGCCACAGCTGCAAGTAGCTCAACCACATTTCCAGAACGGCTCTGAAAGAAGCTTCCAGGGGCCAAAGGAGTGCTGCAGAAAGATGTAGAGCTTCTGCTGAACAAATCGGGGAATCACTGTCCTCTTGAACTCCTCCTGTGGGCTGGCAGCATGTGAATGCGTCCCCTCTGGCTTCAGGCTGTTGCTGAAGGCATGCAGGTGCTTCACCAACAGGCGGATAACCAAGACGTGTTCCTTGGTGGGTCTGAACGAATCCTTGATGTGAGGCAACTGCATTTTCTGGTACATGTCCTGGGAGTAATGATGGAGCCACATTTCCACAAAGACCAGATCCAAGGTTTCTGATTGCCAGATCTCCTGGGAGCTGGGGTCTGTGTTCACGGACGTCTGGTGAGCCACGTGCCTTTTCAGCAGGCTGGTGGGATGCATTCCATAGGAGGTGAAAGGCATCACTGGCAATCGGGGAGCAGGTGATGGGATCACAAATCAAAGGAGGGGGGGGTGGGAGGATGCTTCCTTCGGTGGGCAGGAACCACTTCAAGTACCGATCTACCAGGACAAAGTAGGCACTGTTGGATGTACTGATGTGGCCGGCCAGGTGGGCATTCCTCTGCGTAACCAGGCTCAATGCAAAGTAGAACATGTAATATTCATACAGATTGAAGGCTAGTTGGCAACTCAGCCTTCCAGAAGGAAGGAATTGCACTTTGTTGTAGTATAAGGAACATTCTGGCAAAATCCACTCTTGTATTGAGGCTTTTACTGGACCAGGAAGGTAGGACACTGGGAAGTCATATCTGTACTTCTCAGCTTGAAGCTTGTACATCAGCCTCATCATGGGACCTCCAGGATCCAGGAAGTCAAGCACCACATTGTAGTCGGTCAGGTTTGTTCTCCCCTGTAAACAAAGGAGGTTCCAGCCTACAATCACACCATCCAGGCTGCCAAAGATGCTTTCTACTAGCCAGGAAAAGATGGAATGCAACTCCTTGGCTGGAAACTCTTCAATGACGGTCACAAGTTCATGGCAGAACTGGATGAACAGCTTATTTAAGCAGTCAGCCTTTAAGTTGGCCAGGAGCGGGCTGGGTTGCGGGAAGGGCGTGCCAGCTGCCTCGGGGGCTCTGGCCAGGCCGAAGCGGGGTGTCATCATGGCGACCAGCAAGAGAAGCGGCAGCCTTGCCCTCAGCACCCTGGAGGGAAGGAGGGATAGACAGAGAGACGGATGCAGGCGCCCTGGGACCGAACTGCCTACAAGCGCCTGGACACTGGGGGATGAGAGGGGGCCAGCCTGCCTCGCAGGGCGGTTGGGAAGAAGCAAAGAAGGCTTCTGCTTCTTCTGCTTCTGGGTGGGCGAGACCCCTTGCCTCACTCCACAGGTCTCCTTCGCATCCTCCTCATGCCAACGGCAGCGGCTCCACTTCCAGGAGCCGGCGGGCTAGGCCTACAAAAACAAGCATTCTCAGCTGGGCATTGAAGAGAATTTTGTTTCGTGAGAATCAATTGACTTAAGTGAACCAATTGTGATGCATTTATAGTTTGGAATGTGTAACTGTCCAATTTTTGCAGCACCAAAATGTGTATCTTGGGGACATGCTTATTTCATAGAGGAAATGCATACAATGCCAGTGTGTATTTTCATACTTTAAAAAATACCAGACATCAGGATGAGAAAGATGACAGAACACATGTGAAGCTGCCCTGGGCCACAAATAGACTAGTCCATCCATTGCTACCCATATTTATTTATCGAAAGGGGTTGTGTGACCCAGGCAGAGTTAAAATGGCCTCAGAAGTCCCAATTGTATTTCTAGTGCACGGAAACTGAATGAGTACATATAACTAGCTCTGCTATGCTTATGCAAGACTCAAGATAAAGTGACAATTAAGATTCTAGCACCAGGCCAATGTTGTTGAAAGGTCCTGAATATGTTCCCTTTTCCACCAAATTTGGGGGAAGAATCTGGAAGTGGTAATGTGTACTTCTATTGTGAATGCTGGGCCCCATCTTTAAGGTTATTTATAAGCACTCAAGGTTGCAATATGGGGTTGTTTGCACTTTTGCAAAGGAGAAATTAAGCCATATTAGAACTTTTTATTATCCTTTCATCCAGTCCCACTGCATTGCCATGACTTCTGAATCGACTTGCTTTACGTGATTGTAAAAGGAAAGATAGCAGAAGCTGATATTATCTGCTCTCACTAGCAAACACTGTGCTATTTTTTTGCCTGTGGGATTTTTGGTTGGCTGAGAAGGCATTCAGCAAAACTTTCAAAGACATCAACAAAACTTGTGCTTCTCAACATAATCTTCTTCACACATCTCTGAGATCTGAGATGCACAATCCTTAATGCTGCTAAGCACATTTTCATCCTGGAGAGTGAGAAAGTATCAGCATTAAGTATTCCTTGGGGGAATTCACAAATGCTGACACCTTGTGTGTTTATTAGCACTTTGAAACAACTAGCTATCCTGAGCAAATTTCTTCAGACACTTTCTCTATTTATACAACTTGCCACTTTCATATGCAATCTGGATTCCACCCTGCCCCCAATACTTTGAGCTCAATAGACACTCCAAAATCCATACTTCTATATTTCAAACGTTTCATCCATGGGGTAGAAACCACTTCCTTAGGATCTTGGATGCAAAGGTACTTGTCATGCAAAATATGTCTTTGTGTATGCCCTTCACAGAAGTCACTTTTTAAAATTTTTGCAATGTTACTTTGTGGATCAGTTTCCAAAATCCTTTAACCAGCATAGCCGCTAGTCATACCGGCTGAGGGATTCTGGGACTCATAGTCTCAAAAAGTTACATTTCCAAATTTGGGCAATTGAGTCTGAGTGGCAGGGCTGACTCTGCTATTAGCCAGAACAAACAAGCTGCTTTGAGGCAGGGCTAGCCCATATGGGAGGGAAATCAGTCTCGCTATCATTACTCGAAGGAGCATTCTTTCACAATTGAAGTAGTGATTTGGTTTACCTACACATCCAGTGTGAAAATGGACTCTGAAGTCCCAATGGTACTTCTAGTGCACTGAAACTGAATAATTACATACCTAATTTTCGTATGTTTCTATACGTGCACAAAATGTATACAATTTAAAACTATGTTAACTGCTGTCTTACCACATGTTCTAATAAAAATAGAAGTGTTGGGTTGTTGAAATGCAGAGAAAATCCAGTGCTCAAAAGAGAGGGAGAAGAGAAACTAATCAATCAGAGAAAAATTCAGAAAGACAGGAATTCAACAATAATTAAACACCAATAACACCAAGTTTAATAATTTAAACTGAGGTATTTGTCCTCATTGTGATTAATGACAAAAATAACTTTAAATAATAATAATAATAAAGAACGTAGACATGTACATTTTTTTCCTTTGGCCTTTCTTCTGTGGAGATTAGCTTTTCTAAGACCAAAGGGAATAAATCGTTTAAACCACTGACCAGTATTATAAAAAAGAAGAAATTCGATCTCATCTTTAGAATATTGCCTTTCACATCCCATGGTGAATATAGTTAATGGTCAAGACATTTCTTTTAAAAATAAAACTCAATAAACCCAGCATCTTCTGGGAAACAAGGCATTTCTCTCAATGGTGTTATAAAGTTGTTACTGAAATAATGATATAAGATGTTTGAAAGGATCAAAGAGTTTGTCTGGTCTGTCTGCCTAGAATATCCCAAGCTGCTCTACTAAAATGATGAAAGGTGATAATGAAACAATTAAAGCCGACAGGCACTGGGTTGGCTTAGCTTCCTACATTCTAACCACTTATTTTCTGGATTAGGACGGAGCAGTGTCTGAGAATGCCTGCTAATGTTAACATCTGGTTTTTAAAAAGCACTGTTTGACTAGGAGGAAGGCATTTCTTTTGACATGCATTAAAAGGTTCTGTCAGGCCTGTTCAGGGCTGTGAAGCAGACTGCAGATGAAGGTATGGCACTGGTGTGTCTTGTAAGGAAATAAATTTCAAAAGAGCCAGGAGTAGAATATTTGATGAAGGACAGGCCAGTCAGGTTTTAAAGGAGGCAGTGATGCAGCTAGATTATCTGAGGGCCAAATTAGATGAGATGCTCCAATTGTTTTTAGAAGCAAGTAGTACATTTATCCCCCTTCCCCACCTTTCCAGTACAGAGTAGTAGTCATGATGGCTTAGAAACACCATAAAATTAAAATAAAAACAGCAAATAGAAAACAGATTCAGTCACAAAGCCATTAAAAACAGCTTGATGTATAAATGGATTTAAAAACATTAAAAACATGGCCAGAATCCTATTAGCTACACCTGCCAGTGTAATTCAGTCGGCGTAAATCTCAGTGGTGAGGTGAACTGCCACAAGTTAAGAAGTGTGCATTTGCTGTGGCATGTGAGTCCTATATCCCAGCCTGGAACAGCAAATACATCTTAAAATGTTAAAATGTAATAGGATTCTGGCTGAAGAGTCTGTATGCCCTTTCTGAAAGCTGTGAGAATGATTACTGATTGGAACGCTGAGAGACCTGCCATCTTACAGACTCTGAGCAATGCAAGGGAAAGCCCTTTCCCATATGCCACTCAAGTGGGCATCCACTTGGATGCTATAGCAGGTCAAGTGTTAATGCTGGGCCTGTTTGCTGCAATCCTTTATTGCTCATTGGGTGGCTCTTGAGAGCTGTGGGCTCCTGAAGTTTTGCCATAGGTACAGTGAGCCCCAGATGTACAATGAAAGCAGGTATTCCAGGAGGACAAGTTGAGGCACTCCATGTGGTTGTTTAATGAGACACAGGAACTTGCTCAGATAGTAGTACTTTGGTTATTTATATCCCGCCTTTCTCCTAATACAGGGGCTCAAGACAGAGGAAATCTGGTGAATTAATCACCTGGAAGAGTTCCAGCTATTGAGTCAGCCAACTCTATTTGGGCTAGAACACCAGATGGTGGTCAAAACCCACTGTTAAAGTTAACTAATTAAAAACAGACCAAAGGCCTATCGAATCCAGCATTCTGTTCGGACAGAGGCCAACCAGGTGCTACGAGAAGTCCACAAGGAGAACATGATTACAATAGCACCTTCCTGCTCATGCTGTCTAGTAACTAATATACAGAGACACACTGTCTCTGGTACAGAAGGGAGTACATATCCGTCAGGCATGGGGTTTTCAGAACTTTTGGACTACAGGTCCCAGAAGTCTGCAGAAATTTTCCCCAGCCAGAATTCTAGAAGCTTTAGCAGAAAAAAATATTCAAATTTCTACTGGATTCTTTGAATTGCTTACAGCTGACAAACAAGGGCTCATCAGACATGATGAATCTTCATGAAGGTGAGGGAAGTGGCTGAGTGGGGCAAAGCTCTATGGAAACTGCAAGGTACAGTATTAGGAGTCTGGTAGTTTCCTGAGAGGCACCCAGTATGGAGCATAATGGGAAGGTAGACTAGTAGTTTAAGTATCAGGCTGTGGAGCCAGAAATTGGGAGTTCAATTCTCCACTCTGCCTCCCAGGAGAAAAGCCAGCCTGTGTGGCCGTGAGCAAGCTATACAGTCTCAGGGTGCCCTCAGAAGAAGGGACTCATAAACTATTTCTGAGTACTTTCTACCTAAAAATCCCTAGAAAAGGTTGCCAGTAAGTTGGAATCGACTTGATGGCACACAATTATTATATTAGACAAACCCCTAATGTCTTGCAGCTTCTACAGAGCTTTGCCCTAGCCAGCCATTTCCCCTGTCTTCATGAAGATTAATCCCTTTATTTTTCTGCTGTAAGCAATTCAAAGCACCTGAAAGGACTTTATTTATTTATTTGGTTAAAGTCCCCAGAATTCTGGGAGCTGTAGTCCAACCCCCACCCCACAAAAGTTCCATACCTAATGCTCATTATATGCCCTGATGACTGATAGTCGCATCCGCTTTAAATATGCCCTATCCCCTTTTGAAGTGGCAGAGAATGAAACAACGTGTTGTAGAATGTAAGAACAAACAAGGTTGGATATTCAAGCTCTGGGAAGGCTAGAATTCTCAGGGCTCTTCTGCACATCCATTATCCATCCCCATGTGAAGAGATCAGAGAGAGTTCTGACCTACAGGCAACTACAGACTAGAATCTTTTAAAATTTAACAAAGCTGGATAACTAATTTTGTGAATGTGACCATTTTTTCGGTTACAGAAAGAGAGGGAAGGGACACATCACTCTGTTTACTATTCCTAACATTTGAACTCCAGCTTATGGGGAAGATTAAAATTACTTTAGGGGATCTTCAGCTGCAAATAGATGCTGGCTCTTTACAGAGGCATCTGCACTCTGTTATATTGCGTCACCCAAGCGCTTGGACACCACCTCTACACCTTATGGCACACACCAAGTCTCTTGACAGCCTGCGAAAAAGATGCTCAGGCAAATGATTAATGGCAGTAGTTCTCTTTCAATGTTAGGTGCATTCCCCAAGTGGGAAAAGGTGAAAGCAGCATCTTCCATCACCACATTAAGTAACTGGCCCGACGCTACTGCCTTATGCACCCAAAAGACTACTTCCTCCCTTGTGAGGATGTGTCAGAAGTATTGTTATATGTTAAGCTGTGGAGAACCAGAAATGATGACAGATTGTGTATGGGTCGAACCATACGTTATGTGCAAATGTGCTTATTAGAATGTTAAAGCCAAGTGATTTAGGCTGGCTTTTCTATTTAGAAAATTAGCTTTAGGAAATGATATGAACAGAGCTTGAATAGGGTCTCTAGGGGACCACCGGAGCTAGCAAAACAGAAAGGGTTAAAACACTTCCTACCAGAGTTGGGAGAAGTTGCTCTTTTGGACAGCAAATCCCACATTCTCCCAGACAGCATGGCCAGCAGCTAATATTCTAGGGGAGATTCTGAGAGACAGCCTATATGAAGGACTTAAGGATGGCCTTAAGTAAAAGTAACTGCCCCACCACCCTCCCATGCACACTTGCTGCATACGCAGGAGTGGGCCTTTTCAGTGGCTGCTTTCGGACCATGGAACTCCCTCCCATGGGAGACCAATCTGACTCCCTCCCTGCTGTCCTTCAGCTGGCAGACAAAGGCCTTCCTTTTCAGGCAGTCTTCTAAATAAGTAAAAGTGACTGCTGCTGATGAAAGGATTGCAAGGAGAGAGCGGCCCTTTTATCTTATGAAATGTGTTTTTAAATTGTTTTACAGAGATTTTTATTTAGTACCTTTTAATAATTAATATGTTTAATTGTTTTTTACAGTGTGTTTTCTTCATATTTGTAATTGTTTTACTATTTATATTTTTAAATCATTTTCAGTCATCCTGAATTCCTCCACATGGAGAAAGGTGGGGTAGAAATTAGAGAGATAGAGTCCAAAACTGGGGGGGGGGGGGGGGGGGCAGAGGTGTTTTTCTGAACCATGTTTCCTTCAATGGTTACTAGAATCTTCTTTCTGCTTAGGACAGTGACAAATGGCCCCTCCGAGCATGGCAAGGGCCCTAATACTTAAAGCCAGTTAAATTATTTTGGTCCCTGAGGCAGAGGTCCTTTCCCTAACTTTCATGGAAGTAGAAATAAAATAATAATAACAAAATAAATAATTAACCATGTACTGCCCTTTATGAGATCCCAAACCCCTTTTATGAGATTGCAGATCACCTGAAGTAACCACCTAACTCTAGCTAGTGGTAGAAATCACCTCCTCCCTACTTCTCTGGTCTTCACTGTCCACTTCTATTAACGACAACACAAACGTCACAGTTCTAGTGTGACCATTTCTATGCAGCATGTAGTGAGTCCCCACATGGGACTGACTACATTCATACTTCTACAGAATATGTTTATGGAACTGCTAAATAATGCAGTGGTTTAGGCATCTGGCTGCAAAGCTAGAGGTTGGAGGTTTGATTCCCCACTGTGCCTCTCTTCCAGGGGCTGAACTTGATGATTCATAGCGTTGTCTTCCAGCACTGCAATTCTAAGATGATGATGATGATAACATTTCTTACATCTCAAAAATAGTCATTTGGTTTTGGAAAGGGTTAAGGCACATTTCTCCACAGAAGAAAGCAATGTTGTTCTAATCTCACCAAACAGTGTGTGTATCACACTGAAAAGTTAAACCAATTCCATTAAAAGTTGGTATTTCAGAACAGGTTGCAGAGATAAGTAACAAATACAAATTAGATGACACCCTGATCTTTAATGTGCATCTGTCAGCAACACTTGCATAACACCATGGTTTATGTTGTTTCATTAGTGTGGCAGTAGTGAGACTCGTTGTCAGCCATCATTTACTAATGAAGCAGAACTTGATGTCAGTCTTGCTTTAGATGTAAAATTATGGAGATTTAAAATTGTGGGATCACTCTCTCTTTGTCGATGCATTTACTGATCAACTTGTAGGCACCATATAGATGTTATAGGAAATGGTACATCACACATGACCTGAGCTTAGAAGTGGCAAGCTGCAAGAGACACAGTTACCTGTGACTGGTTACTTTTTTTTGTGAAGAGGGTTAACAAAGTTACATTTCAAAAGTATTGCAATGGGTAAGAACAAAATTACTTTACTGGTTTAACAAGTAACTTTGTCTCATGACTTTCAAAAGTTATTTTTATAAGGCATTTGTAGAAACGTTTTGATAGGAAGTTTTCAAATTTTATGCCATTCTCTCATCAATCCTATGGTGTGAGTTTATATCAGTTTTGTTGTTGTTGCTGAAGTAAGATCTAACCATGAATTACAGCTTGTGGTCCCAGGGCTGAGGGGAGAGACTAAATACTTGACTCCACTGGTTATAAGAATAGTGCCAATCCTACTGTTATTAGTTGTTGGATTGTTGTCCTCCATGCATCGCCTCTTAGCACATGATCTTGTGAGACTTTCTACATCTTCCAAAGCTATATGCTAACTAGAAATTCTTCAGCTGTGGATACCGTAAACCTTCAGATGCTCCAGATCTTAGTTGGCTAGAATCTGATGCAATGTTTAGCAACTTTCCCCACTCTACAAGGCATTGAAAGTTTTGCTCAGTTACAGTCTGAAGAAAGTCCCACAAGTAGAGATAGGACACCAACCAAACTACAACCCTGAAGACAGCATGAACTGGGCTGGTTCATGGTTCAGTTCATGGATCCGATTTTGCTGAAATGAAACTAATGGCTGAACTTTTTTTTCATTTTGCTTCAGCCCACTCTTCTCCCTGCACCATTGCCTCCCTACCTGCCCCTGCCTCCTCCTCCTCTTCCTCTTCCACTGTCGCCATCTTCATGTGCAGAGACAGCAGACCTGGCTCCTGGAAGTTATGCCACTGTCTCTGAAGATGATGACAGTGGAGGAGGAAGAGGAGGAGGACGCAGGAGCAGGTAGGCAGACAACGGAGGCAGGAGGAAGAAGTGGGGGGCATTAGGTTCCCCTACCCCCCCGGCACAAACATGAAAAAAACAAACTGTGAACTGGTTCATTTTTTCTAAGGTTCATGGGTGGTTCATGAACCATCCAGATTCATAATTTTTCTGGTTCATGCTCATCTCTACTCACAACACCATGCTGGGGCAAGGGACACCTTCCTGGGGACCAAATGCAGGTCCTGGTGGCATGTGTGTGCCTAGTACCTCAGACTATTTTCGTATTTCTGAAATATCCCACTCTCTGCCCTCCACATTCTATTGGCAAGAACTATGATCATTATCATTTACACTTTTACACATTGATTCTGCAAAAGGATTGTTCATGGTGGTAAATGTTCCACTAAATTATGAGGATGTTTCATTAATTGATTTTGCCTTCTCTCCAGAAAGGCCAACACAAACATGTAGTAATTTTCCATTTGTTAAACATTTCAGTCTGTGACAGAAAAAAAATATCACTTGTTGCACGCTGGACAAGCCACTGTGTAAAATATTCATCAATGCCCATTAATAAGACACAATTTTAACAAAAACAGCAAGTACATTGAGAGAAATTCATTGAATATTTATGCTGTTGGTCTCACAACATGATCGTCAGTATCGCACAACGTTCACACACAACCTCTGTCAGCCAGTGTCATTCTTAATATGAAATGGCACAGCTCAATATCCCCCAGTGTTAGGAAAAAACAATTGTTTGCAGTGAGTGTGCAGGTGTACATGTTTGCATGCATGTACATGGTTTCCACTCTACATCAACGATGTCATGTAATTGTAAATTCTTAGAAAATCTTATACTGCATTTCTAGGATGGACGATACCATGCTCATCCAAAGAATTTTACTTTTGCTAATACTCAAGAATAGAGAAGGGCACGAACTATAAAACCAGCCTCAGATAATGCTTCCCCCCCCCCTCTCTAATTCTTCCCGGCTTCAAAACTCTTTTTTTTTAAATTATGCTGATTTATGTTGTCTTTTATGCTATTTTTAATGGTTGTTTTCGTTTTACTGTTTTTATTGTCATTTTTATAACCCGAGTTGCCCTGGGAATTCTTCTTCCCGAAGTATGAGGTATATATTTATATAGTATATCAATAAGACTGGGTTTTATATGTGGGCTGCATATACCTTATTTGTGTGCATATTAACAATTGAACTAGTCTTCCATATGACCCCCACTCCTCCTTTCTTCAGAGCAGAGGAAATTGCTGGGGCTTGCCAGCTCCCTCTTCCCTATAGGCCTCCATATGTAAAGTCCTCTAAATGGGCACCCTGATGTATTATTGTTCTAATGAAGAAACACATGTTTTGGGTTTGCATTTCCTTATCTGTTTTTCACCTTGTGAGACTAGCACTTTCTCACAGGGCAAATGCATCCTAACATCTGAAAGTCCTACATTTCCAAAGCTTGTGGTATACTTTGGCAGAGAGAAAAAATATGTCCCAAACTATGTACACATTTGAAAGATATGCATGACTGGCAGTGTATTTTTGGATAATGTGAGCTAACATGCTTCATCAATGAGGTAAATGCATAAAGTAAAAAAAAAAAGTAAAATAAGATAAATGCAGGTGATTAACTAAATGAATTAATGAATTAATGAATATTCACAGATTTCCATGCATGAAGAAAAAGGGAAAAAAATCTTTCAGAGTGGCATGTAACTGGGGCATGATAAAAATGGGAACTAATAATAATAATAATAATTGTGTGTTGTCAAATCAATTCTAACTTGTGTTGACCCTTTCCAAAATTTCCGTGGTAGAGAATACACAGATATGGTTTACCATTCCCTTCTTCTGGGAGCGCCCTGGGACTGTGCAGCTTTGCCCAAGACCATATAGGCTGGCTCTTCTTCCAGGAGGCACAGTGGAGGATCAAACTCCCAACCACTGGATCCACTGCCAGATACCGAAACCACTAAGCTATCCAGTCAGCCCTGGTGTGTGCAGAGGTAACCTCTCTAGAAATATCAATTTTCCATATCTCTATCAGTATTGCACAGCTAATTTTTGTTTCAGTGCATGGGTCAATATAAACTTGCATTATACAGCTCAGCCTTCTCCAACCAGTTGCCCTCCAGATGTTTTGGGCTTTCAGTCCCATAAACCCTCCTCCTTGGTGTAGGTGTAGTCCAAAACAACTGGAGGGCACTGAAGTAGCTTGGAAACTTCATGGAATTTTTAAAATCTATATCTGACCATATAATCCTCTGTCTCTTGATTTCAATATTTACAGCAATACCATAATTTTCAGCACTGCTACTAAAGTAACTCCATGCTTTCTTCTTTCAAATACAACAAAAACTACACAAAGGAGTTGAAGACAGTGGTGCTATTCATTTGACAGATCTCATTCAATGATTTAGAGTCCCTTCCAGCTCTGCAATTCTAAGATTATTATTATTATTATCTTTCTAAAAATATATCACAGTATCTGAATACTCAAACAGAGCAATTCAAATATTTGTTAGAAATGACCATTAACTGAATAAATTAAATTATTCTGCTCCAATAGACCATAAAGTATTACATTAATAATACTTAAGCTAAGCCACTGCAGTCAAGCTCCTTCATTCCATTTATATATTAGAAGGATATTTACATTCTAATTTACTTTTTTCTGACTTTAAAAAAAAACTTTATATGGTAGGATATAGGAAGTAGGGATATGCACAGCAAAAATGGTTTAATTTTGTTTATGTTTCTTTGGGAAGAGGTGTGCCTCTATCATTTTCATTGTTTTCATGCACTAATCATATAGTTTACCAAGAAAGTTCATGTCATTATTTTTGTAGTTGTAGAAGGGGCAACCATGTTAGTCTGTGCAAGCATTATAGTTACTTTTATTTTGCTTTTACCTATAATTCATTATTTTCCTCATTCATTTTTCTGGTGTTAGTAGTCCGGAAAAGCCCTCACAACAACCACAAAAAAAGCAGAGACAAGATAACAGAAAATCTACATACTTCAAAACCAGGCAACAATACAACCAACAACTATGAAAAGGTCCCCCCAAAAGTCAACAAAATATACATCTTTAACACAATACATACACAGTAAGCAGTCACAGAGCTACAGCAGAAAGGGGTTAAAGCACTATTAATTTCAGCTCTGGAAAATTTACACTCTTTCTTTTAAGCATAAGAAGGTAGCAGAGAGACAGTAGGTATCTCTGTCAACAATGTGTGGGCCTATTTGCTGAGTACAGTACAGGTTGGGAACTTCTGCTTTGACTGCAGTTATGACAGACACACTTCTCTTCCCAAACCTTAGCAATTGAAGTGTTTTAATGAGAGATATTGGAAACTAGGGATGTACGCTGGTCCTCTGACCTGGTCCATGCCTGAATAAAGCACAGAGAGTGGTGGCTGAACCACCCTGTGCCCTTTAGAGACACTCCCACCAGATCTTTGACCAGGTCCATATTGGCGCATTTCCAGATATCTAGGAAAAATTCATTCCTGCAAATGGAAAAATGCAAATGGCCAGGCCTAGTCACAACAAATAGTGCTAGACCCTCGAGTTTCAGGGGGCCCTGAGGTACAGGCAGAACACAAAGGCTTCAGGGCCAGGGAGCAGCAGTCTGCAGAGTTCGATGTTCTTTGTTTGTTTGTTTTTCTAGTTGCCAGAAGAAAGTCGCACCAGTGACCAGAGTGGCTTCTAAAGCAGCCACGGGGAATAGAATAAGTGAGGGTCTTTAAAAGGGCAATGGGCACAATCCTCTTTGACACTTTCTTAGAAAGGCAATGCACAGCCCCTGCTGTTCCCGGACATCACCTAGAATTTCACCTGATCCTCTTCCTTTCTCAGTCTTCTCTTCTGTCACACATCAGCACAGCACATTCAAGAAAATGAAGGGTGAAAAAACATTGCAGCCCTATGGCTACTCTTGTCATCTTTTCTCTCCCCCTCTTCCTTGTCCCCATAGCTGCAACTGATTGTATTTTGGTCCCTTTCTGCCATCGCTCTGCTAGAATGCAGGAGGTTGGGTGAACAGAAAAGCAAAACTGTAAACAATGCAGACTACTGATTTAATTTACAACTTTTTAGCAGGAAAAGCAAGGGACATGAAATTTCTAAGATAAAGAGCATACTGTCCTCCATTGGCACCAACTCAGTGTCTTCCTTCGTTTTTGTTTCCCCACTTATAATCTAATTGTGCTTTTTTTATCTTACCATTTTTGGCCTCATGGATGCTGGATTTAACATGAAGAATCTGTAGAGAGTGCTTTTCTGTATTTTGAGTACCTCTGGGCTCATTGCTTTGCCCAGTGGACATCCCAGAACTGCACCGATATTCCTGATTTGGTCCACATTTAAAAACTGTGCAACTCTGTATTGGAAGAATTCAAAAACCTCAAAGCATTTCCTTTATTTATCTATTTTTTTAAGTGTGAATAAACTACAGCTCAAGCTTGGAAATATCACTTCCTCGCAGATTATAGAGTCCCATAGGCATCATGCTAGCCGTACGGCTGGGGATGGGGAGTTATGAAGTAACCTTTGTAACCTTTGCTTTGGTCCCTTCACCAATCAGTGATAGAGACTGGGTAGTTCAAGAGATATTCATGTCTCACAATTATTACACATATCTTGCTTCCTTTTCCTACAATAAGCTGTCCCTTGATCACCTATTTATCCCATTGCTTTACATTTTATGCACAAAGACACATAGAAAGAAACACACATATATGAATAAAGAGATTGGTTTACACAGAAGTATCCTTGACTGGCCGAAGTCTCACTGAACCAGAGGTAGGAAACTTTTGGCCAAAGATGTTTTGGCTTACAACTCCTACCCACCCCTGCAGAACATGGTCAGTGTTATGCTATTGTGAGAGTTATGGTGAGAAATATAGTCCAAAACACCTAGAAAATCAAAGGTTCTATACAGATATATTAAACTTAGGCTCACTTCTGTTGGCTAACATATGTTTGGCAAAGGAATGTAGGTAGTACGAAAGAAGCTTTTTCTCCGTTCTGTCATCTGTGCAGAAATTCCTTGAAGTCTGTTCAGAAGAAATTAGAATTAGAATTGGTTGACAACTGGGCAAACTTCAGATGTATCTTAACCATAACCATAAATAACCAATCAAGCTAAATTGATGTAAATCCAAGTACTGAATTTAAATGGTCTGATGGCTGAATTGCAACAGGCTTTCCAGATGTGCAGTTCAAACTCATTTGTTTGTAGGAGATCCAGATGTCTTTCCTCAAAACAGGGCTTCTGCTCTAACAATGATTCATTTTTTTCTATCACAGCAACAAAAATATCATTATGTCACAAGATAATAATAGTAATAAGGAAATTTCACAGTTAATAATCATGATTGGGGATGACGAGAGGAATGGGATTATGTCTGAAGTCTCTATTCAACATTGCCATTGTGCCATCACCAACATCAAGATGAAATTTCTCTCTCCCCGTGTACATAGATACCATATTCTAATGTTCCTGATTATTTATTTTCTTTCTTTCTTTATTTATTTATTGCACTTATATGCCGCCCATCTAGACATTGTCTACTCTGGGCGGCTCACAACAGACAAAATAAAAACAATTAATATATAATAACAATTTATCAGCAATATACAATGATAACAATAGTTCAAGATGGGATGAAAAAATAAATTAAGTAGTGCCTGGAGGGAAGGCCTGTCTGAATAACCAGGTCTTAAGTTGGTTTTTAAAGATGCCCAGCGAGGGAGCCAAACGGATCTCGGAGGGGAGTTTGTTCTAAAGAGAAGGAACAAACTTTCCTTATTACTATTATTATCTTGTGACAAAGATTATTTTACTTCCTTAGAGTCTGAATATAGTTCTGTTGTACAATTCATTGCAAACATAATCACAGGGGCAAAATGGTCAAAATAAACCAATCCAAAACACATAAATAGACTAACATGCATAAGCAAGATCCCCGTTCTCTAACATTTCAGGGCCAAAATCTGACACCAGAAAACAGTCCTTTTTGATGTCACAGGTAGTGGCCATTTGTATAGCAATTGAAAATGTGAGTATGCATATGCTTGTGAATTGTTAAAAAAAAATATTGAGCTGTGACAATCGTGCTTGACTCCCTCCCTTGTTCTGAATATCACTTATGGCACAGGTGCATGAATATCTCAGATCTCTTCCCCCTTTAGCTTTTCAGTATGTAACAACACATGTACAAATCCCTTTGCCATTAGGCCTTGGCACCAACTCAGAATGGGTGAAGCCAGCAGCCCAGACTTTAAAGCCATTTTACATACAAAAAGCAAAATTCTTTCTGACCACTCACTCTGATGCTTCCTTGTCCAGAGACTTGGGGAAACACAACTTCCTAGTACGCCAATAGTACCTTAAGACATGGCAAACCTACATGCTGCTAATTCTATATTTATATTTATACAAAGTGCTAGATTTTTGCATTCTTCCAATTATGTCTATTAATGTTCTTATACTGTCTATGAAATAATAAAATGATTTGCTTTTACTCAGTAGCAAAGCTTACATCTGTGCCTTCAAAGCCTTATCTCTAAAAGGTTCTATCTTTACCAAGCAACACCCCACATATGTTTTCTCCACATAATGGTTAATGTGTCTTTGTAGAAACTTCAAACAGAGATTTATGAGACTAGCTTTGGTTGACACCTATAATGCTCAATTTTACTTCTCCTCAGAGCATTCTAAATCCAGATCTTGAAAAGGAAAGCTCTTTGGGAAGCTGTCCTGTCTTTGAAACCCTCTGTTTGAAGTGACTGAACAACTATGCACCAGCAGCACTGAAACACTGAAGGGAGTCCCACACTTAAGAACCAAATCTTTGATCAACTTTGAATAAATATTTGCTGAGTTACATCAACTGTTAGCCATGTCCATATTCTGTTTACATCAGCCAAATAAACCAGTAACAGAAAGGTCCATAAGCTAACCTGAGTTCTCTGCAAATGTAAAGGTACAAAGAGCAAAAGAGCTACTGACATTCTGAAGACTTTGTAGATATTCCTGTCAGCACTGATTCACTTGAAAGATGCTGTAGCAAGTGCACCCAACCTTATCTTCTTGCTCTTCCACTTATCTTCATATTAACTTTTCAAAAAGGCATTTAAGCCTATACATGTTGGTGTCAACTGTAGCTAGAGAATTGTTTGGCATGGTTGGTCTCGCAAAGTCTCCAAACAAACCTTAAAATGGAAGGCTTCCTAAAAGTGGACAAAAGCAAAGTCCATCTCACTGCCTCTCCACTGTTAGTTACATATGCAAAACCTTGAGCCATTTTTTTCCCATTGACCATGGAATGGGTACCTTGGGAGAGCAAATTCCAGAAGGGAGCTGGTTGAAGAATGCTTCTTGATCACATGATCACACTCATTTCTTCATCCACTGATTTACAAGCTCCTGATTTACAAGCTGTGAATGAATAGTAGCCTTCAACAACAGGAAGCTATGCCATTGAGAAATCTGATATCTTCATGTGGAGCCAGGAGACGAGCCTCAGTGCCTAACAGGAACATTCACTCCGGGAACCCCAGTAATCAGAGCTGTTAACCAGAAGGAAATGTCTTCAGTGCACTTACATGGTTCTTAATCAGCTACTGACAGAGTGCCTTTGATCAATGGCTTTTTGAAATGAGGTTAACTGCAGTTTACAATATGTCTACATACATTTCACAGTCAATCCCAAATGTACACATTCAGAGAAATCCTTCAGTCATGGATCTTTCCACTAGTCCTCACTTGATTTCTTGATATCTTGGAAAACTGGCTGAAAGAGATAGCTGTTCACATATGCTAGAGAACTTCCAATGGCAACAAATAGATTTCAGCTCAAAAGAAGCAATGGAGCACTACAGTTATATTCAAGAGAATGCATATTTTTGACATTTTTTGTAGCGAGTAAATAGCACCAACAGTGCTTTCTTTTTCTCCCACATTTCAGTTTTATTAGAATTCTTAAAACTACACTAGATGGTCCCAGTAATTGCCTTATCTGAAAACTTCTGTTCCATGTGTTGACTGACTTTCAACAGTTGTGGACAATAACTAGTACAAACCAAGGGGTTGCATCTAGAGATCCATTGAAATTGATAGCCAAGTTAGATGTGACTTCAGACCCAATGATTTTCCTGATATACTGTAGATCTAATACAGAAATTATTCTGTATTATGTGAGGCCATGGAAATAACTCAGACAGTCTGAATTGCTAATCACATCCACCCGTTAGATAAGGCAGCCCAGTATTCCTGTCAATATAACAGTATTTACTATGTATGAATAACAACAAAAACAGGAAGAAGAAGAGGAGAAGAAATTAGTCAATTTCAGTAATACATTTTGGTTAACATTTTGGTTAAGTGCTGCCCTTTGGTTCAGTGGGGCTTATGCCATGCTAAGTGTATTTAAGCTGCACGTCTACATCTATGTGCAAGGGACCAACAGCAATTGAACTCAGTAGGAATTACCTTCAAATCAATTAACTCAGGATTCCATGTTATATTCCTTGTAATACTGATATCCAAACTAGTGCTACTGCAGAGCGAAATCTGGAGCTGACTTCTTATTATAACCCACTATGTATATATATTTATACCAAGATGTAATAGCTTTTGGGAAGACTCTGCCATTTCCCCTAATCCTTTTTGCTAGTCTGACAGCTGGTAGGAAAAGGCAACTTTTCAGTACTTTTGCCCAGCAGGAATCTGGATGTGAAAACTGAAGGACAGGTCTCTTAAGTGTTCCTTTTTCCAATATGAACCCTTCGTACCATCAGATTGAGATATTGATATGAATATGTATTAAATATAAATGTTGTATAGTTGAAAGTAAAATGGCTGATTTTACCTGAGTCATTGTACTGATTGTATTCAGGTGTAGTTACCGTAGTTATCAAGGTTTGAGACTTAATGTTGTACAGCTGTGGTACATGATGAAACTTTGTGTAACTGAAAATGAAGTAATGTATTTTCTGATTGGTCCCAGAACTTTACGTAAGTCATGTGTAAAGGAGACATTTTATCTGCTGGAAGTCAGATCACTTTTTTCCTATGTTATGTGTTGTATCATGTCATGTTATGCTGCCAGATGAATGTCTATTCTCTCTGTATATATGTTAATAGACTAAGTTGATATTTTACTCTCTCATTGTCATAGTGTCTATGCAAACCAATATCTCCTTACTCTGCTAATGTTATGAGAATACACGTTTAATCAAAATTCTCAACACAGATATGAGATGTTCTCCTATGACACTGGAGTTAAGATGGTCAGTGTATGATCCCAGTGTGTGTGTGGGGGGGGGTCACCCAAAATTTTAGTGTTAACACCCTCCCAAAATTTTAGAATTAACATCCACCACTCACATGACCCAGTGCTAGCTAGGATACAGGAGGTCTTCCTATTATGTGGCCATTGTGGAATCTGCAAGGGAGAAGGCCCACCTGAACCTAGTTTTAGAATCATTAGGCAGCATCCTGACATTTTCACAGTCATTCAGAAAGACATTTTTGGTTCAGTTTGTTAATGGATACCATTGGTTTTCAATTGATTTCTGCAATTTTAGATCATGTTTGAGGTGTTATGCTGTATGACTTATGCCTATTACATAAACCACAATGAGCTTCTTCTTTGAAGAAAAGTAAATTAAAGTTAGAGGAAGAAGTAAAGAAAACCAGGTAATAAAGTAACTCATTTCTTCCAGAAATATACACTTTCTCCCTCAACAGTTTACTCATCTTCAGATCCCTCATCCTCAGATCTTCTTCAATTATTTTTCCTTAGATCTTCATAATCTGAAGAGTAACTTAAATCCATTTGCTAAATTCAGAGTAGAAACATTTAATCAATTGCTGAATTGTAAGCCAACTCTTGTATAAATTCTACTAATTTTCTGGGTAGACTCATGTTGGGACTAGCAGTTGACTTAGGGCCAGTGTGTTTAATCTGGAGAGGAGGAAATGAGGGGGAAATATATAACAAGGGTTTTCAAATGAAAGGTGAAAGGTATCATGTACAAGATGGAGCAGATTTGTCTTCTGTTGCTCCAGAGAACAGTGCTAAAACCAGTGGGTGGAAATAGTAGGAAAACAGATTTCAGCTAAATCTATGAGCTGTTTAACAGCGGAACAGATTTCCCCAGAAGGTCATGGGTCATGTTTAAGCAGAAACCAGACAGCTATCTGTCACAAATTCTTGTAATTGTATCCTTATGCTCCCGAGGGGACTGGTACCAAGAGTAAGATTTTAGCAGGCTGAGACACAAATAAGAGGTAGCGCAAGAAAAGTCTAAATCAGGGTCAAGAAGCAGAGCAGAGAGGTCCAGCAAATAGAATCCTACTGGATAGTTGGGTAGACCAGGTAGTGAGAAATTTGAAGCCAAAGTCCAAAAGGAGAGCAGAACCAGGTCAGTGCAAGGGTAACAGAACACAAGCAGGGAGAGTCCAGGAAGTGTAGTCAAGATAGCCCAAATGTCAAGCATAGCCAGGGAGTAAACAACAAAGGTCAGTTTATAAAAAAGACATGGTCTGGAACTAAAATAGACTTTGTCTCTAATAGATATGGGACCAAAAATTATTCGGTCCCCATTTGTCGGCACGACACCACATCTACCATGCGTACACTCACCCCACTCCCTGGACCAGCTGGGCCACTTACCCGGCTTTGCACACCGCCAAGGTCTTTCTTCTCCAGTGGTGCTCCAATCTGTGCAGGAGCTCAGGCTGTCTGTCTCTGCCTCCTCTGGCAGCTGACTATTCCGACGAGAAGGAGGGATGGATATTCTCCCTGCACAGCCGATGGGTGATCAGCTGCCAGGGGAGGTGGGGACGGGCAGCCCGAGCTCCTGCCCAAATTGGAGCACTGCCCGAGAAGAAGGACACCAGCAGCATGCGTTGCAAGGTAAGTGACCCAGCCAGTCTGGGTGGTGGGGTGTGTGGACGTGAATATCTGAAAGTTGAGTGATGGCAACTGGACTTCTTTCTTATTAGGTTGAAACATTTTGCTATTCATCCCAGTAGCTTCTTCAGTCTGAGAAGAGTTGGTAGGAGATCCCTAATATATCCTCCATGTTGGTTTCACTCCCCCCTGGTCTGAATAGGCTCCTTAGATGGACAAAGGATGGGGGGGGGGTTGAGTGAAAATCCCACTTCTGCAGTCCTTCTCCACCCATTGTCATGGGTCATTAACACTCGTTAACAGTGGTCTTTCTGGTGTGTGTGGTCCTGATCTTTCTAGGGAAGGATGAAAGGGCAGCATGATAAATAGGAGACAGATTGCATCTAAGGCCTCCACCCCTGTTGAGGGAGGGATTTTCTATATGCACATGTATGGCCTCCTTGACCCCCCCCCTCTCAAACCACCTATCTTCTCAGTCCAAAACGAGTACATTTGGTCATCAAATGAGTGTCCTTTGTCTTTCAAATGAAGGAACACTGCTGATTGTGGTCCTGAGTCGTTGCCCCTCCTGTGCTGGGTCATTCTCCTGTTTAGTGGCTGTTTGGTTTCTCCAGTGTAGAGGTCCGGACACTCCTCTTTGCATCAGGCACAGACAGATATCTGAAGACAGCCCTTAAGACCTATGGATATCCAAAATGGGCCTTTAACAAGGCAATGTCCCGATCCAGCAGGACAATGGAACAGTCTGAGACCCAGAGCCAACGGAAGAACCTGGTCATTCCTTACATGGTGGGTGTGTCTGAAAAGCTCAAAAGGATTTTTGGTGTGATCCTGATCTTTCTAGGGAAGGATGAAAGGGCAGCATACATACCGGTGGAATAATGTACACATTATTCCACTGGTATGTACATATTGCATGTTATACTGGCACTGTAAGTCTGTTATATTAAGTCTAGTCATGGTGTTATGTGGCATTTAGAAGTCTGACGGCCCATGGATAGAAGCTATTTTTCAGTCTATTTGTCCGGCTGGCACATACCCGTGCACTTCAAACCCACAAACACACTAAGGCAGAGGCTCGTCCACCCAAAAGACTGGACACCAAAATACAACAGGAGCGATCCAATGCAATGCATACCATGTTGGGGTCATGCCTTGTTCTTGTAGGGTTCTCATGGGATGGGATATGGCGCAACCCACAAGGCAGAAACCTGGTTTCCCCTTTCTCTGGGGGTTCATCCTCCCGGACCTCTGAACATAGAGGGTCTGTGGGGCCCAGCTGTTTCTGCCCTATGGCAAGTCCAGGGCATTGCTGGAGGTCTCCTCCAGTGTGGCTATGACATTTCTGCATCATTGGTTCTGCACTGGTGAGGGTTGGACTAAATGACCTCCTAGGCATTTCCCCAACACTATGATTTTATGAATTTGTTCTGCAAACCCGACTGTAAGGTATCCTTCCAAATTCTAGAACCTATCATCCTGAAGTACTTTAACAACATGCCTTTACAACCAGTGCTTTCACTTCCAATGACTTATTAGCCAACTTCTCATATTCTTTTCTTTAACTGCCTACTAATCATGTGTTCTATTGACTATATCACCTATGGGTGATCTCTTTTTCTGGGACAATTCTTACCTATAACACCGTATGTCTTTTGTTTCTACAGATCAATTACACCAGGCCAAGAACAGAAGTATTTGCTCTGCAATCGAGCTTAGCTAAAAGAACTTATAGAAGGGCCAGGAAGGAAGGAAGGAAGGAAGGAAGGAAGGAAGGAAGGAAGGAAGGAAGGAAGGAAGGAAGGAAGGAAGGAAGGAAGGAAGGAAGGAAGGAAGGAAGGAAGGAAGGAAGGAAGGAAGGAAGAATGAATTAGTCCAGAATCCTGGAAATGTGCAATGTCAATTGTACAATGGACGGTGAGGGGTTGTCCATCAAGCAACCCATCATTAAGTAGTTGCAAAATCAGACAGCCAGATGATTTTATAAGCAGCCAATGAATGAGGAAACCATTTGTATGATTACTCTTGCACACATAGTAAACTTCAACAGAATTTTCATCTTAATATCTAACCATTGTCTCTTCAAATAAAACATAAGGATTTCAGAAGTAATTTGTTGCTCCCAGATCCAATAATATCATATAAAATTGGGCTTCAGACCTGGTCTTGCTGAAACATATACAGTCTCTGCCCACAACCTCAGAAGTCTTGTGAAACATAGAAGTATCAGCTATAACTAATGGCTGAGTAGAGAATTAATGCACTAAATCACACAGATTATTTATGAAATACCTACATTCCATATCCATCAACTTTTTGTGATTAATGGATTCATGCTGGCCTGGGAAAGAGAGTATTGGGAATCCATGTTTGTTGTGGAAATGAATTGAAAGAGCAATGCTTACAATATTCTTTTTGCTTTTATTGTAAAAACATTACCCAAAGTGATATTTTTCCCTCAGCACAGCAGGCATGGGTCTTTGTCAGCAGCACAGACCTACAAATGAGCATGTAGGGAGAAATGTGTTTATAGTCATTTGGACCACAATTATGTTTGGAACCCAAGTGAAGAATATTCTTGAAAACATGGTAAAAGATGCTAATATAAATCACGACATGATACCAGGAACTTGTAGGTGGAAATTGCTACTACTATAACTTGGAAGCCTATTTTCATTTAAAGGAAAGCCTAAAAGAAGCAAAAGAAAGGTAATGTATCATTTAATAGGTGCCAAGAAATGCCCATTAACATTAACAGTTAAATTGGCTTTGAGATTCCAGCTTAAGAAAATACAGTCCAACCAAATAAATACATCTTAATTAGTCAACCAAGCCACCTCTAGCTCACCTGGTAGTAGCTTGGTACAGCAGGGGTTCTAGAACTGGAGGTGATCTAACACAGAGCCTGCAGTGAACTGGTTAGCACATATGGCATATATATTGAAGAAATGTAACATAAAAGGTTACCTACCGTGCTGTGACTTCCTTAATAGAGTACCTATTCACCACAGGATAGCTTAAAAAGACAGTAGAAACTTAAATGCTCCATTCCTTACAAGCCCTTACACTGAAAAGCAAAATAAAATCACTTCTAGGATTTGTCTTTCATTCTTATAGTTTGCACAGACAGGAAAAGGTTGAAGTCTGTGCACATTTACTTCAGAATAGTCACAATTAACTCAGTGTAACTTACCTCTAAGTTAAAGATCATGAGACTGTGGTACATAAATTTAGTAGCTGTTTTGAATTTGAGGGCCTGTGGGGCCACAAAAATGTCCCGGGGGGTTCCTTCCAGCTCAAGGGATCCACTTTATTCACCTGATTTAGAAGTTACATTAATAACATTTCAGTTCTTTCCTCATTGTGTCATTTTTCTGAAATCCTAAGGAAGATAAGCATTTGGGGATAAGGATGCATCCACTATCTACTTCCCATAGTGCTGAGTCAAGACATTTTGCTTCCAAAACAAAGAACACAAAAAAGGCTCCTTCCGCTGCTGTGGCTACAGGAGCGGGAGTGCATTGCCTAGCCACCTGGATGGGCCATGCACAGGCAAAGCTATGGTGGCTGGCCGGGGTGAGCCAAAGCTTACCTTTAAAAGAGGTAACCTGCTTCGGCCTCTTCTTACTGAAGCACCAATGAGGAAGGTGCTGCGAGGACCAGGAGGCAGTTTCACTTTTGCCTCGTGGCCTTGTGCTGAAGAGGAGGACTTGGGGGTTGTGCAGCTGCACAACCCCACAGTTCAGAGTTGGGTGTGGATTTAGTTTGGGCCTGGCACCCCCACTCTTTAGTTTAAGGGGATTTGTGGTTTTTTTAAAAAAGATAATAATAAAATAAAAATAAATAAGTACATAAATAAATTTGTTGTTGTTTAGTCGTTAAGTCGTGTCCGACTCTTTGTGACCCCATGGACCAGAGCACGCCAGGCCCTCCTGTCTTCCACTGCCTCCCGGAGTTTGATCAAATTCATGTTGGTAGCTTCGATGACACTGCCCAACCATCTCGTCCTCTGTCGTCCCCTTCTCCTCTTGCCTTCACACTTTCCCAACATCAGGGTCTTTTCCAGGGAGTCTTCTCTTCTCATGAGATGGCCAAAGTACTGGAGCCTCAGCTTCAGGATCTGTCCTTCCAGTGAGCACTCAGGGTTGATTTCCTTTAAAATTGATAGGTTTGTTCTCTTTGCAGTCCAGGGGACCCTCAAGAGTCTCCTCCAGCACCACAATTCAAAAGCATAAATTCTTTGGCAGTCAGCCTTCTTTATGGTCCAGCTCTCACTTCCATACATCACTTCCATATGGAAAAACCATAGCTTTCACTATGCGGACCTTTGTCAGCAAGGTGATGTCTCTGCTATTTAAGATGCTGTCTAGGTTTGTCATCACTTTCCTCCCAAGAAGCAGGTGTCTTTTAATTTCGTGGCTGCTGTCACCATCTGCAGTGATCATGGAGCCCAAGAAAGTAAAATCTGTCACTGCCTCCATATCTTCCCCTTCTATTTGCTAGGAGGTGATGGGACCAGTGGCCATGATCTTAGTTTTTTTGATGTTGAGCTTCAGACCATTTTTTGCACTCTCCTCTTTCACCCTCATTAAGAGGTTCTTTAATTCCTCCTCACTTTCTGCCATCAGAGTGGTATCATCTGCATATCTGAGGTTGTTGATATTTCTTCCGGCAATCTTAATTCCGGCTTGGGATTCCTCCAGTTCTGCCTTTCGCATGATGTATTCCATATCCAGTTCTAACTGTTGCTTCCTGTCCCACATATAGATTTCTCAGGAGATAGATAAGGTGGTCAGGCACTCCCATTACTTTAAGAACTTGCCATTGTTTGTTGTTGTCGACACAGTCAAAGGCTTTTGCATAGTCAATGAAGCAGAAGTAGATGTTTTTCTGGAACCCTCTGGCTTTCTCCATAATCCAGCATAATAAGTAAATAAATAAATAAGTAAAACCAGGGGAGGGAAGGAAGGGATTGAGCAGGGGTGCAACGGTCACTTTTGGACCCCTGGGCCTATGGCCCTGAGCAACACCCTGACACCCCCCCAAAAAAAGAATAATAATAAAGAATAAATAAATTAACAAATAATAAAAGGGGGGATATTGTTGTGGCTAAGTATTTTAATTGATGTGATTGGATCTTGGGCATTGGGGGGAAAAATTAAAAAGAGAGAGAGAGAGAGAAGAGTTGATTTGGCAAGGAAGTACTTTAGGGTTTGGTCAGGTTGAAGCAAGTGCATAGGGCCTTGTGTCAGTGTGAACCATGGGGCCAAACAAGGGCAGTGGTGGTAGGACGAGCAAGCAGCCAGTTCAGCATAGAACACCACCACAAAGGCCATCTGCCCCCATTTCCTCAGATGAGGATGAGCTGCCTGATTATGGGGCCATCATGAGGAAACTTATGTAGCATGTTAGAAAGAGAGAGGGCGTTGGCTAGGGAAGCTGCAAACGCCAGAGCAGTCCGGCGATCCAACAGGGAGTCAAAGACACAGAAGACAACTGAGTTGCAGCAGCTGGGTGAAATGTTAACTCGTATTGCTATCTTAGAAGATGAGTGAGTGGGACCCTCAGGCATCCCAGTGGCCAGGAGAGGACAAGAGCAGCAGAATTCAGCAATGGAAGCAGGTCGGAGCAAAAGTCTACCATTGGGATCCAGATGATGGTGGAGACTCAGAGGGCTGAGAGGTTGGTGCCGGAGATGGTCCAGCAAACCAAGAGTGGTGAAGCGACTGTGAAGTCCTCGGTGCAGAGTGAAAATGGGGTCAGACAGCGTGCCGGGTCAACTACGGGAGCACTCTTGCCAGGTGAGTCGGATGCTGCACCGGACACCACACTGGGAGCAGGCATTTGGCCTTGGGAGCTGGCAGTTCCCCCCCAATTTGGCCATTCATAGGTGCCAGCCCCCTCCCCCGGGTCCCATATTGACCAGTACAACCAATGGGGGTGGCACGGTTCCTATGTCAAATCCTTGGATAGCGCCATACCCACAGTGGTCACCACCAAGTCAGTTGTCAGGGTTTGATGTTCAGCAGGTCAATAAGGCGCCTCCTAAGGTTCAGGACACTGGGTATAATTCTGTGTCGAGGAAGGCTCTCCCTTCTGGTGATGATTCTCTACTGTTAGGAGACCATCTCTTACCTGAGACAATCGAAAAGATTTGGAGGGGTGAGTTTGTTGATGTATTTGAACTACTGAATAGAGAAATAGAGAAAAAAATAGTTAGACAAGGCAGAGGAGAGGGAAAGGGAAAAAATTAGAAAATGCAAGCCGGATTGCTGTTGGTCAAATTGGTTGCCCAGGTTCCTAATCTACGCAGGGACAATTGTTCGGGCACAACCCGAAAGAGCTTTTTCCCTCTTCCAATATTTTGACTTGATTTACAGGGCCTATACGGATTTTCCGGGTCATGCATGGCTCACATATGATGAAGGGTTCCATATGTACGTGGCGATTCATCACGATATGCGCTGGGACATTCAGCATAGTGCCCTTTGGTTGTGGACTATGACCCCAGCTCGCCCAATTTTGGGAGAATGCTTTGATAGTGGACATCTAATCTACATGGTGTCTTTGGCAGCAGTTCCCCATGCCCTAGTGGGCCAGGTGGCTCAACCCCACCTGGTTCGTTAAGAATTTAATGCCCAGGGGTCTTGCAATCGAAGGCCATGCAAATTCAAACACTAGTGTGCTAACTGTGGGGGAACACATGCTTCAATTGCCTGCCTCTGGGGGAAGCAAGGGACCAGTGGAGGAAAGGAGTCAGGAAGTGGAAAGAAGCCTCCCCCTGGGTCCAACAATCTTTCAAAAGGGACCCAGGGATTCTGTATTCCAGTTAGGGGAATAGAGTTCCTATGTTTTCTAAAAATTTGAGATCAATTCAGGGGATGGAAGATATAATGAGGGCAAAGATAAGGAAAAAGGTGGTGGAAGGAAGGGTCTTATACCCATTTAGGGACCCACCAGTTCCCAATCTTTGGGTTTCTCTCTTGGGAATAGTGTCTAAGAAGACAGCAGGTGAATTTAGTTTGATCCACCATCTGTCTTATCCAGCAGGCAAGTCAGTTAATGACAGGATCCCACAGGATCTCTGTAGTGTTCATTATACATTCTTTGACGCAGCAGTACGAATGGTACACAACTGTGGAGTGGGGGGGAGGAAATGGCTAAATGTGACATTAAATCAGCATTTCGCCTTCTCCCAGTGCACCCAAATGATTTTGGCCTGCTGGGTTTTGCATTTGATGGGTCATTTTGTATGGATAGGGCTCTGCCTATGGGATGTTCCATCTTTTGTGCAGCTTTTGAATGCTTCAGCTCCTTCCTGGTCCATTATTTGAATGGCTATTTGTTTCATGGGAAACAAGGATCCACACACTGTGTGCAACATATGGTTGCGTTCCAGGGATTGGCAAAGGAGTTAGGCGTTCCATTAAGATGGAGGGGCCGTCGGTGGTCTTGACATATCTGGGCATTGAGCTCAATACCCTGTGACAATCTAGTAGGCTGCCTGAGGAGAAATTAGCTGACCTGAGATGGAGATTGAGGGACTTGCTGGGCCAAAGAAAAGTTTCATTAAAAGAGCCGCAGGAGGTGGTGGGTCACCTCAATTTTGCATGTAAAGTGGTAGCACCAGGCAGAGCTTTCCTCCAGCGGCTGTGCAGGGCCTTGTTAGGCCACATCATTGTAGGAGACTTACATCAGTAATGAAAGAGGATCTTAGGGTTTGGATTCAGTTTTGGGAGAGTTTCAATGGCATCTCCTTTTGGATGATGGAGTTGCGATTGGGTGCAGGATTCCAGGTACAGACAGATTCTGTGGGTTCCGTGGGTTATGGGTTGCATTTTCAAGGCAGATGGTGTGATGGGATATGGCCAGCAGCATTACGCGGGATCTGACTTTCCTGGAATTTTTCCAGATAGTTGGGGCTTTATGGTTGTGGGCAGAGGCATGGGCGAACTCTTCGGTAATCTTTTGGTGTGAAAACCATGCAGTTGTCCACATTATCAATTTGCTCACATCAAAGTCACAGAGGGTGATGTGCCTAGTTAGAGCCTTTATGTTGCGATGCCTGCACTACAATGTCCTTTTTCAGACTTGCCACATACCAGGCATAGGCAATGCCCTAGCTGATGCCCTGTCCCATCAACAGATGGAACAGTTCAGGGAGTTGTCTCCAGGGGTGCAGAAGTATCCAGACATATTACTGGCAGAGGTTTGGAGACTTGGAGGTTAGAGGTCAACCGAGCCATAGCTTTGGCCCTTGCACCAAGCACCAGGCACTTACATGCAGTGGCTTGCAAGTTTTTCAGCTTTCGTGGTAGGGAGGGGCTGGGCCACATTTAGCCTGCTTCTGTGGATCATTACTTGCCATGCAAGTAAATTTGGAGTTTACTTGCATGGCAAGGGTTTGGCCCCAAAGGTCTATTATGGGTAAAATGTTAGCTTTGTCATTTTTCTCGAACCGCAGATTTTTGAGTGAGGAAGATGTGTGATGGAACCAGATAGGTGCAGTCCAATATCACCAGCTATGCTGAAGCAACTATCAGCCATTTGGTCATTGGTCTTCTTACGAGGTCAGCTTGTTTAAGGCAGCAACACTGGTTGCTTTCTTTGAGGCTTTCAGAGTTAGTGAGCTGGTGGCAGCATCCAAGGTCAATTTTCAAGGACAGTTCTCCAGAGGTCAGATGCAGTGGTCTCTGAAGACCGAGTCATCCTTCACTTGAGAAGGTCCAAAACAGATCAATGGGGAAAAGGGCAAGGGATATTGTTGGAGAGTGTTCAGTGACGGAATTATGTCCTGTTGGCAGGATGCATGATTACCTCACGCTGAGGGGAGATGGCCAAGGTTACATGTTCCAGGAAGGGTCCCCGTTAACTAAATTTCAATTCTGGAAGGTGACCTCTGCGGCCTTAGAGAAGGCGGGCATAACAGGGTGGAAGTTTGGAACGCACTCGTTCCGCATAGGTGCAGCATCGACTGCGAATGCATTGGGTTATGGTACAGAGGGAGTGAAACGTGTGGGGAGATGATCCTCACAAAGATATTGTACCTGTGTACATGCCCTGCCTCAGCCCTAGCTTCTGGTGTGTTCTGTTTTTCTATTTTTCAGATCCTGGATGTCCTTTGTCAAGAGTTCGAGTTTTGTTGGTCAGCCATAGTTTTGTTTTTTGGGCTGACAAATTTGCTTTGAGTTCCAACTGGGGGCGACACCTCGGACTGGGAGTGTGGGCCATGCTGGAGTGGCGTGGTCAGAGAGGCTTGTTATGGGACACTTTTATGGACCTGGTTACCCGTGGTGGTGTTGACTTACCATTTGACATATTGGTTGTTCACCTGGGTAGAAATGACTTGACCCAAAGAACAGGCAGGTCCCTTATTTTACAGGTGATGACAGACTTGGGGGCCTTGGGGGCCAAATATCCAAGATTGCCTTTGGTCAGTTATGTTGCCACGGATGACATGGAGGGCTGACTGTGACCCTAGGCACATTGATAAGGCACCGTGGGGAGTCAACCGTGAGATCAGCCAAGCAATGTTGGCAGGTCTGGGTTCTGTTATAGCACACAGTCAGATATATGGGTTGGACGCTCTGATGGAGTGCACCTATTGCATGAAGGTCTGCACATTTTTCTGAGAGATTTCCATGGGGGCCTGAAGACTGAAATTTTCAGTCTGTGTGGGGGGCATGGGGCATATCAGTAACCCCTATGCCATGGCAGGTAGTGCAGACGGCATGAATTTTTTAGGTGAGTACTCAACAGGGTACTCAAGTGGTATTCAACAGGGGGGTAGCTGTAACACCTCCCGGAGTTGAAGAGCACGAGGGTTCTGCACCGGGAGGTGGACAAGCAGGGGCGTCCCCATGGCGTGGACCACCTAGATTCAGGAGCCTCGTGTGGCCTGTGCTCGTGGGATAACCTGAGTTTATGGGAATTCACCATGAGAAGGTCTGGGGCAAGGCCGGCCCTAGATACAGATCATGCTTCCGCACTACTATAGCCCCCCCCCCTTTTAAAGGGGAGGATAGTTTCCATTGAGTTCAATAAAGTGTGGCCCTGTTTATACCCACTTCTTGTGTATTGCCTCATTATTCTGGGCTGGCTGGGCAATGCCACAATACCATCATTTTGGCCACGACCTAATATAATATTACTGGCTTCATCCCTGCCCCCTCCCCACATTATAAACTGCTTCATGCAGTAAACCGCTTCACTCTGTTGTGTCAGAGATTGTCCTGTATAACCAACAATGTATATTTCAGTGCAATCTCCACAGCCTCCTAATAAAGATATTCTATAAGCATTCACCCCTGCTGGAGTGAAGATACTAATATTGCCACATACAATTATGTTGGAATGTGTTGTTGTCATGAGCCTTCAAGTTAGAACTAACGTACAGCGAACCTAACAGGTTTTAAGGTAAGTGAGATATTTAAGGAGTGGTTTTACCAGTTCCGGGGACGTGGTGGCGCTGCGGGTTAAACCGCAGAAGCCTCTGTGCTGCAAGGTCAGAAGACCAGCCGTCGTAAGATTGAATCCACGCGACGGAGTGAACTCCCGTCGCTTGTCCCAACTCCTGCCAACTTAGCAGTTCGAAAGCATGTAAATGCGAGTAGATAAATAGGTACCACCACGGTGGGAAGGTAACGGCATTCCGTGTCTAGTCACGCTGGCCACATGACCACGGAAACTGTCTTCGGACAAACACTGGCTCTATGGCTTGGAAACGGGGATAAGCACCGCACCCTAGAGTCGGACACAACTGGACTAAATGTCAAGGGGAACCTTTACCTTTACCAGTTCCAACGGGTTTCCATGGCTGAGCAAAGATTTGGACCCAGGCCTCCTGAGTCCTAGTCCATTATTCTGTCTACTACACCATACTGGGTACCCCATATTAGGTTAGGAATGGACGAATCTGCTATCTCCTATATTCAATTGTGTGTTTTTTTAATTATTCTCATTATGCTTATGGAGAAAAATTGTGATTTATCAAAAGGCACCTGAATGAAATTCTCACCCATCCAAGTAGGCAAAATTAAATATATTTAGCTATTCCTTATATGGAGAACACCATGTTGTACAGGCCTGCCACATTGCTGCCAATGATAAGGAAAATGCCTGATAAGAAGAAATAAGTGTAATTGAGCATGCAAATATAGCTATGTAGATAAGGATGCAAGCCCATCCTTTAAAAAGAACTAATCTACCAGTGTTGGTTTTTCCCACATTCTAGTTTTTTAAAAGTCAAATTATTTCTATTCTATGTACAAAGAAATGTGCAAATTTTAATACCTTCTTAGAAAAAAAAATAGCATGAAATTCTCACACATCCATAGGGGAGGGTTTTTTTTTCTATTGATAATATTGCTGTTAACAGTAATGCCCTATTCAGGGATTCTGTAAGAATGCATACTTCACACATGAGAAGAAAGTGCTAGCACTGCTCCCTGTATAGTTCCTTTCAACATATGAAAACAACAGTCTGAAGAGAGGAGATTGCTGTATCTGTGTAGCCTCAGTAATAAAACAAGAATCTTACTGGCTTATCTGCCTATCCATCTAAGAGAAAGAGAACATGGCACCCATAAAACAAGCAGGAGAATTAGCAGTCCACTTGGCCTCATGACAAGAGTTGGGAGAAAGAATCAATGGCATTCAGATGTTTTTATGGAACTTGCTCTTCTAGAAACGTATCAAGAAAAGCATCAAATCCTACGTATATCTCCTGAACTGCTTTCAATAGGAAATCTTCCATAACTAACTGTCACCAGCGGGAGAACACAAGGCCAGACTTCACAATGTATTTCACTTACATGATGCCATACTAAGGGCACAAAAGAAAAATGGTTCCATTAGCTCCAGTGCATTCCTAATGTCTGCCCCATGCCAGAGTACATCTGACTGTATGAGGCTTTAACTGCCAGGTGGGACAGAAGAAGGGCAATCCCAAAGAAGGGCAGTGCCAAAGAATGCTCCAACTACCGTACAATTGCACTCATTTCACACGCTAGCAAGGTCATGCTCAAAATCCTACAAGGTAGGCTTCAGCAATATGTGGACCGAGAACTCCCAGAAGTACAAGCTGGATTTCGAAGGGGCATTGGAACTAGAGACCAAATTGCTAACATGCACTGAATTATGGAGAAAGCCAGAGAGTTCCAGAAAAACATCTACTTCTGCTTCATTGACTACGCAAAAGCCTTTGACTGTGTGGACCACAACAAACTATGGCAAGTTCTTAAAGAAATGGGAGTGCCTGACCACCTTATCTATCTCCTGAGAAATCTATATGTGGGACAGGAAGCAACAGTTAGAACTGGATATGGAACAACTGATTGGTTTAAAATTGGGAAAGGAGTACGACAAGGCTGTAGATTGTATCCCTGCTTATTTAACTTATATGCAGAATACATCATGTGAAAGGCAGGACTGGAGGAATCCCAAGCCGGAATCAAGATTGTCGGAAGAAATATCAACAACCTCAGATATGCAGATGATACCACTCTGATGGCAGAAAGTGAGGAGGAATTAAAGAACCTCTTAATGAGGGTGAAAGAGGAGAGTGCCAAAAATAGTCTGAAGCTCAACATCAAAAAAACTAAGATCATGGCCACTGGTCCCATCACCTCTTGGCAAATAGAAGGGGAAGATATGGAGGCAGTGACAGAGTTTACTTTCTTGGGCTCCATGATCACTGCAGATGGTGACAGCAGCCACGAAATTAAAAGACGCCTGCTTCTTGGGAGGAAAGCAATGACAAATCTAGACAGCATCTTAAAAAGCAGAGACATCACCTTGCCAACAAAGGTCCGCATAGTCAAAGCTATGGTTTTTCCAGTAGCGATGTATGGAAATGAGAGCTGGACCATAAAGAAGGCTGACCGCCGAAGAATTGATGCTTTTGAATTGTGGTGCTGGAGGAGGCTCTTGAGAGTTCCCTGGACTGCAAGGAGAACAAACCTATCCATTTTGAAGGAAATCAACCCTGAGTGCTCACTGGAAGGACAGATCCTGAAGCTGAGGCTCCAATACTTTGGCCATCTCATGAGAAGAGAAGACTCCCTGGAAAAGACCCTGATGTTGGGAAAGTGTGAAGGCAAGAGTGGGGACGACAGAGGACGAGATGGTTGGACAGTGTCATCGAAGCTACCAACATGAATTTGATCAAACTCCGGGAGGCAGTGGAAGACAGGAGGGCCTGGCGTGCTCTGGTCCATGGGGTCACAAAGAGTCGGACACGACTTAACGACTAAACAACAACAACAAAGGGGACAGAAGCTTTGTCTAACTTCCCTAGAAACATGCATGAAGATTGTCTAACATGGGTTTCTCCAAGTCCCATTTTACAAACTATTGCCCATTCAACCTATTGTCCTCTGATTGCTGGATTTACACATAGCAAATGTAATATAATTGGTCATATTGTGTCCGTGTGGTACCAATGAAGGATAAACTCTATAGTATTTAAAATGAACTTTTTGCTAGAAGCCAAAGGAAGTTGATTTCCAAGTGATCCACAAAGGCATTTAGTGACATCCAGAAACCCACCAGATCAAGCAAATGAAGGGGATCTACTCTGAGCTCTGCCCCAAAGTTGAATCATTTAGAAAACAGCCCCTCTGATGAAGTCACAATTTTGGCTTAGCTGCTTGATTCAAAACCCAGTGGAGACTAAGTGTGTGAGAGACCCATTCTGAAATTCTACCAGTGTTCAGTTGTCCACGTGGATATATCTCAACAATCACAGGCTTCCTCAATTTGTTTTTGTACCTTTACAACTACCAACACCTTGGTCTGCCCCCTGCACCAGCAACACTGAAAAACAAGAAGTTTTTCAGTGTTGTGCAACATGTACATATAGCAATATGTACAACATGTACATATTGCTACTACCAATTATAATAGGGTCATCTCAAAATAATATTCCAAGCAAAATCTATTTATCAATTCCAGGGAACTTTCTTGGCAATGCACACCATGAACACAACAAACGAAAGAAATGAATAGAAGCAAAAGAAAGAAAATCTTTATCCAGTCAGCTGACCGAGCAGTTGAGGCTTGAACTCATTAGTGGAAAATGATTAATACAGATGGGATGAAATGCTAGAGCAATCCCCTAGGAAAAGGTGAAGCAATTATAAATATAATAAATAAGATTAATTTTCACCAACAGTGGGGAGCTTGTTTGGTTAGGTTACGACCACAAGTCTTGACTGGCAAGTCGGAACGTCCACATTAATATGTGAATGCGGACATCTTGCTGTATCTACTAACTACAGTATGACAGGCTTCAAACATTACAATATTGTTGTCTCTGTGCATGTTTACATGTAATTTAAAAAACCAACCATAAATAAACAAAGGGGACAACTGTGCAAGCACCAGGACAAGAAGAACCTTGTGTGCTAACTCTGAGATTGAAAGCAGATGTCCAATTCTGTAATTAGGCACGGTTCAAGCTGCCCGTAGTGCATAAAAGCAGTTGTTTGGGAATTGATGGGAGGGGCCAATCTAACATAAACATTATTTGTCTTTTTTGCTGCACATGGCAAGAGATTAAAGAAAATGCTAACACATTAATCACGGGGAAAATAGTCTTCAGGGAAGGCACTTACACATATACCTCTGGTCTCTTTCAAAGTGAAATGTTTAGAAATCAGGATTTCTGTGCTTATTATCCAGGCACAGTAATACCTGAACAGTTAAGGTGCATGGTGTGTGGGATAGTCATATGGCTTGAATAGGACTGGCAATGAAAGGAGGTGTGCTGGCATGGCACACAATTTTTTTTTGTACCAAGCAGTAGTTATATTTTGGATGAGGCTATAAATACATGGGAAGTGTACAAGGTTATAAATATATGGGTCCACCCCATGTAATCTCCTACTGCTGTGCTATATTATAAACATCTATTTGAAAGGCAGTCCAATTGACAACAATGAGACCTGTTCCAATCTATATCTTGGGAGTAGGTCCCAGTCACGTGTAGGATTGTATTGTTGGTGAATTTTTTTCAGACACATAAATATTATTTCTAGAAATTGCATATGAAGATTTATTTTATGGATGATTTGTGGGTTTGAGATGAATTTCTGAATAGTTACTAAGGGATAGTTATTGCTTTTGTTCCCTGGTACCTAAGGAAACACTCCATCTTTTCACGCATGAATATGGACACACTCCTATCAAATGATCATTGTCATGATGCCTATACCAGTCATATATTACTGAAAAATTTTCAACTCAGTCTCTATGGAATATTATTTTACATTACAATGGCTTTCCCTTCACTGATTTATGAACCAAGATATGTTTCTGTGAAAGTCTCAGAAGATAAGAGTTCTTTAAAAAAAAAAATAATACCACAATATTGATTCATGCTTTGCAAACATCAGACATTTTGATTACCCTTCTGCCACGACAATGTTATCAATACAAAGCAAAAGTCACAGGAATATAATTTGGATCAATTGGCATTTAGGCTTACCAATTCATGTGAAGAAAGGATTGAAAGCGGAACAACTGAAGTTTATGATACAACTTAAATTCCGTATTCCCCATAAAATACAAAATATTAGCAGAGCAACCATAGGGTTGAGACCGATATCTGTTGCAGTTTAATGTTTGCTTGCTGGAACAGTGTTTCCAGTGTTTTTCTGTATCAAGTTCAAAATGAGGTACTCCATCAGTTTCAGAGAAGAATCAGATTAATGTTTGAGAGGTTTTTTTGTTTGTTTTTATGTTTGGGGGGGTTTGTTTGTTTGTTTGTTTTGCATTAGCAAGTATTGCTATAAATTGTTCCTGCAATTGGAACAGGAGTCATACCTATTAGAGATGGGATTTTGGATTTTTTTGGACTACAAATCCTATAATTCTCCATTCTGGGACTTTTACCAGACAAACTGAAGCCTAAAAGTGATTCCCTTGGAGAAAAGACTGCAAGGCTTTGAGGCCTGGTTTAGACCTAGCTCCATTCAACCTTCCTGTGCTTGCCTCAGTGATAGCTGGGGGCTTTCTTTTTAAAGCTCTGGTGGAGTTAGGCCTAGGTAGGCCGCAAAGCCTTCCAGTCAAGGCCTTTCTTCCAGGTGAGCCACATTTAGATGTTTGTCTATCAGATAGAACTCCCAGAATAGAGAATAATTAGATTTGAACAATGCCAGTTGCAGCCCTCTGTTCTCCTACAGAAAGCTGAGGCTGATCACATTGCCCTGGTGCTGTCTTCCATAGCTCCTGCACCACATCCTTCTCCTACAAGGAAATCCATGCCTACTTTAACAACACAAAGTCTGACATGCTTGTCTTGTTTTCAGGGTACAGTCTTCCATGTCTACAATGTCACACCTCAGGAAGTGTCCCTTTTTGTGAGGGTTCAAGTATTGCCTCCTCTGGTTTTAACAGAGACTCTGGAGTCGTCTTTCTTAGGAAATCAAAACTAGGTTTTATTGGAACATGGGACAACAGATCCGTACGATCAAATTCAACTTCAGCATTGTCTCTCGCAGCCAACTGGTCCCACGAGGGCATCCAAACGTCCTTATCAAAAGGGTTATAGTCTAAGTTATTCCAAGGTCCTTTCAAAAAGGGGTTGCTATTCTCCAGATCGACTGGCTCCGTCTCCTGGTCTAGTAACGGGGTGGTCTCTTCATCTCCCCCCTCCGGATCATGGGGGATCTCCTCTCCTTGAAAGGGGATCCACGGTCCGGTAGAAATCCCCTCCTCTGCGCCTCCTCCAGACGCCATAATCGACGTTCCCTTTCTTCCCTTTCCACCGCCTCCTTTTCCTCCCAGAGTCGTCTACGCCACTCCCGGGCTTCCGACTCTCCCCAATAGGAAGGTCTTGGAGGTAAACCCCTTCTCCTCCGATAATCCACTTCCTCCCTAGGGACTCGTACCTTTTCCCAATTGCCAGTCCATGGGTCTTCTACCCAGATCATTTCCCAACCTCCCGGTATTACATCCACCTCTCCTTTTATATCCCCCATTCCTGCCTCCACGACGGACCTCCCCTTTTCTCCTCTTCCTGCCAACTCTCCTCCAGTCTGAGTGGCTACTGTCATCTTTGACAGTTCCCGCTCTAGTTCCCGGGTATCAACTCCTCGTTGTATAGTCTCGACGGGTGGTGTAGGCGGGTTTGTCTGTACCTCTTGTTCTTTCCTGAGGGAGGACGACACTCCAGCGAGAGCTTCCACCCTCTCGCCTCGTGTCTTTCACACACCCCATCCAAGAGGGTCATCCTCTCCTCTTCACTCTTGGCCCAGGGCCCCTGCCGAGAGAAATAATCTACATTAGCATGTTCAGCCCCTTTGCGGTACTGGACGGTGAAAGCAAAGGGTTGTAGGGCGAGATACCATCGGGTGAGTCTGGGGTTGGTTTCTTTCATTTGCACCAACCATTGTAAGGGGGCATGATCGGTTACCAGGGTGAAAGGGGCTCCTTGTAAATAATACCTTAAAGCATGAGTGGCCCATTTAATTGCCAGAGCCTCTTTCTCTATAACAGCATATTTCTGTTCTCTGGGACACAACTTACGACTCAGGTATAGCACTGGGTACTCTACCCCATCCCTCATCTGAGACAATACTGCCCCTAAGCCCCTGTCAGAGGCGTCGGTAAACAGAGTAAATGGGAAACTGAAATCTGGTGCAAATCTTGTAGGTATCTCACAAATAATAGACTTAAGAGTTTGAAAGGCTTCTTCTTCCTTATTACCCCAATTTACCTTTTTAGGTGCTTTCTTTTTGGTCAGATCTGTTAAGGGGGCTGCTATTCTACCTTAGGTAAGGCTATTTTACATTTCTTGGGATTGACCGTCAGCCCGGCCTTTCGTAGTTCCTCCAAAACTTTCCTTAAATGGTGCAGATGTTCTTCTTCACCTCTCCTTTTATATCCCCCATTCCCGCCTCCACGACGGACCTCCCCTTTTCTCCTCTTCCCGCCAACTCTCCTCCAGTCTGAGTGGCTACTGTCATCTTTGACAGTTCCCGCTCTAGTTCCCGGGTATCAACTCCCCGTTGTATAGTCTCGATGGGTGGTGTAGGCGGGTTTGTCTGTTCCTCTTGTTCTTTCCTGAGGGAGGACGACACTCCGGCGAGAGCTTCCACCCTCTTACCTCGTGTCTCACACTTTTAGGAGGGTGATGTGGCTTCTTTTGAAGAGGGCAGTTATCAATTGGAAGGGCTGCTAAGAGAAAATCCTCCTTTTTCTCTATTTTAAGGGTTATACGTACTATCCAAGTATGACTTAATGAACTGTAAGTACAGAGATCAGGGACCTTGAAGCTGCTCACCTACAGTTAGGTGCATCTGAATTAAAGTGAGATGCCTCGTAATTCTGCTTAAATTATAAAAATAATCCCTAGTTTTGCATTGGTTCATATACATTAACATAAGGAATTTTGTGCCACTTGGTGTTCACTTTGTTTTTCTTTTTGGTGATGCTTGTCTTCCTTTTTGGTGGTGTGCAGGTGGTCACCTATGCTCCATTTGATACCTTTCTGCAGCTGGTAATCCTGGACTCCATCCTAAGCAGCCTCTTCTGCTGATCTGCACAACTGCAAGGCAAAAATGTGCAAATTGGAATTTAGTATCATTTATCTCCTCTTCCTACCTAGGTTTCACACAAAATGTTATAGGAAAATCAGAAGCTGCCTTATGTAAGATTAGAGTATTTATCTGGCCTACTAATGTTAGGCCAGCAATATTGGTTCTTTCTTAATAAATTCTCAAACTATCTTTTAAAGTTTCCTGGGAATTTCTCCAACTCTACCACTGGATATAGTGAAGAAATTGATGGAATAAGTATTTTTCTATAACAATTCCAAATTGCAAGCATATTTTTGAAAAAGAGATTTTCAATATTTTTATTATGTTCTTATTATATTATATAAAATAATGTTTTTGGGTTCATATATAAATCTTCTGTTTCCATATTCAACCATATTAATTTATTGGACTGAGGTATAATATAAAATGTCTATTTTATTTAATTGGCAGTAGAATATAACCTAAAATTAGGAAGTGCCAGTTCTCCTACTTTTTGGGATTTACACATCTCTTCTTGTTAATAGTTGACCTTTTGTCTTGATTACAAAATTTTACCATCATATTTTGGCAGTTTTTAAAATTTTCTCCAGTTATCTTTATTGGTAAATAAAAAAAGTTATGCTGAATAAGATCCTGCCAACCTAGCAGTTCGAAAGCATGTAAAAATGCGAGTAGATAAATAGGTACCACCTTGGTGGGAAGGTAACGGTATTCCGTGTCTAGTTGCGCTGGCCACGTGACCACGGAAACTGTCTTCGGACAAACGCTGGCTCTACGGCTTGGAAATGGGGATGAGCACCACCCCTAGAGTCGGACACGACTAGACTAAATGTCAAGGGGAACCTTTACCTTACTCTATTCTATTCTGTTCTATTCTATTCTATTTTCACGCTTATTGCACCATTTCAGAATCTGTGATGTATAAATATGTAGTCAATTTGGTCATGTACAACATGTTCCTCAGTATGCTGAGGGGATCCCCATATATAGAGTAATGGTGCGGTAAAGTGAACCATGTATGTTTCTTGGCAAAATTAAATTAGTTTTTCTCATTTTTCTTTTCTAATCCATAGTCCCAGACTATAGTATAGACTCTTCCTTTACCAACTTTCACATCAAAGTCCCCAAATATGATATTAATGCAAAGTTTCTTTGCAGAATTTGAGTATGAAGAGTATGAAGTTGGTGATATGTTTCATCTGCTTTTTCATCTGCTGCTTTTATAGTACATTCATATATTTGTACAGTGGACCCTCGATTTACGGAATTAATCCGTATTGGAACGGTGGCCGCAGGTCGAAAAGTCTGTAGGTCGAGGTTCCATTTCCCATAGGAATGCATTGAAAACCCATTAATCCGTAATCGGCCGAAGAAAAAATACCCCCCCACCAAAAAAAGAAAATAAAGGCAAAAAGCAGCCTTTAAGCAGCCTTACCGGTCCAAAGGGGTCCCTCGCCGCCGCCATCGCCGCTGCTGAAGCCCTCCAAGGGCTTCCCCGCCGCTGCCGGAGGCCTCACGGGCGTCCCCGACTGGCAGCGGTGGCGGCTTTCCCAGGGTACACTGGGCCTAAGAGGGGAGGGCATCCCCTGGTAGGCCCGGTCTACCGCCCGGGAAAGGCTGGTAGACCGGGCCTACCAGGGGAAGCCCTCCTCTGGTAGGCCCGGTGTACCCTGGGAAAGCCGCCACCCGCCGCCGGTCGGGGACCCCCGTGAGGCCTCCAGCAGCGGCGGGGAAGCCCTTGGAGGGCTTCGGCAGCAGCGGCAGTGGCGGCGGCGGCGGCAGCTGGGGACCCCCGTGAGGCCTCCAGCAGCAGCAGGGAAGCCCTTGGAGGCCTCCGGAGGTCCCCCCTTGCCTTCTCCGCCGCCATGGAAGGCCTCACGGGGGTCCCCGGCTGCCGCCACCGCCGGCTTTCCCACCATGGTAGGCCTCACGGAGGTCCCCCCTCACCGCCGATCGTGCCTCCGGAACTTCTCCGGAGGCACGATCGGTGGTGAGGGGGACCTCCGGAGGCCTTCCAAGGGTTCTCCGCCGCCATGGAAGGCCTCTGGAGGTCCCCCCCTGCTGCCGATCGTGCCTCCAGAGCTCTGGAGGCACGATCGGCGGCGAGGGGGGACCTCCGAGAGGCCTCCCATGGTGGCGGAGAAGTCCTGGAAGGCCTCCGGAGACACGATCGGCGGCCTACGGACCGGAAGGGGGAGGCAGGGAAAGCGCCAAATTTGAATTTGGCGCTTTCCCCGCCTCCCCCTTCCGGTCCGTAGGTTGATTCTCCGGCCGCAAGTCGATGGGAAATTTTGCAGCCGGAGAAGTCCGTAACTCGAAAAGTCCGTAGGTGGAGCCGTGCGTAAGTCGAGGGTCCACTGTATTATGTTTCTGTCTATCATGTTTGTATTATGTCCCCTGCAAATGTAACACAATTATTCTTTCTGATTCTTTCTAAAACACATTTCACATACCTTCCTATTTGCTTATCAAGTATTTGCTTATCAAGTATTATGGCTACACGGTATCAATGTCTTCAGATTCTGAATAACAGACAGTGAAATCATTGTTACACTAGTTTTCTACTTGCATACAAGGAATTATTCATCACTGCATAAGTGCTACTGAACAGGAAGTCCTAGACTCTATCTTCCAGTCTAGAACATACTCAGTGCATAGTGAACAATAAAGTGAAGTTTTTCAGTCCTCACATCTGCTGATTTTCTTAACTGTTCTCAACATTTATTATGGGTTAACTTTGTATGTAAATAATATAAAATCATTATCTGTCTAGCAATACATTTGGCTCAATTAACAAACAAAATATTCACTCATGGTTTATTTTGAAGTGACTAATCACTGTATACATTGTTATCCCTTCCTCCTTGAATAGGAATTTAAACAGGGCAAAGATTTAAGAAAACAGGAGATAGAAACAGGAAGATTTGTGTGCTAAAAACATAGGTGATTATCCTATGTAACTATCCAATTATTTATACCCTTGATTCATGTATATAGTAAATATATCTCTTTTCCCAAAGCTTGTTGACACCTATAGTAATTACTCACAGAAAGGTAACTCTCTGAGGCACCATTTCTAGCTTCCTTAATTGCTCAAGTACCAGCGTACACTAGATCAGCATTGATGAGCAGTGACATCGTCCTGTCAGCCAAGTAATTTGTTGGCGGCAAATGCCACCAATGGTTTAGTCCCCATCCTTCAAGCCTCCTCATGCAAATAAGACACCATAATTAGCGCTGACCTTTGCCTAACACTGGTTGCCAATCACTTGTGTGCCATCCTCAGGGGGTGCCTTTTTTTAACCTGTTATAACAATTGAGAAAATGAATGACAGGAGCCAGAAAGAAAGAGAAAAAACACTGATTTGCAAACTCATAGACGTTTAGTGGTAGATTTGCTGGTCCCTTCTACATGACTCACACATCACAAGCAAAGGCTTCCAATTTGTGTATCATCATCAATGCACTTGGAAGTGCATCACCGTGGCATGAAAAACCAGCAGCTGATTTTTATGATGGGCCAAACAGATGTGTTGTGCTTGTCCAGTTGAGGACAGCAGCTCCCAGAGATTCCTGAATATGCAGAAAAGAGAAGAAGGTGGTGGCAAACTATTAGAGATACTGAACAGCTCAGCGGTATACATATGGAGTTCAGTTCCCTACTGTGCCTCCTTGATGGGCTGGGCTTGATCCTTAAGGTCTCTTCCAGATCTGCAGTTCTAAGATGATGATGCTTGTTATTGTTATTGTACAGTAACAGAACACACAGAGATATGGAGCCAGCTCATAAGGGAATGTGGCATGAAAAGGAAGCTGAAGGAAAGGAAGACATATTTTAGTCCTTGTATATGTGAAGATTTTCCTAAACAATACCTGTTTAGCAAGTTTGTCTGTTCCACCAATTTAAAATGGAGAAGTGTGACATCTAATATCTCTGGGCAGCATGTGATTTACTTGGAAGAAGCTTTTGGAAGGCATTAAATGAAACAGGAATCAGACCACTCAAAGACTGGGTGTTGTTAGTACTGCAGGCCTGAAAACAACTTTCCCTCTAGATCCTCACTTATTTTATTATTTATTTATTTAACTTTTATGCCGCCCACTCTACCCAAAGGTCTCTGGGTGGCTTACAACAATTAAAATACAATAAAAATACAATAAAAAGATAAAACAATTAAAATACAATTAAAAAGATAAAAAGATTTTGCCAAGGAATGAGCTGTTAAGAACATCATAAAAATCCAGAGTGTTAGTCAAGTAGCAGGAAATAATAATTGACAGCTATTGAACCAATACTCACAAATGGAGCTTAATTAATGTGTCAAAACTGGACTGCCAGAGGAGTATGGTAGGTGTCATGCTGGGGTGCCTACAGGAAAGACACCATTTAGTGAAAACCCTAAGTCTTGCAAGGGTCACTGATCACAAGTATCTACACATTGCTGTGTTATTTTAAAAAGGCATTTCATAAATATAAATGGGTAAAACTAAGAAACCATTAGGATCTATTCAGAGGGTTGACATTTTGCTTATTCTTGGAAAGAACTATCCAATCATACTTGTTTACTGTCATCAGTTTTATAAAGATTATTCTTCTTTTGTTTGAGGAAAATTCCTTGCTGTGTCTTTCACTAACCAGTCAGTCCATTAGAACGTAAATCTCCTCTAGGTTTTTTTACAATTGCATTTGTAAAAGTAAAATAGAAAGGGACAGTAACCTGACACTTCAATGTTTTCATTGTATGAGTGACGTTCTATTCCAGCTGCATTGATGGCTTCTACTGCACAATGAGTCACCTCACCTCCTTCTCACAGAATGCAAAATATCTTCTACCTTCTCTAGAACTGCTAGCTTGGACCATTTTGCATTTAACATAATCTTTACTCACGCAAGAAAGAGCTGCATGTGGACATTGTCATGAAAGAAGAAGAAAAAAAAGCTTTTCCAGGGGAGGATAGAAGGTATAATTCATATCCCCTTGTATTCTGGAGAGACTGTGCAATTTGCCTTCTGTATCCCTTTCCAAAGGCACCCTGTTTCCAGGTTGCTTAGTATGAAAGTTAGGCTCCTGACATACGCAATGCACATGTAGGGTTTCTTTGTTCATGTCAGAAGCACCACCCTGTAATGAATACATATACCAGGCAGTATTCACCTGAAAGGGGCCTCCCTGAAGAATGTGTACACATCTGGGTGTCCCCTGGTTGGAATCCTTATTCTCTCCCTGCAGACAGGTGCCTAGGAAGCTAGCCTATATGAAATCAGACTTTTGGTTCATTTAGATCAGTAGCAGCCACACTAAACAGCAGCAGTTCTCCCAGATTTCCAGCAGGAGTGTTCCTGAGACCTGCATTGAACTTGGGACCTCCTGAATGCCAAGAATGTGTTCTACCACCGAAACACCAGCCCCAAAACGAAAGGTACCGTAGACCTAGTCAATTGCCTTCACCCACGTGGCCCTGCTATTCAAACACATTCCTTTGAAACAAGAGATTAGCCTATCAGAGACGTAATTTCCATGCTATGGGATGTAAAGAGGACTTGGACTTCAAGTGCCATGCAAAAGAGTTGGGTCATTTCATTTGACAGCCACTACTCCCTGGTTTTGAGAGGGACTATATACCAAATTTGAACTGGTTGGCAGAAGTAGACACACATACAGATGCAAACTCTGGAACAATAGAATGAGGATTGTACAGCATAATTTTTCATATGTATAATCTCCAACAGCCAGAGCTAACTGGCATACAGAGTGGCTATGACTAGTGAATCCTTAGCCTAATTTGGTCACCTTGTTGAAGGGAATTTGCTTAGTCAGAATTTTTCTCCTCTGCTGCTGGAGTTGGTGGTGAGGGGATTTTGTTGAGCAGATCCTGCATGCATGGCACCTTCAGATGATTGTTAAACCATACACCACAAGCCTCCCCTCCTGCATGTGTCAATAGAAGTGCCAGTGATGGAGCCAATTTACCAAATTAAACTAATTGAAAAGAATATCCGGATTAAAAGTGACTTGAGAGAAACCAAATCACAAATTAGAAGCCAATCAGTGGCATTAGATATGATAAGTAAGATTTAAATGTCAGTTGGCCCAACTGGAAAATGGTTAAAGCCAAATAAATTAAAGATTCCACCTGGCACCCATGCAGCACAAAGAAGATGGTAAGATACAGGATAAATGCACATACCCCAAAATTCCTGTTCAGTCTCAAATGTAGGCAACTAAAAAAGCTTATGCTGATACAAGAAAGACGGTGACTTTCCAGAAGAAGGAGACTCGAGCACCAAAGGAAAGTAGTGAAGACAAGAAGCATCTTTTGGATGCAAAATCATCTTCATTCTTCCTCCATATGTGGTAGGGTTTTTTCCCCATTCATTCCTCTACCACTTGAGTGGGAAGGATGAGTAAAGCAGCATTTTTAAAAAAATAAAGATTCAAAGAGTGTCACCAGCAGGCAAACTAATTCTTATCTCTGAACAAACCCACAAAGTATTAAGTTACTCACAACAATTAAAAGTCAGTACTTAAGTTAGTAACAGTGAGTATACAATACTAAATGGATCAATGGCTACACTACCCAAAATCATAAGCAATGGCAAAGCACATTCAATGCAGTATGGAACAATAGATTTTAAAAAACCCACTTGGCAGCCATTCCCTCAGGGAAAACATGCTTGAAGAAAAAGGTCTTTGCCTGGTTGTGGAAGGACAGTAAAGATGGGGCCAGTCCGGCCTCCTGTGGGAGGGAGTTCCAGAATCTGGGAGCAGCGCCAGAGAAGGCCCTCTCCCATGTCCCCACCAAACACACCTGTGAAAGTAGCGGGACTGAGAGGAAGCCCTCTCCTGATTATCTTAATAGTATGTGTTCTTTGTTCACACTGAAAAGCCTTGGTCTACAGACTGTGGTTTTTATGGGCACAAATATTTGTTCATACAATCAGGAAAAGTTATCTGTATATAACTCAACCACTAATGACATCTGCAAGGGGCCATAGCCATGAGTACGAGGAGAGAATGTGGAAGTAGGATGAGATACTACAATGGAGGCAGCAGGGGCTTAAAATGTTGATCAAGATCTAAATAATAAGAGTACTTGTTACTGAATAAATAGTTCACAACTGCATATCAGTACATGTGGTGTAGCAGGACAGCAACCGCTGAGATCATGCACATTGTCACTATACGAAGGGAATCTCTGAATAGGTTTGCTCCCCGGCACTTGGGGGGGGGGCACTTCGGTTTAATGACATAGCATTGCCATGATGGTGAAGTAGGTGTGGTGATAGGAGAGTGTATGGTCTCTGCCTGCCAGAACACTGGCCTCTTTCATGTCAGTTCGGCCCATCCGGCAGGGCAAGCTTCGGCTGGTTGAATCAGGGCTGGATGGCAATTTCCATTCCGGATCACTCAGCTGATGTATTGAACAAAGGCTGGCCGTGACTTCTTTTTTTGCCTATCCTGCACCAATTCTCTTGAGGCATTATATGTGAGTGTGGTTTCATGTTAAATAGTAAGTTACACAGAGTTAGCAGGAGTGTGGAAATCCTAGGCTGGATGGTGACCTCCCAAGAGCACTTATAGGTGGATGAGGGCTCATTAGACCAGCACCTCAGACCATGTAGTTCAGGGGCTTGTCAGGGGCGGCAGCTACATGTTAACTCTACTTGGTTAAAAACCAAGCCCATGGGGCTTGGAGAGAAAAAAAGAGAGAGAAAAGTTGCCCCCAGATAAGTACAGTGAGCCAGAGTCATGCTGTAGTTTACAGTAAGGCTGATGGTGAGGGGTGGGATTACCGTTACAGGTAGAGAAGGGGTTGAAAGAAGAACTGCCCTCTGGCATGGTTTCTGCACTGTGGGAGACCCCACTACAGGGGTTTTTGCTAAAGTTAATTAATGAGTTTGGGGCCCTCACTTACCCCATCACTGTGTCGTGCCTCTTTATTTCAGCTGGGTGGGCAAAAACATTACAAAACAGGTGGTTTGTGACCAGCATTCCTTCCCCTTCTGATCCACAAGTTACCCCTGTTGCAAGACATACAGGTCATATAGACCTTGAAATCACACAAGTGACCTTTTGTCTATGAAATTATCATACTCCTTGTCCATCTAGCCCATGCTTGTCAACTCTGCTCACAGATTTGCAGCATCTCAGGTGTTTGTAATACATCCCTTGTGACACAATGTTTTTCACTGAAGATTCCAGTGATTGAACCCGGACTCTTTGGTATGCAAAACAACTAACTCTGTTATTGATCCTTCCCCACCTCATGTGCTGGCAGTACAGTGGATCCAAAGGCCTGCTTCCACTCAGGTACACATCAGGTACACCAGCTGCGTACACATAATGGCTCGGCTCACCAAGTAAAATGGCCGCTTGCCTCCTTTGGTTTCTGGAGTTTAGAGTCTAAAGGTCTGACTTTTGAACTCATGGAAGAAAGCAGGGAAAGAAGAGAAAAAAGTTTTTATTAGAAGCTTCCTTTATGAACAGTCTATTTCTTCCATATATTCTTTGGAATCCAGGCACCTGTCAGGTTTGATGGACAAGGCAATACACAGCACACCGACTGTTTTCCGTCACTGGATGGTGAGAGGATTTAAAAATACATTTCATCAACTTTTGATTTCCATGAAATTTGGCAGTACGCTGCTCTCAGCATGAAAAATGTTCCATTAGGCTAGAAAACATGTAAAGGGATATGAAGTTTGCATTAAAACGGGAGTTCTTTAGAAGGAGGAGACATTATGTAGAGTCAAACCAGCCAAACAGAGGCAAGATGGGTGTACAGATGACCAGAGCCAACATGCTATGTTCAACTATGTTGGACTAGAGCAATGAAGAACCAGGTTCAAATCTTTTCTAAGCTAAGAAACGCATTTGGTCATCTTAGACCATTCACTATTTCATAGCTCATGAAAGGGGCTATTATAAGGACAAAATATAAGAGGAGACATTTGTTTACTCTGAGCTACTTCGGAGAAGGTTGGGACTCATTATTAAATCAATGTGCCTTATAGATGAAACTTCTTCCAAGGTCCAAGTTCTCCCCAACTGGAATTATGATGCTGATCTCTGATAATGTTCCAGGAAATACTACTGCACTGTGACGATACCAGAAGCTTTGCAATAAGGCATCAGTGCCCACATGGAGAACCTTGAGACTTCAGATGTTGCAATAAAATGCAATAGAATGTTTTTAATTAACAACAAGAAAAACAAAAATATGCCTCTGCTGCTATTACTATCTTGCTATTTGCTGTTATTTATCAGACACCCAATAACAACAAATTCTTGGCAATGTGTAAGTCAGTGTTCAAATCTCTTCTCAGCTATGTTTATGGTCCAGTTCTACACAACTGCAGAAAAACCCAGAATGTGGTAGTAGGATCAAAAAGCAGCTCACTGGGGATATCCCCTTTCATTTTATGACACCCTAAGCTCTCACATTGTCTTTTCCCCCCTTTCTCCATTGAATCATTTATATAACTAAGAGACGTCAAATCCCTGAACCACCTCGGAACAAATCTGCAATACATTAGACATCTCCCAAGGACATGGATTCAAAATGGTGCCAAAGTGGAAGGCAAAGAACATTCCAACCTTTGATAATCAAGAAGGAAGACAGGCAGATTTATAACTGAGGGAAATCGTTGAAAACAAGTTACAGGACTGGCCTACAATTTTCTTGCTGTTAACATTTATGCTTTATGGCTCACAACCAGGGACTCCTCTACCCCCCACCCCCACCCTGAGCTATAAACAGGAATTAAACTTAAGGAAAGCTGAATGCATGGAAGGAACCCACCCACTCACTTTTGTAAACAACCAGATATTCTACATATGTTATTAAATAGAAACCTCTGTTTTCCCAGTTTCTGTCAGTGCACAGTTATGTCCAATTTGTTATAATGGACTGTCCTGAAAAAAATCTAGTGAAATGCTCTGCTGGTTTTAGCTGTGAAAATTAACTTGTTATCTGACAAGAAGGTGGAGACCCTATGGTTTAATTTAGCAGTTTTCATCTGGGATACATCTGCAGTTCTCAACAAGCACTATTGTCGGTAGGTGTCCTGTTTCCACTGCTGGGGTTGCAGTGTTTGGCAGCTCCCTAAGAAACAAAGAATCTATTATCCCATGGATGGAGGTCCTACATTCAAGACAGTATTTAAAAATAACACTTTCCTAAGTACAGGACCCTAGTCCATGGGATAATAGTATTTTACATGGGATTTCAAAAATATTTCTTCCTTTACCACTTAGTAAAGTTTTTGCAATCTGATAGCAATCATATAATAATTGTAATTGTGTGCCGCCGAGTAAATTTTTACTCATTGTGACCTTTCCAGTGTTTTCTAAGTAGGGAGTACTCAGAAGTGGTTTACCATTCCCTTCTTCTGGGGGCATCATGGAACTGTGCAGCTTGCCCAAGGCCACATAGGCTGGTTCTTTTCTGGGGATGTACAGTAGGGCACTGAACTCCCCATCCTCTAGCTCTGCAGTCAGAGACCCTACTAACTGAGCTATCCAGTCAGCTAATTTGACAGTACTATGTTTATATTTAAACCATTTGGAGTTCATAGGTGTTCACTCCAAGTTAAGCATATGTGCACGAGATCGCATCTACTTAGCAAGATAATCTAGAAACGTCAAGGCACCCAGTGGTGGTTTCAACGTAGGAGTGGGGAATATGTAGCTCTCTAGAAGTTGTTGGACTACATCTTCCATAAAACCTAACCAATTCCCATCACATCTCCCTTGTTGGCAGTGCTGATGGGGGCTGATGGGAATTGCTATCTAACAACAGGAGAAAAATCACTCTTTGTTTAATTTGTCTGCATGAACCCTTTGTGGGACTGGATGAAGGAAATAATCCCATAGAGTGTGCAAAGGAAATGGTTGGGTTTGCACAGCATTTCATGCTTTCAGCATAGAAAATTAGCAAAACGTGTGGTCATTCGGAGATGAGCATGAGATGAAGAAGTTGATTTTCTAGACACAAAAGGTTTGAAGCAAGTGAATTTGAGGCATATTTCATTGCCTTCTAATTGCAAAGTTAGTATATTCTCTTTTTCCACCCTTAGTATGAGGTGACCTCATACATTCATCCTTGAACCAACAGTGCTTCAAATGGGAAATCCTATGAAAGGATAGTGGCTTGATGACCTGATGGGGGAGGGGGGAGAAGGACCAAACAGGATATCAAGCAGGGAAATGTTTACTTATATCTGTCACCCTGTTGATTCCAAAACAAACTTTGGGACCATGTACAAAATACAGGCTGGATAGACTTGCAAATCAAATACTTATAAGACTAGTTCATGATATGTTTTGAATATTGTATTTTGTATTTTTCACACAGCATACATACACATTCAGGGAGAGATCTAGCCTAGCTTTATCGCACGCCCCAAGTTTTCTGATTTCAGATTTGGCAATTGTTTAAATTGCATCTGTTGTAGCCATTTAAACAATGAAAAAAACTGCCAACTTCCCGTACTTTGGAAAGTTGGCACTGTTATAGATTACTGAAATGGCTATAACAGATAGACTTTTGTTAATTTAAGTGACTGTCTGCCGTCATATGGAATTGTCTTCCTTTTGTAAAACATTTCTTTGCAAAAAAAAAGAGAAGGAAGAAATCTTCCCTGACCACAGTCCTTTTTCCAGTCTGTTTTGTTCAATTATGAAGCATCTTGCAGCAGCTGAAAAACTAGCAAGTTCTATTTTGCATAAACTTTTATAGACTTCAACCAAGCTCATCATATGCATCAGATGCAGAAATCAAATGTTTGTTAATTAGCAGCAACATCAGCATTGGATGGGGGATTACCACCAGAAGTACAGCTGCTTCTTTCTCTTCGTCTCTGCCTCCCTGACTCCCTCCCCATCTCTTTTGTTACTGCCATGGGTGTGCTAATAGTTTCTAATCTTCCAGGTACAATTCGCAGCAGCAGCAACAGTATTCCTCTCCAGAGCTCCATGTAGAATATGAGAAACACCATCTAACTAATAAAATGAATTGACATATTTATATACAAAGGTGCTTTATGGTGATATTAGCTCTCTTCAGGTGTTACTCAGGGACACAAGCACTACTCAGGGTTTTCCATCACTCCTGGATCATCTGGGTTCTTGCTCATATATATAACCAATGTGTGAGCAGAACCATTGTCCTCTTCTGACCTGCTGCATGAAGAATGTGACCAAAGTGGCTTTCCAAGGTTTCAGAGTTACAACCTCGCATGCTGCGCATAGCTTTATTGGTAGGGATTCTTCTGTGCTGGAGTGATTATTTATCTATCCAGCACTAACCAAACATTTGTTCCACCTTTTAAAATTCAAAGAGAGCTGAGTGTTCTATCCCTCTCTTTCATCAGTCTCGGCAGTTGTTTGTTGCTGTTGATCTGTTTGATTGGTTGCTAGTATATGTGCAATACAGAAAGGAGTATACAGAAGACTGTAATTTCAAGTAACTGTAAGTTAGGAAATATTTTTTGAAACAGCCATACTTACTGACAAACAACATACTTTGAAGACAGAAGGACCCAAATTTAATCTCTAGTGTTTCCAGGCAGGACTAGGAAAGATCCAAGTCTGCAATCCTGGAGAGGGTTGCTAGTAGGCTTGGGACTTTTTTTTTTCTTTTGGATGGCCACTCCCAGAATTCACAAAGAATTCCCCCAGGCATTGGTGCCTGGGAATAGTGCAAGAGCTCATGGGATTCTTAAAGAAGAAGATTGGTAGTTCTTTGTGGGAAATGTCTGCTTAAAGGCTGTAGCTGCATTCTGCTTCAGTGACGTGCATACACTCCTGGCAGGATGCGGCAGCTGCCAGTGGGTGGGGTAGCCCCCTCTTCTGCCCTTTTGCTTAGAGGTAGAGCATAAGATCAAAGGGTTATTTTAGCCAATCCTAGTTACAATTAGGTGACTAGTATCCTATCTGTTTCTCTCACAACATACTATGTAAATCATGCTAAGTCAATAAAAGAGCCCTCAGGGCGTTGCCAGTTGGCTCCGCTGGCTCGGACTTTCGCTGTCGACTCCTTTGTTCTCTCTCTAAGGCAATTAGCCTTCCTTTGTTCCGTGATCACCCACAATTGGCGCCTGAACAGGGACATCGCCTTAGGCAATCAAAGCAGCTCACCTCGCCCGGCATGGGCTCCAGATGCGTCCTCGCATCCTCTTTTTGATCCCGGTGAGTGTTACTAGTTCAAGATGGGAAACACTTTCACGGTGCTTCAAATTCAACATAAAAAGGACCTGATTTACTTGCTCCATAAAGAAGGCCACCATGGTGTATCTGCCTCAGTAGAGGATTTATTGACAGAAATAGGTACTCAGTGTCCTTGGTATCCAGAAGAGGGCAGCTTTAAGCTTTCAGATTGGGATAAAATTGGGAATAAACTGCACAAAGACCCTGTTGCTCCAGTTAAAGTCCTCCATACATGGCATCTTTCCCGGGACACGATTTCAAAGATTGCGAACCCTTTGTTAGCCCAGTCTTTAGCTAACCTTCCAACAGCCCCTCAGATTTTGCCACCCTCTAAGGCACCAGATCTCCATCAAAATAGAAACAATCCTCCTCCCTACGCAGCTCCTGCCGCTCTTCCAATGGCCCCTTCTCCCCAATAGGCAGTGAGTCTACCCTTCCCATGCCCACTTGAGTCTTCCATGAATGCTTGGATCACACCCCGTCACCAGCACCACCAGCAGTTTCCTTTTTCTTGAAAGGCCAATATAATGGTGACAGCAGCCCTGTGGAGATGCGAAAAATATCCTCTTCAGACTACTGGTTTTGGGCTGCAGTTCTGAGGATTCTGCCTGGGGGAATACTTGGTAAATTCTGGGAGCTGCCGTTCAAAAGAAATAAAGGTCTATGTGTAGTTGCCTCTTAATGTAATACTGGCCTAGTTGATCCAATGGCCTGTGTCAGTGCAAGGCTGCTTCTTATGTTCTTCGTGTGTTGTCTTAATTCAGTGCCTGGGCTCAAAATGAGAGGCTATACAGGCACTGTGAGAAAGAAGACATCTCACTTTGAAGAAGACAACGAGCCACATAGCCTTAAAAGGTCAAGCAAAAGCTTCGTTTCCTCTTTCTCTCAGAGACGCTTCTTTTCCAAGATGGTGAAAGAAGCTCCCACTGTGCTTCCACTTTCCATATATAAGATGAACATAAAAGTGGTTCTCCATCCTCCAGGGAATTGTTGAGAATTTTGATTATAATGTGTATTCTCATAACATCAGCAGAGTAAGGAGATATTGGTTAGCAGAGATACTTATGACACTATGACACTGAGAGAGTAAAACCAACAACTTAGTCTATTAACATATATACATAGAGAATAGACATTCCTCTGGCAGTATAACATGACATGAAGCAACACACAGCATAGGAAAAAGTGATCTGACTTACAGCAGATAAAGACATTCATTTTACACATGACTTATGTACAGTTCTGTGACCAATCAGAAAATACATGACTTCATTTTCTGTTACACCAAGTTTCATCATGTACACAGCTGTACAACATTAAGTCTTAATCCTTGATACCCACACCTGAATACAATCAGTACAGTGACTCAGGTAAAATCAGCCATTTTACATTTAACTATACAACATTAATATTTAATACATTTTCATATCAAAATCTCAACAGGAATATCACAAAGGATACATACGTTGATCATTATGCAGGGATTTTGTACAGTAATAGTGAGAAAGCAAAAGGTATGCTAGCGTTCCACTTGAAAGCAGTGCCAAAAGAAATACTGACTTTAATTAATTAGGATTCTGCACTGGATAGATAATACAAATTTGTATCATGTAAATGCATCTAGTATTGGAGTCATATAGCTGCCCACAAAGTGAATGAAAAAAGAAGAAAGAAAATCTTCTCTCTCTCTCTCTCTCTTGTCTCCTTCTTCTTTGCTACAGAGATGATTATTAATTTCCAGGCTTCCAGACACAATTAGTATACACTGCAACGGAATAAGGCCTACTGACTTGAAGGTAAAGTAATCTCTGCTCTGACAGGGATTTCATTGCACACTAAATCAGGAAGAACTGATGCACCATTAAAATGCGGCATTTCTCCGGCCCCTGAAGACTAGCCTGTAAAACAGTTACAGCTGCACTTTCACATCTACTTATAGCCCTTAAAAGACAGCAACAGCAAAAAGTCTGTAGGTTTAATTAAATTAGGTGATCTTGCCTGAGTTTTTTTTCCTCTCCGTAAAAGCTGTTTCAAGTGCTTTGATTAGATACGCAAAAGAATATAGACAGGTGGACAGACTGCAATCAAAGTTCTCAAAGTGCCACTTCACTTGTCATAAAATCCCCACATTGCATTACAAAACAGGCTGTGCCAAGCCGTAACAAGTCAATTACAGTTTCTTTGTCAGTCTCTCTTAGGCTTGTTTATGGCAAACATGCCCATATTTCTATCTGCTCAGAAACAGCTACTCTCTCATTTGTGCTCATGGTTAGGGTTGCCAGATACATGGGTACCAAAAGGAGGACATAGAAAGCCAAAAACGAGGACAGAGGAGGACGTATTGGGGGGGGGGGGGGCTCCGTGCGCAGGGTGGGGTGGGGGGCGTGTCGCTTTTGGAATTAGGTATTAGGGAGAATAGCTCTTTGATCATGGGGCAATACCATGACCATTCAACCTACTCAGTCTTGAAAGGTCAAGACTGGGAAAGTTACATTAAAAAACAAAATAATCAGCAACAATCAAACAAAATATAAGAGCTACTAAAACAAAGTACACTAAGAAATCACATTAATAAAAGCATAATAAAGTGAAATAAAAAGTTAAAAAAGTTGTGTGACAGATTTAAAACACTTTATAAAAACCAGAAGAAAAAAACAAGGCGTGGGTTTCTCTCTGCTTGAGAAATGCAAAGGGTGGAGAAAATGGATTTGGAGAGAGAGAATTTTATACATACACACACACAATGCTTACTACACTACATATGACAAAGCCATATATGTATATATATAATGTATATATTATATATGTGTGTGTGTCTATATCTATATCTGTATCTATACATGGCTTTGGATACACACACACATATATATCCTATACACACACACACACACACACACACACAAAGCCATTTTCTCCACCCTTTGCAATTTCTCAAGCTGAGAGAAATCCGCTTGTGTGTGTGTGTGTGTGTGAATTTCCAGCTCCCACAAGCACGGGGGATAACTCTGCACATGCTTCTGGCTCCTGGACCTGGAAACACACTCTGCACATGCCCCAGAGTCAGGGGTGTGTGGGGTCGGGGCAGAAGGGGGGGGATAAAAGTGCCTCCTCTTCCCCGGCTTGAGGAGGAAGGAGGGACCGCACTGGCCCCTATTTCCCTGGCTCTGAACCCCCCCAGAACCCCAGACCTGCCTTCCCTCCTGCTTGCATCAGTTCCTTTTTTTCATAGTTTTGAATCAGTCTCTCTCTCTTTCTCATACACACACCTCCCTTCCTCCCTCCCTCCCTCAATTTTCTACATATATTTAAACAAGCTTGATGAAACCACCCGGTTCCTCTCTCGCACCTTTCTTCCTGCCTTAATTGGAGCCTTCTCTCCCTTGCAGTCACGTCCTTTTTTCATGGTTTTATGAAAGTCAGTCTCTCTCTCACATACACACACTTCCTCCCTCCCTAAATTTTCTACAATCTTACCTTTAAACAAGCTTGATGAAGCCACCCGTCCCTCTCTTGCACCTTTCTTCCTGCCTTAATTGGAGCTTTCCCTCCTAATTGGAGCTTTCCCTCCTCCTGCTTGCAGTCACCTCTGGCGGAAGCAGTCATTCACAAGCCGGATTGACTGCCCGGGGCTGTTCTACAGCTGTAACCAATCAAGCCACCTTATCTCCGATCTCTAAAAGAACAGAGGATTTACAAGTGCCGCAACCAAGGAAGGAGGGAGAGGTGGCTTACATTTTGAGGTTCGGCTGCAGGGGGTGGGGGTGGGGGTGAAGATACAAAAGCCAGACATTTTAAACTTTTTTTTGCTTTGCCTGCCGGACGGAGGACATTAGCCTGAAAATGAGGACATGTCCTCCTTTTGCCGGACGTCTGGCAACCCTACTCATGGTAGACTTGCCCATGTTTTTAACCAATCAGGCTTGCTTCCTCCACAAACTGGAGAGCATAGAGTTTTAGTCAGAGCTATACTCTACAGAACTGACAGATTGTCTATCTCTTATTGAAATTCATAAAGAATTGCAAGTCATGGTGAGGTTTACCAGCAATATTATCCATTTCCTATGCCCAAAGGACTTTGCCCCCACCTTTCTTTCTTCCCTTGACACCAGCCTTTTTCACTTGGTGTCACCTGCTTCTTCCCATCCTCATTCCCTTGCTTCTATTTTCTGCTTCTGTTATTTGATCTTAGCCCTCTGTTGCATCTCTATTCTTTTCTTTGTGTGCTGCTCCCTTTTCCATCCCAAGCTGGTCATGCCCCAGTTTTCCTTCCCTTAAATGAGAGCTGGGGAACCTTTAGCGATCCAGTTATTTTGGCCTACAGATCCCATCAACTAAATCCCAACAACTCCACCAGTGGTAAGGGACTATAGGAGTTGTAGTCTAAAACATCTGGAGTTCCAAAGGTTCACCACCTCTGCCTCAAATACTATTACTTCTATAATTTATTTTGTAGCCTCCCCAGTCTTATCACCACTTTTGGTTCATGTTCTTCTTGAATTGTTGTAACATGGTGGTTTACAGACTACTGACTGCCAACTTTTCATTGACCCCGATCTTGTATTTTTAATAGCAGCTTGACAAGAAGAGATTTAAGTTCCTCCTGTTACTTCATTTATCTCCAATTTAGTTTCTGTATTTAAAGTTGTTATAAAATTCATGGGAGCAAGTTTACTTTAAAATTGGAAATCTTCATTCAAGACAAAAATACACAGATCCTTTTCTCCTACATCATAACCTCAGGATAAGTCTCTTTGGGTTCATACAATATTAAAATGTATATGCAAAAATTGAGTTTTGTATGGAAAATGCAGAAAACAGTCACGAAAATGCTATTTATTAATGGATATGTTTAAAGATTGAAATTAGTCATGCTTACTTTCATGTAAATATTGTTAACATTGCACCTGAGAAGATTCTGTGTGGTTACAGAAGTTTAATAGTGCATTATTATTAGTTTGCAAATCTGGAAGAAAACCTTGAGCACAGCATATGTCGTTGTTGTTCCCCTGCTGTACTCTTTTGCTCTGGGAAAAATGCCTGATATATCACTTTCACTTTGCATACAGTTTCTCACCTGAAATCTCTAGAGTAAGATATAACCACAGCAGAAGGACCATGATTTGTTGAGGGCAAATGAAGGAAACAAAAATACATCCCTAGAGCCTTTAACTTCCTTCTGATAATGCAAGTCCTAGCATTTCAGGTACAGCTCCATCCCTCCTTCTCTCTTCAACCAGTGGTGAAATTAACCATCCCTTCACAATATATGCAATAAAGTTCAAATGTGTCCCCCATGACTTCAACCGTATCTTGTTTTTCCTAGAAGATATAAATGCCCTTTTTGCTTAAAAGTGGCAGGCTCTTCCCTGAAGTCCTTAACAGTGTACTATCAAAGGAGTGTTTCATTCCATACAGAAGATTTTACTATCTATATATATTTTGCATCTGTTTCTAAGGTCCATGTCATTTTTATGGGGTGTTAAACAGGGAAGTTTCATTGCTATGACGGTCTGATAGGCAAACGTAGATAATTTTGCCTGGGAAATTCTTGTTTCCATTTTAATGCATAAGAGTGTGAGATATACCGATAGCACAGTGTAAACGGTAAGATGTCTCATAGCTTTAACAGTTTACTCTAACAGTGGCTTTCTGGTCAATCTGTGATCATTTATTATATTTTGATTCCTATCTGTTCAAAGAGAATGTGGTACAACAAGAGGGGCATATCTCATTCCCCCAGCCTGACTTCACCTTCTGATTTAATTTTTGGTCAGCTCAGAGAAGACTCATTTTGAACATTTCCGGATTTCCTCTTAGACATAAATAATAAGTCTTCAAACAGGAAAATCTGGCTTAAGCAATGACACTTAATAGCAAAGATTTGTGAGGCCTTTTTTAAAAAAAAGATTATATGAAAACCTGGCATTATTTATTGTTTTTATTTATTTAGATTATTGAAATCCTTTCTGCACCACTAAATTAACAACAGCCTCTTCTTAGTTAGCAATCTAGCCTCACACTATAGAAACAATAAACAGAAATCCCAAAAATCAAAATGAATTAAACCCAAAACCACAGTAAAACCAAAGGAGTAAATTATATGACAACAAAACATTTGCACTACCAGACTGCTGCCTAGGAACTGTATATGGGATGGTCTGTTTTGTGTGTGATTCCTCTTTGAACGAGAGGAGAATCCACGAAGCCCTGAGCAAGCAGAAATCCCATTGTTTTCAACTGGGTGATCTCCAGATTTTGTAAATGCAAGCTGGAGGTTGCTGGGGCAAACAAGGGATGATCCAGCCATCAAATCCTTATACTCTGTGTCTGTCAATAAGATTCTGGTGTTGGAAACTGGCATTAACACAGGCTCCAGCTGAGCCTCTCAGAAGAAGGAATTCAACAGCTATGACACCACCATTGGACAGGTCCTGTTTCTGGTACCCAGCCCTGTAACTCCAGTACACTTGTGACCCTGCCCTTCCTACATGGAGCTCTCAGTGGAATATGTGGTTCTTCCACTGGCTATTGAGGGAGGCAGCTTAGGCCTCAAACCTGCAGGTGGTACATGTGAATTTATGACTGAGTAGGGGTTTAACCCATGTCTCCTTGAACCTACTCTAACCTGCTGTTATAACCATGATGTTGCACTTGCTGTTGCTGAACTCTTGAGTTATAGCATACTGAACAGTATGCACAATTTTGGGGAGAGAGATGCGTATATATTTGTGATGTAGCTTCACAGACAGACACTACTGGAAGGGCAGTTACAGTTAATTTCTCCTGCACACTGGAATATCCAGAGCTGTTCTCAGTTGGAGACAGAAAATGGGCATTTGGAATCTCACTTAGTGGCATAAGACCTGCATTACAGAGACAGAGTGGAGGCCACACAAACAAGGAAGCAGATTGAGCAAGATTTGCTTTATTGAAGAAGATCATGTTAGATTAAGGTCTACTGGGGAAACCAGAAACCAGCAGCTATTTTCAGATTGCAGCTATTTGATGTCCGAATGCAATGTAGTTTTGCAATAAGACATGCACAATTGAATTCTATGTGCTATGGTGCATGAGAGCAGGTAATGAGTTTCCAGCATCAGCCGAAAGCTAGACTTAGACCTCTGGGATTGCTCTTGGGATTTAGCTTCACTGCTTTGAAGCTTCAGCTGATAGCTGAATTCATAGTTAGTGCTTCTCCTTGTCCCTGTGTGATAAATCCTTGCCACAAAGTGGCTGATCAATGCCACTCAGGATGAAAACGGAGAGACCGCTCTTTAAGCAATGTTTTAAAAGGTTGTTAGCCCATGATATACTGAATCAATGCAAAGTTATGTCAGCCTCTTTTTCCCTGCTCCATCATAGGAGGAGGGTCTGTGTAGATTCAGAAAACACTTATGGTTGACTTACATAGGTGTGCTTCATGTTTCCAGCATAAAATTTAAATTTACCCACAATGGTATGAATATATAGACGACAGTGGAATACCTGTGGCCATCCAGATGTTGTTGGAATCCACCATCAGCCTCAGCCAAGATGGCCGAAAGTCAAAGGTGATGTAGACCAACAGCATCTGGAAGACTGCATTATGTTTATGGAATCCAAATTGGGTCCAAGCTTGTCTCAGTCTGCATTTCCTGAACTATCAGTGGGTTGGACAGTCTGCCATTGTCATACTGATGGACTCATGACAAAGACATATTTAGGAGAGAAACTACATTGTTGAAAATGGTGCATAGAAAAATATTGCAAGTGTACACAAACACTTACTTCAAAACACTTTAATCAATGGCAGAAATGTGTGCATTTTGCACAGACACACAATCTGTATATGCAAGATGAGGAAATCACACACACACACATGCACACATGCACACACACACACACACACACACACACACAAGCAAACCTGGGCATGGACTGGACAAGGATTTGGGAAAGGATTGAATTTTGTAGATGCAGATTTTATAGCTATGCACTTACCTGAGATGGACCACTGGGTACAATAGGATTTATTTCTATGAAAGCAGCGTGTATGGAATCAATGTAAAACTACTAATCTAGAAAGTTTACTCAGCTCGGGACTATCCTGATGCCTTCCATGATGCTTCTCAGTGAGCCACCACTGTCCCAGTATTGCCACCTGCTGTGGCCAGACAGAGAAGGAAGACTGTATAGTCAGGAAAGATTGTCAGGAAAAAAAAACCTCTTTGTACATTTTCTGTGCAGGTGCCAAGAGCTGATGGTTGCTGGCTTGTGTCCATTTATTCCTCCTCCTGATTTCAAGGGGACAGAAAAATATATGATTAGCCACAGGGATGTATCACCCAGGACAATGAAGAGAAAGATAGGTAGCAGTATCCGCTGGGACCGAAAGCAAGCTGTAAGCACTATTTATGGTAGAGACTACCATGTTATTTCCTACATTTCATTGCAGTTCTCTGGCAGAAGGCCCAAACATTGTAAGTAAGAGGAAGTGAGGTTACAAAATCATTGTTGTAGGGATTGAGTTTTATTGCTTTTCTATTAGAGTTAGGCATGTATTAACTCACTAATGAGGCTGGGGGGGGGGGGACAGAGAAAGAACATAAGGCAGGATTCCCAGACCCCAAAACAGTCACAGAGGAAAGTAGGGGTAAAATATATTTATTTAAAATCATACGAAAAGTGGGCAGCAATTCATTTTAACTGACTGTGGCTCATCCTATAGCATTTTCTACCTATCGACAGGAATACCAACAAGCAGCCAGCCAGTCAAACATACAGCTTGATTCCAAAAATCTTTATGTCAACATGGAAGATACAAAAGCAATTGAGCTGGTTTTCATTGGAATGCAATGCATTGTTAGTATTGTGCCATCATCTGTTCACCAAATTTGCGAACATTTTGTTCCCCTGAAGGAGAGGTTTCTATTTCTCAAATTCACCCTCAGCGTGCTTCAGGATTTCTTGTGTGGCGTAGCTTACAGATTTGAAGGTAACTGACGCTGCTGTTGCACCTTACAGCCCAACTGCTATATTTTAATGTGAGCTTTCATTTCAGTTCATCCGTGAAAGCTCACATTAAAATATAGCAGTTGGGCTTTAAGGTGCCACATTTTTGTCCTCTTTATTTTTCATTTTTCTTTTGTTTTTGCCTGATATGCTGGCACAGACTAGCATGGCTACCTCTTCTGAAGCTGGTGTATGAGGTATTCTTTTCATCACACAGCTATCTGCCACCCTGCAGCTCCCCAGCTGCCCATTTCTTTTTAAAAAGTATTTTCATGTCTCATTGACTTGACTGAGAATCGATGGGAAACAGGTAAAAAAAAATGGTGTAGTACTGTCAAGACAATTTTGTGTGGGGAGGACTTCAAGTGTTTCACAATTTACAGTTAAAAGAAAAGGGAGTAAAGTTTGAAGGAAAGGATATGGCTGATTCTTCTAACACACACACACACATACACGTACGTTTGCATTTCTGTATGTGTGCACATTGGAAAAAACTGTTTCTTTGGAAATTAACTCTTCCTTACATTTATACTGCATATTGCCCAGTTTTCTTCTTTGTCCCTTTTGCAAATGTCTATACTATCAGCCTTGTGTTTCAGAAGGCCTTTTGGGCAAGTCAACCTAAATGGGCCTGTTTCTTCAGCATGAATCTTCCTTCTTCTTGCTGCCACAGCCACTACACATTCTGTTTCTCCTTGCTGCTGTTGCCTACCTGCCTGTTTGACTGGAGGAGAGTTGACTGGCAAATAGGAGGGAGAGGCTGCTTTGCAGTTGAGTTGCTAATGTTCATCCACTTAGGGCTAGAGAGAAAATGTCAGCTGGTGCCAAATAACGTTAAGAGCATCAGCACAAGTTACTCTTTAAAGCACCCCCAACCCACAAAGATGTCCAGCCATGCCAACCTCTGATCTTTTAATTATCTGCTGCAAATCTCTATAGTGAATAAAAAGCACTCAATCTGTATTGGCTCACTTGCTTTTGCTGATACCCATTTTACCTAATTTGAATGCATTACAGAAGCATCTGAAGTAGTGGTGATGGGCAGGCAAACACTTCCAAACCTGACTGGGCCTTGCCATACAGGGCAGGAGGAATGTGGGGAAAGATCCTTTTTATTTGCTGGCTGCACGTTGCTTGTGGTTGAAATTTACCTCCTCTTAGTAGGAAGATTTCCTGATCTAACCCATGGCTGGTGTAGCAGAGACGCCCCAAATGAGAATTTCTCAGGAGAGCAAAGGGCCTTGCATCCAGTTGTGTGAAATGATGCTGGGGGCTGTAAGTGGTGCCAGACCTACTGCAACTCTAGGGTCACATATGGCCTTCCATTTATTTTGCACAATTGGGATCCTGTTTATTCACTTCTGCAGAGGAGGATTAAGAACCACAACAGAGAAGCCAGTGCTAATATATTGCAAGATGAATGTGCATGTGACAAGACAAATTGCACCAGTCCTAGTGGAAATCTTGCTTCAGATCCTGGAAATTTCAGCCATTAAATCTAGTCCCTGAGAGCAGTAATTCACTTCTACTTGCTCTGTATATCCCTGATTCTGTCTATAGTGTTCCCAGGTCAGTGGTAGCTCATTCCTAAAATTGCAGGGCCAAAACATGAGATGGGGGTAGGCCAGGTCCTTGTGACGTCACGGAGGCAGGGCAGGCAAAAGATGAGAGGCAAGCAAGCATAACATACATTTAAACATGCTTGTGCTGAGCCAGTGAACCCTTGCAGTGCTTGGAATGGATAGAAATGAGTGTAAATGCTTGAAGACACTTCTCACACAAAAATCAAAGGGTCTTCTGTTCCAGGACTGCTTCACTGTAATTTATTCCCACCCTAGAGATGTGAAGAGCTGAAAAAAACAGAGCAATGAATGTTGAATACTTTTTTATTTAGAAAAGCAACCATCCTCTGCTCTTCACCTAAGTTTTCTACATTTGGTGGATTTTGTATCCCAAGTGTCTAGCTTCATATTCCAACAACATAGTTATTTTTGGACGACTGAATCTGGTGATTGTTTTTTGAAAAAGATTTGCAGCCACATTCCTCATATTATATCTTTTTCTCTCCCCTGAATATCCCATTCAAGTCAACTACATTTAATAGTCGTCCACCAGACAGATACTCCATTTGATCTGTTGGAAGCCTGGGTCTGGGTGTCAAATCTTATGCAACCCTAGCATAGAACCAGAAATTCACATTTCAGAAGAGTTTGCTCAACATGGAAATGTAGATCTGAATTTTTATTTTTTTAAGGTGGATGTAGGAGCTCATGGGCTCATGGAGGACAGTGCTCATACTAGGCCAGCCAATCTTCATAGTAGAGCATCACTGCATTCATGTCATTTTGAAGTTTTTGCTTTCTCCTTCCTGGAGGGCTTACTTTGCACAGTGGCAACAGAAGTGAATGAAAATATATGTACCATTCAACTTCCTGGCATGATAATACAGCAGGATGTCTTTCATCATTCTCAGTTAATTTTAAATACAGGATTAGAACATTTCCCAGTCCACCCATTCTTCTTGTAAGAAAGTACTTAATATGCAAAAGCAATTCTACGCATTGGTGTTTTAAAATAATCCTTGCTTTAGAAAGGCACATAAAACTTTTAAGACACCGAGAAGGCTATAAATTATTCTTCCTGTTATGAACATCCAAAGGAAACTGAACATTACAGGATGCTTTTAAAATTCAGGGGGAAAAATGATCATGAAGGGAAAGCACAATAAATAAACCCTGTCTTCCATGGTTGAAGCAAAGTTTTACAGCATTTGGACATCTTAGCATTAGCAAAGGAGATCCAGGACAGTGAATTAAAAGAAGACTTATACCTTTCACCCAATGAGTATAAATAAATAAGTCTAGGACTTATTATCCCCATGGCTAAACCCAATCATTTTGCTTGTTGTTATGCACTCCCAAGTCATTTCTGACTCATGACGACTAAGTAAGTGACCTCCAAATAGTTCTGTTGTTAACAGCTTGCTCAGCTCTTGCAAACTCAAGGCTATAGCTTCCTTTATTGAGTCCATCCATCTCTTATCTAGTCTTCCTTTTTTTTCCTGTTGACTTCAACTTTTCCTAGCATTATTGTCTTTTCCAGGAAGTCTTGTCTTCTCATGATGTGCCCAAAGTATAGCAATTTCAGTTTAGTAATTTTTGTTTCTAGAGAATGTTTAAGTTCAATTTGATCTAGCACCATGACAGTCATTTAATTCACAGAATGAAGACAAATGTGCACTCTTGAATGGGGAAAAATTGCCCTATTCTATGTCTTTGGTCATCTTTTCCATAACATTTATCATAGGAAGAGCCCTGCCTCCAAAGGAAGTAGAATGCAGATCTAGAGTAAAAATACCAAGTGGTCACCCTCCTTAGTATCCTTTTTTATATATAAAACTGGGCAAAATGCATGCCTAATCTTTTTAATACCTCCAGGCAGTTTTTCCAAATTCATGCATAATAAAAAAGGAATCTTCAAGGCTTTTGTAACACTCAGTTGCATTCTGACTCCTCATCTATCAGCATGGAATGTGCTGCTTAAATTCCGATCTCCAGATTTATTGCACTGGCTTACAAAACACAGAATGGGCTGCTGAGCTTCCTTACAAACCAAGCCACTTTCAGTATGGCTCCATACAGGGGACATGCATCTCACAGGCACTCAGACATGGAGAAGAACATAGAAGAAAAAAAGAGAGTCCTCTTTTCTCTTTTCAGTGGGATTCCTCTGCGTTAGATTTTTCCATAAGAAATATCACAATAAATATTGCAGAATTTTTTGGAAGTTTCATGGCCACTTTTTTTGTTGTTGCAAGGAATGCCAAGCTTGCGGGCTTATGACAACTCCTGCACAGGATGACATCTTTCCTCCACAGGATTTACCTGAAAGAGCACAAGAGTCACCAAGCTGGTGAGAAAAACTATGATTCCAGCAAAGAAGGACATATTTCATGTGCAGGATCCATTGGAAAGGGTATCAAGCTACAGGGCAGTTTCCTGTGCAGGATAGGAAAACATTATTTTTTTAAAAAAAAATGGCAAGAGGATGAAGTGAAACGGGGTCTCAATTTTTATGGGAAGCCAGGAAACCTCAGTGGTATAGAGGGGATTCTCTTCAGGGAGTCTTAGCATAGTGAGCCTTAGAAAATAATTTAGAATAAGAATTTTTTTGAGTACTCATTACATCCCTACTCCAGTGTTATGACAAAATTTGCAGATAGATATGCTATTGCTAAAGGACTGGATAAGGAAGTCATCTTGTTTGTTATAAATAGGTAGGGAACTCAATGGCCAAATTCTTTAGTGTAGTAAATCACATAAGAATGCACCCCCTGGATCAATGGCACTTTAGTAAGTCAACTCCTCCTTAAGTTCCATTGATTCAAATGGGCCTACTTTAATGCAGTTTTCTAAACAAAAGGATTTGAGCCAATATATTGTTCCACAGATCAATATTAAAGCTTTCTTTGATCCTGAGGTCTATTTGGAGTGTGCATACTCAGTTCCCTACATGCATACTTTCCCAAAGGCCTACTTTGGTTGCCTGGAACATAACATCTGACAGTGTAACTTATAGGTTTTAAGGATGAGGGAGCAGAACAAGAGTAAACAAGAGGAGTTGTTGACCAACAGGAGTAAAAGGAAAACTCCAGATCAGTCACTGACTGGAGATATGAAAAAGACTAGACGTGTGCTTCCAGTACCATAGTGGGAACATAGAGAGATCTAGCTGTGGGAACTACATGATCTAACATGGTAAAGATCCAAGCAAACATGCTGGATTCCATCTGTGGGCATTTTTACTTTGCAGTGTTTAAGGAAGCTGTATCCTGTATCCAAGAAGTTTGCTTCTGATACTATTGTGGATTTAATGCAAAATTCTTTAAGCTTGTCTCAGTTTCAAAGCAATCACTTCTGCGTACCAATATGTAAAAAATAGTTTCATTATGTTTATTATAAAAATATAAATGTTTCCACTACAAATCATTTTACATTAGTAACAGGCCATCTACAATTGCACAACATAATTCACTAACTGAGTAAGTAATGCTTTGAAATAAACGTTAAACGTAAATGCAGATTTCCCAGTTCAAATCACAACTATACATTGCTTACTGGATCCTACAGTACAGCAAAGCCTATGTTATATGTTAAGAGAAATAAATAATATATGTAGAAACAATATTTTAAAGGTACAAAATCAATAATATGGTACATATTCTTTGTGAAGACTTTTGTGTTGCTTGTTTGATGTAAATAATAACCAAAGGCAGGTCCTGTACAGGAAGATGGCCACAAAAGTTCTATTTCTTCTACTCCACAGTTAAGAACTGTACACTGCTATGTTTACATATGTACAGGGGGAGAAGGGCAATATAGGATATAGGAGGCCACGGGACAGTACAAAAAGTGTAAGAAAGAGAAGACCAAAAGCTGTTTAAAAACCCTCTGTGAAAAAGGAATTTTCTCCTGAAGAAACAATGGAATCAGTCCCTCGTACTGAGCAAAGATTACTAAACAGTGAGAAAGAGTGAAGAATAAGCAAAGCCCTATTCAGCCACTCTAGAAATCTAGTATTTTCAATACAGTGAGAGTACATTGCCTAGTACTGTTGCTCCATCTTCAGTTACTTCATGTGAGCAATGATAAGTCTATAGAGATTCCTATTCACTTGTAGGCTCTACATGGGAGTAAGAACCCTAGAAAAACTAGATTCTTGCTCTTGTAGAGAAAACAGTGATGGAGGGTGGGTACACTACATTATTTCTTTTAACCATGCTGGCAACAGTTGAGTCTATAATGACTGAATAGCACATGAGGCTAAAATTTATTCTGAAAACCTGCTAATGAATCATTTTCTTTCTTTGACACCCATTTAAGGTCACCTCCAGGACAATCTGTTCCACATGGCACTACAGAGAACATAAACAGAATTATTATTGTTCTAAATTACTTCCTGATAACATGAACCTTTGCACCAAGAACTGAAGATTAAATGCAAATAAAATGAAGGTGCTGATGACACAATTAGTCTGAGGCAAATCCTTGCATCAGACCTGAACATTAGCTTAACATGGCCTGGAGTTCCTGCTGTGTCAGTTGGATATCACATGGCACCATATTGAAGGGTTACAAAGATGTACTGGGAAGATACTCTAGTACTAATGTCTGGGTGCAAGTATTTTGCAATGCTGTTTTATGCTTCCTGAAATCTGATCACATATTGTTTTAATTTCACAATCCGTTTGAAGTCTGTGGTTCTTTCATATTAAATTCATCTTCAACACTGCTACTTATTACAGTGAAAGATGTTCAGACATTATTTGCACACAGAATCACACAACTCAGTATACAGCAGATAATGTTAACAGTGATTTCTTAACTGAAGGCAATTTACCTACAAATGTTACGTCATTTCTGTTACACCAGCATAACTAGAGAAGAGGATTTGGGCCATTGTAAAGCTATTATATTGCAAGAGCACTGAATGTTTAATCAAATGCTTCTTTACTCAGAAGTAAGTTCCTGTATTCCATGTGGATTAATCCCTAAATGTCTGCTTTTAGAGCTGAGGATCCTGTTAAGGATAGTATGTTTAGGATTGCAGCCTGAGATACATACCATTATTATTTTTCTAAATGGATGCCAACAATATAAGAATTACAAAAAGGCATTTTCTTTTTTGCACCCTGGAGCAGTAGAAATGAGTCAGTTCATCACCAAATAGTGCACCATAGAATTTGCTAAAAAATCTGCCACAATCCCAAGTTAAGCGTCTGCTGCAAGCATGTAAGTGCATGCAATTATGCACATTTGTGCTAGTATGTGGAGAAGATATGAAGAGCTCACTGAGGCTATTCTCTTTGTAAAGCAATCATTATATGGTTCCTTGGCCTGCACTACGTAGTGCATCATGTATGGAGGTTTCTGTATTTGTAGACATTTGTGTATGTGTTTATTTAGACCTCTCAGCATGACAACAGTTTTCCCGGACTGGGGATTGTATCTGGAAGTACGTTTCAATAGTTTCATGGGACTTTATTTCGAATATTCAGATCGCAGCCAAAGTCTAAGAGAATTTGGCACTCTGAAGTCATCAATCCCAGTCAAACCACATATAAATATAAACAATAAGAAAACATTTCAAAAGGAAATAAATAGGCCTTTTATAAAGGAAGACCTTCTGTTTTAAAAAAAACAACACACACACATCAAAGTGAGCCCCATAGCAAGCATTAATTGTGAACTATTGCCTCCATGTTATCCCAAGCACATTATTCATGTTTTCCTTCTATAGTCAAAATGTAATATTGCAAGAATATCATCCCCAAATATCCTTAAGAAGACTTGTTTTAAAGAAATAAAATGCTAGTCATCTATCTTTTTCCACATATTAAAAAAAAAATACTGCAGGGGTATCCTTTCCCTTGCTGCTGCTGACATTCGGTCAAAACACAGCATTACATCCACAGTTTATTTGCTTCCTGTTCGTGGCATTCAGCCCATTGACATTTGAATGGCTCTGGGTTACCTGGAAGGATTTTTAAACACATGTATAACATTTCCCCTCAAATTCATTATACATTTGAGCAGTCCATTATGACAGAGGAGGAAAAAAGCACCCCTCCTTCAAGAATAAGAAATAGAAAAAGAAATGTTTTTCATTCCTATTTTAAGGCAATTTAACTCATCTCATGAGTCTCTTAGTGGGCTTGCAATTTTCACCCAAATTTTATTTTTTCTACATTGTCACAAGAGTGTCTCTTAAGACTTGCAGTTTTGCATTCGTTGTCATGACCTTTGCAATAACTCTTCCTTGCTTCCTCTCATTATGTCCTGAGTGTCAACATTTTGGTAGTTTACACAGGAACAGGGCCATTCTTTGTATGCATTTCTAGAGACTTAAGACTGCTCACAAGCTTTTTCTGTGGTCCAACAATCGTCACACCAACTTTCTTCATGTCACTGAAAAACAAAGAACACACAAATGAGTTTGTTGGAGATGGCAAATGTTGCATATACAATATTTGTCAAAATGTAGCAACCTTTCTTTGCATATTGCTAAATGGTGATGGCTAGAACATTGATTGCTAGCTGGGCCCAAGGCAAAGAAGAGCATTTTTAAGATTGACAGAAATAGGAACACAAGCAGCCGCATGGCTATGGAGAATGATTGCACAGTACAGCCACTGTCAGATTTTGATGGATTTGACCCACTTGGTGACAAACAGGTGTGACAAAGAGTGAGGGTAACTCTTGAAAATGTTCCAGTTTATCTTATGTTTGGGAAGTGTACGTTGTGTAAGTTGGGAAGTGTAAGTTGACATTAAAATATAAAGCAAAGAAATTTCACATTCTTCCCCCTCTCTTTCTCTTGGCACTCTTTGTGGTTCTAAAATTGTGTGGAAAGCACACACAATGAGAGCATGCAACTCTGTCATAGTTTCAGTTATGTGAAAGTAACAGGCTGAAGAGCAAGAGATTGCTCTATTCATGTAGACTCCCTACATGAGCCAGAATACTGTGGGGTCGGGGAGAGTTCTCTGGATTCTGGTAGACACAGTGAGTTATGCATGGCATTAACCTTTAACCCACTAATAATTTGAAGCCATGCTATATGAAGTCTCACAACCTAATCTCATGTGTAACTATTTAAGTCTTAAAGGCAGCATTTGCAGCCTTTTTCTTGGGTCCATGAGTGAGACCTGTTGGGCATGGAAATATGAGGGACAGTGCCTTTTCTGTGGTGGACTACATCTTTGAGGTGCCCTCCCCAGGAAAATACATCTGGCTTCTTGCATGGAAGCTTCTGGGTGACCTCCAAGAATCTTCTAGCTTTCAAATGATGCATGATTTGTAGCACCGTGATTGCTTTATTTATTAAATATTTGCACATCTATGCATACTTACAAGTCACTTGAATTTGAAAATTTCAAAGTGGTATAAAAACTAATGAAACTTACAGTGTACACAATGCGCAAAATTAAAATGCAGCATTTACATACTCCATGGAAAAGATGATAATTTAGAGTACACGGGGGGAATGGCAAAAATAGATTTTCATCATGATCTAAAAATAAAAATTGTTGGAAGACAATTTCACATAGTGGGTTTTAAGTGCTGGCAACTATTTTAATTTTGTTGTTATTTACTGCCTTTATTTTTTATCATGTTTCATCTAATTGATTGATTTATATGCTTCTTTTTTTCCTGTGTGGGCTCATCATGTTGTAATAGTTTAATGTTTTTTATTATCTTATTACGTTGTTTTATTGATTAGTGAAAACTGCCTTGGAAGGATAATCTATTTTGAGAGTTAGGGGAAAAATCCATTAAATAAATTAAATTAATTAATGCACTTAAATGTTTAACTGTATACAAGATTAAAACTCAAATTTGGGAAACTGTGTGAAGAATGCAAAGTGAGTCAATGAAACAACTCTAAGAAAAGCTCTTACTCTGAGGAAATCTTGGCTATTGTGTCACACGAGCTGTATTCTACTCCTGTAAATATGTCCTTGCATTGTCCTATCCGAATGCCATTGACCCAGTCACTTGTTGAGCGGAAAGCGGAGATTTCAATGCTGCTTTGGTCCAGAAGAAGATTTGATGGCCTGGAAATAAAATGAATATGGTTACATTAAGAGCACAGAAATGCACTGAAATTCATGGTCTACTGGAACTCAACATCACTAACAAAAGGATTTCAGAAATGCCATGGAGGTTCCCTATTTAGGTGTGGAATTTTATGATTGCAGAAATCTCATTGTAGAACATGGCTGTTCTAAAAGAAGAACATGTAACTTTGGAGGCTAAGACCACAGTATCTAGAACAAGCCCTACTGGACTCTGTGGCAGTTACTCCCAAGTAGAGTTATAAAGGACAATACTCCTACATAAACCAGTTGAATGGAAGAGATCACAAAGTAATTTAATCTAGCTAATTTTGTTCAGATACGGTACATTGTTCAAGGAGAAACAGCTCCAATAAGAGACCAGTTCATTCGCATGTTTAACTTTCTTAATCTGAGATAAAACTAACTGATCTTTTGACACATACTGTAATTTATGTACAGGATAATCCACTGGTTTAAATAACATAGTACACCATTTAGAACATAGCAGCATGTTTCAAAAATACTAGATTGCTTTAGTTTCTTGAAATAACCAATAAAAGGTAATAATAAAAATATAGAAACAAACTGGATGATTCTGTACTTGTCTATTTAAGCTCCACTAATTTGTGGAACATTTGCTCCCTTAATTTTCCTTAGTGAATTACTTTTTGTATCTTCATACTTATGGACTCACAGAGATCTAGACAGAAGTATTAGGCATCTCACAAATATAGTAAATGTACAGCATGCACCAGAATACTCTAAGTGTTCAGCTTCCACCATATTATTTTCTTCACTCTCCCTTGCTCCCTTCACTCCACAAAACACAAACAAGAAAAAAAGAATGCACAAATAAATCAAACTTTGAAGATATTTAGATTATTATCACAGCTACACCGCATTTTGTGATAAAGAACTGACATTGCTCATTTAATCATCTTGTTGATACTTATGTTGTTTCTCCGAAATTTTTAGTTTTATATATATTTGTGGGTTTTTTAATGACTTGCTTCTGTGGAACTGTTGTGTGAACCATTGTCAAGAGAAGCTCTCAATGTACACCCAGTTCTTGTTTTCACACATGTATCATTTATTTGGATTGCAGCCATTTTCTATTCTTGTTCATTTCAATAGTAAATCCAAAGGCTATCCTAATAGTAACTGTACTAAGTTCACCCAGCCACCTTCTTTTGGTCTTAGGAAGACCACATTTTTGAAATGTATACTTTTCACTGTATATCTTTAAGAATCCCAAGGCAATTATTAAACTGTATACAAGGCTAGGAGAAATTGCTTCCAGTCAAGAAAAATGTTCTTTTACTCCAGTAAGATAGGAATTGACTTAATGACAACTTAAGGACAGGGGGGAGGTTTAAGCAAACTGAGAAAGAACAGAGTGACAGGATTGCAAATTGGAACGGCCTAGTAAAGATTTTATGTTTATTCCTGGGACCCCGGTATAATGAAGACAAAAATATGAACTGATTTTAATAGAAGTAGCCACAGATTAACCAGCATTGTAAAGTATCAGTTTTCCCCTTGCAAGATTCCAGACATAAATAAATAAATAAATGAAGTTGCTTTCTTCCTTGGAGAGGACATCTGGACAGTTTATCAATAACTAGGAATTTGCCTCTTGCTGTGAAGAATCTGTGATGTCTCCTCATGTGCTCCATGGGAATGCTGGCCTTTCAGAGCATCTGCATTCACTGGGTTGTGCCCCTCCTCTCCCTCTGCCTTTGACTCGGCCCCCTAGACAGCGGGCCTAAACATGAAATTTATGGGCTGGGTGATGTGCGCCATAAGCTCACACTTTTACTAGACAAATTAGATGGAGTGCAATCCGTGCAGCTGTAAATGACCTCCTGCAGGGTTCCACCTGATCCTTCAGGGCTTTCCATAAATCAGGTCCTACTAGTGTCAGACTGCAGTCATTAAAAAGAAATCATGGAAATTACATCTTTGCTCAGGGGAAGTGAAACTACTTTAACCAACACCACCACCCTAACACACCCTTATTTTTGCCACTTTCAGCAGATAGCTGCATTCCAGAAGTGCTCTGAATGTACAGAAAAACAACTCAGTGCCATTCATTTGAGTGTTAAGTGTAGGTGAAAGGCTACATGCATACACTGGCATATGGCTCTCATAAATAAAAGGGCAGCAACCCATTCAGCAGTGAGATTTCAGAGTACATGTTCCACCAGTGGCCTCTTGCAGTTGGCTTTTATGGACCAGGCTATTCTGTTAACAGCTGGAATTAACCTTTTTCTTTTGCATGAAAGCCTGGAAAGCCATGGTTTGCTGTCATTAAGATGGATGTCGCCACATTGCAGAGGATTTTTCTGTCATACCACGTTGTGTCTTGAAATAAACATATAAATAGCAATGAAGCGCTGCCTCCCGCTGATACAAATCGCTGCTCTGAGTGTGCCAGCTGTCCAGTTGGAAAGAGATAACTCAATTTGTAACCACTACCATCAAGCACTACCATCATTTGAGAAGTAGTATTGTACTTATAAAAGAAATACTGGATACTGTACTCTATAAGCTTCCAAGTCTATTTTAATTTATCATCTCAGGCAGTTTTCCTCCAGTGCCCTTAAATGCATCAATTTCAAACTACTAATTTTAAATATCTTTTAATTTTGCTTGCGTAAATGCCTCCTGGACATTCGTCTGTGCTGAAATCTGACATGCATTGCTTAAAAATAAATCTAAGGACTGGAATTCTGGACTAATGATTACGATCAATATAACTGTTGTCTGTAACTTTATGAAAGCACAAGTATGTGTGCTTATTTTTTCTAAAGTTATCTTCTCTGCCAAATAGAAGCATGGATGTATCCTCTTCCCATCAAGAGACCAGAAAATAAATGACACACTGAGGAGTCATTGAGACATTCTGTTGACTTTAATTATCTCTGCACCAAGAGGAGTACAATCTTTCCCTTTACAGCTATTTATGCTTGTTTTAAAGTGCCGCTTAGGTAAAAATTTGTAACTTTGTGCTTAAATAAAATTGACCTAGCTATGCATGGTGTTTGTTTCCCCAATTATTTTCTTCTATCATGTTTGCTCAGTTCAGTAATAATCAGATAGTTGTTTCTTTCAGTCTTAGAGGTTAAAAAAGAAGAAAAAAGTAAGCAGACTTACAAACCAAACATCAAACATTTCCTTGAGCATAAGGCTGCCTTACACAACCTAATGTCTCACGTGTTGGATTACAAATCTAGGAATCCACATTTCTGGAGAGCAACGGGTGTGAGAATATTGGACGGAGGCTTGTCATTTCTGAGCTTATTCCACTTAGATGCCCAAAGCTCAACAACAAATAGTCAAGGCCCTCAAAACTGTGAATGTATTCCATAGAATTTATATTTGATTATGAGTATGATTATACTGGAAACCCATGGAAAGGGTTTGTTTTTTACTGAGTTGCTGTAGACATCCTAGGTTTTGACCAATTTATGAAAAATAAACTTTACAATTACTAGGCACTTAGCGTAATGGCAAAATTTAAAACAACAACACCCAAACTCTACCATTAATAAATGCTTCTGCTGATGGTGATGATGATGTGGCATCAGCTGAACACATTTTTGGTATGCAAAATTGTCCTATGAGCACAGCTCAGCATGAGAGGAGTGATGGGGGGGAGCATTGAAGGTTGGTACCTCATGCTCAGGTAACCTTGGCCATCCCGCCACCACTTGCCTTCTTCCCAGAGACAGAGGTTCAAGACCTCCTCTATATTCTCCTCTCACTGAAAATCTAGGCTCACTGGGTGCGTGGGGTGATGTTAGAATGCAATGTGGGATGGTCAAGGTCAAATATTTCCCTGCCATGATACTATATAGAATCATTTTGTTACAATTAAATTAGTTTCACAGATACCTTCTATGATAAAAACATCTAAAGTTGAGAGTGAATAAGCTATACTGAAATGCCACAGTTATTGTAACTGAGGGTGCAATCAGATGGCTGCAAAGATGCACACATGATTGCACCAGAAAGGATCGCTTTGCAGGGAGTGATCTCCCTTAATGCAACTCTTCTATCTGCCAAAAATAACTAGTTCCACTTGGCTTTTTCTCTCCAGTTAAAAGAAACTCTTTTATGTATGTTGCCTCTGAGATTTGGAAAGCCTAGAAAAAAAGTCCTACATTTCCTCTTTCCATGAGAAAAAAAGTGTTCTTATGGGTTTCTTGAAAGATGCCAAGACCAGCGTTATATGTGGATTGGACTGTAATGTGGATTTGACATGACAGTCTAGAAGCCTCCTAGCCCTGGGATTGGCTCCTGGAAAGCCAATCCTGTACTATCACAGGGTATATAGTTTGGATGATCTGTTACACTCCCTCAGTGATGGCAGCTTATTACTGAAAGAACCCACTTGGCCATCCATCTGCGTTTCCAGATGGCTTCCATGGACATCTGCCAGCTGAGCAAGCAATCACACCTGGAAACCTGACGCTGAGCAGGGTTAGTGGGAGCATAGCTTTCATACCTTGCTACCAGCATGCTTGCTTTCAACCTTTCCATTGCATGCATTGAATCTTCCTGAAGTAACAACAATCAGTGCTGGGAGCTGGTCTCTAGATTTGACCCAGGCATCTGTTATTTAGATTGTTTCTGCTTTCATCTTATGCTTCCACTCATACCTACTGCTGTTCAAAACAGCAGTAAATTATACTGCTATTTTTGATGGCTATGCTACAAGATACGTAATAAGGAAGGCAATCCCCCCCCCCCCCCCAGTTTACAAAAATACTTATTGCCAAATCTGACCATGTATTGGCAGGGGCTATTGCTTTATTTCAAATTAGCACTTAAAACTTCCTAAAATGCAACACATTGCAGGGATAAATTTGAAGAGTCAAGTAACATCCCAAAGTGCATTATTTGATGTCATGCATATTTGCTATTGAGGGCAAATAATATGTTAACATAGAACAGTTTTTTAGAACAGAATATACCTTTGATGTTTTGCTTTGTATTGCCTGTAATTTAGTGCATTCTAGGACGAATATGATTCAAATCTGGCTGTTCACTGGATCTTTACAACAGGATTGCAACCATCAGTTACATTTTACATTCCTTTTCCATCACCAGATCTGTGTAATTCTAAAATTACATTAACTTTTAGTTTATATTGTAGGCACAGATGTTCATTTGAAGAGAAAAATGATAAAACTAGATAGTTAATGATTAAAAACAATCTTGCTGTTAAATGTGGTGGCTGGATTATTTTCATCAGAGGAAACCACATTTCCTCTGATTAAAAAAACAGTTCAAAATTTCTTGACCTTCTGGCTAATAAATAAACAAGCACTGTGACCAAAACTTTAGCAAAGGCTGATATATCATGTTTAAAACAGATTGCTTACTGGCTTGATAAGACTCAACAAGCTGCATGTTAAAGCTCTCCCAGCTTCCCCCCCCCCTCGATTTTATTTTGGGAAGAATGCAGGGTCATCAATAGTTCAGAAATTTAACACGTGTTTAGTAGCTGCCTTGGAAGTTAACAAGCATCCTAATATTTCATTGTCACCATTTTTATTGAAAGCAATTGTTTTTATTAATGCTGACATCAGAGGATTGTAAACACAGTGTCTGATTATCTGCTGTACAGGTTGGGAGCAAGCTACCATGAGGTGGTTTGGAAGTAGCCTGAATCCATTTGTATTTGCATGTTTCCAGACTGGGGGAAGAATGGCAAATGGGTAAAACAAAGGACTGTGATATAAGGTTTTAGGAATGTGGTGAACTCTTGGTGTGCAGGTAAAACTCCTACCAGCTTCTTTCTGTGCCCTTCCCATACCAGGAACTACACACACTACTATTTGCCCAACTCTCACCTTTCCATGAATCCACCCTGCATCAGCCAGATGGGGTAGGTGGAGGTACTCCCTAACACCACTTTGGCCTATTTAGTCAAACTTCTTGTTGTCATGGTGGACTTTCATGAAAGTGAAAGAGTTCCTTCAAGACGATCAGTGTTAAGAAAGAGATTCAGCCAAACCAGTCATTCTTCCTCCATTCACACACCCCATCAAAGCTAACTATAGCTACCTAAAGAGGAGGAAAGGAAGAAACATCTGGAATACAGCCAGTGTAGCAACCCATGATGTAGCAGCCTCCCATTACCATGCAAAATGGTTGCTTGCTTCAGTGGACAGGAATATAAGGGCCAGTGAGGCAAGTCTGGGCCCTCCTCACAACCTCTGGCTGAAGTTTCCCCAGTACGGTTTGGCTTCCATTGGCATGTCAGCTGTCAATCTCCTTCTACTTCGGCACTTCCTTCTTTAGCTATAGCAACTAGTACCAAGTGTTATTTCCCCCCAAATTGCAGCACTTCTAAACCCCTCAAACACCACAGTAAATTTAGGTCAACAGTGGGCTTGTTGAACTCCTTTGCAGCTGATCCAAAAGTGCACAAATATTACTGCTCCAGTTTGGCCACTTTTCTCCAAAGCCAGTGCACAAACAGAATGAACATGCTTCTGCCTGTATTTATTAGGAAGCAAGAAGATTTAAGCAATCCACTTCTGAGTAGATATATACAGGACTGTGGATAAATTAATATATCCATTCAGAATTACCATCAAAATCACCATTACCAAACCCTTTTGGAATGAAAATGGAAGCTATCACTATCAGTGTTACAAATGATAAGGGCACACATGTGGTTCCATGCATACAGCAAAAATGAATGTGATACCTCATTTCTATTTTATAAAGAGGGTGTTTTTCTGTACAATTCATAAAAAATCCCATGGGAACTTCTCACTGACTACGAGAAGTCAGCTGAGTGCAGGGGTGAGCAAATTTTGATGACTTGGAGGGTGGGGGAGTCGAACTAAAGCCTCCAGACTGCTGTAGTGAACAGTAGGAACAGAAATGACTGAACACTGAATTCCTTTTAAAGAAAACAAGGAAACAAAATTTCTTTGGATGGGCACTTCCGTTCATTGGGGGAGAGGTGTGTTTTAGGTCCCTCTAAAGCCCAGGAGCAGAAAACCACTACTCCAAGGGCCACTTGATTTTTAAAAATCATTTTACTTTGGACACTCTTGGGAGCCCCGGGGGGGGGGGGGGTTGCAAAAATGTTCCATAAGACATTTGTGGCCCATGGGCCACACTTTGCCTATTTCAGGTGTAAAACATGATTGCTTCCCTATTAGCATGTCCACAAGCACAAAGGCACAGAGACCAATAGTGATGCTCCACATTTCTTGGTGCACACATACACGTTACAGTGCAGACTGGCTAGCATCCCAAACTGATTTACAATAACAGCAAAAATATTTACTTATTTTTTTTAAAAAAGATGAAAAAGCATTTAAAAGAAATAAAAGTCAGCTTAAAAAAGCAAAACACATCAAGAATCAGTCTAAAAACCAGGCTAAACACAGCTTTAAACACCAAAGGCTATGCAGAACTATACAGTCTTTGTTAGCTACTGAAAGTCCATTGAATTCATCAGAGATGGAGCCAGTCTGATTTCACTTGGGAGGGAGTTCTGCAATGGAGGCTCTGCCACAGAGAAAGCTTTGACTCTAACTTCTCAGGGTGGTGGGACATGCAGCAGAGCCTGCACTGAAAATCTCAAATTCTGGGCAGGCTCATAAGGGAGGAAGAGTTTTCTATCTCATTTGTTGGCTTCCTTCTGTCTCCCTTTCTGGGCATCCTATCTTATCTCTTCCAGCTTCTCTTCACTAAGATTCTTCATTCTTCCCCCACATTTTCTAGATGGCTGTCTTTATCCATTTTGTTCTACTATAACTCCCTCACGTCTTCACCACACTTTCTTCAGCCTTGCAATTCTTCCTTCAATCCTATTCAACCACAGGCAGTCAAAGCTAGGAGGTCTGCAAGCATTCCTATATATTCATGGACAGAAGGGTCAGGCCTTCTGGATGCCAACATCATAAAGGAAAAACCGTCAACTCACATAAACCACCAATCTTGTCATCCTTTACCCTACCACGTATCCAAGGGAAAAGAGAATCTGTGGAGGCTCTTGTGTTCCCACATATCTCAAGGATGAAGTTTCTGAAATGCAACATATTGCTTTCTTTGGGGTTCATTCCATCTGTTCTGTAACCGAGTCCAGTATTCACAACTGAGAAGCAATGCACAAGGGGTCCAAAAATAATAAGCCAAACTAGAAAAATAATGGGAGTGATCAAAATTGAATGAACTATGAACTCATTCTTTAAAAAAAAAAAAAGGTCTAGACATTATACAGATTAAATGAGAGTGGGGAAAAGTTAACAATGCTCAGACACCCAGACAGAACTGCAGGAGACAAGTCAAAGAAATTATGATTAGGTTATGCAATTTTCTGGCACTAGGACAAGCTAAAGTTTAAAAACCTGAAAATATTCTACCTAGATTATCTAGAAGAAGAAGAAGAAAAAGAAAACTCACTACGAAACTCAAATTGCAAAGAAGTTTCACACAGTAAACTAAAGTTTCACACAGTAAGCTAAAGAAACCCCAAACATGGCTATGAAGACAGTTTTACTGAGGCATGTAGAACAAATACTTCTAATACAGATAAAAGAACGAAGCCTCTGGTCAAGACAGTCAGCAAGAATTCTTCTGGCGTGAGGGATCATTTGTGCCTATTGCCACAGTGCAGTGTGTCTAAGTATATTAAAATAACAACAAGCTTGGCATTCCAGGGAGAGGCAGAACCCTTTGTGCCCTCTCTCCAGCCACAGATCAAATATTGTCCCTTAATGATGTCAGCTACCTTGGGTTCTTTTTAAGGAGAAAGGCAGAGTAAAAATAGTTTGAATAAATAAATGAACGAGCAAGCAGACAGACAGACACTTTAATATAACAGGTAGCAGGTGGACCCAGGAGGTTCTTTTACTTCCCACCCCATCTCACCAGTGTTCCATTAATGTTTTGTTATTGCTGTATAAGGATGGGCATTTGACCTGACTGCTGTGAGGTTTCCTTTGCTAGAACAACAACTGTATGGCCCCCTGGGGGCCCCTGGGCCCCTGGCACACTTGAAGGTGCCACAGACAATTCACACACCAACTTATAAGTTTAGTTATGTGACTTATACAATCCTGATTCGGCCTATATTTCTTTCATATTGGGTTTATGACTGTGGCCAAATAAAAGTTGAGAACGGCTGGTCTAGAATGCAAACGTTAAAAAAAAAGGGATAGTCACGAAAAAAGGCAATGATGCTAAGGAAAGTGGAAGTCAATTGGAAAAGAAGAGGACAGCATGAGATGGATTGACTCAATAAAGAAAGTAATAGCTTTTAGTCTGCAAAACCTAAATATGACAGTTAATGGTAGGACTTCTTAGTTCAAATGGTTGCCGTGAGAGAGAAATGATTTAAAGATACTTTACTAACTAGCTAAGTACTTAAACTCTTTCATTGTGCTTGCTTTTTTCTCTTTTTTTCATGAGCTTTTCTTTAAAAATATTGATATCAGCTGCCATGTTGCTTAGGAGCAGGAAATTAAAATAAAAACACCTGTGTGACTACAAATAAGCACAATTTGAAATTTGTACTGAATCTGTTGGTCACAGGTAGGGATGTGAAAAACGTTTGCAGAATTACTAATTCTCAGCAAGACAGGCTGTCTCGACATGTTGAAACAGCTTGCTGAAAAACTGCTGATTCCAATGAGATTGCTTGCTTCCAACAAGAACAGAACAAGGAGCACTTCTTCGGAGTGGAGGTTTCTGCAGTTTGTACAAAATCTCTCTTTTCTTTTTGTGATGCAAAATATGCACACCCAGCAAGCCCAGAAGGATGGGTTAGCTGATCAGAATGGCACGGCAATCCAGCCAGTGCTTCCAAGTCCTAAAAGTCTAAGACGGCAGTGGCCATCTCATTGAGTCACTTGGGTGATGTGCACAATTTGCATAACCTGGGCAAAAATCTTTCCTGGGAATTAGAGAATGACCACCGTGGATGGCCAAAAAATAGTGTGCTATTTCCTGGGGTGGGTGGGGATGATGTTTTCTCCTTTTTATACACAAAAACAAGTGAAGTGAGGATCTACAGCCCTGGTCATAGGAAAGGGCAAAAGGTTATGCAGGGCCTTAGTCAGTGGAAATTCTATTTATCTCCATTATTATCCTTCTGCATAGCCCAGTTTCTAGGATTTTACTAGTTATTAGAGCTGTGATGTGTTCACAATAATAGTTAACACATTTACTACTATTACTACTACTACTGCTTGTTGAACATGTCCCTTCAGTTACAGAATACATACTGTTTTGATAATCTCATATCTCTAAATCATATCACCTCTAAGGTGACAAGCACCTAAAATCTAAGGTGATGAGCACCTGATGCCATCATTTAGTCATCAGTTCATAAATGGTATGACTTTGAAATGTGGCTTTCATTGACCTATTTTGCTAGTTGGCTTTGTATCCCCCAGAGTAACGAGATATCTGTATGTTTAGAAGACAACCAGACAGCAGTGAAACTGCCCTGTGCCTTGTCTGGCTGCATCCTCATGGGAGCCAAGCAGCTAATAAGTAATAGGTGAAGGTAAGGAAGTGGGTGGTAGACACAGCAAACATATTATAATCATGGTACAAGGAGAAAGCAAACAGATTCCTTTTCAGAGTGCAAGATGTAGAATGTACTGTGTCACCTTGCCGCCGCAGTGGTGATTATTTTTAGACTGCTGGGATTACGGATCAGCTTGTCCAGGATGCTGACAATCTGCTCAAACTTCGGTCTGTTGTTTCTGTCTTTTTGCCAACAGTCCAGCATCAACTGATACAAGGCAGCTGGGCAGTCCATGGGTGGTGGCAAGCGATAACCTTCTTCCACAGCTTTAATTACCTGTGCAAGGAGAAGAGATGGGAGAAGCTGAAGGACACTCAGTGAACTCCCCCACCCTTTCGGTTCTGCAAGTAATCCCATTACGTCATTGTGGATGCTCAGTGTCTAAACAAATGTATTTATTCTCTAATTCTGCTGAAGCATATCTCTTCCTTTTATCTGCAGAAGAAGCCACTTGACAAAAATATAGATATAGAAAGATACAAAGAAAGCATAGGATAATGTATACATGTTTGAAGGAGCATAGGGTGATGCATATACATCTTTGAAGAAGATGATATTCAATCTTGCCTGATGCTGAAGTTTGATTAGATCAAATACAAGCCACTTTGATGCATTTCCTACAACACAAGCTCAATAGCTTCGAAGAGAAAACATCTGGATATCTTTGGCACACTCAATCCCCCTTCTCAACAGTCTGTAGGAACTGCTGTGGAGCATCAGAAGCTGCCTTATACCGGTTCATCTATCTAACATAAGCCTTGTCTGCAGTAACTGGCACTGGCTCTCCAACGATTCAAGCAGTCTTACTCAACTGGAAAATGCCAAGGGTTGAACCTTAGTCCTTGAGCGTGCAAATTACTGCAGTACTACTAAAGTATGGCCTTTCTTCTAATGATGAGATCATGCATTTGAAGATGCTCATTTTAATGATAGTTTTAATATTTCTCTTAATTTTAGCACCTTTTGACATTTTCCATGAAATTCTGTACCAAAGAGATAAGACAGAGTACAGTACTACAGTTTTACTTGATGTATTTGTATTGTGTGTATTATATATGTAAATATGTATGTATGCACGTGTGTATGTGTGGGGAGGCAGAGCAAAAGATAGATGGAGCTAAGCATTAGATAATGTCAGCATTATATTAACTGGTTGACAGAGAGAGGGCAGTATTCAACTATGAAGTATCCATTGAAACAAATTGCTTAGAACAACTATTTATCCCTTCTCTTTTTTCAGTGAGGTATTTTGAATGACACACTTAATACATTATATGTAGAAGATATACAAGTTGCTAAATTCCAGAAATACTCATTTATTTAAAAAAAGGACAAAACATAAAAGCCAAACCCATATTAACACATTGTCCCACAGAATTAGCTGCATATTCCCTGAGTTATATGATTGTTGACAGACGGATTAAAGGCCTAACAATTACACAACATTGCAATAAAGCTAGACTGTCAATGGTTACCATAACAAGCATATTTTCAGTCACATTGGGTTTTGGCTTGAGAGGTTGTGGCTGTGTGGTTTGTGTGTGTGAAAAGAATGTATTTTGTGCTTCCTCTAATTTTCTTAGGGAAACTGCTGAAAAGTAGCACACAGCTTTAAAAAACACCCTGTGATAGATCATAAACAATTCTGTTTCCTAATTTTCATTTTGTGAAGAAAATGTCTTATGCAATTAACTATTTTTAAGCCAGGAAGTTACTCATGAATTTGTTCAAGACTATGTCCCAGTGCTAATATAACAGCTGGAATTCTGTTGCTTAGCGTAGTAAGTCACACTAGACTAGGCCCTGTGGGGATGTGGTGAGTCATCTCCGTAAGTTCCATTGATTCAAATGGGCCTACTTTAGTTGAAATTTATTTTAGCAGGGTAAATTGCAAATAGAGGAGGCTGGCTGAACCAATGGAACTTATGAAAGAGTTGACTCAGCAAATCCCCACTGATTCAGTGGGACTACTCTAGTACAACTTATGACACTAAGCAACAGGATTTCAGCCACTGTCTTCTCATCTGTTAGCAAAGTGAAGAGGTTAGAAGTGAGGGATTTCAGCCTCATCTCCTGCAAATTATCTCCTCTTTCCAGGGCGAAATATGAGACCCTTCATCTGCACAACTGTTTTTTTTCATGGTACCTTTATCCATAATTTACATACTAGTTTTAAACGTTTAGACGTTTTGTTAACGTCTTAGCTGGAAAAGCAGCTTTCATGACTGCAATTTACAGAATTCCCCAGTCAATGTAGCAATGCTAGGAGCTATAGTCAGACTCAATCCCTCAGGCTCAATCCAATTGTTAATGCAACAAGAACAGACCCATTGAATGAACAGAATCTGTGAAATCAGCACTTAATGCTCAATGGGTCTACTATAATCAGAACTCACAATTGTTTCTAGCCTTTTATGCCCAAGATCCTGTTCCATCCTTTTCTTGACACCATGGCCCATTTTGTGAGTGGTTCAGCACTTGAGGAGCTTGAGTAAGTACCTCCTTGTTCAGTCTCCATAGGCTTGTTTGCATGACAAGGAGGAAATAGAACAATGCCAGCAGAGGATTATCATCTGCTGGCATTCAAAAGGATTCAACCCAAACTTTGTACCAGTCTAATAAACAGCTCAGTGTGAACTTCCTGAAGCATTGCAGGATCAGTATATTGTGATATGTTCAGTATATTGTAATATGCCCAGGAGTTTGCCTCCTACTAATCTTGGTAGATGAGAATATATATTCTAAAATTGTACTTTTGAAAGTTAAATAACTATCAGTGACTGATTTCAATTTGTTGTTTATTATACGTTTGTCAAGAGCACAAAATATGGCACATAAAATTTATTATGCTTTGCCGTACATGTAAAGCAAAAGTAAAGCAAAGTGTGCTGCTTATATATCATCCCATAGTGCTTAAAGTGCTTTCTGGGTGATTTATGATTTAATTTCACAGGCTACACATTCCCCCACCCCCGCATAACTGGGTACTTGATTTATCAAGCTCGGAAGGATGGAAGGCTGAGTCAACCTTGAGCTGGCTACCTGAGTCTGGGATCCGATTCAGATCAAGAGCAGAGGCCTCACTGCAGTACTGCAGTTTAACCACTGTGCAATGAGGCTCCTGTAGAGGGCTAGCCTGAACGCAGTTGGCCTATGTGGTTTAATACATATTTTAAAGACAGGTCTTAAGATATGTTATATTTTTAAATAATATAAAAGGATGGCAGATCTGTTTACATTACTGAAGACAGGGAGCAATAAATTCGAAGCTGTTTAAGAAAGACTCTCAGTAAAAAAGTCTAAAACAACGAAGCAGTCACTTTGTGTTATCATCTGAAAGTACTTGCTTCAATATAACCTTAAATACATACACTTTCTCTCTCTGTTTACACAGTTCTAACTCCCCTAGTATACTTATTGAGACATGTCATAAAGAAATCATAACTTTATTATAAATTGTATTTAAGATCTTAATAATTTTAAAACATTGTGTCTTTTTCTCTGGATTTTGAATAATATTTCCATTTCTGTTTTGTAATAAGTTCTTTCACATTCTTAAAATTTTACTGTGCTAAACGGCACCCATGTTTGCAACCCAGAGATAAATTTTTAATACTTGGTTTTTGCTTGACATGAAAAGACCACACCATGTTTCTTCCCTGCCGTCCCAATTTCTAATCTGTGCTGTCCTTTCAAGCTTTTCTTACAGTCACAGTTTGACAATGGAATTCATTTTACTCACATCTTGATTGGACATTTCCCAGTATGGTCTCTCTCCATAAGACATCACTTCCCAAAGGACGATCCCATAGCTCCAGGCATCGCTGGCTGATGTGAACTTGCGGTACGCAATGGCTTCTGGTGATGTCCATCGGATTGGAATCTTACCTCCCTACAAGCAGAAAGCATCAAAGACCATAATAATAATAATAATTGTGTGCCATCAAGTCAATTATGACTTATGGCAACCCTTTTCAAGGTTTTCTAGGTAGCAATTAATCAGAAGTGGTTTACCATTCCCTTCTTCTGAGGGCTTCCTGGGACTGTGCAGCTTGCCCAAGGCCACACAGGCTGGCTCTTCTCAGATGCAGAATGGGGAATTGTACTCCCACTGAGCTATCCAACCAGCTCATAGCATTGATATCAAAACTGTATCTTTCAGAACATATTTGTTCCTTTGGTATATGAAAATACAAATGTTTATTCTCCTTTATAATTAGACGTTACTTGCATACTTCAGAGTCTCCTCCCTCTCCAGTACACCTGAGATGAGGGGTCCTCTTTTGTTTAATGATAGTTTATTGTGCCTTCCAGACTGAGGCCAATTTTAACTATAATTTATTTGAAACAAATACATTTTTGAACAGTTTTGCCATCAGGTAAAAATAGAAAAAGAACGTTCTGAACTTCTCACAGCTACACTAGAAAAGATAAGGCCTGTGGAACCCCAGACTGATCCTGCAAACTATAGTTTAATGTGCCATTCTAGCATGGCATTTGTCCATTAATGCTGGCATTCACCCAATAATGCCACAGTAAATAATGTCAGAAAGGCTTGGCACATGGACCATAGTCTGATGGTTCTCAATTCAATTGGAAACTTCAGCCTACTACATTATAATCCTTAACATGCTCTCCAGTCTTAACATACTGATAATCTAGGCAGTGAGTGCTCTTTTATGACTGTAATTTAAAAAAAAACCAAACAAACTATATAAGACCTCTCTTGATTATTCGGAATGTTGTTTAAACTTCTTCTGGAACTATTCAAGGGGTAGCTATGTTAGTTTCTTACAGCAAAAGCAGCACAGAATTTTGTGGCACTTAAAAGCCTAACAAGTGTTACTAGGCATAAGCTTTTGTTGACTGTAGTCCAGCATCTGAAGAACTGGGCTATAGCCCAAAAACTTTAGGTCCAATAAAGGTCCAAATTCCTATTGCTAACTTACACTTTCATAAGTGTACATATTGCCTGCAAATTGCTGCTTGTTGTGTTCCTGGGCATGCTTCTTATTGGGTGATAGGATATGCAGCCAGGAACACAACCAGCACCTCATTAATGAGCCACAATTTGCTGCCAAGGCTTAGGTTACTTCACGCTAGTGTAAATCAGCAAAGAAAATCTGGCCAAAACATGTTAGTCATTAAAGTGTAACAAGACTCTTTGTTGATTATTCTGGAATTATTTCCCTCCCATTTGAAAGACACAAGCTGGATTCTTTCCTGGGAACAAGTCCCTTTGAACTCAGTAGCACTTATTACAGAACAGCCATTATTTCCAAGTACAGGACTGTTGCGGAAGCAAAATTCAAAGCTGTCACCGGATTGTATATGATATGGAGCGGGGTGGGTTGGGGAAACCATCTATACTGCCTTAAGTTTCTTTGAGGTAAGGTGCCATTTAAATGGAAGGAAGGAAGGAAGGAAGGAAACGTTAATGGCTACAAAAGGTCACAGTTAAGTGTTTATTGAACCTTTACCTTTGTGCCTGTGAACTTGGCAAGTCACTTAAAGGGTATTTAGGGTGACTAATGTACGTCAGGTGGTCTTGGATATGCTCCTTGTAGCTGTATTGAATTGTCTCAAACAGCATAAAATTGTTGACGACCAGCCTTTGTTAGCAAAGGACAATGTAGCTGAGGGGTCTCAAGTGTTTAATTCGATTCTCAGTCATCTCTAGCTTCATACAAATAATTCAGAGACCATTCAACTCACCCTTGTTGTGTACGCAGCTTCGGGATCATCCTCCAAAATGCGGGACAGGCCAAAATCAGACACCTTGCATACCAGGTTGCTATTGATGAGAATGTTGCGGGCAGCTAGGTCGCGATGGACGTAGCCCATGTCTGACAAGTACTTCATGCCAGATGCAATTCCTCGAAGCATTCCCACGAGCTGAATGACAGTGAACTGAGCATCGTGTTTCTGTAAGACATTTACGACAAGCTTTCAGCCTCTCACTGCACACAAGGTTCATATCCATAGGCATTCTATGAAAGTCAGTTGGAACTTCCTTTGTGAAAAACCTCTGCCAAAATGTACCACATAAAATGAGAATAAAACGATCCCAAGTGAGAGATGGGTAATCTCATCTGTCTTAAAATCTCTCTCTCTCTCTCTCACACACACACTGTACTCTTTCCAACTCTCTCTTTCTTAATAGAATCCATTTTCACTTCAGTAAAATGTGAATGGCTAATGTTTAATGTTGTTGCTGAAAACCTTAATTCTCAATTCCTGATGAGTTTACCAAATTAAGCAGATACTCAGGAAGCATGGTAAACTAACATTACTTATATACTGGATTCAGGTTGGTGCATCCTACTGAAACATCATCCATGACTAAAAAATATTTTTCACTGTATAAATAAGGTAACTTCATTTCCCCCCATAACATAACATATGAAGATCTTCCCTCCTTGTTGCTCATGTGTCACACTTTATCCAGATGTCCAGTCTCATGTAAATTGAGCAACGAGTGACACAACAGCCCTAATTCTGAGGGGAAAAGTGCTCAGGTCTTTTGAGTATCAAATAGAGATGGGCACAAACTGCTGGTTTGCTGGTTTGTGCCATTTCATTTGTTGGCCAAATAGGTGTTTGGTGCTTCAAAGCTCTACCTCCTCAGGCAGGCACCCACTTGGAGGCAGCAGCCTGGCTTCCTTTCCCTGCCTCTTCTGGGCATTGCCTCTGAGTGCGTGCCTGCCAGAAGAGGCTGGGCTTTGAAGCACCAAATATCTGTTAATTTATTTAACTTATATGCTGCCCACACTACCCAAAGGTCTCTGGGCTAGTTTGTTTAGCCACTAAACAAACCAGCACAAATTGCTGAACCGGCGGTTCATGCCCATCTCAAATATCAAATAAAAGTTTCCTATTTTCCCAGGCCTTTAAAACTATAGTAATATTTTTGACACTTGCAATACCTTAAAAACTTGTTAAATGTTATAGTCTGTACTTATATACCGAGTGTGGAATGGGATTGGTCTTTTATTTTATCTTTGTTCTCTATAATCAGGTTGCACAATAGTAACTTATATTTCTTTGTATTTCTTCTGTTCTTGCTTTGGTTTCAGCATTATTGGATTTTTCAGACTTCCATACCGGGGGTGGGTAGGTGTTAAATTGTGTTTTGATTGTATTTTATGGATTTTTCATATTGTTTAGTCGAACATCATTCACGGAACTTAGACTGGGGGGGGGGCAAAATCACATGAAATATAATTAATTAATAATACCTTACAAACTCATTGGCCCAAATCCTATTGCATAGTTACACCTGCAGAAGGCAAATTCTGTAACATGCATAGGTTTCTTGCTGCTAATTAATGAGTCCTGGTTTGGATTTCTGGACATAATCTAGCTTGGTGGATTAACACACATCTGAAAACCCAAGTGGGGACTTGTTAATTTCCAGTGAAAAGCCACTGTGAGTTATGCCATTTGCCTTGCACAAGCCAATAGGACCTTGGCAAATGAGACTGCAGATCTATGCATATTCATCTGGGCATAAGCTCAACTGAAAGGGGATCTTCTATCTAGATAAATATGATGGCTCTGTAAGACATAAACATCTATGTACATTTTATACATGTAAGTCATGTAAGAGGCAAGGTGATCACCGTGATATCAATAGAAAACGTACCCTGAGGAAGCTATCCAAAGAACCATTTTCCATATACTCCGTAACAATCATGACAGGCTTGCCTAGAAATATATTGAATTCAATATATTAGACACAAAACTCAGTCACACGCAGAGATATGAAAGTTTTATCAAATTAGAAAACTTAGTGCTACAGTAAGCAGACAAATATATTAGGATAAAAGCATTAGCATGATTATATCTAGCCAAAAAGTATACTTTAAACAGAAGATGAGCATGAATACTAGATGCCTATACAGAGATTTCGTGCAAGTCTGAACAAAATTGAGGCCTGCAGGAGGTGTTCTATTTTGTTTTAAATCAGAACCTTCAGGTCTACAAACCAGAAACAAATGATGAATACTGGTTCTGATGGTGGACACATAATACACATTTCAAACAGGGCTCCTTTGAACGTATGCTCAGGAGTTTTTGATCAATGACAAATCAAGCTCACAGGTCCTTTTGCACAGAAATCCATGTTTTGTTTCCCCTCAAGCATTTTCCAGAAACCTAATTTACAAGCTTTTTTTGGAAACTGCTATTGCTAGACTGGCAGCTCAGCTGGGCAGCTCAGTAAGTTAGAGACCTGGCTGTGGAGTCAGAGGCTGGGAGTTTGATTACCCACTGTGCTTCCAGGAAGAAGAGCCAGCCTGTGTGGCCTTGGGCAAGTTGCACAGTCCCAAGATGCCCCCAGAAGAAGGGAGTGGTTACGTCATACCTAGAAAACCCTGAAAAGGGTCACCATAAATCAGAATTGGATTGACAGCACACAATTGTTGTTTTTAGACTATCTGGAGTCAGAAACTCTTGCAAATCTACTATGTATCACCCAGATATCTATCAGGAGAACCTAGTCTAACTTCTGTCTACTCATAATCTAATAGAGACAGGTGGGTAGACTTTAAGCTTGTGTGATTTCCTGTGCTTGCTTTACTTTACTTTACTTTACTTACTTTACTTACTTACTTACTTACTTACTTTTCTCTAGAACCCTGAGATCCAACAGCCAGATCCTGGTGTAAAAGGCATACAAAGAAATAATTCTCAACCCAACAATTTGTTCTATTTACTACAACTAAACACAGCTGTCTTCGGTTCTTGTAATTTCTGAGCATTATTTAGTGTGGGAGGGGAGTGAAACTGGTGCTGTTACTGTTACACAACTTGGAATCAGAAGTCCTGCTTGCTCCACTACAAATCATCCAAAAATCTGCTAGTAGATTCAATATAAACTGCCCCCACAAATTCAGTGTGTACATATTGAATGTAGGATCTCACAGATTTTCTCACTGGGTTAACGTAAGCAAGGTAGTCAGAAGCAGCAGAACAGTTCTGACATCGTATTGTAGCAAGGCAAAATGTAATCTGTTTAGATTTAGTCTCCTAGGAGGCAGGTACAATATTAGCATTAGAGAAGTGCATTAGGTAAGGGCTCATTAGTCACCCACAACTCATTTAAATGTGTTTATTTAATTTCCTATTCCAAGGGATCTGAATAAATTATATATGAATAGAGAAAATGTTGCGGCTGAAGGGGTTATAGACCAACACCCTAATCCTAAACAAGTTTAGCTGGAAACAAGACCTACCTCCATGTAAGTAGGCTTAGGATTGTATAAATGACAAAAGACGCAACAGGCCAAAAAGATGAAGGACAGCAAAGGGTATGGAAATATGCAACCATATGTATGATCATGTATGGTAAATATTCAGATGCTAAGGTGATACACATGTATATTGCAAATATTCACAAGGATGGATTCCTTCTAGTTTGTTCTGTTCTGAAGGCCCCAACTCTCTGCCAAAATACTATTTCATAAAATTTCCATCCGTGTTCAGAGGACTGAAAGACTAACACACGTCTCGCCATTGAAGAGAAAAGAGGTCACATGTTCAGGACATGTAAGGACAAGAGAATATCAAGACTGAGCCCCTTCCAGCTTCCCTATGACTAATTAGCTAATAGCAAACTTAGTACATTTAATTAACACAAGCATTAAGCAGTTCAGGAATGGCATGTCATATCCAATACCCTAACAGCCTTTCCACTGCCTAATGGCAATTGGACACAGTTCTTTCATGTGTCCTTTGTGAAGAAACACTGCCACCCTCATGCTCCAATGCATTTTTACAAAGTTCAGTCGCTCACATCTTTCTGGTCAGGTCTGACATGAATTATGGCCTAGGATTGAGGGGGAAAAACCCCATTGGATAATCTACTTAGCAACTGCTTTAACCCTTTATGGATAGCACTTCTCTCTCATTTGTTTTCCATTTATAATCAATAGACAAATTCAAATGCTGTAGAATATCCATTTCACAAACCATTAATAACCATTTTACAGTTGCAAATAATTTGTCAGGTACTAGAATCATGTGTATACACTGAATCATACCACTGTTTTGACATTGATCTGCACAATTTTTATGATGACTTCAGGACTATTAAGTCCAAAGTGCTCATACTGATACAATGCTACACTAAAAAAGTTAAGGTAACAATTCTTAAATGGCCACATGCATTTTTCTATATTTGCTAAATTTTCCTAAACTTGATTCTTGTATTTGCAATGGCATCCTTCAGTCTCGAGAGACTATGGTAATGTGCTCTGAATAGAGGACTTGGAACAGCGTCTAGTGTGGCTGAGAAGGCCAATTCGAGAGTGACAATCCCTTCCACACTGAAGACAAATACAATCTGCCCCCTGTCCAGCTCCCTGATTTTGCTGGTTTTGGGACTGCCTCTTTGCCTTGGCCTGCTGAACAAGTGCCTCTTCAAATTGGGAGAGGCCATGCTGCACCGCCTGCCTCCAGGCTGAACGCTCAGAGGTCAAGGTTTCCCATCCGCTGAGGTCCATTCCTAAGGCCTTCAGATCCCGCTTGCAGATATCCTTGTATCGCAGCTGTGGTCTCCCTCTGGGGTGCTTTCCCTGCACTAATTCTCCATACAGGACATCTTGTATTTACTCCATACAGGAGATTCAGGTAATGTTGTATTTACCAGACAACATTACCACATGGTATTTTTTCAGAGCACCGGTGTGCTGTAAAGATATTTAAGCCATGAACTACAATATTCCACATTTTTTTCCTTTGGATAAACTTAATGAATTATTGAAAGAATAAAAACTAGAGTTAAAACTACTAAGATACCTTTATTCAGCCAACTTAAATAGCACAAAAACTCTTGTGTAAGTACTTGGGGGAAAAAACCTCTCTGCCAAGCAGGAGGCTACAAAAAAAAGTATATGTGTATGTGTGAATGTAACAGCAGTATGGTGTCAATACTGTTGCAAGATATAAAGGGGGAGAAATTGCAGGTACTATATCAGGGTTCATGAGATGTTAGATTTCAACCTGAAAGGCCACTAGTTGTGATATGAAAAAGAAAGGCTGCAGAAAATTGTCAACTTGATATCTCCATATCGAGGCTCAAACTGTACCACCAGATTCTTTTGTCTGTATTTTTAAACACTTTTCTTGGGGGTACTGGTGGGTTGCAAAAGAGGACTTGGGGATTACAATTTGCCCACTGCTGTTCTCCATCCCCATATCCCCGGTCCCCATATTCTCAGAGGGGCCCTCAGATTTCTTTATCTTGAATGTGGTTATTAGGGTCCATAATCATATGTGGGCATTTTATTAACATGCTACTAAACATGAGTAGGATGTTTCTTTAAATCTTGTTAGTTAACTTGCAGGGATGAAGACTAGGGGCAACGGGTATGAACATAGGGCAGTAAGTGATGGTCAAACATGTATATGCCCACTCGTGTTTCCACTTATATCCCTCATGCGTTGAAGCAAAAATGCCAGAATAAGGTTTATGTCTGTTGATGAAGTCTAAAGCTATGATAAGTTTCAACCATGCACCTTTAGTTTATCAGCTGAAAACAAAATGAACCACAAAAGCAAATTGAGGGTAAGGAAATAAAATTACACATTTGGTTATGTAAAATGCTTATTTAATTAATCCAAACAACAATAGAGTTGAAAGCACTGTATAAGCTCATTTATGGCATGTTGTTTGGTTACAATCTGAATGTTGCTTGTCATGGTCATGATGTGCCAGGAGTACAGAATTTGTAAAGAAGGAAAAGACTTCAAAATTTAATTAAACACAAATTTCCAGCCTTGTTTCTCCAATTTTGAACACAGGTTTTTACCAATGCTGAGCTGGAAATGTATATGCAATCAGAAACATAAGCTCCAAAGAAAACCTGCATATTCTAAAAGAAACATTCTGTGTTCATTTATCAAAATGCAGCCATTTACATGATAACAACTTGTGTCAACAGTGTTTCTAAAATTTATTGCACTAAAATGCTACAAATTGCTGTAAATTATTAGTAAACTAAGCAGAACATGTGTGCTGGCTATTAGGGCTGCTGCCTGTAGGGCACCCTGGAGACCAGTGTGGAAGGAAAATTCAGCCTTGAAACAAATATGAAACAGGGGAATAATTCAGTGTAGGAAGAGTGGTCTGAGGTCTTATTTAGCTTGTGTACCTGATCACATCTCTAGTGAGTAATAAGCTACACTGCCCTTAAAGAGAACATGTACCTCTGCGTTCAAGCAGGACCTCTTGCAGATGTCTGCTATGCTTGTTGTAAAGAATTAGCCCATCAGATCCAATCAGCATGAACAGTCAGTTCATTTGCAAGGGCTATCCATCAAAATTTGGATTGCCACATAAGGGTCCCAAGGCCTATTTATCATATGTTTTATACATACTGGAAGGTTTGCTTGGCAAACGTCTTTCGAAAAAGAACACCCGTAGATAATATATAAAATTTCTATATTTCCTTGAAACATGTCCAGTCTACTTTTAAGCATGAAATAATTGTCAGTAAAATATACTGCAAAAGTACTGGAGAATTTGTCATTCTAACATATTTGTGTAGAAAGAAACATGCCGTTTATTCAAGGTTTTGCAATCCTACTTGTGTAACATAACATATCTGTTTGATCGTCAACTCAAAAGAGAGAGAGAGAGAGAGAGAGAGAGAACCCAAGTGGAAAATATTCTAATTATCAATTATTTTAATTTTGCCTATAGAAGAGGTTACATTTTATTTTGTTGTTGTTTAGTTGTTAAGTCGTGTCCAACTCTTCGTGACCCCATGGACCAGAGCACGCCAGGCCCTCCTGTCTTCCACTGCCTCCCGGAGTTGGGTCAAATTCATGTTGGTAGCTTCGATGACACTGTCCAACCATCTCGTCCTCTGTCGTCCCCTTCTCCTCTTGCCCTCACACTTTCCCAACATCAGGGTCTTTTCCAGTAAGTCTTCTCTTCTCATGAGATGGCCAAAGTATTGGAGTCTCAGCTTCAGGATCTGTCCTTCCAGTGAGCACTCAGGGTTGATTTCCTTCAAAATGGATAGGTTTGTTCTCCTTGCAGTCCAGGGGACTCTCAAGAGTCTCCTCCAGCACCACAATTCAAAAGCGTCAATTCTTCGGCGGTCAGCCTTCTTTATGGTCCAGCTCTCACTTCCATATATCGCTACTGGAAAAAAGAAAGGTTACCTACCTGTAACCATGGTTCTTCGAGTGGACCTCTGTGAATTCACACAATTGGGTTTAGACAGCGCCTGCGCTGGTCTTCTCGGAATATTCTAGAGCTTTTTTCGTAAAAAGTAACAAGTTAGAATCGCCCCTATCGCGCATGCTCCACCCGCCTCAGCCCCAGTTCCATTTATCCGCCACAATAGCCTGAGCTTAGCATAGACATAGTCAGTGACGGACAGTGGGGAGGCCGGGCGGGATGTGTGAATTCACAGAGGTCCACTCGAAGAACCATGGTTACAGGTAGGTAACCTTTCTTTCTTCTTCGTGGCCTCTGTGAATGCACACAATTGGGTGACTAGCAAGCTCACTTACCGGAAGGAGGGCCGTCACTGCAGTACAGATGTCAAAACTGCTCTTCCAAAACTTGTCTCCTTTTTGGCCCGAAGGTCCAGTCTATAGTGCGTCACGAAGGTGGACACATTAGACCATGTGGCTGCTCTGCAAATGTCAGGAATATCCACACCACGCATCAACGCTGTAGATGTTGCAACAGCTCTGGTGGAATGTGCTTTCAGACCCTCTGGTGGGGTCTTACCTTGCAGTTCATAAGCTAGAGCAATAGTGGAGACAAGCCAACGAGAGACCGTTGAAGAGGAGACAGGGGATCCTTTATGTGATCCTTGGAAGCATAGGAATAGCCTTGGGGCAGCACGAATGTCCTTAGTCCGTGAAACATAATACGCCAAGGCCCTTCGAACGTCCAGAGAGTGGAGCATGCGCTCGATGTCCGATGATGGATGAGGAAACAAGGTTGGTAGCGTTAGTGATTGATTGAGGTGGAAATCAGACACAACCTTAGGCAAAAATGAAACATCAGGGTACAGCACAACCTTGTCCTCAAAGAACTGTAGGTAGGGAGCGTCGGATCGAAGAGCTGCCAACTCACTTGCTCTTCTCGCCGAAGTAATGGCAACCAGAAACAAAGTCTTAAATGACAGCAAACGCATGTCACAGGATGCCATGGGCTCAAAAGGATGGCGCGTAAGAGCGCGTAAAACAAGTTGCAGGGACCATTGAGGTACAGGAGGCTTAGCAGGAGGTCGGATGTTCGACAAACCCTTCAAAAAGGCTTTGAGGGTAGGGTGAGAGAAAAGTCGTGACGAATCAGAGTCGCGGGGCTGAAAAGAAACAATTGCTGAAATATAAACTTTCAGAGTGGATAACGCCAAGCCTGCATCAAACAAGTAACGTAAATAAGTGAGCAGGGTTTGGAGAGAAACAGGAGAAGTCTGTAACTGCTTTTCTTGGGCAAACTTGAGAAAGTTAGCCCATTTGTACTTGTAAAGGAGGTTAGTAGAGGGCTTTCTTGCTTTATCTAGCACCTCCTGTATGGATGGGTGAACCTCCAAGCTGTCAGGTGTAATGACTGCAGATCGGGATGGAGGATGTTCCCTGAGTCCTGTGTGAGGAGATGCGGAACCATCGGTAACTTGACCATGTCCACAGCCATTTCCTTCAGGGTGGAAAACCAAGGTTGACGAGGCCACCACGGTGCAATGATAATTGCATCTGCCCTCTGTTGTCGAGCTCTGATTAAAGATCTCTGTATGAGTGGAATTGGTGGGAAGAGGTACAGAAGCTCCGATTGCCATGGGATCATGAAAGCATCCCCAAGAGCACCCTTGCCTCTGCCGGCACGGGAGGCATACGCCTCGCATTTCTTGTTGCTCTGAGTTGCAAACATGTCTATTGTGGGATGACCCCACCGGACACAGAGCATGTGGAATATGTCCTCGTCCAGCTCCCATTCGTGGGACTGACCCGTGAGACGACTCAACCTGTCCGCAAGTTCGTTGTCGGTCGTAGATATGTGCAGAGCTACTGGGAAGACATGATGCTGGTAGCACCATTCCCATAGCTGTATGGACAGGTACAGAAGTGACATCGACCGTGTCCCTCCCTGCTTGTTGATGTAATACATGGTCGTGGTGTTGTCGGTAATTATCTGCACACCACGACCCTGTATGAGAGGGAGGAAGGACCTGAAGGCCTTTATCACTGCCAGCATCTCGAGGTGATTGATATGTAGCTCCTGGTCGCGACGGGACCAAAGGGCGTGTATCCTGTGAGGCCCGCAATGTGCTCCCCATCCTATGGGGCTGGCATCCGTCGTCACTTGTAATGACAGCTGTAGGGGACGGAACGGTCGACCGATAAGAAGATGTGGTACGTATGTCCACCACCTTAATTGAGTGGCCAGCTCCTGTGTGACAGATAGTCTTTTTCTTGGGCTGTCTAGAAGAGGGTCGAACATTGTCAAAAACCACGCCTGAAGAGATCGCATTTTTAGGCGCGCGTGAGATATTGCCGATGTTGTGGAGGCCATGAGACCGAGGAGATGCTGGGCATGATGTGCTGAGACCCGTGCCCACGGCCGAAACTTGTGAACGGCTTTGCTTATCTTCCTTATGCGTTCTGGTGGAAGAAATATCCGAGCCCGGACAGAGTCTAGACGCGCTCCAATATAATCGACGACCTGAGACGGTATCAGATGGGATTTCTTTTCGTTTACTGCGAGTCCCAGTTCCTGTAAGGTCAGTAGAACGAAGTCGGTGTCTCGTAACGCCTTTTCTTTGGTCGGTGATACCACTAGCCAGTCGTCTATGTAGGGGAAGACTTGAACATCGTGTAGCCGAAGAAATGCCGCGACTGGGGCCATGCACTTCGTGAAAGTGCGAGGGGCTGTGGATAGTCCGAAGGGAAGGGCGCAGAATTCGTAGGCTTCGCTCTGAAAGCTGAAGCGGAGGTACCTCCTGTGAGAGGGATGGATTGATACGTGGAAGTAGGCGTCCTTGAGATCTATAACCACGAACCAGTCGTTTTCTTTTAAAAGATGGAGAATGGTGTCTAACGTGATCATACGAAAGCGTTTTGGATGCAGGTAAGTGTTCAGTTCCCTGAGGTCCAGTATGGGCCTGATCCCTCCATCCTTCTTTGGTACTGCAAAGTAACGGGAATAGAACCCGTTTGGGATGTCTCGAGGAGGTACGTGTTGAATGGCTTGTTTTTGTAGGAGAGTGAGGATCTCTTCTTCTAGGATAGGGTCGAAGGAAGTGTGTTTGATCTGTCCTAGAGGAGGAAATTCTAAAAACTCCAGACGGTATCCGAATTGTATAATACTTAAGACCCAAGAGTCTTGTGTAATGTTGGTCCAATTGTGGAGGAACGGAGCTAACCGAACAGAATGGTAGGGTGCGAATGATTCTACGGGTAAGTCAAAGAAATTGTTTGGATTTCTTCGCAGGTGGCCTGTAAGGTTGACGTCGCTGCGAAGTATTCTGTGGTCGGAAAGTGGATGTAGAAGAAGAAGTTTGGTAGGGTCTATTTTGATTCTGATTTTTGAAAGGGCGGTATGATTGAGATGCGGGCTGTTGATATTGCTGGGTTGGTTTATGCCATTGATATCTGTTATACCTAGGCTGTTGCTGGAAGGTGTATGACTTAGCTGTCTTTTTAATTTTATGTAGATTTTCTAAAGAATCGTCCGTTTTTTCGTTGAAGAGACCCTTAGCGTCAAAGGGTAAGTCTTCTATCCTTGCCTTGACGTCATCTGCAAATCCAGAGGCCCTAAGCCACGCGTGTCGCCTTAAGGTGATGGCTGACGTCAGTGTCCTGGATGCCACATCCGCAGAATGGCGAGAAGCCAGTCTCTGATGTTTGGAGACTGTGACTGCTTCTTCATAGGTGTTAAGAAACCCTTGTCTGGTGTCATCCGGGGCAGCCTGGAGGGCAGGTAAAATCCTTGACCAAAGTTGTCGCTGGTACGCACCCATGGCCGTTTGATAATTAGCTATTCTTAGCAAAAGGGTGGCAAAGGAGTACACCTTTCTCCCTAGTACGTCCAGTTTACGACCCTCTCTATTTGTAGGGGTCACTTGGGCTCTTCCAGGTGATTTGGATGAGCTGGACTGAACTATGATAGAGTTCGGTACAGGGTGCTTGAGCAAGAACTCAGTATCCTCCCCATTCGTACGATAGAGGTTCTCCGTTCTGCGAGACACTGGGGATGATGAAGATGGCTGGTTCCATGATTCCTTGATGAGTTCCATCAAGGTGGAAATAAAGGCAAGGCTTAGAGGAGGAGATCTGTCCTGGTTAATGTCCCCAAATATAAGGTCCTCAGTTGGAAGAGGTGGTTGTACAGTTTGCAATTTCAATGTGCTAGCCATTCTGGCAATCATCTGCACATAAGAGGTGAAGTCTTCTGATGGCGATGACGGGTGAGGATCTCCCGCGTCAGAGTGAAGCGCATGTTCATCCATAGGGTTGTCACCCGAGGTGTCAGATAACACACCTTCATCCTGGCGAGATGTGGCCGACGAAGGTGAGTCTTCCGTCTCCGGAATATAAGGTGAGTGTCCGGATCTTCTAGATCTCTTTTTAGGGGGAGCAGGGTGTTCTGTCTCCGCTGGTAAAGAGGTCCTCGCTTGCTTCCTCTTCGACGTCGATGATGCCTTAGCCCGATCCGAAGCAGTACCCACTTTCTGCTTCGACCTAGAGGCTTGCGAGTTATCGACGTCGAGATGTCTACGATGTCGACGTCGGGGTGAGGACGAGGATGGAGAGGACGAGGACGAAGAGGCGTAAACGTAACGTATCCTCTTCCTACTATGATAGTCCTCCGCGCTCGACGTCGACCTAGAGTCCGACTCGTCATACCGATGCCGACGATGGGACTTGCGGCGATCGACCTCGATGTAAATAGGGTCATCGCGTTTCGCCTTGTGTCGACGCCGCGAGTGGTGGGGTAGAACTACCACCTCGTGTCGAGCGGCTCGGCGTCGATCCGGCGACCGGTTCTTAGTCTTTTCCGTCCGCTTTCGAGGGGAAAGGGGCCTCGAAGAGCCTACCGGTGAGGACGGCGTCGGAGAAGCCCGCCCGGTAGAAACAGGGCTATGAGGGGCAGAAGTCGTACTGGAGCGGAATATATCAGCCAGTCGACTAGGGGTCGGGGAACTTTCAGGTCCGACCGGAGAAACATCTGGTAGACGTAGGGGTGAAGAGGCAGCCGCCGCCGAGGAGGATCCCTGCTCCCGAGATGAATCCTCCAAAATGGGAGACGGGAGGGAATCCGAAACAGGTGGGATCTGTTTATGGACGTCTTTACTCTTCCCCTTCTTGCTTTTAGTAGATGTCTTCTTCGACGTCGAAGGGGGCTTCGGAGTCGAAGGGGCTGCTTTCTTTGTCGACGTCGAAGACTTTTTTGTAGATTTTTCAGTGGGCTTCGACGCCGACAGGGGCGGGGAAACAAGTCGCACCTCAGAACGTGGAGTAGCCGAAGGAGTTGAAGCCGTCTCCATGCTAGATGGTTTCGATGCTGAAAGCGTTTTCTCCCAAAGATGAAGTTTTAATCGTTGTTCTCTGGCCTTAAGGGCAACTTTAGTGAACGCTTTACAGTGTTTGCAAGAACTGGGCCGATGGTCCTCCCCCAGACAAAAGAGGCAGCGGTCGTGACCATCCGAAAATGGCAATTTGCGGGAACACGACACGCACCTACTGAATGGCCCTGAAGTGGACATAAAGCGTACTCACAAGGTTCAAAGTGTCCAAGATCGTAACAGCCAAGAAGCGGCCGCGACAAAAGCGGCGCGAAGAAAGAAAAGGCGGGAAACCCGCAAGTCGTATACCAAAGCCGAATCGTGATCCAGGGGAGAGTGAAAGTCCAGTCCGTAGTCGAGGGGCAATAGAAATCAGATAATCGAGGAATTCCGTGTCAAAAACCGAGAATCAAACCGTAAGATCGATCGAATAAGAACAGCTCTAATCGAGAAGCTCCAAGCACCAGGGCGGTAAAATGGAACTGGGGCTGAGGTGGGTGGAGCATGCGCGATAGGGGCGATTCTAACTTGTTACTTTTTACGAAAAAAGCTCTAGAATATTCCGAGAAGACCAGCGCAGGCGCTGTCTAAACCCAATTGTGTGCATTCACAGAGGCCACGAAGAAGAACCATAGCTTTGACTATGCGGACCTTTGTCGGCAAGGTGATGTCTCTGCTTTTTAAGATGCTGTCTAGGTTTCTCATCGCTTTCCTCCCAAGAAGCAGGCATCTTTTAATTTCATGGCTGCTGTCACCATCTGCAGTGATCATGGAGCCCAAGAAAGTAAAATCTGTCACTGCCTCCATATCTTCCCCTTCTATTTGCCAGGAGGTGATGGGACCAGTGGCCATGATCTAAGTTTTTTTTGATGTTGAGCTTCAGACCATTTTTTGCGCTCTCCTCTTTCACCCTCATTAAGAGGTTCTTTAATTCCTCCTCACTTTCTGCCATCAGAGTGGTATCATCTGCATATCGGAGGTTGTTGAGATTTTTTCCGACAATCTTAATTCCGGCTTGGGATTCATCCAGTCCAGCCTTTCACATGATGTATTCTGCATATAAGTTAAATAAGCAGGGAGACAATATACAGCCTTGTCGTACTCCTTTCCCAATTTTGAACCAATCAGTTGTTCCATATCCAGTTCAAACTGTTGCTTCCTGTCCCACATAGAGATTTCTCGGGAGATAGATAAGGTGGTCAGGCACTCCCATTTCTTTAAGAACTTGCCATAGTTTGTTGTGGTCGACACAGTCAAAGGCTTTTGTGTAGTCAATGAAGCAGAAGTAGATGTTTTTCTGGAACTCTCTGGCTTTGTCCATAATCTAGCGCATGTTAGTTACATTTTATTACTTAAGCTAATAGCCAAAAAAAGTCCATTTTGGAACATGCTTAGGTGTTTTTGTTTGGTTGGTTGGTTTTTTTTTTTTTTTGGTTTTTTTTTTGGGTGGTAAAGCATCAGATATTTATTAGCTGAATACACTGGCCTCTTATCATGGAATCTTTCTGAAGTGCCATGCATTAACCAAGCAATTTTCATAAATAGTGATTGTACTGTTACACAAGAAAGGGTGGGGGCATGTGCAGATCAGCAGGCAATGTGGCCCATTAAAAATAGATAATTGAAAAATGGAAATCAACCAGAGATGTCTTCAACATGTAGCTTCTGTATAATAGAATGTTTGCAAAAAGCCACTGTGAAAATTCCATTTCACTGAGGTCAAAATCTTTCTACGGTCTAGTCAGCATATGTAGGTAGATTAGGAAGCCTAAAGACTAAGTGGGAAGAAATCCAAGGAGTTAAGAAAGCTAAGGGGCTGGGCCACTTATAGAACAAATTATGCGGTGGGTTAAGAAATGGGAAACTGGTGAAAGAACAGGTGAAGGAGTAAAGCAGGAGAGACAGATGGGCAGCGAAAAAAATTGAGGGATGATTTTACAGAATACCCATGTATAATCAACAGGTGTGAGGAGAGTGAACAGATTCCTCATTGATGCTGTGCATTGACTGGCCGTGCTTCAAGCAGTACTTGTGTAGGTGCTGTACTCCAAATCAGGGATCCAGCAAAGTATACACACCCTTTCATATATAGATTGTCCCTCATCATGTTGCATGATGAGCACTGTGGAGAAGAGAAAGTAGTAGAGAATTAAAAGGACAGAGAATATTGGAACTCACCAACTGGGAAAGAAAATTATGGCCCAGGAAGTGATATATAATTGGGAAGAAGTAGGTGGTGGAAATACAAATATGCTACAAGGCAGAGTGGGTGACTCCAAACAGACTGGCAGTAACTTGAATGCTGGACATTGAAGAAATGATGAGTGGCAGAGAGAGAGATTGTATTGATAGATGCCAGGAATAAAGCAGGTGTGGAAAACCTCCACATAGAAACTATGGTCAGAAGGTGTTGTGAATTTCCCTTGATAGCAGGGAGACAGTTGATTGGGATGGAAGAGAAATTTATTCAGTTCATCAGTGATTTCTCTTAAGTGGAGCAGAAAGAATTTGAGATTTTAAAAGAACTGGATGTGGAAGAAAGTAGAATAGACAGACTGATCCAACCTGGTAAAGAGGTTTTGAGTGAGTAGGTCTCAGAGATCTGCCTTTCAATTTTTGTACATGGTATTCACGTTTATAATCCTGAGTTAGGGCTGTCATCTCCCTTTTCTTCTGACAGGTTCCTCATCTTTAAGGAGCACCCAGAAGTCATGAGCATCATAGTACTTTGTGTTAGCAAGAGTTGTACCTATTGAATTTTGCCAACAAAAATAGGCAAAAACTTTTGTTTCTTTGTTTCCCTGATAAGGACTCAAAAGATCGGCCCATTTCTTCATAATTGGGACAGAAAGAAGTAAGAGATCCTTTAAAAAATCGAATAGAGGTAGGGGTGAGGGAGAAAACAGAAATTCCCACTCTTAAGCAAAGCCATATGAGAAACAACCGAAAGGACTGCTGGACTGATAGCAACCGCTCCATAAGAAAATATAACTGCATGAACTACCTTGACAAGAATTCACATTCAGTATAAAGCTAGCAGCCTTCCAAGATTTTCTACCGATTAAGAACACTCATCAAAATTGATGAGTTCCAGACTAAATGAGTGTGTTCCTAGCAACTCTAGTGAAAATGCTATACCTGGAGAGGGCAAGCTTTAATCCTAGTAAGTAATACATGTTTTAAAGTCTTTTAGTGTTCTAGATTTTTCTTTTAAAATGATATTGCCATCCACACTATAGGGGATCCAGGTTTTTGTCATAAAATGGTCAACACTGTTCTCGATCATTTGCCAGCTAGGAGCTTATCTCTGCCATATTTCTGCATTAACTGTTATGAAGTCTTTAAAAACACATACAGTTTACCATGAAATCAACACAAAATTTACCTATTATCCAGGACAATTATTGCCACTTGATTTTTTTTTCTGGGTGGGGGGATTGTTTAACTGTAGTTATTCCACTATCTGGCAGACGCTGACACCAAGAGGTAATGTGCAGTATGGTTTTCTAAATAGAACTGGAATGCCTGCAGCTGTTTAAGAGCATTCCATTTCAACATTTAATCCAGTATTTCCTAATCGTGAATGACAACTGTAAAGCATTATCGTCATTATCACCACAGGAGGGTGTACAGTGCACAGAATTCTCAAAAGCTGCAATGTCTACAAGAGCAGGACCATTCATTTCTTTCGTTGTTCAAAAAGTTCAAGTATCGTAGGACATTTTTGGATACATAATAATGTTTCCAATTTAAATAACTACCAAACTTCATTGTCCTGGGGGGAATACAATGATCTCTAATTTATAAGTATCCCATGAGTAGTAATAGTATGCTAACAGCAGGAGGATTTTGGGCACAAATTACATGTTACAGATAAATTGTCTTGAGAGCTGAAATTATGTTAATGTTCCAGACACATGATTCAGGCAGTCTTTCACATTTGACAAATCAGACATATAAATGAAGCCCACATTTAGCTCCCAGTGACCAATTACAAAACCAAGCATGTTAATAGGCAAACTACAAGAGATGAGAACGTTTCCTACTGTGACAATCAGATGCTTTCATCATTTAAGAAATACCCTCTTCTAGTTTGGCCCTAAGAGTATTTTCAGAACACAAAATCAGTCCTTTCCTGCTAGCACTGTCAGAGGTTGAAAAGAGGCTGGACAGTGCAGCCAACATTGTTACACAGATTTTGGCTATCTTGGAAAATGTATTATTCATAAACAATCCACATATTGCCTACTGGCCATGGGCTGTCAATTTATTCCTTGTGCAAGTTACAAGTCGGCCGAGCAGTTTGTGAGAATTTTAATGAAAAGCCATGGACCAGGGACACATGACATTCACGGCTTAAATGTGATAATTTTATTTTCCAGCATATTAAGCAAACCATGGTCTTTTCTGGACAGTAAGTATAAGAAGGGCTTAACTCTCCTTTGATAATGTGCACTGTATTCCAGGTAACATATAGCAGCATTTTGAAAGATACAAGAGTGAATTACTTTGTAAGCCTCTTTATGATTCACATTTGAGGCCCTTTATTTAAAGCAAATGTGTTAGCAGACACACGTCATGAAGTATCTTGCAGAAATGTGTGTGTGTGGGGGGAACCTTAATGTTTCTTCAGCTTTCATTTTAACCAGCCACTAGATGATTAGAATATCTGTTTTGTATAGTCTAAACACATTCATAGACATTGGTTCTTACTTTTGGTGACAACTCCTTCTAATCGGATAATGTTGGGGTGATCAAACTGTCCCATGATGCTTGCCTCTCCTAGAAAATCTCTTCTCTGCTTTTCTGTGTATCCAACCTTCAGGGTTTTAATTGCTACTGAAATCTCCTTTTTAGAAGGAAGTTTCAGGCGGCCGCTGCATACTTCTCCAAACTCACCTGTCAAGGAAAGCAAAACATATGGGAAAGCTTGAGATTTTTAGTTGCAGACAGAGCAAAATATGAAAAGACTAAGAATATGGACAAAAGATGAATGGACTTAAGACTATTGCTGATTCAGTCCATTTGTCTGTATTTTGTGCAATGCCACAAATTGAAAGAGATATACCTGACATTTGTGTACTGCTCAATTCCATTCCTACAAAACCACGATAGTTCACCTATCTATCTTACAGGTTAATTGTAGCATACCAGCACTATCCTAAGCTGAATGTGATGTTTTGGACAGTGGGAACACCCACCCGCACAATATTTCTTTCTGGTTATCCCAAAGTATTTTTTTTTAAAAAAACAAACTACTGAGTTTAGTCAGTGTCATGTAGTGGATCAAGTGATAAACTAGGACTTAGGAGGCCTGGGTTTGATTTCCCAGCTTTGCCACAAAAACTTGCTAGGATGTGTGTTTGTGGAAGTGGTAAAACCACTCCTTAAATATTTCACTTACCTTGCAAACCCTGCACATAGCAAAACAAAACAACCCTACCCCCCAAAAAAACATCTGAGTTTAGGGCGCTAGATCACTTTATCACTGCACTGATATATTAGTTTAATGCTAGATCATCTCTGCACAGACCAAAAAAGAGAGATAAAAATCAATATGGAATAGAAACAATGTTTTCGGTGTATGCATGCGTTTGTATGTTATGGAGGACTTTGGAAAACTGTCCCTTTTCCCCAATGCTGTGCAACATTTTGAAAAGCTCACTAGCTTTATAGTGAACCATTAAAAGACAGTCAGAGACAGGCAGAAGGCTGGATCAAAGGAAGGGGGGCTGTGGGGTTTGGCAAGGATTGAACCGCATTGATTGAGGGACCAGCCTAGATACTGACAGTGAAACAATCCATAGTCTCCATGTGATCACCTAATCCAAATAGGAGTTCAAAATAAGCTGCAAATAAAACCTGATTATTACCAGTGTAGTCACAGCCTTACTCTCTTACATAGAATTTGGCCTGTTTTTCCAATATAATATGCAGTGGGACATTGCTGACAAAATGGCATATATAGACGCCTCGTGGTGCAGTGGTTAAACTCTAGTATTGCAGACAAAATTCTGCTCACGATCAGTGTTCGATCCCAATGGATTCTGACAGCCAGCTCAAGCCAGACCCAGCCTTCCATTCTTCCGAGGTCAGTAAAATGAGTACCCAGCTCACTGGGAGTGCAATGTATGTAGCCTGTATAATTAAAACTGTAAACCGCCCAGAGAGTGCTTTAAGTACTATGGGGCGGTATATAAGCAACACACTTTGGTTTGCTTTATATCATGTAGGGGGATAAGCAAATGTGTAAGCCCTTAATAATGTGGATTATGTTGTATGAACTTCTAATGGTATTTCCTACGTAAATTCGTGGGCAGAGCTGGCATCTGGGTTGGTCACACGGTCTGTTTTTTTGTCAGTGTCTCTGCTGGACAGTCATTTGTTGCCAGTTAGAATTCTCCTTAGATTGGATGGCCGTCTGTACGCCAGCATGGGTTGTCCACCTGGGCCTGCCAGAGACTTCACTATCCAAAATGGCCTGTAGGTCTCTGATTCTGCACTTCAGTGGTTTCGGCAGGGAACTGTATGTCATGGCCAGTGTGGCTGTCTGGTTTGGGTTTATCTTGTAAAAGGTCACTTCTGATATATGATATATTCTACCTGATATAGGAACACAACAAATCAACAGGGCCAAACAGATTCCCAACAGTTTTTAAATTTCTTCCAGAGAACAGCCACTCCACTAATCTGAAGACGTGTGCTTAGACACACAAAAGCTTATGAAAAAATAGAAACTAATTAGTCTTAAAGGTGCTAGAAGACTTGTGGTTTCTCTCTTACTACACAGGTATTACATGAAGTAACATTTTACAATGTATAAGTAATTTTAAGTAATAATGTCTTTGCTTTATGATGTATTAGGTGTATTTAGAAGCTGGGAGACAGGCAGCTTAGAAATGAAAGAAAGAAACAAATCAATAAATAAAAATAACAAGCCAGGATTCTATGGAAAGTCTGGTTTCTCATGAATGACTTCATGCTAGACTGGTATATGTTGATCAATCACTCCTCCTCAGTAGTGTAATGGTAATACAGGTATCATGACAGTCTCTATAGACAGCCCCCAAAACCTTGAGTCCAAAAACAGAAATCAGCAAGAGGAGCATACCTTTTGCAACGCTAATGGCTACTGATTTCCTATCCAATCCAAACATTCTCAAATATTTTGTATCACAACAGAGATAACTTGCAACAAGACACTTTTCCTGAGGAAAAGCCATTTCTCTCCCAGCTTCTTTAAGCTTACAGGCAAGCTCAGAGGAAGCAGAGGAGTAGAAGGGAGAATAGCAGATAGTGTCACAGTCCCTGCTAATCAGAAAGTCCCAGATTTTGATCGTGCAAGGCCTGGTTCCACCACACTATTGCTTTTGCTTGCAATGGGAGTGGTGAAACAAACCCTGAAGCTCCTTGGTCTACCATATAATCTGGCAATGTATGCCTTCCTTTTGATTTTTCCCCCCAGCCAACAAGCCAAAGAAGCCAAGGACAAATCTGGGATTCCTTCTCCAGTTTGTTCGGAGAGAACATACTGTATATCAAAGATGAGAAGCTGCCTGATGCCAGGAAACAGATAAACAAGGAACAAAACTTCATAGTTTGTTTAGTCACTCTCATTGCAAGCAGGAATATGAACTCCTGGCTTGTTCTGCTGCGCTATGACCCCCAGATACTATAATTTGATTTAAATTATGAACTGCTAGTCATGTGCCAAAGAGCCCACCAAATGTTAGCTGGCAGTCTGAGGAAGTGAAACCTTTCAATCTCATAAACAGTTGTGGCTAATTACTTCCATAGTTTTGTTATAATTCAGTCATTCCTTTGCCTTCTTTTTAGGGGTCAAAACCAGAGCAGGAGATCTGCCATACTTCGCACATCTCTGCATCTCTGGGTTGCCTTCAGAAGCAGTGGCATCATCTAAGATTCCTCTTGTGTTTTATGGTGTAAATGATTGTACATAACTAATTTCAGTGCATAGGTCAAAGCAAACATGTGCCATATGACAGGGTGACAATTTTTCATCTTGAAAAACATGCATAGAACTAATACTTTTTAAAGCCACAAGCTATCAATAGTCTACTGCTGACACTGCGAAGAACTGCTAACACAGGGTGGTGTTAAAATGGAATATAACAGCATAGCAGAAGGAAACGTATTCATTCATATTTCACATTGCATTGTGTTCTTTTCTTTTTGATTGTAGGTCAAGAAGGCCACTCTACTTGAAAAAAGTGTTTCCTGTTGCTGAGTTTCTTTTTTACTGACAATTTAGAGACGCTAACATGGATTCAAGAATCAACTGAGGCTCTAATAAGAATTCCTATGAATAAAAAAGCTGACCTCTGCAGGAAACCATATCTGCCAGCATGCTTTACTCAGGGCAAACAGCACTTCTATTCAAATATTAGCATTGGGTCGATACTGTTGGACACCCTGTGAGTAGAAAATCAAAGTGCAACACTAGAGAGTATTTTTCAACCATTTTGCAATAAATCTTGTACAGGTTTGGTGTAATATTTTTATCTCTGTGTCTCCATCTCTCTCCCTCTGGTATGTATCTTAATGGTCTTAAAAGCTACGAGCTGCTAGTCTCTTTTACCTGCCATTGTGTGACAGCTAAAGAAGCTTTTATTTATGGTTTAAACAAACACAACTGTTCAACCTATGGCTTCTTTGCCTGCAAAGAGGCAGAGCAGCCCACTGGTTTTGATATCTGATTTTTCCAGAAGAAAGAACTATGTTCTTTGTCTCATTATACTGTTATGTGAAAATTCAAAATAAATAGATAAATAAATAAATAAATAATGAACCAGTGTGTCCCCACCCCTGTGTATTTTTGTTGATCTTTCACAAAGTCCATTTGCTTGATTTTTCAAGGGTCCTTGAGTTTGCAGAGGCTCTCTGAAATCTGTGAGAGCTGCAAGGTTTGCTATGATTCAGACAGAACTGGATGAAACCTACCGTGAAGAAGTACAGCTCCACTCATCAGCCCCTTAACATTCCTTTGTCTTTCATAGTCCCCCCCCCTTCTATTGCAGCAAAGCAAACCAAGGAAACAAACAAAAAAAAACCCACCTAAGATCTGATCTTTTGCATGAACAATCAGTTGGTTGGAATGAGTGCCGTAAAGAAAGTACTGGCAATAACAGGGAAATACTGTTACAACAACTGGGGCTGTAACCTAGGAAAAAGACAAGTAAGAAGAGACAACTACAGATAAAATAAAATTATGCCTCATGTAGGGCAAGTGGATAAGGATATGATTTTCTCCCTCTCTCATAATACTAGAACCTAGGATCATCCTCGAAAATGAATGGTGGGAAATTCAAGATCAATAAAAACAAGCACTTCTTCACACAGCATATAATAGAATTCAATGCCAAAAGATACAGTGGTACCTGCCAACAAATTCAGTCAGAGCACTTGGTTTAAAAACCAGTTCACTGATTTTAAACATTATAAATTGGAAGAAAATGCATTGCTGTTAACACTGGGGGGTGGAGTTAAACTGTTTGACTTGTTGAAATAACATTAATTAATTCATTAATTAAGTTGTTCACTTTTGGAATAGACAATGGATGGTACAGAGAAAGGCATGTTCAATTGGCATCTGAAACAAATCATGGGACCTGTGCACAGTCTTAAGTCCTACCAGAAGAATGACCACGTCAGATAATTTTAACAAAGAAGTGAAAACTGCCAATACTATAGCTTCTTAGGTGGAAGGCATAGTGGAGATTCATGATAATTATCATGACAAACGCACATTAATGCCACAATGAAAGATTAAATTAAGCTGAAACATTAAATTGCTGCCATTATCCCTGTGTTAAACAAAAATATTAAAGTCAGTATCCTATTTGAGGAAAACCACAGACAGAGTAATATGTTTAGCTATCTCACACAGCTTTGTTGCCTTTTGATTCAATGTTTATCTAGTCTATCCATCAATCATCCTCCCTCACAGACTACACCATAAAATGGGGTCTCGATTTGCTATGTATGTTTGTTTCCTTCAGGCTCTTGAGGCAATTAGCCAGGAATTATTACAACACTTCTGCATAATGTATATCTGGTGAAGGTATAAGGGTATTTATTTATTAAACTTGTATACCACACCAATTAGTAGTAAACACTACTCTGGGTGGTTTATATCCAATATAAACAAAATAACATAGTATAAAATAAATCTTAAATAAAACACTAAATACTGACACCCCCCATATATCAACAAATGAAGCAACCGCCACCCAATAAATCAAAGGTTTTGTGAACACTGTCAACCAAATGAGATGCACAAAAATGTGCATGAAAACTTATGCCATAATAAATTTGTCAGTCCTTCAGGTGTCACAAGACTCTAGGTTGTAAACAATGTCCCAAATTTCAGTCAGTTGGCACATCAAGGTTTTTCCCCCCACAAATGAAAGATGTTTGGATTTTAAAAAAAAAGTGATGTCAAGTCAATTGATTTTTGCCACTCCAGGGCTTTTTAGTTTCAGCTAATGTAATGCATTGGGACCAATAAATAAATAAATAAAAATAAAAAATCCTCATGTGGATTTTCAGAAAACCGTGTAACAGCAAAGCAGAAGTGACATATTCTGAGAGTCAATATGTTGGCCCTTTCAGGAGAAATGAACATTTTTTCCCTAGTGAGAGGATGCTGGACTTCACTGGGGCAGAGACATGCCTCACACTACAAGAAAGATATGTTTTCTATTATTTCTCTTTATTTTACATTTGTGCCACCTTGTCTTTTCTGTCTCTCTGTGTATGGGTGAAAGATACTTCATCCTGCACACCTGGGCACTCCTTAACACAAAAGACATTTTTATAGCCCTGAGTTTCCCATTGGGGAGAGCAAGAAATATCCCACACCTCACAAAATGAAAGTCAAGATAAGCTTGATTGTGATGGCAGACAGAATGTGGGAATTAACCAATGTGATCTAGGTAACAGTGTACTGAATTTCAAGCATGTATGTGCCATCAAAAGAGGTAGGCAAGCAGCAGGAAAGGTTGGTGATCACAGAAAGGTATCATCCTGTCTCTATTTCTGAACATGCATCTTAATCCTACCAAAATATTATGAAGATGTGTGAGAACACAGCAATGTTTGCATTGATCTCCTGACTTTCGGGAAAGTGTGCATTAGTGCTACATGCTAAGAATTAATAACAATGATGACTGATGATGATGATAGTGTTACTACTAAGTCTTAAGAAAGCATAACAAAGTCACCCAAATAGTCACACAGTTGACTTCAAATGGTTCAGGGTTGTCTCCTTCAATAAGCAACAACAACAAAACCCAAGAGTTTTTAATTTAATTTCAGATCAGCAGAGGTTAAACTTTGTTTTCAGTTTGGACTGTCTGGGAAAAGAAGGATACCGACAGAAATTACAGGAACAACTTTACATGCTTTAAATCTACTCAGGGGATGCTGGGCACTTCTATTAATTTAGGCATTTGTTGCCTCAGTCGATTGTATTGCATTTGTTGAGAATCTGCACACAGATGAGTTGTAGATGCAATTGTTTCCTCCTCCGAGTTAGGCATGCTCTAAATCACAACTCTGCCCTGCGCAGGGTCCCTCTGACATTCTCTTTCCTGTTCAGATAAGACAAATACCTCAGTAAGCTTAAACCTTCTGTGCTGAAGGTCTCATTAATGAGAATTTGGTAATCCATTCCTGTTAGCCTAGATAGCCATGTAGCTCAGGCTTTGACTCAGGGGTAAACTGAGTACATTCTTGCAAAAAAGCGTTGCTTAAGACCACTTATTGAAAGGATATACAGGAATATATAAGCATAGGTTAATATTTTACAGAATATGCTGCAGAAGATAGGCATTTATGTATATACCTGATCCTAGACTTAATGAGTTACAACTTAAGGGATGAATTACTTTTTTGATGGGAGTTAACTAGGGTGTGAGAAAGTTGCATTTCAAAAGTAATACCCTGAGAGGGAATGATGTATTTGGGTGAGGGGATATAAAGTTACTTTTAGTTCTTTCATAACTAACATATGAGGCAATTACAGAGGTGTCTGGAGTGGAATTTTTCTAAGCTTTATTTTATATTATTTTCTGATCAATCCTAAGGTTTTTTTTAAGGTAAAGAAAAAAATGACAGGGAACTGGAAAGTAATATATATCAATAAATAGAATATATTAATCACCTATCACTTTTTTGTCCTATGGGTCTTCCAAGAAGCTCAGGAGATTGGGCTCTTTAGCTTTACCTCTTAATCCTCACAACCACCTTGTGAAGTAGAATTGCATGAGAGTAACTGACCCATGGCAAGCAAGTGAGCTTTGCGGCCAAGAGGGATTTGAACCCAGCTCTTCCTAAATTTTGTATCTTATCTCTCCCATTTTCACCTTCAAATGCATATGGCATATATACATTTACTGGACTTGTAGCATTCAAAGATGAAATACATGAGGAACAATACATTTTTATTCAGGCCTTCCCTTACCTGATGCACGTGTTTTGATAAATGTATATTTCTTCTTTTTTTAATGTATGCACTTGTGGATTTGGTTTCTTCAGCATGCTTTAGTTGTGAACTATTTGGTTTTATGCTATGCTTTAATCTTGAGAACTATCTCAAGAATCATTTTGAATGTAAATAGTATTTTAAAGATAGTTCTAAATACATAACTAGATTATTCTTGAGTTTCCACTGCTTGTATCAAGGAACATATGGGGAGGGGGGCTTAGAAAGCAGGATTAGAGATATCTATCTATCTATCTATCTATCTATCTATCTATCTATCTATCTATCTATCTATCTATCTATCTATCTATCTATCTATCTATCTATCTATCTATCTATCTATCTATCTATTACCCAATTAGTGCAAAGCACTGCTCTGGGCATTTGACAATAAAATACTAAAATACTCCCCGTTCAAAATAAATCCCAAATGGACTCAATCCAATAAAGATCTCATAACACTGAGAAAAGAACACATTGGTGGAGAAAGAGGTACTTCCATGACAGCCAGTGTAGTGTAGTGGACAGAATGTCAGACTGGGATCCAGGAGACTTGGGGCTCAGCCACAAAACTCACAGAGTTGTGAGTTGTGATAAAGTATGGCAGATGGGCATGAACCTGAAAAATCGTGTTTCATAATGGTTTGTGGTTCAAGCCAACCAGAAAACTAAACCGGTTTGAGGTTCAGTTTTCAGTTCGTGTCTGGTGGGGCAGGGGCCTACCTGTCACTGCCACCACCATCTTCAGAGGCAGCGTCCCAGCTTCCGTTCCAGGAGCTGGGCCTGCTTTCTCTGTGCATGCGCATGCCTATCAGCTGAACTTTTTTTCTGCTTGGCACTTGGTTTTGCTTTAGCAAAATGGATGCCCACCTGTCCCCTTCCCGTTGATCCTAGATCAAAAGCAGAAATCATATATGATTAGATAGAAATTTAGAACCCAAAATAAACCTGTTATCAATATTAAAGGCAAATGAAAAAAGAGATCTGAACTGTAAAGCAATTTAAACGTACCTTTATCTTTCCTTACTACTAAAGAGTGGAATGTATCGAGGTGGGAGAAATGTCCCTGCTGTAAATCCAAACAATATAAACAAAGATTACAAAGATGTCTGTCTTCATTTGAATCAGAGAATGGATAGCTGTTTCCATCACTCATTTGACTGTCAGTTGTAAAAGTGACCTGTAGTGCCATTGTGGAGCACTCATTAAAGAACCATTTTAATTCATTTTAAATGCTTTAAAAACATTTCAAAGCTTTTAAGATGAAATGTTGTAGCATTTACTGCTGTGTAATTAACTGCTGGGAATTATAAATGGCTGTTGATGTAGACACGTTGACCCAGAGAAATTGAACTAGTGAGCAGAGGCAGTTGGAATTGATGAGGATGGTTAGACTAGACTTGTTTAATATCAGACAAGAACCTCTTACAAAGAGCACTCCAAAATATGTTGCTTAGGCTATACCTGATATAGTTCTCAAGCAAGGAACAAGATGCTCAGGATAGTACCAACTGCCTCACAACTTGTTTCTAAATATGTTATCAAACACTTTCTTCTCTGATCCTATTGACAAACAATAATGACCAGAAAAAGCAGGTTACTGCCAGCTCAGACAGAAGATGATGGAAAACACTGCACTCTTCCGGGGTAAAAATATATATTAAAAAATTAAGAAACCAAAAGCACCATGAATTTAAAAAGTAATTTCACTCTCCTTGCTATAACAGCTATAACCACTGCAGATGTTAAAACAAATTATATTTTATTGAAAAACACAGATGTCATAGGACTTTCTATTTACAGAATACTTATACTTTGTAGAAAATCTGTTTTATAAAGCAATTAGTTATGAACTCAAAGCAAACAAAAGGAATGGAAGAGTAGGGTTAACTCCTGTTTGTGCTGAACCTTTCATTTGTTTTCCCCCCAAAGCTGCATGCCTGTTTGGAAGGCTACTTCTGCAAGAAAGTAACTTTTTCCTGATAGAAGGCTGTCTCTAAGCAACAAACATTTATAATCCCAGGCATGAGCAAGGGAAGCATCATTAGAATTAACCAGATCTCCTAATCAAATTTGAAAAATCCTATTACAAAACCAAAATAAAGTACAAGGAACAGTCATATCAAGAATTTGAATATTCTTCAACAATTTACGACAAAACAATAAGAACATGTAACCTGTGGTTGAATATTTCAGTGTACTAAGATATTTAGTTTACGCTTGAGCAAATGATGCTTGCTATAGATGCAGAGTGAAGCTACTGAACTCTAGATTGTTGATGGATTTAACATTGCAGTGTGTGGTATTAAACAGATTAAACAGAAGTAACAAAGGCTGGGCATTCACATGCTCACAGAATCAAAGTGGCTATAACATGCTCACTTCAACTTCTGTCGTTATGTGCAATGACTAAACTTCTTCCTTATTTTAAAGCAGCATAACTATCCACTCCCACAGGTCTTAGTGTTTTCTTCATTGATGAAACAAGCAATCAAAAATTGATGACTGCAATGCTCTCTATGTGGAGCTGCCTTTGAAGATGACACAGAAGCTTCAGTAGATTCAGAACACAGTGGTCCCATTCATTTTTGGGGTTTCCAAATTTGATCATAATTCCCCGATCCTGGCCCAGCTATATTGGCTCCCTGTAGTCTTGTGACACCAATTTAAAGTGCTGGTGTCAACATACAAAGCCCTAAAGAGTTTGGGACCTCAATATCTGATGGATCATCTCTGCCAAAGAACTGCTACCTGTGTAGCAGTAGCTTCCAATTTTAATTTTATATTTATTGATTGGGAGGGTGGCTTTGCTTTTAATGTTGTTGTAAACCACCCAGGACAGTGGTCTTTCACTGTATGGGTGCTATAAATAAATAAATAAATAAATAAATAAATAAATAAATAAATAAATAAATAAATATTGTTAGGTGAATCAATCAACCAGTGTCTGAAGACAGGCAACAGACTTATTTGATTAGTTAGTTAAATAAATTCAATTATTTATTAATTAATTGATCAATGAAGCAAAATAACATTGAGTCCTATCCATGCCAAGTTTCAGCTGTATAAATTGCACAGTCTTGGAACTATGACATAGATAGTCACATGATAGTTCTTTTTTATTAACTCTGAAAAAAAAGAAAGAAAGATAGAGAGAGAGAGAGTATACAAGTGCTCATGCCTGCAAAAACACACAAAGGCTGTCAGGGCATGATATGGTTCTATTCCTAAAGCTAAGCAAGCTTGATCCTATCAGATGTCTGCATGTGAAAGTGCCTGGTAAGACATTCTGCTTGGAGGAAGAGTGATGTGTGAATACAAATGATAAATGAGTGAAGTAGAATTCTACTTACTCAAGCAGTATTCTGCCAAAATGCATTCGTAACCTTTAAAATGCAAATGTCTGTACTGTTTGTTCTATGTTTCTCACTGTTCTGTAATTTACCCATTTCACCATTCTTCTTCAGTAATGTATCAGGTTATGACTTCTCTACAACAGAAGTTTGAAGCACCAGTCCACCATGTTCTCCTGCTGCAGAATAATCCTGCACATCAGACACTCGTTCTTTTGAAACTGACTGGTTTGGCAGGAATTTTAGTGATTAATAGTATGTCAAGAAGCCATTGGCTCTTACATAAGTAACTCAGATGCTGCTGACTGATTTTTTTCTAATCTACTGAGCAACCATCAGCACAGTCTGATTCTTGCTTAATAGCATATAAGAAAGTTTAAAATATCAGTAAAGCTTGAAAATTTTCCTTTTTTTTGGATTTCAAATCCTTGAATTTTGTGTGTGTATGGAACACTTGGACTCCTGGGAACTCGACCTTTGCAGATTTCTATACACAATGGCCTGATCCACAACTCTTGGATTTTTCATTTCTCAGAATACAGCAATGCAGTTTTTAGCTGTTTCAAATCATAAACATAGATGTGTTTGCACACACTTGGAGGGAAAATATACATTCAAATAGGTACCAAAATGTGTATCTAAATATATAATTTGGCAAAATATCAGGGAAACTGAGCAGAAAAGAAAGTAAATACATGCAGAAATATCGGGGACTGGATGGATGTAAGCAGGTTCATTGGTTACAAATGAAATGCAGAAAAATAAATAAGATCCTGTAGGTTTTCTGAAGAGACGAAAGAGGTCTGGATGGGTGCTAACCTCTACATTGTCAGAAATGTTGGTCAGTCATTATCTGGGGATTCTAAGATGTAAAAGAATGATGAGCAAGGGGTGGCCCTTCAAAAGCTGTAGTACGGCTGCAAAACTAATCAGCTCAAGTCAGCATTGCCAATGGTGAGGAATGTTGGGAGCTGCAGTCCAAGAACTCTGGGGGACCATACTTTGCCAGGTCCTGGTGTACGGGGACACTTGCAGCTCTTCTCCTACAGGGAACACTTCTTGGTCTTCTATAGGAGGTTGGGTGTCCTCCTGGTTCTTCTGAATTTGGATGTGGCAGCTCTAAACAATGATTTTGTGTTTTATCTAAGCCCATCTCCAAAGGTTTGTGGTCAATAAATGACTAGGTGGATCGGGACTAAAATCCAGACATCAACATCTGATCTAATTTTTGAGCTTCCTTGATCTTCACCTCACCTCCTTCCCTTTGCAGCACCTAGTTTGGTAAAAAGCTCTAGAGAACTCAAAAAGCTTGAATATTATTTTGTGACACTTTGGTTGAGCATAAAAGAAGTATTGCTAACCATTATATTTTGGAAGTTTTTTTCTCATGGAATCCGTTGGGAGAAAAGTATATTTGTTTTTTATATAAAAAACAAAACACAAAAACAAAGAAAACAAAACACAATGCTTTATCAATATGTTTCTCATATCATTTCAACCCAGGCACTAGTAGAACTAGCACAGTTGTCCTTTTCCATGGGTTCTTGGTTGTGATTATTACCAAAAGTTCAGCATGGAGATATCAAGCCATTAAAACAAATGTTTGCTCTTCATCAGTAAAGAAATGAAATGGCCACATATGAAAAATACAATGGATAGGCTATGTTCTCGTGAGAAAGGATCCTTACCTGCTCCAACAACTTTGTCAATGGCTATACTAGATGAATCTAGCTCCTTGGCAAATTCATGGACAGCTTGATTGGGATCTTCGTATGTATGTGGATCCACGTATGTTCTAAGTCCTGGGAGCTTTACTGTTTAAAAAAGAAACCCAGAGAGACAAGTGTAACTTCAGTCAAAGTAGTTGTATACACAAAGGTTGGTGAATACATTACAAAATACAGAGTGTATTCTTAAAAAAATCTATTAGAGCAAAAATGCAATATTCATGGGAAACAAATATTTTAAGAGCAAATCTTAACGAATCTCTCCACATGTTGAGATCGGAGAAATTACAAGCTGGGGGGGGGGGGGGGAGATTTCTTTCAATTCTGTCCTACACCTTCTAAAGTTGAGAGAAAAGTATATTTGAAATCTTTTCTCCTTGGACATTGTTGTCTACCGTGTTTCCCCAAAAATAAGATAGGGTCTTATATTAATTTTTGCTCCAAAAAACGCATTAGGGCTTATTTTCAGGGGATGTTTTATTTACAGGGACGTGGTGGCACTGCGGGTTAAACCGCTGAAGCCTCTGTGCTGCAAGGTCAGAAGACCTGCAGTCGTAAGATCGAATCCACGCGACGGAGTGAGCCCCCGTCACTTGTCCCAGCTCCCGCCAACCTAGCGGTTCGAAAGCATGCAAAATGCAAAAATGCGAGTAGATAAATAGGTACCACCTCGGTGGGAAGGTAAATGGCGTTCCGTGTCTAGTCACGCTGGCCACGTGACCACGGAGGATTGTCTGCGGACAAACGCTAGCTCTATGGGTTGGAAATGTAGATGAGCACCGCCGCCTAGAGTCGGACACAACTGGACTAAATGTCAAGGGGAACCTTTACCTTTACCTTTATTTTACAGTCATGTCATCTTCTGGTTGCTGCATAATGCTGCACAATGGTGGAGGGCGGGGTTTCACTTAACTAGGGCTTATTTTTGGGGTAGGGCTTATATTACGAGCATCCTGAAAAATCATTTGTTGTTGTTGTTTAGTCGTTAAGTCGTGTCCGACTCTTCGTGACCCCATGGACCAGAGCACGCCAGGCCCTCCTGTCTTCCACTGCCTCCCGGAGTTGGGTCAAATTCATGTTGGTAGCTTTGATGACACTGTCCAACCATCTCATCCTCTGATGTCCCCTTCTCCTCTTGCCTTCACACTTTCCCAACATCAGGGTCTTTTCCAGGGAGTCTTCTCTTCTCATGAGATGGCCAAAGTATTGGAGCCTCAGCTTTAGGATCTGTCCTTCCAGTGAGCACTCAGGGTTGATTTCCTTCAAAATGGATAGGTTTGTTCTCTTTGCAGTCCAGGGGACTCTCAAGAGTCTCCTCCAGCACCACAATTCAAAAGCATCAATTCTTCGGCGGTCAGCTTTCTTTATGGTCCAGCTTTCACTTCCATACATCGCTACTGGAAAAACCATAGCTTTGACTATGCGGACCTTTGTCGGCAAGGTGATGTCCCTGCTTTTTAAGATGCTTTCTAGGTTTGTCATCGCTTTCCTCCCAAGAAGCAGGCGTCTTTTAATTTCGTGGCTGCTGTCACCATCTGCAGTGATCATGGAGCCCATGAAAAATCATACTAGGGCTTATTTTCAGATTAGGTCTTATTTTCGGGGAAACAGGGTACTTCTGAACGCACTTAGGCCATGCTCCAGGATGAATGAATGAATGAATACTTTATTACGGTCAAAGAATGCTCCAGGATGTAATATGGAACAGTTAGAGCTTGCAATGTTACTTTTGAAAATTAATTTATATTCATTACTTTAACAAGCAACACGTTTTAAAATGCATTTATTCTGTGGCTTTAAGATTGTGCTGTACAGTGCACTGATACCTTTATTAAAAGAGCAGGTGTGCATGTATTTAAATGGTTTATGGCAGAGGTGGGAACGTGTGGCTCTCCAGACGTTGTTTAACTACACACCATTATCCCTAAACTAGCATATTCTGTAGTGATGGATGATGGTAATTGCAGTCCAGGAATATCTGGAGAGTCACACATTCTCAGATCTTGTTTGTAGCAATTATATAGACTGTAAGAGGTCCAAAAAAGATGCCTCCAAGTGAGTAAAATCATAAAGTATTGTGAAAAATGAAGTGAAATAAAGTCCACCCCCATCTTTAATATTTACCTTTGGACAGACTCAGCAGTACTTGTTTCCTGCTCTTACCCTCCCTCCCAAACCAATGGCTGCCAAAATTAACCAGATTATGAAAGCTTGTATCTTCTTAAATGTTAAGTGTTAACTGCCTCCTCTACAATTTAAGGAGCCAGCTCAGGGCACAGAGGCTGTGTTTGGCCACAGATTACTGTGTTGGTAGTATTTCCTACAGGAAAAAAATGGTTGATTGAGGAATACATCACAATAAATTTCCCCAAACCAGAGCAGAATTTAAAACACCCAGGCACACCTCTGTGAGCAATATATTGCTATTGGTTAAAGGTCTCATAAAACTCCCTGCCATCCATGCTGGGTTGCATGTTACAGACTCTCTCCTGTCCCTAATAAACTCTCTCTCTCTCTCTCTCTCTCTCTCTCTCTCTCTCCCTCTCTCTCTCTCTCTCTCTCTCTCACACACACACACACACACACACACACACACACTCCAATTTAAAACCCTTTGAGCAGGGTGGATTTTTGCACCCGATTTTTATTTTTTATATGCTAGTCTCAGAGTTCTTGTATTATCAGGTGGCTGGAGGCTGGTCTTTTCACACCAATTACTAAAGAGCAGTCCATATAGTAAGCAGATTCTGACATAAGCAGCAGATAATAAACACATGCGCATGTGTTAAGCCACTTTACAGCTCCTTCTGTGCAGGCAGCATCATTTCCATTTCCATTTCAGCAGCATGAATTGCCCTACGGGTAGCAAAGGAGTCAAAAGGACTCAGCCAGATGCGGGCACGCTGAGATGGTCTGAGAGGGTGATATATATTTCTGCTCCTTTGAAGTGATATTACAGGATTCGAAATAAGGCTGCAGGGAACCTTTCACGGCTAAGGCTTTTTCTCAAGCAATTCATAGTCAAAAGACTGAAATAAACCAGCTGTTAGGGCCTGAAGTGCAGAAAGTTTATTGCAGTCACCAAAGTTATTCTATCCTGTTACTGCTGACCCATGGGGACTTCTGTGTTTACACTTGCCACTACCAGTGCTGCACGGACTAAGTTTAGAAGAGTGCCTGGTACTGTTGGGTTTATATTTCCCTAGTGGCAACTTGCGGAAAACAAATTTCGAGGGTCCAGCAGTAGCTCCAAACATTCTTTAAAAGCAATCGCCCTAAAAGCACGATTGGCAAATTACTGGGCCCTCCAGATTTTTGGACCTTAACTTCTACAATCTCCTACCATTGGCCATGACGGGTTGGGCATAAGTACCCAGTTCCCCAACCCTGCCATAAATGAACTATGAGAATAGTAATGGAATATCCTTTCTAACTATCACAGCATGTCACAATGAAGGTGTTTCAGTAGAGTCAACTCTTCTTGAAAACAAAACCTTCAAGATAACCCTTTAAACAAAGGAAAACAGAAGATCTACAGAAGGAACGAAACACACCAGTGTCTCATTCAAAATATTTTACCAAGACCCAGATGTTGTCCCTGGATATACTGAGTAACAATTAAAGGATGCACCTTTGGATATATACAGAGTGGACTTCTATCACTGCTTAATAGTCTAATGGAGCTACAACACACTAGTTTGGTTTCCATGCTTTCTTGATCACCTGAATCTCTCATTTTATGTATCTTGGCGTGACATAAACTTTGTGAGTAAATTAGGAATTGTTCAATTAATAGTCAAACAGTTGCCATAGCAACAGCATATTTAATAATGAATTTCATTACATATACTATGTAAATAGAAGTTAAATACAAAATTTAAAATACTAGGGAAGTGTTGCCAGAAATCAAAGACACCCTGAAAGCAATATTTTTTTTCCTGACCAACAACTCTTTTTCCCCCCTAGGGTGGATTAAAATTCATTTGTCATATTACAACATGAGCATTACTGTGAAACACGAAAGCAGGAAAACTAAAGTGGTTGAACCTACAGGAATTCAACTACTGTGACTAATTTAGAAATAGTGATTGCGGCATTCCACTGTATGAGGGTTCGGAGAACAATTTTTGACCTGTTATTTGTCCATGACACTTTTTAAAAGGCTGTTTCTGTTTAATAAGCTAATTAAATTTGAATAATGAAGACCTCATGATGTGGGACACATAATGCTCAATGGATAGCTAAGCCCAGTGTGTTAACTGGCAGAGTATGGCCTTAAGTAGCTTGATATCACAGCTTGCATGTTTTCAATAAAGAAAGTACAGGCACGCTCTCAAGGGGAAAGCTTGAGAGAGAGGGAGGAAACCCCCCCACAAACTGACATTTCAATCACCCCAACAAAGATGTAATTAAGCAGAGGATTTAATTTCTGTAGCCTTATGAAAGCTACATAGAAGGGACCTGCCATGTTAAGTCTAACTTTAGTTGCAGACACGTCTCTACATATAATAAGGAAGGACTTTAAAAAATGCCACTGTGAGGTTATTTCTTGAATCAGATTGTCTCAACAGGATGAGCCTGCACTATTAACATTTACCAATTCCTTTGAAAGGTCTCATCTCTGGGGCCAAATTAAGATGCTGAAGTTGCGTGGGCGGGTTAGTGATGTTTCTTATAATTTGTACAAATTATAAATACAAACTTTGCAAAATGCTTGACTCCTGATTTCTTAGCAATTAATACTAGTTTTTCCCCCTATAAAATTGCCCCAAGACTTATTGCATGCAAAATACATCTATTGCTAACTGACTCACACAGCCAAGAAAACTGTATCACATTTTTTTTAGTACTGCACATTTTCCACCATTCTCTGAGTGAAAAAGAAGCAAATATTGTTATCCTGGTGTGTGTGTGTGTGTGTAATATCCAGTTTTTCACTAAAGCCAGTATAAATCTAATCAGAATTTACACCTGTATTCATAAGTACTGACATTAGGTGTGCATAGTATCCCACTCCTTGCAATATGAAAATGAATTGTTCCCCCAAATCCCACAAAGATCTAGGACAGAGTGGATACATTCACAGAAAGAATCTCTCTTGTATGCCAAATGGAATGGTGGTGGTGGGATCATGATGGACATCCACACATAATCAAAGCTGGAGACCCAATCAAAGCCAGTTTTGTCCTCCCCAAGTTTCCTTGTAGAAACAAAGCTTAAGCAACAGTTTCTACAATAACATTCATTATGAAGAGAACTGAACGGAATTTGTAATATAAAGCAATCTGAACTATATAGTGTGCTGCAAGAGCTGATACAGATATAACCCGTATGATGTTCAGAAAAAAGTTAAAGGATCAGGCAGTGGGGCTCTGCTCTCTTCTTAGAGGCCCAACCTCTCTTACATGCAAATCCTATTACATTTATTTGCACTTGTTCAGATGTAACTGACATTATACCTAATCCAAGACAAACAGATCGCCAAACTATATGTTACAGATAGCCCATCATTAGAGGACAGAGTTTCTTAAGTGCTGAAAACATCCAGTTGTCACTGATCCCATAGTTTGCACATTTGCTTTCTTGTTTTGTAATTAGTTTTCTCAAGTGAACATGGACTTTATCTGCAAGCATGACTGTTCAGTCATGCAGTTCTGCTGTAATCACACTTTAGCATTTTTAATTATTTGTAGTTTTTAATGACAGGTTAAGTGTAATGCATAGCTGGCCCCCAGACATTCCAAAATAGCAAAAAGGCGATAGGTGTGTGTCTAGAACAAATGGAGTATGATACAATAATAACTGAGTAATAACTAATAGTTTGCTTCCTTTCCATGACCACTGAATCCTACTGCCTCACTCTGTCTAATGATAGGATCATGGCTTTCCAGTACCATATGTGCAGTGGTCCAACATCATATGTGAAGTCCTGAACAGATGCTACATCATACACAGCATTTCAGGGGTTTAGTCACCATCATCTGTTCAACCAGAAGATCCTCTCCTGCTTGCATGAATCTCTCTCTCTCTCTCTCTCTCTCATGTATGTAGATGGGTGCTCAAGTTACCAGAGGCAAGATTAGAAATGCAGCTTGATTACCATATTTTTATATGGATTGCTATGAGGTGTGGAGGTTGCCAAAAATGTTCTTCATATGTTGGACTCAATGAAATGCATCTTTTTCACATAAGAATGTGGTCCTTTCACCACAATGCATCATTTGTTGTTGCACAGTATGGGGCAACAGACAGATATTGCACAGTGGCCAGCTGTTGAGACTTGTTAGCGAAAAACATTGGTCAGCCTTCAGTCAGATTAGAAAACAAAGCCATACTCAGCAGGCATTCATTTTGAGACACTGTTCCCAAGTTTACTGAGAACAATTCAGATCAGGCTTATTAGTGAATGATTTATCCTAAGTGATATATTTTTCCTTAATTCCAAAACACCTGTCCAGAAATGAAAACTTGTGTTTTTTTAAAAGCACCAGAATTCTGGAATACAGATCTGAAAAATAACTGGCAACAGAGAGATAGGGTTGCATCCAACAATGATTTTTTTTATTACAGGAAAGCCCTTCTACTGATATAAGACTTGACATGTCACTTAGTACTAACCCGAGTCCACTTAAACCTTCCTCTCTCATCCCCCGAAGAACCTGTTTCTAAAGATTGGTGGACAATCTGGAACAGATGGGCACATGACAAAAATGTTTTGCAGTTGACAGGAGGTACCAGTGAAAATTAGGTACACTTGCTAATTTTAAGAGAACAGGCATGAGCAAAGCATCTACCTCCAGAAGTTGTCAGGTTGTCACTCCCATCAGCATTAGTCAGCACTGCCAGTGTTGAGGAAGACTGGGAGCCTTACCCCAACAATATCTGGAAGGCCACACTTTGCCCACTGTGGTGCTAAAAGAAAATCACTATTGGATTCAACCTCTGTAGCTGATATTCTTAAAGACAGGCAGTGTTTGAAAGTAATATTATTATGACTCTGGCCCCATTGCTTAGCTTGAATGTGTCTGTTGTCTTCACCTAAAGCAGGGATGAGCGAAGAGATCCAGGGACTACACATGCCTATGACTGTAGTTCAGAAGGCTTCACCTGCACCTCCACTTCCAAAGTATTTCTTACAAAACCTGAGATTTTAACTGAAAGAGCCTCCTATCACCTCCTAGAGGCAAAACAAATATACAAAATGTGTATTTCAGGGGTGTGTCAGGCTCTGGGGTGGACTCTCAAAATATTGCAAAATTCCCTGTCATGCCCACTAAAATACACAAGGGAATGTTATGAACTAAGAAAGCAAGCAAGCAAGCAAGCAAGCAAGCAAGCTCTGTACAATACAGAAGAAAGCAAGAGAGGAAATGGAGAAGACGAAAAGCTGGATCAAGTGTTAATTAGTCATGGTTTTGGTTTTTTTGTCACCAAACATACATTCTTATTTATTATATTGTAATAGAATTTGTTCAGATACCACAGAAATTTTGTCAATGCAATAAAATATATGATGTATTCTTTGCAACGTACAATGGCCGTTACCAAAGTATAGCCTCTTCTCATCAGCTCCATGTTTTGATTTACTATGTCCACAGAACCTGCAAGCAATAAAAGGTAACAACATCAGAAATGCAAGATTTTATACTCTGCTCACACATTAAAAAAACAAATGAAATGTCTTTCCTGAACAATTAAGTACCTGTTAGAAAGTCTAGTTCCATTTACTTTCTCTGAGCCCTACAGGGCTGAGATACGTTCTGAGGGAATTTGAGGAAATTGGCTAATGAGATGATATGTTGATTTTTGACCCCTTCAGTTTAGTTTTACAGTTGCCTGAGAATGTGTTTATAGCTGTTTTTAACAAGTTCTGTATGACTTTTGCTACTATTGTTAGCAGCCTCATTACTGTGTGTAGCTCTGCCATGACTTCCTGTTCAACAGATGTGGGCAAAGCCTATCCATTAGGGATGGATAGATTGCTCTACTTCCAGTCTGGTTTGTCTCCTCATTTGTGCAAGCAAAAATGGTTTCTTTCCCATTTTCTCATTAATCATGAGTTTTTGAAAAAACATCTGCACCCAACCCCCCATTTGTATACATACTTTTAACCATTTGTTTTTCAGTTACAAAACCTATTTCTAAATATATTTTCTTCAAATATGCATTTCTAGATGTATTTTATCCTAAAACAGACATTTTGGTAGCATCTGTGAGCTGCAAACTGTATCTTGAAATTCAGAGAAGTGTAAAATCTGAATGATAAGTTTGTTACTATGTATATGTTACTCTAGGAAGTCTGCAAGGGGTCTATTGGCTTCAAAATGCACACTGAACAACATGGCAAAACCTCTCGGTTACACATTTCTGCTCATGACAATCTCTCAGTGATACTGTTTTTTTACTCCAGTGAGGCACTGAAGAAACAGAAATAGAAATGGGTAAAACAAATGATGAACTAACCTCCCAATAAGGATGTAAACGACAATTGTCAGCAGAATAATTGCTACAGCAGCTGAAACAGCAATCATTGCAACTTGGCTATTCTCGCTGGAGATGGAGAAAGCTAGAAGTTAAAAGGAATAAGAATGAGCAAAACAAAAGCATTAACTATATCACTGCTGGCAAACATAGGCAGCAGGTAAGTGGGGTCATCCCACCATCACTTTGTTTTTTAACTGTGGAGTGACTTCCTGCCCCACTGCTTAACAGAAAAGCTGTTTACTCTTTACCAAATGGAGAAGACCAGCTGCTAGGCATGTATTGGTAAGTTAAATTTATTGAGTTTGATCCAGACAAGCGAAAGCCAACTTCCTCAGTGTTTATTTAGCTCTGCCTCTCTACTGCAGCCCCACTCACTCCCCGAAGCAGCTATTGAGGACCTGTAGTAACTCAGAAATGATGAAGATGAACCTTGGGAGGCTGCAATGGGGTGGGAATCAGTCAAATATGCAAAAATCAGACCTACGTTGTGCAGGCATGAATGCCTTTCTACATATATAACACAGCTTTGGATCCAGTAAATGGCAACAATGATAATGCTGATGTTGATAATGGGGCTTGAAAAGTATTTTGTTTTTCCTCCATTACCTTGTTACATTGTTTGAAAAGTGTGTTCCCTTCCCCCACCTCTCTGGCTGGTTTTCCCCCACTCACCAGCTAGCATGCACTCCTCTCCTCCCCTTCTTCAGCTCTTTAGCCAGTCCCCGACAGAGCATGGGCTTCCTTGCCCTGTCTCCTTGGCTGATTGACCACTCAGACAAGGAGGCGGGAGAGTCAAACCCATGCTCCTGACGGGTACTGGCTGAACAGCTGAAGAGGAGAAGGAGAGGAGCGTGCTCTCCCTGGTTAATGGGGCATTGGCTGGGGAGGTGGGGGAAGGGAACACATGGCACCACGAACTGGCATGAACCTCCAAACCAAGGTTTGTGCCCATCTCTACTACTGAAGTGTCAATAATAATAATAATAATAATAATAATAATAATAATAATAATAATAATAATAATAATAACAACAACAACAATAGTGTTACACAGTTTTTGCACTGCTCATAACTTTTTTGTTAGTTTCCTCCTTTTTTTTTTTAATGAACTAATGCTTGATATGAATATCAGAAACCCTGAAAATTTCTTGCCAAAAGGTCTTCAAAATGCACTGGAATGCCTTTAAAAGTAATATTTGAATGCAACTACAAAATATTATTTTTTAAACCAATAAAGTAACTTTGTTCCTCCTCAGTATACTACTTCTGAAACTTAACTTCATTATATCCTTATTACTCAAAATAAATAGTTACAGGTAAGTATTCAAATCTATAACCCATGCTTTAAAATTATATTATAGAAAGGGCTTTTAATGTTTTTTTTAAAAGTGCAGAAGTCAAATATCCCAGATTAAACAGGTCCGTTTTCTTGTGGAATTTCCTTCATAAAAGTATGTGGCTCAAAAGTGCATATATGAGGTTTAAAACAGCTTTGTTTTACTTCTCCTAACACAAGTGAAAAACGTTCATTGGTTGAACTTTTGACTTCTTTTCCATTTTCTGCCACAATCACCTCAAAATCAATGGAATTTAAGAGCTTAATCTTGCTTCAAACATATTTAGAATTTCACATATTATGCAGATTAACATGGTTTCAAATTTCTTGACATGTAGAAATATTCCAAACCAATTCATGTTTGCAAAAATGGCCCCAAAAATTGTTGCAAAATAATATGAGGATAATAAAGAATACTCTGCAGTATGTTCTACAAAGCTTTTTATCAGTTCATTTTCCAGAATCATTTACATGCCAGTTTGCTCAAATTGAGACAACACAAAAACATATTTCTTTGCCATATTCTCCCATAAATTATTCCAGGGATGTTAACAGCTCCCTGTGTGTCATAAAATTTATTCCATAGGCTGAAGGTCATTGTAATAGTCATTTGTTAACTAAAATAAGTTGCGAAGCTACTTTCCAGAAAGAACTGGAATTATGAAAGCTCACAAATCTCTAAAATTCAAACATGTCAAGTGCAAGATTGCTTGGCTCGCTGCTAAATTTCTCTGTTTATTTTTGAGACATTATACTCTCCAAACAGAACATTTCTTAAACTTCAGACATTCAGGCCCAATACGAGGTCTTTACCCAAAACCTGCTACTACTACTACAGTTATCTGTGGTGTAATCTATGTTATGCTATGAGTTTGGAATTCCTCTCTCCCTTTGCCCGCAAGAATCTCATCTGTCAAGACAAATTAATCAGGGCCAACTACCAGATAGACATATTATTTTTCCAGTAGTAGTTTACACTATAGTTGAGATGGACAGACTGAATATTAACTCATTCAAAATATGTTCAGTATTACTTCCAAAGGAACCGTGTCTTAGATCTAATTGTTTTATCTGAAAGCATTTCAGTTTCAAAACAAAGCATAGAGGTTGCAATCCTACACCCACTTATCTGGGAACTGAACTCAGTAGGCCTTACTTCTAAGCTCACTAGGTAATAGTACATTGATAGGATTGCAATGTTAATTTCATTGGGTCTGCAGGCTTGAGATGATTTTTTTTAAAGCAAAGTTGTTCATGTTTGATGCAAGGAGGTGCATTGTATGTGTTCTGATTAGGTAATGTCCTTTGCAATAAACTTTATAGCTCAGGATCTTCCCAGAAGAAAACCAGGAAACCAAGAGGAGATCAAGATCAGAGGCATTTTAGTTGGATGGATTCATATTGCACCTTAACCTTATGTTCTCATGGAGGCATTCATGAAGGCAGTCCTCAGTACTTTGTTGTTACAACCACATCATCTTCACAACAAGCCTGTGAGCTAGGTCAGGTTGAAAGTGAATGACTAGCCAAGGTCACTGAAGTTACCCAAGCCACCAAGTGAGTGCCAAGGCTCAGTAAGACCTAGAATTAAGATCTGCTAAATGCTTATCTGGCACGCTAAGCAGCACACCATGCTGGCTCTACTAAATACATGTCCTTGTCCAACAGAACTTCTGACATCTTCCAGTTCCAACTCTCCCCCTTCAAGAGCAGGTTTTCATAGGGTCCAAGGAGGGGAGAGGTGTTCTTTTGGATAAAGATTTATTTACTTCACCCCATTTGAAATTAATCATTTCACCTCGTTTGGCCCTGGCTTCTTACTGTGGAACATGCAGGATCATTGAGGCCCTCCCATAAGATATATATTTAGAAGTAGAAATAACATTTTGTTTCATAGAGAGCAGAGTAAGAAACCTTCTGTCCCAGGAAATTTGTTCCTTTTTGCTACCACTTCATTAACTTTGTTAGACATTTGGCCTGACTGCTAAGTGATTTACCCCCTGATCATTCTATTGTATTCTTAGACTGTTATATGAACTCTTACACTGTTATATTATTATTAAGCTTGCATTAAGCTTAATATATCAACATTCTGGATTGGAAAAACAGTGGGGTGGAAATCCAACAATAAAATAAATAAATATTTTGTCAGAAAAAGAAAATTAAAAAGAAAGGGGAAATCATCATCAACATTAAAGCCTCCTCTGTCCACAGTGGACAAGAAGTAATTAAGGTACAATTAAAGGTTATTAATCAATTGTGGCGTGTTCCAGATGAACACAAAGCAACAAAGAGTCAGAATTGAAGGAGGAAATGACTAATTAATTCTGAAGAAGACCTTCACTGAGCAGGATTTCTCAAACTGAAGAAGGAAACAACCAATTAACTCGGTAGAAGGTTTTTCCTGAACAAGACTTCTCTCTCTAGCTAAACAACAAACCTGAAATATTTTAGCCATGATGACTAATGTAGCAGTATGTGAAGAACCATATGGAAGCGTCACTTTAACCCTACTTTCAGTTGAATGGGAAAAAGAAGGGCCCCAGGCTCTTGCAGAAACACAAGTCAGGTCATATGATGTGAGCATTCAATGGCATTTGCTTTAGTCGAGACTTGCATGGAAAACTCCTTTCCCATCCCTACTGAACACACTCTAACAGTGGCTTGGAAGAAACGTCTGTGTTTAGAGGAAATGGAAATGAAAGCATCATTCAGTGGATGTGAAATCAAGGGGAAATGATGCTGTACTTCTTTTGGAGTTCAGAAGTTTTAAAAGTCTATAAGGTCAGGCAACAATGTCAGAACATTATGACTTTCTGTGGATCTTTTGAACTTTTTTCCTGGCAGGACCTGCCATCTAGCCGAAGATTCATTTAAATCTGGCAACATAAATAAGATATGGCAGCAAAGAGCAGGAATACCACCTGGGCTATTTTATGGTATAATTCTCAAAGCATGTTTTAAAATAATGACAAAGTATAAGAATTTATAGGCATGTTACCCGGAAAGGCAGATCATAAATATAGAATCACATTTGCTGAACTAGAGAGGGAATAAAGCTAGCCAGCTGTATAAATTTGAAATGGGGACAGGAGAACATTTAAAACCAATTTTTACCAATACATACAGTCTGGACTGGTTTCGAACTCAAACTTGCGGCTGTTGGTCCCATATCCTGCAGCAGTTCGGGCTCTAATTTGGAAAACGTAAGTAGTGTCTGGTTTGAGGCCATTGATGGTAACGTTGGTGCCTTTTGCTCGCAGAATGGTGTAACTTGTCTCTTGTTCCTGCTTTAGAAAAAGAAATCACCCCATTAAAACCCAACACACTCAAAACCAATGGGGGCAGCATAGCATCTTAGTTCCATTTACGTAACAGTTCTTGTCTGTGTCATTCTGGCTGGGCAAAGAGCACTTGGAGTGCTGTTAATTACATTCACATGCATGCTATCTCTTTTTGCCAGAACCATGAAAGGGATTTTGCATTTGATGCAATCAGAGATACTCATTCATGGAATTGTGTTTGTGCATTAAGGTTTTAAATGTGGTGCTATAAATCTCCTTATCTGACCTCTATGGAGACAATCAAAGGATCAAATCCAAGAGGAAGAAACCAGAATTCAACTTAACCATTTTCTTCATCTGGAAAGGACTAATGGTGAAAGTCTTGTAACTTGGAACAGTTCCTTTTTGAACTACAATCCTCAGAATTCCTCAGCTAGAGAGAAGAGTTTCAGAGCTTTAGTTTTAAAAAGGGGATCCATTTTCCAGGGTCTGGAAAGAGTATGAAGACACAGATGTGTCTTGATCCTCTATGGGGTATGGAAACAATATTTGCTATATATATTTCCCCCCTGATTTAGGCTGTCTTGAGGAATGCTCATTCCCTGTTAGATGCCTCACCTGCAGCCAAGAGTGAAAGTGAAAGAGCTCTTTTCCCCACACCTCAAGATCTCCATAATTTGCCTCAAATATTTCGATAGGATTTTTCCCCCTTTGGAAAGCAAAGTGGAGAAGGATTGGCTGACTGCCAAGAAAAACTGGGGGGGGGGGGGAAGTCCAGTTGCCATGACTCAACTTCCAGATTCGGGCTATCTAGAAACAGAATGCTCTGTAGGATGGCTGCTTCCTGAAAACCTAAGGAAAACTGAAACCAAATATCTATTTTGTTTGCTGTGTTGTTTACTCCCTGTTTCCTGACACCATTCGGAAAAAGTGATCTCCTCTTATAAAGCAGTAAACTTCTCTGTCTTCTAGTTGCTTATGACAGGTAATGTTTGAGAAAAGAATTCAAGTGTTTTATTGAAGCTTGTGGTCATGTTTCCCATGGGGAGAGTGTGATAGGAAAACAGGTTTATTATCCAGGAGTAATGGACCTGTGATTTTGATAGCGGTCACTTTTGAGACCCACCCACTTTGAGTTCTGAGGCTCCAGGAGAAGTGATACAGGAAGTTCTCTAGACACAGATAAACAGAAGTCCAGGAAGGGGGTGATCACCTGACTTTTCCCTCCCAGGTAGAGAGTCCACTTGATGATTAATTTTATATTTTAAGGTGCCCACTCTGACACTTCCTGGCAGATCAGATAAACGGAGGCCCAGCAGCTGAATTGTAATTCACTTGCTGGCCTTTTCTTTTCTGTTTTGTCCTTCACTTGCAAATGTTTCTCTAGGATAAAACAGTGGCATGGGTGGTGGTGGATTTAGATTAGGCAAAAAGAGGAAATTGTCCTAGCCCTCTCTTCTAAATCAGATTAAGGCCCTTGTTTCACATGAGTTTCATTCATGACTTTACCACTACACATCTCTTGCAGATGGCAATACATTCGAAAGGAAGCTATTTGTCTAGCAAACGTGGATATCTCTTTCACTGTACCTTGAACTGTACACAGCAAACAGTTAATTGCTAGGGAAATCACTAAGTTTCCTCAGTGACTAGGAAGTATTATAGTATTTTAAGTAGTCATCTGGGCTTGGGAGTGGTGTGTAGAGTTTATTTAAACTGACCTTTGCTGAATGAGACTTAAGTTTCAGCTTCCTAAAATGGCAGCTGTTTTCTCTTGCTAAAAGGGAATGCTGTGTAGGTAACCATGAACAAATGGAGCAATGGGAAATTCAAGAACTCACAGTTGTTGAAACAGGCTTTTATAAATTTCATTTTTAGTGATGTTTTTGTAGCTTTTGTTAATTAACAGCACAATCCTCTGGATGGTTGCTTAGGTAAGTCTTGGTATGTTCAGTGTGGCTCATCCCCAGGTTATGTAGTTACAGGCTTGCTCATGTCCAGATATGAAGATATAGGTTTGCAGCCTAAATACCCTGAATGCACAGCGTTATCTCCTACTTGCCGGTTCCATTGAAGCTGAACAGTAGCTTTATACTGAAGCTCTGGCTTTGGGTTACTTTATCCTTCATTATGCAGGTTCAGGATGGAAAAATATCTTAGCCTTACAAATGTAATTGTAAAACTTGCTTCTCTCACACATTAGGACACAGAACTACATAATCCTTTGGCTCTCTTCAAGCAATGAGAAGGAATGCTGAGGTTTTGACTCCAAGAGAAGAGAACATTACAGTTGTGTCATGATTACTGAAGGCCCATGATATGACTGAAATTTTGAATTTTATTTTATTGATCTAATTTAATTTTAATTGTACTTTTGTTTTTTTTAATTTTGTTCATTTTATTATGTTGATATATTATGATTACTGGCTTATGTTTATTGTTCCCTATTGTACACTGCCCAGAGAAGAAAAGTAGAATGAATGAATGAATGAATGAATGAATGAATGAATTCGATCCTGGAAAAGAGTCACCGAGTCCCATGACTACAGGCTAATTAATCACATGTAAAGAGCTTTCACCACCTGAGCTTTACAGACATAACTGACTGAGCTCACTAGTTACAGGGTATAAATACTTTCTGGAATGTATCTCCTTGACAGGGCAAAATATCAGGAAATAATCATTATGTAAATCTTTCACTTTCACATTAATACAATGTTATTCATTCTATAAATATTATCAAAGACCTCTTACTGAGAAATTCAGACACCTTTGCATTTTAAAATATATATTTACATAACTGAAAATACAGGAATAAATATATTGTTAGTTTATGTTGTTAGATTACAATAATCTATTCAACAGAGTTTTACAAAGAGTTTTAAGATAACAAACCATGTTAATAGCAGGGTAATTTCTGTTTTATATGCCATTTTTAAACACTATAATCCTATACAAAACTTGTCTAGATAACTCAGTGAGTTGAGTACCTGGCTGTGGAGCCAGAGGTCAAGTGTCTGATTGCCCACTGTGCCTCCCATGAAAAGAGCCCACCTATCTAGTCTTAGGTAAGATGCATAGTCCCAGCATGCCCCCAGAAGGTAGTAATACTAAACCACAAAAATTCATTTCATCAGCTATGAAACTTGGCTATTATAAACATCACTTCAATATGATACATTAACAAAATTTACGTTGCTCTATATTCTGCTCACAATTCTGACAGCAGATATTATTTCAAAGACTTTGGAAAGCCCATTATTACATCAGCGTCTTCTTGTATCTTATCAGTTTCCTTTCATACACTCTCTGTGTCCAACTAAATGAGACCCACTGCTCCCTGTCTCCTTTGCTGTTCCTTCCCACCTTTTCATAGTATTTGACTTCATAGTCCAAGATGATCCCATTTGGATGCTCAGGTTCTTGCCAGGAAAGAGAGACACTGTTCCTTGATGTCCGGTCTTTTCTGATTATCGTAATAGGGGATGGTGCTAGAGGTGGGGTCGGGGGGGGGGGACAGGGAAGGGAAGGAGAGAAAACAAATGGAGTTTATCACTTTTCTAACCCTTGGCAAAGAGGCAGCATTTCCATTTCAACGGCTCCTGAGTATATACGTAATTCTGGATCCATATCAACACTCAACAGCTGGATTATAGACTTCTTATTCAACCCTTGAAGCAGGATGGCCTGAAGGAAAAATAGTTAAGACTTTCTGTTGCTAGTAGACTGGTGGCAAATGAGCAGATGTTTCTAATCTGCTACTATAGTGTAAGCAATGAAATACATTTGATAATAGTAAAATAGAACAAACAAAAAAAGAGTGAGAGTGTTCTGCCTCTTTTATGATGATGTTGCAGTGTTATTATTACCAGATTCTGAAGCACCTTGATAATGTTTTTATATTTCAGGCACACAACAGGACTGGAATACATTATGAGCAAGGAGTCCCAAGAGCTCCATTATTAATAATCATCATCAATGTACTCTTGACCGTATCCTTCTCAGTGACATTCTGTCTTATTTCCCCAGTTCACTTATAGATGTCCCACACTTCTTTAACAATCGGGTAAGGGCTTAGACAAACATCTCTCTTCAAGAAAACTGTAAAGTGCCTGTGATTTTGCTTACATGCTTCTATCAGAAGCAAATATTACAATGGGAACAAAGCATCACTGTGATAATATTTTACCATTTACATATATGAAAGACATATTGCCTGAAGATGACCTTAAATGGAGCAACTGCATTCTTTTTAAATATTAAATTAGCAGAATTTTATAAAACAAACTGTTAGAAGACTGGTCTGGTATGTATCCAAATCTAAGACACAAATGATAGGTATGTGGCATATAATACAATATAATTGAATAAAAACTGTAGCAAATTTCCACAGTTTTGTGGTGGTTCCTCAGCTAAAGAGCATCTGTGCTATCTTCAAATACAGACTTCTGCCATGATTATGGGTTACTGTTAATTAGGGCTACTGGAAAGTGTGTGTGTGTGGGAAGCATACATTATCCTTGATTTTAGGGTTTCCATCTTTCCCACAACATGGGAACTGTGGCAGACTATGGACATTAAGGTAATTTCTGGAGAACACAGTCCCTAGGGAAGGAGCCCAGTCTGCAATTTGTCCATGCTGTATCGTCCTTATTAGAAACTAAAACAATGATCACGTCGAGAAAAAGGACAGCATGTGCACCTCCTTCCGGGTTCAGAGCTCCTGCCGGTATTAGAGTTACGTGTGATAGCCAGCTGTGTATCCAGCTGCTGCAAAAACAAGAAAGGGTATTTGTGGCACCATAATTCCTTAGTGACTGGCTGTCTGAGAGGGATTTTTCAAATTGGGTTGTCGTGCTCTGTTGCTTTTAAATATGTTTTAGTACTGATTTTATTTACAGTTTTTAATATGATACTTGTTTAATTCTTTTAAAATATTTGTATACTTATTGTTTTATTGTTTTTAGTTTTTAAATATTATCCTTTTAATGAGCCAGCCTTGGTCCTTTTAAGGAGAAAGGCAGCGTAGAAATATTTTAAAGAAATAAATTAAATAAATGATGATTAAGCTGTTTATTGTGGTGTTTCCTTTCATGGCTTAAATGTATTGCACATGATGAAGTCTGTTGAAAATCTGGTGGTCTTCTCCAGAAAATCTTCTGCCATGATGTCCTAGTCAGTACTTGGAGTATCATAAATATGTTATTCTGGCAAAAATACAACTGGATTCCCATGTACATCTCCTAAACTTGTCCATGGTTATAGGTCTGTATCTTTAGTCTGAATCCCAAGGAGCTTCATTGTAGTGCTTTTTCATGCACTACTTTCTGCAGTCTTGTAGTGTGGCTGAACAAACAAGTTACTTTCAAACTCTACAACAGCAAGAACAGGTCTTTACGTGTGGGGTGTTTTTTGTTTTTGTTTTTGTTTTTGTTTTTTTGCCCCTTTTTCCTTTCAATGTGATTCACAATAAAAGTCCATTATAATAATTGATAAGACAAATGGATCTAAATGATAACTTTTAGTCACTAAAAATTCTACAGTTTGCTGCTAAGGTATAGGATTCCAGAACAGTCAACCTGATTTTAAAAAGAGAATGTCATAATGCAGTCTACAGCTTCTGTATCCTGCTCGGTTATTTTTACACTTACTAATTCATTCTCTGTTCCTCTTTTTTTGTTTTGTTTTGCACTTCTCAAGCATGACCAGTTGAGGATCCATGGAAAGATAACTACTATACATATTTAGGAGTAATTAATAAATCATTCAAACTAATTATTTCCCACCACCACTAATAATACCTCAATCAAACTCAATGAATATCATGCTGATAAGATTAAGCTAAACATTAGTGACAGTAGTGACTGTTATAAAAAAGAAACTGGAGCAACTTACTGTTTTCATCACTTTTCATTGCATTACTACAGAGAAATTTGTGCTTATACACATCCCACCATATGTCACAAATAATGCTAGTTACTGTAACTTACTAAGATTTGATCATAAACATATATTTCTAGAATTGTTTTCTGTTGCAAGAGTCTAGAACCCACCTAAGAAATTACCAGAGTTGCAGCAGCATGACTTATATGGCAGGTTGCACAGCAATATGGATGGAGAAGAAGTGAGCCCTTGATCAGAATGAGCATGAAAATAGAAAAATCACTGACCTTTAATCACCAGACTGAGCAATGCTCTTAACCTTAAAAACTCAAAATACTGACAGCGCTATTAGATGAACTGGATATGAAGCCTGTTCTTTGAATTTCAGCCTCCGGCTCAGGATAAAATACCGCTGCCCACCTCGTTATGGAATAATCTCATTTTAAATACCATCTACCTTGTGATGGTGTTACAATAGATTCCTATTTTGCAAGAGTACAATTTAACTTTTTGTTGGCAATATAAAAGGGAAGGGGCACAGTGAAAAAACACCACCAAAATATTGTGCCAATTTAATGACTAACAAAATTGTTTCAGGGTGAGCCTTCATGGATCAAAGTCCTCTTCTTTAGACTTATTCTGTATGTCTGATCCATGAAAACTCACACCAAAACCAATTTCTTAGTCTTTAAAGTCACGCCAAATTCCCCCCTCCCTCGACCCATTATTTCCCCAATATAGTGAGACAGCCTAACATGGCTACATCTTTGGAAACTGCTACAATAGAAGACATTAGCCCAAATCCTGTTGCTTAGCATAATTCGTTGCAGCTAGAGCAGTTCCATTTGAATCAACTAAACATTAATTCAATGGGCCTATTCTAGAGCAGTTTACTATGCAAAGCAACAGTTTTTTTCCTAATGTATTTTTGTGTGCATGCATTAATTACATTCCTGCTTTTAAGATAGCTGGCTGTTAACTTATTTTTCTTTTTGTTGCTTCCAAAGTATGACAACCTAATGGTGACCTCCAAAAGCTCCTAGAATTAACTCCTTGCTTAGTTCTTACAAATTAGATGTAGCTTCCTTTAAAGAGCCAATCCGTCTCATATTTGGTCTTCCTCTTTGTCTGCTGCCTTCAACTTTTCCCAGCACAACTACTGCCTTTTCCAGTGAGTCTTGCCTTGCCAAGATACACTCATAATTCTATAGTTTTTCTTTAGAGGGCAACAAATTGGGGATTTAAAAAGTGGATTCACTGATTGTTTGGGGGACTAACAGACTGATTGTTATTGTTTGGCTGCACTCTGATTTCACTCTTTGAGCACACATCGGGCTCTACGTCATTTTCATCTTGCCAGTCCCCTCTCTCTCATGTTGAAACCAGCATTACTTAGTTGGAGGTTTGCAGCTACTGAAGTTTCTAACAGGGCTGCTGCAGCATTTGGAAAGTTACTTTCTTGGACCATAGATCTTTAAAAACAACAACAACACACACATGTAAATGCGAGCTAGGATATTAAAAGACTTGCAATCCAAAAAAGGGGGGGAAGGGGGGGAGAAAAAGAAAAAAGAAAAGAAAAAAAAGGTAACATTTGCAAATTGTGTTATAATGAAACAGCAGTTTTGATTTTCATATAATTTTTGCTTATACTAGATATTCCAGCAAATGCTGGATGGCACATGACTTGTTTGGAGTAGCTACTAAGGACCCTGGATTCCTCATTGCACTAGGTAGCATAATGGCTAAAGCAAAATGGACTCAGTGTAAAGCATTTTACCTGTGAGATATCATTTACTGGGCCCATTTGGGCAATTTCATTCTCTTGTGGTTCTACTGAATGTAATATTGCAAATGGAATTCTGCCATGGACCTCCTTAACTATAAAGGCCAAACAAATGAAATAGATGTATTGGAAGAATCTAGGCAGATCTACTGAAGTTTCATTGGGGACAAATTTGAATATTTTAACTAGTGACTAGTTAGAACTTCTCTCATGCCACATCCATTCTTTGAGATTTAGAATGAGGTCTTGCTCTGAATACCTTTTTTCTTTCTTTCAAGAAAACAACTTAAACTAGAACAATAGTAGGCAACTTTAGTGAGTCTAGGCATCCATTTTTCTTCCCCTGGGACCCTGCAAGGGCCATATGACTGCCAAAACTGTGAAAAAAATGGGAACAGATGGAAGCAGAAATGGCCAGACATCTACCTCTAGTTCTGTGCCTTGAGATGTAGAATCCCATAGTGCCACAGTTCTAGATCTCGGAGAGAGTTCTGTGGCTAAATGTACAGAATGGCTTTATATCCAGATCTAATACATAAGACATGTGGAACTATGCAGGAGGATAGAACTAACACATTAGTCCTCATTTTTCCTGTTCTTGTGTAAGATCACGACATAATGCCATCGACCACAGGGAGCTCTTAATAGCTAATTATGTAGATTTTGTTATAAAATGTATAAAATAGACAAAGTATTTTAAAAGAGAAGCAATAAAACCAAAGCATTCTGTGGAGTTTTAATGTGTGAGAACTTTCCATTGTGAAGCGACTTCAAAGCTGGTGACCTTACTACTTATCTATCCTCTTACAGAAATACTTAAAAGTCTACCCACATAAAGGACTGTGATGTATTCCACTGAGCCTCCACATTTTCTACAGCTAGTTTATGTAACCTTTGAATGAACAATACTGCAGTTTATCATGCAAATATATTTTTTAATTACAGTATTCTTAAGATCTTAAAGTTATGCTACTGCGGGAAATCTGTAATGAACACTTGACTCTTCCACATTAGTATGCCAGCTGTTTGCTTGGAGAACACAGAAAACATTGCAAAGAAACATTGCTTTTGGCATGCTTCTGCTGACCCATAAGAAATATCTTGGGAATAACACAATTCACAAATGACTGATGTCAAAATCAAAATAATCACAACTTTAACGAACACTGATAGGCCTCCTCTTGGGAGCATTTCTACAGAGGCCAAGCTACAAAGAATAGACTACATTCACACCTTTTATGTTGCTGTCCCTGTAGATTATGTAAGATTTATCTGAAAGATGAGGATTTTGGATGAAATTTGCCTTGCTGCCATTTCTTTGTAGACAAATAGGAATTACATTGTATTTATCTCAGTCAAACACCTTTCAGAGACAATGGCTTCCCCCTTAAGACAAACCCTACCTTTTAACAAGGAGACGCAAAGACATTTTGCAATTGAACTCTTATGAGTTGGCCACTGTCCCGTTTTCCTATTTGTTTATCGTACAAATGAAATGGCACAGGTGGAACATCTGGCCCAACATTTCTACACACATCTACTCATATCCCCCCACTACATTTTCCAGAATCCATTTCAAACAATGGCTTATTTTCTATTCATCCCTAAAGCCAAAAGAACGATATGTATGCAACCAATATCTTCTAAAATGAATCATTAATATCATTGCCACAATGACTAGGTCTTTCAATTGTATCATCATCATCATCATCTTAGAACTGTAGAGCTGGAAGGAACCCTATGGATCATCGAATTCAGCCCCAGTCAAGGAGACACAGTGGGGAATTGAACTCCCAACGTCTAGCTCTGCAGCCAGGTACTGAAACCACTCAGCTATCCAGCAGTTCCTAGGTATCATTTGAATATTGATAGTTCAGCTTTTATTTTTAACATGTTTTGACTAAGTGGCCCATGACTCTGTGGCAACAGCAGCAGAAAGAGTTCTTTTTTTAAAAAAAAAAGTGTTGCATGCAATTTAATCTCTTTTGCCATGAATCATATGCAACCCAAAATTAAAATAAGTAATCTTTTATTAGCAAAAATCTGCTGTTGACAATGACATCATTTCTGTTGCACAATAAGATATTAGCCTAATTAATTTATGATAAGGGCTTGCTGGTTTGTGATTGGAACTTTGTTGACTGGGAAATGTAAAGCCTGTGTCTAATTTTGTCTCTTTTCTGTCAGACATAATCATTTAGACAGCTCTCTTGAGATTTTTCCCCCCTTTCTTCCTCCATATACTTTCATGCTAACCACTCTAAAGACAAAATAATGAGTTTTACCGGCATCAGTCAATGGTGGCTTGTTGTTGTTTGTTATCATTTTTGTTGTTGTTGTTGTAGTTAATTCCTGGCTGCTCCTACCAAGGACAGATGAACAGCAACAGCCAGAGTGATGGAAGATGGAAGAAGAGAAAAAAGAGCAGGTATTGCTGGCTGACTGGATAGCTCAGTGGTTTGGGCATCTGGCTGCAGAACCTGAGGTCGGGAGTTCCATTCCCCACTGTGCCTTCTTGCAAGTACATGTGGCCTTCGGGAATCTGCACAATCCCAGGCCGTCCATGGAAGAAGAGAATGGTGAACCACTTCTGAGTATTCTTTACCTGGAAAATCCTGAAAAGGGTCACCCATAACTCAGAGTTGATGGCACATTATTATTATATTATTTGTGAGCTGTGTCATCAAGAGAATAAGCTCTTCAGAATTCTCCTTCTTTATCCATTATTTTCACTAGAGGCTGAATCTAAATATGTCCCCCTCCCCTGCCGATCAAATCCCAAAAAACATTTAAAATGTGTGTTTTGATATAGCACACATCAAAATCGAAAACTTGAAAAGTGAGAATTAAGATAGAAGTATGATCAGAAAGAGAAAGAATTCAAAGTAAATGCAGAAGAAGAAGATGAAGAAGAGAGGGGAAAAAGGGTGGGAGGACATGTGAAATTATCCAAAATAAAACTAATTTTAGTAGCATTTAATCCTTTTAGTACTCAAAGTACTGTGTAGGTTACAGGTTTCAAAGGCAATACCTTTTTTTAAAGTGTGCATTTCAACTATTTTTAAATTTTCTGGAAAAGTTAACATCCAGTACTAAAAAATTAAACATTTGCATCTCTTCACTTGATCACTGAGCAGTTGATGGTGCACAGGTGTCTGATACACTTCTGAGCAATAAAGTTATGTGATATGAATCAAAAACTTTTGTTTTAATTTTGACTACTATTTCACACAAGTAAGTCATGAGTGACCTTCTAACCACTGAGCAATGAGTATGCATGCATACTATCACCCTACAAATAACCTTCCGTGAAGTGTAAACTCATTCTTAAAAACGTACAAAGGCTTAGGTTCTTAAGGTATGTAAGGCATATCATGTGAATGAATATTGCCCTAAAGATTAGGGAGCTGTAGTTCTTGGCTACAGACTGTGAGACACGAATAAAAGAAATAAAGGATTACACAATGAAAAAGGCACCCCCCCCCAAAAAAAAAAACCCCAGAAAAATGTGGCTGTTCTCTTTCACTTGCATTTCAGAAACAAACTACTTCTAACAACTGTTTCTGTAAGAACAATCAGTACTGCTAATTCTTCCCCTTGTACAATTATATCTAAAATCAAAAGAACACTGGTTGGTTTCACTCTTTCATGTGCCACTGTCTTGTTCATCTCTCTGGTTTTTGAAAGAGATCGGAAGTGACCGAATTAAATGTGCTTGTCATTTTTAACATGTGTGTGATAAATCAAGGATATGAGAAGTCCACTTGAAAAGTAACAGGCTGCACAATATGTACACTTCAGAAACCACAAATTATGGTGTTGTGGTTTTCCCAGATGAAGCGTAGGGGGGATCATGTGTGCTTTTGCAAGGTTTTATATCATGGTGTTCATAAGAAGAAAAATGTTCATGCATGCAGTGGAATATGTGATTTTATGCTGCTTTATCATTTCAATGAAAAAACAACAATCCTGCTCTAATCAAAGCAAAAGATCACCACAATTATAAATGTGTCTTTTGATTTACTGGTGTATCTGCATTATTTCTGGCAAAATTGTAATCATTTTAGCTTCCGATGACATTTTTAGATTGCTGCTACCCATAACTAGCACTGATGGACTAATATTCCATATCATGCATTTTATCACCTGTTTGACCATTTTTTTAAAAGAAGGAGGAGGAGGAGTTGCAAATGCTTCTTAGGTGTGTGTTGTTGGGACAAGGACACCATCTACAGTTCTCAGTCTCATAAAAGCTGCCTTAATGAACAAATTAACTTTTATATACTGTAAGTGTCTAATCCTAATATTTATTTAGGACCAAGCCCTGCTGAAAGCAAATACGTTTAGGAAACGCACATTTCTTAAACGAAAAGATATTCAAAAGAAAGAATCTTAAATACCATATTTTATTATCCTGAAACAATTATTATCAATTATTATTTTTAATCTTCAAATAGGTTCATTGAAGGGACAAAGACATAAGACCCTAAGAAGATACCTGCTAAATTAGACCAAAACTTATCAAGTCTAGAATTCTTTTCTCATAATGGGCAACCAGATATCTATGGGAAGACTGCAAGAAAGATGTGAGCATAACAGCACCCTTCCAATAATTTCCCCAACAACTGGTGTTCAGACGCTGCTTCTTCTTGTGACTTATATACAGCCCATAGTGCTAAAGCACACTCCAGGCAATTTAGAACATAATTATGCAAGGAACGCTTTGCCCACCTCCACCCATGGTGAGCTGGGTACTCATTTTATCGACCTCAGAAGGACAGAAGATTGAATCAATTTTGAGCTGGATACCTGAACCATTTGGGACAAAACTCAGGTCATGAGTAGAGGCTTGACTGCAGTACTGCAGTTTAACTACTGCTCCATGGGGCTTTTTTCTTATGCTAGCAGAAACTCTTAAATTCCTATAAAAGTTGATAAGAGCTGTTTGATAGTGGAATGGATGATAGGGTTCTGGAATTTCCTTTCTCAGAAATTTTCAACCAGAGGTTGGATGGCCATCTATCAGGGATGCTGCACTGTCAGTGTTTGGATTAGATTAATTCTCTTCCAATGGCACAATTCTATTATTCATTCCATGATTCTTATTGGATTTTAAAGCCTATTATTTAAGGGGTATGCACATAAGCAACTGTCTGCTCTTAGGATCAGTGCACAAAGGTCAGTGAGTCCAATATGCACAATTCTGCTACCTTCTCCACAAATTATCTCGGTAGACAGATGGGCCTTTTGCTAACATCTGTGCCTTATGATCACATAGTAAAGGGTGAGAAACCTCACCTAAAGTACAATGAGAGATCTGGAGAAAATAAGTCACGTGATATTCTTCATAAATTTATCCACTCGATTCTTAATCCTTTTGAATTCTCAGCTTCCATAACTGCTTCTGGGAAACTACTGATGAGTTTTGTACTTCAAATTGTGAAACATCCTTCTTCTAATTTCTAGACTGAAAAAAACAAAGACTAACATTCTAACCTCTTGCATCAACACATTTTCATTTTTTTATTGTTATCTTCAATATACTCATAGAATGTGATCACATTCCCCTGTATTTTTTTTTTTTTTTAGGTTTCTCTTGTTTTGTTTTCTTTTTTCACTCAGCTTCACACAGTGAAACTGATTTCAATTAATTACTTTTGTTCAGAACCCAAATCACATAAGTTTCCTTTGGTTTGCAGACTATTTTTCTAGTGTTTTGTTGCTGAAAATTTACATCAGGATACTGAACATACTGCAGAAGATAATGCATTTTCATACTGCTGAAAACAACAGCAGATAATCCATTTTCTTTTATTCTTTTATGGGCTTTCACTCATAATGTTTTTCCCCTCCCACACAATAATCTTGAACAGGAGAGGACTGAGGTCACCACTATCTTCCCTTTAAGTTATAAGGTTAATACAATGCCAACAATTCACCAAAGGCTCCAGGTATTTATAAGCCCAAATACACTGAATTAAACATGTTATAGATCCTTAGAATAACAGTCGGCAAAATGGGATCTGAAAATGTAGCTGTTAAGAAAACACTGGCTGAGGAGATCAGATAAATCTGCATGTTAGCTTGTCAGAGTGGCACAGCTGTCCATCTCTCTCCATGACACATTCATAATTAGCACCTTGCCTCAGGGGATTGTGAATTTCATATAATTCTCCTGTGGCAGTCAGTGACCCGTCCTAAGCAGGGTTGATTGGTGTTATTAGATAACATCTGTGTGAAAACATATTACTGTGAGCTGTGATGAAATCTTGTTCCCTTCAGCAGGGTTGATAACAGCAGTTATAAGCCTCTTCCTTAACAATACAATGGAAAGCAAACTGGTAAAGGCCTGACCATATGAGCTTCTGAAGCTATAGTGTAATACTCTTTCTATGTCACAGGTGACAATAAAACCAAGCGATAGAACTGTTGCAATACTGTAGTTCTCTAAGGTAAATAATCTCAGCTCTGTGTCAAAAACTATGTGCGGAACAGAGAAGAAAGTGATGGATTAAGGCCCTTGCCTTGTATTATTTTAGCAGCCTTGGTTCTGCTGCTGCTGCTGCTTGTTGGTGTTTGCCAGCCAACATTTAGAATGAAGAAGCCATGCAGGACAATGATGGGATTACTCTCCACACCAACTCTCTTAGAAGCCTCAAGAAGAGAAATAATCATTTCATCCCTCTCTTCTCTATGGTTTCTTTGTGGCCATATGTCAAGGCGAACTGGTGATTCCTGAGTGGAGCAGGGTATTTCAGTTTGTCTTCAACAGTAGATCTGTAGAAACTGGTGCTATTTTATAGAAAAGCTGCCGTCATACATTACTTTTTGTTATATCTAAAGATTTTCAGATAGAGAAAGGAAAGTGCAGTTGTTTATCTACTGTAATTTAGCAAAGTTGCCCCTTCAGCAAACTGTTCATACAAGCACCACTTACAGAATGTCCAAGCACACTTAGACCATATTCATGGGGGCAAATGCATAAATTAGGCCTTATTTGTGTAACTGGTTTAGAAATCTAAACACAAGCTACATGTGTTAAATCAATATTAAAAAAATCACAGAGAATGCATTTGAGTTCCATTCTGAAGAAAACAGAGTTGTACTACACTGTGTAATATAGAATGGGAAGTGGCAGCTACATGCCCATGTTTCCTCCAAAGATCATTGCGAATTTTTTAAAAAATCACAGCTTCAGCAGTTTTATTAAGTGTATATTAAATTTTCCAAAATGAAAATTTATTTCTTCATTTCCTATCTTCACGGAAAATAAATGCAATACTTTTGGCAAATCTGAATTACATGAATAGACTCACTAAGGGCACCTGAACACCACAAAATTGGGGGGGGGGAGAAAAAACATTGCCAAAGTAACATTCATGTCAGGTTCCTGGTGTTCAGGAATTGTGGAGTGAGAAGAAAAAAACATGAAAGAACACAAAATATTATCCATCACATTATTAAAACTCAGTAATGCCAGTGTTACCCCTTTATGTGCCAACATCAAAGCACTTAATTTTCTTCCTATTAAATCAAAATTAATCACTTACATGAATGCCACAATTTCTAACAGAGGTTATTGAATTGAGCCTTTCATTAAAATCTGATCTTATTAATAAAACACATTCATTCTGTGGCAACATACTAAAGTGTTACTTGACACTGCTGGCTATAGAGTTAATCCAACTAGTAATTCTGCCAAATCCTTTGGCAATAAAGCCACAGCTAAATATTTAATTCTGTTCACTGACATATTTTAGTACCACTTCTCCTCATGGTTAAAAAAAACCCCTAACACCTGTAGTTTGGAACAGACATACCAGCATCCTTTAAGGCAGAACCATTTATTTTATTCTATAAATAATAGTTTTCTGTGATGCCTCCTAAGGCAACATAGAACAAAATTAGACAGTAAAATACATCGTAGATTCCTAACTGAATTACAGATAAACAGGGTGAGTCTTCAGGGCACACCCAAAGGCCTGTAATGACAGAGCTTAGTGGACATAGATTGAAACAAAGTTCTATATGTAAAAAGCCATATTAGTAAGACCGTGCCCCTCATGCACATAACCTAATTGCTCCTAGAAGTAGGTAACAGAGGATTGGAAGTCTGGAGAAGGTAAAAGTTATACTTAAAATATCTTAGATACAAACCATTTAGGGGTTTAAAGGCCAATACTGGCACATTAATACCATGTGTGGGTATCCATGCAACTGGTATAATCTAAATATCACATGATCCATTTGCCAAAGTAGAAGTGGGCAGCCCATGAGCTGTATGCGGTTCCTCAAGGAGACCAGTGCATCCCCAAAAGCCATTGCCTGTCTAACACCAACTAGTATTTGAGTGGTCACATTTTGTGCCCTTGACTTTTCTGATGTGCCATCTTTATAGGCAGGCCAAAATTACAGTAATCTAGTGTAGCTGTCACTAGACAGATTACGTGCAAGTGAATAGTGTAATCTAAAATCTAGTGATAACTTGGCCTTTGATAAAACAACAGACTAAATACCAATATGATCCCTGTAAAAAGAAAAACTAAATGTCATGGAGAAAGTTTATGGCTGAAGACTGACTCTTGAATGTCCTTTGACTGACTCAGAAATGAACTTTTAGAAGAGGTACCCGTGTTAGTCTCTGCTAACATATCAGGCCTAAAACAAAAGAAAAATAAAAAATAGACAAAAACATTGTGTCACCTTAAGGACTAACTGCTATATTTTAATGTGAGTTTTCATATCTGAAGAAGTAGACTTGTCCACAAAAGCTCACATTAAAATATAGCAGCTAGTCTTTAAGGTGCCACAACCTTTTTGTCCTTTAGATATAAACTTGTTTCTTTCTCTGCTTCAAAAACAACTTGGCTCCTTTCCAAACACACAATCTAAGGAGCTCAAAAAGTGAAGACCCACCTCCTTGTAAAAGAAGCAACTGAGGCAAGGAAAGGGTATTCCTTCTTCCCATCACTCTGAAGCACATCAAGACAACAGAAGAAGGGATGGGGGAACAATCTCCTTCTTGCTTTACAGTTGCACTTTCTCACTTACTGATAAGCAAAGGGAAGAGGGCTTCTAGACTGGGAGGCTGACAGAGAAAGAAGCTGGAAATGAGGAAGGGAAGTGTGAAATCCTTCTTAGTCTCACATAATGAAAGAACCATGGGAAGACAAGACTCACCAGCTTGATTGGTCGTAATGCTGACTGCGGCAAATTGTCTTGGGAAGGTACTCATATCGGACACTCCATTGACAGCATCTATCTCAAACGTGTAATTTGTGTGAGCCAGAAGGTCCACCACAGTAACAGTGGTATTCGTGAGACCAATCTGACGTGGAAGGAACCTTACATTAGCACTACATGGTTCACACAGCTTGGTGGTTCCCCCACATTTCTTGCATACAATGTTGAAAGTGACGTCCTTTCTGCCTCCTGTGTCCAAAGGCCAGCTCCAGTCGAGAATGACTGATGTTTCATTGATATTGGAGATAACATTTCTAGGAGCAGAAGGTGGTCCTGTAGGGTAAATGGAAAGAAATATCAATTCTTTATTCTCTTTGGATAAAAACACTCAAAGAAACATTTCTCAATGGTTGATGTGGCATAGTTTTTGTCATCTGCTTCATTAGGCAGATTTGTTTCTAAAGTTTGTTTTTTTTAAAGAAAATAGTCGTGCAAAGTAACTATCTTGAAACTATGTGTTCTTTTACAGTGGCATTTACAACAATTTGCCACCAAGTACAAATACTCTTCTCAAACACTGATTTGGAAAGATTAGATCAGTTTCAGAAATTTTGGTCTCTTTCACCCGCTACATCTGACAGAAAACAGCAGGGAAACAGCAGAGAGAAAAATATATAAAAATTGAGTCATACACTCATACACTTTGTTACAGAGCAAATACAAAGCAGATCTTGAAGAAAATGTATTTTTTAACATATAGAAACACAGTTAACCTGTTTGTCTAAAAAAAAAGATATGTTATCTTGGAAGGGTTATGGGACATTATAAGCAAAGCTTTGGAGGGAATATATCTCTACTGGTCCTGGTGATGAATGCAGTAACTTTTGATGTATTTTTAAAAAATTATTAAGAGATGCATATTTTTCTCTTTTCTTCTTTCTTAGTTTTTTCCCCTATGTTGTTTGTATACTATAGTAATATTATTTTTTAAAGAGAAAGGAGTATACCTGAAGTATCACTGTTTCATAACAATGACTGAATGAACACTTTGACATCATCACATTTATCAGTTCCCAGATGCAAATTACTGGGATTGAGGGATTACTACTGTTATTACTGAACAAATAACGGTAGTAGTAACAACAACAACAACGGTAGCAGTGGTGCACATAAAGCACCTTCTATGACAATGGCACCTAACAAAGAACAGAAGCAAACAAGACAGAAAACATGCTCCAAGAAGGCTAGACTCTTAAGATGGAAAACCAGTGGTGTAGAGGAACTAGGGATTGCAGGGGTGAAGCCCTAGTAGTACTAGGGGCTATGAGATCACCTGCCACCCAAACGTTATGGAGTGATAATCGTAAATTAACCTTAGCAACCACATATAAAGAAAATTTATACAAAATGTTTTACAGATGGCATTTACCACCAACTAGAATAGCAAAAATGTTCCCAAATGTTTCCGATAGGTGTTGGAAATGTAAAAAACATGAGGGAACATATTATCATGTATGGTGGACTTGTGAAAAAGCAAAAAAAAAAAATTGGGTTAAAATACACTCTTGGATTAAAAAAAATAACGAAACTGAATATAGAACTCAAACCAGAGTTGTTTTTATTGGGTATTATGCCAGAGAATATTAGCAAACAAGATAGCTATATTATATTACATATATTGACGGCGGCTAGAATAGTATGGGCTCAATACTGGAAAAATGACAAATCTCCGTTAGAAGAAATAATTGTACAAAAAAATCTTAGATTGTGCAGAGATGGATAGATTGACAATGACAATTAAAGGGAAAGAGGATTCGGAATATTATCAAAACTGAAATAAAATGTATGAGTGGCTAGAGCAAAGAAATAAGGTATAGAGACAAATGAGACATGATATGATATGAACAATTTGATGTATATCCAGTGAACATGACGAATGACAATAGAAATATGTTTTTATGTGTTATAAAAAATAAAATTAAAAAAAAGAAAGAAGAGAGATCACCTGCTACTCTCACAGCAGAAATATATTTTTGAAAGGTATCTTTGTTGCAGTGTAAATTATTTGAGGACACTCTGATCCTGAATGGGCAAATAATTCCCATTAGTTTTACAAAAGGCTCACTCCTCTCTCTCTCTCTCTCTCTCTCTTTTTTAATATGGTCAGATCCAGTTGCCTGCATTTTTGAACTTTCTTGTTGGGAAAAAGGCATCATTGTAATCCTATGGGGACTGTGATGATGAGCCCCTGCACTTCCCATTTTCATAGAATCATAAAATAATGGGAGTTGGAAGGGGCCACTAAGGCCATTAAGTCCAACCCCCGGCTCAATGCAGGAATTCAAATCAAAGCACATCTGACAGAGGGTTGTCCAATTCTCTCTTGAATGCCTCCAATGTTGGACTGCTCACCACCAATTTACCTCTACACTACGTTGTAAAACCACCAATTTCTGCACCCACTGTACAGAAAGTAACACAAGAATCTACTTTGAGAATACAACAATATCAAGAGCTTTTGCTTCAGTTTTTAATTGTTAAAAAACAAACAAAAAAGGAACTGGGACAGATATACAAAACTGGGATCCATACCATCCTTATGGCAAGGGCAAACAAAAGTACTGTTTTGAGCATGATCAGTTTACTCACTCGTGCAAGCCATTGACGGAGGGTCTCTCTCAGATCGGAAGTAATTCTTTTCACACCTGCAGTTTGTAGAACCTTCTAAGTTTGTAGAGCTGTGCGGCGGGCATTTTGCACACTTGACATTACCAGCAAAGGCTTTGTAAAAACCTGGTCGGCAAGCTGTAAAAGAGAACCAATTAATTGTTTACAATCCCTGATATAATGAGGTTTTGACATTTTTCCTGAGAATGGATGAAGACTGAGAGCAGAACGATGTTTAACAGTTCCCTCCATGGAACTGGTTTTGGAATTGTCTTTATGAAAGTACAGCATATGGGGAATCCACAATCTGTAGGGAAAGACAGAACATGCTGGGGGAAAGTGTCATGTTTCCTTTCCTCTAGGGAATGAAGCCTTTCACTATAAAACAACTACACTTTAAGGGTTGGTGTAACGCTAAAAAAAAATGTTCTTCCTATATTAAATTCATGGCAGTCCAACCATTAAAAAAAAAAGATTGCCTTAATTTTAATGCATGCCTCAATATTTTCTTAAGATCTTTCAATCTCACAGGAGCAAAAGTAGGGAGGGCAATGTCTCACCAAGAGAGCACATGCTTTGGTAGGGTAGCCACATACCCTCTTTTATGAGTCTTCAATTTGAAGGACTAATGGAGGACAACCCCACATTTTAATTTCTCCTGTATTTGACTGTACAGTCAAAATCTGACTGAACAGTATGCGGCATGCAGATAGAAGGCATAGCAGACAGACATGTCTCCTAGCCACTGACTTCTCCACCTGAGTGTGACCCATTCTAATTCTGTTGAATCATCTTCTTCTTCATCATCATCATCTTTGAACTGCAGAGCTGAAAAGGACCCTATGGATCATTGCATCCAGCCCCTGTCAAGGAGGCACAGTGGGGAATCACTCCCAACCTCTGGCTCCACAGCCAGATATCTAAACCACTGAGCTATCCAAGTTTAATAGTATCACCTAGAGTTTGCAATATAGCAATATAGCAATAGTTTCCATTTAGAAATTATTTTGGAATGTTATGCAAATCAGTGTCCTTTTCCAGCCTTCATTTTGATGATGCATGTCTTCTCTTTTGATGATAGGTAAGTGGGCACCCTATTGTTTGCAGGTGGGAACTCCCAAATCCAATCCCTAGTTAGGGTGGGAGAAACCCGTGTCTGAAATCCTAGAGGGTAGTTTACCAATCAAGGTACATTATACTGAGCTAGGTAGACCAATGATCTGACTTGATAATAAGGTAGGTTCATAAGAGGCAAGTAGGAAAGAGGTGCACAGGCAGGAAAGCAGAGAAAAAGAGGAAATGCTAGCTGCCTCTCTCAACAAGTTGTTCAAACTAACAGAAGGTAGGTCTTAAGAGTTCTGTAACAGCTGGGAGAAGCATGATGGCCACTGAGCAATAGTTTGCTTCCTAGACCAGCGGGGAGGGTGTAATGGGTTTCCATAGAGCTTGGGAAGTTACTTTTTGGACTGTACTTCCAAAAATTACTTTATGGACTAAAACTCCCAGTCCAAAGTTAATTTTTATTATTTGGAATTACTCTTCGGATTACATATTTACTTTTTGGACTGCAACTCCTGGAACCAATGGTGGTGTGTGTGTGTCCGGAAACAATATTCAACCCTACTCCCAAAATATTTCAAAGCTCTGGGTTCCTACAGGAATTATCCAGTTTCATATCATTAGGAACCTAATGTCTGATCAGGTTAATAGACCATTTAATGGGCTCGGTAAACAAATATGAGCTGTTCAAGAATTCAGCTCAAACAATTAAATCATGATGGGATTTCCAAGTGTTCAGAACAAACAATCCAAAGGCCTTCCCATCCAATTTCTGCAATGGATAAGTGATATAGAGCAGGAGAGGATGATAGGTGGTGAAGAAGAGGGTGTAATCTGTAGCCATAGATCATGGGGCTTGCTACCTCTGAATAGTCATACGACTTCTGGAACATAACAATACAATCATAGAATCATAGAAAAGTGAAGTTGGAAGGGGCCTACAAGGCCATCAAGTTCAACCCCCTGCTCAACGCAGGAATCCTTTGCTGTACAGTATTCACAATAAATGGAACTGCCACTTCTGCACTTTCACAGACCTACCTGGTTTCATCCTATTTACTAGTTTTTCCTTTAACTACAAACTTAACTCTATGCTTTCTTGCAAAAGATTATCCTTTGTGGATATGGATCTTACTTCTGTTTCATTTCAGCACTAAGGTAACCAAAAAAGAGAGTAAAACAAAGCTGAATGGTGAAATGCTCAACAAGCTCTGAAATCCTATTGTAATAAGAACATAATGAGGTTGTCTGGATAAAAAGTGAACATCTCTCAATATAACAATTTCTAGAGACTGCCAGGAAAGATGTTTCAGTTTGAAAAACTTGCTAGTGACAAACTCCAGGTGATACTATTTCATTAACACTGGCACGTTTAGCAAGTATATCATACTGCTTAGTTAAAATCACATACATCAAGTGAATGCATAGTGAGAAGTGTGCATGACTTAATCCACAAGTAACTGCATGCCACTACCTTGGAAGAGTAACTAATAAGATTAGAGCAGAGTCGGGCAACGCATAGCCCTCACCAATGGCCATGCTGGTTAGAACTGTTGGCAGTTGCAGTCTAACAATATAAACATCAAGACGGCCAATTCTTGCCTTGCCTCGACTAGCCAGTGGACACAGGGCTACAATGCGTAAAACTGTGGAACAGTCTGCTACTCTACTATTTCATAGTAAATTTCTCATTAATGGGTCTTCTTTGTCAAATCATTTATCTTGATGGAACAGCCATATGCTTCACTAGCCCGTGATAATGCCATTGTTGATGAAACAATATGGAGCCCCACACCATTTTGTGTAATGTAGGATGTAATACATATCCTCTTTGAACATCTATATCTACAGGGCTAGCTCCACTATTAGGCAGCCTGAGGCAGCTGCCTCAGAGGGGAGAGGAGTCACAAAAGGGCCTGTTCAGTTGGGACATTCTGTTTGGTCTCTTCATTCAGCTATAACTAAGTAATGTTGGCACCTTGGATCTTGTTCCATTCTTGGTTAAGTGTGGGTCATATAAGACTGGCACACATAGGGAGAAGATGGAGGAATGGGAAAGTCTTTGATGAATCTGCCTATTTTATGTTTCTGTATGCCCAAAGAGGAGCAGTCTGTGGTAGAACAACAAATGCTGCTTGTGATAAGTAGGTTTGCACCCTTTGAATAGCACATTTTTTCATCCTAAAATTTTGGCACCCTAGTTCAAAGATCCAGTTGTATCACCTTAATTATGGCTCTTCCAACGCTGATAACTTTCAGGTGTTTTATCTGTCCTCCTCCCAATCTTCCAGGCCTTTGACTTAATTTGAATTCTTATCTACTTGACGGATTTAGTTTTTGTTTTAGTTAGGTTTCAACTTTCTCTTGTTTTAGCTTTCAATTGTATACTTTTATCACTGTAATGGCAACTCTTCTGCCTACTGGAATAAGTGCTTGCTTATTCTTAGTTTGAAATACATGTCTGTAAATAGATATTAATGAATAAATAAATGTGTGAGGGGAAATGAAAATAAGGAAATAGACCTGCCCAATAACTCATTTAATGAAGGCAAGAAAAAGTGAAGCAGAACATTGCAGGAAACATCACAATAAAGGCAGATTGGGCTATTTATTGTCTCTAGAGGCAAAAACTTAACAATGTCTTTGTGGCTCAGCTACAGTCCTGTGCAGATAGCAGTTAAGGGGGAAATTAGCTAGTTAGAATCTTGCTGTCCCAGCATGCCTAGTGGGAGGATTCTGATTTGTATCTTCCCCTCAGGCTGTCTTGCACTTCTATCTTCACATGTCAAGCAAATATAAGATTATTCAGTGCTACAGCCTTCAGGAAAAGAAATAAAAAAGGCAATTATGTTGTAAATTAAAACCTGGAAAGAGGGTGGCATGAAAAGGTGGTCACACTGATATTATTTCTTTGACAAAGAAAGGGTGGGAGAAAGAATCATACTCTTCATTTCAAAAGGTATTTCTTTCCAGGACTGTGTGGAGTGAATTTATTGTATTTATTTATTTCATAGACCAATTGACATTCCACTTTTTGGAGAAAGGTATGGGTTTGAAACAGAAGACTACAGCACATTCATTTTCATGATGGTTTCAGTTTACTCAAAATGAGATATGATCAACATTTTAATTCCTTTTAAGAATATACATAGAGATGGCTGATACTCTTTAAGGATTACAAATATTCCATAAAATAGGAATAGAGAGATAAGAACTTTGAGAAAGTTACTTTTTGACTACAACCCCAGAATCTCCCAGCCTGCCTGGACAGCAGCAACACCGGCCACACTGATTAGGGGATCCTGAGAAATGTACTCCAAACAAGTAACTTTTCTGGACTCTGGTCAAAGGAAACAGGATACTGGATTAGATAGGTCTTTGGTCTGTTCCAGATGGGTTCTTTTATAAGTGTGCAGTATGCACTTAAGTTCCACTTATTTCAGCTCCCTCAGGATCGCATCTGGCTACACCTCTTCCAAACTCCCTTTGGATTATACCTGTTGTAATAACCTCTTTTTAAACTTTTGGCCCTTTATATGCAGCCATACCAGCTGTAACTACAAACCAAAGACATGAAGCAGGACCAGATAAACAAGATTATTTCCTGGATTAGCTATTCAAGGCCTACTTGTCCGTGCAAGGTCAAAGCAACTGTTTATTCATGAAATGAGCCATGATGTATGATCCAACAGGAACTCCATTCTTCATGTTCCAAACAGAAATACAATGCTACAAGGCAAAGTTGGCAACATTTCAATGTACTGGAAGTGGATATATGAAGTCATTATGCACGGCAGGCAATGGGCAGCATTTACAAAGTGATTCTCTGCTTCCTTCTATTGTTCCCTTTCTGTTCAATTAAAATGAGGCATGCAGGGAAGGAAAACCGTATCTTATTTAAAGGCCAGAATTTGGAAACAAGGGGAAATAACCTGTGTGGCTCATATAGGTACCTTCCTTTCTTCCTGTATGCTTTAAACATGACAAAAAAACTGTCCCAAAATACACTTCTTGCTTGGGCAAAAAGGTCCTGCATATCTGAGGTTAATAAACTAACTTGTGATCAGCTGAAAATAGTTATATACTATCCCTCCCCCACAAGCAGGCAATCTTTAGCCCTATTCAGTCATGTCTGAAAGCATGTGGAGCCCATACAGGTGGATGGGAATATGCTAGCCCCACCCCCATCATTGCCTAGTTAGCCTCTCTGTGACCCACAATCTTGATATTTTGGCATTGGGTTGGCTCACCTAGAGAGCCGCTAAGGTGTAGCACCTTCCCCCTCTCCAGGCAGTCATGTTTCTGTGACTAAAGAGACAACTGAGAGAGAGATGGAGCTGAAATACTCCTCTCAATGTGTCATTGAGGTTCCACACACTTTAAAACATGACTTAGTAGGGTCCTATACTATATTATCCACAGGCCAAAAACACATGAAGGACCAATTAAACCTATTAAGTTAGGAACCAAACCAAATATTGACAGCTAATGTTCTTGAGATAGTATAATATCCAACAGAATTCCTTCACAGTTTAGAGTTAGCTAATTGTCTTCATTAATAGAACTTTACCACGGGCATTGAAAACATTCAAAACCAGGTTGGCTTTCACAAAATGTTTTTTTTGGGGGGGACACGGACCTGTGAACATTTTCAGCACATGTGAAACGCATCCCCTTTGCAAGAGTCTTCTTGCAAGGGCATGCAAGAGTTTTTACAAAATGAGTACTTAGAGAGAAGGAAAAAGAATACAACTGGATGACACTCCGTTGGCATAGGATAAGCCTGGGTTGTACTGTATCTACATTTGGATATACTAAGAACTTCCATGATTGGGTGCTACAATTGCACTGAATTGTGCCCAAAGACAAACCATACACAAAGCACACTCTTCAAGGGATTGGAAAAAGAAACGAGATTGATGGGAAAACCACTTCGTAGATACAGCAATGAAAAATAATAAAATCAGGCGTGCTCAATACGAAGCAAAGATGATGCAAAGGCTCCTTTTGAAATATTTCAAAGCCTTCCAAAAGTAATAAATGAAATGACCAATAAAATGAGAGCATATTGTTATAATCTAATTACATATAATTACATGTGAGCCACTGCTTAAGTCATTGATACTGAACATTTCAAAGCACAGGTTTTGGCATCAGATTTACTAAAATGCAATGAGGAAAAGCTATAAAAATAATTATCAATATAAAGTAAAAAAAGGGATATAATAGCCATTATGAAAAGTCAATCTGCTAAAACAGGGTGTGACTGCACCAAATACAAAGAATTTTAATTTTGAAAAGTTTATGGACTAATCAATAAATCTGCAGTCTCCCAAAGAAAGATGTATTGTGCTTAAGAATTATATTTAGCTAGTGTACATTGCTTTGGAAGCACTGCCAGGCCTAAAAAAAAAAAGTACTTTAAATTTATGAATGAATAAATAATAAGTTGAAAAAACAATACTAAAATGAAAGCTGCTAATTTTGATTTATAATAATAAATACACAGATTGAGATACTTTTCAGTTATTCTTATATATCTAAATCATCTTCAAAGCAATATAAACAATATATGGCTCCTCCTGCCACCATCAAGCTTAGGACATCCAAAAGCAAACTGGAGATGACCGAAACAAGTATTTTACGTGAGGATGAGCCTTACTCCTTTTTTTAATGGTAAGGTTACTTTCCTACCAGGAATATCAGAGTCTGTGTGATAGAGATTCTCTACAAACCCATGCTGTGCTGTGCTGGGCAGGCAACACTTTCCAACAGACCTCATTGTGTTTTCTTAAATGTCATAGCCCACGTGAACAGCAGATGCTCTCTAATATGAAACCCTTCCTTTCTAAACCACACATTACCAGAACAGCCCCCACCCCCCAGGAAACATTTGTTTCACATCTTAACAAATAGCGGACTTAAAAGTTTCCGAGTTGGCTTTGGCAGCCAGGAAGGCCAGGGACACAGCACAAGGACTGCGGAAAGAAGTTGTTTCAGTCCATCCACTTTTCACAGAAAACTTCTATCAAACTGAAGCAGGCAGTGATCCGTTTCATTTTCTAAAGCATCAAAAAGTGCCGACCAAATTTGACTGGTTTTCTGTTCGAAGGAGTAAGGAAATCTGTTTAGAGTGAAAAAAAAGATTGACTCGACAGCCAAGAGAAAGAACGTGGTTTCAGCAGTGTACCACTGTATTTCAGCACTGCTCAGGGTTCTCTCTTCTGTACTGTCCCTAGACCATCAATGGCTCAATGACTTAAGACATTCTAGTACAGGAGACAGGACATCAAAATGGCACCCTAAGGCAGCAAATATAATAACAATAAAGTGAAGTAAGTGCCAACTTGTTCTTTAGTGGCACATTAAATTCTGAAAGCTGAGACTACTTGAACACTAGAAAGGGAGTATGTCCCATTAAACTTAAAAGTTCTTCAGAGTAGAAATATATGATGCAGCTTGTAATTATTGTTATATTTATAGTTCAGCTTTTTTTCTAATGAGCTAACGGTGGTGTTCATCACTCTGTTCCATTCCACATGATCCTCACAACAGTCCTGTGAGACTGGGCAGGCTAAAAGTTTGTTACTAAGTGAGTTCCATGGTTCAGTGGGGATTAGAACTTGCCATTCCCCAATCCAACATTCTCATTACTAAATTACAATGGCCATCATGCTAGTTAAGCAACACATCTTACATATAGCTCCTAAAGTGCTAAAGGGTACCCCTTCAGTGCCTTTGTTTTTCTGAAAAGATATTTAGCAGAGAGATTACTGACTTCCTTCTTTGGAGGTTGGATTGGTTACATCTCAAAATTTATTTATTTAAAATATTTTTATCTCACCTTTCTCCTTAAAAAGGACCAAGGCGGCTCAATCTTGTGTGTGTTTGCTTGATAGTCCTGAAATATCTCCAAAAAGGAAAGAGCTAGGAATAGATGTTGAACAATCAGTACCAATTTTGTAACTTAAATAACTGCATTGCTTATATCCCAAATTTGGTCCTCACAGATCCTGCTTTGTTTGTTTGCTCGAGAAACAAATGTTTGATCAGGTGCTACAGATTTCTTAACTTGAAAAACTGTATTGGTTATAACTCAAAATTGGTTCCATCAAAGGCCCACTTGGACCCACTGATCATTAGCTTTTAATAATGCCTAATCATGGGCATTTGCTGGACTATTCTGTTAAGCAAAGTAAGTGAATGAGTACTAGATTGGGAGAAAAGAAAGAGAGATAGAGAAAACAGTTCAAATTTGGGCAACAGAAAAGGATTGAGAGGCACTAGGGTGAGCATGGGACTTACAGCTTTTTAACCCTAGTGAAGCTGGGTACATGGCTAGTTATGAACATTCAATACAACTTACACATGGTCTGTCACTTGCTGTAAAAATGATAAACACTTTTAAAGGGGTCACACTGGATATTAGACATTTAAAACTGGATGTCTCTGCGGAAAACCTTTCTGACTGTTCCTAATCTTACCCATGAGTGAATATCTGCCATTTACCTCCACAGTACTATTTTACACTGATCTGTGTGACCTTAGCATTTTAATCAGATGCCTTTTACACTGGCTTAAATCCCTGGCCAAGTTATTCAACAGGAACAATTGCTTCACTTTGTTTAATAGCCCTTACTGCCAGACAAATTAATTATATGTACATAAGAGATAGCTTTATCCCAGGAGAACAACAGTGTACTTTTTAAACTGTATTCTATAATAGCTTCACATCATAGTTATCCAGACTTTCTGAATTACCTTTTAATAAATTACATTATCACAGTAATAAGAAAGAATTGTATGGTTTTTAAAAGGAGCTTTAGCATGTCAGTAAGAAGAAAATAAGGTCTATTGTCATAGAAAGCTATGAGTGCAACCAGTTTATCTCTTTTTAAAAAAGGAGAAGGAATCCAGTTTTCTGTTTGTGTAAAATGAATTACTTTAGTTTCCCATGACACTACTGGGCAATTTTACTAGATTATTTTGAGGATTGGTTTGGACAATCATTCCACATGTTATAAAGTATGTTTTGTGAAGCTAAGAATGAACAGATCTTAGGGTGTCTTAAAATGGCAAGAAAGCTACCTGATTAATGTAGGTTTCTTGTATAGTTACTGCCACAGAAAGATTTTGGGACTGCTTGTGGGATTTCCTGCCTGAGGCTTCTGATTAACTCAACTGGCATTGAGTATTACATACATACATTCTGGGTGAAAAGTGCTTTTTTGGGGCCTCACTTCAGGCACCAAAACAGGCCAGCTCTGGAGACAAGTGTAGGGGGGCTGAACAATGTTTTCTCATCCCCTCCTTCATCCTATAGTACACCTGTTTAACAGGTAAGAATGCGGAATCACCATATTTGTCTTGAATGAAGCTAACTGCAGCTAATAGACATGTGTAATTCAGTGTGCGATCAGCTACATGACTGAGACAATTCCCTGTACCTCGTCAATTAGCTGCATATAGCTATGACAAGCTGTGTGTGTGGACCTTCATGGCTACCAACAGGATTCTGGCCAATAATGTAATGTTTCATTTAATGAACTAAAAACTTTGCCCAAGAATGTTAATATAAATGAGATTAGTTTGGGGCAATCCCTTAACATGTTAAGCAATTAGGTTTCTAAATTCTGCATGCTGCAATCACCCAATCCTTCTGTGCTTTATGTATGTGTGCTCAGGGAACAGACACTAGTTCTGTGCAGGTATACTTTGCACAGCTTAGATACTAGACTCTTGCTGACTATCAGCGGACTGTAATGCGCTGCTGGTAGTAGCTCCCAGGGATTTCCACCTTGTTGCTTTTTCACAGATGGAAATCCTGGAATAACATGGCTTCTGTGGGGGAAAAAAAAAGGACCAAATACCTCCTCGTACAGGTTCCACAAAATTACACTCATGCAACAGTATGCTAAACACAAGGAATAGAAAGGGGAAAAAATGTCTCCTGGTCTCAGTCTTGGCAGGAGGTGAGGAATCTTGCATGTCGCTCAAACTCATTGCCAAATTCATTGCCAAGGAGCAGAGGCAGCCAAAGCAGACAAGAACAAGGAATATCCAGTGTACTCTTCACAATCCTAGTCGGTAATAATAATTTCTCACAAAGCAGTCAAGATTCATGTGGAGAATATTTGTTCTAGGAAGTCCCTAGATGTGCTTACTCCTGCTCTGTTCACACATCTTGATAGAACCACTTCAAATGGATGTAATAATCATTCTTAAGATGTACAGAGTCTGTTATACCTGCTATAATTACTACATTCTTTGTAACTTTTATAAGGTCACCTTATAAAATCCAATGCCAAAATGTGGTATTAAAATAAGTTATATAAGGGGATATTGCTCGAATTGAATCTGATGGGGTCAGGACAGTCTGTGGCTGTAGGCTATTGTATGTGATATAGGGTAATTCTGATGTATGTCAAATACAGGAAATTACAAGGAATTACTGCCTTGCCAGCACAGTTAACTCTCAGCAAAATATAGCATGTCGTTTGAACACAGAAGCATTTTTATTTGACTATAAAAGAGGTAATATTCTTAATTTAACGTAGTCTTAAATTTTTTTGCCATGTGTTTTTAAATGAAAGGCTGCCATTAAAAGTATTTAAAATTTCAAAAGCTGAGTCTGCCCTGAAAAGTCTGTTTGCTGAACTGTAATAGTTACAGAATATTAGGCTGAAGTAGGTTGAATTTTTATCCTATTTGAGTGTGACAACTCAAATAATGATTTTGAAGCTTATACAAGTTGATTCAGAAGGAAGTCCCACTGAGTTCAGTGGCCCAGATAAGTGGGCAGAAGATGTTATCCTACCACTTTCAATTAAAACTGTTTCCATTAGTAGTGCAAACCTATGCATCTGTGGTCAGGGAAAGTCCTATTGTTTTGCATGGATCTTACTTCCATGTAAGATGTGATATACAGACAGTGTGGTGTACTTTTGAATTGGAACCTGGGAGGACCATTTTGAAGTTGTCACTGAGCCATGAAACTCATCAGACAGCCTTTAGCCAGGCATACAGTTTTAAGGCTTTTGGGAAGATGATGTGGAGAAATACAAAGATATGTATGCAACATTCCCTCTAATTTTCTGGAGCACTGTGGGTGGGGGCTCTGCCCCATATGCGCAGAATTCTGGCCATAACTGGAGGTAAATGGGCAGCAACAGTGGCTTGGCTACATGCACCTGATGCAGCACTGCATGTCCACACACTCTCACTGCAGTTGCATGTATGCAATCTCAAGCTCACTGAAAAAAAAATTTGCTTCACTGGATTTTTGTGATGATGACGATGCAAGAAAAAAGAATGTATATGTCATACTGAGTTCAATGAAAGAAAGACGAGATACAAATGTAACAAAGAACAAATAAATACTGTATTTAGGTTTGTACCTTTAATCTCAATACAATTCATTAACTTTAAGTACCTAAACAGGGAGAACTGAAATGGCCAGCTCTGCTGAAAAATGCTGCTAATTAGGAGCGGCACACCAGTTGAACAACCCAGAATTTCCAGTTTAAAAGACTGCACATAATAAAATTGGGGAAGGCATCTGCCTGCAACCTTGGAAAGCTGCTGCCAAAACAGATGGTGGATTGTGTTCAACATAATAGTAGCTGGGGGGAAAAATACAAATTGGTCCATAAGTGGTTGCATGTTTTAACTGTCATTTCTTTTTGCAACCCAAAAAAGATTCTTGAGGAATTGAAGATATTCAAGGAATGGGTTACCATTGCTACCCCTTGTGAGCAAGGATTTGAACCCAGATCACCCGAATCCTAAGTACAACCCTCTATCCATTACACCACATTGGCTCTTGTAAAAAAAAAAAATACTTAGGAGAATGGAGTCATAAGGAGGTATGAAAGTATTTGCACAACAGCTAATGCAACAGCTTCCCTAAGCATAATCAAAGCACTGAGTTAAAGTTTAGTATTTGTGGAGGGATGAAGATGAAGATTCCGCAAGTGGGAAAACCTTTGCTCTAACAGAATGACATGCCTAAATTGGCCTAGATTAAACAACAATTCCACTCAGTGCACTAAAGCTTTGTATTTGGAGTCCAACAACACAGTTCCCTACTCATGAGGTAGAATCTATTCATTTGAACAATACAACTTGCCAAGTAGGTTCTGGGCACAATTCAAAGTGATGATTCTAACTTACCAAGTTCTAAATGGATTGGGTCCAAGCTATCTCAAGAACTGTGTCTCCCTTTGTAAACCTGCCTGGATGTTAATACTCTCATAGGTATTTTTTAGTGTGGACATGGGAGAGGGCCTTCTCTTTCACTGCTCCCAGATGCTGGAACTCCCTCTCACATAAGGCCAGGCTGGCTCCATCTTTGCTGTCCTTTCACAAGCAGATGAAGACCTTTCTCTTCAGACAGGTTTTCCCTTAGTGACTGGCTGTCAGAGAGTGAATGTTAAATGGAGTGTTGTGCTTTGTTGAATGTGTTTTGGGTGTTGGTTTTGTTTACCATTTTTAGTGTGGCATTTGTTTGATTCTTTTAAAATATTTGTATACTTGCTGTTTTTTATCTTTTAAATATTGTCTTTTAATGATGTAAGCCGCACTGGGTCCTTTGCAAGGAGAAAGGTAGGGTAAAAATATTTTAAATAATTAAATAATTATAAAGTAATGTCTCTTCAGTCCCAGTACTGGGGGTAATCCTGCACACACCCCTATACCCAAGGGCCAAAGCACGGCAGGCTAGATACTCTTTTTAAACAAGCAGATTAGCACTTCCAAGTATCATGCATAAAATACTTTCCTATTAGAGTTGCAAACCCCAGATATGAATTCAATTTCTCTGTATTCATCTTTAAAATGACTTTTAAAGCTTTTCTTGTGGTGAACTTTTAAAGTTTGGCTGGCATAGTTCAAAAATTACTTCTTAAAACTTATTTTAATAATACTTCAAATTGAAATGATTATCAAGCACATTGTTAGCAACATGTTTAAGGGAACATTTGTTTAACTGGCAACATTCGGTTGAACATAAGGTAGTGCTGAAACAACGGATTTTTAAAAACTTTTCCAATATTTTAAAAATACTTACAAGACCTTTCCACAGCAGACGTTCCTGTTACTAAAGCAAAGCAAAGTGTGCTGCTTATATACTGCCCCATAGTGCTTAAAGCACTCTCTGGGCAGTTTACAATTTAATTATGCAGGGAAGGTTGGAAAGCAGAGTCAACCTTGCACTGGCTACCTGAGCCTGGGACTGAACTCTGATCATGAGCAGAGTCTTGACTGCAGTACTGCAGTTTAACTGCTGTGCCACAAGGTTCCTTACTAATCATTTTTCTTGTGAGCCTGCTTGGGTGTTAAGATCATCAGGGAAAGCCTTTCTTTTGGTCTCACCACTCTCATAGGTGTTTTGGTGGGGACATGAGAGGGCCTTCTCTGCCCGCAGACTTTCTGATAATGCAAGCATTCCATAAACATGTTAACAATGTGGATGTAAGCCCTGTAAATAACATTATAAATTTATGATGACTCTAATCCTAAGAAGTCAGAGTAGGACAAAGAACACATCTTCATCAGTGCAGAATGAGCTATTATAATAGGCAAGTGAACACTGTCCTTAGTATTAGAGACTGTCAGTTTTCATTAATGAATATCATATTAAATTACACCTAATGTGAAGTGATGTTCCACTGATAGCATGTCACTGCTACTATGATCTATTCTACGGACATCACACAGTTAGATCTAGGCAGCTTTCCAGAGATCTGGCACTGGACAGCCAAATTCTTGCCAAAGGAGCTGATTAAGAACTCATATCACCACCTGGTGCCAGGAAGGGGGAGAAAAAGAATGACATCCTGAGCTTTCACTGATTATCATCCTGTGACTACCTAGGTACTTAATCTAATCTGGACCTTTTCTTGCTGAAATCTGCAGTCTCTCAAGGAAAAGCACTGTCAGCAACATAAGAATAAATAGGATGGTCTACATTATAGTCTTTTTTTTCTTCTATAAACAGTGTCTGTAAATAACCCTGTAAATGGACATGCAAAGTGAAAAAGTGTATCACTCGGTTAAGGACTGAGATAAAAATTAAATGGGATGCAAGGCATTAACTGAAAATAGCATCTCTCTATCAACTTCCTTTTGGCTATAATATGTAACATACTTTACTTAATGTTGTGACTTAAGCGTACGGTGCATTGTGCAGATTCTGCCATATCCCTGGAAGTCCCTGATAAAGGCAGGAGAACGTGACATCTGAGGTCCACAAAGTGATCACCCACGGTGCCAGTCAGGTTCCTTGACCCTCCTGATTTCTGCCCAAGCCATTTTATCTGGCAGGCTGGCAGGTTCCATAATGATTTACCAGCCTCAAATAATCACATTTTTTTCCCTGAAAGCTTCCAGGTTCCACAGGGATATTCTTGGAAAACAAAAAAGATGTATTGACTCCTGGGCATGCAATACTTACTATTTTCCTTGTTCTTGTTTCCTTATGCTGTTTTGACAAGATAACTCAATGAGGAATTTTCGAACCTTATGAGATTCCTCACTCGTAGGTTAAAGCAATACAAGAAATTTTATCTATTTTCCCCTCATCAGAGTCTCTGCAATTTGTGCAAACCCTCCTTTGCCCTTGAGAAGCAAAGCACAGATATCCAGCAAACAGACAACTGGCTGAACACTTAAAAAAGATGCAAACACCCCTTCTGACACTTCAGATCCTGATCCTAATTCTAGAACTGTGCATACCCTCCCCAAAGCAGCTAGTGCAACCCCTATGAAATATTGGTTCAGCCAAAGGGGTGGGTATAAGAAAGAGTGTTGTCTGTTATATAATTGTGAATAAGAAGAGATTCATTTTGTGAAATTGTGTTTGCATGGTTTATCAACATATATCTAAGTAAACAAATAGCCCCAAAGAACTTTAAAGTGTTACACTAGCATAACACTTATTTGCTCAGTTGGTGCCCCACCAAAATGTCTTTGTCCTCTTCTCTTGAAGTTCTGACAAGAAGAGAAAGATGAGACTAGTGGGGATTTATACGCCTAGTAACTGTAGCTGAGTGATTTGTTTTGTAGTATAACATGCCTCCTGGAAAAGAGACACTAATTGGGGTGCTTTCTGAAAAATGAGTATTAAGTAACTGGTCTGGAACCATGGCCGGTCTTTTGTGAATGAGGAAATCACTTAATTGCCTGGCATGTATTTTGGAGCATGTGAATAACTGCCTCTCCAAATTTCAGGTGTAGGCCCTAATCCCCAAATTTTGGTAACCCCTACACAATGTGGTGCCATCATGATGACAACCTAAACAACAACAAAGTTTGTATTTTGATCATCCAAATGTGAGCTTCATGCTTAAAAGCCACCTGACGCTGGCAATCATGACATAATGCCCTGAGCACCAAATGTGCACAACAGAGATCCAGGATATCTGTGACTTTATGCATTTGAAACCACAGATTATGGAGCTGGGAACATGATGAAACCAAGCCACCTGCAAACAGTAACTTGTACCTGATACATAACCATGATTCAGATTCCCCTGCTGGAATTCTAGCTACCTGACTTGCTATGGGTTGCATGCTTAAAGGAGAACTAGCAGCATCCAATGGCAGGAACAGCAGGTATTCACTGTATACTACTTTTGAATACAATGTCATTTCTAGGTCGTAAATCAAAACCAGAGAATTTATCTGTGGAGATTTACAGGACAGTGGAACCTACAGTGACAGTAAGTTTCCCCGTTCACAAAGGATGACAAAATCAATCACACAGGATGTCTGTAGCTCAGCTCAGATGTCAGCACATTTGTTAGAATCTGACTGCCAGCCATCTCCCATTTATCTCTACTGACTGGGTACCAAAGCTGTCACAAAGCAGGCACAGTGTAAACCTGCCCAAAATACATCGAACCTCATCTGGAACACGAACTGGTTCATCAAGAGGACTGACATTTTCATACATCATGCCAGAGTGGCATCTATGTCACATAAATCACCCAAAACATTTCAGCATACAAGATAGAAAGTTTTGCTCATCTTCTTGTCAGTAAGTGACAGAGTTATAAAGTAGAGTAAATGATCCTTGCACATAATCTCATGCAACAGTGCACTTCAAGGTCCTCAGTTAGGGCCTTAATAATAATTCTCCAAACTTAAGTACCTAAATTGCCTATGAGGCATCTTAGATGTGGAATCGCCTATTGATCATATTCAGATACTGTACTCTGTAAATAACCGTCCCCTCGTTCCATTCCCAGCCAGTTGCCTTTCCTCAAGAGTAAATTAAGTACAGCTGCATTCATTACTGCCTTTAAATATCTTCGCACAGGTATATATATCAACCTGTTTTGAACTGTTTTACGTAATTAGATCCTGCAGTTCCGGAATGCTGCAATTTTTCTTCTATCTTAAGTGTATAATGTACTGTGAACGGCAAGAACGGGTCTCATAACTTTGTTTCATCAAGGACACTGGTAGAAGTTAAATGCCACCCGATTAAAATAAGAAAAGCTTATTTTAACTCGAATGAGGCATGCCCAATGAATGAACATTAGAGAAATAATGGTTGTGTCCTCTAGTGTGAAATGTGAATTGAGTGTCTCATTTGGTGGCTCACTTAGTTGAATATTTACTTCCAAAGCCTTGACAAATCACCAAGGAAATGAAAGTGACACTTAAGGGAACTTCAGTCTCTTTTGGCAGAAAAAGCAGCACAGCAAGATGATAGGTCCAGTATTTTACGTGGGGCCTTTGCTCCTGAGGCCACAGCTCATTGATTGAGGATGTGCTGTGCACTGTGCTTATCAAAGGTCCCTGTTTCATTTCTTACCTTTCCAGGCAGTCTGGGGCTAGATCAGGCAATGGGCAGCTTCCATGAACTGGGGGAATGGGGCAATCTTCAGCGTCAAGATACTCAGGGGATGCACAGAGCATCAAAAATGACTAAGCACACACACATGAGACGTGTAGTCCAATGAAGGGTTCCCCTTTTAGATTCTAATGAGCTGTCAAATGATAGGATCTTCTGAGAGTCACTAAGGTTGCCATAAGTCAGAAATGCTTTTATAGCACATAGCATCAACACATCCCCAACCAGCCCAATGATGTGACTTAATACGGGGTCTGTAACCACAGAATAAGGGACACTGACTTAAACCTGTGCTGAGAGCTATGGACAAAATTAGCAGTATAGAACAAGAAACAGAACCAGCATCTCATTAATTAACTGTAATTTTCCACCACAGTTTAGATCATTACACTTGCACTCATATAAATCCCTGCTAACATTCTGGCCATTATTTTTAATTGCTGTTGTTTTAGAATTTTATTGATGTGACCATTAAACTGTATTTCTTAGAGCAGTAAGAAATTTCTGAGTGCTCTTGAGCCAGAGAGTGGGGTATAAATATATTAAATATTAATAATACATAAAATATTTCTCTAGAATCTCTCACTGACTCAGAATGTAGCTCATGGTAGCCCGTTCACCTAGCTGTTGGGATTATAGGAATCCTCCAAACACCTATAATTTCTGTTACCTCCAGTTCTCCACTTCCAGTTATTTCTCCGAAAGGTTATTCCTCTATCTGTAATAAAAAACTTCCCACTTGTATTGATCATGTCTGTAAACTCTCTCTCTTATCCCCAGCCACCACCATATTAGCAGCTCCTACAGAACTGAGCTAGCAATTTAAGAATGAAAAACTTGCACACAAAATAAAGCTTTCAACTCCAGGTATCACCAAGCCTCTATTGACTGCTATCAGTATTAAGACTAACATGAACAAAAGAATAGCTGGGCTTCGTGGCAAATCATGCAAGAACAGTTTGAAAATCCATAACATATTTCAGTTCCAATCTCAGAGTACTGATTTGTCCTCAACACCCCAGATGGCTGAGCAATTTGGCTAGAAGGCGTCAGCGACACCAGTTACGGAGTTTATTCTAGCTACCAATAACGGGCGCAGTACACTCACCTAGAGTACAGTAAACAGCAATATCTTTTAGACCCACATAATTTGCTATATTTAAGAAAATGCTACAAAATGCTACAAATATTGGCACGGCAAACGTCCTTACGGTCAGCAGTGTCTGTACATTACTTGTCTAATGTGTCCACCACAGTTAAACAAGAAAGAACATCAGTAGACAAAGCAAGATCAATCTCTTGCTTCCTGAATATTGAATGTAGTTTGAAGCTGTAATTTTGCACCCTGCGAGCAATCTAGAAGCAAACCAGGAATTTATCTTTGAGTCGAAATGTATAAGATTGGACTCTTAATTGTAATACATTGGAGAAGATTTAAAAAACAGCACTTTCTCTAGAGATGGGAAGGTGGTGCACAAAGAAATCAAGCAAATTATTCACACTTGAATATCATGTCTTCAAAATTTAAGCTGTAAGACTGAATATGAAAACAACATTTCAAACTACATTTAAAACAAAAGAATCCAGACCATCATTCTCCTTTCAAGACATATACACATATAACTAAGGCACTAGAGAAATAACTATAATTCCCCAACATGCTCATGAAGAATCAATGATAATGATTATGCTAGGTTTATGCAATAAAATGCCTCCCACTGACCCTATGCAGATCAGCAATCTCATGCCGCGTGCTTTCCAAGGGTTAAGGTTAGGGATTCTTGGCACATTTTGTTTACATGATTTTCAGAGATTGCTGCATTTTTGACAAAAAAAAAAAAATCAAAGTAAAGGAGCGAATAACCCATTGATCACCTTAAACAAGGACAGGAGGGCCTGGCGTGCTCTGGTCCATGGGTCACGAAGAGTCGGACACGACTTAATGACTAAACAACAACAAAAGTCAGTTTGTATGTAAACACCTTGCCTGAGTCCCAGGAAAAGCTGAGAGAATACTGTACAGTAATTCAGAAAGTACAAATGGTCAGACTCACTACAGTATTTTGGAGTAACTTGTCTCATGTATTGAGTTATGACAGAAACCTTTTAATCAAAGGCATGTACTTCCAGTAAAATATTGTGATCTCGTACAAGCAACAAAGGGGCGAACATTTGATTATTTTTATTACATATTCCACTAAGTAAAGGCATATGAAGAATTTGCTAGATCAGTAGTTCCCAACCTTGGGTCTCCAGATTTTCTTGGACAAAAACTCCCAGAAGCCTTCACTACTAGCGGGGCAGGCCAGGATTTCTGGGAATTATAGTCTAAGAACATCTGGGGTCCTAAGGTTGGGACTGTGCTAGATGATATTAGTAGCCAATTAGGCAGATAGTTATCTGCACCCAAGGCAAATTACTGGCAAATTCTTGCCTCTGTCCATCTGTACATGAACAGTGAAAGAGAAGCAGCAAAGAGTTCAACAGCAAGTTTCTTAAAGGCCTGAACTCGTTCTAACGTGATAAGGGCTATCAAAAGAGATCAACAGATGATTTCAGTATTCCAGTCTACCAATTAATGATGCACCAGATATAAGTATAAACAGAAATCTTCCACTGATTTCAATAGGACTGTCTGTAGCTAGGTGTCAATTGGATTGCAGGCTAGGATTCCTGATGACTTATCAAAAATGAAAAATCTTTAATTGTAGCTAATATTTTCTTATTTTATATGCCTGTATAAAGCAAGCACCTGATTCACTGAATAAGCCCAGTAATATCAATATTTTCCCACTGAATTTAGAATCTATTTAAAGATACATAGAATATATATCTGGGGTAGAAAATGCTTAGTGGCTGGTTCGTTTCTTGGGTGGCTGGATAAGCTACATGGTTTCTCTTCTTGCTTTGGGTTGAGCAGATTAGTCTATTTCTGGACAATGTCAGTTTTGAATGTCTACATTTATCAATCTGTTCCATCCGATCTCCAGTTATCACTGATTCATTTAAAAATGCATGGCATTTGTACTATTTTCAAACATTTTTTCACACAACATCCATTTTTTGCAAATAATTCACATTAAAATATCTTTAGTCTGAAATATGTATTTTATATAAATTCTCTGGTTCATTTTGCAAACTGTATTGCAAACTGTGAAAGCAGAAATAGAAGTATGTTCTTTTCCATGATTTAGTCTCGGAAGAGCAAATCAGGCTGGATTAGTTAAACATGTTTGACCAAACTCCGGGAGGCAGTGGAAGACAGGAGGGCCTGGCGTGCTCTGGTCCATGGGGTCACGAAGAGTCGGACACGACTAAACGACTAAACAACAACAGTTAAACATGTGGATGAAAAGAAAACCTCAGTTTTTTAAGGCAACGGTGCAGCCATGCCTTCCCCCACGAACCATCAGACACATCTAATAAAACAGCACTCCGCAAAGGCACAGAGCTGCCTGGGCGGGGACTCTTTGCCCGCCCACTCGAAGAGTGACAGGCAGGTCTGGCTCAATGAGAGCTTTTAAAACGGGCCTCTGCACGTGGGCCTCATTGGAGTGGAGGGGACGGAGAGGCATGCTCTGGGATGAGTTCTTGGAACTTGCATCCCAGGGTACTCCGGATGTGCCCCCTTATATTGTGGTGATCCACCTCGGTGGTAATGACCTGACCCAGAGAGTGGGCAAGTCACTAATATGGCAGATCATTGATCTGCAGGTTCTGGCTGCACGCTTTCCTGGCACACACATAGTCTGGTCTGCAATTATTCCACAAATACTATGGAGAGCTGGATGTAATATGAGGTGCATTGACAAGTCCCAGAAAGGAGTCAACTGAGAGGTTGAAAGGACTATAAAGGCCGGTTTGGGGTCAGTAATTACATACCCAAACATTAGGGTCAGTCACCCTGAGTTGTATAGGTTGGTTGGTGTGCACCTTTCAGATGCTGACTTGGAGATTTTCCTGCAGGACTTACAAGGGGGCCTCAGGGCCGAGGTTTTGGCTTGGTGGGGGGCTCGGGGCATACAATGTAACCCCTAAGTCGTGGTGGGTAGTGCTAAACAGGGTAGGTTCAGGTGAGTTCCAGGGTGGGCACTCAGAGGGTGCAAGGGATCCCTCCTCTCAGAATTGCATTTACAGAGGTTTGGCTGAGGGGAGAGAAAACAGGGAGACCCCAGGGGATGCTGGGCACTTGGAGTCTAGAGACTCCGGTAGAGGGCAGCCCCAGGTACTCCTGGTGGATGGCCGAGAGGTTGCTGGACAGTTCAACAGCAGCCTCTCGGGGGTAGGAACTTCCAGGGGCAAAGGTCTGGACCAGTTGGTCAAGAATGACGAGGGTTCGAGACCTGTTAGCACTATGGCTGCCCCCCCTGTAAAAAGGGGTAGTTAAAAGTTAAATAGTTAATAAAGTTGTGGCCCTAGTTTTAACCCATGTTACTGTGTCTTGTCTCGTTATTTCGGGTTGGGTGGGCAATGGTTTATGTAGGCTTATGCAGCAAGAAATCTATTGGCCCTTATAGTCTCATGAAGCTGTGTTTGTGTGTGTGTGTCCACTGAAGTGGAATATGTATAAAACAAATATAGTCCAGTTAACAAAAAAGGGCAGTAATTCTTAAAACTGTGATCAACATAAAACCATTACAAAGCAGACAACAATTTTTTTTAATAAATGACTGATTTTTTAAAAAACTTTTGAAAAGTACCACACAGTGTGAAGTTTATCAGTACAATCTTTTTTGGAAATTGACTGGATGTCAGGTTTTATTATATCTGTGATTTTATATGTTCTGGGCACTGTCCGGAGAAACTGTAGCGTCTCCACTGGAATTAAAGGCCAACACAATACATGCATGCCAGAATATGGGTAGAAATAGTCTACCAAGCATTGTAAAGATAGAATTGGCTGAAAACAGTTTGATGCTTGCCTCCAACTTCCAAAGTCAAGGTGCAAAGACTCCTAAGCCAGCCAAGTTATTTTGGCACATGAGGCAGGAGATCCCCCAAGTGCCTCTCCCAACCCCCAGATGTGGGGAAACCAGGATTCTGGCTCAGGTGAATACTTTGCATGAGCTTTCTTCTTCAGACATATTACTTTTGGTTGAGCAAAACAGTTATAGAGAAAGATCTACCACAACTCCTTTCTCACATCCTGGGAAAAAATGTCATCTTAATGCCTGAACAGGGCTTGGAAAAACTCAAGATGGCTTATCATTGCAAGATGTTGAGAACTGCTTAGATCAGAAGGGTGATCAATGAACAAGTACTGAGACAAATGAACAAAGATTCATGAAACTCCTTCAATAAGGAAAGCCAAATTGCTTTGGTCACTAATAAGAAACAAAAAGTACAACTTGTGAGATATGACTATTGAAGCTAATAGAAATAGGGAAGGAAGTGGAGGAAAGAAAGGAAAAGACTCATTGACTGAAGAATTTTGGTGACTGTTTTAGATGCAGAACAATATCACTTTTTAAGAATGCCTGCATCTAAAATCAGTGTCATCATGGCGACATTGAACCTCCTATAGGAGAGTCACAAGAAGAAGAAAAGAATGGATTATACAAGTGAGTCATGACAGAAGGAAAGACCAGTTTTAATTAAAAAAAAAAAAGCATCCAGAAGGACATTTAGAAGTTTCATAATTTGAATTGGGAGAGGGAGTAAAGATGTATTAAAAATAATTGCTCTCTTTTGGAAAAAAAAATAGGAATATTAACTTTGGGACAGCAAAGCTATGACTGTGGAACAGTGTCTTTATGCAAATAGTTCAACCCACCTTTCCCCCCTGAAAACACTAATATATTGGGCATAATGGAGTTTATGGAAAATAGATTTTGATAGGATTCTGCATATTTTTGTGCACAGATTGTTTGCTCAAAAATAAATGTACTGTGACAGATGTCATTACATGCCTGAGATTTCAGCAGCCTCTAATGTATTTCTATTCCAGAAGACCGAGAAAGAAAAGTGCCAATCAAGAAAACTACTTGTGTTTCCGTCAAAGTTCCTAGTATATTAAGCTGTCAGTATATTTTATTATTTTTACCACACACAAAAATTCCAGCATAATGTGATCCTTTCTGACAAGTATATTCAACATCCTAGGCATGATGCTTCATCCCTTAAAAAAGAAAGAACAAAAAACCCCAGAAAGTTCAATGTAAAACAAATACAACAGACATTTGAAAATGAAGTGGGGTGGGAGGAACAGAAGAGATCCATGAATAATAAATGGTATATTAACTTGGATACAAATCTGGATAACCATACTATTTTTTAAGAAAATAACAAGCATCATCACATTTAAATACATCCCTTCAGCAGTTGATATTATTACGTGTACAAGAGGTATGCATGATGGTAGGTATTTTTTACAGCCCCACTAAAAGAAGGCCGTTGAGATTTTAGCACGAGATCCAAATCTCATTTCATGCCTACCTAGATTTTTTTACTGTGGCAGGGAGCAATCAATGTCACTGCAATTTCAGAAGAATACCTCAGAGCAGAGAGAATGTTAGGTTCTTCTTACTAAGCACAGCAAGCTTGAGTCTCAGAACCTAGAACACTATTCAGTCATTATCTAAGTATGTAGAGCCCTATATCCTGAAGGGCACATACTATCTACACTCCCCTCCATTGGTGCTTTCAGCGTATATGTCTGAAGAGGATATTCTATATCAGTGGTTCCCAGCCTTGGGCAACCCAGGTGTTCTTGGACTGCAACTTCCAGAAATCCCAGGCAGCACAGCTGGTGGTGAAGGCTTCTGGGAATTGCTGTCCAAGAACACCTGCATTACCCAAGGTTGGGACCACTGCTCTATCTGGATAGGTTCTTCACATGACTTCCCCCCCCCCCCCGAGTTTCTAGCTCATGTGGAAAGGCTACATGGAGACAGCAGCATCTTTCTTTTCACATTGTCACTTTCAGGGGCTAGCATGCCCCCCTCAACAGGCGTGTGATCCATATACTTAGGCAACAACTGGATTGGGTTTTGTTGTTTCTTCTCCAGCCAAAATGGCAAGACAGGATCAGACTAAGCATCTGCAGAGCTACACGGCAGAGAAAATATGGCATGCTGAGCCCTCTTTCCACTCATCCGTTTCTTTACTTACCCATCTTGAAATCCAAATTTCAGGATGAAAGTCCTGTTGTCAGTGCACTTCTGTCTTATGACTTTGCTTCTGTACTGGCCAAAGACATTTTTCTGTCTACACACATGGCTACATGGCCACACACATGTATGCACACAAATATGTACCATGCAAACCCTAATATTGGACAGAGTGAGGTAAATGTCTAAAGTAGTAGATGTTAAGGCAGCAGATGCTGGCTGGTATGGCTTTGCCTCTGGTGAGCTGAGGAAGCTTCCCTATCACTGGTGCTGAAGGAAGCCGGACATGGTATCAACTGGTTGTTCAGAGAAATGAAAGAGTCTCACCCCGACACATCACCCTGTGGAAGCTTATTCACAATTTATTCTTGTTGTTTTCCACTTTGCACCATTTATATCTTTTACCATCTTTTTCTAATTTTGGAAGCAATGCCGAGGCACGGACACAGAACTGTATCCTCAGAAATCCTATAGTCTCTGTCTCAGAAATGATGTGAATGTATATGTAGCCTAAGCTACACGACATGTATTAGGAGAGAGTGCTGAAAAACATCAAGGACGAGTAAGATTGATTGTTATGTTAAATTTCTTTTGGCTCAGCAGTGAAAGATATGCAGCTTCACATGGTTTGATTTAGTGATACATTATATTAAGTTCTGGATCCTTATGTAGTTGTATAATTCCCAGATGAATTCATGAAACCTGTATGAATTTCTGTGCAGGTCCCCTGGATGGTATGTGGTTAAGCTTCGTTTTATGCGGCAGGCTTGTCCCTCAATCTGTGCTATCCTGCCAGCCAGATAGTTAGTTTACACTTTATTGTACAACACAATTGTTTATGAAGCTGTAGGCTTTCCCGCACTTGCCTGTCTTGCCTATAGAAATAGATAGAATTTCTACCTATAGAAGTAAGTAAGTAAGTAAGTAAGTAAGTAAGTAAGTAAGTAAGTAAGTAATAAGCACTGGATGATGTTTGTACGAGTAACATAACACTTCAGTGTTGCTAATTGCTCATGGTCTAATATATGCACGTGTGGACAAACTGCTGCTCAGTGAGAGAAAATACTTGGAAACTGATGACATTCACACATGCTGCCTACATATTCAAATTTCTCTGCCCAGTCTGTTTCCCATTTTACAAGATTAAAAAAAAAACATGAAAAAATAATCTCGTTTTTTCATTTTCTAAAACTCACACCTTTACTATTCTTGCCAGTAAAGATGTAATGGCTATAAATAAAACATATTTTTGAGCATGGTGTGCTAGAATAATAAAAAACCCACTCCAGGGCATGTTACCTTCAGAACTAGACTCATCCTCATATTCATATTGCCGATTGATAATAAGGTGGAACATAGGTTTCTAGTGAGGCATGCAAAAAGCACGCCTGTCATGCTGAAGCACGCCTTTGGAACTGCAGCAGAAGGTGTCTATCTCCGGACTAGATCAGATGGAAAGCTCTTTAATCTCCCTAGATTGAGAGCAAAGACCAAAGTCCAACTGAAATGCATGCGGGACTTCCTCTTTGCTGATGATACAGCCATTGTTGCCCACTCTGCTGAAGACCTCCAACAACTCATGAATTGTTTTAGCAAGGCCTGCCAAGACTTTGGACTAAAAATCAGTCTGAAGAAAACACAAGTCATGGGCCAGGGCGTGGACTCACCTCCCTCTCTTACCATCTCCACGCAAGAATTGGAGGTTGTTCATGACTTTGTGTACCTTGGCTCAACGATCTCTGACACTCTGTCCCTAGATGTCGAGCTGGATAAACGCACTGGCAAAGCAGCTACCATGTTCTCTAGACTCACAAAGAGAGTATGGCTCAATAAGAAGCTGACGGCATACACCAAGATCCAGGTCTATAGAGCCTGTGTCCTGAGCACACTCCTGTACTGCAGTGAGTCCTGGACCCTTTGTGCACGGCAGGAGAGGAAGCTGAACACGTTCCATATGCGTTGTCTCTGACGCATTTTTGGTATCACCTGGCAGGACAAAGTTCCAAATAGAGTAGTCCTAGAAGGAGCTGGAATTGTTAGCATGTATACATTACTGAAACAGCGACGTCTACGTTGGCTCGGGCATGTCGCTGATGGTCGGATTCCAAAAGATCTCCTGTATGGAGAATTAGTGCAGGGAAATCGCCCCAGAGGGAGACCACAGCTGCGATACAAGGATATCTGCAAGCGGGATCTGAAGGCCTTAGGAATGGACCTCAACAGATGGGAAACCTTGACATCTGAGCGTTCAGCCTGGATGCAGGCAGTGCATCACGGCCTCTCCCAATTTGAAGAGACCCTTGTCCAGCAGGCCGAGGCAAAGAGGAAGTCCCGAAACCAGCAAAATCAGGGAACTGTACAGGGGACAGATTGAATTTGTCTTCAGTGTGGAAGGGATTGTCACTCTCGAATTGGCCTTCTCAGCCACACTAGACGCTGTTCCAAGTCCTCCATACAGAGCACGTTACCATAGTCTCTCGAGACTGAAGGATGCCTAATCTAAAGTGAGGCATGCTTAGCTTGAGGAGAGATACTTATGTGTCCCTTTGAAAGAACAGAAGTGTATCTTTGGTTAAGATCAGGTTGAAGATCTTCCACAACACTTATTCTCCTGTCCCTTGAACACAAGCCCAAGATGGAAATGTCTGTCCCTTATTGGCCTCAGTTATTCAGTAAAAAATTCACAAGATACAACAGTGCAATTATAAGATCATCAGCCTTATATTAGTTAATGCTATTTTTCACTGTAGCTGGCGGAATTACCTACATACCTTGTGAATTAGTTTTAAAAATACAAATTAGAGGGTGCAATCAGACAGCTGGAAAGGCATATGCCTGATCACATTGGAAAGAGTGTGTTTAAAGGAAGCAATCTTCCTTAGAGTAACTTCCATCTGCCTGGGAATTGCTTTAGCCCAACCCCAAGAAGTAGAAGCCCTAGAGCTTTGGCACAGACCTGGGTCAGGCTGGAGTGCATTTCCCTGTACATCGTGTGATCACTGGGAAATAGATCACACCGGATCACTGCACAAGTAGTCCGAATTACTATTTCTCTGTGTGATCGTACCCTTATTCATTAATTCTAAAAGGCTGTTGATATATAGTATCTACTGATTAGGCTGTTAAAATTCCAAAGTGGTTGAAAAGTGGTCTGTATTTTATTTTACTTATTCTGGATTATTTTTTTCACATTGACTTTCAAACTGGAATGGCCTTTGGCTGAAAGCAATGAAGAAGATCTCATAAGGACATAAGCTTCCTGTATCTCACAGTGGCCCCACCAGATGCCTCTGGGAGCACACGGGACAACTAGATACCTGTCTCCTGATACCCCTCCCCTGCATCTGGCATTTTGAGGTACCTTCCTTTTAAGCCTGGAGATTATATCTCCCCATCATGGCTTGTAACCTGCGATTGACTTTTCTTCCAGGAATCCGTCCAATCCCCTTTCAAAGTCATCTAGGATAGATGCCATCACCAGATCCTGTGGAAAGGAGTTCCAAAGACTAACCACATCAGACATAGCTGGTGACTTTGGACTAGGGATGTAACAAGTACCAACAGAACTCTTTATTCTCATCATTTTAGGTTATCCCAACTGGAGAGGAGGAGACTTGGACAAGGAATTTTCAAGCCCCATGAAAATGTGCTGTGTCTAGGTCAGACCAAGGCAAGAAATTGTCTTTTCTTTTTTTTTCACATCAGACTTTCAATGAACTATGGAGATCGACTCCACACAAAACTACTATCCTTTCTGTAGGCAGGTAAAATGTGTGCATACTACAGCAAGCACAAAATGAATTGCTGATAGATAATAAGGTGGCAAACAACCCCTTGGATGCTTTTAATCATTAAAAGTTCATGAAACAAAGCACCTGTCATCTTCATTTTGCTTAATTCACCTTATTTGTATGATTTTTCCTTGATTTGTGCATAAATGTTCTTGTTCAATGTGCCACAAAATACCTTACTCTCTCTTGGGGGAAAGAAGATAATTTTGTGATTCCTTGCTACAAGGACGGGACAAGTGAGGATTTAGGGCTGTGCTTTGTACTCAAGGCAGGAGAAAAGGACAACCAGAAGCAAAGAAAACACCTACCCATCCCACAACACAAACACACAAAGCCTAATTTTCATGCTTGAAAGCAACAATTGTTTTAATATTTGAAAAATATTTGCTACATACTGAAACATATCCTTCTCGAAGGAACTGGTTTTTCCCAGCCATTTTGCTTAAATACATTTCGTCCCTAAGAATCTTAACTGGTGTACTAGAATGCCCTTGAGGAAGACAATTTTTTCCAAAAAGCTTTGGATGATCTTTGAATAACCAGGTAGAGTTTCCCTTGCCATTTATTTCTGGTGCTGTTTTTATTTTGACCTAAAGCCACTCTTCCACTCAACAGAGAAAGACAGAGATCCACTCTGCTTCCTTCTGCAATTTCATTCATCAAGATAAAAGGGCAAACAGCCCTTCACACTCCTTTTATGGATGAAATTTCAAAGGGCAGCTGAAGGAACCTCTCTTACTTTCATCTAGTTATGTTTGCACTTCACCCAGAAGCTTTCAACCTCAACCAAAGAGGACAACATGAGCACTCTAGTTGTCTCCTTTCCCTCACTAGAATGTGAATCCATATCCTACCAGACTTGCTTTTCTTTAAACAGGAATAGCACTTTTTGGGTGCTGTAATGCTTTAAAAAAAGATTATTTTATTTATAACCTGGCTTTCAGGGCAAGCCATCCCAAGGGAAAGTACAGTAAAATCCTGGGTTCTGTTCACCATGTCAGACACTTTCCACTCATGGTCCATGGTTTGCTCCTGATGAACATGTACTGTAAGAAAGTGATGCTACATAACAAATTACAATCATCAGCAGCAAAATGAAACAGATGGATGCTTTCAAGCATTCACAGAAACAGAAAGATCCTTAAGACTCACTTGAAGCAACCCGAAGTGAAGAAGTGCTCAAAGCAAGAATTTTAAAAATACAGTGCTATATCACTGACAGCCTTGCCCTCTGGTACCCAACCATCTGACTTCTTTCTTTCTTTCTTTCTTTCTTTATCATTTGTAGGATGCCTTTCTCCTGATTAGGGACCCAAAACACTCAGAACATTTAAAACAAGTAAAATTAAAAACATTTTAATATGTAATTTATTATGTTTTTAATATGTAATTTATTAACAAACTATGATGATGATGATGACAATGATGACTACATTAAGTAGTTAAAAACATTTAAAACTTAAAAGCAAACTTGCTTAGCTAAAACCCAGGATCAAGGAAGTGAAATATGGCTATACAAAGCCTTCCTGAAGATGTGTTTCTTCTGGAGAAGGATAAAAGCTCCTGAGGGACAGCATTCCACACCCTGGGGGCAGTCACAGAAAAGGCCCTCTCTCGCCTTTCCATCAAATGAGCCTGTGATGGAAATGGGACCAAGAGAAGGGCCACCGCTGAAGTTCTTAAGGACAAGGAAGGCTCATATGTAGAGAAACATTTCTTCTCATAGCCTGGACCCAAACTATATAGAGTTTCATAGTAATAACCAACACATTGAATTGTGCTTGCAAACGGATTGGTAGCCAGTGCAGTTGTTGTAGCAGAGGTGTTATATCCTCTCTATATAAGTGGCCCAAGTCAGCTGTCCGGCAGCTGTGCTTTCAACTAGTTGAAGTTTCCAAAATCTCCTCAAAGGCAGCCCCATATAAAGAGTGTTACAGTAATCCAAATGGGATGTAACTGAGGCATGTGTCACTGTAGCCAATGACAGACCAGACAACTACACTTATTCAGATTACCTTGGAACGTTTTGCATTGAGTTTGGGAATGGGTAAGTAAACAAATGATAAAACATTAATGTACCCTTCTTTTGTTTAAACAACTCATTTGTGTTTAATTGGCTCTTTTATAAAAAGGTGAAAGAACACACAAAAGAGCCTCTTTTATGTTTTTTATTTTGTGTTTACACAAAAGTCCCACACCTAGTGGCAATTTCCTCTTCAGATGTGATTGTTTAATTTATTCCCCACCTTTCTCACGTTGGCTTATAAGTGATTTAAAAAAACAGAAATCCATGAGAAGCATTACACTTAAATCCACTGATTTCAAAAGTTTTGAGGGGGTAATCATGTTAATTGGTTTCAATAAAAACCACAAGGAATCTTAGAACTGCAGATCCTATGGATCATTGAATCCAGCCCTTGTCAAGGAGGCATAGTGGGGAATAGAACTCCCAACCTCTGGCTCTGTAGCCAGATGCCTAAACAAGAATCTTCTGGTCCTTGAGAGACTAACAGGATTTATTTGGCACAAAGTTTTGTGCCATTTCATCCTAAGTGGACTACAATTGCCTGATTAGGCAGACAGGCTAAAGATCTGCCTACCCACACTACACTCCATGCATCTAATGAAGTGGGCTGCAACTCACAAAAGCTTACACCAAATAAAACCCAGTTGTCTTTCAGACTTTTGGCTATTTTAACTGATTTCAAAGAATTTAATTGATTACATTTTCACTACGGAATATATCGTGACTTCCTTTTTGATCCCATTTTTCTGCGTATGTGTTTGCAAGAACTGTAATCATTTCTGTGGCCATTATTAACAGATCTATTAACACACCTGAAATCAGTTTTGTTTATTCGGTTCTCATTCTGCCTTCAGGGTGGCTTTTCCAGCCCCTGATCAATGGGAATAGAAACACCACGTCATCACGGAGGCACTCTGATTTCTATGATCAGTACAAGAGGCAGCCGAGACAAGATGACAGGGTGCCCCCTCCCCCCAGTTCTCTTCACTATTCCTTGGCAGCCTTCCTATCGATCTAGTATTAAATATGAGAAGCTCTCTCCCTTTCCCACTGTCACGAAGATGCAGACAGACAGTCTATCCCAATGCATGCCCTTAGTCTGTGAAAACAGCCTGCCATCTTCTCCTTTTGACCTATCATTTTTAGTATCTTGGCAGCTCAATGTTCAGACATCCTTGCGGACAATGGAACACTTTTTTTAATTCCTCGGGACTGAAAATCCACTTAGCCATGCTCTTGATGCCCCTGCAAATATTTGCATGTCTCTATTTTTTCCCCAGATTCTGCAGAGTCCAATTGATTCTTCTTCTCTCTTTTATTATTAACTCTTTGCAAACACAGAGGAGAACACATCTTCCATGGGTTAAGGAATGCTGTTCTCATTGATTTTACATTCCTAGTACAGCAACTGGAAATGGAATATGCTGCTTACAATGTACATCCCGGAAACACAGCTAATGTTGAGAGAACAGTGATATTATTGATTATCTGTGATAAAGCAATTTCTAGTTCATGCCAGCAAGTATGGTCTTCCTGTACCATACAAATCCATTACAAAATGGATTCAAATGCATTTGTTCAGCAATCCTGTAGTGTAATTATATCAAGGGCTCCTGAAATGTATTCTCCTTTTAGCATCATTAGTTATCACACTGACAACTTGCTCCTTATTAGGTATTAAAAGTAGAGGAGACAATGCACAATTACTCTACTTACTTACATCCTTATGTTGCACCAAGTATACATATTAAGAGAAGTGTTTCGAAGATGAATTGCCCCATTTAAGAAACAGTGGGATGTCACTTGTAATCAATTAACCAAAAAGTGCCCATGTATGAATGGGTGACAGACCAGCTCTCTTCACTGAATACTAAGCAAATTGAGCCATTTCTCTGAATTTTCAGCTCCATTTACCTTAGGCATTTATTAAACAAATCTTTAAGACCTTAACCAATTATCTCTAGACAGCTAAATAAAAGGCAAGAATGACATTAATTAATTGTAGAAAGCTCAGAAAGCCCCTTTTATAAATGAGCTCTTATCCAGAATTTCAAGTGTAAATATTATAGCACAGCAGTTTTACTATAATGACTTTTCTTTTTCTTTTTTTTAACAGTCTTCTTATAGAGGTGGAGCACGGTGGAGTGGGGGAGAAGCAACTGAAGACTGTTATGTTTCAGAGCTGTGCATTCAAATACGTTTCCTAAGATGTGCATGAAATGATGGCTTGCTCATTTTGTAAATGGGTAGTCCATGCATCAAAAAAATAAATTTAATCTGTTCCCCTTTTTGAATGTTTTCCAGGTATGGCTGCATACATCTGACATTAACCAGGCTTTGCTTGGACTGCTGTGTGAGCAGCAGTCCAAGCAAAGCCAGCCCAGGAAACCAGGGACCAGGGTCTAGCTGTTGTGTGATCAGCCTGTGGTTAGAACCCAAAAGTCATAGCCAAAATAAAACTAGGAGGCAATTTAGCCCAGTGAACTAAAGATTCACCTCCGTAACTCATCCTGAGATCTTGCTATATAGGGTGGATTATAAATGTTTAAAATTAATTAATTAATTAATCTTCAAAAAAGAAAGAAAGAAAATCAGGACCATGGAACAAACCAAGATACAGGACTGAGGAGCAAGGCAGAAAAGAGGACGAGGAACTGCCAATGAACACTCTGTAGCCAGGAAGACAAGACTGACTGGAAAAGACTATAATGCTAGGAAAAGTTGAAGGCGAGAAAAGTTGAAAAGAGAAAGATCAAATATGAGACGGATTGACTCCACAAAGGAGCCCATAGTCCTGAGCTTGCAGGAGCTGAACAGGGCTGTTAATAACAGGGTACAGTATTTTGTAGTTCACATTCATAGGGTTGCCATAAGTCATAGGAGACTTGATGGCATGTAACAACCACAATGGACCAATGATATCTGTGGAGCCACCAAAATCACACAAAGATGATAGAAAATAACGAGACTCTGCTAATCTATCCAGTACTCTAAAATGCCTAAGGATGTAGTCTTGTTTATACTTATCCTTGGAAAAAGATTTCACTGAACTCAGTGAGGCCTACTTCTGAGCTGATTATACTAAATTTCTTTCAAAAATAAATGGTGAAGAATTAAAACATCCTATTTCCAGAGGGGTAACCACGTTAATGTGTTGCAGGGGGGGAAATCACAGTCTCTGTTTTTATTATGACATAGCTTTCAGGGTACTGTCCTTTTCATCAGGTGTGCACACACCCCTTTGTACCTCCAAGCCTCCAGATTAATTCTCATTTAGCAAGCATACATCTGAAATCCATGTTTAAAAGGCTTCTCAGGGATATTATAAACTATGCCTTTTGATAAGCAATTTGTATAAACTACAGAAATGTGCATGAAGTCATCATGCAGTCTTTAAAAAGCAAAGATCATTGTCAGAGTGAAAAAAGAAATGAAATATGATCGAGGGGAAACTCATGAACTTTCTATGTAAAAGCAGCTGTGGCCCAATTTTTGACAATAGTATGGCATGTGATTAACTCTGGAGTAAAATGAGCCACAATCACAGTGCTGCTGAAACTTTTGAGAACCAAAAGGAATCAAAGCTTTGATTTACTTCCTTGGATGTAAAAATATAGGTCTGAAATAGAGTTAGATGAACCAGAGAGCAAAAGAGAGAGAGAGAGAAGATGTTGCCTTGTATCTTGGTGTCACAGTGCACCAGATTTTTTTTAGAGAGCTAGCAAAATGCTGTTTCAACTGTACTGTGTCTATCCCCCCGTTTGGTTCTGGAAAGAAGCTCGTGTTTTTAGAGCCTTGGAAAACCAAAACATGTCATATACATGTTCGGTGTGGCTAACCTTACCTAATAACTTTTTTGAACATTCTTTCCTCTGTCACTGCTTCCCCCACCTGGTCTATATATTTGATGCTTTCCAGCCAAATTAAATCAGGCAAAATCCAAAGAAACAAAACAAAACAAAAAGACAAAAACACGTGTCACCTTAAAGACTATCATATTTTACTGTGAGCTTTTGTGGACAAGTCCACTTCATCAAACATCTGAATTCCCCCCCCCCCCATATATCTGATGAAGTGGACTTGTCCATGAAAGAACATTGAAATATAATAATTAGTATTTAAGGTGCCACATGTTTTTGTCTTTTTTGTCTTATTTTGTTCTATTTTGTCCTTTGTATTTTGCTTGATATGCTTACACAGACTAACACAGCTACTTCTTCTAAAACTACAGCTAAATTAAAAAAATCTTTTCTGATACGCTCCTTCCAGTCGCAATTGAAAAAAAGGGAAGGTAATTTGTGAAGTCTGACGATGGATTTTGTGAGTCATAAATCTAAGAGAGGTGATTAAAGCTGGCAGGACTTAGCCACACACTCAAAGTCTTTCTGCATTAAGCTTTTATTCTCTCCCAAGCAGAAAATAAAATAAGTATTCATAGAGTTAAAAGTAAAGACAGAGCGAGATAAAGAGGTGGAAGGAAAGAGAAAAGCTTAATTGGTTAGGAATTCCAAGGTACATTCTAGTATTTTGGAACATTTTCGTCTCTTGTCTAGAAGTTGTTTGTTTTGACAATATTCACTTGCTCTTTGCCTTCCTTCACCCTTGTGACCAGCCAAGTGTGAGGGAAGGAAAAGAAAGAATGGGGGAAAGAGAGATGGAAACTGAATTTTTAATTCAATTTTATTTTAAAAATTAAATTAAATTGCTTAATATAATGTTCCTTCTTGCTGAACCTGTCTTAAGGACATACAAAACAACAACAACACACACATCCGTTTACCACTGTTTGCACCTGATCTTTCACCTGCACCACTCTTTTGTGATTGGTGGGCCTTAGTCATTCTCACCTTTTTGCAGCAAACCTTATAGATCAGAAAACTAGAGAATCACTCCTTTAAATTTTCACTGCCAAAGAAGAATAGTGGCAATCTATGACATGGTGCACTGTATGAGATATTAATGTGCATTTTACAGGTTTGTCAAAATCAAGGACAGGATACATTATATAAATATGTTCCAACCACTCTTACTTTCTTAGTACCTGTTTCATTCCATTGCCATCCCTCACAAGGACTGAAAGTCAACTAGAATGATGAGTGAATGGGAAAAATGGATGAGAAAGACTAAGCACTGTTTAAACTGAGGAATGGTGGCTTCTTATGTGCTTTTGTTGCTGTTGTGCTCAGTTTGGACCTTACAGTTACCTCCTAAACAGGGATGTATGAGGAATCCCTTCCGGTTTTGTTTTGATTTTTGCAGATGCTGCACAGGCCACATTCTGCTGGCCTCATTGCCCACCACATAATTTGTGCTGCAAAATTCATATATTGAAAAAATTACTATGGACAAGTCTGAGAAACATCTACATTTGAAAAGTGTGTACAGAAAAGTGTGCACATTTCAAATGGATGCAAAACATTGTTCTTCCATGTTTTACTCAGTGGGATAGAGCTGTCCTCATGGAAGCCACACATTTAAAAAAATACATGGGTGCCAGTTATGCCTGAAAAGGTCTGAATTGGCCATGGTACAGGCCTTAGCTATATTAGCTGGGTTACTGTAACACGCTCTACACGGGGCTGCCTGTGGAAAGTTTCAGGAAACTTCAGCAGGTTCAAAACACAGCAGTTAGATTGCTAACTAGGGCTGGACACAGAGATCACACACACACACACACACACACACACACCGTTATAGCAGCTCCACTGGCTGCTGATCCGTTTCGGGCAGAATTCAAAGTGATGGTTCTGCTCTATAAAACCCTAAATAGCTTGGGCTCAAGTGATCTCAAGGACTGCATCTCCCTTTATGAGCCTGTTCATGTGTTAAGATCATCATGAGAGGCCTTCCTCTTGGTTCTGCCACCTTGTCAGAATATTAACAATCTTCACAGGTGCATTTGGTGGGGACATGGGAGAGAACCTTCTCTGTTGTTGCTCCCAGACTCTGGAACTCCCTCCCACAGGAGGCTGTCTAAGTCAAGACAGTGCTATACCTCACCTTGATCAGTCCTCACAAGTGGAAGATGATATGTTACAGCCAGAGGAGGTTAGCGGTGCAGCTGAAAGAGCAGATGGTGAAGCCTTGGAGATAAGTGCTGAGGCCAATTCTGTCAGTGAGGGATCACACAATGAGGAAAGCCTGGCAAATGTGAGGCCCATTTGCCCAAGAGAAAGACAACAGCTAAGATGGTTCAAGCTGCTCTAGCTTGACATCTGGGAGAGGCATGCAGAGAATTATAAATCCTCTGAGCACTGTCAGTTAGTTTGTAGGAAACAACTCATTGATAGCCTCTTGCTCTGCCCATCTTTGCCTGCACTCCTTGGAGCTATTTAGGACCTGACTGACAACTTGCTTCCGCCTGCCCCTGCGATTCAAGGTGATAAATTATTTGCACTGGACTTTTCAGCTCCAACCATGGACTGATGATTGCTCTTTTGGGAACTGGACTGGCTAAGAGCATGCAGCCCAGCACTTGCCATCCATAAACATAATAGGTGGCACCCAGTATTCCTCAGACGCTTCTTTCCCTTCTACCCACTAATTACAGGTTCCACTGTTCACCCCTCATATTCACATCTGCCACCAAAAGGGACCAGCTCTGCATTGTCTCACTGCTCATAATTTCCCCAGTCCACAGTGCATGTTTTGGGGGTAAGGAAGAATGTGTAGCCTTCAACGTAGGCACTGATAATCCCTTGAAATGCATTACAAATTAATCCAAAGCATTGCATTTTGGATGTTGGACTTATTTTTTGAAACAAAGATGACACAGGTAGGAGGTTTTGTTACAAATCTTGGGTTTTGAACTAGTAAATCTTACATATGTGAAAGCTGAAACATTCTCTTAAGAACTGCTCTGAAATAATCTACTGCAGTTCCATATGAAACCCATAAAATGGAAAGATTAATGTATTAAGAAAAGGCACAAGGCATTTCTCAAAACAAGCATGTAATTTCACATTCTTCAGGTATAACATAAAAGCTTGTTGTGTGGCACTAAGAGTGCAAGACTGTCCTTTGAAGTTTCTAGCACCTAAATCTAGATTTTCTCTACTCTACTTTGAAAAATGCTTTCAGACTGAAACCATAGGTAATAACAACCAAACTGGTAGCTTAATTAAAACAAATACATTTTGTTGGGAAAAAAATCTGTTGTTTCACCCACTCTTCAACCAAAGACTCAACCTCTCAACACAATTGCTGCAATCTCTTTTACTTAACACTACAGCTGCGTTACCTCAAAAGAGCATGGATTTTCCGATATCCTCCTTTAATACATAATGTGCTATTTAGTGCGAAAGAAAAATACATCATTTCCTGGATTTGGTGGGAACCTTGGCTTCCTGAGAGAGCCATTCAGCATAGTGTCATAAATCTTCATCTACACACAGAAAGCTTCGTAAAACTTAGACTCTCTCACTTAATCAAATGTTTTCATGATGCCTTTTTCAAACAACATCCAAGCACTAGAAGTGGTGCTATATAATTCTTCTGCTGCTTTTGGCTCCTGTGTACTGTTAATTTATATGCACACTGAACTTTACAGGATTAAACACAGAAGAAAGAATGGGCACAGCATATATTAGCATACCAGCTTCAGTGTATCATTGGGTGACTCAAAACCAACTACATTTTACTGTATTTCACACAATCACTGTGAAAGTGGTTGCAGGACCAAACATAACTTGTGTGCCAGCTCATTGTCTATATAGAAGACAAGACTTTCCATGATTAAGAATAAGATAACCTAGGGAGAGGACATAAAGTCAGTAGCAAAGCACTTCTTTACATCAAAAAAAGTCTCAGGTTCCATCACTGCCATCTGTATTAGCTGGGAAAGATATTTGCCTGAAGCCAGGTAGACATTTTTGGTCAAGATCAACCAACGGTTTACATCTGCATAGGTCAGGTTTCATAGATTCATTTTTTCCTGCTCCATCAAACAGAGGAATAACTTGCAGCCATATCCACAGCTGTTTGTTTTTAATTTTAGCTATCTAAATGTGCAATCCATACAAATAGAGATGGCTGAGAATGGGTGCATGTGCTGAAAACATGCTGAAAACACTCTGAATGAATATATTTTTTGATAAAGAATGTCATTTTGTTAAACATTGACTCACTATTGTTTTTCTTCACATGTATGCTGTATAAGCACCTGGCAGAAGAGTCTATGTAAGGTGGCAAAATTTCTCAGGGCATTTTATGAAGAGATCTTCAAAAGCATACGTACAATCATGGGCATGTACTAAATTAGGTCAGTTTTGAAAGATGCTACCGTTTTCCCACCATGGTGATCATCTCAGTATACGACAACACTGGCTATGTTCGCTCGAGAGCTATGAAATCTGATTGTGACAACACATCCATCTGCTCTGATTGCTTTCAGCCTCCAGTTTCAGTGAACAAACTGACCGCAATGTCTTTCAAGGCCATGCTCTCCAATGGCTTGGATAACCAGCCTGTGATCATTTTCATCCCACAATAGGATGAAATCAGACAGAAGGAGAAAATTCAGAAGGCAAATTTGGGATAATTATCCAGATGCAACTGCAGTATTCTTGTTATAGACAAAAATTGCTAGATTACTGTGGCTTCTGCACTTCCCCATGTTCTCATTTTTCCATTAAGTTTACTACATCCTCGTTTCACATTGAACTGTGATTTTTTTTAAGTCTGCATGAATTTCTGTGCTTTTTAAAAATATGCCCATCATGATAAGAATTTTTCAAATCTATATATTTTCTATGCATTTCTAATAAGCAATTTCTGCATTGAACAAAATATTTTTCCACACCTTTTGAAAAATATTTTATACATACTTTTTTGTGGACACTTTTTAATATATACTCATTTCTGTCCTTTTTCAGATTGGTTGCAAACTTTGGTAACATGAAGATCTACATCTAAATATGTTAATTCAGATTCATTTTGACATGGTAAGTTCTCACTAATACAAACCAAATGAATTCCTCATTGATATAGTCTTTAATCACAAGATTTAAAGTGCAAAAAGTCTCATATTCATTAATATATGGTTATTCACTTAATATACACAAACTTTCAGTACTAGTAAATTGTACATATGCATTTTCCTACTTGATGCATGAATCCAGCACTTATTTTCATGAAGGAAAAATGTAAGCTTTGAGAAGCCACTTTGAGAGTCTTCAGAAACAAGTCCAAAATACTGAACTTGAGTTCTAACACCATGTGTAGCTGCTCAGGATCATGAACAATGGCCCTAATGCATTTTTTGGGGGGCGGGGGTGAGTCATATAGGTAAATTTTTCTTGAGTTTAACTAAATAAGCATGCTGCAAGGACAAATGGCACACACTACCATGCAATTTCTAGAGATATTACAACCCTGAGAGATCAGATATTGGAGAAGTCTTGATAATGTCATGTAATCAGGAAGCCTAGATAAAACAAGTTTATTTAATGAAATAAGTTACTCACAGTTTTTAAAGAGCCTGGCTTTTTACAAAATAAAATCTAAGTGCTCAGTATCTTGCAGGATGATTTTGAGATTGTCTCTTTCTAAAGTAAAAAAAAATGTACCTGTTCTAAAATCAACAATTGGTAAGCCAGTTTTAACTAGCAGATACAGATAGCAGAACAGCAGATATAGGGTGTTTCTCAAAAATTGTCAGTAAGAAGTTGTGGTGAAACTAATTATGCCTCTACTGAGCCTGATTCATGCATGCTCTTTGCTGCTGAAATAGCTATTATGATATCTAAATTGCATAATAGCATCTCACATCAGTATTTCCATCCCTTATCTCCTCTTTATCTTTCCACAACTTAAAACCAATAGGAACTGTACTGTGGTCTATGGAAAGCCACATCATATAATCATTGAAACTAGACCCTGAAAAATGCTTATGGGGGTTCTCTAGTCCATTTTTCACACAGCTACAAAATAGTATGACATTTTAAAGTATTTTCTGGTTTGCTCAGTCAATGGTATCAAAACAAATTTCAGTGCAATTTAGTTAAAGATAATTAAATCATATGTTTTAGAAAATACATAGAATAATGTCATTTAAAATGTCAAGATGCTGTATCAGGTGATATTCTATAGCCAAAGTAGTTTTCTCTGAGAATCATTTACAAAGCAAACAGACAGATTGGTTACTAGTCAGTTAAGTTACTTGTCATATTTGCTACAGTGCTCACATTTCAGCTTTCAGGATATAACATTACATTCCCCTCGATTCAGTTTGATTTTCACTAATTTTCTGCTACATGTCTGATTTAGTTTCATTTCAAACCCTGGTACCCATTTTAATGGTTGTATGTGTCAATTTTTTTTTCTCTAGTGGCAAGACAGGACATGAATATATGCAACTGTCAGCCGAAGATTAAGAACTGGGTAGGGTGAGGAATTCTAAAAATCTGATAAGGTACATCTGTTCAAATAGTTATTTTAGAGACCATAACATGAAGTCCTTCTGAAGAAGAGTAAAGGCCTGTATAAAAGAGAATGATTCAAGAGGTATAAAAAAGTTGCCAAGATTTTATACATGGTTTATCAGACAATGTAAACCTTAGTTATTCTATTTTATCTGCTGCTTTCATGCCTGGCATCTTGTACTGCTATATGAAAACTCACTGGGCAAATCATTAGTTCAACCTTGATCAAGCCTACTGAAATGAACAGGAATCGTTAACAACAACTACATTAACTTTTGTTGATTTTAATGGGGTTAGTGTAGTAATATTAAAAATGAATAAATTTTGTTCTTGTTTGTTTCAAGATCTCTTATATACTGAGAGTCAAGATTCTTTATGCAGGGATGGGAGAGATTATCAATTGTGTATCTCTGAACTACATCTGTATTCTTGACTCATTCTTTGTTTGTATTAGGTTTCCAGCCTTTGTTTTTGATTGTAACATGAGAATTCATACACATGCTGTGTATTCATTTTGCCTGATATATACACTTTCCCCCATTGACCAAAGGGTGGTTGTGCTACTTTAAAATCACATACATTCTAAGCTATCCATATTTTTAAACTGCATGCATCACTCTGCCTATTGTATTTCTCTGAAACACAACACAAGCCTCACAACTGGGCAGTGACGTGTATTTTATCCTTAATGACTTTCAGAAGGTGCATAATTGACATTTTTACTGTAAATGTTGAACTGCTGGATAGCACAGTGGTTTAGAAATCTAGCTGCAAAGTCAGAGGATGGGGGTTCGATTCCCCACTGGGCCTGATCGGAGCTGGACTCAATGATGCACAGGGTCCCTTCCAGCTCTGCAGTTCTAAGATTATTGGAACTGCTAGACAGCTCAGTGGTTTAGGTCTCTGGCTGTGGAGCCAGAGGGTGGGAGTTTGATATCCCACTGGGCCTGATAGGAGCTGGACTCAATGATCCACAGGGTCCCTTCCAGTTCTACAGTTCTAAGATGATGATGATGATGACTTCAATGAAATTCTTTCCCATTGGTATCTGTAAAGAAAAAATGACTGCAAATATCATACTCTTATTTCCCTTTCTGTGAGCAGCAAAACAAGCTAGGAAGCTGCAGTTTACCATGGTTTCCCTTCATGTATCAATTTTTGAACTGTAATGTAAACTTGTAATGATCCCAATGTGAGCCAAAATATGAAACAATGCTTCAACTCCCTGTCCCTGATATAAAGGAGGACATTTAATTATAGTGTGGTGAATTACACTTAACATGTTGGTGAATGCATGGAATTTATGCCATTTTACTGAGAAATTAAAGGAAAATCTTTTCATATAAATGTGTGCTAAATATTCTTTTATAAACTTAACACACATTTCAGTGACACATCCTTTGAACATCTGTAAACATTGTGGGCAGAATGCTGTTCCCCCCTTTCACTCACACAATGGACCATTGTACAAATGCTTAGACAACTTTTGAGCTTGTGCAAGGATGTATCACTGTCCTATTACAAGCTTGGAAGTTGACTACTCACACTATTGCTTGAGCAGAGGATATGAGTAGGATTCTGCTCTGTGTATATAAGTTGCAGTTTAAAATAAAAAGTTGTCTGCCATTTCACAGTAATTGTTAACCCAACACCATAGATATATAATTGTGGTGGGAAAGGTAACAATAAAAATAGATTACACAAATACAAGAGTAGGGAGATACCTTTATCAAATTACTAAAAAATTTCAAACAATCGCAAGCTTTCTGGAGAAAATTCCACTTCTTTAGGCTAGGTACCACCCCTTCATGGATAGCACAGAAAAATTGTAGGTAAGAGTCCCAAAAATTCACCGAAGCAGATGTCTTTGCCAAGTCTTCTCATGTGAGGTGAGTTCAGACTTAGGTTGCAAACGTATGCTGGGGTATGTGGTCTCAAGCACCATCCCTTGCAGCATGATTGGGATTTTCCATCCAAAACAAAGGATTTGCTAATTACTCTGTAACTGTCCGTCCCCCCCCCCCCCACACCATCGCATTACCTGCTTCCAAAACACAACGTTTCTTTTGTGCTGTGTTTCTTGGGAGGAAAGACAACACAGAGACACAGAAATCTCTGTTAGAAGGTTTAGGTTAGCAAAATGGATGGTCATGCTGAGTATCAGAAAAATAAGATTTACTGATTAAAATCAAGTAATAGGTCACAACTAGAGTAGGCCCATTGAACTGATGGATCTTACAGAAATGACTCACCAATTCCCTACTGATTCAATAGGTCTATTCCAGGTACAACTTACTACTGGATTTCAGCTGCGGTGTGAAATGCCAGTCATATAATATAGTTGAACATAAATTTGACTAAGCAATGTTACTGGTAGAGGAAAAAAATAAAGCTGTAAGCAAGCAACTTCTACTGAAGCACATTACAGGTTTGTGTGAGGAAAAATTCTACTTCCAAAATATAAAGTTCAATCTGTACATTTAACTTTGGAAGTCAACTGTAATAAATTGTAAGTGTAATAAATTGCCTCAATCTAGCAAAAGCAGGAACTGATAGCAACTGAACTTGCTCAAAACCACAACCCTTCAGGGAGACAAAGAGCTATTTACTAATCACAAGAAATGCTCTCAGTTACCGTATATGCTTTTTGAATCCCATTCCTTTTTCTTGACATGCAAAAGCCTATATTTTTAATAAATTGTAAAACCTGGACTTTCTTGCTTCCCATAATGCCTTGAAACACCTTCAATAGCTTTTGATATGCATTTTTCTATTGTTTAATTTATTTATAGCTAATGACCAATGTTATCTAATTCTGACCAGTTATAAACCACATGTAGACATATGGAGAGGGAGAAAGAAGTGGTATGTAAAGAAAAAAAGTTTATAGACAGAGAGAAAAAAGAAAGAGGCAAAGGTAATATGCAGTTATGTATGTTTAGTATAAATAGTAGTACTGTCCAGACTTTATAACCTTGGAAATCATCTAATGCTAAAACACCATGGGCACCACTAAGTATATGTGTTCTGGGATTAGCCTTTACTGTGCACCTCAGGAATCTACAGGTCTAAATGGAGTTGATATTAGTCTCCATTAAATGTTCTCTAGAAAGTAATTTATGGCTATTCACAAGGGGGGAACTTTGTAGGAAAAAAAGAAAGCAAGATTGCCAGTAACTCCTGCTGGGATCAGGAGTATCATTTCAGCACTGCTTTAACCATTGCTTCACCTCACCACTTGTCAACATATAAATCTTATGCAACTGCTAGAAATAACTAAATGACACCTGTGGAAAACAAGAAACCAGGAAAATAAGAAACAGAGGAAAGCAGTGTAAACTGAAGAACTCTGTATAGTTTATTTAGATACAGGACATCCCATTAAAATTAGTTTGGGATGCCATAGGTATCCATTAAACTCTGCATAAATGAAGCAGTTATAAAGTCTGTTTTTGAAAAAAATTTCAATCAGAAAGGAAAATTTTTATCTGATGTCATAACTCTTTAAAAAAATAACTTTGGGTCAAGCTTAGAAACAGTTTCTTACCATTTTGAGAAAAGGGCCCTTCTGGAGATTTATACAAGAAAACAAAAAGGCAATATTTCTCTGAAAAAGAGCTATGATGTGAAGCAAGCACTTTCCAGCCCTCATCAATCAGAATTTTTTTGAAAAACTGGAGTTCTGGGATATTTTCTGACTCCTTGAGAATTTCAATGTCTTGAGGCTTAGCAATAGGGTTAGGGCTAGACCTAGGGTTAGGGTTAGAATTTGGATTAGATTTATAAATCTTAATGTGCCTTGTATGTCCTGAACTCAGCAGGAATTCTAACCCCGCTCCCTCTCCTGAAAAGGGTGAACCTATCAACTTCCTGACTGCATCATTTCTGCTTCTCAGCACCAACGTTTGCTGGAAAATGGCATGGGGCATTTTTTGTCCTAAAATATTATTATATATTTTATTTATTTACAAGATATTTTGGCCGCGCCATTACCAATGGTCTCTGACCCTATTACTTTCACTGGGACTCGTTCCCTAATGACAAAATGCAATATATTGGTTGAACAGTTTTTGTCTCTCATATTTTTTTTGTATTTGAGAAAACAAAACAAAACCAAGATTGCAAGTTGTTGAAGTTTCTCAGTCTAGTACTTGTTAATTCTGCAGTAAAATGTGACTCTAAGTAACTAAAATGCCCTGTTCTGGTGCATGAGCATTAAAATTACTCAACTGGATCTTCTAAAGCTAAAACACACCTGTTAGAAACCTCCATTACAAATATATATGGGATTGTGATGCATGACACCAAAGTTTAATTTAAAGTAAAGGAATTATCTAAAAGTATGCTCTTAATATTCCCTAAATTTCACGGTTATTAAAACAAAGAATTATGCTAACAGAAGGTTTGTGTAGCAGTTACTCAATTAAAATTAAATGGCAATGTCACAAGGATTCATTCTAGCCTGACTTCATAATTAATTAATTTATACAGTGCTATAAATGTTCTCAACAGATTTACATACACATAAAAACCTGCTCCCTCCCACCCCAGGAAACTTGCAAGCTATATTTCAACACCGAAGCCACATTAAAAAAAAGCAAAGAAAAATCATGAAAGGTGAAAGGATAACAGGAAAGATGTGGGTGAACAGAACGGAACGGAACAGAATAGGGGTGAGGAACCATTTTCAACCAAAGGAACTAGCTCTCAACAAGTTTTTCAAGGTCACAACCCAGATGAGCTTGCCTAGAGGCAATTCATGCACATATCTCTATAGAACCCCCCACACCATTTGCTGATACACACACACTTCAGCCACATTCTCCCTCACACAATGTTCCATATTCTCTCTCTCTCTCTCTCTCTCTCACACACACACACACAGAGAGAGAGAGAGAGAGAGAGAGAGAGAGAGAGAGATATTTCAGTGCTGTGTAGTGAGAAAGAGATATCTTCTTCACTGCATCATTCAAAAATGCTGTATCTGGACATGCAGAGACAGCAGTTACTTTTTCCGCATCCTGATCACAGGGCTGCAACCCTCCTCTCCATGCTACACACAAACCAGGCGATATGGATGTAGAAAGAAATGCTGCATATTGGGAAAATAGCTGTCCTCCTCACCAGGCAGTCCAGAAATCATGAAGTGCTGAGCAATCACTTGCATTATTTTTATATTTTCTTTGTTACTTTCATAGCCTTTGTTTGGAGAAGAGTCTTGTCTCTGATCACCTGCAAGTTAGCAATACTCTCTTGACCATGAGGAAGAGGGAAGGAATTGGCAGGTTGGATGAGAAACCTTTATGAGATGTATCTGGGCCATGGGTCAAAATTTCTCTCTGCTTGCAAACAGCATAATGTGAAGCCATAAGATACAATCACATTGTTGAAGTTAAGCAAGTCTGGATCTGGCGACAGGCCCTCTCTGCCTTGGACACTGGCATACACCACCTACTGTTCTTGGACAGGAAGAAAATCAAAATATAAATACAGTAGAGTGGTCAGATGCAAAGGAGGACATGCCTGTTGTGTAAAATAGGGAATTTACATGACCAGCGACATCTCTGACATACTTTCTTCCTTCTTTTAGATACATCTTAAGGATGTATCTTTGTTTTTTTTCTTTGTTTTTTTAAAATCTAGACATCTAGATAACATAGCATAAACATTCTAAATGTAGAAGAATATCCTCAGCAAAAAAGTATTCTGTTTGCCTCTCAGGTGTGTCTCACTGTTCCTCACAGAAAAACATTCTTCATTTCATTTCTTCTTTAAGGAGCTGTCCTTTCCTGCTTCACTGATTCCTGCAAACCCTCGTGCTTTCCAAGAGTTTTTCCAGGGACATTCACATTGCTGTCACTCAAGTCCATTCCCCCAATAGTGAATGGCTTTTTTCTATGAAAAATTATTGCCTGCGTTCTCTAAGAACTTATGTGGGGTACAGATGGGTATAGCTTCTGAGAAGATGTTGAGTGAAGTAGCAGGCAAGCAGCAACTGGTTACTAAGAAGTCTTAGATGGAATAGGGGGGGGGGGATCTTTTTTTTTTAAGGCAAGCATTGTGAAAATTGCACACTACACATTGCCCTGTCTTCAGTGGTTTATCAGAGTTATGTGACCTTTTCGGCCTCACAGTTGAAGAAATAATGTTTACTTGTCAACAAGATTGTGGGTTGCCCACAGAGGTCCATGAGACAAGTTCTGATGTGCAAATTCTACCAGAAATCAACAGCGTCTGCGGAAATAATTGGGAGGTGGGGGGAGAGGTAAAGTCTTTTGATGATGCCTATGGACTGTTGACCTGAGTGTATTTTTGTTTTCAACTGTTTTATTTCCATTGCATCTAAGGATCTTCTAAAACTCATAGAAAGATCTGCATCATTACTTGAGAACTAGCTTGCTTGCGGGCCAAGTCAACTATCCTCAGGAACAGGGGCAGAGGGTCCTGGTCTCACAGTTGGAGCATGCTGTTCTATCTCACTGGTCTCAGTGATCACTCTACCTGCACTTCCTTTTCTGTAGTTGGAGTGTATGTGGTTGTTTAATGCAGTGGTTCTTAACCTTTGTTACTCAGGTGTTTTTGAACTGCAACTCCCAGAAACCCCAGCCAGCACAGCTGGTGGTGAAGGCTTCTGGGAGTTGCAGTCCAAAAACACCTGAGTAACCCAAGGTTAAGAACCAGTGGTTTAATGGACCGGAGTACATTTAAAGAAATACCAAACTGTTGCATCTGGTATTACCCAAGGACACCCATGCCAGAAATGAAAGGAATAGGCAATAGTAACCAATTTTCCCTTCTGTTTCTAGACTGTGCTATTTTCAAGACCTCAGAATGTCCCATTCACTGAGGTTTGTATTAGATCCAGTGTTGGATTACATGTGGAGGCAAGCACGTATTTCTTCCCCTTACAATTGTTGCTCTTTTACTTTTGCATATAATTCACAGTATGTGCCTGAGACACCAGACATGTAAAGAAAGCTATTCTATCTACCAATATTCTACAAAACAAAAGCAAACTAATTTAGCAACTGTGGTGTCAGGAAAACCTCATGATAGAATAAACAGGCAGTTTTCTTCTTCTTCTTATGGATACTTCTGCGGACAAAATCAGTGGCTAGTCTAGTGAGACAGTGTTCTCTTCAGTTTGCAGATTTCTTATGCTTCCCCTTTGTTTCTTCTCTCTTTTTTTTCTGTCAGCTGTAGGATCCCTCTATCTAGAAGCTCCCACTCTCTTCTGCAACAGTTTTAGAGGACTCTACAGAACACTGCACTAAAGGAAGAAATGGACAAAAGCCACTTCTCCTTCTTTAGTTCAGTTCATTGATGTGAAAGGAAAGAATTCCTTCCATGTACAAAAAGGCTGTACTAAATCCATCCCATTTTTACACATGTTATTGTTATGTGCTGTCAAGTCACTTTTGACTTATAGTGACCCTAACAGGGTTTTTGAAGTATGTGGGATTTTGAAGAAGTGGCTTACCATTGCCACTCGCCCCAGTGAGTTCCCATGGTGAAGCAGGAATTGGAACCCGGTCTCCTGAGTCATAATCTGACACTCCATCCGCTATGCCACACTGGCTCTCATTACTGTACATAAGGTATTAAAATTGGCTTCTGAAATTTCTAATGTGTTCTATTGAGTGAAACAAACTGACCAGCCTTATTTTAAGAGTGTTTCAGGTTTTGATATAACACAAAGAGAAACCCAGCCACATTCGTATTTCAGATGTTAATGATTAAAACAGTATAACTCTCAACCAAGCAAAGAAGTTGTTCTTGGACCTCTGAGTAACATTAATTGTGAAAAAGAACTCTATTTAAAAATACAAGCGTTCTTTTCTTCTATCTTTCATGTATTTTAAATCTCCTAAATCTAACATGAAAAATTGTTGTTGGCTCATATCATACCCTACAGAGCCATTTTAATCATTATTTTTCATTATTATATATACACCAATGCAAAGAATCTTACACAAAGGGCCAAGTTACTAAAGACCTTGGATTTGTCACTGTTACTGTCTACAGTGCAATGTAGGTGAACACTGCCTCACTACTTGCACAATTCAAATGTATAGTTTAATCCAGGTCTCTACATTCCGTGGCTTACCAACCTAAATACCATTAATTTTTTATATATTAAAACTTTCCTGACTGCCCCTCCAGCTAGTCCACTGTGACTGCACTCTGAGATACAACAGCAACTGGTGTCAATCCCAAATCCCCAGGGCTCAGCATTTGCCCCATCATGCCAAAACCTGACACAAGGGCTGATCTTTTCATTTGACTCTGGCGGAAGTTTAAGTAAAATATCTATTATTGAACAGCAGTTTCAAGCTATGACAGATGTTTGCCTGATTAGATCTAACACTGATTACTTAATGATGCATTGCTGCAAGTCTGACAGAGTAGTCATGCATTGGGAAATAAAATATATATATTTTTTAAAAGTGAAGAAGCATCACATCAGAATTTTGCTTTTAAAAAGTTCAAGCTGCATAATAGGGTGTGAAAAGTGAAGCCCATGAGCTGCATGTGGCCCACAGACCGTTCTTGCATTCCCCAAGAGAAAAAATGTAGTTTTCTGCTATGCAGAAACCTGCATCATTTGTCTGAACATTTGGAAGGAAGGAAGGAAGCAAGGAAGCAAGGAAGGAAGGAAGGAAGGGAGGAAGGAAGGAAGGGGTCTGTTTTAAAATAATTTTACATTATTAAATTAAACTACTTTTTCTTCTAACTTTTCTCTTAAGGCCATTTGGCAGGAGATAAGTTATAGTTCATATAATATGAATTCAGTTTGCTGAAGGCAGCATGAAGGACTTGCACAGAACACGTACACAAATGGCTTATAAAAACTGTCACTCACATCCTGTACCTCAAAATGTCGTATTCCGCAATAATGCCTCTGCCTTGCTGATAAATTGTTTAAATATAGTTGAGAACCTCAGAAAACATGTAACTTGACTTTATGGTGGAGGTCTTGAGCTTTCCTCCCCAGTGAATGTCATACTAAGCTACTATTTTAACAAACTGAAGGGTTTCCCCACCCTGAATTTATATGTCAAGCTGGAACAGCTCCCTGTTTTAGCCTCACTGAGACCAGGGGGAAAATGTGGACCCTTTGCTTTGACTATGTTCAATTGTCAGCTTTGCCTACTGAAACCGTCATATATTTGAGGGGATCAGCTGGCCAGAGCAGGCCAGGGAATAGACCTATTAGCTTTCCTACAGCTCGGTGCAGTCTAATTGATTACACATTCATTCAACTTAATTAATTTTTAATTTTGCTCTACCTCCACTATTATAAATCAAGTCAGGCTGGCCACAGAAAAGGTTTATGTGAAATAGTAACCTCTCTGTCTATGAGATGCCTGATCAGAAGCTCAGGTTCACCAATCTGCTGTCTCACAGAGAAAACAAAGGGAAATTATTCTACACAGATATTGTTATTGGAAAACATGGCCTTAATTAATGATGCCACATCTGAATAGGCATCAAGGATGAAATAATACTCAGCCCACATAGCCAGTATTTAGGATTCAAGATCACTGCATGACTACAAACTAATTTCCTTTCTTTTGTCAAACAATCCTTTATTTAATTCATAAAAAATAATTTTGAACACTAAAACACAAACAGTTCAATATGCAGGATGTCATATATCATCATTGGCATGAAATCTTGAAAACAAGGTTGAAAGATAACACCAAACTATGGTTTGGCAATGCAAGTAGAGCACAGAATAAAGAGACAAGACATCAACAGGTGAATTATAATACAGCCAGGTTTATTAAAACCAGTTTGGATCTAGAAAGAGGGCTCAGTATGTATATCCTAATACATAAAGTGGACAACCACTAATGGGTAAGACAAACCTGCTCTCAGCTGACTTCCACTCTCTGGAATGCAGATGTCAGATAAATCATTCTATATCACCTCTTCCTGGTGCCTTGGAGTTCCAAGTGAGAAAACTGGGTTAGTCTACAACAGTGATTCCCAACCTGGGTTATGTCTGCCTCCGGGGGTACAAACCAGGATAACTGGAGTACATTTTTTTAAAAAGGTAATGGCAAAAAGGTACATCTGTCAACAGTGTAAGTTGCTTATTTATATCCTCAGCTGTGATAAATGCCTTAGCATCTCCCCCCCCCCCCCGCACGTGAGAGCACAGACAATCAGCTTTTGCTTTAAGGAGGTGTCTGTTCTTCTTCTGCGACTAACCTGGAGGCTTCTGCAAGTTTTTATGGGACAACATTCCTTATGGATTTTAACCCCTTTGCTGGAACACTCATGCATGCTACCAGAGGCAATGAGGGGGAGTGGCCTGAAGATGAGATGGTGGAGAGTCCCCCTAGCCCCACCACGAATACAAATAGTACAGTTTATGGAAATAGGCTGCCAAAGAGTGCACAAGTGAAAAAAGGTTGGGAACCACTGGTCTACATAAACTACCCTTTCAAGCCCGTGGATGTCATTGGCCAGAACAGTAAGCCCCTGGAGTCTCTTACTATCATACATGTGCCACAGATTGCTCACCAGTTTGATAACATTGAGACCTACCTGTGCATACAACCAAATGTGACCAGATTGTGGAAGCTGTGACAGGAAAGAGACAGAGCAGATATAACAGAGGGAAGAGCAAACTCCTAAAATAGATGGTCTTCAAAACTGTGTTTTTACAGTGCAACCATTAGAACTATAACAGTAACTAGCCTACGCAACATTTACCAGCTGTGTGCCAAACAATACCTACTGCCATACTTTGCATCATGAAGATGTTTTAAATTTGAAAAGGAACCACCTTTCTTCTAGCTAATAGACCTAACTATCTATAAGTTCCTAGTTCTTATGAGGCACAAACAAGCAGGTTAGTGTGGATTCAGAATGCTGGTATATATTAATATTGCCATCAAGATACGCATATAATGCAACTCAACTCTACTATGGATAATCAAATATTAGCCGGCAATTCTCTGTGTATTGAGCTCTCTATATCAGACATTTTAAGGAAACTTCAAAACTGTTTTCATGCTATGACAATACTCATTTTGTTTCTATTCTTATAATAGGCAGACTCCTATGGCAGCATTTTAGAAATGATTTTGTGCTACACCACCATGTCTATTACTTGTTAATCACATTTCTCAATGTGTGCCTTCCCCTCTCTGGAAACGTAAACACACCAAAAGAAATCAGTGCCAATTTAATACATATTTTGTCTGGGGAAAGTTGTATAAAATATATCTATTATGCAACTTTGTATGTATACATTTTCTTAATATACGTGAGCTTCAACAAAATTCTTTCCAGTCCCTGCACAGTTCCTCACACACTGGAGTTTCTGTTCAAACTTCTGTTTACCATTGGCCAGAGAGAGGCTGTCATTTCAGACAGGAAGCACTGGAAGGCCACACAATAGTGATGAGGTGCTGCCATAGCACAAACAGCTTGCCCTGGGATCACAAGCAAATCTCTGGCCTCAGATGTGGTATGGTTGAGGATGTTCTGTTTCCATGGATGACATAATGATCATCAGTCAGCCTAGGCAGCTTCTATGTGTGGAATGGTGGAGGCTGGCTCTTAATCAAGGTGGGGAGGCCAACAGTCTGCTTTTTTGGACCATTCATCCCCTTAATATGCTGGCCCCAAGGAGCTTTGAGGGCAGACATTATGCAGATAGCTGGCTAAAAAGATGCCATTCTGTGGAGAAGAAAGAAACCATTGACACTTCTGTTGTCATTTTGAGTGTGGCATTGTTGCAGGAAGCAGGAGGCAGCAGCAATGGGGAGTGGAGCAAATGACACTTCTCTTTTTACCTCAAAGGACTTGAGGGTTCACACTGGCACTGGGAGAGGGGGCATCTTGTCCTGTGCCTCAGGCAGCAAAACATCTTGCTCTGGTTCTGTATGCTTTAAATAACTCTCTGTAGAAAATCCTTCTGCAATGATTTCCCATCATTCAGGATTGATCCAGTATAAAAAATATATAAGACCCCTTCTTTCCATGACTTTACATAAGAAGGATCAGAGGGGGAAGAGGGAGCTACTGCCATTCTCGTTTTGGCTAAGGCTCTATGGTAATTAATTATCTTTTGTTCCTCCTCAAAAAGTCAGAGTATGGGAATTAAAGAATCTCCTGCTCTCTTCTCTTCCCAGCACTGTAGGACTAGTAGTTTCCAAATCAGTGATCTGCAGGTGACCTCCCATTTTTAACAGGGAGATGCAATATGGTTTCCTTCATGCTAGGAATAACTGTGTCCATTGAATTTGGCCAACCCTGATGGCTGAGAATATAGTTTGGCTACTTCTGCATACAAATGTAACCAAAGTGCATTGTTTCTTTATAAGAAGAACAGAAGGAACTTGAGATTTAGAAAAAATAAATGTGGGAGAAACTGAAACTGGTATTTGCTTATTTAGAGTTTTAGCAAAACATATGCACTATAGTGACTCACCATGAGGTTTTCTGACCTAGCCTATACCCTATAAAAGAAAGCCTTGGAATTGGGATAGTATGAACTGACAAATGATTACCTAACTTATCTCATATCCCATAAATCCTGAGTATGTTCAGTTCCCCATTTTTGTTTGATTTTTTTTTATCATGAGTTTTCTTTGAATGAAATCCATATTATAATACAATTCCTGGTTAAGTATCATTTGGTAGTGCGATCTTATTTATGGACCTAACAAATACCAAACTGGTCACATTTTGAGGCTGAAGATTTACTAGTAGTGGGTGGCTAAACTATGAGTTCCAAAATGACACCTGGTTTAAATACTCATAAATTAATCCAGGTCACTGGAGTTTCATGTTGCTATCAAATTGGAATTTGGCCCTGAAATTTACAGATCCAGATGTTTAGTTTTACACATATTTGGCTGGTTTCAGAGATGACATAAAACCTCAAATATATAGAGTTTGTGAGCTATAGATTAATGCAACACACCAATTTGGCATTCAGTGAGAGCACCACTTCAATAAAGTATACTCTACTGAGGCAAAACTGCTGGAACCAGGAATAGCAAATGACTGGAGAATGTACATGAAGACAAATCTTTGATCTTATATTTGTTTTAAAATTGTGCCAAAAAGCACTTTCACTGCAATGTAATCTTTACATATCCCCACAATTTATAGATCAACAGTTCTCAAACCTGACTGCATTGACTACTATTGTGTTGCCTGTACTTCGTGAGATTCTATGCCTCTGCAGTGCCATGTGTTTTATATTAAAACCTTATCTTTTTATTTAAAATAAGAACATAAATAATCCAGCCCCCTGCAACCCAAACCAACCCTTAACTAATATGTATAGGACCGCAGCACTTAAAAAGTTTCAGTTTATATTTAACCAGCTAGATATCACTATTGTAAGAGGAAAACAATGTATATATAAACTAAATTAAATTTAAAATAAACCATATTAAGAATCCAATTTGCAGTATTAGTCTACCAGTGCTATATGAATGGCTGCTGAAGAACTATCCTCATAGTCAGGATTTCTGGTTAAGAGTGGTTAGTTGTCTTGCTGTTACATGCATTGCTGAGTGTACAAGATTTCATTTGAAAAATTAGGTTGATGCTGTTTGATTAGCACATGATGTCAAAAAAAATGTTCACCTCTTGCAGAACTTGCTGTTATTCAAAAATAATCCCATCCCCACACAAATAGGACTCATTTTCTTTTTGAATACTATATTGAGTGGGACGCTAGGGTTCCACTCATTCTATGGGTCTGCCATTCACAGCAGTGATGAAGTGTTTATATTCCTGGAGAGTAGGGGAGAACTAGCTTCTCAGGAAGGCAGATCTTTTCAGTCCATGCCAAGTTCAAGATGTAGGTTTTCTAAAGTATAACTCTAAACACCTCGTGAAATTGAGTTCCCTCTTTTCTCTCATGGCCGTGCATTGTGTGAGGTTAATTCTATAGGTTATGCTACGGCTTTGTATCAATGTGGGGGGCCTGGAAGATGTCTGTGTTATATAAAGTTAATTGCACAATTATATGTAAAGCATTCACATTGCTCCACAAAAGGAAGCCCTCTGTTTATAAGTAAAGTATATCATAGTTAATGGCTATCTCTCTAAGCCCAGAAATGACATCATTGAGCCAGATGTGGCTGGAAAGCTGCAAAGTCTTTTAACTTCATATGGATTCTTCAGCGCAGCCCTTCATTTTAATTTGTTTAGCATGTTGTAGGTGGACTTAGAACCAACAATTCAGCTACAGAACAGTTTGCATGAAGTTGTCTCTCTCAGGTACTTAAACGGTGTTAATGACAGTAGTAATGCAGTATTGTATGGAACCGATTTAGCTCTGCAATATGGGCGGTATGGAGTAATTGCTCCCACTTCACAGAAAAAAAACTTACTGGGCAAATACTCAAGCTCGTGTAAGTGGCTTTTATACTACTTAATGCCTTTAACACATCCAGGATTTTGTTACAGATTGATAAAAGGGTGGATTTCTAATATCTTTTCAGTGCATACTCATGAGAGCAAGGCACAGAACCTAATTTGTGTTTGGATGTACAAGCATGGAACTTGCACTAAGGATTTGTTTCAGAACAATTAACACAAAACATCTTTGCAAGAAGCTGTTAATCATGATCACACCATAAGAAACATTCAGCATTTTAAACTGTGCTTTAAATATGCCTCTTAATTTTCTATGATCTTTTCTATCTCTCTCCTGACGTTTCTGTTACATACAAAGCAAAAAACAAAGTATGCTGCTTATATACCATGCCACAATGCATAAAGCCCTCTCTGGGTGGTTTATAATTTAATTATGCAGGCTCACCGGGGGGGGGGCATGAGCTGGGTAAACATGAGTACAACCTTTTATTTGCTTTTATTTGTTTTTGAAGACTCTTAGACTAAAATCTCCAGAGACTGGATACAGAAGAAAGTAAGCATTCTGTGTTAATTAATGTAGACCAATAAAAATGCCCATTGTTCATGTACTTATAATCAACAATGTGGATTAGAAATTTCTCCTTGTCCATTTAACACAGTGAAAGGTAACTGCCACACGTCACCATTGTTTTGATCATTGGAAAGTGGCTGAAATGTGCTAACTGGACTGACTTAAGTATGCATTGCTCTCTATAATTATACACTATTGTTATAGCAATGCTACGATCTTAGAATCATCCTGGTGCCATCCCAGTGGTTTTGAAAGCCACTGTCCTTAGAAACCATCCAATGAAATCCATTTCTCCTGAAAGCAAATTTACGTATTTAGTTACTGGACCTGTTGCCATATTGTTTATCTAATCAACACTTTGGAAGTCCATTACGTACCTAACTTTTCTGTCTTATGAAGCCCACAACAGTGTTCTGGTATCCAGCAAAGAATGTTTGTGTATACTTTGACTGTAATTTAAAACACAATGTAATTATGGTCTCTGTGGAGATATTTTAGCCCATTATAACCTCAGGATGATTTGGCATATATGCACAGTTGCATATATGCCATATTGTTTATATAATGTGCCATACTGTTTATATAATCAACACTTTGGAAGTTCATTACCTATCCTATTATAACTGTGAAAGTTCAAGACCTGTGTCCATAGCTTTCTATATTTGAACCCCATTCACAGAAGCATGTTTACTGTGCATATAGGCCTGAGGACTAAATACCTTATCCTTTGTATCCAAGGAAGAGAACTGTAATCGAATAAAGATCACACAGAATAAATATGTTAACCATATAGGTGCCACTACATATATCTATATATGTGTGTGTTTCCTTTTTGTTAAAAGTACTATTAAAACACTTATTCTTAAACAGAGTTCGATGCAAAATTTCAAATCTTCATGAGGATATAATAGGCAAAAATATCTCCACAGAGACCATAATTGCATTGTGTTTTAAATTACAATCAAAGTAAACACAAACATTCTTTGCTAGATACCAGAACACTGTTGTGGGCTTCGTAAGGCAGAAAAGTATACATTTTAACAGTGATTTCTCCATTTTTCTGCCCTATATGCCCCATAATAACTGCACATTTTATATTTAAATTGGACTTGCCACTATTACTTCAGACTACAAGGGTAGGTTTATTATCCTGAAATGGAACTTGTTTGAATTTCCAATTAATTTCCTTCTTGGATTATAAACGGAATACAGTCCGATACGATTGCTTCAACAGGAGCAGATGAAACATTATATTGAAGACCAATCAATAAATCTTATTTTTAAAAGGCAAGAACCAGAATTTATCTTATGCAAATGTTTTTCCCCCTCTCAGCGTTAGTTGCATACAACTGCTTTCCTGTTTCAAAAGGTTAATAAGCTAGAACCCCTATTACCTGGATCATTATCCGTACAAAATATAGTATACCTTGCATGAGAGCACATGACACCTTTTCACTATCTAAAACAGTCTAAATTACTGTATCGTTGTGCAAATGTTCAACTTTTGGGAAGCTGTTGAAATTGCTACTAGTGTTCACCTTTATAATATTTTTTAAAAAACAGCTGAAGCTTTACATTAATCCAAGTGCAGCCTTGGAAGAGTTGTTTTCAGAAATCAAATTATGTGGCTTTTCACTGTGCATTAAGTCCAGCAATGCGGAAAACACCAGACCTTCCTTCATGGTCTTTTTCTGCTGACAGACTTTAACCTGTAGACATTTGTCTTATTCATGAGATAAACCTCCAGCTTGCACTCCAAACCAAGCATCAGTTCCAAACATGTGAACATCAATCCTAAGTAAAATCCTTTGCCAGTAGCAGTAGCAGCTATCAGAAAAAAACAAACTTGTCACTTTCTCTCCCTCCCCCACATAATTCCTTATGTCATACCAACCAGCATCATTGTGTTTGAGAAAAAAACAGCAGCTTGTACTGGGTCCAAAGGTCCATAACAGCAGGAGGTGAAGTAAGAAGTCATGTCAACAGCAACAAAGCGCAGAAGGAATGCTTTGATCTTATGAATAACTAGCAGCACAAGACACAGTATCCCATTCTCCCCACAAAGCAAGAAACTGGCAGGTCCCCATTCAGTGAACAAAATGTGAGTGTGTCTTAGCTATACTTTGGGCTTCTTTCTCTTCCCCAGTTAAAATGTTATCTCCCAAGTTTAAACCAATGCGCAGCTAAGAAGTCTATCTGTTTTGCCAGGTTGCCTACAAACTTCAACCTCTTTAGAACACACATTTTAGAAGTTTAAGAAGCATCTATATTATGACTGTATAACAACAAATGGGATCAGAGTTCATCTCTGTTAATAGGTAAAATTCACTGTGCTGAATGAGACATTACAATATTCACATATAGTATTGCATTTCTACTAGGTTGGGAATATGGCCCAGTGAATACAATAGGTCTTACATTTCAGTTGATGTGTACAAGATTGCTCTGTTAATAATAATAATTGGGAATTAAGTTTAACATCAGAGGTGCACTGAAGGATAACAAATATCTCAATGGAAAACCAGGAAGGAACTGTTTGTTTTATCTAATTCCAACTCCTAACAAACTCATGGATATTTATTATGTAAACCATACCAAGGCTTCTTAAACCTAAGAGATGTATCCAACCCATGTCTATTCCATAGCTTCCCAGTTCTGCTCTCCTCCCCAAATCTCTCTCCCTAATCCACTGCCATCTCAAGCACGCCAGTTCTGCTCTACTTTCCCACTACCATTACTCCTCTCACAAAATGTCCAAGTAAAATCCAACCAACTGAACCATATAGCAACCTGAAGGGTGGACTTGAGCTGCAGCATGGTTAAGTGGTAGTCCCCAATTAGACACTGTTGACCGTGTAGAAAGAAGATCTTCCAAGCTTTATTTCCCAGTTTCTAGCCCTCACACAATGGGATGATGAGAGCCTTTAAGAAAGTGGAAACCTGGACTTCTCATTTCACATGTTATTTCTTAGTCTCTAAATTAAGCTTGAGACTGTGCTCACTTACTGTAAATTCCAAACAAATTCAATGAGATTCAGTCCAAATATTTAAATATCAACAACAAACAACGTATAGTTGTACGCGAGTCAATACAATAAAATCAAGACTGTTCATGTTACCACAGAATATTGATGAAGGATCCTTCATTCAAGTTGTACAAAGTGAAAGTTATATGAAATATCATGCATTCAAGAAAATGGGGCTAAATCCAAATGTTAATCCCAAATGGAGTAAACCAATGGAATCAATGGGGAATCAATTAATCTGTATTAACAAAATCCCATTGATTCAACAGGTCAAGCAGGCAAAAAGAATTTGATTTAGGTCACTGAATGAGAAATTGCAAGCATCCCCCCCCCTTTTTTTTTAAGGTTGAGGACCTTCCTTTAAAGTCCCAAATTTCACTTGACTCATTTCAGAAATGAGCCTTAAATCATTGAAGGGGAAGCAGCTCAGTAAGCAGCTTCATGGTACCTCACATCAATGTCAGGGTTATGTTTCAGCTCACTGGCAAATAGTTTCTTTAAAACAGATTGGGTAAACACATGCTTACTTGCATGGGGAAAAATCCTCTCATCCATGAATCTTTAAAATGAACCTCTGGACGCTAGCTAAATTAAAAGCAAAAAGTAAAGAATCCCTATCTTCTGCTGTCAATCATCCTTCTCTTTCTCAACAAAACCAACCAACCAACAAACAAACAAATAAATAAAATAAACAAATAAATATGAGCACATGAGTTTATGTGACATTACACCTCTTGTCTATACTGCTTTTTGTACATATGGGGACTACATCAGTTTTAAAAAAAACAAAATGGAGTAGATTTTGACCTTGACAGTTGCAGTGAATTCTTTCAAGTCCAGAAAACCTAGTCTACAGTTAGGAAATCATTAGTAAATCCTATATTGATTAAATGTGAGTTTTGATTGCTTAATTTACCACTTACAAAACAGAAACAATTGTAACCTGCATCACAGTTTGTTATCAGGCTGATGTTAAGAAAATGTTTCCAATCTTCTGGAAGGAGATATCTAAACAAACAGTCCAAGGATCATGTGAAACAAGACATGATACACGGGGCCCTCTTATGTTGTTGAATGACTTTAAAAACTCAGGACTAAAAACAAACCAATAGATAAAATTACATATGTATCTGAGAAACAGGACCAGGCTAAAACTGCACACAGGTTTAACTAGAATTAGTTTTGAAGTAAATTATAAGAACCTTAAGAAAGGATGTTTTCTGTATTACTGCTTGGCCAACCCAGAATCCAATTTCTGTGCAGTTTTCACATTATTTTTCTGTGTTGAGCGTGAAGAGGCAAAGTACATACACAAAAACCCTATAGAAAAACAGTACAGAATTTCAATTGAGCTAACTTAAAATGACTATATTGTACTGTTCTGCAGTATTTGTATTTCACCAAAAATAAAAGTACAAATTATGTTCATTTTAGTCTGACATTTCTTTTTTACTTTGATTTCACTATCAAGAGTTTGCAATAATTTTTAAAGTAAGATGGCAGGTTTCCTGACAGATGGATGACGGATGTGCTATGCAGTAATCCCTAATTATGAAAGAATTTGGAAGACGGACATTCCTGGTATTAAGGCGGCAATCTAAACAGTGTCATGCCGACCTTTCTTCAGACTGTTGCCTAAACTCGCAATGTAGCTGATTACAAAGACTTGATTAATGTAGTTTCACGCAAACAGAAGTGGGCATAAAATGACACACATATTTTATGCCCATTTTCTGTACGGCAACATATGTAACAAATTCTCTCCCTTTCTGATAAACTTCAATCCTAAACTCACATGGGTCTGCAAACTCTAATTCTAGAAGCTGAAATAAAGATGTTATTATCTTCCATTCAGTTGCTTCTAGCTTATGCTAACTATTTGCAGAACCTGCTACAGCTAACTGCAAATATTCTACTGCATGTCTTGGTCATGGGCCTTGTCATGCATCCAACAACACAACAGAGGTGGCCCCAGCACCTTACTCGTGAGCCACAGTTAGCCCCAGCAAGTTACATGTATCTTGTGCAAGCACGAATAGGATTCTTGCACATTTGTCAAAGACCTTTTGGCACAGAGGTGTCCCCAAATCAGCTTAAAATGATTATTTTTGAAGAACGTTTTTAAAGGGAAAGCTAAAAGACACATCAAAAACTACTTAACTACACCCCTTTATTTTAAGAACATATACAAAGTAAGCAAACAAAGAAACCAAAACCCTAAAGCACTGGCATAGAAAACTCAGAGTTTTGGAAGGCTGTTTTCAGAAAAATGCATACAATAATATGCAGAAGCCTCCACGAGTGAATAGTGGTAAGGTGATGTGCTGGGACCAACAGCATCATCCTACCATTGCTCAATTATAGGTAGCTTCAGCATGTCATTATATTTACTCTTTTTAAACAACACAACATTGCACAAACTAAAACATCAGGTAAAACATTTTCCCACTAGGTTAAAACATCGTAGAGTGAAAAGGCAGAAAAGGGGGGTTGTGAATATGTGTACATTTTCCTTCAAACCAGAGATTCAGATTGTTTTATAGATTCAGCCAGAAAACTTGACCTATATGATTACACCTTGATTTATGTTTCCACCACATGTACTCATTTCAAATGTATGATGCTGACATGCCACTGCCACAGTCTACACTCTGGGTTTCCCACACTCCATAGACTTAGCATTCATGACACCTGTAGTGCCTGTCTTACATATTAAAAGGTAAGCAATTGGTAGGGAAGATATGTATTCATCTCTGCCTGTCCCATTTTTGCAATCACTTTGACAGGCTCTGTCAAAAAATACTGTAACATAAAATCAGTGTCTTGCTTATGTATTTTTAATGGAAGCCCCTAGCAGGAGAGGTGAGCCCTGAAGGTCAGGGGCTGTTCTGGAATCCAGAGAAGGCCTGTGGGTGGTGAGTTGGGACCAAAGCACTTCCTGGAGGAAACCTAGCAAAAGAGTTTGGAGGAAGAGGCCTGTGTTTTGTCCTAGCAGGATCACCAAATAAAGCATCTGTTATTTTCCAAAACTGGATTACTGTCTTCTCTGGAGAATGTCTGCTTGGCTAAGCTACCAGACCGGCCTGCAAAGTTTGTAACAATATGTTCCCTGGCCTATGTAACTGAAGAATTTTCACCATTGTCTCAGTTTCAGTTGGGCAAGACAGCCTGTTTTAACAGCCCACCCATATGCGAGATCTCACCTGAAGACGGAGCCATTTCTTCCTCCATGTTTTCCACAATTTGTGAAAAAATGTTCCAAGAAAAATGAGTGCTTTTACCATTTGTGAAGCACACATGTACACACAGAACAAGCACAAAAAGAGACACAGACAGATAACAAAGATTTAAAAACAAAAAAAACCGTCCAGTGCTACTAATTCACTACTGCTATATACAAGGTAGGAATTGCTACAGTTTTAAATTTTGCACATTTACAGAAATGTAAAAACATCAGTCTTGAAAATGTGAAAAATCTCTCCAAGACTGTCAAAAATGAAAACAAAAAGCTCAATATCTTGTGGAGAGGACAAAAATTCCCACATTAACTCATTATTCCATATTATAACAAAAGAAATCAGGATTTACATCTCTACCTATGTCTGTACAATCTCACAAGAAACATGGCAGAAGGGATACCATGGTTAGTCATAATGAGAGGATGAAAAACCCAGAAAGAACTATAGGGGGATTCAATATTGATGAGATTAGCCTCTTTCATTCACACTCAGGTTCACCGTATTTTCCCTCCTTTCTTAAGAGAGAAAAACTTCCTTTGAAAGAACAGCTGCTCTAAGTGAACACATCAAACTTTAACCCTTACATTGGCGACCACTGAACCCATCCATGTATGTCAGAAAGACACTTCGCCTCAATGGCTTTTAAAGGATCTGTACTTTTATTCAGAGAGGTTTTCCATTTTTATCACAGCTCTAGGTCAACTGACTGGCAGAAAGCTGGTGCATATTAGCATTTATCAATGAAACTCCAAACATATTCTAGACCATTTAATATTTCCTATACCATCACTGTAATCATCTGATGAGTTATTCCACTTTTTTATTTTACTGTACTACATTAATCCACGACAGCTATCAAACAAACAAAAGAACAAAAAAACGGTAGTGTCCTCCTTCAGATGTATCTCGCAGTCCTGTATCTTGCAGTGACATCCCTTTTCAGATATTGCAGCTGATGTGGGAAAGCAATAGTTGTCTTTTTGCTTAAAACATAGGCAGAAAATGTTTACTAGAAAGCTGCTGCTGACTGTGATATTGTCTTGGAGTGCTAAACAAATAAAAAATGTAAGTCCCCGACCCAGACTGTTGCTAGAAAATCCCCTTCAATTATCACAATTTCTCTATCTCACTTTTTTCTCCTTCTCTTTTTTTCATACCACAAATCCCATGAATACACTGAAAATGTTCCTGAGACCAGTCAGTGAATCCTTAGATTATTTAAATGTCTGATAACCAGGCAAGAGTGAAAATGAAGATGCTCCAGCAAGTTACACTGACCTTTCAAGACAACTCAAACTTTAAGAACATTTTATCAATTATAAAAATATACTGTACATGGCTTCCTACAATTGCTTTGTATTAGAGTCTTGTAACAGCTGTCAATGTTGTAATATAACCCCTTGGAGTTCTCATGCATTCCACCCTGGAGCTAATGAGGGATCATCCCTTAACTCTAAACACAGGCACTAGTGAGGAAGAATCAACTCAAAAACACAGTGATGCATTAACTGCATGATTGAATCAAACCCACACATTCCTATGAATTTAACTTTATGTCTTAATCTTCAGTCCCACTAGTTTTCAGACAATAAACCCTTTGAAACAATAACAGTGCAATCCTATGCATGTCTACTGGGAAATAAATTCTTTTACTTCAATTAGACTTCTAGACAAGCATGCATAGGACTGTAGCTTAGCCCCATGTGTGTCTATAACCCAAAGCTATGTGGATCACCAAACGTGGACAGCAATTTCCATCATTTTTATGGTTGTGACTACATGATCAAATACCCTGGGTTTTGCTGTGGTTATAATATGGGTAGACTTGAATATTTTTTTCTGATCACATGACACAAAGGCCAATTCGAATCAGTCTGGCCCTTTTTGCCATAATGTTTTTTTTCCCCTGCTGCTGCTGCTGGGGGCTTCTATTTTTTTCAGGCTGGAACGATTTGAACAGACATTTTCCCTTGTGACCACTTCTTTTGTTCTTGTAAAGATGGGAGCACATCTATGGATGATGTTTTGATGACATAGGCAGTCAGGGCGTGATGTTCAGGGCTACATGAACACACCCACCCTACAGTCTTCCCCATCCCATCTTCTTCCAATTTTTTTTAAAAAAATTACGTAAATGAGATTAGCGCTAAATTACCTGATCACTATGACTGATATACTAATTTAGAGCTAAATTGTCTCCAGATGAGGAAAAAACAATACAAACAAAACAGAAACATCCCAGATAAAATAAAAAGATGTTCCTGTGGTATGTGGTATTTCTGTACATGTTCAGAAGAACTTTAAAATGCTACCACCTTTTCTGGAACACTGTAGAACCATTTCAAAACCAAGAGGCTTGAGAGTGAACTAAAAAAGGATTGGCAGAGATGGGACCAGGAAAGAAGGGTTCTTTGGGCTGAAATGTGAATCACATTGCATCACGTGTGCACACTGAACTCCCAAATCAATCTGCAGCCCTGTGTGATCACGGACAGTGAATCCAACTGTAATACAGGCTGTGAATCAAATCACAGCACAGCCAAATTGGATCAATTCAGTCACAGCCTTAGTTAGTCAGCATAGCCAATGGTAAGGGGTCACTGGAGCTACAGTCCAGCAACATCTGTAGGGCCACGGGTTCAATATTCCTGCTCTACATATGTACCTGGTAGTAACTCCCACTGAACACAACAGGAGTGTTCTAAGTACATAAGGCCTAGAGTGATAAAGATTAGAAGAGCAAACACATTGAAACAATGGGAATGTCAACATGTTCCTCGAAAAGGAGTTATTATTACACAAACATACTAAATGTTTTGAATGAAACTCCGTACAAAATATAGGAATGAGTTTATTCTTTTCATTAAACTTACCAAACTCTATTAAAAATAGGACACAGGGTAACTAGTGATAAAAAGTCCATCTGAAAACAGAGATATAATTAAAACATAATGCCAGACTAAAAGAAAAGTAAAACAGATTACTAGAAAAGAATTAGCAGTGTTTGAAATGAGCTCAACTAACTTAGATGTCAAACATTTTTCTGAATAAAAATGTATCTACCTCTTTATGCAAAGATGGAGAGTGAACTGACCTCACCAGAGCCTGGGAGTAGCCAGAGAGAAAGCCCTCTCTCCTGATGAACCATATGTGCCTCTGGCAGGATAAAGAGCTGGGCCTTCCACATAGATCACAAAATCCAGGAAGGCTAATATGTTCTTTTAAGTCACCTGGACTGAAGTGGTACAGGACTTTCAAGGTCAGGGGCCGCAAAGAAACAGACTAGTAGCAGTAAACTGGTTGCAACAGTGGAGTCATGTGCTTTATCAAACTGGCCCCAGTTAACACTAGCGTTTCTGGTTTGGGGCAATCCACACAACTGCACAATTTATGTTTTAGTGGGGGAAATGGGCATTTTTGTGCAGAAGATAATTTCTGCCACCATTCTTGCCATTCTCATAGTGCCAGAAACTCCTTGCTACCCTGACTGGTGAGGAAAAGAATCTTGAAGTTCCTAGTTTTCATGTGCAAGGGTGCGACAAACAAGGATTTATAACTACTTTAGAACTACATTTTTCAATTTCAGTGAAAAGATAAGATAATTGCTTTTTCAAGCAGCATCCCTTTCAGTTTTATTATATTGTTGTTTAAGTTTATGTGGTTTTAACTGGAAGTTTAATATGTTTATGTCCTGGTGGTATCCATCTCCAGATTACATTATAGTTCAAGCAAACAAATAAAGACTAGAACTATAGCCAAAATCCTGTTATGAAGTTATAGCAGCAGAAGGAAGATGGCACACCTCACCATGGTGAATTGCCTCTGATCAACAAGTCCTTACTTGCATGCATGCACCAAGCCACCTGCTTGGCATGCAATGAGAAATCCATGCAAGGGCTGTTTGTTGTTGCAGTTTATGCCATTTCTCTTCTACCCATGTAAGTATGAAATAGGATTTTGGCTAATATCATATATCCTTCATGTTATGTGCCATCAAGTCGGAACCAACTTCTAGAGACCCTAATATGGCTTTCAAGGTAAGTGAGATGCTTAAGGAATAGTTCCACGCTCCATGGCTCAATTTCCACGGCTGAGCAGCAATTTGAACCTAGACCTTCTGAGTCCTAATCCCTCACTCTATCCACTGCACCACTCTCGGTATCCCATATCCTTCATGTATGGTATAAAAATGATTTTTTGAAACCCCTAAAACAGATTTCCTAAAACAGAAAAGGAAGAAATAAGCTGAGTAAAAAGCACTATGAATTTATCCAGTTCTTTTACCTCTTCTTTAAAAAGTTTACTGTGCCTGAGCTTCTGTTGTATAAGATAACTAGGGCAAACTTAGCCATGATGCAGCTGTTTTTCGTAGAATACATTCCAGTAATACACAGCAAGAGCAAACCACCTATCCAAGCCAATCATAAATCTAGCTCGCATAAATATATCATCTGAGCAAAAATAATCTTACAATCCATAACCACTACTCACTCATGTATCATTTGGGGAAATATACGTAGCAAAATCAGCATGACAAAAATTGACATTTCTAAGACTGAATATGAGAAGGAAGAGAAATTGAAACCTTAGCTTTTTATTCATAACTGGTATAAAGTTGCTTCTATCCTAATAGTTTTCCTCTTACCAAATACTAACAGAAAACAGGTACAAAATTATTTAAAATATTAGTAAAACTCAATGTATTTTTTTTTCAAAACTATCACTGTAAAATGTTTACTAATCCATCAACTGATTTAGCTCTCTTCCTGAAAATACTTATCTGTATGTTACAAACCACTGCTATGCTAACAAAATGAACATGTCGACAGATCGGATATATGATTTGAAAATAGCAGACATAATTCTTTAAAAGCTCTGTTTTGTATTTAAAATGCATACTTTTTTTAAAAAATGCAATGGGTCTCTTTGGAAACAAGGTAAATTACATATCTGAAACAAAATGAACACAATAATGAATGAATATCCTGGATCCTTTAATGTATTATGATAGAGCTTTCATTTTTCATGATTCTTATCCAAATACTTTGTGTCTCCCCTAGTGTTTGTTGCCTTACTTAGATAATAAGCCTCCTGGTCATAACAGAAATCCACTTCAAATCCACATCTAGTTCTAATAGCTAAATGGCAGAAAGCACACCTGTGGGAATTATTGGGCAGTAGCCCCACATATCCACCGGTTTAGGCTACATCCACTTAGTCTTTCCTTTCCTTCAGAAAACATGCAGTTTCAGTAATTTCATGCTTCATTCAAATTAGTGTCTGGAGCCCTTAACACCTTGACACAATTTCCCCAATGCAAACACAGCTGGGATTTGCTCCATTCCCAGTAGTTTCGTACAACTGAATAACTAAATACTCTGTGTAATTCTCACCAAAGATGGCAGCATTGGGTTAATTCTGCACAATAAGTAATTTTCAGTGGCATGATTTTGGTTTCTCACACTTCTTTCATCCCCCCCCCGCCCAGTGGTGATTTCATTATGTCCTTTTCCTTTTTTTAAAAAAAAAAGCTTGTGTGAAAACTTGTAGAATTTGTGAGCACTCTTCTTCAAATATGCTGCAAATCTGTTCTCAGTGTTGTCTAATATGCACCATTTTATAATCATCTCCCTCAATATAGTTCATGCAATATATGAGATTTTTTACTTACACATTTTCTATACATTTTTTCCTCGTCTACACATTATTTTACACATATTTAGTCTGAAGAACTGCCTCAAAAAATGAGAATATTATGTCAGGTATAAGAGCATGTCATTTCTATATTGGTTCAGGAAATATGAATTGAGTTCACATTAAAATGAAAACCAGACAAAGTGTATTCTGTAATCCTAGATAGATTCGGCCTGTTTTACTTTCTTCATTTTGGAAACTGAACAAACCCAACCAAATTACGAATCCTCAAAATATGTGTACTTCCAAATTCTTGCAACTGTCAATCGTGAAATGTTAACCTCAGCAAATATACTAGTAGTCCTCACAGTGTTCACAGAAAGGGGAGGGGGAAAGCCTCCTGAAACAAAGCCTTAAGATGAAACTGACTGAAGTTGCAAACTCAAAATTCCATACTTGCCTAGCTGGGAGTAAGCCTCAGTGAAGGCACTTACTTAGGAGTAGATACTTATGAATGAACACCTGTTACAGTTTAAGCTGTCCAAAATCATTTTGCTACAACTGGCATTTTCGTATAGCATAACTGGTATTTTTTGACTCAGAAGATACACTGCTATACAGGGACAGTCTCACCCAGAAACTTCCAAAATATTTTCCTTTCCTTTAGCAACGGAATTGTTTGAATTTTGTTGGGGATTGTGCGAAACTTCTGCTTAAAGGTTGTAGCTGCATTCTGTTCCAGTGACGTGCATACACTCCTGGCAGGAAGCGGCAGCTGCCAGCAGGCGGGGTAACCCCTTATTCTGCCCTTTCGCTTAGAGGTAGAGCATAAGATCAAAGGGTTATTTTAGCCAATCCTGGTTACAATTAGGTAACTAGTATCCTATCTGTCTCTCTCATAACATACTATGTAATCATGCTAAGTAAATAAAAGAGTTCTTGGGGCGTTATCAGTAGGCTCCGCTGGCTCGGACATCCGCTGTCGACTCCTTTGTTCTCTCTCTAAGGCAATTAGCCTTCCTTTGTTCCGTGATCACCCACATTTGGCGCCCGAGCAGGGACATCGCCTCAGGCAATCAAAGCAGCTCACCTCGCCCGGCAAAGGCTCCAGACGCGTCCTCGCATCCTCTTTTGGGTCCCGGTGAGTATTATTAGTTCAAGATGGGAAACACCTTCACAGTGCTTCAAAATCAACATAAGAAAGACCTGATTTACTTGCTCCATAAAGAAGGCCACCATGGTGTATCTGCCTTGGTAGAGGATTTAATGACACAAATAGGTACTTATTGTCCTTGGTATCTGGAAGAGAGCAGCTTTAAGCTTTCAGATTGGGATAAAATTGGGAATAAACTGCACAAAGACCCTGTTGCTCCAGTGAAAGTCCTCCATACATGGCATCTTTGCCGGGACGCGATTTCAAAGATCGCGAACCCTTTGTTAGCCCAGTCTTTAGCTAACCTTCCAACAGTCCCTCAGATTTTGCCACCCTCTAAGCCACCAGATCTCCATGAAAATAGAAACAATCCTCCTTCCTACGCAGCTCCTGCCACTCTTCCAATGGCCCCTTCTCCCCTTTCTCCTCCCCCCTTCTCGTTCAGCAGTGCAGCAGATGTTATCTGATGTTATGGTCCAAGGAAGCCCGGAGGATGTTGCTGCCGCCCTCCCCCTTATGTCTGTTTGTCCTGTGGTTCGTAACAATCAGGGACAGCGTGTTCATGAAGGTCTTCCTCTTGCCACATTTAAAGAGTTGAAAAAAAGTGTAGTTGAAAACGGTCTCCATAGCAGTTTTACTCCTGGGCTGGTTGATGGGCTACGAGGAAATGGAAATCTTATTCCAGCTGACTGGAAAGCCTTAGTTAAAGCTATGCTCACTCCTGCGCAATACGTATTGTTTATGCAGGAATGGAAAGATGCCGCTGCGATTCTGGCTATGGATAATTTACAAAACAATATTGCTGTGTCTGCAGATATGCTAAATGGATGTGGGAAACTTCTGCCTAAAGGTTGTAGCTTGCATTCTGTTCCAGTGATGTGCACACACTCCTGGCAGAGGCAGCAGCTGCCAGCGGGTGGGGTAGCCCCTCATTCTGCCCTTTCACTTAGAGGTAGGGCATTAGATCAAAGAGTTTCCTCAGCCAATCCTGGTGGTGATTAGGTAACTAGTATCCTATCTGAATTCTCACAACATACTATGTAACTCTTACTGAGTTAATAAAAAGAGTTCTCAGGGCGTTGCCTTGAAGCTCCGCTGGCTCGGACATCTGCTTGTTGACTTCTTTGCACTTTCTCTAAGGCTAATTGCCTTCCTTTGTTCCATGATCACCCACAAATGGAGATGGACTCTTTGTCACCATAGCACAGCAGATTACCATCCCTAACAGGGGATTGGCACAAGTGGGTGACATTGTTAAAGCCGCCTGGTTAAAAATCCCAGACAAAGGAGCCCCTTTAGGGTCTTTTGCCAATTTGTGTCAGGGTTCTACAGAGGACTATATGTCTTTCATTAGCAAATTGCAAAGAGCGCTTGAACGGCAGGTGGAGAATACTGAGGCTGCTGATATTTTGATGAAACAGCTGGCGTTTGAAAATGTTAACATGGATTGTAAAACGGCCCTTCAGGCTATTTACAATAAACCAGAGACTGACATTGCTGCCATGCTAAAATTATGTCAGAATATTGGGACAAAAACTCACAAGACACCGCTTTTGGCCACAGCCATGGCTACTTCCTTGAACCCCGCCCAAGATCGTAAATGTTTTTCCTGTGGCAAGGAAGGGCACTTCAGACAGGAATGCAGATCAACCCCCCAAAATAATAAACACTCTTCTAAAAAATGCCCCCGGTGTCAGAAAGGTTATCACGGGGCCAATCAATGCCGGTCTGTTCCAACACTGGGAAACTCCAAGTCGGGTGGACCTCCAGCCCTGGGTCAAGTGGGGGGAACTCAGTGAATACTACCCCAGTTCAAGAAATCCAACCTGCTACTGTTAAAAGTGCCGGTCATGATCTGATCACAGCCGAAGAGGTCGACTATCAGTTCCCTCTAGCTGTCTACAAAGTCAAAACAGTACATCATAGACCAATACCCAAAGACACTGTGGGTCTCATTCTCCCCTGCTCTAGCATCTCTGCACAGGGTTTATTTGTTGTACCAGACGTCATTGATGGGGATTATGAAGGACCCCTAATTATTCAAACCTGGTCCAATATACCGCAAGTCCTTCCTGTGGGTGAATCTATCGCTCAATTGTTGTTGTTTCCATTAACACAGATGGGTCCTTCTACCAACTCTCGTAGTGGGGTTTTTGGTTATACTTGAGTTGCTGCCTTAACTACCATTGAGCACTCGCAGCCCCGACTCCCTCTTAAAATGGGATCGCTTGTTCTTAATGGCCTGATTGATACAGGAGCTGACGTTACCATTATTGCAAAGAAAGACTGGCCAGAAAGCTATCCCACCCAGCCAGTGCATGACATTTGGGGAGTTGGAGGCTATGAGCAAGCCCAGAAAAGCCTTCAACTCATTGTTCTGGAAAGTCTAGGTGACTCTCCTAGACAAATCACAATCACTCCTTACATTCTGCCTATTCCCTTTTCCATCTGGGGTCGGGATCTCTTGAAAAAGGTCAATGCAAAATTGCAAACAAATGTATAATACAGGCCTCTACGCAATCTGACACAGCCTTGCCATTAACGTGGCTCCCTGGACCACCTGTCTGGGTTGATCAATGGCCATTGTCTAAAGAAAAGCTCCACACAGTGGAGGCCTTAGTTAAGGAGCAATTAGATCAAGGACATATAGAGTATTCCACCAGTCCATGGAATACTCCCATTTTCACCATCAAAAAGAAATCTGGGAAGTGGCGTTTGCTACACAACCTTCGGGAAGTTAACAAGCGCATTCAACCTATGGGCCCTTTACAATGCGGCTAACCTAATCTAAATTTGATACCCCAACAGTATGAGTTAATGATAGTAGATCTCAAGGACTCTTTCTTCACTATTCCTTTAGCACCACAAGACAGGGGAAAATTTGTCTTTACAGTCCCTGTGTACAACAATTCCCAACCTACTCAAAGATATCAGTACAAAGTCTTGCCTCAGGGAATGTTGAATTCCCCGACTTTATGTCAACATTTTGTGGATCTAGCCCTACAGCAATTTCGTTTGGAACATCGTGAATTGCTTGTATATCATTACATGGACGACATTTTGGTGGCTGGGCAATCCCTCCCCGCTACTGTCTATGATTCTCTAGCTAACTGCTTAGAGAAAAAAGGCCTTCACATAGCTCCAGAAAAGATACAAACCACACCTCCGTTTCTTTATCTAGGGCACAAACTGTTGCAAGCTACATCTTCTCCGTTCTTACCAGAACTAAAAACTCCATCTCAATTTACATTAGTGCAGTTGCAACAGTTCCTCAGGCACTTAAATTGGGCTCGTCCATTTTTGTGCCTTCCTACTCATGAATTGCAGCCTTTGTTTAACGCACTCCGGGGACATCAGTCTCCTGCTGACTCCATACCCATCACCAAGGCTATGAAACATGCCGTACATCAAATTAATGCAGCCTTGCGACGTACCATGGGCGACTGCATTCCTTCTTTTGGTTCCTTGTAGCTGGTTATCTTGAACACTCCCCAATTGCCTACTGGGTTGTTGTGCAGCCTGAAGTCTGACAAGGCCATTTCTGTAGCAGAATGGCTTTATTTATCTAACACTCCTCCCCGAAATGTTTACTCCACTCTAAATGTGATTACAGACCTCGTAATCAAAGGATGCCATCGTGCCAAACAACTCACAGTTTGGGAATCTTCTGTGTTGTTACTTACCTATTTCCAAAGCTGACCATGATCATTTAATGTCTACATCACTAACTTATCAAATTGCTTTTGCAGACTATATTGGCGACATACGTTTTAATCCACCTAAAGACCCTCGCTTAACACTCATTCAGCAAGTACCCCTTCGCTTTTCCTCTCCTTTCACTGCTACTCCTCTCCCTGATGCACTAACTGTTTTTACCGATGGTGCACCTACCAGAGGCGTGATTACCTTTCCGCAACCTCCCGGAACCTGGAAAACCTGTTTTACTTGTACTCAGAGCTCTGCTCAGCGTGCAGAACTTGCTGCTGTCATCCTTGCCTTTCAAATGTTTCAAGATCAACCTTTAAATCTCATTGTAGGCACTCAAGATGTATTTAACCTTCTCACTCATCTGTCACATGCCTATCTTTCTCCTGCTCTTGACTTTTCATTACTTTCCCTGTTTTTGACTTTAAAAAACCTCCTTGCTACCAGATCACAACCTTTTTTTGCAGCGCACATCCGATCTCATACTGGATTTCAAGATGCTATCTCAGGGGAAAATCATCGTGCAGATTCTGCTCTTTGTTCCTTGTGTCCCCTCTTTTCCAATCCTATTGACAGCCATTCCTTTTTTCATCAGAGTGCTAAACAACTCCATAAGCAATTTTCTATTCCGCTTTCTCAAGCTCGAGACATCATCTCCTCCTGCTCTTCCTGTTCCATGTCTCCCATTTCCTTTCCTTTTGATGCTGTTAACCCACGAGGAACAGATGCCAATCAGCTTTGGCAAATGGATGTCACTCATGTTCCTACCCTTGCTCCTCTTTCTTATGTTCATCTAACTATTGATACTTATTCAGGATACATCTGGGCTACCCCTCTTCGTGGCGAGACCTCTCGCCATGTCATACAACATTGTTTACGTACGTTTGCAGTTATGGGCCGTCCTCAAGCCTTAAAAACAGACAATGGCCCTACCTATACCTCTCACGCCTTTACCACTTTATGCAATGAATGGGACGTTCAACTTTCCCATGGTATTCCTTATAACTGCACAGGACAGGCTATTGTAGAATGAGCACACCGCTCTTTTAAATTTCTCCTTTCAAAACAAACAAAAAACAGAGGGATTAAGCCCCAAGGTGTTCCAGATGTAGTATCAATAGCATTATTCACATTAAATCATTTAACTGTATCTGCAGGTCAGTATAAGTTGTCGCCAGTAGAGAAACACTTTCGTAAAGAAATCCCCATGGAACGGCCGCTGGTGACTTATAAGCAACCTCCCGACCCTCAATGGGAGGGTCCAGCCCCTTTACTAACATGGGGGCGCGGCTATGCTGCTGTGCTTACTCCCGCAGGTCCCTTGTGGATCCCGGCTCAGTGTGTGAGGCCATATTGTGGGAAGAACGAGTTGGCATCACAACCAGCAGAACCCGATTCCGGAATTCAACCCAGCGATGGCCCTGGAGCAGGACCAGTTGACTGCGCGTTGCCGGAAGCACCCGGCCCAACCTGAAGGCACTCAGCCCAAAGTTACTTGGGGGATGATAAAGACACTGAGTGCTGATGCAAAAAGAACTCTAAATCAGCAGCAGATCCCGGAAACTCCTGAAACTTTTCTAGCAGCCATTATCTCGCAGCTGAATGCCAACTCCGTGACGCTGTTGTGTTGTGTTCTCATTCTTGGAATTATGCTCCTCATACTCCTTATAAGTTCCTGTTGCTTTATTCAATGTATACCAACCTTCTTTTCCATGATAACTACCTGTCTCAAAGCTTCGCCCTCAGGCCTTCGCCGAAAAGACTTATATCTAGTTTGCAAATATATGAAAGAACCGCTGGTTTTCTACTCTGAAGTGATTTTACCATTCCCTTCTTGTGAGGTCATCCTGGGACTGTGCAACTTGCCCATGGTCACACAGGCTGGCTCTATTCACAGGAGGCACAGTGGCGAACTGAACTCCCAACCTCTGGCTCCTGCAGCCATATATCTAAACCACGGAGCTATCCAGTCAACTTATCAAACCACTTTATCAAACCAAAATTTCCACAAATGACCTATTACCTCAATTAATGATGTGCATTATGTAGTCCAATATCAGTGTTTATTTCAGATTCTGATTGTCAAGATATTCTAAGTATCTTTAAAATCCTTTGAATGTCATTTACAACCCAAAATGTGTGCTTCTGAGGGAGTATGTCTCTTTTTTAGTAAACTGTTTTTTTCACTTTGAACTGTACATAAATAAGTAAAAGGCAACAACTCTGTCTCTCTCTCACACACACACACACACATACACATGTCACCGAAATTCAATCAACTTTTTGACAAATGTTTCCCATTGCATCTCGAAGCAGAAAATCAGACATTTGAATACAACAGACTTTTGAGTACGTTTCCAAGCAAATTAGTATGCATTATGGTGCACTAAGCTTGGTAGCACTTGGAATTTATTGTCGTTTGCATATCTGATCACTTCAAAATTTGTTTGGAAAATTGATTGTGTTAAATGTGCTAATTGTTTCCAAGATGTCTAATCTCAAAACACATGTGAACAAAAAGCTTTGGAAAATTTTCCCCACGGACAAAGTGAAACCAATGAATAGCTAAAAAGAGACACAATGCTAGTAAGCGAAGGATTGGACTTGTATACTATACACTGTTTCTTAAACAGAGATACAATAGGTGGTAAAAACATTTGAATAGTGGGAAGGGGTGAGTCTTTGAAATAATAATTATTAATAAGACATTAATATAATTAATAATAGCTTGCATAATTGAAAAAGCGCTCCTAAAAGCACGTATTTAGCTCATGCTTTGATTTCTATGCAAAATTGGACTGTTATCAAATATTGGGTATAAATCCCACAAATTCTATTTTTAAAAGGCATGATTCTGGTAATTTTGCTATAGAAGACAGTTAAAAATCACAATCATATGTCCCCCCCCCCCAAAGTTGAGTGAGTATAACAAACCAAAGAACTACATTTAATCATTTAACTCTGTCTTTCAAGTCAGTCTTTCAGCACAATTCTACATTACAACCATTGTTTACAGCTTGAACTAATTACAAAACCTAATAGTTATAAAAGGGATTTGGAATCCAATTTCATCAGGTTTTAATTATATCAAAACCAGATCTTAATACTTTTATTTCTTTACTATGGGTATTTCTTTATTATGTATTTGAAAACTAAGTGGTTTAAATTTGAGAAAGACAGGTAGTAGAAAAAGCAAACTTTGATTGGTATTGGTGTGGTCCAAAAGAAGAAGAAATTCACAAAAAAATTATATTGCGTGTGTAAAGTATTATGCTACAGTTCTGTGCTTCCAGTATTTCTTATTGATTATTTGGTCTCCACAGCCCCAATATTCAAAGATGAAATCAACAACGAAAAGTGAATAGGCTTCTGGCATTGTGGAGACTAACAGATTTATTTAGTGCAAATTTTTATGGATTACAACAATCTATTTTCTTCAAAGGCATGGAGTTCATCTGTGAAAGAAGACTGTCATCCACAGAAGCTCGTGCTAAGATAAATTGATCACAGAGGTCCTACTAGACATTTGAGTGGCACATTGTTTCTGTTTTTGTTATAATGTGTTTTTAGTATTGCTTGTGTTTCCCATTTCTAAGAGGGGTGTTTTGTTTCTTTTTAATATTTCTATACTTACTATTTTTAGCTTTAAATGTTGCCTTTTAATGATGTACGTCACCTTTGTATACTCATTCTTTTGTTCTTAAATATTGTCTTTAAATGCTGTAAGCCACCTTGGGTCCTTTTCTAAGGAGAAAAGGCAGGGTAAAAATATTTCAAATAAATAATCATTGTACTGGCCTCCACAGTGATATTGTTTGTGGAGACCATTTTTTCTACACCTCATCATCCCCAAAAGGCTAAGAGGAAAATATGTTTGTATGCCCATTTCTTGCCTGCTCTGAATACAGAAGCACCATTTTCATCATTTCGACTTAGGGGCAGGAAACCACATAGAAGGCTTCATACTGAGCCATGCTGGCCAGTCAAGAAGTATGCAGAAAAACTCAATTTGGTTCCTAGCCTTCAGATGCCTGCTGTGTTACTGACGTCAACAGCAGGGAGGGGATTGGGTTACCAACTGCTTTTAAAGTGCCACTTAAATCACACCCCGGTGAAAATATTTGACAAATTTGGGGCTTGATAAAAGCTGTCAGGACAGCAGGATGTTGTATGTAAAACCAGAGCATACCAGAACGCCCTGTCACTTTTGTTAATGCCCTGTTCATACAAAGCTCTCTTGATGAACAAATGGAATTGCAATCAAAAAAGCAGGACAGCACTACGGGACACCAAGAAATGATTGCAGGATCAGAGTCTGCTTCCACATTTCACATTCATGGTCAAAAGTAATCTCTTGCTGACTGACGTCAGCAGGCAGGGTGTGGGTACACAAGGTCTAAAAACAGGATTCTTCCCATGGTATAAACATTTAAGAATAACTACACAGCATTTCATGCTGAGACATTTTAACAAATTCATGTTTAAACAAAGACTTTAGCCATGTTTAATGTCAAACTGCATTTTCAATATGTGTATCTTCTTTTCTGTCAGCCAAAAGAGAACATTAATCTTCAGGCCTGAATACTGGGAATCATTATTTTTTTTTTTTACAGTTTCACTCACCCCAAAAGCGGAAGTGCAACAAGAAAATGCTAAGGAAAAAGACATCTACAATGTTGAAACCTATCTCTCTTTATCTCACGTCAGATACAGTAATGGAAACAGAAAATAAACCATAAACCATGCAGAACCACTTTGTGCATCACATTCCGTGACTTCAGTAATTTTAAGACTAGGTAAAATCAATCAGAAATAACACTATCAGAGCTACAAAACATGGCAATATTACAGCATACATACTGAGCCGATATTTAACACATACTTAGAGTTTTGGTTAAAACTTGTATCTGCTGTTAATAATAATAATAATAATAATAATAATAATAATAATAATAATAATAATAATAATAATAATAATAATAATAATAGTGTGCCATCAAGTTGATTCCAACTTATGACAACCCTTTCCTGGGTTTCCCAGATAGAGAATACTCAGAAGTGGTTTACCATTCCCTTCTTCTGGGGGCGCCCTGGCACTGCGCAGCTTGCCCAAGGCTACACAGGCTAGCTCTTTTGTCAGGAGGCACAGTGGGCAATTGAACACCCAACTTTTGGCTTCACAGCCAGATACCTAAACCATTGAGCTATTGTTTATAGAATGTTTAAGAATAAATGAGTGCTCTACAGTAAAACTGCACAACTTCCAAGCCTCATTAAAGTAATAAACATCAATAATGGCCCATGCAATACTAGCAAAATATTCACTCATATTTTCCATCATTTGCTTCTAAGGGCACATACCAAGAATATAAACATCTCACTTGAAAGCAATTATACATATATCATATCAGAGGTTATACTGCTGTGTTCCTAAATAACTGAGATAACCTTCTTTCTCCATGCATAAATCACAGGGGTGTGTGTGACACAATATGTGTGGTCATGCCTGCTAATCCTTGATAGAGTGCATCATTAGAGTTGTATTTGTCACATTGATTGAAATGTGTTGTGCAGTTACGCAAGCAGCACAGAGGCAAATTGTGTAAGAAATCTTCATAGACATTATCTACTGCACACTGACTTGTGCCAATTAGTATGCAACGGGTATTTACAGAGATACCTTAATTTGCTTCCAAACGCTGCACCACTTGCCTAACTGTGCAGTTGCCATTCATGTAAGCCAACCAGCTAATCCTTTGGCTTCAAATGTATGTAAGAATTCGCTTTACAAATCATTGCACATTTGTCCTCTCATTTGCTTTTCAAAGCACTTTAAAGCAGAGCAAGTCAATCAGCAAACAATAAAAACATGGAAGTTATTACATAAACATTACCTTGGCAGGCATAACCTCTTTCTTCATAGCCAGCATTACACAAGCACTTCCCTATGGGAACTAGCCATTCACCTTCTGTACTGCAGTACATCTTGGGTGGGTCTTCCTCTTTGGAATGATTAACACAAGAACCCCGCACTTCCACCAATGACTGGGAATCCATTGGTACTGTGTCTGGAAACATGGCCAGGTTCTTTACAGTGAAAGGGCACTTTTTGAAGTACACTCGCACTGATACTAAGGCAACACATGCTCCCACGTCTTGAAAAGCCAAGTAAAATCCCTTCTTGGTGACAGGTCCTACTTCACGAACCTCAGTATTCAGTTTAAGGATTCGATCCCCAAGATCCATCTGAGTGAAGCTCTCATCAGCAGCAATAGTATCAATCTTTGTAAACTGGTGTTCTCTAAACTTGACCGAATGGTCATCATCTGATTCCATATAATACAGATTAAAAGTCTCCTTGCAAGTGCCCAGAACTAGTGGAATGCTATTGCAGTCCCTCAGGGTAAACTTAAGCTCCACGTAGATCTTCTGAGCTGAGTTACGTGGTATCCAATTTGTCCTCAGCCAGTTGTTCTGACTGTGGTCCATTACGTTGCAAACCTGGTAGGTTCTGATTGGAGTATAGTTCTCATCAACACCACTTATTTCTTCCCACTGAAAATGTAAATATAAAATTATTCATGATAGATTTAGCTACAAACAAGCAGTAAAAATCAGTCAATTTGTTAAATGATGATCTGGTATCTTCTTTGTCTAACACAGTGTTCCCAACCTTGGGTCCCCAGATGTTTTTGGACTGCAACTCCCAGAAACCCTGGCCAGCACAGCTGGTGGTGGATGCTTCTGGGAACTGTAGTCTGATAATATCTGGGCTACCCACGATTGGGAACCACAGGTATAAGAGATTCAGAAGAGTTATATAGGCAATACACACTTTTACAAAAACAAATGGCATAGCTGCCTGTGAACTGTATCATAATACTTTAAATTGCAAGACTGGCTAGCATGTTTACATTTTAAAAATAACCTAACATGTTGAAAGTGATAGGTTGATAAGTCAGAGAGAAGGATACCTAGAATCATTTCCCACCACATGCCAGAATTCCACTGATAGGTAATTTTCATGGGGGAGATTAAATTATGCTGTTTTACTCTATTGCATACTTGCAAGAGAGCTGTACTATACGTTTGTATATGTGCGCGCGCACATGCATGTGCATGAGTGTGTGTAAATCAACTCTTAGTAAACTTTCATTTAGAATTGGTCAGTCATTCTTAGGACTTCAGATTTAAGCAACTAAAAGAAGCACACACTAAGGAGTTAATGCCCACAAGGATTAGTTAATTCACTGTTTTGAATTCTTAAAGGATTAGTCTCGTACATAAAGAGAAAGTACACAGATAGTTATTTTTTTGTTTTAATTTTATTTTTTTAAAATTATTGATCATTGGTGTTTTTAAACTGTAACTGTATGATTTTTTTTAAAATGACTATCAAAGCATTTTAAAATTTAAAACGGTGGGTTCTAAAACCATCAAGTTCAAGCAGTCCACTCAACTAAGGTTAGACTCTATAAAAGAGTATAGTAACACATCTGACTTTTTAAACAGCAGTAGGTGAATGCTTCCATATCCCAGCAGTCACGCATTGATGTAGACCCCTAATTCACAATTTGTTCAAAAAATCCAAAACACATTTTTAAAAAACTTGAAAAGGACCCTCCTGTGTCAAACTGCTGAACTAGAAATTATCAGCAATTAGAATCCTGTTCATTAACATCTTAACTGGGACCACGGGTTTTCCTCTCTCTATAGAGTTTAAATTAGCACCGCAACACTAGAGAGATTACATTATCAGCATCTGCCACTGTGGATAGTCTCTGTTCTTATCCTGTATATATTTAGGTTTTGAATAGAAATGTCACAGACCTACAGCATATTTGCATTTCATGGCCTTTTAGATACCCTGGCTTGGATCCTCATTAGGGTCAGAAACAAATTTCTTTGAGGTTTTTTTTTTTAAATAATCTCCCAAAATTCACTATAAGACAATGTGCATCCTACCTTCCAAATTGCCCACAGCAATGAGTTCATTTTAAACATATGACCAGCTGTAAATATATAAGTTTTTAAAATACAAATCCTGTATAAGAACATGTACACTTAAACATGTATACAAAAATGGGCACTTTTCATTTTAATGCCGAGGGTAGACCAGGAATTACTTTGCAAAGGAAAAAAAAAGATTTTCAGCCTGAAATACATCAAGGACAGAGTGAGAAAATGGATGGGATTTGGGGAAACATAACAAGACTGAGAAATTATCACATCTCTTTGGTCAGAGCTGACACAGTGAAATCAATTGGACTTCAGTTAGTAATATTTTATGCAAGACTAAGAATCCACCCCTAGTTTTCAACTTGTCCCTCCTCTATTTGCATAACAAACTGTGCATATAAATATCGACCACTTTTCATCTCCTGCACCTCAGCTCCAACAGAAACCTGATGAAGAGAGTTCTACTCGGTTATAACTTAGGCCACAAAACATCTGTTAACATTTAAAGTGTGGCAAGGATACTTTGTTATTTTTACAAATGCTTTAATCTTCATATTTTTGAAGACTGACAACTAATTAAATATTTGTTTTTAAAATATCGGTATTCTCTGCATTTCCATTATGATGGACAAGGTGCCTATGTATCCTTAAGGCTTATATTGATGCTTGAAACTTGCTGTCATTACACTCCCTAATAAGCATCATCTGACAAATTCAAACGTGATAGATTCAAACAAAATATTTTAAATGTGTGTCTATTAATCCATTGTATATTATGTTTTTAATGCTGTTAAAACACAGCATGGCAGGATTTATAGAAACAAAGAAAGATAGACAGAAAAAAAGAAAACAAGAGACATCGTTTTACAAAGACAACCTTATTTATTAAACAGGGAAAAATTAATTTCCTGCCCAGCAATGGCCTTACTGTCCATGTGTTTTATTAAACACTGCTATCTACTTTGAAAGCACTATTTTGTCTCTCCTTAGAGTGATAGGCCATATCACTGGAGTACAAGACAAATATGTCCATGTTTTGCTCAGTCCTTGATCTGATCTTAGCAAGACTAGCAGGTAATGAAAATGCAGAGAAAGGTATATAAAAGACCAGCATTTTCCATTACATTTCTCAACAGTCAGAGTTAAGAGGGAACAAGCAACAACACTCCTTTAATATTCCCCCATATTCCATATGTTAGGCATTAAATATTGTCATTAATATTACTTTAAACAATTTGCAGCTAGCATTGTCCCTCCCTCCTTCTTTCTAGGTTGGTACAATTATGGAAAACAAATCTGAAGTTGAAAATGTGATGTTGCCTTTTTTATGTTGATTTTTTTTTTCACAAGAGGCTCTGTCTATACATATTGGATGGATTTAACACCTGCAAAGATTTTGGTAAACCCATTGACTCAAAGACTTGCAGCACAATCTAATATCCATTTAACTTGTAAATCACACACCTGTTTTCAGAGCTCCATTGAGTTCAGTGGATCTCTCTCACAAGTAAATGCCTTTCTTTTGATTGCAAAGTCCACAACTTACACTATTCAACAATGAAAGCATTACAAGTCCCTCCCCCAGAATCCCTCAGACAGCATGGCCAGTAACTTTCTAGCCTATGAATAACAGTTACCAAATACTAAATAATTTGGTCTTACAGTCTGTCTTCAGTACATCTCTCTCATTCAAAACTATTCAAAACCTACAAGGTTTCAATGGACATATTTTCAGCAGTACCCAGATATTTGAGGTATGTGAAGCATGTGAAATGTTCAAGGAGTAGTGCAGCAAGCACTATAAGGCTGTATATAAAATCAATCAATCAATCAATCAATCAGCTTGAAATTGAATTTTTGATAATAGAAATGGCATAATTATCAAGAATTGTTTATCTCCTGAAGGAGTAGAATAAATTGAAATGTCTTCTATGACGGTGCATCCATAAATCTATCTAAACTATGTTAGCTTAATAAACATTGATTTCACACTACTTATTGACCATCTTATTTTCTGTTGTTGTCTGTTGCATAGGTATTCACTCGTAAGTCCTTCCTGTCTTCTTTCCACATTCATGTGCATTTTTAAATATGCATGAAACTTCCTATATAAAAATGTTCATTGAAATCATTTTTCCACAACCTACATAAACATATTTCTTCCCAAAGTGTGCATTTATTAATATATTTTATGTTTTATAAAGCACATTTCAATCTACTCCTGCACAGTTTTTAATAAGAAGACTACAGTAAAATTGAGGGGGAGATGCCAAACAGTGTCCCTATCATCATATTGTAACAAGAGGCATGGGTCAGAGTCAGAAGATGAGATGTGCGGATCATCCGTATCTCACACTGGCTCTTTCAAAATATAGATATACAGTGGTGCCTCGACTTATGAATGCCCCTACTTACGACCATTTCGAGTTATGACCAGCTCCGGACGCACACTCTCTCCTACAGTTAGAAATTCAAATTTCTAACTGTAGGTGGCGACGAGGCTGCTTCTTTGTAGCTCTTTCGCCCCAGCAGTTAGAGAGTGTGCGTCGTCGTCAGAGGCTTGGGACTGCCTCCTTCTGCTTCTGAGAGTGTGTGTGTGTGTTTGCAGGGAGGCTTCGGGCTGCCTTGTAAGGTAAGGTGCTGTTTTCTGCCTTTTGAAAACTGTTCTGGGTGTTTTTGCAGCGTGGTTTTGAGCTGGGGGGGTTATGTTTCTGTGCTGTGATGGGTCTTGGGGGGGTTGTTTGTTTTTTTGTTTTTTTCCTCCCCATTTCCAATGGGTCTTGGGGGGTTTCCTTGCTTTTTGGATTTCCCCCCCATTTCCGATGGGTCTTGGGGGGTTTCCTTGCTTTTTGGATTTTTCCCCCATTCCCGATGGGTCTTGGGGAGTTTGTTTGCTTATATTTTTCCCCCATTTCCGATCTTGCACGATCTGCTTGATTGCTTTTTGCTTTGTCTTGTTTGCATTTGCAATGGGTCTTGCACGGTTGATTGGTTTTTGGTTTGTTTTATTTGCATTACGTCTTGCATGCTTGATTGCTTTTTGCTTTGTCTTGTTTGCATTTGCAATGGGTCTTGCACGGTTGATTGCTCCCCCCCCCCCCTTCGGCTGGAAGGGATTAATCGCATTTCCGACCGGTCTTGCAGTAATTTATATATTTTTTTGTGATTTTTTTCTTCGGCCAGAACGGATTAATTGCATTTCAATGCATTCCAATGGAAAATGGTGCTTCAACTTATGGCCATTTCGAGTTACGACCATCTTCCTGAACCAATTAAGTTCGTAAGTCTCAGTCCTAAATAGATTTTTCTACCATCCTTTTGTTCTAATGGTCTAAACTCAATTGCTAGTTCCAACTGCGGTAGACCTATTGAATCAACAGATGAATGGTATACTGATTTCATTGTCATAATTTCTACTCTGCAGAGAAATTAAAGGTTTTTTTAAAGTATGCACACAAAGTAGGTCCTAAAAGAGACTATGTCTCTAAAATGAGATAATTTAATCCAAAAGACTCCCAAACATCCTGCTATCACATAAGTTGCATTTGAAAACATATTTACAGGAGAAAGCAGATTAACTCAACATACAATGTTGAGTTAATTGCATCTAAATCCATTACACATTGCATTAATCTCAGCCCCTACATACTTTCTTAACTCAATGTTGGATTGTGGTCCTCAAATTGTATTTACAACAAAATTATAAAGTAAGCCCCATTAGCTTAAATGTAAATTACTTACACAGAAGCTGGCATTTATCACAGTTAAAGAGAACATCTCTGGGCCCATTAAAGTATGCATCAATGACATGTCAACACTCTTTATTTGTTTATTTTTATTGAAATGCAGCAAAAGAAACAACTATCTAGAGAGTTACTTATTGTTGTTGTTATGAGCCATCAAGGCAACACTAACAAAGTATTTGAGGTATGTGAGATGTACAAGTATTAGTTCACTATTGCTAACTCCTAGTGACTTTCTATGGCCACTGGCTGTTAGAGAGGTACTGATACTTCATTATTTGGGAGCCACTGTTAAGAATTATTGCTTTACAACATGGTTAAAGTGTGCTGGGTAGCAACACTGTGCCTGGTGTGTGACAGTAGAGTTAACATGGCTTGGTGGAGTAGGTTTGTAGAACTCCGCAGTAAATATTCTCACAGTAAACACCTATTAATTGTCTACTAAACTGTGGAGGGTTTTCCCCCATTTGTAAGTAACTTCTTTTTTAAAATTAAAGTTTGTCATGTTTTTTAAATTGCAACATTGTTTTATATTATCTTTTGGAAGCTTGAAGACAACCTATTTTCAGAAAAGTAATTATATTTAAAAGTAATTATATATAAAAGTAATTATACATTGTTGTTGTTGTTTAGTCGTTAAGTCGTGTCCGACTCTTCGTGACCCCATGGACCAGAGCACGCCAGGCCCTCCTTAATTATTAATTTTAATATAATGCAAATCTAAACAGACATCCTTTTTAGGCTCTCTAATACATCAGAATTAAAATTGAGTTATGAGTTATTTTATCATATGACCATATGGGTATATCATGAAGTAATGTGACTGATATGCAATAAAATTCAACACAGGTCCTTCAGTGCATTTGTTAGATATTACAATGCCTGACATCTTTAAATTTGCTATGTTGACACAAGAAGGTGAACTCTGAGGTATAAATTGCTTGACAAACGAAACATTACTATATGTTTTGCATAAATGGTACCAATGAGCTATTATCATGGCATTAATTTGTAATGAAGACCAAATTGCCTGTAAAATTATAGCAGAATGAGATTTCGGGCCATTTGCCGGGATAGCAAAACACCCAGAGTACCAGTTAACATGAAACACTGCTGTATACAATGTCAAGCTCTGATTTTTATCTGTGACAAAGGGTGTGTATTTGCACTTGATCCGGGGCCCTACACAAATAACTCTACACGTAAACCCTGAAAGAGCTTTCAAAACTGTTAATGAACCAGCTGTTCTTAATGCTGGAACTGACTTAGAGCCTTGTATATTACAGCTTCCCATTATGGGAAGACATTCATTCATTATTGATAGGACTTTTTATGAGATTTCATACCCTGGTAGCACTTTCAATCATGTTGCCTCCTGGTACACAACAGATTATTTGATCATTTGGGTGGGGTGCTTAAAGAGACCATGCTATTCAATATCCCACCATCACAGCAATCATACATGATGATTGCTAGATTCCAGACACTACAGATGAATGCATTTAGTGCTAATGAAGCCTTACAACTCAAAAGCCATGGCAAAAAAAAAATCCAAAATCTCCCTATCCAATTGTCATTTCATTTTCTGTATCCAAATTTTGGATTTTGGGATTCCAAATTACATAGACTTATTTCCATACATTAGGGAATCTCCGTTGCTCTGATATTTTTTTAAAAAAATAATAAATTCTGAATGTAGAGTTTCTTAAGAGTTTTCAGATCTTGTGAAATTGCTTTTTTGAATTTTACCTCCAGGAACTTCCCAGTAAGCATAGCCATGTTGGCTGGGGAATGCTGGAGTTGTAGTAAAAAAAAAACACAAAAAACACACAAGTTCCCGAGCTCTGCAAGTGAACTGAAAGAACCTAACACTGGAACAAATCAGGCACTCATCAGTCCTAGATGAGTGCCTGCAAAACCAGAGCAGAACAATCATATAAACAATAAAGAAAAGAAACATGGAGCACCCTTCATCTCTAAAGGTAAAATTGAAGGCTCACATAATAAAACCCATACAAGTACAGAGATATGAGTTTTCACAGTTCAACTGACAGCTACTAGCATTATCTCCTGCCAGCTTGTGTACCATTGCAAAGTGTACATCTGAGGTGATGTGAGAAGGATAAAGAACAGGGTATCTGTTATGTCAGCTTTACATGCCAAAGAAACCAAATGTTACATGCAGTTATTACATTAAACCACCCTGTATGTTAAATAAATCTAAGCTCCCTTTGATGTCTAGGTTGTTAACATGTTACTGATCTTCACTTTTCATGCAACTCCTTAGAATTCCTTATCAGCATTTTTAGCTGGCACTTTACATTTATTGGTACAAAACCGAATTTCTTTGTTGCTGCAATATGAGGATATTTCTCTCTCTCTCTCTCTCTCTCTCTCTCTCTCAATCATCTTTAAAAAACATCACCCGTTTGTTAAACTTGTAGTCATATAGTAACAAACATCTGGTTAATCTGAGAGGAAAATAATCTGACCCGGATGAATGCTGAAATTGAAAATAATCTGGCACAGATGTATGTAGAAATAGCTTTCTAACAAAGTTAGAAAGTTTTTTAAAAACCTTAAAAGGTAAAATTAAGTAAATTAAGCAAAAAACATCAACCAACACAGCTGGTATGTTGCAAAGGAGCCTTGTATGAACGCCTCTGAAAGGACTGAGATGTGATAACTGCACATTCACTTACAGCAGGTCCTGTTCAAATAATCTTCATTAAAGAAAGAAGACTGAATTCTTTCTGGCAGAGGTTGTGATGAGCCTGAATGGATAATGATGACAGGGAAATCTTTCACCATAGCAGTATATTTGGTGAAAGAATTACACATAATCACGTCTGATGCTAAATTGTCAAACTGGCAATTTTCTGTACTCTAAAGCAATGAAAGTCTAGGAAAATAAGCTTGGAGGACATATTATCCTTTCCCTTTAGATTAAATGAATCATCATGACAACAGTTGTCACCACCATTGTTATCTTCTATTATGCACTGCTATTTCATGATTAGAGGCCACTGGAAGGATTACACTGAGCAACCATTTCAGAAATTGGTTAAAAAATGAAAAAGGTTGTCACAGTTGTTGGGTGGTAATTGCAATAATCTTTTCTACATCCTCTAGCCTTGCACACAGCCTTAACAACAAAGGAGAACATATTGAGACCATCATGTGGTAGTAGCACACGCTCCGGAGGTCTGTTCTCTATTGTTTAGTATACTGGCACCTACTCTGTGGAATAGCCTGCCCTCTGAAATTCAACATATTCCAACTCTTTGTTATTTTAGCTGCATAATGAAAATATGCCTATTTATGCAAGCCTTCTCTGCAGCTCTCAACATACCAGCTGTTCCATAGATATCTGTATTTTATGTTTTGTATTTTTCAAATCATCTTTGTACAGCACTTATAAATCTTCTGATTGAAACCATTCTTTTGGTTGCCATAATGCAACTTGATGGCACAAAAACATTACTTTTTAGTGCTTGTGATACAGTTTGGATAATCCAAAATTAATGGTAAAATACTAATATATACGTCTCACACACACACACACACACACACACAGAGAGAGAGAGAGAGAGAGAGAGAGAGAGAGAGAGAGAGAGAGAGAAGAGGTATTCTTGTCGTAGAACAGAGGTTGTATGGAAGGATAAAAGTGTCAGAGTTTGTTGCTCCCATAAACATTATTTTTGAAGGGTGACTAATATGTGCACTCCAATGTATTCAAATACATGCAGTGCAGAAAGAGGAAAATTATGATGAATTCATAGTAGTCCAAAGAGAAAGAACTAAATCCTATTGTTAGTCCCAAAGAGAGTATACTCATTGAATAGGTATGTGCTGACTTACCAGGTTCTTACTGAATCAATGGGTCTGCTCCAGCTGGAACTAACAACTGGATTGAGCCAAGGTATGGATATAAATAATTTCACTTTTACCTTAAAAAGTACTATTTAAGTGTCAAAGCAAAATCGGAACCATAGCTCTATTTATTTATTTATTTATTTATTTTATTGTATTTTTACCCCGCCTATCTGGTCAGACGACCACTCTAAGAAACTAAACTGACACAACAGAATTCCTGTAAGTTCTAGTATTAATATTTGCATCTCTTTTTTTTACTGAAAGAAGTAAACAATGTTTTCAGAATTTAAAGTGTTTCAGTCTTTGCAACAGGACTGTACATTTGCCATAAGCTGACAGTATGACTCCTTCCAATTATCCCCATACTCATATCAGACTTATGTTTCGGTAGCAGTTGGCGACAAAATATAGACTGAACTTAACTGAACCTGACAAGTCCATAGAAAACATACTGTGCACATGCGGCTGAGAAAAATATGAAAAGAAAAATGGCAATCGGATGGGGAGATATTGATATAATATGAAGATTGCTACATGTGCTAACAAGCTCCAGATACACAGTTGGAAGCAGACGTATCATCACTTATTCTGGAAGGGGGAGGGAGTCGGAATTGCATGCCGTTCTTGTTGTCAGTGCAATTACTTTACATCACCTTATGAACTCACTCAGGCAGCAGACACATCACAGTAGAGAGCAGTTGATACAACACTCAGAATCGTAGCTGTTCCTGCTATATTTGATTGCATTCAGTAAGATATTGTAAACTGGGGGTGAGGGGTGGAGAATGCAGACTTACCCATTCCGCTTTGCCTTTCAACATCTATTTAATCAGTTCTGTTCTATGAAATGTCCTGTAAAGAGGTTCTTGCATTACAGATACCATGCGTGAAAACATTATGACTCTTAATCAACTTTTGGTTGCCTTAACTAATGGAATCTACCTACCTACCTACCTACCTACCTACCTACCTACCTACCTACCTACCTACCTACCTACCTACCTACCTACCTACCTACCTATAGGAGAGTAAAAATAATAAGAGCAACAATAACACTAACAATCTTGGTGGGTTTTGTAAAAGAGAAATTTTCAGATGTGTTGCCATGCAACGCTGTCACAGCAAATACAGGAAAGAATCTTTTGGGACCTTAAAGACTAAAAGGATTTCCTCAGTGTAAACTTTTGTGAGGTACATCCGAGCTACATCTAAAGGAAAAGACAAATCTCAAATAACACTTCAACACAGGGCTCTCAAATAGTTGGGAATAAGTCCCTTTTAAAACCACTTCTCCCAGAAAAGCCCAACCAGCGTGGCTATTGGTTTCTGAGAGGAGGTTTTCCATGTCCTGTTCCTAAATGCCGCATCTTGCCCCACCAGAAGGAAGTCAAAGTCTTGCTGAAAAGCTGCTAGGCAGCAGCCTACAATGAATGCTGGAGTCCATGCAGTGATGGGATCTAATGAATGTGGGATGTCAGGGTCAGAGGGAAAGGCAAGAGGTGGGCATCTCAAGCCAAGATCAAGAACAGATGTGCCAATTTTGTTCTATGCATTAGAAAAAAAGCACGTCTTCACGGCTCTGAACTCTAATTGATACTACACATACTTTGAGAAGAAGTGTGGCAAGATTTTAATCTGCACTGTCCTTCCCTACCCCTGCATCAGATAGTACTAAATGTAGTCTAGATAAGACTAAAGAATAAAACTGGATTTAGTCTCACTAAGAACTATAATTACATGCTGTCAAGTCGATTCCCCCATTCCAGGGGTTTTTTTTAATAACATAGAGTACTCAGAAATGGTTTACCAGTCCCTACCTCTGGGGCAGGGGGTGCTCTGGAACTGTGCAGCTTGCCCAAGGCTACATAGGCCAGTTCATGTCCTGGGAGGCACAGTGGGGAATCAAATTCCCAACCTTTGTCTCTGCAGCCCCCAAGTCTTTTTCAGCCTGGCTCACATTTATATTATAGTTCTGATTCCAAACATTGCACAGAATATCTTCCTTGAGCTTAGGTAAAAAGACTTGGGGACTAGGGATCGATGTTCAGCCTCCCTTTATCAACACCCAGAAATGAAAATAGAAGTTACAAGAAGTTATCTTCTGGTTTTGCAAAACTGTTCAGCGGGTGGTTCAGAATAAAACAAAGTGGGGAAGGCCCAATGGCTTGTTTTAAAGCCGAAGGGGTAGTAACTCTGATCCTGATCAACATACTGTGGGGAAATATAATGAAAAGGGAAAAATACTGGTTTTTTTTTCATTATCCTTTCTAACGAAGATAGTTTTATGTTACACTGGAACGTACAGTACAAATGGCATTTTGTAGGCATATCAAGGCAATATCGATACACATCCTACAAGCAAGAAGGATTCAAATCTCTACATTGATCAATGGAGAACATAAGTGAGAAATTCATTTAATTGCATAAGGCTTGAAGGATAAAGTCAAAAACATAGGTGATTCATCACTGGGGCACACAAACACACCCACCCTAATTTGGGGGTGTGTGTCCTTCCTGCTTGGTCACTGTGAAGAAGGACCGTTTTAAAGAAATTGAATGAGAAAGTGAGCCGTCCCCTCCTCCTGCTCAGGTGGAAGAAATCAACAAAGAAGCAAACGCATTACATACAGGAATTGTTGATATGACTTTGGAGCCGGTTCAAAACACAGGAGAAGAAGAGAGAAAAGAGAGGGAAATAGGACCACCAATGACGGAAGGTCTTTTGGTAATGGAAGAGTGGGAGGAGAAAACAGGAATAGGAAGGAGTTGGGGTTCATTAGCAAGCTTGGCAGAAGTGGTGGAGGAGGAGAAAAGGAGACCGGAGGGAGAAAGAGAGCAAGGAAAATGTAAGACTGAGTTAAAGCCGGATCTAAGAAATGAATATAAACCTTATGTTTTTGAAATGCCACGGAGTGCAGAGAGAGGTCTTGAGAGAGGTGGGAAGTCTCTTCTAGGACCAATCCCTACAGGAAAAGAAGTGCAGTTAGGAGAATTAGATCCACTAGAATGGACGGTATACGTTTACCCATGGGGGAAGGGTCCTTGGAGGAAGGTGGTGCGTCCGGATCCTATCCCCATTGGAGTGAGCCCACACGAGGGGGATTGGGCCAGACATCCTTGTTGTGGGACCATATGCACGGTGCAGAGTACACCTATGCGAAAACTGACCAGTCAGGAGAAATTTGGGATGGTGCTGCATTAAAGGAAACTGTTGTTACTAACGACTCTGATGTTATATGGAATGATTTACCGTTGTTTAACAGTCCTGTTGGACCTACTGAAGTTGTCGTTCATCCCTCCCCTCCTCACAATATAAACAGTTTAGTTAAGAAAAATCTGTCTCCTGTTGTTACTCACATAGAAAAAGGGGAACTGCTATTACCACCAAATGAACCCAATCACAGTCACCAAGCCACCACAATTACAATTCAGTGTTCTAGTAAATTCTGCTTAGTCTTAGCTTTGGGCGTTCTTAGTCCCTGAAATAAAGAATGTAGTTGCATCAAACAGGTGCACAATATATCATTTCTTTTATCTATTTAATTTCAAACTGAATATACACAATGGAATTCATTTCAGAAATCTCAATTGAGTACATATTTTCCTATTGTCATTTTAAACAGCATCAAATGTACAGTGAGATTCCTTAATGCTGTACTGAAATAAAACTGTAAAAAAGCACCAGCTGGCTGTATCTGTAATGGCTTGCTTCCAAGTCTCAAATGTCTTATTTATATACAATGGAATTCTGCCAGCTGTTTAATATTTAGAGCTAATAAATATAATCGGCAGTCCTATAACGAAAGAGCCACAAACACAAATATGCTCACAAATCTTGCCCAACTACATATTTAACTTGGTCTTTTTTTTTCTGCTGCCTGATCTCTTGACACAAACAAGAGCAAAGTGTGTGGGTGTGGGTGTGCGCACACTCACGCATGCGCATGCATACATATGTGTGTGTATGTGAGAGAGAAAGAGAGTGTGTGTGTATATACACAGTCCTGTATGTTGCTTAGCTCACGCAATGATCAATGAGTTTGAAAAGAGGTATTTGTTCACATGGCACTCCCGACAAGCAAGAATATTAGAAAATTGGTATTCTTCATTGTGTGGAGAGTCTCTAGGAAAATTAACTTCTGATTTGTAGGTCAAGACATGAGAGTGCTCCCTCTTTTAATGTTTAATTATCTGACATTAAGAATGCCTGAACAGGACTAGAACATCAATCTATTCACCTGTGACAGGGCTATAGAGTCCACAGACCTCCTCACACATTCAGAACACAAGAACTGAATATGCTTGGTGGTACAGGATATTACTACATCAGTCTGTTCACATCCAGCACATAAAGTGTGTGTGCACAGGGTTTTCACACAACTGGAGAACTCTCCCTTTTATCAATGCTTCCCTGCAAAAGTATTTTCCTTGCACTGCAACAGGGTATGACATTTTGTGGTCCTCTCAACAAGAGAAAAGAAGGACAATGAAATTTAGAACATTTTTAATCCATGGCAACAAAAACTAGACAAATTAAGCTTCAGTGCAAATAATGCTTCAATGAAATGAATGCAAAAGGTACAAAAGCTTTCAAGGATCAAAACATTGTGGGTAGTGTTTGCTTCTTTTAGCTGATTAACCAGACATCTTGTGGTGGTTGTTTGTGTATGCTTTGTTTCTCAAAAGGAAAGGACACAGCTTTTGTGCAGACAGTAACTGTATATTATGGAAACCTGGAATAAAAACCTTGAAAACCTTGAGTAAAAATAGTGTTCCTTGTCTCACTCTAACATAGAGGTGAGAAATCTCACAAGGCTTAAAAATTATTCAGGGAGATGTCTTGCAAGGATTGAGCTTCTTATTTGTGGGCAATGCGTTTCTCGGCTGAATTGTAATGCATATTCTGGTAGTGAACATGCTGGAAGAGAACCTACATATCTCTCTTCTTTTAGAGGACTTCTGTGAAGTTCTGTCTCTTCTTCTGCCACATTAAAATTAAATTCATGTGTTTATCATGTTTGCAAAAGAAATTTAGCATAACTATATTGTGCTTAATTCCAAAGCAAAATAATTTAGGCCTTGGAGGTCTAAGATCAATGGCTAGATTGTTTGCTCCAATAAAAGTGAATAGGTAAAAACATGTTTTTAATATAATGGAAGGAAAAAAAATATGTAAAGGCCAGTCTATTATACCTTCCCCCCAGCTTCTCAGTCCGATATCATTAAGCTTGGGCTATAGAAACTAACCCTCATAGTCAACAAAAGAGTGGGAAAAGCTGTACTGGGATACCATCTCAAAAATGATAGAATGATTTCAATACGAATCCAAGGCAGACCTTTCAACATCACAGTAATCCAAGTTTATGCACCAACCACCCATGCGGAAGAGGCTGAAATTGACCAATTCTATGAAGACTTACAACACCTTCTAGAACTGACACCAAAGAAAGATGTTCTTCTCATTATAGGGGACTGGAATGCTAAAGTAGGGAGTCAAGAGATAAAAGGAACAACATGTATGTTTGGCCTTGGAGTTCAAAACAAAGCAGGGCAAAGGCTAATAGAGTTTTGTCAAGAGAACAAGCTGGTCATCACAAACACTCTTTTCCAACAACACAAGAGGCGACTCCACACATGGACATCACCAGATGGGCAATACCGAAATCAGATTGATTATGTTCTCTGCAGCCAAAGATGGAGAAGCTCTATACAGTCAGCAAAAACAAGACCTAGAGCTGATTGTGGCTCTGATCATCAGCTTCTTATAGCAAAATTCAAGCTTAAACTGAAGAAAGTAGGAAAAACCACTGGGCTAGTCAGGTATAATCTAAACCAAATCCCTCATGAATACACAGTGGAAGTGAAGAACAGATTTAAGGAACTCGATTTGGTGGACAGAGTGCCTGAAGAACTATGGATGGAGGCTCGTAAAATTGTACAGGAGTCAGCAACATAAACCATCCCAAAGAAAAGGAAATGCAAGAAAGCAAAGTGGCTGTCCAACGAGGCCTTACAAATAGCAGAGAAGAGAAGGGAAACAAAATGCAAGGGAGATAGGGAAGGTTACAGAAAATTGAATGCTGACTTCCAAAGAATAGCAAGGAGAGACAAGAGGGCCTTCTTAAATGAACAATGCAAAGATATAGAGGAAAAGAATAGAAAGGGAAAAACCAGAGATCTGTTCAAGAAAATTGGAGATATTAAAGGAACCTTTTGTGCAAAGATGAACATGATAAAGGGCAAAAATCGTAGGGACCTAACAGAAGCAGAAGACATCAAGAAGAGGTGGCAAGCATACACAGAGGAATTATACCAGAAAGATCTGGATGTCCCGGACAAGCCAGATAGCGTGGTTGCTGACCTTGAGCCAGACATCCTGGAGAGTGAAGTCAAGTGGGCCTTAGAAAGCACAGCTAACAACAAGGCCAGTGGAGGTGATGGCATTCCAGTCGAACTATTTAAAATCTTGAAAGATGATGCTGTTAAGGTGCTACACTTAATATGCCACCAAGTTTGGAAAACTCAGCAGTGGCCAGAGGATTGGAAAAGATCAGTCTACATCCCAATCCCAAAGAAAGGCAGTGCCAAAGAATGCTCCAACTACCGTACAATTGCACTCATTTCACACGCTAGCAAGGTTATGCTCAAAATCCTACAAGGTAGGCTTCAGCAGTATGTGGACCGAGAACTCCCAGAAGTACAAGCTGGATTTCGAAGGGGCAGAGGAACTAGAGACCAAATTGCTAACATGCGCTGGATTATAGAGAAAGCCAGAGAGTTTATTTATTTATTATTAGATTTTTATCCCGCCTTTCTAGACAGGAGTCTACTCAGGGCGGCTCACAATATATTGTGCACAAAACAGATTTAAAAACAACTATTAAATTCAAAATTGGGAAAAGAGTACAACAAGGCTGTATATTGTCTCCCTGCTTATTTAACTTATATACAGAATACATCATGCGAAAGGCAGGACTGGATGAATCCCAAGCCGGAATTAAGATTGCCGGAAGAAATATCAACAACCTCAGATATGCAGATGATACTACTCTGATGGCAGAAAGTGAGGTGGAATTAAAGAACCTCTTAATGAGGGTGAAAGAGGAGAGCGCGAAAAATGGTCTGAAGCTCAACATCAAAAAAAGTAAGATCATAGCCACTGGTCCCATCACCTCCTGGCAAATAGAAGGGGAAGATATGGAGGCAGTGACAGATTTTACTTTCTTGGGCTCCATGATCACTGCAGATGGTGACAGCACCCACGAAATTAAAAGACGCCTGCTTCTTGGGATTAAAGCCATGACAAACCTAGACAGCATCTTAAAAAGCAGAGACATCACCTTGCCGACAAAGGTCCGCATAGTCCAAGCTATGGTTTTTCCAGTAGCGATGTATGGAAGTGAGAGCTGGACCATAAAGAAGGCTGACCGCCGAAGAATTGATGCTTTTGAATTGTGGTGCTGGAGGAGACTCTTGAGAGTCCCCTGGACTGCAAAGAGAACAAACCTATCCATTTTGAAGGAAATCAACCCTGAGTGCTCACTGGAAGGACAGATCCTGAAGCTGAGGCTCCAATACTTTGGCCATCCCATGAGAAGAGAAGACTCCCTGGAAAAGACCCTGATGTTGGGAAAGTGTGAGGGCAAGAGGAGAAGGGGATGACAGAGGACGAGATGGTTGGACAGTGTCACCGAGGCTACCAACATGAATTTGACCCAACTCCGGGAGGCGGTGGAGGACAGGAGGGCCTGGCGTGCTCTGGTCCATGGGGTCATGAAGAGTCGGACACGACTTAACGACTAAACAACAACAATAGAAACTAAAGTGAATTCTGTGTTTCTCCGTATCAGACTGTATACAAGAATGCATATGAGGATCAGAGAATTTGCTGTCTCTTGGCATGAAAGCAGGTTTTCTTTTAGAGGCCAATATTTCTTCAAATCAAAATAAAGAGAACTCATCTGTTAACAAATGAGGGAAGAAGATGATCAGATGATACACTGACAGAACGCAAAACAAATATTCACACATTTTGATAACTGAGGTGTTTTTTTCCCCCATTTGGTCCATCTCTAATGCCTCCATTAGAAGGGAGGGGGGAAATAATGACTATATCTCTTTATACATCTTCTTTGTCACTGCTATCTTCTAACCTAGGCAGTGTAGTCCCAAGACAATTGGCTGTCTGAGGTGAAGGATAAGATGGTGCTCCTCTACATTTCGTGCACAAAAGCTGACAGGTCTTTGACTTTTACTATAGTACTGATAATGGTACAATGTCATCCAGCTTACCTGAAGGTAACAGGCTCACTTAAGGACTATGCAGAATGGGCATAGTGCATAGAACAGGGCAATGCTTGCTCACACAAGCAACTCAATTTGCCAGCTTCTAATCATTTCCTGTTTGAAACAGCCATCTCACACTGGTTAATGGTAGATATAACCATGACTCTGAGATGTGAAGAACATGGTACTAAGAACTGTTTTATTCATTTAACAGCACACTTTTCCTTTTGCTTTGTATTCCTAAACCACTTTACCATTTGGTTAAAAAAAATCACATAATCAACCCACAAACAATAATAAAATAACATACTAAACCCACATGAAAACCATACTATCCTTCCACTGAGTGCTTAATATACTTAGTTAAATGTTGGCATAAAATAGGAGGACCTGCTTTGTCTGCCTTACATCAGGCTAAAGTGGAAGGAGAGAGGGAGAGAAAGAGAAAAATAACTGTATCTAGTGTAACAAGAAAAAAATGCTCACTGTACATCCTGATAAAAATATAACAGTGTATTGAAAGGACAGGAAGTCTGTGAGTCAGCAAGTGTTCTGAATTGTCTGTCCAACTGAAAATTTTAAAACAAAAGAAACAAATTACAATTTATGTCACTATTAACATTCTAGCATCATGAGACTTGATATAAAATAAGCTAAAAGTGCAGTACTATGGTTGTTTGTTTCAGTAGTTGGCTGACTGGTGTTCATATTTTCAAGTTATCCATATATTGAATTTCGTAGGATTAAAAAAGGATCTAATCTACTCTCACACAGGAATTGTCAGACATTGTATCAAGGTCAAAAAGGAAGGAGGGGCACACCAGATACATTTTGCTTTGCTTTTTTACTAACACAGGGCTTAAAACAAAAATGTAGCCCTGCTGGGACCATGTTTCTACAAGTGTGCTTAGTTCTTTCCTCTGCGTGTGAGCCTGCACAAGGGAGTGGAAGAGCAGAGGGGAAAACCACACAAAGATTCCATTGTTTGGCTTTTTGATGAATTGTGCCTCCCTAGTAAAACTACAGACATCACGAGACTATAAAGAAAGTCTCTATTTGCACACCAGTCAGACCTCACGTAGGTAGCGATGCAAACTTCCATCATGTCCTGCCTATGACCTCGACAGCAAAGGAGGAATACTCCTCCAAGGATAGGAGGTGGTTTAACCTTCAGACTATCTTAGTCCCTTGGGGTCCGCCTGGTCAAAGGTTAGCCTCTGAGTTACTACTTGTCACATTATTTGTGTTTCTGATAAAGACGACTCAATCTCAGGGGCTTGAGACAAGACCACCAAACACATTTGATCTGAATTAAACTCTCAGATGTCAGAAAGTAACCCTGTCTACTGTAAGATAAGGAATGCTCTTTTTTAGTGGAAGCTCATTATATTCTCTCTTATTGAAAAGGGAGCATTAATCATTTGCTCTCCTTAAGCAATATTTGTATCTTCAAGACACCTTGAAGTGTGTATTTCAAGGCTTCCCGTTTCAGTTCAGTTCTGTTTTGTTTTATTTACTAAAAATTGAAAAGAATTTGTGATTTTAAAAATTCAAATGCAAGAGAAACTGAAAAAATACATATCCAACTATACAGGCTTAGGGTTTAAAGTACTTTATTCCTAAAATGTGATGAATTGTTAGGAATCTAACTGGTTATGAATCTCTGATTATCCAAGCATATTCATGATGAATTAAGGTTGTCACCTCCTTTTTGTCCCCTTAAAACATTCCTTGATTTGAACATACGTAGAAGGAAAATACAATAGGGTTCTTCCCTATACTGATTTAGGTCTACATATTAAATTTGGCCAGAACAAAAAAGTTGATAACCTTGTTTCAGTTTGGTTTTCCAAAAATTTACCAGTCACTGATTTCTTCAGATTTTGGAAGAAAATTAACATGAGTTAAAAGAAATCAAACAAGTGAGAAAGCAGAACTGACAGATTTTCCTGTCCCTAGTTCAAAAGCTCCCATTCCTAGTTTAAAAACCTCAAGAAAGTATCTCAAATCTTCTTGCATTACATCTTGTTTGGACGCTTTTACAACTCACTTTTCTCAATGTGTTTTGTTGACAGAATGGGGAAATTATGGGGGCGGGGGAGTGCTTTATCTCTGGCTCTCACGTATCTTTTTTTTGTGAAAACTTTGCCTCCATTCCCCTTCCACATTTTTTATTTTACTTGTACAGTTCTTTAAGATCTGTCTGTGAAGTAAGCCTTGCTGAAGGAAACCTAACTTTTGCCAGGAACCAGGGAAGAAATTTCAAGAGGCAAAAGCACCTTGTGAAAGCAAGGTAAACTGTCCCCCTTCACACCACTGTTTAGTAAAACAAAGTTTGCTTTACCTTGTAGAAATGGGTGTCATATTAATATTAAAAGTGGATTTAGTGCAAAATAAAGAGTTTTATCTAGTTATGCTTAAAAGGCCAGATTCACTTTTTTGTTCCTGCAATACAAACCTTATTTCTGAGTCAATGTACTTCTCATTTCTCTTTCTGTTGCTCCGTGGTTAGGATTTTCTCTCTTATTAAATGTTTCTCAAAGACAAGGCAGCTTTTCATAAAAAAAATAAACAAATTAAATTAACTAATATAGTCCCTCATCTTATGGAGCAGGTAACTATACAATCCATTCTAAATATATGGTAAAAATGAATAGCACAGACAGATAATGCAGAATTAATTACAGCCCTTGGTCCAAGATAGCCCTTTGGCATTCTAGAGCCTACCAATTCATAATGTTTGAGCTTCATCCACAACTTTAGAGGAAAAACTGGCTGTATATTTTATCATACAGTGGTTATTGTTGACAAGGATGGAATACTGACAGACAAGGGGCAGAGCTGTGAACCACAGCAAAACAATTATGTTCCTGACTTATTTCAGATATGGGAAGGAAAGGGGTATTACGAATAAGCCTTTGTCATGTCCAGAGAGACAACTTACATATTTTCCCGCAAAGAGGCATTCAGATTACAGGTGCTCATATAGTTCACAGATTTCCATGGGACAACAGTGAGATGGTGGTCCACAGTTGGTTGATTCTGCTTCCAAAATGACTCTCCTCTGCCAATTTAACACAGCCCTCACTGTTAAGGTCTGTCATAACCTTCAGTAGTATCTATTCTCAGCAGCTTAATTCTGGGCCCAGTTTTACAGTACTTCTCTATGGTCCAACACTGACTGGAACTGGAAGGTTACTTCTGAAGTCATAAGCTGGATCTATTGATGCTGCCAATAATTCTGCCAAAGTCTCAAACGAGGATACTTGACAAGAATACTACAGTATGGGGTGTTAAGGCGTAGAATCTCAACTGAAACTACTCCACTGGGATTTTTCATTCACTGGGGTTTTCAGTCCAGGATCATCCATCACCATGTTCTTTGTTATGTAACAAATGTGGGATGTGTAAGATTTTACTGGGGATGCAAGGTGAGAGCATAGCAACAGCTCACTTGTATGTCTTTGGAGGTGTGGAGAAGAATCTCAACAAGTCAGTCCAGCTGTCATGTTAATGAAGCATTGTTTGGCTGGCAACTGCTTTGACTGGTTATCACCATAAAGAACCAAACAAATAGTGGACAAGGGAAAGAAAGGAGCCTGTAAAACAATCAGTTCATAGACTCTGTATGGGTTTGGCTTAACAAAGGGTTCCTGCATTATCTCCACAAAAGAAGACTCAAAAAGCAACACAGCTAATAACTGACTGTTTCTTCCAAAATAAATACACACACACATAAATCCAGAATCAGGCCACTGTTCTCCAAGAGAAAAGGAAATAGAGTACATCATATCACCAGTTTATTATCTAGCGCAGAGTTTGCCAGCCTGGGGGTTGTGACACCCAGGAGGATTGCAAAGTGTTTTCTGGTGAGTCACAGCTCACCTTATATGTGTTGTAGTAGCCCTTGTTTAATAATTTCTTCCTTGACCTTTCAGAGCAGGATATTAAAGTTAGCATCTATGTTTAAGTATGAAAAACAGGCCAGGGGGGAGGGGGAAGAAGCCTCAACTTTCTGAGAAGGGATGACTTTATGACTTTATCCCATTAAAAATGCCTTTCTATGTAAATGTGGCTGAAAGGGCACAGGTTACTTGGCTATTATGAAAGGGGGTAAAACAGGTTGGGAACCACTGATCTAGAGCAAGGGTGAGTAATGTGTGGTCCTCAAGATAAAGATGGACTTCAACACCCACTAATCATACCCAGTATACTGTACAATGTGAAGACTTTTCTCTTGAAAATATGCCAAGAGGTGTGATGCAAAGTTTCTTAGGAAAACATTTATTATGCTAGCAAACAGAGATGATCAATATGCATGCACACAACAACATGTGTTAGGAAAGTCTGAAACCCCAAAGACGTATACATAGTTATATAGGAAACACACAAAGGGACATAAATTAGTAATTTAAATTGATATTTCTTTCAAATATTTTTCCCAGGATATATCCAACATTCCTTTGGTATTTGCCTATCTTCCTAATATGATATATTATTTCCCTTCAAAAGATCAGGAAGGAACCTGAGTTTTATTTTTTTTATGATTCTGTTTGCTAGAGGATGGATACGTGACCTCTACACTGATAGAATGGCCACAAGCCATAGTGTACTGGGAGATACACTGGGCTTTGTTGTACTATCGGGCAATGGTTCCCAACTTTGGGTCCCTGTATGTTCTTGGACCAAAACTCCCCAAAGCCTAAAGCACTAGCTGTGCTAGCCAGAATTTCTGTGAAATGTAGTCCAAGAGCATATGGGTTCCAAAGGTTGGGAAGCATTGCTTTAGAGCAGAAGAAAATACATTGGCAATACATTTATATAATTGCTGAATTCTAAGATATATGGTTATATTTAAAAGTTACAAGGAGGAGGGATCTCCTCAAGAGATCTTGGATGCATCTCAAGGGGCACAGCTTGCCCACTTCTCTTTTAAAATCACAACACATTTTTCACAAGAATGCCTTTAAATGGTCTCATGAAATTATCAGCCTCACACACCCTTTTCTGGTCTTTACACCCTGAGCTTGCAAGGAGCATTCACTCTATGCTCTCAAAAAGCAGGACAGAAACAAAAGAAATCAAGTTTATCCATTTAAGATCACATGGTTTCATGCTGGTCTTGATTTTAAGTACAAAACACACTACTAATGATGGATGATTTTAGCTGTACCCAGGCTGCATGCCCAGAAAGGATAGACATACCTGTCCTGTCAAGCATGAAGGGCAGGTCTGCATAGAATTAACCATGTGCAGCCTCTAAAAAAGCTCAAAACAGCAACAATATCTTTTCCTGGCTGCTGATTCTAAGTTGAAAAATAATAAGATATAATCCTGCCAAGTACAAAATGCAAAGTGAGAATCAGTCCTAATTTAGGGATGTTGTTAAGCATCCATCTGAAGCTTCTACAAGTTTGATGTTTCAGTTTTCTAATTTATGGTCTTCACAGTGTTTGTGCATTCTATTTGTCTGCACATCCTTTATTAATAAATAGAACTTTTATCCCTTGTGTGTACTGACTGCCTCTAATTTTCAAAAAGATATCACCCCTTAGCAGGTAAAAGGCTTCTTAATAGAAAATATTAAATATGTCTATGGCTGCCATGTCCTAGCACCACAAATCTTGGCAGTCGAAAATGCATAGTGTGCTAATTGGCATATTATGAAAATCACATACATTCATAGTTGCATTTTTTCCTCTACCAGCATATTTCACCCTTTGCACCATTTATATATTTAGACTAATCTTGGAGAACCAGTTTAGCACAAACACAGGGGTGCTGGAGAGCCAAGTTCAAATCTTTGCTTTGTCACAAAGCTTACTTGGTTTCCTTGGGCCACCTTTTAGCCAAGTCTACTGTAAAGGGTTGTTGTACCGATATATGGGAACAGGGGACCTGTGTAAAGTTGCCATGTACGTTCCTTATGCATATAAGTACAGTAGGCCCACGGTATCCGCAGCATATCGGTTCCAAGCTGCTGCCCTGTGGATACCGGAAACCACGGATATAGAAACCCTATGTACTCAAGAATAAATAAAAGATATTGGTATAAGGCTCAAAAATTTTGAGGTTTAGGTATTCCTAATATAAAAAATTATTATATAACGAATCAACTAAGATTTATTGGAGATATTATATATAACAAAGGAAGGTTAATTTGGTGGGATATGGAATCCTCAGAAATAAATGGGAATATTGAAAAATATTTGTTTAATGTAGAAAAAAGAAATACAATAAATCAGGTGAACAACCCTTTTTTAAGAAACATGTTAAATATCTGGAACAGATATAAAAAGAAGTCATGTCCCTTTACTTCATCACTAAAATTAGTGACCGAAATAGAAAATTTCCCAGCAAACTTGAAGGGTTTAGCTGATTTGTTTAAGGATAAAAAAGTTGCCAGATTGAAGGATTGGATGATTAAAATGAGATCGAAGGATCAGATTATAGTTAAACTTCAAACTAATAAACTATCATGGTATAATTATATCCAATTAGATAGCTGGACAAATGAATGGTTGAAGACTAATGGCAAATGTAGAGAATGTACTAAGTATGAACAATTTCTATCATCACATGAAGACATGCAGAAAGATGCTTTGAGGAAGGGAGTAGTAAGTAGAATTTATAACCTAATTTTGGAACAAGAGGAAAAAGGGACTGAAATACTGTAGAAGGTTTGAAATCAATTTGGGAACATGATTTAAAGACAGAAATTAAAACAGAGGATTGGACAAAAATTTGGAAGATGAGAGTTTTAAGATTAATGTCGGTAAGAATAAAGGAAAAAAATTTAAAATTAGTTTAAGGTAGTACATGACTCCGGTGAAATTGAACATAATAAATTCAGACTATTCTAAGGCCTGTTGGAAATGTGATGAAGAAATTGGCATGTATTATCATATGCGGTGGGAGTGTAAATTGATTCAGAAATTTTGGAAATTGATTTTTAAGGAAATATGTGATATATTTGGAAAAGATATCGAACTTAATTCTAAAATTGCTTTGCTGTCAATTTTTGATAAGATAGAACTTGATTATTGCTCAAAGGAATTGATTTCTAATTTTGTGACAAGTGCTAGAATATTAATAGCTATATTCTGGAAAGATAAAAATGATATTAAATTAGAAGATCGGTATAATGAAGTATGGGACATTGTGTTAAATGATAAATTGACTACTGAACTTAAGATGAAAAGAGGGGAAATAAGTTTAAATATTTTTATGCTATTTGGGGTAGATTTATTGAATTTGTATTAGTGAAAGGAAAGGGGAAAGCCTCTAAGCAACAATCAATACAATTTTGGAAAGGAGGTTCGTAATAAAAGTATTGCTCCAAAGGGTCCCGTGGGTATGGGGGAGCACTGTGTTTTAGACTGTATTAGTAAGTATTTTGTATTCTCGTATTTGTTTTGGAAATTTTAAAAAAGAAAATTAAAAAAGAAAAAGAAACCCTATGTACAGCATAGTTTTTGGATTCCTCTAGTGGCCAGTTCTTGTAATACACATTGGAAACACATATTTCTCAGGGGTTTTACACAGTGGTCCTACTGCAAATAAATAATGACATTTTGTCATTCTGTAGAGGCTACCGGTGATACCTCCTTAGATCACTTTCATCCCTTGCCATCAGTAGGAACTGCTTGGAAGACCAAAGAGGTTCCCCACAACTGATATGCTGTCATCTGATCTTAAGGAAAAAAGGTACAGGAAACTGAGATCAAACTGCAGGAATCACATGGGAAAATATACAGTGTGATTTCCTTCAGAGATACAGATGAAATATTTTATTATTAGAAAATAATCTAGTTTAACTCACTTTGTCCAATCTATTGTTTCGCTGCTGGGAGCTACACTGTAGTGCAGAATATGATACCCATGAGTGCTCTGAAAAGTTACTTTGTGAAGAACTACAACACCTAGAATTCTCAAGAAATCATGGATTATGGGACTTGTGGTCTAAGAAAGCAACTTTATCAATCTTTAACTCTTAATACATTCAAGTATCTCAATCTGCTATACAGATTTACTTGCATGTAAGACCCACTTAATATCTAGATAAGCTTTCCAAAGACCTATACTATATTTCCAAGACACATACAGTAAGAGTAGAATTAGGGCTTCCAAAACACTGTTACAATTTTGTTGTTGTTATCTGAAACCTCTTTCCAGAAATCTACGATTAACAGTAACAATCAGCTCAATACCTTTCTATCTTCTCTCTCCTCATCCCTCCTGCAAACACCATAACAATTTAACCAGTAAACTGCATAGAGATACTTTAAGTTTTGATACTGCTTTGCACAGGTATTTTTGTTTTGTTGCACATCCCCCCTCCATTTACTCCGAGGATTTCATTGTCTCCTATGTTTGCAGGCAGTTCTGCAAAACTACCTAATTCCCCTAAAAATAAGCTAGAACAGGGCTTTCCTAAAATTGCAGTAACTACCCAGGAACTAGGAGAAGATTATCATTAGCAAAGCACACAGAAATGCATAGAGAATAATTGGGCAAAACAGTGTGTGGATGTTTTGGCTTCTACCTCAGTTTCTACAAGGGATAGAGATGTACAGGAAAGAAAGAACTAAGCAAGCAAGCCAGGAATCTAGGCCAGTGGGTGATCAAAATGGACACCATGAAGCATAGCTAGAGTCTGGACAAAACCTGGAAAACTAGAATCATAGAATAATTGAGTTGGAAGGGGCCTATAAAGCCATCAAGGCCAACCCCCAGCTCAATGAAGGAATCCAAATCAAAGCAGATCTGACATATGGTTGTCCAATTTTCTCTTGAATGCCTCCAGCACTGGAGTGCTCACCACCTCCGAAGGTAATTGCATCCATTGTCTAGATAAAACTGGACAACATGGCAACTCTATATATGTCACTGTCTTTGTAAAGATGGGAGCATAGGGTACTCTCTCTTCATCACTTTAATATCAAGCATTTTAAATGTGAAAACATTTATGGGAGAAACAGTAATGATTCGTTTCAAATGTACTGTTCTCATCGCTGCTGTTGGTTTACACAGAAAAGTGTTGCAGTAATTCTGTATCTCTTTAACAAGAGAAAACATTTATATATTCAAATCCTCTTTGTAATGATATGTTGGATTGGAAGTGGAATATATAAATGACTTGATGTTGGCCTATTCTGTAGGCAAACACAATAGGAATAAATTATCTCTATGTAACAAAGACTTAAATCCAAACCTTCCTCTGGAATTTCTATGCAACAAGGAGAGCAAGAGGATATCTGGTTGTTTTCTAAGTGTGTGGAGGCCACATACACTGGGGACCATGCTAAGGTATGAGCCCCCTACCATTACTTTCAGCATGTGATTTCCCCCCCTAAATTCTGGAAAATAGGTAGAGCAGCCTCCCTATCTTCAGACTATCACCTTTGCATATGAACGTGAAATGGAGGAGGGCAGGAGAACTGCTTTCCCCTCAACATGTGTGGGTTCCACATGATCAGATAATGACTGAATAGGACTCACATGTTTATCATTTCCCTTCTTCCTTGGCAACCCCAGTGTCATCTCTTACAATGTTCTGGAGGGACTCCCAGAACAGATTTTGGGGGAGTATACAAATCCTGTACATTATGGAGGTTTTTTAAAATTAATCCCTCTAAATATGGTTTCATGAAAGGACCATAATATTGCAAAGCAGTAAAGAACTCTAAATACTAAAGCTTCTTATGTAGAAATCTGTTTATTGCAAATACATGCTTCAAGCAAATTAACAGATGGCTGAACATGCGGACATCACCAGATGGTAAATACAGAAATCAAGCAGATTAGATAATTGGAAGCAAGAGATGGAGAAGCAGCAGATGGAGAGAGCTGTATTCCCTCTGCCAAAACAAGACCAGGAGCGGATTGTGGTACTGATCATGAACTCTTAATATCCAGTATTTGAATAAAGCTGAAAAAGAACATCAAAATATATGTTAAACAGCATATCTGATGAATTTGAAGTCTACATGAGGAACAGATTGGCATTACTAAACTCAACTGACCATGAAAACAGAAGAACTGTGGATTGAAACCAGAGATATTATTAGGGAAGAACACAAATAACAATTCCTGTAATAAAAAGAAAAGAAAAACCTAAATGAATGATGGAAGAAACACTTAAAATTGTAAAGGACAGGCAAGAAGCAAAAATAAAAGGTGACAGAAATAGAGTCAGAACCCTGAACAAAATTTTTCAGCAACTCACATAGAGAGAAAGAGAACTATTACAATAACCAGTGTGAAGAAACAGAGGAGAACAAGAAGAAGAAGAAGAAGAAAAAGGGGAGGGGGAAACAAGCAATATCTTCCAGAAGATCCAAGAATTTCTCATACAACCAAAGCAATACTCAAAGTGTTGCAAAAAAAAAAAAAGCTTTTACCTTACATAAAGCAAAAAAATACCTGACATTCAAGCTGGATTCCAAAAAGGAAGAGGCACTTGAGATCATATTGCAAATATCCATTGGCTACTGGACTGCACACACAAAAAAAATTCAGAAGAAGATCAGTCTATGATTTATGAACTACAGCAAAATCATTGACTGTGGATCATGAGAAAATGTGGGTTGTTCTGAAGGAAATAGGTATGCCTCAGTACTTGATTGTTCTGATGCATAACCTGTACTGCGGACAAGAAACTACCATTAGGACAGAATATGAATAGACAGAATAGTTTCTTATGGGCAAAGGTGACGGTCAAAGGTGCATTATATGGCCTTTATCTGTTCAATCTGTATGGAGAACATACAATACAGAAAGCCACATTAGATGTAGATGAATGAGAAGTGAACATCAGTAAGTTAAGATACACAGATGACACCATCTTACTGGCAGAAAGCAGCAATGAATTGTAGCAACTTTTAGTGAAAGTGAAAGAAGAAAGTGCCTGCAGTTGAACATTAAGAAGACAAAAATAATAACTGCAGAAGAGTATACAACTTTAATGTTGACAATGAAGAAACAGAAATAGAGATTTTGTATACTTTGGTTCAATTATCAATCCAAATGGAGACTGCAGCCAAAAAATCAGCTGAAGACTGAACTGAAACTCAGAAGAGCATCAGTCAAGGAATTAGAAAAGATAATCAAGTGTAAGAATGTGTCACCGCCCAGAGCTCCATCGGGGTTGTGCACTGGCAGCCAGTTCGTTTACTTCCCATATTGAATGAAGTCCCACCCACCACCCACGTGCATGGAGTGAGCTTCCCACGCAGTGGGGCAGAAAATTAGAGTCACTGGAGACCAAGACGAGGACGAAGATCATCCACACTAATGTATTCCCAATCACCATGTATGGGTGTGAAAGCTGAATAGTAAAGAAAGCTGACAGGAAACAAATCAATTCATTTGAAATATGGTGCAAGAGGAAAGCTTTGTGGATACCCTGGACTGCCAGAAAGACAAATGGGTCCTAGAGCAAATCAAGGTTGAACTACCACTGTAAGCAAAAAATTATGAGGCTGAGGCTATCATACTCAGTTTTATAATTTTTGCCTACAGCAGTAGTTCAACCTTGATTTGCTCTAGGATCCATTTATTTGTTTTTTTGCCTACAATTTTGCAACCTCCCTAGATCCTTGCCTGGCCTGGCTCATAAAAACAGCCTGGCCTGTAACGACAGAATGGGACATGACCATCATTAATGGGTCTCTCCTTGAGGGTAGGGTTCCCCGTGCCTTCAAGGAGACACTTATTGGGCCCATCCATAAAAAAAAAAAAACTTGGTGGAGGACAATATTAACAACTACAGACCCGTCACCAATGTTCTGTTCTTAAGCATGCTAGTGGAAAGAGTGGTGGCCAATCAGGTACAGGTACTCCTGGAGGAGACCGATGCCCTTGATCCATTCCAGTCTGGGTTCAGGCTGTATCATGGCATGGAGATGGCATTTGTCACCCTGCAAAATGACCTTCTGAGGGAGACCAACAGGGGCAAAACATCCCTGCTGGTCCTTCTCGATTTCTCAACAGCCTTCAATACCATCGACCATGGTATACTCCTGGGGAGGCTCTCTGGGTTGGGGATCGGTGGCTTGGCTTTGGTCTGGCTCCAATCCTTCCCAGAGGACCGTCATCAGAGAGTGCAGCTTGGAGAGATGATTCCATCCCTTGGACTCTCAATTGTGGAATCCCACAGGGGTCAATCGTCTTCCAATTGCTGTTTAATATCTATACGAGGCCCCTGGGGGAGATCATCAGGAGTTTTGGAGCTTAGTGTCACCAATATGTAGACAACACCCAGCTCTATCCCGTCCCTTGAGTTCTGCCTGGATGCAGTGCTGGGGTGGATGAGGGATAATTGAGGCGGAACCCAGACAAGGCGAAGATCCTGCAAGTGGGCTCCCCTAATGTCTGCAGGTTGGGGGCTCCCCTTCATTTGGTGGGGCTATTCTTTGTGAAGGATGAAGTTCGCAGTTTGGGCGTACTTCTGGAGCCAGCACTACCGATGGATTCCAGGTAATGTCTGTGGTCCGTGTGGCCTTTCTTCTCACCCAACTTCGTCCCTACCTTGACACCGGGTCCCTCACTATGCTGGTCCACGCACTGGTAGTCTCAAGATTAGACTACTGTAATGCTCTTTACGTGGGGCTACCCATAAGTCTGTTATGGAAACTACAGCAGGTCCAGAATATGGCGGCCAGATTGTTGAGTGAAGAAATACCAACATATCTCCCCTACACTGGCCACCTTGCACTGGCTACTTGTCTGTTTCTGTGCCAGCTTCAAGGTGATGACATTGACATACAAAGCCCTAAACTGTTTGGGACCTCGATACCTGACAGAATACCTCCTGCTGACAAGATCTGCCTGACCAACCTGATCTTCGCAGGTGGGGCAGTTGAGAACACTGACGCTGAGAGAGGCCCGGGGAGAGATGACTAGAAACCAGACCTTCTCGGCATCGCCACCCACCCACCTTTGGAACAACCTCCTGCCCAAAATCCGCCTGGCCCCTTCACTCAAAACCTTCAAACAATCTCTTAAGACATGGCTTTTCGGACAGGTTTTTCCAGAGATTACATCGTGGTAATGCAGTTGCAGTTTCAATGATTATTTTTGCTCCACCATCTTGACTGTTAAATTAATGTTTTTGTTTTTATTTGTATTTATATTTATGTTCCTGTTGTTTTGGTTATTAGTGATGGTATGTTGCAATTTTGATTTTTGTATAACTATTATATCTAATTTTTTTTTTAGTGTTAATGTTTTATTATATTGTTTTATTATATTGTAGACTACCCAGAGTGGCCTTGAAGCCAGATGGGTGGTATAAAAGTTAAATAAATAAATAAATAAATAAATAAATAAATAAATAAATAAATAAATAAATACTTTCAGCACTTCTTGAGAAGGCAAGATTGCCTGGGAAGGACAGTAATGCTGGGAATGGCTGGAGGCCACAGGAAAAGAGGAAGACCAAAGGAGATGGATTGACTCCCTGAAGAATGCCACAGCCTGGAGTTCATAAGAGCTAAGCAATGTTGTTGAAGATGGAACATTTTGGAGCTCTCTCATTCATACGTTCACCATAAGTTGGAGGCATCATGAAGGCATGTAACAAAAAACATGTTTAACTCTTTTGGTTTCTTAAATGACAGTCCTGGCCCATCTTTTTCCTTTCCTGTTGTTCCTTCCTGTTCCTCCTCCACACACATACACATTACTTTCCTTCTTTTAACCACACTACCCATCAACTTTACAATGATATGAAACAGTCACCCCTTCATTTAAGCTGGAAAGGCTTTCACGACACTTTGCATAAATAGGCCGCTAACAGCCTTGCAATTATTAGTAATTTGAATCAAGGGACCACAGCAAAGGTTAAACTGGGAGTAAAGAACGAGCAGCAACTAATTAATATGTCAGAAAGGTACTTGTCTCTTCCAAAGGAGTTAATGAAGCTTGCTGGGGACACATGTGTGCCTTTTGTAGCCAGCTCTGATGTATCTTGTCTTAGGCTCAAATGTGTGCAAGTTGCTGGCCAGTTGGCCACCACCTGGCGGCTGGTGCCAGAATCCTTGCCCTCCCACTTCCCAGTCTTCAATGACAAGCTGCTGCTATTAAGCAAGGAGTAATGTCTGATGGTGTTGGATTCCACAAAAGGCCCCTGACAACTGTATAAAAAAGAGGGCTACAGGATGAATGGGGAGATTTTTCCATTTAATCATGATGTTAGCAACAACAAAGAGCCATCTTCAGCACCACTGTGGCCATTAACATTTATAACAAGATGCTAATAACCTTGAAGCTAGCAGTTAAACCAGGCCATTGATTGCAAATGGACTTGGGAGTTTAAACAGGGTACAACGGAGTAGAGGATTGTATCAATAACAAAGCAGTAGGCTAGGCTCCCATTTCTCTGACGCCATTCCACGTAGGAATAACGGATGGACAGATCCATCTCATTGTTTGCTTTTGCTCTATGCCCTGCAATCATGGGATGCATGCTCATTATATGTGTCTGTCTGTATTAGATCACCAACTGGAAGTTGATTTATTCATTAGGGTTTTATGTCCGATTCTTTTTTTTCAGCAAAGAGATAACAATAGTGCAATACATGCAAAGAATAGCCACAGCCCAAGAATTATTTTGGGAGTCCACTACACTGGACTCACAACAATACACTACTTCAAATTTTAACTACAGCTTACCCTCCATTCTTTACCATAGCAAGGGGAACAGCAGCCTGAACTAGTTTCTGTGGACCTCCATGTAAAAGCCCTGTGAAGTGTACCTTCCCTCACATATGATCCTGGATGCCATCAATAACATGGCTCCTCTTCACACTCTGGAAAGTGAATGTGCCCCATACTTCAATAAAAGGTATCAACAGTTCCAAGCTGTAAACTCTAGTTCCCTGTATCAGTTTCCAGTCTAGCACACAAAGGGAACTTCTGCTCTGCCCCAAACCTAGGTACTCTGTAGCATGAGTGCTGCTAAAGGTTGGCAGATAAGCAGTTCTAAGATTATTATTGAACTGCTGGATAGCTCAGGAGTTTAGGTATCTGACTGCAGAGCCAGAGGTTGGGTGGGAGTTCGATTCCTCACTGTGCCTCCTTGACAGGGGCTGGACTTGATTATCCATAGGGTCCCATGGTTCTCCAGTTCTAAGATGATGATTATGATGATGATTAACAGAAGGTGTCTATCTCCAGACTAGATCAAATGAAAAGATGAAAAGCTCTTTAATCTCCCTAGATTGAGAGCGAAGACCAAAGTCCAGCTGAAATGCATGCGGGATTTCCTCTTCGCCGATGATGCAGCTGTTGTCGCCCATTCTGCTGAAGACCTCCAACAACTTATGAATCATTTTAGCAAGGCCTGCCAAGACTTTGGATTAACAATCAGTCTGAAGAAAACACAAGTCATGGGCCAGGGTGTGGACTCACCTCCCTCTATTACCATCTCCACACAAGAATTGGAGGTAGTTCATGACTTTGTGTACCTTGGCTCAACGATCTCTGACACTCTCTCCCTAGATGTCGAGCTGGATAAACGCACTGGCAAAGCAGCTACCATGTTCTCTAGACTCACAAAGAGAGTATGGCTTAATAAGAAGCTGACAGCGTATACCAAGATCCAGGTCTATAGAGCCTGTGTCCTTAGTACACTCCTGTACTGCAGTGACTCCTGGACCCCTTGTGCATGGCAGGAGAGGAAGTTGAACACGTTCCATATGCGTTGTCTCCGACGCATTTTTGGTATCACCTGGCAGGACAAAGTTCCAAATAGAGTAGTCCTAGAACGAGCTGGAATTTTTAGCATGTATACATTACTGAAACAGCAACGTCTACGTTGGCTCAGGCATGTTGTGAGAATGGATGACGGTCGGATTCCAAAAGATCTCCTGTGTGGAGAAGTAGTGCAGGGAACTTGCCCCAGAGGGAGACCACAGCTGCTATACAATGATATCTGCAAGCAGGATCTGAAGGCCTTAGGAATGGACCTCAACAGATGGGAAACTTTGACATCTGAGTGTTCAGCCTGGAGGCAGGCGGTGCAGCATGGCCTCTCCCAATTTGAAGAGACACTTGTTCAGCAGGCCGAGGCAAAGAGGCAATCCCCGAATCCAGCAAAATCAGGGAGCTGGACAGGGGACAGATTGTATTTGTCTTCAGCGTGGAAGAGATTGGCACTCTCAAATTGGCCTTCTCAGCCACACTAGACACTGTTCCAAGACCTCTATTCAGAGCATGTTACCAGAGTCTCTCGAGACTGAAGGATGCCTACTACATAAGGAAGCTTTATGGCCCAGGAGAATCAGATGATCAGCACAGCCCATGAGCTCCCACCTGGTCTTATATAGGAGAGGTCTTTAGCTTGAGTCCTCAACCTGAGCACCTCAATAAATGTTGAAAGGCCCTCAAAAGTCTTGAAATACTGCTTCAAACTATAAAGCAATGGCTTGGAGGGGGGAAAAAGGTGGCTGAGTCACTAGCTGAACAACTGAACCTGGCCCCTGATGCCAAACTAGAGATCAGACATCAAACACCAGATACAAGCCCTGGCAAAGAGATATCTGCTGTGTTTCATTTTTGCAGCAGGCCTTTTTATGCATTTCAGAAGTGAAACAGATGGTAGTGAAGAAACACAGTCCAGAATCCTCCACCTTGAATGTATTCTGAAGTATTTGTACTGGTAAAAACAACAACACATTTTCAAGTAATGAAGAAAGACAAATGCATTGTTCTCCAAAGAAGAAGATGGTAACGGTACTCTTGAAGTACATAGCCGGGGCTTGTCTAAGATCCCAATTACAGAGGAATATGGAGGAAGATTCATCTAGAAATGTGCTTCTAGAACACAGGTGTCCTTCCCCTTAGGAAAGCAATGAGTGGCTCCAAATTGATGGATAGCTGCCAGTATGTGCAAATTTTGTGCAAAGACAAGCAAGTAAGCAAGCTTTGTGTGTGTGTTTATGTCTATGTCTGTCTGTCTTTCTGTAATGGAATAATTACAATACTTTCCACTCCAGTAGAACAGCTGCTTATTTTTAGATTCGTCTTTCAACTGATTATCTCTTCATTACCAGTTTGTTTACATCCCTGATGGTCTGCTGACTTTACTGTATTTTCAATCCAAAATTTGCTATCTGTTAGTGTTTTCTTCCCACTCTGCTTTCCCAGCTCAAAAAATAACAGCAGCCCTGACAGAAACAAGACAGTTCACATGCTCAAAAGGCATCACGACCAATCTACTTTTGGTATCAATGATTGGGTTAAAAAAAAAAAAAAAACACCCTAAGAAGTAAGCACCAATTAGTGTAGCATTATTATAACATCTGAAAAGAAAAGCCACCCCCTTTACTAGCCGGCACAGCATTACTCATTACTTCTGACACTCAAAACCCACCATTAATTCTGATTAGTGGTGCTTGATCATTTTTGACAGTTGCTTCTGTTTCCACTGATGTCTGCATTTATGTTGTGACACAATGAAATCAAAGCTGCCAGGGATCTACCTAGGAAAATATATTGGTCAAGACAACAGGCATTTGACCTTGCTTGTGTGCTTTAATCTTCACCACAAGGAAGTGACCTTGTAAATAATCAACACAAAATACTGTGTTTGTCTAACAGGAGCCTACAGTGACCATCCATAAAAGAAATTGTGGGGTGAACAGTTATAATTGTAACATCAAAGACTGTTGGAATAAAACACCTGGCTCTGTGTTAAGGGGGGAAAGGGTCCTGAACACCAAAGTTAATGACCTGAGTGACCTTAGGCTGCTGCCATAGAGTTGGGCAGGAAGAGAGAAACAGAGTTGTGTTGATTGTGCTAAATTTACCGCAGTTAATTCAGTTGAGGATGTAGCATTCAACTTCCATATATATTTAGCATGTTATTCAAGTATACACTATTTAAGCACAGATATACTGTATGTATGAATGCATCACACCTTTGAACAGCATTTTACTTTGCCAGAATGTGAATAAACTGAGTTGTGAAGATGACTTATTCCTAAGAAGCAAAATTACCGAAAAGCAAATGTTAGTTTTTCAAGACTTTGCAGTTGTGTTGTCAACTGATCCCCAAACAAGAAATGATGCTAGGTGTTATCTGCATTGAACAATGTTGAAATTTACTATTGACCCTCTGTAAGTGTGGGCACAAAACAGTAGGCTTGCTGTGTGCAAGAAAGCAAATAAGAATACATTTACACCATCAAGAAATGTGACAAGTCTCAGGGACACCCAGTGGAAGCAATACCTCATTTAATGGCATGCCATTGTCTTTCACTTTGCTCATGATTGTGCCTTGAGATATCATTGTGATATTTCTAGGTTTGGAGATACACTTCTTAAGGTCTCATAATGCTTTTCTCATGTACAGAATAAAAACTATGCTGCCCCCCTCCCATATACATTCTTCTCTGTCTTGGATTTTAATCCAAGCTAAATAATTCCTTCCCAATGCCTCCATATTGAGCCACCCTACCCTCCACCCCCCCCCCCAAAGCTGGCTCCTACCTACCCAGTCACCTCCATACCATGGAATAGTAGGGGCTTTTGGTGGCAGACAGATGGTTGGGGGAAGTGCTATGTGCCTCATGAGCTACTTAGTCTCAGTATTCCTAAGTAAATACCCCTGACCACATCTGAGCCAATGTGACATAAACTGGAATAAGTTCCCCAATTGCTTCCTTAACCATACAGTAATCATACATTTTTATTGCTGAAATCCAGCAACAAACACAGACTTCTACTTCACTGGAATCCATTTTTTTTTATTTCTTCTTCTCTGCCTAATTCATAAAAATAACCAGAATCAAGGAATAAAAGCTCCTCCAGGATTGTATGATACCAAACCTTAGGATGTAAAAGATCACTTTACACCTCCATGAAGAGCTTAAACTCACTTAATAGGCACCCTCTTGTCCCAGAGAATCCTGGGAACTGCAAGTCTCTGAGTGACGCCCATCATACCTAGCAGAAAGTAATTCCAGGGACTCTTTCGGGGATATCACACTAGTTTTACTGGTGTAGTGTGGTCGGGCCCAGAATGTTTGTGTTAAGTTCCACACCTATTTGGTATATATTCAATCATATTCATCTACAAGATGCCATTTATTCAGGGCAGGAGTTTACTGTCTCTGTGTTTTAAGGATACACAATCAAGCTTAAAGTGTACCTCTGTTTGCACCCAACGCATTGGTTCTGAATATGGACAGTATTCCATATTCTAGATGGCAATTATGTAATGAATTACATTAAAGAATCCACCCACCCACTCATTCACCCATTTTGTAGTCATTCTCACTATGAAATGTTAATTTTCTGGTGGGACAAGATAGGAAGTGATGAAACTTAATGGAACTCTTTGTTTTAAGCTTTCAGCATGCCATCTTCCAAAAGCCATTAAGGGACAAAATAATGGATATAACAAAGAAGAAAATAATGGTGACCAACAATAGAGCTTTGAAGATCCTCACCAAAAATGATGTGCCTTCATCACAAAGATATAATATATAAATCTTACAACTGCAGAGTTGGAAAGGCCCCTATGGATAATCAAGTCCAGCCCCTGTCAAGGAGGCACAGTGGGGAATTGAACCCCTGGTTCTGCAGCCAGATGCCTAAGCCACTGAACCAGGGGAACCAGCTTCCCTTCCTTTACTCTCACAGAATATCCTCATATCAATACCACAACTGAAGCCAGTCATTTTGCTTTTTAAAAGGGTTGGTCTGGTAGATTCTGCATGATGCACCCTTCAACAGGTAAAATATAAATTATACCCACATGTCCTAAAACACTCCCAGAGTCCTCAATTTTTTAAGAAATGGAATTTGCCTGAGTGCCTTAGTCTGCCCCCTTTTACTGATATTTAAATGACACTTGAACAATCCCGATGCAAACTTTGAAGATTCTACATAAAAATTCAAAATCCAAAAATATATTAAAAATGAGAAATGAGGAAGTGCTGAATACTTCAGCCAGACAACACTTACAGTTGAGAATGGTCTACCCTGAAGGCCTGACACACTGATTTTAAAAATTATACTTCCACATTGAACACTACCCACTCACTACAATATGCTAAATGTCTCTTGTCTTGGATTTTCAAAACAAGATTTCCACAGTTACCCAAAGTTATCTGCTTCTTATCACACGCCCTGTTTGGCATCAGACACGTTTGATTCATTCATCATTGTCAGCACACTAGCACACTAATTATTTCAAATTGTTTCCCCCGACAGAGGTCTAGGACAAATGCAGACTAGCCAAAAATAGCAGTTATGAATAATTATGCATAATTTACCTCAAGGCCTGAGCCAGCCTATTATTAAAACTTTTACTTGCCACCTGTGATTCATGCTAATTTGAGCTTTCAAATTAGATCAAGATGTTTTTTTTACAAAAACAAATAGAAACAACCACCCTGCTTGAACACCCAGAAAAAGCAAGGCCACCATATCCCTGTGGTCCCCCTCAGAGATGTTTTCTCCACTTTACTATCCTTTATAGGTCTAGGACTACAACTCCCAGTGCATACAGATAGGCTGCTAATTAGGCACCACATTGGAAAAGGCTGCTCCAAGAGATTTTGTAATACTTTCAACACTTTTAAGAATGTTTTGTTGTTTTGGCTTTTCTCCTTTGCTGGCTCACTAATATGATAAATCCTGCAGACGGAAGGTCAATTGTGAATGATTTTGCGGGAATAATTCCCTCCCTCTTAAAACAAAAAGTGCATTTCTTCAGCAAGTGATAAGTTCTTTGCAACATCTTCAAAGAAAATTCAGATCCTTTAACCTGGAAATAACTTAAATTCTTTTTGTGGTTGTAATCCTTTAGTCCTACAGTACTACTGCTTGTATACACTGTTGTAAAAAGCACAAAAGCATATCATTGTACAGAAAATAGAAAAGACTCAGGATATAGTGGTCATTGATATCTATTTGATGTATACATCAAATACATGTAAGTAATGGTGCAACAAAGGGGAACCATACAGAAAGGAGCAGACAAAAGGAAGCAATGGACATGTCCATTTCTTTAATACATTGTGCTTCCCTATTCTCTTCAGTGACACATTTTTGGATAATGATTTTTACATTGTCTGGAGCTTTCTGTAGCCTAGAAGAGATGTATAAAGTAAAAAACACTGATAAAATATTTAAGACATATTTTGCACCTGCAAAATAAGAGAGGGGGATGGATGCTATCCTACAAGACATTTACTTACAGTATTTCCCCCGTTTTTATTTTATTTTTTTGCTACAGTGGCTTAAAAAAATGGGTGCCCTTTTGTTTTTGTTTTTCAGAAATCTTGCTGCATGCATTAATGTGCTCATCTGTGCAAAGGTGTCTAGGTTTGCACTCAACTTTTGTTTGTATAGACCTTTTCCACTGCCTATGATTTCTGCATTTCTGTTCCTTCCTGCCACTCTGATGATTATCTTGCCCCAACAAAAGTTCACCTTGAGGTTAAATTCTACCACTTAACCTTTTATTTGGACAAAGGCCTTTTAGTGCCATACATGTTGGAATCTTCTTCTCTGTATTCCGATCTCCTTGTTATCTCCCAACAGCTGTTTGTTTAAATGACCAGACAAGATCATCATAAATGTTTGTACCTTTTGCATTTTTGTCCCTTTGCTTTTTCTTCCTACTAACCATTATGATTCTGATGAAGCGGGTGGCACTTCACAAAAGCTTGCGCCGAATAAAGTTTGCTGGGCTGCATAGTGCCACAGCCTCATGCTGTTTTTGCTACAAAAGATTAATATGGCTACCATCCTTGAAATTCTGGAAACTTATATCCTCTTAAAACCAAGAGCCCAAAAGGAGATTAAAATAATCAATGAACATGTCAGGCTACTCAGAGACATGTCTCCCTCTGGATCTGTTATAGAAGCTGTGCAGGAGCCATGTGGCAGATGACCTAGGATCTATGGCAGGCAATGTGTTGAGATCAGGTAGCACTCAGACCAGCAAAACAAGAGAAGGCCCCAGAAGACAGCACAGGAGAACTACCAGATATTCATGAGGATGTGAGAAGACGATTAATTTACATAGAAAGAAGGTGGGTTTGTGCTCCATTTGTGGGACAAATTGCTCAGGCTGTAGTTACCAAGTGGAAGTTACAGATGGAAGAAAGCAATGTGCTACTGGAGCCAGGAGAGTTCACTTGTTTGCTCCACTCCACAAATCACAACATTTGAGAACTAGAATGTATTGATGACCAAGGGTGATCTAGGCCAACTCCCAGCCACTGCAGGAAATTCAATGTAGGCAGTCCTCTCTTTAAAAACTTTATGTAAAGCAAAGTCCATCACCTTCCAAGGTAATCCATTCAACTGTTACACAGATCTCAATGATGGGCTGTCCTAAATTTGCAGAAAACAAGCTTGCTCCATCTTCTCTGTGAGAGCCTCAGTTATCCAAAGAGAGCATTAGCATAATTTCCCAATCTTCTCTCTCCAGATAATTCTTACTCAACTCCCCCTCCCAGCTGCTCCTAATAGACACTGATTTCCAAAACCTTTACTATTTCTGTTGACCTCCTCTGTTGTTGTCATCCATTTCCCAGTTCTTAGCACATCGTTTTTGGCTTGCACTTTCCTCACCTGAACAGCTGTCACAAGAGCACAATGATATCTGAACCCAGTGACAGGATATGGGGCTCACAGCATTCCAATCCAAATCGTACAGGAAAGTCTACTGTACATGTCTTCTACAACAGGCTTCCTTGTACCAGCTGCATCTTCTCCTGGCAGTGAACTTTGGTAATTAAAGACTTCCTCCTCCTGTCCTGCAGCACCCTGTGGCTTCCTGATGATATAAAGGATTCCACAGGAGCCTCAGGACTTGCAAGGAGGGGATTGGAAATGTTTTATTTGCAAAAATATCACCATAGCTGATAACATCAGCAGCACTATGTGGTATAACTTATGGCAATCTGTTGTTATGGTGCCAAAACATATAATTATACTCAAATTTAAACACTGTATACAATTGCAGTGTTAAGAAGATTGCATATTCCCAGAGATTAGCATGTTTACCCCCTCCAACAATGAGATTTATTTAAAGGGCATCTGATTGCCTGACTCAGCTGTCGAACGTATAAGCTAAACCTACTCAATCAGAAAACAATCACAAAACAAAGCATGCAAGTGCTAGTTTGAACAGATATTTCAATACTCAAGGGAGCACTGCTTCCAAGAATGTGCTAAGCACATGTAGAATGACCCTATGACTTCAAGCACTACTGAGTAGTAGTAGCTTTTCTAGAGATGCTTTCCCATTTTAAGCAGCTAAAATAAAATTTTAAAGCATATTTGTGGTTACACACATAAACACACACACACACTAGAAGTGTGAAATATTGATTTATGGCTTTGGTAAGAATTCTGGCCAGCAACACTAAGGAGGCAAATATTAGATTGAAAGAGGGGAGTGAAGTCTTACTTTCAGCAATGTTATGAAAAGACACAATTTACCTAGCACACATTCAGTTTTGTTCTTCTCCACCATTCTAGGATATGGCAAGTTGCTACACGTGCAATTCTTTACTCTACACAATTGTTAAAGCAGGACTGGAGAATATGTGGTAAGCCAGATGTTGGATTGAACAAGCTGCAATCCCTCACCATTGGTAATGCTGGTTACAGCTGGTGGGAGCTGCTGCCCAACAATATCAAAAGCATCCCACATTCCCCAGCCCTGAATTAGAGGAACAGGAACCCTGTCCTTTCTCATTGCATTAGTTCAACAGTTCATACTTGATTTTTTTTTTTTTATGTGACCATCAGCCATTTCCTTCTATCTTAGAGTAAACGTCCACTTCTGATATGGCATAAACAAATCTTGGCTGTCACTTCATGATTCTGTTTTATTTACTGGCTCAGTTAGTTCTGAATTTTATGTGAGAAGACAGCTGCAGGGAATTGCAGTTTTTCATTTTATCAAAACCAATCAAGATTCTGATCTTGGATCTACATATGGAAAGTCTTAATTTGAAGCATGGGAATCATTTTCATTCAAGTCTGTGAATATCTGTGAGAGAGTCAGTGTGTATCCTCTCCTCTCACACACTTCCTGGTTTTATTTATCCTGCCCATCTTGCCTTCAAACCTCCCTGGAAATTGAATAATAGTGGGATTCCAGATGTTCCACCTTCTTAAAACTCATGAGAAAGAACTCATTCACACAACAGTTGTGAACATCGTTCAGTGTCCCATGGCCAAAACTAAAAGCTGATGTGTGATACAATGGTCTGCCTGTAGCTGCTGATTAGAGATGGGGGTATTTGTGTTTGTATACGAATACCCCCATCTCTACTGCTGATCTCCCTGATTACTCGTTTACACACTGAAGAAGAGTAAGGGGGACTCTCCTGAGGTAAAAAGTTGCAAGAAACATTATTTGGAACAGAGATATTGCAATAGCTGGTGTCATTTCATAAGTCAACCCATCACTTGATGTTCCTGTCTCGAGGAGCTGAGCATGCCTGTTTGAATTGCCTCATCCAGTCAAATAACACCCGTTCCACCAATCTAAGGAAGTAAAAGCAAGCAGGCCTTACCAACAGTCCTTCTGAGAGCCATGTGCACTCATGGATGTTTTTGTTTCCTGTACCACTTTTTAATCGTGCTTTTACTCTCTGAATTTTTGGACGTTACATTGACAGCTCCAGTAAAATGTAACCTTTCTTTCTTTCTTTCTTTCTTTCTTTCTTTCTTTCTTTCTTTCTTTCTTTCTTTCTTTCTTATACCACCCCATTAGTGCAAGCACTATTCTGGGCAGTTTACAACATGATGAAATAAAATACAACAAGAGCAATAAAGTATAAGTAAAACCAATCAAACAGATAAAACAAGATACTACAAGAGGCATAATATCCTGATAGAAGGCAGAACAAGAGGCATAGAGTCAGGCAGGGTAGCATTGAAAGGCTTGCCTAAATAACAAAGTTTTAAGAAGCCTTCTAAATGATGGGAGGGGCAACTACCTAAAAAATAAGAAAAATTGCATTTAAAGCATTATTTGCCCTCTGAAAATTAACAATAAAATACATTACCTGTTAAATGGCAAGAATTAATTTTTTGACAGTCCTTATATCATACATCCTTACATGAGGTTATGCTTTCATTCAGCTCAAAATGTCATTTGTTTGAGATAACAATGTTACTTGTAAAACATTGCCTCCAAGCACTAGAAATCTGTAACAAAAATCTAAACTAAAATATGAAGTTTTTTACCTTTTAGCTAATTGTTCACATACATACTCAGAAAGAGTATGCATAAAAAATAATCTAAATGCATAAAAAAGAATTTAAAAATGGTTTTAGATCTTGTAGTAGAATTTTTCCCCAAGAGGTTTATTTCAGATGCATATGACTTCTGCTTCTTTCTTTTCAGCTACTTTTCTCAGGTTAATTGTGAATCTAGGTTTCAATTTTGAAAACTATGAAACACTTAAAAAAAAAACTTTAACTGGACAATACATATCATCAAATGAATACACACTGCATTATTCTCTTTTCTTTGATTTAAAACTCTCTTTTTTATTACAGATAACAAACCACTACTTTTGCTTGCCTTGGGCATTTTATCACTACAATCTATACAACAATGCAATTTCATAGCAGCAGAAATTCTGCAAAGGGATGCTGTAGTAGAAGAAATATTGTATGCAAACTCAATTTTAAGTCCCGAGACCAGAAATACCTAGGAATGGCATCGACATTCACAGTCAATAAAATCCACTGGAAACACATTTAATCACTAATGTTTTCCACAACCATTGTCTGATCATGGTAGTTTATGCTACTGACAGTATTTTACCCTTGAGATTCCTTTGATGCCTGTGTAAAGTAGCATCGTGTAAATAATTTATTGCAAAACATCTGGTTTAAATAAAGCCAAACAGAGAGAAATAGTACATGTCAAAACCAAATCATGCTCTGAACTTACTAAAATAACTATTTTAATTTCAGACTTATTGGTGAGAAGAAATTATTAAGCAGAGGGTACAAAGTAGTTCAGAGCACTATCGCTGGATACTGTCTAATGAAATTTCTGATTAATATATACAAAATGACACATATAGAATCCAGGAAATCTTCTAGCCAATGTCATTTGTTCAGGGGGAAGGGGCAGCTTGAACCCTGGATCCTTCATAAATATTGGCTCAATGTAGGGACTGATGTCTGGTTTAGTTTAGTAAAGAAAACAAATTTTTTTTACTCTTCTGATTTTTTTTTACTCTTCTGGTAAATGTTGTTATATGCCATCAAGCTGTTTCCCAATTATGGTGACTCTATGAATGAATAACCTTCAAAAGGCCTTGTTATCATTAACAAGTCTTGCAAACTATAGTCATGGTTCCTTTATTCAGTCAATCCATTGCCTCTTTTTCCTTACCTCCTGCCTTTCACTTTCCCCAACATTACTGTCTCTTTCAGTATGTCAAGTCTTCTCATGATATATCTAAGTAAGACAGTCTTAGCTAAGTCTATTTCGCTTCTAGTGAGAATTCAGGCTTCATTTAATCTAGTACCTTTTTATTTGTCTTTCTGGTGCTCAAAGATATTAATAAAGCTCTCCCCCAACACCACATTTCAAATGAATTAACTTCTTTTCCGGTCAGCATTCTTCAGCATCCATATCCAAAACTGCAATCACGAATAACAAAGAGTGGATAATTTTGGCCTCTATTTCTAATGCCTTATCTTTAAACTTTGGGACCTTTTCCAGTTCTTACACAGCTGCCTTTCAAGTTTTATTATGCTTCTTATTTGTTGGCTACAGTTTCAGTTTTGACTGATAACTGAACCAAAGTATAGAAAATCTTGAATAATTCTGATTTCTTTACTTTCAAAATTAAAAGTTTGTCATTCAAATCAGCGCTGTTTTCTGCCAGTAATATGTTCCCCTGCATATCTTAAATTACTGATGCTTCTTCCACTAATTTTCACTCTTTCATCATCTGAATTTAACCAAGTTTTTCCTATGATTGTCTCATTGTAGGCCTTTGGTCCAAAGACCCTGTTAAGATACCATCTAAAAGACTCTGTATGATGTATAAATCATACAGAGTCTTTTAGATGTCTTTAAATCATAAAGCTTCCACCTTTTGTGATGCCATGGTAGTATCTCAAAGGGAAATCACACCAAGAGAAGGAAGACATCTGCTACATGCTCCTCAGAAGGCCGGGCATCTTCTCTTTACAAATTATTCCTGTTCAAAGTCAAAATAATAGGATACTCACAAAATCGAATCATGAGGTCTTTCCTTAATTGGTACTTATTACACAACTTGGTCTTTACTTAAAACACTGGTTTCCTTCTCTTATTTTAAAACACTAAGGCAGCTAAACATTTGAAAACCTGAAAGAATGATACCCCCATGTTAACTGTATCATAAATAAAAGTCCAGAAGGGACTAAAAGAAGCCTAAATCCAACACAATAAACACAGTGCAGAATCAAAATGTTTATAGCCTCTGTGATGAACATCTTCCAACCTGAGAGACTAACTGGATGGCTAAGAGGTTCTCCACACCCACATTCCAGTGGTAAGCTGGATAAAATGTAAAAGGCTGAGACCAAAAAACTCACCATATTTAAGCTTCCAGCTCCTCCTATCAAGACAAAAGATTCATGAAAGGCATTTCAGCCTTTCAGAATGTGAAAAATACTGTAGCAAAACTGGAAAACCACCAAATATCAGTGCTTGGGAAAGGACAGGAGAGGCTCAGAAGAATCCAGGAGGACTTGTGGCTCTCCACCCATGGCACAGATCAAGAACATTGGTCACTGTGCAAATTCTATTCGAAAAAGAGAAATCTGTAATAGCAATGATGGTACGAATTTTTATGCTTGTGACTAAAATCCTGAGTGGAAATGATGGTGGAAAAGAGAGCTAAACTCAATCTGCCTGTTTCAGAAAAACTGGTATTTATATATTAATCACCGAAGGACATTCAATCTTTATTCATACTGTATCAGAATGTTACAGAATTTAAAACTTTGAACGCATATGAAAAAACAGATAAATTTTAAGCAAATTTAAAATATTAAAATGATTAGACTGTTTCTGACCAGAAGCAGGCTACTTCAACAGCATTATCTTTGCATGCACATAAATGCTGCATTGAATGAATTTCTCCATATACTGTACACAGAAAATTTGTGCTGTATCCAAGTAGCTCCATTTTCCTTGCTTATTTTTTTATCTTCCTACTTTGCTTCTATTAAGTGACTTCTAGGGGGCATTGAAGGAGCCTCCCCAAAGAAGGGAAAGCATCGCAAGTACAGTCAGGTGTCCACTGGGTAACTACCTGGAGCTGGCTAATCCTTCCTATCCAAAAGCATTGCACTGTAAACTGGGGGACGTAAAGATTAACATGTGAGTTTGGATATACTGTAAATGACAAAACACCTCTGCATTTCCCCCCTTTAAAATTAAAAATAAAGTAAATATGTTTTTGAAAAAGTTCTTTCCTGGTCATAGGTAGGGTTGCAGATGAAACATAATGGCAGGAATTCTACTGGTGTTTGCCTCAAGCTTGCATAATTTCCTGTGACTCACTGACAAGGTGCTGGGGCACATCTCGACTGCACAGTCAGGCATGTGGCTTGGCTTAGACATACCTTAGCACCTTGTCCATTAACCACAACTAACCATAGTAAGTTACACAAATCTTACATGAACACCAGCAGAGGTCCAGCCTGTACAAAATAAGAAACATTATTTTGTTCAACAAATTATAGAACCGTTTGCAACTTAGAGAAACAAAAGAGCACACAGAATATAGCACTGAGGGGGCACAGGCCTTGGGGGTTATTTTATTTTTGCTCTCAGTTCTCTAAACCACACAGTATACTTTGGATCCAAAGCTATGGAAACCTCTCCCTACACTTCTGAAAAGACAAGCAATAAATCCAACTGAGGAAAAAAAAAATTGCCCACAACACTGTCAATATGTAAGAGCACAAAATCAATAGATATTAAATTAATTTGTTATTCATGGTAGGATCATTAATCACAACAAACTTAATATCGATAAAAATTATTGGCCTTGTAAGCTTAACACTCCTAGTTATGCTAGAGTTCTATACTTTTTCATGCCACGTTAATACTGGACCTGTTCAGCAATCTTTCCAGGCTTCAAAATAATAGTTTATGAAGCCAAGGATTAAGAATGAGCACTTCTGCTTCCACTGCCCCTCTTCTCTCCCCCACTCCTCGCTCCACTGGCCTTGACATAAAAGTTCCATGTTAGAGCCAAACTGGGAAACTCTAGTTCAACCCGGAAAATAAGCTAGGACGTGATCACTAACATCCATAATCCACACTGAGGTGGGTGTTGACACTGCTGCCCGCATTGGTCTGGAGGGAAGAGAGATAGAGAGATGACTTTGGAAGTAGCCCTTCCACTATAGAAATACTGCTCATGCTCTCAAGCAGACTGAGTTGAGCATGAAAACCATGTGAGTCTCTGCTGCATAACCAGAATCAGAAGGATTTTCAGACACTAGTTTCACTTATCCCATGGAGGAGGAAGGGTCGAATGGCAGTATGACACAAGTAATTGTTGCAGGACTATGAAATCATCCCAACAATCAGCTGCATGGAACATATTTGGAGAAGCATGGTTAAAGTACTGAAACTTCAAAGCGATGCTTTTCTTCTTAGGAAAAGAGATGAAATTGCACATACGGATCTAGATACCAATGATGCATATCGCATTACTCTCCTCTGATACCATATGAACTGGCAATGTTTGACACAGTATCCACCTTCCAACCAAATAGCCTTCTCAAACTATAAAAAAATGAATAAAATAAATATGTTTTTTCACAGGTACACGGGAACCTGTTTTGAGGTCCTCCACCATAACAATTCTGGAACCTAAAAAAACAAAACATTATGACTCCCTCTTCATCCTCACCCATGTTCACTCTCCCTCCCTCCTTTCCTCCCTCCCTCTCTCCTTCATTCCACCCCAACTTTCTCTCATGGAATTGAGACTCAAGACATCTAACAGAGAAAAAAAAGAATGAAAAGACTGGAGTATAAATTTATTAGTTTATAATTATTAAAAGAGGTGAATTAAAATGAATAGCTTTTGGGAAAAAATAAAACAAAGTTTTTAAATAAACAAAGAGAGGGCACACTCACTCAGGCCCCTTTTGTCAACCCAATTCGACTGCCAAAACCTGGCTGGCTGGTAGAAGGAGAGCAGGGAATGGTGAGCTGTGACTCACCAACCCAGAGGTAGATCACCAGCCATGGCATGTGGCTTGAGAGGTAACTGACACCTCTGTTCTTTTAGCCATTCCAGGCAGGCTTGCACAGATACAATTTGTGACTCCCTGGGAGGTTATCAACCCATACATGGATGGTATTGTGTGGTACCAATCAACCTCACCTACTGAGAAATCCAGATGCATGAAATGAGTCGAGTCCATGGGAGGGATGATCTCTTAAGATCAGGGCCATCAGGTGCAGTGAGCCAAGTCACTGTTTTATATGATATTGGCACATCCTTGCACATTTGATAAATGAGCACCTAGTGTAATTTAACTTTTAGGCCCTCATCTTCTCATTCTATGCTCTGCTTATGAGGAACCAACAACTCAACTACTTTACTAGTTCTTGCAACAAGAGTTGTATTTTCCTGGACTGTGCATTCTACACAAATGTGCAAAACCAATAGTGAAACTGCAAATTTAAATAGAGAGCATCATCAAAACTGAAAAGCCACCATGTCACACTGGCCTCCTCCTGCACTGAGGGGCTTCTTGTTGAAGGTTTCTCATTTACCAGTCATACAAGGATAAATCAAGTCAGGATTTACCTCCCTAGCCTACAATGAAGTAATCTGGAAACATCCTTTTCTTTGATAGAAGCATTATGCTTTTTACAGTCACCTTCAGGCTAAAGCACTTCAAAAATGGGGTCAAATAATTCATTCATTTTTTAAAACTGTATATTACAGGCTCCAAATACTTCTTGCCAATTCCAAATCTACATGATTTCCTCCAGTGACCATGGCTTCTTCAAGTAATTTACCACACTTATTCTTTATTATGACTTTTTCCACATTCTTCCTTCATTTCCAACTTTAATAATCTTATTAGCCATCCAGTAACCTTTCAATCACCCATTGTATTTTATCTTGCTTATTCTATTAATCACTGATGGCTTTTTGCACTTCCATGTTCCCCATATGGTTACAGAAATAACCATTACAGCAAACGAAGACCAATAAATTATCTCAAGCCACTTATGCCCTCTTTCCTGTCTCTTTTATTTGCTTCTTAAATCTAATACCAATTTCCAATCAAAAAATGCAGAATCTATGTCGTATTCACCATTACAGCCAAAACCAGGAATGTTATGGAGACCAAATCTGGTGCACTGTTTACGCTACTAGATTCAGAAATGGCAAAACTGCATCTACCCCCCCTCACTCAGTTATGAAACTTATTGTCTTCAGTTGCCAGCTTCCTACCAACTTAGTTCATGTTGCAAAGTTGTTAGAAGCTTAAAACAAGAGTAATTTAGATAGCTTTGAAAAAAAGAATGGGTACAATGAAAGGTAACATTAGCAGCAGGGACCCGCCATGATGAACTATTAAGAAGTCTTCATGTTTAACAGTTCTGAACCCCAGGTGAAAGTCAGTGGGTGGATGCTATGTTGCCTCCTTACCAAGCTTGTAATTTTCTGGGAGACATTGTGCTGGACACTTAAGATATGCCAAACTAGATGGATCAGTGAATTTGCTTTTTGTTGTTTTATAACAACACTCCACGTTACTGGAGAACGAATCAAATATAAATAGGATATAAAAATAATTATTTTTTCAACTCTTTTAAAAGCAGCTTTTATCCTTTTCATAATTCCATGAGAATATGTTAATATCTGTAGCTTGCTAGCACTGGTTAGAGAGACAAACTCAAGCAGTAGGTGTTCAATCATATCAGTATATTTGGGTTGATTAACTCTCTGAAGGAGTTGCTCGAACAGAGATGAGTTAATTATACCCAGACAAACTACAGAGTTTGGTGGAGAATGAAAATTTAGTAGAGAATGTATATAAACAAGGCTACAGAATCTCATCTGCCTATGGAGGAGTCTTTGTTCCTTTTTCTGTGCCACATTCTCTTTCTTAGCTAACCCAGGTGGGTCTCTAAAAGAACATTCATTTGAAGGCTGTCAAGAAATCTATACATACACATGTATGGAGCTCCTTCCCAGGCTACCAAATTCTTTTGTCCATTATTCTCCCAAATATGAATCTGTCTTCTACAAATACTTCATCAAAAGAATGAAGACCCAGAAGAAAATAATTAGCTCAAGTGTAACAGAATAAACATTGCTGCTTGTGAGCTTCATACCAGAAAGAAAATTAGGGACAGAATATGTTTTGTTTCTGGGCTGGCTAAATATCTTGTCCTTGAACATAAAAGGAGCTAGGTGAAAGTTTAATTACAGAAAGGCCTGGCTCAGGTTTACCAAGAAACTCCTAAGGAAATCAGATTTTGTGTAACCATCACATTTGATTAATGACAAATAGCCAGATAGATGAAAAGCAGGCCCAAACTGACCAAACGAACCAATTTCCTACATACAATGCACTACAACAGCATACCTAGGTTGTTTACATTAATCAAAAGGGATGCCTTTAACTCAACTACTACAGCGGGCTAAACAAACATCCAAATCACGTTTTACCAATGTTTGTAAATACCTTCTAGTACTAGTTCCAATACATGTGGTTTTAAAACGTTACTTCCAAACATGTCAGACATAATTACAAAGAAATGTTGCATGCACTGTAAAAATATGGCAGCTCTTCCCCTGTGGCCTCCATTTCCACCTGACCATTTGGAAGGACCGACAATACCTTTATTATATTACTGCATTTCAGATTTGCTGAGCCCTATCAATATGGCCTCTTTTTTTTTTTCATATCCAGAGAATGATGGTGTTTAGTCAGAATTAAACTAGGCACTGCATAATTAAAAACAACAAGCAGTCTTGTAGGTGCCTTCATTGTGAGCGTAGGATTTTTGTTTTGTTTTTTAAAGTCTAATTCAGAATTTAGCAACCTGTCAAATGTTTTCCTATGCATATATAATTGGGCATGGCCCTTCAAGGGCACGTTTCAACATTCTGCTGAATATTACTTGCTGTTGTTGATATGTAGGCCGGCCTAACACATTGCTATATGGCCTTCTGATGGCATAAGAGGTAGGGATATGATAAAGTAGTAACATTTCTGTAGAGCAGCCAGTCCCAAACTGATGCACTGTAACTGTATTGAGACATCATGGAAGTGGTAGTCCAACACTTTTGAAGGGGGCTAGATTGGGAGAGTTAGAACTAGAAGCAGCTGAGACCTATATGTGTATTTTAGATATGCATTTCTCTAATATGCACTTGCGGTAGGCCTGCACCCCTTCCCCAAATTTATTTGATTGATTGATTGATTTAAGAGAATTTTTTGTACCACTTTTCATTTTAAAATGGCAAAGCACTACATGGTGACAAAAATAAAGGTAAAGGTAAAGGTTCCCCTTGACAATTTGTCCAGTCGTGTTCGACTCGAGGGGGTGCTGCTCATCCCCGTTTCCAAGCCATAGAGCCAGCGTTTGTCCAAAGACAATCTTCCGTGGTCACATGGCCAGTGCGACTTAGACACGGAACGCTGTTACCTTCCCACTGAGGTGGTCCCTATTTATCTACTCGCATTTGCATGCTTTTGAACCGCTAGGTTGGCGGGAGCTGGGACAAGCGACAGGCGCTCACTCCGTCACATGGATTCGATCTTACAGCTGCAGATCTATAGACCTTACAGCACAGAGGCTTCTGCGGTTTAACCCGTAGCGCCACCACATCCCACTACAAAAATAACAGCAGCAGCTAAAACAATAGAACCATATAGAAGAGTCAAATTCATTTAATCCATTTATTAAAGCAGTGGTTCACAAACCTTTTTGACCCGTGGCTCCCTTGACTTACTGGCCACGGCTCCCCAATATGATACTTTGGTGGGGGGAGGGGAGAAAGCCTGGCTTAAACAGTACTTCCATTTTTAATCCTAGAAAATAATTTATAATTACAGGATGAACAGTGAAGAAAACTGACAGAACAAAAAAATAATTCCTTTGCAATGTGATGTTCAAGGAAAGCTTGATAGATATCATGGACCACCAAAAAAGACAAATAAGTAGGTGCTAGATCAAATCAAGCCTAAACTTTCTCTAGAAGCAAAAATGATGAAACTGAGGCTGTCATCATGAGAAGACAAGTCTAACTGGTAAAGACAGAGAAAATTAAAGTCAACAGAAAAAGAAGATGACTAAATAAGAGATGGAGCGATGGGAGGGGTATGGGGTGTGGTGGCACACACACACCCCACACAGGCATAGATAGACACAGATACACACACATCCCTCCCGCCTTCCACCTGAAAGTCTCTGGGTGCCGTGTGAGGCTGTGACCGTGGAGGCAAATCCGTGTCTCTCCTGCTGCCCTCAATCAGTCGGTCAGTGGGCTACATCTGCAATGGATCCCTATAAGTACTGTTGAGAGATCTGCTTTACCACAGTTCCCAAGAAACAAAAGGAAAATGATCTGTATCACCACGGTACTAGATGTACCTCATATTTAAAGCTGCACTGTGGCAAAGATCCTTCCTGCTATTCCTTCCTGCCATAACACCTTTCTATGGGAAACGAGGATGTTTCTCTCCATGTTGTCCTTCTACCAGTGAGAAAAGCTTTCCTATTTGAGTAGAGTTTCAGCTATCGTTTGTTTGTTGAGAAAGGGTTTTTTATTTTTAAATCATTTTTAAATTTAACAGAAACGTAATATTAAAGTTTAACATATTTTTGTATGTTTCCATCTATAAATGCTCTTCAAAAACAATTTAAATTTATATATGTTTTAATGTTATTGTAAACCATCTTCTGTACCCATTAAGGAAAAAAGATGGGATATAAAGCCAGTTGAAAAATTAGATTATATTCTATGGAGAGAAAAGGGAGAATGTGTTACCTAGTTGCAAATTTCCTTGCATTTCACTGCCAAGACAAAGTACTGCAGTACTATGAAAAGAAATTATCCCTGGGGCCTCTTGAAAGGGAAGGAATGACTCCTAACTACACACTCAATGAAACAGGAGTTCATTGAATTCAGTCAGACTCAGAATGTATCTGCATTAGAGATGTAACAACTAGATGCTATCTTAAGTGTCATGTGTCTATGCTATAGATTCCTAGGACTTATCGTTGGGTGACATACCGAGAACTCTGTGCTAGAGAGCTCTAGTGCTCAGAGGAGTGCTCTAGAGCAGAGGTCCCCAACCCCCGGGCCACGGCCCAGTGCCGGTCCATGGCCTGAGCCGGATCGGGCCGCGGAGACAGACCTCCCGCCCCACTCCCCGCACACACTCACCCCCGCACAGCTGATTCACGCATGCATGCATGCTCCAGCACGCCCATGCGAGCGCCACGCCGCCGTTTGCGCCTGCACGCGAGCGCGCCTGCACAAGCACACCACCGTTTGCGCATGCAGCGCGCGTGCTCATTCACGCGAGAGCATGCATGTGCGCTTGTTCGCACATGCACATGAGCGCGGGGGTGCACCGCCTTCCCCAGCCGGTCCGCTGGGTGAAAAAGGTTGGGGACCCCTGCTCTAGAGCTCTCTAGTAGAGAATTCTAACCATCTCAACAAACAATAAATCCCAGGCTTACTAAAGATAGAGCGGCGCCAATTAAAAGCAGCAGATACAATCTCAGGGTGAATGGGCATGCCACCCTTACTGCTTTTTTCAGGTCACTTTGGGCTACTCTCATATTCCTACATTTCCCAGAACACAATTTGGATTGTTCGTTTCAGGAATATGTAAAAAAAGGCTCTAGCCCCATTCTGCTTCCAAGGGCTCTCAGAATCTCTGGGCAAAACTATTGTCCATCGTGCTCCCACAAAGGTAAGCAGTAACAGTGACAGGTGGCATACCCATTGGAATAGTTGTGGCTAAAAATATTTCAACAGCTGCAACTCCCAACTGGATTTCTGTTTCAAAAGTGGCAGTAGTCAGGCTAGCTAGACGTCTGTTCCAGCCCTGTGCGGACCCATCAGACCTTGTGAATTGTTCCCTTAGGCAACAGCAGTTGAGATTTTCTGCACATCAGTGCATCTACTTACAGCACTGGCCACAGTGATGAGCATGCAGAACTAAAAAGATCGAGCCTCTTCTCCAGACCTCTGAAAGCACAGGCAGCCGGGGAACAGTCAGAACTAAATAATAAGCACTTCTGCATTTATGATGTTCCCAACTTTGAAACAAGCAGTGATGTTGTCACACATAACCTTAATGATAATTGAATATGGACTGGCTAAAATCCTGTTGCTTAGTGCAGTAAGTCACAGTGGAGTAGGCCAACTGAATCAATGGGGATTTAGTGAACCTTCATAAGTTCCATTGATTCAAATGGGCTTACTCAAACTGTGATTTACTATGATAAAGTAAGTTGTTCTTTGAGTAGACCCATATGAATTAACAGAACTTATGGAGGAATCAATTCGCTGACTCCCCACTGATTCAATTACTCTACTGTAATTTACTATACTAATCAACAGGATTTTGGTCATGCAAACATAACAGTTCACCACTGAGAAAGACAAGATCACCACACAGTAACTCCTCATTCCTGCATAAAAATATTTTGTCTTAACCATGCTGAAATTGTAACACAAAAGAATGGCAGGCAGACAAGGAAAGTATAAGCAGCAGAGTGTATATCTAATCTACAAATTAGGCTCTTTGGACTACACATTGACTTTCGATATTTTCTTATTCCCTGTAAATCTTATTTTAATAAATTATTTTTCCAAGTCCTTGGCAGAATGTCCAGAAATATTTAACACAAGGAACAGATACAAATGGAAGGATTTCAATAATAATAATAATAATAATAATTTAATAGGGATATTTTCGTGATTTTTAATATTTCAAGGATATAATATTTGGCATTTTAAAGGCTGAACTGCTTTAGGCATGGGCAAAGTAAGACCTCAGGCCATTTCTGCAGCTCCTAGGCCCACAAAATCCCCCCCCCCTCACAGATAGAATTTTTAAAAAATTCTGCTCCCACAATCTTTGCACAAAACTGGTTGGCTTCTCTCCAAACCTGGATGCCTTCCCTCCTCCCCAAATGCCAAGTCAGAAAGGGATGTCTGGGCATTTCTGATTTCAATTATCAGATCTCCCCCCCCCCCCATCATTTCCAGGCGTGGCATAGCCTGTCATAGGTGCTGGGGCTGAAAATTCTGCCTCCAGGCCTGCCAAAGTTGCCCAGCATGCAAGATACTTTTTCAGATGCTGAGAAAGAGATACGTGTTCGCTGAAATCCTGTGGCATAGCTCCATGCAAGCAATGGGAGTGATGTCAGCAGCCGCCACAAATTGTTAATGATTATAGACAAACTGCCACAGATGCAAGGGAATTTAAGGACATGCACAACTCATCAACAACGTGACAAAGTCAGATGCACCCAGCATTCCCAAAGGAGGCAGTTCATCATCAGCAATTTGCTGCTGCTGATAATGATCATCCTTGCTCCACACGCAGAGATACACAACATCATTTCAGTTATTGTCTTGCAACCCTGTTTATATTGTTGTTTTGCACTTTTCAAAGTGGGAAAGTAGTTGTGCTCTGGGGCCTTTTCAAAAGGCACTGTTTCTGCATACAATGCTTGCTACTAATATCACTGCATGGTAATGTGAATCTTTTGTTACTGAAATCCTCTCTGCGTATACTCAGAAATAGTTTAGTGAGCTTCAACTGTATAGGTTTGAAGCCTTAGTTTCCTAAACTTTTCGGGTCTTCCCTCTTACAATTCAAACTGAGCAACAACTATCGCCTTCATGAATATATTTTGCATGGAAGATCAATTACTGTTATATGAAAGTATAGCAGAAGTTAACTGAAACCAAGTGCTAAACTTCCAAATAGGTAAAAAAAACTTTCTCATATAGGTAAAAAGCTTTCCCTTAGTGACTGGCTGCCTAAGTGGGGTTTGTTAAAAGTATTGCTGCATTTTGCTAATTTGAATGTGTTTTAGTGTTGCTTTTGTTTACCACTTTTAGTGCGATATTCGCTTGATTCTCTCGGTATTGTATTCTCATTATTGTTAGCTTTACATACTGTCTGTTAATGATTTAAGCCACCTTGGGTCCTTTCTAAGCAGAAAGGCAGGGATGAAATATTGTAAATAAACAAATAAATAAAAAGAGAGCTGAAAAAGAGATTTTTCTAAGAGTCACCCAGTAAGGATTTTAGCTAGGTATGGATTTGCACCGTTGTCTCCCTAATTCAATGATTCCCTATTTAATGATTCTATATTATCCCATACCAGAACTACTCTAAGAATCGTGTGTGATCAAAACACATTTCAGCGCATTTTACGCTGCTGATACTAATCTACATTTTTTCCACATGAGAAAAAAATGCTTGTCCTTTTTTGTGAAGTAAGCCATGTGAGGACTTAATTAATGGTATCGTCTCCATCAAGATATACATCAAGCAACACCAGTTGTAAAATAAACAGGTCATGTCTGCCACTATCTCTAAAGTTGCTTTGTGGCCTACAACAGCCTTTAAAAAAAAAAAAAAAGGCAGATATGATATTAAGATTCTCTGAAAGCCTTTACTATCCTTATAAAAGTTTGAAATAACATTTTCAGTGTAGCATCTCTGGTTACTGTAGGACATGACCAAGCACCTCAGGGCAATCTCGAAAGTATTTCATGGACCCATTTTTAGAGTTATATTTGCCCTGAAAATTAAAGGCCCATGAGTGTTAAAGAGCATTTACAAGCCTGTATTGCGTAGAAATTTACAGCCAGTATATTTGTGGTTCATATGTGTTACAAAAGACAATTTCCTCCAAGGCCTCTGAGCTCATACAGTAAATGTAATCTAATAAAGTGGTTGATATTTGCATTTAAGACACTAGTCAACATTCTTCTTTTTTGTTCCAAGCAAGCATCAGCATTTTATTCCATGGAATTTTATGCAAATGAATTCAAAAGAGAACAGTGGGAAATTCGGTAATGTCGGCAAAGCTTTTCCTTCAGAGAGTTTGGTGGTGGGGAAGGGAGCATCCAATGTGATCTCATCTCTGATAACTTTCCACAAATGGTCTGCATTTATGCTGAGAGACTGACAGAAATAAAATGCCTACCCACAAGGGAAATGATACTGTTTCTAACCATCAGAGTTAAAAGGAAAAAATGGGAAGCTGGAACGTACACAGCACAAGTTCTAAATAAAATCTTTATTTAGGCCTCAGAATGGGAGCTCAAACGTACATTTCTGGAAACCACAGAAAAATGATACTCAATCTGCAACAAGTTATTTTGCAAATGGCAGAATGATTGATCATATATGTAATTAAATAAGATGGTCTTTCAGTGCTGCCCCCTTCCCCACAAATATGAACTGGCAGTATACTTGTGATACTCTTAACTGCTTTTCTTAGGTTGGTGGTGGCTTTAATTATTTCAAACAGCAGACCTGCAAAAAGAGAAATCTGAAAAAGTACAGCCATAAAATGAAAAGGGAACTATTCAAAATATGAAAAGCAGGCAAGGATTAATGCAAAAAGAATGGTTCACACTAGAACAAACACAAACAGGTACTTTCTATTACACTGCCTTGAGCTATTACCAATTTAAAAATCTAGCTTGGAATGAATATTACGATCTTGTTGCTCTCATAAAACATGTACATAAATGAAGGAGTTCTATTATGCCTTGCAAAATTTATTTGTACACATATGGCCACTTGGAAAAGATGGAAGCAACCTTTGGCCCACAAGGGAAATCCAACCTACCAAGGATTTTCCCAACAAGATGCTAGGAAAGAGGGAGCTCTTCTTCCCACTCTCATCTATCTTCTGGACAGCAACTGAAGGAGTTCTCATGAGTTTGTGGAATATCTTTATTACAGGTCCCCATATACAGAGAAAGACCCAGAGACCTTTGTTACTCTCTTCCATAATGTAGGGTTAGGCAACATGTTTCACAGAGTGTTATCATCAGAAGTAGGAATTCTTTAAATGATGAAATATGTCTGATTTTTCACAGCAGGAGCATTCTATACCTCGCACATTTTGCAAACTAGCTTGCTTTGATTTGTGGTTCGTCACTGAGAATCAAACATGGTCTTTCTCTGCAAGTATGACTGCTGAATCATAAAGGGCTATGTGAATCACATCACTGAAACACTTATGTGATTTCAGCTTCTGAAGATGATGAGACACTGGAGTTTTATGTCTGCCAAGCATTGCAACATCAATACAAAACAACTAGTTGGGTTGCTTCCATCATTTGTTCCAGAGCTGCCCCATCAAGGACATTTCCAGAGGAAAGATTACAGCCTGGGGTAATGCCTGGAGTAATTTCAGCCTGGAACTAGACAAGATAGAGTTTGTACCTATGGTCTTGATGGTCTCATCTGTCCTAAAAAGCTTATTTGATACCTCAACTGACATCTCCAGAGAGCCCTCCTCCATGTCCTAAAAACCCACGGTTAAATTGCCATAGAATACATTTGTGCAGAATGAAGTTGCATGAGCTACATAGAAAAGGTCCTGCTGCATTAGATGCAGCCAATGAGAAGTACCTGGCCATCATCCTTCTTTGAGGGCAGTTTGCCCATTTAAAATTGGTAACAGAGCAATATTAAAGAACAAACAAGGAAAGCAACACAAATACTTTGTGAAGCAGCTGCTTATTTGAAACCTGTGCACATCAGTGTCAATAGTAGAAACACAACTCCAAGCTTTGTTCCAAAAATCTTTACGATTTTTTTGTTTTCAAGATAACAGTGCATTGCTATTGTAGTTGCCATATGTTTAACATTCAAATTAGTGTCACACCCTCTTGAATTCCACTGCACTATGAAACAAAACATGTAGTCAATTTCTTCCTGTCTGGCAGTCTGTTCTCCTCTGCTACTCATTATTTTAAAGTAATGTTGAACTTCAATGTATTCTCAAAGGCTTTCACGGCCGGGATCCGATGGTTGTTGTAGGTTTTTCGGGCTGTTTGGCCATGTAAGGACAAAAAGCTGATCCCACAGCTACAAATAGTCAACTATCCCACACATTACACCAGAACACAGACAGAGTTCTAACTCCTGTCCTCTGAAGATGCCGGCCACAGAGACTGGCAAAACGTTAGGAAGAAGAACCTCCAGAACACAGCCAAACAGCCCAAAAAACCTACAACAACCAATGTTGAACTTCCTTCAATAAACTGCAGGGTTCAGCTGCTCTAGAAGTGCATCTAATTCCTGAAACATCCTTAGCTAATGTCTTTACAGAATATTTATCAAAGAAAGATTGTACATAACCACAGTTGGTAGGCTGCACACTTATATGTTTAAGTGATAATTTTCCTATATATATGACAGATTTATAACATACATGCAATTTAAATTATTTACTTCTTCTCCAATATGTGGGTGGATAATACAACGCTTCCAAGAATCAACAATGCCCCCTAGCACTCTCATACACATGTCCCAAAATTATCCTTGTGCCTTCTAAGGGACATAGAGCAATTCATCCAAGTTTGAGCCCCTTAATTTAGAGCTCAGAGAGCACAAAAGTAAGAAGGGCAGTTGCAAGAGCAGGTGCAGGCCCCAAGGTCCAAGGATGGGCATATGTGGATGCCAGACGTTGCCCACCCCATCCTACACTAAAGGATGTTTTGACCACACCCTAAATGTTCACAATGTTGAACAAAAAATTACAAGACTAAACAGAAAGCCCAGGGCCTCTAAGACTGAAAAATTGTGGTTAAATCAACCACCCAGGCTATTCCAATTCCCACTGGCCCTTCAACCACCTTGATTCCAAACACAAAGATCTTGTGCTGAGTATAGATGCCAGTGGGGCAAAGAGGAATGGCTACCAGCTTTAGAATGATCCCAAGAGCTTAGAAAAGTTACTATTTTATTTTGTGCTGGCTGGTAGATTTTAGTGTAGATATGGAATTTCCCCAAGTTCTGGAGGTGGTGATTATGATTTTTCATTTATTTATTTAAAATATTTTTACCTCACCTTTCTCCTTAAAAGGACTCAAGGTGGCACTTTTATATAAACATGTTTCCCTATTTTTTAAAAAATACATACACATTCTTGGCAAGGAAAATAAATAACACTGCCAAGCAGGATCACACAGGTTTTAAACATAGTAATTTGCTTCATCTCCAATTCAATTAAGCTCAAATAATTAGATTTAAAGCAAGTTAATAGGAGAACAAATTGACACACCTATTCACATTGTTAGCATAAAAATACTAAGCTGAAAAATAGCAGTTATCTCAATATTAATATCTATAATGCCTGCACATATTCACATACAAACCTGTTCTGTTTGTATTTCAGAACATTTCAGGGTTTTGAAATCACACAGCAAAATGCAGCAATTTCCACAGGGTAGACTTGTTAGTCAGGGACGTGGTGGCGCTGCGGGTTAAACTGCAGAAGCCTCTGTGCTGCAAGGTCAGAAGACCAGCAGTCGTAAGATCAAATCCACGCGATGGAGTGAGCTCCTGTCACTTGTCCCAGCTCCTGCCAACCTAGCAGTTCGAAAGCATGCAAATGCAAGTAGATAAATAGGTACCACCACGGTGGGAAGGTAATGGTGTTCCGTGTCTAGTCGCGCTGGCCACGTGACCACAGAAACTGTCTTTGGACAAACGCTGGCTCTACGGCTTGGAAACGGGGATGAGCACCGCGCCCTAGACTCGGACACAACTGGACTAAATGTCAAGGGGAACCTTTACCTTTACTTTTTTAGACTTGTTAGTCTCTTGCAGAAAAATAGCAGTCATGTGGTATCCTTAAGACTAATAGGTTATATTACTCAGGCAGGCTTTTGGCATCGAAACGAACTTATTTCTCAGTAGAGTTTTCATCTGGAAGGTCTTAGCATTATGTGATTTATTGGGTATGTTTTTCTATGAATTGTAATAGTTCGAATAGGGTGCGATATGACTTTAACAAAGAATCTTGCGGCATCTCAACTATGGTTTGTAGTAGAAAGATGGGATATACATATAACAAATTGGTAACCTAATGCATTAAATTATTGTGAATTCTCATTCAAACAGTGTTAAACCTTTTAGGATCAACTACTTAACATAACATAACAGTGTAACATTGTCTACAGGTTATACGCTAGTATACAGAACAGTGTGACCTTGTATATAGATTATATACTGGTAAAATGGTTTTTCATTTTTATTATTAAAAGATAAATGAAAAATCATACAGGAACAGAAATAAAGGGTTGCCAGTGGTTAACAGGATATTTCCTCCTCTTTTCTATCTGATATGTCTTTGATACTTTGCTCTTTTCTTATCATACAGATATGCCCACCACATACTGTGTCCATAATCAATCAACGTAAATCAATGATAAATGCCGCATTATGGCCAGGACCCTTTTGTTCAGCTCTACCCACACAAAGGAGTGGCAACATCGACTACGGCAGATTACTGCTCATTAAAACATTCTCTTTGAAAAATATCAGGGTGTCCACAACCCATGGACAATGATACAAAGTCACATGCACCTTGAACATGAAAAGGGAGTTCTTTAATTAGTAGCAATTTGCCACTGTCCCTGATATTACTCCAAAAACTAGGCACCAGATGACGGGACTATGTTTACATAAGCAGCCTACATATACATTATCCCATCCCAGAAAGATTTGTATTCAGTGATGCACCTCATGAGACTACTATAGTCTGGGTGCAGAACTTGATGCTCCAAGGGAGTATCCAAAGTGATATGACCCTGATACCATGGCCCCATCTTGTGGAATCTCTAGGTTTGTAGTTTGGAGAACTATCTCTGTGATAACACTCAAGTGTATTTTCCTAAAATATGGTAGATAATTCTAAACATCTCACCAAACTACAGATCCCAGTTTCTGCAGGACAGAGACAGGGCAGTTAAAGTGACAACAAATTGTTATAACTGCCTAGTGTAGATACACTTAAGAGCATTCTTAGATCCATTGTGTTTCGATGAATGGATCTCACAATTAGGGTTTGTTTTTTCCTATTGCACTGATTTTTAGAGCAAGCTTCAGATGAGACTTATCTCGTGTCGTTGTCTCATCTTACTGAATTTTATGAGGACTTCACACCACAGGTGACTTACGGTCCAAGGACAGGCACATCCCCCATGGTTTCAGGGTAAGACACCTTCCCCACTCATACTACAGTACACATCAGATATGTTATTCTCTATTTATAATCCTCCTTTGCTTTTCCCATTACTTCTTCCAACATTTTCCTTATTGCAGGAAATCTATAAAGAAAAATGTAATGAAATAGCTGCAGAATGCCGTCTTAAGGTCTGCATGAGCAGTCCTCCATCTGGAGATCACCCCAGCTACCTTGGTCTAGCAATAGACTGAATTGGAACAAATATGTGCACCCAATATGGATGTGCTCAGATCTGTATTATTGACTGAAGTGACTTGCTTCTTTTATCCCCCACCCCATACCCACATCTGTACTGCTATAATTTATGTGAATTGCTGTTAATAATCAGTTGCGTTATGCTTAATCAGCATATCAATAATATGCTCCGGGGAAAAAACTAAGTGGCTCTCATTTCCCAGGCCCTTTCACAAATTTGATTGATTGACAGCATGAAAATTGCACAGATGCAGGTGTTGGTGCAGGATATTATCTCTATGGACTTTGCAATCAAGTGTAAGTAAATATAGCTCTTGCACTTTTTAATAATTCTGTTGCTCTGCTTTCTGGTGGGGCCCAGGCTCCCCAATGGCCCAAATGAGCTTGGCCAGATGATCATTGTGTTACAAAAGCTAACATTACAAATTGTGTGGGTTGGGTGGGTGGATGAATGACACGATGAGATTCTTTGAGGGTGACAATATTGAATCCAGAGTTAGAATGAGAGTACCAGAGAGTGATCAAGTGGAACAAACATTTGTGAATACAGATGAGGGTAAATGAAAAGATGAATATTCAGGGCTGTTTCCTAGTTGCAAATCAGGTCAAATCATCTTAATGAAAAATATTTAGAGAATCCTGAAGCAGCCAAACAAAACACGTGACTTCCTTCCCCATATTTACCCTTTCTATGTAACTCATTAAAATAATGAATCTGAAGGATCTTTGTTAGTTGCCTGCCAAGAGAATGAGGAAAGGGTGGGTAGTCTTTCTAACACTTATAAAAGTAACTTGCTTCAGCATATTGGCACTTTAGGCTTGTGATGTGGATATATTGCTGTGTCTTGGAACTTGGCTGGCAACATACCAATATCCTCATTTGTGAGTCACAGCTTCAAGTGTAGCTCTATTAACTTTGGCTTGTAAATCACCTTAGCACTATTAGCAATGTTTCAATATGATGTGACATCTTTATTATAATGCTTTCCCTCTGAAGTTTAAGTTCATATTTTAGGTAGGTTCCCGACAGATGTAGATTCCGCAGCTTTTTAATTAATACAGGAGACGTAAAACACTAGGAAAATATTGTGTTATCCACATACCACCCCCACCCCCACCCCCATTTCACTTCTTGAACGCTTTTCTCTGCAAGGCATTTTTTTTAAAAAAAAATATCAAGTAAAAGAGAACAGGAGCTAATTATGCTAGAACTTTAAACATGCCACACTACTCAGGCCAATTCTTCTCCATTAAAATCTAGGGAAGCTTTGTTATCTAAGTCAGTAACAGTGAGAGAATACATTCTTTCCTTTTCTCAGTACCACAAAACTTGGTATAAACAAAGCTTGTCCATCACACACAGTTTGCCCCTTTGACAGAATCAGTATTGTGAAGAGATTTATTCTGAACTCCAATTCTATAGAAAAATAGGGATGAAATTTCACCACTATCTCTTTTACGATCGAAACAGCATTTCTTAACACAGGGAGACTGTTGATGTTTCCCAAGCACCAACAAGACTGAGAAACCCACCACGTTTTTCCACTGCGGTTTGTACAATCTCTGGCTTCTTTACTCTTTGTTAAGCTGAGCGCACAGACAGGATGACTGCTGAGAGCGATTCAAACTATCCATTTAATGCTTTTCCTTCTAAAAGTCTATGCAACAAGGTAGCAGTTACTATATTTTTAAAATTATGGTCCAGGGATGGGCATCTTCGATGTGACTAAAGGCCACATTCCCAAGGGTATGGAGCTTAAGGGGAAAGGTGTAGACAAAAAAGCTAATGTGCATGCTTAATTGATGATAACATTATTATTACCAATAATATTATTTGGTTAATCTCTCCCTCCCTCCCCCATATATGTACCACTTGAGAATGCATGTGGGGATCACTCGTTTTAAAGCAACATAACATAACATATATATTTTCCCTGTACTGTTTTCAATTACGGATGAAAATGACAGACAGTCTTCACAGGGTACTATCTCACTGAAAAATGTCTCTATGGGACTACTTGCTTGAAAGTAACTATATACCATCATCTTCCTGTGCACATAACATATGATGTGACATATTAAATATCCAGATGAAGGGTGGGAAATGTTATTTTTCTTTAAAGTAAGTGATCTCACCCAAGGCATTCTCAAGTAGTCGAGTCCCACAGGACAAAGGCACCATGTACTGATGAACAATTCAGTCAATTCAGTTGTGGGGAAAAGACGTTCATTTGCCAGATAGGAATACTACAAAGCTTAATCGCAGCAGAGCAAAAGTTTGAAATCCATCCTTCTCTAACACAGCATACTCTGCCGTGGGGTTTTCATAAGCAGTTCCTCCTTTTGCCTGACAATCAAGAGGCTAGCCAAATGTCTCTTGGAGGCTTACAAACAACTGTAACAACTATCCCTAGATTCCCTACACTGTATTCTGTTTCTCAACATGGAGGTTCTTCTGTTGACAGACCCACTCTTCCCGAATTGGTATGTCCTCTTAAGACAATAGCCATTACTATATTTTGCGGCAGAAACAGACCTCATTCAGGCTTTGGGTGATGCCATCTAGTTTCAGTCACTGAAACAGGCAGAGTATTGAATCATATACAAAACAAATATATATATTTCACCTCATAAATTCATTTCATTTTATGTACTGGTTCTGGCTGGGGGTGAGCAGAGGAAGGTACACTGCATCATATGTTTTGTTGCCTGGACAAACCTTTATTCTGTTTATTTTCTTTGTTTTGTTTCTAATTCAGGATCAATAAAGATCTTCAGCAGTGCTGTAGAGGAGCCAGGGCTGACAGGCTCAAATGCCTGGGACTTTTTCAGTACCAGAGACTTTGATATCACCCACTATTCCACTCAGGTTTTCCTTTTCTTTGATGTTGGCTGCAACTGTCATACTATTTGAAAAAGAAACAGGTTTTTCCAGGATCAGTATATTCTTGCAAGCTATTCCTATAGTAATGCAAAGGATTTCAGAGTGATTTGCACTTGAATAGGCAACTAAGACTCATTAAATTTACAAAAGACTTGCTCCTCATTTGTTACTACAGATTGATCTAGCAGTCTGTGTTTAGACTCTCCTTGGTGGTAGGGGAGCTGATTACAGGGACTATCATGATAAGCACATATAGTTTCATATTTATCACTACACCACTGATCTTCAGATTATGCTTATGGTTCTGTACCAGTTCAGAAGAAAATAAAGGTTCATTCCAGTGCTTTATTCAGATACAGGCTTAATTTGAGTCATTGGTTTAAAACACTCCTTGCAGCTAATGGGCAAATGCAACTCCTGCATTGGTCACAATGCCCACTCACATGAAAACCGATATCTTCTTTGTGTTATGCCTAAGGAATAACACTAAAGTCAAGCACCAGAGGTTCAACCATGATTTCAGAATCCCATATGAGAATACTGTACTCAATATTCTTGTGAAAGATGCATTATGTAGATCAGAAATTCCTTTATGGTGCTTAACAAGGTTACTAAAATCTTTAAAGCTGTTGAAAAGAAGCATTTGCTGTGTTTCAGAAATATGTGAAATACTGAGCCTATTATGGAATTCCTGTGCTTCTCTGGGGGCTCCAGGCTGGGAGACAAATCTCAGGCCAAGAGATGCTGCAGGAGAAATAAGTTTTTTGTACATGATGTGGAATCAATGCCTGGACAACCATCTCCACCCTATCTCTATTCAGCAACAAGGTCCATTAGCTCATGGCTAAGGCGTCTGTATGGGTTTGTGCTAGTTTCTCTCCTAGCCTTTGCCTATGCCTCATGACACCACAAGGACCTGCTGCCTAGTCTCAGGTCACTGGTATGGGATGTTGTTGACCTAGAAACCCAAGAGCATATGCAGACTTGTGTACCTAAAAATAAATGCCTGAAGATGTACACTGCAAAACAGTGCCATCAGCCACCAATCTAGTAAGCCTTGTATCTAGTTTGGTGTGCCAGGGATAAGGATATTTCATAGCATATTGATTTGTAGCACTATTTCCCCGATTTTACAGTCTAATGAACTTACCCCATGTGATGGGTAGGAGATCCAGCCCAATTCTCCCTGAATTGCTTTTGAATCCAGCAGATTAACTGTGAAAAGAAGACAAAATTAAGAGGAATTAGCTTATTTTGCTCTGCTTAGTTAACCTCTACAAGTAACAATCTGGTGCTGAGGAACTGGTTTTTGGGGATTAGTTTAAACTAAAAACTTAGCAAGTTACTTGTAAAAAGCAATTGGCAACAATTATAGTTCTGTCCAAAGGTCTACAACAGTCATTGTTATTACAACGATGTTCATAGTAACTTCATTTTCTCATCATTTGAAAGTAACCAACTGATGCTCTTAAGTTACTTTTTAAAAAAAAAAAATCACCACGGTTTAAGAATTACATCAACAAGCTGGAACAGATCCAGAGGAGGGCAGCCAGAATGGTAAAAGGACTGGAAACCAAGCCAAGAATGGTTGAGAGAGCCGAGTGTGTTTAGCCTAGAGATCAGAACACTGAGAGGTGATAACCAGCGTCAACTATTTGAAGGACTGTCACATGGAAGAAAGAGCAGACTTGTTTTCTATAGCTTCAGAGGGCAGGATTAAACTTTATGAGAATAAAGATTTACTTACTTACTTATTTAATAAATAATAATAATAATAATAAATAATAAATAAATTTATTGTCATTGTAAGTCTATACATAGTATACACATACAACGAAATTCACACAGACATACTTACTTAAATTTCTATGCTGCCTTTCTCCCAATTAAGCGACCCAAGGCATTATTTTAAAAGCAAGGCCAACTAAAGCTACAATAACTTAGGACCCCAAAAACCATTAGACATACAACGGTATCAAACACACATAAAATGATAATGACATCCAGCTCACTACAAGAGTAGACAGATTGTTGACTGAACACTGGAAATGCCTTCTTAAAACTAAGAGTCATTTAACAATGGAATTGACTGCCTCAGACTCTCTTGTGCTGGGTTTTCAAATTGAACTTAGAAGATAACTTGAGAGGGATTCTTTAAGTGTGGATTTCTGGCAGGGAGATGAACTTGACGAGCCTTGGGATCACTACAGTTCTACAATTTTATAATTCTACAAAAACGACAAACTGCTGGCCTATTATACAAAGCACACCTAAGGCATGAGGCCACACGCACACTGTAACTGTAAAAATAGCCAAAGTAATTACACTGCAAGAAGACTGAATTATCCTTTGTTACAGAACAATATTAGACCAGGAGTGCACAAAGCATAGTCCATGGGCTGCATTTAGCCCACAAGGGCATTTTTGTGCCCCAAAGGTGATCTCAGACCTTTCCAGGTAAAAACAGAAGGGGGGGTAACAAAAAGGTTTTTTTAATATCATGTCATGTTGTTATGTTATGTTGTTTCTCACAGACTTCATCAGCTCAGTTTCAGCTTTAGAGTGGTTGGGAAGGGGGATCCCCCCCCCCCTGAGACCTGAACTCCCAATAAAAACCATAAGTAGTTGTCTGGCCACTTTTACTTTTGTTTTGTTTCATTTTATTTTTGTTTTCGTTCTTTGAAACCATTTCTGGCTCATGGTGGGTGCTGGGAATGAAAATCTGGCCTACCAAAATTGTCCATGCCAACAGTAAATATTAAGGGAAATGCATAATTTTATACCTTAATTATTGCAAAAAAGGAGTTTATTATAAGTAATTTATTGTGATAAGTTACTTCCAAGTTATGTTTGAACAATCACAGGTATAGAAAGCTGAGCTACAAAAGCAACACAAATCAATAGATCTACCTCCCAATTAATTTCAGCAAGGACAAAAATAGGACTGTTCTTATCAGCTCCACACACTCCAATTTTTTCCCTACTCAACATGTCCAAAACATGGCTCAATGAGCACAAATAAATACACAAGTGAAAGATGCAACTGTTGGTCCCCTTGTAATTTAAAAGAGAGTTTATATTCTGCAAATAAAGTGTGCAGAATGCATTACATTCTGCTTATTACATTCTGCTTATAATAATTAATGCTAACCCCAGACTTTGGCTTTCTTTGGCTTTCCACCTAACTCATTTAGGCGTATTTTGAGTTCTTGGGTGGTATATGGATTAGACAGTTTTAAACTTCAAGCAAAGTCTTAAAATATGACTTCTCGTCCATAGATAACCTCAGGCTTTTTAACAGGCTTCTAATCTTTCAGCACAAAAAAACCACAAATCGGTATTTTGAAGCATGTTTGAAATATAAATTGCACATTCAATTGCATATATTTTGGGGTTCTGACACTGATGTTGAAAATAGATACATTAAAATCTACAGTTTGGCAATATCCCTTAACAAAGCAAGCATACACACACTTTATTTATTTATTTATTTAATTTGTACACCACCCATCTGGCTACCAAGACCACTCTGGGCAGTTCACAACAGAAAACAGAACAATAATCAACAACAATAAATCTAAATAAAGTAACATTCAAATGATATGAAAAGAACAAACACAAACTAAACATTATAAATTAGAAACAATAGAAACTTAAGAACACAAAATACTATATACATAGATGTTTCTGTGATTTTTCTCAATAAACATATTGATCTGATTGCTGTTGAGTGACATGATAAAGAGCCTATTCATTTTTCAGTAGAAACTTAGTTGACCAATCCAATAATATAGCAGTAGGATAAAACAATTTGGAAAAGTTTCCAGACTGGCACATATCAGTAAGAATTATTAATAAACGAATTAGCAAATAGTCAAGATTTTTCTTTGATAATTAAGATGCTGAGCCAAAGGCTTCAATTTCTTTCAATCTAACTTGTATTACAACTCTGATTTTATAGAGGCTGTCAGAATCCTACCATGATGGGTAAAACAGCAGGCTGACAAGACAGAACTACAAAATCAATGTTTCTGCCTATGTTACCAGCAGTGCTGCACTCATTTTTCTGTGAGTTATGCTCTAAGTATATAATGGAACTTCATTTGTATTGCAAGTCAGCTAAGGAATTGGATTACCTTTAGAGCTACATTCTCTTTAAAATAAAATTGTGATTAATTGTGTACAGATTTTTTTCCTTTGTTTTTAAACACACAAAGAACAAATACAACACCACTGAAGGGAGAATATGCTAACCGTAACGAAAATGAAGTCCAAATGTTGAATGCTATAGCATGTGTAATATTCAAAATCCCACACATATTTTCATATGCACAGTGACACACTTTCAAAGCATATCAAGACAAATTTTACACATTAGAAACCTTCTCATTAGGAAATTGATAAAACGTCAAGGAAGAGAACTTCTATATTCCTACTTGTGCTGATAAGAGTAAAGGAGCTTGGACTAGATCAAAACTGATTTTTTTTTTAACACAGGATCTGCACATCAAAAATATTTCATGTTGCTTTTGATATTTGGACTGTGGTAAAACAAAATATATATTTTTACTGGGGGGAAAATGCACCAAAAACATAACTTGAATTAAAAAAACAGAATTTCTTTAACCAATTTGTTTACAACTAGCTGCGCTAATTAATTTTCTCTATCACATGTCACAGTCTAAACATTCTCCCGCTAAATAAGGAAGCCCCTGAGAGGTACCTCACATATGTGTCAAGGAATCCCAGGATCTCCCTCCTATCACCTTCCATAAAACTTAACACACAACAATCTTGGCAACACAATTAGATTAGTTTTTCGAAACAACCTCAGTGGACTCTTCAAAAGGCACATAAGAAGAAATGATGGATATAAATGGACACAGTGTCACAACATGATCCATCACTGTATTAAGAAGCCAAGTAAAAGACTGCTCGGATAAATACAAGGTTTAGGGGCAACAACGGATTAACTACAAAAAGATGTGGCTTAAGTATTTGTTGGCTAAACAAACATTTTTACAAGCAATTAATACTGGCTTAGGAAAAATACCAAATGACATATTACAGAAAGGCTACTGACCCGGGTAATTTAATATTTCTGAAACTTTTTTATTTTTATAGCACAGAAAAACACGATTGGATACGTCAACATTTACAGAGCTCCATAAAATTCATCTTGAGCAAGAAAAGTAACAGAGAATTACCAGCACTCATAATGATATTTCTATCATTTGGATTTTTAAATTGCTTTAACATTTTGGAATGCTTTCAATAGTTTATACAAAACTCTACATAACAAGCAGCTGTAAAAGCATAACATACTGGTTTTGCAAAACGGATTCATTTTTTTCTAGCAAAATGTTATAATTTAAATATAATCCGACTTGTAAAATAATGGTACTTACCTCAATAGCATTGAAGTATGGTTTCTCATAGGAATAAAAAAACTGTAAAATCCACAAAACATATTCTTTTTAATGTTCATAATGTATATAATGCCTCTGTCACATGCAACTGAGCTATGAAAGAGTATAAACTTTGCAGCCTAATGTGTTTCTGTGAACTAATTTGTAAGACATGCATATTATGTGTAATTACTTTTAAAATTGTTCATAGTCCTGGTGTTAATAATTAAGGGGAATGCAAAGTATAGAACAACAGTTTTAAAATATTTTCCCAATATCTGGAAATGTGAACATTAAAAAATAGATAATTGTGCTTAAATTACTAAAAATATCTGAAAATCCAAGATTTTCCAGGCTCTCTGATTCAAAAGGTACCCTAAAAATAACTAAGATACTGTCAGATACTTTATTAAAATGTGATGAATATTTTTCAATCAGTTGAGCAATGCATTCAGAATTGCAACAATGTGACTCTTGCTTTTCTCTCCATTGATATTGTGTCTTGCTCTCATTATTATTATTATTTATTGATTGTTTTGACCACTTTGGTCATTCAACATCCACAGATTTAAAACATAGGTATAAATATAAATATATACACATGCTTGGAGCCAGCTGAACATCCACAGAGCGAGCAAGTTAAAAAGTACAAATACAAATACATACTTTCTATAAAATGCTGGATTAAAAACATAATACAAGAGGATTAAAATGTACACATATTTCAATTCTAAAAACCAAGTCATTTCAGGTGGGTCCTCAGATGGGGTATGAGGTATTCCCACAGCATAAAAAATTATTATATCCACTGGCTGTTAAAACCACGAACATATACATATACATTAAAATGCACAACAAAATGACACAACAACAGTAAGGTTGTACATCTGATAACCATATAGCCTCTAATCAGCTCCATATTCTATACCATATCCCCAGTACTTCTATCCTTATCATTCAGCCAGCTATCCCTTAGTTTGATCGCCAGCCGTCCAAACTTGGCCACTCTATTTGTTACCTCCTTATTCTTATCTTCCAGAAGCTTCTGAAGGCATTCCTTTCTATCTCTGCCATCCGAGGGAGGTATACAAGGTTTTATGAGCCATTCCCGGATCTGCTCATAAATTTTACACTCTAGGATGACATGACTCAGTGTCTCTATAGTCCCCTCACCACATACACATAACCGACTCTCGTAGGGGGTATTATTGTACCTTCCCAGCAACACCGCAGATGGCAACAAGTCCATGCGCAATAACGTAAAGGCCCTTCTAGTTTCAGGATACTCTAAATCATTTAAGTATGGCATTGGTAGCAATCTATTCAGGGAGTTTGTTTTAATAAATCCTTTGGCCTTGTTTATATCATGTTGTCTTTCTATATCTAAGATCCTTTGCTTAATCAAATTTTTTGCTTGGATCAAATTCATTGACAATAGGTAGTGTTGTGAAAATCCATAATACCCCAGCTTACGTTCCAGCGTTTTCCGCCATGTTGGGACAAAGCAATATTGCAATGTCAAATGGACTAACCCTGAGGTATTATGATTCACTTTTAGCCAATATGTTATAGCAGCTATCCATAGCCTGGCCTCAACAGTTACTAGCCCAGCTTCCAGCCTTATGGCTGTGTTTGATGCACTTGTGGGAAGCTGTAATATAGCTCTTAAAAATTTTGATTGCTGTCTTTCCAAAACAGTCAAGTTAGCTGGTATACTATATGGGGCTCCATAGATCATCTGTGCTAACGATTTCATTGTATAAAGTCGAATAGCAGCTGTCACATTTCTTCCCCCCCGTGTCCAGAAAAATTTTTGTATAGCTCCCATGCTTTTTTGGGCATTTGTTATTGCATGTTTTATATGCGCATTTCTCTTACCATTTGCTTGGATTATCAGACCCAAATATTTGTAGTATTGTACTTGCTCGATATGTACCTCATTTAATTTCCAAATATACTTTTTAGGTCTTTCAGCAAATACCATTACCTTGGTTTTATCATGGTTTACTTCTAATTGATTCTGATGACAAAATTCAGCAAGAGCCCGCAACATTCTTTTTAATCCATTTGGGGTTCTTGAGAGAAGTACTGCATCGTCGGCATATAGTAAAATGGAGATATGTTTATCTGCCAACTTAGGGGGATAAAAGTCCATATTGTTTAGATTTATTACTAAATCATTTATATAGAGATTAAATAACAAGGGCGCCAAAATGCAGCCCTGTTTAACCCCTTTTTCAGTTTTAACTGGTGCTGTAAGATGTCCTTGGGGATTAACTCTAATTCTTACTGATGTATTATTATGTAAAGCTTGAATCAAGAATAATAAACGCTTGTCAATATTGATATTAGTTAATTTTTTCCATAGTATGTTTCTTGAAATAGAGTCAAAGGCAGCTCTAAAATCAATAAAAGCTGCATATAGAGACACCGAATTTTTAGAGGAATATTTCATAATTAAGTGCTCCAGGATCATACTTTGGTCCAAGGTCGAATGGGCCTCTCTGAATCCAGCCTGTTCCTTAGCCATAAGGGACTCTTGGTCTATCCAATCTTTCAGTTTCCACTGTAGGTGTCTAGCATATAGTTTACTTATCACATTAAGTAAACTTATAGGTCTGTAGTTAGAGGGTAGATCTTTGTTACCTCTTTTATATATAGGGATTATGATGGCAGTACCCCAATCTTTAGGAATTTTCCCGGTTTTATCAATGGCTGTAAATAAGGCTGCAATTACCGGAACCCACCATTCAAGATGTTTTTTAATTAATTCAGGTGTAATCAAATCAGTGCCAGGCGCTTTACCAATCTTCAGGGTTTGAATCAGGTGTTTCACTTCTGTGGTGCTCACTGGTGGCCATTGCGGCAGCTCTCTTATCTCTGAACTACCTTCTTCTTCCATATCTGACTTAGTATATTTAGTTTTGAAAAAAGATTCCCATGTTTCTGGCAATATATGTGCATTCAGTACTAAATGGGAGCTATTAGGACAATCAGCGACAAGTCGCCAAAACAAGGAGGAATTTTTTAACCTAACTGCTTCACTTAATTGTCTCCATGCTCTCCCTATTGCTTCTTTTTTCTTTTTCCTTAAGAGAGATTTATACTGTGCCTTTTGTTGTTTCAAAACTGAGGATGTAAATTCCTCTGGTTTAGTTCTATAAGTAAGGTAGCTTTTCCTCAACTCTCTTTTGGCTTCTCTGCAGTCCCTATCAAACCAACCGGTCTCTCGTTGACTATCCAGTCTAGTACCAGCAGTATTCACTTCGTTGATTACCCTGTAAATATCCTGTGTTAAAAGTTCATACCCCTCCAAACACCTATCCACATTTTCTTGGTCCAAAGCCTTTGTTAAGATTTCAGTCATGTGTTCTGAGCCTAAGAGTTCAGCTATTCTACTGTCCGTATTTTTGTTCCATCTAACCACTCTCACTCTATTTCTACATTGTGACAAAACTTCCTTGTATTGAACATTGATACGTGGATTAAAACCCGGTATCTGAAAAAGCATATTGAGGGGCAGATGATCACTATCAAAAAATCCACCAACTTCAAATGAGTGAATACAACCTACCATTTTTTCTGAAACTATGATATAATCCAAAAGGCTCATCTTTTCCCCAGACCAATACGTGAATTCAGCCGGATGGTCATTTGGGTAAGATCCGTTTAGTATACACAGACTCATTTTGTTTACCACCTGAAATAACATATGACCAGCGTAGTTTATCTTACCATCTTTGGACTTCCTTTGGAGGGGAAGCAAGGCTTTTCCACCTTCGGAGGGGCATAACTTATATCTCTTATAAAAGCTACTATCATCTTGCCCAATTCTCGCATTGAAATCACCTCCCACTATAAGAAATGCCTTCGGATATTTTATAATTATTTGCCATAAATAAGCTTCTAAATTCCTCCATTCAGTTTCTATTTGTTGTTTAGTTTTCAGTGGAGTATGGTATACATTTATTATAACACAGGATATCTGCTCATATTGCACTATTATCGCCATTGCTGATTGTAAGTTAGAGGGTATAACATTGACTTTAACTTTTAATGCAGTGGAGATTAATATTCCTAGTCCGCCCTTAGCCCTACCATGATTAGATGGTTCTGCATTTATTCCATAGGCTTTGAAACCTTCTAAAGTTGGGGACTCGGTGGTCCATGTCTCTTGCAACAATAAGATGTCATGCCTACTTAGATACGTACGTACACAGTCATCCCTCGCTCTACCTGCCCACCCCATGACATTCCAAGATACCAAGGATAAGGGTCAATTGTAATATGATCTCCCTTGAGGCCAACCATTGGCCTGTTCTTGCCACTCAGTATGCAACCTCCTATATCTCTGGTTGAATTTTTTATCCATCAACTCATTGTTGTTATCTTCCTGCCTATTTATTTTCTTCCTTCCACCTGATCTCCCTCCCATGAACCCTACCCGTCTATTTCTATTCCTATTCCCAATTATAACTGATATTGGCATACCCTCCTGAAGAGCCTTGTTCCCTTGTTGCTGTCTCTGAGCCGTGGGCTCTGCCGATATATCCGATGCTATCTTGGGGGAACTCTTCTCATGGGGGAATCCTGCTTTCCTAGGGGCTACCCTTTCTATTTCTAGGACAGGTTGTCTTTGATCATGTTTTGTAGCTGGAATTAACTTTTCCACTTTATTAGAATTCTTTATATCCTCCCTTCTCTGAGTCTTGGGTAATTCCATTTTGTATTGGGGATTATTCTTGGTGTCATTTCTATCCTTCCTAGCTACAATCGCCTTTTTCGGCTGTTTGAGGGAAGGACTAGAACAGTCAGCTCTATCCAAGAGTTTGAAAAGCGGGCCAAAATTGATACCCTTCCTTGAGTTCCTACTCTTTCCACTTGGTAGAGTTACTTTCTTTCTACCACCCTTGTTATCTCTACCCCTATTTTTGCCCAGCTTCCTTTTTGGCTCATTCTTACTGGATACCTTACTACCCATAATTTTAGCTGAACCCAATGACACTCCTTCAATATCCTCTATAGATCGATTTAAGTTATCCTTTGCTACACAGGGAGGTTGGTTATTGCCCTCTGCATCCTTCTTAGAGGGATTTGGAGAAATATCATCATGTTGTATAATACGCTTAGGATCCACACAGAGTAAAAGATCTTCCAAGGAAAGGCCAGCGATTCTGTCTATTGTATCTGGAGTTAGATTATAATACTTAGTCTTATCAGGGGTTAAAACTGGATGGTCTTCTTTGTTATCTCTCTGCTGTGATTCACTGTTGGACAGGAGCCGTTCCTTCTTCATCAAGTATCCTAGTAGAACTATCATTAGATCTTTTATATCAAATAACAGGTCCTGAATTCCCATCAAGTGTCTTAATTTGTGAATGTCGGACTCTTCATTGGTATTACAATGAGGCTCATTGGTAGTCCTATAGCTGTTATTCTCTGACATGGGTTGTTGATGTACATCATCAATGAATTCTATCGGTTCACAACCATTGTCCTGATCATTACAGCTTTTTGTCTCCTTGTTCGGTTCAGGACCCAGGGCGGGGGGGGTCGAATGGGGAATATACATCTGGCTGCACCCATCGTCCAAAGTCCACATCAATCTCCCCTGATATATAGCTGTTTTCTTGAATCTGAAGGTCATTTGCAATATACTCTGGTAAATCAATTACTGAACTTCTTAAGGACCTCTGAGTGCCAAACTCTTCCCAATCATTCTTTCGTGTACTGTATGTCCATGATTTAACAAAATCTGTGATTTTAGCCTGTTTCCATAGCTTCTTTGTTGGGCCAGTGCTAGTTCCCACCATGGAGATAGGGTCCTCTTTTAAGGCAATACTTGGCAAGGGAGGAGATGATTCGACTCTGCCTGCAGTCTCCCTTTCCTCTCCACACAAGGTCAGATTCTTCTCATAGTCGTTGTTGTTTCTTTTAAGTTCACAAAGTGGGGTAACGAAGAGAGGGAGAGCATTTTGTAGTGATTGCAGCACCGGAGACATTAAGGTAAAGTCTGCAAGCTCCTCATTTCTTAAGGCTATAGGCACCACATTCGCTTCACAATCCAACATCATGGTAAAATTAAAAGGTAGCAAGGATTCCGTGCCGCGTCTTCTCATCTAAATCAATCCACTTCTCTGTCTTACTTAACCACCGACTCTGGAATGTTACTTCCTTCCTTTTATCCTTATCTCTAGCTCCTTCTCACTCCTCTTCTCACTGTTGTTACCAGGATAATGAATTACTATTTCAGAGGAGTAGGAGTAGGAGACCACTCCTGCTGGCCCGCAAGCAATTCAATGATTTATTTCTTATTTCAGCTAGAGTTGGCAATTCAATCTTAGCTGCCCACCAAGGACAGTAAAGTGCCAAGCATAAAGCCTTATACAGTATCTTCTGGGGAGGCACCATAAACAAGGAATTAAATTATTGAGAAATGGAATCAGCGCGTCTAGCAGATAAGGGAGTCAACCTTACCCGACCGGAACCGGAACTAAGATACTTTCACATCAGAGAGAAAGCTGACATTTCAAGTAACCTTAGTCGAAGATACTCGGATTACTTTAGAAGATTAAAGCTTTTATTTATTTTTATTTCTCTGCTTTGGCACCTGGAAGTATATTACATGTATTTTCTCACACAGGCCAAGATTCCAGGATGAGGCACTTAATTACCTCTTATTTTGATATTCATGTAATCATAATGGCGCTACATGCACACAAGAGAAAATAATCAGCTGGCATGGGGAACGCCCAGAGTTTGCAAAATGACTGAAAACAGCAGAGAAAAGCCCCAGCAAAGAGTGAAGATGCTGACTGACTGGTAGGAGAAGGGAAGAGGGAGAATCAGAAAAACTCGGGGTGAAATAGAGTACTTGGCATCTGGAAAACAGCCCTACTTACTACAAAATTTTAGTGCAAATGGGGATCAATCTCGTGTAGAGAGGTACAAATTCAAGCAGCACCCTCAGACTTGCAGAATGTTCTGTATACCTCCCAGTACAAAATTAAAAATCAATATGTAAAAATCTTCCGAGGTTGGTAAAATGAGTAACAAGATCGCTGGGGGGCAAGTTCTTGTTTGCATCATTATGCTGTTAATCATCCAGAGAGTGCTCCAGTACTGTAAGGCGGTATATAACTATATAAATCAAAACAACAAATAGCATGAGATGTAATGATCTGAAAAGCTACAGATCTTGAATTTCCAGCTCTCGGAGTGCTGCTGAAGTTCAAGGGAGATGTTCTGCTTCCTCAGGCAGAGAGACAAGTTTTAGGATGAGCAGTGCCAGAGGAGAAGGTTGGATTTTAGCGTGGATGCTAACATAAATGCCTCAGCATTCACCTCCTTCCCCACTCCCAACTGGCACCAGGGCTCACTGACTCAGTACAAAGGGGTTTCTAGGTATGTTGCACATACAATAAGTGCTTAGGAGGTAGTGCAGGAAATCCACACACCTTATCTCACTCTGACATGCATGTGTGTGCACACACACTATTTTGCAACTGTTACACAAAGGCCTAGCTCCTGTGACATCAGAAAAGCCTGCTTTCACATTTTCTGCCTTGAAATCTCAGAGAAAAGGAAACTGCTGACAGTGCTGTATAGATCTGAATTATTAATCAGATTTACTCTGTTCTGGATTTCTTCGGTCACCAAAGGGCGTGCAGCAGAGAACTCCTGTTTGCATTTGTCTGTGGGGTAAAAACAGTACAAGAATAGTAAAGGGAATAAATAGTGTCAGAGGATCCTAGAACAAGGCAGAAGAACCTAAAGGCAAAAGCCGAGATTTAAAAATCAGGATATTCACTGGAGGGCCTTATGTAAATAAAGATACAATCCTCTTCACTTACTTTGGTGGTGTTGTGCTGTTTTTACATGGTTTAAATGCTTTTTAAATGGATTTAAACTTCGTTAATTATATGTTTGTTTCAAGCTCTCTAACACTGCTTTCATACTGTAATTTACTGTGTTTTTAAACTATTTTTGTTAGTGCATATTGTAAGTTGCCTTCAGTCCCACAAGGGGAAAATGTGGGATATTTATTTATTTATTTATTCATTCATTTATTTCATTTTCATTAGTTTTATATACCACCACATTAGTGTGATGCACTATTCTGGGTGGTTCACAAGCAAAATAACAGATAGATAACAAAAATGTGTGAAGCTATAAAAAAGCGTAAAACCATCAAAACTGAAAAAAATACAAAGGCAGGCCCCTTTTCTCTACCAGAGCAAAAGCAGAGGCGCAGCATCAGGCAGGGTCGTTAAGGAAGGCCTTAAGTAAATAAATAAATAACACAGATCAATAGGACTTATTTCTGAGTAAACATGCATGGGATTGGGTTGCAGGATTTGCAAATCCAAATCATGGCCTCCTTCCCATGATAGGAAAGAGGGGAATAAGGCTTGCCCACAGGATGACATGTCATCACTTTTTATGGCCAAGTGCACCAAAGCAAGAACATCGCCTATTATTAACATGTTCTTTGCTAAGAGTTCTGCTTCCAGCATGGCTGCTGCGGGCTTTGAGGTTGCCAACTTCACCATTTAAGAGAGCTCATAATAAGCTCCTTCAGTACAGGTTTATGTCATGATGTAAGAATGAGTCTCATTTTCGAGCTTGAAATAGAAATACACCACACATGACTGAAAACGTGCATATGTTATTTATGGCATTTTGGTTCAAAGTACATTAACAAACAAGAACTCCATGACTGGGAATTACTAACCTGCATGCAAAATATGCTGCTTATTTCTCTGCTCCCCTCTTTTTGTATCTGTTTCCCAATTTTTATCTTTCATGTCCATAAGGAAATCAGAACCATACCCTCTTCCAGTATTAACCACAGTTCCATAGAATGCTCAGTTCGGGAAATTGTGGTTTGTTCAACTACAGTTAATGAGAACTACCAAGGGTTTCAAATCCTAGTTCTTCGTTAACTACAGAGACTTAAAGTGATTTTAATCATCGGGGGGGGGGGGGGAAGAGCTGAGAAATTTTTTAAATTAGCACTCCCATTTTGAAAACCATGTATTTCCTTAACAAGAATACACATTAACTGGATGCTATAACAAAAGATAATGGATTAGATCCAGGGTCATTCCCATTGAAACCAACAAGACTTAAAATTACTCCAGAAGTATTTTTTCACATTGGAATCAATGGCAATGAAATATAATGAATTTACAGTACAACCTAAATGGGGGAAAGAACGAGCAAAGTGTCTCAAACCCTCCTGGCTTCCACCAGTTCTATAAGGTTACACCCTTATGGTGTAATTTATAAAGTTTCATGTCTGAAAACAGCAATTTCTCCTATCATTCTCTTTCACACGAAAATCAAATCATGACTATCTGTCAGAAAAGAAATAAATAGTATTTTACAGATTTAAAAGAAAAGCCTCTTTGTTTGCAATTAATTGCTATTTTATTTCAAACTAGCTTATTGCTACACAGAATACAGTGTGTGCATGCAGACAGACACACACACACACTGTTTTATTGGAATGTCAATCTAGTTTAGCTTCTGTAGGGTTCTTACCTTACTCATATGTTACATATTTATAACTTGCCCTGAAGCAAGGATAGAATGAGATAAAAATCTGAATTAGTAAAAGAACCACAGAGTTCCTTCTTGTTTAAGTAAGTTCCTTCTAGTGTGATTCACGTTTGAGTCATATAATGCAACAAATTTGACAACACTTTTTAAACTCCGTCTTTTAGAATTCCTTTTCTTACTAAAGGGTGGGACTGGAATCAAGATGATGACTGGAGAGACATTTCAAATTTTCAAGCATATTTGCCAAAGCCCAGCAGAAGTTTGTGTGTTAAGCAACTACTGTTGATTTCAAAGCACAATTGCTTCTGAAAAAATGCTAACAAAGAGAAAAACAGGGTTTTGCAGTGCAAGAGGGGAAAAATGAAGATACCCATAATTGAAACATGTCATGCAAATCCGGGAAGCCCAAAAGGCACTTTGAGGCAGAAATCCAGCCAGGCTTTGGTTTTGGGGTGGGACAACGTGGAGACTATTCACAAGCTGATGCACATTTGTAGACCGCATAGCCCAGCTTGCACCCTGTTTCTTCAATCCACCCATTCAATCATGCAACCCAAGTTGAGCGGTTGTTCATTTAAAGGTGACTTTCTGGGTACTCAGCTCCATAACTAGCAGGTCAGCAAGTTACAGCTGCACCTATGTTATGCTTCTTGGGAAGAGCAACAGACAGGTTTGGATTTTGCAACCTTGAATATTTGTTTTTCCCTCACCATGCCTGGCCACCCAACAAGAACCAGCTACATCCCTTCTGTTAAAATACAGACATCAACACTGAATGGCACAATAGACATTTTTGCCAAAAAAATACCATATGTACTTTCCATCTTGCAAAACAGCTTAAATTACCGCTTTTTAAAGAGAGATGAGCTAAAAGAAGAGCCTAGCCTCCAGTTTCTGTCTTATTTGCACAAACCTGTGTTGCAAACAGAAAAGATTTCCATGGAACTGATTTGTTATGAGCAACTTAAAGCGTACTATAATCCATCAACGAATTATCAGAGCATTTTCTGCTGAGCGCAATAATCCAGACTCCAGGTCTCCCATCTTAGTTTCCTTCCTAACAAACCACATTGCAGGGAACACATCAACTTAGGCTGCCCGACATCCTGTGTTATAAGCGGACATCCTATATTTCGGAATACCACAGTTCCACAGCCTAATTTTCCAAATTAGAACTGGTAATCCAAATGTCAGGGGTGAGGAGGTGCAGAAAATAACATGTTCATCTCTATGCAGAGTTCGCCTGGCTCTTAATTCACTGACAGCAAAATTTGAAACGGACCGTTCTCGTGAGCTCTGGAGTGCATTAGGTAGGCTTCAGAAACATGCACGAGTCTGGCGGCTCGGAGATGCTTCCTGCCTGCTGGCAGACTATGAGGAGTGGAAGAGAAATCAACCCTATTGGATTTCACTTGAGGGTGCATAACTGCAAATCAGGCAGGAAAAAGCACCCACGCCACAAGATCATGGTTTACATTCTTCAGAGCCTGCGATAAAACCAAATGGCAAAGAAAGGCTCCGTAGCCTTTTCAGAACTGAAGGAATTGTCCTGAGTTTCAGAAAATTCCTTTTTTGGATTACAAACTGGCTAGGGGATTCTGAGAACAGTAGTCCAAAAAAGGAACTTTCCAAGCCCTCAAACTAATCCTGTATCCAGAAAACCAGACATGAAATAAAAATACAGCCATAGCAATTTTAAATGAAAAGTGCCTTGCTTCTTCTAATAATGGGAAAGGTGATTGCACCTGAATATAAGGAGGAATGTTGTGATAGTTAGAGCTGTTTGACTGGGGAATGGACTGCCTCAGAGGGCAATGAACTCTTATTCATTTGAGGCTTTTAAACAAAGGTTAGACGGCCACTTGTCAGGGATGCTTGAGCTGCAGATTTCCTGCTCCATGACCCTTAGGGTCCCTTCCAGCTGTGTTAAGTTTATGATTCTGTGCTTCTTCCACATGCAGAGGCCACAGTGAACTAGGAGAATTACTTGTATTATTCTCCCAAATGTATGCACACAATTTGGTGTACAGAACATGCACAATCCTAGCAACAGCCACACAGACCCCAGCAAATCCTTTCGATTTTCCTTCTCCTATCTACTCCTTATTTTGTCTAGACAGTATATGGCAACACAGAAGGAAATAAGTGTTAATTCAGAAACCTTTCAATGGACCTCTCACACAAGGCTTTAAAGAAGAAAATGTGGGAGCAAACCATAGCAGCTGTGCAACAAAATTAAGATTTGCTGAAGTGTTTTGCATTAACTCACATTCAGAACTATTATCAGTGAACTGTTATGGCCATTCACCAATTTAGCTAACTGGAAGATATTTGTTTTATGTCATGTTGTGCAATGCATTTCATGTCCTCCTATATCAACATGTTACGTAAAAGAATGACTTGTTTACATACACGCTGATCAAACCTGCTACTTTTGTGACAAGTCTCCCTGTTTTCGTTGTCATTGTTGTTTAGGCTTATATATCAACCTATGGTGTTAAAGTACTCTATGGGCGGTTTACAACATAATTATACAAACAACACTTTACCCCTATCCCTGAGAGCTGGGTACTCATTTTACCAACCTCAGAAGTATGGAAGGCTGAGTCAACCTTGAGTCAACTACCTGAATCTGTCGGGATCAAACTCAGATTGTGAGCAGAGGCTTGACTGCAGAACTGCAGTATAAGCACTGCACCATGTGGTTCTTTCATTTTTGTTTTTAACTTTTGTTAACATTCACAAAGTATTGGAATCTATTTTCCTGTAACTGAAAATAAGGACAAGGACAGCTGACCGAGTACATGTCATGACTATCATTTATCATAAGACTCACAAATATCTGATTACAAGGATCAACCAAATGGCACTTTACCTTCATCTGGGAGTCACCTGTCCACTCTTATCCTGTGACCCAGAAAGTCCACCCACCACTCTATGCCAAATCTTCTCCTTTCACATGAATTATCTTGCAGCATGACAAGGGAGACTTCTTAACACATAATTACTGCAGTATATCAGTGTGTCATTGCCTACAAAACTAACTGACCCAGATCAACCAAAGGGCAATATGGCTCCAACTGCTACCTGCCACCCCAGCTGTCTTGCACAGGAAGAACAGCTTTAACTCAATGAAGCAAATTCATTTCCCCTCAGGAACCACAATTGATGTAGATAACCTCAGTGGTAAGGGTCTCCTTACATCGCAAGGCCTTTCAGGACAGAATCCAAGCTACAGCAGTGTTGAGAAATGTGAAGAAAGGTATAAAGAGTTTGACTCGAGCTACATTTGTGAACATCGAGGACTGCTCAGAAAAGTTACTTTTGGATTACTGTTCCAATCGGGACAGGGGATTTGGGGAACTGTTCAAACCATTGTAATGTTTCCATGCTCTGAAAATATTCACTAACTGATCGTTCACTATCAATTTTACTTTGCCTCACAATAATTTTTCCCAATGGTCCTTTTCACAGACAATCCCACTCGCAATGAACTTGAATGTTTGACCCCATGTTTCCCTGGTGTTAAGAAATGTTCCTTAATTCAGATGTATATATGCCACCCCATATATATATATATATATGGGGTGGCATATATAAAAACCAAACAAACTATGATATGAACAAAATAGCTTTTCTATTATGGGTTTCTGCATCTTGCTAAAAATGTGCATTCCTGAAAAAATCCAGTGTTTCTTGCTTGCACAAACAGGACAAAGTTGAAGCACTGAATAGGTTATGTTGTTGTTTATCAATTAACCTAGCCTTCTGGGTCTCCTGTGTTATGTGTGTGTATCAAAGGTTTTATAGGCTAGTTTTATGTTCCTGCAGTTTCAAGAAAATGCAATAACACAATAGGGAAAAAGACATTTGCTGCCCCACTCTTGAGCTGGATGTGAGAACTCGCACAAGAACGGAAGAATCCTCAACAGGCTGTCTCATTGTGTCAAGGAGGCCTGTTTTCGACCAAGTAATAAGACAATAATGACTGAGATTTTGTCCCATCATATCCAAAGTACATATTTTTATATCTCATATTGGTTAACTGATTTCATCTTTCAATTTGGTTGGGGATGAAATCTGTGAACTTCACACTCAAGTAGAATCGCCACATGTGCCACTAATGAAATACCTGATACAAAGTAAAGAGAAATCCTGCTGCATGAATGGAATCTTCAGGGGGCCCGAGTTCTCTGGCTATTAGCTGGTTGTGGTCAACTCGGTAAGGAACATAATTCCCATTCTGCAAACTCAGCCTTCTTTCCAAATGGCTAGACATGAGCAATCTCCTTCTACACTATGATACAGGACACCAGCTGCTAGAATCGTAGAGACTGTTGGAACAGCCGACTGAACCAAGAGTGAGGAATATCTGCACGTTTCCCCACTGCACCTGTTGCCTTTATTTCAACATTTCACCTGTTTTTCCCACTCCTTCTTCCTCCTCTGTTGATGAGAAAATATTTTCATGGCTCTGCTTCATCAAAGGCAGGATAATTTCTTGGCAGACCTGAAGGACAGAAACCCAGCATTGCTTTCAAGCAGTGAAGTTGAGTGGAGGGGGTGAAAGAGGGAGGTGAATATTTATTTGCCTTGGCAGAACAAATGGTCCAATCCCATGCAAGACAAACTTGCTGAACCACAAGCAAGTTGAGCAGGATCACTTTAGAACTAAGCGGATTTCATGCCTGTGGAATCAGTCAGAAGTAGGCAGTATTTCAACTAACTTGAGTGCTTGGACTGAGAAATATGAAAGTGATTTACATAGAAGATACTGTATGATCATTTTCTTTGGAAAGCATGTGTATTTCTTGATAGACTTCTCAGCCTACCCAATCTCAAAAGTTTGGTTTGTTTGCCAATATGCTTAAAGAATATTAAATATCCAAATTTAAATGACTGTGGGTGAAAAAAAAACTCTATACATTTTTTCACTAGCATTATGAGTCGCCATTCCCAAATACAAGATGAGTAAGGAAGGAATATGGAACCTGTTTTCCAGAGGAGGACAAAAATTTTCTCCCATCTTTGATCACCACTGGCTTTGTTTGAGCTTGCTCTCTGTTCATGCACATGTATGTGTAGGGGGACAGGAATAGTTTTCCAAAAGTTGCATTTTGCACAAGATGCAAAAACCTATTGAAAAAAAGTGATGTCTGTTTTCCTATTCTCATGTTGGAGACAAGACCTGCCCCATGCAGAGCTGCAACTAGAAATGCTGGCACTCAGGGATAACAGCACCGTCTCCCCACCATCCTGTCCTGAAAAATGGCTTTAAGTCCCTACACACACAAAAATGAGGTGTCCACTGAAGAGAACATATCAGGCACACACAAAAAATAATAATAATAAAAAATAAAGAAGACAAAAATCTTGTGTCAACTTAAAGACTCCTCCACAAAAGAAGAGTTTTTGTGGACAAGTTCATTTAAGCACTAACTGCTCTTTGGGTCCAAGAGGAAATGGATGTGTTTATAAACGATTACATTAAAATATAGCAGTTAGTCTTTAACATGCCACAACTTTTTTTGTCTTCTTTCTTTTTAAATTTTTTTGTCTGATATGCTAGCACAGACTAACAAGGCTATCTCTCCTAAAACTGAAGAGAACATTTCCACTTTTCCTTTTAAAAAATGAAAATGAATAAGCCTGGGAAGCACTTTAGCACTATTCACCAGTAAATTCACCTCTAAATTTTGGTGCCCTCTAAAGTTTGGTACCTTGAGGTAAAGTGCCTATTACCCACCCTTCTTATAGACCTGCTCATAGGGATTGGGGAATCCTCAATACATTGCTTTGCTATGTTGAGACAACCTTTTCTTTGAGAAGTGAGATACTGGAAAGATTTCTTCACATTTACTTATATATTTATTTACCTATTTATTCTGAATCGTTCGTAGGCTTCCTTTCCCATGGTGAGGGGATTCAAGGTGGCTCACAATGTTAAAACACTTAATACTAGGAATACAATAAATTACAGATTAAAAAGCAATCCCTGCCCAAGTACAAAATGCTTCTAATTTTTTATTCCGGTTTTTTAAATTGACAGATTGATTGGTTTTTATCTTTTAAGTAAACTGGGTGCAAATTACATTCCAACATTTTTAGAGGGCCATGGATTAAAGAGAAACTTTTGAATTATACTCGACTTCAGGATACACTGATATCTTCAGTTATTAATTCAAAAGCCCCCACCATTGTTATGACTCTTGTTCCAAATGATTTCAGGTGTCAGAGAGGGATGAATTAGTCATAAAATCCTCTCTACTTTTTGTAAGTATTTTATTCTAAAATAATTTTGTAGAAATTTCTTCTTCACATGTGAGTTTTATTTACAGCTGCAGGAAGAGGAAATAGAAATGTAGATTATTTTTTTCAAGGGATCGTAAACTTTTCACTAGTGAATATTGCAGCCTTGGACAGCCAAGTGTCCACAGTGAGATCAGATCTGAAGCAGGACTAAAATGTTCATGAAAGATATAACTCCATGACCAACACAATCTTGTCTGATCTCAGAAGATAAGCATGGTCAGGCCTGGCTAGTACTTGGATCGGAGACCACAGGAATCTTCTGTTTGGGCTGGGAAAGAATCCTGCTTGGACTAGTGAATATTGCAGCCTTGGACAGCCAAGTGTCCACAGTGAGATCAGATCTGAAGCAGGACTAAAATGTTCATGAAAGATATAACTCCATGACCAACACAATCTTGTCTGATCTCAGAAGATAAGCATGGTCAGGCCTGGCTAGTACTTGGATCGGAGACCACAGGAATCTTCTGTTTGGGCTGGGAAAGAATCCTGCTTGGAAATGCATTGCTTTTCAGGGTTGATAATACTTGTCTAGCTGAACCAAGGGCATTCAGGACAAAGTGGTATTCTGTGTTCCTATGCTATCATATATTTGTTAAACACGAAGTGCTCTTTGGGTCCTGGATTTGTCTTCTGTGGATGAAGGCATTCTGCTCTTCTAATTTTGCAGGGATCCCTCCTCTTCTGCAATATAGCTTGCCTCATTCTGCAGGTTCTCCTACAGCTGGAGGAGGGGTGGAGAGACTGATGACAGGAGGAGAGCTTGGGGAAGTCTGCTTCTGCCAGCCTAGTAGTATGTTGCTGCAACAGGCTAAGACAGCGACCCTTCTGGAAATTGTTATAAAAACATAAGTTTTAATTAAGGCTGCTTTTTTCCCTTTCCCTTTCTCCCCAGCCCCCCTTTTTATTTAAGAATCCTACCACTTTAGTCACAACTTACGGTTTAATTATCAAATGACATTGTACTGAGTCATAGTATCCCGTAACAGCAGATGATACATTTCAGGAGACTAAGATTTTTCATGCAACTTTAAATTGCTCAAATAGTTAAAGAAAAGAAAAAAAATAGAACAGTTGGACTACGACTTGCAAAGTACTTAGCTCAGAGAAGAACCATGGTGTTACCAAACTCCTCTCAAAATCCATGGCTTTTTTATATATTACGCCAACTACATACAAATCAAAAAGCAAAATGTGATGCTTATATACCACCCCACAGTGCTTAAATCTCTCTTTGGGCAGACTGCAAACTGTGTAAGGCTATACATTCCCCCTAAACCTTGCGCACACACCCCCACAGCAAGCTGTGTACTCAATTTACTGAACTCAGAAGAACGGGAGGTTGATTCAACCTTGGGCTCGAACTCAGCTCATAAGCAGAGTTTTCACTGCAGTACAGATGTTCAAAATAACAACTATTTGAAGAATGGCCCATTCAAGAGCTGATCTGACATTTTGCTCATACAGACAACTATAGATAAACAAATCAAAGAATGTGTCTGTTTGTCCTTGGATTATTCAAACCTATGCAAAAAATTGAAAGGGCAAGTACTTAAATACTTCTGTGTGAACACAGAAAGGAGAGGCTTCACCGAAAGAATCAGAAACCTCCATTAACTGTCACGCTGAAGAAAGCAGGATGCTAATGCTAAGTCCAGTTTTATTTTCCAAGTTACTGATGTCACCAAGAAGCTATTTTTATTGTTTAATAGAATTTATGGATGTAATTAATTTAGAACATGTGTGCTTTACTATTCACATTTTTAAAAAAAAAAATGATTTGCCCCAGCTTAATTTTCTGCCTTTCTGAACAAAATTTTCCACACATTCTCCCCCACTTTCCTCATCTAAATCAATCTCACTAAGATAAGATAAACACTAGGACTGGGTATTACAATCTTCCCCATCCAGTCTGCCACAATTCTGTAAGTCATCCACTGCCTTATCTAACACCTTGTGATCCCAACACAACTGCATCATATTTCACAATGTCTTTTTCTCCGCGAATCCAAACACAGTTTGTGTACATACATCCGATTGTGTGTTTTCTTTAGATATTTTTTTCTTCACTAGTGAGCAGGTGTTTTCTACCCTATTTCATTTCCTCCGTAAGTCAGCAATACCCTAAAGAAAACTTCTGGGTCCCAAAGTGGTTGTTTCCTTGCCGAGTCCCTCATCCGCAGTATTTGCGAAGCACTTGCAGGTGGCTCTAACTGGACATAATGTCCTAGACGTTCTACCCTATCACCTGCAGGCGTTTCAGCACGGGCACATAGCTGACAGAACTGGCACAGAACCAATCTGGATTGCACACATTGCACTGTTAGCGTCCCGCATTGACAGCTAGGAGACATTCTGGGGCTTCACCACTCCAAGAAAAGCAAGACAAACTGTAATATACTGTAAGTAGTTAAGAGAGGGTAACTTCTAAACAACAGTACTAAAACAAACACAACAAGATAACCCACTCTCTTTTAACTGGTATTGACTGAAACTTATACTATACTCACCTAAATAATCATGAAATTTAAGGCCATTGACTTCCAAGGACCTGCTCTAAATATGTCTACATCTGGACCTGACCCACTGACTACTTCTGGAAAACAAGTCCACCAATGATTCCGTTCGCTGATACATGCATGGGAGGATATTTATTTTAATTAAGAGAACAACTGTTATGTCTTAGACTTTGAAAAGCCAAAGGATAGATTTTTTTTTAAAAAATGTTATTATGCAAAACGAAGCCTTGAAATCTAAACAAATAATTACATTTTTTAATTCTCTCAAATTGTCAAGATTACACAGATCTATACATTTATGAGGCATGATACAAAAAGGATAAAAACAAAAAGAAACATCACAGAAAATAAAGAGAACTATAGTAAATCCATTAAATAAAGGAGTACAAAAAAATTCCAGACAAAAACCACGAGGGGTAAATGTTTCAGTTTTGTTTTTCCTTCTTAAAAATGTTTACATAAAATGTTTATACCATCATTCAACTGAAAAACAAAGTATAGTTAATTATGAAGACTGAGGGGGAAATTAATCCACTCCACCCCTTTACAAGACAGTAAGTACTGTTGAACTCAGTAGGGCTTATTTCTGAGTAGAAATATGCAATACCAGACTGTAATTAGAGGAAAGAAAGAAAGAAAGAAAGAAAGAAAGAAAGAAAGAAAGAAAGAAAGAAAGAAAGAAAGAAAGAAAGTGGAAGCGGAATTGTTTACCCATTGTAAAACTAAACAAAGTACAAAATCTGAGAATGTTTGAGTGGAGATAATGACTTCAGAGTTTTTCTCTTTCCACAATGTTCCCAGAACTCCAACATTTTTTTTCTTTCCTAAATCTAGCAACACTGGTCTTCTAGATCTGATCCTGTTATTTCAGCAAACTGAAACAGTTTCCTCAGGGAGTAGATGTGGAGTGACACAGAAAAAGTGGCAGCAGCAATAGCCTTTGGCTGCTCCAGTCTGTTGGAGATCTGAAAAAACTCATCCTACACCTTCTAAGATACCCTGACGCCCTTGAGTGAGGTGGAGGATATTGAAAATTGGAGTGTAGTAAGTGGACTTTTGTGAGGGGCAAATTGTATTTTAAATCAAACAGCAAAATGTGTTCAGCTGGCCTTGAGACTCCAATTGAGATACCTCAAATTTTCCTTTGTTTACATATTTTGAAGAATAATAACAGCAGAATTAGATCGTCGCTGACAGATACAAATACAGTTACAAATCTATTGCACTTTTCTGTGCAATAGAGGTTTCAAATCTGATATATTAAAAATATATTGTTACTGAAAAACAGGGTGGTCACATTCCCATTCTCTCTCCCCCAGCTCTCTTTATTGGTCACAAATTTAAACCATACAATTTGGGAAGTACACAGGTTAAAAAAAAAGACTACTTGGTTTTGGTTTGCAATTTGGGCTTTACATATAGTATATTTTTGGTGCATTACAACTTATGCACAATGAAATCTACAGAGTGTGTCAGGGAATGCCATTGCTGACGAAGAAAAAAAACTGGACGTGAATAAATTCCAGAAAAAAGTTGTCTCACTTTTCATTACGACAAATTGAATACAACTGTGAAACATACTAGCTCATATCTTACAGCAGAATGTGGTATTCAAAATACAACTCTGGGAAAACATTTGAAATCTATTTTATTTACGAAAACAAAACCAAGGTATTATAGAAATATCACACAAACATGCTGAATAGAATCTTACTCTGTAGACCCCCTGGGTTTCACTGTTGAACTGCCTGCACGTTTCCACTGCTGTTTGTTTGGTGTGCTTTCATCCTTTCCCCCATTTTTTCCCACCAGATTAATGGGATTTTCTTCCCCACCCTGCCCAAAACAGCAGGATATACAGTAGTTTACAAAAAAGAGAGAAAAGTTGCCTAAAAGTTTTCACTTACAGTGCAGCAGCATGAATAACGTCTCCCTGCGTTAAAGAATTAATTCGGTGTGGTTTCATTAATCCTAAACAAGGCCTGCCAGGCGAGGCCTTTATTCTTTTGTTACTCTCCCAACAATTCCTTTCAAGCACAATGATCGTTATTCCTGTATCTTCATTTCTTTCAAACTGCCCCCCCCCCCCACCCATCACCTATGGCCGAATGTTGTAACCAAGCTGAAATACAAGAATTCAGAACTATTGCAGCCCCTTTCAATCAGGGGATGTAACAATTATTAATTATGCCAGAATAAGATTAAAATCTACTCAGAAATTCATACTTCAGGACTCATACTCTTTCAGTCCAGGTTGAGTTCTAACGTTTGTGAAGCTTTGCAAGTACCTCCCAATCTCACTGAGAGAACTAAGCATTGATTGGTTGATTGATTGATTGATTGATTGATTGATTAATTGCCCTTTTAGTGCACAGCACTATTCTGGGAGGTGTAGATATAAAACAATAAAGTAACATCATACAAACTTTAAAAACAAAAACAAACAAACAAAAACCCAGCCCAATCAGCATTAACAATTGTGATTTTCTCTGACTGGTCTGCACTCGGAAGTTTCTCTAATTATTTTTGAGAATATTACTGCAAAAATCTAATGTGAAATAAAACATAAGGAACATCCCCCTACCCACCACAAATGCCTACTATGGTACAACAATGGAAGTAATTAATGCCTATTTTCCAGTACTGCGCTCTGCCAATGTCTAAATGGGTTTCAAGCATGTTGTGGTAACAAAACCTGCCTATTATTCAGCCTTCTAAATTGTAGCTAATTTGCCCTGTGTTTAAAGGGTGAATTGAACAATTGGAACCCATTTCATGAAAATAAATCTGCATTATAGCCACCCTCATCTGGAAGCATTAACATCAATCATGCTAACATTTCAGAAGATGGATTTAGGATGCCTCAAACTTTGGGGCCAGGTTTCTAGGCTAGCAACAGTCTCCAGTGAAGTATTAGTATATTAATGTATTGAATCTAATATATCTATCTAGTCTGCAAATAATGTACTTCAGTGAGACAGATCTGCAAATAAGTATACATAGTAGGACCACCATGTAAAATAGTATAAATGCAAACACGTTACCATGAATCAAAATTCTCTAGAATACATGAGTGAGGAGCATATCATGATCTCAGCTGACAAAAAAAAGTCGGGAACTAAACCTGGAATTAAGATCTAATGGACCAAATGAGCTCACATCTGGAGAAACATATACACAGATTGAACAGTGCTACAAAAATAATTTCAACAGAAAATAGCAAATGCAGTGGAGCTTGTATCTTCTATTAAAATAATGACAATGATTGTGTGGCTTTATCCCTTTGAGTCATCTAAACTGATTCCCAGTGTGGTGTAGTGGATATAGTGACAGACTAGGACTCTGGAAAACAGGGTTCAAATCCCCACTTGGCCATGGAAACTCACTGGGGGAGTGGAATTGATAAAACCACTCCTTAAATTATCTCACTTACCTTGAAAGGCCTATTAGGGTCTGTAAGTGGTTTCAACTTGATAACAGACAACACAAACAAACTTTAGGTGTTTTCCCCCCCAAAGGGAATGCTAAATAATGGGCTGTTCTGTAAATATACCTCCAAGCCATACAATCGAATGGGTGCCTAGCAGAACAAACAGAAGTCCCAAGTCTCAAAAACATTTCCTCTTGCTTGTTTGGTAACAGGCACAGCTCTGTAGTGACCCTCACTGGTGATAAAGTCCAGATTGCTCAGGAAAAAAGGACATAAAACACCTGCATCTGTATTGCTAAACCTTTCATCCAGTGATAATCACACAAACAAGAATCTGTATTTAATTTTTCAGGAAGAAAAGTTATATAGTTTTGCATAAAACCGGAAGAAGGAACACTGGACAGAAACAATATTTCTGTCCACATGACGTTACCCAAGGCGAAAATAGTTTAGTCCCAACCTTTCTGTCAAATGTAAATACAAAAATAATATTCAGTTTTGCCAACTTACAGTTTTTCTTCAAAATGTGGGCAGCCTACTTGGGGGTGGAGAGGGAGGCAGAGTTTTTATTTAAAGCTGATCTCCTTCTAAAGCCACATATATATGTAACATGTAAACATCCTAATTTATTTCATTATCATTTGCCTAAGTCCCTCAGACTCTGCATTTGGTTTATGGCAAAAATCTTATATCTAAGTTTTTCATGCATTCCAAACAAAAAAATGAATCATATTTAGGAATGTTAGATAGATCAGTGACTCAGCTGTAAATGATAACATATTAAATACAAAAGAAAAGAAAAATAATATTTCAGCCACAGAAATAAATCAGTCAAGTCTTGAAATAAGAATCATGAGTCAATATAACTTTTTTTTAGTCCTGTGGAAAGGTCTTACAAATGCCACAATGGACATTATGGAATATTTTAATTTACTTGTTTTGATTGTCTAACCCTAACTTGAAATAGAGTTGCTTTGAAAAAGAGTCAGAAGTATGAAATTTATCCTTTTGGACCATAGCTTTATTCTGCTCTGAATTTCACATCAAGAATCTAACTTACTTACTTACTTACTTACTTACTTTCTTTCTTTCTTTCTTTCTTTCTTTCTTGCAATTGCTCCCTTCTATATACATACACTTCTTGTCTTTAAAGTGTCAGTTCCTGACTTTATACCAATCAGGAATGTTACCATTATAAGTCAGGATCTGTAGTATCACCACATGGAAGTACCTCTCAAAGCATTGTTAAGTTTGGTTTATTCAGGTTAACTGGTGGTTGATCTCAAACTGGCATCAGTGAGACTGTCTGAATGTTGAAATTATAGTCATAGATATATGCCTTGTCACTTCTGTGATATTTTTAGAATTTTGTTTTTGTAAAATGTCTGCTTAACTTCTGCTTTGTTTTGCTTTTTTGAAATTAGATCCCCAGGCTTTTAGGATATCGTGATATAAAAGTCAAAAGGCACAATCTGCTAGAAATGGGTGGGCAAAGCAAATATGAATAAAAGCAGAAGAATCCTAAATGTGTTTTCACCCATTCACTTGAGCTTATGCTCAAGGACTTTTCAAAGGACTGTGCTTTAAATAAGCATCAAATAAGGAAATACAAAGCATATAGCATAATTTGAAATCATTTCTTTTATTAAAAATACATTAAAATTTGTATTTCACTAAAAGCCATTTTAAGACTGTTTTTAACCCGAAGAAAGAAACTAGAATTATAAATGGGAATGTTAAGTATATGGACCGCTACGTCTATCATTCTGCCACTTCAAAGTGCCATAGCCCATGACCTCACTGAAAACTACATCAATATTTTTAACTGCTAAATTATGTTTACTAAGGGAAAGATGTAACTTAACCACTGAACAAATGTTCTGATATGGGTAAGAACAAATGACTAACTCATTTAAGGAAAACTCACACACTGTAAACAGAGAGTCTGGAATACTTCTTGCTGTTTACCAGAATGGTGCCTGTAGGTAACCATGAACAGATGTACAGTGCTGGTGTCTTTTTGGGCAGTTTTGTTCATAAGAAATTCTTTATGTGAGATTTGAGAGGTTAAAAGAAGTTTCCTGCCTGCACAGTCAAAATATTATTGAAGCAATTCAGGTTGTCAGTAAAAGCTTAAACAAATTTGCTGATAATCCTGTTAATGACCTAGGTCAAGTGTTAACTGTTGCGGGTTATAAAACAGTTAAATTAAGGTTGCTGGTACCCTGGGGCAAATTGTATCATTACAGAAATGGATTAGAGGGGGAAAAAACTATTAAATTGCAGAATGATATCACTCATTTGGTTCTTGATTCAGTAAGAACAATCTTGAAAGAAGTAGCAACACCTTCATGGAGACAAAAGTAAAATCTTCCTTCTAACAAAACTCCACTTCAAATAAATAAAGTGGTGACATGAATTGTAGAACAGCATATATTAAGCCTGAAATTTCTGTACATACATTAAAAAATCTATTTAAGCCTCAGCATGGAGCAGGATCCATTCATTATTCAGATGTTAATTCCGGCTGACATTTTCCCCTTACTGAATAGATGGCTCACACTTCACAACTCTTGTTTTTTTAAGCTAGTTGAGAATGCTTAAAAGGCCTTGGATCTACACATTTACACACACACACATACACAACTATGGGAGAGATTTTTTTAAGGTTAGAAGAAAATTACCTATTTCATCACTGCTCTCCTTAATTGGAGATTCAGTGAAATATACAATGTGCCCAATCTCCACAGCAAAAGAAAAAGAAAAAAGAAAAAAAAAAACCACCACACAGCAGACAAAACGTATTAAAAAGAACCTGAACACGAGTTATGCTAGATCTAGAAGCACCAATCACTGCATTTAAAATACACCAAGAAAGAAAAGATTACGTATCTTCAAAAGAACAAACTGAAGCAACAAAAAAAGTACTCCGAATCCATGCTGCTTCTCTAGAAAGGGCCTTGTTCTTTCCTCACAGTCTGCATAAAGTGAAATGAGCTTCCCAATTCATAATGTGCTTTATTAAAGTTTGTTCTGCCACACTACATACCCATGGATAAAGACGTAGTTGCAAAACGTAATCAACTTCAATCCATTTTCTTCTCTTAACGGTTTTATGATGAGGGTGGAGAAGGATAATTTATTCTTTAACAGGTCAAGTTTGAATCTACTCAAAAGTAAGTGCCACTGAGCTCAAAGAGGCTTACTTTCAGATAAGGGGATATGTAATTGCAGTTGCAGTGTAGATTTTAACTCATGTGTCTAAAATACATAGACTTTGAAAATGCCAAGTTCAGATACGTTACAGGAACACTGTGCATATTTAAAAGGGACAAATTTTCCTGGGATTCTTTTCAGATTCTAAGTTCTTTTAATAATTGCGTAATTATAATAATGTTATTACAAAATTGACCACCATCTAAATACTTTTCAGTTGGGTAGTTTAAAGCCGCTGAATGATCAGGAATAAAGAGTAAAAACAGGGCTAAAAGGCAAAGAAGAAGAAAAAACACTTGCAATAGTATGCAAATAATATATGCTTAAAAAGTAAAAGATACACATTGGAAAATCTAAACATGTTTTCCCAGGAAAATCTTCTATGGGCAACTGTGTTCTGTGTTTGTTTGTTTGTTTTTTGAACCCAGTATGCTTTGTAAAGGCAAAGAAACAGATACAGAAAGTAACAAATTGCATTGCAGAGGTGTGAATACAGTATTAGAATATATCAGCTCAATTTACTAGTTAATGCATGGTATATTTTGCCAGACAATGTGCTTAGATGCTCTACTGCTGCAGAGTCCACATTATCAATGAGTTTAGCTGCTATGAGCTGTGTCCAATCCCAAACTGGTCTCTACTGCAACTGATTTTTCCCTAGCTCCCTCCCCCTGCCCCGGAAAAGAGTATCACAACAGGATTATTATCCCAGCCTTCCAGTATGCAACACAAGTGCCACTAATTTTTGTACAATTCTCTGATGTACTTAATTTAAAAATATATATGTTCATTCAGAAAGCAGATTTTCATTTTTTAAGAAAGAATATAATGAACAGTTTACTTGTTTCTGCACTGTAAAAAAAAACCAGCTAAATATTTTCAACCTGCATCCATCCCCACTTCATTTCTTCTAGATTTTTTTTAAAAAAAATCAGTACCAGTACCTTCTAGATGCAAAAACAGTGATACCGTTACTCATGCAGTTCATTTAGGATATGTACTAAACAAATCAGAAACTGCTTAATAAGCGGCACTAATCGAGCACGTACAAGGTTTTGCACAATTATTTGATACCACAAGTTATTCCCATTCTTCCGACTTTTGAATTTTGTATGCAACTCTGTGCTTGAGCATGCTTGTGTCAAAGGTTGAATGCTCAATGGTCTGATTTCACCTACAGAGTTATTGGGTGTGTCTTTTAAAGGAACACATTCAATTGTCTTTTTTAGGACACAACATCCAGTGGTTATTTTTTTCCTCCCAAACAACATGTTTTATATGCTTGGTGAGAATTTCTGGCTCCATATATGTTTCATAAGCAAACAGATATAAATAGATATGTACGTTTGATGCCAGATATGTCACATCAAACTGGGGCGGGGGAAGGTTATAAAGAAATAGCAGCGTTCAATTATATGCACCCAGAAGATTGTCCTGCAAACTACCTAACGCAATTGATTCATGGCTTAAAATGCTTTTATTAAACCACATTTAACAAGCACATCCTAAAGGATGTGGATTTTCAGATTTACATCAGCTACATTCAGTTATTCAGGCCAACTACAGGCCATACAGTAAGAGATGTAAATAATTTACTTCAATTTTTCTCAACCATTACCAAGCGAAAGAAAACAAAACGTGGAAATTGACTACAGTACGAGTTTTGTGAGTTTCATCCTATTTCTGCACCATTCCCTAAGTGCCAGCCGCATTCAGGAAAGATCGATTTTTGATACGAGATAGTGAAAATGATCTGGAAAGCCACCCCAAAACTGAAATAAAAATGAAAATAAAAATCTGGAAAACAGGAAACCCGCACAAATAGAAGCTAACCCAGCAAAAGCCACCCGGGGGCTTCCCCGCAACAGCATGTCTTAGCATCACTTCTATGCTAATAAATATACACGCCCTGCTCATTATAGGCTGGAGCCCGAGTCCCTTTGCACAGAACACATTAACCAAGCTCCTGGCGGCGCCTGCAAACGCGTACAGGGTGATGCCCCCTGCAGGCACCCTCACCCCCTTGGGCATCTCTGAAGATCGGTGCAGGCCACCATCAGTCACTCTTCCGACGTTCCACACGCACGCACACTCAAGCGCACAAACACATGCCCGTCCGCACGCAACTTTGCCAGGAAGTGTGCCTCACCCCCCCCCCTCCAGCAATGAAGGGGGCACCCAGGTGCCATGCTCTCCTACGGGGGTGGGTGGGGTGGAAGCATACCAAAATATCCATATATAAAAAGAGAGTCTCGGTTGAAATTTGAAAGATCTGGCGGCTGAGCGCCCTGTCCTGGGTCCAACCCTGGGCCACCTTAAAAAGAAGGTAGGAACGGGGAACGGTGGGGGGGGGGGGGAGTTGTGGATGGAGAGCCACCGAGCAGCTTTCCAGGCGAGGGATCCGGGGAAGTTGCGGGCGATCTCGGCTTACCTTCGTTGGTGGGAGGCAGGCTCAGATCCGCCCAGCAGCGGAGGGCAGCAGACCCGAGGAGGAGGAGGAGGAGGATGGAGAAGGGGCAAGCCATGTCGCTGGTGCAGAGGGCAGCGCGAGCCGCATATCTCCCTGGAGCATGCCACGGATGTGAGGCGCTCGGGTTGCAGGCGCGAAGTTACCATGCTCCGCTCGCTCGCCGGGGCTGATGTCAAGTTTGACACTGGAGAGAAAGGAGGAGTCTCGCTGCCGAAGCTGCCGGGGCTACCGGCGGACGGCCCGCCGCCGCCCGCCGGGTCCTAGCGCCCGTGTGATCCCGGAGCCAGGAGAAGAACAGAAGACGCGCCAGGGATTTGGGGAAGGAGGGAGGGAGGGAGGGGGGGCTGCTTGGGGTTTCGCAAAGCGCCTCAAGGGAGCCGGGCGGCGGCGGCGGCGGCGGCGGCTAGAGACCCCGGTGACGTTCACACGCACCCAAGGGGGGGGGGGCGGGTTTGAGCAGCCAGAGCGCCCTGCTCCAGAAGCCTGGGAGGGACGCGCGCCCAAGCTGGGGCTCTTTCGGGTGTCGCCGCACCCTTGCGCCTCCCAGCCTCGCCTTCTCCCCAGTTTTGGTTGGAAAGGACCCGATTCTGAGATCCCCAAATCCCAACGCGCGCGCCAGCTCAGGGGATCGGGCAGCCGATGCGGCAGCTTCTCTTTTTGCCAAGCCCGCAGGCCGAGGTTTGAAGAGGAGACGTGAGAAGGCTCTCTCCTTCCCCTTCCCTCAGAAAAAAAAACCCCGAACCCGCAAGCTCGCCTCCACTTTCAAGGTGGGGAAGGCAGCCTCTGCTCGCCCTCTTTGGACGTAGAGAAGGGCAGTTGTTCTACCCACTTTCCCTTACTGCCCTCTGCTCCGCGCACTGTTCATAACAATAGTAACCGTTGACTTGCAGAGCTGGAAGGGGCCCTATGGATCATCGAGTCCAGCCCCTGTCAAGGCGGCACAGTGGGGAATCGAACCCCCAACCTCTGGATGCGCAACCGGAGACCTGAGCCAGCGAGCGGCGACAGCCCTTACTTTCCCGACTCTTTTTCCCCAAGAGAGATCGTTTGCCGTTTTCTAGGTGGCCAGGCGGGGAGGATTGGGCCCCTCGGGTCGAAATTTGACTGCTGGACTACTTTTATGGAGAACACAAGTGCGGCATTGTGAGCAAAACTGGGGAAAGTTACATTTTGGACTACTGCTCCCATGCTTCACAGAATCTACAACACAACCAGGGCTTCTGGGAGTTTGGGTTCAGAAGGATACCTTTTGCAATTTCTGAGGGAGAGGACTCTGGATCCTTCAGTGAGCAACACTGTATTACCCAGGGAGTAAAGGGCAGACCGGGGTCTTGTACTACAACTCCCAAAATTCACCATGCCTAGCTGCTGGAGAATCCTGGGAGTTGCAGTTGTAAAAAGAAACGTTCTCAAGATTTAGAGAGAGAAGAGTCAGGATGGGGAAGTTGTGGCCTTCCACAGGTTGTTGGACAGCAAAGTGAATGGTGGGAAGGCTGGGTAGTGTAGTTCAACACATTCCCTGCTCTTGACTTGCTGTTTAACACCCTTTCCTCACCAGCCACGTGGGGCAGTGCCAGGCGACCACCCTAGTTTTCATTCAAAATAAATCTTGCCTCCTTCCTTGGGCTTTTGCTTTAGCTTTAACTCCAAGGTGCAATTTTTGGCCTCAGTTACACCATAGGCTCTTGGCCTGAGTGTTGTTCACAGCTACAGCTGCATCTTGTAAGAAAAAATAATAGTAAGAAAAATCTGTTTCATCAGCTCCTTATATCAGGTCCGGCTAAGAAGAAAAGGAGAGGAAAGTAGTTTTATCATCAATGAAGGTAGAAAATCGATAATGCATGTGTTATTTATTTACAAGGACTAGTGCACTCTTGGGATGCTACCTATCCAGGCTCTCACTGGAATCCTTTTATTTTTAGTGCTTGTGGCATCAGACAATCTCCGTCTCCTCCCCCCTGCAAACACACTTGCACAGTCTTTCTTCGCTTAGCGTGACTAGATGTTAGAGCACAGGACTGGAAGGCTGCTGGCCTCTTAGGCACTGTAAAAGAACAGTTACAAACAATCCTTTATGTTGCCTAGATGCACCATCCATTTCTGTGAAGGCGGATCCATGACTAGCCCAGTTAAGCACCTGTCAAAGATGGTAGTGTCTCTGAATTTCCTTTTTCCTCCTGGGGGAAAAGAAATTACAGCTGATGTGTGGGATTGAGTTCTGTTATATGTGTTGCAGAGTTTTGAATTGCAATTCCATTTGCTATGCAGTAGAAATACAAAGACCCACAGAGGAGACTAACTACAAGTCCCCCAGAGTCCATCTTTTTCTTTAAACTTATATTTACTTACAGTTACTCGAAGTTGCAGACTTGTGTATGCTGCTTTCTGTACTGCACAATACTTAGCAACCAACTGAACAGATCAACAGCAAACAAAGAGCTGCCAGCAACTGAGGAAAGAGAGGGAAAGAAACACTCAGCAAACAGGCAGGATTCTCTTTTGATTCAAAGGCTGGAAGGAACAGTTGGTTAATGCTGGATAGATACTCACTCCAGCCCAGAAAGTCCCTGCCAGTCTCACAAACTACAGACAGCATGTGAGGTTGCAAACAAAACACCAACAGTTTTCTCCTCCTGTAATCCCACCCCATCTAGATTGTAGGATGCTAATTGGAGACAGATCATTGGACTATATATTTTTGCATCCCATCCCGTACTTGTACATTTGCAGTGAAAATGATACCAATGTTTTTCTTTGCTCCATTTCTTGCTTTGGGTGCCTGTGTACTTTCCAGAGGAGGCAAGTGCCAACATGCACTACTCTGAGTTGAGCTAGGCAGTGAGTGGTCACCCTTGGGCTAGATGGACTACTGACTGTGGACACTAGGGGGCATTGTCTCCAGCCTCATCACACATTTTTTTCCTATTCTCCTAACTTCTACTATTTGGTGCATTGGAAGAGTGCAACAGAGAGAGAAAAAGAATATTTGTGTTCTGTCGTTGTCCATGGTATGGGGCAGCCTCTTCTGCATTACTGGTGCTGGGGAGGTGCTTTTTCCCTCCTTCTTGTGGATGCTTATCCGTGTCTCACATGGATGGATGTCAAATATATAATGCCCTGATTTGGACTAGACACAGAATGGGTACACCTGGGCAAGCCCATCTACTGACTGGGGACTCATCTTGCACTCCTATCATACATTTTCCCTAAGCAGAGGTCAGGAAGGGAAGGATGTGGGTAGTAGCTTTACCTACAAAATGAAGGTCCACATGATTCCCATAGCTGATTGCGCTACATAGTGCCCCCCCCATCACAGCTCTTTATTTTCTCCATTTGTAGTCTTCCCTCCTGTCCAGAAGCATACAAAGGCACAGTATGTTTGTGAAGACTGTTTTATCTACAATAATTTAGGAAGTTCAGAAAGCAGAGTGGGTTACTTCCTTTTTTGACCCAACAAAATATTTTATAAAGAAGAAAAGGTTAGGAAGAGCAACTTTATTCAGTTGAGTGTATATGGCTGTATGTGGTGATGCAACTGTTCATTGCATCTTCATTGTAATGCCACTTGATTGTACTCCTCAACTATCCCCAAAAGCTCCCAAAATTCACGGATGGAATGATAAAATACCAACATTGGTGCAACCCCTCCCTGCGCTACAACTAATGGTAGTGACCTAGAAAAATAGGAATTATAGCATTGTAGGAAATTATTAGCATTATAGGAAAGTGGTACCTAGGTGACATCCCATGAACTTAATTCAGATTTGGGGACACAATTGGTTTGCTTTTTACAAAAAGAAGAATAAATGCAAGGCCTAGTTACATCAGAGTTCAGGGCATTCCTTTTCAAAAGTCATTAATTGCATATAGTTCCAAGGTTCAAAAGTAATTAGATACAACAGAGTTCTATTTTTAAAACACTCTACCTGTTATTCAAAAGTAAATAGTTACTTTGTAGTTACATGTTTTTTTTTAAATCTGGGTACTAGATCCTGGTCTGAGAAACAAATTATTGTCCCATCCACCTTGTTACCACAATAACACCCATAGCAGAGCATGAGACAGCAGCACAAGGCACAGATTCAGCCATTGTAACTCTCCTCTACACAACTGTCGCAGTTGTGTAGCCATTGTGGTGTTCTTCCTACTCTGCTGCTCTATGGCCCATATTCAAGGTTGTATGCATTGGACTGGCCCCTATATAGACAATGATTCCCATTCAGACTGAGCTGGTTACACAAGAAGTCCCTTCAACAACACAGTCTCTTGTTGCCTCACGGTGGGGATTCGCTCTGTGGCGCTGGGTATAAAAGTAAGGACGATACAACAACCTCCCACTGAGTACCTGCCAATAAATCACAAAAGAAACTTCTCTTCCCCCAAAATGAACACTTTGCCCCATACACACGCACGCACATGCATGCACGCACACAAACACACACACAGAGAGAGCTTTAGTAGTTCCCTAGAGAGCCTTGCTATAAAAGATGACATAATATGCAGAAAACCAGGGCCTCCCCCTTCATCGTCTCAGCCATTCACAGTCTGATAATACTCCTTTACTGCTCTTTTGCCAGTTTGTGGGCATACACAGGCGCACACACTTGCAGCGCAAAGTGACACCAGCAAAATTCTAGTTGTATAACTATGACAGATATTACAGAATTTGTCAATCTCATCCCCATTGCCACTGAGAGCAATTGTTGTAGCCCTTTATGCTTCAGGAACTTGGCAATTTGGCAGCTTGAGATAATAATTCACACCCCAGGAAATTCTTATGGCCCCGTGGAGAGGTCCTATGCAAACCAGAACATATTACATCCTCATCTTTCCTACACACATACTTGGCTGTTAGTCTGTTGGTGCTAAGCGCTTATTTTGCGGAGCTGATCACCCTCTCATAGTTTCCACTCGGAAAGCATGTTTTTAATAGAATTCATTAAAGGACGGTATTTTAAATCCTCTGCTCCATTTATCTAGTCATATAGGCCTCAAATGAAGTCATTTCTAAGGGCTGCTACAGGAAAGATAAATGCTGTGCCTGCTGGGATTCATTAGTATGATTCTATATATCTAGCAGTTTGGGTGAAGCTTGTGGTTGGAGAGGAATAAGTGCTCAAACTTTTTTGTTATGTCACAGCCTCATGGACATGACCTATAGCTGGTCCATACTCATCCATTAGGATGAGATGTAGCTTTATATCTGGGTACTGTAATAGCTATGGATGTGAGCCAGAAAATCCTGGCTTCAAATTTCACTTTAGCGCTCCATTATGGGTCAATTTGTAGAGGTGCACCTTTAAGTGGTGAAAGTGCCTTGTCATTGCACATGATTTCCCTTACCTTCATATCCTGCATTTAGTTTGCTTTGTTCTGTGATTAGTCACTGAAAGTAAACATTAAATCTGCAAATTACTGAAGAAGTATCTCTGAGTATTGTACCTGAAAAAATGGGTTAATCGTATAGAATATATATATTCTACTTAGTGGCTGAAATCCCCTTGGTGAAACTGTGCCTGTGGATGGGTAATTACATCACCAGCAGGGGAAAATTTTCAGTAATTAAAGACCTCCTCCTTTTTCCTGAGCCTTGTACAACTTGAAAATAATCCGTTTCATCCTGTGGAAGCCATCAGACTGTGGGATGGAAGGAGGAAATCATTTATTACCAAAAAACTACCTCTTCTGGTAATGTCATCCAATATTGGTGCTTTTCTGTAATGAAAGACTTCCTCCTACCATCCTATGGCTCCCACAGTTTCCCTGTGATGAAACTGATTATTCATAAGTGAGACAAGCTGCAAGAGAGAAGGAAAAATATTTTAATTAGAAAACTCAGTTCTCTGCTGCTGACATCATCACTAGTGGAGATATGGCTACATCAACAGGATTTCTGTCCACAAATGGACTCTTTATTTTCTGGGAAATTACAATGCAGGACAAGATCTAAACATGTGCCCAATTGTTGTTTTAAGTTAGCTAAATTAATTGGCTGAAATTCTGTTGCTTAGATTAGTACACTAGAGTAGATACATTAAATCAGTGGAGATTTGGTGAGTCATATTTTCTGTAAGTTCCATTGATTCAGTGTGGCTCTTCTAGTTGTAACTTACTTTAGCACAGTAAGTCACAATTAGAATAGGTCTATTGTATCAAGAGAACCTATGGAGAAGTTGACTCACCAAATCCTCACTGATACCATGGGCCTACTCTTGCATGACTTACTACACTGACACCAGGGTTTCAGCCAATGCATTGCAAACTGTGGGGAAGGAAAAGTAATACATCACACAGACCCGTCACCCTTTCCTTTCACATTTAAATATACAGAATGATACAATTTTAGAGTTTGAAGGAGCTTTGGAGATCATGTGATCCAAACCTCTGCTCACTGCAGGATTTGTTGCACAGGATGTATCTATAGTATCCTAGACCAGTGGTCCCCAAACTTGGATCCCTAGATGTTCTTGGACTACAACTCCCAGAAATCCTGGCCAGCACAGCTGGTGATGAAGGCTTCTGGGAGTTTTAGTCAAGAACATCTGGGGACCCAAGGTTGGAAACCACTGCCCTAGACAGATAGACATCTGTGGAAATAATTCCAGCAAAAAACAAACAAACAAACAAAAAACACTGCCCTTCCAGAGGCAGTGTATTTCACTGTCAAACAGCTCTTACCATTAAAAAGCAGGGAGGTAAAAATCTCTTCCTTTCAAATCAATACAATTTTTAAAAATCTCATCTAAATCTTTCTTCCATCATTCTATTTTGCGTGCTTGGGAGGTGTAGTTTCTTTTCTTCTGGAATGCATAGATGTGTTATCTAATGTGCACTCTCAAACACATTGGCCAGTATCCTGTTAGGCAATCACATAGTGTAATGTATCTGTGTGTAGTTACGCAGATGTTTACACTGGATCTTAGAGCTGCACAAGTTTTTGCACAATTGGTTACATAATTAGTTGTGCAAATGAAACTTCAAGGCTGCAAGACATGTTACCTAATAGGGGAGAGTCTCTTAGAAAGCACAACTGCTTGAGCCATGTTTTCCATGTAATTCTCCTCGCATAGCTCTGTCTTCAATATGACCATACCAGGGTTCCTGGTAATCAGCAACATCTTGCACAGCAGTACTTATGCTACTGTAAATCTCCAACTGGATTTTAACATTTTTATAAATGGTTGCATTTTTATGCATTTTCTACATTAACTGGAGTGTGTTTGTAAGCATTTTTTCAAATAAACACATCTTTTGGTTGTATAAATTTATTGACATCATTTGAAAAAAAAGTGGCTATGTCTGCAATTTACTCCCAAATAAATTAGCATCCAGTTGATGGAGAGAAGTTATTAAGATACATGTACATCTTTGTTAAGTCTTTCAAAGCTAAATGTGTCTGTTTAATCAGCATGAATTTCTTTCCCATCCCTAGTTCTGCTCTCTGGAGCAACAGACAGCAACTCTGTCCCATTTTCTGCATGGCAGCCTTTTAGAAATATGAAAACTGCTGTCATATCCAAAGGACAGATCTTGAGCCAATGGCAGGGATGTCTATTAACTACATATAAGATTATAATGCAAATGCATATTCACACCTATTACTGCAGCAAAAAAATGTTGTAAGTGCACGGGCGAGGTGTGTATACATCTGTTCATTGTTTAATTGCACTTTTAAGCTTGACCACTAACCAAAACTTATCTGAGTGGTGTACAGTCTATTAAAAATACAAAATAGAATGAAATGAGAGATATGGGAAAATTGTGTTTCATTTCATTACTGTCACTGACTTCAAAGGGAGAAGCATCATAGATGGGGATCATGGGTCCATTTTGAGACTCAATCCAATACTGCATTTCTATTTCAGCATTGGTGTAACAGTACTTTCTTCCTCTCCCTGCTGTAATCATCTATGCCACATAGTAAAGTAAATCCTTCATTTCTTATCGTCATGTGTAGAAATGAGGAACAGCAAACATTTGTTCCTTCTCTACAACATTCCATTATCTTTTCTGATGCCCTTTATTGTGGGAAACTTCTGCTTAAAGTTTGTAGCTGCATTCTGTTCCAGTAACGTGCAAACACTTCTGGCAGGATGAGGCAGCTGCCAGCAGGCGGGGTAGCCCCTTATTCTGCCCTTTTGCTTAGAGGTAGAGCATAAGATCAAAGGGTTATTTTAGCCAATCCTAGTTACAATTAGGTAACTAGTATCCTACCCGTTTCTCTCATAACATACTATGTAATCATGCTAAGTCAATAAAAGAGCCCTCAGGGCATTGCCAGTTGGCTCCACTGGCTCGGACTTTTGCTGTTGACTCCTTTGTTCTCTCTCTAAGGCAATTAGCCTTCCTTTGTTCCGTGATCACCCACACTTTGTGCACTTGTAAGAACATTTTTGCTTAAATTATGTGCATTGTGCAAAACTACAATAGCTCTTGGCTATTGTAGTTTACATTAGAAGCACCAGGTAGCTTGTGTGCATGTAACAGGGCATTTCAAACTCAAAGATAATAGCAGTTTTATGTGATTTGGAATGGGCAGGAGCCTCTTGTGCCAGCACAACTGACCTTGTGCCAATACAACTCCCTTGTGGCTCATCTCAGTTCTGCTGGCACAGCTGGATCTACTGGTTGAGATTAACCAGCAGAAGAGACCAAAAAAAAAAAAAGGGGGGGGGGAATGGAGAAAGGCTGGAGCAAGAGAAAAGCTGAGTTACACCCAATCCAAACCATTCTCAGCCCAGACTCACAAGTGCCAGGGTAGCTCCAAGTAATTTCCAATAATGTTGCAAATTCTCTTCATAACTCTAGTGCCACCCAAAAACCAGCTCCTGAGGTTTCAGTTTCCCAGAACCATTTTTAGAAACACAGGAAGACTGGAGGATATCAGGGTCAGGCCATTTGTCTGCCTTGTCCAGTACTGTTGGCTCTGACTGGCAGCTGCTTTCTAGGTAACAGGCAAGATTATTTCCCAGCCCTATCTTAATATCCCTGGTGGTCTCCCTTCCAGACACCAACCAGGCCAAATGCTACTTAACTTTCCAAATGCGATCTGATTGGGTGTGTTCAAGGTGCTTTCAATGGCTAAAGTGGTAAGCAGTGGTGCGATTCAGTATAAGGAAGCTTCCTATGCTCATAAATATTTAGCAAAAAAACAAAATTTTACTATAATTATTTGCTTACCAATTAGTTCTGTGCTACTCTCCTGAAAGTGTTCAGGAGGGCATATGTTTTTCTGGTTGTTACAAAAATAAATCCTAAAATTATTTGGTATTTTTACTGGTGGAGTGTTGCAATCTGGTGCATACTGAACATGAATTGTTCTGGAGAGTGGTAGTGTAGTGGAAGGAATGACCGAAAGCACTTTCTTGGAAGGAGAAAACTCCTTGGCTTGTTCCCAGCTGAGATAAAAAGTGGAGCAACCACATAGAGCATTCTAGAGAAATCAGTTTATTCTGCTGGCAGAAGATATCAAGTACAATCAGATGCATGTCCTGCTACAAGGCTCGTCCCCTGTTGTCCCAACTTTTATACACTTCTGTTTCACAGAGCAAGAAACTTCTATACCTTTTAGCTGATTGGTTACAATTGTCTGTCTCTGACCAATTACAGTGACTTCCCCAATTCTATAAGAGGCAATTTTGATATAGTACAATAGGTAATTTTGTTATTAGTCCTGTCTAATTTCCTGTGGGGAAATTACATTCTGGGTCTTCATTTTGGTCACTTTCTATATGAGATCTTTGGTTCAATTTACAAGAGCTTAGGGTCACATAAGCATTTCCTAAGCAATTGCAAAGGAATCTAAAGCAATAAACCACAACCATGATCAAACCTGTCTGATTAGTTTAGATCCTCACTCAGGAAATCCATTGAGGATAGTGGCAGAACAGAACAGTATCCTTACATTTGATTAGCAGAAGCCGCTAGAGCTGACCTCCATGGTTTCAAGTCTGTTGCTCTCTTGCTTGGTCTCTCACTGAAAAGGGAGAAGCAGAAAGTGACCTTAGAGAGAGAAGGAGGAACAGAGCCTAAAAGTGTCAATCCAATCATAGATTTGGAAAAGACACAAGATGAAAACACATTTTGTTGGCTATTTGCATATTCGTTTTCCCCAGCACGCATTATCTGTACACACAGACATAATTTGTTACATGTGTTGATGCTCTGTTCCAACAATAAATAGATTTTCAAAAATGTATAGAGTTTTTTCCCCCGCAGAGAGCCAAAGTTTAGCAATACGAAAAGAGAGGAAGTTTATGTATGTGTTCCAGCTAGCATATCACATGTATAAAGGCATTCTTGTGCACATTATCTACTCTAGTAAGAGTAACCTGCTGTTACTCTACACTTCTGAAGAATAAGAACAGGCCATTCTGGCATTCTTCATTACAAGATAATGCAATCTATCCCCTCCAACATCCATAAAGCCATTGCGGTGAAACATGTAACTGTGATTTATGGTATCCTGCCGACACTGCACTTATATATATTTTAATACATCAGAGATTAAAATCCCTACTAAACACAAAGTTTATATTGCACATTTTTCTTCCCCTAAAACAGAAAGTGACACCATCTTTCTAGAAGGGCAAGATTGAAAATTCTGAACACATGGTCAGAGTGCTGTGACAACATGCCAGAATACAAAATAGGAAAGCAACTTTCTATGTGATGAAAAATATTACGGGATTATTAAAAGTAACTACAGAAGTGATCAATCACCCTGTCCCTGGGGGCTCAAAGTCACAGTCGGATTCCAAAAAGGCTTTTTAATGTCTAGAGAGCTTGATTTGCACTTTTAATTAATTGCACCACACATAGCAAGTCTCCAATAGTTGAGATTTAAAATCTCCGTAAATGGCACTTTTTCTTTTCTCCCCTTCTTAATTAAAAGCTCAGGATTCATTTTTAATTCTGAAAGGGCACTTCTAGGGGATAGTAAGTGCTCATACTCTCAATATAAGATGTTCAGTAGTACCTATGCCAACGTCTCCATGCTTTTTCTGTAGAGGAGCCATTTTTAGCCATATTGCATATTTACATATTCTTCTTGACCTTAAACAACAAATAGAGAAGGGCAATGAGCAGTTGTACAAAGATAGTTGAGAAATGCTTGGTGATGGGGTTGATGTAAAGGCCTGACTTAATGAGATGATGAAGATTACCCCATCTCAAGAAGAAGAAGGAGAAGGAGAAGAAGAACAGATCCAAGGGATCTGTTTGATTTGGACCAGGAGCATGCATTTATTAATACAGAAAGATTTAGCCATATATTAATGCTTTTCCCCACCCCATTTGTCCCAGCAGGGAAAAACATACAGCAATTTTCTTCTTGCTGTTTTTCTTCTCTCCTACAGGAGAGGCTATTTTGACTTCGGATGCAGCAACTCTATATATTGGTGTTGTGCTTCATCTAAGCCAATCTCTCAGGCTCTTCAGAGAATATGTTCTTCTCTTTCCTGAACTTCTTTTTCTGTTTCTTTTGCCTTACATGATCAACTATAACAATCTGTACATTTTGTCTCTGTGATGAGGGTGCTGGGTCCATCAGCTATGTCACCTGCCATAATGCCACAGCAGGACAAGCCTCGGTGGGATGCAAGAAGGTGGCAGTGGCCAGAAAGAGAGCAAATTGGAACACTGTGTAACCATGCTGTTGCCCAGCTACAAGGCAACACTGAGGAGCAGTTAGAAGTGTGGGGCAATATGTGGGCAACAGTGATGGAAGTTCTCCCATTCAAAGAGTGAGAAACATGGAACAGAAGAGAAGAGTGGGACCCGAGACATTGCTTTGGGTATCAGTGGGTGCATGTGGAGGGACTGCCAGATGAGTGTCAGACTAGGACACTCACAGGGTCTACTGGGCTACCCAGATGCATCTGCTAAGGAAGCAACAGGAACCCAGGGCGGGGAAGCAGCCCAACCAGCTGAGGGCATACATGCCCATGCCATGGAGTGCCTGGGAGGGCAAACTAGTCTTGTCAGGCTTGGTCTGCCATTGGGTGGGCCCACCTGAACTCGTGCTACAACAAGTGTCATGCCGGTCTAAAGGTGTGGAAAGGAACCTATGGCAAAACAGATAGAGGGCAGAGCCAACATGAAGAGAAAAGTGTAAATATTGCAGGTTTTGTTGTTGTTTAGTCGTTAAGTCGTGTCCGACTCTTCGTGACCCCATGGACCAGAGCACGCCAGGCCCTCCTGTCTTCCACTGCCTCCCGGAGTTTGGTCAAATTCATGTTGGTAGCATCGATGACACTGTCCAACCATCTCGTCCTCTGTAGTCCCCTTTTCCTCTTGCCTTCACACTTTCCCAACATTAGGGTCTTTTCCAGAGACTTTTCCAGGAAAAGTCTAATTGTGTCTAATTGTGCCTACTTGCTCTCACTGTAACACCAAAACTTAGTAAAGCACCCGGTGGCACCATTCTTCAGATGCCTTGCTCCGAAGTAGCTCTTCTTGCTGGAGCTGGGGGGGGGGGGCATGGCAATGTCTTATTTTGTGAGTGACGTGTTCTAGCTTTTTGCATGGGATATGTTTTGTGATTTCTTAGTCTTTTTCATGCACTTTAGTTTTTCTTCACCAATCACCCTCTTGGTCCAAGAAATTCGTAGCATTCTGAAACAAATCCACATTTCAAATGCTTCTATCTATGTTGCCTGTGTTAAAGTCTGCAATTTCATGCCATATAGAAGAAATAAAAATACATGACACTGTATCTTGTGCGTTCTCAAATCCAATTCTAAGATTTTGTTGCGTATTAGTTACATTCTTCATTTTAAGGAAGCAGCTTCAGGCCATCTCTATCCTGACTTTTATTATGTGGTTATGATCCAACTCTTCACTCAGCCAAATTCCAAAGTATGTTTATTAACCTGCGTGCTCCACACTTCATTTTGTATGTTAAATCTTACAAATAATATAAACATGGTAGGTTAAATGTTGGTGAGAACAAGAATAAACTAGAATAGGAAGTGAAATCCTTTTTTAAAAATGCCATTACTTCCCCTCCCCTAAAAAAAAAAAAGAATTAAAAAAACACAAGAAAATAATGAGGTGAATATGACTTATAAAAGCAAGGTATTATTATGAACTGTTCTTTCATATAGAATAGGAAGCTGAAAGGTGAAACAAACATATTTGAAACTGTAAAAGCTTCAGTCTTAACAAGGCTGCCAGTTTAGGTGTTGGTTCTCTCCTGATATGCCCCAGAAAGTTGGGATACAAATTTAATCTAGGCAGACAGACAGACAGACCAACCAATGGATTTATTTTTTCACTCTGCTATGGAATCTGGCCCTTGGAACACATTATTTGTGCGTATATTCTGTGATGTGAAGTCAGAACTGACTTATAGCAACCCTAATAGGGCTTTCAAGGTAAGTGAGATATTTAAGGAGTGGTTTTACCGGTTCCACTTCCCCAATCAGTTTCCATGGCTGAGCGGGGATTCAAATCCTTTTCTCCAGAGTCCAAGTCCATCACTCTATCCACTACACCACACTGGGAATTGAAACACATTATCAATAGCATCTCTCAATTGATCTTCTGAGTATCCATCTGAAAATTTGCCACATTTTATGCATCTTTTTATGCCGGGCAGTGTGCCTATGCTAACGCTAAGGCTGTGGGTAAAATGTACCCCTCCCCAACGTTGTGGGCTGCAATCCCTAGCATCCCTTAACATTGGCTATGATTCCTAAGACTGCTGGGAGATGAAACCAAACAACAGGTACAGGGTAGCATTTGGGTGTTCAGGAAAGCATCCCAACTAGAGCAGAAACATTGTATCAATTAATGAAATCCAGCAATAAGTCACAATTAACGTAGGTCCATTGAATTAAATGGAAATTATGGAGGAGATGGTTTACCAAATCCCCACTGAATTCATTGGACCTACTCTAGTTGTGACTGATTTTTGGGTTTCAACCAATGGGACTTAAATAAATGTTAGCTGATCCCATTCATTCATTAGTTCTATTGTAGTAGGGATTAAAGGGTTGAGTGACCCCTAAGAAGTTCTACATCTGGAAGCATCCATAGTTCTTTTTGTATATAACATGGCTTCTGGGTTCACAGTAGATTTTTAATTTATTAATCAAAACTTTGGACGTTTCATTTGCCTTCATACGTATTGCTGTCAAACCGGAATATGTTCATATTCATGGTAAATAAAGAAATGCTTCTGACTGCTTTCCAACATTTTAAATCTGCTTTATCTACAGTTCAGTAGAGCTCAAAGTATTCCTCTTCCACTTGCTACCTTTTCTAGCTTCTCACAGCACTGTGTTAAAAAAAGTTCCATTTATTTTTGTCAGTAGTGGTGTTATTCTTGCTCCCCAATTTTTTCTAGGGTTCCCCCCCACTTCTGATGCTGTATGGATTTTAGGATCCAAAGTACTCTCTGAGGGGGATCACAGAGAAAGCATCCACAGGGAGCAAACACCTTGGGCAGCAGCCATTTTGAGATCATTGGAAAAAGTTGCTAACTGTGAAATAAAGTTTGTTTGTTTCCCTCTTAAATCTCCTGGGGCATCATTTTATAAAGCTTGTGGCACAAAATATTACATAGAATTTTCTTTTAAAAGCATAGCAGCGTTCCCTTGAGATATATGAGTCAATCGCTAATTCAATCCTGCTCAGTCTGATCACTGATCTCCTTGCTCTGGTCCCATACAAAGGCTGTTTGTTTTCTTTTATCTCAAAAAAGTGTCAAGAGAAGTCTGTCTTTCATATAACTTTCTAAAGGACTGATATTTTCAAAAGCTTTAGGAATTTTGTTGGAACAGCTATTTACTTGTACAAGTTGTTTGCTTCCCCCACCTCCTGCCACAGGAACCTGGTATTTTCTAGTTACCCAGCATGGTTAGCAGGATTTCATGGACTGATTTAATTCCTTTTTTTTTCAAAATTTCTCTTTTTCTTCTCTCTCCTGGATCTCTTCATAGATTAGCAATAGAAAGAGAGCTTTGCTGAATCAGATTTAAGGACCTGAATAACCTAGCACTGTATTGTTTGTTTGTTTGTTTGTTTATACAAGCTATTTGGTTGGAAATGATCTCAGAGTGATTTGCATACCAAGAATATTTTTTGAAAAAACACACTTGCAAACTAAAAAGACGTGACACAAAAGAAAAAGAGAAGGGTAAGGTAGAGGAAAGCAAGAAAATCCAGGAATAATCTTATGAGCTCCCTCCGTTTGATGGAATAGTTGATGATGACTGGAGGTGGTGAAGCTCAATGGAGTCAGGTTCTGAGAAGTATCAATAATGGCTCCATTTTTATTTTGTACATCTTGGTCGGATGAATCCATCCGAGCTTGGTATTATGAACAGAGACCAACCAAGGACATCACAGAGATAATCCCAAACACTCGTTACCATCCAGCCCCAGTAGCTGATACTCAGACATCTCCAAACCTAGTTGTTCTTTCTGAGCTAATATCTGTCAAAAGATCCACCTCTAATGGATTAATAGAAACCTGTTTTAGAGCCATCTAAGCCATATGTATATATGGACTGAATTCTATAAGGGAAAGATACAGGTGTGTGTGTGTGTGTGTGTGTAAATACTGTATGTCAGAGCTTTGAACTGTTTCTTTTTGAACCACAGTTCCCACAGTTCCCCATTCATTATGGCAATGGCCATTCTGGTTTCTGAATTCTGGGATTTACAGTCAAAAAATGTAATATTTACAACCTCTGAAAAATCTTTGGTCTAAATGAGAAGGTAACAACCACAGATTACTAAACATGGAAGTCATACAGTTACAGGACTCAGACAGCCAGAATGGGCTCCAGTCCTTTAACCAGTGCCTACACAGTGGCCACATTAAGCATTGTAGCCTGAAAGCAGAGAGGGCAGCAACCATGGCAGGGATGGGGAGATGCATGTAAGTCCTGTCCTCAATATGCCTCCACCTGAGCTGTCAATTGGACCTTTGTGTGTTCTGAAGAGTCACTTGTAAGGTCATTCAGCTGCATGGACCTAAACATGCCTGTATTCAGCAGCTCTTATAAGGCTGGGCTTTTGATCACCAGAGTGCCACTGAAGCACGTACAGCTGAACATGGCCATAGGCTCCTCTGCAGAATTCAGGAGGAACAAGTGAAGGTCTGCCTGCTTTCAAGGTGGGGTGAGGAACTGGGAACAGGACTTACCTGCATACCCTTTTCCCTTGTTTGATTAGAGCCTTTGACATTTTTAGGTATGATGCCAGAAGAGGGCAGTGGCAACCCTCAATTTGGGAACTCCCTCCCAAGGAAAATCAAGGTAACTCCATCCTTGGTGAACTTTTGACAAGCAGCTGAGACTGCATTGCTTTGTACAGTTTGCCTTTTAGAGTTGTTCTTGTTCTGAGGGGTGTTGGCTTTTAAATTTTTCTTCAAATTGCCTTTTAGTTTGTTTTTAAATAATTATTTCTCTTTTTCTTCTTATGTATCATTTTGAGGACCCTAATGGGTTGAAAAGGGCTAACAATATATTTCTAATAAATAATGACTTGACTCCAATCAGGGTTTCCATAAAGTTTCTCAACTTGCCGTGGTTAATTACGCCTAATTGCTGAGATGCTCCTCAGTTGTGCAACTGGGCATGTGACCACAAACATAACCAAGATGTACTCTGGCATGTCATTAGTTCACTGCAATTGGTTGTGACAGTCTACACAAATCTTACATGAAGACCAATATGATTCTAGCCAGTCAATAAGACCAATTTTTTTTCTGGATATGAGTTCAGTATAACTGCTGGATAGCTTAGTGCTTTAGGCATCTGGCTGCAGATCCAGAGGTTGGGAGTTCAATTCCCCACTGTATCTCCTTGGCAGGGACTGGACCCAATAATCTATAGGGTCAATTCTAGCTCTGCTGTTCAAAGATGATACATACCTAGAGTATTCTTTTTAAACCACAATCTACTTTTTTCTTTTATTTCAAAGTTTTTGCGAAGTTTTTACCTTGAAGATGTGCTAGTCTCACTTAGGCCACTAAGCTGACACTAAATGTATTTATTTATTCCTTTATTTAAAAAAAAATTCTGCCTTTCTCCTTTAAAAGGACGCAAAGCGTCTTACATCTTTAATAATAATCATGTGCTGACAAGTCAGTTCTAACGTATAATGACGCTTTTAAGGGTTTTCTAGGTGGAGAGTATTCAGAAGTAGTTTACCAGTTCTGTGGGCATCTGGGACTGTACAGTTGGTCCACAAAGACTGGCTCTTTTCTCGGGAGGCACAATGGGGAATCAAACTCCCAACCTTTGGTTCCACAAACAAATACATAAACCACTGAGCTATCCAGCCAGCTACTTACATAATTAAAAGACAATATTTAAAAGCTAAAAACAGTAAGTATACAAACACTAGCTATTTATTATTTATTTATTTTAAATATTTTTACCGGGCCTTTCTCCTTAAAAGGACCCAAATATTTTTTTAAAATCAAGAAAATATCACACTAAAAATGTTAAACAAAATCGATACCAAAAATAGATTCAAAAAACCAAAGTGCAACGCTCCATTTGAAAACCCCTCCCAGACAGTCAATCATTAAGGGATAGCCTGCCTGAAGACAAAGGTCTTCATCCACTTGTGGAAGAATAGTAAAGATGGGCTAGCCTGGCCTCCCATGGGAAGGAGTTCCGGAGTCTGGGTGCAGCAATAGAGAAGGCTCTCTCCCATGTACCCTCCAAACAGACCTGTGAAGGGGTGGGTCTAAGAGAAAGGCCTCTCCTGATGATTTTAACACCCAGGCAGGCTCTTATAGGGAGAAGCAGTCTTTGGGAGAGCTTGATTATATTAATCACAGAATCTGGAAAAAATACTTTTCTGTACTAGAATCCACAGAGTTCCCCAGCTGTCATGGCAACTAGTCATCCTGACTTGGGCATCCTAGGAGTTGATTCAAAAACACGAAAACAAGAACTCCCCCCCAAAACACACACACAAACAAACAAACCCAAGACAGACTTTCTGAGCTTTAGTGAGTCACTAGTTATAGTTTTACAAAAGTCTACCTCATTATGAAAGACAAGCATAAGGTGAGTCATATACATGCTAACATAGAAGTATGGAATATCCTTTTTAAATTACTCTTTGAAATAATATGGAAGATGTATCCAACTGGAAGCTTAAAAAAAGACTTAGCATTAATTAATTTATTATATTTCCAATTCACTTTTTACCCACTGGATGCCAATGTACTGGTTACCTTGGAATATAATCCTTACAGAAAAAAACTATGAGGTAAATTAAACTGTAGGATAATGACTGGCACTGTTGGTGAGATTGGGTTCTTCCCATTTTAGTGCACAAGTATGGAGAGATCTGTCCACTCTCATCACCTAAGTGGAAAGAAAAATATATCAGTCTGGATGCTTTTTGGTTTAAGGAAACAAAATAGTTCTACCTATCTGGCTTTGCTCTTTTATATATACAGTGTGCAGTAACACCTCCACATGCTTATCTTTTTGGAGGGCAGAAGACAGAGGATGGAGGAAATGTGGCTAGCCAAGGAAGCCAGAGACAGGAAGGGGCAGTCTCAGTGGCAAGTGTGGGGAACAAAACCCTCTAAAGTTAGTAGCTAATACAGGGCAGGCTCCCTACTGACATGCAGTGCTAAAGGAGAAGCATACAAGACTGTGTGGTTTCCCCACCCCTAACAGACCCAAGGGCAGTGAAGGTCATGGCCTAGTTGGGTCAAACCTAAGTCTTGTTGCCACTTCAAAGAAGCAACAAGGGAGGAAGCATGACCGGTGCTTCCTTTCCATATGGCTGTGGTTTGGCATGTTCGCTTGAGTCATCTGTTCTCCAGGAGCCTTGATACGATGCATCTGGAGATTTGCCTGCTTTAAACATATTAATTTATGGGGTTTGACACGTAGAAGATCTTCTTTTGCTCAGGGGACAGAGTGAATTTCCCAAGTCAGAAACTAAGCTGTTTCCTGGAAAAGTCTAAAACAAAAGCAGCAGAGCACGGTTCAGAGGAGCAATAGAAGATCAGAGAAGAACTGCATTGGCTTCCACCACACTGCTCAGGAAGAAACATAATTCTGTCAGGAAATTTAAGACATGAGTGTACATAGATGAACATACTTGTACATCCCCCCGAAATGCTCCGCTCTCCTTCACAGTGTGAAGGAAGGACTTTTCAGAGCTTACGTGCACTCCCAATTTTAAAGGGAAAGGGTTTCGTTGTGTTTTGATAAGCTCCTGACAAGACCTCTGTACCAAAAATGTTAACCCATCCATTTTGCATTTCTCATCTGAAGTGTAAAAAACTGTATTTCCTTGAGAAAAACACTTAAAAAAACCTCTTTACCCTTCCATCAATCCACCAATTTAAAAAAAGGAAAAAAAAAGAGAAAAGAAAAGCAAGCATACTTGCCATTGGTCTCCGTCCACACCTCATGCTTTCTCTTTCTCTTTGGTTGTTAATTTACCTACAGATTCTTAAACCATCCACTGGGAGGCTCCTGAAAAAGCAGTCTACACTTCCTCTGTTGCTTTTGCAAAGTAATCACCAGACAGATACCATGCAGCATGTCTCTAATTCAGCTTCCTGTTTCCAGCAAAATAAAATAAAACAAAAACAAAAACAAGAATCTCTTCACTTTGAACCATAGACATTTCCCTGCCATTCAATGGTGCTTTTGTACATCATTCCCACACCCCAGGCACCAAAATGGCATTGCTGTCTTCTGCACTCTTTGTTTCTTGTGGCTCCTTCTGCCAGATGGCCCTTGTTTTCAGGGCCACCCATTATTCGCAATGACTGTCCCCGATTCCGGTATATCACATCTTCACAACAAGACATAATGGACCTCCCTTATTGCAAAACACTGTAGCTCTATAGAAATCCATAGGACAAACACCACAGCTTTGCAGCATCCTTTATTATTGGAAATGTTGATCTGGCAACCTTTTGTCAGTTCTGTAGGTCTGCAATCAAGAGTTAACACTACTCTCTTATTCAGCCCGCCGAGCCAAACTGTCAGGCCCTGTGCTTTGATTGTTTCCCGTTATTGGAAAACAAGAGCAGTGTTTTTCTGTGCCATTGCCTTGTATGTATTAAAAGAAAGGCCTAATTGCATAAAATCCTGCCATGTGGGGAGTCTTTTGCCACTAACATGACATTTGGAATGACTCACTAAAGCTTGTCTGACACTGTATGTCCTGTCCCATAACACTGTTTCCAATTCTTTCAGTTAAACATGCCATGCTAAATGGATGCCAAAAGCTCTCCTGCACAGATTAGCTTCCAGATGTTCATGGTTTAAATATATAGTTTTAAACAGTGGTGCCCAAACTTTGGTCCTCAGTATTGTTGGACTTCAATTCCCAGGATTCCTGGGAATTATGGAAGTTGTACTTCCACAACCTCTGGGGACTAGAGTCATTTGCAGAAAAAAATAAATTTAAGTTGGTTTCAGTCCACAAAGGTTATGCCAAATAAAACTTCTTAAGTCTTTAAAGTGCAACAATCTTCTTCTGGAAAATGATTCTTATAGTAGAAGCACAGCAATTGCCCTCAGAACATTAAAAAAAAATCTTACATTGCACTTTCCACTGCATTATATATTGCAGTTCAGCAAATCTCTGTGTGTACAACTTCCACTAACTCTAGTTCTTGTGTAGTACAGTGGTGCCTCGACTTACGACCATCATCCGTTCCAGAAGATGGACGTAACTCGAAATGGTTGCAAGTCGAAGCACCATTTCCCATAGGAATGCATTGAAATGCAATTAATCCATTCCGGCCGAAGGAAAAAAATCACCAAAAAAAAAAAATCACTGCAAGACTCATTGGAAATGCGATTAATCCCTTCCAGCTAAAGGGGGGGGGGGAAGCAATCAAGCGTGCAAGACCCATTGGAAATGCACAGAAAACAAACGGAGCAGATCGGAAATGCACAGAGAACAAAGGGGGCAGGTCGGAAATGCAAAGAAAACAAAGGAAAAAGCAAGGGAAGCATGCAGGACCCATCGGAAATGGGAAAACCCCCCAAAAAGCAACCAAATCCCCCAAGACCCATCGGAAATGGGGGGGAAAGCCAACAAACAAACAAACCCCCCAAGACCCATCGGAAATGGGTAAAACCCCCCAAAAAGCAACCAAAACCCCCAAGACCCATCGGAAATGGGGGGGAAAGCCAAAAAACAAACAAACCCCCCAAGACCCATCGGAAATGGGGGGGAACCCAAAAAACAAACAAACCCCCCAAGACCCATCGGAAATGGGAAAAAACACTCCAAAAAGCAACAAAAAACCCCAAGACCCATCGGAAATGGGGGGGAAAACCCAACAAACAAACAAACCCCCCAAGACCCATCACAGCACAGAAACATAACACCCCCAGCTCAAAACCACGCTGCAAAAACACCCAGAACAGTTTTTTAAAAGCAGAAAACAGCACCTTACCTTACCAGGCAGCCCGAAGCTTCCCTGCAAACACACACGCTCACTCAGAAGGAGGCAGTCCCAAGCCTCCTCCGACGCACACTCTCTTAACTGCTGGGGCGAAAGAGCTACAAAGAAGCAGGCTCATCGCCACCTACAGTTAGCAATTTGAATTTCCCGCCTTTTTCCCCTGCCTTTTTCTGTTCGTAAGTGGAAGTTCCGGTCGCAAGTAGAAGCAAAATTTTGCGGCCGGAGCTGGTCGTAACTCGAAATGGTCGTAAGTAGGGATGTTCGTAAGTTGAGGCACCACTGTATTCAATACAGTAGGACCCCCTTATCTGCAGAATCTGTACCCATTGATTCACTTATCCACAGTCTGAAAATACTAAAAATATTAAAAGAAAATTCCCCCCAAATATTTTTAATGATGAAGTTACCAGAACTGGCCACTAGAGGGAGCCAGAGATAATGCTATGTATAGCTTTCACTACAGAAATAGATTTCTACAATGTCATTACCAAAACTGGCCACTAAATGGGGCCAGAGACCATACAATGTATAGTGGTTGCTATTAAAATAACATTCTGCATTTTTCAGCATCTGCGGGAGGGGGCTTGAAACTGGTCCCCCACAGTTACAGAGGTCCTACTGGATTATGTGGAAAGACTGGATTGTATCCAGTTTATTGATTCTTTTCATGTATATGCCATTCCTTTGCCTGAAAACACCTAGAAGGGTGCATACTGCAATACTATTACATTTTGAACAAACGCAATAAAATAATGAAATATTTCATATAAGGGTAAAAATGCAAATAGTGCTATTATAGCTAAACAAGCACAAAATCTGGTACTGTTCTGCTAGCTACTTGCACAGCCAATAGAGGAATAACTAGCATGAGCAACACTTGAGTTAATGAGGTTGTACTGAATCGTGCAGCAGCTTATGTAAAGACATGTAGAAAGCCATAAGGAATAACTTGTGCAGCAACTACTATGATGGGATATGGAGAAATGTGAGCAACATGGATATCATAGGACAGGAGCCTGTGTGAGTCAAATGGAAGCATGGAATTTTAAACTTGGAGGAGTACAACTGTTTTGTTTTTTGTGACTATTAGAAGCTGTAGACTCGATGAATCACATGATCTGTTTGGAGTGCCTCTGTACATGCTTCCAGTCAGCCATGTTATCCTCTAAAAATGATTTCCACTTAGGGTTGCGAGGTGTCAGGGCACTGGCTGAAGTCCTATGGAATTGCTATAGCTTCCTGGGTCTCCAGGTGGGGACACAAATATCAGGGTAAGTGGCCCTGCAAAAAGTTAAATATAAAGTTTGAGTTTTGTGTGCTTGATGTCTTTAAAACTTAGGAAATCATCTCATTTCATTTCCATCTGACCCAACCACCCACGTCTGGTCTCAGATCCTGAAATCTAAAGGAATGAGATTTTGCTGATGTCACGACCCTAATTCCACTCAGCTACCACATGGCCAGTGGGCATTTAAGTGGTTATTGGGCTTTGTTGGCTTCCCAATCCTGATTGGATTTTTCTTATGTAAATATTGTCTATTCCTGCAAACCCTGGGCTTTTCCCAATTCTGCCAGCATCTGTCTCACCTCTGGTTTGTGCCATTTTGACTACATTACAAAACATTTTTTGTAGAGAGAACAGCTAGTATGTAGGATGACTTAAATGAATGACTAGAGTCTGGACTACACATAAACCGTTCTGGATGTGAAAAGTTTAAAGCTTTTCAATATATTTCCAAGACATTTCAGCAGTTAAGATGACTTCACAATGTGAAGCTGGTTCAGTGGGCCTTCTTTATTCTGTACCTTTAAACTGCAAATAAAAATGCTCAGTTCATAATCTTATTTGCAAATCAGTGGCCAGAATCCTGTTTACTTATGCAATTTCATAAAGATGTCAGTTTTTCTTCCCCTCTGGATGGTACTTGTTGTACAGCTGATGTTTTCATGACTACAAAATTGATGTAACCAGGTACACACCCAAATATGTGAAGAAGAATTGGTTGAAGAGGTTTAACTACTTAATGGTTGTCTTACACATGTAGGTTTTCACCAACTGGATTTGGACTGGTATTTATTTCCAAAGTTGCAACTCAGTTACAAATTGGTACTAGACTTATGAGTGTAATAGGCCTGCTGCAGATTTTTAACCTGCATATTATTTTGATGTTTATCAATGCTGATTTGCTGAAGTTTTAATTTGAGTGGACTGTGTTACATACCTGTGCAGAAAAGTTTTTGCCAGGCAGATAGAATAAGTTATCCAGAGCTAAAATACAGAAGAAGAAGAAGAAGAAGAAGAAGAAGAAGGAGAAGAAGAAAATCCAGATACAACTAGAAGACCTTTGAAGTTCAAATGGAATGGCTTATGGCTAAATGTGATAGAGACTGGGAGGAATAATCTTAGATAAGACTTTGTGTGTTGATCTGTTGGTTCTTATACAGGAAAGCAGCCAGCAAACTAATAACAGAACCACAGTAACATCAGTGCCTGCCATCTTGCTCCAGTTTGCCTCTCAGTGTTTCTGAAGCTCCCATAGATAAGCCAGATGACACAGAAGCACAAGACATCAGAGTTCAAAGCATATCTGAACAGCCAAGTAACCCTTGCCTTCAGAAATGAAAGACACTCTGAATATGCTCTGAGGTGCCCAGTTCAAGTGGCTAGAATGTTGATTATCAAAAAGCAAATTCTTGTTTCAACGCTTCTACCTCATGCATTTCCAAAGCACACTGAGGTTTCAGAAAATTATGCATAATTTTGCCAACACATTAGGAATTACCCTGGTAGCATTGTGGCCAAACTCCAACATGTCATTTACCTTTACATCACCAGTGCACATTTTGACACATATTTTGACACTAAAGATCGGAATTTCGTAAATGTCCTGTAACAACAACTGTCAGAGATATCCATCATACTTTGAAGCAAATATTAACTCTATGACTGGGAAAGAATGAAAAGGCTAACAAACTGAATCTTTCTACCCTGGTGGGAAAGTAAAATGTTTCACAAAGCACTTCCTCCTGGTTAAAGTCAGAAAGCCCGGGGAGGGCAGCGAACAGAGAGTGAAGGCACCAGGACAAGGTGATTACAGAGAAAACAGTGTCAAATTACTTGAGAAATATTCTCCTGTGAGAGGACAGGTTGACGTGAAACTGGTTTCTGCTTCATTCCATGGGGGAGTACATGCTTTACTTACAAAGGTCCTAGATTCAAACTCTACCAATTCTGGAAAAAGTTCTAGTCTGATATCCTGTGGAAATGCTGTCAGTCAGTGTCAACAATACTAGGCCAGATGGATCAACTGTTTGATCCAATACAGGACAGCTTCCTGTGTTTCTATGTGCCATGGCCACCCCAAGCAGAAATCAACACGGTTGGACCAGTGTTGGCTCTGCACAGTGGCAAGTGGACCTCGCCTTTCTATGCTGATGTTAAAGAGCAGATGCCCCATACACAGGGAGTGCCTACAGTAACAGCAACAGTCAGCAGAGGCAGAGGAAACGCTGCTGGAAAGCTGGCAGTTAAGTAGAAGATCAACATGGAACCACTTCCCTGGAGAAGAGCAAGAACAATGGACTTGGAACCAGCAGACAAGACAGGTGAAAGAAAGAAAGAAAGAAAGAAAGAAAGAAAGAAAGAAAGAAAGAAAGAAAGAAAGAAAAGTTTCTGTGTAAAAAATTGAAAGAGCTTTCCACAGCAAAGGGAAGACTTTGAACAAATTGTCGATTACAAATCCTCAAAAACATAAAGCTGCAGCAGGGAAGTCCCTATGACTAACTATGATTCCTAACACTGTCTAAAGGTCAAGAATAGATCTTCCAAATTCTTCTGCTGGAATTAAGAGGATACAATCTTATATAGCCCAATTGTTTGCTAAATTCAGGATCGGCAATGTAGAATGCTCATTGCCTCAAAGCAGGCTGTTCCATTGTCAAATTGCTCTTATGGTTAGGATATCCCTCCTGCATGTTTAACTAAAATCAGCTTCCTTGTAATTTTCACCATTTGTTGTAGCCTTACCCTCAAAACCAAAAAGGTGAGAGAATTTGGATATCTGAAGGCCGTTATCACCCTTAACCTTTTCTTTACCAGACTGAACGTAGCCAGCTCTTTCAACTGTTTCTCATAGCATTTTTCAGACCTTTAATAATAAAGTTAATAAAATTGTGACCCAAGTTTAAACCCATCATTTGTGTCTCACCTCTTTATTTCTGGGGTCGGTGGCAATTACTTCCTTCCTTATTTGTGCTTATAGTTCTGACAGAAGGACAATCAAAAGGCTCAGAGAGGAAATCCTTATAGATTTCATCACTTCAAGGCTACAGATAAGCATCTGAATGCTGCTTTATTCTATGAACAGTTTAAAACTTGGCTAAATCTCTGTACACATTAAAAAAAACATGTTTCTATATAGAACTTTCAAAGCACTCTGTACGTAATGGGGCTGACATCACCACCAATGAGAAATGATAGCTATTTAAAGACAAATTGCTTCTGATTAAATTTATTTATTATTTAAAATATTTTATCCCACCTTTCTCCTTAAAAAGAACCCAAGGCAGCTTACATCATTAAAAAGGCAATATTTAAAAGCTAAAAACAGTAGGTATACAAATATTAAAAAAGAATTAAAAAGGTATTATATTTAAAAATGGTAATAAAATCAGTACTAAAACACGTTTAAAATAACAGAGCACAACAATCTATTTAAAAACCTCTCTCAGACTACCAGTTATTAAGGGAAAGCCTGCCTGAAGAGAAAGGTCTTTGCCTGCTTGCAGAAGGACAACAAAGATGGGACTAGCCTATCTTCCCATGGGAGGGAGTTCCAGATCCTGACAGTTTTGGAGTGCACCCAATGAATGCACAATGCGACAGAGGGCATTGTATCCCCAAATCTCCAAAAGTGTAGAGCTATGCAACAGGATTCTAGCCAATATGTGCAAACATTCCATTATGGTGAAATTAACCTGCTTTATGCCAATTAAAGAAAACTATTTTTTGTAAGAAACTGCTCTGCATTATTAATAATGCACATATGTCAGCTGATATCACAGATTTAATATGTCATCATTATGGACTATTGGTTTTTGTGTTGAGATGAGTACCTCTGTGAGCGTTGTTTGAAATAATAGTACATTCTTCATACATCAGGAGAAAGCTGAGCTGGCATTCTTTTCCCTGACTTACTACCTAAATCCATGAAGAGAGGGTTTCTGTGTTTATTTGGTTTCCCTGCAAATGAGAGAATTCAAGCACTCAAATTTACAAACAGTATGAAGTAATGCTGTCAGAGGAAGGCTATGCAGATGCGCCTTTCTCTACATGTGAAATTCGTTTTGTCTTGCCTTTTTCAAACTGTTGGCACAGTGGCTGAATTCCCTCCCCCTGTTTACAGAGGATGGTCATAATGACAAAGTGTTGAGAACCCTCATTCTAAAAGCAAGGGTGCACATAAACAGGCTTGTGACATGAGCACTGAAATTAACCCCCATCACACCTTTTTTCTGTACAGAAATTGACAAAATTCTCAGGGGAAACAAATCCACAATGACACTTCCACCGATCCAACACAAAGGGATCCTTGACTTCTGAGGATGGCAGGTTGGTCGTAACAACTGTCTCAGACATGAAGCCGTGTTTCTAATGATGCCTCGTCTCCCAACTGCAAATTGGAAATGTGCTCCTGGTCCCTTCTATCAATAAAGAAATCCCTTGATGTGGGATTCCACTCATCATCCTGCTTAAGCCATTATCAGACAGCTGAGATCAGGCTACAATGAATGAGCATGTGCCTGATTGTTAACATGTCAGACGTGCATGATTAAAACCGGAGGGGGAAAGGAGGGAGAAGAGAGAAGCAACATTGCTTTCTTTGCTCCAAGTCATTACTTGGGAAGGAATTAATTCATTCTGAATATCCCTCTGTGACAAAGCATCAACACTGCACCATTCATTTGGGTCATTATTGTCATTGTTTGCATTTTCAGTTGTTATGCTTGCCAACTGGTAGCCTGTTTTTTATCACCTTGACTGAACAGATAACCTAAATCTAGGCACATCCTTATTTTCTCTCTCTCTCACACACACACACAAACATGGACACACATCTTTTTAAAATTACATGAAAATGTGCTAGTGTTTTGTTTTGTTTTTAAGTCAACAATGTTTTCCTCATAAAATAACCACAGAATTATAGTGTGGCAGCGAGTAACCTCTTAGATGGTTTCTGCTTCAGCACTGAGATCTTCATTAGTAAATCTTCAGATCCTTTGCATTGCTTGAATAGTCATGACTCCGGTATGCTAAAAGGAGAAAGAAAAAGAGCCAAATGATTATGGGAGTTGTTCTCAAAAACATCTGGAGGGAAACAAGTTGCGTATATATGGTCTAGTAGCGAAGACTAGGATGGGGTAAGAATTCAGAGCAGATGCGGAATCAAAATTATATCCACATACCATTTCCCAGCTGCAATGTACTAATTCTGCTATTTTATAGGTTAAATATATATTTAGAAATAACCAAACCCAACAATAAATAAACAATGAATTTATTATAACCAAACCAAACAACACCCACATACCATTTCTGGTGCTAGTCCAACCCTACTCCTAAACAACATGGTAGCAGTGGCAACGAGACAATGATAGGGAGGGGGGAAAGTGGGGTAGGTGAGACAAGGAGGTGCACAGCAGATGCAGCAAAGGCAAGGAAAATTTCCCAGGCAATTTGGGTGAAGGAAAAGTTTAATGAAAGACAGAAACACACACTAAACAAAATTTTGTACCTCACGTTTAAGAGGTACTCTTTCAGGAAGCCATGAAAGAACCTGAAAGTGCAAGTAAGAGCTTATTTTTGTGTTTCTTCCTTTTATTTTTGAACCAAAGTCCCATCGCTATGGAATACATAGCTCTGCAAATCTGGAGTTTTTTGGGGGGGAGGGGCAGGAAGGGAGGATGACTTCAAGAATCTTCCACTAACTATGCTAGCTAGGAATGCTAGGAATTGTAGCCCAAGGAAAGGTTGTTTTTCAAAGCTCTGATGGAATCCTGGAACACATATAGCCCTTGCTGCTTGCTTATTTAGCAACAGGACTGATTCGTTTTTTGCTTCCACTGCATCACAACAGTAGATGCTGAAAAAATATCTGGGGATTGTTTCCTGTCATATGGAGTGGATAACGGAAGGAAAGGAGAATCCATTAGCTTAGCAGCCTGTTTATGTGAGCCCAGCAGATGTATGCTGGTTGACTGCGCTGGTGAGATGGAGCATATTGGAAGCCACTTCTTTGAACATAAGGCACTGAATCAGCATGGGAAGGAACCCCAAAGGGTAACTCTTATGGAATCTCCTGTTAAGAGAGAACATGGAGTCTGGGATCAAAGTAATTATTTGGGGAAATCTTAAAATTTGCACACACTTTCTGTGATTCACAGACCTCATTGCCAAATGTTATATTTTTGTTTAACGTTTTGGGTTTCATGTGGCAGGAAGAGTAGTGGTTCAAGAAGCATGAGGCATCTAGCAACTGTATTCTCGAAGGGTTTCACAGCTGGGATCCGATGGTTGTTGTAGGTTTTTCGGACTGTTTGGTTATGTTCCAAAACCTACAACAACTATCTAGCAACTGCTGATCAGAAAAAGAACATTGCCAAGCCTTGTATTGCATCTTTTGTCCTTAAGGATAAAGTGACAATTCAGAGCAAGGGTGGCTGTCTATGTGAACAGCCCTGTTCAAATGGTGGTGAACAGAATTAGGATGGGCATAGCTCACCTAGATGCTGCTCACAACGGTTTGCTGAGAGTGAGGTACATTGCCCCTGGCCGGAATTTTGCTCCAGCCCTACCATTCAGCAGAATGAAGAAACCATCTCAGGGCAGCTAATGCTAAGGAAAACTGGTGGCAGTACCCTGGCTGTTTCTCCTGTATTTAGCAAGTTGCCTTTCTTTGAGGAAAGAACTCTTCTGATCATTAGAAAATATCTCAGGAAGGATATTTGCGAGAGGCAAACATGCTTACTGTTAGTAATCTGACAAAGAACCTCTACATGAAACCAGGACAGTCTAGAAATTATCACACTGATGCTATGAAAGTGGCCCAAGGCAGCACAGACTGGAAAACAGATTGCTGCTATATGTATGATACACCACACTTTTAAGAGCCTTGCACCAAGAATACTCCCAAAGCCCCTCTACTGAGCATCAGGCATGAGCCAGGCTTGGTTGGATTAATAAAGTTGACAAATCTAGCTGATTACTGTTTTCTGCTTTAACTTAAAGATATCAATAGGGGAAATTTTAAATTTAGTTAGATTGTGAAAGGATGCCATTTGGAACAAATCCACATTATTATTTTGATCACGAGGCCCTAAAAAAAAGTCTATGCAACAATTAATGAGCTCAATGCAAATTACTCCCAGGGGGATGTGTGTAAGTCCTCACATGTTGAACAAGAAACCACAAATGTTTTTCTTTTCATAGGTGAGAAGTTGAAGGTTTTTTCTTCCTCTCAGATAAAATTTGTATGTAATTGATGCCTTTTTTCAGGGGCTATTAAAAAGCAGAAGTATTGGATAGGGGTTTTCAGTGTCAAGTAGAGAGGGGCACAATCCTGAAAATGGTGGTTCGTGATGGTTCATGATTTGTGGTCAGGCACAAACCACCACGAAACCAACCAGAAAACTAGCAGTTTGGTTTTTGGTTGGTGCCCGGCGGTGAGGGCTACTTGCTCCTGTTGTGACACTGCACTGCTGAAACCATTGGCACACTGCCGAAACAGCTGACACACTGCTGCTGTGGCCTCACCCATCCTGACCCAGTTGTGGTGCTGGCAGTACAAATACCACAGGAGCAGCAAAAGCAACTCTGTGAGAAGCAGAGAAACACACCCAGGTGTCTTATCTCCTAGCTGCACCCACATGCTGAGAGGACTGAGTCCAGGATCAGGTCTCGTCCTTCCCTCTTGCTTTTCTGTGCCAGGACTCTTGGGGCTCCCAGTAAAGGCAAGTGGTGGGGCCCTCGAAAGGACATTGCCCTGAGTGGCTCAGTGCAGAGAATTCAACCCTCTGGCGACCTCACAGGGGGAGGAAAGGCATCTGAGACAGACTTCATTAAATTAATAAAAGCTGTTCCGAATCACACATCTCCTCTGAAGCCCATGGAATTATTGAGGAGGCCCATTAGTTGTTGGCCACCCTAGGATTTGGGGATTTGTAGTCCAGAATTGGAACTTTTCCAAATTCTTGATATGGCTTTCCAAGCTCTGGGTATGGGTTATGTCTGCAACAGGGAATCAATCCGAAGCTGTGCCACCCTTTGCCACAGGGCGTCTTAGGACAAAGCTGAATCTCAGAGCATTGCGAGGCTTCAAATCTCTTATTTCGGGATGCATCTCCTTCCAAGAAATTAGGAGGTTGAACATCACTTTCCTGACCACTGCCTGAAAGTGTTTCCTTCTTCTGATGTTTTTGTTTACAGTACATACTCTCCAAGGTTTTGCAGATGAAAATGAGGAACGTTCTTACGACACTCCAGTGTGCATCTCCATTTCTAATACTTCAACATTCAGGTCAACCATCACTATAGAAACACCCTCTTTTCAATATTACAGATTCTTGGAGGCTCTGTGGGATAATAGGAATGAATGGTATTTAACATTTGTTTTCGACACCAACAATATAGTAGGAGCAAAAAGTTTGCATTTTATTTACTTTATGGACATCAAGTAGTTTAGCTAGGACATTGGCAACAACAGTCTCTTTTTTCTTTTCCATGTAATGTGACACTGATGCTGTTTTCTGCGTGGGTGTTGCTACACTGCATGTTTGTTTTGGTGCTGATGGCAAACGTTTTTGATCCAAAGCAATTACACACAGGCAAGCTTTTTCATCTGTTGCTGCCTTGATTTAAAATTCAGTTTGTTTCACACTGGCAGAGATTTATAGTTTTGTTGCACATTTGCTAGCTTCCTAAAAACAGCTTCTCTGCTAGTTCATGCAGCTATTGGTAAACAGACCAAATTGATGAACTGGGCTTCAGGAGGTGCTTTTCATTCAGGCATCCAGAGAGACTAGTCCCGCCACTTTTCTGAAATTCCAGTGCAAGCTGCAGCCAGAGAACTATCCTAGACGACACCAGAAGTCTACCACTGATGAATTTGTTTTAAGCCATTATTGTCTTCAGTGACATATTCTTAAACAATTGATTGATGGGGCATAAAACTCTGTTTGCTCAAGAAAGTGGGACTGTCACCTGCTCTTTCGGCCTTCCTTTGAAGCTGTGCCTTAATTTGAAAGAGCTTGTCTAATTAAATTCACTGTTAGTGACAAAATTATCTCTTCATTGACAAGCCTCCTTAGCAACTCATTTATATTTTGAGGTTCATGTCTGCAAGGAAACGAATTACAGACATGGAATTAGGGGGAGGAGATGGTGTGTGTGAGAGAGAGAGAGAGAAAGAGAGAGAGAGAGAGAGAGAGAAAGAGAGAGAGAGAGAGAGAGTAGTGTTTGTGTCTATGTGTGTGTCTCTGTGTTTAAAGCATCAGACAGTCTCCAGCAGTCATTTGTTACAGACCAGGACAAAAAAGTCTTTAGAACTGCGGCATTTAGATTTTTTTGGAGACTTTGGTCTCAGTTTTTAAAACTGGAATTCACTTAATCCAGTTCAATATTAACACCACTACCATTTCATTACCTGTTGAGGGAAATCTGGAAATGAAGCAACCAATGACATTACCATTTTCCTTCAAATGGGTCTCTCAAAGTGGCTTCCCTCTTCTGTGGCCAAAATAAGTGGCTCTGGTCCTTTTATGTCCAATTGTTGCATCACAGCCTCCTAAAGGTGTTGATGTTTTACAGTTTATCACAATAATATTTTTAAACATATTCATGTTTAATATGACATCTGATGTTTCTTACTCTCTTGCATATTCATGTTTAAAAACATATAAAAGATGTTGGTTTTGTCTTCCTTTTGTTCCAAACTTAGACTAAAAATAAAAATGTCTTCTATTTCAATACAGAGGGTTAGAGGCCTAATGAATCAGTTCATTTCTATGATCTCACAGAGGTCACCTTCCTTTTGTCAATCTGTCATGACCCACAAGAGCATACACAAACAGGCTTCCACCGGTGCAAATGATGTCTTGAAATCTGCACCTCATATGGTCCCCACAGGATTGGCTGGATGTAATTGGTACTGCACTGGTGTGACTGGTGACTAAAGGTTCATGGAAATAGTGAATCTGCTTGAGTTTTTAACCTGGACTCTACAGGAGCTATCCAAGGTGTTGAACTTATCTTCCGTGGATTCACTGCCCCTGCAAACCAGGATTCTCCAGCTATCTCTACACTTCCATATTCTAGGCTGCTAGTAGTTGGATGCAACCAGAACTGGATTAGGGCAACTACATAGGTAAAGAGGAGAAGCTATCAAGTTGCCAGAGATGAACAGCCCATTAATTAACTTTCAACACACACAAAATGCCAAAAATTCATTTTCTAAAAATGTTCATTTGAATATATTGTCATCAGATCATTTTTCAAAGTGCATGTTAAGACTTTAAAAACAAAACAAAACATGTCAGTCCCTTGAGTATAAAGATTTCTCAGACACTTAACTTTTCCAACCGTAATCCTAACTGTCATAGTCTCTCAAAGGGTTTATTGTAATGTCATTGAAAGATGCAAATGGTTCTTTGGGACATCTGGCTATGATGGGGAAGTGAATGTTGGCAAGTTTGCCATACCCAGAACAATGGGTCATAAGCAAACTTGCCTACAACATTGCTATCTTTTCCAAAGTTTCTGAAAAAAGGATGAGATCTGATGTTCCTTACTCTCTTGCCTTATCAAGAATGTCAAGAGACTAGCGTTGCTGCGTTTTCTGTCTTTTATTCAGCATGTAGAAATTGTACTTCTGTCATAGGAAGTTTAGAGAACACTGAAGTCACTGCCCCGGCCTGAAAAAATGACAGTGTACTCCAAAGGTTTACAGAACATTAATGGGTTGTTTTCCCTTGTAATATCTCCTCCTATGCTGGGCTAATTTCATTTTAACACTATGATTTGAACACTAGACATGCAATTACTTTCTGTTTTGGAGTGGAAGCCCTTTAATTCAAGGTCATATTACATAAGCTTTATGAAGCATGATGAAGAGACAGCTAAATTCAATGAAACTAGTTAAACCTTTGCTCTCTGTAACTATTTTCTCCTTTATTTCATTTTTTCAAACCTCAGAAGTTCTCAAAACAGCCAACTAATAGGCTTGACTGTCTCCAAAAGAAAGGACAGCTCATTTTCTGTCTTCAGAGCTGTTTGCACCCACATCCCGTGATTCACTTTTGCTCAAGTTAATAGCATCTGCCGAGGTAATTAGAAAATATAATGAAGTGCAGTTTTAGAATTTCACCTTGGAGCTATCTCAATTAGTTCAGGAAAACTGAGCAGGAATGTCTACTAGTTTGACTGGTGCTATATAAACTACACTAATGGGCTATTTCAAAATCACTGCTTCTAGAAAAGACATCTGGGCAAACATTCCTCATTTAAAGGAACTGGGGTCTTTTTAAAAGCAGCATCTTTCAAAAGAGAAAAGAAAAATCTGGACCCCATTCGCCTGAGGCCATATTCCTATACACGTTGCTACATTGGGCTGTTATTCTTGAACAATATCTCAAGTGTAGATTATACAAACATGAAGTCTTTACATTAATGGTTCTGTGTCACACACCTTTGCTTCTGTGAGAAAGGCATTAACAAAATTGGGTGTGGAAGAGCTAGCATCACTTACCACAGCAGAATGATATGAAAACAAAATTATGTATGCGTACAAGTAGTGGTACAAAATTCAGTTAAAAAGAAATGTCTCTTGAGGAAAATTTAAATATACTCAAAATGAGTATTATACCTTGGATTGTATACAGTATGTTCTTCATACAATCCCTCTCCATAGACTCGAGAAGGTACTTTCACAAAACCAATATAGTGTTTTGGAAATGTGTGTGGGCTTCAACACTATCTCACACCTTTTAAAAGTGGATGTAACTTGCATTCAGTAAAGGTGCTCTTGACTTTCCTGATCTCAACTTATATCATCAGGCCTATTTGCTAATTTGAACCATTTATTGGAACTGTCTCTCACAACGAAACTATCCATCCTAGCCCCTTTTGGAAACTTTCTGTCTGGCACCTCTAACTTAGTGGATGGCTCTGGGGTCTATGCATGTTAAAGCAGACTCTATTCACTTGACAGTCGTGCCAGCAAGAGAACTATGGGGTCTTATTGCCATGACAGTTCTGATATGACCCATTTTCACACACTAAATTAATACTAAGGGGCGACCCAGACTTACAAATTGGGAAGATGTCCTTTCTGTGGAGGGTTTGGGCAGATAAAGCAATTCTCACTTTAGACCAATTAACTAGATACAATTTTTAAAATTTGACATTTTCTAGCTTGAGAGCTAAGTGTGACTTGCCCACACTCAGCTAAGCGGCAGCATTCACAACTGCAACACTTACTGGTATTTAAATATGGTACAGCAGCACCAAGTGCCTCAGAATTTCCTTGTACTCTTGGAAATGCTTAATGAAACAGTTCAGGAAAAGACACCTACATTATTTGTCTATTAATATCTGTTGTCAGCTAATAACTGAGATATACAAGGTCTTAGGGATGAACAGAACAGGGAAGTGGATGGTTCTATCTTGCCTAACCAATGGAAGGCATCATTATTTTATTATATTGTTTTTATTCCATTTTTTATTGTTAGCCGCCCAGAGTAGACTTCAGTCTAGATGGGCGGGGTATAAATTTAATAAATAAATAAATAAATAAATTAGCCAGTGTGGTTGATGTTGCATGGACATCAAGTAATTATTTATCTAGCAAAAATCATGTTTAGAATATATTGATCACTAGAATGCCTTTTAAGGAAAGGTCTGAGCTAATTGTCTCATCTATGTGCTGGTGCTGCAGTTTTCCTGATGCATATCAAACACATGTCCCATTATAAGCTAATTTAGGGGGAAAGTTATCACTTGTATTAACTCTGTATTGGACTACTCTTTGATGTTTGCTGATACTTATGCACTTCTTAATTACTTCTCTGCTTCTTGGAGATTAACCAGCAGCCAGTGTAAATGGACTCTCCATGTCCTTAATGTTGCTAAAAGACTTATACTACAACACTGGAAAAATGAATGACAGTCATCTGTAATTCAATGGATAGAGGACCTTGCAATGCTATTGACATACAAACACATGGCATATAGACAACAATTCTATATAGCTATGTTTTTAGATATTTAGAAACTTTTAATAGAAGCTTTTGTATAGACTTTTTTCCTTTGAAAATATTGGTATGGTTCTAGTTTTATTGTATTTCCTTCTCCGCTGCTGTCTTTCCTTGTTTGTTTTTAAGCTTTAGCCAATATTTTTTCAAAAGAAATATTGACAGAAGAGCCAAGACTGTGATATTTAAATGTTTCCATAGGCTCATGCAAACTGAGCTCTCCTTGCACTGGTCATACCAGAACTGCATCCCATAGTTTGTCAACATCAATAGCTGGTAGTAAAGCATCATAATACATGACACAGAGGACCTGCCGCAACAAATACAAAAAAAAAAAAAATGAACAAGAATCATCCATACAATATAGTATTGTTTTTAAAAAACACACAGTGGAAGGTTAGAGGTCCAAGACAGAATTAATTTTGTAAATGGTAATACAAAAAATAAATGTTATCTAGAATGCAGCTAACAGAATAACATTGAGACAAGGCTACTAATCCTATTTCAGTTAATGTTGATATATTAGTGTGTTTTTATTTTAAAAAATCCTAAAACACAATTAACCGTATACAAATTAGCCTTTTTATTCAGGTTATGTGTCTATCCCCAAAAACATTTGACTTCTGAGGTCAATAATCTATCTCAGTGATTTAGGTATCTGACTGTGGAGTCAGAGGTTTGGAGCTGGATTCTCTGCTGTGCCTCCTTAACAGGGGCTGGACTTGATGATCCATTGGGTCCCTTTCAGCTCTGCAGTTTTAAGATGATGAGATGATTTGTCTCTTTCCTTCTGTGAGATAGCTACAGAAACTTTGGCCTGAACCTAATTGATACACCCAACTACAGTAGACCTGTTGAACCAATAGAATTCACAAAGGCACTGAGTCACTCAGCAACAGATTCAGCAGGTTTATTATAGTTTGCAGTAGCAATTGGATTTAGGCTAATGTCTCCATAAATCTTAGTCCATTCCTCTTCAAACAAGACCACTAGGAAAGGTCAACCTCTCTCCCAGCAGTATCTGGTATATCCTATGATACTTGCTCCAGCTGGTTTACCCACTTAGAGACCACCATTGTTTGGTAATTTGAAGGAAAGCTGCAGCAAACATGAACAGTACCCTCTTCATGCAGAAGATCTGTTTCTGAGTCATTAAAAGTCCAAAACAAGTGCTGCCACAGAGTATGTGTCATCCTGTTTGCTATAGTGCATGAGAAATTATACCAACAATTCTTAGTCAAAAGTCCTCCGAAAGCTGCCAGTTTGTGCAGGTATAAACCAAGGACCATAACTGGTTAAGTTGCATTCACTAAAGCCAAGTGAAGACTATTCTTTCTACAGTGATGTTTAATCAGAGCAATGGTTTCAGGGCAACTCCTAGCACACAACTGAGGTAGTTTTAGGATACAGTTACCCTGTCTTTATATCTGCCAACTGATGAAATCAACCATCAATTTCAAATGGCAACCAGACCATTCATTTCTATGGAAAAGACGTACAATGTGAAATACCTCATAGTTTATTAGGACAATGGCTTTGTTTGGGATTTTATACAGCACACACTATTTTCCTCCACTGCCTTTTCAGGGTGACATCAGGTTAAAGCCAAATTTCCTAGTTCAGTTGGGTTTGCGGACTGAGTTGATCGTCTAAGAGTGGATTAAAACAACATTAAAAAAGCAAATAAACGCAAGTAATCTTAGCAGTGTTATTTTATGTGTTGTGTAAAGGGGGTCTAAAGCATTTCAGTAAATTGTTCCCTACAGATTATTCACTCCACTCCATTAAACACTCATAAGTACACTCAACTATCAAATTAGCACTGCCTCAACAGTGTTATTTGTGATGGCTATTTTTATTCACAGCAGGCAAGAATTATTCCTCTTTGGAAAGCAAAGCATTTCATCCCATATTCCTCAAGCCACCTCCCCCTCCCTTTATTTTGCTTCACCCAGCACCACTAGCTTCACATAATATCATCTAGTTTGGTTTCTTCACATTGAATACTGATCAAGTTATTCTCAGTGTGCCAAACTCTGCATTGCTTTGCATTACTTGTGATAAAATAATCTAACACATTGCACTCTGTGAAAATGTTTGGCACAAGTGTGATTTGTCACAAGCCTTGAATCTGAGATTACTTTTAGTTCGGGGGGGGGGGAAACAACCCACAACACACTGCTTTTCTTTAGATTTTCTCTGCCTTAAATTTTGGCCATATCTCTAGCTCAATACCAATAGCTTTGCTGAATAGAATCTTTCTCTCCAGTGATTCTACCCCAAAGCTGTCTCAGTAGTTCTAATGACTTACATTAGGTGTATAGAGAGCTTAATAATATACTATGGCTCACTTCCAATGTTGCCACTCGGGTATTCAACCAGGAAAAAAAGTGTAAGAGCTCACAAGAGCTTTTGGGAGGGGGAGAGTGGAGGAAATTGAACCCAGGTGAACACATTTAAAATTCCACATTCAGCTTTTGAGAAATGTTTCAAATATTTAACATGTAAAATAAGCACTGGTCAAGATACATATTGACCTATATATTGTCTCATGACAATATATATTTAAGAGAGCAAACATGTTTGATAAAAGCTGCTTTGAATTAAGTTGCTGCGGAAATGCTGACCTCCCTCAGATCTTAGACAAAAATGGGCATCATGCACCCCCTCCTGTTGTGCCCACTCCTATACTTCAGAGAATAAACATGTCTGATAAAAGCTGGTTTGAACTAAGTTGTTATGGAAAGGTGAACAACAACACTACCCTATCATGGGTTTTAAGCAGGGAGAAGCACTGTGTGGGCCAATGGGCTGTTTTTGTCTCTCTTAAGGTAAACAAGGAGCCCCCCTCCTAGATCAAAAATGAAAAAAGAGGACGTTGCTAGACCTGGCTTGCTTCCATCCCTGGAAGCCAGTTTTTACTTTGTGGGACAAAGGTACTAATAGTGAAAAAAAAGCACATTCAGACATTTCCAATTTACATTTTTTTAAAAAAATCAAAATTGACCATTTCTGGACTAAGTGCAGCTTGTAGCAGGGGACAATTAAAAAAGCCCCCCCCCCAAGCCTCTGAGATCTCTCACTCTGATCTTAAAGAAGCACAATGAATTACAAATTTACTGGCAATTTCTGAACAAATCTACTGGCACTTTCTGCTCAGTATCCTACTGAACTTCAGCTGAGCAGGAAGTTCCACCAGCATAGCAACTAAGCATGGAATTTTCATAATTCTAGGATATCCAGTCCCAGAAGTCACCTAGAACCCCCTAGGTGGATTTCTGAGACTGGGAGGGGAGAAGTCAGAAGGCAAAATGTTCTTCTACCGTCTGTTTCGCTCCATGTGGTTTGGCTAGAAAGAAGAAAGAAATTACTCCCTCAGTCCCATTGCTTCCAGGGAGATTTCTTACTGTTCCACGGGAGGGTAGTTCAGTGAGAAGCTTCCCGTACTGTCTAATGGGTAGCAAAACTACCCTACTGATAGACCACTGCAATGATCCCCAGGAAGCAGTGCAACTGAAGGAGTGTTCCTTTCTGCTTCCCAGCCAATATATATGGAATAAGCAGAATTTGGAGAAAGAAAGACATCTCTTTTGATCTGGCTTCTCCTCTCCCAGCCCCAGGAATCTGTTGGGGAGGGCTGTTTCTAGGCAATATCTAGGTCCTAGAATTACAAAATTCACACCCCTAGAAGTAACACAGGATCACATCTCTTGCACTACTGTTGTGCAAGTGGTGATCTCCATGAATAACACTCACCCTCTGCTTGTGGAAAGTAATACTTGTGCAGGAGATGCAACCCTGCTGACAGGGCTTTCATCTCATGAGAAGCTTAATATGGTACTGGCCATAATTTGCAAGAAGGAGATCCATTGACCATATGATTCCCATTGAACCCAGTTTTGCACTGATTTGGAAGCTTGCTGGTTAGACTGTGGCACTGCATCTGATTTGAAATTTGGGAAGAGGAAGGCTCATGCTTACCACTGACTCCTAAGATGCTGACTATACTGTGTAGTGCAGACATCTTGTAGCTGGGTTACGCAGCGAAGTCAGCATAAACTTGCCAAAGTAAGGGAAATGGACTACTTAGTTCATCATAGAGTGGAAAATATGTGGAGAAAAGATTGACTCAGAACTTGTGTCTCAGTCATAAGACATGTAGGATCATTCACAAGTCCAGCTCACTGTACCCAAATCAACATGTACTAATTTGAGACAAAATCCAATTTTACAACCAACTTGGAATAGCTCCTTTGAAATCAATGGGACTTTTGCTACTATTAACTAATATGCCTAATTCATTTCAGTGCATCTACCCTAGCTGGGACTAAAACGGCATTAGCCTTTGAGCCCATAAATAAATTGTGGTGTCTGTCAACCTTCACCTTGAAAGTGGCTGGTTTAAAATAACAGCTTCATAATTAGCTTAACATTTGAAAACTGAAATATTGTGCTGGCATTTTTGGTATTCAGTGAATTGTTCTTTGTAGACAGGATTTCTTCACCTCTTATTGACTTGGAAATGTCTCCTTTGTCTACATTTTCCTGCACCTGAAATAGAAATGTTGTTGTATTATGATGTGCCACCAAGTGGCTTCTGATTTATGGTGACTCTAAAATGGTTTTTGAGGTATGTGAGATGTTCAAGTAGTTTGCCATTTCCATACACACACTCCATGAGTTTCCATGACCAAGCAAGGACTTGAACTCAGGACTTCTGAGTCCTAGCCTGACACTCTATCTACTACACCAGAGTTCTCGGACTTCTAAATGCTATCTAGAAATAGCATTTCAGACATCAGGATATTTTTAATGCTAGCTCTGCCTGAAAAAAAAAAACCCATGGAAATTATTCACTGCTGTGAAATTTCAGTGTATAGTGCCTGCATTCTGTTGCAAACAAGAAGTCTTGCCATGAAAACTAGGTATTTATAAAAACTGAACTACTGTGTATAATTGAGGTTCTAAATATTTATTTTTCCCTTTTAAAGCTATAGTCATTACTACCTTTGGCACTTTCTCTTTTTTTGCTTTCACCAAAACTGGGAAAAAGGGAAATCCTGCAGAGATACCGAAGTAGAACAGATATTTAAAAGCAGACAAGAAAACACCAATGTTCTGCTTGTTCCCTCTGGCATACAACATTAAAATCTTTATGCTATGCTTAAAGCAGACGCCCACCTACCTAGACAACCACCACTACCACATGGAAGCAAATCCTCCAGCAGTGAATTGAATATGGTCCATTGCACATCCTGCCGTAAACAACAGCCTTTTAAATCAAGGCAATTAGCCACAAGTTGCTGCTATAGCGTATATATTCTTACATTGCTTCTACCTTGCATTACCGCAAGTGGAAATACTGGCAAAGGAAACTTTATGGAAAATATAGGAGTTGGAAACACCAGGTTGCTCCCCCTACAAAGCAGCACAATCTGAATTTGTACCAACTTCCTTGAGCCAAGCTCACCTTATCAGGAGAAAGGCAGTCTATAAATAAAAGAAATAAAAAAACAAAACAAAATAAATAATAGCATATGTTGGAGTTGAGAAGATGCTCCAAGGCCACCAAACGCCTATGCAGGTGATACAGTAGGATCTCTTGTGATTTACTATCAGAAAAAGCCTTAATTTCTGATAGCCAGCTCTCATTAGCCCCAACTCTATGTTCTTCCTTATGGTAGCCCCTGTAAATACTGCATGACCGAATTATGTGGTTGTAGGGCATCCAAGCAGCAACAACCTTGGAACTGCAGAGCTGGAAGGGACCCTATGGATCATCAAGTCTCGCCCCTGTCAAGGAGGCCCTGTTGGATATAAGTTCTGAGGAAGGGCAGGATAAACATATAAGAAATTTCTTAGACAGTTTCCTATATTAGAGATATGCTCTCTAGCTCAGAAGTTAGAACAATGAACCAAGTGTTATGGCAGTTACATGCTGTCAAGGTGCTTCCAATTTATGTAATAGGATTGATTAAGTACTGTATATAAAATGTTCAAGAAGTATGTGAGCTTCCATGGCCAAGCAGGGATTTGAATCTAGGTCTCCTGAGTTCTAGACCAATACTCTATCCACTATGCCACAGTGGCTCTTGAGCTAAGTGTAGCATTTATTTATCAGCCATGGCAGTAAGGTGGTTGCCATTTTTTTGCTTTCTAAGTGCATGTTTAGTCACAGGTCACAAAGAAGGCTACAGTCCTGTATGGCAGCTACTGACATTTACAGCTCTATAGAAGTAGCTCAGAATTGTGGCAGGCAATGTCCTTGATTTCCTACATGAACAGCACAGTATTTTCCATACACTGATAAGCGGGAAGACACAGGACTTACTCACTGGAGTCAGACAATATCTTTTGCATATGTTTAATATGTCTCTCTCTTTAATATGTCTTACTTATTACTGAGAATAATTTTGGATAGCAAGTTACTTCACCAAACACAATTTCTGCAATTATATTCAGTAAAGGTATTGATGGAACAAATGCAATTGAAAATTTCCTTTAGCAAACTTAAGTGTGTGTGTGTGTGTGTGTGTGTTTGCAGCTAGCCAACAATGAATGAATATTTCATTAACCAGCTAAAGGGCAAAGTGTACTTACCTTCCTTGTCAAAATCCACTTTACTCTGTGACAGCATAGATGAGACACATTACTGTTTTGAACTACAACTCCCAGTAGCCCCAGCCAGGCTACTGGCTGAGGATCCTGGAGTTGTAATCCAAAAAAGTAATACTGCCAGGATTTGGTACATATATTTCTGTCCCAAGGTGTAGATCTTTGTTCAAAATACAGATATATATAGAAAAAGAAAAAGAAAAAGAATCAAGTCCTTCCTCTACGGTGTTTGTTTCTCATGTGGCATTACAAAGAAGAATGCCACTGTCTGTTACAAATAATCAATTTCATAGGAGCAAAATATCTTGGAGAAGTTGAAGGAATGAAGAAAGACAGGAGTTTCCTCACCAAAACTTATACTTAAAGGTTTTCTTTTCCTTTTCCTCCAAATGTTCTTAAAAAACAAGCCGCTGTCATCTTTTTCTACCAATAGAAGGTTCACACATTATTTCAGGTAGCTTTCAGTGTACAGTATCTACACCATTTAGATATAGTACTAGGATACTGCTCCAAATGCCATGACTTTATTCTATGGAATCCTCAGATTTGCAGTCAGATAGTGAAAAAAAATCATACATCCCCCTCCTTTCTTCTGTTTCCTCCATCTTGGTTATGAAAGAGAGTGGGGCTTACTAGGATTTATGCCCAAACCTCCATGTAAAATGGCACTTCTTTAAAAGCAGATTCACCACAGGAACGTTTTCTATAAAAATGTAAAAAAATAATAATCCACTTTCCCTGCTGGAACATCTCTTCTGGAACTTCCTCTCTCTCTCTCTCTCAATCTCAGTTTCTGTAGCTAATTGGAAGGTTCATACAGGGAGGTTGACCACAAAAATGAAGGAAGCACTATCGTGCTAAGCTCTGCTCTCCAGAACAAAGATGTTTAAGAATATACTATGCCAAAATGAGGAAGAAAAAAACATGGGAAGATTTCATCAATGATTCAACTTAGAAGTGAATGTCGTGTGGATAGCCAGGGAAAACATTCCCAACATCAAATGCTGTGTGTGGAGAATTCCATACTTCGAATTCTCTTTTAGAGACCTGAGGTGTACTCCCCTGAATAACAGCAAGGATTTTTGAGTGTTTCATCAAAGTACAGATGGCAGAATTCTGTAGAATAACGCTATAACCCATTAAATGGGTATCAATCTGTTATAAATGTGTAGTGTAGACCCACTCTGTTCTCCAGGAATGCATTTGCCATACTAGCCTTATCTGTGACAATACACCGTTCAGGGGTAATTCCAGGAGTACACACACACACTGCAAATCTGAGTTTTCCAGTTTTTTCAGTCTCAGCAGGTATTGAATCCCTGTTTTTTAATTTGCTTTCAGACTGATCAGGAAAAAATCCATTCAAGAACACTGAAGTATGTTATCTTCATGCTTACCGGTATAGGACAAAGTTGGTAAGAGAGGCAGAGAATGGTTACTTTCTCCTCTTGATAATCTAAATAAATGACATTGATTTTACTTAAAAACTAATTGTTGCGAATGCAAGCACACAATTACTAGAGTAAATGTTCTTACGTTTATGATACAAACCAATGGAGAACAGTGTTTGATTGCTGTTCAGAGTTCATTTAAGGTAGTTGCCACAGTCAAGAAGTCAGGCTGAAGTGGGAATGTGCATAGCCCTTTACACTGTGAGCTTTGCTAGTGTGGAGCTGATGTTATTTTTTAAAAAAGGAACTGTTTGCATTATTCATTACATTGCAGCAGCAAGGCTGTCATTATCATTATGGCTGCACTGTCAGCAAAGTAGTTAGTTGTGTTGCATTTTACTAACTTTTGAAATTCTGTTGGTTAGCATGAAAAAAAATGTAATTTTCAGTCCATTCTTATTTTTCAAATAAAGAGTCCCTACCAAGATTCTTGGGGCTTGATGTGTTTGTGTGCCCTCCCTGCCCCCAAAAAAATCATAGGAGAAAGTTTTTAATATAGTAACAGATTGAAAATTACACATTTTCTTATGCTAAGCAATAGGATTTTGTCCAACTTGTTGCATTTTGCTTGCCAGCCAGGAATGAAGAGAGAAATACTTTTTGTTTCCCTCTAAAGGCTAATTCTGATATTATACTTTGAAAATACTTCAACAAATATGAAAGCAAAACAAAACAATATTCCCTTTACCATTTAGGATTGATACGAGGATGACATAAAGTTGGAAAGATTCCTACTGAAGTGTGTCTAAAAATGCCTTCAAGAAGCAGCTTCTGAAAGTAACTAGAAAACGTTACCCTTTACAACATGACTTCATAAGTATTTCCAGAAGAATTCAGTGTTGGTTATTGTAGCGTTCTCCTTTAAATGTGGTCATGGCTCAGGTTTAGTTAGAGTGGGTCATGCATATTTATGTTGCTGAGAGGTGGAGCCAAGAGGCAGAGTATAAGAGGCAGAGCCTGAGGGGGAGAAGGGAGATCAGAGTTTTGGAAGGAGTTTGATTAGAGAGTTCAGAGATTTATGTGATTGTGATTAGACTGATGAAAATATAGTAGGAGATCTGAGAAGTGATTGACCAGTGACTGGAAGGGAGAAGGAATAGAACTGAATATTATAATACTGAAACAAATAAGCAAATAAACTAAAGATCTTTCTATTTCATTAAAGAGTGGACCTGATTCTTTCTAAAGGAGTTATGGGGATCTAGGGATCTCCTGGTGGCAGCAGTGGAAGAAAGGAAAGAGTTTAGTTTTGCCCTGGTGTGCTCTGAGGTCTGAGTCTAGGTGGACAGACCAAGGCACGAGTGGGTCCAACGCCACATAGGTTCCAGAGGTGTGGGATCCAAAAAGGGTCAAATCGCGACATTGGTGGCAGCGGTGGGATACGAAGTAATCCAGTGAAGCCTATTGAAATAATCCAGAGAAGCCTTTATAAAAGAGTTTATTGAGTCAAGGGTACCTTTTAGACAGGATCTGTGGCAATGAGGTTTGGTTCCTGCTAGAGCTTTTGGAAAAGCTTTAGTAGCGGGGCCTCAGAACCCAGATCAGGGGGGTCTAAGATAGGGAACGACTCTGTGAGGAAATTTCTGAGTTTTTACCTCAGGAACTGAGGATCAGAGGGCTTGCTTGTGAAATCCCAGGCTCTGAGATAGGAGAGCGCTGTGGATTAAGGCAGAAGCCAGGTCATAGCAGATCTGAGGGAGAGAACCTAAGGAAAAGGCTTGAATTCTCTGAGAGGGGAATTTCTGAGTTTACCTCAGGATCTGAGGATCAGAGGGCTTACTGTAAAATCCCAGGCTCTGAGATAGGAGAGCGCTGTGGATAAGGCAGAAGCCAGGTCATAGCAGATCTGAGGGAAAGTACTAAAAGAAAAGGCTTGAAAAATTTATATCAGTAACTGGAAGTAAGATAAGAAAAAACAGGTCCTTTTAAAAAAATTTTGTGAACGCTGCTCTAATCACATCAGAGAAAAAAAAAATAAAAACAAAAAGGAAAGGATGCCTCCCAAACGCGCCACAAGGGGGAGTCCTGAGTCTGAAGAGTTACCTCAGGAATTGGAGGGAAACCCTTTAACGTCAGGAGACCAAGAGAAAATAGTTCTCGAGGTTACCTCAGAGGGACATAAGGAATTAAGCCCTCAAGAATTTGAGAGATGGAAACTGGAACGGGAATTTAAATTTAAGGAACTACAGCTCAGAGCTGAGCAGGAGGCCAGACAATTTGAGCAGGAGGAGAGAAGAAGGGAAATGGATTTTCAACTACAGATGAGACAACTAGAGATTTCTGCTCTAAATAATAACCTTAATAATAACAACATTGGGGGAGGTGGAATCCTGTCAAAGATAGATTTGAAGAAGTTTCCCCAGTACAAAAGAGGGGACTGTCCTGAATCCTTCCTCATTGCTTTTGAACACATCTGCAATGACTTTGAAATCAGAAATGAAGATAGAATGATGGTTTTAAGAGCGCAGTTAGCGGAGATCTGGCAGAAATATATTGCCCAGATGAATCCCGAGAAGGCAAGAGATTTTGAGGCATATAAAAAGATGGTTTATTCAAGATTTTGTCTGAACTCTGAACACCTGAGGCGGAAATTTCGCTCTCTCTCTAAAAAGCAGGATGAATCGTACTCTCAGTTGGGAGCTAGATTGGCGCAGACTCTGGAAAAGTGGATTGAAAGACAGGAGATCACTTCTTTAGAACAGTTGAAGGATTTAATTGGGCTAGAACAGTTTTACTCCCTATTACCTGGAGAACTACGATATTTAGTAAGGGACAAGAATCCTAAAAATTTATGGGAAGCGGGAGAACAAACTGATTTGATTAATGCTTACAGGACCCTAGATTTTCAGAGCTGAGAGTAAATAAACCAAACTAGGACAATAACTATAAAAAGCCTTTTAATAAAAATTACCTCAGCAGGAATCCTGAGAGAGAAGGTCAGGGCAGGACTTCCCCAAAGTTGCCAAGGCTAGCCCGCCAAAAACATCAAACCCTGAGGCACGGTTCGCCAAAGTACCTCAGAATGACAAAAGGAATTTTAAATGTTTTAACTGTGGGCAACCAGGCCACTTACAATTCCAGTGTGGGCAACCATACCCCAACTTGCAGAGAAATGATTCTCTAACCAAAAAGGTGTATTGTGTCAAGCAAGTGGAATCAGAGGAGGAAAATAGTAGACAGAGACCTGATCCCATAACCACCACCACTTCTACTGACCAGGAGGAGGAAGATATTCCTATAGCCCAAGTAGTCCATTGTTTCTATATCAGCAATGACCAGACCCTTCTCAGAAACGCAGGTGAAGAGATAGTTGTGAAAGGAAAGAAGTACATTGCAATAAGAGATACAGGATCTCAAATCTCCATTGTCCATTCCGATTTAGTAGCCCAGGATGACATTATTCCTGGCAAAGAAATGTCTTTAAAGGGAATTGGGAAGGAAACCGTGGTTTTAAAAGTGGCTGAGATACCAGTAGAATACCAGAATTGGTCTGGAAAGTGGCAAGTAGCTGTGTCAGATGAAATACCAGCAGCTTTTCTCCTTGGTTGGGATTTAATAGAGCATGTCAAGAGTGCGTTAGTGCTTACCCGCTCAAAGGGGGGTCAAAACTCACCCTCTGCAGCTCAAACCGATACTGTAGCAGGTGGAGCGGTTACCGTGGCAACCCAGCTTGATAGGGCTGAGGCAGAACTCATGCTACTACAGAATCCCAAAACAAATAACAATTTTGCCCAGGAGCAGAAGGAGGACATTAGCTTGGGAGTTTGCTTTGAAGCTGCCAGGACTCCCACTGTACTGTCTCCTGAGTGCCCTGAGAGCTTTAGCTTAACCAAAGACCTGCTGTACAGGGAAACGTTAGCTACTCCATACCAAGGAAAAGGGGAACCCCGAAAGCAATTAGTGGTCCCTAGTAAATACAGGGAGAAAATCATTAATCAAGCTCACAGCAGTTTATTTGGAGCTCACATGGGGATCACCAGAACCAAAAGACGGGTTGGCCAGAACTTCTTTTGGCCAGGTATGGGCAAACAGATTACTTGTTTCTGTAAAACGTGTGATGTCTATCAGAGACGAGGGACTGGGCAGGACAGGACCAAAGCCAAATTATGTCCTCTGCCAGTCATCTCTACACCGTTCCAAAGGCTGGGAATCGATCTAGTGGGTCCCTTACCTAATGCCACCCGTAGGGGAAATAAATACATCTTGACCATAATGGATTTTGCCACTAGATATCCCGAGGCAATTCCTTCGCGCAACATGGAAACTGACACCGTGGCAGATGCCCTAATCAATTACATAAGCCGATTGGGATTTGCCAGCGAGATAGTCAGCGATTTGGGAATGAGTTTCACATCCAAACTGATCAAAAGGTTATGGAAGGCTTGTGGAATTACCCAAATCAATTCGACTCCATATCATCCAGAGACCAACGGGCTAGTTGAGAAATTCAATGGCACTTTAGTGCGCATGATTAAGGCGTATGTAGCAGAGAACCCAAATGATCGGGACTGCAAAATACAACCCTTACTATATGCTTATAGGAGCATCCCTCAAGAGAGCACGGGATTTAGTCCTTTTGAGTTACTGCTAGGACGAGAGACGCGCAGACCTTTAGATTTGCTCCGCATGAACTGGGAAGACCATAGAGAAAGTGACCCAGAGTCAGTGGTAGAATATATGCACAGGTTGCAAAACACCCTGCAAAGGTCTCTAGAGAAAGCCCGTGAAAGAACTTTTGGGCCTGAAGATGAAGTTCTTTTGCTTAGGCCAGTCAAAGGTCACAAGCTACAATTAGCTTGGGAGGATCCCTATAAAGTAGTGACAAAATTGAACAATGTCAATTATGTGATACAGAAGGAGGAAGGCCCTGATGCCTTAAAGAGGGATGCATCTAAAGATGTTCGGGAGGAGATGAGGGAACTGCCTACCCTTTCCCTAGCTGAGCAAGTGAAGCCCCGAGCAAGACTTAAAGATGACGTCACACTAAAACGACCAGCAGATGACATCCAGTGGACAACCGAGTGGCCGATGACCGCCAGTCGATGGAAAAGGGTGCGGAGGAAGGAGCCAGTGGTCAACAGAGGGACTCCTGAGTACCAGCAGAGGTGTGTCCAGCTGAAGGAGATGACCACAACCGGACCAGTCCATGGTGCGCCAGACTACGACGGAAAAGTGAGAGACTTGAACTTTGCAAATTTTGCCTTTGCAACAGAGACTCAGTTCTTGCCTCGAAAACCCACAACGTTGTCGCAGATGTGCTTTCCAGGAGGCTAGATGAATGATACCAGGACTTTTATTGTAAACTGAAATGGACTATAATTCACAGTTAATTATTTATGTAAAAGTTCATGATCGTGATTTCTGTATGGTTGTAAATTCTGTAAAATGATAAGGTAATGTATATTATTGATTAGTAGATGATAAGGTAAAGTATTGTATTGATTATTAAATGATAAGGTAAGGATTTGGTTGAAATTTAGTAAAAATGTGAAAGGTAAAATGTTATGAGAAACTTAAAAAAAAAAAGTTTAAGCAATTGCACCTGTTTGTTCAGGAGGAAAAATGTGTTTCCCCTCCCAAACAAACCTAAGTAAGGGGGGAGGTCTGTAGCGTTCTACTTTAAATGTGGTCATGGCTCAGGTTTAGTTAGAGTGGGTCATGCATATTTATGTTGCTGAGAGGCGGAGCCAAGAGGCAGAGTATAAGAGGCAGAGCCTGAGGGGGAGAAGGGAGATCAGAGTTTTGGAAGGAGTTTGATTAGAGAGTTCAGAGATTTATGTGATTGTGATTAGACTGATGAAAATATAGTAGGAGATCTGAGAAGTGATTGACCAGTGACTGGAAGGGAGAAGGAATAGAACTGAATATTATAATACTGAAACAAATAAGCAAATAAACTAAAGATCTTTCTATTTCATTAAAGAGTGGACCTGATTCTTTCTAAAGGAGTTATGGGGATCTAGGGATCTCCTGGTGGCAGCAGTGGAAGAAAGGAAAGAGTTTAGTTTTGCCCTGGTGTGCTCTGAGGTCTGAGTCTAGGTGGACAGACCAAGGCACGAGTGGGTCCAACGCCACATAGGTTCCAGAGGTGTGGGATCCAAAAAGGGTCAAATCGTGACAGTTATGATCTTAAAAACCTGCTTATTTTGGGACCACGATACCTATACAAGATAGCCTAGATTTTAATATTTTTAGAGGGGAGGGCCTTCTATTAGTTCTAACACCAGAAACATGTTTGTTGGAATACAAGAAAGGGCCTTCTCCATTGATACTCCCAAACTCCAGAACATCTACCAATGGGACACTAGGAGCTGTTGTCCTTCTGCCACCATGCAAAGTACTTTTGGACAGACAGGCCTTTACACTGGGCTGCCATTGAAAGAGTTTTAACTATTTGGGTACCATTATTCACTTTTATTGATATGTTTTAATAGTTTTTTGTTTTGGTTTGCGTTATTATTATTGCTTTTCCTTGATCACCATGTTTAGCAGAATTAGTATGTCTAATCAATTAATTCATCTTCTGAATGCAAAACAGGCATCCCAATCCTACCATTTGTTGTTCTTCTGCACCATCAAACTGGAATCAACTTATAATGATCCCAATAGGGCTTTCAAGCTAAGCGAGATATTTAAGGAGTGGCTTTACGGGTTCTTACTCCCCCAGTGAGTTTCCATGGCTGAGCAAAAATTCGAACCAAGGCCTCCTGAACTGCAGTCCATTGTTTTTCCACTACCTCACACTGGGTATTCCCCAATCCTACTGTATTCCTGTAAAAAGAAGTGTCAAACATTATTATCTAAAGATCTGCTCTCTTCAGCCACACATGCTTAACTTCCTGATATTTGGGAACACATCTGAACAATGGAGAGGGGTTCACCTATCTGGAGGCAACATTCAAAGTATATGCCAATATTGATCCAGGCTCTCTTATCTTGACATCTTTGTCATCAACAATGTGAACAGCGAATTTAATATAGACGGGTACAAACATTGCCCAACTAAATATGGTCTTTCTGCTCTCTCCCCCTCCTCTTTCTGAATGCTTTACATGGGAGCAATAAATAGAAACATGTAAAAGACAATATGCACTTAGGACTACTTTAGATGAATGTGTCTTTCAATGCCAAGGCCACCTCCACCTAGCAACAAATTGTTTTGATTTGGGGTGGTTTTTTTTGGTAGTTAAGTTTTTATGGCTTGCAACAACCTGAAGTGGGGGAAATGGAACAATTGGGAATAGCAATTTAAAAGTACTGTTTAAATAATCAGTTTTACCTAGGAAGTAGAGTACTGCAAGTGCCCAAGCCCCAAAGGGAGACAGAACAATCAATTTATCCTGAGCTAAACAACAATACAGTCCAGATAAGTGTATGTGTGCGTGTGTTTTTCATGAATAACTGTTGAGACCACAAGTAACACATAGCAGAATGACAGGGAGAATACATGAAGAGTAGGAGACAGAAAGCTATTCCCTAAGGCATCAATTCTCAAGTTGCCATATTGTTTAACTAAAGAGAAGCCAGTTGGGATGAGGTAGTGCCTTGCTTGACAGCTAAATTCTATAAATTAGCACATTAGAAGGATGTCTCCACATTTCATTGGCATTTGCAATGGATGTAACTGGGAGAAGCAAATTCCTGCTTTGGTAAAATAAGCATGTTTGTCAGAATGACATCCAAAAGGTCACTCACTTTCTTGACAGTAGTCTATGGGGATGAAGTAGCAGCCATACAGTTTATATTGAAGTAACAGCCACTGCAGAAATTTCTCTTTCCTAAATGCTGAGATTTTGACATACGAAGACATCCATTTTATCTACATTTTCCATTTTCCATAATAAAGGCACAGCTGATCTCAAAACTTTCTGCTACTGTAAGAACAAAAAGCTGAATATTTAAATCTGGGGAAAACTCAGTCAATGTATAGTAATTCAATTCTTTTTTAAAAAAACACTGGTTTATGAATGCGGGATATTGTGCTTCCATATGCAAGATTCAAACACCAGGAAACAGCAGGAGAAAAGCTAGCAAAGGGCAATCTGAATGTTGATGACACCAATGGTGGCAGTCAAGATAGTCTACATGAACATTCACAAAGATACATTACACAAGGGAAAATCCCGGAACCTGACTCTTTTCACCCAAATACAACACAATGGTCAGAGCTGTTTTTCAACAAGTTCTTTAGGCATTGGTTGCTTGGAAAATAGGGATGATCACCAAGTACTGTGACGAAACCTCTGCCTTGGTTGGTCACTGACCCATTCTTACTGTTTCCCGCCCCCCCCCCCCCCATATGTGAAAATCTGACATTTTGCATGATATGGAGTGTTTTCCCTCAATATGGTAAGTTCTTGGTACCAAAACATTCTCTCCTATTGTTAAAGTCACTGTATCCTTTCAGTGCTTAGTTATTCTGGCTGTCGTGGTTAAGCTTAGAAGTGTAGGCACTCATCTTGGCAGCTGACATAGTCACTCAGCCTTAAAAAGAAATCCAAGCATGCAGGTCACTAGGTTGGTGCATATTAACAGTTGAAGAGTAGATCTTTTATAAAGAAAATGGGTCTAAATTGCCCATTCAAGACCAGACCATGTTCAAATATTTTGCATTACTCCTTGCAAATGCTTGCAATAATATGCCGAAAAATGTGTGTGTCAAGGGGGGAATCCATTTTCCTCCCAGCTGCTGAAAGGACTGTAGCTGAGCTCAAAGGGAAGAGGGGTGTCTAAGGGGAATGGCAGATGATGTCACAGACCCTGTCATTCAGAACATCCCAGAACTTTCACTCTGTGAGCCTTGGCTCCTCTACAGCATTGCCTGACTGAAATGCATGCAAGTAAAGACAGATGGAGGGAGTCAAGGAGGATCCTGTTTCTGCCCTGGTAACTGATTGTGCCTCACAACTTGAGGAGCCTGAGGCACTCAACAAGGTGTATCATTGATGATATATTAGGCCCCTTGATATTCCTTACTGGTACAATCTGTGTTGAAGTCATCACAGGAGTTCTGTGCCAGCTCTTACACCCATTTCTTCCTTCATTAATTCAGTGGTTTGCAGTTTGCAAGGAATTGCAATTTAGGAACAGAGAATTGTGGCAGAGAGTGACTCACGCTTTAGAGATTTCCTCCTTTTGATACATGGAGGAGACTCTGATTAGCTGCTGCTAGAAAGCCACACAATCAATTTCAACCTTATATGGTCATTCATTTATCAAACAGAGGGAACCATTGTTTCAGCTAAAAACAGGGAAAAGGTAGACACAGTGTTTGCATGAAAAGCCAGAGACTACCCAGAGATTATTGTTCAATAATTGCATCCAAGCCAGGACATGTTTTTGCTCCTTTAAGGGCAGGGAAAGCCAGAAATTCCACAGGTGTAATGTCATCAGTCACATCGTTGCAGTGAATGGGGAAAGAAGATTCAGATTTCCACAATATGGAGGCCATCTTTTAAAAAAACTTTTAATCTTTATTGCATTTAAAAAAGAAATTAGAAAAATAAGTAAATAATTATCACAATATTAGCACATAACCAAAATAACTTTCTATTATCTCTTTCGCAAAACAGTAAGTCTTTAACATTTTTACTTCCTTATTTTCCACCAGACATTTATTTTCTTCGCAATCTTAATAATACCTTTCTTAATTCTTATTTTATATCCATATTAACAATCTGCTTTACTTTGTTTTTACTTCTGTTGAGAGCAGTTCTACTTCTGATTTAAACCTAAGTCACTTGGTACAGGTTTGGAATCTTTCTTCCATTTCTCTCTAAGATAACTCTTTACTTTCCCCCATTGAGATTCGTGCTCCATTCTACTCTTTCCTTTCAATGAGTCTGTTAGTTTGTCCATTAATATTAGTTCCTGTAATTTTATTAAACAATCCTCCACCGAATTTTTGTCTTTCCATTGTTTTGCCACTTGAATTCTGGCTGCGCCTAATATGTATAAACAAATTTTTGTCTCTTGTCTCGAGTTTAACTTTACCATATTGAACAAATAAGTTTCAGGTTTCATCTCCATTTTTATTTTTAAATCTATAGTGATTATTTTTTCTATTTCTTTCCAAAATTTCCTAATAAATTTACAACCCCACCACATATGATATAGTGTTCCTTTTATTGTCTTAGACAATATGGAGGCCATCTTGTCCTTCTGGCTCATGTCCAGAGATAGGCATATTGTGGCTCTCAGGCCACATGCGGCCCTCCAAGCTGTTTTTAACCACCTATCCCACCTGCTTGGTTCTCCCTTCCATCCTTTTCTGCCCCCCCCCCCTTTTTTTGGCATCCTAAAAGGGAAAAAAGGCCCACAAGAGCAGTGATGTGCCTTTTATTTAGGCCTCAGGACCTCCATGTCATGCTTCAAAGCAAAAACAAAAAACAAACACCCCCCCAAAAAAACACACACCCATTTTACAGAGCTGAACATGGATTTCCTGCCACTTCCACTTAATTTCCCCCCATATTTTCAGTGATCCAGATGGCCTCCAGGTGGATCCCAGGAGCAGAAAAGTCACCTATCTCTGACCTAGGTCCTATGCCTCAGACAGAAAACAAGACATTTCACCTCTTCAATACACAATGTTGTGTTTACAGGCTAGGTGACTCCTGAATTTGAAATATGATTTTAAAAACAAGTGCAATGAATAGGACGTGTTTGGCATACCAAGACCCACCCTCTCTGAAGAGAAATTGTATTGCATTATCCCAGAGACTGCTTCTGTTTGCACTCTGTCTCTTTATAAACAGAAAGGTATTGTCTTGATAGCTACAGATTTGTGTACAGCCCAGATAGTTGTTTTCTCTTTTAATTTTTGTTTCAAGAGTGTGATCAGAAGTGATCATCACAAGATATACAGAATTTGGCTTTGGAAAAATAAAATGAAATTAAAAAAAAAACAGATCAATACATTTTCCACATGTTTCTTTGCCAGTAAGTTCAGGCATGGTTGGAATGGTAAGAGGAAATTTATGGGCAATGACTAATAGTGCGGCACAGCTAATTAATGCCAGTCAATCTGGGCCATTGAGACAATCATGCCTAATCGTGCTGAGCAACATGATGGTTTTTAACAGCAAGGCAGTTCATGAGGGATTCAGATGAGGATTTAAGGCTTGAGTCGACTTCTGTTGAAACTGAATGAGATTTGTCTCTGTGCTTAACATGCAGGGTTGTTACTAAGCAAATGGATTAGTGTGTGTTTCTGTGCCCCACCAATCGCCCATACTTTGATTAGTTGTAGGTTTCACAGAGGGATGGAAGAATCAGTCTGTCCACATTACTTCCAGATCCATTCACTTATAAATCTTCTCTATACTATCTTTGCATCAATCTGGATTCTTTAAAATGACAAAATGTTGCATTCTGTTAACCTACAGAATTTTCATAGGCTCATAGATTCTGTGTTCCAATATGAGATTCTATTTTGTGGCCAGACTTAGCGCTGCCCCAGCTACTTTGTAATCTTATGATCTACGACTCTCTTTGGGTTGCTTTCTGGTGATGAAGCAGAAACGAAAGAGTATGAAAAGAGACAAGCACAGAAGAAAAGGATGACAACCTAGAAACAGGTTTCTGAGGACTGGAAAAGTATCAGTGGCTACTCAGAGATCAAGTACAAGATTCTTTTTAACAGTCTGGAACAAAGGCAGCTCTGGGACGATGGGAAAGCCTTGGAATAGTGAGATCTAAAAAATACTTGAAAGGTAGTCATAAAAAGAAAGAGTAGGATCTGTTCTCGATCATCCCAGAGTGCAAGATGTAATAATGGGTTCAAGCTATGGAAGCCAGATTTAGACTGAATATCAGGAAAAATTTCTTAACTGTTAGAGCAGTACGGCAATGGAACTAATTACCTTGAGAGGTAGTGAGCACGCCAATGCTGGAGGCATTTAAGAGAAAATTGGACAACCATCTGTCAGATCTGCTTTGATCTGGATTCCTGCATTGAGCAGGGGGTTGGACTCAATGGCCTTATAGGCCCCTTCCAACTCCATTATTCTATGATTCTATTATTTATTTTCAACCTAATGACTGCCTAGGCCCTCTTCTTCTGTGCCACTCTTTATGTTGCTGGAAAACTTTCCCTTTTGTACCTACCCCACTGTATCACCTGTGGTTAGTCAACTCCACATCAGTGACTTCAGTGAAATATACCACAGTTTGTACAGTAGTCACAGAAGCAAAATCAGGATAGCATCGAAACAGAACCTACTTTATTGAAGAGAAGTGTGTCAAGATGCTCTGAAGTGAAGTTTATTACCAAGAAGCCAAATGCATTTTGGCCCCTCTTGATAGCTTAGTGGGCTGGAGTACCTGGAGTTTGATTCCTCACTGTGCCTCTGAGAAGAAGAGCCAATTTGTGTGGTATCAGGCAAGCTGCTTGGTCTTGGAGCACCACCAGAAGGAGGGGTTGGGGGGCTGATTAAGTAAATCCCTCTTTCTGAGCATCATAGGCCTAGACAGACCTGAAAAACATCACAATAGGTCAGAATCAACTTGAATCGTACCATATTCCTACACATAGAGCTGAAGGCACATTACATAAGGGTCTCCTCTGGCAGGCTGCCTGTTATCTGCCAATTCTTGAACTGTTTGTGATATCGGTCACACAAGTGGTAATGCAACAGGATGCCTGCTGAAGTGAGAGTACACTTACATAATCTCACTCCCACTCCACACTATGCTAGAATCCAAGATCCTTCAAGACTGTCTTCAGGAGATCAAAGAAAAAAAAGCTTGTAGATATTTCTGTTGAGTGTCCAGAGCAGCCTAGAGGCAACTAGGCATTGAATAGTAGGCATGACTTTATAGCATCTTAAGAAGTGTCTCTTCCATATGTGAACACTGAAGTGCCTTCAGTCCTTGCCATCAGTCCTGATTCTACGGACACACTACTGATTTATGACAGTCATTATAGCTTTCTGGGCCTACACAGAAAGTGAGTAGGAGAAGAGAACACCCTCCTCGGGATAAGGCGATCTTTCCATTTGCTGTCACCAATGACCCAAGGAAAGGGATTTTCCACCTATTGAACTAGAAAGTTTTAAAGGGCATACTTAGTAGGGCTTGCACTACCATTACAAACTGGTACGGTGGTAGAAGTCCATCACTGGCTGATATGGGAATATAAGATTTACACAATTATTCAAGCTGCTAAATGGAGCAAATGGACAAGCATTTGAAACTAGTCAAATAGTTCACTTGGGCCTGATGGGTTGGCTTTGTATGGGGTTCCAAGAGAAGAAAATATAGCTGTTAGAATGAAGAGATAATTTCCTTTTTTCCCCACCCTGTCTTTAGTCTTGTGCCATCTGAAAGCTGCAATTCATTTAAACAGACTTACAGAAGATGATGACAAACATGGGAAAGATTTGTGGATTTGTCTCTTTGTTTTGGCAAGGGCATAACTAAGTCAAACTTCTTATCTAAAGAAATGAACCACTGATTGCTTGGAAATTCTATACACACCAGGCTGCCTATGTAGCCCATTGTGACTTGCAACTCTCTTTGTAAATGCAAATTAGCTTCTGATGTAACCAATATAGAGTTAATAGGCTAGTTATGTATGTGTTCTTGCCAGACCATAGCTCTTTTCAAGGGAGAAGGAGATGAAATATTGTGCCTACTTCAGGCTTTCAATATCAGAAAGAAATACTTTCTAAAAGCTTGTGGTTTGGTTGTAGATCAATTTTATTTAGCTGGCAGATTATACTACTAAGAGCCATAGATAAAACAGAAAGCTATGCAATTCCCACCCTCTTTCCCAACCTGTTTCTATTCTTCAGGAGAACTCCTAAAGAAGAAGGTTCACAAACCATGGAGAAATCCTTTTCTTCTAATAAACTTTCCTAATGTGACCTCCCAGAGAAGAGGTTTTAATAAAAACCTCAGTTCTTGGGCAAATTCATAATAGAATAAGGTTGCCAGGTCACCAATACCCCATTTCCTGAGATTTCAGGGGTGGAGCATGAGATAGGAGAAGAGGGGCTCCTTGTTATGTCACATGTCTGGGGCCTTGTGATATCACAGGTTGGTTTTTATGAAGTCAGAGAGGAAAGGCAGGCAAGAGTTTGGAGCAGGACCAAAACTGTTTTTATGCCAACTGACTGTGGAAACTGGCATGATGTGAATCCAGCTAGCTAGTCCAGGATTCAAGTAAAGTAAAACCAGGAATTGGGCAACCTAGATAATGGATAAGGAGAAATACATTTTATTTTTGGTGGCAGGGCAGACAGCAAAATATATCCAACTGCTGTGGCTGCCATTCCTCCTAAGGCTTGCTTCCTGAACATGACACATGGGGGCTTTTCCAAGGGCTTATCCTGCTTTTAGATTTGTGGAAGGCTCACCAATGAACATGGTCTCATTTCCTCAGAATGCAAAAGAACTCATAAGTTTGTTCCCTGCCTTGCTCCAAATGCTATGATGGACATGCACCCATCAGTGCTCCTTCAAATTCCCTCCCCTCACACCTTGCTTTTTGATGGGACAACTTTACACAGCCATAACACCAGCCACTTTATGCTGAACCAGTGATCCCTGGCACCAGATAGGAATCAGTGGATGGCCAGGCTTTAACATAATCTTACCCACAACAATCAAGCACCACTTGTCTCCTGACCTGGGGAACTGGAGGATCATAGCAGTTCCCTCAGACCTTCTGAAGCATCCTGAGATCTGGCAACCCTATATGGCAACAGATCTTTAAAGGTGAGAGCCAGCCAGGCTCAGTCTCAGGTTGATGGGATCAGAAACATTGATGTGTCCACCACTGTTTCTTCTTCATTTAAAGCTTGTCACTGAGTTAGTGGTAACCGGTGCTGACTGTTGTTGGTAAAACAGAAGGTACAGCATCCAATGGAAAGCAGGATTGGGGCAATACAGAGGCACACTCACCCACCCACACCCACAGAGGAATAGTCAGCCAGGCATGCTTACAAGCATAAAGAGGTCTTCAGTCCTTTGGTAAGGAGGCAGGCAGGAGTGGAATAAGAAAGGGTGACTTTAGCCTAAGGTAGGGCAGCATCCCACTTACCCTAACAAGCCACATGGAATCCACTGGACTGGGTAGAGAAGCACCAGGATAGATGGTTTCTGTTGCCACTCTTTCAACCCTGCACATCATGTGCACATGCCCCCAACCTAGTGCCCAGAGGTAGTGGCAGCAGTGCCTTAGATCTGAGCTTCTCTGCTTAGTGGTAGACCCAACCTGAACATTTAAAAATAAAGCAAAGCTGGGTGCATCCGCAACCCCACTCCTTTTAATTCCATTTTAAACCTGGGCTGGCACATAGTGGAGAAGCACTGCCATAATTCCCGTTCTTCTCCCCTGAAATATCTCTGGTCCCCAGTAGCATTGCAGAAATATGCTACCTTGTGGAAGGGAACCCAGAGGTGTTTCACTTTTGAAATGGTTTGTTTTTCAAATCAACAAATACAGCAATACTCGAATCAGCTGCAGTGGTCCTGCTATAGCCTAGCACTGTATTGATGTCCACTATATTGATGTTAGGCCTGGAATATGCACTCTGAATTATGCCCACAAAGCAACTGAGAGCCAGTAGGATGTTAAAAATAGGTATAGCGTGCTCCCACCAGCCATGTTCAAGTCAGCAAGTTAGTTCTTGTATTCTGCAACTCTAGGAATTTGTGAACACTTTTCAAAGCCAGCAACATATTATCCATTCATCCTGGATGCTACTAAAATGTGGATAATGGTAGTTAGGTCAGTTATTCCCAAGAGATGCTATTGCTTACATACCAACCAAAGTGAAAAAAAGATGCTCCAGGAGGAGGATGGAATCTGAACAGTGAGGGCAATGAACTTATAAAGATGGTTTATACCAAGTTCCACTATTGGCGCATTTAGGTCGGCAATGTCGGCACTGACTGACAAGCTTTCTCTAGGATTTTAGACAGACGTCTTTCTAACCCTACCTGAAGATATCAGAAACTGAACTCACAGTTTCCTAGATTTATAATCTAATATCATCAAACCATCATTACTTCCCAGTACTGAATAGAGAAGCACAACCAAGCTACCATCATGTAGATAAAAACAGGCAGTGCCTAAAAACACATGTATTTGAATCCTGTCCTGAACCTTTGGAAAGGTGTGTAACCCTGGTTAAGAAAAGGGTAAAACACATTTGAAGGTCACTTTCTCTAACCAGCAGTGCCTCTGCCTTATCTGAATTTACATTCAGTTTGTTCATGCCTGCTCATCCCTATTTGTATCTCTGTTTTTCTTCCCCCAAATTTGTTTGGTTTGTTGAAAAGGATTCCAATTAAAATTCAAGTACAGCCCATAGAAAGTCCTGGCCTTTGAAAACAGAAAATGCATCAGCAAAACGTCCTTAAGACCAATCAATAAAAATATATAGAACTTTATCCCACATCCTTTAAAAAAGCTTGGTTTTTTTTTAAAAAAAGAAAGAACTTGAACTGGTGCCATAAAACATAGAGGTCATATCTCTATAACAGAACATCTCCAGCTTGTGGAATTCTTGTTTCAGGAGTCTTGGCTGCCTCCCGCATCTTATAGTGTTTCACCACATGGCAAAAACTTGTCTGTGTAGTTAGACATTTGCTTTTTAAGATACATTTTAAAAAAGAACAACATTGCCTCTATTTTTGTCTTTCAGATTCTAGAGATTATGGAAGTATGAGGCATGGGACAAGTCTGGGCCAGATCTGGGCAAAATGGTGGAATATATAAGCATGCAGTCAGGAGATGGTCCACAGCTTTCCTGGAGCCTGATCCATTTTTCTTTCGTAAACCTTTTTTGAAAGGTAAAAGAGGCTAGGAAGCATGGTGAATCTGTACAAAAGGACAGAATCTGTACAAAACGTCCTTGAAAATGTAATAGGAAATAGGTAATCATTCCCAAGGACAACTTTGGCCCCATTTTGAATGTTCACACCAAGAATTATGGTTCCTTGATGCTCAAAGCGGATTTTTTTTTTGAAAAAAATGTGTTTTTTTTAAGAAAAGGAAAGATGGGTGACTAAAGCAGTTGAACCATCTGATAATTTTAGGTTTTCTAACTCTGTCCCACCAAAGTTTAAAAGTAATCTGTGTTGATTGGAAGCTCTTTGGCAACTGAAAATTACTCATAAATATTTGTTGTGAATATATAAGAAAACTGGCTGGATAGCTCAGTGCTGGCTGGATTCAGTGAGCTAGGTGTCTGACGGCAGAGCCAGAGGTTGGGAGTTCCATTCCCCACTGTGCATCCCTGAAGAACCAGCCTGCAGGGTCTTGGGCAAGCTGCACAATCCTAGGATGCCTGCAGAAGAAGAGAACAATGAGCCACTTCTGGGTTCTCTCTGCCTAGAAAACTCCAAAAAGGGTCGCCATAAGTCATAACTAACTTGACAGCACACAATGATATATTTTAAGACAAACTAAAGATACTACCAGAGTAGGACTGCAATGGACTACAGGAAAATTGATACCACTGTACATACATATAGAGTAGGGTTTATATTTAAATTTTCATATTAGTGAAGCTTCGTAGGATCATGATTATTCTAATTGGAAATTATTTTCAACAAGAAAGAATAACTCTGCTTTCAGTCTTGCTTCATTCTGAAGATTGATTTGTGCCATTGTTTGTTTAGTTTTAGATGATGTTTTTGCTATTTATGTTGTATTTATTGTTATTGTGTCATTCATTTTAATTCCTTGCAAACTGCCCAGAACAGTGCTTCCCCACTAATGGGGCGGTTTATAAATCAAATATAAATAAATAAATAATAAATAAATAAATGTTGTCACGCAGGATGAGACCTCAACAAATCTCACCTTGAATCTGTTTTTAGTAGATGATGGTTTATATAACTAAGATTTATTTTGCTCAGAAGAATTTCCATTTTATGTGGAAATGAATAATATATTTTCTTAAATCAAGTGTATGGATTTATAATACTACTGACCTAAATTGTGTTCCCCCTTCACGGATTGCTGCCTTGTTGTGGCGAAGGGGCTTGAGTAATTCAGAGAAGCTATGGGCTATGCCGTGCAGGGACACCCAAGACGGACAGGTCATAGTGGAGAGTTCTGACTAAACGCGATCCACCTGGAGCAGGAACTGGCAAGCCACTCCAGTATCTTTGCCAAGAAAACCCCATGAACAGAAACAAAAGGCTAAAAGATATGACACTGGAAGATGAGCCCCTCAGGTCGGAAGGCGTCCAACATGCTACTGAGGAAAAGCGGAAAAGTACAAGTAGCTCCAGAGCTAATGAAGTGGTTGGGCCAAAGCCAAAAGGACGCTCAGCTGCAGACTCACCTGGAAGTGAAAGGAAAGTCCGATGCTGCAAAGAAAAATACTGCATAGGAACCTGGAATGTAAGATCTATGAACCTTGGTAAGCTGGATGTGGTCAAACAGGAGATGGCAAGAATAAACATTGACATCCTGGGCGTCAGTGAACTGAAATGGACGGGAATGGGCGAATTCAATTCAGACGATTACCATATCTACTATTGTGGGCAAGAATCCTGTAGAAGAAATGGAGTAGCCCTCATAGTCAACAAAAGAGTGGGAAAAGCTGTACTGGGATACAATCTCAAAAATGATAGAATGATTTCAATACGAATCCAAGGCAGACCTTTCAACATCACAGTAATCCAGGTTTATGCACCAACCACCGATGCTGAAGAGGCTGAAATTGACCAATTCTATGAAGACTTACAACACCTTCTAGAACTGACACCATAGAAAGATGTTCTTCTCATTATAGGGGACTGGAATGCTAAAGTAGGGAGTCAAGAGATAAAAGGAACAACAGGTAAGTTTGGCCTTGGAGTTCAAAACGAAGCAGGGCAAAGGCTAATAGAGTTTTGTCAAGAGAACAAGCTGGTCATCACAAACACTCTTTTCCAACAACACAAGAGGCGACTCTACACATGGACATCACGAGATGGGCAATACCGAAATCAGATTGATTATGATTTATTGATTATGATACCGTTCGGTTCCGCGTAGATTTCAAAGTTTTAATGCTTACGTATAAAGCCCTAAACGGTTTAGGGCCTCGTTACCTGATGGAACGCCTTCTCCCACCTAGATCTACCCGTATCACCCGATCTAGCCAGGAGGTGAGGCTGAGGAGCCTAACGCCGAGGGAGGCCTGGAAGGAAAAAACAAGAAACCGGGCCTTCTCAGCAGTGGCTCCTCATCTTTGGAACAGCCTCCCTCCTGAGATTCGCATGGCCCCGTCGTTGGGCATCTTTAAATGCCAACTGAAAACTTGGCTGTTTAAGCAAGCCTTCCCTCCACCCACCATCTGAATTTTGTTATTTTGTGTTTTCTCCCATCTTGGATTATTATTTATTTAGTAATATATTGTTATGATTTTAAATTGTTAAATTGTTTTAAATTGTTACATGATATGTTGTTACCCACCCAGAGTAGTCTATATGACTAGATGGGCGGGCTATAAATGTCATAAATAAATAAATAAATAAAAAATGTTCTCTGCAGCCAAAGATGGAGAAGCTCTATACAGTCAGCAAAAACAAGACCTGGAGCTGATTGTGGCTCTGATCATCAGCTCCTTATAGCAAAATTCAAGCTTAAACTGAAGAAAGTAGGAAAAACCACTGGGCTAGTCAGGTATAATCTAAACCAAATCCCTTACGAATACACAGTGGAAGTGAAGAACAGATTTAAGGAACTCGATTTGGTGGACAGAGTGCCTGAAGAACTATGGATGGAGGCTCGTAACATTGTACAGCAGGCAGCAACAAAAACCATCCCGAAGAAAAGGAAATGCAAGAAAGCAAAGTGGCTGTCCAACGAGGCCTTACAAAGAGCAGAGAAGAGAAGGGAAACAAAATGCAAGGGAGATAGGGAAAGTTACAGAAAATTGAATGCTGACTTCCAAAGAATAGCAAGTAGAGACAAGAGGGCCTTCTTAAATGAACAGTGCAAAGATATAGAGGAAAAGAATAGAAAGGGAAAAACCAGAGATCTGTTCAAGAAAATTGGAGATATTAAAGGAACATTTTGTGCAAAGATGGACATGATAAAGGACAAAAATGGTAGGGACCTAAGTGAAGCAGAAGACATCAAGAAGAGGTGGCAAGAATACACAGAGGAATTATACCAGAAAGATTTGGATATCCCGGACAACCCAGATAGTGTGGTTGCTGACCTTGAGCCAGATATCCTGGAGAGCGAAGTCAAGTGGGCCTTAGAAAGCATGGCTAACAACAAGGCCAGTGGAGGTGATGGCATTCCAGTGGAACTATTTAAAATCTTTAAAGATGACGCTGTCAAGGTGCTACACTCAATATGCTAGCAAGTTTGGAAAACTCAGCAGTGGCCAGAAGATTGGAAAAGATCAGTCTACATCCCAATCCCAAAGAAGGGCAGTGCCAAAGAATGCTCCAACTACCGTACAATCGCATTCATTTCACACACTAGCAAGGTTATGCTCAAAATCCTACAAGGTAGGCTTCAGCAGTATGTGAACCGAGAACTCCCAGAAGTACAAGCTGGATTTCGAAGGGGCAGAGGCACTAGAAACCAAATTGCTAACATGCGCTGGATTATGGAGAAAGCCAGAGAGTTCCAGAAAAGCATCTACTTCTGCTTCATTGACTACGCAAAAGCCTTTGACTGTGTCGACCACAACAAACTATGGCAAGTTCTTAAAGAAATGGGAGTGCCTGACCACCTTATCTACCTCCTAAGAAATCTATATGTGGGACAGGAAGCAACAGTTAGAACTGGATATGGAACAACTGATTGGTTCAAAATTGGGAAAGGAGTACGACAAGGCTGTATATTGTCTCCCTGCTTATTTAACTTATATGCAAGATACATCATGCGAAAGGCAGGACTGGATGAATCCCAAGCCGGAATTAAGATTGCCGGAAGAAATATCAACAACCTCAGATATGCAGATGATACCACTCTGATGGCAGAAAGTGAGGAGGAATTAAAGAACCTCTTAATGAGGGTGAAAGAGGAGAGCGCCAAAAATGGTCTGAAGCTCAACATCAAAAAAAGTAAGATCATGGCCACTGGTCCCATCACCTCCTGGCAAATAGAAGGGGAAGATATGGAGGCAGTGACAGATTTTACTTTCTTGGGCTCCATGATCACTGCAGATGGTGACAGCAGCCACGAAATTAAAAGACGCCTGCTTCTTGGGATTAAAGCCATGACAAACCTAGACAGCATCTTAAAAAGCAGAGACATCACCTTGCCGACAAAAGTCCGCATAGTCAAAGCTATGGTTTTTCCAGGAGCGATGTATGGAAGTGAGAGCTGGACCATAAAGAAGGCTGACCGCCGAAGAATTGATGCTTTTGAATTGTGGTGCTGGAGGAGACTCTTGAGAATCCCCTGGACTGCAAAGAGAACAAACCCATCCATTCTGAAGGAAATCAACCCTGAGTGCTCACTGGAAGGACAGATCCTGAAGCTGAGGCTCCAATACTTTGGCCATCCCATGAGAAGAGAAGACTCCCTGGAAAAGACCCTGATGTTGGGAAAGTGTGAAGGCAAGAGGAGAAGGGGACGACAGAGGACGAGATGGTTGGACAGTGTCATCGATGCGACCAACATGAATTTGACCAAACTCCGGGAGGCAGTGGAAGACAGGAGGGCCTGGCGTGCTCTGGTCCATGGGGTCACGAAGAGTCGGACACGACTTAACGACTAAACAACAACAAATTGTGTTCATTCAGTCAATTACTACCTCCATTCTACAACTCATTAGTCTAGCCTTTTATTCTTACTGTCACTTTTTTGACTCCTCTAGACAGAGCACGTTTTGGTTAAACTACTTGGTTCATCACTTAGTGTATGATCAGACAATGGGAAAATTGTATGTCCAATCACACTGGAAAGGATCACTTTGCAGGGAGCAATTTCACTTAAAGTTACTCTGTCTTCTCTCTCTTCTGAATTTCTCCAGCTCAGCCCCACAAAGTAATAGCCCTAGAGTTGGACCAAAAAGGTCCAGCTGGAGTATGGATCGGTCGGGCTAGAACACAATTCCCAGTATATAATGTGATTGCTCAGAAATAGATCACATCGGACTGCTCCACAAATGGTCCAAAATGCAATCTGTTTCCCATGTGATTACACTCTGAATTTGTTTTTCCTGTGTTATTCCTGTGATCAGATGACATAATTCCTACCTTGATTCTTCCAGTGACTTTCCATTGAAAGAATTCCAGTATAGCAGTAATGTTTTGGATAGGGTTTAAAGTGCACATCTTTTTCAAGGAAAATTGCAGTACACTCCACATGAATGGAGCTAACTTACTGACAATCAAAGTAGGTCAATTTTGCTTCTCAGTACCATGGGACAATATGGGAGAATGCAATAGATTTGTCTAGACAAATGTTGGAAAAAATTATGTCTGTTAAAAAGAAAACCTGTACATGGCAAGTAGATGAAACTTGAATACATTGTTTACACATTATTGGGCGCCAATGTTTTAGAATCCCTGCACTGCATTTCCATATAGATTCTGCAACAAAATGTGATTCTGGGGGATTAAAATGAATGAAGATTAACTAATTATTTTTTAAAAAATAATTGTTCATGGATTTTATTTTTAATGATGCATTTTTCTGCACAGTCCAACCCTACCTTTGAATAAAACTACAGGTATAAATGACATCATGTTTGTGTTGTTAGCCTGAGATTACATGGCACTTATGCAGCTTCGGGAAAAGGTCTAGATTTGCCCTTTTTATAACCTATCCCATCTGTGATCTTGAAAAAAAGTTCCTCATGCAGCTGAAATGATTACACAACTACCTTGTCTGAGCTAAAAATAGCTGTCATTGTCTTGTAAGTGCTGGCTTCTCATGGCAGCTAAACATCGGTCAGAACCTGAGCTGTTTTGATAATCTCTCATGTAGAAAGCTAGTGAAGCCTCATTGATTTTTATTTGACTGAATGCACAGCAGTCACCCTATAACCATCCCCAAATGATTGATTCAGGCCACATTTTTTCACCAGATCACCACGTGCTAATTCAATTTGATGTGCACATTAGAGAATGGAAGTTACCGTGGTGAGATCTCTTTCAGCAGTATAAAATGCACAGCGTTTTTCATTCGATCATGTTTGTGATACAGATCAAATGTGTTCCTCTGTGAAGCCTCTCCTGTTGCCACTCTCTCTAAATGCACTTCAGAGCAAAATGATGGCTTTCCTGCGGCTCCTTTTGTTGTTTCCTGAAAAGTCAGAAAAACAAGTGTCAACACATACGCTGACAATTCAGCTCAACAATACTGCTGGAAGGATAAGTTATCAAAGAGGGAAAGATGTTTTATCCACAAGCACAAGTCAGCAGTGATAATGATGTCTGTGAAAGCCTTTGGGCCTTCAGGTTAATGTTGTCTGTATCTTTAAACACTGCGTGTTTACAGGGCATGGAATTCACAGTAAGGAGCTCAAAGTACTCAGATAGTTTCAGATGATCTGACCAGAAATTTGTATGTAACAAAATATAAAAACCTGTCCCGTAAAACATTGTTTTAACATTAAAATTATCCTAACTCTGACCTAAAATTGCTCCCCTCTAGTCCCAGCTCTACCAAGACAGAATACATGTTTTTCAGAAAATCTATAAATACACAGGTTTGTTCTGTGCTTTGTGTAGAGAGCCTATCACAAACATTTTGCTATGCGAAGCAAAGGATAACATTCTACATAAGAATATAACAAAGTAGCAGCTTCATCTTTTTTTTCCAGAATAAGCAGCTGACAGCATCATCCATCAAACCTGAAGACAGCAAACTCAATTAGGCGTTGGAGGCTCATCCACATATCACACAGAGCTCTGTCTTCCAGGCACTTGGATCATTCTACCCTATGGTAGAGCCAGCACTGATGTGTCTCAGTCTTGTTTCATGAGAGAATTTTACTTGTCTGCCCCTCCTGAAACTCTAATTCTTAGGCATAGGAAAAGATGGCAAGTTATTATTCTCAGCATATTTTAACACTATCTTATTCTTCACTTCAGGCATATATGGCAGGGATGAAAAACAGTTTTGGTCAAATGGCCATATGTCAATTCAGGAAAGGTCTTAAGACTTCACTCCAGGAATAAGACAAGCTAAGGACATGGAAGTGGGACAGGCCAAAGCAAAGGGGAAGGGAGAAGATGGACCACTTTTTGACATTTTCCCACCAAGTATGCAAACACAGCCTAATTCTACATGGAAGGAGTGAGATCCAGCACAACAACTTCCTGGACAGTGGCTGCAATTCATATCCACATTACAACTTTCTGAGCTGCAAACCTGAACTCATTTCATACAGAGATACACCCTGCACTTTAACTGCAATCTTATTTCTAGTCTACAAACATTGATTGAAGATAAAGGCAGGTAAGACTGGCAACTCATTGGAGAATATCTTTTGGATGAATCTGAGTTCAGGACATAGGTTCCCTATTCCTAATATCTGGTAAATTTGTGCCAGTATCACATACAGTGATTAACCATGTTAACTAAAAAAAGAGGTTGGAATTCTTCTGTATAACTCAGTCACTTACATATCTGGCTGCCACTTCCAAAGGCATTTGGTCACATCCATCAGGGTTTTCTTATGTTCTGTTGCAAAGCTTGTACCAACCCCACATTCTTAACCAGAGTGTGTGACTGGGAAAAGGTACTTGTTTTTGCAGGTTTCAGAATCTCCTATACACTGCTCTTAACACTCCTACTTTGTACCATTGTAATTAAATACCAGAATCAACACATTGAGGCAGCAGAACTTAGTCCAATAGAGAAATAGAAAGCAGAGATTGAGGAATGCAACAGATCAAAGACTAATAAACATAGGAAAGAATACAGAAGAGTAAGGTAATCAGACAAGAGGGATGAGAACCAAAATACTATTGGATGGCTTGTCAGATATAAACATGTGCTAGACATGCAATTCCACTCATGACAATTTGGAATATCTGAGATGGTTAGAGGTGGACCAATTACTACAGACAGCACTCATTACAGATTTTGGCAGCTATCCATTGAATAGTTATTATAAATGCAAATGCCAGGGATTTTTAAAATCATCACTATAGAAGGCTGAATAATTAAGTAAATTAGGAATTATATTCTTGACAATTGTTCATGAATGAGTTTGAAAGTCTTCCTTTCTGGCAGCTTTAGAAAATTGTTGTCAATCATATCAAATATTTCTTATCTTCATCTACTATGATTGATTGATTTGTTTTATTTATAGGCCACCTTTCTCCTGATAAGGGGACCCAAGGCTGCTCACAATATTAATAAGAATAGAATTGAAAACATAATAAATTCAGATAAATAGAAAGATTTCTGGAAAAGAGGGGAAGTAGGCAAGCAAAGACCACCTCAGAGCCTTGTCCAGCTGAACTGCATGATAAAAGGGGAAGGAAGGAAGGAAGGAAGGAAGGAAAGAGAGAGAGAGAGAGAGAATGAATGACAGTACTTAGAAGCAGCTTTGGAAAAATTTGTATCCTGAAAGGTACAATATTAATAACTGCAATATATAAATAATATATATTCCTATTTTATATATTTATATTCCAAATAAAGGATTAGAGGAAAGGCTCTAACACAAGGAAGAAAAAGGAGATGTCAAAAGTGAACTAGTTTATTGGATCCTGAAATATTTGGTTAGGAGACTCTATAATTAAAGAACTAGAGAAGAAAACTGTTAATTTAAATATAAATGCACTTGTACTCTTGTGACAGACAAAAATATTCTATAAAGGTCTATTGGGCTTTTAGTGTCATACATTTGACCTTGATATCCTAAAAATGCTATAATATCATTAAAGCCACATCAAGAGTTCATGACAAAGTTATAAAGAAACTGGCAATGGGACAAAGTACAGCTTGCCTCTAAAATCTCTACATTTCCACAAATGCTTGTGGTACATTTAGCTCCCAAAGCAAAACCTACCACTCTATGTCTCATCCTTCTACAATAAATCATCATAGTGAAGTTGCCTTTGCCTCAGTGTCTTTTTCCCCCCTTCCTCCTTGCCTCCTGCGTTTTCCCAGGGTTCCTCCTTCTCATGGCCTCACTACACGAGGCAGCTGTGTGAATGATAGAATGGTCACTTACAGATTGGCAAGAAAGACACAAACATCTGGTGCTCTCAGAATACTTTGGGCTTCAGCTCCCACAATTCCTCACCACTGGCCCTGTTAGCGGGGAATTGCAGTCCTAAAACTCTGGAGGGCATAAGGTCACAAAAAGCTGTATAAGACAGTTATATCATTGCATCCCTTGAACTAAAATACCAAAACCAGCTATAGTTTTATTTTGGATTCACTTCACACACACAGTATTGACTCTTTTTCCTTTGAAACGGACATTTCAAGGAACATAATGAACTTAGAACTGCAGAGCTGGAAGGGATCCTATGGATCATTGAATCCAGCCCTTGTCAAGGAAGGACACTACGAAATCGAACTCCCATCCTCTGGCCCCATAGTCAGATACCTAAACCACTGAGCAGAGGTCTGGAATTCCTTGGAGGAAGAGGCTTTCTCAATTCATTATGTCTCTTGGCTGGTTTTCTCCAACAGCTAAGCAACAGTATAATACTATTAATCATACAGTCTTTGCAGAGTTTGTGAAAGTTCCATTTTGGACTGCAACTCCCAGATTTCCTTAGCCAGCATGACAGTGATGACCACATTAACGGTTATGCAGGCTCTTGGAGTTGTCATGAAAACAAGTGATTTCTCCCCACCCCAGGCTTTAACCATCTAACTGAAACCATCAATGAGGTTTACTACAAAGAGAGAGTGAAGGTGTTACATGACGACCATGGCCTTCCTTTCGAGTTTTGCACTATCTCGTCTGACGAGTGCTTTCCGTTTGAGCATCTTGCCAGACACTCTGTTTTAATATTTCTCATTTGGCATTCCAGTGATGTCCTGCCACTGGCATTACACAGAAACTGCCTGAGGTCAGACAAAGTTGAATTAATTAGATCTGCAAACAGTTTGTTTTAATACATCCCTGCAACACATGGACCTTGTGCTGAGCTAGCATGAACTTCCCAGAATGTTTCTTTCGTATTCAAAGCAGGAAAACTACAGCCACTATAGATTCCCAAACACAATGGTAGTTACTATGCTCCAAGGACATTGAAATGGCAGCCTTGTTTGTCAGTAGGATATCAGCAGCTGCTGCTGTAAACAATTCACTTTTAACATCATCTTTACATAGATTGCTCACTAGTTCCTTAATGTAAGAAACAGTGATTTAATGCATTTTTGAGATACAAAACATGGTCATGAAATAATGACAAAGTCATTGTAATCAGTAGCTAAACCTGGCTGGCATCATTTGTTTGTTTGTTTGTTTGCTTGCTTGCTTGTTTTTACCCCGCCTTTCTCCTTAAAAGAACCCAAGGTGGCTTACATCATTAAAAGACATTATTAAAGCTAACAACACTAAGTATACAAGTACTAAAAAGGGTCAGACAAACAGCATACAAAAAACATAAGCAACACTAAAACACATTCAAGGCAGTAAGATGCAACAATCCATTAAAAAAAAAAAACCTCAAGCAGCTAGTTACTCAAGGAAAGCTTGCCTGAAGAGAAAGGTCCTTGCCTGCTTGTGGAAGGACAGCAATGATGGGGCCAGTCTGGCCTCCTGTGGGAGGGAGTTCCAGAGTCTGGGAGCAGGAATAGAGAAGGAAGGATTAGGTTTTATTACTAATATATAATACAACTTATAATGTATTATACATTAGTATATAATATATATATATATATATAAAAAGAGAGTCTTCTGTTTATGCCCCAAATAAGGGTGGGCACGAAAGGACAGGTGAGAGAGTTTCAAGTGGTATAATTTTTATATTGTCTTTAAAAATGCTAAATTAGTGTATTTAAAAGAGGACCTGACTCTACTTGGGGAATAATTCAAGGCTCCCCAAAGAAATAAACTTATTTACATCCCCCTTATGGTTGCTCACTACTTATTCTATAGAATAGCTTGTTCAACAATATTTTGAGTGGGTCACTGGAATGTGTTATTCCCAAGGACCAAAAGATAGCCAGCTGGGACTATTTCTTGCAACATTTTATGGCAACTTTGTGAGAGTTAGCTCTGGGCTGGAACTCCCATAAAACAGGTCTGTTTTTGCGATGCAAATTCTAGTTCACTCTTTCCTGGAAGGTGCCAGGAGAAGAACATTTTGAGTCATATTTGAATGGAAGCACAGCGGTGGATTTTATCCATTTGTCTTACCCTATCTGCTGGACAAGTGAACAAATCATCTGAAGCAACAAGAAGTCTTGGCACTGTGAGCCCTCCTGTGCCCTCCATGGGTAGCAGGATATCATAGGTCCTTTGGGATGCAGACATAGGGGAGCCAAGAGTCAACTTCTGCATAGATGCTTATTGGACTTCCACAGTTTACAAATAATACTCTACTCTTCTGAAATGCATTGGAGCTTCACCTACCTTTGATTCTCCCCCCCCCCCCCCACAAACTGCCACATTCCTTTAAGGGGCAGTTCATTGCATCCTCTTAGTATCCCACTTTCCCTTTGAGCTGGGATCTCTCTCTTTTTTTCCTTCAGGGATTCTCCAGGCTTCTCAGTCTTTCTGCTGAGCTCATCCTTGCCAGCTCATCCTTGGTGAAAGGATGAGCTGGCAGTTCCCCAAGGTTCCTTCCTTTCCAGCCAGCTCCTCCTTCTCATGAAGCACTACCACATGCCTACAGCTTGCAACAGGGGCCGAGCCACCTGCTTGTAGTGTGCAGTGGGTAGTCTATCTGCAACTAGGTCAGCCCCACAGGAGTCTTGCATGGATCTGCCTGCTACCAGGCCCACCTTTTTCTTGTGCATTGGCACACCAGATGCCAGTAGCAGGCCACAGCTGCCTTGTTGACTTCAGTGACAGAGGCGAGGTGGTGGGCCTGAGCCAGTTGGCTCTGCTGACTCCATCACAGGCACCTGTGAAGACTAATAAGCTTTATTTGGTGCCATGTTTTGTGGATATCTTCTTTAGATGCATGGGAAACATGGGTTGCATTCACAGAAAAGAGTGCCAAATGAAAAATATTACTCTTAAAGGTACTGCAAGACTCTTGTGTTGATTTTGCTGCAACAGACTAACACAGCTATCTCTTTCCATATTAACTGGAATAAAGAAATGGGACACTGTATTAGCAACTCTGATTACCAGGAAGCTGATCAGGAGCAGCAAGGTTTCTACCAATGACATTCTGATGGACTTTGAAGTGTATCCCTTTCATTAGTTGTTGTTTTTTCTCCTAATTTTATGTGGGAGTCAACACATGCAACAATCTTCAGTTTCACCTTCTCCTTAATTCCATAAATCATAAAAAGAAAAGTGGTCTTGGTGAAATTGCCTGTATGATTGTATCAGGATTCATGCTGCAAAACAGCATACCCAAACATTTTGTAAATAAGAAATAATGAACTTTTTTGACTAACATGATCAAAGCTGTTTCCGTCACAAACAAAACCAGTAATTATAACACAGATGATAAGCCTGCAGCCATAAATACTGTCTGCTCAGTTTCCATTTACCTCAGTCATCACCAGTCATTTGTCCCTCACTGATCCATGTCACAATACTGTATTCAAATATAAGTCACAGCTAAAACAATTTCCCAATCATAGTCTGGACTTAGCAACACTGTAGTCTGCAGTATGATTTCAAGGGGTTCTGTCACATGAAGCAAGAAGGGGGAAACCATCTATGCCCCACCACTGCAACCACTCTTGCCGACATGTATCAACATTCCTAGCAAGGAAGATGAAGTGATTTTTTTAAGTTTTATTCATTGTCTGCCTACCTCCACAGTGTGTCTGCTTCTTGAGCACCTATATGGCCAATGCCTTGTTCTGAGGATCATCAGGACCAAGAACATTTCCTTTGGCCACCCCAAGAAGTGTCTGCACTATGGAGGTGGCAATTAGAAGAGGCCTTCAGCAATTACAAGAGACAAGGTGGCACCTGGTGGCCATCTTAGAAGACAGCAAGTGGGTGGTGATGATGGCATCTCCAGTGCCACCTTCTTTGCTCCACCATCTGAGGTGACCTTCTCAACTTGCTAATAGTTATGCCAACCCTAAAATTCACAGATCACGACCCTATTCTTTTTATCTTTTTGGTTCCAGAGTCTCCATATTCTGATGCACATAGTGGGTTTGGAAGAACTAGACCTCTCTGCCAATGGTTTTCCATGACAATCCATCATTCTGCTTCCAGAAATGTTATGTAGGGGCCAGTAGACCTGCTGAATGGAGTGGGCTATGATAAGAAGGGTGAGTTGAAAGGGTGAAGTCCCCAAAATTACTTAGGCACCTTCTCCTTCTCTTGAGGATAGATGAGAATTAATTGCTTTTGCACTTTAAGATGAAATTATCCAGTTTGCACTTTCTGTAACCAAATTTAGACTGACACTCTTCTAAGCTTGTGATCTAATTTGCAAAGCAAGGAAGAAAAAAGTGTTTTGAAAAGGTTCACAGTTGAAAAATGCATACAATCTTGCTTTAATGGATGGGAAAATGCATGCATAAGTATGTCATTTGAAAAAACACCTACTGAAATGTTAATGAAGTTCTATGTTGGATTGGGTGATGCTTGTAATCTGACATGGACCTCAATCAGAATAAGCCTGACATCAAAATATTAACTCCTGTTTAGCTTCCACAAGTCACTTCCCATAACCTAAATCTGGACCGAAAAATCTGCCCTTAAGTGGAAGTTGAGTCATCATGGCAACTTCCAGATAACCTCACCTGGATGACTTGAGAATCTTCACAGATAAATCTGCCCTTAAGCTTTTTCAACTATTTATAATATAGGAGAGGTTAGCTTACTGAAAATGGAGAAAATTTTATCTCCTCACAAAAGGTTGGATTGCAAAGAGTTCAGTCTAGTGAGCCACTGAATGCTGAAGAGTCACTCCAGCTTTGACAGCGAGTGTTTGAAGCTTCACTCTCACAAAGTGCAATAATTCCAGTATAATGCAATTAAGGCCACAGCCCTCAATACACTTACAAGAAAATCAGGTCAACTGAACAATTAGGATTTAAATTTGAGCAAATATGCTTAGCATTACAGTGAAAATATGATTTTAAAACAAACAATACTGCAGCCAACAAATGTTCACTTGAATGAACTGCTGGGTAGCTCAGTGGTTTAGGCAGAGGTTGAAAGTTCAATTCCTCACTGTACCTCCTTGATAGGGGCTTGACTTGATGATCCACAGGGTCCTTTCCAGCTCTGCAGTAGATCATGTTAAATGTTTAAAATGCATGCGGTGGAATGTGTCCTTACCATCCATGATAAGCATACAGATATCAGTGCCTTCAAGACAGATACAGAGAGATTCTTAGGTTGAAATTGTATATTCATTGTAATTGAATTCAGTGGGACAGGCTTCTGAATCAGCCATGAGCACACACCCTCTGGAAATATTTTGTATCTTGTTTTAATGGCAAAGGCTAGCTTTTCTTATGATCCTGATAAGAAAAGGGATATGCACATTACCTTTTAAACAAGGTACATGTGGAGTATATAGTATGTCTTTTTTAACAAGCTGATTAGCACTTCCAGGAGCCTTTAGGAAGTGCTAATCATCCTGTAAAAAAGTAGAGTGCTGTCTGTTATGTTTGATTTTGGAGTAAATTACAGCTTTTTCCTCCTCTGCCAAAATCCAATCACACAGCAGGAGAAGGTACAGCCTAGGAGGTTCAGAGGTGCTGAGACCTATACTGCCCATAAATGTTACTTATCCTTGCTCTGAAGAGGAATGTGGTATGAGTGGCAAGGATACCTAACTTATGTTTCTCTGAAGATTTGCAGAACTAAGACTCACTTAAACATGTGCAAGGGTCCTTCAAATATGAGATGCAAGTTTATTTGTTCAATAATTTAGCTGGAGCTCAACAGTGCTTATGCACATTATTTTATTTACCTGTGTCTGATTTAAATTAATGTAATATTGCCTCAAGTGTTGGCATTAGGTCTAAGCTGATTTTCTCCTGAGTAAGCGCCACACAAATCAATAGGACTGCCACACAGGAAAATGCACTAAGGATAGAAGGCTACAACAATTATGTTTTTACGGCATTTTGCCATTGCATTGTTGGAAATTCATGTGGAACATCCACAGCGGAAATAAACGAGATAGATTTGTCATAAAGTGGGTGCAGTGATTACATTAGAGACATTAAAATAGCTTTATGTTCTCTCCCCCATATTAATGTTGTACTTGTAAAAATTCTTTGATGACCTAGAAGCGGGCAAGTGACATTTTAATATCCCGCATCCTTGTCAGGCACAGTTTATAACAATGGCTAGTAAATCCACACTACTCTTCATTGCACAAATCTGATTAAGTTGGAAAGAATCAGCAAAATCTTAATATGAATGTTCAAAGCATGCTCTTCTCCCCCTCCTTATTGCTGGCAGAAATAATAATCTTTTTTCATAAGCAGAACAACATGAAAGGTGAGACACATTATTAATGAATATTGCTGCTTGTTTTATGCTTGTCTTTCTTTTTTAAAAAAATCGTTACATTCATTTGGTTATTACATACGCTGTCCATGGTGTCTGCCTGGCATTTAAATGCTGTGAAAGTTTAAAATATGTCCTTGCAACAGACACTTACCATGCTTATTATGTTTGCTTTGCAAATTTAATCTCATCATTACATTAATAGTCCAACCTTTTGCATGCCTACTCAGAGAAAACACAGTTCAATGGGACTTGCATCCAGGCTTTTTCCAGGCATTCTGAAGTGCTATCACCTCTACATGTGAGTTAAGAAAAAAAAGGGGGGGATATGAGAACAATAACTCTGTCCACCTCCATCCTTATCATCCTTCATGCAGAAAATTGCAGCATGTCAAGACTACACAGTTTAAAGACACCTGAAAGGGGAGTCAGGTCAGACAATATAAAGCCTTGTTCCGCCATTCAAAATGAGGCTAATCTGAAAGCATGAGCAGGGAAAGAATTCCAGCCCCATCCTCAGGCATTCACCATTTCCAAATGATGAAGGTCAGGCTAAAGAGGAGACAGTCTGCTACATGTGTCAGGTCTGGGATTCTGATGCTTGAACATGTCCCTAAGGGCCCTACAGAACTTTATAGGGAAAATCAGAAGCCTGTGTTTATTGCAGATGGTGTTTATCCCAATTAGGGGTTAATTCCAGAATGAAACCAGACAATCTTTTCCAATCATATCAAAATGTATCTGAGTACCAACGTATAAGTCATAGCTTTGAGGAATAAAGACTTGTTGTACCAGGGTCCTGGAATGCCAGAATATTGTAACTACAAGACCTGAGAACTCTACTTCCATATTTACACACTGCAACGTAAACATATACAACATATGTTCCACTGTCAGAATTGTTATGGTACACTGAACTTGCTTAGCTGGAGTATTTTGGAATGACTATAGTAAACTTATTGTTCAAGCCTAAAATTTAAAATGATTTCATTTTCAGGGCTACTTTTTCTATACCCCCCCTTAATTATTCTATACATAGATTTCCTATATTCATATATATGGAGTCTCCACAAAATGGGGGCTCATGAAAATTAGAGTTCCTAATTGTGCAGGGTAGCACTATGTCTAGAAGAATGTTTCCTCTTCAGACTGTCCTTCAGCTGGAGAGAACAAAGGTCTGAGAGTGGAGTTTCAAGTCTCTCAATTTTTGAATGGCTGAATAGAGCTTAGGACAGCAATCTAAATATTGACTGATTTAAATTTTTAAGAATATTATTTTTGAAGCAATCTAATATCCGTAAGGTACCGAAACAAAAAAGTTCAAGGTCACTAAAGTTTGAATAAGGAGAATGTGTGCTTTGGATTGATCTAATATGCTGCCATCACCTGAGAGTACACTGCTATGTTTCACAAGTAATAACGGTTGTGTTTCTTTCGTCTTTAAATTACATTGATAATATTTTCAAAGCAAGCATTCCAGACTATATTTATATCAGCACCTTTTGTAATCAACAGGATAGAAATCCTTTTGATCTTTTGGCTGCACAGGAAAGAGAAAGAAAAGGAAGAGATTGGAGCAATCAAAACCACATTCTTATGTTCATTCAGTGTTAAAGTGACATGTCACATTATGGTCAAATTATTTTATTTTTTAGAAAGGCTACAAAAGAGACCACTGTATTCTTACTGCTACTATTTTATTTATGTATTTATGTATTTATGTATTTACTTACTTACTTACTTACTTACTTACTTACTTACTTACTTACTTACTTACTTACTTACTTACTTACTTACTTACTTACTTACTTACTTACTTACTTACTTACTACATTTATATCCCAGCTCCAATAAGTTCAAGATGCTGTGTTGCGTTACCTTCTTCATTTGATTCTCAAAACTATTTGTACCATACAGTATGCCTGGCTGGAAGGGTGACTGACCTAAAAGCTCTGAATGAGTTTCATGTCTCAGCAGGGAAAGAACTGGGATACCTCAAGTCTCAGGGCCAAACTCTAGAGATGCTAGTTTCCAAATCAAAACGTGATAAAATGTTTTCCCTCCAAATATGTGATCCATCAAAGCTGCCATGCCTGAACAAATTGCAAATGAAGTCTGTGCTAATTTTCCAACAACGAATCGCCAAATGAAAACAAGGTAATTTGCAGCTTAGTGAGATAGACAGATTAATTTAACCTCTCAAACAGGCTCTGTTTCTAATGAAGGGCTCACTATAACATGAATTTTTGAGCATGCTACACTGACTGCGGAGTCTATATATGCTTTTTGGTTCTTCCTTGCATGTACACACTACCATTCACATTTGTTGAAAAACGGACCTGACATTTGCTTTGCGTTTGGGTGAGAAGTAGTTGATTGATGAAACATGGAGTCAGCTTCTGCTCCCATGATTGATGTTACTTTGCAAATGGTAGTGAGCACAAGAGGGTATCCTGTAGACCATCTTGACTGCTGCCATTGGTGTTGTCGGTATTCAGGCTGCCCTTTACTATGTAAAGCTTAGCATCCTTTTCTCTGCAGGCAACACAGGCATGATATTTTACAGCAACACCAGGCCATTTCCTGGATTCTGAATCATGGGTACAGAAGTACAGTCTCTCACATTCATACACCAGGGGGTTTCTGAAGAACTGAATTAGGAATAGAAGCCACAAGTGATACTGGCTACATCATCATTAGCTAGACACTTTTATTGTAGTTTCAAGATTAATACCAAGAGAGATCCACTAATTTAACATTTATGGAACAATTCCAAAGCAGTATTGTCACACATAATTTGGAAAGTATCTGTGCGACTAAATCCTATTAGGATCACACAGATACAAACACAAACAGACAGATACAAATTTTAACTAGCATCTCTCAAGAGAAGGTACAAAATCCTGTCATTTAGGGTGAGGGTTTTTTAAAAACTTTCTTGCAAAGAATCTGTACCATTAATAAGCCCTATCTGCCATTTTAAGAAGCATACACACAGGGCCACAGAAAGTTGCCAAGGCAATTGAGATTCTTATCTGCCGCCTAGGCCAGAGCTAATTTCATTCAGAGGATAAATGAGGAAGTCTTCCTTTGCCAAATGACAAATTGGAATGATTCATGATTAATGAGACCCTTTTCCAGTATAGACCTCCCTTTTAGACATAGTTTATTATCAGTGGAGTGGAAGAAAATTTCCTTGAAATACAGAGAGGGCAAAACACACATAACACATCTACCCTGAAGTCCAGTTTTGCTTCTGAGAAAAAAGGGAGAAATAGGCTGATGAAGCAGTATTTGGTTTTGCTGAGCTCCAAAGCCACTTCCCTTCTTTTTAAAAACATCAACCCACTTGCTTAAATGTGGTTGAGATTAAATATGTGAAATCTTCCCTTCTTAATGGCTTCTCACAAAACAGTGACTGGTATGTGCCAAGTCTATGCCGGTTGAAAACATCATTCCCCCATTAACATGAAGCAATTTCTCTGATGCTCATGGGAGATCTTAGCCAGGGGAAATGTGAAGGAGGCACAGCTGCCCTGTGCAACTCAAAGAGTAGATTTATGATATTCAGTGGGAAAATGTGCTTTTAAACACCATTCAATTGGCGTGGGCCAATTTCTTGATTAGCTGATTTGGATCAAAGGATAACTGGTTGAATTAAAAGATAAACATAGATTTAATAGGCGAAGAATGAGAAGATGGCAGGATTTTTGTTTGCTTGCTCACTGAATAACAAACATTTTCTAATTACATTAGTAGATTACTATTAATATTTCTTATCTGTGTGCAAACATGACTGCAACATCTATGCATGTGTGTCTTTTCATGCATGGATGCACTTGTTTGAAGCAGTGGGTTGTAATCTATGAAAGATCACAGAAAATATATCTGCCACAATCCTTTTTTTCTTCTCCATTCTTTTCCCCTTTGTTTTTGGTGAAACAGACTATTACTGTACCATGACCCTTAGAAGAAGAGGCTACCTCAGGAGTAAGAGATATCTTTGGAAAACTCTTCTTACCAGGAGATCAACTCACTCTGGGCTCTGAGTGAGGGTGTACTTGCTTAGACAAACCCCAGTCTGTAACTGGGTATTTATTGGAGACAATGTATCTTCTAGCTCAGCGTCTTCTCTGTATCCTTCCTGATCCTTGCTTTAAAATCCCTGGCTGTGTATGCCTTTTGAGGTGGCTGACTGTGTTTTTTCTGTGGTTTACTCTTAATACTGAACTAGTGGGACTTTGGTTCTGCATTTCCCACACTTGGTCTAGCTGACTCTTCAGCTGGATTTTGTTTGCTAGACCTCTGCTTTGCCCCTTGCTTCTGATCTTGGATTCATTTGCCTGGGTCTGTCAACTGACACTAGTCCCAGTTTAACTTGGCCTGCCAAGATCTTGCCTCTGAGACTGGCCTACCTAAGGGCAGAATGCATGGTGACCTCTGAGAAAACATTGATAAGTAACATTGATTTTTTATATATTCAAACAATGTCCACAACCTACCTTCTCCTCACTTACAAGTGTATGTGGTTATTTGAATGGACCCACATACACGGCCTGCAGAATCCCCAAGTGAGCACTGACGTATATTACTAGCATGGACTTACATCCCCCAAGCTCTGCATAGACATCAGCTTTAGTGGCATCACTGTATGAAAACGAAGTAGACCTGAAGTTAAGGGAGACATGAACTCACTCACTATTTTGTATTAACATTCCAATGTACATTAACATTGCCTGCTGAGATGAATGGATGAATAGGCCACATCACCTAACCAATATCACCAACCTTAATTAGGCATTACCAGACTAATCACTGAAAATCATGTATCGAAAATAACCTTTTCCAGCATGCAGTCCAGATGAAGAACACGATAATAGCCATCTTGCCCAAGGAGATAAGGTGACTGACATTCTTGTGATACCGAGGTGGAATAAATAGCAATGTTGGCTCTCTTTTTGTTTTATTTTGTTTTATATTCATCTACAATATGATGGAGGAGGTCATTTCAAAGATCTTAATATCCGATAATAGAATGAAATAAATGTGGCTGCAAAAAAAATGATGATTGCCTAGCACTAAGTTATAGATATTAATAATATGCAAGTGCCTGATTAAAAATAAAGCAATATTTGCAACAGCCTAGATGGAAAGATCTATAAAGGTATGTGCAAATATATTCCTGATAAATCAGACTCCATTAATATACTTTATATTGTGATATGTACTGTGTGAATACAGATGAGTTTGAGGTGAATAATTGGGCTCTAGGTCTCAAATACATGGACGAAATAATACCATTTATTTGATGCTTTGATGCACTTTAACTTGGTTTTACAACAAAGACTAAGAAACCCACTTGACAGTATTTGATTGCATGAGAGAAAGAATCATGGCAAGTTTGGGTAGGAAATAGGAAGATGCAATCCCACAGAACATGGATACCTTTAACAGAATAATTGTTGTTGTGGCGTTCACCCTTGTGGCACCTGCGTGTTTTGCCCTCACAAAGGCTCCCATCGTGTTTTCCTCTCACTGCCACCAGTGGATTACCTCAATCCACAATATAAATGACGTTTGTCAGGACACTTGTCTTGTGAACACAAACAGAACTTATTTATTGAAGTGAAGCATATTGAATAATAACAGAAGTCCTTCAGATACACATTATACACAAGCAAATCATTAACAGTTCTCTCAGTACATACTTCTTTTCCCTTGCAATATCATTACCACCTTCTCTACCTATTTTCTTTACCAGCCTTATCACTCAGTATCTGTTCCCTCTCTCTCTGACTAACCAGCCCTATCTGACTCCTCCTTCTCCCGCCAAATCATGTAGCTGCTGACTCCGCCTCTCCAGTCCTCTCATAGGCTCATGCAAATCAGCTCATGACTATGAATGGCATGAGTGACGTGGGCGATCGTCACAGTTTTTCTTGTTATACATATGCCACCAAGTTGCCTCTGACTTACAGCGAACCTATGAATGAGCGAACTCCAAAAGGTCCTGTCTTCAACTGCCCTTCTCAGCTCTTGTAAACTCAGGCCTATGGCTTCTTTTAGGGAGACAGTTTATCAAATATTTGGTCTTCCTCTTTTCCTGCTGTCTTCCACCTTTCCCAGCATTATGATTTTTTTCCAGACTGCAGTCCAGAATAATAAATAAAAATAATTTAATTTTCTCCTTTCTGTAATTTTAAGTGCATTAATGCCAACTGACCTTTACTCCAAAGGATGTATCTCAGGGTGTACCCAGATCTTCCCTATGCTTTACTGGAAGCAAGGTTTTTCTCTTTCTTGCACTGGTTATGAAGAAGAGAAATTAGGTTCCTGTTCCCCAGGAGCTCTCATTCTCTTGTTTTAGGCACACACGTTATTTTCAGAAGCCCCATTCATTCAGTCTTTATCCCCACACGATTCAGATCATGTGCAAAGACAGCAGTCGTGTGTGCTGCTGATTCTGACCCACCCTGTTGCCCTCTGCCAAACCATGTGTCCTTGCTGTCTGATAGCATGCCTGCAAAGAAAACCCTGCCAGAAACGTCTCCCCATGTAAAACTGGAACTGCTGAAGAATTTTGGCCAACTCCTGAACTGAATGAGGACCAAATCCAAATCACAAAATGGGGCAGGGAGAGAATCAGGATCATCATGCACAAATCTACTGGGAAGCCTATATGATTAGGGTCCCAGCCCACAGCCTCAAGCTATGCAGATAGATAGATAGATAGATAGATAGATAGATAGATAGATAGATAGATAGATAGATAGATAGATAGATAGATAGATAGATAGATAGATAGATAGATAGATAGATCGATCGATCGATCGATCGATCGATCGATCCTGCAGGTGAACTTATCAGGAGCCAGAAGCGGCTGAATTGGCCACTCCATCAAAGCAATCTGGACTCTGTAATGTGTGAAATGCCCTTAGAAACATGGTGCTTTACCACCAAGGGTAACAATTGCAGCACCATCTGCTGCTAAGACTGGCCCTATTTGGATGCCTGCATTCCAAAATGATGTAGCATGATGACCATAAAATGTTATATGCTAGAGAGACTGGCTGTCTTGGACCTTTGGTCAGAAATACTGGACATACAGTAAATCATTATAATAAAACATTAAAATATACATTTTAAGTTAAGTATGCCACTTATTTAATACCTTAGAAGATTTGTGAGTCTGAAGCAATGCATTGACAGCCAGACAACAGGCCAAAATACCCTTTGACCCTGGTATTTATGAAGTGAAAGTCTTAAATGATGTGTTCAAAAAATGGACCCAATCTGCAGTTTCAGGAGTACCCTTTGTTTTTGTTTTTTTGTTTTTTTGTTTTTTTGCCTCTGGACTATGAGCAATGACTGGCTTTCTTGATCACTCACAGAACAATTATAAAAAGTATAAAAAATACATATGAAAAATAAATTTCAAATCTTTGTGTGTGTGTGTGTGTGTGTGTGTGTGAGAGAGAGAGAGAGAGAGAGAGAGAGAGAGAGAGAGAGAGAGAACAATTTTTAAAATACAGATGTTAACACAAGAGCTGTCTGTTTCTTGCATTAGCACAGTCAGTCAAGGTTATGTTTTCAAATGGGAAGAACTGTAAAGGGGAATATGTTCTGTGAGTGTTTGTCTGCCCACCCCACACTAGTTTTCAACTGAATGCTGAAGTTACAATATAATTAAAGCCCAGAGGTGCCCCCGTACCTATATGAAATTTGATAGCAGCATTTCTGGAGAATCAGAGAACTTGGAATGCAGCTGGTAAAAGATTGCTGAACATTTGGAAAATGATCAAGCTGAACTGTTTGCCTTTCAGGTGTGCACTTTGGAAATGCATAATTCCAGAGAGATCTGAGGTTTCTATCACTATGTTTAAGCTGTTAATATTCAGTCAGAATGAAATCAAGCCGCACCGAAGAATTTTCTTCATGTTTTTGTTATATTTTAACTGAGTAGCAAGGAAGTGATATTTGTAGATAATACTCAGTTATGCTGGGATGGTGAATATAACATTCTGTATGAACTGGAGTGCCAAATGGAGGTTTCAAAATGGATGGCTTGGAAACAACAGACCAATGAGACTCAGTCTTATGGTCACACCTGGGTAATTAGCAGCAGTTCACATTGGGCCAACAGTGCAAAATTAGGAGTTACAGTGCTGTCCTGGGAATCATAGTTTTGCTGCCTATTTAGGTCCACAGAGGGTGCCTCTCAAAGAATTGCAACTCCCAGAAACCACCAGGGTAGCTTTCTTTCTTTCTTTCTTTCTTTCTTTCTTTCTTTCTTTCTTTCTTTCTTTCTTTCTTTCTTTCTTTCTTTCTTTCTTTCTTTCTTCTTGAAGCAGGAAATAAAGCTTGGGTGCAGAGAACTTCCAGTGGTGCAGGGAAAACACTTGAAACCCTTCTTCAGAGGACTGAAACCTACAGGAGCTTCTAGAATGGAGATGGGTTGCCTTTGGTCTTCTATTCAAGGCGAAGGAACATGCAGTGCACTTGAGCAATCTCCCTAGGAATTATGTCTGTTGGATTATGGACTCTTATCAAAAGTTCTTGGGGGACCGTCCCCAGAGAGTGCAGCTTGGTGAGATGACTTCCACCCCGTGGATCCTCAATTGTGGGGTTCCACAGGGGACGATCATCACTCCAATGCTATTCAATATCTATATGAGGCCACTGGGTGAGGTCATCCGGAGTTGTGGGGCTCGGTGTCATCATTATGCTGATGACACCCAGCTCTACCTCTCCTTTTCTCCAACTGCAGTGGATGCTGTTCCGTCCCTTGAATGCTGCTTGGGGACCGTTCTGGGGTGGATGAGGGCAAATGGACTGAGGTTGAATCCGGACAAGATGGAAATCTTGCGCGTGGGTGGCCCTGTGTCAGTGGGTTGGGAAACTCCCTTTCCTTTGGGGGAGTGACTCTTCCCACGAAGAATGAGGTTCACAGCTTGGGCATCTGTCTGGACCCGGATCTCACCATGGAAACTCAGGTGACATCTGTGGTCCGGGGAACTCATTTCCATCTTCAGAGGATTGCCCAGCTGCATCCCTATCTAGACGCGGGGGCACTCATGACTTTGATTCATGCACTTGTAATCTCAAGAATAGACTACTGCAGTGCTCTCTACGTGGGGCTACCCTTGAGGTTGATGTGGAGACTACAGCTGGTTCAGAATTTGGCGGCCAGATTAATAACTGGGGTGAAGAAATTTCAGCACATCTCCCCCATTCTGGCCGCCCTTCATTGGCTACTGGTTCTTTCCGCATCGACTTCAAGATTATGATGATAACATTCAAAGCCCTAAATGGTTTAGGACCTCGGTACCTATCAGAACGCCTGCTTCCAGCCAGATCTGTCCGTAATACCCTTTCTTCACAGGCAGGGCGGTTGAGGTCCTTGACCCCGAAGGAGGCCTGGAGGGAAAAACAAGAAGCCAGGCCTTCTCGGCAGTCACCCCCCCCCCCACCTGTGGAGCAATCTGCCCATGGAGATATGCCTGGCACCCTCGTTGGACGGTTTTAAACGAGCATTGCAAACTTGGCTCTTCCGTCAGGCTTTCTCTCAGCATTAAGTTGCTGATATCTCTCCTTCCCTTTTATCATCCTTTTTGCCATCCCTTCATCATCCTTTCTACCATCTTTATAGCCATCTGTTTTAATTTATCCTACTTGTTATTGTATCTGTTGAATGTTTGTATTATTTTATTCTTATTGTGTTTTAATATTGTGTTGTTTGTCTTGTTGTTGTTAGCTGCCCAGAGTGGCCTGGCTGCCAGATGGTACGGGGTATAAATCTAATAAATAAATAAATAAATAAATAAATAATCCAAATTCATAAGTTGTGCCAAGCTTTCTCTGTAACTATCAACTGCTGTAACGCTGTACCATCACTATTCACAGTACATCCTGCATCACACAAGTACTGTTGTCCTTTCTCAAGCACTTCCAGATTTGTTTACCTCACCTAACCATACAGTTTTGACAAGTACCACATAATGGGCACAATACCAAAAGCAGGCTCTGTGGTGGGGCAGAGTCCCACATGTGACAATAAATCATTTTTGTATGTCTGTTTGAAGGGGGTTGGGATTAATTTTCAATCTAAGTTCATGCTCAGGAATGTTTTTATAAGGAATAAACTTCAAAACAATCAAATAAAGCAAAGTCATAAAATAATACTACCTGGAGAGAATCTGAAATAGCAGAGAAGCCTTAGGAAGTTTTTTGGTACAATTGTTTAATCTTATAGCAGCTGCCACCTTAAGTACCCATTTGAGCTAATGATATGAAAATACTCTTTTGTGCTTTCAAAAACAAAAAGTTAATACCTTCTGGAACTACTGTGTACTTTGCTACATTTAAGACAGCACCTACTGGAACCATTATATTTAACTATCTGGAAGAGTTGTTGCAGTCAACACATAATTTCAGAAACACATTCCATTCTTCCTCTAAAAACATGCTGTTTAAAAAACCTTCCAGATGTTAAGTACTGAGGTAAGTTTGAGGGTGGTAAAGTTTGAGCCAAAGCACGCTGACACAGTATGGAACTTGTTCATATGGCCTATTTAATTCATCTCATTCACAAGCCTTCATAGGTGTAAACAGAAGCTGGGTAGATCTGCCAGCTCAGTTATTTGCACATTAGGAAAGGTGTCTTATTCAGCACACATTCTCTGAGACCCTGAAAAAGGCACGTGGAAGAATTTAATGAAGCAGAACATTTTAAGAGAACAACACAATGCACCTGTTTTACGCTAAATGTGTGTGTTGCTTGGAAGAATGTCCCGGATGGCATAGGATGGAGCTAATCTGCCTCTTTGGTGAGGGAGAAAAAGGCTAGTGGGTAGGGTGTTCACATTTTGTCTTCTATAATTCTTCCTTTGAAACACTGCCAGGGGACAATCCTCCTTTTTTGAAGGTGCCCTCCATTTAAAGAGTGACCCAGTCCAAGTCTTACAAGGGGGTGAAATCAAGAACTTTGAAGTTGCTTATCTGCAATTGCCTATCTTTCTGTCTCTTCCACAGCTTCAGGACCATTAGTACTAGGTATCAGAAACTTGGCAGGTATACTTAGGGGTCCCAAGGTACATATATTGGGAGGGACTCATTAATCATTAGGTGGCAGACCATGGGCCATTCAGGCTTAAGATTACTTTTCAGGAGTAAGGCTGTCCTCATGAGCAAGACACATTGGGACTAATCCAAATACTTATAAAAGCAAATCAAAGTGTGCTACTTATATACTGCCCCATAGTGCTTCAAGCACTCTCTGGGCGGTTTACAAGTTAATTATGCAGGCTACACATTGCCCCCCCCAGCGAGCTGGGTACTCATTTTACCGACCTAGGAAGGATAGAAGGCTGAGTCAACCTTGAACCGGCTACCTGGAATTGAACCCCAGGTCATGAGCACAGTTTTGGCTGCAGTACAGCAGTTTAACCACTGCGCCACAAGGCTCTTATAGTTGGTTTGGGGGGTGGGTATTACAAGCCTTCTACTTAAGCCTTCACCTCTGCCCTTTTTCATTGCTAGAACAACATTGCTCGCACTTCAATGTGAACCAGATGACTGGTGAATTTTACTGTTTTCTGAATCCAGGTATGCCTATGTTAGGAATGTAAATCCTTGCTTGCTTTGCTTGTGGGCTAGGAACTGGCTATCAGCAAAGGCTAGTGTCCACTCATGTTCAAGGGCCAGCCTGTTGCCTGATAGATAGCTTTTAGTGTTGCAGACCCTAGGGTGGACAAATGCAGAATATCCACCCAGTCATCCTCCTTGTCAGGTTTACTCCTCTAGCCCCTGGCCAGTCCCACCTCTGTAGCATTTTTTTTCTTTTTAAGCTCTCTACCCCAACCCATTGATCCCTCCTGGGCACCAATCGTTACCAGTGCGCTACTCCTGTTTCTGGGCCTTCCTATCTATCTGTACAATTTGCCCACCCATGTTCTAAATTTTGGGATGCCTGATTCACATGGACTTACAGAATGTAAGAACAGTCCAGAAAATGCCTATATAGGCCAACATTCTAATACCAAAACTTCTAATTCCATTAAGAAAAGTAAAAGCAGAACTGTCAAACCTGCCATATCAGAAAAATTGATAGCAGCGCACAAAATGTTATTTCCAAAACTGCATCTTAACTGGATTGGATTATACAATGGCTGCAGCCACCAAACAGTTATGGTTGACAAGTGGCTTCATGTTTGAAACTAATGGTGTAGACTGTGCTTTTCTTCTCCCATTTAGCAATGTCTTACTATGACTGTTATTCACTAATGCTGCAGCTCATCTGTGTCCACTGCTAACAGTGGGTTGATTTGTTTGTAACACTTCATAGTATGCATGACCAGTCTCCATAAAAGACAGACTTAAATGACAACTTCATCTCCTTTATGAGTGGGTGTAGTCTCATTAGAGATCCAATTGTTTGGGACACATTGGTGAGTCCAAAGTGTTTTGTTGCTCTTGTCCCTTTGACGTCTTTACTTATACAGTGAAGATTTTTTTTAAAAAAAATATCCAATTAAAGTTCCTCATGTATCTTTTCACAGCATTGCTATCTATGTGTTCCTCTTCAGGAAATTCTTGAAAGGGAGAAAACAAAACTACAGCTGCTGCACTCCAAGAAGTAAATTCAGACCAGAGATCACTATCCCATCCTTTCTCAAAACATGGTCAAATTGATGTTCCATTCTTGTACCTTATCTTCTACTCCAAATAAACACAAGAAGTAAGCTCCACTCCTTGATTCCTAAAAATACCCCTCTGCTTACTAGATTTCCTTCTACAAAAATGCATCAGCTGGACTGGACTAGAAAAAAGGATGAAATTTTGGATAGCATTGCATTTTAGATCTGCTGTTTATAGATATTAATGTTGTCAAAGCCACTCTTTCATTCCACCTTTTTCAAACTACTAGTGATAAGCCACACAGGATGGCTAGTGGAAGCATATTATAGTGTTTCCTTGGGGTGGAAGCTGTGGTATGAGAAATGTTTTTCAATGTGCCCATTTTTGAAGATGCAGCAGAATTATACGTGAGCCCTCTACTGACCATGGAGTTCTAGTAGAAAGAGGCTTGTGCAACCACTAACATAATTTGCTAAATAAATATTTAAAAGAAAGAATAATTGTACTTTACATTTATGCATTTATTTTTATCAACATTGTCACCACAATCTTTTTATTATTTTTCTTCCACAGGACTACAATATTAATGTTAAAAAAAGAGTGATTTTAAACACATATATGTGTATATATAGTATATAGTTCAAAGTTAACCTATCAAAAATATTGTAGATTATAAAGTAGTGTAATTCTTAGATTATGAATATCTCAGAGGCTCTTGCAAGTCCTGGACTATTTACAGAAAGGTTTTGCATGGCCAGAGCTACCATATAATTACTTCCATCCTAGTCTAGCAGAAGCCACAAATACAGATGTTTCGTAGTATCTCATTTTCATATTTTAAATATTTTTGATCTTAGTAACCAACTTGCTGTTCTTCATACTTAAAAACACTGAGTCTTAAGACATAAAGTTTATTCAAAGTGTTATACTTACAAAGTATACAATTACCTGCTTCTCCTTATCAGACCATAAATTCAGCAAATGGTCTTAATTTTTCATGCTCTGCATTCTTATGAAAACTCCCTCCTCCCCAATCCCCACTTAATTAATGAACAGACTATCTAAGTCTCTGAGTGGGGTATGCTTTGATTTTTGTTCCTGTGCTCTCTCAGCTTCAACAATGCCCAGCAGGCCCGCAGTCAATTCAACGTGAGAACCGATCCATCACTGCTCAAGAATACTAGGCAGTGACAGATGACTGGGAGATAAATCATTGGAGGTCTGTCCATTCACAAGGCCCTGAGTGACACTGACAGAACTCTTGCCTTAAAAAAACCCCAAAACACTAGTTTTATGCTGGCCTGTACAATGTATTACGTGTAGAGAGACTGGTTGTCCTTATAAAGATTGCTTCTATTTCCTCCTTTAGAAAAGGTATTTACTTTCTAACATGAAAGCCGAGTTCTAAAACAAGCACATGGAGAGGCGGTTCATATTTTGAATAGCACCTAATTTAGAAGTTTAGAGATGTTGAGAAGGAGGAGGAAGCTAAAATAATTCAAGTATCCACAAAATATTTGGGCGAGGGTATGACTAGGTTTGGACTGGTTGACGTCTCAGGGAACTGTCATGCTTTTCTGAATCTCCAAGTGGGGAGACAAATCTCAGGTGAGTGGTGTTAGAGGAGAGGAAGGCTTGATTTGTTCATGTGAGGAGGTTTCAAAGACAGAGCAACCATCTTGACTCATTCCTAGCTAGCATCAGATATCACTGATCCAATACAATTATGTTTGTACTTGTGTGGGGCTTATGCAATGTTGACTCAAAAAAAAGTGAGGGAAGAGGATTAGGGCGAGAGCTGCTAGGTATATGTAATTAGGCCCATTATTTCGGAGAAGACAGAAAGTGGGTCATCAGCATCACATGTTGCATGAGCCTTCTTGCTGTACAACCTGTGGCACCAGAGGTGCAGGACTTAGGGGAAAAAACTTCCTGTGTGCAGGTGGTGAGCCTTAGGATCTTGGGAAACTACTCATACATCAAACACACTGTAGTAGTCCAATTTCTCAATTTTACATGTATGCAATTTTAATAGATAATAAATATATTGAGATTGGGGGTATTAGACTGGTATTGGAAAAAGACTTAGGATGGGGGATTAGTGGAGGGCAATGGAGAGCCTTGTGAATAAAAGCCCACCAAATAATAATCAAAAATGTCAAACTTTTAAACAGATGGTATATGACACTATATATACCATTTGTCTGTATATTCAAAATTCACCTATACCTATAAAAATCTAATAATGAAATGCTGGAGAAAATGAGACAGGTTGGGAATATACACACATGTGATGGGAGATCCCAGTGACTGAGAAGATGAGGGAAGAATTTTTGTAGAAGATGAATAAATTATGTTGTTGTTGTTGTTGTGTGCTTTCAAGTTGAAATTGACTTATAGTGACCCTAATGGTGTAGTTGATAGAGTGATGGACTTGGACTCTGGAGAAAAGGGTTCAATTCCCCTCTCAGCCATGGAAACTAACTAGGGGAGAGGAACTGGTAAAACCACTCCATAAATATCTTACTTATCTTGAAAGCTGTTTTGTTGTTATGTGCTATTACGTCGGAAACAATTTACAGTGACCATAACAGGGCTTTCATTCCCTCAGTGAGCTTCCATGGCTGAATTTGAACCTAGGCCTCCTGAGTCCTAATCAGTCAATCTACTCACTACACCACACTGGGTATGAATGAATTATAGGTCAGACTATATTAATAGTCTCAGTATTAGCATTGCTATCTATTTACCATGGAAATAATGGAAGTTCATGGTATAAAGACTTCTTTACTCTTTGTTGGGTAGCTGCAAAATTAGAAATTACCAAGAACTGGAAAAATCAACAGAACATTTCCCCCCAACAACGGAGAGCATGAATGTAGACAACTGCACAATTGGGAAAACTGAGGAAGCAACTGAAAAAACTCATTACTCTCAAGAAGATATATTTTATAGCACATGGTTTCAATCTGTTATTTATTCTAATCAGAATAAAGACCCTGTCTACTTTGCAGTCTAATGTGAACCTGTGGAAGGATGTCCTGGGATAGATTAAACATAGATATCACTGTGAAATCCTGGTATGACCTATTTATGTAAAATCAATGAAATCTAATGCCTTTATAATTTAATATCCTCCATTTGTTTTACGATGTTTTAATCTGCTTTCCAATATTTATTTTTGTACGTTGTTATAAAACTAATAAAAAGTGTGGTGTAGTGAGATTATGTAGTAGGACGTCAGCTTTAGTGGGAATTGACACATTTTGCTCCCTGTCCAATCACAGAAAACAAGCTTACTCCATCTTTCATGTGACACCCCTTCAGATATTTGAACATGGGTGTCATAAGAACATAAGAAGAGCCCTGCTGGATCAGGCCAAGGGCCCATCTAGTCCTGCTCCCTGTATCTCACAGTGGCCCCACCAGATGCCTCTGGGAGCACACGAGACAACTGTCTCCTGATACTCCACCCCTGCATCTGGCATTTTGAGGTACCTTCCTTTTAAGCCTGGAGATTATACATCCTCTTCATGGCTTGTAACCTGTGATGGACTTTTCCTCCAGGAATCTATCCAATCCCCTTTTAAAGGCATCTAGGCTATATGTCATCACCACATCCTGTGGCAAGGAGTTCCACAGACTAACAACGCGCTGGGTAAAGAAATGTTTTCTTTTGTCTGTTCTCACTCTCCCAACACTCAATTGGAGTGGATGTCCCCTGTATCTGGTATTGCATGAGAGGGAAAAGAGCTTCCTTCCACTTTATCCATCCCCTGAATAATTTTATACACCTCAATCATGTCCCCCCTCAGGCACCTTATCTCTAGACTAAAGAGCCCCAAACGCTGTAGCCTTTCCTCATAAGGGAGGTGCCCCAGCCCAGTAATCATTTTAGTCATTCTCTTCTGCACCTTTTCCAGTTCCACTATGTCTTTTTTGAGGTGCGGCGACTAGAACTGTACACAATACTCCAGGTACGGCCTTACCAGCGTTTTGTACAATGGCATTATAATGTTGGCTGTTTTATTTTCAATCTCCTTTTTACTAATACCTAGCATGGAATTGGCCTTCTTCACTGCTGTCGCACACTGGGTTGACACTTTCATCGAGCTGTCCACCAGCACGTGTCATGTTGCCTTTCAGTCTTCTTCTCCCCAGGCTAAATGTACCAGTTCCCTGAATTGTAGGGCTTGGTTTCCAGACCTTTTACCATCCCACTTGCCTTCCTCTGGCCTCATTCCAGCTTGTCAACATCCTTCTTAAACTGTGATGTCCAGACCTGAACTCCGTTCAAGGAATGGTCTGACCAAAGCAGGACAGAGTGGTACTATTACTTCCCTTCAGCTGGAAACTATACTTCTGTTAATGCAACTAAGTACTGTATTGCATTTGGTTAATTTCCCCCCCACCATGTTACACTATTGAGTATTGACTCATATTTAGCTTGTGGTCACTTCACTCTAGCATGACAAGGATAAGTGTTAAGTGCTTTTTGGGGTATGGTCAGTCACCCAAGTACAGATCCACCTAACAGTGGCATTGTTTAGCTTGGTTGCAAGAATGTCATGAGGGACGTTGTCAATTGCTGAAATCACAATACAGTACCTCCACAGTATTCCCTGAACACCTACTTTCCCTCTGTCTTCTCCCAAAAGCAGAACAGTATTCAGCCTAATACAGGTAGGAGAAAAGATGAAGAGAGGAGTTGCTGATCAAGAGAGGCCAAAAGGGGCATGAGAACATCAAGCTGCTTTAAATGAATTTAGCTGTACAGATGAACTGCAAGAAAGTGTTAAAGGAACTTGTAGATGTTCTCTCAGCACCACTGTGTTTGAGAATTTATGGCAAATAGATGAAGTCCACAAAGACTGAAGGCAAGCAAATGTCATCCCCATCTTCCAAAAGAGAGAAAAAGATGTTCACAGCAACTATAAAACCAGTCAGTGTGACACCAGCACTAGGAAAGGTTCTAAAATAGATTATTAAACAGTCTGTGAGCACTGAGAAAAACTACTGTGATTTCCAAATCCAGCATGAGGCTTCTCAAAAGCAAGTCATGCCAGAATAATCTTATTTCTTTCTTTGATGAAGTCACAAGCTCTTAGGAACTCCTTAACAGCTCAAGGGAAGTACATTTAAGCAGCTGGTAGTTGTGTGGCCTGATTAGGGATGTAAATCCTTGCTTGCTTGTTTTGTTCATGCAAAGATCAGGAACTGACTTTTTAAATTCCTGGCCCAGAGATAGGATGGGATATTTGAGGGGCGAGGGCACTCTTGACATTACAATTTCATGCAAATCATACGATATGCATAAGTTGCTCAAAATTGTGATAGCCACTCTTAGTTTCATGGATTTTTGAAAATTTGAAGCGTGGGAGGGACCTTTTAAAACAATCACCTAGTCTTTCTGTGCTTGCTCTCTCTTTCTCTTTCTGCTTTGCTTTGTAAGGGAAAGGACTGTAGTTTTTGTGTGAAGTGCCCCATACACATTTTCCATAAATAGTCAAAATCTTGAAGAAGAAAAACACCACCACTCCTTCTCTTGCTACCCTGGTGGAGTTGAGGAATCTCATGGAGCTTCAACATGTCTCATGTAGGTGTCTTATCAAGTGAAGAAAGCCTAAATCAGTGAGGAAAAAAATGAATTTAGTATGGTGGATAGAATTTAAAACTTTAAAATGCACCATGTTCTTTGAAATAGGCCACAAAAACTCTTGTGAATATATGCTAGAATGGTTTTGTCTGCTTCACATTAGGGTTAATTAAGCCATACAATTCATAACCATGATGTGTGATAATGGCTACTAGCTTCAGTGGCTTTTAAAAATTATTTTTAAAACATTTTTATTCTGCTTTTCCATCAAAAGAATCTCAGGGTGGCTAAGAACCAAAGGAGAAGCTCCTGAACAAGGTTGTGTTTATGACCTCTGCCATTTGGGGCATGTTCTACAGTATTGCTCCACATCTTTATGTATCCCTGGCCAACAAATCATTGCTTCAGTTTCGCCAAGGTCTTTACCACTGCCAGGTGCCTCGGCAATTGGTAAGTCACAGAACAGTCCCCCTCAGTTTCTGGGGTATTAGTAGCTGGGCCTCTTAATGGTTACTCACCTTAGTTATTTAGTATAACAACCCTCCATGCAGCTCAAAACACGGGGACATGGTAGTCACCATCTCCTCTGGTCGCACAGTAGCTAAAACACTAGTGTGTGCTGTGTTTTCTTGCTCCCATGTCCTTGCTTGTTCTTTGGTTACCTGCCCTATAAACCCTAGCTCTGGCATTGACTGCCACTGCTTTATTTGGTTAACAGTTTGATCCCCTCCCAATCTCTTTCCAACAACATTTCTTGTGATAATCCAGGAACACCTCCCACTTGCAGTCTACATTGTAAGCCCTTTACTTCTATCTGAACCCACACAATCACATACAGTTTTACATCTCCATGTGTACATTGAACCATTAATACTCCAGGTGCTCAGTCTCCTTGAACTTGTCGTACCAGTGTTTTGCTGCACCCAGTGTCTATTAATGCCTTTTTGGGACCCCTTTCACCAAGGCTTCCACTTCCCACCCAGGTCTCCTGGTCCCATGCATCTGTAGAGAGGGAGTGAAAACATTGGCCCACAAGGGACACTCTTTTCAAATATGCCCCTCCTGCAGGTAAAACACACCACCTTCTTCATCCCCTTCAAAAACCACACCAGTGGTAGTAAGGGAATATTGGATTCCATTGTAATGGAAGGGCAGACCTGCCTAGTGCTGGTGGGTGTTCGGAAGTAGTCACTCCAGGCAAGGCCTCATATGCTCTGGTACAAAAGGTCCACAGGGAGATGAAGAAGGTTGTTGCAATGTACCCGTTTTCTTCTTGCCTTTGTTTCTCTCTTGTGGTGGTGTAGCTAGATTTTTTGGCCTCTTCTCTGCATTTCAATAAGCTTCCAACAATACAGTTGCCTCATCTAAAGTGGTTGGCTGGTGTTGGCTAACTTCTGGGGCAGGGCCTAAGGTAGAATCTAACTGTTCCAGGATGACTAGCTCCACCACCTTGTCGGCAGCCCTAACTGCCGGCTTTAACCATCTTATAGTATTTCCTCATCTTTTATGCCAACACTTCTGGATGTGTCCCTGGTTGCAAACTATGTTCTCGAATCTGCCTTCTATATAGTTCATTGGACAAGTTAAGTGTGCTCAAAATGGCTTATTTTACTTTCTCATAATCTGAGGAATCTCCTGGGTCTAAAGTATCCACCACATCCCGAGCTAGTCCAACTAAGCAGGGGGTCAAGACAAAATCCCAATGCTCGCACAGCCACCCTGCACAAAGGCCACCCTCTCAAAGGCATTCAAAATGGCTTAGGGGTCATATTCAGGAGCCATCTTCTGCACCTGTATAGGCAGGGTTCTCTGAATCCGTTTGTCTCACTAAGAGTTTCTGCCTCTCTGTGGCCTAGGTCAACCAGCATTCTGCTGAGTGTGGGCGCTAATATGAACCCCACAATTCCCAAGGGGGGCAGTCGAGTTCCCTTCTTCCATTCTGTGCTTCATTGATGAAGACATAGGGATTCTCAAACTAACAGAATTTATTACAAGAGGTGCAACTTCTTTATTGAATGTGTCACTCAACTGTCTCAAACCAGTTTCTCTTCCAACCCTGGCAACATCTTTAAATTTTTTTCTCTTAACAACTTCTACCCTGGTCCTTTCTGCACCCCCAGAGGTTGTAGATACCAAGTTCAATGAGGGAACAGCTTGGGACTGGCTAAGCAAAGGATGGCACAACAAGGATGGCTTATAAGTCCGCAATGATTACAGGCTGGTAAGCCCCCATTTTCTTGATATTCTCCGCAGTTCCAGTGGGGGAGTCTGATAAGTGCTTCACCTCATGCTCCACCAGGATTGACTAGGGTTAGTAGTTGTTTCTCCCAAGACTTGTTCCTGCACCCTATGGATTTCTCCTGATGTTCCTTCTCTCTCCAGTAAGAGGCCTTTTGAGGGGGCTGTGATTAGAATATTTTTCCATGTCTTCTCTGGATATCCGTAACTGCACTATCACCCCAGTCCATGGATCTTCATTAAATATGTACTCCCCGTCTCCCAGAGGTTTAGTTTCCTCTAGGGCAGTGATGGCTAACCTTTTTGAGCCTGAGTGCCCAAACTGGGGGGAAAAAAAACCAGCGGGTGGCGGCAGAAGCGGAAGTGGTGGCGGAAGGGGGAATCCCAGGCATGGAGGTGCCTCCAGACCCCACTCCGGATCTGCTTCCAATCGTGCCCAACCCCCGCCAGCGCCAGCTGCTCCGGATCCTGGCCCACTGCCTGTCAGGGCGCTAGCACCGCAGCTGCAGCCGCCTTCTCAGGTTTGGCTGCCAGGAGTAGAGATCCGGTGACTTATGTCTCGAGTGCCCGCAGAGAGGGCTCTGCGTGCCAGCTGTGGCACGCATGCCATAGGTTTGCCATCGCTGCTCCAGGGGCTCTTCTTACAGGAGATAAATTTCCTCCTCTTCTACCGGATCCTCCCTGGCATCACCCCAGGACACTCTGTAAAAAACCAGAGCATTCTTAAATATTAGCTGCTGAGAGCATAACCAAAGGTAGCCTTTTTGTGACCTTCTCAGTGCCATATTTTTCCTGGTCATTATCAAAATGAAGGTTGCAGTGCTATACCCGCTCAATGGGATTTACTTTGGAGTAGCTTATGTGGGTTTGTGCTCTAAATGCTGGATGTTTCAGACTTTGGTCAGACGTGCAAGGTAATTATTTATCATATTTTTATAGAGATCTATATTAAGGTAAACCATGATGTTGAGATGGAAAATAGTAGAATAATTGCATTAAAATGTGAAATTAAATGAATGATGTTGGGGCCGTTTAAAAATCCCACAGTGGTCAACTTTTTAATAGGAATTTTCTTATTCCTTTGATTTTGGTTTTCTTTTAGTATCTGTGGAGTTCAGTTGCACTGATGTTTCTTTGAAATGAATTTTGGATTTTATGAGGTTATTTTGATACAAGGCATCTGCAAGCTTTAGGGATTCAATCCCAGGCATGCCTATGTAAGTCCCACTGAATTCAGTCTGGTTTACTCAGAGCTAAGCGTTTATGAGAGTGCTGCCTGTTACATTTAACATAGTGATCACTAAGGCAGTCTAGAAGATAGAAAATAAGGACAATAGCTACATCCATTGTAGGATTTAATACCCATTTTGGTTGCCAGACTCTTCATCATTGATTTTAGATCATCAAGTGCAGTGAACAGTTCCAACCCTTTCCATTATGAAAAGCCAGAGGTTTGTACTTTCATCCAGGAGACAATTAATACAATGCACTAAACATAATTGGGGAGGCTTAAGGGGGAAAAGAAAACTTGATTGTAGAATCAATGAAAATTAATTAAATACAAAGCAATATGCTCATCTTATCTGGTCTACATTTTAAAAGGATTGCAGCAGTTGTTGGAGTCCTTACTCAACTCATATTGGTTGTTAACCCACAAGAGTCACTCATCCTGGTAGCAAAACTGCCACCAGATTCCTCCATTTCATGCCTTAACATGCAATGAATGCTGACATGCACACTTCAAGAAAGACATATGTGCTACACACTGAACTTGTTCTTTTGAGTAACAAGTTTTAGAAATATCATATATAAAGTGCATTAGATAACCATTCTTATGCCTGAGACTTTCCACGATATGCCTCATTCTTGAAGCCAGGACATGTTCTTTGCTCCTTTGTTAACCTGCTATTCACTTTTCATAATGGGCTGCAGCTATTAAGCAGGGACTGTGTTGATGTCAGGCAGCAAGTGACAGCAAACAATACTGAAATTAAAGTGTGACTATATGCACTACAATTTTCATGGCACTGGAGCTGGATTTCCAAATTCTACAGATATACATGTTTTATTATTAGCATGCTGCATTCACTTAAGCATTCCAAAGGTGATGTGAAGGTGCAAAATGAGGACATGGAAAATACATATATGCTGGCCCCATCCCTCCCATGTCTCTATGTGCGCTGGGATCCAACCCCCCTCGTTTCCTGATCTTGCCATGTGGAGAAGCAAGGTATAAAGTGGACACATAGAATGTGCTACACAACTCGAGACCCTGGTTTAGTGTGGTGCCCCATTACATGGAGTGTTTCACTTGAGTTCAGTTGATCCTGCACATGTTCGCCTGTGCCCCCCCTTCAGTTCCACCATTCTTTTGAAGACATGAACAAATTTCTATGCTATTGACCATGTGTTCCAGGACTGCACATTTCAGCTTACCCACTTGAGGTCCAACCAATAACAAATATTATCTGATATTCATGGCTATGCATCATGTGGACTACACAGACATCCTGAAAATGTAACAGGATACCATTTTTGCCGCATAATTTGCAACTTTGTGTGATGGTGACTAATGACTATGAAGTAATAAAGGAAAAGACTTCATAGTTTAAATTTACCAGATTTAAGCAAGCAAACAAACATACATGTATATGTATAGCATCTATGTTCTGAATGACTGCACATGAAAACTGCATTCTAAAGGATACTTACACAATTTAATTCTAACACAGAACGTCTACCTGTGTTAGACATCCTTGAAGTTTGCTTGGCTGTCCTCTGTGATATTTGTTTAACTATCATGTGAAATATGCCCAATTGCATCTTATGGCTTTAAAAAAACATCAAGGCAGGTACAGAGGACTCTCATTTTGAGTGGAACAGTGGTGCTGTGGAGACACATGCTCTTTCTTTCTATATGTGACTCCTTTCTGAGTCAAATGGGTACCCCAAAGACAATGTGAGACCAACTGCATTAACAAATACAGGCACAAATCTGTTTTCTTCAGCAGGGCTAATACCACTTTGGGAGAGGTGGGCAATTTGGATTAGGAAAATGGTACAGATAAGGATAGCCTTACTACCAGGCCAAGTGAGGCGCGTGCCTTAGATAACAGAAGGAAGTAAACATGCTTATGGAATTTTCTGTCTGGTGTACTGAAAAACTGTGAGTAGCTTTAGACAATATTTACCTTGATTGTGGAGATGACTTTGTTGCTCTACTTCAAGCAGACAAATATTTTAAGTAGAGAAGAAGAAGAGAATCTTCTAACACTACTTCTCTAAAGAACAATGTTCAGATTTTCAAAGTGAGCTGCACCAGTCATAGAACTACCATATGTCACATCTATTCTCAACTTTTTGTTGTGGTGTTTTCCAGAGATTCTTGGTGCAATAAATAGAATAAGCAAATGTGTGCACATGCACGCAGTGCAGTTCTCAACACAGTCTTTAACTATCTATCCACCCAGTTACCCAGAAATGGAGCTGAAAGAGAGGGTAAATCACTTATATCAGATATAGTAATTGTAGAATTAAAATCAGGTTTCAATAAACATGCAAGTCTATAAATTTCTGCTCCTAGAAATGCAACATTTGCATATTTTTTTAAAATCATGATAAAATCTAAATTAAATGCACTTTTGCAAATAAGTAAATAACTAACTAAATAAACAAATACAGGGTGTCTGGGTGGGTGTGTATATGCACAATAAAGCTTAGAAGGGTACTTCGACAAGTGTACTACACTGTTCTCTCTCTGTGTGTGTCTTTAATCTTTCTAGCTTCATAAGTGCAGAACACTAATTTAGAGTTTCTGGTGACTTTATGAAGTTTAAATCACACCTCCTTTCCTAGTTCTAAATTTAGCCTTGGGATTTGCAGATAAGGAAGTAATTGAAGGAAATAAAAGAACTAGGCTCTCCTTTCTTTCAATAGACTGTATGCTGCAAGGTTCTTTTTGAATTGTCATTTATAACCCTGTTCTGTAAGAGGGATTTTAAATTGTAGATCTTATTATTGTTTTCTTATATATGTCTAAGCCTTCCTTGTGCAGGGATCACCCATCAACAATCATATTACTGGATGAAATGTAGACACTGTATTCTGTTAAAACTCTTCCCTTTGATTTCTAACACGGAGGACAATGCCATTTACCAACCCTTCAACTGAAACAAGAGAAAGCAGTTTGTTGCTGCTACTCTATTCAGGTGTAGCTGGATAGTAGCTCCTATCAGTCCTAGTCAGCAGAGGTAATGAATGATGGAGACTGTAGTCCAAAAAAATCTGGAACAAAAAAGGAAAAAGGCTGGAGTGGTCCTGAAGATTACAGAGTAGGTGATATCTTTTATTAGGCCACTAAAAATAAATCAAATAACGAGCTTCCACGGATGAAATCCACTTCCGCACGCCCTAAGCACATCCCCTTCATGCATGGTGCCAACAAAAACAAAAAAATGTCGAGAAATTGATGTTACATGCCTGGCAGAGATGGCCAGTTCTTCTTGTGAGGCTCGGCCTCTAACTGTCTCTGTAGCAAGGTTTGGAATTTTTACATCCTGACTTTTGAGAACAAAAGGCTGCAAAATACCTTGTGGTCACGCCACCCCCGCCCCACACTCACATCGCTTGCTTGAAACGACGTTTCCTTTAACTGTGGGTTTTGGGAAACACCGAGATATAGCAGCTTTCAGCACAAGTAAGTGCCCACAATTTGGTTTATTCACCAGGTAGAAATAGCCAATTGTGACAAACTGGAGCATCATAAAATGACCACTCTTGACTTGACATGTCCATTGTCCCTGTAGATCACAGCTTCAGCTTGTTGTTTCTGTCACAACTTTTTGAAAATGGAAAATGTTGTTTCAACTTATATACCACTCCATAGTGCTAGAGCCCCCTCTGGGCTGTTTACAACATATACAAACAACAACTAGCTCCCAAGGAGCTGGGCAGTAATTTTATTGATCTCAGAAGGATGGAAGTCTGAGTCCACGTTAAGCTGGCTACCTGAAACCTGTCGGGATCGAACTCAGGTTGTGAGCAGAGGCAGTTTAACCACTGTGCCATGGGATTCATATGTAAGGTATTTGAGGTAGACAGTGTATCTAGAGTGTTCTTACCTTTTTAGAAAAACTTTTGTTAAATAAAGCACAGTCTCATCAAACCTTTTTAATAGTAAGTCTTATGAAATCCTTTAATAAATGTTTGTTTGTTTGATTGATTGATTTTTATACTGCCCATCTAGCATATTGCTACTAAATCCCTTGTTGCTGAATTAAAAGTGTGGGCAAGCAGCCAACTGTTCTCAAGGAGTCATGTCTTCTCTATAAGTCTCTTTCAAGCAAGTCTTTGTGGAATTGATGTACAACAATATCTGGGTGACTTTCCTTTATATTATTGCACCATATAATAATGTAATCTGCATTCACCCAGTACACTGCCAAATGTTCTATTATTATTATTATTATTATTATTATTATTATTATTATTATTATTATTATTATTATTATTATTATTATTATTATTATTATTATTGGAATGGTCATTGCCCGGGTAAACAAGGACCACATCAGATGCTATAGCCCCTGGGCATCTGGTGAGAAATGGTCTACAGGGCTCAGCAGACCTTGTTGAGGAAGCAGGACAGGCTGCTGCAAAGCTACAGGAACAACGTAAACACAAAACGTGGACTCTCACCGAAACCTGAGAAATTATTATTATTATTATTATTATTATTATTATTATTATTATTATTATTATTATTATTATTATTATTATTATTATTAATAATAATAATAATAATAATAATAATAATAATAATAATAATAATAATAATAATAATAATAATAATAATAATAATAATAATAATAATAATTAAAAAACACCCGGAACAGTCAAAATTATAAAAACATTGACTCGTATTATATAACAGAGACAAATTTTAACCAAAAACCTAAGTATCTGTTAAATATCGGTGCAGTATGTATGCTGTTCCTAATATTGCCATTTTTTGTAGTTCTGATGGTGTGATTTCTGAGATCTGCAACTGCTTATAGTACTGTGTGAAGTTTCTTGATATTGTTCCCAAAGCCCTGATGACTATGGGAACCACTGAAGTGTGTTTCTTACAGAGGTGAGATGTTTCGATTGCCAGGTCTCTGTACTTTGTTAGTTTTTCCAATTCTTTATTGTCAGTTCTGGCATCCCCCGGAATTGCAATGTCAATGATCCAGACATTTCTTAATTCTATTACTACTGTGTCTGCTGTGCTATGTTCAAGGTGTCTATCCGTTTGGATCCAGAAATCCCACAAGATCTTGACTTCCTCATTTTCTGACACCTTCTCTACCTGATGTTCCCATGGGTTTTTGTAGCCTGGCAAATTACATTTTTTTCAGAATGACCAGTGCACTAACTTTGCTACTCTATCATGTCTAACTTTGTAATTGGTTTGTGCAATCTTTGGACATTCACAGATAAGGTGTGACACAGTTTCATCTTTTTCTTGGCAGATAACAATAATTTGCTATTAGCACTAATTCCTTGGATCTTAGCTTTCATCATGTTGGTTTGGAGTGCTTGTTCTTATGCAGCAAAAATCAAGCCTTTGTTTTCTTTCTTAAGGGTCCCCAGTTTTAGCCATGCCCATGTTGAATCATTATCATGCCTTCCATCAACATGTCTCAGGTGTTGTCCATTTAGTGGTTTATTTTTCCAGCTGTTTAATTTATTTTCAAATTGTTGTTTCTTATATTGAGCCTTTGTTTCTGTTGTTTTCAAAATATTCCCCATTTTCACTGCCTTAAGTAATTTTTCTCTACTTGTACTAATATAATCATTTAGGCTTCTTTTCCCCTCCTCTACTACCTGCTGTATTTGTAGTAATCCACGGCTTCCAATTTTTCGTGGGAAATATAATCTGTCCACATCACTTTTTGGATGTAGTGCATGATGCTTGTTCATTATGATGATGATGCAATGGAATGTTTCCCATGGCATTCTCATTGCTCTTTGGTCCCCCGCCCCATCTCCCTGTGTAGGATTGACCTATACATATTAAGTCTGCTTACAGAGATGTAATTCTCAGATCGTCTTGTGTCTGAATATGAACTATCACTTGGTTGACATATCTTTATTTAAAAATCCATTTATGCATAACTCAAAACCACCATTATGCATTACTCAAAACTACTGCTTTGTTCAGTGAAAAACTAACAATGTAGCCTAGAAATGGCTATCACACATTAAAAGAAAGTCTTAGTGACACTGATCATGTGACTAGCAGTATGTCATAGTTGTTCTAGACACTTTAAAAAGAATGAACACAATATTTAGTACATGGATGGCTTGCTTTGCTTCTGCCACTCAGCAACTGCTGCCATTGCATAATAGTAGAGAAATTAATGAATAATACCCTGTTTCCCCAAAAATAAGACCTAACCTGAAAATAAGCCCTAGTATGATTTTTCAGGATGCTCGTAATATAAGCCCTACCCCAAAAATAAGCCCCAGTGAAGTGAAACCCCGCCCTCCACTACTGTGCAGCAACCAGAAGATGACATGACTGTAATTGAATAAATGTAGATTGCTGTACATGAAAAAAATAAGACATCCCCTGAAAATAAGCCCTAATGCATTTTTTGGAGCAAAAATGAATATAAGACCCTGTCTTATTTTCAGGGAAACAGGGTAGATATAACACCATCGAAGTTAAAATGCTGAATGGTAAAATCAGAAGATGTGATAAATGCAGTTTATGTCTTAGCCATACCAAACACTTCTGTATATCCATAAATTTGCACCCTCCCTTTTGCTTCTCCATGTTTGGCCCATGCATAGTTCTTTTGTGTGTGTGTGTTTTGTTTGTTTCTTTGGGGAGGGGAGTTTGGCTTATTTATAGGGTAAGGCCCATCCCTTTTTATTTGACTCAGTGGTTTGATATGCCATTGTTCAGATGCACATGTTTATTTTTAGTTATTGCTTGGCACATACCACCATTGACTAACATGTATTTAATCAATGTTCTGTTCACATTCAAACTATGTGCCTTTCTCAGTGCACATATTTCAAATGTGCATATTTTTTCTGCATGTGATACGTGCTCCGCCAGTTTTCAATGGAAAGATTCCGGGCTGCAAAGTTCACCCATCCCATGGACAGTCTGGGAGCTGCAGACCAAGAAGGTTCCCTTCAGTCTCTTTATATTGTTGTAGGTTCACTTAAAACAAAACAAAACAATTTGAAAAAAGAAAGAAAGAAAGAACCAAACAAAGCCCTGGCACGAAATCTCAAACGTTTGGGACTCACATCCTTACAGTAGAATGGCCACAAGAGATCTGGACTGTTGAGACTCTTGATATATTTGAAGACAAATGCTTCAAAATGTGAACAGAGGAGAAGTAAGCATTTGTGCTACCATATGAGACTTACCATGTGCCTCTGAACAGAACTTCCTCGCTAGAATATAAATGGAAATTCCAAGATTAGCGAAAAGGAAAGGGCAGAATCTGTGATGATACATCTGTTAGGAAAGAATTTATGTGCATCTGGAATTTGGGACATGTGACTATAAATGGACATATCCAATGTCACACTTGCATTTTATTTTATTTTTTTATACCAGGAAAAGCCCATTCTTTCAACCTTAATAAGCCTGGTCTACAGCAGCTTTTTCTCATATCAGTCCAAGTGTCACATTTGGGTTGGGAGAAGCTTGTTAGCAGTAATTACCAGCAGTAGGTTCTATTATTTGCCAAGGTAATTTTCACTGCGAAGTACCACCAAAAATGCCTCAAGCTTTTTTTTTTTTTAAAAAATCCCCTCCCTCTTGCCTTGCTTTGCTTCCTTTTAAGCTCATACATTTTCCCATGATACTGCTCTCAGTGGTGCAGGGCAGGGCAGAGACAAGGCGCTGGGTATCAATGTGATCTTGAGAGATGGGGTCAGGCCTAGCGAAAGCCTTTCACAAACAGAGCCTGAACTCTATTAGAGATGCAAATCCACTCTCTAAGTGAGGATTGTTGGGGTAATATAATGGAGCCCAAGAATTCCACAGCAGCCGCTTTTCAGCGTAGGCCTTTTGTCTGCATCTTAGCAAATTTCTGCAGCCTGTTTAAACTGGGACTATTGTCCCTGTGGCTTCACCAATTTCTCTCCCTGCCACTGGCTCACAATGGCTTGATATGGACATCTTTGTTACCTCCTTTGTACTGTATATCAGAGTAATGTTTCAGCAGATTGAGGCCTAGCGGGAAGAATTAAACCTGTACTACATAGTGCATGATGAATTGTGGGATTTACATATCATTTTAACGGGTGTATTTTCCCCCCCTGAAGGTTGCTTCTGAATAGTGTTGGGTCTCCAAGGTTGTGGTCTGGGGGTGGAGTGACAGAAAAGGAAGTGATTTAGATGCTCAGTGACAGCTTAATACACAAGGTACGGGCCAATAGTGGAAATTCACACATCACCTCTTTCTGCTCTTTCACTTAGAAACGTGGGCCTATGCAATTGAGGATTTGCATTATCTAACTCAGAAAGAAAGATGAAACCAGCCTAATGTATGTAGACGGCAGGTTGTTGGAGAGCAAAAGGCATCAGGGCTCAGCACCCTGATGCCTTTGATCCCACAGCTTTCAAATAAAACAGAAAAGTGCTGATCAAGTCAGGTCTTGACATTACATAGGCAACATATTTCCAGGTCTTGACGTGCTGTGCAGCTCACTCCTAAGAGAGATTGCTGTGCTTTGAAGGGCTACAACACTAAGCAAAGCGATCTGATGTTTCTGATCAGAGTCATATTATGAATTCTAGACAATATTTTTTTATGAAGCAGATATTTTTAGCTCCATGAAGCAGATGATACTTGATTATTTATTTCTTTTCAAGGACACAATTCAGGGAAAAATAAGGAACAGACTCCACAAGAGACAGACTGGCCTCTTAAGAGAGAATCTGGAACAACTCCTTAGCATTCGGATGTTGGCGCAGACCTTCAGATGTTTAAATATACAAGTGTGCACCACTAAACCTATTTGTGGTGGATACATGATCAAGCGGTGAAAATGAAATTATGTAAAACTCTGAGAAAATGATTGGGGGGAAAAAGAGCAGATTGAAAATAAAAGGGCAGGATATACCCCAAACCAGTGTGGTTTGTTTTTGTTGGCTGATTTTTTTTTAAAGTCATATCTAGCTGGCTGGACTAATTCCACAAAGATCCAGCTGATTCTTTTCCTCCTTAAGATGTTTGTTGGAAAGGAAAAGTAAACACTATTTTATGTAAAGATCTGTATGTTGTGAAGATCAGAGAAGGGCCACACATTTCCCTCTCAATTTTGTGTCCCTCTTCAAGCTCCCCTTGCTGGTGAAATCACCAATGAAATCCCTGCCTGTTTGCCAATAATTAGCAGCATGGCACAACAACAACAACAACAACACCCTCCATAGACACAGGCCTTGTTGAGGTGGATGGGTTTGCGTGCTTCGGCTGAGAGCTATGCTGTCAGTAGTGTTGCTACCTGAAGGGTCTCCCACATCAGACAGGTCTCAGCTGAGAAGCCAGACTTCTTGGTGTCCACCAACCATCAATCATGATGAGAAGGAAACAGAAGTCCATATCGGATCAGTCGTCGCCTGGGTCAACAAGGACTGCATCAGATATTATAACTCCTGGACATCTGGTGACAAGTGTGTAACAGGGCTCAGCAGATCCTGTTGAGGAACCAGGACAGGCTGCTGCAAAGCTACTGGAACAACATAAATGCAAAACTTGGCCTCCCACCGAAAATCAAGAAATCATGATATGCTATTACGAGACATATTGTAATTTTCAAAAAAGAATGATGGAAATTTGGAAAAGAAAACACCCAAATAGTGACATAACTGAACAACGATCAATGGACCAGAGAAGGTTTTTCATCTGGAATAAAGTGTTTTCAGAGCTGGAATGGCAAGAACTAAGAAAAGCTGGCAAAAGAAAATTCAACACAGAACAATGACCATACTATGAAAGACAAAGGGAGGGTAGAGGTAGATGCAACAGTGGAAGAGAATGTATCAGTATAGGAACAACTTATGGAACAATCCAGAAATGATGAGTTGACAGAAACGCTGACATCAGTGAAGGAAAAAATAGTAAAACATATTAGCTAAAATACAGATAGGCAAAGGCTCCCCATTTTGTGCCAATTACAAAGTAAAGCAGTAAAAGATTTACTAACAGATGCAAATAATCAGAACAATCCCAACCAGTATGCTAAAGGAAATAAACCAGATCACATATAGCAAAGCTACCATAATAATCATGGAACTTTGTTGCAAGCAGCAAAAATTCCAGAAAATTCCTGGCACTCCAAAATGGCAAAGCTGGCTGGAAAAAAATAATAAACAAATTATATGCAGACATTAGCAATTTAAAACACTTGAAAGAGTTTAAAATGAAAAAGTAAAAAATACGACAAAGAAAGGAAAATAGTTGTTGAAATTACGGAAGAATTAAAACAACGGGTGACAGCTACAGCAAAGAAAATTGGAAGATATGATGAATGATTGAAACAATATAGGGGAAACACGCAGTTTCAAAATAACCAATGGTTATTCTATAAATCACTAGGAGAAAATACAGAGCAAAAGAAATTAGGTCCATGTAACGATGATGGTCTAAACTTTTGGAAAGACATTTGGGAAAGCACAACTGCACATAACAAAAACACCTCATGGATTAAACACATTTGTAAAGAAACTCAAGGAAAACATATGGATGATATTGTAATAACAACTGAAATGATTAAGAGGCAAGTAAAGGCTGTGAAAAACTGGGGTGCACCTGGATTATACAAGCTGAATGGAATTTGGTTAAAGCAGGGGTCCCCAACCCCTGGTCTGCGACCCGGCACCGGTCCATGGCCTAGGCAGGACTAGGCCATGGACACAGATCTCCTGCCCCCCCACAAGCGCCCCCCGCGAGCACACCCCACACATGCACGTGAGTGTGCCACACCCCCGTGCACATGCGCGTGAGCACACCACGCCCACCCATGAGTGTGCCACGCCCCTGCGCAAGCGTGCCATGCCCCCGCATGAACATGCCACGCCCCCACGTGAGCATGCCATGCCTCCGCGTGCACAGACCCCGCCCCCTAACCAGTCCGCAGTTGGGAAAAGGTTGGGGATCACTGGGTTAAAGCATTGAACAAGTCCCCATAAACACATAGCAGTGCAATATAATCACTTACTTCAAAATTCTGCAACCAGAGATTGGATGACAACAGGCTGCACAGTTCTGATAATAAAAGATAATCAAATTAATGATCATAAGATTCCTTTGGTCCCAGTTCTGGGGGAAAGAAATTCTGTGTATAAACTGAATACATACATGAATAATAAACAGGACTTGGGGAAATCCAAGAGAATAATAGCAACTTTGGGATGGGGGTGGGGACCCATGGCACTTTAGAGAATTAACACTACCCATTTGGGAGGCTTTACTGTACTACAGTGCTGTACAATCTGTTTGTAAATAGGAAAGTCTAACAACAGCACCATGTTTCCTCAGTTCTCTTCTAATTTTTAGGGTGAAAACCCCCCCAAGGCATTCTGTCTATGTGAGAGTTGGTTGCTGCTAACCTGATTTCCTGAGATGGCCCAGAATGGACAAGTTACTCTTTGATGTAAGCCAGATATGCAAATGTCAAGGAAACCGGGCTAACAAACAATAGCCGTATTTACTAGAAAGCAAGCTCAACAAAGTTTCAAGTTAGACTTCAATATCCTCTACTACAATATGCAATTCTGCTATACATATTTTTTCCTGCAAGGGAATTACTTCTGAATACACATGCAAGATTATGTGATCTAATAGGGATTAATTTCTTTTACATTAACAGAAGGTATTTCCAAATAATCACGCTGAAGAGTTATCTGTCCCTGCATGTAGCACACAATGTAACAATTACAAAATAGGTTCCTCAGCCTTTCCCCAGACCCCAAGATGCAGACAGAAAATTCTGTTTAAAAGAGCATTTATCACTTAAAGCATGTACAGGCTTGCCATGCTTTCCATTTGACTTTTCTGGTTTCCCAGTCTATTACATGCAAGTCTGTGTCTTTAATTAGAATTGGAGCAGAAGTGTGATTTCTGCCTGAGCAGCTCTTAAAAATTAATATAGGGGGATTATTTTAAAGAGGCCTTAAGGTGTTAAGTCAATACACACAGGTTTAGCTAGCTATTCTCGGGACAGATATTTAATATCACTAGGTTGGCTCACAAAACAATTTACTTCTTCCCTTCCTGCATTAAGAAGTGTGTGAGTATGTGTGTAGGAATCACAAATGTGTATTTTAGAAGTATTCCCCTCTACAGAAGGAAGACATAAGACCCCCCCCTCTCTCTCTCTCTCTCTCTCACACACACACACACACACACACACACGCACACCATCTCCTGAGCTAAGTAAGCTTGTCTCTTTGTGCCTGGAACATGCAGACTATTTTTTCAGTATAAGAAGAATGCCACAGTTATGAATACCACTGAGAAATAAACTCATAAATTTACTGTGATTGTTTGAAAATCAGTAATAGTAATACCTGAGCTCATTTAATAAAGTTTTGCCTCACCCTTAAGACAGAATTTTCTGCAGAATATGCAGACATTTCATTTTTGAAGTACGACCACTAGATTTCCCCAGCCAATGGGGCCATGGGCTGTTTTGGTCGAGTGATTCCGGCAGTTGTGCTCCAAGAAGTAACTTATCCAGACTCTGATCTTATGTAGATAGGAATAAAGAATAAGTAAAGAAAACTGTGAATTTTTTCCATCAATGGAAGCTTTTTTATTCTGTACCCTGATGAGATGATTGAAGTAACCATATGGGTATATGGGTAAAACTAGCTTGCTGTAAGTACCATAATATATTAATAAAACATCTACCTCTTCAGTGTATTAATAAACCATGAGTCTCTTAAAAGTTAACTCATAGAAAGGGGTAAGGAGTTTGTACAGCATGCAGACTAATTATTACTCCCCTTACGGAATTGAGCTTATTCCAAGGAAAAGAGATAATCCTCTTAACACATTTTGCTAAGGCAAATTCCAGGCAACATTTAGATAAACTAATATTACAAATAGGTAGGTAATGAAAATTTATTTATGGTACAGACTGGGATGTGCAATAAGCTCAAGGACTATTTTCTAACACAAAGCAAGACACAAAGTATGATTCTCTCTTTCTGGAAGTGAAATTTTACAAATTTCTAAAATTCTTGATTCACCCTCCATGAATTGGAGAAATTTGTTGAAAAAAAAAATCAAGTAGTACTCAATGAGAATTTCATTTTCATCCCACTATCTTCAGCTATCTTGTTACCAGCAGATGTTTTACTGTTTTTCCCTTACTGATTTTAGGCTGAGTATTAAGGCTGAAGACTGAAGGATGTTTTTCTCTTTTCCTAGTAAACACTGAGATGAGTATAGACTGTTAGAGCAAATTACATCTTTTCAAAATATTTCCCTGTATGAATGCTTGCAGAGAATTCTTTTTATGGAAACAGCAGTTCTTTATAGCAGAAAAGAAAATCAGCATTGTCTATAAATTGCACTTTGCAGTGCTAAAATATTGAGGGATATGCCAGCCATTGTCACTTATTGCTAAAAATTTTAAGCAAAACAAGCTTGTTATCTCCACCTTTTGGGGGAAAAAAATTCTCAATTTCTGAAAAGTTTAGTGGTCTCCACTATTATCATCCACAGTAGTTCTATGTACAGTTTAATAACTGCTGGAGTGATCCTATTCCTAATTAGAAGGGTGCTCTACCAATCCAAATAAGGTAGAGGCTGGTTATTTTTTTAAGTTCCTTTTAATTTTTCTGTTTGTTTTTCCAGTCCCACCACTGGCTTCAAATCACCTATGCCAAGCCCATACTGCTGAGTGGTTATTGCCTATAAACAAAACAAATTGTTTTAAAAGGCAGAGAGTTCAACACTTTGTCATAAATACTCTTCCTATTTAGAATTCTATTCTGGTTTTTTCTTTATCTGTATCAGAGCTTTGCGCAATTTAAAATTATGGAAATATATGAAATATAGGTAAGAGATCTAGCAAATTTACAGTGGAACACTGTTGAAAATGAAGGATTGACTGGCTGCACACCATTACTGAGAGGAAGGAGATGCCCAAGTGTACGACAATGCTTTCCCACACTTCAGGGAGGCTCCTTCTAGGTCCTCCTCTATGCTGATGGGGGAGGGCAAATGTATTTAGTGGAGGCACAGCTGTTCAAAATGGCAACCCTAACTCAAAACTAATATGGTTGAATTGCAGGGATTCAGATCCAAGTAAGAGTTAAGCACTAGTCTCAGAAGGACAGTTTTGTCACTTAATGTGGATGCTGAATGGAAAAATATGTACTTTATTTTCGACGTGAATGTCAAAACAAAAATGGCTGTTTAACTGCATTTCCCAGCATTATTTTACACCAGACATGAAAGAAAACATTTCTACTTAAACAGAAAGCCTTGTTAAACCTAGGAGGCTGAGACCATCATTTTTTGCTATTATATACAGTTTCCACTTCAATACCAGTAGTATACTTTTTAAAAATGTTCACATATAATTTCCAATGCTGTTTATTTCTGTCTTGCCAGTTAGCAAAAGCCACACGCTAAGGTCAGAGTTCAGATCATGTCTGAATACAGAGTGGTGTTTATCCCCCAAAGTAAAACCTAATCATTGTCATAATCTCATGTACTGTGTATCCATCATGTTAACACTTCTCCGGGTTCCTTATCTTTGCTGCCAGGAAAATTGTGTTTATGATATTCTTTCATTACCCAGAAGCAACTGTGTTCAAAGGTGAAAAAGTCCTTGATGAAAATATGAAAACATAATAGGAGGGGTGTCACTTTCAGCAGACATTCAAACTGTGGAATCCTTTCGTAAGTATCCCAAAATATATTAACAGACTTTTATCACAAAAGAAATGGTTGGAATTCTAAACAGATTGAAAGAGAACCTCTCCACTCGGAAGATCCTGTTAAGGGCATCTTAAGCTGTGTATAGATTGAGCAATTGCAAGTAAGGTCTCTTGACTGCCTCTGGTGTATCAATGCTAAGAGATAATGTAATATACTGAAGACAGTACATTCTTATTAGGCATCAGAAAATCTGACAGTTTCACTTTCTGGTTCTGAAGGAGAAACTATGGTCTCAGGATGTAAGAAAATAAATCACACTTTGTTTCAATGCAAAATTGCCAAATTTTACATTTCACTTTCTGCATCACCCAGTTTTTTTTTAAACTCAGGTTTGTTGTGAAGAAATTTGCTCATTTTAATAAATTATTCAATAACAATAAATTTTCACTCATTTCTGCCAAACAAACTTAACAGGTAACATTATTCCCAGTGTAGAGATGTACATGTTGCACCTGCCTCCATAAAGGCATTCAGAATTCTGGCCCTAATTCACAACTACCAAGGCTGAATAATAATAATAACCACAGAACATAGCAGAAATTCAAACTCAGTTTTTAAAGAATTAAGCATTAGTCTTTGAAGATCACATTTGTTTGTTTTTCTTTCTTCCTCATTCCATTTTCTAAATATTTTCAGGTTTCCCATTTCCTTTCATCCTGAATATGACAGATTTTGAAGCTTTGGTAAATTCTTATTTAAAAAACACAGTGGCCAGAATCCACTGGTGTATGTCCACTGAATCCTACTGTTTCTACCAGAATAAACAATCTACTCTCTCCTTGCCCTCTGTGCAGCCTAAACGTCTGCTGAGCAGTCTGGGAATGCTCCTCCTCACCTCCTACAGGCACAGTAGGTGGGCTACGTAGCACCAAACACCTGTTTGGTCAAAGAACAAAACCAGTATGGTGGTTTGTGCCCATCTCTCGGGCATAACAATTGAAATGAAAGAGCAGTGTCACACACATATAGCAAGCACGGCTTGTCATTTGCAGAACAGTTTATGTTCTCAGCCACAAGTAGGAAGTGCTTGACTTTTAAAAGGGAGTTGAAAGGTGAAGGTGAAGGTTAGAGCTGGTTGCCTCAGAGGGGAGTAAAAGGGTGCAGGTAAAAATCTGTAACAGTTGTCATCTTTGGTTTTCATTCTGAAGGGATTCAAGAGCAGGAAAAAAAGAGTCTTTGGATGAAAACATGATAACAAGCAACAGCAGTCATCACAAGGTGGGAAAAGATAGTACAAAACATTACACAAATAGCCCCATCTTGAAGCTCTTATATTCTAAGAGTATCATGTACATGTAATCACAAGAAGGTTACACAAACCTGCAAATGAAGAGAGTGGGAAATATTTGAGTGTCAGTGGGCAGTTGAGGGTGGAAGTGAGGCAGAATAAGAGAGGCTCTCTATCAGATTTTTCTTTCTCAAATGAAAAAGGGATTTAACTTCTCCAGCCTCAAAAAAGGTACCAAGAAAAGAGATACATCTCTTGTATCCTCAGTTTTAAAGAACATGGGACTAACTCCCAAGTATTAAATTCTGGAGGGTAAAAATGCTGGCCAGAATCCTTTTGGCAATTAATGCTTGCATAAGGGAAACTGAAACTGGTGGCAAATTGCCACTCATTAAAAATTGGGCACATGCTCAGAAACACAACCAGCACTTCATTCATGAGTGGAAATTGGCTGCCAACGTTTCCACAATTTCCTTTATACAAGAGTAAACCAGGTGGATTGTTTCAAACAGAAACCAGATGTACAGCAAACCTCTACATTTGGCTCTCAAGTGAAGTCACATGGAAGACAATCATATCAAAAGCACGTATCAACAAATGCCCTTGCCTTTCTCATGCCACAAACCTCTTTCGTTGGAAATATTAAAGAAGGCATACAAATGGTTAAGAGGCCTTTTGATTTGCATGTAGAAATGTTGCTGTACTCCATTTTAAAGGTTTTTTGGGTTTGTTTTTGCTTTAGTGTGAATTTACTCACACTTGAAATATATGCAAAATTCTCATTAGCGTACTTCAATGTATTTACTGACTTGTGTCATGGGTTTCATTTAATGTCAAACACTCAACACTAGAGATGGAGGTGTTTGTATTCATATACGAATACGAATATCCCCGCGCAGCTGGACTTAACGAGGGTCTCGCCCCTGGGGCCGGACCGTCCACTCATGTGTCCAACGGTAGCGGCAGCCTCGCTTATCCTTCCTATCAATCCTGGAGTACTGCTCTCTTCCCACTTGGCTGGCCATTCCAGGCAGGGGGAGGGAGGATGAGTCTCCCTGCACAGCTGCCAAGTGGCCAGCTGAGCAGGAAGAGAGCAGCACTCCAGGAGTGATTGGAAGGATGAGCGAGGCTGCCGCTACCGTTGGACACTTGAGTGGACGGTCTGGCCCCAGGGGCGGGACCCTCGTTAAGTCCAGCTGTGCGGGAATATTTGTATTCATATACGAATACCCCCATCTCTACTCAGCACCAACCCTTAAACCTTTAAGAAGTCACTGTAGAAGTTAACATGGCTAATGTCTTATGCTATCCATTTGATTTATCAAATGCATTGGCACAGATCAACAGATGAGAAATTAAGGTAGTCTGGTAATGGTTTTACCAGGTGCTCTCATCCTCTTGTAGGAAACTGTGTACATTGCATGTGGAAATCATATATGACAATCCATGTGTAGGATTCATGTTGGATGCATGCCACCTCAGGTTCTGTAGGAGGCTCATTACATAGCTGAACCCGCCCGTCAGTTTATACATTTCTTTAATAAAGAAACATTGCCTGGGGATTGCTAGACTAGTTTTGCATTCTCTGAAATCTTTTTGAATTTTTATTAGCTCATTGGCATTCAATCTGTTGGTCTGGGGAACATGCCATCACATTTGACTTTAAAGCAGATATGATTAATAAATTCTTTGAAAGTTTTTATTCAAATACTTAGAAGCTACTAGCACCACCTGTCTTTTTGGAAGTCCACTGAAAATGCTGCAAAAGACCTGCAGAGTATTTTTGTTTGTTTGTTTTGATTAGGAGGTTCTCGCACTTGTATAATAGGTGTGGAGGGGGAAATAACTTGTGCCATTTTTCTCTTCTCTGGTCCTACCTAGAAGGGAGAACTCAGAAGGTGGTGCTGGGAGAATCATGTTCAAAACTTTGGCCTACAGTGTCCTCAGGATTCTGTTTTGTCTCCTGTGTTATTTAACATCTACATGAAACTACTGGAAGAGGTTATCCAGAGTTTGGGGGTTCGATGTTACCAGTATGTGGATGATACCTAACTCTATCTCACCTTGCCAAGGAGGCTGTCACAGCTCTAGATCAGTGTCTGATGTCAGTAATGGACTGGATGATGGTGAATAAACTGAAACTTAATCCAGGCTAGAGATGAACACGAACTGGCACAATGGCAGTTCATGATGGTTTGTGGTTCATCAGTGTCCATGAACCCTGAACCACAAACTGTATTGAATTTTTAATTTTTTTTAAAGTTCATGCTTTGTTTGGGCCCATCTCTCAACGAAGGGGCACTTTCATGAGCTCCAGCATCTACCTTACTTGCTCTGGGTCTCGTTCTTCCCTCCGCTGCTGCCACACTGCCTAACTAGGTAGAACAATAGGTTATCTGGGGCCTGCTTCCTGCCCTGGTGCTTCCTGGAAGGCTTATGGTATTGTGGGTAGTGTAGTTCAGGATTCCCTATAAATAGTCCAATGGGCCCCAGACAGTCTAGTCCTACTTAGCTGGACAGTGGCAGCAAAGAGTGAATAAGGCTGGTGCTGGGGCCCATGAAGGGGAGTTTTCTGGAGGGAGAAAACAAAGTGAAATGAAACACCAACAATGAAAACATTCAGTATTTCATTCCACTTCATGAAAGCATGATTCTCCAAATGATTCCCCGAATGGTCCATGAAATGAACTGACCCGGTTTTATGGGGTTTTTTTTTTTGGTGGTTTGTTTCATGCCCGTCTCTAATCCAGACAAGGCAGAGGTGCTCCTGGTCAATTTAAAGGCTGCTGGATTCCTCTCTGAGCCTGGATGTCCAGGTTTTGATGGTGGCCAAGAATACCTTTGCACAGTTAAAACTAGTGCACAAGATGCATCTGTTTCTTAAGAGGTCTGATCAGGCCATGATGACACATGCCCTAGTTAGATCTTGGCTGGATTACTGTAACATGTTCTATGTGGGGCTGCCTTTGGAAAGTGTTCAGAAACTCCAGCAGTTTGCTAACTGGACTTGGTTAAAGGAAATATATAACTCCCCTGTTACAGCAACTCCACAGACTGCTGATCTGTTCCCGGGCACAGTTCAAAGTACAGTGGTGCCTCGATTTACGAACATCCCGACATACAACCATTTCGAGTTACGACCAGCTCTGGCTGCAAAATTTTGCTTCGACTTGCAGCCGGAGCTTCCACTTATGAACAGAAAAAGGCAGGGGGAAAAGGCGGGGAATTCAAATTGCTAACTGTTGGTAATGACGAGGCTGCTTCTTTGTAGCTCTTTCACCCCAGCAGTTAGAGAGTGTGCGATCGGAGGAGGCTGCCTGGTAAGGTAAGGTGCTGTTTTCTGCTTTTTAAAAACTGTTCTGGGTGTTTTTGCAGCATGGTTTTGGGCTGGGGGGGTTATGTTTCTGTGCTGTGATGGGTTTTGGGGGGTTTGTTTGTTTTTTGGGTTTTTTTTCCCCATTTCCGATGGGTCTTGGGGGGTTTGGTTGCTTTTTGGAGTGTTTTTCCCCATTTCCGATGGGTCTTGGGGGGTTTGTTTGTTTTTTGGTTCCCCCCCCATTTCTGATGGGTCTTGGGGGGTTTGGTTGCTTTTTGGGGTTTTTTTCCCCATTTCCGATGGGTCTTGCATGCTTCCCTTGCTTTTTCCTTTGTTTTCTTTGCATTTCTGATGTGCTCCATTTGTTTTCTTTGCATTTCCGATGTGCTCCGTTTGCTTTTTCCTTTGTTTTCTTTGCATTTCCGATGTGCTCCGTTTGTTTTCCTTGCATTTCTGATGTGCTCCGTTTGCTTTTTCCTTTGTTTTCTTTGCATTTGCAATGGGTTGCATGCTTGATTGCTTTTTGCTTTGCATTTGCAATGGGTTGCACGCTTGATTGCTTTTTGCTTTGCATTTGCAACGGGTTGCATGCTTGATTGCTTTTTGCTTTACATTTGCAATGGGTCTTGCATGCTTGATTGCTTTTCTCCCCCCCCCCCCCCTTCAGCCAGAAGGGATTAATTGCGTTTCCGATGGGGCTTGCTGAGGGTTTTGTGGTTTTTTTGGTTATTTTTTTCTTCGGCCGGAACGGATTAATTGCATTTCAATGCATTTCAATGGGAAATGGTGCTTCGACTTACGAACATTTCGAGTTACGACCATCTTCTGGAACCAATTAAGTTCGTAAGTCGAGGCACCACTGTACTGGTTTTAGCCTATAAAGCCCTAAATGGCTTGGGTCCAAGCTATCTAAAAGACTGCATCTCTTTATGAGTCTACCTTGGGCATTAAGATCACCAGAGGCGGCCTTTCTCTTGGTCCCAGCGCTTTCACAGGAACTCTTGGTGGGGACATGGGAGAGGGCCTTCTCTGTCACTGCTCCCAAACTTTGGAACTCTCTCCCATGGGAAGCTAAGCTTGCCCCATCTTTGCTGTCCTTCTGCAATCAGGCAAAGACCTTACTGTTCAGGCGGGCATTTCCTTAATGACTGGCAGTCTGAGAAGGGTTTTTTTTTTTTAAATGGATTGTTGTGCTCTGTTGCTTTTAAATGTGTTTTCAGTATTGATTTTATTTACTTTTAATGTAATACTTATTTAATTCTTTTTAAGTATTTGTATACTTACTGTTTTTAGTTTTTAAATGTCATCTTTTTAATGATGTAAGCTACCTTGGGTCCTTTAAAGGAGAAAGTGGGGTAAAAATATTTTAAACAAACAAACTTTTTGGAACTAATGTACCTGGTGAATTCCTGCCTGTTATACAGCTACTGAAAGCATAAGATGCCATATTCTTCAAAGGATAAGTTACAGTACATGAGCCAGAGGGAATACATTAATGCTTATAGAAAACTACAGTTAGCTAGAAATTACTTCCTAGTATCCTCAATAATCACATAAAGGGGAGGTTTTCAATGTACACTTAAGAGATATTTAGCACCTGGCATTCTGCTTCCATCTCCCCTTACAATGTTGCTGAAAAACTAATTAGCTTTTGTAGGAATTTTCAAAAGAATCAGCAAAAAAAGAAAAAAAAAGAGCAAAGCCCAACGCCAACATGTCATGAGGTATTGGAATAAATAAGCAGAATGGCTATCATTAAACCTTAAGGTGCTTGTAGGACAAAAATCACAGCTATAGCATGCAATTCCAGCTTTCTGTGTTACAGGAAGGAAGGACACGGAGATTGAAAAGGTCAGCCTAAATGATAATAACTAATTCAGAAGCAAGATGTCAGTGCGGAAACTGTAGAAGGAAGGATTAGGCAATACGCAGTTCAGGAAGACATTTTCATACACCAAGCATAGTTAGAATACAATATGGCATAAACTGACAAGGTCAGCATTTACCAATGGTTTAAGGAGGAAATGGACAGAATCTGAAAAACATATGCTGAATATACACACATAATTTAATAAACCATGCAAAGCTATTGTTGAGTAGTGACTTTTTGGAAGAGGAGGTAGTGATGCCATGTTCTTTTAGACCTACAGAATTGAACTGCTAGTCTTATCCTCTACATGTTTGTATGACTAAATATCTATCAGCTTGGACCAAGGTTTTTTGGTGGCACTCATATAGAAGTGGTCATAACCAGCCCTGGATATTAACATAACTGCCAAAAGCAAAGGAGCAGAATCTGTGCCTGTTGCAGTGAGGCTGGGACCTGCTCTCTCTGACCCAGCAAAGGCCAAGAGTGATAGAAATCCAGCAACATCAGAAATGACACATGTTCCCCTTGCCTGGTATAAAGTAAAAAGACCAATTATTTGGAATTTGAGTGACCACAAACTACTTGTCTTGTCCTGGCAAGTAATCTAAAGTTGGACAATCTGCAACAGATGACAAGAGAGGAATGGGGTTGGGAGGGTAGTCCAATAAATGTGACTGGGGATAGGCTAATGAGGATAGAGATAGCAATGAGGTGGAGGCTGCAGAAGGCTGGAGGAAGGGATCAGGAGACAGAATGGAGGTAGGGAGAAAAAGATTGTTTGTATGGAAGAACAGATGAAGATGGGCTTGTTCAGAATGAAAGTGGGCAGACATCAGAAGGAATGACACCAGTGAAGACAGTGAGTGTACTGAAAGTACACTATATCTGTTTGTTTGCTTGCTTCACCACAACTGAGTTCACTGTCAAAGACACAAACTGCCTATAGGTTTCAAAGTATTCTTACCTGTTCAGAAATAGAAGCTACTGTGCTAAAACATCACAAACAGGTTTAGATGCAGCCACTGTTTTCTTACAGTATTTTACTTTTTTAATTTCAAGGATTGTCATGAGCAGGATGAACAGACTACCTCCAGCCTGGCACTCTGTGCAAGGAGATGGATTTTGTATGCACTCAGGCTTTCTTGCTCCTTGTCCTACCAGCCAGTCATAATACATTTACTCATGAATTTTTTTTTTTAAATTGTAGAGGATCTCAACTGTCTGTTGTTACAAAGAACAGGGTATTATTTACACTGTGGTTTAAACACAGTGTTAAAAATGAAATAAATTTAAATGGTGACGTAAAAGCATCTCACATTTCACTGTAAACCACTCTGAGGAAACAGAAGCTGCAGAACAGCACCCCTCCCTGCAGCTCAACTGAGCTGTGAAAAAACAGAGTGGGGTTCCTCCAGATTCAGAGGGAGCAGTGAGAGAGGGAGAGATAGCCAATGTTTCCTTCCTTAGCAAAGTGGTGGAGAGGGTGGTGGCTGATCAGCTTCAGGCTCTTTTGGATGAAACCAATGCCCTGGATCCATTCCAGTAGGGCTTCAGGCCGCGCCACGGCACAGAAACGGCACTGGTCGCACTGTTGGATGACCTGTTGAGGGAGGCTGACGGGCAAAATGTCCTTGTTGGTCCTCCTCGATATCTCAGCCGCCTTCGATACCGTCGACCATGGTATCCTCCTGGGGAGGCTCTCCGAGCTGGGAATTGGTGGCCTGGCGCTTGCCTGGCTCCGATCCTTCTTGGAGGACCGCCCTCAGAGAGTACAGCTTGGCGACAGTGTATCGGCCCTGTGGAGCCTCAATTGTGGGGTCCCGCAGGGCTCGATCATCTCCCCAACACTGTTTAACATCTATATGAGGCCGCTGGGTGGGGTCATCAGGGGGTGTGGGGCCTCGTGCCATCAGTATGCTGATGACACGCAGCTCTACATTTCCTTTTCACCTACTTCAGTGGATGCCGTTCTGTCCCCTCAGCGTTGTCTGGAGGCTGTATTGCAATGGATGCAGGAGAATGGGCTGAGGCTGAACCCGGAGAAGACGGAGGTCCTGAGGGTGGGCGGCCCCTCCATTGGTGGCTTGGGAAACTCCCTCTCCTTCGGGGGGGGGGTGACTCTCGCCGCAAAGAGTGAGGTTCACAGCTTTGGAGTACATCTGGACCCGGCGCTCACCATGGAAACCCAGGTGGCGTCAGTGGTCCGCTCCGCCTATTACCATCTGTGGCGGATTGCCCAGCTGCGTCCCTATCTTGATGGCAGGGCCCTCACCACTCTGGTCCACGCGCTTGTAATCTCGAGATTAGACCACTGTAATGCGCTCTACGTGGGGCTACCTTTGAAATTGATGCAGAAGCTTCAAATGGTGCAGAATGCGGCAGCCAGATTACTTAGTGGAACGAGAAAACACCAGCATATCTCTCCCACTCTGGCTGCCTTGCATTGGCTGCCCATTCGTTTCCGCATTGATTTCAAAGTGTTAATGATGACATATAAAGCCCTAAACGGTTTAGGACCTCGATACCTAGCAGAACGCCTTCTCCCACCTAGATCTACTCGAGTCACTCGCTATAGCAAGGAAAGACGGCTGAGCGCCTAACGCCGAGAGAGGCCCGGAAAGAAAGAACAAGAAACCGGGCCTTCTCGGCAGTGGCCCCTCGACTTTGGAACAGCTTGCCATCAGAGATCTGCCTGGCACCCTCGCTGTGTGTTTTTAAGAGCCAATTAAAGACTTGGCTCTTTAGGCAGGCCTTCCCTCCTGTCAATACTTGACTTTTACTTTTACTTAGTTTTTTGTCTATTTTCCCATCTTGATCAACACTAATATGTCAATTTAATTTATTCTTTTAACTGTTTTTATGAATGATTTTATTGTGACCCGCCCTGAGTAGACATTGTCTAGAAGGGCGGGATAAAAGTCTAATAAAATAAATAAATAAATAAATAAATAAATAAATAAGAGATGTAAGCATTAATGTAGTCACCAGCAATTTTGCTATCTGCTTAACTGAGCTTGGGTCATGTGATATTGGCATATGCAGGGAAAGGTTTGATGAAAAGACACCCAGGTCTGTTGCCATATAGCTTCTGTACTTAGCTGGTGTGTTTTGTGTTTCCTTCTGCCCAGGTAGCAATGGCTGGAAAAGGCAGTTTCGTGATCTTCCAGCAGCTGATACCAATGGGTGGGTTCACAGTATTTTAGCAGCAAATATTTGTGCCCTTTAAATTTCCTGGGCTGTGGATCAAAGCCCCAGCCACTCTGTGTTAGGCAATCAACCCCAAGGCCACAGATGTGCTGCTGTTCACACTTAGGTGGAAGTGTGTTTTTCAGTGTTCCTGTTCATATATATGGCAGAATTAGGACTAATTCAGTGGTAGAAGACTTGCTTTGCATGCTGAAGTTCTTAGATTCAATCCTCAGGCTTAGAAAGGTTCCTGTCTAAATTCCAGAGAGCTGCTGCCAGTCAGATTTAGCAATACTGAGTAGGATGAACAAATGATCTGTCTCATTCTATAGCTGCTTCTAGTGTTCTCAATGACAAGTCTCCCCTTTGGACCATAGCTTTCCATATAAGGAATACAATGATGCAGGAAGATGGAGCTGGAATGCTCCCCTAGTCATGTGTTGATTTAACTAGATAACAAAATGCCTGAATATGTTTATGATTTGATTAACTTGGGAGTAACTCTCATAGATCTCAGTAGGACTGAATAGACTAGAGCATATAAGGATTGCTGAATTACTTAAAAAAAAACACCCTGCTTTCCACTTTTAATGAAATGTGGCTTGAAAATAAGCCATTCACTTACAAGATATATATATGTATTATCTGCTGACAATACCAATTTATGGCTACCCTTCCAGGCTTTCTGAAGTAGAGAATACTCAGAAGTGGTTTACCATTCCCTTCTTTGGGCGAGGGGTCGCTCTGGGACTGTGCACCTTACTCATGGCCATACAAGCTGGCTCTTATCACAAGAGGAATAGTGGGGAATCGAACTTCCAACCTCTGGCTATACCTAAACCAGTGAGCTCTGTAGCAAGCTATCCACAAGATAATACCACTGTATTTACCATGAGAACTGCTTTCTGCATTTCCTGCTCCAGTCCACTGTTGAGCTAGAAAAGTATTTGATAAAACATAGTCTTGGGAAAGGCTGAGTTAACATTTCAGGATATTTTCCTATTATACAATCAGAAAAGGCAAGCGAAAGTGAAATATATTTTCAAGGGCAAATCAGTTCTGAAGGCTGTATGCAGAGCATATTCTAGAAAACCAGATGTCTTTTACTACAAAAACCTTGAGTAGATTAGTTATGCTAAACTTCTTCCACCTGTCAAGGTCAGCATCTGGGCTACACTGTGTGACTCAGCTAACAAGATGAAATACTGTAGGTTGTTAAAACAATCGAGGAAGCTGGATGACCAGATGTGAACTGCCCAAGGTTGAAACATTAGGGTACTTACAGGCTCCTCCCCCCTCAAGAGTCTGCTATTGCATTTTTAAAGACATGTTAATCTTCCAGTTTTAACGAGCAGCCAGCATAAAATGATTTAGAAAAAACAGAATCAACTTTTGCATCATGCAGATTCCTTAAATATGATCATTGTTACAAATTGATAGGTACTATACTTCTTTTTACACACTGTTACACAAGGCATTGAGTTACTTTTGCAAAATGTATCACAAAAATATCAGTACAATAGAAAGAAGAAAGAAACAGTATAAAAGGCACATAATTCACAGTGGAAAGAGCTGAAGTTTAAAACAGCAGCCAAAAACATAAAACAAGACTCTTTAAAAAGTGATACCTTTAAACACACTTAATTTAAATAAATAAAATTTTCTTATAAAAGCAACAGGTGTTTTTATGTGTTTCTGTTTATGGATGCTGTAGCAAGAATTATCTGTCTCCCATGCACAGGAGCAAAGAAGTCTGTTTCTGGTCAGTATCACTTCCACATGTGTGTTAATCTGTAATTAAAAGAAGAAGATTCAACAGAGAGAGAAAAACTCTCAGGAAAAAAAAATTGTACTGAATGCATTCTAGGGATTTTTTGACCCTCATTAGAATTCCAGTGTATTGAGGGTTAGCAGTATCATTATGCTTAGGGTTAAAGTTAAATTTATACCTCTTGCTTTTCCTGAAACCACAAAGAATTCCAGTCTACCACAATGGACGACCTTTGGCAAGCAGAGTAAAACCTCCACCTTCTTGGCATGGAACATTTTATGTCCTCATACAATACATTGGCTGGAACAGATGCAACACAATACAGGGCATTGCCTGGGTCAAAAGAGTACCCCAGTGACCAAGAGCCATAGCTTTGCTAACACATTTCTTGTCCCACCCAGCTTATATCTATAAGAAACCCTAAAACTATCCATGGGAAGTGGTTGAAACTCAGGAACATGATTTATAACTTATGTGATGTAGCCACATGGGGAATGCTGTCCTTATAGGGATAGATTGGTGTGGATTCTGCAATCAAACATGACCCTGGGGGACTACAACACCCTATCCAAGTGGATGAGAATTAAATATTATTTACAATTTATTTATTTATTTATTTATTTATTTATTTATTTATTTAATTGAACTTCTACCCCGCCCATCTAGACCAAAGGTCTACTCTGGGCAGCATAAGTAACGTAAGTTGTATGAGTAACATCATAATTGCATTTTAAACATTCTTTCTCACTAAACAAGCATCTGTAAATACATTTGCTCACAAAATACAAATTTCTGAACAGATTTTATGTGGAAATATGGATGTTTATAACACATCTTAACCAAAGAGCTGATTTGCAATAGTCAGATACATTTGAGATGCCAATTTATTATCTGAGGATAATTTAGGGAGTGACAGATTAAGTTAGTAGCAGAAATTGTAAAGAATAAATTCTTCTATCATCCCTACCTCTTTCATTATCTCCCTTACCTAAGACAACTGAGGGACATAAATAAGAATCTTTGAAGTAGATCTATGGCCCTGGGTAAGTTCTTATGATGGAATGCAATGAGTGAGATATTCTTGTCCCAGATCATCAGGGTCAGAGCATGCACCAGGAATTGAGCCCAGGAGCAATTATCCACTGAAGGTAATAGCAATCAGTTTAAAGACTGCTGTATATATTTTTATACTATATACTATAGAAATGAATATAATTTTATACTTCCTACCAATCTTTATTGCAAAAGATATTGGAGAGTAGTCCAAACATGGGCCATTCCCTTTCCCTCAGCATGCATCTGAAGAACTGTCAAATAAAAAATAATGAAATTTTCTAACAACCTTTAGATTGCTTAGACAAACACAGAAGAATAGAGATAGAGCTTTCTTGTGTATGGTGAAATTACCTCTATGTTCTTTGTCACTTTCTTTAAAAAATAGCTCACAAACAACCTAGCATAAACACTTTCTTTCTTTCTTTCTTTCTTTCTTTCTTTCTTTCTTTCTTTCTTTCTTTCTTTCTTTCTTTCTTTCTTTCTTTCTGATACCCTCAATTTCTAAATACAATTGTGAAACCTTAAAAAATACCTGCACCTGATCTGATCAAATAATCGTAGAACTTCAGAGCCGGAAGGGACTTTATGGATCATCGAGGCAATCTTGGTAAGCTTCATTCTGTCAGAATGGGCACCTATGACTGCAAATCTCTTTCACTTTTTCTAGCCAGTATGAAAATTTTGGAAGTTTCATTCCTCTCTCTCTCCCTCCCTCCTTTCCTCTCTCCCTCCTTCCCCCTCTCCCTCCTTCCCCCTCTCTCTTTTCTTTTCTTTTCTTTTCTTTTCTTTTAAAGAATGTAGCACAACAGTCCCTTCATCCAGTTTTCTGACTGGAGCAGGCTTAATCTCCTCATAACAGGTGTCTAAAAACTTCACCCACTTCTGACAAAAATAAAAATGATTCCAACAATATTTTGATTTCTGGTGATGCTTCCAATGATACTTAAGTGGAAGCAGAAATCTTTGCATTTCTAAATATCACCTTGGTTCCTGGACCCACGCTGAATCTGACAGCCTTCAAATCAATCTGAGCCAAATTGTTTGAGACATTTTCCCTCTGCCCTCCCCATCTAAATGGTGACTTCCTGTATCTGTGGTAGGTGTTCATGCAAATTATTATCTTAGAAGTTTTAAAAAAATGCAGATCTCTGGTACTGTACCACACACCATATCACATTTTGTTTAAGAGTCTCCTTCACCTTCCAGAAAGACTACTGAGAGGCGCAGAAGGAGCCTCCATAAATTATTATTGCAGTAGATTGGTCAATCTTGGAAGCGTGGGGGAAGAGGTACACCCTCTAGATTTGGTGACCTGGGTCAAAGACCTAGTTGCCCCCACTCTAATTACAGCCCTAATTAACATCATTTTGAAAACCCACAATGAAGGAAAGTCCACCACATTCTGAAGTAATCTGTTTCACTGTTGAACAGCCCTTCAAAATTTAGTCAAATGTTTTAATGTTTAGTCAAAATTTATTTCCTTGTAATTTGAATCCATTAGTGGGGGACCTACCCTTGGGGGCAACAGGAAACTGAGGCTGTTTCATCTTCCTTGTGACTAGTTCCTCAAAAATGTGAAGATGGCTACTGTATCACCTCACACTCTTTCCTTCTCCAGGTGAAATATACCCAACTCCCTCAACTGTTCCTTAGGAAGCCTGAGAAGGGTCACATAATATGTTATCATCTGAGCTAATCCAAAAGTTTCAGTGCTCCCATTTTGCCACTGATCCCAAGAGCAAATTAGGCAGGAGTTTACTAGCTCTACTTAGAAATTTCTGTCACAAAGTTGTCAAGTATCAGTCCCTTCAAGGCTGGTTTCTGATATAAAAACCTTGATTCTCATCACAAAAAATCACAATATCTATTTCTGTACAGACCAGCACACAACTGACAATGATTTCAAATGAGTAGAGAAAGGAGTTTTAATAAAACACATTAACACTAAACTCACATTATTGTCTGGATTTCTCTTACCACGATTTCCCCCACCCCCATTCATCAAGCTAACAATGAGATGAAAAATGAACTAGGCATAATTCAATACAGAATTAAGTATCCATGATTTTAATGGGCTTAAGCACACATTACAGTGCTGAAGGATGGACACAGCATTCTTTGTCACCTTATTAGACAAATAATGAACTGTGCGTTAAAAGAAAAATCATTTCAACGATCCTTACTACATGTTCGTTCTGACCAATTTGTGATGTATTTTCCCCCACAATGCCAGTTCTTCAGACTTTTACTAATGTTACCAAGCTCAATGTTGACAATTAATGAGACATGTATTCTGAATGTAAATGTTTATGATACAAATTGCTGTTTTCAAGGAGTCACATGAATCACTGCATTCAACCTTTTCAAACCATGATTAGTGTCCATTTTCTTCCTAATTATTTTTTGATATTTAAAGCTCTAATATTGCTGTTGCAATAACATCATAAATCATGTGAGACAAAATAGGAATGAGGCACAGGACAGATATTTACACTGATGACTAAGTAAGGCAAGGTAAATATCAGCATCACTCCAGCAAATATTGTTACAACAATTTTTAAGAGAGAAAAAATCTGATCCATCACACTATTTAAATAGGATTTCTAGAGATCTATCAAGGAATTAATAATTTGAATAGTACATCTTTCTAACTTTGAATTGAAAATTTATGCTACCATTAAGGTGGAGAATAGTAGCCTTACCTGGGTTTTTAGGAATTGTGTATGCCAAACTCAGAAGAAAGGGAGAATGACAATTTTGCTTTCCTTTTTTTGTGCTTTCTAAAGGGGAAAGCCTCCAGTATTTTGGGGATCTCCATGCAATTTGGAATCCTTGACAATCAACATTCAAAATCACATGGAGAGCTACCTTAGATACATTCAGAAACTCTTGCCTTCAGAAGGATTCCTTCCAGGTATATAGATCATGAAGGAGGTAGGGCTAGCAAGCTCACTTTCCTAGTTTATTGCAGATAATTCTTGCATCCTTACATATAATAATCATCATCTTACAACTGCAGAGCTGGAAGGGACCCTATGGATCATCGAGTCCAGCCCTTGTCAAGGAGGCACATTGGGGAATTGAACTCCCAACCTCTGGCTCAGTAGCCAGATACCGAAACCACTGAGCTATCCAGATAGGGCTGTTATATCTTTCTTGACCAGTTTTGTTATATGAAAAACAAACAAATTGGATAATATTGCATGGATAATGTGTAATAAAAAATTTAGAGCTAAAAGTTTCAGTTGCAACACATTCCAATCAAGACCAAAAAAAATTATTCCTCTCGTCTGGCCTCAATCTAAAGACCATTAATAGGAAGTAGATTTCATTCTGAGCAATCCTGTTCATGCAATTGTTGGTTTCTAAAAATAACATTCCTTACCCCGTGAACATGTTAATGGAAAAAGCCCTTTTAGCACCTCTGTTTGCAAACATACTGGAAATTAGGGATGTGCATGGAAATGACATGGACAGAGTTTGGTGCAGATTTCCCTTGTTCAGTACTGCCCATCTTAGTGGCAGACTGGGCATGCCTCGAATTCCAAAATCTGGAATAACTGCACATTTGAAAAGAAATATTGTGCACCATAGAAATAGGCACCTTTCAAAACTATGTCAGCCTCCCAGCACAAATATATTTCAGATAATGGGGAAATGCATGCAAGGAATACATATAATCTGGGAAATACACACAAAAATGGAAAATGATGAGATATATTTGCCTTGTTGAAAAACATGTAGACAAAAGCAACATGTATAAGATGTGGAGGAGTGAAAAACAAAGGTGGACTTCATGGATATATGCATCCCAGCAAAAGCATGGCTCATTCAATATAGCTTAGTATAATAACTTGTGTCAATGAACCACTTAGGATCATAGGAAACTATTTTATGCTAAGCGAGATGATTAGTCCATTGAGCTCAGTGAAATTAACTTATGACTGGCAATGGCTCTTCAATATCTCAGGCAGGATTCTTTCCTAATCCTATTTGGAGAACTTTGGTACTCTGTGGTGTTCTCCCATTCGAGGCCTGTCTCTGCATAGCTTCCAAAATCAGATGAGATCCATATGTTCAGATACTGTAGTGACTCACATTCTGCACCACATACTCGGCAGACTGATTGGCATAGCTTTCCATTAAGACTGGTGTGGTGGGAGGGGCATGTTAGATCTCCAGATGGTTCTAGCTCCACCATATTACTAGTGGCCCATGTTAGAGAATAAGCAATTGAAAAATGCCATGACGCTCTCTGAATAATTTTGAAATAGTCACTGCAGCCATTGTTGCCCACTCTGCTGAAGACCTCCAACAACTCATGAATCGTTTTAGCAAGGCCTGCCAAGACTTTGGACTAACAATCAGCCTGAAGAAAACACAAGTCATGGGCCAGGGCGTGGACTCACCTCCCTCTATTACCATCTCCACGCAAGAATTGGAGCTTGTTCATGACTTTGTGTACCTTGGCTCAACGATCTCTGACACTCTCTCCCTAGATGTCAAGCTGGATAAACGCATTGGCAAAGCAGCTACCATGTTCTCTAGACTCACAAAGAGAGTGTGGCTTAATAAGAAACTGACGGCATATACCAAGATCCAGGTCTATAGAGCCTTTGTCCTGAGTACACTCCTGTACTGCAGTGAGTCCTGGACCCTTTGTGCACGGCAGGAGAGGAAGCTGAACACGTTCCATATGCGTTGTCTCTGACGCATTTTTGGTATCACCTGGCAGGACAAAGTTCCAAATAGAGTAGTCCTAGAACAAGCTGGAATTTGTAGCATATATACATTACTGAAACAGCGACGTCTACGTTGGCTTGGGCATGTCGTGAGAATGGCTGATGGTCGGATTCCAAAAGATCTCCTGTATGGAGAATTAATGCAGGGAAATCGCCCCAGAGGGAGACCACAGCTGCAATACAAGGATATCTGCAAGTGGGATCTGAAGGCCTTAGAAATGGATCTCAACAGATGGGAAACTTTGACATCTGAGCGTTCAGCCTGGAGGCAGGCGGTGCATCATGGCCTCTCCCAATTTGAAGAGACCCTTGTCCAGCAGGCCGAGGCAAAGAGGCAGTCACGAAAGCAGCAAAATCAGGGAGCTGGACAGGGGACAGATTGTATTTGTCTTCAGTGTGGAAGGGATTGTCACTCTCGAATTGGCCTTCTCAGCCACACTAGACGCTGTTCCAAGTCCTCCATACAGAGCACGTTACCATAGTCTCTCGAGACTGAAGGATGCCTAATCTAGTCACTGCAACCCTGTTCAGAGGTTCTAATCTTCACCCATCAGACTTAGAACAATGCAATGGGGAGAGAAGTGACACTTCGCTAGTACCAACTTCTCTGCCATGTCCCTGTCATTACCTTCTCCACCAGGATAGGTTTAGTTTGAAGTAGGAAATCTATACGCATGTAGAGCCCCTGTATTGTTTAGAAGTCCATGCAACTGGCATTTTAAATGGCAAAGGAAACCTGCATACGTAGATCAGTCTCATCACTTCAAACGCTCCCTATCCATTATGGAGTACACAATCTTTTTCTTCACTAGAGACTGCATGTGATGCAGGACTCAGGAGCCACTTACTTGTGTGCACACATGCGCACACGCGCGCGCGCACACACACACACACAGTGCACTGTATTGTGAACCTTGGGAACACTGATACAGATGGCTTTTCCCTCACAGTTCACAGCATCAAGGAATTTGTGGCTAAAATCCCCCAAAGTGAGTAGGTTTGAGCAAAATGTAATAAGCATATTAAAGCAAGTACTGTGCTTGTCTTAACAATAACAGGGAGAGCTGATCTTGTTCTTATATATTCCAGAGCCAATGAAAAATGTCTTTACAAAGATCTGATGTTACTTTTAATGGCAGCAGCATGTCTGGAGTTGGCAAAGTAGAAACACTCCACCAACGTTAATATGCATACAAGCTCCAGCAACTTCTGGGAAATAGTATTATCTGAAAAGTTGATACATCCGCTATTGATTGCCAGAAGAATGGGAAAGGCAGAGAAAATCTGTTTGTTTAACTTATAAACTCAAAGGCATTGATGCCTACTCCTCCAGAGCAGCAGCATTTTGGAGAGATTTCTCATAAGAAAGAGAGATGGGACCTGTATATATCTATCAGTATTCTGTGGATACTGATTGTCCATTCTAACTGAAGGATAATTAAAGGTAGACAACACATAGGTTGTGTGTTGGAGTCTGTGTGTCCTTGGTTCTCTTCCTTATCAATTGTGTTCTTTCTTTTAACACTAGAAGAGAGAAACATTTTATGATTTTGTAGTAATATACTTCTTTGAATCTCTTTAGAAAATTATTCTCATTTTTGTTTCTAGGAAAGTGCCTGTATAAGGAATGCTAGATAATGGACTGAGAAGCCTGTACCATGCTATAATATTTACAGGGGAAAAATCAACAGTAGTGTGTGGGGGTGGGGTGGGTGGGAGGTGAAGTGCAGTGGGATGCCAGAGCACCTTGGGTTACCATAGTTAAGGATGGGGGTAAATGTGGCCAATAAGCTGCAGGTCAGGCTCTGTGGTGCTGGCTAAACTCCAGCAGTAACTCACAAGTGAAGTAAGCCCATTAAATCAGTGAGGATTTGGTGACTCAGCTCCTGTGTATGTTCTGTTGAGTCAATGAGCCTACTCTAATTGTGACTGGCTAATAGAATTTTGATGATATGTAAAAGTCTGTGTCAGTGGAGAACTGAAACAACAGAGTAGACAGGATCACTGCATGCAAACCCATCCTCCACTGGCATATGATAGGGGTGGATATTCAAGGAGTCTTCATCTCTCAGCAGCACCCACTTCTCAGGGTTTTTGCATAGATAAAATGAATAGGTTGAGGGGAGCAGGAGAAAACCACGTACTCCTCCCTCAGCTTCTTTTCTAAATGTATATCTAAATAAATACTGTCAACCTAATTTTGGACAATAAGCAAAAGCACACTCGCTAAAATACATGCCCCACTGAGTATGGTAGAATTTAACACTGCTTAGAAAATATTCTTTCATGGGACTCCAGTTCCTAGGATGAGTGTGTCCATGATGGGTCGAAGAATCTGGGAACCGAAGTCCAAAAAGTAAGTTTTCCAAACTATGGAATGTACCTTCTGAGCAGGCATCAATATGACTGCACTCTTGAGCACTTCCTTTAATAATATAAATGCACATCCCTTTGCTATGAGTTGCAATTGTCAGTCTATTGTCTCTGCTCTCCTTAAATTACTATAAGCTGCCTTGTTAAACAACTAGTTTAAAGGTGAAGCAGACTTTATTAAAGAAGAAGCCTCTAACAAACAGACAGGCAAACAAATAAAAAAGCACACAAGCTTGTAATCCCAAGCTTATGTCTTCCAAAGTGTGTGACAGGTGGAGAGGAGAACTGGTAAAACAATTAAAAGAGAGGAATAAACATTGGATTCTATGTATCCTATTTAAAAGAAGGAAAAAGGAGTCAGTTCCCATAAGTGGCTCAAGAATATATATTACAACCACGGATAGGCTCATGTAGTGAAAGATTCTTCTGAGAAACCCCCATATATGGTTCCAGACCAAGAACATCTAGGTGACTTTGTGCCTTTGCTGTTCTATAATCCTTTGAGCAATCTACTAGCGAACCACTCTGACCTTCCTTGACTCACAGCTTTGATTCCTGGCAACCCTCTGGTAGGTCCCGGCACCTCCAGCTTTTTGTTGAACAAATGAAAACATCACTTGGAAAACTCATTCCCTTTCGACCAATATCCACACTTCATCTATTCAATCTGCAGTCCCAATGTCTTTCCCATTTGCAATTTTTTGTATTGTTATTACAAGCTTTCAGATCGGTTTAACAACCTCCAGGGTCTCATTTATATCCCACAGTGCATTGTGGTTTTTTTTCCCCATTACATTTTTTAAAAAGCCCATTCTCTAGAGAGTAAGGTCACAAGACCGAGTAACTATTGTGCCTGCTAATACAAAAGCAACGGTCTGCTCTTATAAAATCCTGTGAAGCTTTAGACAGACGGATTTACATAGACAAATCCCTAGGCAATAGAATTCATCAGCTGCTGGAATTATTAGAAATGAACAGGGGCATGTGTTTATCAGGGGCATTCTACTTTTCTCCCTCCCCACCCCCACAGCCTACTCCACTTTTGGTTTAATTTTAGCTTCTCAGAAAGCATATGGGATGCATCGGGAGCATAGAAGAGGGGGATGAAATAGAGAGCAGTATGTAAGCAGCGCTTAGTCTGATATTCAAATACTATTGTAAATACTTCAGCACTATTGAATTTCTTGGAATTACACTTGATTTGTACCAAGCAGATGAGAATAGATGTAGCACCTCATAAAGAGTCATTCATGTGAAATTATGTGTATTCACTGAGGGATATCATAAGCATGCAGGAATACACATACACACACACACACACACAATATTTAATGCAACAAACAGCACTGCAGGCAGGTTGATTAAACACATATACATTTTGCACGGTGTTTATTCTGCCCATTGGCTGTAGTTCTTTTTGATACATATCAGAGAACAGAAGAAGCCAAAAGCCAAAATATTTTGCTTTAAGATTACAGTATTTCTATTGTGTTGGTATCTCTAAAACACACACACACACACACAGAGAGAGAGAGAGAGAGAGAGAGAGAGAGAGAGAGAGAGAGAGAGAGAGAGAGAGAGAGAGAGAGAGAGAGAAAAGTGATTCTTAAACCATAGATTTTTTTGTCTTTTAACTATTGCAAATGCAAATACATTGTTGTTGTTCTTGTTGTTTAGTCGTTAAGTCGTGTCCGACTCTTCGTGACCCCATGGACCAGAACACGCCAGGCCCTCCTGTCTTCCACTGCCTCCCGGAGTTTGGTCAAATTCATGTTGGTAGCTTCGATGACACTGTCCAGCCATCTCGTCCTCTGTCGTCCCCTTCTCCTCTTGCCTTCACACTTTCCCAACATCAGGGTCTTTTCCAGGGAGTCTTCTCTTCTCATGAGATGGCCAAAGTATTGAAGCCTCAGCTTCAGGATCTGTCCTTCCAGTGAGCACTCAGGGTTGATTTCCTTCAGAATGGATACGTTTGATCTCCTTGCAGTCCAGGGGGCTCTCAAGAGTCTCCTCCAGCACCACAATTCAAAAGCATCAATTCTTCGGCGATCAGCCTTCTTTATGGTCCAGCTCTCACTTCCATACATCGCTACAGGAAAAAACCATAGCTTTGACTATGCGGACCTTTGTCGGCAAGGTGATGTCTCTGCTTTTTAAGATGCTGTCTAGGTTTGTCATCGCTTTCCTCCCAAGAAGCAGGCGTCTTTTAATTTCGTGGCTGCTGTCACCATCCGCAGTGATCATGGAGCCCAAGAAAGTAAAATCTGTCACTACCACTATATCTCCCCCTTCTATTTGCCAGGAGGTGATGGGACCAGTGGCCATGATCTTAGTTTTAGCAAATACATAGGAAGACGTAAGACACCTTTTTCCACATGAGTTACAATCTCTGATCTGTACTTTTTATATTTTTAAAAGTGTTCTGGGGTCTTGATTCAAAATAAACTTCTTTAAATATAATCAAGCAAATAAATAACCTTTGTACCAATATCTACCTTAATGCTTCCTTTGAACTTGATCAGTTACTTGACCTTGGAACTTCACCAGTTAGTTACCAATGCAGTTCATGAACTGACACCACTACAAAAAGATTTATATTATTCATGGTTTTTCTGAACTTTTTAAAAAATTATTCATGTATTATTCTATCATTCATGAAGATATCTTGAAAATAATCACTACGCTTTTATTTATTTTTATACACACCATGTGTATTGTAAAAAGGCCCCAAAATCACTTCCTGCCCCACTACAAACACAAGTCCATTTATACTAGAGTAGGACCATTGAATAAATGGAGATTTGGTGAGTCCTCAATAAGATCCATTGAGTGAGATGGGCCTTCCTTTGCTGGGACTTGCAGGATTTCAGCCACTATATCTAGGAAAAAAGGTAAAGTAATAGAAAGCACAAGTTTGAAAATCATTCCTAACGCAATCCTATGCGTGCAAACATACCCTACTGGGGTTACTTCCATATGAAGAAAAGAGAAATGCCGGCTTCTCTTTCGGTGAGATCATGAAATAGAGAACCTTCATGACTGAACCTCTAGATATCCTTTCCTTTCAGCTCATTTGCCCAAATGAACTCCCATCCCATATTCACAACTGTACTTTTTGGCTGTTCTTTAATAATTCAATTTATATACTACCTTACTCTGAAAAAAGGGGACGTGGGATGGCTGACAGTTAACTAAGATAAATGTGATTAAAACAAAGAAGGAATGAAAGCATTAAAATTTTGAAATACATTTTTTTTATAGAAAATACACCAATAAAATACAGCACCTACACAGTTAAAAGCCAGCATGGTATAATGGCTACAATGCTGGGCATGAACTCAGGACACCTGGGTTCAAATCGCTACTCAACCCAAAACTTAGTAGGCTCTCTTGGGCCAGTCAGATTCTCTCACCCTGACCGACCTCACAAGTTTTTGCAAAAAATGGGAAAGAGGCATGTATGCCACCTTTTTGAAAGAAAAGGAAGATATGTACGTAACATATAAATAAAGCCTTTTCTGTGAAAGTGAATTGCTGACCACCTACTTCAAAAATCTTTGCTGCCAGTGGGAAAACAGGGAAGAAGCCACCATAGCCTCCCTCAGTAAGGAGTTCCCAAGCCTGGGAGTTCCCAAGCCTGGAAATTAAGAACAGCAGCCCGTATTTACAAATTCATACATGTTAGGCTACGAGTGTGAAATACCACATAGATATCTGAATGAACCCTTATAATGCCCCAATCATACCCATCTTTCCATCCACCCCTCCATCTTTAAGCTAATAGAAGCTCAGAAGAGCAAGGTAATTTGCAATAGGATACCAATGTGGAAGAGAAGGTTAAACTCTTCCTTTTGCAGCACAAGTCTTTATCTAAACTGCTTGCTATAACTTTTCCTTGTATTTTTGATCAGACAAATAGGAAAAAGAGATTTTACATAATTTCTCCAGATAGAGAAGATAGTTCCCAGCATTGGGTTCACAATCAATGGTGGAATTGTTCTTTTTTCCCTTTTGAGTTCTTTATCTTAAAAATTATGCAGCAACAACTGCACTGACAGATGAGCCTCCATTTTGCATCCTCCACAATGCTCCAGATCTTTCTCTACAGCAGTACATTAATTGTGAATACTTTCTCATAGGAGGTCAGACTGGTTCTGTCCTCAGTAAGTTTTTAGTGGACACCAAGACCGCTGAACATGGGCTTTTAAAATGTGGGTTTTTAAAAAAATAATCTTTTATTTCTTTTTAAAGAATGCTCTTAATTTTGTTGGCGTGCACCACTTTGGGCTGAGAAGCAATAAATAAATACTTATAAAAAAGAAAGAACAAATGACGTGTCTGTGGATATTGTTAATACATGCACACACACACATGTGTAGGGGTGCATGGGGAACAATATGTTAACAATATTTAGAGAAAATTCTTCATAATGCTCTTTTCTCTTTGGGACTGGTTGTGGAAAAGAAAAATATTAGATTTTTTTTCCCTCCAGACAATTGAAATTTTTGCTCAGCTGTATAGGAAGGAAAAAGAACTTGACTGGATTTGCATTTGTGTATGGAAACACAGAGACCAACAGTGGAATGGAGTACATCTTGTCCCAAACATGAGCATCAAACATATGCAGATACCTGTACATTAGTCTATGGGGGAAATGCATACATTAGGAAAGTGTGTACACAAAATGAATGCATTTTCCAGAAATGCACACAAAAATAAACAGGAAGTTCAGCTCCAGAAGACTAAGTTTTCCAGCCTGCTAGGGAAGTTGGATGAAGTGGCAGATTTTTTACATCTGTGGATAATAAAACGAACAATTCAGCCAGAGACAGAATGAAACCAAAAGAATAAAAATTTAAAAAGGTATAGAGTTCGGAGTGTCAGTACATGCAAGGTTTGGACTCCTCATGACCAAAGTGTGTTTCTAAACAACATTTCAAATCTTTGCCACCCTTCTGAAACCCTGAGTGTTCAGCAAATTGGGCACTTAACAGTATTAATGACTGACTTCCTTTTGGAATTAAGATCCTACTTTCCACAAAGCACCATACATAGGACCTTAACACTGAGCTGGAAAAAGGAGCTGAAATACTTTAGTACTAATGTACTTTGAACCTTGACCTCTTAGTACTTTACTTTTTTTAAAAAAAAGAAAACTCACCTAGAAGCTCCAACACATGCTTAAATGAAACCATATGTGTTTTTAAGCTATACCTTGTAAAAATCAGTAACATGCCATGAAGGAATTAGTTAAAAATGACTTGTGGTTTTATCATTTTCTAGACGTCATTATGTCCTATACCGTGATTTTTAGATTTTAGAGACCCTGTGTACTGTAAGAGAGGTACATTACAGACTCTGATTAACCCCATCTCTGCCATCAACAAACTGGTCCCCTTTTCATTATTATTATGTGTGTTTGGGGAAATGATAAAGGGTCAGGAATTTTACTCTGAAACAAGGCTTGCCACTTGCCCTCATTATTTTCTCCAAACACACTTTTAAGCCTAAATATATCAGGTGGCAGAGTGGAAGTCCAACAGGTGCATTCTTGTCACTTATTCCTGTTATGAGGAACCAGTTGGGTTTCTGCCTTAATATGGTACAGCTATGAGAAGCAGAATCCAGGAGGAGACTGGGACATAGAAATCCTATGTGGGTGACATTGCTACAGGTGGCATTGTGAATTTGATATCAGCAAACAATCTTCAATTTGTAATATTCTTGTATCATGCCCTTTTCTGTTTTTGTTTTTTTTAATTTTTTGACTCCTGTGGTGGGCAGCCACTATAAAGGGCCACTTTCTTTTGTTGGTACCACTGACTGCAGGAGCTGAAATAAGTATGAAACAGACTTCTTTAGATGCAAGTATTTCCCATCTTGGCAGCTAAATCAGTGCTGGCACATGTGATTGGGGGCTTCAGTTGTTCCCATGGCATACGTGAGATTTATATTTATCATGTCCTGGAAAATTACAGATCTGTTAAACATGAATTCTGTCACTTGGAAATGTGTTCAGTGGGTCTCCCAAAGCTGTCACCGTTACTGAAATATTTCCCGTGTGTTCACCCCTCAGCTCCACTTGCTGTCCTTCTCTTTTGAGAAAACATCTCAAGCTCTTCTTTTTCTCAGAAACATCCAGAGGTTTTCTAAAAACACCAGACAGAAACCATACTTATTTATGTTCAATGGATACAATGACAGGAGTGAACAAACATTTTACCCCTGGATTGTAAAGCTGCAATCAGTCTGCACTACTAAAACATGTGGAGGCCAGAGGAAAAAGACATTTGGGTGAATTTTTACTTGTCCAGGAATATACTTCCCATAATGACTAAGCTTTAATCAAACTTGAAGCCTCAGTTAGCCAAAGAGATCTTCCCCCATGATATGACATTTTGCCCCAATTTCTCTAAAGATGCAACAATAAAAAATATCTGGTTTTGACTCTCAATAAGTTCATAAGTATATCAGTGAGGCTCAGACTAGCTTTTGTTAGTACTGCACAGAAGGTGGCAATGCTAAACTCCTGCTGAACTTTGCAGTGCTTGGTGTCAGTAAACCTGGATATCTTCAGTCAGACAACTATGAAGTGTTCTATTCTGGAAATGAAAGAAGAAATGGAGTGGCTCCTACTGAAGCAAGAGGTAGCACAGGCAGTTAGAGGCTACAATGCAAGGTCTGACTGAATAACAATGACCATACTATGTGGAAATAATTCAAGTCTATGCTCCAACTATCAATGCTGAAGAAGATGAAATTGAAAGCTTTTATGCAAGCATCAAGGAGAAATTGATCACACACCAAAACAAGACATGCTTATAATCATAGGTAACTGGAACACAAAAATAGGGAACAAAGCAGAATCTCTCATTAGAAAATTTGGTTTAGCTGACAGAAATGAAGCAGGAGGATGATTCATAGAATTCCATGAAACCAACAATCTGTTTATTACAAATACGTGCTTCACGCAAACAGACTGTTATTCACATGGACATCAGCAGATGGACAAAATAGAAATCAATTAGACTACCTAACTGAAAGCAGGAGATGGAGAAGCTGTGTTCTCTCAGCCAAAACAAGTCATGGAGTAGATTGTGGTAATCATTAAATGTTAATATCCAACATTAGAGTAAAGCTGAAAAAGACCACTAAAAAAATCATAGTGCCAAAATATAATTGAAACAACATTCCTGATGAATTTAAAGTCCACATAAGGTACAGATAATAATCTTAGAACTGCAGAGCTGAAAGGGACCCCATGAATCATTAGGTTCAGCCACTTTCAAGGAGGCAGAATGGGGAATCAAACTCCTGATCTCTGGCTCTGTGGCCAGATACCTAAACCACTGAGCTGTCTAGCAGTTCCGATTTGTATCACTTAATTCAATTGACTGTGAACCAAAAGACTGAAACCAGAAATATTATTAGGGAGGAATGGAAAAAGACAATTGGTGTTGCAAAAGAAAAGGAAAAACTAGAGGATGATGGAAGAAACACTTAAAGTTGTAAAGGAGAGTTGAGAAACAAAAGAAAAAGTAGACAGAAATATGGTCAGAGCCCTGAATGCAGTTTTCCAGCTACTATCATGTAGAGACAGAGAGAACTATTACAATAACCAGTGCAAAGAAATAGAGAACAACAAAAACAAGAGTTCTCTTCCAGAAGATCCGAGAAATCCTAGGAAAATGTAAGTGTAGACTGGGAGTGCTGAATGACCAACAGGAAAGCACACTATTTGACCAGGAGAAAATAAAGAGAAGGTAGAAATAGTATACTGAAGGTCTAGACAGAAGAGACAAAAGGATGGCAGACTCATTTGAAGAGGAATCCTATGATGAAGAACCTGCCGTTCTAGAAAGTGAAGTAAAAGCTGATCTGAAAGCAATGTTTTGAGGAGCAGAAAATCTGTAAATTGTTGGAGAAATTAACAATCATGCATGCTTTGTAACATTGGATATCAGTGGGAGGGAGGTCTTTAGGACCTAAATGATGATAGTAGAAAATGATAAAAGGCTCAACAGTAGTACAACTTGCAAATGAGAACCAACCTATGTTAACAAATGCTTCATAGCATATGGATGCATGATGTGAGAAGCAATTACATGGACAGCATCCCAGTTACCTTGTGCATGATAATGCACATAAGCAACAGTCAAACCTGCCATTTAAATTAGGCTGAAACTGAGCGACTCATACGTGCAATCCAAGACCAAGCTATTGCCAATAGATGCTATCAGAAAACAATTACGAAGCAAGGTATAAGTCATATATGTAGGGCATGTCACAAATCTAAAGAAACATGGTTTAGGTTTTGGGCTATGGAGCCAGAGGTTGAGAGTTTGATTCCCCACCATGCCACCTTGAAGGGGGTTGGACTCAATTATCTATAGGGTCCCTTCCAACTCTGCAGTTCTGAGATGATGTCATATCTTGATGCCCTAAGGTAGATGTAAAGGATGTGTTTATTTTCCATCCATACCTATGCTTTTGCAGAATAATGTGCACTACTTTTATCCATTTTACTGAAGTGTACTAAAGTGTTACAAAATTAGGAGGTGAGAGTTTTCCATGATGCAGCAAGATTTTTAAATCTGTCCACTAATTAGAAGTAAAATCATTATATACATTAGAAGGTATTTGCAAAGTGTTTGTCAAATCAGTTATGAAAATCAGGCTGCTTCTTCATGGCAATGTAATAAGACTTAGCAAAGGACCTGTCACCTTTGGCTCCCTCTTTCAGGGAACCTAACTTTTCTAAAACTGATTTGCTTGACTTCAGTCTGCTTTGATGTTCTGCTGACCTCTGCAGTGCCACCTCCATCATTCATGTCATGTATAGATTATATAACTGTTGTAGGAGCAATGGATTATACCTACCCTGTAGCAATTATCGTTCTCATTGTACTTCAGAGATCAATCCTGCTCTCATCCCAGTTGAATGACATTGTCTGTGGTAAAACAGTTGTGCTCTGGGACAAGAAGTTTCATTGTGTTCTTTAAAACACACACACAAAAAGGTCCATGAGTACATAAAGATAACATCCTGTAAAGAACACATGTAGAGTATTTTTCAGAATTTAGAAAGCAACTTTTAAAAAGTAATTAACTATTGCTATAATTGCAGGCCTACAAGTTGACTGATATGTTGTTATGCTTACCTTTAAAAGTAACATTACCGTTCTGTTATCCAAATGTAACTAAGATAGTTGCTTTTCAATCAGAATGCCACGGGTTGCTGATCTATGGCAGAAGGGAAGGGGTGCTGGTTTCCCCTGGAATTTTGAATTGATTGATTGACTGACTGTAATTTACACAGAGTGAGATATGTATCAAGAGAGTCAGCAAAATGTTTAGAATGACCACTTTTATTAAGAGACTGATTGCCAAACTCAGACTCATGAACTATTACTTTTGGTACAAAATCTATTATTATTATTATACCCACATGACTGAATGCAAGGCTGTGACTGAGAGACTGTGGGCAATGGCAGCCATGCATGGTAGCCTAGAGCTGGTATGCCCAATTTGTTGTGGGGGGCTATAGTGCTGTACACAACCCAACAATGTAGTCCTTGTTGTCCTTGTAGCTTGGTATTGGCTTTTTGTAGGGAAGCACATGTGTGGGGCTATGAAGCTGATTGTAGCAGCAGTACAATTTATAAACAGAGAAGGGACTTTACATAGGGTAAAGGGAGTCAAAAGAAAATAATGCAAGTGTCAGCTCCAAGTGGAAAGACATGTTCCAGACACCAGGTCTACTCATTGGTAAACAACAGAAAAAAAAATCTAAATGGAGCCCACACATGTTGATGAGAGCTTCCTAGCCCACCCCCTTCTTCATCTCTTTAATCAAGAAAGCAAGACTGTCTGAAAAAGGGGGAGGCTGATATAACTGAATAGTCTCTCCACATGAGCCAGAGGCTAACTTTTGTTTTGTTTTGGCTCACATGTCACATCGATAGGCTACGCAGGTACAGCAGCCTTCCCTTCTTCAGATAGTCATGTTTTTGTGAGAGATGAGATGACTAAGAGACTGGAGCTGATGTGCTCCATTTATATATATGATTTCCATGTATTTTACAACGTCTGAATAGGGTCAGTGATACCTCTCGTGTAGCCTGGCAATCAGACCATCTCCCTTTTCAGAAAAAGGCTCTCTATAGTCAAGAATGGTAGACATGGTAGACATGCTCTTCAAAATGATAAGGTTTCATTCACAAAATTTGTAGTTCAGAAAACCTTTGATCAATTCACATTTTAAGTAATACAAATGCTCTTTTATGTTACCTGATATACAACGCGCTGATAACAATGTGTGATAACAATTTTAATAAGATCAAAAAAATTGTTATATATCCTTATTGTTCATCCTTATTTTCTCCATTTCTTTTTCTCAATATTATTTCCATTCCCTCACTCCAAATGAATCTTTGTTGGAGTTTATACAGTGCTTCTTATGTTCTGCATTACTGCTGTCAAAATTCAGGTTCAGTGGATATTCACTAGGTGCTAATGGCTTTAGTATGTGACTGAATGTGACATCTACCCATGCCACCTGCACCTCTCGTATTGGGAGGCTCCAAGTAGCCACCCCAAGGGAGGCCTAGAAATTGGCCCCATCCCTCCTGGGGTTTAGGAGGCAACTGAAGACCTGATTGTTTTCCCAAGCTTTTCAATAGTTTGCCCCTAATCAAATAATTTTACGTATCCCTTCTGCCACCAGCCTGCCATTAATTTTCCTTTTTTCTTTTGTCGTTCCTGTGGCTATGTCTCAAACCGCTTTTTTCACTGTTGTTTTATTGTTTTTATCATTATTATTTATTACTGTGTTGCCCTTCTTTTAGCTGCCCAGAGCAGTAGCCTAACTAGTAGCTGGGTGGGATAAAAATGTGAATGAATGAATGAATGAATGAATGAATCAATGAATGAAAGAAACACTATGGATCAAACCACCCACAAGACACCCTTGTATTCCATGAAGAGAAATACAGATATTATTAGTTCTCATTTACTGCTATCTCCCAAAAGCAGTTTAATTCTCATGTGATCATCGCAAAAGTTGAAATACTAATTTGGCAACAGAAAAATCCTTAGAGATAACAGAATTAGATTAGGGGAAATGGAGCAGAACTGAACCTAGTAGCTGGAGAATTCTGGGAGTTGCAGTCTAGAAAGGAGCTTTTAGGGATGTCTCTGTAGGGCATAGATCAAACCTTAAGTGTTTAATCTTAAATAGCTAGCAGCAGAACTGCAATAATTAGAGAGAAGCCATAAGACAGACAGAGTAACTGAGTTCATATCACACAAGATTGGTAAGTAAGCACCTATATTCCTCGATAGACAATACATTAAGGATAAGCTAGGAATGAGATTCATCAAGGTGTAAGACTAAAACTGTGCATCATAGTTGTCTTAAGAGAGTAAATAGTAAGGAAGACAAGCTTTTTCATTTCCTAAAATCTTTGGAACACAGAACATACTGGATGCATAAGCATGATATAAAGCCAAGGCAGCTGACTTCATAAGACAATCCTCATTTCAATTGTAAGTCAAGTCAAAACACAGAAACAAATATTCATCAATGACAAGTGGCATACTTGGCTGGGAGCCTCCATTGTCCAGCTTTGAAGGTGTTCTGCTGTGATGTGTTCAGCTTTTCCTTTTTTTACTTCAGGTGTTGGCCAATCTGCTGCGCAGATATAAGAAACTAGTTGTGCCTTTTGGAGTATGGAACTACTCCATCAGGTGGCAGAAGAGAATTTAAAAAGAGAGGCAATGCTATTCTATCATTTCTGCTATGTCACCTACTGTATGACCTCAGGCTCTCCTTCACCTGACACGGACAGACCTATTTCTACCCCAGCAGGTGAGTATCCTAACTGCAACTTTAAAAACTGATGCCTATGGGTGAAATTAAATGTTAAAGGGTATGTGTATTCTCTGCAATTTGCTTGTATGTATGTATGTATGTATGTATGTATGTATGTATGTATGTATGTATGTATGAATGAATGAATGAATGAATGAATGAATAAATAAATAAATAAATGAATGAATGAATGAATGAATGAATGAATGAATGAATGAATATTTTTGCCCCACCTTTTTCCTGAAAAAGGACACAAGGCAGCTTACATCATTAAAAAATACAACATTTAAAGTTAAAAAGAGTATGTTATATAAATATTTAAAAATAATTAAATAAACATGATATTAAAATATAAGCTAAAATACTATTAAAACAGATTTAAAAACAAAAGTACAAACCATCCTGTTTTAAAACCACTCTCAGACAGCCGGTCACTGAAGAAAAGGTCTTTGTCTGCTTTCAGAAGGGCAGCAAAGATGAGGCCAATCAAACCTCCTGTGGAAGGAAGTTCCAGAGTCTGGGAGCAGTGACAGAGAAGGCCTTCTCCTGTGTCCCCACCAAGCACACCCATGAGTGTGGTGGGAGGAAGAAAAAGGTTTCCCCTAATTATCTTAACACTCAGGCTGGCTCATAAAGGGAGAGCTGGTCTTTGAGATACCCTGGACGCAAGCTGTTAATGGCTTTATAGGTTAAAACCAGCACTTTGAATTGTGCCCAGAAGTGGATCAGCAACCAGTGGAGCTGCTGTAACAGGGGTGTTATGTGAACCCTGTAATCAACCCCAGTTAACAACCAGGCTGCAGCATTTTACTCTCCATACACAACACCATCTCATCCTTCACCTCAGGCAGCTTAATATCTTGGAATGAAACTAAAAAGCAACCAACTATTTTGTAGTGATGCCTATGTGTATATCCTCATTTGCCTGTAAACTGTATTAATTACACCACTGATATATGCATTGAAGATCTTCAGAACATTCCATATGTTGGCTATTTTGTGAAGGAAGTTATGATGTCCATGAAATGGTTTAAGAGATTTGATCCCCAAATCAGTCTTGCATCAGACAGATAAGCAGTCCCACTGAAGCCCTGATACAAGTCTCTCTCCTGATGTTTGCACTGGCTTTGGAAATTTCCTCTAAGGAGTAGTGAAGGATTTGCTCCTAGTCTGAATACTAGGAGAAAATTCAGAAAACGATTTTTTCTCAGGAACAGAGCTGGTGAAAAGGGGACTGATTTCCTTCTCCATATCTGCTTTGGTAACCTGCCAATCCACAGCTCAAGCAATGTTCATCTTGTAAAATCCTTTAAAAATAGAAGCAAAGACATAGTTGTCATCATGTCTTGTGTGGCCCACAGAATGAGAACTCATTTTAAAAACACACAGTTAAGACAAGAGCAGACAAAATAGGGAAATTGTAGCAATTCTTGGACCACCATCTATAGGTGAGACTCGCCCCACTTTCATTTCCCCATTTCACAGTGTTCTTCTTGAACTAAAGAATTGCTGGAAGTCATCATTGCATGTCTCAATGTCCAGGAATGAACTGGCAACAAAATTTAGGGGGAGGTGCAGCTGGAGGAGAATACAATAAAAGTTGTTGATTTTGTAAGTCTTTCAGAGCAGGAGAAAAACTGTTCTGATTCAGATTCAGAATGATATGGTGGTTGCAGTTGTTGACCTTTAGACATTCTGGACTCAGCAGGTCATGAAATAAACATCTTTAGATCAAAATGGATTGGTCCATCACATGTGGAAGTACAAGCCTACATTGCCACAATTTTGTCAGCATCTGGAATTGATGCTACTATTGGTATGACTTAATCTCATTGGGGTGAAGTACCATCTGTGTACTAATTTGATACAGCGTGTCTGTTTTAGATGACACTAAGCAGAAAGATGCCCCTTTCCATCCTCTGTTATTTCAATCCTTAAATCTTTTCCGATACTATTTTCAAACCTACCCAATTCCCATAATGTAAGCCAATAAGTGATCTGTAGATTTTGGAGGTGAGGCACTGTATAGTATCTTTCAAATCTGTAATTAATATTTCAAAGCTCCTGGGAGACCTGGTGGCTTGAAGATTAACCTGTGACAATTTAAAGGCATTTTTTGAGGCATGTGGACAATCATTTTTCAGTTTGCATGCCTTTCTCTTAAGTAAAAGACAATGGAAAGTAATGGACAAGTAACAAGCAGCACAACCAAGCAATGTCAGCAAGTTGGTTTTTCAACATTGCGACGAGTAAGGAAAATTGACTCAATTGAAATCTGCAAATGTTATTTGCAGAAGTCCAGTTGCCATGACTCAACTTTCAGATAACCACACCTGGATGACTGAGAATCTTCACAGATATATCTGCAAATGTTACTTCTACAGCCTCAGGTTTGTTTCCAGCATCTGCACCCTCAAATTTGAGAATGAGTGTTTCCTTAATAATGTGGTTATTGACCTCTAGAAGGATCATGGAAACAGCTGCAGGTGGGACAAGGTGAAGAGAGATATGGAATCTAGGTGGGGAAAGAGAAGGACATAAGGAAATATGTTTCTTGGCCCAACTGTGAGACTTTTTACAAAAGCACCGGGGACCCGCCCACCTCCAGCTGCTTCTCAGCTAGGTGTGTATGTTTGGTTTTTTCCCCTCCCCTGCCCCCCCCCCCCATTCCTCTTCCTTCTCCTTCCCCACCTAGTTTCTGCATTCCTACTCACCTCAGCTTAGCTTCTGAAGTGGGACAAAGTCAATATTTTCAGGGCTGGTATAGTGTCTTTTCTAACCATAACCTTCAGTACAAGATGGATGAGTAGAATATGGTGGCCTTAACAATATTGGTGCTTGAGGTGTAAAATTTAAACAGCACTATCTACTGTGGTTAAAAATATGATAAAAAGCCAACTACCACTAAGTAGTTTATCTGTTCCTCATTTTTTAAAAATAAAATAACTACCAGCACTCAAACTACTACAGAAGAATATCTTTGAATTTCTCTTTCAGTTAATAAAAATGCCAATAAACTCTCTCTCTTAGCCATACCATTTCCCCCTAAGATTCTCACCTATGTATCTGAGAGGTCAGTGGGGAAGGGAAAACCGAAACATGTAAATAAATATATATATTATGTAAATTGTGCATGAAAAGCATGTACAAGAGCAATATTATAATAACAGAGTCTTGCAACATGACATTAATCAAAGGTTTAATTAATTAATCAGAGAAATTTAAGTTGGGGTTCAGAGATACACAAGGAAGTCAAAATTGGGAGGTCTACACATGTCTGCTTTTGCGTTTCTAGTACCATGTGTCTTGCCACAGCAAAATTAAATAACAGGTTTCTACCCAGCCATTCCCAGGGGGTGATCACCATCTACCGCCAAAAATATGCCCAAGAGCAATAATGTATCATAACGTAGCAGTATTCACAGAAGCATTATGTGAAACATTATCCAGCCTTAGGAGCTGACTTCCCTCTCTCCACAGTCGTCCCTGTGAGTTACATTTTTGATGGTGCAATTGGTGTCATTAATGGGAGTCTTGAACAGAAAAAAAATGGCCATAGCTGCCTGGCACATCTTAAGCCAACAACTGTGGACAAGGGCAGGGTGGGTAAAGTTAGCCTCACCAAAATGTCCTTTGCGCCTTCCATATTTGGGACTGCAAATTAATTCAGCTCATCCCTGTGAGCTTCTAGATCAGAAGACACAGCTTAGAGTTAAGCTTGAGTCCCAGGACATATCATCATAGATGCTGAGAATCATACTTGAATGTGCTACAATTCCATTAATTAACCTTTTGCTGTTCATTTTATTATGAGTCTCCTTCTGAACCTTTAAAAAAAAAAATCCCTTGCTGTAGCTAGCTCACTGCTTTAACTACTAAATCTTAATTCATAGAACTTCCATAATGGCACCATGTGTTGTAAAATGCAAGTTTTATTAGTTGTTGTTATTATTAGCAAATCCAAAGTCCTTTAGGACAGCAATATTATAATAACTTTTTCTACACATGGGAATACTAAGGAAATTATCATAACAGTCATTTTCTAAGGTATGAAGACCAATTTTTTTCCAGAGGTGTTAGATGATAAATGGCAAATTTCAGGCATGCAGTACCAGTCACCATAAGCATATTTAGTGCCTGTTTAAACATACTTTCATGATCATCATGATTAAAAGCACATCATATTGCAGAATAATAGCATAACAAGATAATAGCATATCATTCCTGGCTTGTAGCTAGTATATTGAGTGAGGTCTGTGGCTCATTTTAATCATTTCATCATCAAAAAGCTATGAATGTAATAGGAAATTATCACTATTGGTGTACTTGTGCCCAAAAGTCAAAGTAAGACTCCTTATTTCTCCTGGCAGAACACAGCATTTCATGAACTGAAAACAAGAATGTAGCAGTGCTGTTTTTCCCATCTCTAGCAAGTAATGTCAGTTTGAAAACCAGACACTTGCCATCGGGTTGTAAACTGCGTGTCTTCGTTGTCATCAGTTTAGATACCTTGAGAAGGTGTCTTGATCAGGATGCTATTGGTTATTTCCACTGGTGCAATTAGCCATTAACTAATGAGTCACCACTTGTATTCCTTGTCACATGCCAGGCCATGCAACTGGCATGGAATAAGGAATACAAATGGGAACTCTAAACTTACAGCAATTCACTACTGCAATTTATGCCATTGCACTTATGCTGGTGTAAATAACCAATAGGATTCTGGCCCTGGATTAAGAATTTTCAACTCGTTCAAGATTCAAACAACCTCTCCAGTGCTTCTGATCCTTAAAAATCTATGCAACAGAAACAGCCACTGTCATGTTTTGCTTACTTTATGGTATTTACATTAAAGCACTGAGTTAAAGAATTGCTGGATAGCTCAGCAGTTTAGGTATTTGGCTGCTGAGCCAAGGATTGGGAGTTCGATTTCCCACTGTGCCTCCTTGACAGGGGCTTGACTTGATGATCCATAGGGTCCCTTCCAGCTTTGCAGTTCTAACATGATGTGATTTACCAAATTTTGCTTAAGTTGTGCAAAAAAAAAAGTTCTGTTATCAAGAGCACCACAAACTACACAATCTTCTCATAGTGCAAGGAGAATAACTTTGTGGTTCCTTGTCTTCATGTAAGAGGACAAGACAGAGATAATTTACCTACACAAAAGGAGATATTTGAAGAAATAATTGATGCCTTCCAAAGTCAGACAGTCCTCTAACATGTATGGGTATCCTCCAGTGTATCCTCCAGTGGCATGAAGATTAGATATGAGGCCAACAGTATTGTGAGAGGAAGAAAAAGATGAGGTAAGCTAGCATTCCTTTGTGGGGTTGACCCTTTTGTCTTCTAAGGATTCTTGTGTGCCTCATCAGAGTGCATAACACACAGATGTACAGGTACAACAGAACTCAGGTTAGAAACACTAGGATGAGGAAACATTTACCTACTATTCTTCGCAGCTTTGGGTTACAGCTAAAGTCACAAAGTTACAGCTTTAGATTTCATGAGGATGGGACCATAAGTGTCAGATTCTTGCCTCATTTTTCTTGTTCAATCCTATGCAATGTTATGCAAACAGCTAAAAATGTATACATTTGAAAAATGTTCATAAACACATTATGGAAACCCATGACAGGAATTAGAGCTCAGGCTTGCAATAAATCAAGCTCGCTATACTGAGCTGCTTGTTTCTAAATCTTAGAACTGCAAAGCTGGAAGGGACCCTATGGATCATTGAGTCAAGGAGGCACAATGGGGATTCAACCTCCCAACTGCAATCAGAGACCTAAACCACTGAGCTATCCAGCAGTTCTTGTATATACAATATAAATATGATAGAGAAGCGGCTCGTAGATTACTTGGTTCAAACAGATCATCAACTGATGATCGTCAATTGATCTGTTTGAAAGGTCAATAGGTGAATGGTTGTGATATCAGAAATGATGGCTGTAAGATCGAACTACCTGAGAGGTACAAAAAATGGAGATGAAACCACTTGTTTTAAAGAACCTTTACATCAAAATGTTGATCTTTTACAGAGATAATTTCTATTTTGACTCCCAGAATTGTCTGCTTTCCTTATATCCAGGTGAGAATTGCCTCATTGCAGTCTTTTCACACCTAGTCTTAACACATTCTGATGCCCTAAAAGCTGTTTTCTTATTTTCAACTTTTAGTGCACTTGACAGTCCCAGAGATGAGCCAGTTAAGGGTCATAATACAAGTCTTCAAAATACCAGTTCTAATCCTCCAAAAACCAAAGTACATTGGCATTAGCAAACAAACAAATTAATAAGTAGTTACCAACTACAGCAAAGTTCAGAGTATTATATTTTATATCTTCATTGTCATCCTAGGGAAAATGTACACAGGAAGAAATGTCAATGTATCATAGTCTCTGGAAGAAAAAGAAATAGTGATATGCCAAAGCTCAGAATACAGTAGGATCCCCGTATCCATTGAGGATTGGTTGCATGATCAGCCATGGATACCTGAAATCACTGATAAGAGGGAACCCTACATACAACATACAAGAGGGAGGGACAAAGGCCACCAAGGGGTACCTTTATATGTTGTGTATGTTGTTGTCATGTGCTGTAAAGTCAGAACTTATAATGACCCTAATAGGGTTTTCAAGATAAGCAAGATATTTAAGGAGTGGTTTTACCAGTTCCACTCCCCCAGTCTGTTTCCATGGCCAAGAGAGGATTTCAACCATATTCTCCAGAGTCCTAGTCCATCATTCTATTCACTACACCACACTGGGAACCAGAGTATATAGGGCTATAACAAACCACAGGTAATTGAAACTGTGAATACCGATTCTGCAGATATGGGGGTCCTACTGTATGAGCTTTCTGTGAAAAAAGAGTAGGGGAGAGCAGTAAAGCATGGGTATGATTGACTGACTGACTGACAGGTTCCCTTTCTGATCATAGGCATGTTTATTAAGGGTTATCCAATCATTATACTTTCAGGAAAAAAAGTTCTAAACCAGATAATTTTATATTACTTTCAGCTTCTTTTGCTCAGTTGTGTAGTTGTTCTTATCAAGAAAGAACTGTATTTCTGTGTCATGTTATGGGGTGGGGTGGCTTCAAGATCAGTTTATTATTACACACAGATCCAAACACAAATTTGTACACTGTCTCTGTGCTGATCTAAAGTCTTCTCTCTCTCTCTCTCTCTCTCACACACACACACACACACACACACAGAGGGGGGGCGAGGAACATATGTCAGCTAATGACAGCGAGAGATGGCTACTGTTTCTTTATCACTGAAGAATATATATTTAAGTACAGTTCTTGTTATTCAGTTCTTCCTCTTTGTCTCTCTGTGTGTACCTGTGTTCCCCTATTTGTCAGCATGTTTCATTTTTTGCTTTTGTTTGTATATAGCTGAATGTGAGTTTAATATGTTTCCTCCTTATCAATCATCAGTGAAATCCCAATTCAAAAGTGTGATGACTGTAGGAGGTAAGGAATAGGCAGAAGCTTCTGCCAGAAGAAATTGTCTTGTTCCAGCAAGACATTTTATGCTATAAAAACGTTTCCTGATGGCCAATCTCAGACCTCTCGTGGCAGACAGATCTACCAGCAGAACTCCTCTGCCAAATATGATATGCCAACAGGAGGCAAAAAAGGAGCAGAGAAAGAGTGAAGCTGAGAAGTCAAGGTGATGATAATCCTGACTAATTTTCAAGATCGCTAAAGGTGGCTTGAGCTGGACTAATGTCTGTTTAGCTATCCTGGCTTGTTATGACTGCACTCTAAATCAGGGACTGCATTATACTTTGAGTTGTATTAAATGACCCATTGGTTTCAGTGGAACTTAACTTTATTTGGGTTAGAGCCGAAGTACTAAATGTCTCTAAGAACAGAAGAATTTCAGGAAGAGTGGCTGGAATCCTATTCGTCTTAATGTAAGGTTCATGTAACTTGCTGTGCCAAACTAATGAGGTACTGGAGGTATATCTTGGTTGAACATTGTTTGGTCAGGTGCACATTATTAGTTAGTTGTAATAGCCCTGGCAAATAACACAAACCTTGTATGAATATCAATAAGATTCTGGCTAATAAAAAAAGTATAAGCTCACAAGCAAGGTGTATGTGAAAATGAAAATGGGTTTTCATGCCCTTTTTCATTTTTAATCAGGTGTGTTACAAACTCACTTGGACATCTATTTGCTATCATTTTAAGTATTCAGCCATAACCAAAGCATTATTTAGCAATGTTATTTGTTAGCTAGGATCCTGAACCTATCTCCTCCACAATAGTTCCATCTAATTTGCAACAGCTGCTCCATAGGAAGTAGTTTATGGATTGAAGCCTTATTAAGTAATGCTAGAAGACCAAGGGGAAAATAAACCAAGTAATGAAAACATTGATTTGGGAACCTGCTAGAAGCAAAACTACTTGGAACCTAGGAACATAAAGAATGACCCGTAAAGATCGTTAATAAATATTACAAAAGCACTGGCAGAAAATTTTTAAAAAGTGAGAGAGTTTAGATATTCTGTTCAGCGATGAAGCTACAAAAAACATCCACAAGAAGAGGAAAGTGACAAAACTTGAAGTGAGATTTTCTGTGCAGAATATGGTGGTGCTCGGAAGAAGAAAGTCATCATTTGCCAAATTGCTGGAATTCATATGCCTAAAAATTAAACAGCATCTTTTTTGATATCCTGCTTTTTAGTCCCCATATAGAATACCTCATTGGTTATGTACTTCCTGACTGATACAGGATGCCATTTCACAGAGCAGTAAAGAAAATGATATCCTCTGTTATATGTGCATAACTAGCATTAATAAAATAAGGAGTATGTAATAATAACCAGAGCCATATGAAATATGTACTTCATGAACCAGAATTAAACTGGAAAAATGAATAAACATTAGAGGTCAGAGCTTATAATGGAACTTAATCTCCTGTGTTTTGCACACTCTTCCCCTCCAAACAAATTCAGTTTTAATGGGTTTTGGAAGCTTTGTCTGCTTCCTATCCAGATATATAATCTTTCAACTCTCTCTCTGAGTGGCACATTAAACACTGGGAAATCAAAGGCCAACTTCATACACTGATACTTTGTATTTCTGTGCTACAGCAGTGCAATCCATGTGTTACCTAGTTATGGCACTATCCGGCTTCAAAAGGAACCTAGTGAGAATTTTATATAGGGATGTGCTATTTGTGGGTTTGGTTTATTTTTGGAATACACATCTCAGAATTCTCCATTCTGAGAGTACCACCTGACAGAACACGTAAACATGACTCACCTGAAGGAAAGGCCTAAAGTAGAAGACATTGTGGTCCACAGCACAGGCCTAACCCCTCCTAACTTCCTATGCTTGCTAGGAGCTTCCTTTTTGAACAGGAAGCTAGGCAGAGCAAGGCTTATACTAGTTTTTCTCCCAGATGCACCACATTTAGATATCTGCAGATATCTGTTTGTCAGATGGAAGTCTCAGAATGGGGAATTCTGGAATCTGTTGTACACAGGAAAACAAAGAATGGCACACCTCTAATTGTATACTCAGTGTCCATGATATGAGATGTGCTTGCAGGGTAAACACAACAAAATGAATGTATTTAGGTCTGTTCAGGTACTTGTGTATATGAAAATTAAAGGAATGACACTTTTCATCTCACATTTTGAACTTGCGCTTTCATGTATAACAGGCATGGATAAAAGTGGTGAAAAACAAAGGGACATGTAGTCTAAATATTTTGGGGTGCCCATGATTTCCCACCCTGTTTATAAAATGTGAAGGCAATAGAGTCCAACAGTTGACTGCTGTCCATGTGCTAGAGACCAGACATTTCTGAGGTGAGGACTGAGAGAAGGTGAGAGCTAAGTAGAAGCTTCCATCAATTCTGGCTGTTTATGGAAACAATGATCTTTCAAGCTCATCATCTGAGATCTTTAAAAATCTCATTTCTGGGTCATGTACTTCTTTATTTATTTCTTTTAAGGATCAGATAGCGGTGATGTGAAAAATTATTACTGGAGGTCCTAGGGAGCCAATATTATTCAGAGTAGGCAGCTTTGGCTTTGACAGACAGACAGGCCAGTTGCTGATCATTCTGTTAGAAGGCACTTCCTATGTTCCGTTGATTCCCGAAATGTTTCAGAGATCCAGTTCAGATCATGATTGTGGCTGAACCCGTGGTTCATTGAATGCCCTTAAGTAAACCATTTGCTCTCCTCATCCCCAGTTGGGACTTCAACAGCCACTGCCTCACCCTTAGCAAGCACTTCATCTGTGATCAGCTTCACTAGATAAATAAATTGCATAATAGAGATAGGTGTTGTGTCTTTCTTTAAATGGTCTCATGTCCCTCTGCCTTTTCTGAGCCTTCCTGTTTGCTTTTTATATTGGCAATATGCAACCTGGTTGTTTTCAGTGGCTAAAAGGAGGAAAAATTACACAAGGTTAATATTATGTATTGTTGGAAAATGAGATATCTGGATTTCATTTTACAGTGGAATTAAACATCATTATAACTGTTTTGCAGATTTTTTTAAAAAAATGCTGTAGAAACTATCCAAAAATGATTATGAGGGAAAATACAAGAGAGGGACTGGGGAGTTTTGTGGTAGAGGTAGTAGAAAGTGCTTGATATTAAGATGAAGCAGTGAAATATGTCAAAATAGCTTGGGAACCTCCATGTTGTGGGGGTGGGGACCAGCTCTTTGTTTAGCTGTTAGGACATAGGGACCAGGCTGCAATGACACTATAAAGAAGCAATGAAGCTGCTTCACATCAACTTTGGTCATTCCACATGATGCAAGTCCTGGTGTGGTTTTAAAAAGTGTGCATTGGCATCACATTTAAACTGCATCAAGGATTCCATTTCACTCTCAGGCAAGAAGAAACATCACTGACCAGCCAGTGCTGGAGAGGGTTCTCAACCATCTTTGCACTGGCTGGCTGGTGACACTGAATGAATGAATTTATTTATTACGGTCGGGTGACCAGCTCATAAAACATATTTATGGCTAAAATATACAAAATGGTGGCTGGTGACATTGTTTTTGCTGGAGGGGGCAGTTCCAGCCACTCCTTTTCCCCATCATAGAAAGGAGGCAAGGGTCCCCCATGCTGACAGTAGTGGTGGGAAGCCTCCCAGCAGTGGCCAGCCTTGCATTTAAGCAGAACGTGTGAAACAGGTGATTTCACACCTAATTTCAGATAATAACCAGTAAAAAAAAAACAGCAGGTTATATAAAACGTGTGATTCCTGCCCCAGGTCTAGATCAAATTAGTTGTGACTTGGGCTGCAATCCTATTCCCAGTTTCTTGGGAGAAAAAACAATGGAGCTCAGTTTGATTTACTGCTGTTTATTTATGGGTAGGATTGAGGCAAAGTCTCACTGAAAGCAGCAAAGTTATTCACATGGTCTTAGATCCAATTGTTAGTCCCAGCTAGAGCAGGTCCATTGAATCAGTTTCTGAATGGTAAATCAATGCTTATGTAAAGTTTATTGCTGCAGTGGTTCTGTGGTGGGTGAAACTGGGGAGCGAATTATTGGATTTCGGCCATATGACTTGTTTCATTGATTTTCATGGGTGGCATGGCTAATTTAAGATGACTTTAGGACAAGGAACTAGACATTTTTGGGTGGGGGTTGGTAATCTGAAGAAGAAAGTATAGATGATTTAGATTTCACAGCCATGTACAATGACCAGACGTATCTTTATTCTTTCTGGAACTTTAGCCATCAGTCATATGGATGGCCAGGGAGTGAACTTGAGAACACTAAGCATATTGCAACACTAAAGAGTAATATAGTCTCTTTATATTTTACATTGATTTGTTCAAAGATATACAATGATTCAATTTTACACACCAAAATTACAGAATTTTAGCAGGTAATTATAGATTGTCAGAAGTATGTAGAATGAATGTAAAATTAAGACTCCTCCTAATTTCATTTCCTTCTCACAAAATAAAATTACTGCTATTGATATTGCAAACCTGGAAGAGAGGTGGAAAGTACATGTCTTAAAATTTGCAGAGAGCACAAGTGAATACAGGCAAAATCTTATTAATGGCATTTTCATTAACAGGAATGTAAATTTTTCACTTGTGTTATCTTTACAGATAAGGATAAGGAATTAAAACATTACTTTCCATGCCATTGATACAATGCCTGTGTTGGCTAGAACAAAGGTTTGTGCAGTGTGAATCCAGAATTGCCCAGTTTTGTAAATAAAATAAAACAGCTCAGTTGGCCAGTTTCCACAAACTGCCTAAGCTAGGCTGTTTGCTGCTTTATTTTAAATTGGAGCAGATACATGGCACTCAGACCTCTTCTCTGCTTATGTGTGCTGCCGTACAAATGACAACCACCCCCAAATTCTTGCACCAAGTCTGGTGTTGCTGTTTTAACTTGTGAACAGGAACTCCTTCTCTTGATTTATCCCTATCAGCAATACAGGCTGCTTTAACTTTGCCACAGCTAAGGGCTGACTTCACCCTGCCCTCTGATAAATAAGAATGTTTGTTTTTGTTTTTTGTTGAAATACAGCTTTGTCTACTTTGGTGACACTATGTAGCAAGGCAGTATACAAGGGTGTAATATCTCAGGACTGCTACCTATTAATTAATATGCAGGGGGTTTAAACCAAAATTAATGTTATTTTTAAAAAGCAGAAGCTTTATGCATTCTTGATAACTGCCCTGGAAACACTGGGGAAGAGTGGTAGATAAATCTTACACAACAGAAAAATTTTAAAAAGCAACATCAGTACAGTTTTACCTGATATGCTACCATAAGGCTCCCAGGCCCATAAATCTGTACTATCAATACAAGTTTATGGGCCTGAGGGCTGACATTAATGGTCCTAGTCCCTCATATACAATACATTCATTGTTTGTTATGTGTAATTAAGTGGGAAACAACTTATAAGGCAAGGGAGATATTTAAGGAGTGGTTTTACTAGTTACAACCCTCACTGGTGAGTTTCCTTGGCTGAGCGGAGATTTGAACCCAGTCTCCTGAGTCTTAGTCTGTCATTTTGGCTGCTACACCACACTGGGTATCTACTAAAATCATAGAATCATAGAGTTGGTGGATACCTTGTAAACCATCTAGTCCAATGCCCCATCAAATGCTGTACATGCAGATCTAAAGCATGCTGAACACATGGCTGTCCATCCTCTGCTTAAAGATGTCCAACAAAACCCACCAGCTCTCCGGGACATTGGTTCCACTCTCATCTTTACCCTCAGGAATTTTCTTGTAATGTTCAACCATGTCCTTCCCATGCCATGAGGAGAGATCCAGTCTTTGACGTATAAGATCATAGTCAAGATCATACAAGATATAAGCACTGGCACTTACCCTTTGGGTAAATGTGAGGGATTTACAAATACAAATAAGGGACTAATAACACCAAAGAGGTTCATTATATATTATGACTGTTTGTGATTATATATACTGTATATATATGGATCTCCTTGTTGTGTGTCTTTTTTGAGTTCACAAAATCTGGTTGTCTGGATGCCCCTAGTAGGGGGGCTTTCTACTTATTCCTGCTTATTCTTTTTCTATGAATGTGGAATAGAGTATAGGCTTAGAAATTGTCAATATAATAAGCCTGGTTCTTCTGGCACTACACTCTTGCAGAAGGGTGTTTTAGTGTGACCCTTAAAGAAAAGGAGTTCAGTGCAATGCAATGTAATGCAAGCTTTCCATCCCAGTGCCTCTGTATAGCTTATTCCTTTAACCTGTGCCATCGCTTGGTGGATGATGGGATACTTTTCAGATGTATAAAAGCATAGTCGGAGGCTGATGCTATTGAGATAAATAAAGTTTGTGCAAAAATGGGTAATCAGTTTTTCAGCCAAGAAAGCAGACCCAGGGGCCTTTTATGTGCAAAAGAAAATTCTATGTAATGAACTCCATAAGCTCACTCCAGCAATGTTCTACCTGCTGTTTTCAACTGTTTGTGAAGGCCATGGGATTGCTCTACCTCTTCACGTGTAATATAATATCTTTTTCTTTGAAAACATCACATTGTACAAATACACACACTCTCAAAAAGTAAGGAAGCAGATTTCTGATCTTAACTATTATTCATAAAGACCCAGATTCCTCTTTGTGTTTCTGATTATCCTGTCAGCAGAAAGTACAAACAGGTTGGTTGCTTATTTTAACAAAAAGTACTTATATAAATGCAAATAGAAATTTGTGTTTTAATTGAAATTGTTGTTAATTGAATTGCTTAGCAGTTAATAGTTGCAGCCATTTTAAAACAATGACAAAGTACTAACAGGGTATATAAACCACCTACCTTAGTTAATTGTTGACTGTTTGTTTCCCGTATTTGTATGTGATGCCTTATGTAGATTTTGTCCCACTTCCCTTTCTGAAATGGATTTCAAATAGTGTATATATTGTTTCTCCTGATGCCAGTGTTGACTTGATCGATACTCTATCAGTGCACTGGTAAGCTTTCAAAGATCCCCGAAAGAAAAGAAATATCGATGGCTCATTATCACTGTAGGAATTTGTGGTAATTAGGTTAGCACAGTGTAGCAGGCTAGTAAAGTAACCTTGTAGCTATGAGATAGTAGTAATCACTCACAGTCCTCATAGTAAGGTAAAAGGAAAAACTTTTGTTATTGTTCCACGAAATATATTCAGGATAAAACAATAGAAAATCTAGACTTGAGTACAGAAGCCCTAGAGCTAGCTTCTATGTGTGCAAGTGTGCTGAAGGCCAACATGGAAGCACTATCAAGCCTTATGTTGAAGACTATTTCCTTGATGGGACAGGAAGTAATATAAAAGAACCTGGCCAGAGAGCTCAGTGGTTTAGGTATCCGGTTGTAGAGCCATTGGGAATCCAATTCCTTACTGTGTGTCCCAGTAAATCCAGCCTCTGTGGCATGGTGCAAACTACAGAGTCCCAGGATGCCCACAGAAAAACAGTATGGTGAACTACTTCTGAGTACTCTCTACCTGGAAAACCCTGAAAAACCATTGCCTTAAATCAAAATTAACTTGATGGCACAAGATTATTATTATTAAGGACTCCAATCTACAAGTGGCCTAGAGACCAAAATGCCAAATCCTACCTGGCCATCTGTTTTTCTAATGCTCCCCTCCACTAATTACTTTAAATACAACTTTTTAAAAATGAGGTAATTATCTTAGTCTACTGTGGCAAAAATATGAAGGAATCCTGTTTCATCTTTAAGACTAACATGGCTTATTTGACATAAATGTTCATCAACTCTAGCCCACTTCTTCAGATACATCTTCAGATGTATCTGAATAATATTTATTTATTTATTTATTTTTCACTCTACACCAGAGTGCATTCCAACACAATCAATAATCTACAAACATGCAACACGTTTATGAAAATGGACTCCTGTCCACAAAAGTTTATGTCAAGTAAAAACATCCGAGTCTTAAAGCTTCTAGGACTCATTGATTTGGGATGGGACTTTAATGTAAACTTAAAAGAAGAAAAGACAAAAGAGGCTCTCTTTTCCCTGAGTGGGGTTTTTAAATAGATTATCGGATCTTACTGCTTTGAATGTGTTTTCGTGTTGCTTATGGTTTTTTAAAGTATGTTATTTGGTGTGGTTTTTTTAGTATTTGTATACTCAATGTTGTTAGCTTTAATATTGTCTTTTAATTATGTAAGCAGCCTCAGGTCCTTTTAAGGAGAAAGGCAGGGTAAAAATATTTTAATAAATTAATACATTTTCACATTCTTTTGTTGGTTCCAAAAAACAGCCTCTTAAACAAGAATGATTCGTTTAAATGAAAGAGGGGGGTAAGTTAAAGTTTCATGTTCTTTCATATTTCCCTCTCCCATTTACCTTTTCCCCTTCTGTGTGTGGGCTACTTTCCCTATTAGACTGAAATTTTAAAATTGTTATTGGATTAATTTACTATATATTTATTATTTTAAATGTGTATATTTTGGTGGAGGAGGTGGATGATTTTTCTTTCTCCTATATTATTGCCTGCCAAAAGAACTCAGAATGAAACAAAAATGAAAGTTTTTGCTGTGCACATACCTAGTTGCTCAGTGTTGCTGTGCTTATTGTAACAGCCTTAGCACTTACATTGCTCTTTTCCAAAGTAAATAATCAACTTCAGTGAAGAAGTCTAGGAAGCCTATACCTTTCTAAGTTTAGGGTTTTTACTTTATTGTTTTCAACATCCACCCTAGGTTCTTCTTGAAGTATAGCCTATAGATCAAGCTGCAAATATTGGCTGAAATCCAATTGCTCATTGCTACTAGAATAGACCTACTGAATTAATGGGATTTACAAATCTGTTGATTTATAATCTGGCAGTTTACGCCATCAGTTTACTCTAGCTGAGACTAGAAATTAAATGTAAACTATTGTTCAAGACTGATGATATTAAGTGTAACTTAACATGTTAGATGGGTGCTGAAAAACCACTGGTACCTGCTAGTTTTTTTAGCAAAATTCAAGGTCTTGTTGTTGACATATAAAGGCATGGAGATTTGGGGACTAGATTTTCTTGCAAACTGCCTTTCCTGATGTAGTCATATAGGACACTGGATGTCTTGAGGAGGAACTGCTTGTGGAGTCCCTCTGAGCTCTCACAGTTAGAGATCCACACATGTAAATATTAAACAGGACACTGGTCTTAATGCTTTACATTTGAACATTTACATGTTAATACTTTTAATGTTTACATTTTGTTTTATGATAGTCATTAATTTAAAATATTCATGGATATCAGAGTGATCAAGAAGTGATTCAATCAATAACTACCCCAAGAATTTTCATACAAGTAATCATCATTTTAGGACTGCAGAGCTGGAAGGGACTTTATGGATAATTGAGTCCAGCCCCTGTCAAGAAGGCACAGTGGGGAATTGAACTCCCACCCTGTGGCTCTGCAAGCAGAGACCTATACCACCAAGCTATCCAGCAGTTGGTAAAACTATTTTTTACCAATGCTGTACCTTGAAACATACAGAAAATGAGCCATAATTAAAGCATTAACAATAGCTGTTTTCCATGAAATTTAAGAAGTGCACTGCTAGATTGCAGATAATACTGGCACCTATTTGCCTTAAATTTATCAAAGCTAGTTATGCATTAAACTCAACACAACACTTAAGGGTGTAATGAAGAATTCAAATCACAGAGACCAGAGTCCTATTGACTTCAACCACTGTGTAAAGGCAGTTGTGCAAGTAGTGGAAGGTATTTTCTGGCCCGTCTTTTGAGCACTTGGTCCTCCCCGGTTGCACAATTCATTGCATGGCCAATAATACAATGAGATACATGGCAGTCAGTTGGGAAGTGAAAAGTGCTTGTACAAGTGTACAATTTTTCCCAATAGGATTTTGGCCTCATTCATTTTGTTTCTTGATCCAGAATCGCAACTGCCAATTACCACAAATGCATAATGAAAAGCTACTCCCAGATCAAGTTTAAATTCACTTATACCCAAGAGAGCAGAAAGCAAACTTCAGTAGATAGTGTTCCAACCAATGTACTAAACCAAGAGCAGTTCCTTAGTCCTATGATTCAAGCCACTTGAACTCACATAACTGTGGCTAGACAGTAAAATTCATTTGGAGCTTTCATAAAAAGTAGCTCAGTTGGGCCAAGAAGCATAGTATTTCCTGACGTCTCTATTATTTTAATGAACTTGAATTTATGCAAGCTAAAGGAACACCATAAACATCTAAGACTTAACTGATGTCTGTGAAGGTATTTCCTGTCAATCATTAACATCCTAACCAACATCCTAATCCACTTGATCTACTTATATTCTGCAGTGGCCTTCCAGATGAATGATTTTAAAAAATTAGATAAAATGGCAAATCAGGTAAAGTGGCATAATATTTATGCTATACAAACTGTTATTCTGCTCATACCAGTAGGACATTTATGTCAACTGCTATATATATATATTATTATAATAACACAATCCCAAATACATTTATAAAAACATAAAGCCCTCTGATTTCAATGGGATTTCCTCCTAGGTCTGCAGAGCACCACAACTTTATGAACTTAATTGTAGCATATGAATTGCCCTGAGAAGTCACTTGCATAGGCAGATTTTCCAATTAAATTTCAATTTCCTAACCCATGTTTCTGCAAGGGAAGTAGAATTCTCTTTTTTTAAAATAACAGCTGCCAAGAGGAAAGGAGAAAACATTGCTTGCCATTAGTCTTTCTTTTGCCTTTTGTATGTGTTATATAGCTGCTTTCACCACTTAATTACATTTCTAAAGCCCATTGGCTGACAGCCTGTGGTCAAAAAATGCTAATAGCAAGATAAGAATTTCTCAATCCATCCTTCTGCCTTTCTGGAGTGGGAGAGCCTGCCAAAGTGCTTCCTCTTCCTTTCTTCCATTTTGCCACATGCTATAATTAGATGATTTGAAGGAGGTGAGATGGGAAGCCTTGCAGTTAACCTTGCCTATAAAAAAATGATTTGTTCTTGAGCCACATAGCGTGATCACACCCTTGTATACGCTCCCAGACTGCAGTCTCTGCAACTCATGATACCATACAACTTAAGCTCTTCTTCCAACTGACAACCACTAGTATCGTAAAATAGCAGCACATCATCTCCTTTCCCTTTTGTTCAAGAATAGCAGGAAATCAGAGGAGTGGTCCCAGGACTGGGGTGTGAAGAATACTCACTAAACACATCATTCCCATTACTTTAGGCTTTCTTAACCTGATCAGTAGGGGGAGGATTTCTATGACACATCATATTTTTTCCCTGCAACATATTTTTGAGGTTATGGGGCAGGGTTGAACATGTTTATGAATAGTCTAGTGAGAAAGGCCAGGTTACTCACATTCTGCAGGTACTAGCTGCATTAACACACTGATGCATCCTCACTGAAAATAGTAGGTTATTTATTTATTTATTTTATTTATTACATTTATAGCCCGCCCATCTAGTCATATAGACTACTCTGGGCGGGTAACAACATATCATGTAACAATTTAAAACAATTTAACAATTTAAAATCATAACAATATATTATGTTAGCCACAGAAACATTACCAAAAAGAACAGAATGCTTCCTCCAAAAGAAGAAGGAAAGGGGATGCACAAATACAATCTGCATTCATGAATGTCTATACATAGGTGCAAATTTGAAAAGAATTACTTAAGTTAAATAAAAAGACAAGATAGCTGATTGCACTGGTGGTGCTGTTACCAGGTAACCTGTATATCAACTTAGTCTGCTGTGTAGGTGCTAACTGTTGATGAATCTCTTCTCATTCTTTATGTTCTTTACCTTTCATTGAGATATTAAATGGACAGCAGCTATCTGATAGCTCTTCAGATAGAAGACTGTCCCCTGTACGGTAGGATTTATAGCTACCCTACACATAGGATTCTCTGCCCCCCCCCCCCCATAGCAATCCATAAACTCAGATCCAGTACTAGAACCAGAAGGAGCCAATGCAGATTTTTGTGGGTATCTGTCTCCAAAGGAGGAGGGTAGCTATCAGCCCTATTGAGTCATTACCCAAATTAATGGCACTCATAAACAGGGAACACCCTAGCCCTAGCCTCTACGTCATTGCTTACAAATTCTGTCTGAAGAGGGATAGGCTTTGTACAAGTGCTCGAACCCCATTCTGGCTCACACATCGAAGTTACATGGATAGATAGCCTGCTCACTTCAGAGTGTTGCTGTTGTGTGTTGAAAGCAACAACAGAGCAGGTGCAGCTAGTATGCTTCCCTTAACACTTGTGGGCTCCACACACTTAGATAATAATGGAATAGAGCTGATCTTATCAGATGAGTTGAGAAATTTGCTTAGGTCCCCTGTTTCTTTTAACAAGTTTGTGAGACCTGACTACAACTTTTTTTTTTCTTTTCTCTAATCTTTAGGAAATGGGGGATGACTGGCTTTAAAGACAGATATTTCTTGAACATAGAATTAGGACCTGGTGGTAAATTTTTCAGCATAACCTCCCACTGAGATACTTTTTTTTGTCTATAGCCCTGTGTGCCTATTCAAGTTTCAACCCTGGCTGATCAGCGATATGCTGTAAGTTAAGATTAAAGTGTCATAGGAGAGCTTCATGCTGTCACTTGAAAACAGCTGCCCAGTGAAGCGGGTTCATTTCCCATCACTCCCCTGTGAACTATACTTGAACTGAAAGAATGAGTCTGAGTGAAGGACATGGTATTTAAAGGGCAGTTAAGCATGGACAGGACTTGTGAACAAAGAGGCGGATTTCCAAAGCTGAAGGGATAACAAACAAGCATACAGGAACATGATGTGTTCTGATAGGTGTGAGCCAGAGATAAAGGCAGCAGGTGAGAGCTTCAAGGTTATTTAGGAATCAATGGCCAAAATGAGGTCCTATAGCTCTGAAGCATAATATGGGCATAAGATCAGAGGCTAAGTTCTCATTTCTAGCTGACAAACTCCCCAGTAGCACGACCAAGAAAATCCCCTGCTTGAGGCCTTGGCAAGCTGCAACTTGCCAAATTCTGGCCCAGATGCTTGTCAAATCAGGCAATACTTTGGGGAGGGTGGCATAGCTTTATATTATGATCTATGGTTATCAGGGAAAAGGTCCCTTGTTCAATTCTTGGCATCATCGTGTAGGAGAGAATCTTGCCTTAAACCTCAGAGACCCACTGTCAGTCAGTGCTGGTAGAAAATGTTTGAGCCTGACCAAGTAAAAAGCAGATGAATGCAACCATAGCTGCAAGGTCCTATTTGATAAGGACCTCCTAGGCAAGACCATCATTCATATAACATATCTGAACATACACCATACAAAAGGAGATATTAGAAGCTGTATCACACCAGTCTGAGTATCCTATGAGCCAGTTATCCTCTGGTTCTTCAGGAGTGGCACTTGGACTCAAGAGGGATTACATCTGTTTTACCATTGCTCCATCCAAATGAATCTTCAGCAGATTGAAGATTACTTCTTTTGCAACTTCTAAAAGAAGCCTTTACACTTTCATAAAGACATCTGGCTAATGCTGCAGTATCAAAATGTAGAGCATATCCAGTCTGTGTCTGCTTGGTTGGCACATATCCAGTTCTAAATCCAGTTTGTCTAGAATTCACATAATTTTATCTTTTTAAAAAAGAAATACATACAACAAATTACATTTGTTTTTTGTATACAACTTTCCGTAACATACTCAGCTTTTCCAAATGCACACCTTTTTGTACACAACTTTCATTAGATGCCCATTTTGAAAGGCAATGCCTGAACATAGAATTATATTGCAAAAATCAGGGAGTCCAAAGGATAACTTTGATCCAATCTGTGTATTAGTTTCAGATGGTAAAATGAAGTGTTTCTTTTAAAACACTTAGTTCTGGTCCTTAAACTGTATAGAAATTTGTTTCATACCCATATAGTAGAAACTGGGGAAAAACTGCAACCAAAAGGAACTAAAACACCATGAAGATAAGCAGAAGTCTAAGATAGTTTGTCAGAACCACTGTTTTAAATTATATGTAAATGAATAAATACAAACTTACCTTTCATGAACTACATAAATTGTTGTTATCATTATTCCTATGCAATGTACTGGATGTAAACGTACATTCTTCTGCTTTTAACAGTGACAGGCGAAAGCTTTCTCAAGACTGATATAATTTAATGACCTCAACTTCCACGGCTATTGAAGGAAAGCCATGAAGGTTTCTTGAGCAGAACAGATCTGTACGCAAATTTAGTGTTACAACAACAAGCATACATTTTATTTTTGCTGCATTAATATCTCAGGCCAAGCCACAATAGTTAAATATTAGGACTGTATGGAACCCCCTTAACCTGCTTTGTACTTTAATAAATTGCATATTTATTCAAGTACAAAGTGGGGTTTACTCTATGAGAAATTCTGACCCAAACCCATCAGTAGGCCCATGACAATATCTGTCCATGTCAAGAGCTCAGCCTTCTAATCCTGTGAATGGTGTGGAAATGCAAATTGCCATGATGAGAGAAAGTGCCCTAATTGTGTGGCCTATGCATCCAAAGCCCATACAATAGCCACTGTTCCCAACTCACACATACACTGAATTCTCATAGCATAATAATATTTCAATAAAGTTTAGTAAATTTCGCTGAGTAAGAGAACAAAGAAAAATATTCTAGAATGCAAAAAGGTTACCTAAACAGCAGTACAAGTATTTTTGTTCATCATGCAGCTCCATGAATGGTAAGCATCACGGCTCACTCATCATATATATGTTGAGTGACCTCAGTTTGAGCTGTCTCTAGTGCTACAGTGGTTGGTGTCCAGAGGAGATCATTGACTTAATGGGGGGGGGGACGTGTTGGTTGTCACCTGTCTTCTCCTTTAGTGCCAGTAGCCCATTCCACTGTTATTGTAGTACTACCCATAGTCTGTCTGGAATTACTGAAATATCCCTGAAATGATCCATTTTTGCACAATTGTTTGAAGTGCACATGCCTATTAAAAATATTAAAAGGTTATTCCAGAACCATTCTCCACTCACTTTATAAATCCCAGCTTGATGTTTTCCTTCCATTCGCCGGTGATATTAGCCCACATGAAACCACACTCAGGAGCATATCCCAAGCATATCCAAAACAAGTGGTTTCAAAACATCAAACATAAAGGGCTGCACAAATGTATCATATTTTTTCTCCGTAGTGGTGATCTTCCCTTATGAAGCCTTTCTTCTGCTGATCTTAAAAGTGTCCTGTACCAAAAGGTTGCCTTTGGATTCTGTTCATTGCTTTTCAAAGGGCTTGCCTGTCTTCCATCTAAGAGCAAGAGGAGGGAAATGGTTGAAGAAGAAGAAGGGGGTGCAGTACTTGCAATTGCCTATGGAGTGTTATTTTGCTTTGACATATCCAAGGGTCATGCACACAGCCTTCCAATCAGTTTGGGTCAAACCTCATTTCTGTTCCGGTAAAACATATCGAGTGCGATTTTGCAACCTGTCCCACACCTCTCCACTTTGTCAGGCATCTACGTGAAGGAACAAACCCCAAGAATGTTGAAACCCTGCTTTTCCAACAGATTATATTTCCACAGTGCTGCTCAGAGGCTTTTATTTCTTTCTGACCCAAAAATGATGTACAAAAGTTCCTAAGGCGTACTGGAAACAATCCACAGCAAAACTGAGAGTTAAACATTATCAGCTGTTGCTTGACAAGTGGAGAAAAATGGTCTCTTTAGCCTCTCCCTCCTCATGCTCCCCAAAGCCTTCTATAGTGGTAATACTGCTTCTTCCTCTGCACATTACAGCATCTCTGTTTTGGGAAATCTGAAGTTCTCTTTTAATTTCCCAGTAGGTCTGTGGAGATCACTTTGCATCCTCAACATGACAATGCTTGCTTTCCCGCTTCTCCACACTCTATCACACACTCATGTAATGATGGGAGACAGGAGGGAAAAAAAAGAGAGATAACGAGAAGAGGAATGGTCAGCTCTTCCCCATTTGGGAGACTAATGAGCCTCTTCATTTGGTCTCATTATAAATGTGCCACCTCTGGCATCGGTCTTTGGTTCAGCTTCTGGTTGCATCAGCGGCAATTTTCAGGCACACGGATGCATCAGAAACATCTTCTGAAGCCAAAACCCATCCCTTTGCCCCCTTCCCCCATTGTGCCGTCCAACACTTTACTCTTTTCATTGCCACCTCCCCCCCCCACATGGAACACCAGTTTCTCTAGAAAGTAATTAGACTCTTAATTAGATTCTTTTTCAAAGAGACCATTTCTACCAGGGTGTTGTCCAGGCCTGTCTCCATCTTTGTTTCAGACATGTTTTGTGAGACTAACTCCTGCTCCCACAGATTATATCTCCCAAACAAAGAAAGCAGGAAAACGCCAACCTGCATTAGCCCTGACTTCTTTTTCAGCTGTCACGGAAAGGAAACCTCATTCTTCCTGTCCAGTAGGTATTTTGGAGTTAACTAGCTAAATGATATCCTGTCTTTGAAAAATACAAATGTAATATGATAGGCATAAATTACAAGTAGTGCTGAAAGATTCAAGGAATTGAGCAAAAATTATTACTGTAACAATGACATTGTAATTTGCTTTCAAATTCTACTCCAGCATATATTTCAGTAACTAACCAGTGGCTTTAACTGTAAAACATGCTAACACACTGGCCAGCATTGTGTTGTGTTGTTCCACCTGGGCAACAAGAATGATGTTATAATTAGTGGCACACATTAAATGTTTCCTTTTTAAATTTTTGATGTGTGAGACATTTGAGGTTGTTACACAGTGGGGGAAAATGCAAATGGACCTACTGTGAAGTTGCACCTAGGAAGTCAGGTTTCCCTGGGGGAGTTTCCTCTAGCTGGCCACAGAAGAGTCAGCAGACAGAGAAGAGAAAATTGGCAATTTGCCTTGTTTGCAGCTTATTAATGTAGCTCTGCGGTGGCTGTCCACATTTGCAGGAGGCATGGGTACTTCAAGTTGCAAAGGGCTACCTTAACAACCTGCTGATTAGCAGTTTCCTCTTTGCTCTCTGCTGAATTTGACTCTTCCTCCCCTCCTTTGATCTCCAGGTGCCCTGGTGCACCAGAGCTTGCACCAAGACTTTTCAAAATTGTCCCCTCTGTCTCACTGCATGAGTTTCATGTACCCCCAAAACTGAAAAGAAATATCTCTTACTCAGCAGAAATCTGCCACTGATCATTTCCATTGTGCAGGTGGAGCTGTGCAATGGCATACTGGCCAGTGAAACTTTAAACTCTTCTCTATAAAGAGAAACAGAGTGGTGTGATGGAGTTGGCAGTCCTGGATTGAAATCCCTGCTTGGCCATGGAAACTCAACAGAGGTGGGGTGACAAGGGTAACACCACTCTTTAAATATCTCACATACCTTGATAACCATATTAAGGCCCATATAAGTTGAATGTGACGGCATATTAAAAACAGCACATTGAGTTGGATATTTTGGTGAAAATTAAATATACTGAAAAGGCTTCAACAATTGAGCTGCCTCGATGAATGCACTTAGCCATTTCAAAAGACCCCTATTACTAGAAAGAGTCCTGAACTTTAAAATCACACCTAAGAATGGTCTTGTTTAAATCAACCAAAGGGGTGAAAGTCAATAGGCATGCACTATTCAGGTTGTGGTTTATTTATTTAAATCCCAGAATTCTCCATTCTGGAAGTTCTACCTGCCAGGTCCACACAAGAGATGGGCACTTAGCATGCTTCGGCATGATCCAGCAGATCAGGGCCATAGGTCTTGTGCGAGCACCCCGGATTCCATGCCCCACCTCCTCCCACCAACACCCACTCAGAGAAGGAGGCAGAACAGGGAATATTGCATCACTACTTCTGACGGGGCACGCGCAGAAGGAGGCAGGGTGTAGAATCTCGGGTGCCCGAGCAACACCTGTGGGTCCGATCTGCGGAACCTTCCCAAACCACAAACCGTGGTAAGTTGCCAACTCTAGTCCACACCTAAATTGTGCTCACCTGGAGAAAGTTTGGGCTGGAAGACTTCAGGCCTGAGCTCCAGTCTAGTTTTCTGTTGGAAAAGGAAGCTGTTGTGGGTTCCCAGGAAGCCAGGTGAGAACTTTGTCCTAGGTCATGAAGCCTCCCAGCTCAGTCATTCTCCAAGAGAACACAATTTAGGTGTAGGCCTGGCAAGTGGAACTCCAAAGATGGAGAATTCTGGGATTTGCAGTTGAAAAAATATATATCATTAATTGCCCATTGTTTGTTTCTCCACCGAAAATTGAGACCTACATCACCATACGTTTAACACATAACACCAAACATGTCACACCTCCACCACCAACTATAGTATCTCAGTTGTGTAATATTTTATGCAGTTCTACAAAACTTTCATCCATCTGCATAGTTCAACAATTCAGACTTTGTATTTGAGTCTGGCTCTTCTCATTGCTAAAGATAATTTATGCATATGTTAGTAGCATCAGTTTCCATTCAAATCCCTGGAAAGCTCTTTTGATAACATTCCTGCTGTTCTAGAAGCAAGAAATAAAATCTTCAGAGTCGAACATGTTTTCAAAGAAAATCAACTTCTTTTCTGACAATGTATGTGCTTTTGAAACAACATATCAAAGGCTTTACTAGAGTCTTATTTCAAAAGATTCCTGTTCTTTCTCCACTCAAGATAGTTCTCTGTGTAGCTCTGACTTTTCAGGCTCTTCATTTATATTATTTATTACTAAAATATTTATAACCTTCTCAGAACAGAAGATACGTAAAGGAGCCAGCAGGCATCGTCATAAAAATTAACATTGAAAGATATTGATCTAATTAATTGTGTAGATAGATATATGGGGAGAAGGTGATAATCATGGAGAGATGTTGGAGCAATACCTTATGATGACAGATACATAAATACTGCATTCAAGACCCAGCACCTCATCGCATCTACATTTTAGCATCCAAGACTTGTTCCAGGGACCTTATAATGCACATCCTTGAACATAAGCACCTGGATTTTTTTCATTTGCCGAACTTGCAAAGATACATACTGTGAATCAATACGGACACAATTGGATGTATTCATGACATAAACCTCACCAACTCAAATTCCAACTCAGATTGTTTTCATTGTGTTCCATTAAATAAATTCTTATTAAAAAGATAACAGCTCTTACATCAAAAATAGCAAAATAACTCGCTTGCACAGTACGACTGCACTAACATGAGAACTATTTAACAGTCCCTATGAAAATGTAGTTTTTGGATATCATACACATTTTTCAGATTTGAATAAATGGACTCTACAATGAAATGGGGTAGATTTCAGAGTATTCTGGTAGAAGATAGGTTGTGGGGTGTGTGTGTGTGTACATGTGTGTGTGTGTGTGTGTGTGTGTGTGTGTGTAGCCAGCCCTTGAGGATCTGGCTCACTATATGATTGAGTGTCACCTATATAAAGCCTTAAGAGAAAGATACATCTACTTTTAAAGAAAGTGAAATGTAAAGGTGTAACAGAGAAATTGAGCTATTTATTACAAGCACCCAACCCACATGTGATCCAAGGAGTTGCAGCATTTGCTGTCAAGGTCATTATACAAGAGCAAAGTATCTGGACACTATTTGTGTGAACTGTTATAAAAATTCAGAGACATGAATGTAAGCCTATTATCCTAGAGGTTCCCAAATGTTATATTACTGTCTCTTGGGTATTCTAATTTAAATGGAAATAAAGATCAGATATCAGATTTTATAATTTTGTTACTATAGATTTGTATTAGTTTTGTATGTAGTACAGTGCTTTGTCGATACCTTTTGAATGAAGTGTTATAAAATCTACAAATATGATGTTGGGTGACAGTTTTTATATAACAATTTTTGGGTATGTTTTATGTTATTCTACTTTACTCGATTTTATTTTTATATTGTAGTGCAATGATCATTTGACAGAGAAATAATCATATTAGTTGATTGCTATTAAAAGGAGAAAAGCCACATCTCTACTGAGCTTTTTCAATTTAGGACTTTTTTAGCTTGTTGGATTCTTTCAGGCCCTTCACATTCCATGATACCACACTAAACATAAAAAGGAAAGTAAAATACCCAGTCGATAATACCCAGTACCTAAACCAAACAACTTGAAACATATGATATAGGGAAGAATACAATCTATATAGTTTGCTCAGTAATAGCTGAAAAACATATAAAAATGGCAACCCTTGAGATATAGTGAGTAGAGTGTTAGACTAGAACTCAGGAGACTTAGGTTCAAATCCCTGCTCATCTATGGAAACTTACTGGTGGTTGGTGTTAGTAAAATCACTTCCTGAATATCTCATATAAATTGAAAACCCAAATCAGGACAACGTAAGTCAGATGTGACTTGACAGCACTTAACAACATAGCAATCTAAAAATGCACATGATATTTACTAAATCCACCCAACACTGCACAGTGAGTTGAGTCTCATCTCAAAACAAGAAAGAAAAGCATAGGAGTGGAAGATAATATCAGCGGTAAAACCAAACCAAACTACTGCTTCTAGATACTATGGCAAAGCTTCTCCTAGAGCAAGCCATTCCCATCTAAATTATTACCAACTTATTTGTGGTAATAAACAAGAACCGGCTTGCATTCACTAAAATGTATAAACCTAGCAGGAAAAATCTTTTATTGTGTTGAGGCCGAATCATTTCAGCCCTGTATGACTTCGAGCGATTTCTTCGGGAGCTACACCAAAACCACACTGTAATATGTAACTAAAAATTCAAACCTCATTAAAATAAAATAAAATAATTTAACACATTATTTTGTTAAACACTGAACATTCCCTGAAGCTGTTGATTGTGATGGTAGAAATAACATCTATTTAAGAGTGTAGCCTTCAACACTCTTTGAATTGTCAATGTTTGATTTTGTTGGGATTATAAATCTTTTGATTAGTATATATTTGTTTATTTTTAAAAAATCAATTTATAGCAATGTGTTATATAATTTAATTATATTTTAATATGGTTTGATAATTTAGCTACATATTAAAATGCATTTTAATATTTCATTGTAGCCCTGAGGAAGGCTTTAAAAATAACACATTGGGTTCCAAAGAACAATAAAAGGAAAAAAACTAGAAGTAATCACCTGTCATTCCTCTTCAGTTTGTACAAACTATATATGGGTCCCTACAGGTACTGAGAGATTGTAAGCAACATAGTGACCCATATCAGATTTTTTTTTTAAAAAAGAGGAATGCATCCAATGAAAAAGAAAGCAAAAACAAACAAACAAAAAACACCCAGTGTTGAACATTATTGTTCAAACAGCAGTCCTGTTCAAGTTTTTCATTAAAGGAATAGAAGAACTTTAGAAAAAAAGAGAAAGAGAAAGGCCAAAAGCAAAGGAAGAGAAAATGAAACAACAGCTGGCAGTAATCCCAGAAGTGTTATCTGAAAACTGGCTTCAAGTGCTGAACAAGAGAGAAAACCAAGAAGTCCACAAAAAGGGGAAACAAAGGGAGGGCAGGGGAAGGGTTTCAGGCTACAAACAAGTGGACTGTGTCTGTGTTAGCTCTTAAATTAATTCTTAGGATCTTGCACAGGGTCAGGTTAACCTCAATCCAAATAGTTACAACTCTTGTTATCTATTTATCTGCTTCTGAGGAGTCTTGAGTACTTTCAGAGGTGGAGAAGAGTAATACTGATGGCATCCAAATTGAAAAAGATTCTACTGTTTGAGAGGATATTTGGCCTTGGGGATGGACACAGAAGATAGCCAAACATTTGATACAATACTGAAGCTTCATTATCTCTTGGAAAGCCAGGAGTCTTCATGAATTGATGATGCAACTGTGATACCTCTTTTGCTTATCTGGGATAGAACCTCATCTGATCTCAATTAGCTCTCCCGGTAAGTTCATGTTTTTTCCTGGCAAGAGATCATAAAATTATAGAATCATTATAGGGTTGGAAGGGACCTTGGAGGTCTTCTAGTCCAACCCTCTGCCCAATGCAGGAGAACTCATACCACCCCAGACCTCATACCATCCCGAACAGATGGCTGTCCAATCTTTTCTTCAAAAAACCTCCAGCGATGGGGCACCCACAACATCGGAAGGCATGCTGTTCCACTGCTTAATGGTTCTCACCGTCAGGAAATTCCTCCGTATTTCCAGGTTGGATATCCCAGGTTGGACCCCTAACACTCACTTTCAAAGACTGCAGAGTCACTGGAGAGGGGTTGCTGATCCCATTAGGTACACAGGGGATTCCAACAATTTCTAACTGAAAATCAGGTAGATGCTGAAGTCTTGTGAGAATTTTTTTCCATAAATTCCACAAGCCTACCCTGCTCTGTATGATCTCAGAGTCTCAAAACACACAAGATAAACCAACAAAGAGAACTCTTGAGTTGGGGAACTAGCCTAGAGGAGACTCAGTTCTCCACAACAGCTATTTTAGTCCTTTTCTCCTGGACTCATATGCAGATAAATCCACCAGTCCCTAAAGCTGCTGAATTGAGTAATTTGTAGTCTTGCTGTTAGCAGGGAGTTGTTTTAGCTGCACAGATTGCTGTTCAAGCTGAGAAGACATTGTTTTCAGTGAGGTAATCACTTCCCCTCCACCATCAGCCAGAGACTGGAGAAGCGGAAACCTTGTTTATTTCTTTTCTTTTCTGACTCATGCTCCTAAAATAGTATGTCAGGTTATAATTAGTGAATAACTTTAAGAATGAACAAAAATAAGACAATAAAGTAGAGACTTAAATACAGATCAAATCAAAGCATGTGATAGAATGAGATGGAGCCAATACAGAAGTGCTTCTGATCACATTGCTAAGCATCTGTCAGGGAGGTACAGTGGAGAATCGAACACTCTGACTCAGCAACCAGATATAGGGCGGCGATAACTCAAGGCTCAGGAGCAGAAAATCATTTTGGGGGCCCAAAATAGGTTATTTTTGTAAGGAAAAAATTAATTATTTGGAGGCTCATACAACCCATGAGCTACATTTGCCAAAATCTAATCTAAGCCTTTATCTTTCAGCTGCAAGCAAGGACCTGAATGGGAATTCTGGCTGAGAGAGCTACTGGATAGCATAGTGGTTTGAGTTATCAACCCCCCCCCCCCACCACAAAGTCTCCCTCTACAATTTCCAGAAAACTAGCCAGAAGCTCCAGTCTGGGTGCTTCCTGTTTTCTCCTTTTAAAATGGTGAGTTTGGGCCCTTTTGGGGCCTAATGTGGCACAAAGGTGACACATGGGTGCTGAGGACTTAAATTTGGCATGTAAGCCCTCAGACCTTGCTCAGACCTGGCTTGTGCTTCTTTGTTCTTTAGCAGTAATTTGAGCTCTGGCGCTTTTCAGGGCAAGGACAATATTTCTTGGAAGCTTCCTTTGGTCCTTGGTCCTGTAATCTGCCATATTATGCATGTTTGCTGTTGCATGCTATTTGGTGTTTCCAATCTCTTGCTCTAGGCCTTGTCCAGCAGCTCCATGGGTCTCTGCCAGGTTAGTGAATAGATCGCCTCCCTGGCTCTACTATACCCATTTTATGCACTGAAATGGTCAGGATCATTGGACAGGAAGAAAGAAGAACAGATATATGTGAGACCTATAGAAGTCAAAATTGAATTTACATTTTCTAGAAGTCCAGTAAGGATGTATAATGGTGTCATGTTAAGTCTGCAGCAAAACTCATTATTCCCCTCCAAAATTATAAACCTATGGACAATGCCAATCATAGATATAAAACTTCACCCACATAGATTAAGTTTAAAAATACAAATCAATGAAATGGCAATCTAGTTTCTTGCAAAACAATGGGGGGAAATAGTGACTACATATTTTACCGCATACCCCTGCTTCATTGGCTAGAAATTTGGGAGGTGGGAGGAGGAAGTGAATATGTAAACCTTAGCCAGGTGATTATTTAAACAAATATTAGATGGCACTTGTAGAATTCAGTTAAAACAGTACAGTAACCCTATGGTATAGTGAGTTAGTGGGTATAGTGGCCATAACAGTAACTCTTTAAGTTGGGCTAAGAAAGAATGCTTCACGAAACCCCAGAGAGATCCTGCCAGCTGGAGCTGGCCATAGTCCAACTGGCAGATAGACCAATGGTTTCACACAGTATAAGTCAGCTGGCTTTCTCAGTATATGAGTTCTGATGTGGTTTCCAGTATGTCTTGTATGAGAATGATACATGCTTTTGTATATTTAAAGGAATGATGCTGTAAACCACCCTAACAGGAAAGTGGGGTGTAGATTTTTTTTAATAAATAAAACCAGTTACCTCGGATTAAATAGGGATTTGCAAAACACTATGGTAGGAGGCACCATCATTCCCAGAAATTCACTTTACCTAAATCATTACACTTGGTGAAATGTTGGTAATGTATTTCTTTCTACGAGTACACAGCACAGTAGCTCTTCCAACATGGCCACAGATGTTTTGGACTTCCTATTGGAAGTTGGCACGATACAAAGTTTTGTACTTTGGTCATGTTCATGCAATAGTATATCATCACACCGTGACAGGTTGTAGGAAGAAACTAAATACTAAATGAGCAAATGATGAGAGAAAAAAACCAGAAGCTTTGGGTGGGCCAAGCTAAGTTTCAATTAAAACCAAATGTTGTGACATTTTCCCATTTCATAACATAACATTCCTTTTCTGGTAGCTGGCAGTCACTGCTCTGTGGCACTTATAAACAGGAGAGAAAAGATTATCTAGACTCAAACTACAAAATACTTTGGTTTTTTCCCCCTGAGTTTCATTTTGGCAAGATTGTGATCCTAAAGATGATGGAAATTCTGTGACTGAAGCTGGATGCCTTCTGCACACAGGCAGGTAAGATGCTGTGTGCATGGGGTAGAAATAGATGTGACTTGGGCAACTATGTATGCTTCTGTCAGTCTCTTTCTCTTGGTGTGCCACAGTTTCCCACCTTTGTTCTCCTACTGTTCCATGTCGCTTCCACCCCCATAGAAATTTATTCCTAGAGGTCCTTCTCAGTAGCTACTCTAGATTAGGAAATTCCATTCCAGGGAAAGCCAGGCTTGCCTTCACCCTGCTGTCCTCCCATATTATTATTATTATTATTATTATTATTATTATTATTATTATTATTATTATTATTATTATTATTATTATTATTATTATTATTATTATTATTATTATTCAAACTATAAAAACATTGACTGGTATTATACAACAGATACAAGTTTTAACCAAAAACCTAAGTATCTGTTAAATATTGGCGCAGTATGTATGCTGTTCCTATAATATTGCCATTGTTGTAGTTCTGATGGTGTGATTTCTGAGATCTGCAATTGCTTATAGTACTGTGTGAAATTTCTTGATATTGTTCCCAATGCCCCAATGACTACGGGGACGACTGAAGTGCATTTCATCCACAAGCGAGATGTTTAGATTGTCAGGTCTCTGTATTTTGTACAGGTAGGTAAAGGTAAAGGTTCCCCTTGACAAATTGTCCAGTCATGTCCGACTCCAGGGGGCGGTGCTCATCCCCGTTTCCAAGCCGTAGAGCCAGCGTTTGTCCGTAGACAGTTTCCGTGGTCACGTGGCCAGCGCGACTAGACACGGAACGCCGTTACCTTTCCACCGTGGTGGTACCTATTTATCTACTATTTATCTACTCACATTTGCATGCTTTTGAATTGCTAGGTTGTACAGAGTTTTTCCAATTCTTTATTTTCAACTCTGGCATCCCCTGGAATTGGAATGTCAATGATCCAGACATTTCTTCATCCTATTACTACTATGTCTGGTGTGTTATGTTCAAGGTGTCTATACTTTTTGATCCAGAAATCCCACAAGATCTTGACTTCCTCATTTTCTGACACCTTCTCTATCTGATGTTCCCACGGGTTTTTGGAGGCTGGCAAGTTATATTTTTTGCATAATGACCAGTGCACTAATTTTGCCATTCTATCATGTCTAATTTTGTAATCTGTTTGTGCAATCTTTGGACATTCACAGATGAGGTGTGACACAGTTTCATCTTTTAATTGACAGAGTCGACATTTGCTGTTAGCATTAATTCCTTGGATCTTAGCTTTCATAACATTAGTTTGGAGTGCTTGTTCTTGTGCAGCAAAAATCAAGCTTTTGATTTATTTCTTAACAGTTCCCAGTTTTAGCCATGCCCATATTGAATTATTATCATGCTTTCCATCAATATTTCTCAGGTGTTGTCCATGTAGTGGTTTATTTTCCAGCTGTTTAATTTATTTTCAAATTGTTGTTTCTTATATTGAGCCTTTGTTGCTGTTGTTTTCAAAATATTCTCCATTTTCACTGCCTTAAGTAATTTTTCTCTGCTTGTACTGATATAATCATTTAGGCTTCTTCTTTTTTTCCTCCTCTACTACCTGCTGTATCTGCAGTAATCCATGTCCTCCAATTTTTTTCTGGGAAATATAATCTGTCCACATCACTTTTTGGATGTAGTGTGTGATGCATGTTTATTAGTCTTCATGTTTTCCGATCCAATTCTTCTAATTCGTTTTGAGTCCAATCTATTATTACACCTGGGTATCTAATTACTGGAACTGCCAATATGTTTCTAGCTTTTATTGTATTTCCCCAATTCAATTTTGATTTTAAGATTTTCCACAGTCTTTTGATATATTCCCTTTCTGTCAGTTCTTTAACATTTGTGTGCAGGATGTTATTTGCTTCTAGTATTCCAAGGTATTTATAATTTTCACCACTTGATAATGAGTTCATAATATTACCATTTTTAACTCCATTACATCTAGTTTTTGGATATTGCTTTGTTGTTGTTTAGTCGTTTAGTCGTGTCCGACTCTTCGTGACCCCATGGACCAGAGCACGCCAGGCCCTCCTGTCTTCCACTGCCTCCCGGAGTTGGGTCAAATTCATGTTGGTAGCTTCGATGACACTGTCCAACCATCTCATCCTCTGTCGTCCCCTTCTCCTCTTGCCTTCACACTTTCCCAACATCAGGGTCTTTTCCAGGGAGTCTTCTCTTCTCATGAGATGGCCAAAGTATTGGAGCTTCAGCTTCAGGATCTGTCCTTCCAGTGAGCACTCAGGGTTGATTTCCTTTAGAATGGATAGGTTTGTTCTCCTTGCAGTCCAGGGGACTCTCAAGAGCCTCCTCCAGCACCACAATTCAAAAGCATCAATTCTTCGGCGGTCAGCTTTCTTTATGGTCCAGCTCTCGCTTCCATACATCGCTACTGGAAAAACCATAGCTTTGACTATGCGGACCTTTGTCGGCAAGGTGATGTCTCTGCTTTTTAAGATGCTGTCTAGGTTCGTCATCGCTTTCCTCCCAAGAAGCAGGCGTCTTTTAATTTCGTGGCTGCTGTCACCCTCTGCAGTGATCATGGATCCCAAGAAAGTAAAATCCTCCATATCTTCCCCTTCTATTTGCCAGAAGGTGATGGGACCAGTGGCTATGATCTTAGTTTTTTTGATGTTGAGCTTCAGACCATGTTTTGCACTCTCCTCTTTCACCCTCATTAAGAGGTTCCTTAATTCCTCCTCACTTTCTGCCATCAGAGTGGTGTCATCTGCATATCGGAGGTTGTTGATATTTCTTCCGGCAATCTTAATTCCGGCTTGGGATTCCTCCAGTCCTGCCTTTCGCATGATGTATCTTGCATATAAGTTAAATAAGCAGGGAGACAATATACAGCTTTGTCGTACTCCTTTCCCAATTTTGAACCAATCAGTTGTTCCATCTCCAGTTCTAACTGTTGCTTCCTGTCCCACGTATAGATTTCTCAGGAGATATATAAGGTGGTCAGGCACTCCCATTTCTTTAAGGACTTGCCATAGTTTGCTGTGGTCCACACAGTCAAAGGCTTTTGCGTAGTCAATGAAGCAGAAGTAGATGTTTTTCTGGAACTCTCTGGCTTTCTCCATAATCCAGCGCATGTTAGCAATTTGGTCTTTAGTTCCTCTGCCCCTTCGAAATCCAGCTTGTACTTCTGGGAGTTCTCGGTCCACATACTGCTGAAGCCTGCCTTGGGGGATTTTGAGCATAACCTTGCTAGCGTGTGAAATGAGTGCAATTGTACGGTAGTTGGAGCATTCTTTGGCTCTGCCCTTCTTTGGGATTGGGATGTAGACTGATCTTTTCCAATCCTCTGGCCACTGCTGAGTTTTCCAAACTCGCTGGCATATAAGTGTAGCACCTTAACAGTGTCATCTTTTAAGATTTTAAATAGTTCGACTGGAATGCCATCACCTCCACTGGCCTTGTTGTTAGCCATGCTTTCTAAGGCCCACTTGACTTCACTCTCCAGGATGTCTGGCTCAAGGTCAGCAACCACACTATCTGGGTTGTCCGGGACATCCAAATCTTTCTGGTATAATTCCTCTGTGTATTCTTGCCACCTCTTCTTGATGTCTTCTGCTTCACTTAGGTCCCTACCATTTTTGTCCTTTATCATGTCCATCTTTGCACAAAAGGTTCCTTCAATATCTCCAATTTTCTTGAACAGATCTCTGGTTTTTGCCTTTCTATTATTTTCCTCTATATCTTTGCACTGTTCATTTAAGAAGGCCCTCTTGTCTCTCCTTGCTATTCTTTGGAAGTCTGCATTCAATTTTCTGTAACTTTCCCTATCTCCCTTGCCTTTTGTTTCCCTTCTCTTCTCTGCTATTTGTAAGGCCTCGTAGGACAGCCACTTTGCTTTCTTGCATTTCCTTTTCTTTGGAATGGTTTTTGTTGCTGCCTCCTGTACAATGTTACGAGCCTCCAGCCATAGTTCTTCAGGCACTCTGTCCACCAAATCGAGTTCCTTAAATCTGTTCTTCACTTCCACTGTGTATTCATAAGGGATTTGGTTTAGATTATACCTGACTAGCCCAGTGGTTTTTCCTCCTTTCTTCAGTTTAAGCTTGAATTTTGCTATAAGAAGCTGATGATCAGAGCCACAATCAGCTCCAGGTCTTGTTTTTGCTGACTGTATAGAGCTTCTCCATCTTTGGCTGCAGAGAATATAATCAATCTGATTTCGGTGTTGCCCATCTGGTGATGTCCATGTGTAGAGTCGCCTCTTGTGTTGTTGGAAAAGAGTGTTTGTGATTACCAGCTTGTTCTCTTGACAGAACTCTATTAGCCTTTGCCCTGCTTCGTTTTGAACTCCAAGGCCAAATTTACCTGTTGTTCCTTTTATCTCTTGACTCCCTACTTTAGCATTCCAGTCCCCTATAATGACAAGAACATCTTTCTTTGGTGTCAGTTCTAGAAGGTGTTGTAAGTCTTCATAGAATTGGTCAATTTCAGCCTCTTCAGCATTGGTGGTTGGTGCATAAACTTGGATTACTGTGATGTTGAAAGGTCTGCCTTGGATTCGTATTGAAATCATTCTATCATTTTTGAGATTGTATCCCAATACAGCTTTTCCCACTCTTTTGTAGACTATCAGGGCTACTCCATTTCTTCTACGGGATTTTTACCCACAATAGTAGATATGATAATCGTCTGAATTGAATTCGCCCATTCCCGTCCATATTAGTTCACTGACGCCCAGGATGTCAATGTTTATTCTTGCCATCTCCTGTTTGACCACATCCAGCTTACCAAGGTTCATAGATCTTACATTCCGGGTTCCTATGCAGTATTCTTCTTTGCAGCATCGGACTTTCCTTTCACTTCCAGGCACGTCCACAGCTGAGCGTCCTTTCGGCTTTGGCCCAACCACTTCATTAGCTCTGGAGCTACTTGTACTTCTCCTCCGCTCTTCCTCAGTAGCATGTTGGACGCCTTCCGACCTGAGGGGCCCATCTTCCAGCGTCATATATTTTAGCCTTTTGTTTCTGTTCATGGGGTTTTCTTGGCAAGGATACTAGAGTGGCTTGCCAATTCCTGCTCCAGGTGGATCGCGTTTAGTCAGCACTCTCCACTATGAGCTGTCCGTCTTGGGTGTCCCTGCACGGCATAGCCCATAGCTTCTCTGAATTACTCAAGCCCCTTCGCCACGACAAGGCAGCAATCCCTGAAGAGGATATTGCTACATTGTTGCTATTACTACTACTCAGGCAGGTTTTTGGCAATTACTGGCTGCAGAGGAAGAGGAGAAGATGCTGTACATTTTGTATGTATTACCGTGTTTCCCCGAAAATAAGACAGGGTCTTATATTAATTTTTGCTCCAAAAAAACGCATTAGGGCTTATTTTCAGGGGATGTTTTATTTTTTTCATGTACAACACTCTACATTGATTCAAATACAGTCATGTCATCTTCTTCTGGTTGCTGCACAATGCTGCACAATGGTGGAGGGCAGGGTTTCACTTAACTGGGGCTTATTTTTGGGGTAGGGCTTATATTACGAGCATCCTGAATAATCACACTAGGGCTTATTTTCAGGTTAGGTCTTATTTTTGGGGAAACAGGGTATACACCATCAAGTTGGAACCAACTAATAGCAACCTTAATTGAGTTTTCAAGGCCACGTGAGATATTTAAGGAGTGCTTTTACAATTTACCCCATGAACTTCCATGATAATCTGGGCATTTGAACTGGGGTCTCCTGAGTTTTAACTGTGCTCTTATCCACTTTTGTGTGTTCTGTGCCATCAAGTTGGAACCAACTTATAGTGGCCCTAGCAGGGCTTTGAAGGTAAGAGAGATATTTAAGGAGTGGTTTTACCAGTTCCACTCCCCCAATCAGATTCCATGGCTAAGCGGGGATTCCAGAGTCCTAGTCCATCACTCTATCTACTACACTACCACTAACCTTACATTTATAATGATGTGTTTTTAAAATTGCTGTTGAATCAACTCCAGTCCAATATAATTTGTTTAGTTTGTTCTATTATTATAACTCACTGTGGGTTTTATTTGTGCCTGGTTTTTAATCTTGTTATCAACTGTCTTGAGTACCAGGTTTGGGAGAGAAGAGGAATATAACTGGAAAAAATATAATGATGTGCTTTTCTCTAAACGTACATATGTTTTAGCTGATAGCAGTAACTAGAGTTAGGCACAAACCACCCGTTTGGCAATCTGTACCCATTTCTAGCAGCAATTTTTAAACGGTGGAGCACATTCAGAACTAATTATGGCACTGGGAAATTTTTAGTTAATTTAGTTTTATGGTTTTAGGGTGCTAGTAATGCAGGTCCTTGGAATAACATATTTTATGTATTTATGGTTTATTTGTATTGTGGATTTTAGTCATTGACCGTAATAAAGTTTATGTATCTACACATGTTGAACATATTTTTCTCATTAATTAGAAAAGGTTTCTACATTTTTTAGAAATATATATATACATTTATAGTCATGCACTTTTTCAAAAAGCATGAATTGCCTTGCATGCATTTGTGTACACTATATCAATCAGGATTTTTTAAAATCCACTTTCCTGTGATTCTTCTCTAAACCATAATTGGAGGATTCAGTCATTATGGCCCCAGATATATTGACCATGTACAGACAGGATTGCCTAGCCCTTCTGTCTCTGCTGTTGCCTCAAATGGAAAGGAAGAGTCTGTTACACGTAGGTTCTACACACAAGCAGAAATTTTCCATGGTTATTACTCCTGTGTAGATTCTACTACAAGGCAAGCACATCTCAGCTGCAGATACATTGCATACATGGAGAAAACAACAACAGAGAGGGGAGAAACTAACTAGTCCTCTTTAAATGTGGTGAACATATCTACGGCACTTACAACTGAATAGTGAAAGCTTTACTAAGGTATAGATTTCCATCAGAAGATGTGTTCCATTCATTGATGGTCTTTGAAGATATGACATCGTATTTTCCTACATGACCATGAATCCAATAAAATGTGTTTGTTTGTTTGTTTGTTTTTTTAAAGGGCAGCACCAACCCAGTTAAGCGCTCCTTCTTTAGCAGCCAGTCAACTGTAAAAAGCCTGCCTGAATAAACAGTTGCCTCCCACACAAGGCAGGGATGCTTTACCTCCTTTCTTGAGGAGACAAGCTGAATCCTGGGATGCCATATGGTGCCACTGTGTTCTGTAAGCTGGGGTCAGGGACTGGGGAAGCCCTATTACAGACTGTTCCTGCCTACACTTCATCCCTTCTTCAAACTACTCGCAGTGTGGGTCCAGCACAGGACTAAGTGGTTGTCTCATGGCTGGATGGGAATTTTCGGACTGTCTCACTTGATTGGCATATTTAAAAAAGGTGGGCAGGTTAATTTTCAGCTATTGTGTGCAATTGCCCACAGGACATGCAAGGGCAGATCACAGGTGGTGTAGTAGGTAAACAGCTTGAAATAATGGGTAGTACAGAGTAGAAAGTGAAGTATAGTGACATTCAAGGGGGCACTTTTTGGGGAGCATCTGCAGCCAATACCTCTGCATGAAATATCCCAAGATTCAGGGGCATGGATGGGGAATGCACATGTTAATCTAACATGCCCACTACTTGGAGGTCAGGGATTCTGATGCCTGAACATGTCCTGAAGAGCCCTACAGAACTTTATAGATCTCTAGGGAAAAATCAGAAGGCAGTGTTCATCACAACTGACATGTATCCCAATTAAGGTTTAATTCCAGAATAAAACTGGACAATTATTGACAATCATATCAAAATTCACCTATCAAGGTATAAGTCTTTGTTGCAATAATGAGAACTAAATGACATCAGCTATGTTTCATATGCACAAAAAATACTTATAAATTGTTGAAAAACACCCAGAAGCTATGAAAAACTGTAGGTATAAATGCTTAAACAGAAATCCATCTTTAGAACTTGTGAAAAGCTGCAGATGAAATTGCCACCCAAAATTCTCAGAAGCTGCAAACAAAAGTACATTCAAAAACAAGACTTAAATTGTAGGCAGAAATTAAATCATGTTATAATTATGTCTAATTATGTAGCCTAAAAAATCACCACCAAAAATCAGAGTATACAACTCTCAAAATACCAACATTCTTAACAATAAAAATATATTTAAAACAATGACTTTAAGTATATTAAGAACAGGTACAAAATAATTCTAAATAATGTTCACACACAGCCAAGCCAGTCTTGTGCTAGTTTGCATCTGTGGAGGAAAATCCATATGATTGTTGTTGCTTGATGTCTGGTGTTCAATGTGGCATGGAGTTGTGATGAATTCCAATCAGAGTGGGTATCTTATCTCCTTATATTTATAATCCTTTCAGATGTTCACACCTCCCCCACAATCTAGGCCCCTTTCCAGGTGGTGAAAGGTTAGAGTTAACAATTCAATCGGCCCTGGTTAAAAGCCATCTCATGGAACTTTGCTTGTCATCAAAAGGACAACTAAGAGAAGGCTAGTCTAGTTTCCCTTCGAAAGAATCTCTGAAGTCTGGGAACAAAGAACGTTGGCTTCAAGAGTTTGCCCTCACCTAGATATCTTAAAGTCTGGGTAGGTTTATATTTGACAATATGCATCTTCACCTAGCCTGCAGCCCAGCAAGAGAACTGCAGGAGATCCTAATTATAGTGCTATTATATCACAACTACTTTGGCTTAGCTGACTCAGCTCCTACTGCCAAAATTCCATTAAAATCAGTCAGGGTTCACACAAGGTACTATTTGTCAAGTCAGAGTGTGTGGCTTTTTAAAATAATAGATCCTCACTCCCAAAGCACTTGCCTGGTTATCCACAGATACATGTTTTTATGTACAAAGTCCAAAATGAAGCCTGTAAGATACTTCCAATGCCACCCTTAAATCCTGGGCTTTATTTAATATATTTTTATTTATTTATTTAGTGTCATTTATAGGCCACCTTTCTCCTGATGAGAGATTCAAGGCATCTCATAACATTAAAATAAGTAGAATTAAAAACACAACAAAATATGCATTAAAAAGAAATGAAAGCATAAGAATAATTAAAAATGCACCGATTGATTAAAAACATGTAAAACTTTAAAAACAATCTTACTAAGCTAAAGACCAGAAGGCAGGGCTCAACTATTAAAAGCCTGCCTGAAAAGGTGGGTTTTCAGCAGTTGGCAGAAAGATAAAAGGGAGGGGGCCAACCTGACCTCCTGAGGGAGAGCATTTCACATTATTTTATCATTTTGTCTTGGCCACTGATATATGATGCCCCCAACAAAGAAAGCAAAAGTTTGTATAAAATGCATATAAGGTAATGCAAATGCACCAGGAAATGGTATCAAGACAAGCCTGATAATTCCTGTGGCAGCTTTCAGAGAGATATCTCTTTTAGTCTGTTTTAGGAAAAACAAAAGCCAAGCAAAAACACAAGCATCGGGGCACCTTTGAGTCTAACACGTGTATTTCAGTGCAAGCTTTCATGTATCAAATTCCCCTTCTTCAGACACTTCTTCTTTGCTAGCTGGTCATGCAGAAAATTAGGAGTGACTAGAAGAACTGCAAATTATATTTCTTCCTTTCTGTGCTGTAGCATTGTTTGTATTCCTGTTCTATCTCTGGCATTCTTTGCGAGAAGAAATGATCTTTCCCCTACTTTGCACTACCAGATTATGATATTCAACTAATTGTGTTGAAATAATAAAGTGTTTCATACACATATGTCTACATAAAAAACTGGCAAGTAGGCTACACATGATTTTCCGCTGTTCACTTAACAATATAATTACAAACTTGTCAGTTTCATCTGGGTCTCCTTATTAGCTAGCTAGCTAGCTGGTTTTCCTTCCTTCCTTCTCCCATCCTTTCTTACTTACTTTCGGTGCAGGGCATGGAAATTTCATTTCTTCTACAGTGTAGATGGAGCAGGAGGCAGTTTTTGCAACTGTGGTGTTCATACTGGACTTCACCATTTTAAAAAATCAATATGATTATTATTTTCTAGAAAAACTTCACTTTCCCTTAAGCTCCAATCTACCTTAACAGCAGCAGCAGCAGAAACCACATTCCATTTGACTTGGTGTGATGAATGTTATTTACACTTCAGTTTGCAGCTTTTTGTACAATCTCATAAGAGAATAAATCCACACTTCCATGGAGGGCTGTGCATGAGGAAGTCTGTGGTTGTTAAGCAAAGGTGTTAGACACATATGGGAATGTATTAGTAAGGGTCACACCTACATTTCTAAGATTTTGAAGTGACTATTAGAATGTCTGTGAAAGGAATGAGGGCAGGGAAGAAAGATTAATCGCATGTAATTTTGTGGTAGAGTATATGCATATCTTTAGCATCTCGAAAAAAGGGAAGGGGCACCTAACAAATTTTACATCTTAAATCAACTTTGTTCCTTCTCCTACTAAATGTATGTCTACTAACTTAACAAATTTGCATCATTTTATGCCATTCCTTTATGTTTTTCTTATCACTGAACACTGCTGATTTTTACAAGCTCACCAATGGTCACACTTACCTCAACTGGAAATCCTGCTACTTCAGACACATAAAGAGGTATATTTTATAGAGCTTGGGTCTCAGAATCAGAGATGTTCATTAAAAAAAAAGGAGGAAGAAACAGCAGCATAGCTGTCCTTCACTTTGCAACAATCCTATTCCCAATTCAATTCTTCAATATATATATATATATATATATATATATATATATATATATATATATATATATATATAAGAATTGAACTGGGAATAGGATTGTTGCAAAGTGAAGGACAGCTATGCAGCTGTTTCTTCCTCCTTTTTTTAAAAAATGTGGTTAATGAACATCTCTGATTCTGAGACCCAAGCTCTATAAAATATACCTCTTTATGTTTATATATATATATATATATATATATATATATATATATATATATATATATATATATATATATATATATATATATATATATATATATATATATATATATATATATATATATATATATATATATATATATATATATATGCGCACAGGGGAGCATATATATATATATATATTGAAGAACTGAATTGGAAATAGGATTGTTGCAATGTCCAGGATTAGGGAATAGGATTGTTGTATATCCAGTTTACGATTGTTGGATACTGTGCTTCTGTACTCACATGATTCAAAAAGTCAGGAAATAGCCCGATACCCCTGTGCAATATTGTTCCCCGTTCCTATGAAGAAAAACACATCCAGATCTTTTGGGGGTTTAATATACTCAATTTTGGGTGTTTCAACTTGAGATGTCCACAGGGGAGCATATTGTCCCACTTCTTCAGGGTACAGATACTGTATCTTCTTTGCAATCATTCCTCACTGGTCACTGGGGCCTCTGAGGGGCCAGTAAAATTGTATTCTTTAGTGGTAGAATAGTTAATTCCATACCGTCATTTTTTACTTTAGCTGCCAGCTTTCTCACTCTTTTCACTTTTATGAGGTGATGTAACCTTGCATTTTGTCTGTGGTCCCATAGTAAATGAGAACATTTTGTAGAGATGGAAGACTGTCAATTATTTCCTCTTGTGACTGTGGAAGCAGGGCTATTCGGACATTTAAAAGCTTCAGTTTTTCTGGGTCCAAATCAAATCTTAGTTTGTGTATAATTTGTTGGTGTTGCCACTTTGGGCTCTGATTAGGCCTCTAGCCAGGATACTTACTGGACCAACCCCATTAAGCCTTATATTGTTTCTTGACTGCAATGGGAGTATTATTTTTGAAGAGTCTAGTCACTGTCAGGCCTGCATTAAGAAGTTTATTCCTATCCTTGTATAGTCTTCTAACATTCAGCCAGCTCCCAAATGTCACTGTGGTATGGGCAGAGTGACAATCATAAAACAAATATTCAATATCATTGATACTGAGGGGCCATGTAACTACTTTGCTCAGTAATTCCAAAATGGGGGTTTTCCATTGTAAAAGGGAAAGCAGGCTTTCAGATTTTGGAAATTTAAGAAAGACCAGCTTCTTGCAATTAAATATCAGATCCCATTTCTGTGGCGTTTTTGATGTTGGTCAACCTCTTGCGAGTTACTTTTCAAGTGAGCTTTTTCAACTACTATGTATTGTCCTGGGTCTTATGCTGTGCTGATGGATCACCTTTATCAATTTTTCTCAGTCAAAGGAACAGATAGCTCATTAGATAACTCTATTCCTTAGGGATGTATCCTCCTTCCTCGAGGGCAGCTAGGGGAGGAGGTTTTGGTACCTTGGACCTGATGATATGGGGTTCCTCAGGGATCAGCAGTATCCCTGATGCTACTTAATATCTATGCTAAGTCGTTGGGGGAGGTCGTCAGGAGTTTGGAGTTAGGTGTCATCAGTATGCTGATGACACACAACTCTATCTTTCCATTTCCACCTCTGCAGTGGATGCCGTCCAGACACTGGAGGGTTCCCTGGTTGCAGTAGTGGAATGGACGAGGGCAGGCCCTGGTAATCTCTCAGATCGACTACTGAAATGCTCTCAATGTGGGGTTCCCCTTGAATCTGATCCAGATACTACAGCAGGTCCAGAATGTTGCAGCCAGATTGGTGGTTGGAGCAAGTAAATGTGACCACATCACTCCGGTTCTGGCTCACCTCTACTGGTTGCCCGTGGTGTCCTGGATCAGGTTCAAGGTTTTGACACTCACATACAAAGCCCTCCATGGTTTGGGCCCATGTTACTAGTTGGAGCATCTTTCCTTAATGTAATCTGCCTGACCCACAAGATTATCCCAGTCGAGGCTCCTCCTGGTGGCCACCCCAAGGGAGGCCCATAAGTCCTCTGCAAGAGGTAGGGCTTTCTTCGCGGTGGCTCCAACTTTATGGAACCAGCTCTTCCTAGTCCCCTCCTTGTGGACTTTTAGGAAGCAATTAAGGACATTGCTTTTCAGGGAGGCTTTCCACACCGATCCCAACTGACCACCTTCTCCCACTTTTTCTTTCCCCTCCACTTCTTCCCTCCCCTCTTTTCCTCAATCCGCTCTGGGATTAGTTGGTGCCATCTGGTGGCCTTTTTTTAGGGTTATTGCTGTTAGTTTTAATGTCTTTTTTAAAAAAATAACATTCAGGAAGAATTTTAAAGAACATGTAAAGAACAAATTTGCAATAATAAGTTCAGTTGACAATGAAGCAGAAGAACTATGGATTGAAACCAGATGTATTGTTTGAGAAAATTGCAAAAAGACTGTTCTTGCATTCAGAAAAAGGGAGGAGTAGCCTTAATGGATGACTGATAACACTCTTAAAATTGTTAATAACAGATGAAAAGAAAAGTAAAAGGTGACAGACATGAAATTAGAATGTTAAATCCAACTTTTCAGTGAGTGATGAACATGTACAGTCAAAGCAAACTATTATTTTTTAAAAAGGAAGAGAACAATAACAACAAAAGGAAAAAAAGAAATATATTAAATTGAAGAGCTCAAATGAAAACGTAAACCTAGATTATCAATGTTCAGTGATCAGCTGGAGAATATCTTATCTGATCATGATAAAATAAAAAGGAGATGGAAGCAATGTATTGAAGAACAGTAGAGAAGGGATTAAAGGATGCGGTTCCCTTCAAAGAATCATGTGAAAACAAACTTGCAGTTTTAGAAACCAAAGTGATGGCTTCTTGCCTATGCATTTACCTTGGAATTTTGGGTCCTTCCCTCTTTTTCCTTGTTTTTGGGGAGGATCCTTCACCTTCACCTCATTTCTTTTCATTGTTTTTGCTGCTGTCATTAGACAGTCTCTCTGCCTTTTTGAGTAACCTGTATTGTGGACAACAAGTTACTGTTAGGATAGAATATGGAGAAAAAGAACAGTTTTTAGCCTCATGGCGCAGTGGTTAAACCCTGATGTTGGGAAAGTGTGAAGGCAAGAGGAGAAGGGGATGACAGAGGACGAGATGGTTGGACAGTGTCATTGAAGCTACCAACATGAATTTGACCAAACTCCGGGAGGCAGTGGAAGACAGGAGGGCCTTGCGTGCTCTGGTCCATGGGGTCATGAAGAGTCGGACACGACGTAATGACTAAACAACAACAAACTGCAGTCAAACCTCTCGTCATGACTTACGTTTGATCCTGACAGCTTCAGGTAGCTGGCTCAAGGTTGACTCAGCCTTCCATCCTTCTGAGGTTGGTAAAATGAATCCCTAGCTCGCTGTTTTTGGCATAATTATGTTGTAAACTGCCCCAAGAGTGTTTTAGCACTGTGGGGCAGTAAATAAGTCTAGACAACAACCGTTTCCAGTTGGCAAAGATATGAAACTAGGCTGTATTTTATCTCCCAAGTTGTTCAATCTATATGTATGTAATACAAAAAGCTGGATTGGATTCAGATGAAGGAACAGGGAAAATTGGTGGGAAAACATAAATAATTTATGATACTATATTACTGGCAGAAAATACTGATGAATTGAAATGATTACTGAGAATTTAAAAGAAGAAAGGGCAAAAGCAGAATGATATTTGAACATTATCAAGAAAAAAATAATGACCACAAAAGAATCAACTTTAATGGAGAAATTAAAAAAAGTTGAAGATTTTGTAGATCTTGGTGATTCTTCAGTCAAACTGGGGACTGCAGCCAAGAAATTAGAAGATTGAGACTTGAAAGGGAAACTATAAAGGAACTCAAAAAAAATCCATACGTGTAAGGATGCATCACTGGAGACCAAGGCCAAGATCGTACTATGGTATTCTCAATTCAGTTCTTCAAAAAACCTCTGGTTTATGAATGTGAGATATTGTGCTACTATAACCACAATTCAGAATGCCAGAAAATCACAACATGCTGCACAATATTGTGTCCATGTTGCCAGCAGGAAAAAGCATGTCCAACTTTACATAGCAAAGGGCAGCTTGAATGCTGAAAACACCAATGGCAGCAGTCATAGCACCAATAGGATGCCCTCTTGTGCCCACTACCATTCACAATGTGATACCAAGCAAGGGAAGATCCCAGCAGCTAACTCCTTCTTTCATCTGTTAACCACCTCTCAGCCAAACACAAAGCAATTGTCATGCCTGTTTTTGACAAGTGTGAATGGTAGTGAGCACAAGAGGTGCTGATCCAAAGTCCAGTTTCAAAGCTTTTTTCTTTTTTCTTTTGGTTTGGGTTGCCACCATGTTTAGAATTGCCTTGCAGAATGTTGATTTGCTCTGATGCACAATAACATCATTGCACACTCATGCTGTGATAATGATTATGTGTGGATGTGGAAGTTGGACACTGAAGAAAGTTGACAGGGATTTATTTGCAATATGATATTGGAGGACAGCTTCACAGATACTGTGGGCTGCAAGACAGACAATAAGTGACTTTTAGATCAAATTAAACCTGAACTCTTGGTAGAAGGGAGAGTGACTAAAATGATGCTATAGATATATTCTGGACTCTCTAGAAAAATAGCAATACTAAGAAAAGTGTAAGGCTGTTGGATAAGAGGAAGACCCAACAAGACACATACTGACTCAGTAAACGAAGCCACACCTTTAGTTAGCAAGGCCAAAGCAAGGATGTTAATGACAGGACCCTTTTAGAGATCATTAGGGTCACCATAAGCCAGAAGTGACTTCCCAGTGCATAACACAATGTTTGTATGTATGCACGTGTTTATTTTATACTTCTGTAAGATTTCCCTCTCATACAAAGAGGAGACTTACAACTGAAGCTTATGAAGTCTGATCTCCTAAACAGAACAAATGAATATGGTACAGAATACATAACAACCACACTGTTTGGTAATTTTAATATTCCAAACCAGTATTTTTACATATGTATTTAAACAGGGATTTAGTAGGTTCCTTTAAAGCTGGCAGAATATGTGATAGCCAAGGTACCGAGTTAACACTTTGTTAATGGCAATAGGTTTGTTGTCCACAGGCAAAATCACAAGTGAAGTTGAAAACTATAGCTCTGATTAAAACAAATGTAGGCTAAATATGCTAAGCACCATTGTGGGGCTGGCTTAAAAAAACATGGTCACACAGTTTCCACTGAACTCATCAAGACTTGTAAGGAATGTATCCTGCACAATCCTTTGAACAAGTATGGGAGTGAGGATTTTCCAGTGGAAATGGTACAGCTGAAAGCACAACACTGTGAAAGCCAACAGGTAGACGCCCTCATCAAATGGTAACTAAAAACTGACTGATTGTGGAAAGAAATGAAAGGGGGAGCCCACCCACAGAGGGAGAAATTGCAAGTTTAGGACTTGTCCCTCTTCTTGACATGATTCTATAAACACAAAGGTACTTACGCAGCTAGCTATAACTGACAAAATTGCTAGCAATATATGCTTTACCTCAAAAGGTCTGATAAGTTGTGTATGTCCTCTTTAATATAAAATACAGGGCCATCAAACTTTCATTGCTTAGCATAAATCAATGATGCTTACTGAAAGCTCTTTGTGAGAACTTCAGTTCTGGCTTGTTTGCTCACCAATCTATGACTGCATTTCTTGAGTAATCCTTTGCCCCATAATGATTGAATTCCAGGTTCAGTTGTCTGCATGTCACTTGTGAGGAAACAAGCCAAGACTATAAAGAGTTGTACAGGACTTTGGAAAATTTACTTTTTCTACTGTAGCTTCCACAATGCATGTACCAACTTGACTATGAACAGAAAAAGTAGAGATCAGAAACTTTATCTAAGAGAGTCCATGTAAATGATCTGATAAAGTGAAAATATTCTGTCCTCCTGCATCCCCTCCTGTATGTTAGTAGGATCTGAAAGTAATCCCAGGTTGTATACACTTCTCAATGTACAATATTAGAAATACAGAAACCTGCCCTGTGAGATAGAAGGAAAACAGAATTAAGATGAATAGGTGTGAGACAGGAGGATGCCAAAGAGCAGTTGAAGGCTTTCCATAGAGTCAGGCTGGGTCAATCTACACATTACACTTTGCTTGCTGGATTACGTTAATTTTTACAAGCATAGTTAGGGCATGGGGAGACAAATTTGAAGAAGAGGAGGCCCTTGGCCCTTTCCCCCTAACTATAGAATTCTCTGAAACCCCGCCCCCATGCAGCTAGAAATAATAAGGGGGGAAGTCCACTCTCATGATTGCTAAAGTTCTCCTGCATACTGCAGTTTATTCTACACCACTGATCCAAACTCAGAAGAGGCCCATAGATTAAGGATTAGGGTGGGGGCCATTTAGGTTTCTTGACCATACAATGTGACTGTGAGTTTTCCCTTACCTTTCCTTTATCTTGTAGACTTCTTTTAAGAAAGGCCCTGTGCTGCTTTTTAGATCTTTTTTTTAAAGCAATTTACTTGCTGACTGCTCCAATTCTGTCATGGCACTCCTGAGAAGAGATAGGAAGAATACGTGCAAAGTTTTCATGCTTGACTATTTAGCTGTATTAAATTGACAAGATACGCAAATGAGAAATTTTAATTACCCACAAAATTCCTTGATTCAGGCAAGAATGAGAAAAAGGGTGCCATATTTCTTGCCAAAGTCTCTATAATTCATGCAGTCTCTGAAAAACTAATGTTGTTTCTTTTAAAGAAACAAAACAACCACAGAATGGCTGGCTAGGGGTGAGATTTTTAAAAATATCTTCGACTTCATATACAATAATTATCCATTCTAGTCCTGTCTGATAGGCAGACACCTAAATGTGTCTCAGCTGGAAGAAAAGCCTCAGCTGGAAGATTTAGGGGATGAGCTAGGCTTAGTTCTGCCCAAGCTTCCTGTTCCTGCCCTGGGAGCTATCTTTCTGAACAGGAAGCTAGGTGTCATTAGCACAATTTTGTATTAAATTAGACAATTGCACAATTTTGTGCAAATAAACCATTTTGTGTAAATCATCTGTATAAAAATAAAATCTTTCTCATGCTCATTCATTTCTCTTCCTGAGAGCACCACAAAACATTTCACCGTCTTGCAGGGCAAAAAGAATAATTCTGTGGTTCCTCATTCTAGCCTGTGAGGATGAAACAAACAAGGATTCTAATTGCAACTCTCAAATTGTTCCAGGAATTACAGCCAATATTCCAGGAAATTCAAGAACCTCTATGACTGGTAAAGCATATGAAGTGCTAAAAGCACACACACAAAAGGACAAAAACCTTACAATTTTTTTTAAAAAAAATTAAATAAGCCAAATGGTCATTTTTATAGGGAACAAGTATTTTCAAGAAACTCAGGGGCCAATCAGTTGGATATAATTTTCAGAATTATTGGCTGAAGCCATACTGCTTAACATAGCAAGCCACACTGAAGTAGGCCCACAGAACAAGTGGAAATTTGGTGAGTCAACTCCTTCATCATTTCAATTGATTCAAATCAATATATTATATTAAAATTTGTTGTGACTAACTTTAATATAATATATTGCTCTACTATAGGAGGCCCATTTGAATATATTGCACTTACGGAGGAATTGACTTACTAAATCCCCACTGTTTCAATGCACCTACTGTAGTGCAACTTACTGTGTCAAGTAACAGGATTTCAGCTATTAATTACAAGTATGAGTCACAGATATAATAAATCTTCTTCAAGTTCCAAAAACATTGCATTCGTACCTCTTATCATCATTAGAAACAATTATATCTCCAGCCTTTATTATTAAAGTTTGTCCTGTTTCAAAGCACATTTTTAAAACCAGATAGGGAGTTTAAACCTTAAATGTACAGGTAAAATGGAATGCAAGACACCACAGAGCAGATTAACACCCAGAATATAGACGCTGGTGAACAAAGATAAGGATGACCCTGCTTTAGCTTAGGTCAACTTAACTCAAGGTTCTATATGAACCTGAAAGAGTCTTTGTTCATTATGTAGACTATATGCACTGTACAAGCTTGCCATATAATCTATTTCCATGAGGCATCTGGCTTATCGATCAGCTCAGAAGGCTTGTTGGTGGAATGAAGTAATCAGCCTTCATGAAAATTGATCCTTGGCACTCAATAGTGGCAAACAGCTCTGCAAAATAGGAAATGAGATTTTGCTCATAAAATTCTGATCAAAAATACGCTTGCTCTGCCACCTTCCGAAACAGGTTGGATCAGTGGCGTAATCTGCTTTCTGTGGAAATACATGATCAGAAACATTGTGCAGGCATACACATTTTTAAGAGGCTTATAAAGAGAAAAGCAATAAACTCATAAGAATTTAAATCTATACATAAATTGTCTTAATGAGACCATTACTCCATCCAGCCCAGTGTTGTCTACTTTGACAGGGCAGTAACTACACAAGATCTCAGGCAAAAGACCCATTAACTTGTACTATGAACTGAACCTTCTCTGGGCGCTTCTTCATTCAAGGCACATGCTCTATCTTTGGAGAACAAACTCTCACTTGAAAAAGATGGCCCAGTATAAGATATCAATTTCAATCCAGTGCAATTTATGGCTTTAATTTCTAAAGCTGCATCCCTTGCCATTACTTTGTATTTACTGGTGAATAAAAAAGAGAGAGAATCCAAGGTAGCAGCGTCAAGGGTACTGAAGTCCACCATCATGACTCAAGGCCCATAATTGTTTGCTCAGACTCCACAAGGGCTTCTAAAGGTTTTAATTGAAGGCTTGACTCAGGGGGTTATGTATGAAAAACACACACTATACCAGTAGTTGTCAACCTTTAGACATGACTTTCCAGATGACTTGGATTTGAAAACTCCAGAATCTCTGAGCTCTGTCCATGCTCACTGTGGCTTCTGGCAGCTGAGGTCCAAAACATGGAACAGGAAGAAGGCTGAGAACTACAGCAGTATACCAATGGGAAAGCCTCTTCTTCCATCTCATGTCTCAGCTCTGCTGTGTGCTGAGGTTTAGTGAATTAAAAGAAACCCCTCTTGTGTCCCAGATTTCAATAAAAGGCTTGACCGTATTAAGTTTCACATCCATAACCTTCTTCTGTCATTCCAGGAAGGGAACTGCCCTCTTTCTCACAATTTCCTGGTCATATCCGGCACTTGAGAGCATGAATACTTTTGCCCTCCATGACAAACACTTTCACTGTCCTCCTTGCCATCATAAAACCGATGCTAATTCTTCTCCCCAAGGTGCTCAAAATGCCTGTATTACTCTATCCTTCTAAAAGACTTCACTCTCAGATTACATGCACCCTCAATTGGTTTAGGTGATCCATGATCTCTTTAGCGTCGGTCATTTTTTATAGCACCAGGGAGATAGTGTATATTGTAATTAGGCCGATGCTAGAGTGGCTGTTTGCCAGCAATGTACTCATGCTACACTTAACAAAGACGGGTGCAGTACCTCTTCTTGAAATATTTATCCTTTGATGGCCAGGAACTTAATTCTAAAAGGATTATTGTAATTCTTGTCCTTTCATAAGGTTTTGCCTTACTGCGTTTAAAAACAGCTTTAAAGGAAGTTATCTTCCAACATTTTTGATAAAATTTCATGATGAATCCATTAGCGCATGACTAATTCTCCAAGTAGTCCATTTTCAAACATCTGGATGGCCCATGGTCAAACAAATAGAACAACCATTTTTCAAACTGGAGCACTTCTATAGCACCCGTCTCACATCATATGGGAAATGTGAATGTGTAAGCAGCATGGTGCCTTGTATATCTGCCCAGGCATCTTTTTTCAGGGTAGAGTTTGCATAAGATAGAGGAAAGGTGGACCAGCTCTGCCCCTTCAACCATCTTCATATCCCTCCATATGTTAAGGATAACTTCTGCAGTAGGGGCCGTTTTCTATCTGTCTTCCCTCGTAGTATCATTTAGACCCTGGAAATCATTATTTGAAAAAGAGATGGGCAGCAACTGGCCTGAAGTCTGCATGTAGCACCCCACCTATTTTCAAATCTCAGCCAGAGCCTGAGTTACTAAGCCAAACAGTTTAATTCAGATCCCTTTGTATGAGTTCCAGGTCAAAGCTGAAGGGCCAGATCTGGTTTTGAAGTGGAGCAAAAGAAATATAAACATGATTTGTTTAGCAACTGCCCAGTTTGCAAACCCCTGAAGCTATATGTCTGATGTTTCTCAGGTTTATTCCTCTCTTTAAGGCCTATCATATCTCTAAATTTTATGTTTCTGTTGTTGCTTTTTTCTGTGCAAGTCAATGGGAAGCTTTAAAAATCAGTTTGCATCTGGGGCTCAAATAGAATTGGATGTGGCACAAATCATGTTGGACTGAACTGGGATCCATTCTGAAACCCTAAATTGGCCTCCAAACTGAATTAGGGAACCCATTCACCACTCTCCTTACGATGAGAAGCTGGCAGATTCTCACAGACAACTGACTGGTCATGGTATAAACAAGAAATTTTTTGTCTGGTCAAGGATGGCTGTTCTTATCATCTTATTACTCAGAGTATTAATTTTGATTTCCTAGAATATTAGGAATAGCATGTTAGTAAGGATATCTAAGCTGTAGGCCTTTACTGTCATGACCATACCGTATTCCAATTCCTCTTTAAAATTCTTGAAGGGAAAAAGTTCTATCCATGCCTGTCAGTTGGTTCTATTTTCAAACTATCCCTACAGTTCAGCTGGTCTTATATCTAAAAGGAGTCAGGACTGAACAATGTCCTTAGCTTCAGTCAATGAAATACTACAATAATGGCAGAAAAGCAGCTAAAAGTGAAAGGGCACAATTGGCATGCTTTGTGTCCATGGTAGTTAATCCTGTTTCGTGAAGATCTCAGAAGAAATCAGAGCCATGTAGGTGGGCTCTAAAGTGATTCACCTTCCTGTGTTAGTTAGACTTTTTCCTTTACATCAGTATTGGGTTGGTAGTTCATAAAAATTCATTGGAGGTCCAAAACTTGAGTGAGAATGCCAGATGCTCCACCCCTTTCCTTACACAGATCAAGAATATTAACTGTGTGGTCAGACTGGAACCCTTAAGCAGATCAAGAATATTAATGGTGTGGTCAGACTGGAACCCTACTGCTCAACAATTTGTGGAAATAAGCCTATTATGTCATATATGCTAATTGGCACCTTAATCGCTTCATATTTTGAACAGTGGTTTTCTCCTTCCCACTTTTAATATACCTTTAATATACCTTTCCTCCTCTGATTAATGCATGCTGCTGGCCTTGTCCATCAGAGGCTTAATCTTTTTAAAAAAATATTTTTCCTTACAGCAACTATATAAAAACCCATACTTTTATATGTATAAAGTGGGGGGAAAAGTGAAATTATTGAAACATAACAAATGTTATAAATGTTGTACAACTCTAGCAGTACCTGGAAATGCAGTGGTATAAGGGTGTATTATTATCATATTGCATCAGACACAAATGGACAAACAACAGCCTCAGTTGAATGGAAGTCCTGTTGTTTAGTGGTCCATGCTTGTGATCAGCATTCTACCTGAATGTCTAGAACAGACGTGACCATTTTTTACGTTTTTTCTTCTTCTGAAGGCCACATTCCCTGGGGAGGAGTAATCTGTTGAGGGCTGCTGCATGACGGTAATTTATGAGGCTCAAGCCTCAGATAGACAAGGCCAGATCTCAAACTCAGTGAGCCCACCATGTTGCTTTCTATATCTGCTACCCTCTTTTCTTTTGCTCTATCCCCTTCTTTCTCTTCCCTCTACCTTGGGCTTCCAAGGAAGAAATGGTTATTACAGAGACCTGAACCTGTGTAGTACTTGGAAATTCTGTTGAGGGCTTCATGAGATCAAGCTGAGCGGCACACCCAGTCTTAGGACCAGGGATTGGTCATGCCTACCCTGAAGGAATAGGTTCACAGTTGGAGGTAGTTCTTAATTCAGCATTATTATTAGAGGCTCATGACGATCATGGATCAAAGTGATGTTTCTCAGCTTTGACTGTTGCAGCAGGTTGGGATCTTATATGCTTGGTTGCAGTTATCCAAGAACAGATAACTTCCTGTTTAGATTATTGCTGTATCTTGTACATGAAGCTGCCTTTACAAACTGTCTATAAACTTCACTCAGTCCAGAATAATTATCAGATGAACACAGCACTTGAGCCACACTGTGCCTGTGCCTTTGTTAGCTACACTAGAAGCCTAGATTTCCTTTAGACAAAAAGCAGAGATGGATAAAATTACTTTGAGGGACAACGGTTTCCCATCCAGCCAATCACCATTGTCCCACGTAGTCCGAAACAGTCACTTTTCTTTTCTCTGGCATACAAATGTGAAATAAAGACTAGATTTCTTTGTTAAATTAATTCATTGACAAGGATATATTTATTCCATGTATTTACTTCTGAGAACTTGATTGAATAAAATGCAGCTCTTAGAGTTTAGAATTTAATACTAGAATTACACACTTACACATCAGAGTTATTCACTAATGCAGTCTATGGGACATTTTATGGTTGCTTGCAAGTAACACTGTGAATAACATGGGTCTCTATGAATCAAGATATATTACAGTGGTGAAAAGAGGTAAACTTTCCAATTACTTTGCGATGCTGGTTCACACCCTCATCCCTCTGAACTTCATGGAATTTTAGTTCAACATGTTTGGGTATCCTGTAATATATCACACTGTAATTCAAAGTTAATGCATGCCACCACAGTGGGTGATTAAGTATATGAAATAAACCTTTGCTTGGCAAGCTTCTTAATGGGAATTCGCACATTATAAATACAGTGTGGTTAGCAACACATTCACTCAAATGTTTATGCAATAAATAATCCATTCATTAGAAATGAATGGCTTCTCCATCACAAAGAGAAACAATTTTCCTCACTGTGTAAGTTGTGTGTTTTTGTTTCACTGGTGTTAATCACTCAGGTGCCCACACTTATTTCCAACATGGGGTGGGTCGCCTTCATTACCTATCTCAGAACCACCCAAGTCATGATTCTGGAGTTGGTAGTCTTCTTAGGACTGGGAGCAACTGGAGCATATCTGATATACCAAAGAACTGCAGTTCATCAAGAATGAAGGTCAACTATTAAGGGTTGACAAGTGGGACTCTGGAACAAAATGTTGTAATGCATCCCTGACGGGCAACTTTTACCTGATTTTAGGTTGAATAGTATTCAACCCCACTCAAGTTAGCATTAAGACAGAGGCTTAAATCAAATCGTGTGTACACTAACACAAAACCTGTTGTGGAAACTTAAGTATTTGCCCCTCTCTAATCTGCAGTATTAAAACCTCTTCCTTCCCTTTGTTGTGCAGAAATACATATTTCAAACTGTTGGCAATAGAGATTCCTGCCCATTTTTGTGGAAAATGATTATGTAGATGGGCATGTGGTCACTCCAGTAACATAGACTGCTCTTCTGGATTTTTATGCTCCTAAAATCCCCACTTCAAGATGTTTTAAGGCTGACAGTAATATGAAACAGTACACTGAAATGGCAGCCTTAAAAATATATCCTGTTCCATCCCAGCAAAAGCAATTAAGTGATACAATATGAAGTAACAGCAATAGTTTGAAAACAATTCCAGCATCAAGAGGCGGATTAAAATGAAATAAGTCTTTATGGTCATGTAGTTGCACAAATGCTTGTAGGACTTTAAGTATAAGTATACAGGGAAGGACCCAAATTATATCCCTTGGTGATGATTCCTTTGGATGCAAGACTACCGTGCAGAAGACCCTGATTTCATGTCTATTCCTCTACTAATCCTGTCACTGATGGCATGTCTATGATATGGTGGATCACAAGGCCCAAGGAGCTTTCTAAGCACCTTCAAAACTTGCCAGGAAATAGATTATATGGCAAGCTTCTAACTTACTTTCATAACTGTGTTACCCTGCAAAATGCCATTATACATCAAAGAAGGCTATCTGGAAAAATGATATGTACCTGGTGCCATATGCAGCAGCTAGACTGCATACAGAAACACCTTACAGAAAGCATATGACATACAAATGGGTTCCACCGTCTGCCAATCTATGTCTGGTCCAAACTCAAGATGTTGGTGATGGGGAGCATTTCTATGACATGTCATACTTTTTTTCTGCAGCCTATGTTTGAGTTTATGGGTGGGTTTGAACATGTTTATGAGTAATCTGATTAGAAAGGCCAGATTACTCATAAACATGTTTGAACTTGCTTATGGGTTCAAATGTATGTTGTGGAGAATATGTGAAGTGCCATAGAAATCCTCTCTCTAGGATGATGTGGGAGAGATGCCTTTTCTAGTGTGGCATTAGTTCTAGAAAGCTCTTCTTTGAAAGTCTTTTTCTTTTCGCTTTCTTTATTCTCCAGCTTTCACACCCATACATGGTGATCAGAAATACAAGAGTATAGATGATTTTGGTCTTGGTTTCCAGTGACACATCCTTACACTTGGTGATCTTTTATAGTTCCTCCATTGCTGCCTTTCTGAGTCTCAATCTTCTTCTGATTTCTTGGCTGCACTCCATTTGGATTGATGGTTGAACCAAGGTATACAATTTTTGTTCACTATTTCAATTTCTTCATTGCCAATGTTGAAGTTGTGTAGTTCTTCTGTAGTCATGATTTTTGTCTTCTTAACGTTCAGCTGCAATCCTGCTTTGCCTCTTCCTTCTCTCACTTTCACTAAGAGTTGTTTCAAATTGTTGTTGTTTTCTATCAGTAAGATGGTATCATCCTCATATCTTAAATTATTAATGTTTCTTCACCAATTTTCACTCTTCCTTCATTGGAATCTAGTCTGGCTTTCTGTATGATGTGCCCTATAAGCAAAGAGAATTATTTCTTTTTGGAACCAGGTTAAAAAAGTGGCTGTTTTTCAAAAGCTTTGGGGTTTATAATAGGTTTTGAGGTGATATAATAATGATGTTCCAATGGCCAGAAACTTGTTGCACATAACTGTGATTATGTCATCAATTGTGGCCAAGCTGCAGCAGTACCACAGCCATGTCAGGGGAATTAAAAGCTTCCTGTTCTGCCCTCTTCATGTCCAGGAGACCCCCAGTGATCCCCTATATCCTGTGGAAGATTGGGGGGGGCACATGATTGGCAGTGGCTATTTTCAGGCATTAAATGGTTTACCTCTCCCATTCTGTGGCTTCCAAAGGCTTTTCTGGAATGAAAGGGATCCCTAGGCAACCATATAACCTTGGTGGGAGAACAAGACATTTTTAATTGACTTGAAACAGCCACGGCACTGCCACAGCTCAGCCATAGCTGATGACATCAACACAGTTGCATGGTCTCAACTTCTGCAAAAGGACTTTGGCCATTGAGTTGTTTCTGACTTATGGTGACTCTAACAGGGCTTTCTATTATCAAGTATTCAGAAGTGTTTTACCAGTGCCTCCTTCTGGTGGTGCTTTAGAACTATCTGTCTTGCCCAAAGTCACAAGGTTGCCACAGCACATAACTCCATCTGCCACATATGCTCCATCTGCCACATCTGCTCCTTGGCCCCTCTGCAGCCAGGCACTCAAATCCACTGCATTATACCCACTCGGTACATATACAGAGTGAGAAAAAATAGTGGCACTGTGGGTGCTTAGTCCATTTTCATAAACCTTCCAGGGACTTTTTAAATAACCATATAGAGTACTACAGTAGAGTGGCCACTTTTCACAATGGCTATTTATATTTGTAGTAAGCCTTGGAATAATGATCAATATATTCCTCACAATTTCCAAATGCTTAATGCCATCTGTGCCTTGTGACAATATTTATTCAATGCTTCTTCCTTTTTAGCCTCTAAAAATGTTATCAAAACATATTTTACGTGTGGAAAATATAATTTTACAAATATTTATATATTTGCTAAGAAACTGATTTACTTGATAAATGTCATGTTCTCAAATCAGTCAAAATCTGTAACCTTTGAAAGAGAAAAACATGATTTCTGAGTGTCTTGGTGTTTTGACTAACGCAGTGTAAACATGTAACTTGATCAAGACATTGATTTGATTTCATTCAAAAAATGCTGGATTTAGAAATGAGTGAAAGAAAGAAGAACATATTTAGCTCTCTTTTAAATTTTGGTCCTACGGTAAAGTAGTTTGTGGAAAAACTTCTGGTGTTAGGGGCACTGGGCGAAGACTTTTATTTTTTAAATGCTAGTTGAATTGTTTTGAGCCACCACCACCCCTTTTATTCTGCTCTTGCATGCTAATTTTGTGCCACCTGTTGCTTTTTGTTCTTGTTTCTGTTTTTTAACAGCTTTTAAGAAGTCTAAGCCAACACTATTTTAAACAATAAAGGGTGACATTCAAATTTTCTAAGCAGAGGAACATTTAGGTTTCAGCTATGTACACCTCTAACACAATTCTTGCAGTATCGTTCACACTGTTTTGCTCTCCCTGCCTCATCTGCAACAGTTGAGTGATCTTTCAAGTGCCATGAAGAGACTGAGATTCCTGGCACAGACGTACCCTGGGATCAGCTTTCCTCAATCAGATTGCTTTTCTACAGGTCCTCAAGGACATCAACATCAAGTCAATGTGAATTGTACAGAGGCTGAGGACTGTCAGTGTCACCAGACTTTGGCAGCTATTAGGCCTTCTCTCTTGTTCTCCCCTTCCTCCTTTTTCTCTTTCAGAAACGATGTCAGTCCTTCTCTCCCTACTACAACCATCACAGTACTCCCAGTACTCCCAACAGTACTGTGACAACTACTCAGATGTAATGGAGAGCCTTCCTGAAAGAGGGCCTTTGGTGCTGCCTGGTTAAACAAACACACAAACAAAAATGAGTGTTGTGCGCTCCAAGTCTACACATATGTATCCTCTTTCTCCTTCATAAAGAGGAAAACACACTGAAATAGCAAGAACCTGGCACAGAACAGACTTTGCTCACGTTTTTCACTTCCTTTCTCTCTTTTAAGTATTGTCTGAGGAATAAATTAAATGTTAAATTCCTCAGGTCTATAGCCCAGGAGTGGAGAACATCTAGATATTTTGGATGCCAGCCCACACACCCTTGATCATTAGCCATGCTGGGTTTAGCCTACATGTTTTGTTGTTGTTTAGTTGTTAAGTCGTGTCGGACTCTTCGTGACCCCATGGACCAGAGCACGCCAGGCCCTCCTGTCTTCCACTGCCTCCCGGAGTTGGGTCAAATTCATGTTGGTAGCTTCGATGACACTGTCCAACCATCTCGTCCTCTGTCGTTCTCTTCTCATGAGATGGCCAAAGTATTGGAGCCTCATTCTTGCCATCTCCTGTTTGACCACATCTAGCTTACCAAGGTTCATAGATCTTACATTCCAGGTTCCTATGCTGTATTTTTCTTTGCAGCATCGGACTTTCCTACATGTACCTGCTTTTAAATATATAAATAAACATCCTGTACAGATGTACCCAAGCCAGACTGGTATGAAACAAGAGTGGCTTTAATCCTTTGGACTCACAATTTCTGTTTGTGTATATAAAATAATCAGCCATGCACAAGCTAAGGAACCATGTCAAGCATAGTTTGGCCCTGAGTGTTCATGAAAATGGAGTCCTAGGCTCCACATCTTGTATAAGGAACATCCCGGGCTCATGGGGTAACAACTTTCCAGGGGTCTACGCATCATGTATCCATCACCATACTGGCCCATTGTTTCAGGCTCAAAGAAGCTGTGTCAGCACCATGAAGTTGTTCCCAGCATCCCATTTCCAAGCAGTTAACATTTCCTGCTGTATATGGGAGCCAGACCTGCATCCGAGCCATTTTCTTACCCCTTCTTCTGGCTTGTTCCCCTTGTGAGCCCCCCTGTTCCTGATGTATAAGTGTCTTCAGGATAGGACCTGAGTAACACTTCATACAACAGAGTACAGCAGTACTTACTGTAGAAATACAGGAGCATGTTGGCTGCCAGTTGCTGTCCTTTTCTGAAAGCCAAAATGTATTGCAGATTGGTAGGAATTGTGTCTTTTGTTATGAGTAATGTTATTGATATTACCCTTCCCTGTGGCTATCATAGGAACCCAGTCTCCACCTGCACTGTTAGAGGCCATTAAAGCAGAACTGGTGATCCCTAAATATATGCCAGTGTACCTACAGGCCTCCAGGTTGGGGAGTGTTAGGCTAACATCCTCGTGTTATTCAATGCACACACAAAATTTTTCTACCATTACCTCAGAATAATAGGTTATGATCTCTATATTCCTCTTCTGCAGGCCTGGCATAAAATGAAAGGAAATATTCCCTTTCATGCTTAGCACAAAATGAGCAAATACTCTTAATTCAAGTATAGCTCATTGCAATTCCAAATTAAAGCATGGATACATTTTTAATTAATAACTAATGCCTTTCTAATCTGAACAATATCCACACACAAGAGGAACAGCCAAACAATGCAAAGTCGACACTCTCCCAAGTAGTATGATATAATACTCTGAAAAATGCATCCCTGTGTCATTCCTGACTGTGCATAACAGTTGTGCAACATCACTAGAATAATGACGTGTTTAAGAAATGAATTGAATATGAAAGATCTCTGCAGCATGAACAACATGCTCAACTTGGCAAGGTCAAGGAGTGAAGGGGCCAGTGTATGCAGCCTTAGGCTTTATATTTTTCTTTATGAAAATATAACCGGAAACTATAAAAATACATAACCTAAGGTAAAAGTATCCTCATTGCTGTTTGTGACATCAAATTTTGGAATGGATCTACTAAATTACCTCAAGTTTTGCTCTTACCAATTTTATTTATACATCACTGAAGTTAGAGGAGTGAATTAAGGATACTGATTACCAGGGATTAACTGCTCTATCAAATCCATTTCACAGACTTCCACCTTTCCTCACCCCCAAGTCTGTTCACTTTCTGTTCAATGCAGATTTTTACTAAGAGGCCAAAAACAACAACTACCATTTTGCAAAACTCCTTCTTGAACACAGAGAGGAGATCCAGCATAAGCACTAATCTCCAGGAGTCGCCAATAAGCTACTCTCTCATCTTATGTAAGAAAAATGGGAGCCTAAAAGAAACCTCAGTGGATAGCAAGCATCTACTTGAATCAAGTCTGCAAGAAAAGCATCTACTTTGTCAAAGGGCTACCTTTGAGGTTGATGCGGAAACTCCAAGTGGTGCAGAGTGCGGCGGCCAGACTCCTTAGTGGAGTGAGAAAATATCATCATATCTCTCCCACTCTGGCCGCTTTGCACTGGCTGCCCATTAGGTTCCACGTTGACTTCAAAGTTTTAATGCTTACGTATAAAGCCCTAAACGGTTTAGGGCCTCGATACTTGGCGGAACGCCTTCTCCCACCAAAATCTACCCATATCACCCGATCGAGTCAGGAGGTGAGGCTGAGGAGCCTGACGCCGAGGGAGGTCTGGATGGAAAAAACAAGAAACCGGGCCTTCTCAGCGGTAGCTCCTCGCCTTTGGAATAATCTTCCTCGGAAAACCGGGCGGCCCCTTCGCTGGGCATCTTTAAAAACCAATTGAAAACTTGGATGTTTAGGCAGGCCTTCCCCTCAGTTATTATTTGATTTTTTTTCCTTTTTTCCATCTTGAATAACTCTATTACTGATGTTTAATGTTATATTTTTATATTGTTATTATATGTGTTGGAAGCCACCCAGAGTAGTCAGTTGACTAGATGGGTGGGGTACAAATGCAATAAATAAATAAATAAATAAATAAATAAATAAATAAATAAATAAATACGAGAAGCCATCTGCCTTTGGGGGGCTGTCCGGCATTCAGCAGGGGCCTTGATCTGTTGACCTCGTCAACTTACAGTTGGCTCACAGTGAGTAAAAGTCCTCCAAGGAACAGGGTGGAATGAACTGCCCTTTAATGGTTTATGTTTAAAGTGCTTACCGGGGCTAAGAAGTTTTCTATACAGCTGCTATTGACTGTAACTGTGCAACCCATATTCTCCTCCCTCTGAGTGGAGGTTTATACCTGCAGAAGTAGAAGGGGATACTAAATAAGCTAAATCTGTGGAGTACAACCATGGTCACCACTAGGGCCAAAAAAACCTGTGGCAAGATTAAAAAAGCTCCCAAAAATCCAAACCAGAAATCAATAGCAGACTTCTGTGTGGCCTCAGATCTCATCAGCCAACGTGAATATGTTTCCTCTCATAATCAAAGGCCACTGAGGGAATTTACATCAAGTACCCCACTCACTACGGACAATGTAGGCATAAGTAATAGAGAGACATACCAGGAGGTTGCAGCCGAAACCCCGCAGTCTGGAGAAGTAACCGGCAATTGGTCTCTGGACCCAGAACTCCTAGAGAAGGCTCTCTCTGCCTCTATGGAATCACTCTATAAACACCTAAACCTATCAACACCTGGACCCAAGAAGAACCATATGGAGGGAAAAATAGGTCCCCAGCCTTTAAAGGTCAGAGATACTCACAGTCATCGGAAAAAAACAACTCAGGACCGAATGCCCATCTCTGGGATGACCCTAAAGACCTGGGCAGACCCATATGACCTAAGTAATGCCACAGAGGGACCCGACTTAACATCCTTCAATCCAGAGTTAATATCTATAGACGAATGGCGGGGAAACACCCCTGAAGAACCCTATCCCCAGCATCCACTTGCAGTGACAGCATGCAAGGAAAATATACAGACAGAAAACCCCCAAGGGACAGTAACCTCAGATAGTGAAGAGCCCACCCTGGCTGAAACCCCACCACCCAAGTCCGTGAACCATATCACCATCTACAATTGGCCACTAAGAAAATCAAATGGCACCTGGGTCTCTACAACTCAGAAATATTGCAGATGATAACAGAAATACTGGGTGAGGATTGGGATGCTCAAACGAACACAAAATGCTATTGTATATATCCCAGTAAGCCCGGGCAATTAAGAGGCAGGGTGCACATGATCTTCGCCAATAGTAAACAGGCACATCATTTTTGGAGCCTGTTATACAAGTTTGAAAAAATAGCAGTATCCTTCAAATGGGGAATACATACAACCTACTCAAAAACCAACCTCAAACCGATCACAAAATTGGACACCTACAAACTAACAAATAAAATCAGAGAAATTCAGGTTCCAGAACAAAGAGATGGCCCCTCAGCCGCTCTCATAAGTAAGATAACAGCCGAAAATCTCAGCTATGACCCTCACAGATCTAGGGCCGAAGCTTCCACCATTTACAACAGTTCACCTTCCAAAACTAAACCAGGCGGCAGAGGAAAGGAAGCGCACACTAATTTTGCAACCTTTCCAAACAGTATCCCAATTAACAAGCCCCGTGATTTTACAAGCAAAATCAAAAACCAGAGTAATCAGGTGAAAATGCTCCCAAGGCCAAGGCCTCTTTCAAAAGGTATTATACCCCCCAGAAATGATGGAATACAAAGTATCCATACAAAGAGAAGATACATCCAGCCTGCACAATTGGAACTATCTCCGATTCCATCCCCGAGTGACTCATGGGCAATAGATATGCCCCTTTAGTAGCTCTTTCTCAGAACTGACTATCGGCAGGCAAAAGATAAAAACATATGAAGAAGCCTTCGCCCTGGAATATTGCATGGGGAAAAAACAAACAAAAAGTCCAACTTCACAAAGATCCCATAGTCCCAAATATAACAAAGATTACCTACCCAGGAAGAGCTGAAAGATCTTCCTTTAGTAGAGAGACACAAAGAAACCAAAACAACAAAGACTGGGCCCGTAGAGACTATCCTTTACCCACACTAGCTGCTCCCCTCACCTACAGAGGATGTCAGTCACCAGATGTATCTCAGCCTGCTCTGGAGAAGCTAACGATATACAAGGAAGGGAACCCCATTAAAATTCTCTCTGCCACAAGAGGGGAAATGACCCCAAAGGTAGACGAACTGAAAGTTTAGGAGCGAAATGGGGCACCAGACATTCAAGCATGTCGGTGTGCTCCAGAAAGCAATCAAAAATCTGCATCTCAAGTTGAACTTTTATCATGGAATGTGGCAGGCTGGACCAGATGTATCTCCCATACCCATGATACCCCTTTCTTCCACCGTAAATATGACATAATTCTTCTGCAAGAAACCTGGTCTGACAAAGATATAGTACTAGATGGTTTCAACTCTTTCATGGTAAGGGCAATCCCAGGGCGCGGACCGGGGAGACTGAAGGGGGGGGTTGGGCATTGTGGTATCAATGGCTCTGAAAGTGAAATCTACGATGAAACCCCCCTTGAGACAGCTGGCCATGGCAGTAGTACTAATAGGGGGTATGAAAACCCTACTGATCATTAACATATACTTACCTCCCACATCTAGAAAAGCAGAAACAGAAGGAAATTGGATAGACCTTGAAAACTATACAAGATAACTTATCATGGAACATCTGGACACTTTGGTCCTGATTGGTGGGGATCTAAACGCCCGTATGGGACCAGATGACGACTATCTGGGAACCAAATTTAAGATGACAGCCAATATAAGAAATGATAGTGTGGGGACCCTGAATCAGGAGAGGGCATCTAAAGATCAACGTGCAAAATATGCTGGGGCCTGGCTGTACAAATTTGCCTACAGACTGGGCCTCCCAGTTTTAAATGGCACAATTACAGGTGATACTCCAGGAAAATTCACATTTATGGCAGCATCCAAAGCTAGCACAATTGACTACATTCTGGAGTGCAGGGCTCTCTTTTCCATGGTTGAAACTCTCCAAGTACTTCCTTACATGGAGAAGGAACATTTCCCCCTACATCTAAGTTTTCACCTAAACATTAGAAACCTAAACACAGAACCAAGATATCATACTGAAATTACAGCATTAGAAAGAGTGGGCTGCCGAGTAAGATGGTCACCTAAACTGGCACAAAATTTAAAACAGCTTCTAACCTTGAAAAATCTGATTGACTCCCTTAAGCCAGCCAGTCCACCGGAATCCTATAGATATATATGAAATTCTCCTACAACAGCTAAATCCACACCTTGTCCATTCATATAGGAGAAACCTTCAGAAATAATATAACCAATCCAAACCTTGGTTCAATCAAAGCTGTAAGGTAGCAAAACAATTAGTAAACCAGACATACCAGGAATACCTGAGAGCAGAAGACCATGTCAAAAAAGATGCCCTCCTAAAACTATTGATACATAAAAAAGAATGCAAACAGCGGATACACCACAGTAAAAAAGAACACACGAGAGAACTATGGAGGAAGGTGATAGAAGCAGCAAAAGACAAAAATCCATCCCTTTTCTGGAAACTAATTTCAGGCAGACTATCGGAGCCCAAACACCCATTATCCTCTTGTATCCCACCAGATAAATGGGTATCCCACTTTACAAGTATGTATGAGGATGTCATTGTACCCCCCTCTCCACTAACGCTTGGAAGCACCTCCAAATGGCCCCCGGTGACCCCAGGTGAAATTATAGCTCATATAGATCAGCTGAAAAATAGCAAAGCCCCAGGCCTTGATGGCATCCCACCAGAACTCCTAAAAGAAAATAAGACATGGCGGGGCTCTTTTCTAGCACCTCTTTTCACACATATCAATGACACAGGCCATATCCTGATATCATGGAAAATGGCCATAGTGGTCCCATTCTACAAGAAGGGGAAAAGGGAAGACCCAGCCAACTACAGGCCAATAAGTTTGCTGAACATTATAAGCAAACTATACGCAAGGCACCTCCTAGATAAACTCCTGGATTGGCTCGAAGTAGAAAATATCATTGGGGCAGAACAAGCAGGCTTTCGGCCAGGGAGATCCACAATAGATCAATGACTAATTATACAACATCTTATTGAGAAATACTCGGCCAAAGGAGTAACTTCACTCTACGCCGCCTTTGTGGATTTTAAATCAGCATTCAACTCTATATCTAGAATATACCTCTAGGACAAATTAACAAACTCATCTATAGACAAAAGACTTTTATATTTAATCAGGGCCCTACATGAAGAAACATACCTGAGAGTCAGGTGCAGCAGACAAGGACACCTCACGGAATCTGTGCAAACGCACAGAGGTGTTAGGCAAGGCTGCCTACTGGCACCAGCATTATTCATCTTTTATATAAATGATCTATCAAGCTGGCTTAACCCCACTGATCTCCATTCCCCTAAACTTGGAGACAGAACAGTGACAGTTCTACTCGATGCTGATGACACAGTAATTCTATCCAGAACCCCCGTAGGGTTGAGGAGGGCACTTAAGAAGCTCGCCTCATACTGTGAAAACAAATCCCTGACAATTAACTATCAGAAGACCAAGATAGTTGCCTTTGGACGTAGACCCAAGATTCAGTCATGGCAAATAAATGGACACAGTATCGAGCAGGTGAACAACTTCAAATATCTGGGGGTAGTTCTACAGGCGTCGGGATCTAGGCTTCAGCATAGTAAATATGCGGCAGATCAGGGAGAAAGATTGGCAAATAGTATAGTAAAATTCCATCTCTCCCAAGGAGGGTCCTTTATACCAGCAGCCTCAAACTCTACAAAGCAAAGGCTTTAGCTCAGCTGTTGTACGGCTCATTCATGGGGCCACCCAGCTCTCACTTTGCATCACAAGAAATAGTTCAATCTAAATTTCTAAGAACTATACTCCAGGTCCCAAGATGCGTGTCAAATGCAAGGATAAGGCTAGAAACAGGATGCCTTAAAGTAGGAGCCTGGATTAGGATCCAATCTATATATGTGTGGCTAAAGGGACAGTTAAACCCAAAAGGCCTTTTTTATTTAATATTTAACGATAATTATCAATCCAAGTGGGTCAAATCTGTCCAGGGCTACTTGGGGAAAATTGGCCTCTTGCCCCAGGCACTTATATCTTCTGAAATAGAGTAGGCAAAACAAATAGTCAAACAAAGAATAGAGGACAATGAATATCAAACAGACCTCTCTAGCATTCAAAACATGGCAGTAAGGAGTTACATCAAAAACTGTATGGAACCGGCCAAATACTTAACGTCTCTGGAAATTAAAGGAACTAAAAGAGTCTTTACCTTGGTGAGGTGTTTGGCCCTCCCCTCTGCTGTACTAGAAGGAAAGTATAAAAATACTCCTTTTGCTGAAAGGTTATATTCCTGCCACCTGAGGGAGATCGAGACCATACAGCATATGTTCTTCACCTGCCCATTGTATGACGTAGTGCGCAAGGAGACTATTACCCCCTTAACAGAAGGAATCCCAGGACATTCAGAGGGAAACAGGCTTGAGTTCCTTCTCTTGGATGTTGATATGCAGATCACCTGTCAAGTTGCGAAATTCTGTGCAGCAATACTTCGATTGCAGAAGTCAAATTCCAACTAGATAGTAGCTCCCAGCTTGTATGCATGCCAACATGTTCTAATGGAATATTGAAAGTTAGAAATTAAAGGTTTTATAAGGTTTTATGGGATGTGGTGGCGCTGTGGGTTAAACCGCAGAAGCCTCTGTGCTGCAAGGTCAGAAGACCAGCAGTCGTAAGATCGAATCCACGCGACGGAGTGAGCTCCCGTCGCTTCTCCCAGCTCCTGCCAACCTAACAGTTCGAAAGCATGTAAGAATGAAAGTAGATAAATAGGTACCACCACGGTGGGAAGGTAACAGCGTTCCGTGTCTAGTCGCGCTGGCCACGTGACCACGGAAACTGTCTACGGACAAATGCTGGCTCTACGGCTTGGAGACGGGGATGAGCACCGCACCCTAGAGTCGGACACGACTAGACTAAATGTCAAGGGGAACCTTTACCTTTACTTATAAGGTTTTATACATATGTGACTGGTCTAAGGACTGTAAATAAACTATTCAACTATCAAGTATGCAGTCTCTGAAGTGAACAACAATATTAACAGCTCTGTCTTGGAATCCCTTTGGTACTCAGTCCCATGCTAGCTATACTGATACCCCAGACTCTATGAAGGGATATTCACAGCCTGGGATAGATGAACTGATAGGGGGAAAGTCTATTGAGGAAGTGTTAGGAAAGCAGTCTTAGAACTGTGTCTGAAGTGCGGTGGCAGGGTGCCTTTGCTTCACTTTCCCAATGGCCCTCAAACCAGTCATAACTTGCAGCTGTGGATTCCTTGTTGTGGTTAACTTAGCTGTGTAGTAGTTCCAGAATTCAGTGCTTGTGAGGTTCAATGTCATGGTCAAAGCTTTGCACAGGCTAGCTGGAAAAGTAGGTTATGTCAGCTGGAGAGACTTGAGGAATGTGGACAGCCCTTCCGAAGATTCATGACTTGGGTACATTGAAGGCCATCTAGTTGAGAACCCTGCTACTAAGGACATGAAATTCACTACTACCCCCTAAAAGCAATAAAAAAGCATTCTTCAGGTATGTGAGTAGCAAAAGACAAACAAAAGACATAGTGGCACAGCTCCACAATGGAGATGGAAAAATGATAACAGAGGACAAAGAAAAGGCAGAGATGCTCAATTCCTATTTTAGTTCAGTCTTTTCCCCTAAAACAGACTATGAACTTCCAAACAAATTGGATGTGCAAGTGGGGAGGACAGGATTGCAGCTGGAGATTGATAAACAAATAGTCAAGGAATACCTTACCACCTTAAACAAGTTCAGATCTCCAGGGTCGGATGAACTGCATCCGAGAGTACTGAAGGAACTGGCTGAAGAACTCTCAGAACTGCTATCAATTATTTTCTTGAAATCATGGGAAACGCGGGAGGTGCCAGAGGATTGGAGGAGGGCCAATGTTGTCCCTATCTTCAAAAAGGGCAAAAAAGAGGAACCTGGGAACTACAGGCCAGTCAGCCTGACATCGATCCCAGGCAAAATTCTGGAACAGATCATAAAGCAGTCATTGTGCAAGCACCTAGAAAACAATGCAGTAATAACTAGAAGCCAACACAGATTTGTCAAGAACAAATCCTGCCAAACTAATTTGATCTCGTTTTTTGATCAGGTCACCTCCCTGATAGACAGAGGGAATGCTGTAGATGTAGTATATCTTGACTTCAGCAAAGCTTCAGCAAAGTGCCCCATGATATCCTGATTAGCAAGCTAACTAGGTGTGGGCTGGATAGATCAAGTGTCAGGTAGATACACAGTTGGCTACAGAATCGTACTCAGAGGGTGATGATTAATGGGTCCTTCTCTAACTGGGAGGAGGTCACAAGTGGGGTACCCCAAGGCTCAGTCCTGGGCCTGGTGCTCTTCAATATCTTTATTAATAACTTGGATGAGGGAGTGCAGGGAATGCTGGTCAAATTTGCAGATGATACAAAATTGGGCGGAATAGCTAATACCCTAGAAGACAGAAACAAAATTCAAAATGACCTTGATAGGATGGAGCACTGGGCCGAAAGAAAACAGAATGAAATTCAACAGGAATAAGTGCAAAGTCCTGCACCTCAGAAAAAGAAACCAGTTGCACAGTTACAAGATGGGGGATACCTGGCTCAGCAAAACCACGAGCGAGAAGGATCTTGGAATTGTCAGATCCCAAGCTAAATATGAGCCAACAGTGTGATGTGGCTACAAAAAAGGCAAACGCTATTTTAGGCTGCATTAATAGAAGTATAGTTTCCAAATCCCATGAGGTGCTAGTCCCCTTCTATTCAGCATTGATTAGGCCTTGCCTTGAGTATTGTGTCCAGTCTGGACACCACACTTCAAGAAGGATGCTAACAAATTGGAACAAGTTCAGAGGAGGGCGACAAGGATGATCAGGGGGCTGGAAACCAAGCCTTATGAGAAAAGAAAGAATTGGGTATGTTTAGCCTTGAGAAAAGAAGGCTGAGGGGTGATATGATAGCACTTTTCAAATATTTGAATGGCTATCCTACAGAGGAGGGACGAGATCTGTTCTCGATCATCCCAGAGTGCAGGACATGCAACAATGGGCTCAAGTTAAAGGAAGCCAGATTTCAGTTCAATATCAGGAAAAACTTCCTAACTGTTAGAGTAGTACAACAGTGGAACCAATTACCAGTTGGTGAGTGCTCCAACACTGGAGGCATTCAAGAAAAACTTGGATAATCACCTGTCAGATATGCTTTGATTGTATTCCTGCATTGAGCAGGGGTTTGGACTTGATGGCCCTGTAGGCCCCTTCCAACTTCACTTTTCTATGATTCTATGATCCTTGTTGGGTGGTCATCCAACATGTGCTTAAAAAGCCCTTAATGAATATTACTACCTTCCTCTGTTAAACAGCTTGTGCCAGAGCTAGAAATGCTGTTTAATAAAAACTGGTGTGTTTATATTCCACTTCTTACTAAAAAAAAAACACAATGTATTACTTTCAAGCTCTGGTTCTTATTGTTATGAAGCTCTTCTTAATGATCAGTGGAAATCTTACGTTTTGGAATTTTAATATCTTGGCTTAAGTCCTACCCTCTGACATAATGGCAAACAAATGGGCTCTGTTATCTGTGTGCCAGCCCTTCATATTGATAATCTTTATTTTCCTTTAGAGCTTTCCATCTTGAATTAGCACTTGGGTTAGGTACTGGTGATTTCTCCAGGACTCCAATAAAACTTCCTTTCTTCCTGGAGGTCTTTCACTGGCTCACAGTGACAGCTTTGGCTTTGCAGTAATATGTTCTGGGTGGTGCTCAGCTTGATTTTTGGGTTTCTCTTTTGTTCCGTTTCTGTACTTTTTGTGCTACTATAGGCTCCTCTATTAATTCCAAATTCCACTTGAATCAGCAAAAGGAGGCCAATCTCTCTTTCTTCTCAAATCTTGTCTCAATGAATCTCAATGAATCTGAGCTATGTTTGGACGCCTTTACACTGTCTCAAAGATCCTTAATGGAGCCTTAGGTTTCTGTGGTTTCCTTTGGCTTAAGAGGGTAGCAAGTAGGCCAAGATATTTGTGGCTCTTAAGTCTTACTAATTAGGCAATTCTGGGTGGCTTCTCAAAATGTTTTGCTGGAGAGCTGCCTTGCCTAATGGCCATGGTGCTTTTGATCCTGACAGGTTTACATAGCTTATGGAAGTCTCTAGACCTCACTTTTTAGAGTGATGATGGGAACTCATCCCTTCAAATAACTGATTTGCAAACTAAAATATAGGACTTTGTTTTGTCCCAGCCATTTCCAATAAAAATCTTTTGTTCTTCCCTTTGGATGAATATGGTGTAATTTTTATTACTGAAAAATTTAAAAAAAATAAAAAGTTATGATGGAAGGAATTCTATCTTGGCCTCAGTTTTCTAGCCAACCGTAGGAAAACCCTATCCAGAAAGTGTTTGAGTACATAGTTTTAGGATTTCAACACTAACCAGTATCCAAAACCATACATTTCTTCATCTGCTTAAATACTTCAGCTCTATCAACACATTTCACTCCCTAGTCTCATTATGATAACCTTGATGCAGTATTTCTCAAGGTCTCTATTTTAGCTGGAATGTTCCATATACTGCATGGTCTCTGTCAGTCTGGACAATTCTGGCTCTCTTTTTAGTACGAGTTAGTTCCCTGTCACAGTAAATGTACATGCCAGGCAAACTGATGAAACAAGTTTACAAATCCATGCATTTGGGCATGAAGATCCAATTTAGCAGACACCATTCCAACCTGCTACCTCAAGATATTGAATCATTTTCTTCTCCTTGGGCTGGTGATGTGGCAGCTCACTTTAGTCAACTTTCCATTAGTATCGCAGCCATGGATCCACAAGCAGTTGCCACATCCTGGATGGGAAAAACAAACAAACACCTTACCATGCTATGCAAATTGCATGGGGAATTGCTATGTGACTGATCCCTAGCCATACAATGGAGTTATTTAAATAGTCTCCTAATGGAGCACAGGTAAGGATAAACGCATTGGCAAAGCAGCTACCATGTTCTCTAGACTCACAAAGAGTGTATGGCTTAATAAGAAGCTGACGGCATATACCAAGATCCAGGTCTATAGAGCCTGTGTCCTGAGCACACTCCTGTACTGCAGTGAGTCCTGGACCCTTTGTGCACAGCAGGAGAGGAAGCTGAACACGTTCCATATGCGTTGTCTCCGATGCATTTTTGGTATCACCTGGCAGGACAAAGTTCCAAATAGAGTAGTCCTAGAACGAGCTGGAATGTTTAGCATGTATACATTACTGAAACAGCGACGTCTACATTGGCTCAGGCATGTCGTGAGAATGGCTGATGGTTGGATTCCAAAAGATCTCCTTTATGGAGAATTAGTGCAGGGAAAGCACCCCAGAGGGAGACCACAGCTGCAATACAAGGATATCTGCAGGCAGGATCTGAAGGCCTTAGGAATGGACCTCAACAGATGGGAAACCTTGACATCTGAGCATTCAGCCTGGAGGCAGGCGATATAGCATGGCCTCTCCCAATTTGAAGAGACCCTTGTCCAGCAGGCCGAGGCAAAGAGGCAGTCCCAAAACCAGCAAAATCAGGGAGCTGGACAGGGGACAGATTGTATTTGTCTTCAGTGTGGAAGGGATTGTCACTCTCAAATTGGCCTTCTCAGCCACACTAGACGCTGTTTCAAGTCCTCTATTCAGAGCACGTTACCATAGTCTCTCGAGACTGAAGGAGCACAAAGGTATGATTATATAAGCAACCAGCCCTGTTTTGGCAGGAATGTTTAAAGACATGTTAGGGCCAAACTATCTGTTATCTTGAATATCCAGTATGCAACTATATCAATGTTCTGGTTTTCAAAAGTAAGGATGGAACATCCAGTCTGGAGTATAGATGTAAAGATTACCTGCTATCTTCTTTGTTCCCATTGATTTATGCTGATGAGACATATTGCCGAGGAATATTCAGGAGCCATTATATTCTTCACCTCCAGGTGAGACTGAGACAAGGAGCACTGGTGTTTTTTTTCATTGAGGTCTCCATAAATTGTGCAAACTCTTTTTGTACAAAACGTGTGCCCTTTCTCTATGAAGAGCAAAGTCGATGAACATGTATGCATACACACACAAACACACACACACACAGAGAGAGACTAGAATATCTGACAGATTGTTAAACAAGATGCAAGCAGCCCCTCTGATATTTTTAATCCTGAAAAGTCCACACATCAAAGCATCAATCATTGCCATGTTAATGTTATTTTCATTAAAGCATTGTTTAGGCAATTTGCTTCATTTGTACAAAACTTAACTTGCTTTCATTATCTTCTTGAGGCCACCACAAAATGTCTTATCCTCTCATGGGGTAAGGAAAATAATTGTGTTATTCCTTATTCTCCCACAGAAGGATGAGACAAGATTAGGGATTAACATTTTGGTTAGGATTCCAGTGCAAGGATAGGAAGGCAGAGTTCTCTCATATTCCTGGTCCAGAATAGGAAAGGGCTTGCTTGCACTCTGCTTAAAGGAAAAAAAAAACTTCACGGAATTCATTTGAATGGCAGGTTTATTCCTATGCAAATATCAGGCATGAATGTCTGTCTACTCTAGATTGGGATGAGAACAGCTGGACAAAGCACTATAGTCCACCTAAGATCTATACTCAGATTCTGATCCAGACTGTGGGTGTGATCAGATGGATCATACAGGATCCTGTTGGATCATGCTAGAAAGGGTTGCTTTGTTGGGTGTGATCTTCTTTAAAGTGGCCCTTCTGTGCACACACCATCTGGTCTTAATCACAACAGCCCAACTCCAGAAAAAGGGTCCCCCTCCAGCGCTGGACCGAAAAGGCCCTGATTGGACATAGAACAAGTTTGGGCTGGTTCAGGATTTCCTGTATGTCATGTAGTCACTGGAAAATAGCTTGAACTGGACCATGCCACAAGCTATATTGCGGTCTGATTGCATCCCGAAATTCCTGTGCATAATATTTGAATACTAAAAAAAACACACACTGACATAAATGTATACTAGATATTTAAAAAATGACATATCTTTTGGGTTTAGATTTACAGTGAAGAATTGATAGGAGAATTCTTGTAAGCATGCCTGAAATTGGACAGGGGCAGGTGAGGCAAAAGGGACGTTTGATAGAAGTTTAGTTTTATTTTAAAAATGGATGGTATGAAAAATATGAATCAAGATATATTTTCTTCGTAACAAACATATTTCCTTGGAAGCGCATTGTCAGTGATTTATTTTATCAGTATTTGTTATTCAAAACAGATAAAAGAAAATATGATTTGAAACAGTGCAGCAGGAATTCACTTCCATTAGATATCATGATGGCCGCTTGATTTGGTGACTTTTTAAAAAGGGCTTGACAAATTTATGGAAGACGGCTGTCAACAGCTGTTAGCAATGATTATAGAGATGGGGAGAAACTCACTTGGTTCATGTTCTAATACAAATTTATTTAATCTGCATTTCCTCAATCAAAATGCAAAACAAAGTGCACTTCGGTGCTCACTCTTACACTTCACACTTTTCCAAATTTTGCAATGCAGATCTCTAGTCATAAAGCTATAGTAGAAGTCTATAGCTGGCAAAAATACCTTCAACAAATAGATCTTTACAGGAAAACTATTGCAAAACCTTTGTACCTTAGGCAAAGTTTTATCAACATGTACATATTAGGAAAAATGTACATGAGAGCATCTATGGTTGTTCATCTGGACATTACTTTTTAAAAAAATATTAATCTGATGCAGAAATAGGATGAACAAAAATTAAGACTGGAAAAATGAGAAACTGGAAGAAACTGCCAATTTTGCCATCTCTAGTTATGATAGTTGAATATTCAAATGTAGAACCATATACATGTAGTGAAACACCATTACAGTTGCCCTTATATCCTCCATTCAGATACATAAGGTTTCTAGAACAGAATTGTCTTTTCTACTACATTCTCTCTCTTTTTTTCCAAGGTCAAGTTCTTTCTTTCCTAAACATGAAGTAGCAAATTCTTCAAAAATGAACTGATACAACACTTTCCCACAGAATTTGTGCATGGAAAGGACTGTGGAACACCTGTCCATTATACATGTGCGAAAGACAGTCTCTTTGCGGGTGGGGGGTAGGAAAACTAATTCAGAACAACCATGGTTGAATAAATCGGATCTAGCCCAGACTTGTGAATGCTAAGCACACAATGTCCTCTGTGTGGATGGGCCAATATGTCAGTTTTGCTCTCTCCCATTTTTTTAAAAAAAATCTCAATGAAGGCTGATATTAATAAATTTGTATTTAAAAAATTAAATGGAACTCTTATCTATCTCTGTGCTAAACTAGATGAGTTCTGGTCATTCAGAGCACTGCTAGGCATATGTTGCTTTAATGTGGCTGTTAAAAAAACAGTCAATGAAAGGACAATGTGAGTAAAAATGGAATTTAACAATGTATTTTAAACTATGATGTCCAATGGGACATCATAGTTTAAAATCTTGTGCCCGTATTACTTCTCAGTTCTCCAAAATAATTTTTCATTACATTTTTACAGTAGCTCATTTTGTTATTTATACCCCACCTTTTCCCCAAAGATAACCCAAAGTGACTTACAAAATTTAAGAAGACAATATTAAGAGCTAAACATGTAATAAATTATTGCAATATTAAAAAGCAATGAAACCAGTATTATTTAAAAACAGGTTAAACAACTTTAAAAACATATTTAAAAGATTTAAAGACATAGAACCTCTTTTATTTCACCCTACTCCCTATAGTCAGCCAGTTCCTGGAAAAAGCCCTTCCTAAAAAGAAAAGTCTGCCTGACACTGGAAGGACAGCAAAGAGAGGGCCGGTTTGGCCTCTTGTGGGAGAGCTTTGGAGCAGCAATAGAGAAGGTCCTTTCTCATTTCCTCACCTAACACACCTGTGAAGGTGCCCAAGACAGGCACATCTCAAAGGCTATCTGCCATCTCTTGTCTGAATTATGTTCTATGTCTTCAAAATACAAGCCAGAAGCCCTAGTCCAAGTAGGCCACAGGAGGGAAATGGAAGGAATAGTAGGAGAAGCCTAGTTAATTTTCACAAGGTCCTATCAGTCTTGGGCCTAGATGGACCATCAGCCAGGGACACTTCACAGTTAAACCGTATTTGTTCGTACTGTTGTGCTTGCATATTGTACATCCAGTCAATTCCCTGCACCTTGCTAGAATAGAGACATCACTTTATTCTGCCCCCTTCAATTGCTTCCCCTGACCTATAGAATACTTCATATTTTCACTCTAAATCTTTCCCTTGGGATTCAGTCCTGCAATCACCTCTGAATGTTAAATCCCAGCTTCCTGTTCTGGTTGTAGACTGTTTGGCAGAAATTGACAAAATGGATTTTCTTTCCAGCCCTCTCATTCTTCCCGAAGGTTTTTGTATGACTTCCTTGGAGTTCTGGATTGTTGCCAAAGGAGTCTCTGGTGATGTGTTTGTTTGTTTGGTCCTCTTATGTGTAGACGACATGGAAAGGAAAGGGATGCTGCTCCACAGGGATTCTAGACATTATCTGGTTCTCCTTACTGTATGTAATAGCAGAATTACATGGATTTGTACTGATCCCTAGGTTTCAGAGGGTCACCTGTTGGAAGTGGTGATTAAGCTTGAAACCAGAATTAAACTCTTCCGTTCCCCACTAACAATGCTGCTTTCCTGGCAATTTGTTTCAGAAACACATGGGTACATAACAGCTGGGAGGGGGGGAATCGGTTCTAAGGACAGTCATATTTCTCATGGAGCACCCCTGAAGGAATTATCAGAGATTGCAGGTAGCTAGAATCACTTGTCCTTTAGCCCTGCATTTCACAGCACACCTGCAGCTCACAATAATCCCCCAGAAACGCTGTGCCTGTTGCGTATTATTGCTTAAATAGTATACCTCCAGAGGTACAGCCCAATTCTGAAGTTGCTTCTGTTCCTAGCAATCTCTCAGTGAAGAACAGCAATAGAAAAAAGCATCAGAGGCAATGAAAAATCAGCACTAACCCATACAAAGGAGAAAACCTTTACATCAGAAAGGATGATAAAAGTTACATAATTTTATCACAAATGCTGCTTCTCCTTGAAACAGTGACATTCAATCTTTTTGTCTGCATATCACCCAGTGTTGAAAAATGTTTCTAAAATATAGGAAGCTGAATTCTGTACAAGCTCTTTTCAGTTGCCATTCCTTTCTCATTTAATTTTATTTACATTTAATTAGAATTTATAGTTTTTGGCCCATTAGCCTTTTTTCATGGAAACCTTTCTTAGGCTGAAAATGGGATGTAAATTCTTTCCTGTCTTGTTCTAGCGCATGAGAATGAGTAACCACACAAATTCCTCTTCACCTGCAACAACAGAGAGGCATCTTTTGTTGGTCTTCTCTAGAGTGTTCACACCTGTGAGAACAATTTTAATGCAAAAATATTAACCACCCAATTACAATAGCTGCAGCTTCTTATGTGACCTTTTAAAAATTGGCTGATTGTGATCAATAGTGTCTTTTGATCAGTCAGTCCTCGTGTGCTTGATATGTGCATTTGTGCTTTGCTCCCCAAACTGGGGGGAAACCCTCGCATTTTGTACATAGAGGTTTTGCACAAATAGCAGAAACCCGGAGAGATAAAAAGTTGTCTTTGATTTTGTTTGTTTGTTTTTCTGGAGGCAAGCAGCCCCATGAAACCAGAAATTCACTGCTAAAACGTATGCCATATTTAGGATTGCACTATTGCTTTGAGAACTTTTTGTTGTCATTTCCCCCTAATTCCTGGGGAAGCTACTTAATTTGTTAATGCCAGCACCCAGACAAGAACTGATCCCATGGCTGAGAACCATGCCTACTGCTGTTATATTGTTCCTTCTAGCCAACATTATATATAGCATAACAACATGTGACATTCTGGGATACCAGCAAATGGACTGATCTCACAGTAAGTTTATGACAGCTGAAAAGGCACTAGTACAAGAACTATTGTGGGCAAAACTCATCTTGGGACAAAACATGTGGTCTTCATAAAATATGACCGGATTCCCTTGGTCATCTCTAACACAGATTTTGAGCACTAACTGACTGAACATGATTTTCATTTTAAGCAACCATTCTCAACATTTTTTTTTTTGCCATAACCATAAACACAATGTAAAAGAAATAGACCAAATCAGGATTGTACAAGTTGCATATAGACCTGCTGGGTAGATCAGGTATCTGGCTGAAAAATTAGAAATTGGGAGTTCAATTCCTCGCTGTGCCTCCTTGACAAGGGAGTGATGGACCTACTGGAGAATCTTCCCAGTGATCCATAGGGTCCCTTCCTGCAGGTCTAAGATTATTATTATAACAAACCTTATAAGGTAGTATGTGGAGAATTGTTTCCATTCGTTGGCCTGCTTCAGATGTTGCTAGGGGCGGCCAGGGGGTCACCATTGAGAATGGCTGATTTAAAGCAGGTGCACAATGTGTATAGAGAATGACTGTTTTCCTTTATTTGGGCTATACATAATAGACAGCGTGGATATGGTGACAATTAATTACATTATGCCAAGAGGAGGATGATATCCTGTTTGACAGAGTCCCCATTTCTGATTTGTGCTTCCAGATGAAATTGTGGGCATCTAGTGACATCTCACTTCATGTAAAATCTAGCTCAACCCATGCAACTAATTAAATAATCAGTAAATTACATAGCAACCTCTCCTCCCTCATGTTCATGTCCATATCTTCCTGACTGTGTCTCCTTTGTAATTGGCTCTTAAATCAGTTTTTTTTTTAAAAGGGGGAATAGAGAACATGAGGGCTGAATGCTAGTCAATCACCTATATGATTCCACTAATTTGCTTCTTCTGCTGACTGTCTTCTAACATGCCATTCCAACTAGAACACACGTTATAGATGAAGAACATATGGCTTGGTCAGCCCCTCCTATGGTCTTCTTCATCTCCAAATATCCAAAAAGACCTCTGTGAATAAAGGAGATGTTTGTGGCAACCTTAGAAACAGAGGACACTGTGAGGAGTCAGCACTAGAGATGGAGGTAGTCGTATATGAATATGAATATCCCCGCGCAGCTAGACTTAACGAGGGGCTGGCCCCTGGGATGGTCACGTGTTCAGCAGCAGCAGCAGCCTCGCTCATCCTTCCAATTGCTCCCAGAGCTCTGTTCTCTTCCTGCTCGCCTGGCCACTCCAGGCAGTGGGAGGGAGGACAAGTCTCCCTGCATGGCTGCTGAATCGCTAGCTGAGAAGGAAGAGAACGGAGCTCCGGGAGCAATTGGAAGGATGAGCAAGGCTGCCCCCACCGGACGCATGACTGGACGAGCTGGCCACAGGGGCCAGCCTCTCATTAAGTCCAGTTGCATGGGGATATTCGTATTCATATACGAATACGAATACCCCCCATCTCTAGTCAGCACATGATGTGCAATAACCTAGCCTAATGTTCCTATGTGGGTCTTTTCACTGGTCCACTCTGCTAGTCTACCTGCCAATTACAGCCACAGAGAAATAAAATAGAGGGCTATGATCAGAGAAGTCATACAAATTTCTGCCACAGGACATTAACAAAACATACCCTAAAATCAAACATTATTCATCATGCATTTGTTGGCAAACGTGTACATTTGTAACATGATGGGTTTTTTTGTACTGTATACCAACAAGGTACCCAGAAAGAGACATGTCTAGATTTACTTGGAAATATCTTTGGTCTTGACTAATCAGACTTGATCTCCTGCTGCACGGTGCCTCTTTGAAACACCTGCATCGTCTTTTGCTTGTTATAGTCCCACAGCATGCCTTGTTCATGTTGCCAGCAGAAAGACAGACTTCAGAACCAGCTGCACCAATTACCTCCTCAAGGCTGAAGGAGGTGACATTTGTGTCACTCTTTGGGATGAGTGATGGACCTACCGGAGAGGCTACAAATGAGAGCACTGTATTTTCCTTTACAGCTGTCTTTTGGCACTTGGGGGAGAAAAAGACAATCTTCTCTCAAGCTTTTTCTAAATTTAAAAAATCTAAAGCAAAGCATGCTGTTTATATATCACCCCATAGTGCTTAAAGCACTCTCTGGGCAAGTTACAATTTAATTATGCAGTGTACAGATTGCCCCGCCACTCCAGCAAGCTGGGTACTCAATTTACCGACCTCCGAAGGATGGAAGGCTGAGTGAACCTCGAGCTGGCTACCTGGGATTGAACTTGGGTTGTGAGCAGAATTTTGGCTGCAGATATAACCACTGCACCAAAAGGCTCCTTACATGTATTTAAGAAACCTCTGTGCATCAGGCTTGCTCACTGTATCATTAACCAGTATTTTATTTTATTTTATTTGCTGCCTTTCTCTACGTAGGGGACTCAAGGCAGCTCACAAGAACTAATACTATAAAACAATCAACAGTTTTAAAAATACTATATGAATATATTTAAAACAATTAAATATATATCAAGATTAAAACCAAGATTAAAAACAATTTTTAAAAACATTTTAAAATCTGAAACTTAATAAGCAACACTTTCCTGAGATACTTGCTGCTTAAAAGCCTGCTTGAAGAGGAAGGTCTTTGCCTGAAGATGGAAGGACAAAAGGAGAGGGGCCAGCCTGGGTTCTTAGGGCAGCACATTCTAAAGCCTGGGAGCAGCCACTGAGAATGCCTTCTCTCGTGTCCTCACCAAACAAGCTTGGAAGGTAGTGATACCAAGAGAAATGCCTCCCCAGAAGATCTTAAGAGCTGATAAGGCTCATATGGGATTATAAAATCCTTCAAATAGCCTGGATCCCAGCTGTATAGGGATTTATAAGCAATAACTACTTTGAATTGGGCCTGAAAACAAGACTGGCAGCCAGTGAAGCTGTTGTGATAAGGGAGTTCTATGCTCCCAGTAACTAGCACCAGTCAGCAGTCTGGGTGCAGCATTTTGAACCAACTGAAGTTTCCTAACACTCTTTTTGTTGTTTCAACTTATATATTGTGCTAGACCACTCTCTGGGCAGTTTACAATATAATTATGCAAACAACACTTTGCCCCTTCCCCAGGAAGCTGGGTACTCATTTTACTGACCTCAGAAGTATGGAAAACTGAGTCACCCTTGAGCAGGCTACTTGAACCCATTGGGATCAAACTCAGGTCATGAGCAGAGGCTTGACTGTAGTACTGCAGTTTAACCACTGCACCACAGGGCTCTTCAAAGGCAACCCCAAGTAGGGTATGTTGCAGTAATCCAAATGGGATGTAACTAAGGTATGTGTCACCATGGCCAAATCAGACATCTCAAGGAATGGGTGCAGCTGGTGCTGTGGCTTTAACTGTGCAAATGCACTCCTGGCCACCATTGAAACCTGTGCATCCAAGCTCAAGGTTGAGTTCAGAGGGACAGCCAAGCTGCCGACCTGACTTTTCAGGGGGAGTCTTACCCCCAGCCAGTACAGGCTGAATCCCTATCCCCTAATTTGCCTTTTGATTGACCAGGAGGACCTCCGTCATATCTGGATTAAGTTTCAATTTGTTAGCCCTTATCCAATCTGTCACAGACAACAGAAACTGGTCTAAGCACAGAACAGCTTCCTTGGAATCAGGTGGAAAGGAGAGATAGACTACTCACCGTGTCCTGCAGATGCACTTCAAAGAGATGGCTAGATGATCACCCTGGGTTTGAATAAAGGAAGTGGAAACATTTTAGATAAGGGAGTGAACTAGAAGCTTTACTCAAGAGCATGAGAGGAGCATGCCAGGGTTCCCACCCACCCATATGTACACATGCATATACAGACATCTGACATTTCTCATTGTTTTTCTATTCAGCTTCTCAAGTTATATTTCCAGAATTCTGCTAAGCTTCTTGCAATGGGCCTCTTCTGGGATCATAACAGGTCAGCCACTTGAAAGGATTCCACTATTTCTAAGAACCAGAACTAGAAAGGATGAATTGCAACTGGTTCAGAAACAAAGAGAAATGGCTTTTAATCTTTCACAATGTATTTGATGTGGGTAAGCTTTCAAACATACTGGTAAACAGAATACAATGGCATCCATACACCAATTTGCAAATCTGATGTCAGGAGAATTTGATTCAATGATTACTTCAAGATTATGACCACTTCAAAAGATTTTCAGCTTCACATTACTGTCTCTCTCTCTCTCTCTCTCTTGCAAGGAAGACACAAGCTGTACTAGAATTGTAGCAATTTCTAGTGTGCAGAATTCAGTTACTGATTGCCGTTGATACCATGTTCAAAGAGCAACATTGGGAGACTGCCGATGCCCTTATGTTGTGCTTGTGGGCTTCCCTCCTAAGCATACAAGATTGGCCAGACCTTATGTGACATCAGAGCAATGGCAGCTGTTTCAACTGCTGCCAGAAGGCCAGTGGCATCTGTGGCCCAACAGCTGACTCACTTAAGAACAAGGGTTTTCATGGCACTTGGGAAAGAAAAAGACAATCTTCTCTCAAACTTTTTCTTAAATTTAAAATGTAGGGATGATGATGACAACAATAGCTAAAAAAAACCCACAAATCTTAATTCTAAGCAATTATATGCAATTAAGGCATTTTCCCCCTAACATCCAGGAACAAGGGGGGGTACACAACAACCAGTACAAAGCAATGATGAAAGTCACAACCCTCCATCCTTTCAGCTATGCAAACAGCCCATGAAACTTTATTTAGCCTTTCCAAAGAGCCTCATTCTGATTAACGCTTTTCATAATACTCCATGTGCCTTTCTCCTGCACTCCTTCCTGTTGCTTTTCCAAACAGCTGTGTACACCTGGAACACATTTTGGCTCCCAATGCTGACAGTTCCTGTGCAAAGATCAGCCCCCCCCCCCCCGCCCTTCTCTCGATGCTTGCAGGAGTGTTCCAGCATGTGAGCACTTATTCATGTTTGCCAGCCAGATCTTATTGACCCGCTTGTTTGGAAGGAAGCAAAATAAATTGAGCCTTCAAGTGCTGATTTTTGAGAAGTATTAGGTAAATGGCTGTGAGTGAAATGTTCAGAAAGAAACCAATTTGCGGCCCCCAAAAGTAATCACAGTGGCTATCAACCTAATCCCACTTACCCCAATATCCTTGCGCTTTCTGCGGCTTGCTTGGAAGGCAATCAGGCAATGTAGGGAGAACCTATTCTATAATGGGAAAAAGTAGTGAATGATGACATCCAATGACTGGTGCTGCCGGCCATCATGAATTGGTGTTTTTCAGTGTTCACTTATGATTTTACCTGCCCTTTTATGGATAACAGAGAATTCTTTCCTATAGGAATCAATATGCTGAAAGCATAGTTCTCTGGTTGAGGAAGCTGGGAGTTCAATTCCCCACTGTGCCTCCATGGCAGAGGCTGGAACCATTGGGTCCCTTCCAACTCTGCAGTTCTAAGATTATAATGCCTATCAGAAGTGATGGTATCAGATACTTAGGAATGTCCAGTCTGACCCAAAGGAGTGAGCCATGGGACTGAGACAAGACATTTTGCCACCTGAGGCAGAGTAGCAAAAGGTCTCCCCTCCAATTGAGGTGAATAATATGCATATCTGGCCAAGTTATTCTGGCACAAGAGAAAGAAAATCCCTAAAGCACCTCTCTCCTGTCATCATTTTAAAAATACAGTAACACCAAATTAAACAAAGAATCGTTTATTGCCCTTTCATGACATCCCAAACCAGGCTGGCCCCAGCAACACCCATCAAATTTGTCTCACCCCAGCCAGTGTAAGCAATCCAGTGAGAAGATGCACAGCTGAAAATTGTGTATAGGATAAATATTCTCAGGTGGGCCTGTAGATAAAGAAAGCAGCATTCCAGGGTGCTTTTTCTCCTGTAAATATCCCTTCATCAATGTTGTGCGTAGTAATTTTCACTTCATGCCCCCAATGCCTAGAATACACCATTAAAAAACCCTCTCCTCTTTGAAGACACATATTCTTCCTCTTTGTGCAAAAGAACTTGTCCAGCACAAAAAAATATCAATCTAGGGTCAAGGTGTATAAACAATGACTTGGAAGTCAGAGAGCTAGTAAGTCAAGTAGATCTGAAGGTGATGGATGACACTTAAAGGTTCTCATCCTCTGGTTATTCTTGGAAGAATAAGTTTATTTCACAGTTGTCAAAGATGAAGCTTCAGTTTAAGGAGCTCATGCTAATCAGTCTGTGATTGACATTCTCCTTGGAGTGCTTTTAAGTACAGAAACATCACGGAAGGTTACTGCAAAAATGAGGAGGAGTTTAAATCTGCTTCTTCCATGACAACACTTAACCATGCATAGTTTATTTTTTGTTTTCAGTACTGGCCACTATACTATGTACATCTCTTGAAGAACAGAAGGTGTCATTCCTAATGGAGATGCCAAGGGACTAAATCCATTACACTCAATAGGAAGGATGTGATCAGAAGAATAGAGTGTTTGTGTTTTCTTATTATAGTTGCTGCTGTCTGCTACTGCTCATTCTGCTGTTTCTATTATTACCATGGATGGCCATGATAATAATGAGCCATAAGGGTGCTTTGTTCTCATATCCTGATGTATTTATTATTTGATGTACACAGATATAAGGGCCAGAGTCCTACTGTTTACACCTGCTGGCATAAGCCCATTGGTGTAAATCTCAGCAGCGAATTGCCACAAGTGAAAAAGACAGCATAGGCATTTGCTGTCACATGCTGCTCGCATGACTGAGCATGACAGCAAGTGATTAAGATTACTTCTTAACTTGCAACAATTCACCATAAAGATTTACCCTAATAGATTTACATTAGAGTAAATTTTAAATTAGATTCCAGCCATTATTTTGTAGTAGAATGTGCTATGCACTCTAATAGTGTTAACATACCACTATGCAGGTCCCCCTACCAAAAAGAAAACAAAACCCTCCAGTTGGTACTCTTCCATGTCACTGTGGCCACCATTGCATTTAAGAAGGTTGCATCATAAATTAGCCTCAAAATGCCCTACTGAAGATGAATATTGTTTGATCCGTGTTTGCAGTTTATTCAAGAAGAGAGGACAGGCAAAGGAGAGCACAGGGAAAAAAGCCAATGGTATATAATTCAGTTTTCTTCAAACTGACGCTTTCCAGTTGTATTAAAATACAACTGCTATCATTCCCATCCAGCATATCCATTGACCCATGCTGGCTATGGGTGATGGAAGTTATAGTCCAAAATGTCAGCTGAGCAACCAATTGGTGAGAGCCAGGTCATATTAAAGATGGAGAATGAAGCACTGCTTCTTTGGACCTCCATGCATACCCAGAACCTTGTTAAGAGTTGGGTCGTGGCACTTAACCACTAGTTGAGGCTAATCTTTCTGACTCAGTAGGACAGAGTAAATTTATAGTTACATATTTTTCCTTCCTTCTACAGTCTCCCAGAGCTGAGACCATATAAAACATACAGGAACAGTTCTGTAAAGCCTGCAGGATATTGAGACCCTCGTGGGTGCATGCTTAATCCTTGTTACATTTTCCAGAATCCCAACAGTTTTAAATCTATTGGCTTCTGTGGCCACACAATAACCGCCATCTACGTGTCAACAACAGCATTGTTGCCATATTGAGCTGTACAGCCTAATCCACTGTGTAAAGAAACAATGGACAGCTGTGAGTCTATAAAACCTTTAATGGATTTTCCTTGTGAAAACAAGACCTGGTGAATGAATTTTCCCAAGGTTCCTTTCAGGTCCCAGGCCTTGCATGACTATCAAACTCTTTTCTGGATGTGACTGACGGTGGCTCAGAGAGATGAGCAGAAACAATGGCAGGAAAACATGTGTTGCAGTTTACCCTGTTCCACAGGTGGATAACATCACATTGCAAAGAGGTGGGTGGAACCTGAATCCCTTGTAGGTTTTTGTGTGAGTTGTGCCTTCCTTTAATAATTGCCTCATTTTCCCTACAGATTTTCAGGAGCAGGATAGGTACAGATTGGAAGGGAGACTGGAGCTGCTTCTAAGGCAGTTGGCTACAGAAACAGGCATGAGGTGAAGCTAAGTAAATGTAAAGAATCCATGTAAAACCATGTTGTATGGCAACTATAAAACTATGTCTTATGGCAACTATGTAGTACAGAATCCACATAATATGATGGCCCAGAAGGGAACCAAGACCTTGTAACTGGAGATCAGCCACACACACCAGCAGCTCAGCAGTTACCACAACTTCTGGTAGGACTTGCATCTTGTGTGGCCTTACCTGCAGCACATGTGACACGTGAGTTTTCCAGACCTTACACTTCTGTTTGGACTTGTAGATGGCTTACAATTGGGCCACAGAGAGCTTTCTCTAGGTTTTGCACCATGTCTGTCAGAACTGGTACAACAAAAAGACTCAAGAGGCATAATAATGGTACTCCACTCTCTGTTTTGCTCTAAAAGGCATGATGGGCCGAAGTGCATGCACCCATCATCAGATCTTTCCCCAGTTGTCTTCTCTTATTTCTCTCTTTTTAGTGTTGATGCTGCATATGTTGAACACAACATATATGCAAGATCTGTGCACTGAGATAGTGAACCCTAGCACCTCCTAGGAGTGGAGATGGTTTCAAAGCTGCTTAACAAACATAAATCAGGCTCTCTCGACTTCAGTGCAGCTCATCCTGCACCACTTGGAGACCAGAAGAGAAGCACAGCAATGCTCTGAGACCTCAGCCAGCACCTGAGACTTTTTCTTTCTTTCTTTCTTTCTTTCTTTCTTTCTTTCTTTCTTTCTTTCTTTCTTTCTTTCTTTCTTTCTTTCTTTCTTTCTTTCTTTCTTTCTTTCTTTCTTTCTTTCACATATGAATGAACAATTTTTCATCCCTAAGAATGGAGAGATCAGCAATTCAGGATTTTGATTTAAACAGTATGATTTAAATAGTCACCGTTTTTCCTTCTCATGTACTTCTTCCTTCTAATCGGATACACTGGGTCAAATTCTCCAAATGTGTGCACATAAAAGTATCCACAAGAATGCACAAATTGAGACCCCCTTCATAGATCTGTTCTGTTCCATTGATTTTATATTTCCTCCTAGTCATATTTTGAATTCCACAGTGAGTCTTTTTACCCCTTTTTTCAACACACAGGCACAAACCTTCGTTGGTGGTGGACTTCAGAAGTACAGAAGTGAGAGGTGAAGCAACGCCAACTATCAAATAGCTGCTTCATTAAGACCTGGATTTTTCACATGCTGACAACTGACTACATGGGGACTGGGAATAGGTTCTTTGACTTAATGAATATGCCCAGGTCATATCTATTAATGTCTGGCAGATTTCTTTCTTCCCAAACATTTTCCCAACGAGTGTTATAGAACAATTATCCAGCCTTTAATCACTTTAGAAGCCATGAGCTGCTCATGCTTCCACTTTCTGAATTTCTTGCCACAAATTTGTGGTCATTCTTGCAAAAACATCTGGCATGGTGAGGAAAATGCCTGCTTTCTCTATTGAATGCCTCACTGCCAAATAGTCTCTTTCTGCCAAGGAGGCTCTGGTTACCTATGATGATGATGTCCTACATTCCAATGCCCAGCCCAGTCCAGTCACAAGTCACAAGGAATAGTCAACACTTTCCTGGGAAAGTAGAATTTCTTATCTGGCACTTTTATTTTTTCTGCTGTGAACTGCAGCCTGCAGCAGTGCTATTCTTTAAAAAAGAAAGCTTTAACCTTTTTATTATTGTTTTCTTCCCAGTAACTGATGAAATCCCAAGGCCTTTACGCACGCAGGCATTTCATTAGCCACTGCAGATTCCTTTTCAGTTCAAGCCAGAAGAGGTGTCCGTGTAAAAGCCTGCTCTTGGTTTGCTGGCAGTAGGCCAACATCAACGATTGTTTTCTACCTACACCGTGTGGATAATAATAAAGCTCCACGCCATGAGGGAGAGCATGCAGCGTTGGAGCTATAGATAGCCCAGAGGAGCGAGATATCTAGAAAGTGATGGGATGGAAACAGTAGACCAATCAGTGGCAAGAAGAGGCCATTTTGAGTAGCAAAGGAATAGTGTGTGTGTGTGTGTGTGTGTGTGTGTGTGTGTGTGTGTGTGTGTGCGTGCATGTGTGTGCGCACGTGCATGGGTGGGTGGGTGTGCTAGCAAGCACCAAATGGCTCTGCCTATTCTCCAGCACTCTTCTCCAGCAGTCATGGTACTAGACACTTAGCAGCCAAGAGAAGATTCCCAATTTTATTCTTTGTTTGTTCCATTTATCTTCTGCCTTTCCACACTTATTTTAGCAGCACACAGGGAGTTGACATTTGTAAAAGATCAACAGAAGGTGTTGGGTCTCTTCACCCCCCCCCCCTTTGGAGCCCTCCTCTCTTCAAGCTGCTTTCTCTCACCACATTGTTAAATCTGATCAAGAAAGCAGACTAGAGGGGGATTGAAAAGGCCAAGAAAAAGGTCCCCATCCTATCATCCTTTGCCTGTGCAAGTACAGCTACATGAGAGAACTGTTGTTACATAAGACAAACTTCAGGGGAAAAGAATTAACCTACAGCAAGAAGAAAGGTAATTCTCCTCACACAGATTGCAACAGAAACACTAAAATACCACACAGTGATATGTCACAAACATTCTGCTCTGTAATTTTACCTTTAAATCTTTCCAGTGCATAAGGAAAGCACACCCCAAAGAACTGGAAACCAGTAGAAAACCATGTAAAAAAACACCACCGAGTCACAATAACAACATTAGAATTTCATTTCATCATTGATTTCCTTTAACACACACACACACACACACACACACACACACACACACACACACACACACACACACTAATAATAAGACTTGGAAAGCTTAACGAGTGGTTTACATTTTGTTTCTAAAATAAAAGACCAGTAGTATTCGATGAAATATTGGTAGTGTATTATAATGGACAGTTTGACAGACTAGGATTCAGGAGACCTGGGTTCAAATCCCTGCTTGGCCATGGAAAATTAATGGGGATGTGGAACTTGGAGCTCCTCAAATTTCTTACTTACCTTGAAAACTTTATTAGGACCATTTTAAGTGATATGCAACTTGACATCACATCACATAACACTATAAGAGCATGGAAAACTTCCAGCCCAGGAGCCAAATCCACTCTCAATCCTTGTATTTTTGAGGAGATATGATGGAGGACAGCGGCTACAGTATGGTGTAAGAAGGAAGGGCAAGAGACCATTGGTTGCCCCTAAGCTGTCTCCAAATTTGAATAATTTGGACAGCCTTGGTGTCAGCCCCCCTGGCTTGAAAGTGCAGCTGCTAAAGGTCACATCACTAAATGAGAAAACATCGGCTATCTAGGATTGGATCTTGCATGAGCATGCCAACCTGGCTTGCATTAGAGAGACTTGGTTGGATGAGGCTGGAAGTGTCAATCACACTTAGCTTTGTCCACCCGGGTTCTCTGTGCGACAGCAGACTAGACCTTGGGTTGGGAGCAGGGAGGTGGAGTTGCAGTGGTCCATCCCCCTCACCAGGTCTCACATCCCCCAGTTTGTGCAGGTTTCAATGTATGCATCTGAAAGTGGGAACCTGGGACAGGATAGGGCTTGATGTCCTCCACGATGACCACGAGTCTGCCCCAAATGGTACCTGGCTCCACCGACTCTGCAGAGGACACTGTAGATCTGTTTGTCTGTACTGAGGTGGATGTTGGTGATTAAGTGTGGAGTTCCATTGTCATGGACAGATCATTATCATGTGGGGCTTAGACTCACTGGAACTCAGTGCCTCGATTCAGGTGGGGCACCAATTAAGATGAAGGATCCAAATGGTTTCCTAACAGCTCTTGGGATAAATGGCCAGGGCTGTTGACATGACCGTTCCTAAGTGTCCCCTGTCATGAAATAGAGTAAAACTGCCCCCTGCTGGTTTACTGGGGAGCTGGTAGTGCTGAAGCAGGTGAGACAGAGAACAGAGCAAGAACAGAGACTGGCTGAGTAGGTAGGAGAAGTGGTGAATGCCTCCTTGCAGCAGGGTAAGATCCCAGCATGCTTAATGGAGGCAGTAATAAAACCATTGTTGAAAAAGCCCTCCTTGGATCTCATGGTATTGGATAATTACTGGCCAGTCGCTAATGTTTCATTCTTGGACAAGGTGATGGGGCAGGTTGTGACTTCTCAGCTCCAGGGATTTCTGGATGAGAAGAATTATTCCATCAGTTGAAAGAGCAGGAAATAGGGTTCCAGTTTGTATAGATGGGGTTACACTCCCCTTAAGACATGTAACTGTACTCGCACAGGCAAAGGAGGATGGTGTGGGAACTGTTTTTTTTGGTTCATAAAGGGAGATGTGGTCTGTGAGATAGCTTGGACCCAACCTGTTTAAAGCTTTATAGGCTAAAGCCAGCACTTTGAATTGTGCCTGGAAACGGATCAGTAGCCAGTGGAGCTGCTGTAACAGGGGGGTTATGAGATTCCTTTAACCACCCAAGTTAACAATCTGGCTACAGTGCTTTGGACCTGCTGAAGTTTTTGAATACTTTCCAAAGGCAGCCCTACGTAGAATTTGTTACAGTAATCCAGTCAAGATTAGAGGTGGGCATGAACTGTTGGTTCAGCAGTTCATGCCACTTTGTCCTTCAGACAAACAGGTTTTTGGTGCTTGCCAGTCCTGCCTCCTCTGGTTGGCGCCCACTCAGAGGCATTGCCTGGAGAAAATGGAGAAGGTAAGCCAGGATGCTGCCTCTGAGTGGGTGCTTGCCAGAGGAAGCGAGGCTGGGAACTGCTGAACACTCTTTGTCCAAAGGATGAACCAGCACAAACTACCAAACCAGCAGTTCATGTCCATTTCTAACTACTGATGTAACTCAGGCATGTGTCAACATGGCTAGATCAAGCCTGCTCATACAAGCCTTCAACAACTACTTTTGCGTATGTGTGTGTGTGCGCGCGCGCGTGCGTGTGTGTGAATTCCACCCATCTTCTTCCTGATTCAGCTAACCATGCCTTTGCTTGCCATGCTGCAGGTGAGATCTTGCTATCCAATTGTGCCACTGAAAAATACTGAAATTGCTGCAGGGTGTTATTGCCCCCCAAATGGCTAAATTCTGCATATGGCACAGCAAATCTGCAACCACTGCAAGAAGGCAGGTGGAAGTCTCCACACACTGCAGCCATGTTCTCTGGCTGTCATCTTTAGTCCATACATAGTAAGGCAGAATGGGGTCCTAAAGTTAGATGCAAAACTGCTTTGCAAAACTCATTCATGCAGCTCAGTGGTCCCCAAGCTTTTTAACACTGCAGACCGGTTGCGGAAGGGCGGGCATGCGCGAAGGAGCGTGGGGTGCTCACACGGCTGCACACACACTCATGCACATGTGCAAAGGGTGGGGGCGCTCAGGGGGGCACTTGCACACATGCATGAAGGGGCGCTTGCGCGCACTCGTGCACACTCACGCACATGCATGAAGGGGCTGTGCGGGGGGAGTGCATGCGGGGGGGAACATCTGTCTCTGCGGCCCAGTCTGGCCCAGGCCACGGACTGGCACTGAGCTACGGACCTGGGGTTGGGGACCCCTGATGCAGCTTATGTACTGTCTGCAAATTCCCAAAAGAACTGCACTGCCTTCCACACAGCATTGTGGAATTATTATTTTCCTTTCGTTTCACCATCTTTAGGGTTTGTTTGTTGCAAAAATGTGACTTTGTCCCTATAAGAGTTTCTGTTGAAAGGGTAAGCTAAAATGAAATAAACATTCAGAGTTGCATGTGGCAAAAAAATAAAGCTACCATGTTTTTTCCACAAAAGTTGGGTAAATATGCTTCTTTCCCCTGAATGAAGCTCTATAGACCTCTACTACTGAATGTAACGTACTACTCAACAAGACATTTGTAAATTACAGGATAGCTTCCTGTCATTTCAGCCCTGTTTGCAAAGACATCCCTAGTGGGTAGTTCTCACTGGCTCTGAGAGCCAGGTTCAGTAGATTATTTAATGGAATATCATTTGGCATACTATGCAGAAACAACCAAAAATGAGCTGTGGCAAGGAAATCCAAGTTTAATTATACCTTCTCAGCATGAGGAAATATTCCAAGCCAAAGTACACAAGTCACTGGAAGATCCATGAGAAGCTACCAAAAATTACCAAAGAAGACCAGTAACATAGATTATTTTTATTCTATATGGTTCCACACAATCTAAGTTACCTCAAGGCTCCTATTTGCCTCATGAAGAAAAACCCAGAGACACTATATGGGTCTCTCCAAGTAAATGAATTGGCATGGGTATATGCATGTGTGTACCTGTTACTTAATGACCTTTTGTTATACTAACTGTTAAACTCACTCACACACATACACACACAAACATATATATATTCTGACTGATGAAAAAGCACATGCCTTACAGCTATGTAAGTTCCTTGCAAATACAATTTTTAAGATTTACAGGCCTCTATTAAAATGGCTCTGCCACTAGTTGGGATAGATAGATAGATAGATAGATAGATAGATAGATAGATAGATAGATAGATAGATAGATAGATAGATAGATAGATAGATAGATAGATAGATCATACTGAACTCAGCAGGCCTTACATTTGAGTAGATCTTTCATAGGATTGTCCTGGGAATGGCAGGGTCTTAGATTGGTATGCTCTATTACTAGTATTATGGGTAAATATGAAAAAAGGTACAAGAGAAATATTTATTCAGACTAGTCCCGTGTGACTCTTAAGCATCTTTAATGTATCAGATCTCTCCTGCCTGTATTTCTAAGCACTCCAAGAAATGAATGATCAAATACCCAGAAGACCTTTATATAATACATTAAAATGTTTTGCTTCCATTCAGAAAGTTTCAACTGATATGAAGTCTTTCCTTTACTCTCTCTTAACTTCAATGAAAAAAAGCCCATTGATATTGGATATACGCGTGAGTTAATCACAGTGAGGCAGCTGAGCAAGTGAGTGACCCTCATGTCATGGTCTTAATATGCAAAATATACTATTCCTTTTCAAATAGGAACCCGATTCCCTTTGTCCTGTGGTCCTTTAGAGAGCTGATGTCATGAAATGGCTATGAGGAAGAGTAATACCAACAGGGCTGTTTATTTAATTAGTAACAAGGGTAAAATCCTTCTAATACATCTGATCAGAGGTCAGTCTGAAAGGTCTTTTCCAAAGCATTGTCAGACTGCAGTGACTGAGGCTTAATAATAATCTCTAGACTTCAATTTCCTACTAATAATGGGTAATAGAATGTAGTGTAAGCCCTCCTATTTGTTCAGATTGTCGTAACCACTAAGGAGCTAATATGCAACAACTGAACAAACAGCGGCCACACAGGCTTCATATTTTGCAGCACACATGACCTCTGTTGAAAGAAATCATCCATCAGGGGCCCATATCAAAGGTGGGAATTATTAAAAGGCAGATCCTTCACCCTCTCTCTCACCCTTCCACGCATGCACATGCACACACACATATACCAACAACAAAAGAAGCGAAGTAAAATCTGCCCTTGAGATGTTCTAACAATAGCAGTACACAGACTCTTTCGGGGGAATGAGTGGGGGAAAAACACATTTTCTGTAATGCTGATGTTCTAAACTTATTGCTATGCTGAAATAATTTATTTAGAATAATGGTATTGAAACAAGTTGTAGCCTTTCCCCCCTCCTTTCAATTCCAGGTCTTGCCGTCTAAAATAACACTCACCTGATGGTCAACAATAAGTGTCTCAAAATGAGAAGACCAAATTGACTTCCAGAGAACAGTATTACAGTTAGCAGCACATGGTTGCTGGTGACCTCTGGAGCCAACATGGGATGTTGTGCTAATGTATTGGCATCTAGGGCATTGCTATAGTAGCAAAAGATTCTTTCAGTGCCTGATAGATGGTGATATCCTTTTGTGGCATACAACTGAATGAAGAGGTCTCGTGACTGGAAATCACTAATTTTTGTGGGACCTAAAGTCTCTTCAACCACTACCGACTTAGTGTTTACTAAGAGCATGACCAGACAGGCATTTGTCTCCCAGTTTTGTGTCTTGCTTGATCTGATCTTTTTTTCCAGTACGTATCTACATGATGAGCAGACTAATTTGCTTCAATTTTTCCCCATGGCATCCCAACATGTACTTTTTTTGAGTCCATGTCAGGGGTTTCTACTTTTTTGGTGTGGGTTGGTGCGCTCTGGAGTAGTCCGTTCCCAGCACATGTGGTTGCTGGGAAGGGACTAAAATTTAGCCTTGCAGCTGTCAAAGCTGCTAAGGCTTCTTCCAGTACAAATTTACAGTATCATGAAGTGCTTGATGAACAAGCCGCTTCTGGATATTGGCAAACTGAACACTTACGAAAGCAAAGAAAGATACGCTGTTGTTTTCTTTATTCCTCTTTTTAATTTAATTTATTTTATTTTATTTGTCTATTGCGTGCAAAAGAAAGGTGGAAAAGCTGAGCATGGCTTGAAGGCAAAGTGCGAACAGAAAGGTGTAGATGGATCTCCAGCAGTGTATTAAGAGTCTCTTTTATTTTTACACAGACACAGAGATCCTTATGGGGATGTCTCTTGTTCAGATGTGCACACACCTTTCCTTTTTAATTGGCTTTGCATTCTCCAAGCAATCCCCATCTCTTCTTTATGTGTTTGTGTGTATGTTGTGTGTACAATGTGCAAAAGGGGAAGATCCCTTTATTTCATTTCCACTGGCGAGATCAGGAATGCAAACACCCCCTTCTCTGGGTGTTCTGTTTCTTTCTCTCTGCCTCCCCATCTCCAAACATGGTGTAGTCAAACGGGAGCACAAAGGGCAGACATGTGTCTGTCTGGTTTCGACTGGCTGCTTTTTCTTCCCTTGCACCACTGCATGTAGCTTGCCCCTCTCTCTCTTTATGCCATTTGAAATGAAAGATCACACTAGATGGCATACCACTCTCTGCTCCGACCTCAACTGACCCTATTTAGACTGCACCAGCCCACACCAAAAGGGCCAATCTGGACATGTCGTAAGAATGGAATGAAGACCATTCAGTTCCTCCTCCTCTGTGGCTTAGACTTTTTCTTTTTATCTGATTAGACTCATCTGTGAGGACTTCTCATGTCTTGAGATACAAAGAGTGCTCTCTCTCTCTTGTTGTCCTGTGAGAGTCACTGTGCTTTATACCCACTGTCTCTCATTTAATTAATTAATTTAAAATATTTTTATCCTGCCTTTCTCCTCAAGAAGAACCCAAGGTCTCTGCACAAACTAGTCTCCTTTCACTTTGAGAAAGAAACCATGCAGATACAAGGCAACAAGAGAACAACTGTCTGGATGTTTAAAGGGTAGAAATAAATCTCCAGTGCTTCTGGTCATTTAAAAACCATGTAATGAAGCATTTTGTGCTATTTGCATTATTTGCACAATTTCATTTGACCTCCAAAAATTGTTTGCATTGTCATCCTCTTATCTCATTGACAACATCATAAAATACCTCTTCTTGTTGTATGAGAAGAGTTATTTTGTAGTTCCTTGTTCTCACATATGAGGATGCAACAAGTGAGGATTTATACTCCTAGTATTTTCATGTAGCTCTTGTTTGTATGATTGTAACTTAGAATCACAGAGCAGAAGGGACTTGCTCAGTAGAAGTTAGATACTAGGTATGAGGTACCTTAGTACTTCTGTTGAGCAAGTCCGTTTGCATGCTATCCCAGTTCCTCATATCATAATTTATAAAAACTCTAGTTGAACACCTATACAAAAGGACCCCTGTATCCACAGGGGATCAGTTTCATGATCTACTGTGGATGCCTGAAACTGCAGATACGTAGGAACCCTTATATACAACATATAACGGAGTGGAACAAAGGCTACAAGGGGGCACCCTTGTATGTAGGGCTGTGGAAAACCATGGATAAGTGAAAATGCAGATATCAATCCCGTGGATACAGAGGTTCTACTTATATACATTTGTCTGAGATATATCTTTCAATATATCTTAGGAGAATCACCCATCATTTTTCCTTAGATTATATTATATGTTTTTCTATGACTGTGACTTTTACTACTTTTGGAATCTGGTTTGCAAACTGCTTTGTTTGAAAGACACCTGCCATACCTCACCAATTAATGTCTTACCTTTGGTTTGGATTCCCAAGGATGCGTCTTTCAGTGGCAATTGCCTGTGGATAGACTAGAAGTCTAAGTCACTATTCTAATCCACTTAGTGAGAAGGAACTGGGGGTCAAAGAATCAATGCTAAAGAGTCAGATTCTTCCCCTTGAGGCATTTAAACTTTGAAAAGAAATACTGAGGGAAATAAGCAGTTGTTTTATATGCCAAAGTTGAAGCACTAAGAGAGTTGTTCTTACTTTTTCGTTTTACTTATTGAATTTAATTATATAACACCAGTAGTCTGAACAGACTCTTGAAAATAAGTTCAAATAAATGATACCCCAAGTAATCTTATGCACTTGACAGGACCAATATGTTCCAACATCTTGCAAAGAGTAATGAGCAAAGGACTGGGTGCAGCTTCTTATCACTGGTAATGTATATAATAGCAATATATGAAAGTTACACACACACACACACAAATTATACAACAGATGTACAAAATCAATATTGTGTTTGGTGGTTATACTCTAGGACTCAGATTTATTGACTTCACATTAAAAATATTACGCATCAGTGTAACAGTGAATCACGAAACTTGAAAATAGCTGTGAAATCACAGATCAGCTTCACATAAATATATTATTCATCATATAATTTGGGTAATGGTGAATCATAAGGCTGGTACTTTCTTTATCACTTAAAAGATAAAGCATACAAAACCACCAGACTAAGTATGTATGAACGTTCTAGTTTCTTCAAAAATCAGATATGTTCAACATTGAAACTCCCAAATGTTCTTATTGGTTCAAAAGGTTAATTTCAGAATACATGAAACTATATATATAGATACAATTACAAAAACAGTGCAAATAGTTCTGATGTGAAAAATTACAGAAGAAAAAAAAAGTCAGACACCCACCCACCCCATTTACTGGAGCCAGTATATATTTAGAAAGATTAAATATTAGTGAAGTTCATCATTATAGCCAAATATTCTATTGTTTTCCCATTTCCTTTTTGTTCATATGTTTTGGTCATTGCAGCCTGTTTCTTTTTCTTCTTACATAATGACTCTGTGTTTCTTTCCTTTTAAAAATTACTTTAAATATAAGGCACATAAATATTTTGCATATTTTCATCTTATTCTTTCTATACGGAAACCAGTGGTGTGAAAATTTCTTAGTTCTGATTTTCTCATATTTCTCCAAAGCCCATCTGCATTGTCTTCCTGTCCTTGTTTTGTGTTGGGCTGCAAGGCTTTGCGTTTTTCTCCAAACTGAAGGGTGCACCCATTTCTACAAATTTTCCTAATATGTACATTTATTTACATATTTGACCCGAGCTATGCAAATCACTGGAAAATATAATAATCCTGGAAAAAGTTGGAGGAAACAGGGGGGAAAAGAGGAAGACCAAATATGAGATAGATTGACACCATAAAGGAAGCCACAGCCTTGTGTTTGCAAGAGCTGAGGAGGGCAGCATTGATAGGGTCACTCATAAGATCACCAGAAGTTAGAAATGCCATGACAGCACATGACAACAACATGCAGCTTTCCCCTTTTGATTAAAGGATGTGTGTCCATTTTTAAAGCTGTGTACATTTTAGCTGCTTACATTTTAAAACGTGCACAATATTTTGTATATATTTTGTTCTCTGAAGTGCCCCAATATGAGCACAAAAGGCAAAGATTCTTGAAGCAAGTTCTGCTTTAATCAAAAAAAGGTTAAATCCAACGACTTCTTCCCCAATTTGTGCTTCTCCCTACCATCTCCATTTTTTGTCTTAAAACAAATCTGTGAGAAAGGTTAAGATGAGAGAGTGAGTATAACAACTGAGCAGAGATTTGAACCTGGGTCAACTCAATCTACATGCAACAATAAACTATTCAGATCCATAGAAATGCAGGTGTGTGTGTGTGTGTGTGTGTGTGTTCTGTGATGTCAAGTCAGAACCGATTTATCGTGACCCTAATAGGGCTTTCAAGGTAAGTGAGATATTTAAGGAGTGGTTTTACCAGTTCCACTCCACCCAGTCAGTTTCCATGGCTGAGTGGGGATTCAAACCCAGGCCTACTAAGTCCTAGTCCATCACTCTATCCACTACACCATACTGGGAACCAGAGAGATGCATTTAGCATAATCAAATCATTCCATTTTGAAACTGCAGGCTCTGCTACTTCTGAGAATTTACTCACATTTAGGACAGCAGTTTCCATGTTCATGAATAAAATACAGTACCACATGTAGCACTAAAATGCTTGGAATAGACTAATGAAAAGCAGTAATGACAGATTCTATGTACCCTAAGTATCACGGGGGCAAGACAGCATTTGCTGCTTTGCCTCAAACAGCACAATGTGTTGGGACCACCTAAAAATCCATCATACACAGTCCAAAGGCAACTGGAATTAAGGACTAAGAGGGATTCTAGATAGATTTTATCTTAAATTGTTATATCTTAATCACAGCTAATTATGAAGCAGAGATCATTATGATGGATTTAGAAATATGTCATTCCATGTGGTGGTGATTACATAGTAAAACTATCTCATGTGAACATCTTTTCTTAATAACTGCTATCTGTTTCTCTGGGGATGAAAAAACCCTGTATCTATTGCAAAGGAGATGATGTGACTGGAGTTTCCAGTAATCAGTCTATCTATCATCACCTACAAAACAAAATGAAACATCTGGACCAGTTGTAGCTTGTACTGGCATGGCTAAAGCATTGGTTTATCAACCCAACTTGAAGTATATGGAATAGCCATGATAACTTGTGAACACATATTAAAATATATAGCTGGGAGATGGCTGCCTTCTGCCCACTGAAGATGCATTCTGGAACACCTGAGATACAGCAAGAATGGAGAGAAGATATTGTTGCAGGAGCACCAAATAAATAGATAAAAAAGAAATAAAAATTAAAAGATATACTTTACAATAATAGGAACTGTGACTTTAACATTATATTGGGTTGAATCCAGACCAAAAGGCCTTCCTGTATCCACAGACTCCAACCCACTTCCTAGAGTAGTGCCAAACCTTGGGTCCCCAGATGTTCTTGGACTAAAACTCCTGGAAGCCTTCACCACTAGCTGTGCTTGCCAGGATTTCTGGGAGTTGTAATCCAGGAAAATCTGGGGACCCAAGGTTGAGAACCAGTGTCCTAGAGGAAAGGAAGGAGTGGCTTTTGCTACAGTTTCTCACTTCTTGAAAAGTAACTGCAATCATTCAAAAACTTTCTTATTCATATAACTTACATATTAGAGGAGAAAATATGTACTATGTACTTTGAGAGATATTCTGTTTAGAAATGTGTATTTTGTGAGAAAGTATGTTGACAACTTTTCTTTAAAAATACATTTTCATGCATGCAGATTTAAAAATGCACCCTGCAGGTGAAGAAGGAAACAGGATGTCATGGACTTGTGAATGAATAATGCAGGTCAGACCTCAGCTGATCAATTCACAATCTCTACCAGAAATTGGTCTCAGTCTGTGAATCTGTTCCAAACTGCCAGGCTCTGCCTTCAGATGTTCCAAAACTTTCTGGACTCCACTGCTGTACTGTTTTTTTTTTTAAAAAAAGTTGAATGGTAGTTTCTGAACACATTCTTCCACCTGCTCAGGTCTCCGTATATTCAGGATTTTGTCCCTATGTGGCAAAATTTCTGATATTAGTGTTGGGATCTCCAGCTGCGGTTCGATTTCAAGAGTACAATGGTGCCTCGACTTACGACCATAATCCATTCCAGAAGATGGTCGTAAGTCGAAATGGTTGTAAGTCGAATCAGCATTTCCCATTGAAATGCATTGAAACCTGTTTAATCCGTTCCGGCTGTTTTTTGGTTGTATGTAGAGGCACCGGTTGCAAGTCGAAGCATTCGTTCCCATAGGAACGAATGCAAAAGCGGTTAATCCATCCTCTACCACTAGGGGGAGAATTTTTCTTCTTTTAACCTAAGATGGTAAAGGTAAAGGTTCCCCTTGACATTTTTTTTAGTCCAGTCGTGTCCGACTCTAGGGCGCGGTGCTCATCCCCGTTTCCAAGCCGTAGAGCCAGCGTTTGTCCGAAGACAGTTTCCGTGGTCACGTGGCCAGCGCAACTAGACATGGAACGCCATTACCTTCCCACCATGGTGGTACCTATTTATCTACTCACATTTACATGCTTTCAAACTGCTAGGTTGGCAGGAGCTGGGACAAGCGACGGGAGCTCACTCCGCCGCGTGGATTCGATCTTACGACTGCTGGTCTTCTGACCTTGCAGCACAGAGGCTTCTGTGGTTTAACCCGCAGTGCCACCACGTCCCAACCTAAGATGACTTAGGTTTAAAAAAAGGGCAGGAAAGGAGGGAGGGAGGGAAGGAACAATGGGGAAAAGAGGAAAGAAAGAAGGTAATCACTGGGGTACACAGACCCCTCAGACAAAGGTTTGTGCTGTTAAGCACAAAAAGAGAGAAGATAGATAGAGAGAAGACAAGTGGGGGGGGAGAGAGTTTGGAGTCTAAAACACCTTTTAAACAAAACACCTTTTAAACCAAACACTTTTTAAACCAAACACATTTTAAACCAAACCAAGCACCTTTTAAACAAAACACATTTTAAACCAAACCAAGCACCTTTTAAACAAAACACATTTTAAACTAAACCAAGCACCTTTTAAACAAAACACATTTTAAACCAAACCAAGCACCTTTTAAACAAAACACATTTTTAAACCAAACACCATTTAAAACCAAACACATTTTAAACCCACCCACCAACACCTTATTCCAGCAAACAGACCCCCTCAGCACAAAAAGAGAGCACACAGAGAGAGAGAAGACAATGGGGGGGAGACTTGAGTCTAAACCCCATTTTACACCATGATTTTAAAACAAAAAGACTTTGGAGTCTAAACTCCATTTTACAGCATGCCAACCACCACAGACCCTCGCAGAAAATTTTCTGATTTTAAAACAAAAAGACTTTGGAGTCACATTTTAAACCCACACATTTTAAAACAAAAGAGAGGTCACAGTACACAAACCCTAGGAGCCACAGAATGCAAAAATAAATAAATAAATTTTACATTTTAAAATTACAGTCTAATTTTCACATTTAATTTTAATTTAATATTACAGTCTACTTTTCACATTTTAAATCCATACTGCAAGACCCATCAGAGCACAGAAACATAACTCCCCCAGCTCAAAGCCACGCTGCAAAAACACCCAGAACAGTTTTTAAAAAGCAGAAAACAGCACCTTACCTCCCTGCAAACACACACACGCTCACTCCGAAGCAGAAGGAGGCAGTTCCGAAGCCTACGACGACAACGCACACTCTCTAACTGCTGGGGCGAAAGAGCTACAAAGAAGCAGCCTCGTCGCCACCTACAGTTAGAAATTTGAATTTCCCGCCTTTTTTCCCTGCCTTTTTTTGTTCATAAGTGGAAGCTCCGGTCGCAAGTAGAAGCAAAATTTTGCGACCGGAGCTGGTCGTAACTCGAAATGGTCGTAAGTAGGGGCATTCGTAAGTCGAGGCACCACTGTATGGTAATAAGCAGCCCAGTTGACTTTGAAATAAAGATGATCACCCTCTACCGACTCCTCAGTTAATCAGAACAATCCAAGTCTGGGCTCAATTCACTCTCTGTGAAATCAAATATCACTGCACCAGAAAAAAATCAAGTGAAAACTTTTGTGATTGTCAAGAAAGGATACAGAGCAAAACAAGAAAATCAAGATAGAACAAATATGAATCTTTCATTCAAGCATGAATTTAGAAGCTATAAAGGGGAAAAGGCAGTTAGAGACAAATCCTGTTTTAAGCCACAGATTTGATAGGATTGATGTCACATTGATACTATTGATCATATATGGCCTTATTCTGATCAAAAAGGTCATCGGGGTCCTACTAGGTTGGAGTTGTATTAATGTTGACCTAAACATCATGGCCTCACCTCAAATTCAAGTTTTGCCTTTATTCATTTGTCAGTTAACTTGGGCAGGAAATTTATTTCTCTAGCCTCATATCTGATACAGCCAAGAAACTAAGGTACTGTTCTACTTTTCTTGGTTGCACCTTGGTGATCCATCACAGAGAAATCCTAAACTCAGTGAAGTTTATCCAAAAAGAAATAAAATGAATACTTCTGAGGAAATTTTAAAAATTGAAAGGTACTATCAGTTCATAGAGGCTGACATTCTGGCAATTAGATACAAATCAGATACTAATTGCTCATTTGGAAAGGACAGCTTGCCAACATCTTGCCACTGCCAAAGTTTTATACATTTATCTGTGTGGCTATGATCAACTGTTCTTTCTTTGTGAAATCCTTGATGACATTTCTTGTTTGCTCTCCATCTTACAAAGGGGAAGTGTAGTAAGAGAGAATCACCATCAATTTCATTGCCCTCAGACTGACCTCATTATTGATAAATTACTTCACTAGTTAGCAGATGGAATTCCCCACAAGAAAATAAATACTCAGTTTGTCATCTGAAAGTGATGCTACAGTCAGCAATGTCTGAATGGAAGAGACACACCGCTCAATTTAACACTGTTCTTCTAGACATTGCTCTCCTGCTTTCTGTAATCAGCTGTATTAGAATTTACTCTAGTACAAATCCGCTCACTGAAATCAATTTGTGGGCCACAGAAACATTTCTGTTAACTCAGAAAATTCAGCATTGTTTTAAATGTAGTTTTTCTTTCCATTTTAACTTGTTTATTTTTACTCCCTTTACTATTAGCCCATTTTACTCCATTTACTATTACAATTTTCTAATCCCATCCAGACAGGATACTCTCTTTTCTCCCTTGACTGCCACAGGTTTTTCTGTTAACCCTCCCTCCTCTTCTCCACTGTGTAACATCTGTGATCTCTTTCTCTGCTCCAGAACAGAAGTTCCAACACCACCATCTCAGTCAGTAACCCATTTTTCTCTCTTTGCACCTAAGATCTCTCAGTACCATATGTACCCATTTTTATTATTTTCTCCTTCAGAATCTAGTTGGGTGGGGGTCTTTATCCACCCCTCCATGCTCACCTCCTGCCCTTATGTCTGGACCTTCTCCCCAGACATCAGACATTGACTCTCCTAGAAGCTAGGAGGGCTCACTCACTCTTCCCTTTTAGGCATTTAGTCCATTGTGATACTGAATGAAAAAATAGGGATATAGTCTCTGTAATTTGTATACAATGTTTCTCGTGTCCTGTCCCCTTGAGATAACAAATATTTTTTTTGTTATGCAAATATAATTTGCGTAACAAACGCAAGATCCAAGGATCTTAATGGGATTCACTTGAACTATGGGTGTACATTACATGGGAGTCAAAAGGACTAAAAGATGGACAATTCATTCCATATTGTAAACTACTGGCCTGCTACTAACTAGCCATTCTGTAACTAGCCAATTTTGTGCCAAAGCGAGAACACAAAATTGCACACATCCCCATATTTTTGTAGCAGTTATTTTGGTTAAAAGACAGATATGTAAATAAGAAGAAACAAGAAGAGCAATAACACAAGGTTTATTTTAGTCATGAGATCTAGATACACAAGCAACCAATGCATAAGTAAGCCAGCCTTTAGCATACTATTTAAAAATCCTTTCAGACTATCTTACATTTTTTCTGTCATTTTGCACACTTGCTCTCTTACACTCCTTACTTTCCCATTGGTTCAAAAGTATCACATTCCTCATATGTCCCATCAACAGCTGCCTTTAGTTTCTCTTCCCTAACGAGGTGATTCATTAAACAAAAATAAAACATCCAGCAAAATTAATGTGCTCTTATTTTTAAAGTGTAGTAACCTCCAGACAACCAGGAACATTAGCACAAGCTGACAAGCCTTGCTGACTAGAGCAGTTTTAAATGTTTCTATTGCAGACTTTCTTTGACACCACAAAATAACCACAATCCTCAAAAAAGAGCAGAGAACAGAGCAGAGAAAGTATGGCACTCTTGCTATCATGCAGGCCCTAAACATGGAAGGAATGTCTCCCCTACAGATTTGTCACTTTCTCATACAGAAAGTTAGTCTCTGCCTGCTACATGTGAGGAGCTTTTCTGAGTAGGAAATTACTGCATAGGACTGATGAAATGCACCCTTTTTCTCATGGCATGGCATGGCATGCTTGGGGTAGTAGGTACACGTTTTACATACTTACATATAGATGCATATAATTGCACCCTTCACCTCAGTATCCCTAAGGCAATTGGTTTACCTGTCTCACCCTTGGTATGGGTCTGGCCCTCAGAGCAAACTTCATGAAGGTACTGAAAGTTATTCTATTCAAAACTCTGAACGGGCACTTACCCTCCAAATTTATAACAGGGAATAACATGGTCCTGAGGCGGCAATGCATTCCAGACCCAGCCAACACCCTTCCCTATAGCAGCCAGGCAGACATAGAACAGAAAATTGTGCTGCGGAGCCAACAAAGGTGCCCGCCAAAGAGCCAATAAAAGACAGATGCGACTACTGGAAAAATAAATTGCAGAGCTGGGCTCGTGACAGAAGGAGCAATTAAAACCTTTCCTCTTTTAATCAAGGAATGTTTTGCCAGGCAGAAAGGAAACTCGCACTTCAGGCTCCACCGAGCAGACCTTGGAGCAGTCGACAGAAAAGATCAACATTCTCCAAGAGCCCAGCCTCTGTTCCCTCCTCTGTACGCAAAAAAAGAGAAGATTTGCTGGATGTTGAGCTTGTCACAAATGGATGCCTTTGCCAACCAGTTGCGCTGCTACACTTCAGGCATTCCCAGGGTTCCTTTCTCCAGTAATTACCCAGCAGTCAAGCGAGCTGAGGCAAGCCCCATAAGTTATAGTTAATCACTCTTAAGTGCTGGAAGCTGAACCATCTTTTTCTCCCTCCTCACTGCCTCCCCAACCCCAAAGAACAGCAATCATACATGGTAACCAGATGGCTGCCTCGTGTTTTGTGTTAGAATACTTCACAAAGCATGTTAGAGGGTGATGGATTGATGATCGTGAATGGCTACGTTGACACAATCTGATTTTACTGGAGAGAGATTTGAAGGAAGGAGGAAGAAAGATGGGCAGATTATGCGCGTCATTGAATCCCAGGACAATTTTGAGCAACAGTGCTTTCTTCTGAGAAGGCAGACAGGTTCTTTCAGTCACTGGGAAATATCTTACATTTGATGTTTCCTGGTTCTCTACCTACTTTGCCTTCCAAATGAAGCTCCAGCTTTATTGATATAGCAATCGAGCAGTGTCCGCAACAAAATGTTACAGCATATCCCCTCTGCCTTATCTGAGTATTCCCAACCAGGGTTATAGCCAGGCAAATCAGCAGTGCTTTCGTCCAGATCAAGCATGGGCATCATGCATATTTCCAGGCTCCATGAAGCCCCCCGTGACATTTCTGTGGCTCCTCAACACTCCCACACCCAAAAAGATTTTTTTAAAATGAAAACAGAGCTCAAAAAGTTACCCTTTGCCCTCTTCTGTTTATGGGGAATAATGGGCTATGTTTTGAAGGCAAGACCCATTGCACCAATTTTTTTTTAAATATTGGGCCACTAGAGATTGCAAGGGGCGGTATTAAAAAAAAAAACACACACACACACACACACATTTGTTAAAGTTAAACCTATTCTTCAGCTAGCAAAAACCCACTGTAACAAACTGCAGAACATAACCATGGAATTAAAAAAATTAAAAATGAACAGTTAATAGATAGATAACCATAGAAATTAGCCTCTTTGGCCCTGTCTGTTCCGGTTTAGTCCCACTCCTTGGAAGTTAGGCCCTCGGACTGCCAGGAAATTTGAAAATGGGCTTTGAAACACACTGTTATGGGACACTATGTGCTATAAAGAACTAAAGCAGGCCCTTCCATCCATGCCCTCTACCCCGAGTTGTTTTTTTCTAATTGAGGGCACAGTTCTAACTGGCCAAGCTGAGAGAGGGCTAGCTGATTTGACAGGAAGTCAGCTGTGGCTGAGGTGAATCCAAACTCTTCCCAACCTAGGGAATGCTGGAAATTACCTACGACTACTCTGACTGTGACTTAACTCTGTGAGTTTGGTCTGACAGGGGTTTGGGGCTGGTATAACTCAGCCCCTTCCCTGATCTTTCTTTCTTTCTTTCTTTCTTTCTTTCTTTCTTTCTTTCTTTCTTTTTGGCTCTTCTGATGTCTGATTTTAGCTAGCACAGCCGATGTGCTGGAAGATCCATCTGTGACGGCAGATTTGAGATCAGCCACCACAAGAGGTTCCTGATGGCACAAGAGGCTTCCACCCATTCTTAACCCAATGCAGCCTGCATATATTTCAGTTTGGATTGTGCTATTAAAGGACAGTATTCCCTAGCTAATGTTCAGTCTGAATCGTCATTAAAGGGTTTTTTTATTAGTATTCAGAGGAGTTGCTCCTGTAGGTTTGGCTTAAAAAACAGTAGTTCAGCAAAGCTGTCACTTACACCAAATGTACTAATATATCTCTCATGTTTCTTAGGGGCATATTTTCACTCCGCTCCTCTTGGCACTCATCACTTCAGTTCCCTGTTACAAGGAGTGATATAATTCTTAATTTCATAGTCTAATGTTCCTTAAACAGAGTCTGATAAAGCCTTACATTTCATTCTTTTTTTAGTTCTTACAGTTCTGCCTACATGTATCCAGTATGTATAGATATTGTTGTTGTTACCTGCTGTCAAGTCGCCTCCAATTTACGGCAAACCTATCATGAAAGATCTCCAAAATGTCCTGTCCTACTCAGCTCTTGTACAATCACACCTGTGGTTCTTTAGGGAGTCAATCCATCTTGTATTTGGGCTTCCTCTTTTCCTGTTGCCTCCACTTTTTCCCAGCAGTATCATTTTTCCCAGAAAATCTTGCCTTCTCATGATGTGCCCAAAGTTGGACAGCCTCAGTTTCATCATGTTTGCCTCCAGAGATAGTTCAGGCTTGATTTGGTCTAGGACCCATTTGTTAATCTTTCTGGCAGTCTGAGATTTCTGCAAAGCTCTTCTCCAGAATCGTATTTCAAACATATAATTTTTTCCATGTCAGCTTTATTTACTATCCAGCTTTTACACCTATACCTGGTGATCAGAATACAAGACAGTAGATTATCTTGGTCTTGGTCTCCAGTAACATATCTTTACACTTGATCTTCTCTAACTCCTTCATTGATGCCCTTTCGAGTCTCAATCTCCCTCTAATTTCTTGGCTGCAGTCTCCATTTTGATTGATGTCTGAATCAAGGTATACAAAATCTTCCAGTATTTCAACTGCTTCATTGTCAACATTAAAGTTGCATAGTTTTTCTGTAGTCATGATTTTTGTCTTCTTCATGTTCAACTGCAGTCCTACTTTAGCACTTTCTTCTTTCACTTTCAATAAAAGTCATTTCAAGCCATTGGTGTTTTCTCCCAGCAAGATGGTGCCATCTTCATATCTTAAATTATTGATGTTTCTTCTATTAATTTGCACTCCTCCTTCATCTGAATCTAGTATGGCTTTCTTTCTTTCTTTCTTTCTTTCTTTCTTTCTTTCTTTCATTTATGCCCCGCCTATCTGGTCAATTGTGACCACTCTAGGCGGCTTACAACACATACTATAAACAATTAAACAAATAACATACACATAACATAATTTGCATAAATAAAAAGAAATAAAGTTTTTTCCCAAAGATGGCAAGAAACAAGGTGTATGATATGTTCTGCAAACAGATTGAACAGATAAGGGGATAGAATGCACCCTTGCTTGACAGTTTTGCCTATAGGAAACCATTCTGTATCTCCATATTCTGTCCTAACAGTAGCCTCTTGTCCACAATACAGGTTACACATCAGTACAATCAGGTGCTGAGGCACACCCATTTCTTTGAGAAGAACCCATAGTTTCTCATGATCCGTGCAGTCAAAGGCTTTGCTGTAGTCTATAAAATAAAGACTGATTTTCTTCTGAAATTATTTGGTGCATTCCAATAGCCAGTGGATATTTGCAATATGATCTCAAGTGCCTCTTCCTTTTTGGAAACCAGTTTGAACACCAGGCGTTTCTCGCTCCATATAAGGTAAAAGCTTTTGTTGCAACACCTTGAGCATCACTTTGCTTGCTACCACTGCTGCCTGGTAGCTGCCTTGGATCATCTTCAAATATGATAGCTTTCTATGTCCCTCTCTTTTTTAAGATATGTGTTTTAATGCTAGTGGGTGTGTCTCTGTGCAGAAGGAGGTTTGGATGTCGCATAACTTATCTTCTCCTGGCTTTGCTCTTTGAGGCTCTTCTGCTGGTAGATTGTAGTCAGCAGAACAATTTTTTGACAGCAGAAGAGAGTTCTTCCAGCACATGAACATGCTTGCTTGCAGAAGGGGATTTCTGTTAGCAGAGGAGCCACTGTGACTCCCTAGAGCTTGCACAGCTTTAAGTTAAGATTGCACTGTTAGAAGTTTTATTTAGCATAAGCTTTCATGGACTGCAGCCTACTAGACATAGATTATCTAGATTTATTATGCTTTCTTCAGCACAGGCTTAACTTTATTATTCAGACCTTGGCATAAATTGTATGTAGCCCACTAGTTACAGATTGTACAAATACAAATACTCTAGAATGAACTCATTAAACTGCAACTAGGAACAGTCTTGAATTTGACACATCAAAGCCTTCCAGGTGGTTACACTTTTAGAGAAAACTATGGTCACTTGCATACTATTTCCCCCTGTTTTCACTCCAGCAACACACACTCACACACAGAACACACCACGACAAAACCAACACCATTGCTCCACTTTGCAGACACTTGGAAACCATCATGATTGTTCCAGCAATGAAGTCTAGGCTTCAGACACAATTCTATAATCATCATAATCATCTGATGTGGTGGTTAGGGAAGGTGTGTAGTAAATTTCATGTGTCTAGGTAGCACAGTGGCTCTGATGGACAGATAGATGTCATATTTGAACACAGTGGTACATATATAGGGAGACACTATACCATTTATCCAGATGGAGGGGTAGGTAGGTAGGTAGGTAGGTAGGTAGGTAGGTAGGTAGGTAGGTAGGTAGGTAGGTAGGTAGGTAGGTAGGTAGGTAGGTAGGTAGGTAGGTAGGTACCATTCTGCTGCTTTGTTTTTAGATCTTAGTAATTTCTATCTTCTAAGATCCAGCCTCGATATATATATAACCTACTTAGAATCATAGAATCATAGAGTCACAGAGTTGGAGGAGACCACAGGGGCCATCGAGTCCTACCCCCTGCCATGCAGGAACTCCATCAAAGCACTCCCGACAGATGGCCATCCAGCCTCTGCTTAAAAACCTCCAAAGAAGGAGACTCCACCACACTCCCAGGCAGCATATTCCACTGCCGACCAGCTCTGATTGTCAGGAAGTTCTTCCTGAGATTCAAGTGGAATCTCTTTTCCTGTAGTTTGAAACCATTGCTCCTTGTCCTAGTGTCTGGAGCCATGGAAAACAAACCTGTCCCTTCCTCAACATGACACCCCTTCAAATATTTAAACATGGCTATCATGCTCTTCACCTTCTTTTTGTAAGGCTAAACATTCCCAGCTCCCTAAGCCGCTCCTCATAGGACATGGCTTCCAGACCTTTGACCATTTTGGTCGCCCTCCTCTGGACACGTTCCAGGTTGTCAACATCCTTCTTGAATTGAGGTGCCCAGAACTGGACACAATACTCCAACTGAGGTCTGACCAAAGTAGAATAGAGTGGTACTATCACTTCCCTTGATCTAGACACTATACTCCTATTGATGCAACCAAGAATTGCATTGGCTTTCTTGGCAGCCGCATCACACTGCTGACTCATGTTCAGCTTGTGGTCTACCAAGACTCCTAGATCCCTTTCACAGGTACTGTTATCTAGCCAGGTGTCTTCCATCCTATATCTGTGCAGTACATTTTTTCTGCCTAGGTGTCAGACCTTACATTTCTCCCTGTTGAAATTCATTTTGTTAGTTTTGGCCCAGGACTCTAATCTGTCAAGGTCATTTTGAATTTTAATCCTGTCCTCTGGGGAATTAGCAACCCCTCCCAATTTAGTATCATCTGCAAATTTAATCAGCATACTCTCTATTCCTTCATCCAAGTCATTGATAAAGATGTTGAATAGCACACGGCCCAGGACAGAACCCTGAGGCACCCCACTAGTTACCTCTCTCCAGGAGGAAGAGAAGCCATTGGTGAGCACCCTTTGGGTTCAGTCAGTCAACCAATTACAAATCCACCGAACAGTAGCACTGTCTACAGTATATAATTAATATAATGTCTGTTTCAATTCCTTGTTTCATTCCCTTGAAAAGCACCTGCAGTGACTAGGGAAAATACCTTTGTTCTGTGGAACATTAGGATCTAAAGAAGAGTTCTGTATTATATGAAAGTTTTTTACAAGCAGGGACCCAAACGGAATGGGAAGGGGAAATTAAGCAAGTGAAATACAGAAGCAAGAGAATATACAGTAGTACCTCGGTTTGCGAACGCCTCAGTTTACATAATTTTCTGTTTACGAACCGAAATCCATAAGAAATAAAGCCCCAGTTTACGTTGTTTTCTTTTCTTTCTTTCGCACTACAAAAGGGTTTTCCCAGGGCGCATTGCGCCTATAGCGCCACCCCTTTCATAGCGCAATTGGCGTTTCGGTTTGCAAAATTTCCATACTACGTAACGTCGCGTAGAACGGATCCGTTTCGCAAATTGAGGTACTACTGTATAGCAAAGAGACATTAGAGGATATTACTCAGATATCCACTCCCCTCCAAAAAAGTATTTTGTTTCTGTTCACTCCAGTGTTACAGCAAAATAACAAAATGTATGGAATATTTTCCTTATGCATTCCAAGATCCAATAGCCATTCCCATATTTATTTTGACAGAGACTAACAAGAATTGGCCTTCTTAGAGATGTGGCTTCTCTCTTTGTGTCATTTCAAACAATGCAATGTGGGAGAGACTTTTTAAAAAGACAGCAGCCCCTCAAATTTTATAAGCCATGAAAGGAGTATGAACTACAGATGTATTATTAGGTGATTAATTCTTAAGAAAGAATGCCATAAATCTGTTGCTTAGCATAAATTGCACTGGAGTAGGACTGGTTTTCATGAGTCAACTTCTCTGTAACCTCAATTGATTCAAATAAGCCTACTCTAACTGTTTTAGCATAGTAAGTTGCAGTTAGAGCCGGCCCATTTGAATCAACAGAATTTACCGAGTAAATGAGTCACCAAATCCCTGTTGATTCAGTAGGGGATTGAGTACAATTTGCTACGCTGAGCAACAAGATTTTGGCCAATATAAAAAATGTCATTGCCTTCAAACAAAGAGCTAATATGATAGAAAAGCTAAATTTGGGCACCTGCAAAATTCTGAATAATAAAAAAAAGAATAGTGTAGCAGAATTAGGGTAGAAGTATCATGAGGTTTTCATTAACAGGGCACAGATACTGGGCAAAATCCTGTTGTGTAACTTTGCACTAGAGTACCTGGATCAGGTACTGGCAATGTTTAATTTAAACTCATGAAGAGTTTTCTATTCCCCCCATTCAGGTTCTGAGGCTCCCTAGAGCTCCCTGACTCATGAGAGAAAATAGTTGTGAGATATCTCTGTTAGAATGCAAGTATGTTAGCGTATCTTGGTCTTGATGGCCAATTCAGACATGTTGAATTTGTTTGTTTTTTATTAAATTGTCCAGACAATTGATGGCCAACATGTGGCCTTCTGGAACCCAAATGCAGTCTCTGCACCCCTGTATGTTTTCATCATGAAAATTCAACAATATAACATCAGAATTAAGTCAACAAGATCCTGTGCGAAAGCAAGTTGGTGTTTTCTGCAGCACAGATCTGGAGCCAACGTTCATCGAAAGTTAAGAAGGTTGTGAGAAATGTCTGGACACATCTTGTTCCTTTCACTGCCAAGCCCTACTTTTCTCCAGGAAATGCAAAGGAAATTTGTTTATTCATTTGATTTGTTGGTTGATTGACTGATTGATTAACTGATCTTTGTACAGCCAGTCTCATAACATCAGAGTGATAGATGTCTCAATTTCATAATGAATTTCAGCAGAAGCACTTATTTCCACCACTGAACACACTCATAAAAACATTCTCAATGAGTGAGTCAATTGCATTTTTCTTGCCTCTAGATTAGTAGAACTACTTGTTCAAATTGCAGTAAACCAATCAACAAAAACAACTCTTCTCCATTCAGTCTCTAAGATAATTTGTAAAAGCTTTTCTCAATCAATCTGCTGCATCTGCGTGGATATTCTTAGACCCCTTTTTTGGCTTCTTATTGTCCTGCATTCCAGCATTCACTTATCTCATTGGTTTTGCATGTGTTAATTGCCTGTTTGTATAGTAGCTTTAATCAAGTGCACCCTCAACAGGCCTTCCCTCTCTGCTGGTTCACCTGTCAGTAAGGGGGTGGGTAGTGAATTTGCAGTGAAAATTGTAGATGTCCTGATAATTCTTAAACAAGAAGGCAGCAGCCTAAATTTGCTGCATTTCTGAATCAACTTGTTCTATTACCATTGACCTTCTCTTCCTGATTACCACACAAATCATAACCCCCCCCCCTTTACTCCCTCTCATCCATTAGACAGTTTCTCCAATAGCCATTCAGTTGCCTGACTTCAGCTGGTAATTGGATTCACGTTTGGAGAATGGCATTCTAAAGAATAATTCAAATGAAATGCCTGGTCAAGGACTGGAACCATATGTTTAAGTCATATTGGTGTCCATAAGGACTAACAGCCTAACGGTAATAAAATCTCCTCTAATCTCACAGTGTTGTGTGGCCCATTTGTTCTATCGGGTTCACCAAAATTGTCTCACCATGACTGTGTCAGAGTCACTTTAAAAAAGAAGGTATTTGAAATTTGTCGTTCAACCTGGCAGGCAGTAGTCCTGGGCTTGTTGTAAAATAATCACACAAACATTGGAGTAAAACAGGCCACAACTTTATTGGTAACAGCTCCTAATAGTACTGACACTAGCATGGAGGATAGATTGACATCAGTTGACCCACCTGCCAACTGATATGTAGCCAAGGTAACTGGAAAACAGAGTTAAGCACATGGGCATCAGCCACTGTGTGGCCCCTTCGAGCACCACTAGAGTGGAGAGTTCATAGTCTCCTGAGCTGAGTCTCACAATGTCTCTCTGCCTCCATCCCCTTAAAGGGAATTCACTAGGGAGGGTCAAGCACCTGCCTGATCCTACACCCATCTGATCTGATCCATCTTCATGCTTCTAACCACCCTCAACAAAGCTGTGACAGAATAAAACAACCCTTTTCTTCTCTTTCTAAATACACAACATGAACCAAGGGAGAGTGGGTGTGAGAAGATCCAAAGCAGAAACGGACCAGAGGAAGGCGGATGTCCTCTCTTAACTTCCCCAGAGACAGCTTAGATTTAAATCCATCAATCTGGACCACCAGTGGGAGGGGGACCCTGCTCCCAGCCCTCCAGGTTGGCTGGGGGCTGATCTCCCACAATACCACACATTGCTGTGCAGTCTCCTGGGAAGGATACAGCTGGCAGTCCCGAAATTGTGGCCACCACATTGCCCCTGCCCACTACCATTGCTGGATGACAAACAGAGCCTCCCAGTGAGTCAGGGGCTGTTGCATATACAACTGTGAGGCTTTGCCATCATAGTTGAATGAAAGCACTGTGACAAACCACTTGACTTGTGAAGCGCTGTAGTTGTGATGTCTATCTTGACCTGCGGTATGAGGGTGAGAGAATTTATAGTTTTGCATTCTGGAATAAGATTCCAAGCAAACATGAATTATCACTCTATGAGGGATATTTGGTATATATACATATAAATGGTGTGTTGCTTATCTGATGCTAAGGGGAAACAGCCACTGCCAGAAGCACAGTCCTAGCTGCCCAAGATAGTCGAGGGCCAGCTTAGCCAACACTAGGCTGCCTGAAGGCCTGCCAAATCCAAATCCCTCCAAGCCAAAGGATGTCGGGAATTACTGAGAACTACCCTTACCGTGGTCTAATTTTATGCTGGCATTGTCTCTGGAAGAAGCTAAAGTCTGATGTATCTTGGCTCCCCTCTTCAGTCACCCCTTCTCCACCCCTTTTTTTGGACCTTCTGCCAGCAGATCTTGGCAGCAGATTGCACTCTCTGGCATCAAGTGAGAGAAGAAGGTTCTGCTTACAGCAGGGGATTTTGGACAGCAGAACAAACTTCTGCCTATTTATTTTATTTATTTAAAATAGTTTTATCCCACCTTTACCCTTCTTTAAAAAAAGGACCTGGGGCATTAAAAACAAGCTTAAAAACAGTAAATTATTCAAATATTAAAGAAGAATTAACAACATCATAACTCTGCACAGCTGTAACATTTGTTAGGTAAGATTGCCCCATAATTGTGATATTCATGTGAACCTGCCCCCTTATTATCAGCACATTTAGGTATAAAAGACCAAACGGTGTGAAGGAAATCACTCTTGAAGTCTTGGCTGGTGTCTTGTCTGATGTACACAACCCATAGATAAACTCCTTGTCTCCAGAACTGTGGAATTTAGAGTGGTCTAAATCATGAAAAATAAGACATCTAATCACAACAACCATTGGAAGATCAAAGACAATAAAGGTTATTTTTAAAAGGAGAACTAGTAGGAACATTGAAGTACCTTCCTGCCCAATTAAGGGGTTCACACTCGAATGTGGAGAATCAGCTTCAGTAGGCTTTGTGGGGAAACACCCTCCACCCAGACATGCTGAGATACGTGTTTTATAGTGTAAACTACACTGACATAAAGGACCTGAGGCATTAAAAACAAGCTTACAAACAGTAAATTATTCAAATATTAAAGAAGAATTAACAACATCATAACTCTGCACAGCTGTAACATTTGTTAGGTAAGATTGCCCCATAATTGTGTTATTCATGTGAAGCTCAGTCCCAGCAGAGGGAGCAGAAGGAGAGCTGTGTCTGGGAGGCCATCCTCGACTGGGTGTGGGGGCTTTTTTAGGTTTCTGTGAGTAAGTTTGTTTCTGATCATGTGCTCTCAGTGCTTGGCAAACAGGCAAGGCAAACAGGGGTGCTTACACGGTGTTTAGCAGGGGGGGGGTTAGGGAAAGGATCAGACTTCCTTTCTTCTTCTCTTTTTTTTAATTGACTGACCTAATTGTTCAATATGGAAAATGACGGAGTCACTCCAGTCACCTGCAACAGCTGTGGCGTGTTTGTATTCTTGCCAAAGGATGTGCCTGGCTACACATGCACCAAGTGCAAGTTGGTGGCCCACTTGGAAGATAAGGTCCGGCAGCTGGAGGCCCATGTTTCTAATCTTCGGATTACTAGGGAGCATGAGGATTTCTTGGATGGGGCAGTGAAGACCATCTTCAATACAGAACACATGGAAAACATCATTGAGGAGGAAGGCAGTTCACAAATACAGGAGGCAGACACGTGGAGGAATGTCACACACAGAAGTAGAAGGCCCAGGAACCTTACAGAGAGTTTGGAGCTACAGAATAGATTCCAACCTCTCTTCCTTATTAATCAGGAAATGGTACAGCAGCAAGAGCAGCAGTCTCAGCCTGCAGAGAATATCCAGAGGACTCAGGAACAATCTGTACATCAAGTGTCCCCTACCAAGCTTCAGAGGAGACGAGTTGTGGTGGTTGGGGATTCCTTGCTCAGAGGAACAGAAGCCACAATCTGCAAGCCTGACAAGATGAATCATGAGGTGTGCTGTCTCCCTGGAGCCAAAATTCGTGATGTAACAGAGAGACTGACAAAACTCATTAAGCCCACTGACTCTTACCCCTTCCTTTCGGTTCATGTGGGAACCAATGACACTGCTATGGGTAGGAAGCTGAAGGACCTGGCTGCGCAGGTTGTAATCTCATCTCTCCTCCCTGTTGAAGGACATGGCCCACGAAGGCAGAGAAGAATAATGGAGGTGAACAACTGGCTCCACAGTTGAAGGCAAGGACATTTTTTATATTGGCCAAAATCTTGTTGCTCAGCATAGCAAATTGTACTCAATCCCCTACTGAATCAAGAGGGATTTGGTGACTCATTTACTCTGATGGCCATCTGTCGGGAGTGCTTTGATGGAGTTCCTGCATGGCAGGGGGTTGGACTCAATGGCCCCTGTGGTCTCCTCCAACTCTGTGATTCTACAATTCTATGATTCTATGATTCTATGACATATGTAAGATATAGTTTTCCCCTTTTGGCCAATCAAAGATTTGTGATTGGGTCAGATCAAAAAGAGAGAGAGAGAAAAAGAGAAAAAAAAGATTTGTCTCTCATTTATCTCCCTGTTCCTTACCTGTTAGAGGAAAAAAGAACTTACTTTTCACATATAGAGCTCAGTGAATTCTACGGCTGGGAACTTCCTTACATACCAAAACTGACAGTTCATGATATCATTCCTAACTTAACACAGTGGGACTTATTTCCGGGCAAATCTCCAAAATGGACTAGTGTACTTTATATATTTTTAACAGCAGAATGTAGCAAGAGCCATACTCAAGCAGTCCATAGGTGTATCTCTCCTATAATTCTGTTCACATGGGGGCGAACCTGTTGTCCCTGGGAATCCCATAATCAGGACATGAGTGCAATAATATCTCCTCATTGATACTTCACATCAACCTAGAAAACATTCTTTGGTTTTGATCCACCTTTTTTTGACAGATCTGGATCTGGATCTAGCAGAGCTGTGAGCAGTTGTGATTTTCACCAACATCCTCCTCCCATGTCTACCCCTCAGCAACACTTCACACACAGTCCTGGAGGTTTCCCAGTCCTCCAAAACAGATTTTAAAGGCCATAAGGTAAAGGGGAACTGGCAAAAATTACCTTCCTATTCACCCAAATAATCATCCAGTTTTCAGAGTCCAAACTTCTTAATTGTTAGAGCAGTACGACAATAGAACCAATTATCTCAGAAGGTGGTGAGCACTCCAACACTGGAAGCACTGAAGAGAAAATTGGACAACCATCTGTCAGATCTGCTTTGATTTAGATTCCTCCAATGAACAGGGGACTGGACTCTATGGCTGTATAAGCCCCTTCCAACTCAATTATTCTATGATTGTGCAAAACTCTGGGTACCAGTCCAAGTCCTTATTTTTCAACCAGGGTACATATTTTACTGCTCTTAAAAAAGGATCCATTTTCTGCCTGTTAGTTTCATACATGTTCATCAGTACATGGAGACTGTGGATATTACTTTGTTTGGCTACAGCTCCTAGAATATCCCAGAAATCATGGCCAATGCCCATATCTCTGTTTCACAGTCATGTGTGTGTGTGTGTGTTTCAATAATCCCCCCCAAACACACCTGCACCTAAAATGTATTTGTCTCAAAGGTGTTTCTTCTCAAAACAGATACATTAAATCATATTGCAGTATATTTGGAGAACTGAGAACTCTGTCAGAACATTCAGGAAGTAAGATAAGCATTGAATAGCCAAGCCCTAATTGGAATGTTTCTTGGGGAGGTGAAGATCAGGTCAGTTCATATCAGAATTTGCAAAGATCATGTTTCTTGTGCATCCCTAACCCCAATCTCATTGATCATTTCTCAGAAGCCTGTACAGAAGCATCGTAAAATATCCAGTTTCAATGAGAAAAACAGGATTTGGGGTTGTGATAAGCAATAAGACAGATTTCTCAGGTGCTGCAAATCAACTCACATCTCTACAGTCAGTGGCATAAATCTAGCTATGAGTTTTAGCTAGAATAAAGCCATGAATCAATTGCTAAACAGTATGGATGCTTATGTAAATCCAATAGATCCAATGGGTCAACTCTAGTTGAGACTAGCAATTGGATATAAGCAAATATTTTAGCAAAGTTTTAGGACCATATGCAATGTCCCCTGTGCACATCAAGATCCTTATGGAGGCTGGCTGTGTAAATGGTACAACAGCCATTTGATTGTTCACTTCACACATCATGGTGCAAATAAAGTAAAGAAAAGCATTTTGAGATCTCACTATATGCTGAGGAGTTACCTGGATGAATGACACAGCTGCCAAACCTTTTCTGAGTGTTATGCACAAAAATATAATCAACCCACAACTAGGTGCATGAGGAAGGTCACATGGATTGTCCCTAGACATGTCCTTCTTGCCAAGATGAACTGATCTACCAAAATTATAAGAGCTATCATGTCATCTAATCTAATTTAAGAGCAATCCACTTATAATGGCTCCTGCACAATGCCTCATGAACAGAATAGGATTTGCACTGGAGCAGTGTTAGATAGACTGCCCACTTTGTCGGCTGTCTGTGAGCCAGCAAGCCATTTAAAGACACATGCTTAACTTTTGGTACATGAAAGGCACTGCAGAAATCAATGAACCTATATTTCAGCCCTTGCTTAAGTGTTTTGCTGGATGAGAGTCAATACAAGTGTGGTTTTAAACCTCTGGAGTTCTCTTAACAATTTATTGCTCGATATTCAGAACCTAACTTTCTTCATCAAGGAAAAAAAGAACACAGTACATTGAGTACAGCACACACATTCTAGCATAGGACCTAACAACAATTTTACAGAACTACAAAATAAACACAGGCAGATCTGTTAGCATTAAAGATCTGGAAGGTTAGGGTATAACGTTTTGGTACTATTATAATGATAGGAAAATCTGCTGGTCATGCTTTTTCATGCATTCATTTTTTGAAAATCTCAAGCTCTTTAATGAATGTGAAGAACAACAAATTTTGCTAAATTCTTCAAAAAGGACATGAAATAGAATTCTCTTATTTGCTCTGGGCAAATTCAATAAGAACAGCTATTCTTATATGTTATGCGTGCCTGCCATATTGATGTTAAAAACAAGCGTCATTCCGGCAGGTCCTAACTGTAAATTACATTTTCATATCCACCATATACCTCTGCAGCAGAGGTCTCAAAACCTTTTGGTATCGTGCCCCATCTTAGGATTTTTGAGAACCCTTCATAGTTCTTCATCTCTCTGTGACCATTAATTCCAATTATTAAAAATAAATAAGTTACTCTGTAAAACTTATTTTAAATTAAGAACTACCACAAAGAGGGTTGGTGTTTTTTGTTTCTTGTTTTCTGGTTACCATTTAATCAATTCCTGCAATAATGTCTTTTCAGATAGGATTGGATTACCTTTTGATGGTGCAGAGAGCTAGTGCAGGGTCATGGATGGACTGTCAGACGAGGACTCAGGGGACATGGGTTCAAATGTATGCTCAGCCATAGAAGCTCATTGGGGAGTGGCAACAGAAAAACCACTGCTTAAATACTGTATCAGACATGCCTTGAAAACCCTATAAGGGTCACCACCCTAGGTCAAGTGTGACTTGACAGAATATAACACACACTCAAGGTAAAAGAGAGATCCTGAAGGCATGGCATGAAGGAACAGGATTAAAAAAGCATGTTCACCAATGATTACTGGATCTGTTTCAAGGCCTGCTCTGAACACAGAAGTCCTTAGAGAGGCACTGATAAAGTGTGTGACTTTTTTTAAAGGCAAACAGCAACTGTTCATTTGTAGGTTCATTGGTTCACTCTGTTATCGACTGTACCATCAGCTCCCTTTCTTTCACTTGTTTTGTTGCCTACTATAAATAATAATTCACAGACCATGCTGTCTGAGAAAATATTGGGACTTACAGCCCATGCTGTGGCATGTTAGCTGACAGGTTCTTGGACTTATAGCCCATAACTTTTCCAAGCTGTGGTGGTAGTGCAACAGTTAAAGGAAAATGAGCAGATAAAGGGGCTTCTCTCACAGGATAGCAGACTTAGCTTACTCCCATGAATATGCATAAGACAGTGACCTTTCCTCTCTCACTCCTCCCCCATTCTCACCTGCCATTTGGGTTGCAACCAGTTTCTACAGGAAGTGAGGAAGCCCTCAGGCCAACCCCCTAGTTTCCTATGCTTCCTGAACAGTAGTGGTGAAAGAGACAAGAAGAGCAGGAGGATGGCTCTTGTTTCTACTAGCACAACTCCCCCACCATACCTTTTCCCCCTCAACCAACCTTTCACAAGTTTGGGCCTACGTACCCCCTTTGGCTGACACTGCTGTGCCCCTCTGTATATGTGGAGGGCACTCTTATGTGAGGTCCAGGGCAATTGCCCCCTCACCTGGCCTTAAACCACCCCTTCATATTGGCCTCTACATCAGAGAGCATACTTGGTGAGGATGACGTGGCACACTCAGCTCTGACTCCTAACAGAAGGGAACAACTGGGGAGTTTTGGAGGCAGCTCTCCAGCTTCTGCTGCCTGAGATAATTGTCTCACTTTAACTAATGGTGGGCAAGCCCTACATTATCACCAACATCACTATCATCATCCTCATCATTTTTTAATTTTGTGCAACACCATTTATAGCAGGGTTTTATACAACTTTGCGCTTTAACAGATTTTATGGACCAGAATCCTACTTGGATTTTTCTTTAACAACAAATGGCACTGAATTAACAAAGTGCCAGTTGCATGCTTGTCACATGCCAGAGACCTGACTGGGCTTATGACCAGGCATGAGGCCAGCATTTTATTTATTTTTATTTATTTATTTTTAGATTTCTACCCCGCCCCCCTAGACAACGTCTACTCAGTTAGCTGCAATTTGCTGCAGCAACTTCCATGATTTAACTTATTCCCTAATAGGATTTGGGCCATTACATTTAAGGTTGTGCCTATTCTACACTATATGGGGCTGGGGATTTTCCTGGACATTGCTATAGCTCCAAGCTTCAACATAAACTACTTCCTCATTCACCTGGGAAAGAAGAGAACCACTCAAGGCAGACTGCTGGTTAAATTTTTTAATTATGATGATTGTGCTAGATTTTGAGGCAAAAGCAAATTGAATCAAAGTGAGCATCCAGAAAGAAAGATGCTCAAGTGGTTTTGAATGCTCAGACTGGAAGTGCTGTCTCTTGATGTGGAAGACTATCATAACAGTGATAGGACAAAATGATTCTACTGTACTTTGCCAACAAGGAAGTGATGAAAGTGACCAAAGAACTATCTACTTTTTCAAAAGATAGACACTAGAAATCCTTAGGTGGGGAATTTTGAATCCTTGTAATGTTGCATAAGCATCAGAGAGTGCTTTTAATGCAACTTCAGCTTCTCGAGCAGCCTTCTTTATCCATGAAGCATCATTCATCTCTTTAGTACTATAGGCCATTATCCTGTCTACATTGTGAGCACTAATATTGTGATGGCTGGATCAAGGGCTAGAGGTTGCTTTGTTTTCAATCAGTTCAGGCAGTTTCAAAACCAAGCCTTATATATAGATCTTTGCTTTGTGATGTAAAGGTGCATTCCTAATCCCATAAAGAGTGTAATATGAGTTTAATGGGTGGAAATCAGTAATACAATGCCGTTTTATTTCCTTGTCATCTTTTTTCAGTGACATGGGTTTATAAAGAGAACGAGTGAAAGTGTTCTTCATCTAGTAAATAGATCATAACTCTGTCATTTCCAGCACTTCTTATTTATTTATTTGTTTGTTTGGTTGGTTGGTTGGTTGTTTACCACCCATCTGGCAGCCAAGGATGGGAGATTTACAACAAATCTCTGGGAGATTTACAACAACTAAACAGAGGAACAATAGAATAACAAAATATGAAAACCAATAAATTAAAAAGTGCAAAGCAAAATACCATAAAATACAGTGGGGAACATAGTGGAATACAATACAATATATTAAATAGCATAAAAACATGGCGGTAAATTAAATATTATGTTATAGGAAGCACTGTTGCATCAGGATGTTATTTGATCTGGGAAGGCCTGTCTAAATAGCCAGGTTTTTAATAGTTTTTTTTAAAATGCCTAGTAAGGGAGGGAGGCGAAATTTGATCAGGAGGGTATTCCACAGTTCTGGAGCTACTGCTGAGAAGACCCAATTTCTGGTGGCTGTTTTCTGGGCCTCTCTTGGGGTCAAGACTCTCAGCTGCCCTTCTAGAACTGCTTTTGCTTCTAAGGGGACTTCATGGTTGATTTAATGTAGGACCCACTTATTTGTCTTTCTGGCAATCTGAGGTATCCATACAGTTCTCCTCTAGCATAGGGTTGCCAGATGTCAGGCAAAAGGAGGACATGTCCTCCTTTTTAGCCTAATGTCCTCCGTCCGGCAGGCAAAGAGAAAAACCTTTAAAATGTCAGGCATTTGTATATTTTATGTTATAATTTTGGATGGGAGGGGGAGAGGTGGAAGGACCCCCCTCCCCCTGTCTTTACCCGCCCCTGCCCGCCCCCCGTTACCTGCCACCGGTGCCAGAGCGCAGCCCTCTCCCTCTCCCACCGCTGCGGTGGCTGCTCGGTGATCCGCCATGCCCGCCCAGCCCATGTGGAGCCCAGAAAGGCAGCGCGAGTGGAGCACCACCCGCCAAGCCAGGCAGGAGCAAGCAGCGGCCAAGCGCATTGATGGGAAGGCGAGCGCCCAGGACTGTGTGTGTTCAAAGTCCCTTTTGGGGACTCCAAATCCCACATGCCCCAGCCTTGAACTTATGACTCTTGGGGGGGAGGGGAGGCTGCCTCGTTCGGCTTTGCCCAGCGCCGCTTTCCCCCTGCCTGCGCCGGAGCCTTGTTTGGGCATCCAGATTAGCAAGGTTGGCTCTGAGCCTGTGCAGAGTGCGAGTGGACGGGGGATCCCGCAGCCGGGCTGAGGTGGGTTCGGGTACAATTGGCTGTTTAAATAATGTTTTTTGGTATTTTGGGAAAAAAGCCTCCATTGAATTTATTTTTATTTTTTAACATGACTGTTTCTTGGTCGGTTCACTAAGAGACATTTATTGGCAGCTATTTTAATAAAATTGTATTGATTGCGGGTTTAATCCGGAACGATTCAAATGAAACATTCAATACGTCCTCCTCTGTCCTCTTTCTTGTCTTTCTATGTCCTCCTTTTGGTACCCATGTATCTGGCAACCCTACTCTAGCACCACATTTTGAAATAATCAGTTTTCCCCCTATCAGTTTTCTTCACTATCCAGTTTTTACATATATGCACTGCCTTAGTATGTCATTCAGGCCTTCTTCCTAGAGAGTGAAAAGAAGAAGAGGGAGAAATAAAAATGAAAACAAAACAATGCATCAAGCTCTGCAACTAGTGCTGCCCTGAACGAATTCTGTCCTGCCTTCCGAGCTGCCTGCACCATTCAGTCTGTGGCCTGAACTTGCCATATGTGTTTCCACACTTGCAGCAATGAGGTCTTCATGGAGAAACGGAAATGTACAAACACAGTCATGGATTCAGAGAAGAATCAGATCAGAGGGTCTCCAGAGGGTGGTAGGGTGGGCCAGCACCAATCTGTGTGCCCTTTATTCAGTCATGAAGCAAGTGGAGCAACATCCATGCATCAATATTCAACATTGTACATATTGTTAATGCAGTTTCTTGATGAACAGCACGGAACTGGTTGAAGTCCTCTTTCCACCTTACTTGACGCTTCCCCTCACTTCAAAATGCTGGCATTCAAATTTCTTTTAAATTCAGACTTGGGCAAAACAGATAAATATGCTTGCTTCCTTCTCAATGTGAAATATACTAATAGCTAAAGTGAAGGAAGTGCATTATTTCTTTCCCCTTATTGCAAGCAATAATGAAATGAAATGAAATTTTAAAAAATAAGTGGACTTTTTTCCTTAACTTGTGACATTGTTCAAATAGCAAGGTAAGCTTTTTCTGTTCATTGCATTTAACCATATTTTTATGTGTGAGGACCAAAAGGCATCAATAAACTATATTAAAAATATCACATTGGATTAGCAGTTCCACACAGTTATTTTTAAGTTGTAAAAATTCAATCAGTGTGGAATATTAATAACTTTTCACAAAAGTTCTGCCCAGTACCACACTTTGCCATCTCTTACAATTAGTTCTGAATAACAAGGCAAAATGATTCTCTTTGTATATTATAAACAGAAATCAGGTTATGTTTGTTTGAACTCTGGAAACTACGCTTAAATGGATTCATATATATAACCAACAACACCCACTGCCACATCTGGATGCAATGCCAAGCAATCTCTACATAGAACACATGAGCAAAAAAAGAAATAAAGAGACCTATTGCTCTCATGATTCCTCTCTACAGAGGAATGGCATAAAATTTGATATATATGGCAGCTTCTCAAACAGATTTGAGCAAATCTCTTAATGTAGTTCTTGTCTTAATGCCAGTATATTACATCTAATCATATTACTGTATGTCACTCCTTACATTTTATATGTGATCAATGTACAAAGCCTCCTTAGAGGTAAAGAAAAAAGATTTTTTTAAAAAACAACTACAGGATTCTACAGCAGAAAAAAAAGTCAGTGGTGGGATGCAGCTCTAAGTGGGAGGTCACTGGATGCCAAAAGAATATAAGGGCCTAAATCAGATGATGTCCTTATGCTACTATGAGGCCCCATGGACAAGGGGCTGTGTATTTCCACAGACAGTACAAAGCTGATATCTAATGTAGCTAGTGTTGCACAGTCAGTTGTGAAAGTGGTTGCTCTTTGGGTACATAGTGCTGCACAATCAGACAGTGCAACTCCACTAGCATGGACTAGTCTGAATTTGAGAAAGGTTTCAGTTCCTTGTTCATATACTAGAATGTGTAGAAGTAGAAACCTTGAGAGTTACCATGTTTGTGTATCCACTTCCACCTGTGAGTTCTAATGCAGATTCCTGTAAAGAAAGAAACAAAAATATGCAAGCAATGGCTGAATAGAGAGAACACATGGAGGGTGGGCAGTGTTGGCTTCAGATCTGGGTGAGAGAAAGCTCAGAGAACATGTCTTTCCTGAATGGGTTCTCCTTCTTGCCCATGGAATATTTGCCCATTTGCTTGCTGCTTCCTTCTCAACCCAATCTGGACTCCTGTCCTGAAGGAGACAGCAAGACAAGTGAAGAACACAGTTCATTTTATTTCTGATTGCTCTAATTTAAGAGAGCCCTAATGAAACATAGGTGAGGAGACAGTCACAGCATGGCAAAGGAAGATCAAGATCAGGACAAGAAGGGTGTAGGACTCAGCTGGGAAATGGGCTTTCCAGTGATGCTGACTTCTGTCTGAGATTTATGTGTGTGTTTTTTTGGTAATATTTCAAGTCTTCTCAGGTTTCTCCAGATCCAATGAAAGGTCTGTGGAGAAACTGACATCAAGGCCATAAGACTGAAATGGCCTTTGCCATGCTGTTGCTGTTTCCTCACCTATGCTTCATTATGGCTGCAAATTAGGACAATTAGAAGTAAAACAAACTTTTTTCTACATGTTTTGCTGTCTCCTTCTTTACTTGTATACTTGATTTACAATATACAAGTAAAGCTTACTAAAAGTAAGCAGGTTCCTAAAACAGACAAGAAATGATTTACTTTGCATAAATTTCCCAAAGAACTGAGAAACTGGATTCTTCATTTCAGTTAAAGACAGCAAATTCTAATATTCTGTAGGATAAACTAGACAGGCCCCAGAATTCACATGTGTGCCTCATTCATAGATACTAAAGGGCTGAGGGTATCTTACTTTAATGGTAGCAGGTGTGAATGATAAAAAGATTCTGAAGCATTTCCCCTTTTCTGTCTTATGGCCTTGATGTCAGTTTCTCCACAGACTTTTCAATGGATCTGGAGAGACTTGAGAGGACATAAGGGGAGGGATGGGAGAGTTTTATATCCCTGATCCATGTATGCCTTTTTTTTATTAAAGCAAGGCCTGCTCCTCCGTTATGTCAATGGGATAGATATATGAAAAGAACTATTTATCTATCACCACAGTGGCTGGTTTAGCTCAAACACAAACAACATCTACGTTCTACATACAAATAAAAATCTTATTCTCTGAAGGTAAAGAAAACGTTATCGACTATCAGCTCCTATTGAAGAAATATCAGGCAATTCACCCTTGCCCAATCAAGCAAGTATATGTGGTTATACTGCATATACATGCTCTATTTAAAAACTTATTGGAACTGATGATGATATTTATGACAACTGCACTGTATGCTGCATTATTTTATTTATTTATTTAAAATATTTTCATCCTGCCTTTCTCCTTAAAAAGAACCCAAGGTGGCTAAGTGAACCATGTGTTGACCCACGGGAAATGAAATATGGGCCCCGGCACCTCTTGCGCCTCAAAGTACTGCCATACTCTCCAGATACATTACTCTAAAAGTTTCAGAAAATATCTTTGAGTCCTTCAGAGGTTGTGGCAATATTTTTGCCATGTTTTGATCGCCCTCAGCATCCCAGGGTCCTCTTATACCCCCTATTTTTAATATATGAATATAAAATTGCATAAATTTTATGTATTAAAAATGAAAAGTATTGAGCTACTGGAGGAGGCAATGAGGCCCTTTTTTCAGTTAACCCTCCCTAATTTTTGCAATAACAAAATTTGAGGGGTCCCAGGAACAGCTGTGGCCCTCCAATATCCAGAAATTAGCGCATGTGCAGATCCCAGACCTCTAGAACAGTTGTTCTCAACCCTTTCTTGGCTACAGCCACAACCAAAATTTGAAAGAAATACAGGCCGAGTTAGGACTGTATACGTCGCATAATAAACCTTATGAGGTGGTGTGTGAAGAATTGTTTCCAGTCTGTGGCCCCCTTCAAATGTGCCAGGACCCCCCCCCCCCGGGGGCCATATGTCCCCCACTGAGAATGGCTGCTCTAGAGATTGCCACCTTCATCTCACTCTCTTACTCATTGCTGTCAATAATGGCAAACAGGGGATCTGCAGGATTTGAAACAGGATTATTTCCTAGTCCTACTTGGAGATAATAGGGACTGGGACATCTGCATGCAAAGCATGTGTATTACTACTGAGCTCTGCCCCCTCTCAGCAAGGACAACAGCAACAGTTTTGCAGAAAGGAAAAAGGCAGTTGCCCCCCCCCCCCTCACAAAAGAATTTACGGTCTAAAATTTGAAGGGGAAGAGACATTGAGTGAAAAATCCATATAGGGAGTTTTCCTCTTTTAAAACTTCTGCATCTGTTCCATATTAGATTTTATTTTTGTTTTATCAGGATGAAAGTGATGAGCCCACTGCACTGGGAATTAAGTCTCCATTGAAAAGAAACAAAGCTGTGCCTTTGTGTGGGAGAAATTCCTTTTAATTCTAAGTTTCCAAGATCACATTTTTTCTATAACTGAAAACAAATCCTCCAAATTTCAAAAATGTTATGTAAAAAAGAGCATGGGAATCATCTTCATTTTGTTTTTTGCAAAATAAATATGGAAATGCAAAGCACCTGACCATTTCAGTTGCAGATATTTTTTTTGGATCAATTGTTCGGGGGCGATGTTCTGCCCTTTATTGAATGCTTTCTGCCTTTTGCTTTTTGGACTCTGTAAATATGGATTGTTAACAAACCAGTTTGATTACATCTGACTGCTTCCTATGCCAATAAAGGTTTATTATTATTATTATTATTATTATTATTATTATTATTATTATTATCATCATCATCATCATCATCATCATCATCATCATCATCATCATCATCATCATCATCATCATCATCATACCTTCAGAATGTAAATTCTGTTATACCCAGAGGGCAATAATGCATCCAAATGTTACATTATGTAAGTTTTGAAACAAAGAACCAAAGATACCCTCCCCACAAAATCAAAGAAAACATGTGGAAATAAAGTAATTAAAACTACAAACATTCAAGAGTTTCTAGAATGAAAGAAATGTATTGACACTAAAACATATCTATACACACACAGAGAGAGAGAGAGATGCACACACAGAGATGGACAGTTGAATGTCAGCTAGGTGATAAGGACAGGTTTCTTTCATATTCAAATAAAGAAAAAGATAATGAAAAGGCTTGCATGACATCATTATGGAAACTTGTTACAGATTATAGGAAAAATCAATGTAATTCAAGTTCCCACAAAATAAAAAACGTATGGAATTTTGACATGACCTTAATCAGATGGATGTGTTTTTCGTAAGTCAGTTGAAAAACCAGCAAAAATAGAACAGCGTGGAAATTTTAAAAACCACTATAAACCAGACCAATTTGAACTTTTTTTAAAGCCCAAATGAAAATGCATATTCTTCACATATTTGTGAAAATTAATAGTGAAATGCTCCAGTTACTTTAACCCCCAAAGTGGAAACAATTAGTTTTAGTCATATGATTTGACCTTGCAAAAAAACACAAAAAAACAGGGGAATTGTAGCCATACATAAACCATAATAACCATAATGTGGTCAGATGGAGAGTCTCTGGCTCTCCAGTGGAGCTTTGCTAGTGGTATGGGATGTGATGCACTGGTGATCAGTAGTGTGTGTGTGTGTGACAAGTGTTTTGCGAGCACACTCATAGGAAGCAACATTGACATGGCGTGAGGGTGGTCCAGCAGCACTAGGGCAGCATGGATCAAAGTGCTCCCATGTGGTCTACAGCAGCAGCACTGATTCTTTTTTCAGTGGGGGCCTTGTTGTGGAGAACAGCTGGGGATTGTACAGGAGATATGTAACAGGGCTTGGATGGGTGGGGTTGTGTCACAGCTCTTGCACCTAAATTATCAACAAAAATTGTTCATCTATATCAAATAATATTTACTCATTTTAGCAGGGATGTGAGCAATTCTTTGGGTCTGAGTCCTAAGTCTGAGTTTGAATCTTTGGCACCTAGTCCCAAATCTGAGTCTTCGATACCAAGTCCTAAGCCCCAAGTCCCAAGTCTGAGTCCCTATAAAAAACAAGCTTTTATTCCTAGCTAAAAGGGAGGGGTGAATGGGTTTCAAAAATAAACTTGTCCAAGTTCTTCTTTTAACATTGGGCTACTAAAAGTTGCTAAAGCACTGTTTAACACTCGGCTCATTTACCCGTTATTTGCAACCAATATATTCCAAAACCATTAGCCAAAGTGCTAATAACTTGACCTTAGATGAACAAAGAAACACATTCTAGGGGATTTGAGGAATTCAAGGTAACAAATGACCTGGTTATATTTTCTTGAAGACAGAGGTGTGGGTTTTCCCCCCCTCCTATATTAAAACTTGTTAGAACTGTGCCCTCCTTTTCATTTTTTACATTACCGTTCTGTCAATGTTTTTGACTGGATGTGTTGGTTGGCTTCAAGGTTACTATCCAATTGCAAAACGGTGACAGTTTTGTGGTAAGCAGAAATCCCACCTGCTCTTTGAATGGCAGCTCAATAAACATGCTAGATGGAGTGAGAATCCACAAAGAATTGCTGAACCCTCCAAGGCCTCACAAAGATAAAGACATACTGTTTGAACCTCATGCAAGGTTTCCTTCTCCTGGTTACAGATCATCTTCCTGATTATTTGCAAGCCAAATAACATCTGTGAGCAAGTCAGAGGACAGACGGTTGAGAAATATTTCAACATGGACGGAGAGATCCATGCTAATGGATTGAACAATGAAAAAGAAGTCTTAATCTTCCTATGCGCACATTACCAACCTTCAAAGAGTTTATCTCCACAGATGGACACTCACAAATGATTTATGAGAACAGCAGAAAATGAGATAAGAACATCTTTTATGCCAGTGTCAGTTCACTGGAGAATAACTTGCTTGCTTTAGTAAGTGCTCTACACCAAAGCTATTATTCCTGCTAATGATATTTATACAGGAAAAATAGGGCAACAGCTCCCAGAGATGCTGGCTGGAGACTGGCTGCAGAAATGCCTTAGACTTTGCATTTAAACATGCAAACAGCTCGCACTATAAATAAAAGAGTGTATGCAAATCAGTTGGGCGGGGCTGGTTGTACCTTAAAGTGCAGGTTCTATGATGGAGGGATTCTCTAATTGCAAGGAAACATCTCTGCTTCTAACATTAAGAGAGCTTCCGCTTAACAAGAAAGCAGCCATAAACAATAGACGTGAAATTATCGTATTACAGAAGGAAAAGGATTCCCATGTTCTCAGTTGAACTTATTCAATTAATCAAAGCCAACCATATAAAGTATTTGTGTCATTTATTGCATTATGTTAGTTTGTCCAGGAACTGCATTGTATTTACCTTTACTTTTCGTAACAGTAGAATTTTAACACTGTTCCTGGGAAGAAGAGGGGGCAGCACATCAATGAAATTATAAACGACCCTTCACCAGGACCATTATTTTAATTGACATCTGTGAGCATATTTTGTTGGGTTGCATCAAGACGAATGAGAGCCTTTTTGTGCCCTTCTGACAGCGATGGTGATCATTAAAGATTTACAAGGGTCATTAAAATGAGAAATAGTAGCAATGCAGAGCTGAATATAAGCTGTCCATATGTAGTCATCCCAAAGCATGACAAAACTAGGGTGGAATTAGCTGAGATCACACACTAATCTGATCCCTTGAACCCTATTGTGAAAAAAACATTTGACTTAAACAATATACATTAACACCCAAGTTTATGGTATATCTGAAGGGACACACTCTTTTTCCAGACATTAAGGATTTTTGAAAACTTTTACGAGCCATATGTATGACCACATTGGTATGATTACATATGAGAAGCCCAGTCCACAGCAGGAGATAATCATTAATGGGGTGTGTAACTTGTTAATCATCTGTGTACACACATATTGTGTGTAAATAATGTTTTGCACTTGTTTGAGAGAAAGGTAATGTATATCTAGGCCAGTCCCAGGTAGACCACAAAGGAGTAGTAGAGAAAATATGGATGGTATTCCATAGGAATGGGGATGAACCATCATAATATTTGAGAAGTTTATATATATATATATATAAATTATAATCTTGGGAGGAAAGCGATGAGAAACCTAGACAGCATCTTAACAAGCAGAGACATCACCTTGCCGACAAAGGTCCGCATAGTCAAAGCTATGGTTTTTCCAGTAGTGATGTATGGAAGTGAGAGCTGGACCATAAAGAAGGCTGACCGCCGAAGAATTGATGCTTTTGAATTGTGGTGCTGGAGGAGACTCTTGAGAGTCCCCTGGACTGCAAGGAGAACAAACCTATCCATTTTGAAGGAAATCAACCCTGAGTGTTCACTGGAAGGACAGATCCTGAAGCTGAGGCTCCAATACTTTGGCCATCTCATGAGAAGAGAAGACTCCCTGGAAAAGACCCTGATGTTGGGAAAGTGTGAAGGCAAGAGGAGAAGGGGACGACAGAGGATGAGATGGTTGGACAGTGTCATCGAAGCAACCAACATGAATTTGACCCAACTCCGGGAGGCAGTGGAAGACAGGAGGGCCTGGTGTGCTCTGGTCCATGGGGTCACGAAGAGTCAGACACGACTAAACGACTAAACAACAAAAATTATAATATTATTATATTATATAAATACACACACACACACACACACACACACAGACAGACAGACAGATAGATAGATAGATAGATAGATAGATAGATAGATAGATAGATAGATAGATAGATAGATAGATAGATAGATAGATAGATAGATAGATAGATAGATAGATAGATATTGATAACAAAATATTTTGCTTTCACATAATAAATCCAATCTGGTTAAACAAACAAAATGAGATTGAAAACATGGACTTTTGCCACCATATGAAAGTCTCATAACATGCTAAGTTCTTTAGGAAAGGGCAGCTTTGGATAGCAGCTACAGGACAAAGAAAACACAGTGGTGGTGGCAGTGCTTATGCCTCTGCCCAACAGAGGAGGAGGAGGAGGAAGGGGAGGAGAGCCATGTATGCTATCCACCAGAGGAAAGAAGACACAGTGCCTTGCCCATGCATCCATGCCACTGCCAGAGGCATGTTTGTAGGCAGCCAGGCCAGCCCATTCCCCAAAAACAGTAGTCATTGGTGTCCATGGGTCCAGCTTAAAAGTCTGGTGCAAGTAGGTCATCAGCTTAAATGGCAGGGGCAGGCAGAAGCAGATTGTCAAACTGCTCAGGTCATCAATCATCCCTAGGAATTGGAGCAAGGCAAAGAGGGACAACAATGAGAGGGTATTCAAAACTTTTCTCCCCAAACTAATTTATGTAGTTCATTGCATCTATAGCTCTCTGCATGCCTTCCCCAGATGTCCACCTGTTTCCAAATAGTTACCAAGGGACCTTGAGCTGCCAACACTTTTTTGCATGAATCATCTTAGCCATCACTTTTCTCTTATGCAAATGAGCCTCATATCTGCCAGGCATTCCCCACTGTCATGCCTCACAGGCAGAATGGGCCTCAGCCCTTTCTTCCCAAAGCTTCTACAAGAGGGCTGTCAACTGGACTAGTAAACTCATCCTGTTCATTGGCCCTTCTGGCTGCAACATATGCTCTTCCCCTTCTGAAGATCAAGGTGAGGAATAACACTTAACTCACAAACCAGCCTGTCTTAAAATCAATTTGTACACAAAATAGAAGAGATTACAGAAGTGTGATTACTTGATATCCCTTTTCATAATAAGACACTCCAAAGTACTGGATTGTGTTTTCAGCTTTGATACATTTATTACACACACCCTGTTGGATGCTACATTCATACAGAGATGTTAGGGTCCAGTTCCCAATCTCTAGGGACAGAAAGCTGTTGGCTGTAAGGAATGCATGGTTTTGGACTGAGATTTTCCATCAAAATGTCTCTTCTTGTCCCTTCTGAAATTCCTGTATACAAAAGAAGCCCACTTTCAGCAGCTGAAGAGCCATGATCTCCTCTGCTCTTGAGTCAGTAGGTGTTGGAGAAAGACTTGGCCACCCAAATAGAGTGGCAGTTTCGTTTAAGGCTCAGTTGAGTTTGCTTGTTGCTGAGGAAACATTTGAATCTGCTTGTATGGCTCTCTAGCCTGAGCGTCATGTAGAGTCATCCAATGTGCTACATGCTTTGTTTACCTTTGCTGTACTGGAGGAGCCTCACCTCTTCTTTGATTGTACCTGAACTTCAACTTGTTTGACTCTACCTTGTTTCATGAGTAGCACCTTGCCCACTCAGGCTTGAACCCCATTCAGCTGAGGCCATTCATGAGGACATAATAATTAACATCTTTGAAAACACTCAGACAACATGATGACGGGCTTCATAGCCCTTGACCAGCCAAGCAGATACTTCTTTCGAGGACTCACTGATCATCATAACCGTATCCTGTATGTAGTTTCTTGGATCCTTTCAGGAGCACAGCTTTTCCCATATAAAATGTATATCTATGTAGCAGTTTGAAGACTCAGGATCTTCACCTCTCTGGTTCTCAGCATCTATGTGCAGGCAGCTCAGTGCTGAGAAAGGAACAGAGACAGACATTCTATTTAACAGGAGTACATAAAGCCTGCACCCTTTCCTTGTAGTGTTTTGTATAAATACCATGCAACTTCACTAGTTGCCAATGAATTATTTCTAATTTGCCCAACAGCTGCACCAGGGGAAATCTTATAGAGATGTCTTGCCGGGGTCCCTGTAGATTATTCCTCAGGGAAGAAATGTGGTTTTTTTCCCCCCAGTCATGTTTTTCCCCTCTGATAGATGAAGCCTTATTATTATTATACTCTGTAACACAGAAGCATTCTTGGAGTAGAAAGGGATGCTGCACATTTTGAACTTACACTTGTCTTGCTTTGATTATCTTGTTTGCTGTATCAAATGGAACAATAAAGTGGCCTCCTGGGAGAATCACATACTGCACTAGTTTTAATCCATTTCCTTTGATCCCCACCCCCCAAGTTGCTTTGATTAAAGGTATGTGTTCTTTCACTGTCTGATGTTCCCTCTCACTGCGCTGTTAGCTGGGAGAAGGAGAAAACTTTACAAAGGTCTTTGTCTGATAGAGCCTCTTTAACCAACAAAATACTTTCCTGGGTAAAGTGTGGAGTTGTTTGATGGAGGATGAATTAGAAAACGCTTCCTGTCAGTCAAAAGGAAAGCAGAGTAGCTGGCACCGTGGGTTGCCAAAAGAGGTTAAAAATATATTACGAAACCAGTTTCCCCTTTGAACACAAACACACACTGTAAAGCACGATGCATATATATATAAAAAAACACCTCTGAAACACTGGAAGCGATATAACTTCCACCTTCTAAAATTACAAGGATTTCTACTTTCATTATGAATCTCAAAGACATTTTGAAGAGAGTTATATGCAGAAATCCCAAGAGAAAATGTTGCTTAATTGCCTAGAGTATTATTTCATGCGAAACCACAGTGAAAACTATAGACAAATGAATAACAATAGTAAACATTTATGTCTATTTTGGTTCACAATATATTTATATTTTTAAAAATTAACAAGCTAGGGTGAGCTATCAGAAAAATTACTTGGATTATGGAAAAGAAGAAAACACCCCAATGTTTACAACCCAAATTCAGTCACGTGGCACAGGACTCTTCCTCAAGCTGAATGTTTAGGAAATATTTTTCAAAGAAAAAACAAATCTCTGTCTTTTTTATGTGAACTTGATCTTCAGTCTGTTCAGTCACACTGGTTTGGGGGTGGGTGGGTAGTGGAGAACGAAATATTTGCACTCTTAATTGTAATTGGTGTTGATCATAGCAGCTACAGCATGATCAATACTTGCCTTGTAGGGTAGACAGGATGTCTTTAAAATGTCATGCTTTTTGAAGAATTCAGTATCAGTTAATAAGAATATTTATCACAGCTCAAAATTAGCCATTGGTGTGTTGATATTTTGGAGCCTGGTGCCTTTACTAGTACACAGCAGTGAATATGCTTTAAGCATATGTTAAATGTTCTAGAATGAGTCACACTACTGTGTCTAATACTTTGTATAAACCCTTAATGCACTCTCAGTGCATGTGCTGTGGTAAGATAACATATTTTCCCGGGTTGTTGGAGGCACTCATTTCCCCTTGTGGCTCCTAATTCTTCCAAGGAATATGTTATCTCATTGTAACACATTCCTTGTTCTGCCTGGCTACTTAATTATTATACATAACATTCCAGATCAGAATAATTATCATCTCAAGTGAACATTATAGATGGCAGGGGCCTTCCTGACTTTGAGTAAGTGAGAAATGTTAAATTGTGCCCTGAATGGAATTGCCTTAGATTAAAAAAAAAAAGCTATACAGTCTCCCCAACTACTCTTTTCCGAATACAAAAAAGGCCAGGTCATATAAGGGAAATGGCAGAATGTATATGTCAAACTACTATAGATCTATCTACAGCTCTGTCCCTATTAGTGTTTCTGAATTAAGATTTTTAAGGAGGCTACATATTTATTCAAGGTAGAGTTTTTATCCACCTGCAAGGGATGTTGGAAAGTCTTTGGTCCTGAGTCCCAAACCTCAAGTCTGAGTCCCTGTTAAAAACAGGCATTTTCTCCCCACCCCCAGTGCAACTTAAGTATGATTTGACAGCGGGTCATGTGAGTTGAGTCCCCATCCCTGCCACTAGCTACATGCAATGAAGGCTGTAATGCTCATTAACTCTTAAGTATTTCATTGAACATGGGTATGAAAAGGGAACCATCAAACTTGTATTTCTTTCCAGCCCAATATAGCTTGTTTCTTGACACAAATAACAGGATGATGCCCATGCTCCATTCCACGTACAAGAGTTAATGGGACTCATGGCTTAATCTTGCAATGGCAGTGCGTGGAGTTACCATGGCTAGGTTTTACCTCAATTCTAGCCATGCCAACTGGCCCAGATGCAGAGTTTTCATTTTGTACAAAGACACGTTTCTATCCTGTGCTGAAGCTGAAATGTAAGGAAAATAAGCAGTCACTATTTTGGCCAATTGCTTTATAATATACGAACTTTTCATCATGATTAGCCTATGAGCATTGACAGTTTGATATGATATTGACAGTTTGATATGAGCTGTATGAAAGCTTCTGTCTTTGCTGGAGGGAAGGTGGAGTACCACAGGACATGAAGGATGCAAACATCATAACATTGTTCAAGAACAAAGGAGACAGGGGCGACTGCAATAACTACCGGGGCATCTCTCTTCTCAGCGTTGTAGGGAAGCTGATTGCCCGTGTTGTGCTGAAGAAGCTCCAGGTGCTCACAGACAGAGTCTATCCAGAATCACAGTGTGGATTTCGAGCTAATAGATCCACCACTGACATGGTATTTTCCCTCAGACAGTTGCAGGAGAAATGTAGGGAACAACGACAGCCACTCTTTGTGGCCTTCATAGATCTTACAAAGGCCTTTGATTTGGTTAGCAGGGATGGCCTTTTTAAAATACTTCCCAAGATTGGATGTCCACCTCGACTCCTTAACATCATCAGTTCCTTCATGAGGAAATGAAGGGCACTGTAGTTTTTGATGGCTCAACATCAGATCCCTTTGACATCCGAAGCTGAGTGAAACAGGGCTGTGTCCTCGCGCCGACCCTGTTTGGGATCTTTTTTGCTGTCATGCTGAAGCACGCTTTTGGAACTGCAACAGAAGGTGTCTATCTCCGGACTAGATCAGATTGAAAGCTCTTTAATCTCTCTAGATTGAGAGCAAAGACCAAAGTCCAGCTGAAATGGATGCGGGACTTCCTCTTCGCCGATGATGCAGCTGTTGTTGCCCATTCTGCTGAAGAGCTCCAACAACTTATGAATCATTTTAGTAAGGCCTGCCAAGATTTTGGACTAACAATCAGCCTGAAGAAAACACAAGTCATGGGCTGGGGCGTGGACTCACCTCCTTCTGTTACCATCGCTACACAAGAACTGGAGGTTGTTTATGATTTCGTGTACCTTGGCTCAACAATCTCTGACACACTCTCTCTAGATGTCGAGCTGGATAAAAGCAAAGCAGCTACCATGTTCTCTAGACTCACAAAGAGAGTATGGCTTAATAAGCAGCTGACGACATATACCAAGATCCAGGTCTATAGAGCCTTTGTCCTGAGTATACTCCTGTACTGCAGTGAGTCCTGGACCCTTTGTGCAGGGCAGGAGAGGAAGCTGAACACGTTCCATATGCATTGTCTCCAACGCATTTTTGGTATCACCTGGCAGGACAAAGTTCCAAACAGAGTAGTCCTAGAACAAGCTGGAATTTTTTAGCATGTATACATTACTGAAACAGCGACATCTACGTTGGCTTGGGCATGTCGTGAGAATGACTGATGGCTGGATTCCAAAAGATCTCCTGTGTGGAGAATTAGTGGAGGGAAATCGCCCCAGAGGGAGACCACAGCTGCGATACAAGGATATCTGCAAGCGGGATCTGAAGGCCTTAGGAATGGACCTCAACAGATGGGAAACCTTGACATCTGAGCGTTCAGCCTGGAGGAAGGCGATATAGCATGGCCTCTCCCAATTTGAAGAGACCCTTGTCCAGCAGGCCGAGGCAAAGAGGCAGTCCCGAAACCAGCAAAATCAGGGAGCTGGACAGGGGACAGATTGTATTTGTCTTCAGTGTGGAAGGGATTGTCACTCTCAAATTGGCCTTCTCAGCCACACTAGACGCTGTTCCAAGACCTCCATACAGAGCACGTTACCATAGTCTCTCGAGACTGAAGGATGCCTACACTATAGATTTATAAATGAAAGACTTATCCTTTCCCAGTCGATCAGTAAATATTGCAATTTTGGGAAAGCCTGTCCCTAGCTGCTTTGCAGACAGCAGACATCTCCTTTGTAAATCTGCCCTCAAAAACTGCACAAATGGCAAGAAGGTAGTAGGAATAGATGGGGCAACAAAACTGTGTACCCAAGCAAAGCAGGAGAAACATTGCCAGTGTATGTTGGTAAAGCTGGCAAAGACTCAGTTGTCTCAGCTGCAACAGAGTTTGCACATTATGTACTGGTTTGGGGTGATGGCGGTGTGTGTGTGTCTGACCACAACTTCTATGCTGGCTGACACATTCTCGGAGTTGTAGCAAAAATAAAAAATAAAAAAAGAAATTTGCCAGACTCTGATATTATAAAATTTACAGGGCTTCCAAGAAAAAAATATATATTGCTGCTGCTGTTGTATCTGTAATTATTGACATTTTTGTTTTGTTTTGTAAATTAAAGTAGTCTGACCTATATATGGTTCACAGAATTGTTTGGAGTGAGAGTCCTCAGGTCCTGGTACCTGGGAAGCATCAAGTTCTAGGCAGAGGCAAACTACAGGAGTCTTGCATCAAACGCAGAACTGGAGCAGTGGCACATCAGAGACACCCATGGTTGTGGGACACTCCACATCTTCCAACAGGAGAAGCAGCAGGTTAGTGGGCACACTAGAGTACCTGCCTCCAACCTCAATCTAACAGTGGTGATGTGGGCAGCAATTGCAGTGATTGTGCCAGCTCAGCTCAGCAATCCTGGTGCAGAAGCAGGCCTTAGCAGTGGCTGGATATGCCAAGGAAACTTCCCCCCACAACTCCAGCATCTGCTGTGAGAACAGAACTGCAGAAATCCAACAGGACAGACTTCTAAATACAACAACCCAACTCCTGCTATTTTTATCACACACATGCTCTCTGGCAAGTAAATCAGAGGCGATATAAACCAACCTGACTTACGGAAAAATGCCAAAAGTGACATATGAGTAATATTAAAGACATTAGTCTCTCTTTCTTGTCAGAGGGAACCTGCCTTAATTTGAATGTAATTGTCAGTCTAGTAAGAACTTAACCATTCAGTTGTATATGTGTCGGCCATTTCATTTGAGCCAGAATGTCTCACCTGCCTGTACATCCTGGATCTCTCTAACCTGGGCAGGTGCTGCATTGGCATACTAACATTTCATACCTCAGATGTAATGGCCCAAATGAAACAAGACACTGGGCGTATACAACAGTATACACGTATGTTCTTTCTGCCTGCACCAACATGTTTATCCTGGGACTGTCACCAAAAGTGTGAGGTGGCTGTGTCATTTTGAGTCATTTGTGTGGGTTTTCTCCTGCCATCTAGGGAGAGGATTAATTCAGTGGCTTTGAAACAAACACTCTCTCTGCTACAAGGGCTATATATGCATCACATCTGCAAGCCAAATTGCATCAACATAGCATAGGACCAAGGTTAGATAGCTGTGAATGACCCTACTAGTGTTGACATGAACTTGAATGCTGGCTCTACTAAAAAAAATAAAAGAATAACTTATTTTCAGTTGCTTTTATGTGGATTCAATCCAGAGTGACATTAAGAATGGAAAAAGTAATAGCTAAAGTCACCATTCTTATCTGTTTAGTCTGTGTTGACACAATGAGACTCCTCTTTAAGGCCATGTGAGACTTCTCACCTCCAGATGAGAATGAGACAAGGAATTCTTTCCCTCCCCACAAGGTCTCTGCAATTTATGCAAAATGTCTCTTGTGTCCTTTCATTTCAAGAAGCAAAGCATACATACACACATCCAGCAAGCACAAAAGGACTGGCTAATAATTAAGAAAAAGACACACAATTCATATCTTCACATTGTCCTTTTAATGATGTGAGCCGCCTTGGGTCCTTTTGAGAAGAAAGGCTGGGTAAAAATATTTTAAATAAATAAAATTCTTAAGCAGAGCAGCATTCAACCTAGTTTGGGGTAATTTATACAATCCATGTATTCTTACAAACAGAATGCTTCTGTACAGAAAGACCTGGGCAGTTTTCCTCAGGACATCATTTTTGTTGACCAGAGAACTCCAACAACAATGCCATGGCGCCATTTTTCTCCTCACCATGAAAAGAAGAATGATGCAGTCCCTCATCTTTGCACACAAGGATGAAACAAACGAGGATTTACATTCCTAATGACAGTTATAGCTACTTAAATGTACCTCATGAAAACAAACAAACAAAAAATGTCTTACTTCTGAATAAATAACACAAATATGGACAGATTTCAGCCTTATGGGTCTACTTGATGGTTTTTTGTTTTGTTTTTTGTTTTGCTTTCTAGAACTCTTAAGATATACTATCCAGAATTTGGTTGAAAAGACATACATGATCTATTTGTTTTATGTGCACTAGGAATTTGTTTTGAATAACTGAACTCAGTCGAGCTCATGGACCTTTCACATGAACATCCACTACTTGTTACTCCCAGTTCTTCATATCGGCAGTGTAACTGTTAGAAGAGTTATTTCATTGGGACTTAGCCCTATATTTCAGCATTTAGGAGTCAGAAATCTTTGCTGATCTACTACACACCACTCAGAGATTCACCAGTATATTCAGATCTACTGTGCACTCAGCAGTTGGAAAATTAAATTTGGTCTACAAAGCCCAGCAATTGAGGATTTTTTTTAAGCTGTAGTCAAAATTTTAACTTTTCCAAGGACTCTTTCTAAATAAATTGGGACATACTCATTCAGTGCAATTAACTGTGTCACTCAGAAGTTCAGCACTGGAAATCTTTCCTATCTGGTGAATTACTTCTTTTCTGAAATGAGACTACTAGGGACCAAAAATTCTATCAAAATGTTACCAGAGATGTAGTTTGATCGAGTGTTTCTCTTGCCCCATTTTGTTTTGTGATGTTGTGATTTATGTACAATATCTTGGGGAATGAAAAGGAAACAAAACAAAACAAAAAATCCCCACAAATAGAACTTCTCTGTGGCAATGTCACTGAAAGACAAGCAAGGAAATTAACAGCCTGGAAGCTGGACCACTTTCTCATATAACAAGAAGCTCTGCCTTCAAAACACCACTGTAGTGCTTCAGTAGAAACAGGAAGAAAATGACCTTGATGCTATTTGTCATATCTTTGTAACAAAGTGGAGAAGAACTTTTTCCACCACTGCTACAATATCAAGGCCTTTCATACGAACTAAACTCATAGTAAACACATAATAAAATGTACAAATGTGAAGTCGGTAAAGATTACATAGCACATTAAATTTGGCATTTGAGACTGATACCTCCCGTTTTAACACACATACGTACCAATATACTTTATAGAGACAGGTTTTGGCAGCATATAATTTCCATTTAAAATGAAGTACAAGGTGGAGAATAAGCAGTTACTCTAACATTGAACCAGGCAAATCTTTAGCTATTTGTGAATTTCCTCCCGTCAGCTGCCTGAAAGATAAGCAATTCAAAATTAATTCCAGATTTATCACAGCCCAGTTTGTACTGGAAGTCCTATCCAAAGAACGCAAGATACACAGACAAATAAATATGAATATATAACTTCCTGTTCAACACATTTGCATCTATTTCTATTTAATTGGTGTGCAGGGTGGGGGAACAGAATACAGTTCATGGTTTAGTCTTTTTATTTGTAGAATATTATTTAGTAGGACTTGCTAGAAGGTCAGTGCAATTGTAAAAAAATGGAATCGCTATTTAGAAAGGCATGGACATTTACTTAAGTAGACAATAAAGTTCTGCTGAAACAAATGGAAGGGAATGGAAAGAAAAGAGAAAACATTTGGATCGGCATCTCCTTTTTCAGTCATATTAGGGATATTAGAATGCGCACACACAGTAGTATCTGTCTGTTTTGAGGTGGGTTGGGTTTAGTTTTAATGTTCAATGTATTTGGCTAAAAACAAATTGACATTAACCCTGTTCAACCATTATTTGCTTGGTTCTCGGCAACATATTTAGATAAGAGTGATTAGCCCCCTTCCCCTCTCCGTCATCACTTTTTCTACATGGCTGGCACCATACAAGCATAGACCCTTACATAGATTGACCCTTTGACATCCATTAGACTAAAGGCAGAATTCACTAACTTAAGTCCTACTGATTTCAATGGGGTTGCTTTACATAACGCTAACTTTAGACCCACCCTATGTGTTGCTCAAACATCTTACTATTGTCCAGTTATGAACCAGGGATGTTGGCAAGTCTTTGGGTCCGAGTCCCAAGTTTGAATCTGAGTCTTTGGTACCAAGCCCCAAGCCCAAGTCTCTATTAAAAACAAGCTTTTCCCCCCAAGAAAAAAAGGAAGAGGTGAGTGGGCCTCGAGTCGCAAGATGAGTCCAAATCATTGGGGGGGGGAAGATGAGTCAAGTTCGAGTCGAGTCACTGGTGCTAATTAAGTCCAACCTGAAAGCAAGTCCCTTGACTCGACTCCATATCCCAGCCATGAACCCAGCATCAACTCTGCCCAGCACTCCACCAATTTGGATATACATGGATATACATGCTCTACTCAGCCTGCCATGCCAAGGTCATCTATTATATTGTACATTCTGCATATTCACATACATTTCTCATTGCATTCTTCTTTCATGCTCCCAGGGTTTAAGTCCCTCACATTCCACCCCATCACAAACATCTAAAAGTAAGCTTGCATGTTTGTTGAGTTATAGCTATTGTAATTACTTTAATTGCTTGTTTCCTTGTTAAAGTCATTTTTAGTGGTGATTTTAACTGCTCTATTATTTGATCTCTTTTTAATAGTGTTCTTAGCTCCACTCTGGGTTACTTTTTTTAGTAGAAAGCTGGGATTAAGACTTAGTAACATTAATATGTTAAATAAATAACTGCAATATACTTATTACTTAATATACACATGAAGTCAGATGGTCCTTCAAGCCTAGAAAGGGGACAACAGGTTGTACACAGAGAAGAGCATCTTTATTTTTCATTTGCTGCAAGTAAATACACATAGATATGGAGTCATTTTGCCCAACTTCATCTGTTAATAGTCGCTGACAAATGATGCAATGCACAAGCTGTATCAACTGGCTGGCACATGCACTTTCTCTCAAGTAGCTCATTCAGATTGATTAAGTGCAAATCATCTGCACTAAATATTTGTCTGCCTGTATAGTTTCTACAAAATAGCTGGTCTTTGTACAATCTAAGCTGATGGAGCCAGAAACAACATTCTTGTGCATCAAACGTATATTGATCACAATGCAGTGGTTAGCTGTTAATCAAACATGGTTACCTATCCCATTAAATGGTTACCACTAAATCAATTTCTAGGAGTTGCAATTTTACATTGAGATACAGCTATTCTGCATCATCAGCCAACCTTTTAATCAAAACAGCAATGATGTGCCAACAGTAATTTTCATCTAAGTTAAATTAAGTAAAGTAGGTACTAGTGAGCCAAGTACTTTTAATGATCTAAATATGTGACAGTTTTATTTGCTGCATCTTCCTTTGAAATATAATTTTACAAGGCCACTTGAACTGCTATCCTTGTACAGCTGATTGAACATTGTGGAACTTACTTCCAGGTAAACCTGCATTATGAACTCAATACATTTTGGGGAGGTAGGGCTCTGCTGCAAAAAGCTTCATGCACAAGGAGAATAAATCAGTTTCTTCTGAGCTATTCCTCCATGCCAGCCTTACTTTGTGTTGTATCAAACTCTAATCCCAAAATCCTCAGGAGCCATTTTTAAAACATTAGATGGTTCCGGAGACCATAGCAGGTGCATGAAATCATAGTAAAAGCCATGTTGGATGGCATCTGTGTTGAAGCAGACCTACCTGGTCCAGCATTCTGTCAATATATAATGGCCAACCAGTTATCTATGGGACATCTACAATCAAGAAGGGAGCACAACAGAACACTCTTACTCAACTGAGATAAACTTCTTCTGATACTGAAGGTGATTTGTCCCTAACCTCCATGAATGTATTCACTCCAATTTAAAATATTTCAAACCATTATTATGTCTCATGACACTGAATCTCACATTCTAACTAGATACTGTCTGAAGAAATGCCTCCTTTTATGTCTCCTACCATCCACCTTCAGGGAATGACCCTGGGTTTTAGTATTGCAAAGAGAGACCCTTCTTACTTCCTCCATAATGTCATATGCCCCTATCATACCTCCCTTTGTCTACTTTTTCCAAAGTTAAACAGAACCAGACACTGTAACCTTTCTTCATAGGGGAGTCACTTCAAACCATTTGTGATCTTCTTGCTTTTTCTACACCTTTTCTCACTCTATGATGTCCTTTGGGGTGCAGTGACTTGTACAGAGTATTCCAAATGTAGCATACTACGAAGACAATATGAAGATGGTTTACTTTTGATTCATTATCTAATTATGTCCAACATCAAATCTGGCATTTTTTTTATTTATTTTTTAACAGCATATGAATACAGGTCTGATACTTTCATCAAGTCATCCACCAAAATCTCTTTCTTGGTTAGTCACTGCTAACTGACTGTATATGTGAAGTGGCATCCACCTCCCACAGTATATATCACTATACTTTTACACTTTACAGGAATGGCAAGGGAAAGCCTACAATTGCTTAAGGAATTACACCCCCATAGGAATGTGAAAGCCTTAGCACATGATTTCTAGGATCCAAGCATGCATATACAGGTGCTAGGACAACATGGGGCTAGCAGGGGTTCCTGCAACTCTCAGTGACTTCCATGAAATGGACTGATACAGAGTTGTAATGTGACCCTTTTAAGGATGATCAGGTGCAAATGCTTCCTGTATGCTTAATGCTGTGAGAAAAAGAACATGTTGGCAGATGCAGCCTGGTTTGCAGGAGAGAGTGGAACCCACTGCTCCTATGACAAAACTCCTAAAAGTACAGGAGGTCTGAGTTCTTTTTCCCCTGTTCATCTAGGCAACTCTAAGATCCTCCTCTGTGTAGGAAAGAGAGAGGAGGGCTATATATGTGGGTTGCAGAAGTAGAAATGGGCAGGAGCAGGCTGTCAGCTTCTACATCTTCTAGGTTTGGACAATGAGGACTTTTGATCTTGTTGTTCACCTCAGTCTAGTGACTCCTGTGTATCTCCATAAAGCATCACCATGTTTTGAATTTGTGAGGACAAGGGGTTCAGCTGTGCCCATCCAGCCTTTAACTCTTTGAATCTCCAGATCACAATACAGTGGTGCCTCGACTTACGACCGTCCCGACATACGACCATTTCGAGTTGCGACCAGCTCCGGCCGCAAAATTTTGCTTCGACTTGCGGCCGGAGCTTCGAGTTGCAAACAGAAAAGAGGCAGGGAAAAAGGCGGGGAATTCAAATTAGAGGACTAACCGTTGGTCGGCAAAGAGCTTCTTTGTAGCTCTTTCGCTCCAACGGTGATAGTGTGTGCATTTGCAGAGAGGCTTCGGACTGCCTGGTGCTGCTTTCTGCTTCTGGGTGAGTACATTTACAGGGTTTTGCAGGGTGGGTTTGGGCTGGGGGGGGGGGTTATGTTTCTGTGATGTTTTTTGGTGTGCTTGGCGTGTTTTTTTTTTTTTGGCCCCATCGTGTTCCGATGGGGCTTCCTGTGCTGTTTATTTTTGGGTTTTTTTTCCTTTCAGCCCTATCGCGTTCCTATGGGCCTTTCTGTGTGGTGTTTTTTGTCTCCCCCCCCCCCCCCCGGCCAGAACAGATTAATGGGGTTTCAATGTATTCCTATGGGAAATGGTGCTTCTATTTATGACCATTTCAAGTTACGCCCATCTTCTGGAATGGATTATGGTCGTAAGTCGAAGCACCACTGTATACTTTCTACATTGCCTCTTTAAAAATATATATGCTAGAACTCTGTATCCCAGATGTCAATGGCAGTTTCCATATGGATGGCCCCCACCCTCCAAATATTGAAAACCCTTTGAAAGAGGAACAATAACAAAGGTTCTCGTGTCCACCTGACCCCTTTTCAGTTCTAAAGGATGTTTCCCTTTGGGTAGGCAGGCACCTATTGAACATTTTTACTTGAAGGCAATACACCTCCATCTCTGACACTTTTCTTTGAAGTTGTTTCTTACTCTTAGTGGGAAATTGTGCTTATTGACAGAAATGTATTTCAAAGTGAAACACTTGATAATAAGGCTTTAAAAGGATGGCCTTTAAACATACATGTGTAGAATAAAAACTGTATATTTCTGTTCAGCAATCCAGAATGGATGCTGCAGTGACAGGAACAAAAATATGATGAAAAAGGAAACTTCTTTCTCTTTCTTTCTTTCTTTCTTTCTTTCTTTCTTTCTTTCTTTCTTTCTTTCTTTCTTTCTTTCTTTCTTTCTAAGTACCTGCTGTCATTCAGCTCAGCAACAGAGCTTTGGCAGCAGCTGCTCCCCAGGATAAATTGAAGAGATCATTAAAGAGATTTTTTTCCCCTCTCTATTTCCGTTTCTGACATCTTATTGCTAGTGGGATCGAGTCATCATGAAAGTTTAGTTTACCCTGACAAGATAGCTTTTTCTTCAGGCTATTAACCTGACCACTGGCCTGTGACAGGAGGCGCAGACAGAGGGAGGGAGAGTGAAACAGAAAGAAAAAAGAAGAGGCAGAAGGCAAAAAGTGGAAGGTTTCTTTAAAAAAAAAACTCCTCATCTATTTCTTTTTTTACTATTCTGAGTTGAAAAGTTCTAAGCAGTGAAATATGTATTTTACACAACTAGAAGTCCATCTGACCCTGATTAAGATGCTTCATAAAGCTATCCCTCTTGATATATTTGATCTCGGAAGAAGACCACACCTTTCACTCAAGATATCTTTAATGTATTGTTGAGCTGAAATTGGAATAGCTGATGGGAAAGGTCACTGGATTAAATGCAGGTAAATTCAGTTGTGTGCTTTAGACATATTTTACTGAAGAGAGGGCAAGCGTGTAAGCCAGTGTAGTTTAAGGCATGGATTACTGCTCTCTTGTGAAATGAGTATGTTTTTGCGCTGATTAAATTGCAAGAAATGTGCACCTGGGCCACATAAAAATCTAATGCCTCTTCAGTACAGGTTGGCTGATGGTATGATTGTTGTACATCATAATTTCACAGACATGTGGAAACCTTAATGTATAATCATGTGATCTATCTTGGGTTTTTAATGTTGGCAGAGTAAAGCAAGGAAATCATTGCTAATTAGATGTAGCTCTTTGAATGAGTCTGTGGCTACGATATAAAGCAATGTAATGCCACCTGCTGTTTCTCAGCATGGCTACCCTTTGTAATATGGTGGAAAGTCCTTCCAAGATTGCTATAACCCCAAGGTAATATGCTGGAAGTGCTTTAATTCTGTTGTTGCTACTGCTGCTCTTAGTATTAGAATAAAAATTCACCAATATAAGTCTGAGATTGATCATTTCTTTTACAATACTTTGCTTAGTTTGACAGCCACATGGGAAAGCCAGTATTTTTTTAACTGCAGTTTAAAGCAATAATTATTCTGATTTAAAACATTTTATTAGTTTTTCAATCTATCTACAGTACATTCAATTTGTGCTTGTTAAACATTGTGTTACATGGGTTGCTTATAATTATTTGTTTTTTGCATCTTGGTGTCTTCTTAGTTGTCCCTTCAAAATCTATACATTTTTTAAACATTTAAACCATTCATGTATGTATTTTAGTATACAATATTGGCTACTATCATAGTATTGCTCTCATAGTATACAATGTTCTCAAAATCCTCTAATAACATACCTAATAAAAGTAATTCCGGTTTCAAATCTATATAATTTTGAGGTGATTTAACTGACGAACTTTATATTTTATAGCAATAATAACTGAATAGGTTCCTAACACATAATAGATGTTATCTAAAGCATTTTATACAGATTTTGTTTAGCCATTTCTATCTCCACATTTTCTACCATGTCTATACAGTGGTGCCTCGACTTACAACCGTCTTGACTTGCAACCAATTCGAGTTACAACCAGCTCTGGTTGTAACATTTTGCTTTGACTTGCAACCGGCGCTTTGAGATACAACCAGAAAAAAGGCTTCTTTTCCCCATTGTTCCCTCCCTCCCTCCTTTCCTGCCCGTTTTTTAACCTTAGAGGTCATCTAAGGTTTTTTTTTTAAAAAAAGTCTCCCCCTAGTGGACAGATTAACCGCTTTTGCATTAGTCCCTATTTTTAGTCCCTGCTGGAATGGTTTTTTGTTTGTTTGTTTGTTTTAGACTCCAAACTCTCCCCCCATTGTCTTCTCTCTCTCTATCCTCTCTCTTTTTGTGCCTAAAAGCACAAACCTTTGTCTGAGAGGACTGTGTACCCCAGTGATGACCTTCTTTCTTTCCTCTTTTCCCCATTGTTCCCTCCCTCTCTCCTTTCCTGCCCTTTTTTTAACCTTTAAAAATGGCCAGAATGGATTAATCATGTTTCAATGTATTCCTATGGGAAATGGTGCTTTGAGTTACAACCATCATCCCGGAATGAATTAAGTTTGCAACTCAAGGCACCACTGTATCTATATCATATCTAACGTATGTTCATTAAGTACTATTTGTTTTACCTCATCCTTATATCTAACTTCAATTTACTTTAAGAACCACCGTGTTGTGCCTTTACCCTGATTAGTGATCCCTTATTTCAGTTTAATTCCCTTTTCTAATATATAGGATATGCCCCCTTACAATTCCATAAGTTAGGTATATACATGCTTTCAACATTGAAGGCCACCTTTAAAAAATTTCCCCTTTCATCTTTCTAAGTAACCCCTTCTCTTATTTGTCTTTTCCCAATTCTTGTTTCTATCTCTCCAAAAATTCTGCCATTCCTTGTGTCGTCTGAGAACATTTTATACACTTGATCTATCTCCAATAGATCTTCCAGGTTCTTTTTAATTAGATCTACTGCTTCTCTCCCCTTTTCTTCTCTTAGCACATCTAAAACTCTCCTCGGCTCCAGGGTTAGAATTAGATCTCCTAGGTTTTCTCCTCTAATTTCCTCCAGCCCCTCCTTTGATTGGCATACATCATCCACCACCCTCTAATTTCCTTGTTCATTATTCCCTGTCTCCTGTTGACCATAGTCCTTCTTTAACTGCTCCTTGAATAATTTCGCCTCTTCGTTGTGGGATCTCACTATTTCTAAAATTGATTGAAGGGTAGATTTTGTTTCATCCCCAAAATTTCCTTGTTGTGGGATTATGTCCCAGATGTCAAATAATTGTATTCCAAATGAAAGTTGTCCAGATGCTTAAAGTAATGAGTCCAATTCCATCAATGCTTGCTTGCATAGGTCCACTTTAATAGATTGATCATCTTTAGGGTTAAACTTGAATCCAGTCTCAGACATAGAGGGTTTTCCCCGCCTAAAGGCTCAAAGACACTTGCTCACCAAATAGTTCACTCAATGTTTGTGTTGATGGCCTGATGTCTTTTTGTAATCCAGCCCCAGAGGCAATCCATTCCAGTATTGATTCTGTCTCAGCCTGTGCTCCAATCAAGTTCAGAACCCAGGATACAGTTTAAAAGTTCCACTTTGGCTGGATTAGGCTTTCTAGGGTTAATTTATCTGTATTTCAGTTCAGTCCTCAAAAAGAAAGGGAATTCCAAACAACCATAGAGTGTTCAAGGTCATTGATTCTAGGCTTTTTGCCAGTGCTTTAGATAGCTGTTACAAGTAACATAAACAAGTTGTTTCCCAGAGTTGTTGCTAATTATGGTTTTAAGAGAAAGATTCTTAAGTTTCTAACGACAAAGTAATACCAAACTTCCTTCCTTGAAGCATAATTAAATGTCTAATTAATGTCTAATTTATTTTCTTTGTGTCTCTTTGCGTCTCTTTCCTCTCTCTAGATTCACTGCTGCTCAATCAGTGGTGGGGGATAGAAGACGCTATTTCTGTTGTAGGGATTGTCTTGTCCAGGGATAGTCATAAAGCAGTACAGTTAAAAAATATTTCTCACCCAGTGGTAACACAATGTTACTTAGCTGATTTATCACTTCTCCATTGCTGGCTGCCGACGACTTGCAAGCAAGCTAGTTCAGCTGCTTGTTTCCGCCTGCTGGTTGATTGGGGAGTTTCCCGGATCAAACATGGGTAACTACCATTCCCCCCGTGGTCAACAGGCTTCTCCCCCATTTCACCACCTCTTCTGGGTGGTTTTAACCCCCGGGGGGGGGTCCCAAACAGGTTGGAATTCAGCCCAGGGGACGGAGCACCGTCCTCCTGTTGCTGTCTCATTGCAGCGTCAAGCCAGAAGTTTCACAATAATTATTCTGGAGTAATTGGAAACAATGTTGGACATTAAAGAGAGAAAAAAAGAAAGAAAACCTCAGCTAATGCATTAACTGTCAAATGAGTTTGCCTTGTGAATGTGTGTGTTTGTACACAGAAAGTACATCATCCATCCACTCCATAACACTTTGATTTGTGAGCAGACTTGCCAATTTAATATTCAAAACTAAAACATTTTATATCCACATATGCATTGCCACCACCCCAAGAATCCCAGATTAGTTATGTACAAGAGCTTTTTGGATCAATGGCTAGAATCCTTTTGGTGTACATGTCAAGTTTGTGTACCTTTCCATGGCTAACTGTGGCTAACTGATGAGGTCATGATCATGTGTCTGCTCTCACTCACCTGATTATACAACCAAGATGCACTCTTGCACCTAATTAGCCCAAAGTAACCACAGCAAATTAGATAAACCTTACATGGATATTAATAGATTTTGTTCTTTGTTTCTCATAGAAAAGCTTCCTTTCCTTATATGAATATTAGTTACATTGGCCAGTGTGCAGTGGAGGTATTTCACTAGCGAACATGACATTGTGCTCAAGGACAATTAACTTAGGAGGAAAACCTGGTGCAGTCTCTAGTTGTGCACTTGGTTGTACAACCAGGTGTGAAGTCAGGTGCAGAAACAGTTGAATAATCTCTTTCAGAAGGAGTAACAAGCCTAGGGGGCCAGAGAAACAAATGTTGTTTATGCAAGTGGAAAAACGAGAGATTGCACTCTTTTCCTCTGCTAATACGAGTATTATGTTAAGAGTTTGGCAACAGTTTACCCGGTGCCACTAAAATATAGCTCAGTGGGTTGGAGAGCCAAGGGCCAAAAATCTGAATCTCTACCCTGCCAGGAGCCATCCAAGATTACTTGGTATATATACATTGATGGGGTTACGTGCCCTACCACTTGTGTGTGACTTCGCACAGGCTCATTGGTAAACTACTTCTGAATACTTTATACCTAAAAAATTTCAGAAGGATCAATATAAGTCAGAATTGACTTGATGACACATCATTGATGTAGTTGTTGTTCTGGTGCAATACTATGCATGTCTACTCAGACCTAAGTCTCATGGGGTCATGGCTGTATTTAAACAGTCAGACATGACATTCTGCACTTTTAAATCTATTTTTATAAGATGAATGTAATACAGCCATTTCATTCAACTTTTTAATGCTTCTTTACAAAACATGAAGACATTTGCTGTTAACTCCTTGTTCACTGGCTCCTTTGAGAGCTTAGCCCCAGGAGAGAAGTCTTTCTGCATCTTCACCATCTCCTTCACACTCCTGAGCATCATTGGTGCCGCTGGATGTCTGGAATGCCTTGATCCACAGCTGTCTTCTGCACCTTCTGGGGTAGCTTTGAGCAAGCCTTTCATATGTGATCAAATGCACCACAACCAAAGCACTTCACCTGGGCATTACCTGTGGGCTTGGCTGCCTGGTCCTGCTGAGACAGGGAAGAAGTGGCTGGAGCCTGATTTCCCCCCTCCCTTCTTCCAGCTTCTTCAGTGCAGGCCGGAGGGCTTTGGTCCCCTCCTTCTTACCTTCTCACAGCTCTCTGCACAATTGACCCTTGCTTAGTTCCAGACACTTTGGCCTGTTCACATTTCCTGTTGCTCCAAAGCTGATATGCCGCAGCCTTGGCCCTCTTGGGCTCTCTGTTCATTAGAGGAATAAGTAGCACACAAAATCCTCACAAAGTATTAAGCTACTTTGCTGCTCTCATTCTGGCAGCAGCAGCAAAAAAACCCAAACCCAGAAAACAATTAACACAGAATGCTATCCTTTGAATAAATAAGCTAAGTACACATATAAACTCTATCCATCATTTTGGGCAGGGGAGATGCAAAAGGAAAACTTACAGTATGAGAAACATCCTGTGAGTACGTTATGTAAAAAAAAAAAGTGAGAAAGAAAGCTTGAAAGGAATACAAGTTTTAATTTTATGTAACCATCTATAAACGCTATCCTCCGCATTCTGGAACACTGGACTTCTATACTGACACCTTAAGATGGGTATGTATTGACTTCCCTGCTGGCATTAACAAATGCTTTCCTGACACATTGCATCTTAATAGGCCTCTTGGCAGATTTCTAAGAAAAAGTCTCCACACAAACAACATTTATTTTATTTATTTATTTAAAATATTTTTATCCTGCCTTTTTCCTTAAAAAGAACCCAAGTCAGTCACTCACAGTGGCAACTGATGCTTGCACAGTGGCAAGCTCAGGAATCTAATATTACAGTGCATTCTACTGTGCCAGAGGCTGACAGGATCCCAACCATGGTGTTCAATGCAGCTTCTAAGTACCTAAGTAGGTACAGGATTACATATAATTCTGGATGTGTACTTTGCCCTTGTATAGCTCCAGATCACTGAAGGGACTGGCACAGGACAATTCATTCTCTGCAACTTATATAACCTTTCAAACCTGTGTTTGAAAGATAGAATTAGTCAGGTTTTAGTCCCCAGTAGCTGTCTGGATATATGTCTGCAGAGCCAGAGTTCAATTCTCCACTGTGCCTTTTGTGAAAACAGGCAGCATGTGTGGCCCTGGGCAAGCTGCACAGACCAAGGGCATTCCCAGAAGAAGGGAATGGTAGACCACTTCTGAGTAGTCTCTACCTGAGAAACTCTGAAAAGGGTCTCAAGAACAGACTTAATGGCACATGATTATTAACTTTTCCCCAAATATCTGAGGCAATAACATTAAAGAATATATAAATGTCTGAAACCCCTAAAATCCACACTGTATAATATAAAAATGTTTTCATTCCAATCCAGCCAATGTATTGACTTGCTCCTGGCACAACAATGAACCTCAGTAAAAACAGCTTAAAATACTTTCAAAGGATGCCCTGGATTGAATTTTGGAGAATCTGTAGGGAAAGAGAGTTCTGAAGTTTGGGTTCCAGACATTGAAAACACTTCATTGTATTTATTTATTTATTTATTTATTATATTTTTAGCCCGCCCATCTAGTCATATAGACTACTCTGGGCGGGTAACAACATAACATATACAAAATTACAATTTAAAATGACAGTATGCTACTTAAAAAAAAAGAAAACACAATGATCCAAGATGGAAAGAACACAAGAAACCAAAATTCAAACAGTGGATGGAGGGAAGGCTTGCTTAAACAACCAGGTTTTCAATTGGCATTTGAAGATGCCCAGGGAAGGGGCCATGCGAATCTCAGGAGGGAGATTGTTCCAGAGACGAGGAGACATTGCCGAGAAGGCCCGGTTTCTTGTTTTTTCCTTCCAGGCCTCCCTCGGCGTTAGGCTCCTCAGTCTCACCTCCTGGCTAGATCGGGTGATACGGGTAGATCTAGGTAGGAGAAGGCGTTCCGTCAGGTAACGAGGCCCTAAACCGTTTAGGGCTTTATACGTAAGCATTAAGACCTTGAAATCTACGCAGAACCGGACAGGCAGCCAATGTAAGGCGGCCAGAGTGGGGGTAATATGTTGATATTTCCTTACCCCAGTAAGAAGTCTGGCCGCCGCACTCTGCACCATCTGGAGTTTCCGCATAGATCTCAAAGGCAGCCCCACGTAGAGAGCATTGCAGTGGTCTAATCTCGAGATTACGAGCGCATGGACCAAAGTGGTGAGCGACCCAACATCTAGATAGGGGCGCAGCTGGGCTATCCACCAAAGATGGAAATAGGCGGTGCGGACCACTGACGCTACCTGGGATTCCATGGCAAGTGCCTGGTCCAAATAGACCCCCAAGCTGCGCACCTCACTCTGCGGTGAGAGTCACCCCCCCAAAAGAGAGGGAGTTTCCCAAACCGCTGATGGTAGGCCCCCCGACCCTCAGGACCTCCGTCTTGTCCGGGTTCAACCTCAGCCCATTTTCCTGCATCCACTGCAATACAGACCCCAGGCAGCGCTGCAAGGACAGAACGGCATCCACTGTAGTTGGCAAAAAGGAGATGTAGAGCTGTGTGTCATCAGCATATTGATGGCACGATGGTCCACACCCCCTGATGACCTCACCCAGCGGCCTCATGTAGATGTTAAACAGCATTGGGGAGATGATCGAGCCCTGCGGAACCCCACAATTGAGGCTCCATGGGGCCGACTCATACTCCCCAAACTGAACTCTCTGAGGACGGTCCCCGAGGAAGGACCGGAGCCAAGCCAACGCCTGACCACCAATTCCCAACTCAGAGACCCTCCTCAGGAGGATACCGTGGTCGACGGTATCAAAGGCGGCTGAGATGTCGAGGAGGACCAGCAGAGAAGTTTTTCCCCTGTCGGCCTCCCTCAATAGGTCATCATACAGGGCGACCAATGCCGTTTCCATACCATGACGCGGCCTGAAGCCCGACTGAAATGGATCCAGGGCATTTGTTTCATCCAAGTGCGCCTGTAGCTGATCGGCCACCACCCTCTCGACCACTTTACTCATGAAAGAAACATTGGCGACGGGCCTATAATTGCCAATATCGTCCGCCGCCAAGTTAAGTTTCTTTCGAATGGGCCTAATGAGTGTCTCCTTGAGGGCAGGGGGAAATCTGCCCTCCTGGAGAGACCCATTAATTATCGCTGTAGCCCATTCGGTTGTTGTAGGCCTGGCTGCTTTGATTAGCCAGGCCGGGCAAGGGTCAAAGGAGGAGGTGGTGGCCCGACAGCGGACTAGCGCCTTGTCCACAACGTCAGGTGTCACAGGCTGAAAATGGTCAAAGCTAACCGGGCAAGGCGGAGCGCTGGACATCTCTGCTCGATCCACTGAAACCAAAAAAGGAGAAAGCTCCCGGCGGATGGCCTCCACTTTAGATTTTAAAAATGCTGCAAATTGGTCAGGGGAGATACTAGAGGGAGGCCCTTCACCCCGACCAATTCCGGATAGGTCGCGAACTATACGGAAAATTTCCGCCTGCTGATTTGAAGCCTCGCTTATCCGGTCAGCGAGGTGAGTTCGACTAGCAGCCCTTATCTTTGCCAGATAAAGGTTAGACGCGGCCCTGACAGCTTCTCTGTTATACTCCGTCGGTTTCTTTCTCCATTTGCTCTCTAGCCTTCTCCTAATTTGCTTCATTGCTCGGAGCTCCTGGTTGAACCAGGGCGCTGACCGAGCTCTGCATTGGAGAGGGCGTTTAGGAGCGATCGTGTCGACAGCCCTAGTGGCGGCCGTGACCCAACCGTCCACCAGAGCCTCGGACAGGAGCGCCAACCAGATCAGCCGGTATCCCTCTCATGGTGTCTTGGAATCCTACTGGATCCAGTAACCTTCGAGGGCGGACCATTAAAATAGGTCCTTGCTCCCTGCAAGGTGGGAGGGCCATTAAGAGGTTACATTTTATTAGGTGGTGATCTGACCATGACAAAGGGACTGACAAAAGGTTGGTCACCATCAGATCACACTCACTCCAGTTGGTGGAGAAAACCAGGTCTAGCGTATGGCCACCCACGTGGGTGGGGCCGTTAACATGTTGGGACATGTTCAAGAAAGCCATGGTTTCCAGGAACTCAAGAGCTGGACCAGATACCTCAGCCTCCGCATGGATGTTGAAATCCCCCAAGACTAAAAGCCTCGGGGATACCAACAGTGCCGCGGAGACGAAACTCGCCAGCTCTGGTAGGGAGGTGGCTGGGTCACGGGGAGCGCGGTAGCCCAGCAAGATCCCAATACCATCCCTGGCCCCTATCGACACGTGGAGGGCCTCCAGACCCGGCTTCACCACCTCAGAGCGCCTAGTAACCACCAAGGTGTTTTAATGTATAATAGCTACTCCCCCCCGTCCCTCCAGTCTACCCTGGTGCTGGACCACATAACCGGGAGGACAGGCGAGGGCAAGAGGTGGTCCCCCCTCCCTGCCTATCCAGGTCTCGGTCACGCACGCCAGGTCTGCATCCTCTTCCAGAATAAGATAGTAAATAATCTGGAATTTATTGGATACAGACCTGGCATTCAACAGCACCAGTTTTAGAGTGGAGGGTCGGCTAATCTGGTTGCCTCGGTCCTGGCGGTTGGTCAGGGTCCCAGAACAGTGAACAGCTTTCAAGCATCTGCTCACCGTTCTTCTAACACAAGTAGGGGCCCTGCCAGCACCATATCTCCCTCTACCCGTAATCACCCGGATGTTCAATGGCCCCTCCCTGGGTGGGCAAGCCTTCCACTCCATAGAGTTATCAGAAATAACTTAAAGTGCTGATAGTTCAAATACAAAAACATAAACAGTTTATAATCAATAATCTAAAAAATCACAAACAATTCAACAATAAATTTAACATACAGTTAAATAAAATACTGTTACATGGACCTAAATAACATAGACCATACTATAATCAATAAACTAAATAATACATGAGAAGTATAAAATAAAGTAAAATACACAAAAAATAAACCCAAGAATCTCCCCCCACACAGTTGGACCAGTCCTGCAGAACACTGGCCGCAGGTCTTGTTTTCTCAAGGAGTCTGTCGAAGGCGAGTTCGAGTCTATGGGGGCAGAGACCCCAAACTGAGCAGTCAGAGGCAGAACATGATATAACATGAGAAGAAGGGGGGTAGAAAGCGAACCACAGGGGGCGTAACACTTATACTGTTTCTAACATGGGGACGAGTAAAAAGTTCCCCATTACACATGCCGAGGTCCGCGGTTGTAAAAGGGGCTCCCCTGGCCATTGATGTAACGTGGTCTCCCAGTTCTAAACGGGCCCTCGGAAAAACCCTCAGAAAGCTCCAGAGAGAGTCCCACAACAAGCCAGCACCGTACTTCCCCACGCCCTCAGCCAGCCTCTCAGCTGTCCTCAGTTCTCCAGCTTCAAGCTCACCGCCCTTCCTCCAAACGATCTTCCCAGGGTTCCTCCACTCAAACCGGTGAGCTCTTCCAGACCTCTCCGCACTGGACCCCGTCTCCCGAAGCCCCAGCGCCTGGTCCACCTAGACCCACAGGTCTCTTCGGGTCTCCACTGGTTCAAGTTCCTCCAGCCCCCACAGCAGAGAAGCAATCTCCCTCGTTACGAAGCTCCGCGTCATTGAGCTCCGCCTCACAGACAGCCGAGTCAGCTGCCTCTCCCCACGTCCTCCGGCTCGCCCGACAGCGTCCGAGCAGCCCCGACGCGGTGCCAAACAGAGAGGAAGAGAAAAGAAAGCTCAGAAAATACCAAAGAAAAAATAACGAAGAAAGGAAAAGTAAGAGAAAATAAAAAGAAAAAGAAAATAAATTAAAACAAACAAAACCAAAAAAGAAAGAAAAACCGGGCCAGAGTGGCGGAGAGAAATGCTCCCAACCCACTACCGGTCCGCCATCTTGGAACTAGTCATTGAACATCATTGGGTTCTCTTGCTCTAAGTCAGTGGTCTCCAGCCTTGGGTCACCAGATGTTCTTAGACTAAAACTCCCAGAAGCCTTCACTGCTAGATGTGCTGGCCAGGATTTCTGGGAGTTGTAGTCCAAAAACATCTGGGAACCCAAGGTTGGGAACCACCGCTCTAAGTGAAAATGTACTACAAATGGAGGAATAATCTCTTAAATATGCTGGGCATGTTCTGTAAAAATGTAATGGTGACTCAGATAATTTACTGGTAAAGGTAAAGGTTCCCCTTGACATTTAGTCCAGTCGTGTCCAACTCTAGGACGCGGTGCTCATCCCTGTTTCCAAGCCATAGAGCCAGCGTTTGTCCGAAGACAGTTTCCGTGGTCACATGGCCAGCGCGACTAGACACAGAACGCCGTTACCTTCCCACCATGGTGGTACCTATTTATCTACTCGCATTTTTACATGCTTTCAAACTGCTAGGTTGGCAGGAGCTGGGACAAGCGACAGGAGCTCACTCTGTTGCGTGGATTCGATCTTACAACGGCTGGTCTTCTGACCTTGCAGCACAGAGGCTTCTGCGGTTTAACCCGCAGCGCCACCACATCCCTATAATTTACTGGTAGCCCAATATAAAACAAATGGACATTCAAACCATATTGGTGTGCCACCCTCCAACCCTCTCCCAGAAACCAGAAAAAGAGACAAAAACAAAAAACAAAAACAGAGAGTGAAGAATACAAAAGAGTAGAAAGAGGGTGATAAAATGCAAGATCCAAAAATTAAAAATGGTCAAGAATCAAAGAAAATTCAAACCAGATGTCTTAAGGCCAGAGGTATAGGGGAGCCAAGGCTAACAGGATTGAAGCTGCAGGACTTTCTGATCAACAGGGACTATAGCATTCTCACTACCCTTCTCAGACTTCTCTGTTCCCTCTGAATTTAGCTTCAGTCCTCACAGCAGCTGGGACAGAAATGGATTTTTTCGGGAACAGTATATTGTTGTAAATGTCTCATTGTTGTAATGCAAGATATCTCAGAGTGGTTTGGTCTTGCACAGGCAACTAAGAACCGTTTGTTTTTCAAAAGATTTGTTCCTCATCTGTTGATATGAACCAGTCCAGCTGCCAGCATTTTTGGACTATCCTGGGACAGGGGGAAACTACAGGGACTGTCATGATAAGCACCTGTATTTCCATATTTAACACTGTTTAAGGCCCAAGGCATTTTATCATTCCCTTGGGCAGCAGATGTAGTGGCACAGTGCCAGTTAGCAGGACAGCAAAGTGAGACCATACAGAGAGATGATTGGGAGTTCTGCATACTGAGAAACTCCCCTACATATGCACAAAGCCGTCCCATAGGGAGAGAATGCTACAAACAATTAAAAGTCCTTTCAGTAAGGAACACAAGGGAGAAGATTGAACCCAAAGGGAAACTTTATGTATCAGATATTTAGTTTTTTATTTATTGTTTTGGTATTTTCTTTTCTCTCCATCTCTTCAGGCAAGTGGCAAGGAGATGTGTTCATGGCATTTTCTTCCTTAAAAATAAATAATAATCATGTGCTGTCCAGTCAATTCTGACTTATGGTGACACTTTTCAGGGATTTCCAGGTAGAGAATACTCAGAAGTGGTTTACCATTCCTTTGGGGGGGGCACCCTGGGACCATGCAGCTTGCCCAAGGCCACACATGCTCATGGTATATGCAGGAGCCACTGTAGGGAATCGAATGCCCAATCTCTAACTCCTTATCCAGATACCTAAACCACTAAGCTGAAGGTGAAAACAATTTGACCAATCGTAAGAAACATCCTCCTTCACTTGAGAGAAGGAGCACACCTTTTGCTGTTCATTCTCAGGTAGCAAAGTGTCCTGGTCCCTGGTTTGAACTGAGGGAGACCTGAGTTCAAGTCCCCAGTAGGCCATGAAGTTCATTGGGTGACCTGTAGCCCATTGCACACTCTCGACCTGACCTCTCATCACAAGATTATTGTGAGGAGAAAGTGGGAAGAATCTTAACCATGTATGTTGCCTTGAATTCTTTGGAGAAAAAGTGGAATAAAAATACAATAAATATAGATCCATATTGATTTTTTTCTTCCCTAAAAGCCATAGGGCTTTCTCATTTCAACAATGAAATGAGAAAACATGTCCTTCAAGACGAGAACAGCAAGACCACGATAGTTGTGTCTGGAAAGTCTGTAGAGAAGAAAGATATTATTAACGGTGCCAGGGAGGGTGGGTGGGGCATTCCAAAGTGCTGAATCACGCTGTCATTTCCTGGCCAAGGAATCGCCTTGAGCTGCAGGATTCTCTGTGGAGATGAAATATATCTTTTCACTGCATAGCAGTCCCTTAAACTGTTTAAACAATTGCACTAGTAAAATGTGACTTCTGGAGTTGCACCACCATAATGAGAATTTTGTTTTTCCTCTCTTTTCAGACATTTAGAAAACGCACAGTATCCACAACTGCTTGTGCAACAGATTCGGTTGCCCTTTTATGCATCCTCCATCAGGCAGGCTCCCCCACTGGTCCCGTTATTCTGCATGACATGTCCATTTTCACATAGCTGCCTTTTTCTGGCATAAGCAGGATGAGCTCCACTGAAAAAATGACACTGTCATTCCTCTCACTTTGATGTGACAGGCAATCCCTAGGATATATTCATGCAAAGTCTTGGCTACAGTTGGCTTTCTGGGTGCAGAAAAAAAAATCACTGAATCATTCTTGGATATACAATTTAGGGTGAGAAGCAAAGTTGATGCCCTGCATTGTTTTCTGTGATGGTGTGGGATAGCTGGAAGAATTACATTTCAAAAGTGGCTTGCCACTAGATATTTGTCCCAAGAGAAACATGGGCTGAAGCATTAGCATTCTGAACATCTTTTGAAATTCTCAGTGGTCAGAAGCTGTGGTTTTATGGCTTTAGTCAATTCACATACCAATAATTCAATCCTCTGTTTTTACAAATTTTCACAAGTTTCTCCTTTACACACTGGAAAATATTTGATCAGGGTGGCTACTTTTTTCCCCATCAATCCAAAAGAGCACACAAAAACGAGCACATTTTTAACCCTGTATATACAAAAGTATATGTACATGTGCAAATAAATGTTTGTATGCAAATTTAGAAATAATTGCAGAAAGGGCAAGCTTATAATTGTATGAAAATTTAGAAATAATTGCAGAAAGGGCAAGCTTTGGCTTATCCAAGAGCCAAAAATCCATTATTCAACCAATGTGGACTCCATTCTCAGATCACTGCACGTCAGTAAGCTCATCTGCTTGCTCGGTCTCTGTCCCCACCACCAGCCCTCACACGGTCAATTTCTTGGCACCCCAATCAGTTTCTCTCTCTATCTCCCATCCTGTTGCTCCATAGCATCAGGCACTCTATGGCATATTTCCTTCTTCTCTTCCTGCTCCTCATCTTCCAATAAAGCAAGTCGGAGACCTGCATTGGACTTAAATTCCAGTAAGCAAGAGACTCATGAGAAAGGGTTCTAAGGTGGGAGTGATCTTTCTTTCCTTGTTTTAACTCATTTATTACATTTAACTTATCAAATCCAATGGCAAAGTTGGTTCCAGAAGCCATGGCTGTCCTTACAAAGCAGCCCTCATGAATGCATCTCCAGTTTGTGGCTGTGGATGGAAAGAATTGAGGGCATTTGCTCATTTGTATGAACTTGGAAAGAGAGGGCCAGCTGATGCAGTGTTAGGAAGATTAGGATGTCCAGGACAAAAAGAGGACATCTGACAACCTGAGATTTGAGTCTGGATCTCAGGGGTGTGCTGCCATGTCAGGCTGGAAGAGAAGTATCACGGTTTATTGCATGGGACATGGGAAGTTTGGCAAAATCTAAAAGCCTGCTCCTGGATATATTCTGAATAGAGAATGGGGGGGGGGCACAATGCTGGGGTGGACCTAGGGGAAACTTTGTGTATAACTGATTGTCAGCACAGGCAGCCAGCTATGGAGCTCCAAGTCCACTCTCTGAGAGTGGCTGGTTATAGGAGCCACACCCTGGACAGCGCAGCTGGTGGTTTCATTTTTGCAGCAGCTGGTGTGAGAAGAAGACACTTAGCTAGCTAGTCCTCTTCCCACATTTGCCCCCTTTCTTTTCCCTCCCTGGTCCACCTCATGATGAGCAACACCCTGTCTCAAGTTCCCTTGCATGAACCACTCATTTAATTTCCCCCAAGCCAGCTGCTAAAGAGCACTTACCTGTTTGGGGAGCTATAACTCAGACCTCCCCAATCAAATCTTTGCCAAACTTGGAGGGGATGGGGAGGAGAGCCCATTGAAGAATCACCATGAGTTTGGCATTGCTTACTCACATGGGAGCCCTTCTAACACTTCTAGAAGTCCTGAATTGGTCAAACCACAAAACGGTTTGTTTTGTCGGAAAGCTTGTGAAAGTTCATGGTTCATGAATAGCGACAAATCATGAACCATCATAAACTGCCATTTTCCTGGTTCATGCCCATCTCTAATTCTGAATCAATAATTCCTCAAAAACGGTGGAGTTTTCACTACATAGTGTGTGTAGACTATAGCATGCATAGACAAGCAATCCTTCCTTGACCATTTTTTTTCTAGAACAAAGGTATTTATGTGCTTGGGACATAGTTTGAAAATTTTTCTTTTTTGGGCTACTTTTTGCACTACAGCTTAACAAATGTCTCAGCCCGTATCACCATTTGGGAGCTATAGTCTAAAAATGTAACTTTTCCAGCTCTTCCTTGGGATGACTACTGTGCTGTCTTTTAACATGTGCTCAGGTTATACACAAATGGTGATAAAGTAACACTTTTGTTGAAAAGATTACAAACTTCCTGGCAACACTCTAAACCTAAACACAGGCTTGGAGCAAGACTTCTCATGGTGTAAGCCAGTGGTTCCCAACCTTGGGTAACCCAAAATTTCCAAAAGCCTTTGCTACTTGCTGTGCTTGCTGAGGTTTCTGGGACTTGCAGTCCAAGAACACCTAGATTACCAAAGTTTGGGATCTACCAGATTAGGCATCCTTCAGTCTCGAGAGACTATGGTAACGTGCTCTGAATAGAGGACTTGGAACAGCATCTAGTGTGGCTGAGAAGGTCAATTAGAGAGTGACAATTCCTTCCACACTGAAGACAAATACAATCTGTCCCCTGTCCAGCTCCCTGATTTTGCTGGTTTTGGGACTGCCTCTTTGCCTTGGCCTGCTGGACAAGTGTTTCTTCAAAATGTGAGAGGCCATGATGCACCACCTGCCTCCAGGCTGAACGCTCAGATGTCCAGGTTTCCCATCTCTACGCCAATCGAGCAAAGACTTATCTGGCAGAGCACCTTCTCCCACCCAGTTCTGCCAGAGTCACTCGTTCCAGCCAGGCCAGGCGGCTGAGGGGCCTAACGCCAAGGGAGGTCTGGAAGGAAAGAATGAGGAACCGGGCCTTCTCAGCAGTGGCCCCTCGCCTTTGGAACAACTTGCTAGTGGAGATCCGCCTGGCTCCCTCTCTGGGTGTTTTCAGGAATAAACTTAAAACCTAGCTATTTGGGCATGCTTTCCCTCCTGCCGTATCTTAATTTCTTATACTTTCGCCACCTTGGATTTCTGATTTATGCTTGTTGGTTTTATTGTTTTTAAATTTGTAAACTGCCCAGAGTAGACCTTTGGTCTAGATGGGCAGGATAGAAATCCAATAAATAAATAAATAATAATAATAATAAATAATAAATAGTAAAAATAAACCGGTAACTGCTACTTCCAGTGTTATTTCGACGCTGTATGCGAAGCTGGAGTGTCCTCTCCAGAGCACGAAGCCTGGGTAAAATAATATGGAGGATAGGCTGTTACCCAAGCAGCAAATCCCCCCTCTCCACATCACTGAAATAGTCCAATGAAAAGGCAAGAGCCAATACAACTGGTTCCAGCGACATCGCAGGAGTTGCCAGAATGGCACGAACTGCCTCCGGGACTCTAGCTCTGGATTTGGCCTTGAGGTTAACTCCTGAAGCCTTTTCCATCAGTGGATGTAGCCACAAGGCAGTGGAGGTTTGAAATTGGAGTTTTCCTTCTCCTAGATGGACTGCCTTCCAAGGCTGACGAGCCCCACCTACCCACTGGTCTAAGCTAACAGGAAACTTGATGTATCATAATGCTGTGCATGAGGCTCATGCCACTGTGAAGCCTCTCCTGGGCAGACAAGAATGACAATTTCCTTATTAATCTCTCTCTCTCTCTCTCTCTCTCTCTCATTTATTTAACATTTCTAAACTATGTTTTTGCCAAAAATGGAAAAACCACAAAAACACCAGTTTGTCCGATCATAGGAACATTCTGTTCATCTTATTGGCCAAAATGCTGTTGCACAGTTATGCAAAAGTTAGGCATTGTCCATTACATACAGAGTCGTGTAACTCAGCATGCAACATATAATGCCTACCAAGATTTCTTAACTTATGGCAATTCGCCACTAAAAGATATGCCTTTTGCATAACAGTGCAACACGATTTTGGCCATTAAAAACTATTGTGCCTTACCCGTTTCCTCTTCAGCAAGGGCCGCTTCTCATGTTTCATCGGTGTATATACAAGACCATATGTGTATATAAAGAGCCCAATAAAAGAATGATCATGTCAGCCGCTTTCCTCAGTGGGATGTTTTGATGTATACTGAAGGGGTCCATTTGAATCCAGAGTTCGGAAAAGTCACCTTTTGGATGACGTCTCCCAGAACGGCACAAGTTGCCATGTAATTTTCCCAATCTCCTTTTTAACCATTGGATGAGGTGACAGAGATACAAATCTAGACAAAACAAGCAAGCAAGGAAACAAACTAGCAATAGCATTGTTTGTCTCACACTGCTGCAAGATCCCACCCACGAATATCTGTGAAACTGTGTGGACAAGCCTGAGAATAGAGGAATGTTTGGTCAATTCCTTCAAACACTGTCACCAGTGCTAGCAACCTCATCTGACCCAGGGTTTTGGCAAATACTACTTATTCCTACACATTATTCCTGCCTAAAATAACTGTGGTATTTACTGCAGACTTTAAGTCTACAAGAGGAATCAGAGGAGGGTTTCCTTCAAACTCAACTATTCTGAGCAAAAATGCATCCGACACAGTGAAATCTTTCATGCCAGCCACCTCCAGAATCTTTGTAATTGGAATGTTTTCCTACCACAACTGCCAGCTAAACCTTTTCTCATGCCATCAGAGAGACAGAAAACATAATGGCAAACTTTCTCACAGTATCCAACTCTTTTCTGACCAACCCAGGGTTTTGTGGCTTACCATGACCTCTGCCATAATCAAAATATATTGGGCTAAATCTTCAGATGCCACAATTCCAGACCAAGGTCAGAAGGAGCACATATGTGTTTCTGTGTAGCTGCAGAAAATAAAGATGCTATCTTAGAACGATCCCAAAAGGTCATCCATGCCATATTAAAATGTACTATTTAAAAGTGATTACCTGATCATAGGAGATTTTGCACTAAAGAATGGAGGAGAAAAATGAGCTCTGTTCACACTTCAGCCTACCTAATTTACACTTCCTGAAACAATATGCGAACGGAAGTATAGTTTTGTTTGAGGTTGTTTGTTTTTTTAAATCCAAAAATGGTGTAAAATCGGGGGAAGAAATAGAAAGGACTGAGAAATCCGTTCATCTCTACACTACTTTTCCCTGCTATTACAAACCAATGAAGTAATGTAAGCTATATAAATGTCTTCCTGTGATTCGCTTCAGGAATTATTCAACTGTGAAGTGATTGTCACATAGTTGCAGTTCAGGCAATCATTCAAAAAAGTGGGTAAATCTTATTTTTAAAATCATTTTTAAAATGCTTATGGAAATTTTAAAAAACCTTTAGAGTTTTAAAAGTCAAGGTTCTTTTTTTAAAAAGTGTCACCTTGAAGACTAGCACATTTGTTATAGCATAGACATATACATATTATGTAACATTAACATTGTATTTGAATTATTAAGTTTGTCCTAAATAATAGTTTAGTTGGATGTGATTAAAGTAACATCTAGGATAATATTAAATTATATTGATATTTACATTCTACTCTCTACAATCAATTTCTAAAGACTGAATAAATGTCTCTGTGAGATACATTGTGAAGCAACTGAGTTAAAGGAGGTATTGAATGGCATTAGGATTAGCTGAGTGGCAAATTTTCCTATGTTTGGAAAAAATTCTCCAGTCCTGGCTGAAGAAGGTTGTGGTGGGCTGGTTCTGGAGTTCCAAAAGGAAATATAAAGTCTTTGGATCTGGGAGTTCCATGTCCACTTCATCTCCACTAATGGAAAGCCTGATTTTGAGGATTTTCTGTAGGTAGGATCTCTGGGAATCCAAAGATGAGATGTTTATACTGTTGGCACTCCCTGTGGATACAGCAGGGGCTACAGCTGCTTTGTTTTCCTGAGGATAAAGCTAGAGCAAGACACAACAAAACTGGGGAAAATGACATTTTATGCTGTTCAGATTCTTACGGTCCCTTTCTTAACCTTCTCCCCCTTCCAGCCAATTGTCTTAGATGCCCATGTGCAGATATGTCAGAAGAAGAAGATCTTATATGAGAATATTCTAAAGTAGTGGTTCCCAGTCTTGGGTCCCTAGATTTTTTGAACTAAAACTCCCAGAAGCCTTCACTATTAGCTGTGCTGCCCAGGATTTCTGGGAGTTTTAGTCCAAGAACATCTGGAGGATCCAGGTTGGGAACCACTATTCTAAAGAAAAATCCTTAGTAGGCTAAAAATGGAAAGTATCCAGAAGGTCAGCTATGTGATAAAAAAAAATCGGTCAGAAGAATGAAGATGCGTAAATTACAACATATTTACTTCTAAATTAGCAGGATTTAGTGAATATATCTGCACTATACATGTACAACTACATAAGTGGCATTAAAGTATCAAAATATTACTGAGAAATTTGATTTAGAGGCCCCTTTCTTTCTGAACAAAATAAAATTGTTCAAATTGATGTTTTTGTTTCAAGCCTTCCTGGTTCCAAGATTCAAGAACTATACTACTCGTATATGGAAATGCAGAAGACTCCTAAGTCACTTCTTTCTGCATGTACCCTCCCCTTAAGTCATGTTTGCACTTAAGCCTTCTGGCTTGCATTAAGCCAGTTTCCTGTTCTCTTCTTAGAACAAATACTGTTGATAAGCTCTCAAAAAATGTTGATGTCACTCAATTAGCTGGTGGAGAATTTCATTTTGTCTTCTTTTTTTTCCTGTTTAACATTTTTAAACTCTTAGTGACTGTTTTTATGCTGTTTTTCTACAGAGGGGTATGCTCTTCCATATTTTTGAACTGAATGGCAGTCCACAAACCCACACCTATGGGTTTCACACGCTAGACTTTTGAGTTATTCTTCTCTGGCCTTTGCTTCCTGATGTTGACTTGTAAAAGAAGAAGAAGAAGAAGAAGAAGGCTGCCATAGTGCCTTTTGGGAATCGTAGTCTCACTGCCCATTAAGCACTATAGAAGGTGGCTCCCAAAAAAAACTATGACTCCCAAGAAGCCCCATGGCATCTTCCTTTTTATTTTCACAAATCAACAACTTTGGGTCCATCTAAGCTCCTATTGTCTGCTCTGACTGGCAGCAATGCTTCAGGTTTTCAGACAGGATTTTATCCTAGCTCTCTCTGAGATCACCTGGTGGTACTTTAGTCAAGCACTCACCTGGTCTGACTCTGATTATTTTTCAAGGTAAGCTGCTATCAGTCAAAGTTGGCAAAGCTGGCCGAGAGGGACCTGTGGCCTGACTCAATGCAAGACAGCTTCTTGCCTTCCCATGATGAGTCTTAGTGAGCACTCCACCCCAACCCACAGGCAAGAAGGAAACATTATAGAAATAAACCATTTCCACAGTCTTGTCATCTGTATACATTTATTCTGTTACAAAAAGGGAGAGTTACAACATTATACAAGCAACCAATTTTAATATAAAGCCATAAATGTTTACAAAACCATTAGATTTAATCTGGAACCGAAACCACTAACAGACATTGGCCGTAATTGCATAGCTCTTGCAGAAATTCTGGCTTTCTTTGAGTTATTGCTTTTCTATACATCCTATTGAATACTGTGCTTTGTACACATTTTACCTTAAACAAATCATATAACAAGGGCAATCATTTGCCATTTTTCATTTAGATTCTCATTCCACACTCTCAGAGTTGTATTTACATGCAATAAGATTGGAGAACTGATATAACCACAGCTGACAGCAGATTTAGGTGAATATTTATTTCATTTCTCCATCAACCTGCATTCTAGCCATTCCAAAAATCATAGCTAGCATTTCCAAGGCAATGTTGTTATCTTTGAAGCAAGTAAAACAATGTTAATATAATAGCTAATCTCTTTTTCTCCAAAGGCTGTCATGGTGCATCCTGCAATGGGTGGAAATTTCAGTCACAAGTATCAGACTAAGTTTCCCTGCCCATTTTTGTCTAAGATATTTCACATAAGAACTGGCTATCACCTTAACACAGATATGTATATTGTTGTTGTTATTGTTGCTACTGTTGCTGTTGCTTGGATCATACAAACATTGCCCCTCAATCTGCATATAAGAGAAAAATTGGCAAGCAAGTCCACAGATCATAGAAACCCCTTCTGCCAATGTCTACAATCTGCAACAACCAATGAGGGTTGAGGAAGGTCATAGAAGATGCTGTTATGGCTGTTCTAATTATCTCAGTAATTCAGGGGGTGACCTTTAGTGGCTCAATCTCAGAACTGATTTTTCAGGTTATTTCCATTCTTATCTGTTGTTGACATTAAAAAGGGGGAAAATAAGACTTTTTGTGCAGGTGTTCAGGCTGCACAAGGGAACATTAAAAATGTGGTGGAGGTGAGAGTGTTCATGTAAACCTTGTATCCAATATCTCTGGGGGGCCCTTTCCTTTTCAGGTCTTCACACATTGAAGAGGTTAGCAGAGAGGCTGCGTAGCCATTCAGTAGAATGTACTTACGTTCTATTCTTCAGTGCTTAACGCTTAAACGCACAAGGGTCTTTATGGGTGCCTAGATACCTAGAGCAAGTTGTGGACTGGCCTTGCATCTTCACCTTCACCATTCTAGTAGTCCTTGCATTGAAAGGGCTTCATCTGCAAAGGGCTTTAAAGATCTATATAGGACTTTGTCTTCCTTCGCTATCACTATAAAGCTTTTGGCACATGATTAAACAAACAAGAGCAAAAAAACCCACATAACATTAAATAAAGAATAAACTACTATTTAAATGCCATTTTCCAATTGATTGACTGATTGATTGGTTATATTTTTACAAAAATTAGTTGACTGGCCTACTTGTCATTTTTATCATATTAACATCTGTTTCTGAAGGCCAATACCTAGAGTTCTGTCCTTAACTACTGTGAAGCAAAAGTACCCAGTTTTGTTAAGAGTTACAATCATTTATTCTCTGTACCTCAGTGCTTGCATTGGGCTAGTTGTCTCCATGCCCATCAATGTGTTAATACTCAACCTCAACCACTCACTTCTTTTCTTTTTTCCTCTAAATGGTCATCTTTCAAATGAAGGACATCTCAATGCTCTTTCTCTTTGTACTGCTCTGTCTGTCTCCACGGTTCCCCTCTTTTTCCTTTATTCTTGGTCTTTATTTCCTTCCCCCTAGTGTTTGTGCAGCCTTACCATCGGCTCACTCTTCTCCTTATCCTTTACCAGGCAGTGGGAACTTCTGTGGTCTGTCTCTGTGGTTGTTTGGGAAGGAAGAATGTACATGAAGCTGCCTTTAGACCCTCTGAAGAGATTAATATCCTAGGCCTGCCTGCAGCTTTGTCAAAACTTAGTCTAACTCAGCACTCAGTTGTAGGATGAATCCATGAAAAAGCATCTCTTTTCTCAATGCTGTAATGTCTAATGGGCACTTCAGCAACTTATGTATGTATGTATGTATGTATGTATGTATGTATGTATGTATGTATGTATGTATGTATGTATGTATGTATGTATGTATGTTATTTATATGCTGCCTTTCTCCCTACAGGGGACACAAGGTGTCTCATAACTATTACAATTATATGTCATTATTAAAACCAAGATTGTTATGTTACGTTAAGGAAGGATTGTGTCCCCTCAGCCTTTCCCTGTAGAGAAGTTGGCAGGACTTTCAGTTTAATTTTATATCAAAATTAGTGGTGATGGTGAGACAGCATTTTCCATCACATCTCAGGGCAATGGTTTAATTGAAGAGATCGGGTCAACTGTGTGACACCCAGAGCTCTGTTCTCCAACCAAAGGGAATGGTGGGGGATTCTGGTTGAATAGTGAGGGGCAGCTGCTTTTGCCCCAACATATGCTTCCTCATTTCGCTTGATGGTAGGGCTGGCCTCAAATACATCTAAGATGCTAAAGACAGGATGCTTGGAGAGGTGAGAGCCACCACATGTGGGCTGGATCCTTGCAGCCCAGGGTGACTGTCCAGATGTGTAAAGGAAATGGTAAATGTCTTAGTCACATACCACTTGAAATACTGCAGTGCAGTCTACATTGGCTGCCTCTACAGAGTGTGCAGAAATTTCAGTCCCCCCTTGCCATTTTTAAGCAATCCTGTGTCCCTGAATTGGGGAAAAGGGTAGACTGTAAGTGAACCGAACAAACAATATTCTCACTAGAAATCAAATAGACTAACAAGGACTCAAGCATAACTAGTAGTGGCAATAAGGCTGACTTGGTAGGAATTATATAGCTTTCCCAGTTGGACCATTTGCTCTCCTTAATGACAGGGGAAATGACAGATTCTGCCCTGATGGAAAAAGTATTCTTCTGCCAGTCATATGAAATTCTCCTTCACATCTCCCTGTACGCAGTATTTTCCCCGTGACTTTCGGCTCCTTTCCTTTCTTCCTGAAAGCATGGTTTCAATAAATAAATCCAATAAATAAATAAATAAATAAATAATTTCAGTCGCAGTTTGTTCCAGGAGTAGCATTTAGTGTTTCCCGTTTCCTGTTTACTTGTGTGGTGAGAGTCTACAATGGAAGCTTCCTGTTAACACACAGCAGGAGTGTGGGGTGAGCTGCTGCAGAGAAGTTCCAGAAGGGAAGTAGATTTCTGAACTATTTCTTAAAGAGAAGCAGGGGTGTTTTTTGTTTTTAAGAAAAGAACAGAGTTTTAAAGAAGCATTTGAAAGCAGATTCCAATATAGCCCATGCTCTTTCAGCACCACATGGCAGAAAGCAGGTGGTGGCGGCGGTGGAAGATATGGTCCATCTGGGAAAACCCACAGAGAGAGATTAAGCAGGGAAAGATTTGCCAAGTTGTAATTTTTTTAAAGTCTTAATAAACTGGCAGATCCAAGTCAGGTTTTGACTGGCCAAGGGCTGAAATCTGATGGTTTCTGGCAGGTCTGGAAAGGGAGTCAGGCAGTTTTGGAAGATTATGATAGGCTGATCTGATTCCATTTGATCCTTGGATCTGTACGGATTCTTGTAAATTCCCATTGACGTACATTGAAAACCCAAAACAGCGTCTTTTCTTTTCTTTTGCACTGATGCCCATGAAATCTGGACCCATGCCAGACCCTAAAGAGAGATATAAACATGTCAAATTTCAGACATTAATTTTCAGGGGGCTGCTTCTTAGGAATCTTTAAAATTTGTTGTGTCTTTTTTTCCCCTCCCCAACAAACCAAACTATAGCAGCCTGAATTGATTTTTGCCCCATCTGATTTTACATGTGCTCTGGAAATAAATGGATTTGTGAATTGGTTTTTCCACTTTAGTCCAGACCTTGTAGAAATTGGACTGAATTGGGCTAATTTGGTCAGTAATTTGTGAGTTGTCTGAATTGTGTACACATCCCTAATTTCAAACATCTGTGAGAGGCAAATGTGTATGCCATGACTGGAATAGGTAAATATATTTCTTGAAGGCAGCTACTTGAAAATGTTCAGTATGGAGAAATCATCCAACTAAGGGGTATCCATTAAAGCAACAGTTTTTCTGGGATTGACCACTCACTTAGACTTTAACCATGTCCATTGGGATCGTTGTCAAAGCTCCCACACTGATTCAGGGTGCCAAATGTGTTGAATCAGCCAAAATGTCTCCATCTGCAGCAGCCTAAGGGTGAGTTAGTAAATTGGTGTGAAGCTAAATCATTCCCCTTTCTATACTGAAGTGTCTAATTACACCTATCATGAGCACATTGCTGAACTTCACCTGCGGATGTAGTTCTTTCTCTTTTTTCCCTATGTTTTGCCCTTCTCCCTAACTTGTTTTCCACACACGAGAAGAAATTGCCATACAGTGCACCCCCACTCTGCCCAAATTATTTTTCTCTTATGCTGTTCAGTTCTTTCGGTTAAAGAATGTCCCTTCAGGCAGATCCATTACTTTAATAAATCAAAAAATAATCAGTGCATATGACTCGGGCAGTTTTGGTGCAGGTCTTCAGAGCCACCCACAAAATATAAAACATTTTATTGCTTTAGTACTTTTCCTTTTTATTGGTGCCGGTAGACTAAAGAAAAAATTTCTCCAGTTTCTTTTATTGCTACCACAGGCAATGTCTAAATCTAGTGTAAGCAAAATTTACTGTAGTTCAAAAGGAGGACATTCACAATAGAAAAGGGAAGGGAAAGTTGGGGAGGAGAATAGAGAAGAAACAGAAGGCCAAAGAAGAGAGAGATCCCGCTCGTTAGTCAGTTTCTGCATTCTAGGCTCTCTTCTCCCATTTATGTGTGCATGGTCTTCTGCTGTGCCTTTGTGCTGGGAGTCTTCACTATAGTTAGAGACTTGTGTCCATGTGTTGTGTTTGTCAAGAGTGATTGGGGCCTCGCCAAGCTGTGCTGTAGGGGAGAGCAGCAGACGACTTGTAAATTATGCAATGCATTTTTGCGGTGTATGAAGCCTAGGTAATTACTCACTCAGGGCATGCTGTCAAATGAGGATGACCATCTTGGAGGAATGTTATTTCAGTCACCACAAGTCCAGGGGACCATGGATTTACAGCCCTGACATAAGGGACAGCTAACCATGGGCACAAACCAGGACATGACATTACACTTAATGAGGGAAGCCACCCTGGGCAGACCACTTTGAGTTCCATGAGACGGCAGTGTATTGTTAGTAATTTTGTTTATTTTAAGTACTCATTCATGTATTTTGTCCTGCAAGGGAGAAGGCATGTGGATTTCTCAGACCCAGGTGCCAAAAGCAATTGAATATCCTTAGCCTTGAGGAAAGAAGACTGAGGGGAGATAGGATTGAACTTTTCAAATACTTGAAAGCTATTTGAAGAGGGGCAGGATCTGTTCTCGATCATCCCAGAGTGCAGGACATGTAATAAAGGGCTCAAGCTACAGGATGCCAGATTTAGGCTGATTAGGAAAAACTTCTTAACTGTTAGAGCAATACAGAAATGGAAAGAACTACTTTGGGAGGTGGTGAATGCTCCAACACTGGAGGCATTCAAGAGAAAATTGGACAACCATCTGTCAGATCTGCTTTAATTTGGATTTCTGCACTGAGCGGGGGGTTGGACTTGACGACCTTATAGGACCCTTCCAACTCAATTATTCTATGAGTCTATGATTCTATGAACCATACTTTTACTTTTTTGGACTAGAAGTTTTAGAACCCACCCACCCCCTTCCAGTTTGGATAGTACGCATCTTGAGTAGGTGGGAGGTTCTGTTTATTATTGTGCCACAGGAAACAAAATCTGTTTTACCAGCTCTGATAAGAACTTGATTTTCTGTAGCCTTTGCCACAATGACTTAATGCCCTCCTCCCCCCTCCCATTCCTACAGCCACCTGCTCATTCCAGCAGAACTGACTCTTCTTTGCAACATGTGACAGGAATCCTAAAGTTCCCAGTATGCACATGATGAAGAGAAGTAGCAATTATTGTGAGCAGAAGGACAGTATGTACTAGAGAAGTGCAGAAGCTCCCAGACTGCTCCCTGCCCAAATTAAAGGCACACATATTGGGAGCTGGAGAGCTGAGTGTATTGTTTTATTTTCATTTTCATTTCCATCCTTTTGTTTTCAGCCTCTAGAACAGGGGTGGGCAATTAATTTCTATAGGGGGCCACATGAAAAATCTGAACTGTGTTCGGGGGCCGAACCAACTTTACTTAAAAATAAAATGAAACAGTGATGTTATGATTGTTTTTATTTTAAACTTGTTAATCTTCACAAATACTAAAGAGGTTTTTTGCAGTATGTTAAAGATAAGGAACTGGCGGCGGGCCGGACAGGAGCGGCTTGCGGGCCGTATGTGGCCCACGGGCCGCACTTTGCCCAGGTCTGCTCTAGAAGAAAGCTCTAGTGTCTTCCTACAGCAGTGGCTGGGAAAGCATTGAGTTAAGGACTTTAAAAGGGCAATGGGCATATTTCTCTTTGATTGAGGGACCCTGTTCTTCTCTACAGCGTTTTCGCCCCTTCTCTCTGCTCCCACCCTTCCCATTGCATGGATCTGAAATCAGTGGTAATGTGAAATTAGTGGTAATGTGGCCACAGTCAACAGGAAAGGCAAGTACCATTCATTTGGTAAGGTAAGGTAAGAATTGTCTGCTTCTTATTCCTGAGTTCTTATTTCTCTTTCCCTACTTGTAAATGTGACACATGAATGCCAGATTTAACATGAGGATCTGTGGGTGTGCTATCCTGTCCTGTTAATGCCTTTGGACTTTTTGTTTCATGCTGTGGTTGCCTCGGAAATGCACAAACACCTGATTTGATTTGAGATAATTCATTCATATGAAGACAATTTTTCGTTTTGTCTTCTGAATTCAAGTCATGTTTGACTTATAGTGATGCTTACTGGGTTGTTCCAAAATGAGAAAGAAAACAACAGGCCAAATTCAGGTTGAGACAGATGGGATGCGTGCACTGGAAGTGAAAGAAAGAAGGGTGTGTGGTAATGTAGAAACCTTGCCAAGGTTTTGATAATAAAGCACCTAACAGGTTTTTCTTCTTCGTCACTCTAATAAAAGAGGGGAACAGTGTAAAAAAACAATCACACACACACACACTGCCTTTCCTTTCTGAGGAAGCTCTCTGAAACTGTGTGGTATCATTTAAGTTCATTTTCATATCCCAAGGTATTGCAATTAACACTTTTTCCCTCTAAAACACCACCACCACCTTTTAGGCATCTCTCACATGGAAGCACAAACCTGGGTAATATTACTTCTGGAGAATGTGATCCTTCTGACATGCCACTTCCTTGATTAAATGGATTCTTAACCATCACATTACCCCCATGTTGTAACACATGTCTCCATCACACCTTTTTCCACTGTCACTGTATCATGTTATTTTCTTTGCCCACTTTGTTCATACTTTCTAACTTTTTACAACTGGTGACAGTAAAAATCAATAAAAACTGATTTTTATTGTTGCTCTTGTGTCAGATGATACTGTCATGGATTCCTCTCAAACCATCCTCTCATTGTATTTGTGAGATATTCAGGAAAAAAGATAAGAACCAGATAAATAAGCATTCTCCTTCTGATCCCATTTCTTGGGTATCTGTATACACAAAGTAAGAATCCCATCACTTTCCCATGTATAGACTGAATTCCTACAATAAAATAAAGCTGAATCCCTAACAGTCCTGTAGCTGGGGTGTTCAGGCCCACTCATAACCCTTCTGTCTAATAAATGCTGCCTAAGAAGTCTATAGAAACAGGACAGTTACATAGGAAACTGCCTTATATTAAGCCAGACAACCTATCTGCTTAGTGTAACACTGTCTATCCTGACTGGTGGCTCATTTTCACTGTTTCAAACAAGAGTTTTTCCAAATTCTATACAGAAATGCTGGGGGCTGAATCTGGGCCTGCCTAAAGAGCCAATTAAAGACTTGGCTCTTTAGGCAGGCCTTCCCTCCTGTCAATACTTAACTTTTACTTTTTACCTTAGCTTTTTCTTCACATTGCCCATCTTGAACAATACTAATACCATTGACTCAAATTGTTTTAACTGTTTTATGATATGTTTTATTGTAAGCCGCCCTGAGTAGACATTGTCTAGAAGGGCGGGATATAAATCTAATAAATAAAATAAAATAAATAAAATACATGCAGAGCATGAGCCCTGTCCATGAGCTATGGACACATTTGGAAACTGAAGATCTAATTTTGATGTATATATACAGCTTGCTGATGTTCTTGTTGCCTATGGCAGTTTTGACGTATAGTTTGTAATTCCTCCTAGGTTTGGGTGGCATTAACATCTAGTCAATATGCATTATTTAGGTCCAAAATGTCTTCGTTTGCAAGATGTACCGGTCAGGAGAAACAACAAATTGTTTTTGGCACCTTCAAGGCTAAGAGGCTTTATTTGTTGGAAGCTTCCATGGACTGTAGCCCACTTCTTCAAATGCATGGAATATAGCCAATAGAGGGAGAAGGAGAGGGAGATGTTTATGTACATGTACATATTTGTGTATATGTCTGTCCACTGAGGCTATCTTCCATGCAAATGAAGAAGTATTCTACAATTCATGAAAGCTTATGCCAAATAAATATGTTAGTTTTAAGGTTCTGGAAGATAAAAGCCCTATTCAGTCATTGCTAAACTGAGCGAATTTACTATGGGCAGAGGGCAGTGGTGTAGTGCAGTCAGGGCTCACAAAGTAAAAGCCCCAAGACTTTTTGATGAGCATGATGATATCATCTGCCACCACCCCCCAGCTCCCTTCTGAGTTTACCTGTAATCCTTACAATAACAGGAAGAGAAGTTAGTTTTCCAAGAAACTATATCTTATTATAAGCCATTTGCATTATAAATGAAAAGCATTTGAAGGTGGTTTGGTCTTGAATATGCAGTTAATAGTTATTGCCTTTACAAGAGATCAGCATGTGATAAAACAGAACCTGCTAGAATTCATTTGTTCATATGGATCAGTCCGGCTGCCTTCATTTTTAGACTTTCCTTGTATGAGGCTAGCTAAAGAAACTATCATGATAAACACATACACTTTCAAATTTATCACTATACCACTGCTAGTTGGTCCCCACTAACTTTAGTTCCATTGCTGTTGACAAGAAGAACTTACCCTATCTGGAACAAAACTTTCCACATGGAGTAAGTTCCTAGAAAATCTGTGTCCCAAGTTATGTGAAGAACCCCATGGACAGTGGAGACTCTCCTCTTTAGACTCATCATTCTCCATGTGTAGGAGAGCAATGAAACTGGAAACAGATAGCGGTGGGGCTGGAACCTTCCCCCATTACCCGCAGTAAGTATGTTCAGTTTAGTAATAACTGCTGGCTGAATAGCCCAATGAGTTAGATATCTGGCTGTGGAGCCAGAGTGGGGATTTGATTCTCCACTATGCGTCCCAGGAAAAGAGCCAGCCTGTGTAGCCTTGGGTAAGGTGCACAGTCCTAGAGTGCCCAGTCCTAGAAAAATGGACAGGGATACTGCTTGTGAGTACTATCTACGTTGGAAACCCCAGAAAGGGTTGCTATTAGTTGGAATTGACTTGACAGCACACAATTATTAAACAGGGCTAGAAAACTACCACACCTGAAAGTTTTGAAGAGGACTTTAGTTAGATAGCCACCTACCCATACCAGTATCATTAAACCTTCCTAAATTTTTCAAATCCTTCCTATTTACATGCAGAGTCAAATACATCCTTGCCAGTACACCCACAAGCTCTGTTAGTGTTACAGAACATATCACAATCTGTTGTCAAAGGTGTGATCAGAAAAATTGGATTCTGCCCTTTATTTGCAAACAAGCTGCCAGAACCAAAGCAGCTTTTATGCTGAACCAAAATGCAATTATAATGAATTGAAGGACTTTACTGCTATAATAATGAGTTTTGAACTGAAGTGCTTTGGACTACATTTTAAAATCCATAATTCCCACCATGCTGTGCAACATTTTCTCCAGGAGATTGAACAAAGTTTGGGAGTCTAAGAGGATGCTCAACTAATGGTGGCTTAATAACCTGATTGCATTAAGGAAACAAAAGCAAGTGTGGTGCTAAAAGAGCATGAATGAATTGGGATCCATCACAGAGGTCCACTTAAGTACAAAAGCCGTGCAAAATGAGCCTGTGATGGTACTTGAGGATAATTGAGTGCTCTTTTAAATACTGCACATCCACATTAAGTACATATATTGTGCAAACATTGATAGAGTTTCGTGGCACCATTCCAAGTCACAGGCTATTTTAATTGAAATTTACAGGAGAGCTATTGATTCCCCCCCCCCCCTTTGTACTTATAAAAGGTGCAGTAATAACAGTGGTAGCAGATGAAAAACAGCCCGTGTCTACCATATGAGGCCAGAAAAGGAATACTTTCATGTGGCAAGACAAGTGTTTCCAATTCACCCTTTCATGCCAATAGAAAGGCATCTGCCAGATGAATTGGGTGTTTCCAGCTTTCCCTGCAGCCCCAAGAGCTGTGGTATAGTTTGGAACTGAAGGTGCTCATCCCGAATGTCTCCATAGCACTCCTCAGGAGAGTCTAAAAATGTAGGCAGCTGGATTGGTCCATATCAACAAATTAAGAACGGGTCTTTTAACAAGTTAATGGCTTTTAATTTTCCCTCTGAAGACTAAACTATCTTGGCTCCACTGGCTTACTGTCTGAGAGACCTCAAACTCTGCTCCAAAGAGTTTTGGGGGAACCTTAATAACAGAATTGGGGGTCATGGGGTATAGGGGAGGCTGACAATCTGCTGCAAGAGCACATGTCCTATTGTACAACATTTAATTTCACTCAAATATTCCTAACCTTGACTGGAAATATAGGTCTGAGGAAGTGGACTCATCCACAAAAGCTCTCTCTAAAATATAGCAGTTAGTCTTTTGTTTTTTGCTTTGCCTGATATGGAAATATATCAGTTAAAAACTGTAGGTGGATTTCGACAAAATAGTCAGCAAAATCCTCTTGCATAACTTTTTGCTGGGGTAATCCAGATTAGGTGCCAGCAACATTTAATTAAAACTAATTCTAAGGTTCCTACCCCATACCCTTTCAGATTCCAAGGCTCCCTAAGTTCTCTTTTGCCCTGGGAAAGACTTTGGGAGCCTCAGGATGCAGAGGCAAGCCTTTAACAGTAAAAAAAAAAAAATGCCACAAGATTGCTACCATTGGAATCAAGACTGCTGGCGGTAGTCCAGCAGCATTTATTTCACTGTTATAGGCTCCCTTCACCCTCTGTTTCAAGGCTTCCAAATGCTTTCAAATATTTGGATAAATACTGAAGTGGATAGTTTACAAATTGGCTTGAAATGAATTGGTTGCTATGCATGGGACTTTTGAATTGTTTGGACTGCAACTCCCAGAAACCACCAGTTTTGTGAGAGCCATCCTTTATAATGGGCACAGAGATCACCCATTCCTTAATTCATTACAGCTCCATGATGCATTGCCAAGCCCAGCCATTTCCTTCTTCTTCAGAGGCAATGATAGTTCCAGAGGCCTGTGAAGCCATCACCCAGGACTGCAGCTGAGGGAGTTCCTGGTAAACTCTGGAAGTCCAAAAAAATCCAACAGCCCCATGCCTACTGGTTGTTATTTGTATGATAAATTTATCTATTAGAGCAGATGCTATTCACACACCCTTATTTCAGACCATTCTTTCAACAATAAATACATCATATGCTCTGAAATCTCTACTCAAGTTGAGCTAGATTAGATTCACTTTAACCTGCAATTTAATTGTCAGATGAGGAGGAGTGGCCAGACTACACGGCCATATGGGAGAAGCTGAGCGCATTGGAGAGGGAAAGGGCATAGGCCAGGGCGGTCGCGGATCCAACTGAGTTGCACAGATTGCGCAGAGAATCTAAGGCGCACAGGTTGGCTGAGCTTAAGAGAATGGGGGACATTATGCTTTCTCACATTGCCGTTCTAGAAGCTGAATGCCCAGGGCCATCGGATGCATCTGCTGCTGGGGATACTCCAGTAAGTCGGCAAAGGGAACCCACAGCTACAGTGCAGCAAGCCGAGAGACACCGGCAGAGACAACAAGCGAGCAAGCACAACAGGAGGGCAGCAGTGCTGCAGGTGGTGTAGATCCAGTCGTGCCACAGATTGTGGCAGTCCCAGGTGAGCCAACCATTGCACCGGGCACAACACATGAAGGCTACTGGCTGTGGGGCACCTGGGGTCATCCAATGTAATTCCCTCCACAGGTACCCTTGGGTCAATTAGGTGCAGGGACCCCAGTGGCAGGAAGTTTAGGCATGACAGCAACGCCCGGGGTGGCACCTCAGTTGTGTGCAAGAATGAGCTCAGAGGGGACAACCAGCAGACAGATTCGAAACACTGGTTACAATTCAGTGCCTCGTGAGGCGCTCCCTGAGGGTGACCAGTCATTGCCACTTGGTGACCATCTCCTTCCTGCCACTATAGAAAAAAATTGAACAGGGAAGTACGTGGATATTTTTGAGTTGCTGAATCAAGAATTGGAGGAAAAGAAGAAAGACAAGGAGGATGATAGGGAAAAGGAGAAGGTGCGCACGTGCAAGCCAGAAAGGTGCTGGGCCAATTGGTTACCAGGATTCTTTATTTATGCTGGAACCATAGTTATATATATATATAGTTGATATATAGTTACCCAGATAGAGTGGCAGCCAAGTATTTGCTGGAAGGGTTTAAGTGGGGATTTAGGATCCCAGCCATGGGGTTAGGGTGACCACCTTAACCAAAAACTTGAGATCAGTAGTGGGTCAGTACACTATTGTTGGGGGAAAAATCGATAAAGAAGTGGCAGAAGGCAGAGTGTTGGGTCCATTTCCTACCCCACCAGTGCCACATCTAAGGGTATCACCACTTGGGGTAGTGCCAAAGAAGGTTCCAGGTGAATTTAGACTGATCCACCACCTGTCCTTCCCGGCAGAGAATTCAGTTAACGATAGGATCCCTCAGGAGCTATGCAGTGTTTGTTATACATCGTTTGACACTGCAGTTCATATGAGACAGGGCACCTCCCAGTGCCGGCGCCTTACGAATGCCTTTTGGGAGCTCACTCAAGAGCTTGGTGTTCCTTTGGCAGAAGAAAAAACAGAAGGTCCATGCCCAGTTCTGACTTTTTTGGGGATAGAGTTAGATACTGTTAGGCAGTCCAGCCGACTGCCTGAGAGCAAGATAATAGATCTGACTCAGTGCCTTAAGGCCATGCTAGCACAACACAAGGTTACTTTAAGGGAGCTGCAGGTTCTGGTTGGACACTTGAACTTTGCATGTAAAGTCGTGGCGCCGGGCAGAGCCTTTTTGCAAAGGCTTTGTGACGCTATGAAAGGCCTGAATAAACCTCATCACAGACGTCGGATTTCAGCAGGCATGAGGAAGGATGTAGTAGTTCCATTGAGGCTTTTTAGAGGGGTTCAATGGTGTCTCATTTTGGAGAATGGAGTTGAGGTTGGGAGCCAACTTTCAGGTACAAACAGATGTGTCAGGATCTCTGGGGTTTGGCATATATTTCTGAGGTCAGTGGTGTGCAGGGAGTTAGCCATTGAGTTGGCAAGCAGCAGGCATTACAAGGGACCTCACATTTTTAGAGCTTTTTCCAATTGTGGGTGCGGTATGATTATGGGCTGAGTCTTGGTCTAACTCGGTTGTGACCTTCTGGTGTGACAACCAAGCAATAGTGCACATAGTTAATTCACTCACATCTAGTTCACAGAGAGTAATGGCCCTTGTTAAAGCACTCACATTACGCTGCTTACAATTCAATATAGTCTTTCACGCCAAACATGTCCCGGGGGTTGACAACACTGTGGCTGATGCCCTGTCCCATCAACAGATCGACCAGTTCAGGGCATTGGCTCCAGGGGCACGACCATACCCGGAGGTCCTACCAGACGAGGTATGTTTCAGGGCATGTTCAGATACTGTCGATTTTTCCGGTTGTTTTAGTCTGCAGTGTCTCTCATGTTCTTTGATTCTGGTGTGGATGGTGCATTTTGTGGTTCCAATATATACCTGGCCACAACTGCAAGGTATCTGGTATACTCCTGCAGTGGTGAGGGGGTCCCTTTTGTCCTTTGCTGACCGTAACATTTGTTGTATTTTTGTGGTGGGCCTGAATACTGTTTGTAGGTTGTGTTTTTTCAAAAGTTTCCCCACGCGGTCCGTGACCCCTTTGATGTATGGCAGAAATACTTTATTTGTGGGTGGCTGTTTTTCCTCGTCAGTTTGGTGTTGTTTTCTTGGTTTGATGGCTCTTGTGATTTCATTCTTGGAATAGCCATTTGCCTGTAGGGCCCAATTCAGATGGTTGAGTTCGGTGCTGAGAAATTGAGCTTCACAGTTCCGATTTGCACAGTCTACCAGTATTTTGATTGTGCCTCTTTTTTGTCGTGGGTGGTGGTTGGAGTAAAAAAATCGGCAGTAGCTGAACATGCCCTGAAACAAGCTGGACATGAAATTCTATTTCAAAACACAGAAGTACTGGACAACATCAGCAATCATTATGTTAGACTGCACAGGGAAGCCATTGAAATCCACAAACACCAGCAGAGCTTCAACAAAAAAAAAAGAAAGTCTAAAACTCAACAAAGCCTGGCTCCCAGCACTGAAAAAACACAGCCTGCAAAAGGTCAACGAACTCTACCCAGCCACAAGGACCAGTGATCACTGCACACAAAAGACCAGCTAACGACACCCATCAATCACAGTGACAGATCATCTCTCCCCCTGATCACAACAATACACCCACAACAAAAAACACGCTGACAAAAAGCTGATCCAACAGCTGTAAATACTCAACTTTCCCACAAAACTGCACCAGAGCACAGACAGAGTTCTGACTCCTGTCCTCTGAAGATGCCAGCCACAGAGACTGGCGAAACATTAGGAAGAAAAACCTCAAGAACATGGCCAGACAGCCCAAAAAACCTACAACAACCATCAGATCCCAGCCGTGAAAGCCTTTGAGAATACATTAAATACAGAGAGACTTGGATGGTTGGAATAAACTACAAATCTCAATGATGGGACGAATCTCGATAATAAAGATGATGATTCTACCAAAATTGTTATTTTTGTTTCAAAATTTACCAATTCTATTAAATTATAAATACTTTAAGGACATGGACAGCATGATCTCAAAATTTGTATGGAAGGCCAAAAAACCAAGAATGAAACTTAGAACATTGCAAGATTTAAAGGAGAGAGGAGGTCTAGGACTGCCGAATTGGCTATTATATTACAAGGCCTGTGCTATGGTTTGGATAAAAGAATGGATAACATTAGAAAATCAAAGACTGTTGAAACTGGAACGCCATGATTTAAAAATGGGCTGGCATGCATATGTGTGGTATGGAAAGTTCAAAGAACAGACACATTTCTCAGAACATATTGTTATTATTGAATATAATGCCAGAAATTATTGATAAGAAAATAAAATATAGTCTACTGTATATATTTACTGCAGCTAGGTTACTCTAGGCCCAAAAATGGAAGAATGGAGAAACACCAACGATGGAGGAGCTATTAAAGAAGCTACTGGATATTGCAGAACTAGACATGCCTTCAGAGGCACTACAGGATCAACCAAGACACTTTGTAAGGGAAAGCTGGAAGCTGATATATAATTGGGCCCAGGAAAAGACAGGAACTTAGGGGAAGAAATAGTTTATGGCGAATCAGTGTTCATTAGAATCCTTTGATGATATTTAGATGTCCAGAAGATGGTGAAATTTCTGATCTATATGTGTAGTATGGATGTTTAGTTTTGATGTTTTGTTGTTATTTAGTGTTATTTTTGTTTGGTTTTAGTTTTCTGTTTTGTATGTTTGTTTGTATGAAATAAAAATACTATATTAAAAAATGTGCCCTTGGTGCCACTTTGGAATTGACTTTCCCACAGGCTACAAATCCCATAATACAAATTGTTAGCTAGAGACGCTGGTTTCAGTGTGAAAACTACTAGGCTGAGGAAAGATGTGTGTCCCAACACAAGATTTCATCTTTCTACCTACAAAGAAAGAAACCTTTGCAAATCCAACATTGCTCTACACAGAGCCAATAATTCACTTTGACTACTTTTAAATACACGTCATTAGCAAAACACTGTAGAAGCATTGTCTGAAAGTATTGTCTTAACAAAAACTGCACAGAAAACCCCAACCTTATTCTTCAAATAGTTTTACAGTCATAGTATTCCTGTTTCCAAACATGAGACTCCAGAGCGCTGGGCGATCACTGCCAGAAACCATGCCCATTGGCCGTGATGCCTAAAGATACAGGAAGTTTCCCAGAAACACCTGAATGATCAAGGTTAGGAATCACTTGTATAGAGTTAATTCTCATGGGTTTTTTTCCCCTCTGGGAAACAGAAGTATGGACACCTAGAAACAGCATGTGACTATTTTAACACATTAAAAATGTAACATTATAGTAATTTTCTGGTCAGAAAAGCCCTGCAGAGTGTTTTCAGTATAGAGTGGACCCTCCTGCTGCCAGTTTGTGACTTTTAGAAGGAGTGTACATAATCTGGTGGCCATTTTGTGGCAAGTAGAAGTGTCAAGGTCAGCCATTTTCTTCCATTTTGAAGGGGCGTGAGGCCATTTTGTTGCACCACAGTTCAGGTACAGTATTTCTGCTGTTGTTGGTTTTTTTTCATCTCTTCTATTGGACACCATTTACATTACTCCATTTAGTGCTGTTTCATTTAGTGTTCCATTTTCTATGAATGGATCCACAGTGTTAAGCAGGGTATTGTTGCACTTTTAAATAGAGATGGGCTGAAACCACCAGTTATTTCCCAGTAGTAGCCTATCACTAATTGGGTGGGGGGGGACCCTATGAAAGAAGAGACCAACTGTAGGGAAAGTCATATTCTCCTTCCCAGATTTACAGTAGGACCCCATATCCATGGGATTGGTATCAAAAGTTTCACTTATCTGAGCTCTGAAAATATTAAAAACATTAAATAAAAAAACCCGGAGCTATGTGTTTACATGATACAATTACCAGAACTGGCCATTATAGGGAACCAGAGACCATGCTATATAGGTAACTGCCATTTCTCCTAGTCTCCCACCATCTTGAGATGACTCTTTCTACCTTGCAGAGCATTGTCGTTGCCAGCTACCCTTGGTTATTTTCCTTACAGGTACAGGGAGAGCCCTGGGTCCAGCAGACTCCAGGTATGTTATATATAACATTAGCTATTATCCATAATTTTTGGAAATTGTGGGGGGCTTGGAACCAATCCCCACATATATGGGGGTGCTACTGTAGAACAGTCTGTAGAACAGGGACTGCATGTCAAGCATCCCTTCCAGAACTACACAAATAATTTGGTAAAAATTCCAAGTTCATCCTGCAGGCCCAAGAGCTGTACTTTCCAAGGTGCCCTGGAGACAAAAAAATGGCTATTAAACTATGTGAAATCTGTTGTTTAGTACAACCTGAATTTAATCATATCATGGAAATGTTACTTTTAAGATACAACCCAGTGGTTCATTTCCTGCTCAGAGCATCATCCTGCTACTGTTTGATTATGAATGGCTTCAGTATGTCATTAGTATTCATTCTTCTTTCAAGCAGCTTCTCAAGGCCTGTATGTTTGGAGCACAGAGTGTAACAACGATTCCAATACACTGGATCAAAGCTAAGATTTTTAATTTGAGCAATACTTTATTGGTAAACCAGCTACTGCAGTCTTAAGCAATCCCTAGAGCATCCAAGAACAAATATTGAGAGAGTCACTTGGAAATGCTTAAGTCTTGGTCCTATGGAGGAGGGGCAGGATCTGTCCTTGGTCATCCCATAGTGCAGGACACGCAACAATGGGCTAAAACTACAGGAGGCCACATTATGATTGAATATCAGGAAAAACTTCCTAACTGTTAGAGCAGTACGACAATGGAACCAATTACCTTGAGAGGTGGTTAGTGCGCCAACACTGGAGGCATTCAAGAGAGACAACCACCTGGCAGATATTCTTTGATTTGTATTCCTGCATCAAGCAGGGGGTTGGACTTGATGGCCTTATAGTGTACATATGTATTGATATGTATCTATCTAAAATAGCTGGCAGGAATCAGAAGGCATCTTCCTTGGAAGACTAGGACAAAAATGTGTGAGATGTTGCTATAGCAATGGGGTAGATGTACCTTACAAACTCTTCTGAAGATAATCTTCCTGCCCCAGAGACCTCACATTCTTGGGCACCACAGAGGAACTTTTCACACAGTCTGGATCTTTGCAAAGTTTAATCTGCATTAATACATAGGTCAAACTTGCAATTGAGCATAAAGTGTGAAAAATTCCATGCTGCTTGTAGCATTCCACCATCTTTAAAGAGAAATAATCACAATAATGTGGTGAAATGGGATATGCTACCCACCATCTGGCAGCTGAACAAACAAAAGGAGAGAGAGAGAGAAGATCCATAATACACGCTTGGGAGCCTGTTCATTACAGCACACACCCAATGTTGGACATTTTGTTAACTGGATCATGGATAATCTAATAAGTCAAAGCTAGATTGTCCATTATTTGGACTTCTCATTTGGCAGTGTCCCCTTTTGAAAACATGCCCCAATGTTTATGGAGAGCAGGTGTTTCATACATTCCAGACACAGGAAACCTGAGGTCATTGCATTTCTTTAATGCCAAAAATTCTGAGAGCAGGCTATATCATCAGAATGCGCCCTACCTTCTCAAAAGTCAAGGGTCTTGAATTTGAGATTTTCACATTAACATTGCAGTTGATAAAACCCTGACCAGGAAAGGTTGCTGTTCTTGGGAATATCATTTGTCTGTGGGCATGCAGGCACAGACACATTATAAAGGAAAGCTCAAAAATGATTGAATACATGGGAACTGTGGGGGGTAAAAAGATCTTTAAAAACAAGCACATTTAGGAATTTGATGGAATTACAGATTTTTTAAAAAAAATAATTATACCTTTTAAACTTTGTCTCACAATACAAATGAATCTGAACTACAAAAGCATAGGTTTTTGGAAACAAATTATTTAAATTTTTTAGTTTTCCACATTAAAACCACAAAAAACAAAACAAAAGCAAAAAGAGAGAGACGTTGCAGCACTGTAAGGACTAGCTGCTATATTTTAATGCAAGCTTTCATGGAACTAACGAAGTTGGCACATTCTACAAAAACTTACATTAAAATATAGCAGATAGTGTTTAAGGTGGCACATTCTTTGTTTTTTGCTTTTGTTTTGTGTGACTTGTTGAAAAAAATGTTCAGCACTTTCTGAACTGAGAACCATTCAGTTTATTTCCTCTCACCAATGGTCTCCTTTTGTGCGCTTCTAAGAATAACACATTTATTCTCTGTTTGGGTGATCCACACAATCATTTTCATGTAGTAAAGGTCAGACGTGACTCAGTAAGGGCTGCATCATAACATACTTTAGACACCTCATGATGTGCACCAAAGATGCTTCCAATAAGGCTGTCCAAAGACTCATAGGATACTATCTCTCTCTTTTTTGTTTTTTTGTTTTTTGTTTGTTTACCATACTGTATCGTGTTTTTGATTGCACTTCGGTGCAATGGGGCATGCTTACCATGACAAAATGAAACCTGGCTCCCTTTTCTGCTACATTTTCTAATGGATTTCATAGGTTATCTGGCCTTTTCAATTGCTAATCTTAGCTAGAGTGGATCCATTGGTTAAAATCTTGTTGCTTAGTGTAGTAAATTGCACTAGGGTAGGCCCATTGAATCAGTGGAGATTTGGTGAGTGAACTCCTCCATAAGTTCCACTGGTTGAAATGTGCCTATACTAGTTGCAACTTACTTTGGCACAATAAGTAGTATCTAGAATAGATCCCTTGAATCAGTGGAATGTACAAAGGCGCTTACTCACCAAATCCTCACTAATTCAATGGGTTCAACTAAGTTAATGTGACTAAGTGTACTAAGGAATAGGATTTCAGCTGTTGAATCAATGGGAACTTGATAAAACAATACTTATGAAGGTTCCATTGACTGGAATCCTGTTGCTTAGCATAGTAAATCACATCTCGAGTGGGTCCATCAAATCAGTGGGGATTTGGTGAGTCAATTCCTCCATAACTTCCATTCATTCATTCAATCTTTATTACGGTCATTGACCAGCGTAAGCCATAACTTCCATTGATTCAATGTGTCTGGGCTAGTTGTGATTTACTATGCTAAACAAAGGATTTCAGCCATTGAATCAATGGGTCGCCTCCAGCTTAGACTAACAATTGGATTTAGGCCTTCTTTTGCCAGGTATATTTTTTTATTGCTTTTATTAATATATACCACTCGGAGCAATAAATAAAATAGAATAAATTAATCAGTATTTTAATGGAAACTTCATGAAATTGTGATAGAAATGAATGACTGTTTGAGTAAATTGGCATCTTTAAGGCATTTTGAAATCTAACGTTAAATAATTTCCACTAAAAATGGAGGGTACTACTGCTGTTGAGTCAAACTGCTTGCTGTTTCAGGCCCTAAAGCTTTAAATGTTAATTAAACCACCTACTCAGAATCGTCAGGCATTTCTTTTCTTGTCTACACTTTTCCCTCTAGTAATGTAGCAACTGAACAGAGATCTGATTTTTCAAAAAATACAGAATCTCGTAGAACTGAATCAGGGTTCACATGAGACTGGAAGTCCAGATAGCTTTAAAGATTTTAAAGCGCTGTGGTGCTTTCCTTGTGGAATACTCTGCCACAGGAATTATGCCAGGTGCCCTCCCTCCGTACCTTTAAAAAACAACTAAAAACAGAGCTTTTCAAAGAAGCCTTTGGGGAGGTTCTCCTCAATTGATTAAATGTGGGGAGGATGAAGAGGAGTTCTTCTTTGCTGCCCGCCAGTTTCTTGTCACCTGTCTTTTCTTTATTTCTTCTTATCTTTGTATCTTATAATGTGTTTTTATGATTTTTATGACTTTTATTGTACTTTCTGTACACTGTCCAGATTAGTAATTTGCTAGATGGGTGGTATAAAAATTGAGTTAAATAAATAAACTAACTTCTGGACAAATGACCTGGTAAAAAGTTTAGAACAACAAACAATAAGTGACACAGTCAGTGTTTTCAATGAACGTGTTTTCATTCAAACTGTGGTATCCCTTAAAATTAGTTTGTTGTGTTATTGCCAATGCGTGATCACTTCATTGTAGGAAGAAAATGAGATTGATTATAGCTTAGTCTAATTGGTGGACTTTTTAAAAGAAAATATTTTGTTTATTTTATTTTTTCAAGGGGGTTCCTGTTTAATCCCACTGCCTGCCTGCCAGATCCATATACTTCACCCTCAATACAACTAATAATGCCTTGCTGAAACAGAATGGTCTCTTTAAGAGATGGATTTCCAATATATGTAGGCTTTTGTGAAATCTCCCTATTCTCTCATTAGTGTGGTTTCTAACCTCTGGACTTTAAAATCTTTTAAGCAGTCTGGACTTCCAGTCTCATGTGAACCCAGATTGAAAAGCTGAATAACCGATTAACCTCCATTGAAGGCAGTTTTGTTTTACAAATTATACAAGTTCCCATGCATCTCCATTCACAAAAATAGTTTAATCTCCTATTTATGAACTTTTTGAAAAAAAGATACACACCATATACTTCGATCACATCAGTGAAAGGAGCTTGTTTATAAAGTTTTATTACTGATGCTTTTCCAATGAAAGGTTGGAAAAAAAGACTATGAGACATAAATAATTTGTCAACTGATAACACTTATTGTGTTGATTCTGGCCCGTTGTCAGCACTTTATTTCTCAAAGGACAGGAAGTGCTATGGCACATGAGAAATACGGACAACACCAACACCCTGAGAATCTATTCTAGAAATGTAAAGAATACTCACTGTTGGTTTATGTTGCCTTGATAAGACATCTTTGTGAGGAATTTTCAAGCCCTATAAGATTCCTCACTTCCAGGCAGAAGTGAGAAGCCTTCTATTTTTTCCTGTGAAGATTGTTGTGATTTGCACACCCTGTCTCTGTACACAACTACTTGTTTCCTTTTGAGAAGCAAAGCACACATACAGAGTACAGCAAAGCTGCAGCCACTAGCATTTTATACAATCTGCATCTTATTTGCCCCACTGCCCACAGGACATTAGCCACCTGAAATGTTCTTTTTTCTTCTCTTCTCAAGAGCACCACAAAATACCACAAAATACCTCACCCTCTCCGGGGCAAGAGGAATAATTTTGCTTGGCTTTGTCTTTCCTTGTGAGGAATAAAAACAAAATGATTTGCATCCCAGGTCCATTCACATCCCACCAAGAAGCACTTTAGACACAGCCATGGGAAAATAATGTTTCATAATGTGTTAGCATGCTGGCTAGATAGCTCAGTGGTTTAGGGAGTTCGATTCTCCACTGTGCCTCTTGCAAGCAGAGTCAGCCTGTGTGGCCTTGGGCAAGCTGCACAGTCCCAGGGTGTCCCCAAAAGAAGGGAATGGTAAACTACTTATGTGTATTCTGTACCTAGAAAACACTGAAAAGGGTTGCCATAAGTCAGAATTGACTTGAAAACATATATATTATTATTAATAATAAATACCAGACAGTCAATCAAAATTATAAAAACATTGATTGGTATTACATAACAGATACAAGTTTCAAACAAAAACCTAAGTATCTGTTAAATATTGGCACAATACATATGCTGCTCCTAATACTGTCATTTTTTGTTTCTCTGATGGTGTTATTTCTGAGGTCTGCAACTGCTTATAATACTGTGTGAAGTACCTTGATATTATTCTCAAAACCCCGATGACTACGGGGGCCACTGAAGTGTGCTTCATCCACAAGTGAGATGTTTCGATTGCCAGGTCTCTGTATTTTGTTAGTTTTTCCAATTCTTTATTTTCAACTCTGGCATCCTCCAGAATTGCAATGTCAACGATCCAGACATTTCTTCATTCTATTACTACTATGTCTGGTGTGTTATGTTCAAGGTGTCTATCTGTTTGGATCTGGAAATCCCACAAGATCTTGACTTCCTCATTTTCTGACACCTTCTCTACCTGATGTTCCCATGGGTTTTTGAAGGTTGGCAAGTTATATTTTTTGCATAATAACCAGTGCACTAATTTTGCCACTCTGTCGTGTCTAATTTTGTAATCTGTGCAATCTTTGGACATTCACTTATGAGATGTGACACAATTTCATCAGCTGGGTATCTAATTACTGGAACCGGCCATGTGTTTATGGCTTTGATTGTATTTCCACCATTTAATTTTGATTTTAAGATTTTCCGCAGTCTTTTGATATATTCCCTTTCTGTCAGTTCTTTAACTTTTATGTGTAGGATGTTATCTGCTTCTCGTATTCCAAGGTATTTGTAATTTTCATCACTTGATAGTGATTTTATAATTTCTCCTGATGAAGAGGTGTTGGATCAGTTAAGCAAGAATGTTCATGAAAGTTTGTGAAATCACAAAAAAAAAGTTTGTGGTTTGGGTTTGGTCAAGTTCATTGGTTTTGATGAACCCAAACTGACAGGAATCATCGAACCAGTGATTTTCCATGAAATTCCTGGTTTGTTTTTCAGTTCATACCCATCTCTACAAACATATTCAACATTAAGATACTGTATAAAGCAATATTGATGACTTAAACTAAAACACAAAGTAAACCTCAGTTTGGTTTCTTATTGAGCTTCTGCTGAACAGAAAAATCCGGCCAGTGCAATGTGAGGTCAGATTGCTGATGCAGGCATTTCCACTGAGCAAGCAAAGGGCGGATTTATCTTCATGAGGATTCCCACCTACTGAATGCTGACATTTGTACAATCCCACATTGCTATACAACTGAGACTTTCCACTCAGCAGAAGCTCAGTATATATTGGCTTAAGGCAGATATAGAGTATTTAAACAGCTTGGGTGAATAGACAGGTGCTCCTTTGTTTTTGCTTTGGATTTTCTTTTTACATCATGAAATAGAACTTCCTCTTCTTTGAGTCCATGGTACAGATAAAATCTACAGTGTCAATATTTGGGAGAGTGTGGTTAACTATAATATAGCTGCTATATACATCATGTAACTTCTAAAGAATATATCTAATTTATATGAGCCACCCAGAGTAGTGCTGCGGCACTAACGGGTGCAGTATATCAAATCGAAACAATAAATAAATAAATAGGTGAGAAACAAAAATAAAACTGAGATCCGTAGGGCAAGATGTAGCCTCCTTTATTCAGTTCTCTGCTGGATAAATAGAATTTGCATGCTGCAGTTGATTGTGCTGACATTCCAGTGCTTGCATTTGGTATAATCAGGGAAAAGGCAATCATCATTAACCCTTACAATATGGAGCAGAACAACAAGATTAATTAAGTAACCTCTCCGTTGTGCTTTTATACCATCTGTGCAACATGTTTACAATTCTGTATGCATGTTTAAGAGTGAATTAAGTGAGTTCATACTTGGAAATACATACCTACATGCATAAACTGAATATTTCATCTCTTTTTTAAAAAACAAAGCAAAACAAAACACCAGTACGTCAAGAGAGCTGTTTCTGTCAGGCCTTTGAAGTCTGGCTGCAAAACACATTTTGTTCCGAACTCAGCTGTGAGGCTGTAAGACCCTCATGGGCTTCTGGTCTGCTTTTTATGATACATATAGTTAAAGAAGAGGACAACCATGTAGCTCCTAAGCTATTTTTCCAGCTCCTGGGTCCATCTTGGGTACTCCCTAACTGCCCCCACTGGGGGAAAAATAGTGAAAAAATAAGAGCTGTTCTTCCAAACATCTCCTCTTAATCAAGGTACGGAAAGTTCATATCATTTAATTTTTTTAAAAAATGCATTTTCTTTTGAAAACCCTAATTGGACTTTTGGCCCCTTGCAATTTCTGGAGTGGCAGGTTGCACGAGAAATCCCAGGGGCTGAAAATTGGCCTCGATGCCCCTAAAGCTAGCTCAAATCTAGTCTAGAAGTTTTAAGTGGCTGCTTCAGATATGGGACACCTGGGGCAGCGGGGGAGGGGGGACATTTTCTCTCACATTAATCTGCCCATACATTATGATCTCTCTCAGAGGCACTCTGCCAGGTGTTCTTTCCATCTAATATGAGCTGACTAGCTATTGGGAAGAAAGCCATTTTGGCTGTGGCCCCATGCTATCTATCTATCTATCTATCTATCTATCTATCTATCTATCTATCTATCTATCTATCTATCTATCTATCTATCTATCTATCTATCTATCTATGAATGAATGAAACATTTGCTAAACTATATTCCCAAACTGTTTCATCTTGTATTTATGCTATTGTTTTGAGTGCCAGGCAAATCACTTTTAAATCTTTCCAAAATGCTTAATATTATACGTGTGTGTATTTTTCCAGACACGCATGCGCGTGCGCACACACACACACATGCACACACATACATGTATGTGTAACATATGTAAACTAATGCATTTGTCATTGACTTATATTATTACTGGTGGGAAAAATTACCCCTATTTACATAGCAGACCAAGTAATCTTACGCTTACAAAGAAAAAGATCATTTACAAATGCAAGTCTTTTAATTAATCAGCCAGTTGGCTAGCTAGAGATTCCTACCACTTTTTCTTAAAAGTGAAGCCGCTCTTTATTTCATGATGACTTTCATTGAGGATAATTTGTGAAGGGTATTTGCTCATTATTTCTGGACAATCAAGTTTATGATTGAATTTGTGTCACAAGTATGGGATCTAATTCCACAGAGGGAGGTGGCCTAATTAACCTCTTCTGCAAATCATTTGCAACAAAGAACCCTGGTGTGATATCAGTCCCCAGAACTCATATTTTTTCCCCTTTTTCTTCCTTAACTGAAGTACACACATCCAGTAATTACTATTAACATCTAGTACAACTGTTGTTACTTAAAATGGGATTAAAGGCTTAATATCTGGGGAGAAAAAGAAGTTTGAGCAGCTTGTTTTAAATGGTCAGGTTCTCTTGAAAAGGGGGAAACAAAACAAAACAAAAAGAATATGTATCCTGATTAAGAGTCTAAAAAGATCATAAAGCAATCAGGACATGGAATACAATTTAACCCTACTTACAAATAATTAAGCTGCTTTTGTAAGGAGAATCCCTATCCGTCATTACAAAAATCAGTTTGATCAGCCTGCCACCCTTCCCGCTAATCTCTAGAAATTAACATTCTTATTATGTAACATTTTACAAATTAATTATAAGGCAAGATAAAATGCTGCTTAACAGGCAGCAATTCTCTGTGCACAACCAAAGCTAAAAAATCTAGAATCCAAAGTGAGCAGTTCCTTTTCAATTATATGAACAATAGCAGGCACTTGTCTCTTTTCCCCAAATGCATTATGTACACAGTCCCCTCCCCTTCGACATATTTGCACTTTAATTGGCATTGCAATTAAAGTGACAATTTCAACATGAGCTGTTGTTTTGAATGTGAAACTATGTTGTATCTCAGACTTTTCCACTGGCCTTTGTTATTCCCTGTTCTGGTAAACCTCTTCCTCTGAGGTGCATGCTATTTAGCCAAGAGAGGCTGACTGACAGAAAGCATTGGTTTGCATCAACCCTTCTGCAGTGTTACATACCTTCTGAGAAGTATCGGATGAGTGTCATAATGCAAGATGAGAGAAAAACAATACCATTGCATGGGACACTTGTTCGAAGGAGGCACGCAGCTGTAGTAAAGGCATGGGAAAAAAACCTATCCCATTCCAGTTACATGGGCTAACAGCCTCTCCTTGCGTGAGCAGAACAAAAAGAAAAAGCACGACAGAAAATCCCTGAATACCCAGGCTTTAAATATGCAGAAGCCCTACACACGCAGAACAAAGTTAAGGAACTGCATATATTACCTAAACTAAAGGAGCTAGAACTTCAGTCAACAGTTCTTCCATCCTCAGAAATAAAAGTTTCATGCTATTTTTTAAATTAAAATATGCTAATTTAAGGGATACATTTTCTTGGTTTCTTTTTTTAGTGATGCGGCTAAAGCAAAGCTACTAACACAATGCTTTCCAAGAAAGAAATGCGTCGTCATGATCCCTTCTCATAGACCAATGGAAGATGGAAGCAAGCTCTTGAGATATATCTTGAAAAATGAAACAGCTGTTATACAAACAGTGCCCAGAAGCTGGGAAGGAGGAAGGGGAAAGATTGGAGAAAGAGAGACAAACACAAGCCCCAGTGGGCAGTCATTATACAGAAGAGGGTGGGCATTAGACAGAAATGAAATCAGAAGGACTGTGGCTGAAGCAACCTAAGGGCAAAGTTCATCTTTTGACTGGCAAGGGATCGTGGGGAGAGTGTACCAAAAAGTGCAGATTGGATTCTGATGTTCATTTTAAAGCCTCAAAGCATATTGTTAACACACACAAAATCAATAATGTTCTCACCTAATTTAGCCAGGTTTTAGTTAAAAGCCTAGGTAAACTCCATTAGAATCATAGAATCACAGAGTTGGAAGAGACCACAGGGGCCATCGAGTCCAACCCCCTGCCGTGCAGGAACTCCATCAAAGCACTCCCGACAGATGGCCATCCAGCCTCTGCCTAAAAACCTCCAAAGAAGGAGACTCCACCACACTCCCAGGCAGCATATTCCACTGCCGACCAGCTCTGATTGTCAGGAAGTTCTTCCTGAGATTCAGGTGGAATCTCTTTTCCTGTAGTTTAAAACCATTGTTCCTTGTCCTAGTGTCTGGAGCCGTGGAAAACAAACCTGTCCCTTCCTCGACATGACACCCCTTCAAATATTTAAACATGGCTATCATGCTCTTAACCTTCTTTTTTGTAAGGCTAAACATTCCCAGCTCCCTAAGCCGCTCCTCATAGGACATGGCTTCCAGACCTTTGACCATTTTGGTCGCCCTCCTCTGGACACGTTCCAGGTTGTCAACATCCTTCTTGAATTGAGGTGCCCAGAACTGGACACAATACTCCAGCTGAGGTCTAACCAAAGCAGAATAGAGTGGTACTATCACTTCCCTTCATCTAGACACTATACTCCTATTGATGCAACCAAGAATTGCATTGGCTTTCTTGGCAGCCGCATCACACTGCAGACTCATGTTCAGCTTGTGGTCTACCAAGACTCCTAGATCCCTTTCACAGGTACTGTTGTCTAGATAGGTGTCTTCCATCCTATATCTGTGCAGTTCATTTTTTCTGCCTAGGTGTAGGACCTTACATTTCTCCCTGTTGAAATTCATTTTGTTAGTTTTGGCCCAGGACTCTAATCTGTCAAGGTCATTTTGAATTTTAATTCTGTCCTCTGGGGAATTAGCAACCCCTCCCAATTTGGTATCATTTGCAAATTTAATCAGCATACTCTCTATTCCTTCATCCAAGTCATTGATAAAGATGTTGAATAGAACAGGGCCCAGGACAGAACCCTGAGGCACCCCACTAGTTACCTCTCTCCAGGATGAAGAGAAGCCATTGGTGAGCACCATTTGGGTTTGGTCAGTCAACCAATTACAAATCCACCAAACAGTAGCACTGTCTAGTCCACATTTTACTAGCTTCCTTGCAAGAATATCATTGGGAACTTTGTCAAAGGCCTTACTGAAATCAAGATATGCTACATCCACAGCGTTCCCTTCATCTATCAAGCCTGTAACTCTTATCAAAAAAAGAGATCAGGTTAGTCTGGCATGACTTGTTTTTGAGAAACCCATGTTGACTTTTAGTGATGACAGCATTGCTTTCTAAGTAATAACAAACTGTCTGTTTAATGACCTGGTCTAGAGTTTTTCTGGGAATTGATGTCAGGCTGACTGGGCGATAATTATTTGGGTCGTCTTTTTTTCCCTTTTTGAAGATAGGGACAACATTTGCCCTCCTCCAGTCCGTGGGGACTTCTCCTGTTCTCCAAGAATTCTCAAATATTATTGCCAATGGTTCTGAAATTACTTCTGCCAGTTCTTTTAATATCCTTGGATGTAATTCGTCTGGCCCTAGAGACTTGAATTCATTTAGAGTAGCCAGGTATTCCTGTACTACTTCTCTACCTATTCTGTGCTGCATTCTCCCCACTACATCACCTGCTCTTTGTCCCTCAGGTTGAGCACTATTTTCCTTTTTGGGAGAAAACTGAGGCAAAGAAGGTGTTGAGAAGTTCAACCTTTTCCCTGTCCTCTGTTAGTAGTAGTTGGCCATCTTCTCAACGCAGCGACCCTATCATTTCCTTGTTTTTCCTTTTCCTGCGGGCATAACTAAAAAAGCCCTTTTAATTGTTTTTAATCTGTCTGGCAAGCCTGAGTTCATTCTCCACTTTTGCTTTTCTTACCTTCCCCCTATATATACTGGCTGTTTGCTTGTATTCCTCTTTGGTGTTTTTCCCGTTTTTCCATTTGTACATGTTTTTTTTAACACTTAGTTCAGTTGAAAGTTTAGTCAACCATTCTGGTTTCTTTAGACATCTCCCGTTTTTCCTTTTTATTGGAACAGTTTTAGATTGTGCCTTTAGTATCTCCCTTTTAAGAAATTCCCATCCATCCGGAACTCCCTTCTCTTTCAGTACCTTTGTCCATGGAATTACAGTCAGTAATTGCCTAGGTTTACTGAAATTGGCCTTCTTAAAGTCTAGAATGCGTGTCTGGCTGCACTTGGCTTCCCCTTCCCACTGTATAACAAATTCCAAGAGAGCGTGGTCACTCCCACCTAAGGATCCCACCACTTCAACCCCATTAACAAGGTCATCCCTGTTGGTTAAGATCAGATCTAAAATAGCTGATCCCCTTGTTGCCTCTTCCACCTTCTGGACCATGAAATTGTCTGGACCTTATGTTCTTGGCAGAGAACATAAGGTTGTTGAATTTCTGGTGCTGTGCTATTTTCTTTCAGCTGCTCTAAGGACATTTACCTGGCATAATTTCCATTCTCTATCTCATGCTCTTTCTTCCTCTTTTGATATGATGTCTGACGCCTCGATCACAGTGTGTGATATTTCCCCATATTGGACTATGTGTGTGCCTTATCATACAGTTCTTATCTTATAGGGGTAGCAGAGAACTGTGAGATTTGCTACCAGTTCCAGTGACCAGTTGGGGATCCACTTGGCAACCCCTGCCGATCAGTCTACCAGTGACCCTCTATAACTGCAGCTGGCTATAGGAGCCAGACTGAGGCAGTTTCTTTTCTCCCTTGTTTTCATTGTTAATTGTGTACTCTTTCTCCCGAAAAGAGGCACACACTGAATGAAATACTTCTGCCATGCTGTCTTATCAGTAACTCTGTTCCCAAACAAGCCAATTGTTTGAGTACTGTAATGTAAACTCTAGGTTTTACATGTACTTTCACTTTTAATGCACCTTTGAATCACTTTTTAAAAAACACTTTTCATTTTTAGGGCAACACTTCTGTACCCCATATTTTCTTTTAAAAAAAAATATTGACAGAAAATTTACTAAACACATAAACAGATCTCTCCTAGACCATTTCTTGCATGGCTGGCTGAAGACCTTTTGCTGTCTGATGCAAAACAGCTAACAGAGCCACATCTTTTCACCCATCCAAATCAAGGTGTGGAGTGTGGAAAGCTCTTTGGCATATTAAGCAGAAAATCTTTCTAGCGCCTCTTCCCTATCCTTGGCAGGAAAAGTGCAACAATAACAAACTGTATATTCCCAAGTTGGTGCCTGAAGCCACAGCCTCACTCAGGCTCGTGATAGGGTGAGCCCTGATCAACCACCTAGCTCCATTTTATGCTCCTCTCCTGCTTTGCTTCTATTGCCATTGTTCTGAATTTTAGTCACGTGTGTACATCTATGGATGTGAACATAGCTGATGTACATAAAAGCATTAGAAGGATAAACTAAAGGCCAAGAAATGAAGGGCAGTGTGTAGTAGCTACAGGAACTCCAGTGCTTGTAGTAGGCATTCAATTATTAAAATTAGTTTTCTTTGTCTCTTCTACACTTGAGGCATCCTACAGATCAATACAGTACAGTGACAGTAAAACCCAATTAAAAAGAAAAACTACAGTTCATCACACTAAAATCATGATAATAAATATATATCCAATTACAATGAAACCACAGAGATTTTTTTTAAAGGAACTCTTCAACCAGCTTCAGTTCTGAAATGTGTTCTCATTGTTTTGAGCAACATCACCGGACATTTTCTGGGTATTTATTATGCAACCAGGGAGTACTGATAGAAAAGGCCCTGCTCCATTCTGCTGATGAGAACACTTTGAGGAGAATGTGAATTTTGAATAGGGTTGAGCACCTAGATATAACAAGAAGGAGTGGGACAGGAAGCAGTAAGTTTCTCTTTGATTCAATCAAAACCCTAAGTGTATAAGCAACACTGTTAGCTGCACATGTGTAGTAAAACACAGTGCTGATGTGTCTCTGTGATTGGTATGTTCAAGTAATTTTCTTGCTACTTCTAAGTATTTTGAATTAAAACTCACACTTCCCACATGGTATATATTACACTAATATTACAACCATCTTATTGACTCACATACCCCTTGGAATTTCCTCTTGCTCCCCCAGGGGAAAACACCCTCCAGTTTGGGAACCAACGTGCTAGAATACCCTTGCCCTTTATTGAGCAATCCTATATAATGTCATCCTAGGCATCCTGCTCCGTATAGTGATACTTTATGAAAAGGGAGGGAAGATTCCCCTATGGTGTAGGGTTTTTTTCTCCAGGCAGACCACTGCAGGAGAATGAATGAAGATCACTAATATAAAAATCAATGAGGTGAAAGGGCCTATAATTTCAGCTCTTTGTGTGTGTCTTCCACTGACATAACCCTAGTGTTAGTTATTTAGATTCGTGTTAGGTCAGACCGAGTGAACTAAGAGATTGAGCAGTACACAGCCTTATTCAAGCCTTATGAACCTGAACTGTACAATTGGCAATGTCAGGAACTACGATGCAACACTCCAGGCGTCTTATATGCACATGAAGAGGAGAAAGAGACAAGCTGAGTTTGCACTTGAAAATACCCATTTTGCACTTCCCACAACCAGCAATGGGATGGAGCGATCTTGCCTCAGAAATCCTAACATTTTGGAGACTTGCAGTGTGTTGTGCTGACCTCTCCCCCACCCCGCAAAAATGTTTATCTCCTCCCTTTTTACTTTTCAGGCCAGGACTGTGATTGGATCAGCAGCAGGCAAAGAACATTTTATTCAGGCAAGATTTGGCAGCTCACTATGGCTGAGAACAGGGTATTTTAATGGATTGGTGGGATCACTTATTATCCTTGTTTGCGTTAAAATTAAAGCAAATTGTAAAATTATGTGTTTGCTTTAAAATTCATTTAACTATTTTTTTTCAGAGTTGTAATATTGTACTTTATTTAATCATGTTTGACATTACAACATTATGGTTTTATGTATACCTATTCTTAGCCTTGTTAAGACCTTGAGTCCAAGTTCTGGCTGAAAGGTAAGCTAAAAAGCAAAACAAAGAAGCAAACACACAACAAAAAGCACCTGCATTTCTATACTCCAATATGCCCGCCCCATCTTTGTATACCAAAAAATGGGAGGGAATACTGCTCAGCCAACACATACACAGTTTTTGTACTTTATTAAGACTATTTTACAGACGATATTTCAGAACAGTAGGCCTATGATGGAAAAAAGAAAGAGCAGTTGAATAAGGAATGATTTTGTCATATAGGAGCTAAGGATCAGTGCACATGTTCAGTGATTCCATGTTACCCCTCACCTGCAAGAACACACATGGCGGCTGGTGGCCTGAAAACCAGCTAGGATTGTGTGAAGATATGGACAAGTAGGTAACTGAACTTCCACTGGCTAGAAAGTCCCACCAGTGTAGAAACACTTGCACCACTCATCCAAATATTGCTGTTGGCAAGTGGAAGATGAGTTTTCTCCATGGACTCAACCACTTGCACAATGACAATGCTTGCTCAAGCGGTGCACTTCCATATTATTACACTGGTGGGTCTTTCCAATCAGTAGAGTCTCAATAGGATATTGACCACTGATTGTGAGGGCCGCCACATCTGTCTTTGGACTGTGTAGCTGCAGCTACCTAGGGTATTAGAATGCCTGCGTAGACTCATTATTGGCAACCTTGCCTTCTTTGGCTTAGTATTCACTATTTGTCCAAGCATAGCATTAGGAAAGCAAAGTGTGCTGCTTACATACTGCCCCATATTGCTTAAAGCTCTCTCTGGGTGGTCTGCAATTTTAATTCTTCAGGCTACACATTGCCTTTCCCCCTCCTGTCCCGTGAGCTGATTTTACTGACCTCAGAAGGATGGAAGGCCGAGTCAACCTTGAGCCAGTTACCTGAATCCACTGGGATTGCACTCAGGTTGTGAGCCAAGTCTTTGACTGCAGTACTGCAGTTTAAACACTGCCCCATGAGGATCACTGATGTGGCTATGCATGATTTCAACAAGAACCACAATTAGCTATTTCTTTCCATCCCCACTCCCAACTATCTTGATATCAGAGGATTCGACAGCAGGTGACATGTACAAACATTGGACTGACCAAAGGTGGTGGAGGACAAACATGATGTACAGATTCAGAATGACCACCAAACTGGCTGTTTCCCTCAGAGAGTTGTCTGTGTGTGTTCTTGACTGATTTCAGTATACATGTGCAAATATAAACATGCCAGTTACCACTTCAAGTGAGCTTCTTATTTCTTATTTATTTCTTATTTATTTATTGTATTTTCTCATTGCCTTCCTGCCCTCCAGAGATCCCAAGATGATTTACAATAAATTAAAATTATTAAGAATATATTTTAAAATATTAAGCAAATAAAAAACATTGAAAAGTATTTAATGTACCTCAGCATAGTAAGGGATATACTTTAGAATGATGCACTCACCAACATATTAATGTATAAATCTACAAAACCAATTTCAACTGTATCAGTCCATTGTTCTGTCTGAGAAATGGAAAAATCAATAGGTTTCTGGTCCCTTTCACTTTCACACATATTCATTCATAAGTTAATTGCATTCCATCTTCTCATTAATCTGTAATTTTTAAAAAAGCACAGCAATCCACATTTAAATGCATATTTTAAACATATTTTCTCTTAAACTAATATATGTATTAATTGATTATATCAAAACACATATTTCTCACTATATTTCATTCTAAAATACCTATTTCAATATGCATCTTGGCATATGTACATCTGGGTATGTTTTCTGAGGTTGTAACTGCATCACAAAATTCTTAGAAGTGCAAAATTTCAAGCATAATTGATTCCTGATCTAGCAATGATTCCACGAGAAGTGGATCAGATCAGGTTACTCTGAAACATGGACTAAAATGCAAAGCTCAGAGAAGTTACTTTTTCAGACTATGGCTCTCAGAATCATTGGTGCAGCCAGCATAGCCAGTAGGTTTCTGGCAGTAGAAGTCCAAAAAGGACCTTTTTCAGAGTTCTGACCAAATGAAATCCTTGAATCTTTCTGGATTATCTACCCTACTATCCTCCATTTTGAGAAGTAACAGGTAAGATAAAATTTTGAGTCTTCAAGTCTTATGGAACAGGTTTCTCACCCATCTGGCCCCTGGGATCTTTTTATCTAGAAATGGCAGAAAATGAAAATTTGGATTTCGAAGTATGGCTGTTCCTATGGGTATCTCCTACAGCAGCATTTCTTGTCCTAAGGCCAAAGATGCTGCCTTGGGTACTAACCATGTTAGCAGTGCAACCTAAAAGATTGTCCCTACACTGTTAAACATTACCAGAAGCACAAAGGGACAGTCATGATTCTGTGCCTCCCAAGCAGCTGCTTATAGAAGTCTGACTTTGAACCATGTTTTAGGTTTGTGATGCTAGCTTAGGGCTGATTCTTCTTTCATCCAAACAACCTCTTTTTCGTTAACAGCTACATGGCAAGGAGGTACACCATCATCCTTGCCATGCCATACCAATAGAACTTGGCCAGTGTAGATGGGTGACAATTTGGGTCACATTTTAATATGGACTTACCAATACCCATACATTTCTTCATAAACTGCACAAAAAGAAATTGGACTTTGAAAAAAAAAATAGAATAGAAAAAATAGAATGTGGGGGAATAGAATTTGTCTGTCCCAAAACTTGGAAAAAGTTGCTTTTGGACCTCAATTTACAGAATATCCCAACAAGCATGGGATTTTGGGAGTTGTAGTCTACCACCACCCCTTTTCTAAGCTCCAGTCCATCCCTGTATGGAAACAAAGATAAAAGTCTGGAGGTTGCAGCTTCATCCTTTGTTTTTTCCCCAAAGTTTACTGTCCTTGTAAGTGGGAAGAAGGTCCTATCTCTGAAACTAGGTTTCAGTGCAGAGAAAACCATTTTGTAAATGCCATGAGAAAAGTCAAAATGCTCAGGTGCTCGACTCAGGAGAACACAGACCCAATTACACTGTTATGTTTCGGCATGAGTGTGTCTGGCTGTATTAAACAGACAATTAAAACATACAAACAGTAACTCGCTAATATAACTAACCATTACAATAAATCTACTCCCCATTCTGGCATCAGACAATAACAGTAAGGGCTATAAAACCCTACACCGCCACAATACCCTTTTATAGTAACTGCTGTTTTATGGCGGCATGCACCGTGAGCTATACTGAGCAGAACATGCTGTGTCCAAACTGAAATTCAGTCAAGTGTTCACTGAACATAAATTCTGACTCCAGGAGAGTATTGATAGGCATATTACTCTAGGAATGCAAACCTCCAGTAGAGCAAAATCAATATGATAGAGAGAGCTCAGCACCTTGCTGAATTATCACTTCCCTTAAATTACAGGTATCGAATAACAAATGCACATAAAAACTAACCCAGCCTGGATTTTTTTTATAGCTAATGTTTCCCATCAATTAACAGTAAAAATAAGAGGTCAGGAATCTTAATAATACCATATCATGAGATGATGTGATAAATATATTGCCCCCCAAAAGAGTGTTCATTATGCATTATGAGAATTGCACAATCTACTGGAAATATAGGCTAAATGGAATCTCTGTAGGTTCCATTGGTTGCCATGGATAGCACAGGTTCTGTATCAGCACGAGAAAAGAAAAGCAAGTAATTAAGATTCAGATGCAAGTAACTGCTAGACTTGGTATCAGCCATTCCTTTGCTTCGTTCACCTGGGAGGTCTGTCCCAGGTGCAACCTGAAAACTGAATAGCCCCTGTGATTATACCCCATCAAGTCCCTTCCAACTTACAGAGACCCTACAAATGAGATGGGCCGAGTTCAGTTAAATCCGAGATCTCATCACGCCTCTATTTGAAGACTGGGACCAACTACAAACGTTGTAAAATCTGTTTCTCCCTCTCCCCCGCCCATTTTTTGAGAATGTAAAAGCTTGCTTGTTACCATGTTATGACATTTTTATTGCTTGTAATAAAGGCTTGAATGAGGAATTCAATGATCTCATGGCAGATATTGAGATAGTTGAGGTGAAACAGAGAGAGGACAAGACATAATAAGCTACTTTTCTCTACTGGGCAGTGGCAGTGGTGTCTGCAGTGGTACCTCAAGCCCAAGCGTAGCTTCTCCTTGTTTACCTTTGCTCAGAATAAAGATCTTGTCTTCCCATAGGAGGGGAAGGAACTGCAACATCCTTCTCCTTGTCAATATGAAGGGCAGAGAATTGCCTGGCGTTCTCAACGGCGTTCTCACATTGCTGAGAATAATGCTTTTCACAGGATTGCCCACTTCTGCACAAAATTGCTCATTTCCTACAAAATGGTGGAATTGTAGACATGGGAATGCCTGCTCCTGTTTGAAGACCTGCATGGCTTTTTTGTATCTTTTTTTTTTAACAGCCATCTAGTCTTTCTGTGTGGAGGTGTGCCTTTTCTTTGCTATTGGGAGATAAAATGGCAGAGAGACGTTTTGTACAAACTACAGGGAAACTGCAGAGGGTGGTGAGGGGTGGGTGGGTGTGCTCTGTCTTGCTCCCATCTGGAGACAAGGAACCTCACGGGGCTTTAAAATGCGTTGTTGAGATGTCTCATGTTGAGACTATGTAAACCTGCAAGCACGGTTTTTATTCTTTTCATTTGTATCTCAAATATGGAAATCATAACCTTTTTACACAGTTGCTAACTCACAATGACCATGCTGGCTGTGGGATTCTGGGAGTTTTTGTCCAAAAAAGTAACTTTGCCATGTCTTCCTTTGCTGCTGCCAGTCCACTTGCATGTGTACCAGAGTGGTCATTCAGTTAGCTACTGTGTCACTTGCATAAAACTGTCTTCAGCAACCTGTATCTTTATTCCATTACCCTGTATGCAACATCAGGATGCCAATCCTCCTTTCTGCAGCTCCTACTAAGTTCCATCCAACAGACTAACACAGCAGTCATCACTGGATTTTCTGAGCCTAGGATCTTGCCTAGTAAACAACATGCAAGTGTGTCTCTGATTACTAGGCATTAGAACTCTGTTCACACAGAATTGTGAAATATTTGTTGCTGCACTTGGCAACCGGGAGGAAATGTCTGGGTTGGCCAAGACTGATAGAGACACTACAGATGTGGGGTTTTGCTCTTGTTTGGTCAACAGAAGAGTTCCTTTCAGAGAAGCAATTAGATTTACATCTATTGACTCAGAAGTCTTGTTAGGCAAGTACAATTCTGAAGACAGGTGCTTCAAATTATTTTGTATTTCCACTTATACCATCTACCTCCCACTCAAAGTTCGGAAATGTTATTATTATACACCAGGCAGAGTCAATCAAAACTATAAAAACATTGACTGGTATTATAACAGATACAAGTTTTAACCAAAAACCTAAGTATCTATTAAATATTGGCGCAGTATGTATGCTGTTCCTAATATTGCCAGTTTTTTGTAGCTCTGATGGTGTTACTTCTGAGATCTGCAACTGCTTATAGTACTGTGCGAAATTTCTTGATATTGTTCCCAAAGCCCCAATGACTATGGGGACCACTGAAGTATGTTTCATCCACAAGCAAGATGTTTCGATTGCCAGGTCTCTGTATTTTGTTAGTTTTTCCAATTCTTTATTTTCAGCTCTGGCATCCCCCAGAATTGCAATGTCAATGATCCAGACCTTTCTTCATTCTATTACTACTATGTCTGGTGTGTTATGTTCAAGGTGTCTATCCGCTTGGATCCGGAAATCCCACAAGATCTTGACTTCCTCATTTTCTGACACCTTCTCTATCTGATGTTTCCATGGGTTTTTGAAGACTGGCAAATTACATTTTTTGCATAATGACCAGTGCACTAATTTTGCCACTCTATCATGTCTAATTTTGTAATCTGTTTGTGCAATCTTTGGACATTCACAGATGAGGTGTGACACAGTTTCATCTTTTTCTTGGCAGAGTCGACATTTGCTGTTAGCATTAATTCCTTGGATCTTAGGTTTAATCACATTAGTTTGGAGTGCTTGTTCTTGTGCAGTAAAAATCAAGCCTTCTGTTTCTTTCTTGAGGGTTCCCAGTTTTAGCCATGCCCATGTTGAATCATGATCATGCTTTCCATCAATATTTCTCAGCTGTTGTCCATGTAGTGATTTATTTTTCCAGCTGTTTAATTTCTTTTCAAATTGTTGTTTCTTATATTGAGCCTTTGTTTATGTTGTTTTCAAAATATTCTCCATTTTCACTGCCTTAAGTAATTTTTCTCTGCTTCTACTGATATAATAATGTAGGTTTCTTTTTTCCTCCTCTACTACCTGCTGTATTTGCAGTAATCCATGACCTCTGATTTTTTGTGGCAAATATAATCTGTCCACATCACTTTTTGGATGTCGTGCGTGATGCATGTTCATTAGTTTCCGTGTTTTCCGATCCAATTGTTCTAATTTGTTTTGAGCCCAATCTATTATTCCAGCTAGGTATCTAATTACTGGAACTGCCCATGTGTTCACGGCTTTGATTGTATTCTTTCAATTTTGATTTTAAGATTTTCCAGTCTTTTGATATACTCCCTTTTTGTCAATTCTATAACTTTTTTGTGCACAAAGTTATCTGCTACTAGTACTCCCAGGTATTTGTAATGTTCATCACTTGATAGTGATTTTATAATATCACAATTTTTAATTCTATTCCATCTAGTTCTTGGATCTTGCCACAGTGTATAGACAGAGCTGCGCGTTTTTCAATTCCAAATTTCATTTGGATGTCTTCACTAAATATTTGCATTGTGTTTAGCAGTGATTCTATCTCCGTGGAACTTTTTGCATATAGTTTTAGGTCATCCATGTATAAGAGATGATTGATTTTTCCAGCTTGTTGTGAAATATGTTAGCCCAATCCAGTTTTATTTAAGATTATTCACATGGGAATTAGTGAGATGTAAAACACCAGTGGTGACAATGAGTCCCCTTGAAATATTCCTCTTTTGATGCTAAGTTCTCCTATTTCTTCATCATGGGACAGTTTTCCATTTTTCTATGTGTTTCTTGAAGAACTTCTGAATGTTTTTACTAATCCCAAAATTTTTTAGGAAGGTGTTAATCCAGCTGTGTGGCAATGAGTCAAATGCTTTTTTATAGTCTATCCAGGCCATGTTAAGGTTTGTTTTTTTGGCTTTTTGCATTCTTCAGTATCATTTTATCAATAAGCAGCTGATCTTTTATGCCTCTTGACTTTTTCCCTTTCTGTTCAGTTGGGTATAGGGAATTTTCAGTTAAGTAATTATACATTGATCTTGCCAGTACTCCTGTGAGGAGCTTGAAAATTGTTGGAAGGCATGTAATTGGTCGATAATTACTGGGTCCATTGCCCTTTTGATGATCTTTTATTATCAGAAATGTGTGGCCTGTTGTCTGGCTTGGGAGACCCTTCAGCATAGCTCTTAACCTCACTGAAGCACGGAAGCCTCTCCACCTCAACAAGGAATGTCCCCATGGAGGGTATGATGATGATGATGATGATGATGATGATGATGATGATGATTATTATTATTTAGAACTACAGCTCTCAAATTCTCCCAGCCAGCATAACCTGAGCCACCTTGGAACCCTTTAAGGAGAAAGGCAAGGTTCAAACAAACAAGCAAGCAAGCAAACAAACAAAGGTCTTTCTACCCCACTCCACTTCAACATTGGTGAATGGACAGTGTCCTCGTCTACCACACCTGCGGGGAGGAAGCTGTTTCAGGAAGCACAGTGCAGTTAAGGTAGCACACAGAGCCCTGTCTTCCACTGAAGAGATATGGCTGAAAAGCTCAATAGAAATGCTTTTCAGTATCTCTCCATTGCTACTGTATCTCAGGATATGTCAAACCTGCTTAATGGTCAGATCAAGGATCGAGGAATTTATTTATTTATTTATTGAAAATATTTTTATCCCACCTTTCTTCTTAAAAAGGATTCAAGTATTGCCTCACAGCCTGCCCCAGGCAAACTGCCCCCTCTGTTTACAATTTGGTTACCATCCTGCGGGAAGGATTCCAGAAGAAAGAGGGAGAAAGGCCAGTCAGGTGAATACTACATTGTCCAACCTAGGTGGTCCCTCTTCACCACAGGACTATCTAAAAATGTCTGTTGTGATTTTTATTAGTGATTATTGACATTATTTGCAAGTTGCCTTCTTGTGAATAAACACAAGAAACATATAAATATTTAGCACACTACAGTGACCCTTAAACATTAATTCAAGGAGATGCTTAGCTAATTTTAAAGTGCTGTTTATCCTAATTATTATCTCTTAAGGCACATTTAACAGTGAAGAAATTGGATTTGTCATACACGTTTTGTCAAATTTCACGTTTATCCCTATACTCTGAACAAACTGGTATAAATCTAAAACCATTTTAACAGGTTGAGGATTGGGCTATAATAGAATTTAATGGTGGAGTTGACTTACCAAATCTCCAGTGCTTTAATGGGCCTACTCAGGACATGACATACTATGCTAAGCAACAGGATTTCAACCAATAAATGAACAAACTCAGACAAAACACAGTGAAATATACAATAACAATAAAATCTCTTTAATTCTATTCTGTTTATTCTGTTCAGCAGCCTGGAACTATCTTTGTCATGACAAGCCAAACTGAAGCTGTCACTAGTCACTATTAATTGTGGAGATGCGCGGTAGCATTGTCACCTCAGAAATGACACTGTATTTTTTATTCTCCTGTCTACACAGACACATTTATTAGAAACAGAAGGAGGAAGTAGATGTCATTGTCCCTAGTATGTTTTATACTTTAAGCATGCTAAAACCTGATACTTCTAATAGCTCAATCCAACATTTCACTCACCAGCAATATTGTGAAGGACAGTTTCCCAGGGCTAAAGAACTATTTACAGCCTTCTTATTTGCTGATTTCATAAATGAAATCTGCCTACTCATGTGAAGTACAGAACAGAATCAGCCTAATAATGTGAAAGCTCAGAGCAACAACACAAGCTTTTAATGTTCTGACCTCCCGAGAGGTGTTCTCAAGATTGGCAGTAAAACAAACCAGTTTTAAAGATCACTCCAGCTGTCTCTTACTTATTTTTTCTGTAGCATTTATTTTCTGCCCTTCCTCAAAAGTCATCAGTGAGACAAACATGAGTTTATTAATTTTATTCTCAAGGTAGGTTTGCCCAGATTTGCTTAGGCTGAGAAATGTTGATTTGTTCGAAGGGTTCTGGCTGAATGGCAACTTGAATGTAAGGGTTGGATTGTACACTACGGTAAATGTATAACTTCTCCTTTCACAACATTATCCCTCCAGGCAACACAAATCTTTCAGTGTGATATGCCAGAGATGTCGGACAGGCAAACAAAATTGTGCTATCTCCCAGCTGACCAATTACAAAAGAAAAGCAAGCTAATTTGGCAGTAGGAGATTAAGGCAAGCTCACATTAGAATAAATAGACAGCCTTTTCCTCGTAAAAGTTCAGTGCTCCTAGGCACAGAACTAGTGTCTCATGTAGTGAGGCCTTAGGTCCCTTCAGCCACAGGATTCTGTCTCCTAATGGGCAGAGCTGGGGCCTGGCAATAATAACCTATTATTGTAGCAAAACCAACAAAAAACCTTAAAGGTGAATACCTTCTCTTCAGCAAAAGTTTTTGCAGACTGTAATCCACTTCTTCAGATGCATGAAGTATAGCCTCAGTGTACGGGCAGTGGTACACAAAGAGGGAGGTGTGAAATGTTACAGAAGTACAAAATGTCCAGGACTGTGAGTAGTAATGAATCTGTGGCAGACGAAATGCCAAGTGTTGATGGCTTCTATGCATGTATGAGCAGCCAGCAATGAAGAAGCAGTAGAGTATAAGAGTGTTGAATGGGGACTCTTAACCGACTAAGGTAACACACTGAGTTACCATAGTCCAGACATCCTGATCTACTTCACTGGGTTGTTGTGAGAATCATAGGTGGGATATAAGTGTAATGAACAAATTAACAAATAAAGATTGGCATTTCCCCTTTTAAAAATGTTTAAAAGTAGATTTCCCCTCTCATCGATCCCAGAAGGAGGTGAAGTGGGTATACTGGCTCCACGTCCAGCACAAATGTTTATATGTTCCAGAAGCATGTCAGGAGAATGGTTTGATAACATATACACCCAAAACATGCCCCTGGAACACTTATTTTTGCCTTTTCCACATGGCAGAGCCCCAAAGGTGGAAGAGCAGCAGGATCAATTTCGTGTGCCATCATTTTTTTACAAAGAAGCTTTGGAGACTAGACCTCCTCATGTAGGATTCCATCTCAGGGGATGGTAGGATTGCAGCCTAAGAGCCCTAGATAATACGTGTATCTTAAGTAAGAATTGTTTGACAGCAACATCATGAGAATTTGAGTCCCTTAACTTACTGCGAACCCTAATTTGTACATAGCATGGTGCAGAAGAGAGAGGGTGAAGGTTTCCAATCCTCTTGCTGGCTGATGGTAACATGAGCTGTAGAGAGCTGTCTCTCTAGAGATACAAGTAACTCTGTTGATAGGGGGAATTAATTGGTGGCCCCAGTGTGGACTACTAATGTAAATAGGAATATTATTTAATGTACACAAATAACTCTAAGTGAGACTTAAAAGCAAGAAATCATCCAGTTTAGAATTAGAGCACAAATAATATCTGTGTTTGAAACTAAATTAGAAGTGACTTTTTTTCTGCAATATTGTTTTACAAATATAAATTTCCTTCAGTTACTAGTTCTGTAGGGATATATTTGAGACAGAAGTTGTTAAGCAGATGAATTTGGACTCCAGTATACCAGGTACACTGGAATACATAAATAATACTCATGTGTTGACCTATGTCTCATGGACTCCAAAACCTAGATGCATGTAAAATTGCTACCAACACCCAGGTTCAAAGAAGGGCATTGCCTGTCACTTTACTTGCATGTAGAAGGTCACCAAGGGGTTTCTGCCATTTCCATACTGTTCTGTCACAGTGGAATAACACTTTCTGTATAACTCCTCACTATCTACACATCCTGGAACACATTGGGAGCATCACGATCTGAGGTGATGCACCATTGCCAAGGAATTCATGAAAGTGTGGTGATGGGGAGTTGTGGAAGGAGCCTTGTGACATTTCCTCTTGGCTGGATTTCCCAGAATGCCTTGGAGCAATGCAAGGCAATGAGATATGGCATGTGTTCCAAGACATTTCAGGAAGTGCAGCCAGCAAGACGCTGTGGAGAGACTCCCCATCAGAATACATGGACTGTTGGATCATGCTGATGGGTCCGACTTATCTTAATATATAGGACAGGAGTTCAGTATTTAGCCTCAAACTTCCAATTTTTGGACACTTTATGTAGAATTTACATTCAGCCCATTGTTATATGACAAATCTGTGTTCCAGTCACCATGTATGTGCATGAAAGCTGGAGAATAAAGAAAGCTGACTGGGGAAAAAATTGATTTGTTTGAAATGTGGTGCTGGAGGAGAGCTTTGCAGATACCATGGAGTGCCAGAAAGACAAACAAGTGGGTCTTAGAATTAATCAAGCCTGAACCATCTCTGGAGGCAAAAATGAGAAAACCGAGGCTGTCTTACTTTGGGCACATCACGAGAAGGCAAGATTCTCTGGAAAAAACAATAATTCTGGGAAAGATTGCAGGAAAAGAGGAAGACCAAATATGAGATGGATTGGCTCCCTAAAGGAAGCTACAGGCTCGAATCTACAAGAGCTGAGCAGGGCTGTTGAGGACAGGACATGTTGGAGATCTCTCATGCATAGGGTAGCCATACGTCAGAAGTGACTTGGCACCATATAACAACAACAAACCCTTATATATGGAAATGATATATTTTCCCCATCTAGTTTTACTATGAAAACATCATGTTATTTTTGGAAAGTGAGTCTGAGTAATAAATATCCGGGGTGTGTGTGTAGATTACAGTGGTGCCTCGCAAGACGAATGCCTCGCAAGACAAAAAACTCACAAGTCGAAAGGGTCTTGTGAGATTTTTGGTGCCTCGCAAGACGGCCCGTCTTGCGATATTTTTCGTCTTGCGAGGCGCGTTTCCCATAGGAATGCATTGAAATTTAATTAATGCGTTCCTATGGGGAAAAAAAAGTCAGAACCCCCCCCAAAAAGTCACCAAAAAGTCACTTACCAGGTAGAGTAGACTGAGTCCAGCTCCTCGCAGTGCGTTTGTAGCCCCAGAACAGCCGGAAAAAGAGTGCCAAACAGCGGAGAGTCAGCAACCAGCAGGGAGCCGGCAGCCATTTTGTCTTAGTCTCCCTCCTGGCCCCCCTCTCCCCGCCTCTCAGCTGATCGGCGCTGGGTCTGAGAGGCTTTTTCCCTGCTAGGCAAGCCTCAGGAAGCCTGTTAGACCCAGCGCCGATCAGCTGAGAGGCGGGGGAGAGGGGGGGTAGCTGATCCGCGCTGGGTCTAACAGGCTTCCTGAGGCTTGCCTAGCAGGGAAAAAGCCTCTCAGACCCAGCGCCGATCAGCTGAGAGGCGGGGAGAGGGGGGGCAGGAGCAGAGACGACCACAAAATGGCTGCCGGCTCCCTGCTGGTTGCTGAATCTCCGCTGTTTGGCACTCTTTTTCCGGCTGTTCTGGGGCTACAAACGCACTGTGAGGAGCTGGACTCAGTCTACTCTACCTGGTAAGTGACTTTTTGGTGACTTTTTTTTTGGTTTCTGACTTTTTTCCCCCCATAGGAACGCATTAATTAAATTTCAATGCATTCCTATGGGAAAACGCGCTTCGCAAGACGAAATTTTCGCTAGACGGCATTAACCGTGGAACGGATTAATTTCGTCTTGCGAGGCACCACTGTACATGGTAACCTATTGTTTCAGAAGTACAGTGGTGCCTCGACTTACGACCGTCCCTACTTACGACCAATTCGACTTACGAACAGAAAAAGGCAGGGAAAAAAGGCGGGAAATTCAAATTGCTAACTGTAGGTGGCGAAAGAGGCTGCTTCTTTGTAGCTCTTTTGCCCCGACGGTTAGAGTGAGTGCGATCAAGGAGGGACTGCCTGGCTTCTGCTTCTCAGTGAGCGTGTTTGCAGGGAGGCTTGGGACTGCCTGTTAGGTAAGGTAAGGTGCTGTTTTCTGCTTTTTAAAAACTGTTCTGGGTGTTTTTGCAGTGTGGTTTTAGGGTGGGGGTTATGTTTCTGTGCTGTGATGGGTCTTGGGAGGTTTGTTTGTTTTTTGGGGGGGCCCCCATTTCTGATGGGTCTTGGGGGGTTTGGTTGCTTTTTGGGGTTTTTTTCCCCATTTCTGATGGGTCCTGTATGCTTCCCTTGCTTTTTCCTTTGTTTTCTTTGCATTTCCGACCTTGTCCCTCTATTCTCTGTGCATTTCCAATGTGCTCCATTTGTTTTCTGTGCATTTGCAATGGGTCCTGCATGCTTCCCTTGCTTTTTCCTTTGTTTTCTTTGAATTTCCGACCTTGTCCCTTTGTTCTCTGTGTATTTCCAATCTGCTCTGTTTGTTTTCTGTGCACTTGCAATGGGTCTTGCACGCTTGATTGCTTTTCTTTTTTCCCCCCTTCGGCCGGAAGGGATTACAGTGGTGCCTCGCAAGACGAATGCCTCGCGCAACGAAAAACTCGCAAGACAAAAGCATCTTGGGAGTTTTTTGGTGACTCGCAAGAGGAAAAAAAATTCGTCTTGCGAGGTGCGGTTTCCCATAGGAATGGATTGAAATTTAATTAATGCGTTACTATGGGCGAGAGGTCCCCGATGGTGCTGGGAGGACTGGCGGGGGACCTCTGAAAGCGGCAGCGCCGAACAGCTGAGAGGCGAGGGGTGGGGAGCCAGCCCCCGCCTCTCAGCTGTTCGGCGCTGCCGCTATCAGAGGTCCCCTGCCAGTCCTCCGATGGTGCTGGGAGGACTGGTGGGGGACATCTGAAAGCGGCAGCGCCGAACAGCTGAGAGGCGGGGGGCGGGGAGCCAGCGCCGCTTTTAGAGGTCCCCCGCCAGTCCTCCGATGGTGCTGGGAGGACTGGCGGGGGACCTCTGAAAGCGGCGCTGGCCGCGGGGGGGCAGTGCCCCCCCCGCGGCAAGCGCTGCTTTCAGAGGCTTCCCGGGGCTTGCCCAGCATGGAAAAAGGCAGGGGAAAAGCACCATTTTTGAATTTCCCACCCTTTTCCCTTGCCTTTTTCCATGCTGAGCAAGCCCCGGGAAGCCTCTGAGACCCAGTGCTGAACAGCTGAGAGGCAGGGGGGTGGGGAGCGGAGATGACCACAAAATGGCTGCCGCCTCTCAGCTGTTCGGCGCTCTGGTCACACAGAGTCCGGCTCTTCCAGGGCTACCAAGGCACCGTGAGGAGCGGGGCTCGGTCTACAGTACCTGGTACTGTAAGTGACTTTGTTCTGACTTTTTTTGTTTCTGACTTTTTTCGCCCATAGGAACGCATTAATTAAATTTCAATGCATTCCTATGGGAAACCGCGCCTCTCAAGACAAAAATTTCGCAAGACAACATGACTCGCCGAACAAATTAATTTCGTCTTGCGAGGCATCACTGTAATCGCGTTCCTAATGAGTCTTGCAGTGATTTTTTTTTTTTTGGTGATTTTTTTCTTTGGCCGGAATGGATTAATGGGGTTTCAATGCATTCCTATGGGAAATGGTGCTTCGACTTACGACCATTTCAACTTACGTCCATCAGTTGGCTTGTGACATCAACGTTTGATTTTATTCCAGAGACTAAAAGATTGAATGGTCCCCATCCAAAGTTTGAAATCTAACAAATGCAGTGCAGGAGGAAGGCAATGGGAAGGGAAGAAGAAGGCAATAAATAAACAAAATAAGAATCCATCAGTGTCCTTTTTGGCAAGGAAAGTTAAATATGAAAGTTAAATAATAACCCCCTGCAGATGCCTCTTTCCTGGGCCAATGGTAAAGTCAGCCTAGTATCTACCAAAGCATAGTGTTCTTTTTATATAACAAACAAACAAAAAAATTAAATGAGACACAACTAACCAAGAAAACCTTAATAACACAAAGACAGAAAAAATAACACAATAATACAAAAAAAGTGCTTCCCCCCTCCCCCCACTGGAACCACCTGGAGATATAAGCAATTTTTCCTTCACTATGAAGGAAACTACATATTTCAAAAGTGCATCGAGTCTTGTGAAGGTACACATGTTCTAATTTTTAACACAAACACGATAAATTCTCCCCATCTATCAATAAAGATATTAGGCAACAATCCATTTTTAAATTTTCATATTACACATTAATTTATCATTAATAATTATATTCCAAACTTCTTTATATCATTCCTCTAACTTAAAATCTTGCTGCTGTTAATAAATTTGAAATTAATTCTTTCATTGCTCAGCTCCATTGCTCCTTATCAAATATTGAGAAGAGAACTGTTTTAGGGCAAACCTCCATACAGTATTTAACTTAATTATTTCATTTATCTCCTTGAAGAATCCAGAATTTTGATATATTTCCACATTCCCACCATATATGGAAATATGTACCTACCTCCTGACAGCTTCTCCAACATAAATTAGAATATTTAGTATCTTTATGATTTCCTTTCATCAGAGTTAAATGCCATCTCCAGACTAATTTATAAAGGTTTTCCTTTGTCCTTATAGACATACTTTAATATTCTTTAATCCCATATAGTCTTCCACATCTTGGTACTTCTTTCTTTTCCCAAATCATATTTCCATAATGCTTTAAGAACATCTTGCTGGTCCTTTGCTTCTATTAATATCTTATTTACAATCCCTGTCATCTTACTTTCATCTACCTTTTATTTCTGTACTACCATTTCTTCAAATCTTGTAAGATCCCTACATTTACCATGTCTTTTTACTCAGTCTTTAGTCCATTGCTGGATAAGATTAAACAAAGATATTATTTCCAATCCTAATACTGTGATTATTTGCTCTTTATTACTCATCTTATACAACCAGTCTTTTAATCTGATAACTTGTTTCCTCCTTAATAAATTTTCCAAATTCCATTTCAGATTTCCTCCAATTCTACAACTGCATATAATGGATAAATTATTAGAATAAATATTTCTCTATACTTCTTCAAAATTAACATGTTTTTTTGAAAATGAGTTTTCAGTTTTCTTGTTAATGTATTTTAAATGTATTTTTATGCTTTGACTGCACTGTTCATTTGTATTTTATTATTTTTATTTTTTGTTTTGTCAAATTGCATTTTAACTATGTTGTTTGTATATGCTGTAAACTGCCCAGAGTGGACATCTGCCAGATGGGCAGTATAAAAATGGAATAAATAAATAAAATAAAATAAAAATCTTCTGGAACAGATTATGGTCGTAAGTCGAGGCACCACTGTACTGTATTTAGCAGATGTGTAAACCATTAAGGTTCTACTAGAACTCTCTGTTGCTAACTGTGGAAGAAACAGCTTGTTTTTAGAAAATATAGGGGAAAATATTATGCATTTCTTTATTACAGAAGAGCTTGATATTTCCATATGCCAGATTTTCATATTGCACAGCAGTGTTGCCATCTCCGATAAAATTAATAGTTTCATTCTCTAAGCTGATAAGAACACAGACTCCACTGTTTTCTTCCTTAACGAACCTCTTTTCCTGTGACAAAAAGAATATTGATGGAGAAACCCAAACGTTATTGATGAAGCTTGAGTTATTATCTGAATTCACCAGTTTAAACAACAAACATAAGTACATGGAATGGCTAAATCCCCTGACATCAACTTAGTAGGGTAGAAGATCAACCCCTGTAATTTAGCTCTGAGTGAAGATTGATTTGCATAATATGAAAATGATATTGGCCAGCTTTTGGAATCCGTGCTTTGTCTATGTATGCTTCATTTCCATGTTACTAGGAAAGATTCTGTGTCTTCCTATGGAGGACAGATCTCATTCAATTCAAAACACAGAAGAAATTTGTTTGTTGTTTGTTTAAAATAGTTCAGTGCTGACTTTTGAGGCAATTTGTTTCACTCACACTGAGAAGCTGAAACAATAAAATAGAAAAGATAGTTAAAATAACACATTTTAAATAGACACAGCAGAAGAAATCACAGTATTGAAGTGGTTAGTTATTTAAAAAATTAAAAGGAATGAGCCAGAGCAATTAATATTTGTTTGTATATACCTCTCAGGAAGGTAAGAACCATTTCACACGTTAGCCAGGCAAGGCAAATCTAGGTTAGATGATGTATTGACATGACAGTTGCATAAATTACCTCCATCCAGGGCTGGCAAATTCCTGTTGCCTAAGGTTGACAAGACATAGGCTGCTGGCTGAAATCTCAGAGAGCTGCTGTGTGAATCTCCAGCTGGAGAGACAAATCTCAGAGCAAGCAGAAGTAGAGAAGAAGGTTTCATGTCTACGTGGGAGGTGACTGTAACAGCTGGGCACTCATCTCCACTCCTTCCCTCTGGTGTCAGGGCTCATTGGCCCAGCAGTTTGTGTGTTTCTTTCTTGCTCCAAACGATATAGGGGCCCAAGTGCATACCCCTACCAGTCGTCTCCCCAATGCTCTCTCCTCACTCCTGGCATTTTGGCATGTCAGTGTTGGGTCCAGCAAGCCATTTGTAACAAAGGAGGAAATGGATCACCCATGTTAACATCTCATGAGTGTTCTTGTTGCACATGTCCTGTAAAAACTCCTCCCTTCCACTGCTTAACTGCCTTGCCTCTGAGACATCACAACCGGCTGTGCTGTGTCTCAGATTTCAGGAAATGAGATGATACTGGTCCAACAGCTCTGTTGCCGCCTCAGGCAAAGAACAAGAGAGCATCTTACACTTCCCCCTTTGATTCCAAAAATCAGTGGACTGGCTGCTGTACCTAACTTTAGTACTGGTGACAGGAATATGTCCTGTGCTACAACTGAGGATGGTATGTTAGTACAACTCTTGTAGACTATTTAGTGTAGCCCAGTGGGTGGGGAAATCCTTACCAAGGAGCTACACTTGCAAAATTCCAGTTTTGAGAGACAGAATAAGAGAAAGAACGAAAGAAGGAAGGACCCTGTGTTGCCTTGGTAGCAGGAATTAGGAAGTTTTCACCTTGAATTGGATAACCGTTGATACATGTATGCAAAGGATCAACTGGGGGTAAATTTCTTGTGGTTGTACTGGGTGTGCGTATTTTATTTTAGGTCTTTTCATTTCTTTCTTTGGAGCTACACACCTTTATGCCTTCAGACTTTGTAAGACATTTCTACAAGCAACTTCCACTCTGGCACCTTATTGGTACATGGAATTCAAGGGCTATATATTTCAATAGTTTTCATTCAAGTTTTGATTATTGAAATTGTAGCTTCGGCTAAAAATCTGATCTAAAATCTGATCTAAAAATTCAGAACAACGTTCTTTGTGTCGGTAATACTCATTTTCAAAGATAACCCCCTAGAACCAAGATAGTGAGTGGTACAAAAATCAGAACCAACATGGCATGGGGCTAGAAGGAGAATCACAAACACATAATTGCTATAATGGAAGTGTGGAGAAAGTTGGGGTTTGATCTCCACAGGACTATGCATATGACAAATATTGACTGCTATATAGGCATGAGAAGGGAGTTTTAAATGGTGAAAAACAGTATAATTGCTAACATGTGAAAATAAAGGAAAGGGGGAAAAGACATGTTACTGTAAGAATTCCAGATTCCAAGGGATATTTGTGGGATTGGGAAGGAGTTCTGGGAGAAAAGAAAAGATTGTACAGAAATCAGGAAATAATTGCTATGGGTGTAGAAGTCACAGCATCTGGGGGAAAGGAAGCAGGAAAAATGCAGGCAATAATTCTGACAGCAAGGAAGAAGAATTCCAACAGCAACCTCCACCCCTGCCATAAATCTCTCCTCTGAATTCCAACAATAATTGCTAGCTAGACTTTTGCAGAGCAATAGTGCAACTGAGGTTGCAACAGCAGATCACAAAATGAAACATAAAAATGTTTCAGGAGTCACACCCAAACCATCTGTGGAAAGTGCAAGCCAGGGAACTAGTGGAAAATGATAACTTTCCTGAAAATTAAAAAAAAAAGCAACCTTAAAGCTCTAAAATGAAATACAAAGATAGGTAGAAATACACAGTACCACCACAAGAAGTTTGCCCCCTTCACTTTCCCTTCTATACATACTTATTGACATTCTGCTATCTAATTCAAGGGAATAAGGCCTCATTCCTGCCCCTGGGGGATGGAACTCTTCTTCCTCCCTCCTTTACAAGCACAGCCCCATCCTATGTGTTCCAACTTCTTGGATTAAACCAATTAGTTCATAGAATCATAGATTAATTGAGTTGGAAGGGGCCTATAAGGCCATCAAATCCAACCCCCTGCTCAGTGCAAGAATCCAAATCAAAGCAAATCTGACAGACAGTTCTCTAGTTTTTTCTTGAATGCTTCCAGTGTGGTGGAGCACTCACCACTTCCTGAGGTAACTGGTTCCATTGCCATATGCTCTAACAGTTAAGAGATCTTTCCTGATATTCAGCTAAAATCTGGCTTCCCATATCTTGAGTCCATTATTACATGTCCTGCACTGTGGAATGATCTAGAACAGATCCTGCCCCTCTTTTGCATGACTACCTTTCAAGTATTTGAAAAGTGCTATCATATTGCCCCTCAGTCTTCTTTTATCAAGGCTAAACATGCCCAGTTCTTTCAATCTTTTCTCATAGGGATTATATGCTAGTTGAAGTGATACAAGGCAGGTAGTAAACTCTGTCCTCTGGGGAAATACAGAATGGTTTGGTGGGCTGCCACAACTGCTCACTCATCTCTCCCAATTTAGTACAGACTAGGCTCCCCTCATACATGCCTTATTTAGTCTTTACTTACCTGGTTGTCATCTACATGCTTAGGGAAGAGGAACTAGCCCTTCCCTGCTTCATCATCACCTTCTCCATGTAGAGAGCCATGTGTCTGAAGAGACCTCTTGTTCCCATGTACATTCTAATGAAGAGGAATCTTGATTTTCCAGGAAAAGCAGATAGCAGACTTTTTCCTTTTCCCCTTGAAAAACTTAAGCAATTGAACTAATTTGTTGTTCACAAATCATGTTTAAAAAATCCATGTGGTTGACCACTTCAGGCATATTTTCCACATATATGCCTTCAAAGGCATCATTCCAAAACCACTCCCGTTAAGAAAAACTTGGACAAAGGGTCAAGTCACAGACCATCCCTGCTTGTGACTTCCTTCTTCAACCCATAGTGTCTATACCTTTGTAAAGCTTCCAGCAAACTAAAATAATTTTGAAGTGAGTTTGTGGTGGTAGCGTGCAAAACTAGCTGCTTCTGCTTGAGGTCAGCAAGCAAGATTACTACCAAGAGCTGAAGAACAAAGGATGGAACATTGAGGTTATGTAGGTGTTGAGAATGAAAACATAAATAGCCACTGAACAACTCCTTATAAGTGTACACCATCCTTGAAATCTCGGGACTACGTTCACCTCTAGTATGTTATAGAGGTGTGGAGAGAGGGTAGTATATGAGACAAGATCCCTATTGCTCTTTTACAGTTTTGATATCTGTAAGGGATTTCTAATATTTTTAATAGGGTATCATGTCAGAAGCATCCCATTCTTCTCTAAAGCATGAGATTTACAGGCACACTCTTGTGAGGGACCTTTGTGATGGGCCTTTGTGATATCATAGGGGTGCATTCTGTAGCAAAAATAATAAATCAATGTGAAATGGCATGTGTCTGACAGATGATATTGTGACTCTCTGGAGAATGTAAAGGTTAACATGTAAATTCCTGCAGCACTAGCTCCAGAGCATGCAAGATAATGAAAAAGACATGTGCTTCTCAGCATGTCTAAATGGCACGTATTGAAACCATGCAAATAACCCCCAAAACCTAGATGGTCAGATTTGCAGCATCTTTTTCTCTAAAATTTCATGTCCAAACAGAGAGACCTGGAGAATGGACCGGAAGACCTGACTCTTCGGGCCAAAACTGGAGACCTGGCTACTCTAAAGGAGTCTGAGAAGAAAATCAAAGATGGCTTTAATTTAAAATGTAAAGCTGGGGCTCTGTTTTTTATGATGTCACAGACAATATATACTGTGAGCCAACTCTTCCTTTCTTCAATTCACCCTTCTGTGTTATCTGGCTGGCTGTCTTTTTATCTTTCAAACTGAGTTTTAATCTTCTAGGCAGTATTTGTGAATTAACAAAATGAACATACTTTTATGTGAATTCTCAGACTAGTTACTGAAAACATCCAAAGGCTATAGACACAGCATGACCCTTTCTCCCGGTACAGATTTGGGGTTATTTTCACATGGAAATATATATATACATATGCTTGTCTCCGCTACACATTCAAAAAACCAACAATCCAACGACACCCTCCCCCAAACAACATTTTCCATTTAAGACCCATTATTCATCTCTGGTTCCTGATATCTCTGCAAGTGAATTCATCTCCCTGCTGTTGCTATGGGGGAGGGGAGGGGAGAGGATGAAGGAGAGGAATGTATGGTGCATATATTGCTAAATTCTCAGACCTCCTTAAACTGCTCAGAGAAGCATGTCTAATCTAGCCACGCACTATTCAAAACATGTGCAAGGCTCAAAGAAGAAGGAGGGAGGAAGCGTCACACATATCAAGATGCATAATATAGTCATGTTTATTCCTCAGAATGTTTTTTTTTTTAAAGCAATCTCTTTTCAGTTCCCACATCCTTGTCAGGCATCCTTGAGATCAGTATTTTAGAGACTGATCCAGTACTTATCTATATCCATCCGTGGTAGGATCTAATGGAATGAATGTGTCTGTTCTTGTGAATAAATGTTTTGATGAGCCCATCTTAAGGGCCGGAATCTTAAGAAAAGAGATACAATGGGTGTTTGTGCTCCTTCCTGGCTGAAATTGTAGGAGGTTTACCAAAACATTCACCCAGACTGCTTGTGAGTTATGTGGCATCAACTGGTTTTCTCTCTCTCTCTCTCTCTCTCTCTCTCTCTCTCTCTCTCTCTCTTTCTCTTTTTTTTTCAGTAGTCTTCAGTTACCATCTTGGCTGATAAAGAGCGATGTTTGTGGCTTCAACCAGGCCAATGCCATCCCTTACAAATCCACCCAGTAAGCTGCTTGCAATCCCCACATCAAGGCATTGATTTTCATGAAAATGATGACATTGGCATGCCTGCTGGCATTTATCACCCTACGTCACTGTGTTTATCCCCATGAATTAGTCAGATTTCTCCTTCTTATATCACATTTGTGTAGAAGGTAGACGTGAAAGAAAGAGCCAATAAGCCATTTCATTTGTGTCAGTAGGGGGGAGAGGGAGGTTTCAACTAATACCCATTTGTTGAGATGGTGCTGTTTTGCAAAGAAAAGAAATGGTTTGATATAAAGGACATTGAATAATTTATGCAATATTTAATAATGCAGTAAACCAGGGGGAGTTCAGCAAGACAGGCATGGCACTCTAAATTATTTGCCTGCCTTGCTTCTACAAATAACACACACACACCTATCTAACTTAATGCTATTAGAGCAAACAATAAACCCAAAGAGAAATACTGCCTAATTGAAAATGAAACAAAGATACAACAGGTAAATCAAGGCTGTCGAGTCTACAACACTGATGGAAAATAATGTAACTTATTGCCATATATATTTTAATAGAGCTAAAATAAAGCTCAGGAAGGACTAATCTTCATTCATCAAACAAGGTATATCTTGATCCCAGATCTAGAGCTCTCATACGATCATTGAATCTACTTGAACTGGATAGTAGCAAGTATGAGATGATAAATGACTAAAAATTTAGTCTGCAAAGTGTTGGAAGCAATTATGTTTTGGAACGACAAATTGCACCACAACATATTCAGTGTTTTTCCAATGTACTCAGTTATGAGTTCCTATCTCATAAAACATCCTTTAATACGCCCTCTGAAATATTGTCTGGCCATAATATGCAGAAGCACACATTCTCTTTTATCTTGTCTGATTTTCCCCACCCACCATCTGCATTTTATACTTAAAGCTTATTCTTCTTTAAAACACAGTAGAGAAGGCAATTTTCTGGCGTGAGTTTTTTCAGAGAGATTAAAAATTACGTATCTGCATTTTATATTCAAACAGCTAGATATCTGATGCATATTCTGTGACACAGGTCTTTATATATACATAAAAATTACTTTGATAATGCAAAATTTGAACGGGCACCCGTATAAATGTACATACACATAGTAAGCTTTTTTTAAAAAAAAGAAAGAAAGAAAATCAGGCCCTCTCTTCAGCATATTTTCCATGTTTTATTCTCAGTTTCCTTGGTCTCCATAAAATCACCTTCCACATACCTTAAGAGGACAGGTATGTGTAAACCAACCTTTCCCTGTTTTGAGAAGCATAAATAAAGTTCTGTAGTGTTTCACAATTTCTAGATGCACATTGAAGAAACTGGATTCATTTTTGGAATGATATATGGATTTCTGATGTAAAATTTTCAGTGCAGGAAATCTGTGGCATTACCACAGTTTGAGATCATCCTTTAAGTAATAGAGATGGATTAGACGTATAATATAACTCCGTCTAAGGACTGGATTATTCAGGAAGTCGCCAACACATAATCAATCCATTCCTCAGTGCATCACAGCTAGAAATCAGCTGTGCAATCTCACAGGCAACTAGAAAGAAAATAGTCCATATATAAGTCCATCCAGGAAGCCAAGCCAAGGCCAATAGTTAATATGATTGACATAGATCAGACATAATGTCACATCTTGAAATGACAGCCTTATCGAAAATAATTAAGCATAACTATTGGGGGAAACATGTATTTATTTATTTATTTTTATTTATTTAAAATATTTTTACCTTGCCTTTTTCTTTAACAAGAACTGAAAGTGGCTTACAGCATTAAAAAGACAAATTTTAAAAGCAGAAACAATAAGTATATAAATATTTAAACAGAATTAAACAAATACTATATTAACAATGGTAAATAAAATCAAACTAAAAATACATTTAAAAGCAACAAGGCAGAATAAGTCATTTTTTAAAAACACCCTCTCAGATATCCAGTCACTAAGGGAAAGCCTGCCTGAAGAAAAAGGTCTTTGGCTGCTTGCAGAAGGACAGCAAAGATGGGGCGAGCCTGGCCTACCGTGGGAGGAAATTTCCAAATCTGGGAGCAGCAACAGAGAAGACCCTCTCCCATGGCCCCACCAAGGGCACCTGTGAGGGTGGTAGGACTGAGAGAAAGGCCTCCCTTGATTATCTGAACACTGGGTGGCTCATAAAAAGAAATGTAGTCCTTGAGATAGCTTGTATACACGTATAACTGTAGTTTCATGTAGTTCTGTTACATTACACCTCCCTGTTTTTTTCTTATTTTTGTGTGTTCCTCATTTTTTTCAAAATTTCTTTTGCAAATATAACCAAACATAAGGCAGCTTCTGTCCAACAATCAGATTTGATCTTATGCACAACAGGCCGATGGGATTCATATTGTTTCAACTGCACTTTTCTCCTCTAAATACCATGGAAATCTATATAGTGTTAATGTCTATAATCTCATCTCAGTTTCTAGATCTAGACAATTGACCACTCTTTGCTTGGTTTTTCTAGAGATCAAAAAGTTCTGTGATCAAAATCTTTTTCAGTCCTTATTCACATCAAGTAGCATCATCGTATCTAGTCTGGGACTATGCCAGTGGTCAAAAAGATCGCACACACACCCTTTTTTTGCCAGGAGCATAGTTTTGGTTCTACATGATAACCTATGTGTTGTGAGAAAGCCATGAAAAATACTTTTATCACATCACCTTCAGATCTGTAGAAAGACAGCGAAAAAAACAAAACAAAACCTTATCTTCCACCTCCTTGACATTCATGTGTTGAGTGAACACCTTCATAGTTATTTGTGAGAGATAGTTTATTGAAAGGACCTGATTCTGCACTGCTACCTGCTCCTTTCAAAGGTCCATATTAATCTGTGGGCGTGCATGGACAAAGCTAGCAAAGGCAAGATGTTGAGACTGGAGATGCAACATGATCCAACTTCCACTCTGTATCCTTCATTTGTAGCCCTGGTTCAATCCTTCTTATAGTATATGTGCTTCACATGCAATGTAGGGGGAGGGCCACCATGCTAGCCCCAGCCCCCTTCACTGTCACTTTTATCACATGAAACTGACAGTCAAAAGACAAAGAGGCTGTTCCATATGTGTAGGCAATCCACATGAGCCATAACATGGAATGTTTTTATATATACTGTATATATATATACTGTATATATATATCTGTTCTGGCTCACATGGTGAATCTACATGGATAGAACTGCCTCCCTCTCCTTAGACTGTTGTTTTCACTTGATAAAGTGATGATGCAGGGAGACAGGGCTGTTATTTTCTCCTTACTGCATGTGGAGGAAACCTATTTTAAGGGTGACTGAATAGCGCTTGTGTAAGACAAGAAAAGAGATGGTGGCATTAATGCTTATATAGTGCAAGCGTCAAAGGGTAAGTCAGAATCAGCGTGGTGGCACATAATTATTATTATTTTATTATTAGTGCAAACCTCTCCTCAGGGACTTTATAAGGGGAAAATAGATTAGCATTTATGACACTGAAAACTACATTTTTAGTTCTATTTTAGAAATATTGTGTGCCAGAAGCCTGAGCAAGGGAGGAGCTCACCCCAGAATGTTAAGCTGATCCACCTATTCCAGCTCAGATCATGAGCTGCTGGGCTTCAGCCTAAGCCATCTGACACTAGAGAAACAATATTTTCCCCAGGTATATTCCATTACAACAGAATGGTTTCTTTCTATTGCAGTGTGTGGGGCACAGAGTTGTAGCCACACCATAATTTTCCTGTAGTCAGCACTGTTAAAAGGTTTCTCTTGTTAGTTAATTGCAAGCTTCTGTGAAGAGTACTGAGGAAATTTTGTCAAGTCTTAAACTAGACATCATTTGAAACATGGTTAATTAATTTATTGAAAAACACTGTCCAAGTGATGGATTTATTGATCTAATTAATTTACTAGATCTCCATTGCCTCAGCAGTCTTAAGGTCTTCCTGTTCCAACAGCACAAAATCTTGGTACAATCATTGTAGCTTAGTTGTTATGGAGGCTGGATATTATTTCTGTTTCTATCAGTTCCTATTAACATAATGGATAACCCTTTAATGTTTAGCAGAAGACATTATGAACAATGTTGATAATACAAATTATAGATAGTTGCTAATAAGCCCTGGATTTTAACCCAAGATTTCCTGAACTTTAGTAATGTGTGCAATTAAATGACCAATATACATAAATATGTAAAGAAATATATAAACATTAACTTGAAATGCCAGCAATACGTACATATCAAATTAACAATCCTTAGGCAAGCAATCAGACGATTATCACATCTACTATTGTGGGCAAGAATTCCGTAGAAGAAATGGAGTAGCCCTCATAGTCAACAAAAGAGTGGGAAAAGCTGTACTGGGATACAATCTAAAAAATGATAGAATGATTTCAATACGAATCCAAGGCAGACCTTTCAACATCACAGTAATCCAGGTTTATGCACCAACCACCGATGCTGAAGAGGCTGAAATTGACCAATTCTATGAAGACTTACAACACCTTCTAGAACTCACACCAAAGAAAGATGTTCATGTCTTTTTAGGGGACTGGAATGCTAAAGTAGGGAATCAAGAGATAAAAGGAACAACAGGTAAATTTGGCCTTGGAGTTCAAAACGAAGCAGGGCAAAGGCTAATAGAGTTTTGTCAAGAGAACAAGCTGGTCATCACAAACACTCTTTTCTAAAAACACAAGAGGCGACTCTACACATGGACATCACCAGATGGGCAATACCGAAATCAGATTGATTATGTTCTCTGCAGCCAAAGATGGAGAAGCTCTATACAGTCAGCAAAAACAAGACCTGGAGCTGATTGTGGCTCTGATCATCAGCTTCTTATAGCAAAACTCAAGCTTAAACTGAAGAAAGGAGGAAAAACCACTGGGCTAGTCAGGTATAATCTAAACCAAATCCCTTATGACTACACAGTGGAAGTGAAGAACAGATTTAAGGAACTAGATTTGGTGGACAGAATGCCTGAAGAACTATGGCTGGAGGCTTGTAACATTGTACAAGAGGCAGCAACAAAAACCATCCCAAAGAAAAGGAAATGCAAGAAAGCAAAGTGGCTATCCAACAAGGCCTTACAAATAGCAGAGAAGAGAAGGGAAACAAAATGCAAGGGAGATAGGGAAAGTTACAGCAAATTGAATGCTTACTTCCAAAGAATAGCAAGGAGAGACAAGAGGGCCTTCTTAAATGAACAGTGCAAAGTTATAGAGGAAAATAATAGAAAGGGAAAAACCAGAGATCTGTTCAAGAAAATTGGAGATGTTAAAGGAACATTTCGTGCAAAGATGGACATGATAAAGGACAAAAATGGGAGGGACCTAACAGAATCAGAAGACATCAAGAAGAGGTAGCAAGAATACACAGAGGAATTATACCAGAAAGATCTGGATGTCCCGGACAACCCAGATAGTGTGGTTGCAGACCTTGAGCCAGACATCCTGGAGAGTGAAGTCAAGTGGGCCTTAGAAAGCATGGCTAACAACAAGGCCAGTGGAGGTGATGGCATTGCAGTCGAACTATTTAAAATCTTAAAAGATGACGCTGTTAAGGTTCTACACTCAATATGCCAGCAAGTTTGGAAAACTCAGCAGTGGCCAGAGGATTGGAAAAGATCAGTCTACATCCCAATCCCAAAGAAGGGCAGTGCCAAAGAATGCTCCAACTACCGTACAATTGCACTCATTTCACACGTTAGCAAGGTTATGCTCAAAATCCTACAAGGCAGGCTTCAGCAGTATGTGGACCGAGAACTCCCAGAAATACAAGCTGGATTTTGAAGGGGCAGAGGAACTAGAGACCAAATTGCTAACATGTGCTGGATTATGGAGAAAGCCAGAGAGTTCCAGAAAAACAGCTATTTCTGCTTCATTGTCTACGCAAAAGCCTTTGACTGTGTTGACCACAACAAACTATGGCAAGTTCTTAAAGAAATGGGAGTGCCTGACCACCTTATCTATCTCCTGAGAAAACTATATGTGGGACAGGAAGCAACAGTTAGAACTGGAGATGGAACAACTGATTGGTTTAAAATTGGGAAAGGAGTACGACAAAGCTGTATATTGTCTCCCTGCTTATTTAACTTATATGCAGAATACATCATGTGAAAGGCAGGACTGGATGAATCCCAAGCCGGAATTAAGATTGCCGGAAGAAATATCAACAACCTCAGATATGCAGATGATACCACTCTGATGGCAGAAAGTGAGGAGGAATTAAGGAACCTCTTAATGAGGGTGAAAGAGGAGAGTGCAAAACATGGTCTGAAGCTCAACATCAAAAAAACTAAGATCATAGCCACTGGTCCCATCACCTCCTGGCAAATAGAAGGGGAAGATATGGAGGATTTTACTTTCTTGGGATCCATGATCACTGCAGAGGGTGACAGCAGCCACGAAATTAAAAGACGCCTGCTTCTTGGGAGGAAAGCGATGACAAACCTAGACAGCATCTTAAAAAGCAGAGACATCACCTTGCCGACAAAGGTCCGCATAGTCAAAGCTATGGTTTTTCCAGTAGCGATGTATGGAAGTGAGAGCTGGACCATAAAGAAGGCTGACCTCCAAAGAATTGATGCTTTTGAATTGTGGTGCTGGAGGAGACTCTTGAGAGTCCCCTGGACTGCAAAAAGAACAAACCTATCCATTTTGAAGGAAATCAACCCTGAGTGCTCACTGGAAGGACAGATCCTGAAACTGAGGCTCCAATACTTTGGCCATCTCATGAGAAGAGACGACTCCCTGGAAAAGACCCTGATGTTGGGAAAGCGTGAAGGCAAGAGGAGAAGGGGACGACAGAGGACGAGATGGTAGGACAGTATCATCGAAGCTGCCAACATGAATTTGACCCAACTCCGGGAGGCAGTGGAAGACAGGAGGGCCTGGCGTGCTCTGGTCCATGGGGTCACGAAGAGTCAGACACGACTTAACAACTAAACAACAACAACATAGGCAAGCAAAAATTACATTTTTAAAATTATGTTCAAAAATAACCTTCTAGTCCTAGTCTTTGTGGAAATGCAGGACTTAACACAGCTGCCAATACGTGTGTGTGTATGTGTGTGTGTGTGTGTGAGAGAGAGAGATGTGCTAGTTCCAGCCAATTGATAGTTATTCTAATAGGGTTTTCACTCTTAACTGAGATATTTAATGAGTGGTTTTATCAGTGCCAACAGCTTCCACCACTGAGTTTCCAGAACCAGTTGATGATTTGAATCCAGGTCTCCTGAGTTGTAGTCCATCACTCTATCCACTACATCACACTGCAATACTTGTAAGATGTACCATTGTTTTAGGGGACTAAAACTCCCAGATTCCTCAACTAAAATGCAGTATCTTTTTCGAGGTCTGTTAACACACGAAGTCCAGAACATATAACTTTGAAACGTGTAGATTTATACTAACATCTGGTAACCCAGATTATGACAGAATTAGTACTATAGGATGACATGACCAATATTTCCAAGAGATAATCACAAGGAATAGTATCCATTTTCAGTAATAATGAGGAGGAGGAGCAGGAGGAGAAAAGTATATAAACATGGTGGGGACATGATGAATACAAATCAACCCACTGTTCCCACTGATAATGGAAACAAACCTATTGTTTTAAAAGCAAAATTGAAGAGAAACCTGTTCCTCTAAATTTCACTTCTCCCATCACAGGAAAAAAATAATAATTTCCAGACCTTAAAGAAACTGCCTGCATTGCATGAAGACAGTCACATGACTAGCCTTGTGTCACGCTGCAAGCTGAAGAGCAAGTCGAAGCCTGCAGACAGTGTCTTCCATTTTCAGTCACTGCAGGCAGAGGAGGAGGGATAAGTGGAGCAAAGGCCCAGTGAGGCAGAGCTAATCTGAGAGGACAGTTCATGCTTGTTATAGACCCATTGCTGATAATAAAATCTGAATCAAACTGCCGACTGGAATCCACTGGAGACTTTCGACTTCTTTAATATTTAAAGTTATGGAAGCACTTGACACGGAGGTGGATCAAATATCACTCGTTTGCGTGCAAATACTTACTTAGGCAACCCGCAGCCGCCCAATCTGTGGAGAAATGGCCAAGTGGAGGACCACGTAAAGGCAACTAATTATGATGTTCCATTACTCCGGCCTAACTGTCATAAATTGGCCCTGACTAGTCATGGCTGATTTACTTCAATTAGTCTTCACAGGCTCAGAGAGCTATGACAAATTTATGTTTTGGCTGCAAGAAAGTGGTAGCAATCACGAAACCACCAAAACATCAAAACAGAAGGGAGTGTAGCCTGTTAACATGCAGACTGCTCAATTCCCAAGGCTGAGCATCCAGCTTAGTTCAGCTGACTGACTTGCAGAGAGGCCCTCACATTGCTCACAAGCCACTTAAAGCTCTTACGTTGGCACTGGAACTGGAAGAGGAGGAGACAAATATGGGCCTTTGCTCTCCCCCCCCCCCCCCATAGCTGTTCTTTACAGTTTTAACAGAAGGCTGCCTCCTTTGAGTGGTGGCAGGGGGGAAAGTGTCTCATTTAATAAAATAATATAATGTAAGGAGGGTCTTTAAAGAACTGACGTAAGCACACATAAATCATTCATTTTATTATATTTATCATTGTACACACAGACTAAGGAACAGAGCTATAACTAAAGACATACAAAGGGAAGTACTCCCATATGTTGTTGTGACATGCCACCAAATTGCTTCAGTCCCATGGCGACCCTAAAAAAAATCTCTATGGTATGTAAGCTGTTTAATACATTTCTGTGGCCAAGCAGGGATTGGAACCCAAGCCTCCTGACACATGTCCTAGTCCAACACTCTATACCAGTGGTTCCCAACCTTGGGAAATTCAGGTGTTCTTGGACTGCAATTCCTAGAAACCTCAGCCAGCACAACCAGTGTTGAAGGATTTTGAGAATTGCAGCCCAAAACATCTGGATTACCCAAGGCTGGGAATCACTGCTGTATTCAATGCACTACCCTGGCTCAAAATATAAGAACTAGGCTGCATGGAAAGGTGGTTCCTGTGATCATGGGAGAAAGGAGTTGAAAGTAAGTGTGAAGAGATAATGAGTTACACAGTGTGGTCCTTTGCCCATGCCTACATGCCGTGTTTCCCCGAAAATAAGACAGGGTCTTATATTAATTTTTGCTCCAAAAACGCATTAGGGCTTATTTTCAGGGGATTTTTTTTTTCATGTACAACAATCTACATTTATTCAAATACAGTCATGTCATCTTCTTCTGGTTGCTGCACAATGGTGGAGGGCGGGGTTTCACTTAAGTGGGGCTTATTTTTGGGGTAGGGCTTATATTACGAGCATCCTGAAAAATCATACTAGGGCTTATTTTCAGGTTAGGTCTTATTTTCGGGGAAACAGGGTATATGTGCAGAGGTCCTCTACATGAACTGGATCTCAAGCCAATTTCATTCTCTCCCACTGTGTGGAGAAATCTGTGCCTGCTATGGTAAATAGCATCAGTGTCTGCCAGGTCCTGTTTTATTTATTGTTTCAATATAAACAGATGGACATACTGTATTGCAGTGGCATTGCTGCACACATAAGTTATGCAAACATGCCATGATGCAGCATTCACCCTGTGGATACTCCTGGTGGCTAACCAGCACAACCCAATAACACCCCCATATATTCCTTCAGTACAAGGAAAGGTTCAGATTAGCCCCCTTCCTGATGAATTGATTAAAAGTCATTTCATATGCTAACACTAATTGCAACACAATGGTTAAAGGAGAAATGGGGGGGGCGCATTTTCATATTTACAGTCTTAGATATGCAGCAAGAATATGGTTACATGTAACATCTACACCTTCTCTCTCTCTCTCTCTCTCTCTCTCTCTCTCACACACACACACACACACACACACACACACACACACACACACACACACATTATAAAAGCATCAGCAGATGCTTCTACACGTAATCAGTTTGCAGCCCATTTTAGACAAAAGACTGAAGCCATCCATCAGGATCAGGATCTTTCCAACATAGCGGTAGGCCAGGTTGAGATGTCCAGTGCACTGTCTTGTCCTGTTTTATTGGATCAGTTTATTGGGAGGTGCCATAGTGCTTGCTTGTTGCAGGTCCATCGCTACCACGCTCAATCCTTGTCTGGCTTGGCTTCTAAAAGCAGCCAAGGAAGTGATGGTGGAATGGGCCACCCATGTCATCAGTTCTTCCTTGCAGGAAGGGGTTTTACCTGTTTAAAGGAAACTATTGCTAGGCTCATTCTGAAAAAGCCAAATCTAGTGACAGGCAATTTGAACAACTTTAGGCCTGTTGCAAATATCCCAGACTGGAATGGATCTAAAGAGTTGGATTCCTGGAGGAAACAGACTCTTTAGATTCATTCCAGTCTGGGTTCAGGTTGCAGCATGGCACTGAGATGGCACCAGTCATGCTAGATGATGACCTGTTAAGGGAGGCCAACTGGGACAATACTGTATGACCCTGTTGGTCCTCCTTGATCTCTCAGCTGCCTTCAATATCATTGACCATGGTATCCTCCTGGATAGACTTTCATGGTTGGGGACTTGGTGGCCTTGCATTAAGCTGGCTCCAGTCCTTCCTTGATGGTCAACTCCAGAGGGTGCAGCTTCAGGAGGCTGTTTCGACCCCATTGGTTCTCAGCTGTGGAGTCCTGCAGGGGTCAAATCATTTCCTCAGTGCTGTTTAACATCTGTACGAGGCTGCTGGGAGAGGTCATCAGGAGATTTGGAGCTTCATATCATCAGTATGTAGATGATATGCAGCTCTATCTCTCCTTCAATCCATCTGCAGTAGATGCCATCTGGTCCCTAGAAAGCTGTTTGGTCACAGTTCTGGACTAGACAAGGAAGAACAAGCTGAAGCTGAATCCATACAAAATGGAAATCATGTTGGGGGGGTATCTCCCCTAAATCTACCTGTTGGGGTTATCCCTAAACTTGGGGGATTTACACTCCCTGTCAAGGACCAAATGCACAGTCTAAGTGTGATTCTAGACCCAGTGCTGACCATGGAAAAACAGGTCTCCACTGTGGTGTGCTCTGCCCTTTTCAAATTTCTGCCTAGTTGGCTGCTCATCTGATCCAGTTCTCACAGAGCTAACACCTGTGGGTATTGACACCTCAAGAAGCTGCAAAATATAAACTAGAAATCAGACTTTCTCAGCAGTGGCACCCCACTTGTAGAATGCTCTCACACAGGAGTTACAACCTTCGTGCCTTCAAAAAGCTTCTGAAACTGAGATGTTTAGGGAAGCTTTTGGGAAGGTTGTCCCCAATTAATTGGGACAGTGGATGGAGGAGGAGAGGAATGCTGATTATATGTTTTGAAATTTTTATTTTGTCACCATCTTGGTTTGTGTGTTTATCTCTGGGATAGTCTAGTATTTTAAAGTAATTTTATAATTTCTGTTTCTTTTATTTCTTGTGCACTGCCCAGAGTGGTGATTTGCTAGATGAGTGATAAATAAATAAATAAATAAATAAATAAATAAATAAATAAATAAATAAATGTATAGAGTAGGCAGCATATGTGTGTCCCTGTTTCTTTTCAGTTTTACAAAAGAAAATATGGACAAATATACTGTCAGCAACAAGAGCAGCACAGTTAGTAATAGTTAGATCTGTTTTTGGACCATGTCAGTTTTGTGTATGATCCTTCATAAATCCATTCCAGTCTGTTTCCACATTAACCTGCGACTTTAAAAATAAAAATGAACAAAATCTGTATTTAAATACAAATTTAAATGCAGGGCTTTGAACAGATTTTATTTTAAAATGCACATTTCTAGATGACATTTTGATCAGCTTTTTGAATCAGCAATTTGATCACAAAATTCATAGAAGCGCAAAATGCAAAGCATTGCTTTGGTCTGATCTACATACTAGTCTAGGTGGTGTGAATCACTTGTGTCAGAATTAGCCAAAACAAAATTCCACAGGCGCTCCCAATTACAGTATAACCTCACAATTCAAAAGTATGTTACAGTTATAAACATATTTTGTCTGAAGTAGTGGATTATAATCCACCAAAGCGCCCACTTCAATGAGTCTGTCAGGTGTAAAAAGGCCACAAGACTTGATCTTTTTTGCCTGCTTTTGAATATCATGCATTTATGGACAGCCTGAGTCATATGGGATCTTAAAAACCATTTGATAATAGGCAGTTATGTCAGCACATATGATATTATGTCACCTCCTTTCTGATTTTCACATTCACCTCTTTCTCCATTATGCTCTTTATTTAGGAGCATAAACAAGACAGCCATATTAAAGTAAGAGCTTGCAGATTTCATGTGAATTCAACTGCTCTGCTAAGGATTAATTTACACATGTCTGGAAATTAAAAGCATTCATTTGCTTCCTGTTAATCAGCTCAGTGCCACCCTTCTTACTGTGTGCATATGTACTATTCCCAGCTCATCTGCCACCACTCACATTCTGCTATTTGCTGAAAGAAAAAACTGGCATCATAGAGCTATCTCCCCTCAGAGAGCAACTGTCACTCTCATCATTTACCCGCATTGCACTGCCTATTTACCAATGGAGCTCCTTACATTTGGTTTCCGTAAAGTTTGTTTTGCATCACATGTATTGTTAGAAAGGAATGTTTTTACTGGGCAATTGGCAATACGCACTCAGAATTACCAAAGTGTGGTAATAAGTACAAACCATTTCAGGAAATAAGTCTTGTTGTAATGTTCACCTGGACTTGAATTGTTGTGCCATGCCACTTGCACTTTTGACCCCAAGTTTGACAAAAGCTGGGACAAATGTTCAAAGTAGTATCACCGGGATGGACAAGGTCATTTGTGCCAGCCACCCATAGGATCAAAGTAGTTAGCAGTTCTGGACAGAGCGTGGGTGTCCTCCAGGGTGTTGTTTTGTTTTTGTCTGCAGTTGAACACAAAATGTGCAGTTGGCAAAATAAATGTGCAGTTTGATACTGATAGTGCATATTTGAGGAACTGGGGAAAACATATTGTATGTTTGCATGTATGTATGTATGTATGTATGTATTAAGAACAGGGATGCCATGTAACACAGATATGAGTAAAATGTTTTCCATTTCTATAATTAAAGAAAATTAGCTGTGTTAAGAACAAATCTTACTCTTGACTGAACCTCCTCTTCTTTTTCATTTCCATGAAAATAGTGTTTAACTGTATCCTTGTAAATACTCTTAACATATTGGTTTGTTGCACATTCCATGTTCCTTCTTTTGCGGCCAGTGTAAAAGAGCTGGTTTGGGGTCCCATTCAGCAATTGATTTCATACTATACTGGATATAGAATGGATATTCTGTTTCCACAGATGGTTGGGCCATGCTTTTACTTCTGAGCATAACGATCATTCTTCTCAAGATCAGTAACATGAGGTTTGGTAGTAAGTATGGAGGCAAAGGTTATAATGATGTTCTTCTGATTCAACTATCCTGTGGGGAAAATTCACCTTTCTTATCAAAGTCTTTCAACACCTGAATGTTTGGTATGTCTTCATCCTCCATTCCATCCCCAGATTCAGGTCAGTGGCCAAAATATGGAACACCTAATTGAAATTTGCATCTGGGTAAAGAATGATTTGCCAACATTGATGAAATCGTCATCCTGGCCCCTTCACCGGCAACCTTTAAGAAACTCTTTAAAACTTGGCTATTCAGACAGTCCTTTCAGATTATTCCACCAACAGAATGCAGAAAACTTACCAGCTACTAAGTTATTTCGCCACTGCCATTTTGAATGTTTTTAATAAATGTCTTATTGTAATTAAATTATATTAGTATATGTCCATTCATTTTATATTATTTTGAAGTCCAATGTCCATTTAATTTAATGTTGCTTTATTATAATTGTTGATTGTTGTTTTATTCTTTGTAAACTACCCAGAGATGGGTGGTATATATATAGTATAAGGAGCACCACAGATTAATGGCTAATACCCAAGATGTATATGCTGTTTGCATTGAAGTGATTGAGTCTCTCAATGACTGGATTGATTGATTGATTGATTGATTGATTGATTGATTGATTCATTCATTCATTCATTCATTCATTCATATATATATGAATATATATATGAATTTAGATATTCAGTGGTTTAGATATTCATATATATTCATATATATGAATATATATGAATTTATATGAATGAATGAATGAATGAATCAATCAATCAATCCAGTCATTGAGAGACTCAATCACTTCAATGCAAACAGCATATACATCTTGGGTATTAGCCATTAATCTGTGGTGCTCCTTATACTTTCACAACCTCTCTGTAATTAAAGAGAGAGAAAGGAATACTCTGCCCATTGTGTCTCAAAACAACAGCAATGAAAGTTTGAATGCTTCAGAATATTCCTTCAGTTCCTGTGTGTATGCACCCAAGCCAGAAAAAGTAGCAGATTGTACCTAGCAACTGAAAAACATGTCTCTCCTCATTGATAGTATCACACATATTTTTCCATGACAGATTGGACCTGTGGATGGAGTACCAAATCTTGATGAGTGGCATGTTTTTGCTTTGTTTATTTTTTCAAATAACTGGAACAATATTGCTTCCTCTCCAGTCTTAACTGGTGCTCCATTGGTCCCAATCAAAAGGCATGTTTGAAAATGTGCTGTATGACAGTGCTGTTTCTTATTCCATTCCCATCTGGATAGGTCAGTGGCTTAGATCTCTGGCTGTGGAGCCAGAGGTTGGGAGTTTGAATCCCCACTGTGCTTCCTTGACAGGGGCTGGGCTCGATGATCCATAGGGACCCTTCTGGCTTTGCCGCTCGAAGGTGGTGGGGGTGATTGTTATATCTTCAGTTGCAGACATGAAGCCCTGTGATAGACGGCTCCTCAGCTCTTGTGCTCCCTATTTCTCTTTTCATCCAGATCAGTTTCGTCGACTCATATCCTCCATACTTATCCATCACAGTCCAGTGACAGGGCTAGTTTGTGTGTGTCCTCATACAACTTCTTCCAGAGAAGCTCCTGTTCACTATCTATGATTCACTGTATGAAATCATCTTGTCTATTTAGGTTTCCAATAGGAGATAAATAAGAACATAATTTAGTGGCTTCAGTGAACTGAAAGAGAATGCCTCTTTCTCTGATACGTAGAAAACTGACTCACAACAGCATGGGTGATTCAGAAGGAGAAACATAAGTCTCAGAATGTAAGAAAATAAATCAACCTTGATTTCAATTTAAAATTACCCAACACATTTTGGCCTGAATTTATGCCTTTCTTCAGAGGCTGCATAAAATAAAACAAAGTGGCAGGGGGCAACACACTAACATCTTTACATTTTTACATTGCAATACATATAACCATCTAAAACTTTATACATTATTCACAGTGAGAATATTCTTCCAGCATATTATTATATTTAATTGACAAATGTAGCCATTATATCTTGCACATACTGTTGATTTTGGGGTCTATATTAATTCTTTTCCCTTCATTTGGTCTGTGCACAGCTCTCTTTTGTGTTAGGACACAAAAGATCCCCTACTTATGAATATTATCTTACACATATTTGTTATCTTACAAATATTTGGGGTCACTTGATTAATCCACAGACTCCTGATTAGCAAGGTGAGTATATGAAATAACTTCTTCTCCTCATAACAGCTTGGGCAAGAGCTGAATGAAAACTTAAGATGAGTGTTTTGGCACCTCCATTCACTTGAACTATTAGACCTGCAGACTTTTTGGCTAGACTTTCTGATCCTTTGCAGATAGGTCTGCCAGTATTGCTGGTCTGAAAAGCTTGTACTGCAAGGGTGGGAGAGGTATATGATGATTCCTCACAGCTTCAGCATGATATTGGTTACCAAAAGATCACCTGTAGTGTCTTTCTAAAAAGTCATCCCTTTTCTGTGGCTATGGCAGACATATTTGAAGTGCTCAAGAAGCTCTACAGTATGTTCTGCATTGCTGCAGTATTCAACAAAGTGACATCCTTGGACATACATAATTAGAGAAGGATGCTTTCTGCCCCTTTTGCCCTCTTTCTCCAGTTTATGTGTTGATCCCATGTCTACAGCAGGGATGGTTTGCAAGCTGTGGGTGGTCCAAGTATTGCCCCTGTTGCAAACTTATATGTTGTCTTGGGTGCTGCAAGGACCCTTCCTCAAGTGACTGGAATTTCCACCATCTGGAAGGTCATCACAAAGGTGTTTTTAAATAGGAATAAGAGATGTGATTATCCTGTTTTTAACCTACATGCATGCCCTGAGCACATGGATGCCCAGACAACAGTGCCATGTAGTATCAGGAGTCATCTCACTTCCTCCTTGAGTTAACAGTAACCAGTACTGAAATTCTACACCCTCTGGTGATAGCAGTGTGAAATCGACTGGTTTAAGCCACGAAGATGTGCCTAACAAGCTGTTATGGTGAAAATGGGAGAAGATGGGAGCAGAAACATCAGATGATCTCAATAGTAATCAGAGCAACCACCGAGCCAGAATATCTAAAAATTGCCCTTTTACTTCCTCCGGCTACTTAGAACTTGCTGATCATGCAAACTCCTAAGTAATCCAGCCTTTCTGACTTCTGAGGAAAATGTAAGATGCGGGCTCCAAGAAGTAGTATTTGGTGTATCCTGTAAGTCATAAGCTCCAGCCAACCATCAGTTTGGCAGTTCTGAGACTACAATTAACTAAATTGCTTGGGTTTCCCTTTTTTGATGTGTTGCTGCTGACAGATATGAGTTCGAAGTAGTGCTTTAGAGTCTTGTTGGCATCAGACTCAAATGCTTACTTGTTGCAATGTGTCTGTCAAGTGATTTTTTTTCTGTTTGCAAGTTGCATGGCTTTTTTATCATGAGGAATTGGTTTATTTCCATTTTTCATAATGGACAGATTGCCACATAGTTTAGATAAACCACATTTGTCCCCTTGGCTCCATCTCTAGCAATGCCTTCATTGTACTTCTGCCGCTTCAGTCAAAGTAGGTACCAGTTGCTACAAAGATAACTTTATTACTGGACCAAAGCCAATTCGCAAATGAATTCCTACTGAATAATGGAGAAGTACAGCTGATTTTCTACAGAGATATAACAGGGATATAAAGGGTGTGGGCAAAGAACAAAGTGTGTTTTGTACCTGGGCCTTTCTCCTCCCTTTCCCCCCCCCCTTTTTTTTAGGGCAGATGGTGTCTGATAAGATATTGATGCAGCTGGAAAAGCTGCTTCTTTTAAAATCCCAGCGGTTGAAATCCTGTTGACATCACTATACCTGCAGAAGGCTGAGGATGTCTTCAGGAGAGGCCATTTTTGCAAATTAAACATATCCTACTACTGTCCTATGGCTCCTGTGTAATCCTTTTCATCCTGTGGGAACTGTAGGATGGCAGAATTAATATGTAATCACAAAAAATGCCATCAATGCAATGACGTTACTGGCAGCATGATTTTCAATAATTAAAGACTTCTTGCTCCTGCCCTGCACCTCCCAGGGCTTCCACATGATTGAAGGCATTACACAGGAGCCATGGGAAATGCTTAGTTTCTGTAAATTGCCCCCGGCTGATGTCATCAGTCTTCCGTAGGCTTAGATACCCCAACAGTTTTTTAACCATTGTCTTTATACCAAGAATATTTGACTGGCCTCCTATCAGAATAAGGGATCAGATGAGCAGCTGCTTGAAGCAGTGCTACTGATTACTAAGGTGTCCATATTCTTATTTTAGGGAGGACAATCTTCCATACAAAAAGCTTACCAAAAAATCAGTCCTCCTTTTGAAGGTGTCCTCTGCTTGAACATCTGTCCAGTCCAAGTCTGATTTAAAGAGAAGGAACCAGAAGGAAGAGGTGGTGAGCTCTCCAAAGCTGGAGGCATTCAAGAGAAAATTGGACAACCATCTGTCAGATGTGCTTTGATTTGGATTTCTGCATTGATCAGGGGGTTGGACTTGATGGCCTTATAGGCCTCTTCCAACTCAGTTATTTTTTGAGCTTATGATTCTAATATCAGGACTAGAGATGGGGACGACTCACCATTTTGGCGAGTCGTCCTGCTTCGTGAGTCGTCAAAAGTTGACGACTCATGAAGTACAAAGTTGCCCCATGAAGCAACGAATAACGAAGTTATTCATTGGTTCGTGTGCGGCTTATTTTAAAAAATACCCCTGCCCCCCGTTGCCACCCCCCGCTGCCACCGCCAGCCTCCACTGCCACCCCCCACCGCTGCGCCACCCGCCACCCCCATGCAGCTTCCCTACCCTAAATGAAGCCACAGCTGCCATATTTGCAAAGGGCAGCCAGTTTCCCTTTCTACAGGCTGTGGCTGCGGAGGCCGGATGGAGACCTTGGCAGCGGCAGTGACAATTACGGTAAGTGGGTGTCGGTGGGGTTGGGGGGGCCAAGGTAGGGAGAGGAAGGGGTGGGGTGGTAGACTGTGGGGGTGGGTGGCTGTGGGGGTGGGTGCCTGCCTATCGGCCTGCCAATCAGCTGATCGGCGGCCGGTAGGCAGAATGGTGTTTTGGTTTATTTATTTATTTATTTATTTTATTACAAAGGATGAATAAAAACAGGAAAATATTCATTGATCCGTATTCGTTGGGACTTAAAATTCGATGACTACGGATCAATGAATATTTAATGAATCGGCTATTTTCGTCGAAAAAGCCGATCTGTTTTTATATTTGTCCCCATCTCTAATCAGGACCTTGAATCTGTCCATCCACATCAAGCACCTGGACAACAGACTCAGCAGGCACAAAGATCACAGCCATCCCCACTTTTGTAATGCCATTTAAATGATAAAAATCATTTCTAATTTTGCATCTGTCCATATAAATTAGCATGTGCAATTTTATCAAACCAATGCCCTCATTCATCCTCTTTTTTTTCCCTTATGACATTTATCTTCTTTTTTGGATCTGTGTAAAGTGGCCACTCTGTCGCTTACACTCTGCTCCTGTAGCATTTGGTGCAGTGAGGGGAAAAATGACCAGTGAGGCTTTCCGGAGACTACTTTACTGGTGCAACAGAAGTCCTGAAGGTGGCTGGTGCGTGCAATGCGATGCCCCTCCCAGTTTGCTGTATAAGGTGGAGGATTTACACTGCATCACAGAAGAGGCAGTGTAATGCCTTCAATGGGTTAAATGAAGAGGCAATAGGTATACACTGGGGAGCACCCTATTTTGTATATTCTGCTTTGCCAGGGTATTACCACATCTGCATCCTGAATTTTAAGACTCATTGGCTGAAATCTAGCTGATGCAACTATTCTATCTAAATGGTAATGATGTTATCACCCAGCACCATTAATATTTATCTGCATTCAATTTGAAACTTCAGATTCAGATTCTGAGGCTCCCTGGAGATCTTTTTTGCCCTGCCAAAGCCTTTGGAAGCTTCAGGACGGCGGGTGAGGATCCTGTTAAAATTGGAAAATGACTGCCAGATCATAGATTGTAGAGTAATGAGAGGCTGACTTAGAGCTGGAACCTTGCTCATTTATGAAATTCACCAGGCAGGTAGATACCCATGGGAGTTAATTGCCCTATTCCACCCGAGCTTACTTCATAGACTTCTGGGGAAATCAGTTTAGAGCACCCTGCAGTCCTTGAAGGTTGGGAGTAGGAAGAAAGGAACATAGCAATGTGATGATAACTAATAGGTTTATCCTGAATTTTAATTGTGTATATTAGGAAGCCAGTATTAGTTAGATGGATCACCATGGGAGATGACCAAATTTTGGCTTCTACCATCACCCACCCAGAATAGAACATGTTTCTTCCCTGCGAAGAATCTGCAAACTGCCCACTCAGTTTCAAGCTGATACACAGTAAGAAACATCTGCTGTTGCTTTATAGCTCATACCATTTGCTACAACTCCCGAGTGGTTATTCCAGGCTTCCAATTCTGCTTTCTTGGGAACTATTTGATTGTAATTTTGGGGGGAAGGTGTACACCTATGATATTTTATTACACATACAAAAACGTAAAATGTGAATGTAGCAAACCTGTTCCACTCATATTAATTGTACTTCTGAGATTGCCTTCTCCCATATCAGCCTATTTGCTTTCTGTGATCTGATAGAACATAGGGATAGATAAACCTGTCAGGTTTGCTTCCTCCCACATTGGAATTGTTGTAACTTCAAGTTATTGCCATCTGGTTTAGTTTGTAAATTCTGGAAAGTCCTTATCAGGCATGAACAGAACAGAATTCTCAACTATCTGTACTAGCGAAATTTGATACAGATAATCCACGTATGGTGGTAATTGTATTATGCCTGCTGGCCATGAAACTGTTAAAGATGAGAAGGTCCTCACAATAAAGGAGTGGAAACTATAATTCAGCATCATAAGTATAGTTGAATACACAGTGATTCAAAGGCAGACATCTAAAAGCCAAGCACTTAAATTCTCAGACTGGCTAGGCAGAATTGTTAATTTTGCTTTCTACCTCAGTTGATTTTTTAAAATCTTAATTTCTATCTGTTGAATTTATGAAGAAACCATATACCTCCACTCCTACTAGAGGCACTCTTCTTTGTGCCTTCGACTCAGGTCCCTAGATTCATGTGACCTCTGCCTTCCTGTTGCCTCTCTGCCTTGCAATCTTACAATGGGAAAACTTTATATATTTTCTTTGAATTTGGTCCCAATCCGGGGCACTTTGGCCACAGGCTGGCCACTTTTTGAATGTTACACCGTCTTCCCAGCGGTCCCGCGCAGAAACCCAGTGATGTCCTGGGACTGTTGGACTTCTGCGTTCTGCTCTCCTGCGAGCAGATTTGTGAGGTTTGGGGAATCAGGTGAGTCCTTTTACCTCCCTCTCACCTGTCTGTCTGGTGAGCTCCCGTCTCCCCAGCCTTCTCCTGCTCTCTCGGCACAATGATCTTGTTATGGTACTTTTGAACCCCCACCCCCATTTTCTCCCTGTTTCTTGGGGATACAAAACCCGGTGTCTATGAAGTGGTAGTTTTGTGTGTGTGTGGTTTTTTTGTTTGGTTGGTTTTTTTACTGGAAAAAAAACGTAAAAGTTTTTTTTAATTCATGTTTTGGAATGAGTTTGTTTTGTGTTTCTTTTTATAAGCTTCCTTTTGCATAAGACCCTGTCTGCACGCTCCCCCCAAATCTCATTTGAATTCCGCAGCTTGTCCCACCCAAAGTGCGATTGGACTTAGCGGATGGTTGGCTGGGTCACATCTTAGTTCCATCAAAACACGACAACTCTGTGTTTCGAAAAGGTTCACAACCCAATTGTCACTGACAGTGATCGGATGGCTCCAGGACCACCGCCCCGACTGGGTGTCACTCCCTGGTTTTACCCCATCCAAATACCTGGCTTTGCTTTCTTCGTGTACCACTGCTGTTTCAGTTTCACTTTAAAAAGATGGTGTGTACCTGGAGGGAGGTGACTTGAGGCAAAAATCCATCATCCTAACTGTGTAAGAAGAACACTGAGATTTTGCAAGCTTTCCCTGACCTAGCGTCCACCAGGCGTTCTTAAGAGCACGGGTCCCGTCTTGATCCACCCAATGTAGCCGAACTCCTCAAAACCTTTTCCAGAAAAACATTGGCACTGTAACATTGTCGGTCTATATGGATTGATGCTCTTTTTTTCTTAAGGACGCTAAACTTTTTAAAAAAACATTAGGTTATTTTTCTCTCTCTTTTATCCACCTTTATTCATGCATATTTTTATCCTTCCCATTCCTATGCCTTGTGATGTATGCCTGCGTGGGAATAATTTTAACTCATGCACGGAGAATGATGTGAAGAGGAATATTTGAGGCAGGGGCGCAAATCTAGCAGACACATGGCCGCAGGCAGAGCACATCCTGGAGAATGGGATTTGTTGTTCCTTTCACCCACCCACCCCAGTTCCAGAAGGCGTCCAGGCACTCCTGGGGGGTGTGTGAAATGTCTCTGCATCTTGGCTAGAGGAACTAGGTTGAGATTGTTTCCAGTTTCCACATCAAATGCGTACTGGTGTCCCTTCAGAGTGGATGCAGAGATGTCTAAATCGCCTCCTGTCCCCTCTTGAATACTGCCAAGGCTCATTTGGCTTCCTTCCCTAGCTTGGTTCTTCTCCACTTAAAATTCTTGCAGTCTCCTCTGTTCCTCTTGGAGGAAGGCTTCTTATCCAAGCCCAAAACAGAAGGTGTTTTTATTGATCGATGAGGAAGAAGGCAAAGTCCACTGGCAGGTCATGCCTTTGTTAGGATCGACAGCAGAGCTCCCATATATCCAGACTTTTCAGGTCTCCAGAGTTCTTCATCTGTGAGAACGACAGAGCTGGAAAGGGGGGGACCCCCGTGGTCCTGTCCTCTGACACACACACCCTGACTGAAGCAGGAAGCCCAGAAGCAAGCATTTCTTACCCCAGGGCCTCTCGCCTCTGGTTCGAAACCTCCACAGAAGGAGGAGGCCAGGTCATCACCCGACAGCTCTTACTGTCAAAATGGGCTTCTTGGCGCACAAATTGAATTCTCCTTTCTGGTAATTGGAACCCAGGACCCCCCAGAGCGATGGAAAGCCAGCTGGTTCCACCGTCCGTGGGGCAGCCCTCCATAAATTTGAAGGCGGCATTTCTCGTGGCATTTCTCAGCATCCTCATTCTCCAGGCTGAATGCACCCAGCGCCCTCAGCTCTTCATAAATACGGCTGGTCTTGGCTGCCTTCTTCCAGACCCGTTCCCGTGTGTTGGTCTCAGCCTTAATTCGGCCTCAGTTGTCCAGAACGACACCGTATTCCAGGCCAGCGGAATTCGTATTCTGTTCTCGTAACCATTGCAGATCTGACTGTAATTCCACAGGTGTATGGCTTAAAAGAAGGAACGTGGTGGTGCTGTGAGTTAAACCGCAGAAGCCTCTGTGCTGCAAGGTCAGAAGACCAGCAGTCGTAAGATCAAATCCACGCGACGGAGTGAGCTCCCGTCACTTGTCCCAGCTCCTGCCAACCTAACAGTTCGAAAGCATGTAAAATGTGAGTAGATAAATAGGTACCACTAGGGTGGGAAGGTAACGCCGTTCCGTGTCTAGTCGCGCTGGCCACGTGACCACGGAAACTGTCTTCAGACAAACACTGGCTCTACAGCTTGGAAACGGGGATGAGCACCTCGCCGTAGAGTCGGACACGACTGGACTAAATGTCAAGGGGAACCTTTACCTATATTGGATATACAGCTGACTAGAGCAAGAGTTCTGAGTTCAAAGTATAGAACATGCCTTGAGAAATTCAGTTGTCTTCCCCTTTGCCAGCTTCCACCAGTTAGCAAATGTTCTGCTCTAGCAGGTTGTTATTTTGAATTTGGTGTAATATGAAGTTGTGGGATTTTCAACTGTTTTACTGTTTTAAGCCACCTTGAGTATATATTAGAAGGATGCTTGCAAAAATAAAAATATATGAATAAAGAACACATTTGTCATGAAGCTATGATTAGCTGCAGCTCCCTATGGTGTGGATACTTGATTATATGCCTACTACTGCCTCTGTGTGTCATGTGAAAAAGCCCTCAGAGAAATGATGATTTCATTCATTCATTCATTCATTCATTCATTCATTCATTCACTCATTGTACTTGTATCCCACCCATCTAGTGGCAAACCCCTACTCTGTGCAGTTTACCAAAGAACATATAACAAAACATTCAACCCAAAATAACATATAAAAGTGACAGAACAAACATCATCATAATAAAATAATATAACATGGCAAGCCTCCAACAGATGACAGCAGCAAATCAATTAAATCAATTAAAAATTACATTAAATGGGTCAGGATATCTTTCAGGAGGACCTGAATGCCTGTTTGAAAAGAACTGTTTTCACCTCTGTAATTCACCACTTCCAAGTTTTTCCAAATTCAAAATTACCTCTGTAATTATTTATCTCACATAATTATTTATCTCACACAACACTAAAAGTAAATAATATTCCCAAAAAGAATGGAGAAAATGTTTCTGAGCAATTTATCAATGGGGGAGTGAATGTACATGCATATTTGTATATGTTTCCACTCCCCACAAGGCCAATATAGTTCACATTTGGTCTAGGACAAAGGTGGGTTTCTTCATACTGATTAAGTAATTAAAGTTGCTAAAACAGAATGATCTCAATGCTTAATTTGTGGACAAGAACAATCAATTGTATTGATTCCGCCAACTCACCATTAACTGACTATAATGACATAGTCAGATGTCCATTGAATTGCAGGAGAAGGAGGAGAATGTCCAGCAACTAAGAGTGCAATCAGACAGGAATTTAGTCTGCTGTGGTGACAAGGTGGTTCACTCCTTTTTCTGGTGATCATACAATATAATCACTGGAACAAATCAGCCCGTCCCAAGAGCGTTCCTATCTGCACACTTCTGAGTCCCTATCAGGGGCTTCTAATTTTGGGGTGTGAATACAATCACTACATTTTGGTTCATATCCAGCATGTGTGATCACTGGAAATGAACAAAAGCAAGCTTACAGCCATTAAAGCACCTTCTGCTGTCAATTCTCCATATCCTGAAGTGGCTTAAGAAGACAACCACTTCAGGATGTTGGCAAATTAACACTTCCTCTGCTCTGTGGAGGGGCATAGGAAGCTAAAAAAGAATTACACTGTACCACTTACAATTTTTTTAAAATTGAAAACTTTCTCCAAGAACTAGAAGGGAACCGGAGCAGGTAACAAGAAGGATTTTCTTTCCTTTTCTTTTCATGAGTTGTCCTACAGGTCATGTCAAGAATCTGCCCACAACCAAATCCACAAGGTTGTCTTAAAGTAAGTCTCAAAAAGAAAGAGAGGGAGATTGCCAGGTCTCCTGCTCAAGAGTGCTCCAAAACTGTGGGGCCACTACTGTGATGGCCCAGCCCTAGTATTTCTGAGCTGTATATCCCATGGAGATACACAGTATTAATGTTAAGCTAAAAACTCTGGCAAATGCATACAAGTGAAAGAAGGCTTTAGGTGACCCAAGATAACTTTTTCAATGGTTTGAAGAAGCACTTTAGAACACATCCAGAAGCAAATAGATAAACAATATCATTGGCAAAGGATATGTCCCAAATGTTGCCTATCCACCAGCATTTTGGCAACTGTCTTTTTCCAAATTATAGTTTCTAAAGAGTATGCAAAGACAAACCTTTAAAGACAGTAGTGGTGACTGAGAATTTTGTTTCACTCTGGTTTGGATCAGGATTTAACAAAAATCACAACTTTCTTCATAATCAAAGCATAAAGAAAATTAAAAAACAAATACAGGAAAAACTTGGAAGTGGCGAATTCATCCCTGTAACAAGTAAAAATGGGTTCTTCACATTACAAGGAATATTCACGTGCTGGAGGGAAATCAGGATATCTATTTCTATCATCTCCTGATGCAGGAGAACATGCAGACGCCAGTGTGTATTGTGATAGAGTGTCAGACTGGAACTTAACAGATCCTGGCTCAAGTCCCCACTGAGCCATGAAACTTATTAGGAAACCTGGCCAGTATTTTATTGAGCTTTTATTGAATGGCAAGTCCTACAAGCATAGGCAGGTGGGTTTGTTGCACCACTTGGTGCAAGTGTTGGCATTGCACAAGCACTGAGCTCCATGAAAATAAATCATCCTCTGCTTTCATGCCAGCACTTTTGCATAAGCAGCACAATGCTATGTTACTAGGCTAGTGGGACTTTCTGCTCTGCAGAAGCTCATTAGGCCACTGGTTATTCTCTCTTAGTCTGAACTACACTACAGGATTGTTGTGAAAGTGCAGTGCAGAAGAAGAGAGCCTTGCATGGTCAAAGAAGGAAAAGATGTCATGTATGGGATAAAAATTAAACAATAAAATAAGAATGGCTAGCTAGTGTTGCTGAACCAATAAAGACAAAATTATCTTCATGTTGGTTGGGGATGATGGACATTATAGTCCAATGTATCCCATGTCACAGAAGGGTTTTGCCGAACAGGCCCCTTAACTTATCTGTCAGGACTAATCTTCTCTTGTGCTTTTTGAGCCTGGGAAAAAAATAGAATACATCAAGAAAATGTTACATTAAATCTCAACTTCCATGTGGGGTTTTTCATAAAGCTCTATAAACAAGACACTATACTCCTGACGTGCTGGCTGGATAGCTGAGTGGTTTAGGTATCCTGCTGCAAAGCCAGAAGTTGGGAATTCGATTCCCCACTGTGCCTCCTGTTAGTAGATCCAGCTTGTGTGGCCTTGGACAAGCAACACAGTCCCAGGATGCCCCAGAAGAAGGGAATGGTAAACCACTTCTGAGTATTCTCTACCTGGAAAACCTTGAGAAAGGCTGCCATAAGTCAGAATTTATTTGACAGCAGATGTTGTTGTTGATTATGATGATTCTCTTGACAGCACCTGGTTTTGGATGCTTCTTATAAAATGCCAGATCAATTTTCCCTCTCCACCCAAATGTAACATGCTACACAAACATTGTTCTGCTTAATGTGATCATTTGGAGATTGCTTCTGCAATGCCAAATGTTACATCAGAACTGGCCCTAAATTAAAGACTTCTTTTATGACCTGTGATACAAGTTTGAGGAAATATTAAAGAAAACATTTTACACATGTTAGGCTTTAAGGTCAAATTTCAGTTCCTTGGAATAGAAGGGAAGTAAATTAAATAGTTCCCAGAATAAGAATAAATTTAACTACATGGTTGTATCATTTCACAGTCAGGGCTTTCCTAAATAATGATGTGCAAATAGACAAAGGAAAAACCCTATAATTAAAGAATAATCAATTTTAAAAATGGATATACTGAGGCAAATGAATATATGGGCACTTCTGTCACATGCCTACTCAGAACTCATAGAAAAATATTTGTATTGATGGTAACATAGACATCCTCGCACAAATACATTGATTAACATACATAGCATAGGAATTCTCTCTGTTCAAGCCTCAAGAGAGAAAGCTGAAACTCTTGAAAAAATTTTCTGTAATCAGTGGAGTCAGAAGAACCAAAATGCAAAATGTTTAAACAGTGATAATAATCTAACCAGTGACCTTTAACAAATGGAAATTTGATGGTAACACAGACATTCTTGCTTTGTGAGATGATAAACAAATTTAAGGACAGGAAGGGCTTTCGTTCCCATCAAAGACACCAGAGATATGGGTGAACAGGTAAACCAATTTCTTGTTAGAACCTCTCTTCGAAATACTTCTGTTCAAAGATGGCCATTTTGTAGTAAGAAGAAAGACATAAGATGTGTGCAGAATCATGTTTTCGGATTGCAGCACTCAGAATTCCCCAGGCAGTACTTCCTAGAATTGGACTGGAACTTGTAGAATTCTTCAAGAAATCCTCAGGCAGAATTTTGGAGTTGAAGTCCAAAACCCCAAATCTGCACTCACCTAGAAACAGGTGTTTGTTCTGGGAGACCAAAGTGTTCCCTGCTGGTTTCTGAATATTGCCATATCTGACCTCAGATTGGATTCATTTATTCTTTTGCATAGGGACTGACCTTGTATGTCTTCTGTAAAATACAATAGGTCATTGCTACTGTAATTTACCAAATAATGTAATGGCATATATCATATGATGACATTGGAGGATGAGCATGTATAATAAGCTTCCTATGCTGATCTTCATTATTCGTTGAATAATGGACAAATATTAACTAATAAGTGATGGGGAGAACTCAGTGACATTAAATATGTTACCCCCACTTGTTGTGTCTATATAGCAACCAAAATCCATGATGGAATACTCAAAAGATGATTTCACTGCTGAGCATACTGAGTATCTCTTACCCTTTCTGTTATGTTGTTGTTGTTTAGTCGTTAAGTCGTGTCCAACTCTTCGTGACCCCATGGACCAGAGCATGCCAGGCCCTCCTGTCTTCCACTGCCTCCCGGAGTTGGGTCAAATTCATCTTGGTCACTTCGATGACACTGTCCAACCATCTCGTCCTCTGTCATCCCCTTCTTCTCTTGCCTTCACACTTTCCCAACATCAGGGTCTTTTCCAGGGAGTCTTCTCTTCTCATGAGATGGCCAAAGTATTGGAGCCTCAGTTTCAGGATCTGTCCTTCCAGTGAGCACTCAGGGTTGATTTCCTTCAAAATGGATAGGTTTGTTCTTTTTGCAGTCCAGGGGACTCTCAAGAGTCTCCTCCAGCACCACAGTTTAAAAGCATCAATTCTTCGGCGGTCAGCCTTCTTTATGGTCCAGCGCTCACTTCCATACATCGCTACTGGAAAAACCATAGCTTTGACTATGCAGACCTTTGTCGGCAAGGTGATGCCTCTGCTTTTTAAGATGCTGTCTAGGTTTGTCATCGCTTTCCTCCCAAGAAGCAGGCGTCTTTGAATATCGTGGTTGCTGTCACCATCTGCAGTGATCATGGAGCCCAAGAAAGTAAAATCTGTCACTGCCTCCATATCTTCCCCTTCTATTTGCCAGGAAGTGATGGGACTAGTGGCCATGATCTTAGTTTTTTTGATGTTGAGCTTCAGACCATTTTTTGCACTCTCCTCTTTCACCCTCATTACGAGGTTCTTTAATTCCTCCTCACTTTCTGCCATCAGAGTGGTATCATCAGCATATCTGAGGTTGCTGATATTTCTTCCGGCAATCTTAATTCCGTCTTGGGATTCATACAGTCCTGCCTTTCGCATGATGTATTCTGCATATAAGTTAAATAAGCAGGGAGACAATATACAGCCTTGTCGTACTCCTTTCCCAATTTTGAACCAATCAGTTCTTCCATCTCCAGTTCTAACTGTTGCTTCCTGTCCCACATATAGATTTCTCAGGAGATAGATAAGGTGGTCAGGCACTCCCATTTCTTTAAGAACTTGCCATAGTTTGTTGTGGTCAACACAGTCAAAGGCTTTTGCGTAGACAATGAAGCAGAAATAGCTGTTTTTCTGGAACTCTCTGGCTTTCTCCATAATCCAGCGCATGTTAGCAATTTGGTCTCTAGTTCCTCTGCCCCTTCAAAATCCAGCTTGTACTTCTGGGAGTTCTCGGTCCACATACTACTGAAGCCTACCTTGTAGGATTTTGAGCATAACCTTGCTAGCGTGTGAAATGAGTGCAATTGTACGGTAGTTGGAGCATTCTTTGGCACTGCCCTTCTTTAGGATTGGGATGTAGACTGATCTGTTCCAATCCTCTGGCCACTGCTGAGTTTTTCAAACTTGCTGCCATATTTATTTTATTTATTTATTTATTTAACTTATATGCCGCCCACACCACCCAAAGGTCTCTGGGCGGTTCACAACAGTTAAAATACAATAAAAAGACAAAACAACTAAAATGCAATTAAAATATATACTCTAAAAATTGCCATCAGGACCCACAGTTGATATTATTTCAATTAAAAGCCTTCTGGAACACGAAGGTTTTGACCTGGCGCCGAAATGTCATCAGCGTCGGCACCAGACGAATCTCAGTTTGGAGGGCATTCCATAGTCTGGGGGCAGCTGCCGAAAATGCCCTTTGTCTACAAGCCATCCCTCTTACCTCCTTGAGTGTAGCACCTTAACAGCGTCATCTTTTAAGATTTTAAATAGTTCGACTGGAATGCCATCACCTCCACTGGCCTTGTTGTCAGCCATGCTTTCTAAGGCCCACTTGACTTCACTCTCCAGGATGTCTGGCTCAAGGTCAGCAACCACACTATCTGGGTTGTCCAGGTCATCCAGATCTTTCTGGTATAATTCCTCTGTGTATGCTTGCCACCTCTTCTTGATGTCTTCTGCTTCTGTAAGGTCCCTACCATTTTTGTCCTTTATCATGTCCATCTTTGCACGAAATGTTCCTTTAACATTTCCAATTTTCTTGAACAGATCTCTGGTTTTTCCCTTTCTATTATTTTCCTCTATTTCTTTGCACTGTTCATTTAAGAAGGCCCTCTTGTCTCTCCTTGCTATTCTTTGGAAATCTGCATTCAATTTTCTGTAACTTTCCCTATCTCCCTTGCGTTTTGTTTCCCTTCTCTTCTCTGCTATTTGTAAGGCCTCGTTGGACAGCCACTTTGCTTTCTTGCATTTCCTTTTCTTTCGCATGGTTTTTGTTGCTGCCTCCTGTACAATGTTACGAGCCTCCATCCATAGTTCTTCAGGCACTCTGTCCACCAAATCTAGTTTCTTAAATCTGTTCTTCACTTCCACTGTGTATTCATAAGGGATTTGGTTTAGATTATACCTGACTAGCCCAGTGGTTTTTCCTACTTTCTTCAGTTTAAGCTTGAGTTTTAAGAAGCTGATGATCAGAGCCACAATCAGCTCCAGGTCTTGTTTTTGCTGACTGTATAGAGCTTCTCCATCTTTGGCTGCAGAGAACATAATCAATCTGATTTCGGTATTGCCCATCTGGTGATGTCCATGTGTAGAATCGCCTCTTGTGTTGTTGGAAAAGAGTGTTTGTGATGACCAGCTTGTTCTCTTGACAAAACTCTATTAGCCTTTGCCCTGCTCCGTTTTGAACTCCAAGGCCAAACGTACCTGTTGTTCTTTTTATCTCTTGATTCCCTACTTTAGCATTCCAGTCCGCTATAATGAGAAGAACATCTTTCTTTGGTGTGAGTTCTAGAAGGTGTTGTAAGTCTTCATAGAATTGGTCAATTTCAGCCTCTTCAGCATCGGTAGTTGGGTGCATAAACGTGGATTACTGTGATGTTGAAAGGTCTGCCTTGGATTCGTATTGAAATCATTCTATCATTTTTGAGATTGTATCCCAGTACAGCTTTTCCCATTCTTTTGTTGACTATGAGGGCTACTCCATTTCTTCTACAGGATTCTTGCCCACAATAGTAGATATGATAATCGTCTGAATTGAATTCGCCCATTCCCGTCCATTTTAGTTCACTGATGCCCAGGATGTCAATGTTTATTCTTGCCATATATTGTTATATTTGTAGTTTTGTTGCTTTTTGTTTATTTGATTTGGTTTTTGCAGTATATGTCAGTACCTGAAGCTCTGCTTTCAATTTTGTTTTATGTATGGCTTGATGCTGTAACAATAAAGTATGTATGTATGTATTCTTGCCATCTCCTGTTTGACCACATCCAGCTTACCAAGGTTCATAGATCTTACATTCCAGGTTCCTATGCAGTATTTTTCTTTGCAGCATCCGACTTTCCTTTCACTTCCAGGCCCGTCCGCAGCTGAGCGTCCTTTTGGCTTTGGCCCAACCACTTCATTAGCTCTGGAGCTACTTGTACTTGTCCTCCACTCTTCCTCAGTAGCATGTTGGACACCTTCCGACCTGAGGGGCTCATCTTCCAGCGTCATATCTTTTAGCCTTTTTGTTTCTGTCCATGGAGTTTTCTTGGCAAAGATACTGGAGTGGCTTGCCAGTTCCTGCTCCAGGTGGATCGCGTTTAGTCAGAACTCTCCACTATGACCTGTCCGTCTTGGGTATCCCTGCACGGCATAGCCCATAGCTTCTCTGAATTACTCAAGCCCCTTCGCCACAACAAGGCAGCAATCCGTGAAGGATTTCTGTTATACCACAGATCAAAAACACCTAATAGTTGCTCTACATATGAAGCCATTACCTCACTTTGGAATACAGTTCACATGAGCTATGTGTTGCTAGGCAATCAAGCCATGATTCAGATAAAATTGGGTTCAGTCAGATTTTTTTTTAAATTTTTTTTCTTTATTTTAAATTTAAACAAAAACATATAACATACAAACTAAAATACAATTTAACTGTGTTCCCCACCACCATATGCGGGACCTCTTGCCATAATCTTCCTCTTCCTTATTCTTCTTCTTCTTCCTCTTCTTCTATTGTCCTCTTCTCCAAAACTGCATTGATTCTTGATTTGGAGCTTTCCCTTTTCCTCTTATTAATACATATTCCAAAAATCTCCCCCATATATCATAAAAGTTATTTTTTTTCAACTCTCCTTTCTTAACCTTTAAGTTACAAGTTAATTTATCATTTATTGCTATATTCCATATTTCTTTATACCATTCTTCAATTTGCAATTCGACTTTTGATTTCCATTGCCTAGCTATAATCAATCTAGCTGCTGTTAATAAATTGGTTATCAATTCTTTAGTCATTTTGTCATATTCCACATTCTCAAATATTGATAACAAAGCAATCTCAGCATTAAATTCTATATCTTTTTCACATATGTAGCTTAATTCTTTAAAAATTTGTTTCCAAAATCTTTGCACTTTTTCACATTCCCACCACATATGAAAATATGTACCAATTTCCTTCCCACATTTCAGTCAGATTTTAATTTAAATATTTTGGTTTAACTGAATTGTGGGCTGGACAGAAACATCGAATTTCCTACCCATCCTGTGGAAACCAGAATAATTTGTAGCACTGAACATTCAGTTATTTGTTTATTCCCAGTTCTGATACAGCGTCTTAAATATAGTTACGAAATACAAAAGATCAACAAAACACAAAAACACCTTCCATACTGAGAAATGAAAAAAAGAATGGCATAAAACTTGAAAAATTACTTTATAATTGTATGTAATATCCTTTAAAAATATTTTTGAACATAAGCAGAAACATTTCTTGTTATACCAAAAAGGTGGGTCATTATTTGCCCCTTGATATCTATCATACTGTCTCTCCCAAAGAACTACTAACCCTATCACCCACTCCTCCCAGGCCTTGTTCCTTAGAGTGACCACATGGAGAAAGGCCAGAAGATCATCAGCCAGGAATTGGGCCTTCTCAGTTGTGGCCCCATCCCTTTGGAATTCCTTATCACTGGACGTTTGCCAGTCCCCATCCTTCCTTCCTTTCAGAAAACTCTGTAAAGAGGCCTTTCAAAACATCTTGCCTCAACAATAGGAATCTATTATTTGTTTTCTTTTGAAACTTACTTTCTGTCATCATTTGACTTTACTTGTTTTCACTGACTCGGTTCTATTTTGGTGTTCTTTTATTATATATATATATTATTGTGTTATTTTATATTGTTATTGGGGGTGTTCGTGTTGTTATGGGTTCATTTTCTTTGTACACTGCCCAGAGTGTTGAGTTCTCACTAAGTATGAAAACAAACAAACAAATAAAAATAACTAGTTATAGGCAACTATTTTTTATTGATAACTAGTTTCTTCCAAGCTCTGGACATAAGCTACAAGAAATAAGACAGCTCAGTCCTGGTGGCCAACATATTCATTTCCCTCTTAAATAATTTTCCTCCATCCCTGAGTTTCTCGATGATGAATGAAGACCGATGTGTAAACAAATGGGTTTGTCAGCATCATATTTTCCAGCAAGATTAAAAGCAAACCTTTAAAACTGATTTTCATTCACATATGCCAGTGCTGATGAATCCTCAGCATCAGATTATTTCTTTGGCAGGAAAAGGAATCCATTCCAACTTTCAAGGCCTGGGTCTGATTCCATGCTCCAGCCACGCGCAGCCAAAGTACTTGCAATATCACTGGTCAGTCATTAGACCGGGAAAGAAAACTGGGATACCAGCAGGAAGACAACTGGCCTAATCCTGTCTCTATTAAGAAATATAAACTTTTTCAGTTTTTCAAATTGCTTTTGAATTAACATGGTGGTTTTGTTTAGGAAAACCAACTAACTCATCAAACCATGGCCAAAATTCCATTGCTGTTTGCATAGGGAATGCACAACTTGCTGTGACTAATTGCATCTAATTGACAGGGTGCATGTGCCTGGTCACACACCTGATTGCATGCCTGGCATGCCCTTTGGCACTTTGTCAATTGGCCACTATTAGTCATGGTAAATTAAGGTATCCTTCCACAAAGACCAATAGGATTCCATCCAGGTAAGAATGATACAGTTATAGCATGCACGTTGTGATGACTAGCAATGTTTCGTGTGCCCATCAAAACAATCAGCATAGAAAGAGAATGACATTTCACACTCAACATTAAAGATATTATACTGGAAAATAAAGAACTGGAGGAAAAAAGTCTTGTGGTACTTTAAAGAACAAGTGTTATTTGGCATCAGCTTTTATGGACTTTGCCCTCCCACTCCTGGAATAAAGAGACAGACACAGGTGACTAGGGCCACACTTTATTAATTCTTCTTTTTAACCTTGCTCATTCTGCAGAGGGGCCTGAACATAGTGCAGATCCCTGTGGCAGTCCCCAAGGGTATCTCTCACCCCTTCCCTGTCCCCAAACGGGCAAGTCCCAAGCCCCTGGTCAGAGGTGTCTCCTGGATGGCTCATACCCAAGCAGCTAAAACTGGGGGATCCTCCCCATCATCCCACTGTTCAGTCCTCCTGAACTTTGATGGACACGGCTGCCCCCCCACATGCATGCTCATCCTAGCAAGTAAATATTGGTACCCTAGTTGCCGTGATGGTGGGTGCAATAACACCCTTGTGCTTGCCGATACTCACTTGTCATTCTGCACTACCTGCCAGTGTGACTTATTTAAATACAGCACCACTTCCAAACATATCTGCAATGTCTCATGGGTAAAGCAGTGTGGGATAGGTAAAAATACACCCGTCAACCATTTCAAGCCAATTAGGTGAGACAGGCCCAAAATTCCTATCCAGCCTGAAGTGACCCTGAGAGCCACACTGGACCCAGCGGTGGGCAGGCTGGTTGCTGCAAATGAAAGAGTGTTGACTGGGTGTGCACTGGCCTTACAAAGGGTCTCTGGTCCTGCCACAGCCAGCCTTGTGGTAGAGCCTATTGGCACACCCACCTGTTCATCTCTCACCAGGAGGGGCGGGCAAAGAATCCCTACCGGAGCATGTTAACACCAGCAGAGAGAACATTATCTCTTTAGATAACACATGTGTGATGTGCCACTTGCATGTCTCCAGATTATTTCACTAACCTAAGGACCACGCCACATTCCCTTTTAAGCTGCCACCAGTTGATCTCTGTCAACAATATTGAGGTCCATACTGCATGTAAACTTTAACAAAACAGGTTTATTGGATACAGTTCACATAAATAGGTTCCTAAAAGACTTTAACATATTCAGTAGATTTGTACTAACTTATTCCACATTTAACTCTCTCTAAGTTCCACACTCTCAACTGCCTCCCTTAACTCCTGACTCTCTAACTGACTTCTCACTTCAGACTCTTTCACTATCTAACTGACTAATTGCTCTTATCTGCCTCACCCCTCCCTTCTAGTTTCTTTGGCTCCGCCTCCCAACAACTCTCATTGGTGTATGCAAATAACCTCATACATGAGCAAAGGCAGGGTGATCACTACAACATGTTTATGTCCTTGAGAAATTATGCCAGATAAGACTTCCCAATTATTGTGCCACAGGATTCTTTGTTGATTTTATTGCAACGAACTACAGACCAGGAGTGGATCTATGCAAGCCTTTTAATCCTTCCTCAGTCTACAATCACTCCTGTTGTTTCATATGATGTCAGCTCCTGGATTAAAATGGTCACTGCTTCATGGCTTTTCCCCTCTCTGCAGTAACATCAGGCTTTGTTTTCACTATATACTACTAAATATTAATTCCAGCGTGAAGGGTTAGGTGTGTGCAACACAGTGTCAGTTTGGAAGCCTCTTAATCTGCCTTGAGGTAGCATTCTTCTGACATGTAAATATGGCTTGAAATCAGCATCCCTGTCAAAATTTCTATAGTGGAAATAATTTCAGAAGCTTAATTTGTGAGCTCCACCCTGTTTCATTCAATTGAATGAGCCAAAATGTAGCCCTTTATATATATTTTTTTGGTGAGTATTAATTTTCAGGGCAGTGAGAAAAGAAAGGCCTTGAGGGCGAACTTGAAAAAGATTAGTCTAATTCAAGCCCCATACACAGAAAAGATAGTTTTATCTGTTGGCTTGAAAGAGAACTTTAAAGGCACTGTGATACGAAGTGGAATTATCACTGCTATTAATTGCACAGGCATATTAAAGAGACCCTGGAAAGTGACCCGCTCTAATATGGAGAATGCATGTAGAAAAATATGTCTTAATCTTCTTTTCTGTGTTTAGAATAAATGTCAAGTGTATCTATCACCTCAATTAACCATGGGTGGGGGAACTGTAAAAATCTAATTTTTAATATATATTTTTTGACAAGGCGTTTATTCTAAAACCAGCAGAGGGAGAAACAGTCGGTTATAATAGAAAGAGATGAGGGTCAAAGGTTTGCAAGACACATGGTGAGTTTTCCATGTGCTAAATGCTGATTAGAACCATGGTAAATCAGGGTGAGTGTGTTTGGGGTTTGTTGCCTAAGCTACCGTAAGACAGAGGAGGGGACACTTTGTAATACAGTTTACTTTTGTTAGACAATGATGATGAGAGATATTTTTTTTCAACTACAACATGATGCAAAATAGCTGATGGAATGAAAGAACTTTAAACTGCTGGAGACATTAAAGGCTGTTTTAAAAAAGATTGTAGAACATTTTTATATTGTAGATATTTCTTTCTTTACAATTTGATGCTTGGTAAAGAGAAGTAAATCCTTTTCTTGGTTCTCCTCAGTAGTCTTTCAGTTTGGAACTAACAAATGCACTGGGAGAAATCCTTCCTTCAGATTTTGATCCACACAGACAGTTTGCCTGGGTTTCTCTTTCTGCTTAGAGGAAACTCCACAAATGCTACAGTACCACCTACAGTCTGTTTCTACATTGTTTTCATTCCCATACAGATTTTGTCTGTTTAAAAGGCGAAACAAGAGCTGAAGGCTTAAGAAATCTGCTTGAGGGGAAAATTCACTCCAGCAAAAGATATCAACTACCTACCAAGGTGGTCAAAGGATGATTCATAGTTGCCAAAGGAATGGTTGCTGTAATCCTGGCCCACTGTGTAGTGGACAGCTGCGAGATCACCAACATGGAGCTACTGCGAAGAATAAAAATGCAGTGTGAGTATAACAACTTTAAGCTCTATGGTGCTATTTGTTTCCTTAGATATCAAACACAAATTCACAAAATGAGTCTCTTCTTATTCACAGTTATATAACAGACAACATGAGCAATTAAAACATGAACAAAATGCTTCAGTTTGTGCACCCAAGTCCTCAGCAACACCGCCAATACAGAAGTTGCTCGTAAAATTGCAAAGTTCAACTATCCTTTTCAATTCAAATTCAGAAAAAATCCAAAATATCTTCTTCAACTGGGTTGGGTATCCATAAAATAGAAGGATCAGCCCCACATGCAGAGTCTTCAAAACCCTAGAATAAGATATCAATTCAGTTGCATATACATGAATTCACTATGTGGATTCACCCCTCCAACACAAACAAATAGGAATCATACCTAGACCAAGTTGGGAAGGGCCTCAGCATTTTAAGTGGCAACAGTAGCTCCAGCCTCTTCAGCTTTCCCACTCTTTCTGATTTAAATATCTTATTCACAGCTCCAATCTTTCTTACTTCCACCCCTTTGGGCTGAACCAATATTTCATAGGGGTTACATTAGCACTAAGCACCAGGAGGAAATTTCAAGAAATATCATTCTACACGTGTTATACAACGCTTTCAGTGGTTAGAGTGCTGGAATGGGACTTAAAGAAATCCCTGGTCAAGCCCCTATTCAGTCATGAAACTCTGTGAGGGAGCTTGAAACCATCACTGCCTTTCCCAGCTTCAGCTATTTTGCAGGGTTGTTGTGAGGATAAACTGGAGAAGATGACAACCATGCAGGCCATCTAGAGCTCACTGGGATAGGATATTAAAAAATAATGTGATGGGATATAAATTTAACTAATAAATACTGTGAACCACCATGCTGAGCCAGTGTAGTATGAGGGATAGATTGAGAACCAGGAAGCTTGGGTTTAAATCCCCACTCAACTATGAAAACTCACTGGAGTGTATCAATGGTTAATTAGTCCTTGAATGTCTCATATACCTCAAAAGTCCTGTGAGTGTTGACATGACTCAGAAGTGACATGGTGGCACATAAAAACAATAATAAACAGTCAGAAAACCATAGCTGTATGAAGCAACAGGAACAAATGCCTGAAGTCAAATAGGGCACACAACCTATCTCTTTTGCTTGATCATACGGACAGGAAGACTAATGAAAAACAGAGACCAGATTCACTGCAATGAGAGAAAGAAACAATAAAGGGATGCAACTTGGGCAAAGTTGCAATGGAGCAGGCACCCTCTGAGACTACTTTATTCATGCCGTAGTGCTTCACTCTGAAGGGTCCCATATTGTGACATTAAATCCTCCCACAGAGTAAGAGCATTGGGTCAACTGGGCAAAACAGAAGGCTGTAGGAAGACTGCTGGTTGCTTTGAAAACAATAGTAAAGAGTTATTATCATCAACATTATTTACTTGAATTAGACCCCATCCTTCCTCAGTATAGCTCAGTAGGTTGAGGCTAAAGCAAAGGGAACAAAGATGTAAGCTCATGAGAACCTGATAATCCAAACTGTAAACTGTTTAAACAGTAACTTTGATCTCTATCTCTCTCTCTCTCTTCTCATACAAACACAATGCATTACTCCGCTATTGATTTTTTAATATCAAGTGAAGATCAAAACATTTTTCTAGTTTGTACATGTTGGAATAATGTCTTGTACTCCACTGGGGAAATCTTATCTTTACATATCAGATGTTTCTGTTTGTAAAGACAATAAAGCTTACCTTCTGCCCTACTGTTTCTGTCACCATTGATGTGATCAAGACACACCCAGTGATGCCTCCCAAAGGATGGAAATATGCAATCACATATTACCAAAAAGGACACAAACAAGTATGTGTGGAAACATTACACTAAAAATAAATAAATAAAAAGGACTTGGCTGAGTAAAATGCACTGTATATTGGCAGGGAAAAATTGAACTTACTTGTGATTGGCTATTGCATCATGTTTAGGTTAGGCATCCTTCAGTCTCATGTAGTTGATGGGATAAATATCAAAATGGACAGTGAGCATTCTGACACAAACAGCAGGACTGATTTTTATCTGGTTGCCTCCTAAGTGTACTTTCTGCATCCAGATTACCCCCCCCCACACACACACACACTTCTAAAGAACTGAAGAGGGCTGCTGTATGTGTGTGTGTGTGTGTGAGAGAGAAGGGTGTGATGGTGAGTAGTGCCCATAAATGTTAACTAAAATTTTGCATGTTTTGATTTGATGCAGAAAACAGCATTTAAATTATTCCAGAAAAAAAATCTTACGTCATTAATTTTACTAAAGGAACTTGAGCCTTCAAAACACAGTCAGGGTTGGAAAGTCTCTTGTATTATTACGTGCAGCTTTAGTATTTAAGGGGAGTAGAAGCCTGTGGCTGGAGATCCAACAAGGATAAATTTTTCATGGTTTCAACCAACCCTCAGTGGGGGAGCAACCAGGACAACTCCATCTCCTCTGACAAACAGCACTGGGATATTCCTCTTGGTGGAATGTAATATGCCTCTAAGTTCTCGGTCATTCCTCATTTTCACATAAATGTGTTCATCAAGACTAAGTCTGATGAGATCCAAGGGCTCTTCTACAGTATTGGTGGTTTGTTGCTGCTCCACCTCGTCCACCATTTTTCAAAGGCACCCCGAGCCTCTTCTCGCATCCAGGGTGTGATGGTGGCGTTTAGCTGTCTTAGGGACTGAGGTATCTCAGAAGACTGTTCTGACTCTCCTGTGCTATGAGAGACCATGTTATGCCTGACCTTGTCTACTGAATCCAAGTCCTTGTTTCTTGATCTGTTCTCTTGGCACACCAACCTGGCTTGATCAGACCTGGTACAAACAGTGATAAGACCCTGGAACCAAACTTGTTGGTTGTTGCCCTGAGAATACTGTTATAGTGGTAACCCCCAATGAGGCCAAGCCCCATACTGAGCAGGACCTCTGATCTGCTAGAAATATAAATGTTTAAAAGAAAGAAAGAAAGAAAGAAAGAAAGAAAGAAAGAAAGAAAGAAAGAAAGAAAGAAAGAAAGAAAGAAAGAAAGAAAGAAAGAAAGAAAGACTATCGTTATGTAGTTACATCTACCATGCTGCAGTTCTGGTTTCAAAGGGAAGGAACAGGATGACTTATCTATTTGTGGGTAACATTGCTTTAATTTATTAGCAACTATTTTTAAAAAATGAAAATTACCACAAGTACTTTTAAAGTACATAAACTTTTTTATTTCATCTGGTATGCATATATGAAAATACCTTTACATTTGGCCTCCTAGCTGAAACGTTTTTGCCCTCCCTTCTTCACTGAACTCTGAAATGGTGCTTATCATGAATCATAGTTCCATAAAAATAAGGCTCAACAGGCAGCCCCTACAATATTACAAATTTCCTTTCTTCACAACACGCAGTTTAATGTTTCTAAGCCTAACTTCAGCCACTGTTAGTTGCATTCTTTTTTTAACCTCAGTGTAATTCTATCTTAGATATATACAATGCTATATAACATCCCAGTTTAGCCTCTCCATTTAAACTGAGCCAAAACAAAATAATCTACCTCAAAACACACTGTTTGTCTCTATGTTTACACAATTGGATCCTAGAATGGAAAATCTTAGAGAGCGAGAAAGATGCTATCAGGATTAGCAACGCAGTAAAATCTTACAGTGGACAGGGAATCATTAAAATGTGTATAAATATTTGCAGACACTGAAGAGAGCAGATGTGCAGTCAAGTAATCCAGGCATTGTGAACTGGCTTTTAGGAGAAACCAGCACTGTCCAAAGCCAAAGTACGATTAATCAAGGGGAATGCTTTAATCAGGATGCAGCTACCAAATAGTACTGTATTCTGGAATTGTTACAGAATGATGATCAAGGCGAACAATGCTTATTTCACAGCATGAATTCCCATCTCCAAATGAAAGATAAAAGCACATATCTTCTACCCAAAAATCCATATTTGAGAGACATGCAAGGCACTTACCACAAAAGAGAGAGAGAGAGAGAGAGACCAAACCAAAATCAGAAGAGGTCCACCTGGCTCGGCACTATGATGAGCAGACTTAAGATTCTGATCAGCCTCTTTCCGTGTCTGGACCCAGTTTCAAGGAAATTCGTGTCACCATTCATTAATATTTAAAACATAGAACTTTCCCATATCTGTGTAAAGTTTCCAGTAAGTGTCTACATAATTTCCATGTTTGAGAGCTTGTGGGTGGTGGGGTAGGTGGTCAACAAACAAATCTATGCATTGTTTGGCTAATTCTCATCTACAGCATGTAACAAACTAACTTATGTATCCAAAAACTTGATAGAGGGGCTTCATAGTAACTCATGCTCAGAAACATGGGAAATTGTAAGTCAATACAGGAGGACTGGAGCACCAAAGAGGCCATGGCAAAAGAACAAAAGCAAAAGAAATCATAGGGTCAAAAACATCCTGACCTTGGAAAAGTTACTTCTGGTATTGCAATGCCCCAAGTCTAGTAGCTTGTAGGTCATATTGATTTTGAGATTCTGGGAGTTAAAGAAAATAGGTTACCTTTCCAAGCTCGGCTTGAAGCCAAATAGAATAGAAAGCAAGCCGTGGGGCAGGAACTGCATCTCTCTTTGGATATTCATGGACTTTAACTCTCATCATCCCTTGATATTAGTTGAACTGGCCTGGACTGATGGGAGTTGCAGGCCAACATCATCTGAAGCATGGGTGGCTCATGACCTGAGAAAGGGGGGCATCAGCCCTCATCATTCCCAACTGAGGTGCCCTGCTCCTCTTCCTGTCTGGAAAAACAAAGTCATACTCCAGTCTTGCTATATAGAAGTGTTAAAGCTGCATTAATATAGTGTCAGGCCATTGATTATTCCAATCCTAGCCCAATACCTGGCATCAGCTCACTGTGGCTTTGATGGCTATACCTGGAGATCACAATTCCTAAGCCCATTTTCTTCTCCTGTACGTCCTGCTCATGAGTTACTGTAGCCCTCTCACCAAGTGCTGTTCTCAGTGAATGCAGTAACTGTGCAGGACAGCTGTCAAAGTTAGCTATTTAGAGATGTCAGGTGATTTCTATGGGTATATAAAGCAAGACTCGTTAAAAATCAAATAGAAAATAATGAAGAAGGGAATTGAGCCTTTGTGTACCATACAGCAAGGAACTGTTTGATTCAAACCCAAATCTCCCATGACACTGCTCTTTCCCAAGGGGGCACTGGTAGATTTACCTTTTGTTATTATATCTATTATAGCTCCCATGCTAATTTATCCCACCCTATCAGGCAAAATCCAAACAAACAAACAAACAAACAAGCAAAGACAAAAACATGTGGCATCTTAAAGACTAACTATTATATTTTAATGTAATTGGTCCCCATCGCCATTGGGGCTTTGGGAACAACATCAAGAAATTTCACACAGTATTATAAACAATTGTAGATTCCAGAAATAACATCATCAGAGTTACAGAAAACGGCAGTATTAGGAATAGCATATGTACTACATCAATATTTAACAGATACTTAGGATTTTGGTTAAAACTTGTATCTGTTATATAAAACCAATCAATGTTTTTATCATTTTGGTTGCCCGTGCCTGGTATTTTTGAATAATAATAATAATAATAATGTGCTATCAAATAAATTCTGATTTATGGTGACCCTTTGCAGGGTTTTCTACACTGAAGTGGTTTACCATTTCCCTTTTCCAGTGCACCCTGGGACTGTGCAGCTTGGCCATAACTACAGAAGCTGGCTGTTCTTCTTGGAGGCACAGTGGGGAATCAGACTTCCAACCTCCAGCTTCACAGGAGATAACTAAACCATGAGCTGTCCAGACCACTTTCTTCTTCCTACATCAGTGTAACTATGCATTTGCAGTGCTGTTTTGAGGTATTTTTCCCCTGGAAACCAAAATGAAAAAGCTTTTCCCGAGAAGTTCCTGGATTCTTTATAAGGCCTCCTTTGCACAACACCCAGAAGCTCTTTGTAGCTGCATCTATGTGTGGGGCAGTCAGTGTGTACTAGATTGAGTGACATCTGAAGATAATTCTTCCATCGCTGTTTATGAATCATGAGCTTCACAATGTACACTCTCTCTTAAATTGTCTACCTGTTTCTTGGAATGAATTAGTGGCCATCAGAAATTGATTTCCCATGCCATTATGGTGGCTAATGAGTGATATTGCGATATTGGAAAGAGATATTTTCTATTATTTCCAATAGGAGGCAGCCACTTGCTATTAATGGGTTGAGTATTTTACAACTCAACAGCCATTGACAGACATTTGTCTGGACATTTGGTCATCTTCCACTGACGTTTGTACTTAGGTTTTCATTGTTATGATTTTACTGAGTTGGGGTGTCTTTTCTTTGTTCCTTTTGTTTGCTTGTTTTTCTGTTTTCCTTTAGGTGATTTAAGCACCCAAAAATCCATTTTTTTCTTTCTAGATTTAGCCAGTTTAGTGTCACTATGAGTTAAAAGCAAAACAGTATGATGGGGTAAAGGAAGACAAGCCAGCTCAATGAAAGTGTCAACCCAGTGTGCGGCAGCAGTGAAGAAGGCCAATTCCATGCTAGGGATCATTAAAAAGGGGATTGAAAATAAAACAGCCAACATTATGATGCCATTGTACAAAACGCTGGTAAGACTGCACCTGGAGTATTTCGTACAGTTCTGGTCACTGCACCTCAAAAAAGACATAGTGCAACTGGAAAAGGTGCAGAAGAGAGCAACTCAAATGATGACTGGGCTGGGGCACCTCTCTTATGAGGAAAGGCTACAGTGTTTGGGGCTCTTTAGTTTAGAGAATAGGCGCCTGAGGGGGGACATGATTGAGACATATAAAATTATGCAGGGGATGGATAAAGTAGATAGAGGGAAGCTCGTTTCCTTCTCATGCAATACTAGAACCAGGGGACATCCACTCAAATTGAGTGTTGGGAGAGTGAGAACAGACAAAAGAAAATATTTCTTTACCCAGTGTGCTGTTAGTCTGTGGGACTCCTTGCCACAGAATGTGGTGACAACATCTGGCGTTGTTGTTGTTTAGTCATTTAGTCGTGTCCGACTCTTCATGACCCCATGGACCAGAGCACGCCAGGCCCTCCTGTCTTCCACTGCCTCCCGGAGTTTGGTCAGATTCATGTTCGTAGCTTCGATGACACTGTCCAACCATCTCGTCCTCTGTCGTCCCCTTCTCCTCTTGCCTTCACACTTTCCCAACATCAGGGTCTTTTCCAGGGAGTCTTCTCTTCTCATGAGATGGCCAAAGTATTGGAGCCTCAGCTTCAGGATCTGTCCTTCCAGTGAGCACTCAGGGTTGATTTCCTTTAGAATGGATAGGTTTGTTCTCCTTGCAGTCCAGGGGACTCTCAAGAGCCTGGCGTAGATGCCTTGAAAAGGGGATTGGACAGATTTCTGGAGGAAAAGTCCATTGCAGGTTACAAGCCATGATGGGAATGTATAATCTCCAGTCTTAAAAGGAAGGTACTTCAGAATGCCAGATGTAGGGGAGTGGTATCAGGAGACAGGTATCTAGTTGTCTCATGTGCTCCCAGAGGCATCTGGTGGGGCCGCTGTGAGATACAGGAAGCTGGACTATATGGGCCCTTGGCCCTATCCAGCAGGGCTATTCTTATGTTCTTATGTATGTACTACTGTTTCCCTGGCTCTTACTATGCAGCTCTTAACTCTGCTACTATGAGTACAGGGAATCACAACTACTTAATGCCCCGTAAACTCTGTAGGAGCAGGACTGTGGAATTACCTAGTAGATCGGGACCACAGAAACAGATTATTTGCTTCATTGTCACACAGCCATCCCATCAGCTATACAGTGGTGCCTCGCTAGACGATGTTAATCCGTTCCACGAAGATCACTGTCTAGCGAAAACATCGTCTAGCGAAGCACGTTTTCCCATTGGAATGCATTGAAATCTCTTCAATGCGTTCCAAAGGGAAAACTCGTCGTCTTGCGAAATCTCCCATAGGGAAACATCGTCTAGCGAGTGAGGGTCCCCGTCGGAATGCACTGACAGCTGCACTGACAGCTTTTCACCACTAGTCGGCGCATTCCTATGGGGAAACCTCATCGTCTAGCGAAAATTCCCCATAGAGAGACATCGTTTTGCGAAGCGCAGTAGCGATCGCAAAAAGGCATCGTCTAGCGATTTCCTCGTCCTGCGAGGCAATCGTCTAGCGAGGCACCACTGTACTTTCCAAAGGTCAGAATGAGCATGTAAAAGGCTGAGCTGCTAGCATTTACAGACTCTTAGGCCACACAAAGGAGTGATGAACGGTATTCCCATTCTTGAAACGGAAACCTACTTAAGTGCTTATGTAGCTCTGAGCACCTGTATTCAGTTAGACACTGACAAACTGGACACATCATAATTTACCCTTCGCTCCTGCATTAGGTACCTGCCTGGAGATATGAAATAAATTAAGCAAGAAGGAAAATGTTCAGAATTTTTGGTCACTCTGAAGGAGGAGTGATGTTCTGGCTCCAACTCCTTTCCATATTTAATTATGTATGGGCTGTGATATATCATCGGAATGGTGACAGCATATTGACACAGATTAATGGCTGCTAAGGATCCCCTGTGTATTATATAGCGAAGCCTGTATGCACACAGAGAAGGCACTCTGCCTTCCTCCACAACAGCTCTAAAGCATGTTCAATTAGCTTTGTCTGCCAATACAAAGCAAGTATGATGTATGGATAAGGGTGGGGTTCTCTGATGATATCAATGTCCTCGAGGAAATGAACATGATCTAATCCATTCTTTCAGGATCAATGCCTGCGCTCCAGGTTTTGCTGACCTTTCATTCCACCTTTTGCTCTACATTTGAACTTGGGACACTGATCTTTGTAGCATATTTAAGATAAAGAGAATAATCGCTTCAGTGTCCATAGAGATTTATTTATTTATCTCATGTACCCTATCTTTCCTCCAAAGAGCTCTAGTCAGGGAACATGGTCCTCCCTCCCATTTTATTCTCTCAATCATAACCAGTTTTACAGGACTGAGAAATCAAATGGGAGGGAGAACCATATTAGTTCCAAGGTCACTGATAAGTAGAAATGCATGGGGTCTCCACCCAAAATCTGGAAATTACTAAATCTTCTAAAACACAAATCAGAAGAACTTATTTCATTTTTCAGATATCATTTAGGGAGCTAGGAGAAATTAGCTCATGCATATCTGCCCCCTCCCTCATTCTCCAAAAACTATTTCCAAAAATCTTCAAAAAAACAAAACAAATCCAGCCCTACCAAACTTCTCCTTCATGTCCATTCTACTGGTGGCACTAGACTTCCTTTGGAGATGTTGCTCTAAAGGATTTTTTTTCTCAAAAACAGGATTTTTTCCTCAAAACTAGATGTTAATCAGAACCAAAGAAAAATATCAGGACTGTTAACGTTTGTGCTGCAACCTGGGCAGGTTTTATAAGCCCCTAAAGTTCTTTTTAAAGCTTCTCTGAGAGAGAATGTGTCACATCTGGAAGACAAAAGGAAACATAAAGCCCAATCAGAATATGAGCTGTGGGGAGAAAATGTGGGACACCGTCAATGAAATCAACAAAGTCAAGCACTAGGATTCTCAATGAGTTTAGTAAGAGGGTGCTTTCTTGTAGCCTTCCAATAACCTTAACTTAAAGTGTGGGCTAGGCATGTCGTCTTTTACAGATGACTAGCTAATGCTTCAAGGGTGGCCAGAGGACACCCCTCCTTTTATACTTATCTCCTATGCAAATCACTGTCCAGCCCAAATCTGATTTAAGAAAAAGAACCATGAAGGAGGGACATCATTCACTTGGAAGTTATCAATCTAGAATTAGCCCCAAGCTAGCACACCATTCACTGTCTTATCCCACCAAGTAAACAATTCTGTTTAAATTATGAAAATCATTTCTAGTTTCTAAACCTGCACATATAAATTAGCATATGCATTTTTATGCCAATCAGTGTCCTCTTCTGTCCCTTTTTTGTGATGCAAGTCCTCTTTTTTGGTAAACTAAAAGAGTCCAGAACAGTATATATGGGGAACAGTTATTTTGTAGTTTTTCCTGTAATTCAGATGCTGCTTCAGAAGTAGCTTCCATGTATGACATGATAATGGAAAGGGGGATGTGAGTGTTCATCAACTGGTCCCATTTCTTACATGGCTGAGTCCCCCTGGTTCTGCTCTCAGATATATGTTCTTTGGCCATAAGTCTGAATAGAGCACCTACACAAGTATAGTAGATGCATGTCTCTTTCCAGCTTTCCATGAAGTGAAATACCCTTTAAGACAATTTAATGTTGTTGCAACTGGAAAATCCAATTTGTCAAAGCTAAGCTCTGTGTTTCGCCAGTAAATTACAACCAGTGAGTCCCCTAGATCACTGATTGTCAACATTTGGCTGTCCAGATATTTTAGGCTTCAGGTCCCAGAAACGCTAGGCAGCATGGCCAATGGTCAGGGATTCTGGGAGCTGAAGTCCAAGATAGCTAGAGGAACAAAAATTGAGAACCTCTGAACAAGACTGAGAGTGAAATAGGCTGGCACTCTATGTCTTGGGTTCATTTATAGCTATCAAAACTGGGTTCCTTCTTCTCTTAAAGACTGCCTTCTCTAGATGGTTGGAGAATTGTGACCTTAAAGGAACTGTTAGATGGTATATCGAGATGAATTATCTTTATAGTTTAGTCTTTTTATAATATAATTTCTATTTTATCTTGAAGTTAGAGATTTTCTACCATATTATCAGATAAACTGGTACAGTTCAAGTGGCAATACTTTAGCTGTATTTAAGAAACTAGTGTTCAATATTTACTATCCTAGTGCATTATCTTTCATTTAACTGGATCAATAGAGGGTTATTTTGTTAGTATATAATTTAAAGAGCAATGGCCCAGAGAGATGTCAGTCTCAGAATTTTACTGAGCTTCAGGCTCATATGTTGATATCATATAACATCATGATAAGTGTATTAACTTAAAATAGCAGAGCTGCTGGGTGGCAGTGCGAGGGAAACTGGAATTATTACAGACAGTTTGTACCAATTAGAAAAGTTCAGGCAGTTACCTAAATACCTGAGGCTGTTTTCTTGCCTTCAAAGCCAGAGGAAAGGTCTACTTCATCTCTAAAGAGTAATTGCATTCAGCCTGGTGATTGGCACTTAAGTTTACAAAAAGGTTATAAAAGCCCTGTGGGTCAGCCTAGTCAAACACTGAGGTTACAGCAGCAGGATTCCTTAACAATAAAATCTTACGTGAGGGATAGAAATGTCAGCGCTCAAGCATTCCTCACAATTCTTCCTAACAGGAAAGGAGACCAGTTGAGACCAGTTGACCAACAGCCCTGGACTACCAAAGCCAGTTCTAATTAGATTAACTCTAAATTGTCTCTGTTTTCTTGAGAATATAAAGCTTGGGTTATGTTTATACCCAGAGCTTTCAAATAGTTCAATACAAATAACTAATTATTTTTTAAAAAAACTCCCAATAATAAAAGCATGATTACATAATATCTGTAACTTATTGTGAGATAGCTGTACTCCTTTTGTGGTGTTACCATAACTTTTAAGTTACTTCTTTATACAAGAAGTAAGACAGAGGGGTATGGCCACACTGAATACTGGAGGAATAACATATGGTTCTAGTGTTGACTCGTGCAGTACTTTCTCTGCTGCCTTGTGAACTGTTGTGTGTGTTGTAGGTGTTAAGGTAACAATGAGTTGGTGTGTTTTGCACCACAGGTCTGTGGCTTGTAGTATTCATCTTCTCCAAAAGTACTTCAAGTATCAACTTTAGTTACATTTGAAAACAGTAAAGCACGAGGGAGGTTAATTGCAACTTTAAGGTAACTAAATGTTTTTTGGAAAGTTTTGGAGTTGTAACTGTAGCCAATTCAATAGAGATTCAATAGAGCTACTCTAGTTGTGACTTGCTACCGGATTTCAGCTGTTATTGATAGCCAAAATCCTCTTGTGTAGTTACGCCACTGTAACACAACCGATATAACTTTTGGAGGCAAATTGCCTCAAGTTAAAAAATCATTGTACAAATTATCTGTTGTATACAGAGTGGCATGACTCAGCACACAATAAATAATGGCTGAAATCTAGCAGAATAACTTACACTGCATAAGGATCATGACTAGACATGGGGAGGAATAAAAACAAATCATGATATTAGTAAGAAATCACTGATTTGTTGACTATTTGTCGCTTCGCATTCAACAATTCCGGAGACCCTGATGAATATAAAGGGATGAATATTTACATTTTTTGTTTTATTTGTCCCAATAGGCAGAGAGGGAAGGCTAGGCTAGCCTTTCCTCTCTGCCTATGAACCCTCTGAACAGCTGATCAGTGGGCCCACAAGCAGAGAGGAAAGAGCTAGGCTGCCAGAACGGAAGCCTAGTCAGCAAAGATGGCAGCGGTGGCAGTGTGGAGGCAGTGGCAGAGACGGCAGCTGCAGTAGTGGCGGAGGAGGTGGCAGCAGGACAAGGTGACGGGGCAGTGGGAAGGGGGGGTAGGCTGTGTGGGCAGGGGCTCAGGATTTTTTTTAGGCAGCCACAACACCAAGCACCAATGAACTGATTTGTGGTTGATCGGTAAAATAATAGTAAATTTGTGGTTCGTGGTTTGTAAACCTTGATGAACCATGAATCAAGATGAACTGGTGGTTCATCCCCATCTCTAATCATGACATAATCAGTCACCAAATGATTTCCACTATCGTCAGTGATTTTTGGAAATTAAAGACTCCCTTTCTACCAATCCTGCAGTCCCCAAGATGGTTTTCCATAATAAAAGGAATTCCAAGGGAACCTTGGGACTGGGTAGTCCAGAAAATTTTGATTCCCAAAAAGCTGTTGCAACTGAAAAAGTCATCAGCCTTACACAGTGTAAGTTACACTGTCGAATTTCAGCCAGTGTCTGTGGTGATTTCTTAACTTAAGACAATTTGCCTCCAAAAGTTATGCCACTTGGGATATGTTGGTGTAAGTACACAAGAGGATGTTGGCCACAGATTACCAGAGTTCTTTGGCTTTCCTAGAAGATGTCTTTCCCTCCTGTCTATTCACAAGGAACTCTAGCACTAATAGTTCCTAAGAAATAATGTTGCACAAGGAAGCGCAAATGTACAGACATTAATCTGACTGTTTGAGAGTCAGAGGGTAGAGGGAAGGGTACTTGGAAGTTTTGGGAGAGAGGTGTCTTCCACCACTCAGCCGAGGAACCACCCCGGTTCTCTAAGGGTTGAATTCAGGAACAGATACACACACAGCTCCTCTGCCACTGTGAAGTTCCTTAAATATAACTATAATAGCTGGGTTTTTATAGGCACAGTATTATAATAAACATATTGTATAAATGTATTTTATCTTTCCCCAACGATATAATCTAGGTGAAAAATGTAAGGATTGGGGATTTATAAATATTACTCTCTTCTGGTTCTGGAAGCTTAAAACTGAAGTCCCTCTTCACAGCATTATTCATTCAGGTGCAAGTTATTAAGTTTATTCTTTGTTTCTTCACCCGAAGTACCCTCAGGGAGTGAAGAAAAAGGGAGGAGTAATTCTTCCTGAATAAAGCATGCCAAAATCCTTATTAAACCAAACACATATGTTTGTTCAATATACAGAATTTTGACAGCGGTATCCAATATGCACACCAAAATGTTGCAAAAGCCATATTTTCAGCCAACGCTATCCCAGGTTCTGATATGATTGTGGGTGGCTGCAAACTTACACAGATGAAGAGCTAGGTTTGTAGGTGCTAGCCTTTCTCACCCGTTGTTAAACTCTGGTTTGAGATTTTGTGGTAATGTATAAATTTGTGCATCTCTCTCTCTCTCTCTCTCTCTCATAATTATGTGCCATCAAGTTAATTCTGACTTATGGTAATCCTTTCCAGGGTTCTCTAGAAATAGAGTACTCAGAAGTGGTATGTTCCCCTCTTTGGGTGGCGCTCAGAGGTTGAGCAACTCGTCCAAGGTTACACAGCCTGGCTCATCTCCCTGGAGGCACAGTGAGGAGGAATCAAGCTCCCAAACTCTGTCTCCACAATAAGATAGCTATCTCACCAATAACTATCTCTCGCTATCGATTTTAAAACACCACTAGTTTTCTGTCTTCATTCAGATGAACAAGTGCTGTCCATTAAGTTTTGGGCAACTCCTGGATTTATAGGTGAGGATTGTGTGCTGTATTCCAGGAGGGCAGACTAGAGCTCCCTAGCAGATAATTAAAAGGACGTAACCAAAGCACAGATCCTAAATTCCATAGGGTCAAACCATAGAAGTTAATATAGTAATCATGTGCTGTCAAGTCAATTCTCACTTGGCAACCCTTTTCAGGGTTTTCAAAGTAGAGAATACACAAGAGTGGATTACCATTCCCTTCTTCTGGGGACATCCTGGGACTGTGCAGCTAGTTCAAGACCACACAGGCTGGTCCTACTCGCAGGAGGCACAGTGGGGAATCAAACTCATAGCTTTTGACTCTACAGCCAGATACTTAAATCCCTGAGCTATGAAATGGCTTTTGCTCTCCAACCTAGCTGAAAGCAGCCTATGGCATGAAAGTTAACATAGTGTAAAACTGCTGTAACTGCACAGACTCCAAGTTAAGTAAGGGTGCATCTAATGAGAAACAAAAGAGCTTGAAGTAATAACTGAAAACTGTTGCATGCAGTTCAATTATGCATTTTTTCTTGGTAATTAAAATGCCGTTTTTAGTCTGTTGACAGGTTTTCAAGTAGCTGTTTATGGAATCACATTATCCTTGGTAGGAAATATAAGACTTGTCCATTGAGTGTTTCTAGGATGCTATTGCTCATGCTAAGGCAATAAGTTGTAAAAAGAATATATACCATATGGTGGATGGTGGTATTCATGTAAGACAAGGGTTTTGTGTGTGTGTGTGTGTGTGTGTGTGTGTGTGTGTGTGTGTGTGTGTGTGTGTGTGTGTGTGTGTGTGTGTGTGTGTGGTTTTTTTAGTTTTAAATGAAGGCTAATAAAATTAAGAAGCGTTGCTTTCCAATCTGTCAGAACTCTCATTCCTATTACCAAATAAATCCAAACAAATAAGTGTTTACTGTTCTGTATCCTTTTTAAAATAACACAGCAAAAAGCTCTAGAAATCCAGATGTGTTTTCTCTGTATGAGGACAGAGCCATCAAATCGCACACCCTTCCCAAAAACAAGATTATATCACAGGACATTGAAATTTCCTGTTAAAATGTGCACAGAAGCAACACATTGAAAAGGAGGCAAATTCAATGATGGTGTAAAGGAAAGTCAAATAGGTCATGGTCATGGATTTCATTTTTAAGTTGTCCCATACAAGAATGAAAGACTTTAATAATAATTTGAGAAGCAACTTCATTGCCAAGTATTTAAACATAAAGCGCTATAGGCTGCTTTCAACTAGTTTGGAGAGCTGAGTTCTTCACCTCAAAAGTCTGAAAGTTTATACCGTGCCTTATGCAAGGGTCAGGAATAGTTTTGCAAATAGGTTTGCAATAAGATTGGGGGGGGGAGAGGTTTGCGTGATCATGGGATGAAGGATATGGTGTCTGAAAATCAGGTGCATGGAAAGGTGAATTCAGGAGGTGTTTGGAAGGTCTATATGTAGTGCAAAAGCATGCAGCCACTGTGCCAGATCCAATGAGAGACTCCTATTGATGGAACAGCTGCATCCAGCAGAACTGGAAGGGAGTGATTCGTCTCTCACTCACAGCCCCTATGCACTCCTCCCCTGGGTTAGTATTTGGGAGACACAGCAGAAGGAGAATAAATTTCTTTTGCAACCACTAGCACAATAGATTCAGCACAACATTATAGAACATACACAGAGAGAGGGGTCTAATGATGCCATTGTTCAAAGCCAACACTTCCTGTTTCTTTACAGTTGGGTCTTGGAACAGGACATTTTCTTCAGAAAGAGTTATGGTGCAACACCGGACTTGATGCATTGGTGTCACTTTCTGTGCATACAAATGGGAAATGGATCGCCACGGGTGGCATCATGGGTTGTGGGGTTCCCAGAGACAGTAGATTAATTTTGTATACCACCTAACCTCACCCCATGGAGCATTTGCAGAGTTATTTTCTTCCTTGCAATCCATTTCATACTTGCCTTAGTTGTGGATGGTGCCTGGACGCTGCATTGCTTTTTGTTTTTTTCCTACACACACACACACAGAGTAGTCACTGAGAAAGAATTACATGACTTCAAAAAATGCCATTGGTAAAATTACTTTTGCCAAAATAAAATGCACATGGATTCAAAAGTAGTACTTTTATCTAGTTAATCAAAACAAAAGGCCCATCAAGAAAGTTTAAAATGTCAGGGTTCCAATTCAAGAGATGCTTCCCAAGGAAGCACTGAGGAAAGGACACGGCTGAAAGGCTCTTTTTGGTGTGCCATCCTGGGTTTTCCTACAGGAGCTTTGCAATTTCATGATATTTTGGAGTCACAAATGTGTTTTGAAGATAATGTGGTCTGGTCTGAGGATTTAAATATAGTTATTTAGATAGTCTTTTATGCTTTGGGACACAAAAAGCATGGTGCATCGCACACCAGTGAGTACTGTAATGTTATCTATTCTTTTGCTTGCTGCTGTTATTTTTCTCTTTATGATTTTCCTCTTTGCACTACAGAAGCACTCATTCTTCAAAAATAAAAATATGCGCTGTTTTCCTCGAAATGTCAATATTCACCAGCCTCATGAAAAACTTTGCTATAGATATAATTTCCCCTTAAGCATACACAAGGCAAAGATAATGGGAGGAAGCAAGGCAGCTGGATCTATGTGGAATGTGCTCTCAAGAGTGACATCAATGTAGACAAATCTCAGAAAAGTTATGTTTTGGGATTACGCTGGCAAGTAGTCCCCAGCCAGCACAGCTATATATTCTCAGAGATTCAAGGAATTATAGTTTAAAAAGTAACTTTTCCAGGCGATGAGTGTGAGTAGCCACATTGCAGAAGATTGCAGCTATGCACTGCATGGAGTTTGAATGGGGAGAGTAGAAAGTTCTGCTAATCTTTCCCAAGGAATGGCAGTGTGCTCAAAAATTATCGCAGTTGAGCATATTTGAACAAAAACTGTAGAAAATGGAGTGATCCAGAAAGAAGTAAATATCTTTTGCCTAGAACACACTAGGCCTCAGTCTGAGAAGGCAACTTTACAGATTCTAGCGTGAAGTAAAATGAGGATCAGGCTAGGTCCCTGACTCTTAAAATTGGGGGCTGTAGTTTAGACCTACCTTTCTATTTGTCTGTGATTTATTCCATCAACCCTAATAAAGGTTCTTATCCTTGGTCTTGTTGTTTGATGTTAAGAAAGTGTGGGATTTACGTGCATTTACCAAGATCTGTATTTAAACTAGGTTTGAAGACTAGGAACTGCAGCTCAGGAAGCAATTGAGAATAGCCTCATCTTCAGGCAACCGTGGGTGCTTTCTCATGCAGCCTGTGTGCACATCTTTGTGTAGTGCTGGATAGATAGATGTGGGTCTTCTGAAGTCTTTTTCAGCTCATTGCATGGGTTTGCAATGCAGAACACAGAGTGAATCTTAGTAATATAACAACAAACTTTATTGCTTTCAAAAGCAGGAAGGTCACTAACACACACAGAGAGAATATATGTACAGTAAGTCTTGCTGAATATAAAAGAGATTACTCTTTTACAGCTCCAAGTGAAAAGTTCCAAATTAACAACTGAGCATGTGGAAGAATGCATAAATAACACATCTACTAAAAAGCAACTGTAATTCTGTTAAGCTGTTTAGACTGCATGATAAGGAAATGTTTTATCCATTATAATTAGAGATGGGTACAAATAAAAGAATTACAACATTCAACAAAAATTGCTAATTTGTCAATTTATATTTATCATAAGTGACGTCCCAGACAAATACGAATTGGTGAATTTTTAGTGATTTTTGATTAGTTGATGTTTTAGGCTATAAAATGTCCCCCCAGGAACCTAGAGACACCAAAATCACACAGAAGCTTCCTCTGATTCTCCTTTACCAACCCTGAAAGTTTGGCAATGTTTGGATTTCAGATGTCCAAGTTATATGCCCACAAAGAGGGCCCCCCAGGAAAGCTTCTCCCAGGAACATTTGTTGTTGTTTAGTCGTTTAGTCGTGTCCGACTCTTCGTGACCCCATGGACCAGAGCACGCCAGGCCCTCCTGTCTTCCACTGCCTCCCGGAGTTGGGTCAAATTCATGCTAGTAGCTTCGATGACACTGTCCAACCATCTCGTCCTCTGTCGTCCCCTTCTCCTCTTGCCTTCACACTTTCCCAACATCAGGGTCTTTTCCAGGGAGTCTTCTCTTCTCATGAGATGGCCAAAGTATTGGAGCCTCAGTTTCAGGATCTGTCCTGCCAGTGAGCACTCAGGGTTGATTTCCTTCAAAATGGATAGGTTTGTTCTCTTTGCAGTCCAGGGGACTCTCAAGAGTCTCCTCCAGCACCACAATTCAAAAGCATCTATTCTTCAGCGGTCAGCCTTCTTTATGGTCCAGCTCTCACTTCCATACATCGCTACTGGAAAAACCATAGCTTTGACTATGCGGACCTTTGTCGGCAATGTGATGTCTCTGCTTTTTAAGATGCTGTCTAGGTTTGTCATCACTTTCCTCCCAAGAAGCAGGCGTCTTTGAATTTTGTGGCTGCTGTCACCATCTGCAGTGATCATGGAGCCCAAGAAAGTCAAATCTGTCACTGCCTCCATATCTTCCCCTTCTATTTGCCAGCAGGTGATGGGACCAGTGGCCATGATCTTAGTTTTTTTGATGTTGAGCTTCAGACCATTTTTTGCACTCTCCTCTTTCACCCTCATTACGAGGTTCTTTAATTCCTCCTCACTTTCTGCCATCAGAGTGGTATCATCTGCATATCTGAGGTTGCTGATATTTCTTTCGGCAATCTTAATTCCGGCTTGGGATTCATACAGTCCTGCCTTTCGCATGATGTATTCTGCATATAAGTTAAATAAGCAGGGAGACAATATACAGCCTTGTCGTACTCCTTTCCCAATTTTGAACCAATCAGTTGTTCCATCTCCAGTTCTAACTGTTGCTTCCTGTCCCACATATAGTTTTCTCAGGAGATAGATAAGGTAGTCAGGCACTCCCATTTCTTTAAGAACTTGCCATAGTTTGTTGTGGTCAACACAGTCAAAGGCTTTTGCGTAGACAATGAAGCAGAAATAGCTGTTTTTCTGGAACTCTCTGGCTTTCTCCATAATCCAGCGCATGTTAGCAATTTGGTCTCTAGTTCCTCTGCCCCTTTGAAATCCAGCTTGTACTTCTGGGAGTTCTTGGTCCACATACTACTGAAGCCTACCTTGTAGGATTTTGAGCATAACCTTGCTAGCGTGTGAAATGAGTGCAATTGTACGGTAGTTGGAGCATTCTTTGGCACTGCCCTTCTTTGGGATTGGGATGTAGACTGATCTTTTCCAATCCTCTGGCCACTGCTGAGTTTTCCAAACTTGCTGGCATATTGAGTGTAGAACCTTAACAGCGTCATCTTTTAAGATTTTAAATAGTTCGACTGCAATGCCATCACCTCCACTGGCCTTGTTGTTAGCCATGCTTTCTAAGGCCCACTTGACTTCACTCTCCAGGATGTCTGGCTCAAGGTCAGCAACCACACTATCTGGGTTGTCCGGGACATCCAGATCTTTCTGGTATAATTCCTCTGTGTATTCTTGCTACCTCTTCTTGATGTCTTCTGCTTCTGTTAGGTCCCTCCCATTTTTGTCCTTTATCATGTCCATCTTTGCACGAAATGTTCCTTTAACATCTCCAATTTTCTTGAACAGATCTCTGGTTTTTCCCTTTCTATTATTTTCCTCTATTTCTTTGCACTGTTCATTTAAGAAGGCCCTCTTGTCTCTCCTTGCTATTCTTTGGAAATCTGCATTCAATTTGCTGTAACTTTCCCTATCTCCCTTGCCTTTTGTTTCCCTTCTCTTCTCTGCTATTTGTAAGGCCTTGTTGGACAGCCACTTTGCTTTCTTGCATTTCCTTTTCTTTGGGATGTTTTTTGTTGCTGCCTCCTGTACAATGTTGCAAGCCTCCATCCATAGTTCTTCAGGCACTCTGTCCACCAAATCTAGTTTCTTAAATCTGTTCTTCACTTCCACTGTGTATTCATAAGGGATTTGGTTTAGATTATACCTGACTAGCCCAGTGGTTTTTCCTACTTTCTTCAGTTTAAGCTTGAGTTTTGCTATAAGAAGCTGATGATCAGAGCCACAATCAGCTCCAGGTCTTGTTTTTGCTGACTGTATAGAGCTTCTCCATCTTTGGCTGCAGAGAACATAATCAATCTGATTTCGGTATTGCCCATCTGGTGATGTCCATGTGTAGAGTCGCCTCTTGTGTTGTTGGAAAAGAGTGTTTGTGATGACCAGCTTGTTCTCTTGACAAAACTCTATTAGCCTTTGCCCTGCTCCGTTTTGAACTCCAAGGCCAAACGTACCCGTTGTTCCTTTTATCTCTTGATTCCCTACTTTAGCATTCCAGTCCACTATAATGAGAAGAACATCTTTCTATGGTGTGAGTTCTAGAAGGTGTTGTAAGTCTTCGTAGAATTGGTCAATTTCAGCCTCTTCAGCATCGGTAGTTGGGTGCATAAACGTGGATTACTTTGATGTTGAAAGGTCTGCCTTGGATTCGTATTGAAATCATTCTATCATTTTTGAGATTGTATCCCAGTACAGCTTTTCCCACTCTTTTGTTGACTATGAGGGCTACTCCATTTCTTCTACAGGATTCTTGCCCACAATAGTAGATATGATAATCGTCTGAATTGAATTCGCCCATTCCCGTCCATTTTAGTTCACTGATGCCCAGGATGTCAATGTTTATTCTTGCCATCTCCTGTTTGACCACATCCAGCTTACCAAGGTTCATAGATCTTACATTCCAGGTTCCTATGAAGTATTTTTCTTTGCAGCATCGGACTTTCCTTTCACTTCCAGGCCCGTCCGCAGCTGAGCGTCCTTTTGGCTTTGACCCAACCACTTCATTAGCTCTGGAGCTACTTGTACTTGTCCTCCGCTCTTCCTCAGTAGCATGTTGGACACCTTCCGACCTGAGGGGCTCATCTTCCAGCGTCATATCTTTTAGCCTTTTGTTTCTGTCCATGGAGTTTTCTTGGCAAAGATACTGGAGTGGCTTCCCCGTTCCTGCTCCAGGTGGATCGCGTTTAGTCAGAACTCTCCACTATGACCTGTCCGTCTTGGGTATCCCTGCACGGCATAGCCCATAGCTTCTCTGAATTACTCAAGCCCCTTCGCCACAACAAGGCAGCAATCCGTGAAGGATTTCTGTTATACCACAGATCAAAAACACCTAACAGTTGCTCTACATATGAAGCCATTACCTCACTTTGGAATCCAGTTCACATGATCTATGTGTTGCTAGGCAATCAAGCCATGATTCAGATAAAATTGGGATCAGTCAGATTTTAATTTAAATGTTTTGGTTTAACTGAATTGTGGGCTGGACAGAAACATCGAATTTCTACCCGTCCTGTGGAAACCAGAATAATTTGTAGCACTGAACATTCAGTTATTTGTTTATTCCCAGTTCTGATACATCGTCTTAAATATAGTTACGAAATACAAAAGATCAACAAAACACAAAAACACCTTTCATACTGAGGAATGAAAAAAAGAATGGCATAAAACTGTCCAACCATCTCGTCCTCTGTCGTCCCCTTCTCCTCTTGCCTTCACACTTTCCCAACATCAGGGTCTTTTCCAGGGAGTCTTCTCTTCTCATGAGATTGCCAAAGTATTGGAGCCTCAGCTTCAGGATCTGTCCTTCCAGTGAGCACTCAGGGTTGATTTCCTTCAAAATGGATAGGTTTGTTCTCCTTGCAGTCCAGGGGACTCTCAAGAGCCTCCTCCAGCACCACAATTCAAAAGCATCAATTCTTCGGCGGTCAGCTTTCTTTATGGTCCAGCTCTCACTTCCATAGGAACCTAGGGACACCAAAATTGCAGAGAAGCTTCTCCTGATTATCCTCTACAATTCCTCCAAGTTTGGTGAAGTCTGGGTTGTGGCAGTGTTGGAATTTTCCCCAAGCCAGCTGCTAAAGGGCACTTTCCTGGTGGGGGGATCCTTTTTGTGGGTGTATAACTTGGATGTCCAAAACCCAATCTTCACCAAACTTGGAAGGATTATAGAAGAACTCTTGGAGAAGCTTCTCCGTGCTTTTGTTGTCTCTAGGTGCCTGGGGGAAAACATTTCTGGGGGACCTCTTTGTTGTTGTTGTTGTTGTTTAGTTAAGTCATGTCTGACTCTTCGTGACCCCTTTGGGGACCTCTTTGTGGCTGTATAACTCAGATGTCCAAAACCCAAATTTCATCCAACTTGCAGGGCTTGTAGAGGAGAGACAGGGGAAGCTTCCCTGTGAATTTGGTGTCTCTTGGTGCCTGGGGGCCATTTTATAGGGTTTTTAAGTCAAGAGAAATTGACAAATTGATTCATCAATTCATCAGAAAAATATCATAAATTAATGATTTGTCAACTTTGATGAATTACAGATTGTGACAAATCTCCATTTTTTTAAAAAATCATGCCCATCTCCAGTTATAATGCCTCTGTTTGACCTGATCCAATGAATAAAAACTTTCTGGATGTACTCTCATGCACAATTATGGACACTTCCACATTACACATTCTCTCTCTCCCTACCTCTCCACATTCTCTCTCCTCCCCCTCATTCCCCTTTCTTTTCTTAACCATTTCAAATTGTTTGCTTAGTGAAACTCCATCTACCTGCTACCATGCACTCATGATCAGTCTTACATAGACCTATCATTTTTGGGTAATGTTTATGAAAAAATTTCTTTGGCAGGTGCAATGCACTAAAGATACACATTGACAACAGCAGTTGGAGTTGGGCTGCAAGCTCCTCACAACCTCTAGTTTCTAAGTGTTGCTATTGTTGTGCTACTGCTTCATCCAACACCTGGCACTTTCATTTCCTCTGATGTCTCTATTTTTGGTCGTTTTTGTTTTGTCTTTTTTTAAAATAAAAAGGTGTAGGAACACCGTAGCATTAAACCACCACCAGTAGCAGCAGTTTAGGACTTAAGGACTAAGTCTAAGTTTCAGACTAGGAAAGAAAGTGGTATAAATTAAAGCAAGGGATTTTGGAGGGAGGACAAAAGCATGTAAGGAACTTATAGGGAAGAAAATGTTTTTTCCTGTACATATTGAGAGAGCTGTTATTTGGAGGGGGTCCCATTAGAATCAGGGCTTTGTAGGGAACTTAAAACAGTACAAATGTCCTGTCTGGAAGAGCCCTGATAGAGGATTGATTGAGGCTCCCAGACGGTGAGTTGCTTAAGATCACTTGGTGACCACAGAAGCTTCTGTCTCTGATCATCGCTCACCTTACCTCTGATTTTGGAAGAACTCTGACAAGGGCTATAAGGAGGATCATAAAAACAGATTTACCACCTCCTTGTGAAGATACATATGCATATAGCTCAAAAATCGTAGGGTTGCCATCTTTACTAAGAAGTTGGAACAAGCACTGTCTAGATATTTTAACTCATCGTGGCCTATTTGACTTGTCTTTGGTTGAAACAGAGATTCCATCAAATCCAAACACTTTAGAAAAGAGGTAAAGTCTCTGGATTTACAGGCAGGCTACCTTAACATCTCATAGCCTGAACCTAGAAGACAATACTTGTTCATCTGCTTTAGAATACCCTATCCTCAACCTTGGGTATCCAGATGTTCTTGAACTAAAACTCCCAGAAGCCTTTACCATTAGCTATGCTGGCCAGGATTTCTGGGAGTTGTAGTCCAAGAACATCTGGAGACCTGAGGTTGGGGACCACTGTTATAGAGTATAGAGGACAGAGTATTCCAAAGCATAAAATCATAAAATAATGGAATTGGAAGGAACCTACAAGGCTTCTGAGTCCACCCCCTGCTCAGTGCAGGATTCCAAATTAAAGTACATCTGGTAGATAGCTGTCTAGCTTTCTCTTGAATGTCTCCAGTGCTGGACCACTCACCACCTTCCGAGGTAATTGGTTCCATTGTTGTACTGCTCTAACAGTCAGGACGTTTTTCCTCATATTCAGCTGAAATCTGGCTTCCTATAGCTTGAGCCCATTCTTAAATGTCTTCCACTCTGGAATTATTGAAAAGAGGTACTGCTCCTTCTCTGTATTACAACATTTCAAGTATTTGAAGAGTGCTATCATAGCTCCCTTGAATGATCTTATACGTTATCATCTAGGTACAGGCCATGAAGTGTTAATTTAGCCAGTCTGTAAATCCAGAAGTTTTACCTATTTTCTAATGTGCTTGGATTTCTTGGTATCTCAGTTCCAACCAAATTCAAGTCAGATAAACGATGGCATCCAGAATTAAAGTGTATGGATCCTAGTTGCTTCAACTTCTAAGTGATGATAGCAGACATGTGATTTCTGAATCTTGTAGATAGAGCTGTTGTTGTTGTTGTTGTTGTTATTTTGCCTACTTATTGCAGATAGCATCCTGGTCATCCTCACTCAATGAGATAAATTACATTGCAGAACCTAATATAGTAGGTTGCTAGTCACAATGCTAGTAAAAGTGACTGTCTCTTTGAGAAATGCACAGGTTATACAATGTTGTCTGAAGCCCTGTGAGTTCCATTTTGATTGCTTTCAGAAAGAACAGATAAAAGCCATTCATTCAGGTTTACCTTCCAATACAATTTTACTGACCATAATAAAGTAGATTTAGTATCAGTTGCCAAACCCATGGTCATTAGTCATGAATGTATATGTATTAAAGACTTTGTCTGCAATTCTGACTTTACCTGCTAATCCTTGGGGATCTGAAATATATTGCATCTCCCTGGGAGCTTGTAGGGAAAATATTTATTAAAGGTGCTATGTAACCCCTTAATATTTTAAATATTAATAATCATTTTGAATTGGGTGCATGTAGCTGGTACAGAGCCAAGAAACAAATAGCAACCCATTTGTTAAAAATCTAACCACCATTCATTTTCTGCTGGAACATTCAGTGATGTGAGAGCAAAAGAGCTCAGCAAAGGCACTCAGCATTACTGTTAGGTTTAGATTTATTCTTCTGTTTACCACACTCTAGTCTCATACTATGTAATGCTAATTAGTTTTCTAACATTACATAACAGCAAGGTGAGTATTAATTTTAAAAAATTTATGAGCAGTTTCCTTCTGTTCCATCTCTATAGCATATAAACTGATTTTCTGCAGTTTTTCTTGGAAATCCCTGCATCTAGAAATTATTGATGAAGAGGTATGTACCCTTTACATCAGTGGCCCCCAACTTTGGGCCTCCAGAGGTTCTTGGACTACAGCTCCCAGAAGCCTTCACCACCACCTCTGCTGGCCAGGATTTCTGGGAGTTAAAACTCCAAGAACCTCTGGAGGACCAAGGGTGGGGAACACTGCTTTACGTGACACTGTGAGCAGTCCCTAGGGAACTGACTTCCCTTCCTAAGTCCTAGTCAGAACTTACCCTGCCAACAAGCCTTCCCCATCTCTTCCTGTCATCACTTTCTCCAGGTAAAAAGCACCGTGTCTGAACAGGAAAAAATCCAATTCATGTTTAGACTGTTCATGTGAGCAAGAACCCTGGAAAAACAGAGCTGTTGCTTGTATGGATAAGCCTACATAGAGACAGCAACCATTTCTTAAACGTGCCTTGCTTTTCCCCTGAGGAAAGTGATGTTGGGTAAAGCAGGGTGAGAATCGCCTGAATAGAGCTCTAATATTTGAGTCTCATTGGTGGTGGGTCATGGTCTGAGCAATGGAGTGCTCATTCCAAAAACCCCGGATGAGAGATCCACCACTGACACACCACAGGCTGCCTTCCAGTGGCAAGGGACTCTCTGTTGTGCAGTTCCCCAGTTGGCTGAGCAGAGCCCAAGGGAGCAATTTCAAATTACTGCCTTCTCAAATAAAATAGAAATGGCTCTCATGAAGACTGCACAAATTTAAAAAGATGAATTTGAGCTACTCTGCAATAACCACAGAACACAGACAGGGACATGCATGATCAAACTGTCTTGTCCATGCTCTGAAGGTTCAGACCCCCATCAAAAGTACACAAAACATAAATGCCCGTAGACAAAGCATCATCTCACAAAATAGCCCTCTTGTGGGGAGGTGAGATTAATTAAATCACCTTTTGTTTTCACCCTAAAAGGATTGTCAGGAGGTTTGGGAAAGCAAGAATTCTACAATTGTCTCCCTATCTTCTTCTTCCTATTTAGTAAATGGTCCATTCCTAGATTCATTGTCTCTGATTAGACAGGTAGGAAGACAAGACAAGGTATGACACATGACTAACAAGGGGCCAGAGAACTAGTCAGCTTGACCAAAACCATATACAAATACATACTGCTGCTATATTTGTGGTTCAGATTCAGGGTTCAACTCCAGTTAAATTCAGTTCAATTTCAAGACTAGGTACTTCTTTCTGTACCTATCTCTGCCTGAATCTTTCAGCTGATCATGGAGTTCCAACACTCCATAATCCCAAAACAGTCTACCAAGACTAAGGTGAGGCAATCTGTGCCACCCCTAATCTCTTCTGGGAGTATTTTCCCAATACATTGGTGGCTACCCTCCCCCATTCCTTGTGTGTGTGTTTGTGTGTGTGTTAGGGACAGATTCTTCCTTTTAACCCTCTCAGCCATGCAAGGTTGCTTCTTTTGAGCCCGTATTTCCCCATATTAGTTATACTTCATTGTGAATCTGTGCTATATGTTAATCCTTTTGTGTTTAATAAAAGTCCCCATATACATAACTCTGTGTGAGTGAGATATACTCACCCCAATCTATGTCAAGACGCACTATTGCCATAGTTCAAAGATTCCTTATACTGTAGGTGTGCCTCTGAGCATATGTGAATGCATACATGTGTTCGGAAGAGCATACCTGAGTATGTCCTTGTGGTGAATTGAATAAGGGCCTATAAATAGGCAAGACGTGGACACCTTATGTGTGCATTGGCATCCCTGTGGCTGAAACAAACTGCTAGCTGAGGTTATTAGTGCTGAAAGAGCGCAAAGCTCAGTAGGGTTAACAGCAGCTTTAGAGAGGATGCTGATAAAATTTGGACCAAACAAATAGCATGCAGGGTATGGATAAAATCCACCCACCCCACCCCCATGCCAATTAGTCAGCATAATTCACTTCCCCTTTTGGCTACTTTAAAGGTTTTAAAATAGGCAGTAATAGTTCCTCCAAATGACTTATAGTTTAGCCTGTTCAAATCCAACAATTTAACAAAAAGACCTGCTTGAGTTATATAATGCAGACATTACCAAGTTTCTAATCCTCATGAGTAAGATCTAAAACATTCCTTAAAAAGAAATATAACTTGAAATGTATTTTTAGGAAAACTAAAGCTTAAAGAAACAGACATTTAGAATGTTTTTAGAACTCTAATGGTGGGGCTGTCAGTGTTATCATTTGTGTAATTCAGCTGACAGTTCAAAGCACTAATAGAAAGGGTGAAGTTTTCCGAAATGACTTTGGTTCATGTCATGGTCAGTTTGCTTGGGTTTTACTGTGCACAAAAGAAATACTCTTTTTCTACACTGAAGTGTTAGGAGGTTGTACTGTGTTAATGAGAAATATTATCTTACCAAAGAGGGCTTAGTGTCCTCATTTCCATTTATATAGAAGATTGATTAATACTTAGCTAATTGGCACATGCAAATAGGGATTAAATGAATTTGCTTTTCTTCACAACTCAACAAGTGTAATTTAGATCCTTATTGAGATTTAAGTCTTATTATTTTTGAAGGTAATCATCTTCCTGTCCTTAGAAGTGAAATATCAAAGTACCACACTAATTGTATCTTATTTATTTTTCACTAATTAACTAATTAACATTACCATAAAGGAAATGGACAGCAAGTGCCTTCTAAATCTCTGGTGTCATGTTTCTACATTTGAGATTTCAGTGAGGTCAAATGCAATTAGGAAAGTATATGAATGAACTAATCCACTTTCTGATGTTTGAGTAATCCAGGTTTTGTGCATGTTTTGTGCACTTCAGTATTCCTAGAAAGTTATTTGATCAGCTTTTCCTGAAATACCCAAATGCTTGTAATATATGCAGATATCAAAGCAAAATGAGAGTCAGTCTAGATGTGACAAATGCAGTTCCTTCCTTGTGTTTAAACACAGAACTGACCCAGTTGTAAACCTGTAGAAGACAGTGTTATGGTGAGTAGTGTGGTATCCCGGTGTTAAGTAGTGATGGCCAGCTTCAGTGCTCCTATCTACCTCCTTACAGTTCTTTATCTTCAAACTGGACCTTCTTTATCTTCAAATCCACTCTCAGAGGATGCCTTCAAATAGAGGATTTATTTCTCTAGAAAATAGGACATACGGTGACCTTATGAACACTACTTTCCCTCTAGGATCAGACTGAACATGACTCGGTGTATTTGTTACAAGGGAGCATGTGCAGGAGACTGTTGTTGTCCTCACAACTTATTTGTGGACTTTCGAAAGGCAACTGTTTGTCCCCTGTGGGAACAGAATGCTGAATTTCATAGCACTGGGTCTGATCCAGCATGACTCTTCATCACAGAGCACATAGTTAAACTATGGAATTCAATACAGAAGGATATCATGATAGCCACCATGATGGCTTTAAAATTGCATTGGACACATCAATGGAGAATATGAATAGCTATCTGATAATGGCCATATACCACCTCTAGGATCATAGGTAGTATGATTCTGAAAAATCTAGGAGAGAATACTGTGCACTTTCTGTGTGCATTTGGTTGGGCGCTATGGGAAACAGGATGCTGGACTGGCTGGACCTTTGGTCTGTTCCCATAATGTTCTTATGTAAAATGGTCTTCCTTTTATGTAAAACAAAGACAACCATGTTGGTCCATGAGAACAAAATGGAACCAACTCCACAAGTATACAACACTTTTAACAGGATCAATTAAAAGTCCACAACACAGAGAGAGAGAGAGAGAGAGAGAGAGAGAGAGAGAGGAATTCTAAAAACATGGACAGATTTTGTAGCCATGAGTCCAGGGTTCCCAATATATATTTATAATTTTCTTGACAAATATCAGATGATCCAGGGTTCAAGCATAAAATTGTTGCTTGCTCTGAAAAACGGAACATTTCTTCTTGTTCCTCTTTTCTGTAACTTGAAAGCAGAAGCCTTCAGAACTGATCTGACACTGGGACTAATGGAGGAATGTTGTAGCACAGGCACAGTCCCTAAAACCTGGGAACACATTGGTTCCCCACAGAGAGCTAAGAAGATTGACCAATAAGTCATGCTCCTTTAAACTTGCCCACAATTTATGGCTTTTCGTAGGACTGTGAATCCCATAGCTATGTTTTAGTTCTCATTAATTGCATAATAAATTAGAATGAATAAATGGTTAGTTAAATAACTTGCTAGAAGCCATGAAGGTCATTAACCAGATGGCAAGGTTCATAACCTTTTCACTCTGCCACTGAGAGCACATTAAATATAATATTTTTATTATCTTGTACTAAGGAGATATTTAAAAACCTAAAGATTCTGACAAGCAAGCCAAAGGGTGAACATTATACACATTTCCATGCCAACACATTATTGCATCCAATCCTGATTTAAATATATCATAAATTCAATTGACTTTTCCATTTTAAGCTTACATGGATACCCTTCTAATGTGCAATTTAATGCTTATTTATTAACATAAAATGTGGTACAAATGAACCTACTATCAAAGGAAAGATGTTGCCCATTTTGTTTTCATGTCACAAACAAACCAGAGGAAAGAGACATTACACATCGACACTTTATGTAAGGATCAAAAAACATTACTCTTGAAACATACACCCTTTGTGCCAAAGTTAAATATATAACTTTAAATATAATAAATATAATTGAGTCCTCCTATTTTGTTTACTGTGTATGAGTGAGGCAATATCACTGTTTGTATTCTATGTAAAAGAAATGAAAGATAAGAGCATGTTTAAAAATTGTTTTGGAATAAAATATTCAATTGCATGATTAAAGAACCATGCAGAAGTTTCAGCAGTTAATAAAATCCATTTTTCATTCAGCCCAACCCTTCTGTGTTCCACTTTGCATGACATATACAACTTTGCTTTTAAAAAAACATCTAATGTCAAAATGAAACTGAAGCTGATTAGTAGTCTCCACTTCCAATGAATTTGAGAACTTCAGACATGTATACAATTTTGTGGCCTAGCACAATCTGGTTGTTACTAGGTTTTGGTTATAAAAAGCCATTTAGTGTAGTGCTGCAGGAGCATTCCAGAGGACTATATGAAACCGTCCTTTAGAATACTATGTAGAAGAACATAAAGGAGTAGAACAGATAATGGCCAGAGGGCTTGATGACTTTTGGCCAACCTCCTGGATCTCCACTCTTTGAAACAGGAAAATAGCACACCCCATGAAATATTACACCATGTTGCTTCTGTCCCACTCAATAGGGAGTCACGTAACCCCACTATAGATCTTCTTCTCTGGGAAGTGCCAGAAATCCTGCCATCCACAAAACCTTCCATGGCCACCTCCGTGCTTCCTAAAGCCTACAACTGTGACCCCATTTCAGTGGCCAAAATCATGCAACTGCTTGTCAGGGTTCCAGTAACCCAGAATCACTATTCAAAGGAAGGTTCTGATATTGACTGTATGGCTCCAAAGACACAGCATACTTGCTGACAGTTCTGCCTCTCCAGGTCACATTCTTCTAAGTGGTTGTCTCCTTTTGGTATTCTTCCTTGAGACACTCCCCATCTTGCTCTGCTCAATCCAGAAACGCTTCATCATCCCAGATAAGTCAAAGCATAAACAGGTGGGACTCAAGCTGCTGGAGTTTCTCTGCCAGTAGGCAACTGGTTTGCACAGTACAGATGTAACTTTATGAATTCTAAGTCAGGGGAGGGCCATATGTGCCTCCAGGGGAATTTTTTCACCTTGTGATGCCACCCCAGAGCCAACACCCCCAAAGCAGTCTGTCTGTCAGCCAAATGAGGACAATTTCTGCTTCTGGAGTCCTTCAGGTCCTGGAGGGGTGGTTCCTTTAAGACTGTTGTCAGTCCATCCCCAAAAGAAACTAGAAGTGTCTGCACTTCCTTTTGGGATTTTTAATGGCACTTTTTTTTACTGTTTCCAGCTGTGTGTGGCTCATGGTAAGGTCTAGGGAGAGGTGATTTCCAAGCTTACTGAGATCATCTGCCTGTGATCTAAGACAAGAAGAAACACATGGCATAAAAGTCACAAGCCTCTATAGCAGCTCTCCGACCCTCCACATCACTTCACCCTATGTTGGCAGTAAAACAGGACTCCTATTCTTCCCCTCAAACTCTTACTCAAATTTCACCCATTTGCTTGCCCTTTTTGTGAGTTCCCAATGACTGGCAAGCTAGCAACTGCATTTGTAACCTGGCAGCTGCCAGCTTCCGAAATCAAGTCATTCCTGAAATCCACATCATGGCCTGAGTTTAGATCATTCATTCTAGCTGTTGTTTAATTTCCTTAAAAGAAAAAAGCATACGAGTTATACATACATACAAACATACATACATACATACATACATACATACATACATACATACATACATACATACATACATACATACATACATACATACATACATACATACATACATGGCCAAAAATATTGGCACCCTTGCAATTATGTCAGAAAATGCAACCCTTATCTCAGAAAACTGTTGCAGTTGCAAATGTTTTGGTAATCACATGTTCATTTCTTTGGTTTGCGTTGGAACAACACAAAAAAACAGTGAAGAAAAGTCAAATCTGATACAATCCCACACAGAAACCCAAAAATGCACTGGCCAAAATTATTGGCACCCTGTCTAAATTGTAAGAAAGAATTGCTTTTCAAGCATGGGATGCTCCTTTAATTTGTATTTAGGCACACCTGTCGCAAGTAAGAGGTGTGGGCAATATAGTAATCACACTTGCAACCAGTTAAGATGGAGAAAAGTTGACTCAACCTTTGTGTTGTGTGTGACACTGAGCATGGAGAAAAGAATGAAGTGTAAAGAGTTGTCTGTGGATTTGAGAGAAAAAATTGTGGAAAAACATCAACAATCTCAAGGCTACAAGTCCATCTCCAGAGATCTTAATGTTCCTGTGTCCACCGTGCGCAATATCATCAAGAGGTTTACAGCCCATGGCACTGTAGCTAACCTCCCTGGACATGGACTGAAGAGCAAAATTACTGAAAAATTACAATGAAGGGTTGTTCGAATGGTGGATACAGAACCCAGATTAACATCCAAACAAATTCAAGCTGATCTGCAGACACAGGGTACAACAGTGTCAGCTCGCACTATCTGTCGCCATCTGAATGAAAAAGGACGCTAGGGTAGGAGACCCAGGAGGACACCACTGCTGACACAAAGGCATAAAAATCAAGACTGGAAAATACAAAAACTTATGTGACAAAACCACAATCCTTCTGGGAGAACGTACTGTGGACAGATGAGACAAAAGTAGAGTTTTTTGGTCAAGGACATCATGGCACTGTTTATAGAAAAAGAAACGAGGCATTCAAAGAAAAGAACACAGTTCCTACAGTCAAACATGGTGGAGGTTCAAAGATGTTTTGGGGTTGCTTTGCTGCTTCTGGCACTGGATGCTTTGACTGTGTGAATGGTATCATGAAATCTGATGATTACCAAAGAAGAGTGGTCCAAAATTCCAGTAGAGAGGTGTAAGAAACTCATTCATGGTTACAGGAAGCGATTGATTTCAGTTATTTTTTTCCAAAGGGGGTGCTACCAAATATTAAGTTAAGGGTGCCAATAATTTTGGCTAGTGCATTTTTGGGTTTCTGTGTGGGATTGTATCAGATTGGACTTTTCTTCTTTGTTTTTTTGTGTTGTTCCAACGCAAACCAAAGAAATGAACATGTGAGTACCAAAACATTTGCAACTGCAAGAATTTTCAGAGAGAAGGGTTGCATTTTCTGACAGAATTGCAAGGGTGCCAATATTTTTGGCCATGACTGTACATACATACATACATACATACATACATACATACATACATACATACATACATACACACACACACACTTGCATCCTTTCCCCATCTCATATGTGCACATGCATCCAGATACTCTTCCCCACATCAATACATGGAAAGTTACCAGTCCCCTTGTGGGATTACTAGCACTTTTGCTCACTGCACTCTTCTGCGGGGGAGGGAAAATTGAAGAAACCACATATGGGAATGACTCTCCTCGTGTGCTGAGATGCACAGCATTTCTTTTTTCTGCAATTCCCAGTATATCACAGCCACACAGCCAGCATGATCCCTGGCAGTACAGCCAGGGAGTATTCTGGGAGCTGATGTCCTGAGAGAGAGAGAGAGTTTTGAAATCACATGCATATGAAACAGCTGCCTAGTGGGCTGCCAGGATCATGGTAGGGGTGGAGAGGAGCCTGTGAGGAGAAGCATCTTTGCACACTGTCTTCTCCATGGATATCTCAACAGTGATAGAAGGGATGACATCTGGCAGTGGGGAGGGCAGGGAGTGCTGATTGGTAACCTGCAGTGGTTGTACAAAAACATTTTAAATGTATATGCATCCCACATGAGTATATTGTGTGATAACCAGAGCCATAACAAAGGTTGGGCAACTGGAACTTTGATGCAGAACACTGGCATTTAGAGAGTGCAAAAACTTGTTCATGCAGAGGGACATACCTGCCCACCCCAAGCACACACAGCCTCCAATTGCTCCTCTCTGGGCTTAAGAGAATACAAAATAGGCTGGCTCAGTGCAGAACTAATATGGATGCTGCAGACCCAGCCATTCTTTTTATTCCTAGATCCTCTCCCTATGATGCCAATCTCATGTGATCCAATCTTAATCAATAGAGGAGCAAAACAAATAGGACTGCAGAATTTCTAGTTATGGATCTGGTAATAACCTTTATCCCTTTCAAACTGACGAGCAAATGGGAGAAGTAGAGAACACTGAGGAATAAGACCAGCAGAGCTAGATGAAGAAGAAACTCCCCTTGTCCTGGCGTGATCTTTTCTATCTTGTTCAAAGCAACATGGTAGGAGGTCAACTACATCATGGGTAGTGGGATGGAAATATTCTCGCTGCCACACATGATCTTTTGTGGAAGTCATATTGTGACAAGAGAAGGAGGAATACCTCTTGGTACAGGCTGATAATCATTTCTCCCTAAGGATGTAAACCATGCCCTGGTTCTTCCTCGTGAGCTAAATGGAAAATTTATTAATTTATTTATTGATTTCATTTATATATCACCCCATTAGTGTGCAGCAGTTAACAGTAACCATGCAAATGTATGCAAACACATACACACACACACACCTGTTGCCTTGTTTTTGCATTGACTTTTTAAAAGCAGAAGCATTCGATGGACTGAATCTTTGTGAACAATCAGTCTATCCTTTTTTGCTTCTTGTGCACATGTGCTTAGCTTCAGAGAGGGAAAAGATACCAGATACATTTTGCACAAATTGCACAGACCACAGCAGGGAAAAACATATGACGTCTCTACACACACTAGAACTGAGAAGTCTTGCAGCAGTTGGAAAATCCTGGACAGTTTGTCTCTCTACATCAAGACCATAAACAAGACATTTGTGAAATTTCTTCACATTTCTGTTGTCTTCATCGATAACTTCCTTCAGGATGGGCAGACAACCCATGCTTAAAATGATATGTGCCTCAAGATGAACACATAGGAAGAAGGTATCCTCCTTCTATGGGCACAGGTCAAACAGGGAAGTGCATGGAACTCCACAACTAGTTTTGCTGGAAGACAACTTTGAGGAAAGAATTGTCGAGAAATAGTTGCCAAAAGTTGCCTGCTATCATTATTCATTTATTACCTTAATAATCTATCCTTCCATCTATAATGTCTAGACGGTGGTCATAGTACCAGAGATTATATTCATTTTACGTACCCTTACAATAAACCTGTAAGATAGTTTAGCTAAAGATGTGACCAGTCCAGCATACCCAGTTAGCTTCCTGGTGTGTGCACCTGCATGTCACTAGTCCTAGTCCAACTACTGTGCAATATTATACCGCATGTTATTTTCCCATGGAAATAATTGTAGATGCTGTCTTCTAGTTGTCAATTGGGTGAAGAGGAGCTTTGATACAGGAGTCTCTAGTTATTGATACAGCAGGGCACGCAGTCATGGGAGCATTGGAAGCACTTTGAGCTAAAAGCTCTTATGTCTCCTTTTCAGACTTCTAAGTGGTATGGGGTGTTTGTGGGTGAGGCTTCCATGTGTGTTCACATCCCCATGCATTAAGATGAATGTCTGAATGGGGCTTAATTTTCCAAAGTTCTTGGAGAGTCTATACAAAAATAGAAACCTGTACTCTTCATATACATCACTTTCCATCTCAGGAAAGTGGTGGTGGAGAAGATAGGGCTCCTCTTCTCATGTGGTGAAAAAAGTGAGATTAGCAGTGCCTGAATAGGGCTTCAGAAGCTGCCTGACCAGTGAAGAGAACCATGGAAATGGCTTGTTAATGTGTGGTATACACATTTATATACATACAGGAATTTTTGCCTTCCTCAGAGTATGAATTGAACTGTATGACTCCTGTAAATTCTTAGCTAGCACCCTGCCTGTTTACATACGGAATGGATTATACAGTATATGCTTATACATTCTTCTTCAGAAAGTCAATGCCAGCTTGAAACATACTGTTCAAAATCTCTCCTTAAGATAAGCAGTATGCATTCAAATTTATTTAATCTTGTTTTCTTAATTACTCTTTTACTTTACCATAATCTCAGCTAAGCACTTATTAAAAACACAACTAAAGCTTTTAAGATATTTTACATGGACACATCGAAGATCATGTGAGAGATATAGAAGATAAACTGTGGTCACAACTTCTTGCCACAGAATTCTATTAAACTGTGGATTAGTCTCTTAAGGGAAATGAAGTTTCATCCTTGGAGGCATTTCTTAAAGTGCAGGGTAATGTAGAAGTATCTGTGTGGTAAATTCTTTAAAATCTATGCTTTGTTTAGCACTGTTCCAAAAGTAAGAATTACTTTTTTGAAAAAGTGAAATAAACCACAAAAAACACATCCGTTTATTTTCATGGTTCCCATGGTCTTTAATGTCTTTATGTTCCACGTGAAACACATGTCCTTATTTTCTTAAACAGTGATTTAACTCAACAGAGATTCTGTCTGCAGTTCCCTCACACAATTACTTGGTTCTCTGGATAGATCTTAGGGGGTTTACTGGGGATCTTCCTCTATAGAGTTGTGACAAGCTGTATGAGTGCTTGAAATGGATGACACCTGTTGATGTCTGTAGTCCTGTTTTGGTGTTCAGCCTGAAAGTGTGTCAGGCTCAAAGGGTGACAGAGATGGAAGGGTGCATGCAAGCCAACTTCCACACCTCCAACCCCAGAAATCCTGCAAGTTTTCACATGTTCTGCACAAAGGTCAGAAGAGGTGTGATGAACATGCTCAACTAAACACACTTACAGCATTTCTGCGACCAGCAGAACCCTGTAATCAGGGTGAGAGTCTGATTACAAAATGTTATAAGCACGTACATAGACCTTTACGACAAGCACACAAAGGTCTGCAAGATTTCCAAGTGGGGTAAAGAAGTGGAGGGTAGAGTCTACCTGTACCCTACATATCACCATCCTTTGAGTCCAGCATGTTTCTGTTGGTAGAACCACTCTGTCCAGGCTGTCCCTATCCAAAAGCTTGAACAAGTTTTTCTTTCTTGAACTACAATTCCTGGATAAGTGCCCATGCTAACTGGAGGAATTCTGGGATTTGTAGTCCAAAAGATAACTTTTTGAGCTCTGCCCTATTTTATTTTTTGGTCAGTGTTTCTTGTTGCTGGCTCCTCTTCATGGCCATGAACTGTGTGAGCTATATTTCTTAAGGGACTACCCATTAGTTAAAATGGTGGCTTTGAGTTGGCATTCATGCCCTCCACTGTTCAGCAAGCTTGTGAACTATCCTTATGTATATAGCAGTGTACACACATATATCCTATGTCTGAGAAAGAGAGCTTCCTGATTGCCCTGTTATATATATGTAAGGCCACTTCTCATTCCCACTAAATATGTGGTGGAAGGCAGAATGGGCACAGTAGTAGCAGGGGAAAGGCTTGGGGCTTATATAACAGCTTGCCATCTGCACGTAATGCTACTCTCCTCTTTGCCTCTGCCTCTGTCCAGTTCTACTTCTGATGGTAGAGCTAGGTCCACTGCACCATCGTGGAGATATAGCTTAAGTGAATTGTATGGCACAATGTTATACACCAGCACAGGAACATTGATGGACGATCTGATCAGTTTTATGATAGTGTTTTTTCATGAAAAGGTCTTGGTAGTGCAAAGAGGATAATATAGAGTATTGTTTACCACAAAAGTTAATTTGAATGCATGTATAAAACAGGAACAGGGACTCATTTTTGTTTTTTGGTTCACAAGCCAATATGTCAATTTCTGTGGACCAAGTTTCATTTAAATTAGGGAATGTGCAAAATGTAGCCCTCCAGATGCTATGGACTGCAACTCCGAGCATTCCTCATCATTGAGTTATGCTGACTAAGGCTGGTGAGGTTGGCAATCCAAGAATATCTGGAGTTCCAGTCCCTCCTCCTCCCATGCCTTAAACAGGAAAGTGGATAATGACCTGCAACAATGCTACTTACATTGTTCCCTCAGAAAAGACCAGCTGCAGATGTTAGGGGAACCTCTGATGGCACCCTTCAATGAAAACTCCCAGTGAACCTCTGGCAGTAATGCTTTCTCTAAGGCTTTGTGGGAGATTAAATGGTGACTCATAGGTTACCAAGCTCTCAAAATGCCTGGGAAAAAATAGTAATAAATTGCAGAGGAAGTAGAGAGGCAACCACAATGGACGCTTCAGGGGCAATGAAGAATTGCATGTGTTGGTATTTGAGGATGCAGTGTAGTGGTATTAGACTTGCCCTCAAGAATGTATGAACGGTAGGAAAAATGCGTGTAAAAGGAACACTTGTTTGGTCAGGCTGCTGAAAAACAAACAAAAATTTGACCATGGAACCAAAATATGAACTATTGACATAACAAACAATTTACTTCCCATTAATCAGATCAATATTGACTTGGTTTGCTACTTTTATTACTCTAAAATGCCCTGGAGGGGAGAGGTATTCAAGTCACATAACCTGCTAGTCTTCCAATATCCATCCACATATTAAACAGCGGGAAAACCCAAACAAAAACCTGATTCCTCATCATCATTCCAAATCAATTCCATGTAAAGCCGATAAACCTTATCAAGAAAAGCTAATCATTAAGTACTTTATAGGGGCTTCTAGCTAGCTCCCATAGCTCATAAAGTACTGGAAGCTTTTAATCCAAGTGCTTCATTATCATATTACCATGTATCACTTTTTCCCCCCAGAGAATGACATTTATATAGCTGTAACCTTAAACTTTTCAGTCACATATCTTGCCATGTTAAAATAATATTACAGCAACAGATACTGCAGTGAGGTTTGTAAGCCTCTCATAAGAGGCACCTAAGCATTTTAAATCATAATAATGGATGGTGTGTTTTTAAAAAAACACCCTTCCTTCTATATCCCTGTGGGCTTTGAGCAGGGGTTACTTATTTTAACCTCACTTGTGTCTTTCTTTTTGTTATCTTACCAGAGTAACTCCTTAATTACTCCCTCAGCAAAAAGGAAAAACGATTGACTGCCTAGCACAAACATACTATGGAATTTATCCAAGACAACTCTTCACCTGATGACATCCAAATATCTTGGAATGCACCTCCCGTCACCCTGCTGATAGGTCTACATTGTATACTCATATCACTTTCATACCACTTTAATTGTCATGGCTCCATCCTATGGATTCCTGTGATTGTAATGAGGTGAGGTACTTAGACTTTACTGCTATACGTCACTATCAGTGCACTCCCTTGAAGTACAGCAGGGAATTCTAAGTATCTTATAAAACTGCAAACAGAGCAATTTTGTAGGATAGTGCCATGGTAGTTACACATGGTGTCCAACTGCTGTAATTGTGTACTGTAGATACAGCCTAAGTCTGCAGATTTAGGATTTGGGATGTGACATCAGAATAGGTAAAATAAATGTTTCTAAGGCAATATTTTTTAGTTATTCAGGATATATTAAGCTGTATGCTTGAGAAAATTATTATTATCAGTTTAGTTCAGGTTATGTAAAATAAAAGTAGCTGTGATTAATTCGAGACTACTGATAGAGATGTATAGGGCACTGTTCAGACAATTACTATGAATTTCTGGAGAATAAAGCAAAAGCAAAGTGTGCTGCTTATATACTGCCCCACAGCGCTTAAAGCAGTCTCTGGGCGGTTTACAAGTTAATTATGCAGGCTACACATTGCCCTCCCAGTGAGTTGGGTACTCATTTTACCTACCTCGGAAGGATAGAAGGCTGAGTAAACCTTCAGCCAGCTACCTGGGATTGAACCCTGGGTTGTGAGCACAATTTTGGCTGCACCACAAGGCTCCTATAAAGACTACATCTAAAGACTGCCAAGAATTTTCCAAAGATAATATGTGGCACAAGTGATTAACAGCATGTGAATCAGATAATTCAGTAATATTAATAGGCAAAGCCCATTTCTGGCATATAAGGCTTTAATTATCTTTCTGCATCTTTCAGTGGCCGCAGAATTTACACAGAGTCACCATGAAGCATTTAGGCAATTTGTTACTTTATTTTAAAAGGTGGGGGCAGATTGGATTCAGACTTAATTCTTCAAGCAAATACAGTGAAATTAAGAACTTGCCATTGGTTACAGTGGGTCCACTGTAAGTATGTGCAAGTCTGGATCTGGCCCAGTAGGTTTACTTTACTTCATTCTCAGAGAACTAAACAGTACGTATTGAGCTGGCAGTAGCATAAAGATAATGAAAATAAGACAGAAAAATGAGAAGGCTGACCATTTATTTCATGATCTGAATGGTCATGGTGATCAGCAATATTTTAAAGGATACTTTTAATGTTTAAGAAATGAACAAAATATGTGAGAAGTGGCCCCAGTAACACATTGTGTTCTTTAACTGAAGGCTGTTATATGTCTCCAAAGTAAATGTATATTGCTAGCTACCGGGAAGAAACTACTTGTTAAAAGGCAGCAGTTTCTTTCCAATAACCTAGATCAGCTCATTTAGCAAAAAACTTTCTTAATATTGTGCTGCCTAAACAGATTTCTGGGAACCTCCCCAAATTCAGAAGGCATTTATTAACTGATCTGGATTATCTGGAGCTGTAATTATCTGCATATTGTACTGTACTCAAATTCATCACCAGGAGAGTTAGAACTGAAACATTAGAAGAAAGGTCAGCTTGCCAATTACACTGTAGAGTTATTTTGCATTTAATATTGCTTTACATTTCCATTATTCATATCTGTGCAGGTTTTTTCTCTTCATTTCTCATCACCATGCATATTACTATTAATAACTCCACACAGCATACAACCAATTATCAAATCATTGGAAGGTCTGATTGTGGAATTCAGGTCAGCAGGCATTGTACTAAAAGGCATTCATACTATTTAGCTTGCTAATTAAAGCATTTGCCTGTATGGTGCATTCTTTCCCTGCAATTTTAAATTTAGGGGTTGACTTAGGAGGGGGATGCTAAAATATTGGGTACCTTCGGTTCATCCAGAATCTTTAAATTCTCACCACCCCTATTTTGAATAGGGGAGAGGGGCAAGAAACGGAAGCCCAAAGTCACTTTGATGGCACAGGACCTCTTCTTCGGATCCTTTGTGCATATGCATGATGCTTCTTTCCATCTGGAAGAGACCATGTGAGCCTACTTAACAATGCAAATAAACTGTAAGACAAGACTCAGTTCTTCAAAACAAACAAACCAGCAACACTCAGGTTTATGCATATGGGCTTCTGCATCCACAATTCAAAATGCCAGGAAATGGCCTGATATTGCTGCTGGTTCAGAAGGAGAAACCACTGTCTTAGGATGTAAGAAAATAAACCCCTTTCTATCAATTTAAAATTGACCAATGCATTTCAGCCTGAATTTATGGCCTTCTACAGAGGCTGTATAAAATAAGAGAAAACAATGGTTTCTTAGATGGCTCAAAAGAAGAAAGATGGTTTATCTATCAACAGCTATTAGTTGTTTAAGCTAGCTAGTACCTCTGTGTATGGAAGGGTGCCATGCTTCTGGGCAAAATGAAACAACAGGTTAGGAGTACAGAAGGAATGTTGTCACTCAAGTTAGTTAGTACGAGCAAAGCCAGGTTTTGTGAAGACTTTGGATCAAACTCTTTTGGTAGTCCAGTCTTCTTAGAATTACTTGGTATTTAACTGAACTGGCAGGTGCAACAGACCTGTGCTGAGCTTTTGACTATTGAAGAAGAAGAATTGCTCTGGAGACTGGGAGTAACGGGAAAGAGAGAGAGAGAGAGGCACCATTTGTGGTGTAAGGTAAAGGTAAAGGTTCCCCTTGACAATTTGTCCAGTCGTGTCCGACTCTAGGCGGCGGTGCTCATCTCCATTTCCAACCCATAGAGCTAGCGTTTGTCCGCAGACAATCCTCCGTGGTCACATGGCCAGCGTGACTAGACACGGAACGCCGTTTACCTTCCCACCGAGGTGGTACCTATTTATCTACTCGCATTTTTGCATTTTGCATGCTTTCGAACCGCTCGGTTGGCGGGAGGCTCACTCCATCGTGTGGATTCGATCTTACGACTCATCTGTAAAGAGGATGAAAAATTATAACTGTGATAGGGAAGCCCCAACCACTAGCTTCTATGATTGCAGATCTGCTGGCAGCTATTACTCTAGATGGAGAATAAAACAAGAAGTATCCTCAGAGAGAGAAGATGGAAGGAAGTCTAAGGTTATTAGTCTAAACCTAGATCTAGAAGAGCTAGAAGAAAACATATATGGCTATTTACCTGCAATTGCCTCTTTCTTTGGTTCAGATCAGTTGCTACTCTAGTCCAACATAAGCAGCTATAGAAGAGAAGCAATGGAAATGAGAGGTTCCAGGAATATGCATTGCCTTCCCATCTGCTGCGTAAGTCTTTGATAGGTGCCCAGTGGTACTAACCTCTCTTTTAAGTGTTACTGTTTTATTCGTTTTCCCCACAGTCACAGCATCATTTTGAAATAAAAGATAAGTGCATGTTCAGTGTGCAATGCCAATAAAAAGAGGCATAACATTTGTGCAGTAACCTATTGCAGCTTGAGACAGCTATTTAACATGGAAGCCATAAACTAAGCTGTATAAGGGGAAATGACCCTCTTTGTCAAAGTGATATATTTTTCAAACACATTGACTTTCTTTTGGAAGAAGAGAGAACTGTATCAAACAACAAAAGGCTGTCTATTGTTATTTTTAAAGTAACGTGAAATGGGACAAGCTTTACAATCTGCTCAGATGAGTGCAAATGTCCCTTTTTCACTAATTCCATTCTCCATGAAGGTTAACATAGTTATACCAAGCCCATTACTTTTGAGGGTAGTAATGGAAAATGTCCTATTTAATAAAGTGGGCATCAACATCCTGAAGAGGTTCCACAGCTATCTGTCTTCTGTCTTTAATTAACAAAACAAATGGACAGTAAACTCAAAGCAAAGAATCAACATTAATCTCTAAATCAAAAGGATTTACATTGAGATTACAATTAATCACATGCATGAAATATCTTATTTAACAGGGTGATGCCCTCAGTTACTTTGTTTAATCACTAAAACAATTCAATTTCCAAAATTAGAAGTTGGATCCTTTCCAAACATATCCCATTAAGATGATCAATTCAGTAAGAACAGTGACAGAAATGCTTTGAAAATGAAACTACAAAAGTTTGTCCTCCTCCACTTGTCAGGCTTGTATGGAAGTTATATGCAAAACCTCACAAGAACCGAAGCTGGGTCATATGGGGTTATATGGCAACTATCCACAAAGGTTGACTTTAACTACTGAGACGTTGAGATGAAAAAACTGCAGTGTTTTAAGAGATTTTAAACTGCCCTCTCCCAGGAATCACAGCTCTTTAGGTTCCATGGTTTGCCAGAGAGATGTGAGCTAGAAAGTGCAATGAAGTAGCTCTCCATTTTATATGGTAATGTGCCTTGATCCACTTACTCCAAAATGTGAAACTGGACGTCTTCTCCAGTGTCCTGTCCTGCCAACACTACTCTTAGAACATCTGGTATGACCCAGCAAAGATTAGGATATATTATTGCACCTACTCTTTGACAGACAGCAGATGAGCTTGGGAAAGTAACTTTTTGGGGGATTGTAACTTTCAGAATCCCCCAGAATCTGACAGTTTTTATCTTTTCAGGTGCCATCTAAGTCCATAGACATGACTCTCCCTTCCAGCTTAGCTCCCACAGAGGCTATTTTGAAATCTTTCCAGTCCTCTCAGCCACAAAAATGGTTGGGACCACAAAATGAGTATCAGTTCTGGGTCCGGTTCTCTTCAACATTTTCATTAATGATTTGGATGAGGGAGTGCAAGGAACATTTATCACATTTGCAGATGAAACAAAAATGGATGGAATAGCTAATACCCTGAAAGACATAAACAACAGAGTGAACAGGGATAAGTGCAAAGTTCTACACCTAGGGGAAAAAACCAAACACATAGTTACAAGATGGGGAATACTTGGCTCAGTAATACTATAAGCAAGAAGGATCTTGACATTGTTGTAGATCACAAGCTGAGTATGAGCCAATGGTGCAATGTAGCTGCAAAAAAGACCAATGCTGTTTTAGGCTGTATTAACAGAAGTATAGTCTCTAAATCCTGTAAATTACTAGTTCCACTCTATTTGGAACTGGTTAGGCTTCATCTTGAGTACTGTGTCCAGTTTCTGGACACTGCACTTTAAGAAGGATGCCAACAAACTGGAACAGATTCAGATGAGGGCAACAAGGATGGTAAGGGAACTGGAAACCAAACCCTATGATGAAAGACTGAAAGCACTGGGCATGTTTAGCCTTGAGAAAAGAAGGCTGTGGGGAGATATGATAGCACTTTTCAAATACTTGGAAAACTGTCATACAGAGGAGGGGTGGATCTCTTCTCACTCAGAGTGCAGGACATATAATAATGGGCTCAAGTTACAGGAAGCCAAATTTTGGTTGAATATCAGGAAAACCTTCATAACTGTTAAAGTGGTATGACAATTAGACAACCATGTGTCAGATATACTTTGATCTGGATTCTTGCATTGAGCAGGGGGTTGGATTCGATGGCATAGGCCTTTTCCATTGTTCTATTATTCTATCACCCTTAAAAGGCTACAGCTATTAAAAGCTGCAGCTTCTGAACAATCTGAGCTGACTAGCTTACCTAAGGCTTGTTGCTATAAGTCTCTTGTTAGAAATGCCGCTCTAGAAGTCCCTTGCTCATCCATGGAAAATTAATTCATAGAAGCAGCTCCTACAGAACTCTGTCCAGGGTTCTGAAGAGTCCTGTTGCTCTGCTACATTCTTGCATGTCCTAGTGATTTATCCAGGCAAGACCTGTAGGCCTGTTGTGCCTGCTGAATGTCCCTTTACAGAATGCACCTTCCAAGATGAGACTTTGTCTTCCCAGAACTGCTATTCAAGTAATCTGCTGCTTCCTCTGCTCCTGCTCTGAAGCAGAGCATAGACTACTTGGAGCTGCAAATGAAGGTGTCATTTCAGTCTGTTCAGGAAAGGCGGTTACTTCAAAATAACAATGCTAGTTACTTAACTGGACTCGATGAGCGGAACAAACCTTGCTGGTACTTGAATAGCTTTATGGGTTGTGATTCTATCTGCAAGCAGGATTCAAAGTGTTAGTGTTTACCTTCAAAGCCCAGAATCTCAAGAGTTACTCATTACCATGTGAAACTTCATCTCACTTAGATTAGATTATCTTCAAAGGTCCCTCTTCAGATGTCCTGACTATCTGAAGTCCAGTTAGTAAACACAGAATCATAGAATTGTAGATGAGATTCTAAGGGTCATCTACTCCAATTCCCTGACAATGAAGGAAATCATACACCTTTTTCCCTAGGGTTACCATATTACTTGTTTAACCAGGTTTGATCCAGATTTCAAGTATGCCTCCCCCTTTTTTTTCTCTTCAAATAGACCTTTAAACCTTACAGAAATTGATATATAAGACAAAACATGCAGTGATTGCTTTGACCAATTGTTTCGCAAGAAATCAGTTTCTTCATGTAATTAGCTGTTGAGTGAAGCCTTCCACGGTTTGACAGGATTTCATGGAGGTTATATAAATGAAATACTCTGCATAAATATTGCTTTTATAGAATATTTGGTTCCTAGCTAGTTTGCAAATAGTTGAAATCTATTTGCAGAGATCTATTTTTCCAGAGCTCTGTCAAACAGTGAATATAAAGCAAAGAAGTCATGAGAATTGACTAAGATATTGTGGTATCTATAGTCCAAGAATTGTTTTTTTATATATATATAATGCAAATTTTTATTATGTTTTAACAGGCAAGGCTGGCCCTACTATTAGGCACAGTGAGAAAGCCAACTCAGGCAAGTGCTGAGATACAGGAAGTGGCAACAAGCTGTTGAGGGATAGGATGGTATGTGTCCTGCTCTGTGGCTGCTCAACTGGCCTGCTGCCTTCAGATGCACACCTCAGATGCACATCTGGATGCGGTTCCACTGATAATGTTGAAGGAAATTTCAGTAGACAATTGGCCAACTTTTATGGAGAGGGAGGAGGGGTGCCTTCTAATGGCAAAAATGTTTTGGACAATCCCTGTACATTGGAAGTGTTTAAGTGGCATTGCCGAAGATGCAGACTTCTTTGTTTAGGCTTGACAAATCATATGCACAAATTTAGAATGGGTGACTTCTGGCATGGCATTAGCGTATATGAAAAGAATCCAGGCATCCTAGTACATCCTAGTACACCACAGACTAAGTGGTGAAAAGAAAAGAATATAATTAATGCAATGCTACATAGCATCAAAAGAAGTGTAGTGTACAGATCTGTGTAAGTAATAATAACACTATGTTCTGCTTTGCTCAGACATCACCTAAAATATTGCGTCCAGTTTGGGGCATATTAGTTTAAGAATAATATTTCTTTCTTTATTCATATCAGAGCATTGCACAATTTTAAATTATAGACATATATGAAATACAGGTAAAATTAAAAGCAAATAAATTAAACAATTAGACTATTTTTACCAGAAGCAGACTACTTCAATAGCACCATCTCTGCCATTTGCTCGATCTTCTTTTGTACACATGGTGGGGCATAAACTGCATGCACATAAGTGCTGCATTGATTGGATTTCTCTACAGTCACAGAAAATCTGTCCTGTATCCAGAATGTCCCATTTTATTTGATTATGCGTTGATCTTCCTATTTCACTTTGAAGTCTAGTAAATGACTTCCAGAAAGTCCAGCCAGAATCTTGTCCTGGTGGGAGACATTCTTCAACGTTCATCCATTCAGCAAGGCATGTTGTTGTTGTTTTTCTGCATAGCCTGTTGCACTGTAGGAAGATGATGGAAAAGCTGCAATGCCTTTCAGAGGAAGCCAGAAACAATGGTTAAGGATCTGGATAATAAGCTCCATGAGAAGTAGTTGAAGGAGTTGGGCATATTCAGCCTGGAAGAAAAAAGACTGAGAAGTGACGTAATAGCCATTTTCAAATATTTGAAAATGAAGGATGGACCAAATCTATTTTCTGTGGTTTCAGAGGACAGAGTGTGAACTAATGGATTCAAATTGCAAGAAAGGAGATTTCAGCTAAACAGAACTTCATGACACTAAAAGCTGTTCGTCCATGGAGTAGACTGACTACCTTGGAAGGTGGTGAACTTTTCTTTACTGGAGATTTTTCAGCATAGGTTGGATGAACATCTGTTCAGGATGCTTCAGCTTCTGAATGTCCTACAGCAGCAGGAGGTTGAACTGGCCCTTGAGGCTTTTCCAACTCTGCAATGCTATGGTTTGATTACTATGTTATGCATTGCATTAACAAAATCCAAATGATTGGCACAAAAGATGATAGACATTCCACAAGATGCCACATGTAGAAAGAAACAGCTACAGAGCAGGATTGTTCTTGATAGGTTAATAGGTTGTGAAACCTCAAAGAACTTTAGTGAGTGCTATTATCTTTTATGGAAATAGCCCTGATAATTATTAGGAACAGTTCGTCCCTTTCCCACAGTAACAAGCTAGTGCTGAAAGATGGTTGAAAAATATACCAAGCCTTGGTGCTAATAATGAAGCATTTCCTCATGAAACTAAGCAGGAGGATGATCTTTCCCTCACAAAGAGCCGACATATGATGCTGATTGCTCACTGATTATGTCAATGTTTATTAGTTAAGTTAAAAATCACAAGTCTTCTTTAAGAGAAAAGAACCCAGGTGCCTGCAATTAATATTTCTCATCCCCCACTAGAGAAACATAACTTAATTCCTAATGGCTTTAACTTGAAGAGGGTTTTTTTGTTGTTGTTTAAAAAATAATAAATAAATCACAAATTATGTCATTAAAAACAGCATAGCTAAGAAGAGGCTTGGGGATAATGTATTTCTTTTTCCTTGCTGAGGCTAATTGGAGCCAAATGAGTAAAAACAATGCAACAAGGACAAACAGGAAAATCCCAGGACTTGAAGGAACTGAAATAAATTAGGCCAATCAGTAGTGTATGGAGAATATAGTGCATTCAATTAATATAAATGGCATAGCAGTCAACTGCAAAACTCCATTGAGGCACAGATTATGTCCAAGGGCGGATGGGTGGCAGCTGTCTTTCTGAGTTACATATAAACACAAATGGCCTAGTAGACTAAACCAAGTCAACTAGGAAAGAGGGGATAACAGATCATAGAGACAAAAGCCTTGATGCATCATGGAGCAGTTGTAGGGTAGGAAGGTTAGCACAGCCTGTCTTCCATGTGTTTAAGAACATGGCCGTGTCCTCTGCTCAAGAAGCAGAGAGGGAGGAGGAGTGTCAGGGATGAGATGCGGTCTCTGCATGACATCAGACTAAAGTGAACTAATGCTTCATATACACCTCCAGAGTTGTACCACATGGATAATCCTCATTCTCATTACCCATTGTGGCTTGAGCATCTATGCTCCATTTTTTTCTCATCTCTGACTTGGTTCAATCCACAAGGCTGTTTTTTTAAGGCAACTTAAAAACACATCTGCTACTGCCCCAAGAATTCATCTGTCTCACTAGAGCTTTTTGTAGTTGAAGGCCATTGTTTTCTATTAACAAAAGACATGCCTTGGATCTGCCACCTGCCCAGGCAAGCATTTTATGAGCAGGGGGGGGGAGGGGCAGGAATGATCCCTCCCCACTCTCTCTGTTCTCTCTTTTCATCATGTCAGCTTAATTGTTACAGTAACTACCACGCTCAATTGAGTCTGCAATTTATGCTTTCAACCTTCTTCTGAAGTATGAAGAAACAACCTTGTCTCTCACTTCCCTCTTACCCTCATTACATGATCAAGGATGTTAAGGAGGAGGAGTTTTCCCTCCATCACACTCTTTCCTTTTCAAAAGGATATACAAAGAATATGTTTCGTTGCATTTGTCCCTTCATGGAATAGAGAACATAAATTATGTGGCTGAAATTCTGTTGCTTAATAAGTAGTTAGTTGCAACTAGAATAGGCCCATGGAATCAGTGATGATTTGGTGAATCAACATCTCTGTAAGTTCCATTGATTCAAAAGGTTCTATTCTAATTGTGATTTACTTTTGCATGGTAAGTCACAACTAGAGTAGGCCCATCTGAATCCAGAGAATTGATGGAGGAGTTGACTCACCACATTGCCACTGATTCAGTGGTCCTACTCTAGTGCAAATTACTGTGCTAAGCAACAGGATTTCAGTTTGTGTTGCTCTGCAACAATCTTCTCCGACCTGGTATTCTCCAGATGTGTTACACTATCACCCCCAGTATTCTCAACCATCATGGCCAGTGGTTTGGGATTATGGCAAATACAGCCCAGCATATCCAGAGGATGCCAGGTTGGGAAGGCTGCTTAAATAAACATCAGAAATGGATGCTGATGTCTACATAAGCTGTCAAATTATAGGTACTGCATACTTTTGCAAAAGATTCAAGATCTCACTTTCATTCTCTAAAATTAAGGCTTTCAGTGTGTACTCTACAACAGTGGTCCCCAACCTTGGGCCTCCAGATGTTCTTGGACTACAACTCCCAGAAGCCTTCACCACCACCTCTGCTGGCCAGGATTTCTGGAAGTTGAAGTCCAAGAACATCTGGCGGCCCAACAAGATACTTGATTTCAGTAGGAATATAAAAGTGTGCTGTTTATATACTGTCCCATAGCATCTAAAGCTCTAATACAGGTGTATTTGTTTCATTCTGTGGCAGGTACTCTATGCTATATCTACAAATATTAGGAGAAGTCACACGTGGAATATTTCAGCTGAACATATATTTCATGCAGAACAGAAACCTGGATATATATTCAAGACAATATAAGATTTGCTTGTTTGCTCTGCATACTGGTAATGCCAAAAGAGCAGATTGATTTAGACAGTATTCTGTGCACACTTAATTGGTAGCAAACCCCTCTCAGTTCAATAGCCACCCTAAGTAAACATACATACAATTGCTGTGTTAAATATAACTCGTGATAAAAGCCATCAACTGTGTTGTGTCACATCAGACTCTGTCTTAAGATAATGACACCCTAAAACAGCAACACAAACAACTGCTGAGAGTCTGCTTCTATAACTGTCCTTAAGTTAAAATACCAGCCTATGTGTGGACTGAGTTATGTGAATTAAAAACAATGCCAACTTGAGAGAACTTCAGATGGGGTGGGGGAAACCAACTGATAAATTCCTGTGTTCTATCTCCATAACCAGCACATGCATAATTTAAATAATTACATGCTGTCACATCAATTCCAACTTATGGAAACCCTTTCTGAGATTTTCTAAGTATTGAATACTCAGAAGAGGTTTATCATTGCCTTATTCTGGGGGTATTCAGAGACTGTGCAGCTTGGGAAAAGGGAAGGCATGTATTAAAACATGAACAGAAAAAAGCAAGCAATGCAAGCCTCATGTACCCAGACACTTTGTGTAAAGACTAAAATCAAACATTACTGGACCATTAAAATATTAAAAATAGGAAAGCTATATGCTTTGACACATGGTAATAGAGGATTTACTTTAGCTCAGATTCTGACATGTCAACAATTGGAGGATCTGTCAACCTTTCTGTTTCTTCCCCCACTTCCTTAAAGTCTGTCACACTCAGCCTGAAGAAGGATCCTGTTAGACTTGAATGTGTCTTTTAAAACAACAATAACCTTGGAACTGCAGACTTGGAAGAGACCCTGTGGATAATCGAGTCCAACCCCTCTCAAGGAGGCACACTAGAGAATTGAACTCCCAGCCTCTGGCTCCGCGTCAGAGATCTAAGCCACTGAGCTATTTTAAAGGTATTGTGGACCTTTGCTTTTTTAAAAAATGGACTAATAGATCTATCAAAAAGATATTATTGGATGAAATGGCACTAATCCACTACAACAGTCCTCTGTGTGAAGGTGCTACACCAACTTAAAAGTAAAGAACCTTAAGAAGATGATAAAAAAAAAAACCACCTTGAAATTGCCATGAATCTTCCTTTTAGGTTTTGTTAGGGCAGCACTCAGAACTCTCAACAGACAGAGCATTCACACAATAGGCCTGCTGCCCTGTGCTAAGATTAATATCTAACCAAGCTCCACATTTGAAGCTGCAGTCATACACACATACATAGGAACAAGCCCCATTGAATTCAGTAGAGCTCACTTATTTGCATTGAATTAAATGGAAGACCACTCTTTTGGTATCATCTAAATTTAGACAACTTCAGAGAATCTGATGAATCAGAAGTAGAGCCAATTTGTTTTTTTTTTTAATTTTTATTTACAGAAGAAATACAGCTTGTAGGTAGACTTTATCAGCATGAACATGTTTTATTTTTGCTGCATGGGAGCTTGACATTGCCATATCCGTTTTAAAAACAGCAGCAGCAGCAACCTATCACTGGGCAAAGATGACCAGACAATTTTAGTTCATTATGCATGCTTCCCATTTCAGGAAGTTGATCAAATGACTGATAGCAGAACAATTTCAGCCCTTCCTGGATAGGAATCTGTCTTTGATGCTTTTAAGTCTACTGTATCTTCTTTCATTAGCAGTTATGAGACAGGGGTTGCAGTCTGATATCCCAGATATAGAGAAGATTTAGCCCTCCCAAGGAATGAGGCAGCTATGGTTCATGACATCTGGAGAGCTAAGTTTCCTTATCCCTTCTATACCCCATTATTCACTGAAATCAATAAGGTTTACAGAGCAAAATAGTTGTCAGTGTATTAGATCATCAGCAACAGTGTTAGATCATCTGCAAATAGAAGTTTAAGGAACAAATGAAACAAGAGGGGATCCTTCTTTCTTGATTCTATTAAACTTCTCAGCAACTCTTTGACATTGCAGATTGTACGGTTGTCTCTTTTAGCCTGGCCTGAAAATATAGTTGGGGAATCTGGGCTGCCTCTCCAGGGGCTTATATAATTTGTTTCTTATATCATTCAGAAAGTGGGAAGTTAGCTCAGCATGACAGGAATTTACCTGCAGTGTTCCTCTGGGGGTGATGTTATCCTTGGCGGTGCTTAAAATCTAGATGAAACTGTTGGAGAGATCATTTGGAGTTCTGGTGCTGCGGTTCATCAATAGACATGGGGATGAATCGCTGGTTCAGCAGTTCATGCCTGTTTGTTTATCAGCCAAACTGGTGTTCAGTGCTTCAAAGCCCTGCCTCCTCCAGCAGGCACCCACTCAGAGGCAGCAGCCTGGCTTCCCTGTCCTGCCTTCGCCAGGTGCTGCTTCTGAGTGAGCACTTCGAAGTGCTGAACACCTCTTTGGTGAATAAACAAACGGCACGAACCGCTGAACCTGTAGTTTGTGCCCATCTCTATTCATCAATATGGCTATGATACCCAGATCTATATTTTCTATATCCTGGCACACTTTCTTAGCCCTAAATCAGGGTTATCCAGTTACTGATGAAACACACTGAACCAGAAAATAGATGAGATGTAATTTGTGCTGGTGAATAATCCCAATATCCTTTTCAAAAAGGTAACCATGTTAGCTTGTCTCAATATAACCAAAAAAGAAAAGAAGAGAAAGCCCTTGGCACCTTTATTAACATATTTATTCTAGCATGAGCTCTCATAGATTACAATCCACTTTTTCAGACGCATGGAGTATGAGATTCAGATTCAGCTATACAGAGTGAAATGCGATACAGAAAATTACAATATGATGAATTAACACTAGTAATAGAGGCCTCATTGCATGCACATCCTAACATGAAAGACACTTTAATAGTCATATATATTTGTAAACAAATACACATATTTGAGGCTCCTCTGCTGTTGTCACTGAAGCACTGTGGCAATGAGTTCTGCTTAAAAGAAGGTATTGTGCTGAAGCCAGCCTTTTATGAAAAGGGAGGAAATGGCTATGGGCAACATTGCTATACAAAGAAGTCTATTTCTATATGTAACATACTAAGAAGCGATTATCTTTGTTCAGACTTCTATTTAAAGACTGGAATTTGTAAATATATCCCAATTCATTTGGGGTTGTGTTTGAAGGCTGAATACATTTTGTTGCTGCCTTTCGAGTTTCTTATGTTGTTGAATTCTAATTGCCTGTGGTTGTAGTTTTATAATGTTCTCAGGAACCTTGGAAGGATGATATAATTTCTGTAAATGTAATCTTAGAAGTTGGAAACAGAACTCTCAAATGTGACATTTCTGGGGAGTGAATGAATACACAAAGAAAGAGATGAGAACAAAACAATCTCACTTCAGATTTTAAAATTTACACTTGTACAAGTGGAAACTGCAACAAAATGTTGCAGTATAAACTGCTCTTCTTCTCCAGCCAGATTCTTTTAAAAAGCTCTTCTTCCTGGAGCTTTGATGCCTTTCTGGCACCAAACAAAGCTTTCTTTATTCTTCTGAGCTTTTAAGATGCAATGTTAATAACACTGACATTTTTCTGCCACTCTTACAATTTTGTAGTGTTTACAGTTTTTCCAAAGTAATTCTGTGTTTCCATTTTTTTCATTTCTAATTCACCATGGGAATATGATAGAAGGGTAGTATAAAATATGAAATCAATAAATAAATGGCAAAAGTGGATATAGAATATAACTTTTGAACTTTAGGAACTGAAGGGTGAGATTTCCAAACCTGTCATTATGCAACAAATATTGTGGGTGCTGCAGACTGGCTTTTAAAAGATAGGCATTCTTTTCTTTTCTTATTCTTTTTCATCTGAAACAATACATGCCTAGTAAATTGTTGAAATATAATTCAGTGCACAATCATAATGAGCAACAATTATCTTAAGAAAATCCTTCACTTTTGCCCTTTTAAGTTACTGGGAGATGTAAAGGACTAGGAACATGCTAATATCATATGCTTCAATTCAATTACAATTCACAGCCAATTTGCTTTGAGCCGATTATTCAAAAGTATCTGTATATGTCGTAATAGTGAAAAAACATACTCAGACTCACCATGGGGGTACAACTCTGTGCCACTAACTACTGCTCAAACTCCAATATGCAGGCAAAGCTCAAACCATTTCTATCCTTGAGCCATGCAATTTAGATAGTTTAGGTCTAGAGATGGGGGCATTCGTATTTGTATATGAATACAAATATCCCTGCACAGGTGGAAATAACGAGGGTTATTTCACGATTTCACCGCTGACACGAGCTCGTCGGACATTCCTATCGCACTGTTGTCCGCAATCGATTACCCAGTCCTGGCAGAAGGCGGGATGATAAGCCTCTCTGCTAGGTCGGAGAGTGGCTAATCCATTGCGGAGAACAGCGCGATAGGAAGCCTCCGCGGAGCCAGCGGCGAAGAAGAAGAAGAAAAAATAATCATCTTCCAATTTTCTGTATCTCCTGAAAATGAAAGGGAGACAAATAGCAATATCCTTCTATTCTCCAATATGCTGCCCTCACAAAATGGGTGTTGATCACATGGACAGATGAATTTCCTCCCCCTAAAGATTCTATGATTGGGGTTTCCAGGAGCACCTGAGCTTTTCTTTGGCACTTGAGTTGTCAGTCTTCCTCTGCTTTTGGCTTCCTGTTTCTGTCACAGTTTCATTTTCCTATTGAGTGTTTGTTTCTTTTATCTAAATTTTTTAAACAAGCCAAAGTACCAAAGCAATATTCAGGGCTTCAGAGAGCCCTGCTTCAATTTGGGGCTGTACTGGGTTCCCTCGCTTTGCTTCAAAAATGGGCAAATATCTAATCTGAGTAAATTCTGAAGCCAAAGCACTTGCCTATTAAGGACAAATGTTAGTGTAGTGTAGATGATGGCATTTCCTCTAAGCAAGAAAATTGACACCACATTTAATATAAATATAAAGTTTTAAGAATTGTATGTCACAGTTGGGAAATGCTATGAATAAGGTACTGTTCTAGTAGATAGATGATAGATATATGATAGATGTATTTAAATGGAAAAAATAAAGGATATACTGTACTTGCAGATATAGGACAATACACAATATATTCACTTTTGCTACAGCTAGGAGTAAGATTTGCAACCATCTTCCTTCCTGCTAGACAAATCTGGAATGGATACAGACATTTGAGTGCCCAGCTGGACAGAAAGAGAGGCCTGAAGTGATAATAAACAAATGGAATTAAAATTTGCAAATTGCTTTGACAATTTTTAAAAAAAGATGTTAAATTCTTCTTCTAAAAGAAAAGGACTCTACCATGTTTACAAAGATGACAAATAAGAGCTCCTCCTGCTTAGTGTCATCCCATGCATTTTCATATAGAGGTAACTTCTACTGTGATTGGTGTTTACTTCTGGGGAAATGCACATTAGACTACAGCTTCAATGTAAGACGTTCAGCATCGCCAAATATATTGATTCAATATGAAGATGCAGGCAAACCTTTTTAAAAACAGGATATGATAGAACTGACAGGAAAATCACTTGGACAATGACAATTCAACTGATGCATGAGGACGCTCTAATTTACCTTACATGGGATTGTGTTACAACATCTCCACACAGTGGCTACTGTGGGAATTCCCTACAACTCCCAAGGATCTAGCCACATTCCTATCTCAGAAAAATGCAGTTCTGACTGAAATGCACACCAAAAAGCTGATTGGGAAATGCTTTTTTAAATAATAATAATAATAATAATAATAATAATAATAATAATAATAATAATAATAATAATAATAATAATAATAATAATAATAATAATAATAATAATAATAATAATAATAAAAAAATATTTTCTTTGGCACTTGAGTTGTCAGTCTTCCTCTGCTTTGCTCTAGATGGCTGCCCAGTATCTGTTGCCTGAGGGATTTACTAACTATGTCTAATGACAGTGCCAATTCTGTCAGTTATCTAGGATGGAGGTGAAGGAGCCTAATCCCTTTGCATGCATTTAGGAAAGGCTCGATACACAAAAATCAGCTAAGAAAATTTTCATGAATTATGTTATCACCTTCTAATTGCTGGCCATGTGATTCCCAGGGTAGTGTCTCATCAAAGCAGATATGGGTGTATTAGCTTGTTTTCAGGAGGAGAAAAGTGTCATCACCTACTTTGGGGTGGGCAACTTCAGTGGCAATTTTCTTCCCTCACACCGGAAGCTTCCAGGAGCCTCACAGACTTCTGTCAGAAAAAAAAGAGAGAGAGAGAGAGAGAGAGAGAGAGCACTTACCACCACCTGAGGTAATTGGTTCCATTGTTGTACTGCTCTTAACAGTTAAGACCTTTTTCCTGATATTCAACCAAAATTTGGCTTCCTGTAACTTGAGCCCATTATTATACGTCCTGTACTCTTGGATGATCGAGAAGAGATCCTGCCACTCCTCTGTATGACAGTTTTCTAAGTATTTGAAAAGTGTTATCATATCTCCCCACAGTCTTCTTTTCCCAAAGCTAAACATGCCCAGTTCTTCTAGTCTTTCCTCACAGAGCTTGGTTTCCAGTTCCCTGAGCATCCCTGTTTCCTTCCTCTGCACTTGTTCCAGTTTGTAGGTATCTTTCTTACAATGTGATGTCCAGAAACAGATACAGTACTCTAGATGAGGCCTAACCAGTGCTGAACCCAAGGGGACCAGAATTCTCACGGGATTGGAGACTATACTTCTGCATCCTAAAATTGCTTGCTTTTTTTAAAATCAGAAGTCCTTCTCAGTAGCAACACCTTCTTGTGGAATGCTTGCCCTTCTGAAGTTTGTTGTTGTTTAGTCGTAAGTCGTGTCCGACTCTTCGTGACCCCATGGACCAGAGCACACCAGGCCCTCCTGTCTTCCACTACCTCCCGGAGTTTGGTCAAATTCATGTTGGTAGCTTCGATGACACTGTCCAACCATCTCGTCCTCTGTCGTCCCCTTCTCCCCTTGCCTTCACACTTTCCCAACATCAGGGTCTTCTCCAGGGAGTCTTCCCCTTCTATTTGCCAGGAGGTGATGGGACCAGTGGCCATGATCTTACTTTTTTTGATGTTGAGCTTCAGACCATTTTTTGCACTCTCCTCTTTCACCCTCATTAAGAGGTTCTTTAATTCCTCCTCACTTTCTGCCATCAGAGTGGTATCATCTGCATATCTGAGGTTGTTGATATTTCTTCTGGCAATCTTAATTCCGGCTTGGGATTCATCCAGTCCTGCCTTTCGCATGATGTATTCTGCATATAAGTTAAATAAGCAGGGAGACAATATACAGCCTTGTCGTACTCCTTTCCCAATTTTGAACCAATCAGTTGTTCCATATCCAGTTTTAACTGTTGCTTACTGTCCCACATATAGATTTCTCAGGAGATAGATAAGGTGGCCAGACACGCCCATTTCTTTAAGAACTTGCCATAGTTTGTTGTGGTCCACACATTCAAAGACTTTTGCGTAGTCAATGAAGCAGAAGTAGATGTTTTTCTGGAACTCTCTGGCTTTCTCCATAATCCAGCGCATGTTAGCAATTTGGTCTCTAGTTCCTCTGCCCCTTTGAAATCCAGCTTGTACTTCTGGGAGTTCTCGGTCCACATACTGCTGAAGCCTACCTTGTAGGATTTTGAGCATAACCTTGCTAGCGTGTGAAATGAGTGCAATTGTACAGTAGTTGGAGCATTCTTTGGCACTGCCCTTCTTTGGGATTGTAGAGTGATCTTTTCCAATCCTCTGGCCACTGCTGAGTTTTCCAAACTTGCTGGCATATTGAGTATAGCACCTTAACAGCGTCATCTTTTAAGATTTTAAATAGTTCAACTAGAATGCCATCACCTCCACTGGCCTTGTTGTTAGCCATGCTTTCTAAGGCCCACTTGACTTCACTCTCCAGGATGTCTGGCTGAAGGTCAGCAACCACACTATCTTGGTTGTCTGGGACATCCAGATCTTTCTGGTATAATTCCTCTGTGTATTCTTGCCACCTCTTCTTGATGTCTTCTGCTTCTGTAAGGTCCCTACCATTTTTGTCCTTTATCATGTCAAAACTTCTGAAGTTTGGGTTAGTCTTATTCAGAGATGGGAAATTAGGGTGTTGTTTTTTAAAATTGTGCACTGTTAAGTTGATTCTGATGTAATAGTGACTCTTCCTGGTAATTTTCTAGGTACACTCAAAAGTTGTTCATCAATCTCTTCTTCGGGGGGGGGGGCGTTTTGGAATCTTGTAGTTTGCCAAAAGCCACATAGAGAGGTTCTCCTTTACACCCCCCAGAGCATTCGAGCCAGGACAACTACTGGTCATATTTGCTGGATATTCTCAGAGCTGTAGTCCCAAAACATACTTTTCTCTCTCTGTTCTTCTATCCGTTTTTCAAAAAAAAAAATTTTTTTTTCTTTTTCAGAAAGACTTTAAGTAATACTTTCATTATTATCATGTAAAAAAATTTCTTTCTACGATGTATTTGTCATCATTTGATTGTTATGATCTGCCTCAGGACCACATGTGGGAAGTAGTGACAAATAAATGTTTATCGATAAACATGGATACCATGCATATGCTCAGTTTTCCCACTGAAACCAATGGTAGTTAAAAGTGTTCAGATTTTATTGAATCATGTCCTTTGCATCCATTTGCATTTCCCTTCAATTTCACTGGGTTGCCAGTAAATTGTTCTTGCTATTGGGGCTTTCATTATTTTCCAGTTTTAGTTTTTTGCCTCATCTACAGATAGGCTGAGCTGGGCTGGGCAAACAGGAGTTTTGCTGCAGCCATTTCTCTTTTCTGTCCTGGCCTTCCTCCATCTTCATTTCACTGGGATTCTAATTCTGCAGAGCAATGTTAGTAAGACTGCTAGCATTCATTTAAATAAATACATTTAAAATTATTACGGCATTAAAAAAACCATAAGATCCAAATCCATTGTTTGCATTCATAGCACACGTTGACTGCTGCATTTGTTTTCTCTTAATGCAAATCACTTTTTACACTGTTTTAATTAGCTTTTAAAGGAAAGTCACTATTATGATCTAATTGTTTTATTGCTATTGAATTGTTTAATTGCCATGCTGCATTAAGTGTGTTTGCAGCTTTTGTTTTTTCTTCACCAACGATAAATAAATAGTGCATTCAGCTGAACTAATTGCCCTCTCATGAGCCACTTCCCTGTATCTAACTTTGAAAGACTGAGAAGAAGCAGCTCAACAAGTGATTAAGTTTGAAATTTCAGACTCTGGTGCCCAAAGTTCTTGGACGCATCTGCTTTATATGGGTTGCTCTGATCAATTTGAGGCAAGGTAATATTACTTTGACTCTAAGTATGAGTGCTTAAGCAGGTTTGATGATCATATTTTATAGCAATCAGCATGTATTACTTAGTTGTAGTTGCCGAGTCTCATAGCATTGGCTGAAGTCTCAGGAAATGGCTCAGCTTTTCCAGGTCTTTAGACAGGAAGACAAATCTAAAGGAACGAACTGCTGGAAGAGGAGAAAGTTTGATTTCTCTATGCGAGATATTTTTAAAGCGTGGGCACTCATCTCCACCCATTCCCAGTGGGCTTCAAGGCTCAGCAGACAGTTTAAAGGTGTTTGCATGTAGGTTGCCCCCCCCCCCAGCACTTGCTGGCCCATCCTATGACATCATAAGGTCCCAGCCTCTGGCCTCACATTCTCCAAAGGTTGAACAGACAACCTTGATTACCAGATATGAAGCATAACCTGTATCTGGGCCCATGGCGCAGTAGCATGCACACATGAAACATCCCAAGTTCAGTTCCCACAACGTCCGGTAGCAAGTAATGGCAAACACTTTTCCCTCAGGGCCTGGAGAAATGTTGGGAGCTCGAATTGACTGTACAAGGCCAGAGGGCCAAATGGTTTGGCTCCAAAGGCAGCTTTCTACTTTCACCTGATCGGTTTTAGGTCAGCATCCCCAACTCTTGCTCTCCACATGGCCACTTGCTATGCTGATGTACCCTACTGTGTTTTTTTAGGCTGAAAGGCAAAACTATATAAAGCCCTCAGGCTTGTTTCCGATGCCAACGCTGATTCCTAGAACAATTAAGTTCTTCACTTTAAAGCGTGTGAAGAGTGCCTTTTTCTTAATACCAAGAAACTACCTCACATATGTATGTGTGTGTTTTTACAGTAGCATGCAAGCTACCCTCAACTGCATTTCCAAAACTGAGATGGGCTTGCAGTTATTAGGTCTCAGGCTTTGGTGTTGATATTCAGGTTTTGGAGTTTATTCTATGGGTCTCATGCTTTGATTCTGAATTTTCAGGGAAAGTGGTGCTGCTGATTCAATTTTGATCTGGTTTGGGGGTCCATCCAGACATATTGTGGCTCACGCAGAGACTTGCCAATACATCCAAATTTATTCTTGTCCCGCCTTCAGCTTAGAAAGCATTGGCCAGAATCCTATTGGAGATTTATGCCAGCATAATTGTACAATTGTGCAAATTTTAGTGAAAAATTGCTGCTAATGAATGAGTTGTTTCTCTCATTGCTGATCAGAATAATATTCTGGCCACTATTTCTGCACTAGTTTCCCACTGTGTATTGTAGCATTTAGTCTGCAAATCTCTCCTAACAGATGCTGGGAAGGAGGATCCTGTTAGCACTAATTTGTTGGCCTTACATTCATCATTCAGATTCCACATTGTCTATTTCTCACACACATACCATTTGACTGTTGTTGTCAAAGGGTCTCTCCCCTATGAGATTTTAAGGACCCAGTCTTCTGAGTCACACAGCACACTTCCAGGTCTCATATTTTGGCCCTGAAATTTCAAGACATTTGATCTGCAAACCTGGCAACCTGTTGCAGAGTTTTGAAGTTTTGGTTAAATTTCTCTAGCTGCACAACAAAAGTGCAAGGATTCACTGAGCAGAACAGCTTCATGTTCTCCAGATCAGTCTGCTCTTTTTTCTCATTAACTGGCACTTACAGACTCAATAACTCACTCTATTAGTAGGAGAAAGAATAAAAGGTTTCATTACTTATAATTGAACAAATCAAACATGGACTGACTGCTTTCAACAACAGATTTTAACAGACTTGCTGAATGCTTCCAACAGACAAAAGAGAGAAAGCCCTGAGAAGAGAGGCAGGGCTGTCTTTGAAATCAGAGGCAGGAAGGATTGCTTATTGGTTACTGCTGTACAGATTGACAGTCACCCCAATTCCGGAAAGATTCCTCTAAGCCAAACCTCCTGAGGGCAGCACGTGCAGTTGCAAATACTCCAGCACAATTCTGTGTGGGCTATAATATGATCAACTAAGAGATATCTGCAGTTAGGTCCTGAAGCAATGGCTATGCTAGTTGGGGATCATGAGAGTTGTAGTCCAACACAACTGGAGGACATTAAAGACTGCTTTACACTCTCATCACCTAAACACACTTCAGCTTCCACTGTCTTGCCATGCTTGTTCCTTTGATTTTTGAGCTAGATAACTTTAGCCTAGATAACAAAGATAGCTGGCTGGATAGCTCAGTGAATTGCATACCTGGTTTGATTGCCTACTGTGCCTCTTGGGACAAAAAACAACCTTTGTTGCCTTGGGCAAGGGTGCCTCCAGAAGAAGGGAATGGTAAACCACCCCCAAAGTACTCTATAACTAGAAAACCCTGGAAAGGGTTGCCATACAGAATTCACTTGACAGCACATAATTATTAGACGTAGCTGTAGATCTAGATGTATCAGTCATAGTTTTCCATCTAGGGACTGCTGCATTAGTGGTGTGAATCCCAGGTCAAGGGTACTGAAGAACAAGGAAGATGCATAAAGTTTGCACTCATTACAGTTACCGGCTGCCTTTGGTTACCCATTCTATATTTAATTTAAAGCATCTATCAGAGACAGCTGACACCAATTCACCTTTGGAATTACAAGGCTTCAGACAAAGGTCTACATGTCAGATGAATGCCAGACATTATGCCATGGGTTGAGCATAATGTAAGACAGAAAGTCTTTTTCCGTGCTGAAGCATTATGAAAACATGAGGAAAAATCAAAGCTATTAGAGAAGATCTTAAAGTTCAAGGCAATGCATCAATGTAAACCAGCAAGACAGGATTTTCTCATCAATTCCCCTGATTTGAAACTTGAAGTATTCTGGAACTATTACATACCCAACCTTGTAGTCCGTACAAATAGTATTACAGAGGAGCAAACCATTTTAATAAATAAATGAAATTACTAGGAGAATTAATGCCAGAAATGTACACTAAAAATCAATAATGTTTGTTGATAAACCACCATAAGATGACTGCAAGAAGAGGTGAAACAATGACACTTGCATTTCAGGGTTGCAACAGCTGATGAGTACATTTCTTGAAATGAGATTGTGACGGTAACACATTTGAGGGAATGAAATAGAAGACAGTACCTATTCTTAAAATAAATGTCTTCCAAATGCATAACAAGGGCAGATGTGACAAGACATTTAAACAGTTTAGGTGTTGAGACAAACTGGTAAATATAGGCAGCCACTAGGCCACTGTAATTTATTTATGGCTCACAGTCCAGGGTCAGTACAATAATCTGATCAATGTGTTCCCCAGTACAGCAATAAAGGAGCATGTGTGTTATCTTCATAAGGTGGTGGAACATGAGATCTTTTGCCATTAAGCAAGTGTAGACCTCATGTGGTATGGCTCCATACAAAATACATAACTTAGGCTGTGTTTTGCATAATAATAAACCCTTCATTAGTTCTAACTTCGGTTTTATATTCATATTTTTGTTTTCTTGTTGCTATTTTGCAAAACTCCATTAATGAACATCTCAAATATAGCATGTTCTTTGTAGCCATTTTGGAGATCACTCATAAGTCGAAGGTGACTTGATGGCATATTAAATCCGTTATACAAAACTATTTTTCCAGACACTGCAGTGAGTCCAAAATCCAGCTACCTAGCTGCAGACTGAGATCAGCCAATGGCAACACATTTCACCAGCTCTTAAACAGTTATGTTAGCTGCCGGCCCATTTTTTAATCATATTTCAATTTGCTTGCATGTATGAGAGTGAGTGAGAGAGAAGACTTTAAACAATTCTAGAAAATGTAGAGAACTTTAATAAAATAGTATACTTCCCAGTGTGTCTTGGTGGAAACCTTCCTCAAGGAAGATGATGCTTTATTCAAATAACTTCTGTAATAATGAATGCCATAAATTATATGACATGTGAAGCATTTTTGTTTTGTCTGTCCTGAATCTTGTGCCATGAATTTTATGTGATGAGCATGATTTCAAGCACGAGTGAGAGAAAAATCTTATACCTTTTCTCTATATTCTACATTATTTAATTCTATTTTATTAGCCCATTTGTCAACTTTCCCCCACTAAACTAAACAATCCACAGCACGTTAGCCTTGTGAGCCAAGGCTAAATCATACTTGTGTTTCCCATGTGGTGAGGTAGAGGACCATACTTTCCAGGCCCAACTATATGTTGGGTGGAAAGTTAGCTTGGAGCAAGGGTCTTGACATTGCAAGATTCTAAGATTGGGGGTGGCAACTGTGGCTCTCCAGACATTTTCCAATAGCCTAGACAAGAAAGGTAATAGGGAGGGCTCACAGCTGCAGTCCAAAAAACAACTGAAGGGTCATAATAGCCCACACAGGTTCTCAGTCATGGTGGAAGCTGACATGGAAAGAGAATAATGTAGACCATCATTTTTAATAAAAATAAATTATTTATTAACCATTATAGATTAACTTGTTTATGTTATCAACCATAATTATTAAGAGTGATATATTACAAGTGGATTATTATTTGTTATACTCTCTCTTTCACAAGAATACAGACTGGCCAGTCATCATCACCATCCTATTTAGGAGTAATAGATAAAATAGTTTCATACTAAAAAAATAATATTACCAGGAAAATATTATCAGTATTTACATTAGTTCTTTTTAAAAAAAAACACCCATAACTACATTATCCCAAATGCAACACACTATAGGAAACATTATTTGTTAGTCATTGTTGCCAAGCCTTGGGATAAAGCAGATTCCTCAGAGCAGATCTTTTTCTTCTTCAATGTGTAGCGGATGGCAAGATTATGACACATAAAGGCATGGCCAAAAAGTACATCATTCTTGCCCTCACATGAGGGGGAAGAGACTAATATGGAGGCTGAATGTGTTCAAACCCCTTTGTCTGCCCTTTTTGGCCTTTTCCAGAGCCCTATTCAGGCATTATTTATAGAATAGTGTCATTTTGCTTAAGGGAGAGCATTTAACCCCTGCTTTCTCTGTTGTTGTTTTCTCCATGTAGAAAGTGACACCTCTTTAGAGAAAACATTGCTGCTCCCACATTGACTCTCCGTGCATGCAAGAATCCTGAGAAACTGGGGGTTTTCCTCAGTGAAATAGATGGAGAGTTACACCATTTGTTTAACCACTATAATCTTTGCTGAATGCCTGCACGGGATAAGATCACAGAAGCTAGCAAGGGAATGTGAAGTGACCTAACAGAAGTGAGACTACAGAAAACATGAACTGATCAAATAAGGTTCCAAAGATAGGAGTTAAAAAGACCTTCCTCTCCCAATATCTCTTAGTTACATCTGATAATCTAGATCATGGCTGGGCATCATGCAACCCTGAAGACAATTTTTTAGTGCCCGCACAAGATCTCCCAAATATTTTTTTAAAAATAAGAGCATCTGCATTTGAGGTTTGAGGGGGAAAAAAAGCAGTGCAGCTCTCAGACACATTTCCATCTTATCAGCAGCAATTTTTAAACTTATATTGCCTAATGTAAACATGATTAATGGTTCACTACTGTTTACAGCATTTATCTTATCTGAAGCTGTACTTTTAAAAATCTTGATTGACTTAGAGGGCATTCATCTCTAATTGGTTCCCTTTTAGTGCTGTTTGGTTCAAATCACATTATGGCAACCATACATGTTTTGAATAAGAGCAATCCTCCTGTCCCTTTTGAAAGCTGCCCAACTCCTTTCTGGCACAGTGGTAGCACTGCAGTTTATTTGGAGTGATTCAAAGTGTTCCTGATTATCTCATTCTGTAGCCTATGCAGTTGGTTAATCCACTTCCAAAGAGACCTGTGGGTGGCACTCTCTTTGGTGACAACCCTGTGATGTGTGGCAGTGGGTTGTGGCATTAAAAGAGATGACAGATAAACCTCTTCCTCTATTTTCATCTTCTCCAATGGTTTAAAAAATATTTCTCTAATTAACACAGCATAATTCTAGATTAGAGATGAAGGTATTCGTATTTGAATACGAATATTCCCCCACAGGTGCAGATAACGAGGGTCTGGCCCCCTGGGGCCAGATCGACTACTCACAATTCTCCATGCTCCCTTCCTATCGCTATTGAGCTCGTAATGGATTAGCCAGTCCTGGCAGAAGGCGGGATGATGAGCCTCTCTGCCAGGTCGAAGAGTGGCTAATCCATCGTGAGCTCCGGAGCGATAGGAAGGGAGTGCGGAGTCCCCAGCAGCAGCAGAATTGTGAGTGGTTGGTCTGGCCCCAGGGGGGCGGACCCTTGTTATCTGCACCTGTGGGGGGATATTTGTATTCGTATACGAATACCCCCATCTGTATCTAGATACATTGGTGGTGCCCTTCAGTATGTGTATCTGATGCAGTGCTGACTTGGGAGGAAAACCTTTAGAAAGTAGGGGTTGTCATGCCTGGCAAGTGACAAGAGGTGGTGAAGGGGAGTGGGAAGAGGAGTGTCAATTATTGAAAGGGGGACAAATAAGAGCAATCCAAAGACCTGTCTGGACTCTTCTCATGGGAGAAGAAACATCTCCAGTGCAAATGAAAGGATCACTCAAGTATGAGATAAAATAGATCACACTAAAGAGAAGAACCTGTTAAATGCAAACCAGACCACTCCAACTTCCCCTGTTGGAAGTGCCCACAATCAGTTCAAGAAGTCTGGGCCTAGTTTCTGACCAGGTTAATTATCTAACCTTTTTCTACTAGCATTAATTCCATCCCAGAAATTAAATGTCTGATCACTCCATGACTGCACTCTGTTCTACTGCGGATAGTTGTCTTACATTTTCAACAATGAAGACAGACAATTTATTCATGTTCTCTACAATTTCCATCTGTTCTTTTAGAGGTGCTTTCATTCTTTTATCTAGTTGTCCACCTACCATGCTAACAGATTTTGTACTTATGTATTTAGTGAACCACTGCAAATCACCCACTACCATAGGCAGAACTCTCTCATCACGCCTACACCACACACTTTTCAACAGAAATAACTCACAATGCTACCTGACCAGTATTTGGACGATCAAGGGATGTATATGCCTGTGTGAACTAGCTCCAAGTCTAGTAGTAGGCTAAACTGAATTAGTAGCCTTTAAGAAATTATTTCCAGCTACTTTTAATTTAAGGAAATTGACATTTGTCCCAATGATTGCATCATTCTTCAAGCGGTAGCATAAATATCTTGCTTGGAAAAGATGTAAAGGTAGAGGGACAGGTGCTGAAAGAAAGCAATTCCTCTTCCAATCTCACTGTCAACATGACTGTTAAGATTCCCAGTCAGGTGAAGAAAGAGGAATTCTTTTGCCAGACTCATTTGAGTCTGAACTACTAAGCCTATAGGGACCTTGACTCTCAGAGATGTGTTTGTTAACAAGTCAGTTGAAATTTTGCTGCCAGCTGGCTCACTTTCTGACAGCTGTCATGGATAACATTCCCTGCATGACCCCAGCAACAATACAGGTTTTATACCCCCCCTTCCTTTTTTTTTTTCCATCATAGCTTGACATTATTGACCAGCTTGGGAGAGGGGCTGCTCTTGAAAAACAGCAAAGCTGGGTTCAGATTTTTTATCAATGGCAGGTGGATTGTCTCCAACTGTTTCATCTGATAGAGGCAATTGAGCCCGAGGAAATGTCTGGCACTTGCATTATTGAGCAACTTTGGCATCAGCAGCAATCCTTGGCTTCCAAAGAGAAGCTTAGTGTTTTCTACTGATCATCTTTCTTTCCCACTCTGACAGTTAGCCTTTCTCTTCTTCTTTTCATTCCAAAACATCATCTTTCTTTCCCACTCTGACAGTTAGCCTTTCTCTTCTTCTTTTCATTCCAATACATGAATTTAACAACACCTTGGACCTACGGTAGATAATACTTCCACCACAAAACATGCGCACAACTTTATCTGTAGTAGAAGATTCTGTGCTTGTGGATGAATTCACATTTCAGCAAACAAAACAGAAATGCAGCAGCACTCAAGAGTGAGAAAACAATAAGGTGAAACTCAGATTGGCACCCCCAATACACCCACCAAGGATTTACTCATATGCAATCTAAAATACTCAGCAAATTTTGTCCTGCAGCTGGACTTGCATCCATATCTCTAGAGTGTGGTCTTTCAAAATGGTTGCTGTAGTAGGTCTCCCAAATATTTTATAGCCCTGAAGAACTTCTCACTAAAGGTGTTGGTTGTGTAAATAAAACATGTCTTAAACGGTATCTTGCACCCAAGTGTCTGCAGCTCATGACATAGTTCTATTTCTGGGTTTCCCCTTTTTCATCAGTAACTTGCTTCAGGTTTCTTGAGCCAAAGAAACAATATTTACAGTTGTACCGTTTTCCCTAAAATAAGACCTAACCTGAAAATAAGCCCTAGTATGATTTTGCAGGATGCCCGTAATATAAGTCCTACTCCAAAAATAAGCCCTAGTTAAGTGAAACCCTGCCCTCCACCATTGTGCAGCAACCAGAAGATGACATGACTGCATTTGAATAAATGTAGATGGTTGTACATGACAAAAATAAACATCCCCTGAAAATAAGCCATAATGCTTTTTTGGAGCAAAAATTAATATAAGACCCTGTCTTATTTTCGGGGAAACAGGGTAGTTACACAGGTGCAGTGTGGTGCTAGAGAACATAGGTTAAAGTTATATCAAGACTATATTAAAAACTTTGGGGGGGGAGCTTAGTCGCAGTGAAGCCAGCAGCTGCCGGGAACAGCTCCCGGGAAAAGCTGGAACCGCCCACTCTGGGGCCCCTCCAGAAAGAGGGGGACCGTAGGGGAGACCAGGAGAGGTCTCCCTGAAGCAGTTGGTGAGCCCAGATGGTAGAAGATTGGGCAGCAACCTGATCTTTCTTCCCTCTGAAAATTCACCCGAGCACAGATCGGAGACGGGAAGCCATTTTATGGCAGAATAGCTGTGAGTAACTCCACCCCCAATTCCCCGAGGAGAGGAGAACAAAAATATGGCTGAAAATACACAATAACAAAGTAAGCCTTTGATTTATGAATAACCTCATTAAGATGTAAAAGAAACTAGAGTGAAAATATTGGACTGAAAGAAGAGAGAAGGAGCGGCGAGTCGTGCTGGTCAGCCTGCTTCTTCAAAGCGAAACTGACTCTAAAACAGCAAGCTCTTAAACAGCAGGCTGGCTCAAGGTCACAGATAGGCAGTGAGACAGAAAAATTTTGTGTTTCTGGAAAAAAGATCCCAGAGGAAATACTACTGAACAGGCTTCAAGGGACTGAAATCTGGTGAATGCTGTTTAGTCTGGATTTTTCTCACTAGTTTGTGTGGGACTTTGAAAATAAAATCTTGTCTTCGGAGCAGGAGGAATAAGCTTTTGGGAATAAAAAAAACAGACTGTGAATCATCAGTGTGACGACATAATCGGCTAGATTGATGAGCTGGGGAAGCCAGGACTGGAGTCGAATGGGACTTTGATAATAGAAGCTTGTTTGGTTTTAGAAGGAGGAATAAATCTTTGGGAGCAACGGACAGTGAATCATCAGCGAGAGGAACGTAACCGGAGAGACTAAGGAGATAGGAAAATCAGGACTGGAGTTTTGACGGATTACAACGATATCTTTTGGAGAGACTGGCCCCCTGTGTTCGCTGTTTGGTCTGGACTTTCTCTTGGTGGGGCTGTGTGGATTTTGATAATATTGCCACGGTTGAAATCCAAATTGTTGGGCTAAAAGTTGAGCTATATATTATAATATCTGGGAAAGGAAGGGAGGATATACCCAGGGGAGGTTTATAATATTATTTATACAAACCATACGTATTGGAAAGATGGAAATGGCCTCCTAAAATTTTGAATATCAACTGTTGGGAATTTTGCCAGATAAAGAATGGCAGGTTACTATGCAAAGGACAATAATAACAGGATTTCAGCAGATAAATGAGTGTCTCAACCAGGTGGAAGACTTGATGAAAGGGAAAACATCAGAGGTTAAAAAACAGCTAAAGGAAACTGTATCAACTCCAGAACAGTCTTTATTGAGAGCGATGCTAGGTAACATAGACGAGATTAGGAGTTACTCTGTGAGCTATTTAGCTACAATAGTCAGAAAAGGTGATGTTAAAAATCAGACTAATGTCCTGCATTCAATTTTATCTCCCCAAAGCTGGAAGAAAATAGAGTCACAGAAACAAGAGAAGGGTACTGAGAAAATATGGGAAGTGCTAGAAATGGATACTTTTTCAGACATGCTGAATGTATGTCCAAGACAGAAGGAAATTGAAAGAGGGGATGTATTTTATAATTGGTCTCGATTTCCTGATAGAGTTGGAATAACTTAGATTTAAACTAAAATATGAATATAAGCTGATATTTAGAGGATAATCAAATAGTAAGAAAAAAAGAGTATAAAGTTGTGGCTTTTTGCATGGAAAAATGAATAGATTAGATGCTTGCATACTTAATATGAATAGATTGGATGATTGTATACTTTGTGTTCTCCCAGCCTCAAAACCCTTTTCCCATCCCTTCCACTTCCTTTTACCTTTTGTATTCCCTACCCTATTCCTAGTAGTTTAAAAAATAAAATATTTTATATATATAAAAAAAGACTATATTAAAAACTTTGAAGGGAAACACACAAACTAGTATCAGGAGAGCAAGTCTTACAAGGGAGTAGGGATGCAACAGGGCCACCTCATACAGGGGCCTCACTTCAGTCTAAAGATAAAGCTAAATAAAATTAGAATGCTATGCATTCTACAAATTAAAAAGAAGCTTTCCATGACATTCTTTATATTAATTTTTTTTTTACCCCTCTTCCCAAACAATGAGGGTGCCTCACAATGTGAAGGCCTGGGCCTCATCTGAACTCTTGGGGATGTTGTTGATCCACCTCAACACAACATGAGGCCTTCGGGATGTTTTGGCTTTCAGTGTCTTTCAGACTAAGCTGGAATATGCAACATTCAGGTTATGGGAGCTGTAAGGCAAAATATCTGAAAGGTTTCATGTTAAGGCTTGACTCTCTCTTTCTGCAAGCCACTCATTACACACCTTATAGTCCCTCTGTGCTTGCTCTTAGGCATCCTTCAGTCTCGAGAGACTATGGTAACGTGCTCTGTATGGAGGACTTGGAACAGCGTCTAGTGTGGCTGAGAAGGCCAATTCGAGAGTGACAATCCCTTCCACACTGAAGACAAATACAATCTGTCCCCTGTCCAGCTCCCTGATTTTGCTGCTTCCGGGACTGCCTCTTTGCCTCGGCCTGCTGGACAAGGGTCTCTTCAAATTGGGAGAGGCCGTGATGCACCGCCTGCCTCCAGGCTGAACGCTCCGATGTCAGGGTTTCCCATCTGTTGAGGTCCATTCCTAAGGCCTTCAGATCCCGCTTGCAGATATCCTTGTATCGCAACTGTGGTCTCCCTCTGGGGCGCTTTCCCTGCACTAATTCTCCATACAGGAGATCTTTCGGAATCCGACCATCAGCCATTCTCACAACATGCCCAAGCCAATGTAGACGTCTCTGTTTCAGTAATGTATACATGCTAAAAATTCCAGCTCGTTCTAGGACTACTCTATTTGGAACTTTGTCCTGCCAGGTGATACCAAAAATGCGTCGGAGACAACGCATATGGAACGTGTTCAGCTTCCTCTCCTGCCGTGCACAAAGGGTCCAGGACTCACTGCAGTACAGGAGTGTGCTCAGGACACAGGCTCTATAGACCTGGATCTTGGTATATGCCGTCAACTTCTTATTAAGCCATACTCTCTTTGTGAGTCTTCAGAACATGGTAGCTGCTTTGCCAATGCGTTTATCCAGCTCAACATCTAGGGACAGAGTGTCAGAGATCGTTGAGCCAAGGTACACAAAGTCATGAACAACCTCCAATTCTTGCATGGAGATGGTAATAGAGGGAGGTGAGTCCACACCCTGGCCCATGACTTGTGTTTTCTTCAGGCTGATTGTTAGTCCAAAGTCTTGGCAGGCCTTGCTAAAACGATTCATGAGTTGTTGGAGGTCTTCAGCAGAGTGGGCAACAACAGCTGCATCATCGGCGAAGAGGAAGTCCCGCATGCATTTCAGTTGGACTTTGGTCTTTGCTCTCAATCTAGAGAGATTAAAGAGCTTTCCATCTGATCTAGTCCAGAGATAGACACCTTCTGTTGCAGTTCCAAAGGCATGCTTCGGCATGACAGCAAAAAAGTTCCCAAACAGGGTTGGCGCGAGGACACAGCCCTTGCTAATGGCATGTCAATGAAAGGAACAAATTCCCTCACACCGTCAGTAGAAGCAGTGGCAAGATAGGTTTGTAGGTCTAGCCAGCCTCACTTTTCTACATGTTTCCAGAAAGAATGAAAGTGGCAAGTTGATATCCCAACATTTACCAGCAGTGGTGGCAAAAGCATCACCATTTACCAAATGGAAGCTTTAGACATCTATTCAGCCACACTACCTCAGGCCAGAATTTGTGAGCCAAAATATACAGTATGGTCAGCCCATGATTAGAAAATGGAATTCCTTACATACTGAGAACTTCTGATTGTCTTAGCAGGAGGTTTTCTGACCTCCCTTGCTTTGCAAAATAGCTTGCAAAGTAGGTTAGCAGGAGGTAAGCAAGACATGTTGTGCAAATTTAATTGTTTTGGAACAAAGTGCTGCCTGAATCTTCCACTGTTAACACTAAAGTTCATCTTCTAATGATAGGGTATGCATAATGTATACATGAACCCTTTGCATCCCTGCAAGTAGTATTTGAGGGCATCGGCTGTTGCTGCCTCCCCTTCCAGCATTACTGGGTACAGCAAATGTAAGCCAGCTGCACAAACTCTTCCTGTCACTATCACTTGTGTGGTAGCTGATGAACTGGCTTTTCAGTTTCAAGGAGAGGAAAATCTTGCATTTGGATTCTTTTTGGATGCAGAACCTTACCAGCAGAAGCTATCTATTTTACCTGCAATGGCTAAGATACCTACCACAAAATTTGGCAAGTTAGTAGATTTTGGGGGATTTGTAAGATGAAGTATGACATTCACACTTTTAGATAACTACAGAAGTCTTTCTCATCTATTGGTTCTGCCTAGAACACAGATCATCACTAGCCAGTCATTGCAGTAGAAATGATGAGCAAGGTTTTCCAACTATCTGCAATCCACAAATCATAATTCCATTCAATCGTTACCTAAGCCAGTCTTACACGAGTTCTTCCAGATCTCTGGCTTTAGAGTTCCCATAAACTCTGAATGATGGACATAATCATCTTGGCCTGATAGATACCATAACCCAAAACATTCAGAAGGCCTCTTGTTGGGGTAAAGCCAGTCTAGACCAGCTCCCTACTATTTCCCAATTGCAGGCCCTCCAAGAGCTTAGATGAGGTCCAGGCCATTTCACATTGTGAGAACACCCTCATGATATGGAAAAGGGGTAAAAATATTGTAATTTAAAGAACAGCTTGTAAAACATTTTTTTTAATTATTTGTAGAACGCGTTACTTTATTTAGCTTTAAGCACTAGGTTGAAGTGCAGCCTAGGCTAAATGGCCCTGCTGCCTACCCTCCTGACACTAGTTTGTGTGCTTCCCAAGGAAAAAAACGTTTACCTTAATGTAGAGCAGGGATAGACAAACGTCAAGGCTGCACTGCTCATTATAATCTGGCACTGACTTACTGCATAGCCCTCAGGCCAAATGCGTCTTAAATTGTATCTTGGCCTTGGACACTTTTATCAAATTTTCAGATGGCAGAGTCCCACTCAAAGAATCATATTTCACAGCACAGTACCATAGTGGATACTCAAAAGGAAGTCTTATTAGGTTTAACTGAATTTATTCCTACATAAAAGGATACAAAATTGCAGCTTCTCACAGCTGAGAACAAAACATTCCAGTGGTTTTCTCCCAGCTGCGGAAAATTATGGGAGTTTTTGTGCATGTGAGTAATTTGGGACTATTTTGTGAACAAACTGTAGAAATGTGAGGTTTATGCAAAATCTTTGCATTTTGTACAAAGAAGCCTTTGCACAAAATACAAACTTGTGTGTGAGGTATTTTTGCTATTCGCATTTTGTACAAAGAAGCCTTTGCACAAAATACAAACATGTGTGAAGGATTTTTGCTATTACTATTACTGATCCCCGCCCCCCAGCCCTGGCCTTTTCACTACCCTGAAGAGGCAACAAATCTTAGTGGTTTACATTCTTTTGGATAGAGTGTCTGAATATATTGAGACATTTATGTTGAGAACAAACCAATTTGCTAGGATTTGCTACATTTATTTGTATATCTTAGGAAGAAGCATAGGTACTTCAAAAATGTGAAGCCCTATACCAGTAGATGGCACCAGGTTCCTCACAGATCTTAATCAATCAGGAAAGAAAAATAATTTAACAATAGTTTTTATATTTCGTAGTTACTGTTCATTAGATTTCATACTATGAACAATTTATTCCATTGGTTAGAAGCCATGCTATATGCCCCGTTAGTGAAACTGGAATTACAACATTCCACAGAAATTCCTACAACCAGGGAAAAACTTACATAGAAAACCTTAGTGTTCAGATTCTCAATTTTTGCCTGCTGATGAAACCCTACAGTATGGTATACTAATATTTCCAATGAATCACTAGAGTTAGTTTTTGCACATTTAAAGAGGTGTTTCCCTACATGCTTGACATGCTACTACAAATATAGTCATACCTTCTGTATAAGAAAGTGAGAACTATGAAACTGAAGTACCCACTTTGATATAAGAACAATGCTGGTACAACTATGCTTCCATTATGTGGATAAAAGATCTATAACATCTTACATATATGAAATAGTTATCCTTTGAAATTATATTCTGATCACTGCCCTAGAAAGTACTGTTGCGTTGCTATGACAGTCAAACCTATTTAGCAGACAGTAAAGCACCCTGCCTATGGCCTGAAATTTTAAGTAATAAACACGTTGACAGCCTTACGTTAATGAAGAATTATTGTGTTAAGGATGCATGGTCATCAGGAATATTTTTGGACAATAAATCTTACAATTCTCCATTCTGGGAGTTCCACCTTACAAACCTATACCTACAGACACCTAAACCTAGCTCACCTGGAGAAAACATTAGCTGGAAAGACTTCAAGGCTTAGCATAGGCCTAGTTTCCTGTCAAGAAAGGAAATTTCCAGCTAACAATGGGGCAGCTTCATTTCTGCCCAGGAAGCTATGATGAAGCTAGGCCTTTACTCCAAGTGAGTCACATTCAGGTGTCTGAAGGTGTAGGTCTGTCAGATGGAAATCCCAGAATTGGAAATTATGGGATTTGTAGCTCAATAAATCTGAAAATCCTGTGTCTAATTGTCTGTCTACCGTTCGTACCCTCACCTGGTCAAGACCCTTACCAACCTGTGGATATGTGTAAATAGATGTGGCATTTTGATCTACAAAAGTTCAGAATGAAACAAATCTATTAGCCTTTAAGATGTCATCTTTTGTCCTTTATTTTTTCCCTCCACTTCTTTAGTTCCATCAACATGCAGACTACCATGACTACCTTTTTGAAAGCTACTATGAAAACACTAGATGCTCTCTTAATGACATCTCCTCTCAGCCTTGCCCCATGCCAACCCCACCATGGATGGTATACTGATCTTCTTTGCAATGCTTTGTATATGCTACAAGCAGATTATGTACATGAAGCACTCTGAACACTCCAGATTTGTATAAAAATGCAAAATGTTGTTAATTCTAGATATACGGCAAGTCTTTTCAATGTATGGAACACTGCTGTTAGATAACTCACACTGCAAATAATCTATACCAAAATCCTGCCACATTAAATCTTCCTTGCAAATGTACAGGCTGTTATAAATGAAAGAAATATCTGAAATGCATATTTTACTAAATGTAGGTCTGGTTTGGAAAAGTGACTAAGATCTGAGTAGCATGTCTTGGATGGCCACAAGCTGGTTTTGCCCAGGTAATTTATTAGTGCTAAATTAATTGATATTGTATATCAAAAGCAACTGATCCATATGGTTAGTAAAGGCTAAAAATTTCAGAAACAGTTTTAAACAGAATTAACATGACCACAGAGATCACAAAGTTTATTGTTGGCTGAAAGGAACATATAGACATAGATCACAGATGAATGTATAATCTTCTACTGCCAACTCTGGTTGGCAATAGCATACCTGAGTTTCAGGCAGGATTTCTCCCGAGCCCTCTTTGGAGATATCAAGGATGGAACCTGTGGCTGTACTCTATGACTTTACCCCTTCTCAATCCAGAATATGGTTTTCCTAACTAGTAGCTAGGCCCAATCCTTTTTAGAAGCCAGAGTGACAGGGTAGCAAAGGACAATTACAGATCTGTTGACTGTACCAACTTACTAATAAAATAAGTCCATCTTATTCATGAAATAGTGTTTTTAAGTTCTCCATATATATAATGTTTATATAAACATTTTTCTTTGTTTGCAGGATAGCTTTCATTGATAAACAATTAAAAAAAAAAACAGCTCAGAAAATTCCAAGACCTTCAGAATTTTCAAATGCTATCATTTAGGGAAAAAAACTGAAGAACCAACTTTTAAAAAGTGAATCACTTAAAAATCAAGCCTTTTTTTCTACATATATTTTATGGGGGGGGGGGGAATGACCACACAAAGAAGTGGTTTATGTCTGACCAATTATGAAACAAGGCCAGTTAAACAATTTCAAAACATTTCAATGTAGAAGAGTGAAATTTGTCTGTTTCAAAGCTTGTGAAAGATGAAGGCTTTTAAAAGTTTAGCACTACAGTTATAAATATATTCATAAATTAAATATACTGGTCAGAATTCCACTCGTGTTCATGTTAAGCGCTGCATAACTTGCTGTGGCTAACTGATAAGATGACTAAGGACCTTGACCAAGACATGTCCCAGTAAATTAGCTGCAGCAAGTTATGCAAACAAATTTTACAAAACCACCAATAGGATTTTAACTGCATTGTACCATAGACTCTTCAATACTTTTGTCTAGCTTCTAGAAGTCACTAACACAGCATTATCTACAAATTAAAGCATCACCTAAAAATTAAACCATCATTTACAAATAAAAAAATGCTTTGTTTTGTACAACCCTGAGATTTAGGATGTGCAAGAAATTTTACATAACTATTGTTTAAGGTAACCTTTACGTATAGTTACCAACTGCATTGAAACGAACAGCAGTTTTAACTCTAGTTTAGTTTCTTCATTAAAAAAAAAAGTTAAGTGACAAGTGCATATTAAAAATAAGCAACAGAAACATAATTTTTTACCTAGCATTAATGCATTAGTGCTGGCTTTCCAACTACTGGTGCATCTTTACAGTGAAAGACAAACTGTATAAGAAAAGATACCTCACAAAAACAGTAACCAAGATTCTTTACACCATATTTGGCAAGTAGTAGTCTTCCATCCCTCATAGGTTAGGTGGGCTATTTGTGCTCTTCCAGATCCAGTTCAGCTGCATCTCCCACAGTCCCTCATCACTGGCTATGCAGACTAGGGTTGATGGGAGTTGCACCCCAACAACATCTGGAGAGCCACAATTTACCCAGTGCTGCTACAGATCCATCTTCTCTCAGATTCCTCTCACCTTAAAGAGAAGATGAGGAAGCCACTAACAAGCAAGAAAATAGTGATATTGTTTCCCCAGCTTTGTGTTTTTACTTTTTGTGCTCCCTTCCTTTCATCTACCTCCCCTTTCTTACTGTGGGGTAAAAATGAGTGGTAAGATGGAAAGAACTCAGCATCCATTCACTTCTCTTCTCAATTATGAAGCAAGAATATCAAGTCACTTTAGGGATCCGAGTGAGCCCAGCAATCACCAGCTGCCAATCCCTAATTTAGGTAATTCTTTCTTTGGTTTATCATCCAACAAGAAATCCTGACTCAAGAAACACAAGCACACAACTTAACTGAATGCTCAAGTATGCTCATGTGCCTTTTCTTCCCCAACATCACAAACTCTCCCCTTGGTTTTTCAAACAAAGAGTACTCAGAATTTTTGAGGTTCAACCAAGGCAAGCTCCTTGGACACATAGAATTCCTGAAGTTCTTCCTGCTCATATTTTATACAAGGTCTTTCTACTTGGGTCCCAGGTTCCATGGCATTCTGACCAACAATGTTTAGCTGTGTAACCTTAATTTTCCAGGTGTTCTCCCGAAATGGGCAGCGGATCAGTCCAAAAATTTGTTCAAATACGCCCAAACAGCAAGTATTTCTATGAACTGTGCCGGCTACTGCCACAACTACTAACCCGTATTTTGAAATTGCACACTTTAAGCCACCGGCATCTAGGTTGGGATTCAGGAAGAGGCATTCTTCTTTCACTAAGGACAATAAGCGAAGGCTGACTAATTCAGCACCCTCGTACTCTTCTATGTTTTGTTTTGAAGCATTATAACAAAACTTCAGTTTTACATCATCCCAAAAGTGTTGTGGCCCCCATTCGTCTAGTGGCTGTCCAAACTGTGGGTTCTGAGAGTTCAACATTCCAAAAAACCACTGACAAAACTCTTCTCCCAGACCGTGACACTCTTCATTGTTTTCTTTGTCTTCTCCTTGTTTCCTTCTCTCTTCAGTACTCTGAAAAACAAAGCAAAGAATTTTAATCTCTAAGAAGAAGTGACAGATGCTTTCCATATCATACTGCACAGATGAACAGAATCCAAAAAAATACACTGAACTTGGAATGCAGTAGTAAGACAGGTGTGACCTCTGCTTTGTAATGTGTTTTCAGTGCGGCACAGATAATGCTGGAGCTATAGAAAGGCCCATGTTATATTTACTATTAGTTGGCATAACTTTATTAGTCAGAAGATAGATATGTAAATTTCTATTTTAGAAAAACAAGCATCATTTTTACCTTGTCTGTGTGAGCCCCAATCAAGCTCTAGCTATGGATTTTATAACATATTTTTAATCTACTTGGCAGTAAATTTGCAAGCTGCTCTTCTGTATTACACAGTTATTAAGCAGGTTTGTTTCCTTATTACCTCTTCTATAGACCATGACACAGAAACAGCGGTCTTAATGGATTTGTGAGGAACAATTGAGCTCAAGGTAATGACTAAGGATACAAGATGCACAGCCATCATTTCTTTATTTATACAGATGAATCACAATAGTCATTTCTCAGAAAAAAAATTAAAGTAAAACGTTATTTTAAAAGAACATATACTCCTATAAGCCATCCAGTCTATTTCAGGCTATGGCCACCCTATGAATAAATGCTCCCCAAAACATTCCAACATTAACAGAATAGTTCAGGTCTTGCAAACTGAAGGTTGTGGTTTCCTTTCTTGAGTCAATTCATCTTATGTTAGCTCTTGCTCTTCTCCAACTGCCTTCAACTTTTCCTAGCATTAGTGCCTTTTTCATGGTCTATCCAAGGTACGGTAGCCTCAGTTTAATCATTTTATTTTCTGGCGAATTTGGATTTCTTAATTGCCAACATTAATGTTCTCTCATTCTTCTGCAGTCATTCTTTTTGTCTTTTTAATGTTCAGCTCTAATTCTGCTTTTGCACACTTTAACCTTCCACAGTAAAGTCTTGTCAAAAAAAAATGGTGTCATCTGAACATCTTCAACTATTACTATTTCTCTACCTTCTATATTCATCTGAACCTAATCCAACCTTTCATTATTATTATTTTGCATACAGAATGAAGGAAGATAAAATGCCCACTTGTCTGACATCTTTGCCAACTGGAAATTATTCAGTTTTTTCATTTTCTGTCCTAACACCAGCTCCTTTCCAAAGTATAGGTTAAACATCAGGACAATCAAATATGGAAGCAACCTCATTTCTTTTAAAATAATCCATAATTTGTCAAAGTTGCAGAGACAAAAGCTTTACTATAACCTACGAAGTACAAATTGATCCCCATCCTTGAAAAAATTTAGTACACTATTTGCTATATTCTTGTTAGGATTTTGAGAGAATCACGCTCTGTAGTTCAAATAGTCTGTTGTTATCCCATCTACTCTTGGTGATTTATTTCTTCTAAGAGCTGCTATTCTATTTCTTTGTAACAGCCTGCTCCTTGTCTTGTTTTTGCAGAGCAGCTTCTGCCTCCAATTGTATAATCTATTTGATCTCTACATTGACCATCCAGTTATGTTCATGTCATTTGTTCTGCTGTCAAAGTTATGTATTTCCAATAAACAAATTGTTGGCTTCACAGAATTCTATGACTTACTTTCCTGCTTTTTTTTTCTTTTTCTATTATATGGTCATGGACCCAAATTAAAACAATACAACAAGAAGAACAAAATAGGAAGTAACTATTAAAAGGCAAGATCTTACAACATAAAACAAAAACTTAGCCACAGACTCTATAATTGTTGGTTTCTTATTCCTAGAACTAATTCTCTGACAATATTTGGTTCTGTTTTTTATTTTCTGCTTTTGCATTTCAGTCCCCCAGGATTATTAGTAGATCCTATTTTGCTGTGTAAGCAATTTCCTCCTAGAGAAATGCATAACAGCTTTCATTTTTTTCCTATTCAAAATCTGTAATTGAATCACAGATCTGAATGCGGGTTATACTGATAGGCTTTCCATGAAGACTGACTAATATTAATTTGTCAGACTTTGAATTACAGGACACAACTACTTCTGCTATGCTTCCAGGGAACACTTTGTAATTATCTTATTTTATTGGAAATGTCCTATTCCATTTCATTTTAGTCTATTCAACCCCAAATATGACGAGATTCAAACATTTTATTTCTTTTCTATGTTTTCAGTTTCAAGCTCACTTTGATTCACTTTTCAGATTCTGTAGTACCATTCTATGTGTCACACAACACTAGACTTTCTTTTTGCTTCTGCACACACTAACAACCAGATGTCCTTTCTGCTTTAACCCAATTGCTTCATAAGCAACAGCACTACTTGTATTTATCCTCTGTTCTTTCCTGTTCCTGACTGAGTACCTTCTGTGAGTCTCATCTTCCACCACTATCTCTTATTTCATTTTGGACTGTCTCAACAAAGGGGCTTTATAAAATATTCAGAAGTGGTTTACCTTTGCCCTTTTCTGTGCAGTACTAACAAGAGTAAGCTTGAGTGCCAATGCTATTGTCTATGAAAGATGCTCCACCACTGTTTTTCACTACTGCTATTGCCCAGAGACTGCCCTCTAAGCATTTCTATGGCATCATCACCAGTGGAACTACCAATTATTTTCCACTGATGAGACTACTAATTTCTGGAGAAGGTTGGTTCATTTTAGTTTGGTGTCCGAGCTTCAACCATTCTGCCTTAGGTGACCCAGTTAGGAACCAAGACTCTTAATAGAATCTAGTCTCTTGATGGTACTGCTCTCAGCTTCCCTGACACATTCTGCCCCTCTCATCATATTGAAGTGTGCATACATGAGGGGGGGTTCAGACAGTTTCACTAAATATTTTCCAAACATAAGCTCAGAGGATTTAATCAGCTTCTTAACTCAAAATATTACTCACCTAGAAGTAACAGAAGTGAAAAGATAAAGTGAAACTGTCCATAGCCAGACCTACCCTGTTTCCCCGAAAATAAGACCTAACCTGAAAATAAGCCCTAGTATGATTTTTCAGGATGCTCGTAATATAAGCCCTACCCCCAAAATAAGCCACAGTTAAGTGAAACCCTGCCCTCCACCATTGTGCAGCAACCAGAAGAAGATGACATGACTGTATTTGAATCAATGCCGAGTGTTGTACATGAAAAAAATAAAACATCCCCTGAAAATAAGCCCTAATGCGTTTTTTGGAGCAAAAATTAATTTAAGACTCTGTCTTATTTTCGGGGAAACACGGCAGCAGGGTACCCACCTGCACTGAGGGTACAATAGATGGTTCAACTTTCCAAATATGTCAATATAGCCCCCTTTCACATTACTAATATTGCTGCAAAAGGTACTGAAAAAGAAAATTTCCAAATACCCAACCAGAAAAGATATCAACTGGTAAAAAAAGACATTTTTCACAAGCATTCCATCCAGTTAAGAAGTCGCTACTAAAAAAAATGGAATACACAACAACATGAGGTCAATTCTTCGGGCTTTTCACTATTACTGACACAGTAATCACTAGCAGCTAATAAAAACTAGGTATGTGCTGGGAAAGAGTTCTCATTTCCTTTTTAAAATCTACAATAGTTTCATTTTCCTTTCATTATTATCAATTTAAGTTTTTCATGAATTTTCCCACTGGGAAAACCTATACAGTTTTCTTCTAACTTTGTTTTTCATACTAATGGCATCTGCAGACATTTCACTTCTATCTGCCCAAGACATCAGAGCTGCTGAAGTCCAGAAACACTCATCTTAATTTTATTGCAGGTGAGAGAATGCCAGATTATTCTTCTAAAACATGAACTTCTGAAACAGATATATTGCCACAGGTCTCCCAGCATCTGCCAACTTTTCCTGCAAATCACTCACAATAACCTTTTCCTCATCTACCATCTCCAAAGTACTAACAAACTGACAGAGACTAGGCAGGAATGCATATCACACATGAACCTTAGAACTACTGGTGTTCACATACGGTTTGTGTAATTTGCTATGGCTAATTGACCGGGTGCTGGGGAACAACACCTCAGTTGCACATTCAGGTATGTGTACCAGTCACATGACTGAGAAACACTCTGACACTTCATCAGTTAACTGCAGGAAATTTCACAAACCTGATGAAAACACCACTAGGACTCTGTCCATCTTGTCCTGCAGCCAAGTACACAAAAAATTCTAACGGAAGGATTTGTGCCTAGCTACCCCAAAACAGAACAATTTAAACAGGACATTAAAGTATCAATAAGCAACTGTGATTCCCAAAATTGATGTTTAAGATTTCTAAAGCAGCTGAAACAACAGACTTACCAATACATCAGGCTTAGCATATTTTTGCTCTGAGGCACAGTCTTTCAGCTGTTCACACCAATAATGCTTTGCACGCTCAACAAGCTGGTGCTTTTCAGAAGAAGGAGGCATTATAACTCCTTTTGTTGCCAAATACTTGAAGATTACATCTCGAAATACCTTCTTTCTCTTCAGCAGCTCTTCAACACTTTGGCTATACAATAAGATGGCAAGTATGGCTTCTGCAAATTAAGTAATATCAGAAATTACTTCATTGTTACCTGAATTTAAGGATGGAGAGGAAAAATTGCCACATTACAGTCTATATGTAAATCACTTGAAAAGCCTCAAATTATATTTTTGAATTATCATAACGCATTGGGAAAATGCAAGATTTTCCCCATTACTGCTCGTTACCCATTACACTTCCCTTTAATCAATCTCCTGTGACATCAGCTACTGAAATGTGGAGCTACTTTTTTTTTTTTGCTGAGATTGATGGATCCATTTATCTATGTCCCATGGTTCTTAGTCAGAAGCTAATCCTTGTGTCATTTCTAACCAATAAAATAAACTGCAGAGAACTCCAGTTTTGATAATTACTCATGAGTGCCCTAGATAACTCAGCCATCTAAGCCTCAGATGTTCAATTTTGGAGGTTAGGATATGTAGCAAGATTTTTGCCCACAGTTGCCAAGTATCTTTAAACTATTTAGAGTCTGACTCTTTTTTCCCCCAAGTTCTGCTTTTTAATTTTGAAAAATGCAAGCAGTCAGGGTGCCTTTCAAAGGCTAGATTTTAAAAGCTACAGAGCAGGTTGTTACTCGGAAGACATTTTATAGAAAATCACACCAGCTGTTCTTACTTTGATTTCAGACTGAAATCCTTGGTTTATTTTATTTCAAAGCAAAGCAACTCATCCTTGGAAAAATGTGAAGGAAGAAGAAAACTAGGACACATCAAACATATGTTCACTATACTAGAATACCTGCAAGACCATGGCAGGATCTTTCTCTCTTTCATATACGTACACCTCTTCCATCTCAAACTTTAAAGACTTACTACAGTCAGAGTTTGTCTTCCCAGTACTCATTTGAATAAAATGGCAGATTTAAGCAAATAGCTTCAGTGGTGAGGCCTTTCTGTATATTCAGTCCTTTTCTTTAAATACTGGTGCAGTTCCATATTTTGTCTCACACTAGTTTGAAAAACATTTAAGATTCCAAGACTGATCATCACTGAGGTTTTCATCAGAGACAGCAAATGTCCTCTACTAGAATACTGGGAACACTTATGTGGAAAAATCTAAGTAGGGAAATAAAAACTAGATACAAATCATCACTAGATCTCAGTACTGTACAATGATTTTAAAAAGCCACATAGTTCATTGTTAGAGTACTGTGAGTGTGTATGGTGCTCTATGCCAGTGGTTCCCAACCTTGGGTCATCCAGGTGTTCTTGTCCTGCAGTTCCCAGAAGCCTTCTTCACCAGCTATGCTAGCCAGAGTTTCTGGGAGCCACAGTCCAAGAACATCTGGGTAACTCAAGATTGGAAACCTCTGCCCTATGTAATGCCATTTGCCAAAAAAGAAAAAAAAACCTTTCTAAAGATCATAGCATCTGAATTTGCATGAGGGCATAAGACAAGGAAGAGTAAAATGTTGCGAATGTGAGGTCTGCTGAACATATCAAGACTTCCTTTTGTTTGTATCCTGACAGTCAAAAGGATACTTGAACAATCAAGGATATAGGGCAAAAGTACCTTAACTAGAGCTTTAGATTCTCAAAGATTGCAGAGCACCTCATATATGTAGCCCTACAGTGGTCAGGAACACCATTCACTTTATAGCTCAAGTGTTCCAAATACTATTTATCTTTGATTATGTCACAAAGATTACATTTTAACATGCCTGAGTGACACTATTGCCCAGGTAGCTGTATGAAATCATCAGTCAAGTAACAATAAAGGACAACATAAAGAAACACTATCATAATGGCTAACCTTATATCTGGACACATTTATAATACTGTTAGCATGACCAGGTTTGCAAGATATATGAAAAAGAAACTTGGCAAAATAAGGCACTGCCTTACTTTGGTCTCATATGCAATCACAAATGGATGTAATCTATCAAGTTCATATTTAAATAAAAAAGGATCTGGACAAACATCTTGTCAAAAGACCACCAGCACCGTGCTATAACAAAACAAAAACAGAAGATAGCAAAAATGACATCAAATTCAGAACAAACGTTCTGCCAAGTTAATTTCTGAACAAATTTCTTCCTGAAAATACATGTCATGTTCAAAATGGCACACAAATCACTGAACATCTTTTAATATTCCTACTATTTCTAAGAAGCATTCAAAACCGAGAAGGAGAATACGGCACAACAACTTTCAATAGCACTCTTTTCTTTTTTTGTGTGCAAAGCTGAAAGGGACAAACATATAGCTTGTCATGCGTGCTAAAAGCATTATAAACTTCATTTGCACCATCCAAATAAATCAAACGCAAGCATCGGATATTTTCATTCCACAAAGATCAACTTTGCAAGGGACGGGGAAACTTTTTGTTTTTCAGGATTCTGTCATGCAACTGGAGGCTCTGTTTAAATAGAGCCTCCTGTTAAATGAAATAGAAGGAAACAAGAGATACATACATACCACATAAAGTTCAGTGGGTGTTCCAGGGCTGCACCTGAGGGAGCCAAACACCCAAAAGCAGCAAGCAAGCCACTCCAGTCCCCATTGGCAGGAAGGGCTTGGACACCAAGGTGGGCACATGGGTGCCAGGCTACCTTAGCTGCCTGGGCTAGATCCGCTTTTACTCCCACTGGAGGGCTTTCACTGCCCCCTGGAAAGCACGGCGCTTCCTACTCCCTACTGAGGTAAGGCCCATTATGGCAATTCGTCGGTTGTACTTGGCGTTGGAAGGAGATTCCGCCCTTGCGGGATGTGGAGTGTGGCGGGGGGGGGGGGGAGGGAAGGAGGGTGTCGGTGCTTCCCCCCCCCCCCCTTGGGACGACGGACCCCCTTTACCTACCCACCACTTTGTCACACACACGGCCTGTTTACCTTGGCGGTCATCGGGCTGCACGAGGCGGTTGGTTACCGTGTCCGCTAATGCCATCAGGTCGTCGGTCTGGAGCAACTCCAGCAGCTCGCGGCAGCCGTCGCGCTCGCGCTCCGTTATCCCCGCCCAGGCCGAAGCCATGATGATGAGGACCGGGGGCGTTCCTCCTCCGAGAGCGAGACCGGGACCACCGCGGACGGGGCGGGGCGGGGCTTCTCGCGCAGCAGCACCAGCAGCAGCTCCCGGAAACCCTGGCAACCGAGAGGCAAAGGGAGAGACAATGCCACTTCCGCCTCTTATGTGTTATTCTCAACGACGGCCCTTCCCGTCACCTCTTCTCTTCCCCCTCCCCCTCACCTTTCCGGGGTTCCCTCATTCGCCGCCGACGGCGTCCTGCCTAAATCGACTCGGCCTCCCAACAGGCACGGCCTAACAATCGTTCCACCAGCTCCCCGGAAAGTTGCCGTCGCTCGCCTTTGGCTACCTGGATTCCCCCTCGATGTTGTTGTAGGAGAAGGAGGAATTGCCAGAAACAACTGCCAAGAGAGTTGTTGTTTCCTTCCAGTGTCTCATACTTAGCAACGGGAGTATCCGTCAAGTCGCTGCTGATCGACGGCGACCCTATAAATTACAGTGGCCTCCAAAAATGAGTCTTAAGAAATGGTTCCTATAGCCTGGCGCATTATAGTGTCATAAGCGTGACCGATGTTGTTGTCTTGTGCCGTCAGGCCCTTTCTGGCTACGAATTACGGGAGAATAGGGGCGATGTGGCGGAGACGACCTCAGTCTAGGACTCGGGAGCTGGCGATCCGGGTGCGAATCTCCCCTCGGCAATGGAGACTCATCCTTAACTATCTCACATACCGCAGAAACCCCACCAGCATCCGCACATAGCACGCACACGTGGGTTAGTGACCTCCCAAAGGTCCTGTGAGTCACAGGACCTCCTTTGGGAGGTCACTCAAAGGCCCTGCTCCGGCCTTGCAGACTCAAGCAGCAGTTTGTTTAGTTGAGTCCACCCCGTCTTTTGCTCCCTTTTCCTCCTTCCTTTTTGTATTTTCTTGGGGGAAGGTGTTGGATAGATTGCAACTTACACAGGATGCCTTTAAGGAGTTTTTGGCTGGGAAGGGCTTGTCTGGAGTGGGTTGAATGTCAATCAATCCAGGAACAGCCAATAGTTCCCTCTCTTCCTCAGGTTCTTTTTGACACTGTCAGTGTTAGCAATGGAGTCTGTCAGAAGAGGACAGTTAGAGTGATGTGTCAGTTATGTAACCAGTCTGTCAGTAATGAAGCTAGTTAATCAATTAAGCTCAGTCAGTGTAACCAGTTGATATTTTTCACACACAATGTTTGTTGTTTCCATAAGGAACTGTAAATAAACAGAAGCATTTTATTCTTTATTACCTGAGTCTCTGAGTGAATGTATTGAAAAAGTGCTTGTTGAGGTAAACTAACTAATAAGGGGTGGTCTATTGAGGGAGACTTATAGCCCAATCTGCTCTGTAGGTTCCTGACTGAAGCATTTTATCCATTGCATAATTAGGGCATTTTATTTCATTTTAATAAAGGCCACACTCAATTTTTCACACACTCTGCCCCCAAGACAAGAAACTCCAAAAGGGCAGCTACTAGGCAGCAACAGTAAAGTAACACTGGCATAAGATGTTTCTTAGACAATGGCATGAAATGGCTATTACTAGTACTATACAGGAGGTATCAATAGTAAACCACCTCTGAACATTTTATACCTTAAAAACCCTCTGATAGTAAAACAGTCCAAACATGCAATTCTGGGTGTTCGCAGAGGGGCATGTTCCCTCTCTTAAAACTATGTTAGACAAATGCATTGTTCTGTAATGGAGTGAGCTATGCATGCAAAATTTTGTATTAACACTCCTATGCAGCTTTGTTTGCATCCAGACAAAAAATCCTGGGATACTGTTGCCTACTACAGCCCCGTTGCAGTAGAAAACACTCCTGTTTTAAGGTTTAGTCTCATGTCTTTGACCCATCTTTCTCTCTGCACCCTCCATTTTCCCACCATAGGACCAGTAAGCATGGTCTGTCCGCACCACACTGGGGACTCCTGCTGGATTATTTAGACTAATGGATGGCTGGAAACTGCTTGTATCTCACACGCATCCCAACGTCTGGGTAATAACTGACTCAGACTCCTTTTAAGTTGAAGTAAGGAGCCCCATTGCAATATGTACAAAGTAGTATGGCACTGGCTTAAAGGTTTCTTAAAACACATTTATAGACTAGATTTCACTTCTAGAGCTAATGCGTGGCTATATAATCCATTGACATTTTACACTGTTCACTTTTTTCCTTTTGTTACACCCATATTGCTGAAACCACGAAGATAGTTGTATGCATCTGATAAACTCTTATATCCCTTCAAGTCCAAACTGCTAGCAGCCCTAACAGGACTTTTGATGTGAGATATGAATGCCTTTATCAGTCTCCTTCATCCATGAGTTTCTATGGCCAAACAGGTATTTGAACTGAGGTCTCCTGAGTCCTAGTCCATCCACTACACCACACTGGGTATCACTACTGTGATTCACTTCATGGTAACTATATTCAGTTTATCTGTACTGCAGGCAGAACAACTGGTTGAAACCTCAGACAAGTGATGCTTCTGCAAAGAAGACAATTTTAAAATTGGAAATGCACAGTATTTGTGGCAGGTTGTGAAACTTTGTGCTGTTGGTTTGTGCATATGCTATAATAAATGTATTATTCTTTAGATTGTTGAGATGTAGAATAATCTTAGAACTGCAAACTTAGAACTGGAAGGCACCCAATGGATCTTTGAGTTCAGCCACTATCAGGAAGGCACAGTGGGGAATTGAATTCCCAACCTCTGGCTCTGCAGCAGAGACTAGTCTTGCTAGATGTGGTATTCCAAATATCCTGTCTAGTTCAGCAATGTAAACGTCAATAGGAAGCATAAAAGCAAACTGAGTGTAACAATGCTCCCTGGACACCCTTCAACAGCAACACAGGTCTGGAGGCATATAATATATGTTCTTTTAATATATCCTATCTACTAGCAATAAGGTTCTGGTAGCACAGCAGACATCCCACAGAGGGATGTACCAGAAATTAGAAAATAAAACACAGTATCTGCCAGGGGTGGGGTGGGGCTAGGACCCTTCCAAAGTACTTCATTTCTTCATATCAGAGCTTCTCTGCCATACTTGACATACTGTGCTTATAAATGGACAGTTTTGAATAAATGCTGCACAACATGACTGGGCCTCCAGCACACAAAATGTAATTCCATGCTGGCTGTTGCATAATATAATGACGGTAGCCAAATATTTTGTAGGTAGAATCCTGGACACCATAAATTCACCTTTAATAACAGACAGTATTTTATTGAACAATTCTATGTACAGTACAAAAGGTTTAAAATGAAACACTACTGTTGATTTATTGCAGTTTGATGGCTCAGTTTAAATTTGTACTCATATAAAATGCAAAATAAAATAATTTAACATTCAAGAAGGAAGCACAAATTTCCTTACTTGCTGAACCTATAATAGCCTTTACAAATTAAACGAAAGTCCCAAAATGCACACACTGCATTTAATCAAGGTGTTATACAGTACAAAATAAATTAAAAAACACCCCCTTTAATCCTGCCCCTTCGTATTAAACAAGAAGTACTGCTGAATCTTCTTGTTATACATGATCAAAACTATACAATTTCTAGTGAATATGGCTAAACCAAAGTACCAGTGACCTTTCCCACAAGTAACCAATTCAAAGTTGTTCTACAAAACAGATGTCAATGAGAGGTTACCCACAGAGTAATACTTGATTTTTTACAAGACCTTTACTGGGAATCAAATGTATGTAGTAACAGAAGCTTGCAAACATTTTTTTAAAAAATATGTCAAATCCAGCAGAGACTATGATTCAGAAATACTGTCAGAATTTGGAGTAATGCAAGATGCATTTTAGGCACTAAGTGTTATCTTGGGGGAGAAGGGTTAGATAACTGGGTGAGAAACAGTCAGGTTCAAGAGATGCATGAAATAGTGCACATTTTCTGTATCGTGCCACATTTTGACATTGGGCAATTAAAAAACATTAAATCATGTAGTGTACTACTTGCCTAGCCACTTAGGCTGAGTATAAACAGTTCATATTACTACTTCTTTCCAGGCTGGTAAAACATGGTGTAACATTATGACATTTCTGCTATCTTCCAGGCTTTAATCCTTCCAGACCACAGGGAAACACCTGTCACAGCACGTTTCCAGACATGGAAACTAAACAGTGCAGTGTCAGTTTCTCTCTTGAATACTCTCTCTCTCTCTGGACAAAGATGAGTGGGGGTGTCGGTACATGAGCTGTGCAAGAAACAGAACACTGCAGGGAGGAGGCAGAGAATGAACATCATCATGTAAGAACATGATGGAATGTTAAATCTTCCAGTTACCCTAACTCAGACTTAACATTTTGACTGAACCCATGTATAATATATAGTTCTAAACACACAAACTATTAAAAAGTGAATGCTTGGTTGTGCAAGTGTTTGCAGTATATCAATGAAATACCAGTCATCACCTGGCAAGCCTTGGAGCAAACAAATCTAATCCCAGGAAGTCCAAACTGGACCATCAATAGGGGGAGCAGCCTTTGCAGTCCCAAAGCCAGTTCAATGTAAGCAGAAACTTGCTTCTTGGATAAATACTTATTTGAACAATGCACAACTTACTAGGGACAAATAGGTGATTAACTAGTCACAAATATGACCTTCCTCCACTCTGAGGAGATATAGCAGCATATCTTAACAGCTAGCAAAATTGCAAGATACCTACAAGTAGGCAGGGGCCAAGTCTACAGATTTTCCTCTAGAACAGGAATTTATGTGTAATAGAGTTGGGGTGGCCATACTGATTGGCTTCCTATTCCATGCAGTTTCTCCTGCAAGAACAAATTTAATTTTTAAAATAATAAATGTTTCAAAATAAAGAGTTGCATACCCATTTTAAGATTTCTGAAACACCTGTATTGTGTACCAGTAAAACTGTCCTTTCCTTTGTAATGGAAGAATATGTTTATAGTATCCTAGTAGCCTTTGGTATAATATAGCCTAAGCATTTTCTGTGATGGTATAACACATCATTTACATCACAATTCTATACAAATTAGTAATTTAAAGATTTTTTAAAATCTTTTAGAAAAAGCCAAATAAATCAAATACAAAACCTATATACAACTATATTGTATAGAAGGGTAACTTCCACGTTTTCATTTTTATATATTACCTACTGCTGTTTTATGACTGATCTTACATACTGTGGGAAGTAATTCATGAGACTGAACTCATTTCTGAGGAAGGACTTGTAAGTCTAAATTCCTGATGCCCAACAAATGGTGATGCACAGGAATCAAAACTGCCTACAATTTCAGACTCATAAGGTGGCAGAGATTATACTGTTCCATGTTCTTACTTTGAAAATTAAAACCCAGCTCAAAGTAGATGAAAATTATCACTGCTACACCATCAATACATACTCAGTACCCAACCAAGCACTGTAGGACCCATTTGTATTTTAAAGCATCTGAGTTACATGCGATGAAAAGTCCACAGGCTGACAACCAAATTTGTTTAAGCAGAGTTCCATATGCACAATGGAACATTATGTCTTTTCCCTGCAACACCCCATGACCCCTCCCCAAATCTGCTCTGAAGTCTCAGAATCTGTAGCAGTTAAGAGGTGTAAGTGAATTAGGTACCTGGCTGCAAGTCAGATTCCCCACTGTACTTCCTGGGGCAAATGCCAACCTGTGTAGCTTTTGGCAAGCAACACAGTCGCACAGCACCCCTAGAAGAAGATAATGGTAAACTACGTCTGCATATGCTGCATCTCAAAAACCTTGAAAAAGTCCCCATAAGTCAGAATCAACTTGACAGAATGTGATTACTATTATTAGTGGGAATCCTTTTTAATTACAGATGCAGTTGCAGCGGGAAAATATTCTACTTGACTACTACCCACATTGTCAAAAAATCTCAGGGTACTCACAAGCCGAATTCAGACGTTCTACATAGGGAAACACATGAAGAAAGGCACGTGCTAGCCTCACCTTCCCACCCCAGCTTTCATCATTTTCCTCATGTGCAAAGCAATGGGTTTGAAGAGGAGTTTCCTTTACACAAGGAGGCTTTCCATACAAACCAGAACCCTTGTTTTCCAGAGCTTCAGCTGGGGAGGACAGCCTCCACATTTACAGAAGCTCTCCTCTTCAGACGTGTTGCTTTACACAAAAACAAAGCAAGATGATTAGTGCATTCCCCTTTTCACATGTGTTCATTTACCTCTTGTGTAACTCCTGGATAGGGCTCTATACACATTTGATTCCATTAAAGTAGATTTCTACATTTTCAAATACAGCACTAATTACTCTTATCATGGTATGAAATTAAATGTTTTTTTGTTTCAATGAATGCTCTTCATTTGTTGGAAATCAGTTCAACAATGAAACATGAGGGAACAAACAGGTAAAGCACCTAGGAATGCCTGATTATGAGTACTACATAAAATCAGTAATAATTTAATTTTGACCAAAATTGAACTGAATTTAATAAACATGACCACATTACATTTTAAAGCACTGCATCTTATTTAGCAGAACTTTTACCTTTAGGACACCTATACTTAGACAAAGCTCTTCACTAGTCTGGTAATGGTATCAATTAAATCACAGTTAAAAGCTGAGATTTGGGAATGACACCCATTTAATATAAAATACGAAATTTTATTATGAACTTTGGCTTATAATACAGGGGTATCAATATACAGAAACGATTATTTTAGATCTCTAATGACACCAGTAGCAAAAAAGAAGAATCATATCTGTGTAAATGTTGTCATAAACTCTGTATGGACAGAGAAATTATTAAAATTTGCATAAAAATAAACCTGTCTTTCTTTTTTTTTGTAATTTGGATTACTTTGGTGCTGAATTTTGACATTTCAGCATAGTGTACTTTTGACCATCACTTCAAATGTACAGGCTTATTATAAACATTCTCTGGCATCCAAGATACCAAATATACAATAGGACCCCATATCCATGGGGGATTGGTTCCAAGCATCCCTCCGTGGATGCTGAAAACCACAGACAATAGCAAACCCTATACATTAGATGGGCTGAAGCACAGCAAAATACAGTCACTGAACCTGCACCCTACAAAAAGAAGAGTAGTTGTAGTAGGAGACTCCCTACTGCGTGGAATTGAGACCGAAATATGCCGGGAAGATCCATGGACTTGCCAGGTATGCTGTCTCCCTGGAGGTCAGATAAAGGATGTGATGGAAGGACTGCCATCACTCATACAACCCACAGATACATATCCCTTTCTTCTTGTCCACGTGGGAACAAGTGACACAGCCAAGAGGCGCTTTGAAGAAATCACGTCAGACTTTGAAGCTCTAGGAAGGAAACTAAAGGACTTTGGGGCACAGATCGTTTTTTCATTCATCCTACCAGTACTAGGAAGAAGAATAGAATGTGAAAGGGAAATACTCCAAGCGAATGACTGGCTATGAAGGTGGTGTCAATATGAGGGGTTTGGTTTCTGGGACCACGGGCTAAGCTTCCTGGAAGAAGGACTGCTAGCAAGAGATGCTTGCATCTAACAAGGACTGGGAAGAATGTGTTTGGCCACAGCATGAAGAACTTCATCAGGAGGGCTTTAAACTGAATTGTAAGGGAGAGAGAGACACAAGCACAGAGTTAAAGATAGATGAAGCCTTACTCACAATAAGTGGAACAGACCAAATTGTTCAAATGGGGGTCAATAATAACATTAATAGTAATATTCATAAAAATGTACAAAGACAAACAGGCCACAAATCACACAATCCCCAGTGTCTATATACGAATGCCAGGAGTATGGGGAACAACCAAGATAAACTGGAAATGTTAGTTCAGGAGGGCAAATATGACTTGATAGGAATAACTGAAACTTGGTGGGATGACTCCCATGACTGGAATACAGCAATTGAAAGATATAAATTGTTCAAAAAGAACAGAGAGAACAGAAAAGGAGGTGGAATTGCAGTATATGTAAAAATATGCATTCCTGCACAGAAATACAGGAGAGCATCTGTCCCATTGAGAGTATCTGGTTCAAGGTAATTGGGGCGAACAACAAAAGGAACATGGTAGTTGGAGTCTACTACTGGCCGCCCAAACAAGGAGAGGAAGCAGATGAAACTTTTGAAAAACAAATTGCAAGGATTTCAAAGAGACATAGTGTAGCAGTGATGGTAGATTTCAATTATCCAGATATCTATTGGGAGGCAAATTCTGCAAAGCATGGTCCTTCCAAGAAATTCCTGGCTTGTGTGGCTGATAATTTTCTCCTACAAAAAGTGGAGAAAGAAACTAGAGGACTAGCTATCCTTGACTTGATTCTAACCAACAAAGATGACTTGGTGGAGGAAGTGGCAGTAAGGGGAACTCTGGGCGAGAGTGAATTCTTGATTTCAAAGGAAACCAAAGCAGAATGTAGCCACACACATATGCTGGATTTTTAGAAAAGCCAATTTTAATAATCTCAGAACAAGGATGAGTCAGGTCCCATGGCAGGAGATCCTAACAAGAAAAGGAGTCCAAGAAGGGTGGGAGTTTCTTAAAAAAGAAAAAGAAAAAAGAAAGAAATTCTAAAAGCACAACTGCAAACAATTCCAACAAGAAAAAAAGGTGGGAGGCAGCAAAAAAAAAAGGCCAGTGTGGCTTCACAAAAAGCTCACAGAGGACATGGGGCGGGGGGGGGGGGGGGACATGTATAGCAAATGGAAAGAAGGCCAGGTCACCAAAGAAGAGTACAGACAACTAGCAAGGAAATGCAGGGATGGCATTAGGAGAGCAAAAGCTGAGAATGAGCTGATATTAGCTGGAGAAACTAAAAGCAATAAAAAAGCATTTTTCAGGTATGTGCGAAGCAAAAGACAAAGAAAAGAAATAGTGGCGCAACTACTCAATGGACATGGAAAAATGATAATAGAAGACAAAGGCAGAAGTGCTCAATTCCTAATTTAGCTCAGTTTTTCCCCATAGGACAGACTATGAACCTCCAGACAAATGTGAAGTGCAAGTGGAGGGGACAGGATTGCAGCTGAAGATTGATAAAGAATAGTCAAGGAATACCTTACCACCTTGAACAAGTTCAAATTTCCAGGGCCGGATGAACTGCATCCAAGAGTACTGAAGGAATTAGCTCAAGAACTCTCAGAACCGCTGTCCATTATTTTCTTATAATCATGGGAAACGGGTGAGTTGCCAAATGATTGGAGGAGGGCTAATGTTGTTCCTGTCTTCAAAAAGGGGGAAAAGGAGGAACTTGGGAACTATAGGCCAGTCAGCCTGACATCAATCCCAGGGAAAATTCTGGAACAAATTATAAAATGGCCACTATGCAAGCACCTAGAACACGGATCTATCAAAAACAAATCCTGCCAGACTAATCTGATCTCATTTTTTGATCGGGTAACGTCCCTGATAGACAGAGGGAATGCTGTATATCTTGACTTCAGCAAAGTTTTTGACAAAGTGCCCCATGATATGTGTGGATACTGTGTGCTTTTAGGCAGGGTTCTGGGTTTTAGGATTGTTATGATGGTGTGTGTGTTTTGGTCTGGTCTCTTGAGTGTTCTTTGTGAATTTTGTTGTATGTGTATACAGTTTATATACGTTCAATGACAATATATTATTATTATTATTATTATTATTATTATTATTATTATTATTATTATTATTATTATTATTATATCCTGATTAGCAAGCTAACTAGGTGTGGGCTGGATAGATCAAGTGTCAGGTGGATACACAATTGGCCACAGAATTGTATTTAGAGGGTGATGATTAATGGCTCCTTCTCCAACTGGGAGGAGGTAACAAGTCGGGTACCCCAAGGCTCAGTCCTGGGTCTGGTGCTCTTCAACATTTTTATTAATAATGAGGGAGTGCAGGGAATGAGGGAGTGCAGGGAATGCTTGTCAAATTTCCGGATGACACAAAATTGGGTGGAATAGCTGGAAGACAGAAACAAAATTTAAAATGCTAGTTCCCCTCTATTCAGCACTGGGTAGGCCTCACCTTGAGTATTGTGTCCAGTTCTGGACACCACACTTCAAGAAGAATGCTGACAAACTGGAACAAGTTCAGAGAAGGGCAACAAGGATGATCAGGGGGATGGAAACCAAGCCCTATGAGGAAAGGCTGAAAGAATTGGGCATGGTTAGCCTTGAGAAAAGAAGACAGAGGGGTGATATAACATTTTTCAAATACTTGAAAGGCTGTCATACAGAGGAAGGGCAAGATATGTTCTCAGTCATCCCAGAGTGCAGGACATGCAATGGGCTCAAGTTACAGAAAGCCAGGTTTCGATTGAATATCAGGAAAAATTTCCTAACTGTTAGAGCAGTAAGACAGTGGAACCAACTACCTCGAGAGGTGTTGATTGCTCCAACACTGGAGGTATTCAAGAGAAACTTAAGACAACCACCTGGCAGATATCCTTTGATTTGTATTTCTGCATCGAGCAGGGGGTTGGACTCGATGGCCTTATAGGCCCCTTCCAACTTTACTATTCTATTATTCTATACATGGTATGGTCAAAGAAAAAAATCTAGAAAAGTATTTTCACTATATATTACCAGAACTGGCCAGTAGAGGGAGTCAGGGACCATCCTAGTGACCAGTTCTGATAAATACCTCATGAAAATACGTATTTCTAGTTTTTTTCTTTTAATATTTTCAGATCACGGAAAAGTGAAACCGCAGATACCAATCCCACAGATAGAGGAATCCTACTGTAACTTTAAAATGGTTAAAACACTGTTTTATTGTATTGTAAACTATTTGTGATCATACTTTAACACCTAATCTTTTCGACAAAACTGGTGATGAACTTTATATTTCTTTAGTATTGATGAAGTTCAAGGCTGCAATCTAATGTTCATTTACTTTGGAATAAAGCCCATTCAACTCAACGGGACTTACTTCTTACTACACATGTATTCAGGATTGTGTTACAAATGGCCAAAATGGAACTTACCTACCATTCATCATTCAATTCTGAAAATATATAAATCCATCTTAATAATATATTTATTAAACCTCTTATGATGTGCAAATACAGAAAGAGTTCTTAACGTCTCAATCTTTTGTGACAAAAATCTGTGAACTGACTTCTCTACAGAAGACTCACTTGGGCCATTGGGATTTCAGTGCTCTGCCTTGGGTATACTACGAGGAGGGGATTAAAGCTTCACCTCTCAAGGCACAGTGCAAGTTACTCTTACAGTTTTCTAAAGTAATTCCTGCCCTGGAATTAATTTCTACCACTGGATTTTTTGAACCAACCAATTTTATAACAATATTCAAAATAAAAAGCAATGGTTGCTTAATGAAAATTCAGTGCTGTTTTCCTGTATTGATACAATACAAAGTTTTTTGCCAGGTTCTTTTATCCTTGCTATCTTATAGTCAGCTTTGTATCTTGGGGGCCTTCTTCTCTTTAGTGTAACACTTTTTATAGTAGAAATCAGCCTTTAAAAGATATCAACCAAATCAACTACTAAAGTGATTACAGTGAAATTTTAGACTCCAAATCCAGTTCAGGGGCTTTCCTATCATGTGCATTTACCACTGTGACTCACACTGCACGTTTAGTACCACATATTGTAATTGTGTAGATCCCATTGCCCCGGCAATTCTTTCGAGATCTCCTCCACAAGTCAGATATGGGGAGGGAGAATTTTTGTGTATCTGAATGTAGCTTAATTATGCCTTAACTTCTTTACTAAGACAGACTGCGCAGGTCAACTACTTGTTACATTCACTCGTTGCCAAAGTACAAGATACGTCAATGCAAAAGTAATTAACTGCTACAAGCAGATTAACTTCTAACTGACCAAATATTTATGCCCAGCAATATTTTACAGAATGACTCAAACTATCAGATTATAATGTTCGCAGACTTCATTTAAACATGCTCCTGAAGGGGTCATGTATCCCTGGCATTTCTCTGTAGGGCAACAGCTACCACTCAGCACGATAGCTATTTAGTGTGTTGCTGCAATATCAGCTTACTTATATTGGGAACCATGTGGGATCTTGTGAGTATTAGATAACTGGTACTTTGGGAGCTTTAACACAGTTTTTCTGGGTTTGAATTCTGCACAACTTTTGCTGCCACTCAGTTCTGACACAAGTGTGCTTTTACTGTGAACAAGATCATTATTTTCTTTAAAAATGTCAGATTTCTTGATAATTAAGGCCAACAAGGGAAAAGCAAACTGATGCAGAATATTGTAGGGTTCCATCACACCACTTCTCAACTGAGAAGTCTTCTCACACTATTTGATCAGGCACCTGTAAAAACAAATCATGTTGGTTAATATTCTGGATTCCTGTTCTATAATGGAATTTAAATAGTTAATAACTCTGAAGCAAAGTCTAAAAAATGATTACTAACTACCCATTACGAACTAATGATTAGTTCTTCTCCCACTAGAGGTCAGATATTCCTATTCTGACTTTGGACACAGCAGCTCTAAATGACGCTTGGCATCTAGTTTGTTCTTCTAGCACTTCCTTTCCCATTTGTTTTACCCTCAATAATCAACTGCAACAATGTGCCCTTTTCATATCTTACCAGAAAATTTAACAGGTCAGATTTCTTTGAGAACAGCCTGTGCAATTTGGTCTCTGATTTCTTCTTTTCCTTATTTAAGCCTGAAATGGACTGAGACCAATGCCATCCCAGACCACAGTAAACAAATATGAGAGTAATTTAGCCTTCCTCCTAATTCATCTCCTATATAATGCCTTTTCCTTAAATATTCAAATATAAGTTTACACGTTCTTTTTCTTTTTTCCATTAGGTCAATTGTACACTATGTGAAACTAAATGTACTTTGTTATTAATATATTCAGGTGTGTAAAAACAAGGAAACATGAAAGTAGCCTTACAGATGCTTTGCCTTTGCAGCAAGAGATCTTTGTAAAAACAGGCAACTCACCTTCAGGCTTTAATAATACCCTTCCAATTTTTAACTGTGCAAGGTGACAAAGAAAACAAGGTAATATTGGGAGTATACAGCCCAAGGCTCATTCATAAATGAAACTAACAATTTCATATCAGCTTATAGGCTAAGGAATTTATTATGACATATGATCGTATGGATCCATTTTGCTTTTTTATGGGCAACATCCAGGACAGCTTATATCATGCTAAATGTTAGTCTGTTAAATCAGGGGTCCCCAACCCCTGGTCCGCGGCCTAGGCAGGACCGGGCCGCGGACACAGATCTCCTGCCCCCCTGCGAGCACCCCCCCGCGAGCGTGCCGTGCCCCCCCAACCAGTCCACGGTTCGGAAAAGGTTGGGGACCACTGTGTTAAATGATACAAGACTCACTGTTGATGTTACCACAACAGACTGGTAAGTCTGTTCCTCTGCAAACAGTTATGAACCACTACTCTGAACTGAGTAAGTAGCTAACATGTATGAGTTTAGTCATATCATATGACTTACTTTCATCATCTGAATCGAATCCAAAGAGTGTCCGACACTTCTTTTGTGCAAGATGAAGCTGAAGTGCTTCTGAGTTACAGTAGGTGGTCAGGCATTTGCTGCATCTTAATCGCTCTGATTTGCTACCAGCTTTATCTTGCTCTGAATGGGCATCTACTTTTTCAGTCAACGTTTTTCTTCGTTTTGGCATGCTAATGTACTGTTCATCAAGATAACTTGGAGGCAACGGTCTAACAAAAGGCTTTGTTAAAATTAAGCCGTATGTGGTATTTTTTGTTATCTGATTTGGTTTGGAAGGTGACTGAGAGACTGCAGCAACACTGTTTGGTGGTATATCAGTACAGTTCTGTAAAACAGGTAGAACGGATCCATTTTCTGTCCTTGTTTTGTCAGTCACTTCTTCCAAATCAGCATCCAGTGAAGCTGAAGTAGTCTGTTCCAGTTCACTATGCCCATTAACTAGTTGGTCAGTAACATTACTATTCTCCAAATTTGGCTCAACTGCAGGTATCTTTTGGTCTATCAAATTCATAACAGTAGCAATGCCATCACATACATTTTCATTTCCATTCTGAATTAGATTATTTGCTTTTTTCTCACTCTGGATATAAGTCTTTGGTTCTGTAGAATCTTTTCTTGCTTTCCAAGTTGGAACTGGCAAGTCCATCCCAGCCTCCTGCTCATTACTATTGCTTCCTTTTTCCTGGATGCTACACTGGGATTCCAAAGCAGGACCTGAAGCATTATTTTCACTGATTACTTCAGGAGAATCTGTTTTCTGTGAATAATGTTGAGCTTCATGCTCATAGAGCAAGGAAAGATCATCAAAAAGTTTACAGCATTCTGCAAAGTTACACTGAGCTTTAAACTCGCTGTGACTTTTCATATGCTCTGTAAGCTCAGTGGACAGCCTAAATCTCTGATTACAGTTAAAATGTAAACAAAAGTATACATTTGGATAAACATGTTGCTTTAGATGGTCAATAAAATGTTGAGAATCTAAAAACTTCCTCTGACAAAACCGACATTTCCCCTTATTCCACTTCATTATGTGCTCTTGCACCTTCAGATCAGTGGGATGAGCTTTCCGTGCATGTTTATTCAGACACCTTACTTTTTTAAACACTCGAATGCAGCCATTAGCAGGACACTTGAAGTTACCTGCTTGATCCTGAATGTCCAAGTCATTTTGAGAGCATAATACACCATTTACTTTATGAACTGTAGGAACATCTCTATTCGGATCACTAGCAGTTTCGGGCACCCCTTCTGTAGCTTCTGGTTCAGGAGTGTTATTTGAACAGTTATCACTTTTACCATTTTCAAAAACACTATCCTGGTCACTAACGTGATTTTCAGTTACATCCAATGTGACTTCAGAAGTCAGTTTCTCCTGATCAGTATTTGGAATGGCAACCTCTATTTTGTCATCTTTAGAGGACTCAGAGTTCCCATTTTGTAAAGAGACATCTGTATCCGAATAATTTATCTTATTTATATCAAGGGGTTCCTGATTATGACAAGAAACAGCAAGATGACGCCTTGTCATCTTCTTGATGTGGTTCTTCAAGTGCTTAAGCATTACTCCTTTTTGCCTGAATCTCCTGTGACACATAACACATGAAAAACTGCCTTTTTTCTGATGAGCCTGTGCATGCCTCACAATGTGACCACCAAGAAATTCCCTGTTACATAACACACAACGGTGCCTTGGTACATTGTGATCAACTTTAGACAAACCAAGAGCTACATGGTTCTTTTTGGAATTACCATGGTATTTCAACTGTGCTCCAGAAGGCTCTTCATGGTCTAACTCTCCATTATTTATATCGGCCACACAGGCTTGATCTCCACACAATGCTTGACGAGTCTTTGGTGCATTCAAAGCATGCTCCGGTGTACTTGCATTCAACTCAACTGATGCTTTTTCTTTTAGCAGTGCTAAACAGTTCTGCTTGATCATCAAGAAATTCCAGAATTCAGGATCAAAAAACAACCCCTTTTTCAAAATGGGAAGCAACTCAAATCGCACACGGTTCTGCACAGAACTGGTTTGTTCATTGTACTCTTCATCTGCATGTTTGTATAGATTTTCAACAGTATTATATGACTCCAAAGTGCACTCAAGAAAAAAGATAGAAAGAGCACATATTCTGACAATCTCCAGGTCATTTGGCAAAAAGTGAGCAATGGTTTTGTATATCAAACACTTCATTTTTGGATCATCACGAAGATCTAGCTGGAGAGCACTTCCACAAATCTCAACACAAATCTGCAGGCCTTCCTTGCCAACCTATGGGAAAGAAATAACTGTTCTGTCAATACATTTAAGGCCAGAAATTAAAGATAATCTAGTTAAATGAAAACCTTTTGCATCTTTTTCTTAATCAGTCACAAGGCACTTGGAGAAAATCTGTAACTCTGGGGCACAGAACATGGTCCTGTATGCTTTGAAAAAGATATGTGTTGTTCTTCTATTTCAATGATAAAAAAAAGCTTGGGGTGAGGAGAGGGAAAGAAGGAAATGTCTGTGCTAGCATTTCAGACAAAAACAAAAGAAAGAAAGAAAGATTGTGGCACCTTAAAGACTAATTGCTACATTTTAATGTGCGCTTCCATGGACAAGTCCTGTTCCTTAGAGGTAGAAGCAGACTTGTCTATGAAAGATCACATTAAAATGTAGCAATTCGTCTTTAAAGTGCCACAATGTTTTTGTCTTATTTCTTCTGTTTTTGCTTGATATTCCAGGATTCAGGGGGCGCCAAACCTCAGAGGGGCATATCTACCCTGTTACTGTCATTCTGTGGCCCTCTAGCTATCTCACCTGGAGGAAAATTTGACCTACAAAATGGTAAATTGCATCCCAGAAGCTTGGGGGGGGGGGGGCACAAAATGTTATTAAGGCCCTTTTCACCCTTCCAGATCCATTTTAGGTTGCAGGGGAAGACGTCTCCAAATAGCAAACTGTTCCCTCCCCACCTCCCCAGCATTAAGGGTATGACTGCTCATTTTGTAGGCCAACCTTTTTGCCAGAATGTGGTAAAATAGAGGAGAAATGGGAGGGGAAAAATAACTTTGCCCACAGCCCACACACTGACCAGCTCTGCTGTATGCCACAGCAATGTAGACCTACAGATAAATAATGCTGCAGGAGAAATTTTAAAATACATATTCACTATCAATTAATGCAATATACATTAAACCCAGAAGAACTAGACATGCTGGATCCAGACTTAGCTCCATTTGATATAAGGGAAAAGTGACTACTCCTTTCTCTCTGTATAGTCTTATGCCCTCTGAAAATCCCCTCTGGAGGTTTGAAGGATCTTCACAACATTGTGGGAGATGATGGGGCTACAGGTGAAAGGGGAATCTGCAAACAATCTCTCCAGGATGGTGTTGGCACCTGCATGTTCTATAAACATCAAATTTCTGTTATTGGTGTTTTGTAGATTGATAATGATCCTCTTTTTGAACAACTACGCTTTAATAACCATCCTTTGAAAAACCCAAAGTGCTCTAAAGTTTTCAACTGGCAAATGTAAATAAAATATAGTGGAGGAACTGTACATTTGAATTAATTAATTAATACCATCAATACATTATCTCATGACATTTAAAATTCAATGTTCTATTATGCACCACAGAAATAATATAATTGAAAATTTAAAAGACCATTACTTACTTCATCCCTAATAACCTTCATGAAAGGGAAAATAACCCTTATGTTTGTAGCTATCCTTAGAAGGTGGTAGCACTGATCTACAAATACTTGCATTGATGGATTAGATTTAAGTTGCAGTTTACTCCAAATAAAGATCAGCTCCCTGTAAAACATACAATGATTTATCAGTATGAAGTTCACATGGTATACTTGTAAGTAGTTCATATTTATATGTGTTAGAATGATAAAGTTACTACACTAACAATCTAAATGCACATGATATTCTGCTTATAATACACTCTGGTGTATGTAATGTATAAAAATAGAAAGTAGAGACAGATTTAAATATTTCCCATAATGCCAGCAGAATCTATACAGAAAGTCCACTTCTGAGGTTACTTCAGTATCACAAAGTACAACCTTCTTGTTTAAGTTTCATTGTTCCAGGATTTGCTTATGACAGCACAAGTTCCAACACACTGAAGTTACTATAAAGACCAGAAACTGTCTGATAACTGCAAAATATTTTTCTTAAAGTTGAGTCTCCAAATTAAGCAGCTTCAACTCTTATTTAAGGAAGAATTTTAGTTTCCAACTGAAACTTGAAAGCAACTATTTCCTGGAACCGGAAACAAACATAATCTGTTGTATATACGAAGGTAAAATATTTCTTATATTTGACTTTCATTAATATAGGAAAGCCCTGAATTTTGTAGACAGTGCAAATACAGTAAAACCGTACAATGCAGGAAATATTCAACTGACAGTGATCCAGAAAAGAAAAGGGAAATACATCAATCATTGGTTAGAACAGCGGTCCCCAACCTTTTTGGGGCTGCGGACCAGCTGGGGGGAGCAAGCTCCATGTGCGGGGGGGCGGGGGCACCCCCACACGAGCGTGACACGTCCACCGCGTGAGCGTGACACGCCCCCGCCCGCGTGCGTACGGGGGGGTGGAGATCCGTATCTGCGGCCCAGTTCCGGCAAGCCCACGGACTGGCACCGGGCCGCGGACCGGGGGTTGACGACCCCTGGGTTAGAAGATGAAAAGATTGACCTTTTATAGTTACAGAAATAAAGTACGCATCTACTTTTTGAAACCACAGGCACCTGAAATTTGTAAATATTACTAATTATTAAAAAGTAATATCAGAAGAAAGCATTTACCAGATGCAATACATCTGTCCTTTTTTGAGCTGTGGAATAAGGAATGATTCACAAAGATATAAAGCTAAGGCAGTCTTCCCTTCTTTTGAAATGTTGCAGATGATTTCAATGCCGTTCTTGCAATCGGTTCTCAGCAAATGCTATACAATCAAAATGAGATCAATTTAGGCAAGTGTAGTAATAGAAAACTAACTGCTTAACAGTAACTGGAATTCTCTACTGTTGTTACTAGCGTTTATTGCTGTAAAACATAATGACAAGAATTACACAGATAATTACAATGAATACCTTAATTGGCAAGTTCCTACACACAGCTTATGTGAACATGACATGTAGCCTATTTCATTACTTGATTTCAACAAATGTTCTGCAAATATCCCCAGTAATTATATAGAGCAATTTAAAAAAAAACCTTATTAGTTCTACATACAGGCCAGCTACCAACGTAGAGAAAATTCAGTGTATTAAACTTAAACTTTCACTACATGTGTTTGGCTTAATTCAGTCCTATATAAAATTGATTTAAAATTGCTGCCCAAATAGCTTAAGAGGAGAGTCTCTGGAAAATTCAAGTTTCTTGAAAAATCTGGCTAATTCAAATGAGTAGTCTAGACAGATAATATTTCATCAAAGAGTTGGGAACAGCATTCATTTATTCATTCATTCACTCACTCATTCACTCTACATATGCCCCATAGTCCAAAACACTCTCTGGGCAGTTCAAGCATACAAACAGTAGAGAATAATACAGATACATATAATCAAACAATACTCTACAACAGTAACTGGTACATATGACTTGAAAATCTTCCCCCTCTTTTTTTTTAAAAAAAATTCTGTGGTATTTCAGCAGTGTGCAGAGGGGTGGGGATTAATTTCATGAGGTCAGAGATTAATTTCATGAGTCTTTCATGCAGGGAAGTATTTTCTAAAATAACAACAACAACATCATCATGGCTCTTTTTCTGCATTATCAATTAAAAGTTAAAAATCTGCCATTTCCTTTATCCACAAACAAGATAAACTGCACTGTTAAACAAGACATTAAAACTGACAAACAATACCTCTTGAAACAGTTGGTCTTCCACTGGTGACATATAAAGACATGTGAAAAATGCTTGATGGAAGTAAAGGTCTTTACTAATATCAGGTTGATTCATGCAAGATTTGATAAGAGCCATTGCCTCTGGGATGCGCTCACAGGCAATAAGGTATCTGGCACGTAATTCAAAGAACAGTGGATTTTCAGAGCTTAGATATTTGTTAACTGGTAAGACAAAAAGACAAATAATAAAATTACACAAAAAAGTTGCAATATAGGTAAAACAACAACTATTTATAACATAGCATGAAAAAAGCTCTTTTTAAAGAAAGTAAAGTAATAAAATTTCAGTGAGTTCATGTTTGTAAAAATTATTGGAGGTAACAAAATAAGGTTACAATTAAGACCAGGGCTTGTATTCCAGCTGTTTCAGATAAAGGTAAAGGTTCCCCTTGACATTTAGTCAAGTCGTGTCCGACTCTAGGGCGCGGTGCTCATCCCCGTCTCCAAGCCGTAGAGAGCCAGCGTTTGTCCGTAGACAGTTTCCATGGTCACGTGGCCAACGCGACTAGACACGGAACGCCGTTACCTTCCCACCGTGGTGGTACCTATTTATCTACTCACATTTACATGCTTTCGAACTGCTAGGTTGGCAGGTTTATGTTTCAGATACTTGCATACAAATTTGCACAGTAACAGTATATAGCACTTGACCTGGTATTAAATTCCCTCCTATTAACTCAGTGCTACTGATTGTTATGAAAACTGTAAGCCCTTCGGGTAGAAAGCTTCTGCAGCATTCTTCAGCATGTCTGCATTTCAAACCTCCATGCAAGGACCTGATGATCCAACCTGAGCAACATGAAGCAGGAGGCACAAAGAGTTGGTCTTTAAATGTTCTGTTCCCTTCAGGGAAACAAATCTAAATGTGATAACTGGCCGCTAGGCCAGGACTCTTGTACTTAAATCAATGTTTACATCATTCATAGAGCTTTTTAAATACTGAAGCCTTTTTAGAGCTCTGATTGAACGGATTTTATTCAGCTGTTATTACCGTCAGTCAATGTATGGTTTTACTGTGATTTTATGTGATAGGTACCTCAGAAATATTGATAGCGAAATACGAAGAAGTTATTATGAAAATTCCTACATGAATGAAACTCCTGTTCCCAATCTAAAACCAGTAGCAGGGAAACTTGTTAACCTGCAAATGAGGCCACAAGAAACAATGAAGACATCTGACAGTGCAAAACAAGTGACTGCATTAGTATTTGCAACATTTATGGTAAAGGACTGGATACCTATCTCCTGAGAAACTGGCTTTGCTTTAAGAACAGCTTGTAAAACAGGATCCTCCCAAGGTCCTCCATCTCTGATAATTCGAGTTACCAGCTCCAAGTTAATATTTCTGTATCTGCTCAAGAGGTTCTGGCATTCCTAAAAAATGAATGAATATTAAAGCAGATGGAACTTTCTGTTTGCACTTTCATAAAAAGTGTCCAGTATATATATACAAACATCCTCTCATTTTATATATATATATATATATATATATATATATATATTCATACACTGGGTAACATACTTAAATATTTAAGTCTTGTCTATGTCATATGTGCAATTAAAAAAAAGATACTGCATGTGAAAAGCATGCTGAAAAACTATACTTTAGCAGTGAAGGCCAATTCAAGGGTCTATTGCACCCACTATATCTCAATTGAGAGAGATATTGGTCAGATGGAAGAGAAGTCAAAAGTGCTGGCCAACCCAGCTCTTACATTACCCTCTTTAATGTCATTTAATTGCGTTTCTCAAGCATTCCCTCACAGAATGACAGAAAAAAAATACCCCAGAGAATTCCGTAATATCCTCTCATTATGTCACAAGGTGCTGCTAGTTCAAGAACTGACTTCCTGGGAGGCAAACCCAAAAACAGCTGTGTTCTCAGCAGGGAAGAAGACTGCAGAAAGAAGTCTAAGGGTAGCAAAAAGGTGAATGACTCTCAGGTTTACCTTCTAATTGATCAGACCTTCTAATTTCATTTAGGACTAGAAAGTAGCTTTCTAGGGAGTCAAAAGGATCCAAAGTCTAATGCTGAAAAGTAGGCCATCACAATTATCTCAAAGGAAATAAAAACCTTACTTTTTATAAGCATACCCTAGCATGAAATATTCACAACAATCTCAAGTTTAAATTTAAGTCCTTTAAAAATAGAAGTCTACTTTTTCCCAATGCCAAAAAGCACTGATAGAATGGTATCAATTACTGTGGTATTAAGGTATGAACAACAGGAGTTTACCTGGATTGAACCCAGTATGTCTTTCAAAGGATCCTCATAAAATTCATCCTTTCCAAAGAACAGCAGCAATTCAAAAAAGCTCCTAGAATCCAAAACAGTTAACTAGTTAAAATATTGGACAAAGAATGAAAGCATATTACTTCACAAATTGCAAGTTCAGAACCTAAATGCACCCAAAGCCTCTGAAGGCTTCATATCAAACAAGTACAGGCATACCTCGGTTTACAAAATTAATGCGTCCTCCGGGACATTACATAATGTGGAAATTTCGTAAACTGATATGTGGATTGCGCTAGGAATGGGGCGGTGATAGAAACCTCCAGGCACAATGCGTACTGGGGAAACCCTTTAGTACAGCGGGGGGGGGGAGAAAAAAAAGTAAATCGAGGCGTTATTTTCTATGGATTTCGGTTCGTAAACCAAAAATTACGTAAACCGAGGCTTTCGGAAAGCGAGGTACCGCTGTATGTTTAATTGTACCAGAACATAACAGAAGGGCAGTATAGAAACTAGAATATTAGCATGATGTACTATCACTGATGCACCCCATGTAGATATGGTCTGTCACATCCTGCACCAGCGGAAACATTCTGTTTTCAAGGACAGCACCAGACCATACACTGTCTAACCTAAAAATTATGAATTACAGAAGCCTCACAAGCCTGACCACCTTATCTATCTCCTGAGAAATCTATATGTGGGACAGGAAGCAACAGTTAGAACTGGATATGGAACAACTGATTGGTTCAAAATTGGGAAAGGAGTACGACAAGGCTGTATATTGTCCCCCTGCTTATTTAACTTATATGCAGAATACATCATGCGAAAGGCTGGACTGGAGGAATCCCAAGCCGGAATTAAGATTGCTGGAAGAAATATCAACAACCTCAGATATGCAGATGATATCACTCTGATGGCAGAAAGTGAGGAGGAATTAAAGAACCTCTTAATGAGGGTGAAAGAGGAGAGTGCAAAAAATGGTCTGAAGCTCAACATCAAAAAAATCTAAGATCATGGCCACTGGTCCCATCACCTCCTGGCAAATAGAAGGGAAGATATGGAGGCAGTGACAGATTTGACTTTCTTGGGCTCCATGATCACTGCAGTTGGTGACAGCAGCCACGAAATTAAAAGACACCTGCTTCTTGGGAGGAAAGTGATGAGAAACCTAGACAGCATCTTAAAAAGCAGAGACATCACCTTGCCGACAAAAGTCCGCATAGTCAAAGCTATGGTTTTTCCAGTAGTGATGTATGGAAATGAGAGCTGGACCATAAAGAAGGCTGACCGTCGAAGAATTGATGCTTTTGAATT